>JAPYXD010000522.1:5639588-8459383 GCA_030998225.1 Diplolepis rosae | reverse complement strand
TTTATATATTTTAAAGTGACATATTTGGTAACATGTCTGTTCGCACAATTTCTTCTATTCTTCACATTAAATTCCGAATTTTAGAAGCATCTCTTAAACTTCTTTTGCAAACTTAAGGGGATCCGCTACCTTTAATATTTTTATTTTTATTTTTTAAGTTTAGATTATTTTTTTTTAGATTATCATTCTTGTATGTTTAGTACCTTTATTTAGAAAGGTTTTGGGTTTTTTTTAATGCCAGCCAATTTTTGTATTATTAAAGTAAAAATTTTGAGTTTTTTGGGCATTTTTTGGACATTTTTTGACTTTGAATAAATTTTTTGTTTTTTAACCAATTGTCATGATTCATTTTTTATTTTGTTTCTTTACCTAACAAATAACTAGAAAATTCTATTTTCTTTATTTTGGGATATTTTAATTAATTTTTTTATTTTATTTGACTTTTTTATCACTCATGTTATCTTATTTTTCATATACGAAAAGTTGCTATATATTGTAAGGAAAAAAATAAAAAAAGAATAATGACAATTGGTTGAAAAATAAAAAAGTTATTCAAAGTCAAAAAATATCAAAAAAATACTTAAAGAACTGAAAATTTTTAGTTCAAAAATACATAAAGGTGCTGGAATTTAAAAAAAAACCAAAACCTTTCTAAATAAAGGTACTAAATATAAAAAAAATTGTATGGATGGTATAAACTCAAAAAGTAAGAATAAAAATATGTGATGTGGCGAATCCCCTTAAAACAAATTAGAGTCTATTGAACTTTTGACAAATCCAAACATATTTGTTAAAAACATAAAAATATTTAAACCAACATTTAAATATTCATTTGTCAATGTAATTAAATTTCATTTTGAAAAGTCAAACTTCACGAATTGTTTTGTTTAAATTTATCTTTCATTCTCTGGATGACTCACATTATTCCACTTACCCTTAGAGTTATTTTCTCACTTCAATAATAATAAAATAATTCCTACAAAAACAAGTCAAGAAGTCCATGAAATCCGATAATAAATTGATGAAAAATTGATAACGAATGTCTCGCCGTGCAAATTAAATAGAGTCATCACGTAAATTAAAAGCATGTTTCGGTGAACATTTCGTTTTTATAAATATTTCAATTTTTTTATGAATTCTTTTTTCATTCTTTTTTTATTTTCTATTTAACGTACAATTATTCCGCATCCTGGATTAGCAGACCTATTTTTTAATCCAGCCGGTTATATATGCCCATAGGGATGTTATTCCCTAATCGATATATTGAGACATGTTCCAGTAAAATTGAAAATCCTGGTACATATATAAAAGAGTTTCCGAACAAAACCACGAAAAAAAATACCATGTACTCTCTAAATCTGAATCAGTCAAGTTTTCACTGATTGAATCAGTGATTTGCCTTTTCACTGATTCACTCTCGAAAAAATATTTTCACTGTTAAATCAGTTAATTTTCACTGATTCGAGCAGTGAAAAATAATTGATATAACAGTGAAAATTAACTGATTTAACAGTGAAAATATTTTTTCAAAAGTGAATCAGTGAAAAGGCAAATCAATGATTCAATCAGTGAAAATTTGACTAGATTTATAGAGTATATCGGGTACCGACAAATAATCATAACGTGCACATGGAGTGATTCTGGAGTAATATCGGAAACATCCAGCGTATCTGACGTCACTCGGCAGTACATTTACTATTTCCAATGGGAATTTTGACAACGCACTATTCCAATATATGAAGTATTCGATTGAAAAATATTCAAATCTTTCTCTCTTCATTGTTCATTACTATTGACAATTGTAATTTCTCTAAAAAATTGTGCAATTTATATTATTCAAAAGGTACCATTCCTTGAATTTATCGTTTTACTTTTTATTTATATATATATAGTAAGTATCACTTTTTTCTAGTTTCAGTTTGCCACCAAAGATATTAATCTTTGCAACTCTCAATGGTAATTTATAAAGTTACACTATATTTACAATTGGTTCAGAAATAGTATCTTTGTATTAAGTGCGGAAAGTTGATTTTCCCGCACTAAAACGGTAAAATTTTAAGTTTGTTTTAATTTTCCGCACACTTAAAATTTGACCGCACTAGGACGGAAAAAACAGTTTTCCGCACGCTTTCTATTGACTTAGTAAAAATAAATATAATAATACTAGATTTTACAATGAAGGGTTTCTCCGTGCATTGTGCGCTTTGCGTGTGGCTTGCAAACTTGAGCGCCCCCAGGGCGTGTGATTCGGTCGTCATGCTTCGCGCTCAGTCGCGCTTCCTTATCTTCTTTAAATATAAATTGCTAATGTTTTAAATCCTTATCATATGAGAAGGTATTGGTTTTATGTGAAAAATCAATAATTGCAATATTCGTTTCTGATAATGTTCATAAATCTATACTAATTATCCAATTAACATTTTTCAATTAAGTCAAAAAATATATTTAATATATGCATATAATATATATTTGATGTTTTGACTTTAAATATTATTAATCAAAAATTCCATTTTTTAACCAAAATATGTGAGATATAAAATAAGCGTTAAAATAAAAAATCGTTTGCTTGAAAATAGTCTACGAATTTTGTCCTTTTTTAGACATTTGGAAAAAAACAGATTTTTTTTAATCATGTAAATTATTAAAAAGCTACAGAAAAGTATAGAGAATCGAGCAGATAGAACCTTAAATAAATTTAATTTCCTTTTTCATTTAAAATCAAAAAAAAATCTAGTAACTTTGAGAAAATGTAAGCGCGAAGCGCAAGATCCAAACTGAACGGAGCACAAAGCGCAACGATCGAATCGCGCATCCTAGGCGCGCTAAAACTTGTGAAAAATAATTAACATGGCGTGGATTAGTTAAGTGGTAATAATTGATTTGTTTCGATTTATATAGCCTCTAGCATTATTTCCTTCAAAGCTCTATTATATATGATGTATAAGTTTCAAATGACGACATCGGCATGAAATGACTTGGGAACTTTTTCTATCCCTGGCTCGTCCTTTCGCTATCTGGATTTCCCAGTTCTCTTTATTTTAACTCCCTATAGAGCGTTTCTCCCTCCCACCCCTTTGCTACCACCGTAGATTCGAGTTAAGAAAAATTGATAGCTCAAGTTTCCGTCTGGAATAACGGGACACGTTGAAAAGACCATTTCAAACTGTTCCGCAGCAATATCAACTTATTTCAACGGTCGATTTGACAAGTCACATGAAATAATAAAAACAATATATTCTCTATAAATCTGAATCAGTCAAATTTTCACTGTTTGAATCAGTAATTTGCCTTTCACTGATTCATCAGTGAAAATGATGTTTGTTACTGTTAAATTAAAAAATTTACACTGATTCACCAGTGAAAAATATTTTTCACTGTTAAATCAGTTAATTTTCACTGTTATATCAATTATTTTTTACTGCTCGAATCAGTGAAAAATATTTTCCACTGTTAAATCAGTTAATTTTCGCTTTAGTAATCAGTGAAATTTGACTGATTCACTCTCTAAATCTGAACCAGTCAAAATCTACTGATTATCAGTGAAATTTTACTGATTCAAATAGCTAAAAAGAGGTTACTGTAAATCAGTCAAATTTCACTGATTTGACAGTGAAAAATATTTTTTTACTAATTCATCAGTGAAAAAGATGTTTGTTACTGTTAAATTAGTTAATTTTCACTGAAGTAATCAGTGAAATTTGACGAATTCTCAGTGACCTCTTTTCAGCTATTTGAATCAGTCAAATTTAATTAATAATCAGTAGATTTTTACTGATTCAGATTTAGAGAGTACTAGTATACGCGATCGTGAAAAAATACTTTCCCCGAACCTCAAAGGTTAAAAATTCACTACTTAAAAAGTTTAAATATCATATTAAGGTAAAAAATTACGCGTCGAATATTTTTGATGAAAGAACACAAAACAACATTTCACGCAAAAAAATGTTTAAATGTAAATCTGGAGTAGAATCACCCATATATATAATTCTTTTTAAAAAATACATACATTCCTGAGCATTTTAATTGTTCTAATTTAACACAAAAAAATGAGTTTACTTTAAAAATTGTTATATCTGGATCTTTTGTTCCTTTGAATTTTCTGGATGACCCACATTATTTCACTTATTCTTTCAACTTTTCTCACTTCAAAGGAAAAAGTGAGTCAGACTTTTACACGTAGCACCACCTTTTCAACGGGTTTTCTTGCATTCGACGTGCATTTCTAAGGACGTATAAATCTGCTACATAAACCCCCCTCCCCCTTTTCTGAAAGTAGAACACAAAATCCATTGAGGTATTGTCGGCACATTCTTAAAAGCTTTTATTCACACGTACAAATGAAATGAAATTCAAGTTCGAACAAAGCGTACGGCCCAAATGTAAATTTTTCTGAAATGTAAATTTAATTAAAATTATTGTTAAATTTATAACAATTTTCTTTCTTTATTAATCCAATAATAATCAGAAAAATATGAGATAATAAAATAAACACATGGTGAGTAATTAAATTGTACGAAATATTTCAACCGAAAAAATATCATTACAGAATTGAAATACTTTTTACTATTATTTTTAATGATAATTTTTTCGTCAGGCAAAAATTCGAATAGCGGAACAAAATTATTCTGACCGAAACGCGACAATGTGCAAACTTGTTTTGAAATATGAATTTAATTCGTGAATCCCACGGGGCTTATTAGTTTCAGTTTCTGTTTCAACGTTTCCATAAACATATAATAAAAACAAATTCAGCATAATAGAGCACAATTTAATACATATAAATACTTATACAAGGGAATTTCGCAATTCATCAGTTCGTTTTTATTGTGTTTCAGCTCTATAAATCTGAATCAGTCAAATTTTCACTTTTTGAATCAGTGATTTGCCTTTTCACTGATTCACTAATGCAAAATATGTTCACTGTTAAATCCGTTAATTTTCACTGTGAAATCAATTATTTTTCACTGCTATAATCAGTGCAAAATATTTTCCACTGTTAAATCAGTTAATTTTCGCGGAAGTAATCAGTGAAATTTTACTGATTCACAGTCACCTCTTTTTAGCTATTTGAATCAGTCAAATTTCACTGATAATCAGTAGATTTTGACTGATTAAGATTTGGAGAGATAAAAAGAAAGTAAAACCAAAAAGGTTCAAAGTTTTAAAAATTGAAGCAGTTCAATTTTGAAAATGCTAAATGGAAAATCGCGTTAAAAAAATAAAATTCTATCAAAAGCTTGAAAATTGAAAAGTTTGTTTCATTATTTTTCTCCCTGAAATTTGAAATTTTCCTGAATAACTAAAAATGACTTTATATTTATTGAGAAATACAAATTTGTATGATAGATGATTCTTATAGTCTAATCAATTTTCCTAATTAAAATTTTTCAAAATTCGAGCATAATTCATGTTCAAATTTTTCGAGATTTTTTAAATTTACTTTTCATATTTCTTAGTTTTCTTATTTTCTAAATTATATAAATTGAAAAATAATTGTACAATTTGGAGAAAAACGCGTAAAGAATCAGGTTTGCGATGATTTTTACTTTCCAAAATAAAATGATAGAAATTCCAAGACTATCCTAAAATTTTATGATTTTTGAGGCGCCAAACATCTTTCTATAAACTTGTAAGGATAAACTTATACCCGAATTCGGAAGAAGTTTCTTAAATTTTCGAGCAGTATTTTCTCGTATAACTTGCTAAGCCTTGAACAAAAGTTTCCAAACGCAAGATAGCTGAACGTGAATTTGCGACTTAGGCAAATCCATTTGAATTTGCAATTTAATGCGGCTGACGAGTAGTCGAGATGCGTCTTGAAGTGCAGGAGAAGCAAAACTAGTTACGACCCTCGATCGTCATTCTGTTGGCAATACTATAGTTATTCCCTAACTATAGAGAATTCAGTAAATGCATCCTCTATATACCTCAGAACAATGTTTGTTACTTCGTTATCTCAATTTTTAACCTAAAAATTGCAGAACGCACTCTATAAATCTGAATCAGTGAAATTTTCACTGATCGAATCAGTGATTTGCCTTTTCACTAACTCACTAGTGAAAAATATTTTCACTGTTAAATCAGTTAATTTTCACTGTTACATCAATTGTTTTCACTGCTCGAATCAGTGCAAAATATTTTCCACTGCTAAATCAGTTAATTTTCGCTGAAGTAATCAGTGAAATTTTACTGATTTACAGTAACCTCTTTTTAGCTATTTGAATGAGTCAAATTTCACTGATTATCAGTAGATCTTGACTGATTCTGATTTAGAGAGCAAAAGTAAAAACATCAAAATTACAAAAATTAAGAAATTAATGCAATTATAACTGAAATTAGAAATTACCCATGTTTAAAACGTCCAGCTTAGCCTTTTTTTACTATTGGCTCTATAAAGGTCCCACAAAGGCAGCCCAGTCAAAAAAACGTATTTGCCCCTTTATTGTCTTACAAAAAGTTCTAAGTCTGATCACCAAGTTAAAAAGGGACGAAAACGAAATTAAACAATGAAAACTATATTTATTTGGAATGGGCAATACAACTTTTTAAGTCCATATATGAATTTTTCGATCTCTACCTTGCCGACACTTTTTTCTCGTCCTTCGCATTTCCACATTAATTGAGATATCAAGTTGAAAGTTTTAGTAACTAAGTAAAAAGGAGTAGAGAACTTTTATCTGGTTCTAAATTATTATAATTATAAAAAACAAATTTCCAAATATAAATTTGTTTATAATTACAAATGCATAGGGGCAGATAAACGTTCATTAGAGCTTCTTATCTAATTACTCAAAGTTTCAACTCGACATCTCAATTAATGTAGGAATACGAACGACAAGAAAAAATACCTATAAGGGAGGGATCGGATAAGTCATACATGGCCTTAAGGCCATGGACCAATCGGATCACGTGACTAAATTATACATTTATTCGGTCATGTGAGATAACTTCTTCAATTTAAAAAGTATCTTTCTGAAAATTTGGGAAACGTAACAAAAGACAATACAGAACATCTATTAACTTCGTTTCAGTAAAAATTTTGAAAAAAATCGAAAACCTATCATTAATTACAGACAACTGTAAAATTTTTTGCAAAATTTCCACTCAAATGTATTGGACAGACGTTCTTCATAATTTTCTGTCGTATTTTCCAACTTTCCAGGAAGGCATTTTGTATAATAAAAAAGTTATCTAACTCGAACTTTTACAGGAATTTGTTCACGTGATCTGGTTGATTCATGGCCTTAAAAATTAATTTATTGACGCCTTTTGAAGGAAAATGAACATAAAAACCTATTTTTAAAAATTATGTTGTGAATTTCAAATGTCTCCAGCGAATTAAAAATATACAAACAATTATTTTCCAAACAAGGGTTAAATATTTACAAAATTCATTGTCAATAAAAAATTTTGTTATTTTTCATAGTGTGGAAATTTCAAATTTTTCTGGGAATATGACATAATTTAGAATTAGATTTACCTAGGGCCCCTTAATGACAAAAGTACAATTTATAACTATGAGGGTAGTCCCAGAAGTACCCGACATAATAAAGAAAACCCAAAAAATTTGGAAAAAGATACCTTTATTTCTGAACATAGACTCTTTTAACTCGATACTCTTTTCCCATCGATGTTCAGTAGTTTCGATACCTTGTTTATAGTAAAAACCTTCGAACTCTTCGAAATAGCCATAAACCGCAGACTCCACCTCTTAATTGTTGGCAAATCTTTCACCACCAAGCTCTTTTTTCAAGTTTGGAAAGAAAAAATAATCCGATGGGGCTAAATCTGGCAAATAAGGTGCGTGAGGGAGCAATTTGATCACGGATGTGTGAACTGGTTCATTGGCTTGATGTAATAAAACTTTCTTTTTCGCGAAATGCTGTTTTTCTTGATTTCATCACTCAAACACTGTAATGAGTTCGCATAATACTCGCCATTGATTGTTTTTTCTTTTTGAAGATAATCAATGAAAATTATCCCACGTGCATCCGAAAAAACTGATGCCATGACCTTGTCAGCGGATAGAACTGTTTTCGCCTTCTTTGAAGCTATTCTCTCTTTTCAGTCCATTGTTTTGACTGTTCCATCGTCTCAGATGTGAAGTGATGGATCCATGTTTCATCCATGCACGGAAAAAACAGTATAGCTGAGAAAACTATACAGAATTTCAGTTCAGAAAAATTGGTATTGTATTGTAGCTAAACTGAATGCGTGACGCACCGAAATGCGTATTTAGCCATCGTACCTTTATGATTTCGTTTGTGCAACGATAGAAGTATAGCTGTGCGACCTATACCCGTATATAGTGTCTCGACCCATGCGGTATAGGTGAGACAACTATACTGGTTTGCCGCGCGACCTATACGTCACTTCGCATGCACGCGACTCTAACCTCAAAATGAGAAAGAAGTGTCATTTGTTCGAAGCGTTTGTCGATTTGTTTGGAGCACTTTTTCTTTCCATCATTTTTTCATTTCCTATTATTTATAATTAAAGCTCTGGATTACAGAACATGCGACAACTCTATCGCATGCATTGTTATAACAGGCATAATATTTTGGTTACGATCGCTATACATCGTATTGTCCTATCAACGGACTTGTATCCTTCACGGAGCAATATGACGTTTAGAGATACCAGCATAGCTGTCTCACCGATACTCGTGTAGTTCTGAGGACCATACTGTAGCATTGGTCTGGTAGCAATATTTTCTGGTTCTGAGGACCAAAATATAGTTCTTTCAGCTATACTGTTTTTTCAGTGTGGTTATGAACCGACGCACAAAATCGGCTTTATTGCTCTGAAACATCGCCAAACACTCGATTGAAACATCCTCAAGACGCTGTTATTGTTCCATTGTGAGCAAACGCGGCACCCATCTTGTGCACAGCTTTCTCATGTCCAAATTTTCAGTCAATATGCGATGAACAACATTTTTTGAAATGCCTACCATGTCTGCTAGTTCGTGCACTTTTAATCGACGGTCATCTAATAACATTCTGTGAATTTTCTACATCATTTGTGTTGTAGTCACCTCATTTGGTAGATCACTGCGATATCCATGATATTGTTTTGAATGACCCGAAAGTGAAAGTGCGTGAGATTTCTTAGATCATATCCATCTCAACCGAGCGTGTGGTCAATATTTTGCCAAAACAGTGGGTTTTGACCTGGTAAAAGTGCACAAAAGCGTCCGAAAACGCAACAATCGTCTGGGAAAGTTATGGCTAGTGTTTTTTGGAATGGGAAACGGAAGGTTATTTTAGAGGGTTTGACAAATTGTATCATTTGGAAGGCATAGAAAAGTTAAAAAATCGTTGGACTCATATTGAGCTAAAATAAGAGTACATTGATAAATAAAACTGATTTTTGTCAAAAAAATAAATTCTTGTTCTTGTATTGTAAACGAAGGAGGAGACTCCCCCAGAGTAGAATCTAGTTCGGCTTTGAAATTGGTTGAACTGAGACCTTTCGAATAAAAGTATTGTATCACATAACGATGACCAATTGTTCCCATGTTTACAAATTCACTGAGAGTGTTCACTATTAATAGCTGTCAAACAAATACTAAACGACGGAGCGTCTTTAAACTTCTAACTTGGGATTTATAAGATTAGTACTTTCGACCATAGTAATTTTTTTCAAACAACCATCATCTATCTATACAGCAGGTCGGGTACTTCTGGGACTACCCTCATCTTTACAGTCATACAGAGACTAACTATATAGTGCCTTGCCTGGCCCTACGTAGAGATAATTTATTGACTTTTTATTACATTAATTAATTCCCATACAGCCCATTACATTTTCATGCAAAATACAACAATCGCATCATGATGAAATATTCTTCAAAAAAATAATTTAATTCCTGTGTTTAATCATAATAATTTTCAAACCTTATGGAAAATACCTTGGTATAAAGATATTTTTTTGCTCTAACCAGCCATTATTTTTCCCACAAAATTTGCATAGAGATTAAACGAGCGGGTGAGACGACATAATGAATTACTCTTCCGAGTGAACTTGCCTCTTCCGGCTGTAGAAAAGTATTCGAAATAATATTTTAATGACAATTCAAAACAAAAGAAATACAAATTTTCAATGTATTGTCAAAACATTAAATTCAGAACCAAATTTGCTGGTAAATATAGGTATATAAATAATATTCCTTTGATGACAATAAAGTGTCTGAAGACATATTTACTAAGAGCTTTATTACAGGTCACTGGATCTAGGTAATCATTGTATAATAGCTAAAGGCACTACTTAATTCCAGATCGCTGAGACTTCCTACTTCAGCACATCCTCTTAAATCTGGAAAAACATTAATAACTCGAAAATCTGATTTGAGGTTTCTATTTACTGGTAATATTACTATACTCTCTAAATCTGAATCAGTCAAATTTGCACTGATTGAATCAGTTATTTTCCTTTCACTGTTAAATCAGTTAATTCTCATTGATTAATCAGTGAAAAAAATATTTTTCACTGTCAAATCAGTCAATTTTCCCTGAAATAATCAGTGAAATTTGACTGATTTACAGTAACCTCTTTTTAGCTATTTGAATCAGTCAAATTTCACTGATAATCAGTAAATTTTGACTGATTCAAATTTAGAGAGTAATATTTACTTAAAATTTACTCAAATTTCGATCATCGCGCTTCGCGCTCGGTGTTCTATGTACTTTACATACGAATTGCTATAGTCGAATTTGACTACAAATGAGGAAGGAAATTCAATTTACTTAAGGCTCTATCGGCCTTAAGGCCAGGAATCAACTAGACCATATGATTAATATGGTGATTTTTTTGTCTGTAAACTTTTGTTCATGCAAAATAAGATATCAAGTCAAAAATTTGTGAGATCAAAGAAAAGCCATCAAAGAAGGTATGTCAACTCTTGAATTTTTATAATTATGAAAAAATATATTTCAGCAAAAATTTTTTTTTTTAATTCACATTATATAAGAAGCTATTGGTTTTAAGTGGAAATTTACTTTCGGAATTTTCATCAAATCTTTACGTTTTGAGACTCCCTGAGTCAGAAAAAGCGATTTTTATGAAAGTATCTGTCTGCCTGTCTGTAGGTTGTATACTCGATAACTCTTAATAGAATTATCGGATTTTTTTATATTTACTTAAGTAGGGTTCATTTAATTTAAATATCTTGTTTTAGAGAAAAGAAATATTCCAAAAATTAGTGGTCCCCAACACCACAATAGATAAATTTTACCTCAAAATCATTTAAGGGGATCCACCACCTTTAATTTTTTCAAATTTCAGCACCTTTATGTATTTTTGAATTAAAAATATTAATTTTTTTAGACATTTTCTACTTTGAATAAATTTTTTGTTATTCAACCAATTGCCATGATTCTTTTTTTATTTTGTTCCTTACAATGTGTAGAAAATTTTTGATACGGAAAGCACTTTACCTAACAAATAACTACAAAATTCTTTTTTTTTGGGATATTTTAATTAATTTTTACATTCTCATCATATGAGAAGGTATTGGTTTTATTTTATTTTATTTGGGAGTTTTTTATTACTCATATTATCCTATTCTCCATATACAAAAATCTGCTACACATTGTAAGAAAAAAAATATAAAAAGAATCATGACAATTGGTTAAAAAATAAAAAAGTTATTTAAAGTCAAAAAATCTCAAAAAAATACCCAAAGAACTGAAAATTTTTAGTTCAAAATTACCTACTGGTGCTGGAATTTTTAAAAACCCACAAAACCTTTCTAAATAAAGGTACTAGACATAAAAAAAATTATATGGAAGGTCTAAACTCAAAAAATAAGAATAAAAATATTAGATGTGGCGGATCCCCTTAAGACGTATAGAGTTGAAAACTACTAAGGAATAAGAAGTGATTAATATTGCTGTCCTAATAGGGACACTTTTTACTGCCTAATTTAGCAGTTGAAAATTAATGATTGCATGAACGAAAGTCGTTCATCGATTTGAAAAATTTTATTTTTACGACCCTAATATATTATAAAACAAAGTACAATTTGGCAAATTTGTTCAGCAAAGATGCGAGTTAAAAGTCGAAATCATTCATGTTCGTTCATATATTCATGCTTTTATCGTTAAGAACACCCGATGTTTTCCGTTGGCGATGATATAACAAAGAATGTTTTCAGCAAACTTTGGGAAACTAAAAGTTTCTTAAAAGTTGTACTAAATTTGTGGCACGACTCCAGTCTGGATGAAAATTTTCATCAGGAAAACCAAGGCAGAAAACTTCTGGTTAATTTACTCAATTAGGTAGCAGCAATTTAAAAAACAGTAATTTGATCATAAATTTCGCAAAAATATGTGTGTAGTTAAATTTGCATCACAAACAATTTCAAATTTTATACAAAACGATCAGTTTTATTTGCGAAGACTTCATAATTTTAGAAATTTTTGTTTTAATTTCGCTAAATTGTGCGAAAAGTTTTATACAATTACATTTTTCGTGAAATTAGGATAAATTTGTGGAAACTGACTTCATTTTTAGTGAAATTAAATAAAAAGTTTTTAATTTACATTCACTAATTACAGAGTATTCTAATATTTGTATCTGAAAATTCGAAATCTTGTAACAGAAAAATAATCCATAAAACTAAATATGACTAGAATTTACCTGTTACCTTTCAAAATTTTCAGACGCATTTTGGTGAATTTGCCTTCTTATAATTTTATGCCAGTAAAATAACATAAATTTCATATCAAACAGAGAGAAATATTTATGCAAACAAATATTTTTTTGCGACTCGCTCTTGAGTCAAAATACGCCTTTCCGCACTTGATACGAAATATACTATTTTGTTCGCTGTATAGTGAAAGTTCCCCGAGTCGTTGTCGTTTTTCGTGCGGAAAGTTGATTTTCCCGCGCTAGTACGGTAAAATTTTAAGTTCGTTTTAATTTTCCGTACACTTTGAAAGAGAGCTCAACTTCGTGAAGTTTGACGTCATCAAAAATCGACATAAATGTTGGGAAAATACACTGCCCGTGTGGAAAACTTCTTAAATTAACCCAGTTTTTAGTTGGGTGCCGTTGGACCCAATTAGGATTTCCTTTTTGAAAACAATTTGAAAATGACTAAAAAATCATAAAATTATTATTAAGCTGAACGTTATGCGACATGAAAGTTTTAATGTTGCTTGCTGTTCCAACTTTTCAATCATTGAATCTTGAGTAAAAAAGAGCAACACAATCATAACACGGTTAGCTGGGCTTACACTTAAGGGGATCCGCCACCTTTAATATTATTATTTTTTGAGTTTAGACCTTCCACATAATTATTTTATGCTTAGTAGCTTTATTTAGAAAGGTTTAGGGGTATTTTAAAAATTCCAGCATCTTTCTGTATTTTTAAACTAAAATGTTTAATTTCTGTGGGCATTTTTTTGACATTTTTTTACTTTGAATAACTTTTTCGTTTTTCAATCAATTGTCATGATTCTTTTGTTATTTTGTTTCTAAGAATGTATAGCAACTTTTCGGATATGGAAAATAAGGTAACATGGCTAAAAAAAATCACAAATAAATTTTTTTTTAAATATTCTAAAATATGAAACAAAATGTTGTAGTTATTTCTTTAGCTAGAGTGCTTTCCATAACCAAAAAGTTGCTACACATTGTAAAGAACAAAATAAGAAAACAATCGTGACAATTGGTTAGAAAACAAAAAAGTTATTCAAAGTCAAAAAACACGCTCAGGTCCTCCTGATGCAAAAATCGTTTCAGGTTTTTCTTTACTTTTATGAAATCGTGACTTTAAAAAGCAATTTCAGTTTTTTAAATGCAAAAATTTCAATTATTACAAAGTACAAAAACAAAAAGAAATAAAATGAATATATAAACAAAAATTAAAATGTTAGAAAGGAGGATAAGAAAATTCATTAAAATTCATTGTATTAATTAATGGATAAAACTGAAGAAGATATCGAACTGTGTAATGATGTTTAAGTAAAGATAAAAGTTGCACTTCGTAAGAAACTATAAGGGTCATTCTATGCGTAATTAACACCCCAAAAATTTTTTTCGAAAAAATATGTTTTTTCGCGTTCTATGTTCAAAAAGAATCGTCACGTTTTTTTTTAACATGATATATGAAAATTTCGAGAAATGAATCCTTAAAATTTTGAAATCGGAAAAGTTGATGTTTTTACAATAGGTTACAGTAAAAAATTTTTTGGATATAAAAATTATTGTCATATGGGAAATGTGCCTAGCCCCCCAATCTTTTCAAAGTGATGTACTGCACGTCCTGTTATTTATTTATTTTTTTAAACAAAATAGTGAAGTTTTATAAACAATTACCTTTTTTTTAAAATTAGGAACATTTTTTTTCTTCTTTTTTCAATTCTAAAATATTCGTATAAGGTTCTTGATGATACTGTGAAAATTTGAGAATGGAGAAATCAAAACACTAGGAGTAATGGATTTTTTAATTCGGGCGCATGCGTCTCTGCGCCCCAGCGAGCGAGCGCGCTGTTGCCGCCCCTAATTATCTACTGATTCCTTTGTTTTATGATTAATGTGTACGTTGAAATAATTTTTAGTGCATGAATCATCAATGAATTCTTTACTAAGATTATTAATTTTAAAATAAAGTTCCATAGTTTAGCATAATAATTAATATTATTTAATTTAATATTTTAGAATTGAAAAAACGAAAAAAAAATGTCCCAAATTTGAAAAGAAGATAATTGTTTATAAAACTTCACTATTTTGCTAAAAAAAATAAATAAATAACAGGACGTGCAGTACATCACTTTGAAAAGCTTGGGGGGCTAGGTACATTTTCCGTATGACAACAATTGTTATATCGAAAACTTTTTTTACTGTATCCTATTGAAAAACATCAATTTTTTCGATTTCAAAATTTTAAAGATTCATTTCTAGATATCATACCCGTGTGGAAAAATTCCATGGCAGTCTATTGTCTGATCTGGCCCAGGTCTGACAACTTCCAGACCGGCTAGTCTGGAAGTTCTGGTCTGGCTCAGATCTGGCGCTGGTCAGCATTCCATGACTAAAAAGTTTGTATGTGGCGAATGAAATTTTTTTTTACAAGTTTCGAAAAATTCATAGGTTAGTAAAATTGCAAATATTGCTACTACACACATTATGATTTTTAATCGAAGTCTATAAATGTTGAATTAAAATAGTTTTTCAACCAAAACTTTATTAACTGAGCACCATTTAGTGGCTAACCAGCCGCGAAGTCGTGGCTGACTAGCCGTTGGCTCGTGGCTGGCCAGCCGCTGCCTAGCGGCTGATCCTACAAAAACGTTACAGTTCTGGCCAGCCCCAGACCAGGCCTTATAGTCAGCGCCAGAACAGGAAACCAGACAGTCTGGTCTGGTGCTGGCCAGCGCCAGGAAATTTTTCCGCACGGGTATTGGATACAAAATACGTGTCGATTATTTTTGAACGTAGAACGCGACAAAACATATTTTATTCGAAAATAAATGTTTGGTGTGTAAATTGCGCATGGAATGACCCATAAGTTTAAATACTCTTGGAAGAAATCAATATCTAAAAAACGATCTGAAAAGTTTACATAGGGAAACTATAAATTCAAGTTTCAAGCTTGCAAGAGTTGTTGAATGAAAAGTTGTATTAATCTTGGCTACTGGACTTAGATCTGCGATGTGGGTTTGAACGTGAAGTTACGTTTCAGTAAAAACTTTATTTATTAATATAGAAACTGTCGATAGCTGATGGCAGAACATGAGTACCGCGTGACCCGAGTTTACGATGAATATTTCAAAGATAGAGTCGGAAAAAACCTGAAAAAGCTGGAGTACCACTCAAAAAGTTTGCTAGGCCTTTGTGCTTTATTAAAGTCTGTAGAATAATTATATATAAAAAGCACTCATTCACACGAGCTTTCTTTCGCAGACAAGAATAAACTTCAAAAATAGTAACATTCACTGGAAACATTTTCCATATTCTCTGATAATAGATTTCCTGATAATTTTTACAATACAGATTACATTTTTTAAAGACAAGGAGATTTTCCATTTCAGATTAGATTTCTATGGCTGAAAATAAAACATTTTTTTTCGTGGCCATTTTTCTCTACACTCTTCCAAAGAGCCTAAAATGTGATCCGAAAAGTATACTCTCAACTTTTATACGATATTTTGGGCCCGTTAGAAGAATGTTAGGAAAACAAATTCTAAGAATAAAAGTCCCGTGTAGAAATTGTAACCCGGTTCTAATTAGGTCTTAAATAGTTTCTCCTTTTTCTAGCTAGGCCCTAATATGGAAATTTATATAGAGCTATTCCAACTAGGCTCTAACAAGATCATTTACATAGGGCCATTTTGGAGGGCCTTTTTATAACATAGAGTTTGAAAAATAATGGTAAACTTCTTTGGATTTTTCGAGTTTAAAGTACTTCTCGTGCAGAAATTTCGGTGAAGCGCCAATCGGGCCCCGATCGGGAAAATTGTGGCCCCGATAGGGTAATCTGTCTAGCGCCAGACCAGTAATGAAACGCCCTACCCGATCGAGCCCAGATCTGGGCCTGAAAACGGGGGGCCCGATCTGGCCCCTTCTAATTTTGTATTTCTACAAATAGTAAAATTTAAAAGGTTTTCGTTTAATAACAATAAATAGTTGGTTCAAAAAAATGTATTTCTTACATTCTCATCATGGATGAGAAGGTATTGGTTTTATGTGAAAAATGACTTTCGAAATTTTCATCAAATCTTTACGTTTTGAGACCCCCTGAGTCAGAAAAAATGGTTTTTACGAAAGTGTCTGTCTGTCCGTCTGTCTGTCTGTCTGTCTGTCTGTCTGTCTGTAGATCGTGTGCGGCATAACTCTCGACAGAATTATCAGATTTATCGGAGCCTAAAAAGTAAGGACAAGTTCGTTAAACAGCCACATCCAATCAAAATTGAGGGATTGAGCACTACTTTTGTGTTTTTGAAAATAATTTTTTGAAAAAATCAAAAATTTTAATACTGGTTTTAGATAGTGCTCATGAATCTCTAAAAATTATCCTAATAACATTTTTTGATTAAATCAAAATTAGAAATGTTACATCAGCATATTCAAATTCGAAAAAAGTCAATATCAAAATTCCAATTTCCAGTTAAATTATACGAGATACGAAAAAACGTTATGATACAATATTATTAAATAAGTAAAGACCTTCAAATTTGGATTGTAACTCTTTTTCATAAGATGCATAATTTTCTTATTAATTTAAAAAAAAACGATTGAAAATCCAAAATTCAATTTTTTAACAATAATATGTGAAATACGAAAAAAAATTAAGAATACAAAGTTGTTCGTTTCAAAAAGATCTACAAATTTTAGATGAAAAATTGTTTGACTAAATAAGGTCTACACATTCTTATCCAGAAATTTCTCGACAGGATGTATATTTTAATTTTTTGATTTTTAATATTGAAAAAATTCGATTTTTTTCACCAAAATATGTGAGATACGAAATAAGCGTTGTTCTGCAAAATCGTTTCCTTAAATAAAGTCTACGATTGTGTTTTCTTTTTGAGAGATTTGGAAGAAAATAAATTATTTTAATCATGTAATTTATTAAAAAGTTACTGAAATGTATACAGAAAATCGAGCGCGAAGCGCGAGTGTCATGATGAGAATGTGTTCCTTAAGGCCGATAGAGCCTTAAGTAAATTGAATTTCCTGTTTCACTTAAACTAAAAAAGAAACTTAGTGAATTTGAGAAAATTACTAATTTACATCATCTTTAATATCATTAAATTGGTTTGAGCTTCAGTATTAAATCCTACTTTATAAATATAAGAAATAAACTTAAACGTATGCGAAGAGCACAAGACCGAGCGCGACGCGCGAGGTCCAGGAAGAACGGAGCGCGAAGCGAGCTGCGCGCGAAGCGAGCTGCGCGCGAAGCGAGCTGCGCGCGAAGCGAGCTGCGCGCGAAGCGCGCCATGAGAATGTGCCCGCGAAGCGGGCAGATTTTTTGGATCACATTTGGGCTCGTCACAACAGGTTTATGAAGTTGGCACCCATGTATTTGAATAGAACATTCTTATTAATGGCATACATTTGTCCAAAGGAGGCCCACATTTGTCCACCCATTAGTTGTTTTCGTCCAGCCTTTGTTTAATTTTTATTAAGAATTTAAAAAAAAATTTTTTGAACCACTGATTATAAAAATTATTATTTTTAATAAATAAACATAACAGATAGTTTGTAACGTTTGTCCACCCTTTAAAATATAAATATTAAAATAAAAACAATTTTCACACAAAACATGAAAAACATTTGATGATAGAATGCAAACTAATGAAAAATGGCATCTACATTATGCAAAACCTATGTATACTGACCAAAAGAGTTATATTTAAATTTATTAAAACAATAAGACCCTGCATACACTTAATCTAAGACCAGACCATAAATTTTTTATTTTACTTTATTTTTTGGGCAGGACAAATAAAACTAGTAGTTGGACAAAACTATACAAAATGGGCAAACGATACTGACCACTAGTTTCCATTTGAAGATTTGTTCAAATAATATGACCCTTTAAGCATGTACACCGAGACCAGACAATTTATTTTTTACTTAATTTTGTTTTTTTATGCAGGATAAATACCAAAAATATTGTCAAATGGAAATTCTATTGGTCAGCATCATTTTTCCATTTTGTATAGAGTTTTGTCCAACTACTAGTTTTATTTATCCTGGGTAAAAAGCAAAGTTAACTCAAAAATAAATTGTCTGGTCTCGATCTGTGAAATTTTATTTCATTTTAATATTTCTATTTTGAAGGGTGGACAAACGAAAGTGATGTATGGACAATCATGGACAAACGTTGGACAAATGATCTTGGATATTTATTTGTTAAAAATAATAATTTTTTATAATCAGTGGTTCTAAACCATTTTTTGTAAATTGTGAATAAAAGTTAAACAAAGGCTAGACAAAAAAAACTAATGGGTGAGCAAATGTGGGCCTACCTTGGACAAATCTATGCCATTGATAAGAATGTTCTATTCAAATACATGGGTGCCAACTTCACAGACCTCGTCACAAGAGGTGTAGAGGAAAATGGCTAAGAATAAAAGTACATAACTTCCATCTGAAACATTTTTCTCTAAAACTCACTTCTTCCAAGATATTTGACCATTTCGGGACTTTTAGCTCGACCGATATGTTTAAAATAATTCTTAAAAATAAAAATGAATCCGAAAAAGATTAGTAAAAAGTTGAAATTATAAATTCTAAGATATTTCTAATTCATAAGTATACTTGCCTTCTGACCTTTTTATGAATGAATTGTTTATGCAGATTTAACAAAGTTTCAAGTCGAGCAGAATTCTCGTTTGTAGGTCAACTCTAATATTATTTGTAGATGAGTGTATTAAGCTATAAAATCAAATACCAAAATCGTAATACGGAATTAAAATATGCCTGAGGTAGATTTAATTTATTTGATTAAAACTTCTCATTATTATGCAGTATCCAATGTAAGGAGTTGAGAGAAATTATTAAAAATTGAAAGTAAGATAAGTTTCTTTGTGAGATACTATGATGAGAGTTCACTAACTGTGAATCCCACAGCTGATGTTTGCATACTTATATTTTCGCAATGCGTATGATAAGAATCTTCGTAATAGCAGGAAAAAAAAAATAAAAATGTTGACGTACTACACATGCAAATCATTTTCTTGACAAAAGTGTACATCACATTCATTAATTGTTATTTAAAAATTCAATTTTAATATAATTAGTTCGAGTTGCACTTTTTATCTTACGCAACAATAAATTAACAAATAAATCAAAGAAACAATTAATTTGAAAGTAAATTTGAAATTGACAAAAAAACACATTGGGCTGAAGTTTGTGACGAATTTTTTTTTTTCTTTTTTCATCGTATGATCTTCAAAATAATCAAAAATATGCAGAATAGTGATTTTTGACAGAAAAAAACATGATTTATTGCAAAAAAAAAAAAATTTTGAAGTTTGACTAAAATAAGCTATTTATGGAGGAACTCGTCAAATTATCTCGTAAACTCAATTTTTAATTTACATTTTTTAATATATATATTATATTATATATATTTTTTTAATGTAGCACTATGTGACTGCAATCAAAAACCGAAGTCTCAATATACGTTTTTTTTTATTTAGCGAGATAATTTAACGAGTTTGTCCATAAATGGCTTACCTGGGTCAAACTTTATAAATTTTTTTTGCAATAAAACATGTTTTTTTGTCCAAAATCACTATTCTGCATATTTTTGACTGTTTTGAAGATCACACGAAGAAAAAATAAAAATTCGTCACACGAGACGTCACAAACTTCAGCCCAATAAAAAAACAAATTTGCTCATAATTAATAAAGATTAATTCTTTTCTGTTTCTTTCAATTTAATCAATTGCTTTGCTAATGTTGTTTTTTATTTATCCTTGGAAATGTAATGGACTTATTGAGTCAGGGAATATCTTTAGAAGAGCGCAAGTGCAGTTTGTCTGTGTGTAGCGAATTATACTCTTCTACAGAAACGTTTTATTTGGTTTTACTACTTCGCAGAGTAATTCCCTGGATGAAGAAAAGACGGTGAATCCCCGCGGACATGGCGGTTTCTTCTCATCGACTAGCGTATATAAATTGTCATCCTGAACTGCAAATTTCAAACTCAAGTCAGCAGTTGAAGTAGAAAGACTTTAGGTAAGCAGCAAAATCTCAATTACAATTAATAACATCAATTTTATAAGAATAAATTAATTATATGAATTCATTAGTACTTACTTTAAATATAAAAGTTTATAATTCTGTTACTTGAATTTTCATTTAATTTCTAATCAAAAATAAATTTTGTTTATTATTTTTCCTAATAAAGTTAGTAACATTTTATTTGACTCTCTGGTGTAATTAAATTTTTAAGGAATTTATGATATAAATATACATATATATTTTTATACATTTCTTGACTTTTTTAAAATTTTCGTTAATTAAATTGGTTCATATAGCTAATGATCAGACTTATCTTGATTCATAGATACAGGAGGAAATAAAAATGGTGAAACTATTTTTCGTATTGGCTTTCGTAGCCATTACGATTTCAATGTCTTCTGCTGGGCTTCCTAATCGAGGAAAACAAAGACCGCCATATATCGTAAGCAAAAGATTCTAATCTATGTAAAATTAACTATCGCAGTGATAAAACTTGCGTGAATCTAAAATTCAAGCTATAATTCTAATTTTCAAATTAGTGACTTCATTTCAAAACAAGTCAAAATAACTCAAATTGTAATGATGTATATATTTTTTTATCAGCTTTACATGAATTATAAAAATAATAAAATCTAAATTTCAAAATAATTTTTTTTAGAACCGTCCAACTATGCCGAGACCTCGTTTCAGGAGGGAAGCAAATCCGCAAAGAGGTCATGTTTCCGTTGATGTCAAAAAACCAATGAGTGGACCAGAACGCCGGCCATCTTACAATGTTGACTACCAGCACAATATTTACAAAGGTAAAAATGGGGAAATCAGTGCCGGAGGTGGAGCTCAGAAAAATCCAGGTCAGAGATGGGATCCTCATGTCGGAATTCAAGGAACCTGGCGTTATAAAAGGGAGGCCAATCCACGAAAGGGCCACGTCTCTGTTGATGTAAACAAACCACTTAGTGGACCAGAACGCCGGCCATCTTACAATGTTGACTACCAGCACAATATTTACAAAGGTAAAAATGGGGAAATTAGTGCCGGAGGTGGAGCTCAGAAAAACCCAGGTCAGAGATGGGATCCTCATGTCGGAATTCAAGGAACCTGGCGTTATAAAAGGGAGGCCAATCCACAAAATGGTCACGTCTCTGTTGATGTAAACAAACCACTTAGTGGACCAGAACGTCGGCCATCTTACAATTTTGACTACCAGCACAATATTTACAAAGGTAAAAATGGAGAAATCAGTGCCGGAGGTGGAGCTCAGAAAAATCCAGGTCAGAGATGGGATCCTCATGTCGGAGTTCAGGGAACCTGGCGTTTCAGGAGGGAAGCAAATCCACAAAATGGTCACGTCTCTGTTGATGTAAACAAACCACTTAGTGGACCAGAACGTCGGCCATCTTACAATTTTGACTACCAGCACAATATTTACAAAGGTAAAAATGGAGAAATCAGTGCCGGAGGTGGAGCTCAGAAAAATCCAGGTCAGAGATGGGATCCCCATGTCGGAGTTCAGGGAACCTGGCGTTTCAGGAGGGAAGCGAATCCACGAAAGGGCCACGTCTCTGTTGATGTAAACAAACCACTTAGTGGACCAGAACGCCGGCCATCTTACAATTTTGACTACCAGCACAATATTTACAAAGGTAAAAATGGAGAAATCAGTGCCGGAGGTGGAGCTCAGAAAAATCCAGGTCAGAGATGGGATCCTCATGTCGGAATTCAAGGAACCTGGCGTTATAAAAGGGAGGCCAATCCACGAAAGGGTCATTTTTCTATTGATGCCAATAAACCAATGAGTGGACCAGATCGGCGGCCATCTTACAATATTGACTACCAGCACAATATTTACAAAGGTAAAAATGGACACATTGGTGCCGGATTCGGAGCGCAGAAAAATCCAGGTCATAGATGGAATCCTCATGCTGGAATTCAAGGAACCTGGCGTTTTAGAAGAGAAGCTGATGAGAAAACAGAAATTGAAGAATGAATGTACAATTAAAGTATAATATGATCTCAAAATAAATTTCGATTCGTCTCATTTTTATGTACTTGGAGTCTAACATTAAATGTCTTCAGTCTCTATTACCGCTTAAATTTTTAAAGTTCGTTTTTGAAATTTGAAATCATAATACACAAAAAGAAAAATTTCTTTGAAGTTCAGAAAACTTGTTCTAGATTAGCGGATACAGACGATCATTGCACATTATTTTTAATAACTTCTTAGACGTTTTAGATGAAATGTATAACGTTCAAGAGATTCTATTGAAAACTTTAAGTTTTTAAAGTGAACCTCGATTGAAAAAAGTTCAATAATTTGTAAAGAAAAATACATAAACGAATGTTGAAAAGTTCCATAGGAATAAAATTAGAGGTATTGAGGGATTAACTTGAATGACTTGAGTGCTTGTGAATCCTTTGTATTATAATCTTTAGAGAACAGTTCTCTAAAGTCTTATTGTGCAGCCATCATTACGCAAACGGCAGTAGTAGTAGTTGCAGCTTATTAGTAATGCCTTAGTTATAAGTAGAGAAGGTTCGAACCCGCAGCGATTAAGAATAATTTTAATATTGTTTAAACAAGCAATTATATGTCTAGTGATATTGTGTAATAGTAAGTTAGTGTGTACTTAAAATTAAATGAAGTGTTTAATAATAATACAAGAAATATATTTTTTTCTTTCAAAAATCAGTCATCATTTTAAAGAATTTTTTTCTGATTTTTCAAGGCTGTTCCAATAGATTTTATACATTGCCTCTAGTTTCAGATTTTAAAGAACTATTACACCACTTTTTCAAACATTAGCTCATTATATCCTACAACAAAAACGGTTTTGACTTTCATATAACTATCCTTTCTATCTAAAAATATTTTTCTAAACTTCCAAAAACTTTTTCTTTCCGTGTAGTCCTCCTGGAAAAAGTTTTGGATTAAAATTCAATTCATATAGATCAGAGATTTTTTGAAGCTATTCCAATATTTGTTTTGGAACTTATCTGAACCAATCCGAAAAACGTTTTGAATCATTTATTTAGAGAATATTCCAATTAAAAAATGTCCTACTTTATTTTATTTTTGATAAGAATAATATATAAAGCTTTAATTCCTTATCAATATTGACTGAATATTTAAAAATTAAAAATTTTGGTTGAACTTGAGGACTACTTTAGGTTTTTTATAGAGGCCAAACTTAGTGGAATTGTAATGGACCAGGTTACTTGACAAACCACTCGAGGGTTCAAAACATCATCTATTCTACAAAGTAGACTACCAACACAACATTTTCGACTGCAAACACAGTTGCTGCAGTCCCAAAGGTAAAGATCAGAAGTCACCAAATGAGAGATAGAAACCCTAAATCCAAGAGCAGCTTGCCCTCAGTTTCTGCCTACATGCCAATCAGAATGAATCCTGAGGGTCCTTGAGCGTTCAGGTGCTAAATCGGATTAACAGACCGTAACAATAGTACATTGTACAATTAGGGAAAAACGTTTGTTTTGCGAGTGTGAAGTTTGATGCCCGAGCAAAGCGAGGATAACAAGCACACAAGTAAAATGAATGTTTTTTCCCTTTCGCACATGATTTTTTTTCTACGAGGTGGTCAAGAAATGGATTTAATTAATAAAATCCACTTTATGACTCGCTAGTAGAAAAATATAATTTAACAATCTCAATTATAAACCTAATGACCTTTGAAACGAACTGGCACATGTAATATCGAACTCACGAGCGAGAAATTGAGAAGTGGTCTGAAAGAATAAAAAGCTCGTGAAAGAGATTATATGAAGAATTCAGGTGCAAAACCTTTCAAATGCCAAACATTTCAAATCTTATTTTATGACTTATTTTTACTGGAAGATTCTAACTTACATCCCTATAAAAAGATTAGATCAAGTTCGAATTGTAAGTAAAAGTTAAAAAAGATATTCTTGCACAACCTCCGAAATTAAAATTGAAAATGATTCAGTTTGATTGACAATTCACCGAATTCTATCAATTCTAATCGTTATTCTATTCGACGAGCAATTTTTAAGACATTTTCACAGCAGCATATCCGAGAGGATATTTTTGAAAAGAAAAAAAGTTTAGAATAGCGAATTGTCACTTGGTGTAAAACAATGAATAAAAATTTGACAAATAGCTCTGCGTTATATACTTAAGCTAAAAAGGACACTTAGAAGGAGTCTTCATTGTTCTTTCCTTCTCGACAGGGCTGAAAGATTTTCCGAGTTCCATAGTAAGACAAAACGCGAACTATAATCATTCACTTGGCCTCTGACAGGAAGCGAGTCCTCACCTCATGCATATATATCATGACCTAATAGATCAATCGATTTATACTGTTTGGCCGTTGCAAATGTTTTAAAAACAATTTCAGTATCACATAAGAATATTATGAGAAGGGTAGGAGTTCCTGTGATTTTTTACTTTATCTTACACGTATGAAAAGAGGGAAGAGGAGGGGGCTGAATAGGAATGACATGTCAGGTTCGTCAAAATCCACAAGACAAAATATTAAAATCTTGGAAAAATTTAAATCCAGCACGATTAGGATAATACTTAACTGAAAAAAATATTCACAATGTAAAAACGCGACATTGATGAGGAACAAGCAATAAAAAAAGGTGATGTTTAGGAAAGGGATATCTGTCAAATAATATTTATTCTAATATGAAGAGAGAAGAAGATCAAAATTGACCGGAAAAATGCGAACATAATAATTAAACAGCCCATAAGACTTGAAAACCATCTGAGACTTAGTACAGACTAATATCTAGTACAGATAATTCAGGACAGCAGCTGGAGTGATAGGAACCACCTGCTCCAGTTTCGCAACTTTGGTCGGTCGTAAGCTTTTTTTAGTTGGCTCGGGGGGCATGGATGTCAAAGATACTATACTGTAAAAAAAATGATTGAAAATTACCACATTAATCAGTGGACATACAGATAACTCTGATTAATCGAGGTAATATTACCAAAATGGTGTGAAAATAATTGAAAAGTTGAAAATTACATTCGGAGATGAAAATTCCCGTAACATCATTTTCAGACAGTGTACTTTTACGTTCCCGATGTAAAATTCAACTCTCAATGTAAAGTGGCAGAGGTATATTTCATTGCGCATGCGCTAGGCTATCACAAGGATTTTAACATTGAAAAATATTTCACAAAGATATCTAAGGTTTCATACAAATTTTATATGACGGATAAAAAAATCTAAGAAATTACCACAAATCGTGAAAATACATACATAACCTTAAAATTTACAAGCCGCATAATCTCTAATTGTGCGGCCTCGTGACAACCATATTTCTACACAAACTTAATAGGAAAGTTTTTTAATTACCGTATTTCTTATTTGTATATCACATTACACAGAAGAAACAAATATTTATATCTTGTGAATAGTAATGAAAACAGGCGTCAGCCGGCGGAATTACAAATAAATTGTGGTAGAATTCCCGTCATTCTACTATTTTACACTTTCCTTGTAATGTGGATTACATTACATTTAGTGAATTTAAAGAAATCTTGCAAAAGTGTACAATAATATCGGTTACAGTATGGTTGAAATTTACCACACTAATCGTAGTTATCTTTATGTCCACTGATTAATCATAGTAATTTTACAGTTTTAGGATGAAATTAATATAAATATTGTTAAATTCCACAGTTAATGGCTACAAGTTTACCAAAAACTTGTAAAATGAACCCATCAATCATAGTAAAACGATTACAAACCAACTTGTAATTTTCAACCACTTTTTTTACAGTGTAGGGTGTTTGATATTGACGTGATAAAATTAAGAAAAATTCTTTTTTCTGCAAATATCGGTTTTATTTCTCAATGTACTCTCCTTTTAGCTCGACACAACAAGTCCAAAGATCTTTTAACTTTTCTATGCCTTCCAAATAATACGATTTGTTAAACCCTCCAAAATATCCTTCTGGTTCCCATTCAACTTCTTCGTTCGACTTAAAACGCCTACCACACAGCCATCTCTTGAGGTTTGGGAACAGATAATAGTCGCTGGGGGCGAGGTCTGGAAAATATGGTGGATGCGAAAGCGATTCGAAACCCAATTTATGCTTTTTTGCCTGTGTAATGTTCGATGTGTGAAATCGTGCATTGTCATCATGAGAAAAGATTGTATTCTTCTTAAAATGTGACCGTTTCTTTCTGATTTCGTCAACCAATCGACACAATAATAGAGCATAATATGCTCTAGTAATCGTCCTTCCTTTCTCAAGGTAGTTTCGCAGCCGATCGTTGCGTTTTCGGACGCTTTGGTGCACTTTCACGAGGTTTAACCCACTGTTTTGACCCTTTACGTGATTCCTGCACGGAGAAAAATACTTGAAGTAATTTTACTCAACTCTGTCGATTAAACTTGTGACATAAGGACATTTGAACATCTATTAAATCCTAGTCGGGTAAAATCAATTTGATATATACCTAATTCACCCAAAGTGAATAACAATAAGCCTTACATAGGGAATAGTAAGGAGTTGAGTAAAACGTTATCGACGACGCTTGAGGTGCTTCAAACCGTAGTTGGGTAAAATGAGCATCGGGCGTATTATTTGAACTGGCAATGGTATGGTTCTCTCAAATAAAAAAAAATTCTTACCTCGAGCCTGCCAATAGTCATCCGGTACATACATAAACAACTTACAAATACATTCACACCATTCAGACGTAGCCAATCACATTTCAAATTACAAATACACTTAAACATATAACCTTACATATATAAACCTAATAACTACACTTATATAGAGTACGATACGCTTTCATCGAATCATGCACACGCTCGCTTACAATGCTGAGATATAAAACTTGGAACTTTGCTATATAGTGACTGCATGAGTTATTCAGTGCTTGCGAGAGTAAGTGCCGTCAAGAAAATTTTTTAACCTTACTCAAGTAAAAATAAATCAACTTTTTTCATAAATGATTAATAAAATATTTTTAAAAATTAATATAATTATTAAATTGCATTTGGTATACATTTTTATTATAACGACGTATGAAGTTTAGTGAAACTAAATTTTCAAATGTACATTAAAAAATTGCATTATTATTAAGAAGTATTTTGTATAAAAACATTGAAAAGAGGGTTCTTTTATTTTCTGTGTTTTATATTTTCAAAATATGGATTTTACATTTGCGAATTCCAAATTATTATTCTGCCTGAGTAATTTATGTGATATTTCATATTTTATGTAATACACTTATTGACTTTTTTTTGTTTAAATTTTGATAATATCAATTTAATTTTAATAATTTATGTTTTTGAAGTTAATAATTTTTTATGTGTGCCCAAGGCGCAGATTACTTTCATTCGTTCCTGCGTGAATAGATGTAGCTGTTGGAATAAATCTTGCGATTCACGGTTTACTCAACTCTCGATTGAAGTGTAGAGTAGAATGAACGGAAAGCTCTACTAATTTTGTGATTTAATAAAAGATTGGTTTTTTATAGTTATACTACGAGTAATAATATATACATTTAAAAATTTTTAACGCACGCTTTCATACTTCACCCTACACTTCTGAATTTTACTCAACTTTGATTCATTTTCGAACATTTAATATATCACAAATAAATACAGTGATACTAAATAACTTCTAATTTGTCCTTATGTCCCAAATTTGATCAGAAGTTAAGTAAAATTACTTCAACTATTTTTCTCCGTGTGAGTATAATGGTGGATCCATGTTTCATCTATCGCCACAAATCGGCGCAAAAACTCTTGCGGTTTGCGGTTAAAATAGGCCGAATTTCGCTCAAAAGTGTTCACACGAATGCGTTTTTGGTCGATTGTCAGCAACCACGGCAATCATCTTGCACAGAACTTTCTCACGCACAAATGAGTACGCGAAATATTGACCATATGCTCAGTTGGGATGGATACGATCTCAACTATTTCACGAACTTTCACTTTCGGGTCATTTAAAACAATATCATGGATTTTATTGATGATTTGCGATTATGATGATAGATCATTTTCTCATTTGGACGAAGTGGACTTGGTATGGTTTCTGTGCTCGTACGGCCACAACGAAATTCGTTAAACCACTTCTGAACCATTCCATATGACGGAGCAGAGTCCGAATAATATTTATCTAGCTTGACCCTTGTTTCTGATAAGGTTTTTCCACGCAAAAAATAGTCTTTAATTAACAGACAAAATTCACTTTTTTTCACCTTTGCCAAAAATTCGAAGGTTGGTTGCTCTCAGACACTATAAATTGTAAACTAATGAATGGATTTGTCTCGAATTTCAACAGAAGAGGTTTGAAGGATGGAATATGTCAACAATGATAGTCTTTTGTTATTAGTGGCGACCTCTCATAGAAATATCACGTCAATATCTAACACCGCAGTATAATCAGAAAGCGGACGAGCGTAGTCTGAAGTTGCGCACCGAGCGTAGGCTCAGCTCTCTCGTTGCGGAGAATCGCCACATGGGGGAAAGTGATGGGAGAGCGCGCGAGCGACTGTGATTAGCGGATAGCACTGCGTAGGCGGAAAAGAAAAAAGAGCGAAAAACGAAACGTTGTCATTATCTATTCAAATAAACAACCAAATAAGCTGCGCATCGAATGAATAACGAGGGAGCCAAGCCTACGCTAGGTGCGCAACTTCAGACTACGCTCGCCTGCTCTCTGAATATAAGTCTCAAGAAGAATCTGGAACTTAGTAGTGGCGGAACTCTGGTATACGCAGCTCAGGACCGTCGTTGGAGTGATAGGACCTACCTGTCCAAATTTCACGACTTTGGTTAGTCGTTATACTTTTCCTGTTGGCTTGAGGACCATCGAAAGGTGTTTGCGCAAAGCTATAAGTCTCGAAAAGAAGCTGGAACTCGGTAGTGACCGATACCTGGTATACATTCTGTCAAAAAAGTACCGGGAACTGGTCAATAAAACACAAACTATTTATTATTCATCCAAATTTATTTTATCGCCTTTAAAGGAGGCCTCTCCCGAAATAATACACTTATGCCAACGAATAACCCAATCATTAAAACATTTTTTAAACGCATTTTCTGGAATCGACTTCAGTTCTCGCCACTAATTTACTTTTATGCCTTCTATCGACTAAAAATGGGTGCCTCGAAATGGTAATTTGAGTTTTGGAAAGAGACAAAAGTCGGCCGGAGCCATATCGGGTGAATACGGTGGTTGTTCGATGATATTTGTTGAGTTTTTGGCCTTAACGCGATTGAGTTTTTGAAGAAAATTCAGGTCTTTCGGAAGTATTCGAGCAGCAATCAGTGATCCCAAAACGTGGGAGCTGGCGGCCCCCACCATAGACCCCGCCAGCTCATGGCGTCTTCCTCGCTCGACTGCCATAGGTTGGTTGAATGAGGAAGACACAATGAGCTCGCGGCATCTATGGTGGGGGCCGCCAGCTCCCACGTTCTGGGATCACTGGCAGCAACACGTTTCATGCCCAAACAATCGTTTAAAATAGTACGAAATGATTCGTGAGACACAGGAAGTTCAGCTGCTATCTTTCTTAAACTTAAATACCGATTTTCAGACACCATTTCCTTCACTTTAGCGATGTTAACTTCAGTTGAAGACGTTGATGGCCGACCAGAGCGAGGCAGATTTTCAGCGATTTCGCACACGAAATTCCATTTGCAATGCGAAATTAGAGACAAATTCTTTGTTCGATATTCTTATTCATTGGAGAAATCGCGAAACACACTTGAGATAAACTGATAACATCGAGCGCTGTGAACAAACTAAATGACAGGTCACGCTCGAAGTCCACATCAGTGTAGAGGGCAGTGGTGCCAACTTAGCGTTAAAAAGGTTTTTGACAATCTCTTTAAGCGGGCATTTTGAATGATCAATTTCCGGTACTTTTTTGACAGAATGTAGATAGCTTAGAGAAAAATTCTTCACAATGTTGTGGAAAAATGTTATCGATTTTTCTACATTTTGAATTTGTGTGCTATTCCTGCTTCTTAATCAAATTTTCGTCTAATTTACAGCTTTACATATTACTGCAATAATGCCTCACATTATTTCATCGCGGTTGTATTTTATTCACAGCCTCTTGTTCAAGGCGATACTTTTCCTGTCCTCGGTCATCCAATAACATGAAATAAATGCATTTCCGATAATCTTCTTTACATTATTATACATCTATTGTACTTGACAACCCTGCTATTTCAAACATCACCTTTAAAGCATCTCTCTTGTCATATACGTTCATTAAGTTTTTTTTTTCGAAGGGCGTTTCTCAAAAAGCAATTTGTTGAAATATTTTTTTTTTTCAAATCACGAGATGGCAGCTTTTGCAGGTAAGTAGAAAATATGAGATTAAAACAGATTGAATTGATAATTTTTCAAACGTTATTGTTTTATTACAAAATGCCTCTACTCATTTATTTCTCACAATTATCGTATCAGCCAATATTAGTATTTCAAGTAAACGTGCCATGCAATTTTCAAGAGCGGGGAATCAAAATCAATTCAAAGCAGATATTTTCGAGAAAAAATTCACATTTCGAAGGAGCAATTTGTCTGATCAATGAGGCGGGATATTACTCTGCCTACTTTTCACCACATTTAGGATTTTTTTCCCCTGAGTCTACAAGGTGCGGGTATTAGCTTCGATATTTTTTGGTAGGGATGACTCAAAGCGATTTTATGAAGCGATGAAAGGCGTGCAAGTGAAATTGAGTTCGACGTCGTCGGGAACTTAAGTAAAAAAAAAATGAAGAAAAGGGAAACCAGGTCGAAATTGAGCGGAGGATTTCGCGTTTATCTCACTCGAATGAGCCTGGGGCACGACTCGAGTAATCTGTCAGGAGTCCTTATACTTACACTTTCTAAGAGGAAGAATTCGGAGAGTCTCTCATTGAGAGAAGACTCTGCACTTCGAATAAGTTCGCATGGCGATAAATAGAAAAACTCAAGAAAGGAACGAACCAGAGGCGTATTAATGCTACCAAGGAGGGAAAGGAAACTGGGAAAGATGCGCTTTGGGGAATTCACAGAGCGAAAGAAGTAATATGCCCAAGAGCTGCTTTTTACTAGAAAATGCGGTTTTATAAGCTTTACTTTTTAGGACAAACGTAGAAATTTTCTCATCTATTTAACCAGAACTTTGAAGTTTTAGTAAAAGATTTTCTCCGAGAATGAAAGATTAATTTAAAAATATTTAAATGACAATATATTTTAGAGGAGCCTTTGAAAAATCGTATAAGACATTAGGCGGAGAAGAGAAATCGAGAAAAATCTTACGGTTCATTTTTTTGTGGGAAGGATAGGGGAATCAGGAAAATCTGTTTTTGCTGGGGGGGGTGTCAAAACTTGAAAAATAGTATTGCACAATTTTTGCAGGGCCGCCAAACAAACTGAACGATGTTCCAGATTGAAATAGATGTCGAAAAGTATTTAATGAAACATATCACAAAAAAGTACTTTACCATCACAGCTATATCCATTTTTATGGAGAATATAGCCATCCTTACAGTCACACTCGTACATCCCATCGTGAAGTTCGTAACACAATTGCTCGCAAGGTGAAGCATGTCCGCATCGTCCTAAAACAGGAATATTAAACGGTAAGAGAAATTAATTTTGTTTTACCATCTGTGAAGAAAAGAGCTACTTATTATTACTCGATTTCGATTTTCTTTCTCTCTGTTTCTTTCTCTTTTACGAGACTTTCAGCGTAATCTCGCTGCTGAGAGCATGGGGAGAGAGATTTTTCGCTTCAAATAATAATTAAAGACTTGGAGGGAAGATTGCCAACTGTATACAAGAAACTCCCTTTACAAGGCTTTTTGATTCTCCTAGGCAGATCTCATAAATAAACTCTGATCTTTCCGCTTGACACGTTGCTGTAAATTTGCTGGAAAAAAGATACAGAAAATGTTTACTCGAAAGTCTTTCCGGTTAATTATCTAGCGCTGTTAATCGTTTACATTTCGAGAAGTTAGTAGCTGATTGTTATAATTTGAGAAAGAAATTTATTTGAAGAATCGAACATTGATGAGAATTAACATTTCAGGGTAGGTAAACAAAATATAGAAGAATAAAATATTGAATTTGAATATTTTAACGTATACCATAAATATGATACAACTGTATGGAAAAGAACTTTCATTTAAAACTTAAGAAAATCTTTTGTTTACACTCCTTTTTTCGAACCAAAAAGTCAATTTGTTGATATTGCCAAAATATTGTTTAATTTACAAAATACTCAATTTGAATAGAATGAATTCTTTGTTGAAATGATTTTTCGATCATCTGTTTAATTCATGAATTTATTTATGAGGTCATTATTTATTATTATAATTTTCTTTTTTATTCTTTTATTCATCGTTTATCACATGATTTTTCTCTATTTATTATTCTATTGATTACTTTGTTATTTCTTTAATTGTTATATAAATTCTATCGATTTAATCACACGGAGAAATAGCTATTTGTTTTAATAGTGGGGAAAATGAGCAATTACCAATGAGTGTGAAGTTTGCAACACGAATTGACAAACACTTGTTCCCCAGAAGTGAAACACGTATTTTTTCCCAACACGTTTAGTGACAATTGTACTTTCACCATCTGTTCTGAGACGGGAAAATGGTTATTTTCACTGCTAGTGGGGAAAATAGCAGCAGTTGTAAAATCAGCTATTTATCCGTCTCAAAACAGACAGTGAAAGTACAATTTTCACTAGACGAATTGGTAAAAAAAATTGTTGTATTGACCAATCGGATTGTTGATATAAAACTAACAAAATTTTTTTGCTATCCCAACAAATATTTAGTTTTCCGAACAATCCCGTTTGTTGAACCAATAAAAGAGTTTACTATTGTTTTTTTCTTGACGGAACTTTTTGTAAGAACTAAAATTTTGTGGGGTCAGTAAAGAAAGTTTGTTAATTTTATATTTTTCTCCATGCAGTGATTAAAAAAATGAAAAATCGTTTTTGTATAATCTCATTGAATATTAGTTTAATTTAAAAAAGATCAGCCAAGAAATTTGTTTCAATTTAAAAAATGTTTTTCGACCCCAGAAAAACACACATTTGTTTAATTTGAAAAAATTTGGCTAGAATACAAATCGTTTTTCGGATTGTAACTAAAAACATAATTATAATTAATATTCATTTTAACGAAATTCATATAACCAAATTACCAATTGCTCCAATTTTTATATTTCCAATTCATCAGATAACCTAATGTATATACTACTGTGAGCAAAAACAAAGGTGAATTTTGTTATAAAATGAAAAATCTTTATTTACTTATCCAAATCAATTTCATCCCCTTCAAAGTAATCCCTACCCGATATAATGCATTTATGCCAACGGTTTTTCCAATCGTCGAAACACTTGTTACACGGAGCCAAATCAGGCGAATATAGTGGTAGTAGAACGATATGCGTTGAGTTTTTGGCAAAATGGTCACGAAGAACGAGTGAAGTGTAAGACGGCGCATTATCGTGAAGCAAAAACCACGAGTTGTCTGCCCAAAATATTTTTTGTTACGGTGTTGAGTGATCCTCTTGAAATTCCAATAGTGTGGGCAAGGTCTCTAATTGTCAATCGACGATTTTTGGGCACTAATTCTTTGATTTGATTGACGTGTTGCTCGTCAGTTGATGTTGATGGTCGTCCGAGGCGTCCCAAGTCATCAACACGTTCTCTGCCTTCTTTGAAGTCTTTGTACCACTTATAAACATTTTTCTGCAACATGGTCAAATCACTGAAGGCCTTCTGCAACATCCTAAATGTTTCCGTAACTGAAATTTCATCCCACAAACAAAATTTAATGGCACTTCTTTGCTTAACAAATTCAGACATTGTAAAAATCGAAAAAATCACTTTTAGTCCTATTAAAACACAAGCGTAACTGTAACAAATGATGAAATTGACATGAAATTTGGCACAGATATCAGTAACAGTAGGACCAATATAAAAATAAACGAGTTTGCCCGAATCGGTTAGCCCGCGAAGTTTAAATTAAAAATTCACCTTAGTTTTTGCCCACAGTAGTATTTCTAAATAACTATCTATCCAAATTTTTATTTCTCCAAATCATGATTTGACATAATTTTCACATTACCAAAACATTATTTAACTTAATTTTTATTCATCCAAATTATCATCTGCCATAAGTTTTATGTTTCCAAATTACTATTCCTCTTGATTTCCACTTTACCGAGTCCAACACGACCGCCGCCAAAATGGTTCAAACATGCTAATGTTTTTCAAAATACATAAAGATCATATTACAAAGGGTCTTCATGGTGCTCTTCTCTATTTTGAACAGGAAAACTCTGAGCTCAAGATGGCGGGTCCAATATGGCTACCGTTGAAATATAATTCAATATTGATGTTACATAAGTTTTCGATTTGGGTTTGTATTTTCATAACATATGCTTGGATACATGGAATGGAACAAACGAAGAACGTACACCAGAAGGATAGCGGCAACTGTTATACAACACAAAGTTGGATAAATCGTGTCACCAATCTGGGTTAGCAGATTCAAAATATTCTGGTCGAATACGCGTGAGGTACACATGAACACATCAACAGATGCTGTTATTCTTCTGATGTTAGATGTTCATTTTTAGGTCCCTACCTACTCGATTAGAATACTTTAAGCGTGTTAAGGGAGTTACTCACCTACCTGCCTAGTCAAAATAGGGTTAAACACGCAGGTTGACTACAGTAGTACTTGATCTGGCAACGTCGCATCTTGTTTGTTCGTGTGCGCACAGGTGTACAGTCGCACATATGGTCACGTAAGTACCTAAGAAATGTTTCTCAGACATGAAATTATACAATGAATTAAAAAGCTGCACATCTGTCCAAATGAGGAAAAAATGATTGCCTCTGACATCACGGTAGCTATGGCTATCGATGCATACAAAGAACATGGTTTTGATGGATTATCTCGTTTGTTTGGTGCTGATAAAAATGGAAAAATTTATGTGATAAATAATAGGAAGGTTAAAAATAAAATCTGTGATTATCTGAAAACAAAATACTAATTTACTTTAGTTTAGTTGGTATATATTTATTGTATACGTATCAAATATTCTAAATAATAATTAATGAACTATTGTGATCATAATAGATATGTATTGAAAAATTGTTATATCGTTTCAAGACTGTGAAAATAAGACAAATTTAGCTTGTCATTGAGAAAGAATTTCCGTATCACGTATTGTGATATGTATGTAAATAAAGTTGTTTGTATGTATTTAATTCGTTCATTTATCATACGAATAATTAATATGTTATATTTCATTTATTAAAAACATGATTTTCATAACAAATTTCAATCACCAGTTGGTACGAGCTGATGAACAGATATAACGCATACATTTCAAATTTCGCGCACATAACCTACGAATGCGACGTTGCCACATACCTAACCAAAGACCAAAATCACAGCAATTTCCAATCTTCATCGCATTTGTTATTACTTTTAGAACCCACCTTTGAATGTTATTAAAGCTGATAACTATTCCTGAACATCTTATCTTTCTACTGTTCAAATTTTGAATCAACTAGAGAGGCGCAAAATAGAAATACGCATATCTCACTAAAAAAAACCCACCTCAGACCTTGAAATTTTGTACGGATAATTTTTTTATTATATTCTAACGCTCTGCAAAGTTTAAAATTTTTCTGTTCGTTGATTCTTCATCCTGAGTAACTCCCTTAACCCAGACTTTTGATGCTATTTGCGCAATATTTAGTTGTATAACGATTTTCGCTATTCCTTTTTGGTGTACAATCATCGTTTGTTCCATTCTACGTATCCAAGTATATGTTAAAATTGTACAAACCCAAATCGAAAACTTATGTAACATCAATATTGAATTATATTCCAACGGCAGCCATATTGGACCCGCCATCTTGAGCTCAAAATTTCCCCGCTTAAAATCGAAAAGAGCACCATGAAGACCCTTTGTAATATGATATTTATGTATTTTGAAAAACATGAGCATGTTTGAACCATTTTGGCGGCGACCGTGTTGGACTCGTCATCTTGAATCTCGTATTTCTGACTTCGAAATTGGAAATTATGAAATATGAACGGAGGATATGTGTACATGCTTCCCGTCGTTACGGGGTGAGACGAACTTTACTTCGCTCATTCTTTCTATGTTCCGAGTACCCCATAACAAAATAAATGTCACTCTCCCTCTAAGATAGATCAAAAAACATTTTTTTGTGCGTATTCACTTTAAATTCGCAAGCTGAGAATGACCTATTTTTAAAATCCTTCTTTATTAACTTTCACTACTTATAAAATATATTTTTTTTTATTCATTGTAAGTTACTAATTGATAATAAAAGTTTTTACAAGCTGGTAAAAGTTTAGAGATTTAAATTTCGAGAGTAATTTTGAAAGCCAACATTTCTATAATCACCCCACTCCTTTCGCCCCATGTACCCGTAATTGGAGCATCTCTCGCGTAAAGCGTAATGATTTACTTCATTATAGGTGGACGAGACTAAACGTCGAAATTCTGCTGAATCTGAATGTTTCTAAAATTGCTAACGTTACAGGTTCTACCTGCTCTTGAAGGTTCAGTAACTGCATCTATGCATTAAATACCTGAAATAACAATTTAGCCCACACACCTAAAAAGCCTCACTAATCCATAAAGCAGTGTTGCTTCTAGAATTCAAGAATGTAGAGGAAGTGTAGGTGCACATTGGTATAGGGGAAGTGCCTTAAACTTGCAATGCAATGTTTGGACCAAACTCGTTCAAGCGTCGTGGTAACCTTTTGGAGGGTTTGGTCGAGTTTACACGAGCAAACTACTACGATACTCTTGAAATCCCTCTTAACAACGTATTTACGCTTATTACGTTCATGTAGATCTTTACCCTGTATGGTTACATATCCATACAGTTCTGACTGCTTCCAACTTCAGTCAATACGACACCATATGTATGTTTGTATGTAAAGGGTGTTTTTGTAAGTGCTTGAGAACTTCAAATTGAAATAAAACACTCTTAAGTATCTTAATTGTTTAAAAACATTGAGATTGTTAAATTTTGCCAAATATTATCAAAGATATATTATTTTCAGGAATAAATGTACACATTCTGGCGATCGGGCCAAAAGGCCAAAATTTTGCTTATAAAAATTTTAATTGGCATATTTCACCAAATATTATTAAAAATTCATTATTCTAAGGAATACCTGAAGTTTTTCTGTTGATTGAAGGAAATTATGATTTGTAAAAAATTAAAATTTTAATATTTTGCCACAAGAATTGTTTATAACAATGGTTATTGTTAACTTTTCGAATATTTTAGTGATTGAATGTCATTCCTACATTAATATGAAGAACTTTTAGCGAAATTTTTTTTTATCTCTAATAAGACTATTTCCCAATTTTTTCATAAAATTTGTTTATAACAATTAAATGGGATAATAAACAAATTATCTGTATTATATATTATATTTATATTATATTAATATTTAAATTATCTGTATTGAGAAGTGCTGCATTCGTCATATTTTTTCTATTAATCTGAAACAAATAAAAATTGTTTTTTTCAATTGTTAACATGTGTAGGGAAAGGATCAACCTATAAAATTATAAAAAGTATAAAATTAAAAATTAAGTACGCTCTTTAATCAAAATTTTCAAATTTTCGACAATTTTTACTCCTAAAAACTAATTTATTCACGAGATATCTTCAAAACTTTAGCTACATCCTTCCGATAATGTTATAGACAAAAACCTCCCAAAATTTCAGCCAGATCGATCAATAACCTTTTGAGCAACAGCACGAGCAGTTTTTGAAAATGCAGTTTCGAGATAATCGCGTTTAAGGGGCTCAATTAAAAATTTCGATTTTTTTTTACATTTTTTGACTGCCCAGCAGGCGCTTTTCGAAGAAGAGGAAGGTGAATTTTATGGGCCTGGAATAGCAGGTTAGCTCTAGGTATGTTACTTAAAAATTTATAACAATGAAATCATTACTTTTATCTTTAAACGCGTTTTTCTCAAAACTACATTTTTCAAATTTGCTGCAGCTGTAACTCGATAACAAATGATCCGATCGACTTGCGTTTTGTTTTAGCTTATTGTGTAATTGTTTTTCCATACAATGACCCTCCAGTTTTATGATTGGATGAAAAATATAATTTTGCCACGCCAAAAACCATCAGATTTTTGAGCAAAATTTCAATTTTTTTTTCAAAACTCCGCCATTTTGTTGCATTTTAATTTTTTTTTACAATCGAGGGTCATTGTATAGGAAATATATTCAGGTTTAATTAAATTTTTGGTTTTTTTTTTATTTCAGGCACTGTAAAAGTGACAATCACTGCAGCAGTGGCGGAACTTTTTTTTTTTGAAGACTCAAGAGATGGTGGATAACTTGCTGAAAATCATATATTTTCATTTGAAAACATTACTGTGTATGTATTATTTATGCACAAATATGTCTGCAAAATTTAAAAACATTCGATGCAATACTCTTTTTAGAAAAAATTCACAAAAATCACCTGTTTTTCGCCAAGTAATGGAGTAAGATCTTCAAGTTTTTGGTCATTTTTTAAAGCGATAGTTTTCTGCCACTTGCACCAGCTCTCGGCTATGTGCGATAACTCCGTAAATATTTAATATTTCGACTTTCCCTCTTTCCAGTATACTCTTAATATGTTAATCTTTCGAAGTATGAGAAAAAAAATAGACTGTTTGAAAATTGTAAAGGGTTTTCCCCCTTAAAATATATGAGATACGAAAAAGCGTTATCATTCAAAATTGTTTACTACAAAAAGATCTACAAATTGAAATCGTTACATTCTTTCATAAGATTTATATTTTTCTTTCTAATTTAAAAAATACTATTGAAAATCGAAAAATCAAGTTTTCAACCATAATATGTGAAATACGGAAAAAACATATGGATGCAAAATTGTTCACTTAAATAAGGTCTAAAAATGTTGTCTCACGCCGTTTCTGATAAAATGTATACTTTTAGTTTCAATTTAAAAAAATACGATTACAATTTGTTAATTCCGTTTTTTAAAAAAAAATATGTGAAATACGAAAAAAACGTCAGGATAGAAAATTACTTGCCTGAATAAGGTCCACAAATCCTCATCAGGACATTTTTCAACAGGATGTATATTTTATGTTTTGATTTTGAAAAAACTATTGAAAATCAAGAATTGCATTCTTTAACCAAAATATGTGAGATACGAAATGAGCGTTCAAATGCAAAATCGTTTACTTAAGTAAAGTCTATGATTGTTTTTCCTCATTGAGATATTTGGAACCCTATTGAAAAATTTGACGTAAAAAACGACGTCAAAAATGACATAAAAAACGACGTCAAAAATTACGTCAAAAATGACGTGAAAAACGACGTCAAAAATCACGTAAAAAACGAGGTTAAAAATTGGGACAGTTTTTTACGTCGTTTTTTATGTCATTTTTGACGTACTTTTTTGTCTTTAAGAAGCCTTACATTTCCTATTACATTTTTGTGACTCCTTTACGAAATGCCCATTCCACTTTGAAATAAATTATTTTATTATACAATAGTTCTTTTACTGATAAGCATTTCTCAATTACGATATCCACTGAACGACCGAATATAAATTGTTAAGGATCTTAAAGTCGAAAAAGTACGTCAAAAACGACGTCAAAAATGACATAAAAAACGACGTCAAAAATGACGTAAAAAACTGTCCCAATTTTTGACCTCGTTTTTTACGTAATTTTTGACGTCGTTTTTTATGTCATTTTTGACGTCGTTTTTTACGCCATTTTTGACGTCCTTTTTTACGTCATTTTTTACGTTATTTTTTACGTCAAGTTTTTCAATAGGGAAGAAAATCAATTATTTTAATCATGTAATTTATTACACAATTAGAGAAATGCATACAGAAAATCGAGCGCAAAGCACGAGTATCATGATGAGAATGTATTCCTCGAGGCTGATAGAGCCTCAAATAAATTGAATTTCCTTTTTAATTTGAAATCATAAAAAAATTTAGTAACCATTTTGTAAAATAAGGTTGTCACCAAATGGTTCTTTTGATAAATTAATGGTTTTGGGTGTCTGAGTGGCACTTTGCACCATCCTGTTGGAACCATGAGATGGTGATGTTTAACTTCTGCCTTTTTTAAACAAAAATGTATTGAAGATGTGCCGATATCCCACTCCATTCACCATAACCACAGCTCTTTTCTCATTTTGAAAGAAATATGGATCGATGATGTGTCGTTGGCCTGTACTTCACACCAAACAGACAATGTTAGTGAATGCAATGGGGTCTCAAGATGTTGTCTTGGATTGGTCTTACCTCATATACAGCAATTTTGCCATTCGAGCAATTTTCATTATGTCGACCATAAAATGGACGGAGAGCACTATAAGTTTAGTGAACGGAACTTCGATTTTGAAAATGAACTTCCACAATTTAGGAGCGATTCATGATTAAATGGCAAACCTTACGGAAGACAAATGTCAAAGAAATGTCACTTTGAGAAACGTCACTCAAAAGTTATTCCTATTGAAATATCTCATGCAGCTAACAAAACACATAGTACTTGTGCTGATACACATTGCTCTTGAAAAATCCTATTATTGTAACAGACAGTTCTTTTACATATAATGTTACATAAAAAAAATTGATTTTTAACAATCATATCTCCAAATTACTATTATATGATAGAAACTGCCATTTATAATAGATGTTAAACCGCAACATTCAGATATTAATCCCGTTGAAACTAAGAAACATTTTTTTGATATGCGGTCAAAGAAAAAAGTATTCTGAATAAAATTTTTTTAAAAACATACAAAAATTTCCTTTAATTAGAAGAAAAAGATTTGTTTGTATTAAAAACAATTTGTTGGGATAAAAAACTCCCTTTATTTCGAAGAAATTTTTCCTTTGACCAGATATAAAAGAACCATTTCTTTTAAAAGAGACCAGTTTCTGAAAAGCAAAAAAATGGCCTTTAACACAAATTTTGATATAAAAAAGTAAGTAGCTAAAGTTCAGTTATTGATTGAAAATGGTAAAATAAAGCTACTGAATAAAATCTAGAGAGCAGTATGAAATTTTACGACTGCTGACCCGACTCGAACTATTGATTCCCTGTTGATTTTTTTGTGGTACTCTAATCTATTTATTTTGCTTTTTTAATTATTTTTCAATTATCTATTGATTATGATTTTAGCGCAAACACATTCAAAGTTGATGATACTAATTACTTGACTTTTTAGCACGATACATTTTTGGTAGCGATGTTTAATAGCTTCAATACCCAGTTTATAGTGAAAGCCGTTGAGCTTCTCGAAATAGCCATTCATTTTAAACTCCATTTTTAACTGTTGGCAAATTTTTTACCACCGAGCCATTTTTTCAAGTTTGGAAAGAGAAAATAATCCGAGGGGACTAAATCTGATGAATAGGGTGCGTGAGGAAGTAATTTGAACTTTCACTCATTGATTTTGGCCATTGTGATAACGGATATGTGAACTGGTACATTGTCTTCATGAAACAACACATTCTTCCTCACCAAATGCGGCTGTTTTTTCTTGATTTCATCGCTCGAACACTGTAATAAGTTCGCATAATACTCACCGTTCATAGTTTTTTCTTTTTGAAGATAATCAATGAAAATTATCCCACGTGCATCCCAAAAAACTGATGCCATGACCTTGCCAGCAGATGGAACTATCTTCGCCTTCTTTGGAGCCGATTCTATCCTTTCAGTCCATTGTTATGAGTGTTCCTTCGTCTCTGGTGTGAAATGGTGGATCCACGTTTTATTCACGGTTATGAACCGACGTACAAAGTCGGCTTTATTGCTGTAAAACATCGCCAAACACTCGATTGAAGCATCCTCACAACGCCAATACACGCCTTACAGTACCCCATTCGATCGCTTGGTCGGAGATGAGCATTTTTACCGAAAAACCATCTTTTCAAATGAAGCCCATTTCCATATCGGAGGCTATGTGAATAAGCAAAATTGTCGCATTTGGTGCACAGAAAATCCAAACGTCATCATTAAGAAGCCGATGCACCCACAACGAGTGACTGTTTGGTGCGGATTTTGGTACGGTGGCATCATTGGGCCATTTTTCTTCGAAAATGAGGAAGGAGCCGCCGTCATGGTCAGTAGCGAGCGTTACCGTGCAATGCTGAACGAATTTTTGGAAACAAAAATTGAAGAAGATTACATCGACGACACTTGGTATCAACAGAATGGGGCCACTTGCCACACAGCCAACGTAACAATCGATCTTTTGCGCACCATTTCGAAAATCGAATAATCAGCCAAAATTCTGATGTCAATTGGGTGCCTCGAAGCTGTGATTTGACCGCGTTGGACTATTTTTTGTGGGGAGCCGTTAAGGGGGTGTTCTCATCGAACGGTTTCAGAAATTCGATTTTTTTTTTCATTTGTTCAAAGATTAGGGATCTAGGAACGATTCAAAGATGTACGACTTGTTTTACTATAGCAATTACGTCAAGAAAGCCAAACTCATTTCGTCGCATTTTTTCATTGGAAACTTTAAACGCGTTTTTCTCAAAACTACCTTTTCCAAACTAGTTCCCATGATTTCTAAGAAACTAGTAGACGGATTTTGATAAACTTTTTTTTAATGTGTTTAAATGTACTCGCTATCGTCTGAGGGACGTTTTTTCCACTATTGTTTATAAGAAATGTTTCATGAATTTTGGAAGATGAAAAAAAAACGATTTTTTTTTCTATAGCCCGCCATTTTGAAAATTGTTATGATAAAAAGAAAGCCTCCGTCAGACGATAACTACACTACGATAGATTAATAAAAACATTTACTCTTGTGTTCCAGACCAGCCATTTTTGAGATTTGGTGGGAACCATCAACCAACTTTTTTTGGAAGGCCTATGTTCGCAAGGGTACAGTGGCCAAACCGTGCACATTTTTTCATACAAGTTTTCTGAATTTTTTAATCTAAGGGTTAATAAAACTTTTAAAAGTAACCGCATTAAAAAATCAATTATAGTTTTTTCACAGTAAAATTACAAAAAACGCTTCGAAATACGGCGAATCCATGAGAACACCTCCTTAAGGATAAGTCTTACGCTAACCATCCAGTGATGATTGAGGTCTTAAAACACGAAATCGAAGTAATCATTCATGGGATTGAAACCCAAACAATCGAAAATGTACTGAAAAATTGAGCAGTCTTTTGAATGATTTTGTGTTTCCGTCTTAAATGGAAAGGTTCAACCTTTCTAAAAAAAACCATACTTTTGAAAAAATATCCATAAGTTTTTTTTTATAGTCGATTCAAATTCCAAATATTAGATGGCCCACCCATGATTTAGTTTGCAATCATCGTCGATAAGAATCAGCGAAGTACAGATTCCTATACTTTAGTAATCGATAAAATCGCAATTGTCAATTCGTGACGCCATTATGAATCAGATATTTTCAAAAATGGAGAATCAATTTGTACATGAGTAGAATCTTCAATGCTACTCTTTGATTTTCCAATGTGTAGAAAAGAAAATATCTGCAGGAGATGAGCAGTAAGAGAGAATAGAAAGTACATTGGTTTACTCAGGCGAGAGTTTTGAATTGGAACTCAATTCTTGGTAATCAGAACTATTCCGAGCTGTTACAAAATCTTTTTCCAAACCATGCCAAACCAGTCCAAAAAACATTTTGAATCTCGTTTGATGCAAATCGGTTTAAAACCAATGCAATTCAACCTTATTCAATCCGATTGAAAACTTGGTAAAGGTATTTATAGTAAAGTAAAAGAATCATATAAATAATAATATGATACATGAATGAATATGCTGTGAATGTAAGGGATGTTCTTGAGCTGCTAATTAATTTGCATTACCTGGTACTTTCAACACACAAAGGTATATACATTTACTGAAAATACACACTGACTAACCGTTTTATACGACTTTGTTCAAAGTCTAAACTCACAAGTTCTTAAGTTTCATGCCAAGTTTAATGAAGGATGGCTGAGAAAATAAATCAAGAAGCAGATTGGCAAAGTCGTCGGGGGAAATGGCTCTCCTTTGTCAAGCTGGAAAAGCGTGGAATTAAAATAAACAGATAAAATCAAATACGGGAAATTAATTGCGATACAGAAGTCCCTTAAAACACGTCAAATATCAGAGCTATTCCGAAATCTGTTTTGAACGAATCCGAAAAACGTTTTAAATCTTGTTCGATGCAAATCGGTTGTAAATTGAATCCGAGATCTTAACTTGGATTTATTTTTAATCGGTTTGCATTGAACGAAATTTCGGACTGATTCGAAAACAAATTTCAGATTGGATCGGATTTTCTTGGATTGAATTCCTTTCCGAGACGTTCGGTACGAAACACACGCTGGTTCACAATTCCATAGCCAAACACCAATTTTCATTAATCCTATTGAAATCTGCATTCTCTGAACTTGTTTGCTTTCCACTTAACACACATCTTCCCTGACATTGTCAAGACAATAAAAACGTACCATACACCCATTTGAGTAATTCAAAAATTTATCTTGGTTAACAGAGACATTATAAATAATATAAAAAAGCCTTCTTTATTCGCTGCAATGATATTTCTACACGACAAGAGAAATATGCTACCGATTTGGTATAAAGATACTTATCTTTATTTGAAGAAAAATGTTCTAGGGATTGCTATCTGTATTACAGTTACTACAATAGAGATGCTTATCGCTATAATATTTACGTGCCTGTATTGTACTAAGAACAATATAGATTTTAACCGATATAATATTTTATTCTTCAAACAGGGATAATCAGATTTATTATTATTAATCGATTAGATGAGCTTTAGGGACTAGACTTTAAATTTCAGTGAATAATATAGGTATTATAGGTATAGGAAGTACATAGTAATAAGTAATCCAGGATGTAATGTAATAATAATATAATATAATATATAATATAATATAACTATAATAAATATCCATATTGTGTAACTATAATAGTGCAGAGAAATAATTATAAAAAGTATATGTATTACATATAGAGGGTGTCCTATTTTAACTTAGATATACCATAATATCTTATAAACAAAGCAATCTCGAAAAAAAATTCAAATAATAAAAAATTTTAAAAAATGATCCAAAATTGTTTCTTCTAAACTTCATTTTATTTACACTTATAAGATACTAATCTGTGATAAAACATGTATTCGTTCATGTAAGTTAATTATTTTAATTTACAAAGTATCTTTCTGAAAATTTGGGGATCGTAAGAAAAGACAATAAAAGACGTCTCTTAACTTCTTTTTAGTAAAAATTTTGAAAAAATTCGAAAACTTGTCGACAATTACAGTTAACTGTAAAATTTTTTGCAAAATTTTCACTCAAACGAAGTTGAAAAACGTTCACTGAGAGACTTTTCGTTAGAGTAAATCATAAAAATTAATTATATTTTAGTACATGGAGAAAAAAATCGTGTGAATTCAACACGGGCCGTTTCGAGGTTCGCGCAAAACGGGCTCCGTGTTACAACACGTAGCTCCGTTTTTTGTGGCGACCGTTTTGAATTAGCACGGTGCCGTGTTTCTGTAACAGAGAGCTGTTGATTTCGATTGTTTTAATTTTGATTTTAATTTTTCTATTTCCGAAGGCCCCAAATTTTTGGTTGACCTCCGTTTGAAATCTACACGGAGCCGCGTAGAATCAATGCAGCTCCGTGTTACAACACGGCGGGCCGGATAGAATCAAAATCTTTCGCTATATTCATTCAAGGAACTAGATTATTGAATGGGACTGATATCGTGTTGACTCAATGTAAATTCTATTCAAAGAATTTGCCGTGTTGAATTTACACGATTTTTTTCTCTGTGTATGATATCGTTTCAAAATGAGGAAAACAGGGTTTACGTGTCAGATATTAATATAGTGGTTTTCAAGCGGCAAAGTTAATAATTTCGTTTGAATAAATGGAATATATGTTCTACTAACTGCTATAAAACCTACGAGAATTTGAAATTTACTATATCAAAGTTTCGAAGCGAAACAAAGAAAATGTGAATCTGAAAACCGCTATATGAAAAATCACTCACTCTACCAAAAGGTTTGACCTTCAGAAGTGACGGCTCCGGATTAAGAATTCTTGTGTCTTTTTCTAACGCGTGCAAAAACAAATGGAAAAAATAGGGGATTTGTTGCTGAGAAGAAGGGGGAGGGGTTTCAGTGAAAACGGATAGAAATATTATTTTATAAAATTTAGTAATCATAATATCATTTTTTCGTATCCCTAATTTTTTGGATGGAGATTCATAATATTTGTTATTCAAAATACTAATTTTTCTTCTACACGTCTTAAAGACTGTTATGACTATATTGAATTTCCATGCCAAAATATAAATAAGTATAATAAATAAAACCTAAGCTTTCCCCATTTTAAAACAATATTATACTAAATTTTCATTCAATTTTATCATTTATCCTAACGAAAAATCGCTCAGCGTTTCTTATCGTTTTCGGTTGTATTTTCCAAATTTCCAGGAAGACATTTTTTTTAAAAAAAAGTGTATCTTACGCGAACTTTTACAGGAATTTGGTCACGTGATCTAGTTGATACATGGCCTTAAATCAAGTTTTCTTTAAATTAGATTCTTTTTTTAAAATGCAAAAGATAGTTTTACTAGATCCATAAGAAGATGATTTAGGGTAAAGTGTAACTGGAACGGAGATCGTTGCCCACTTATTCCCCAGAGCGAAAGAATTCTGAATGTGAATTGATGAGTGCCCGAGGTTGAGAACCAATGAGGAACTTGTCGAGGGTTCGTTGCCATAGCGACATGCTACTCGGACACGTCGTCTGCTATACAGGAACAAGTAGTACTTCGGGATTCAAAAACGGTATGGGAACCCATATACAATGAAGGTCATAATATGCTTCTATTAATAATAATACTAACAGTAATAACAGTAAAAGCTTTATAGTCTGGTAGTCAACTGGGGCTTTTCATTGAGAGAAGCAATATAAGCTAAGTTCGCGTAAATTCTTGATACGGGATATTCCAGTCAATTGTGTCACCCTCTGGTGCAGTCGTATGCAAGATTTTCTCTACTATCAATTAAGTAAATCACAAATTCAGTTTTATAATGATTGACCCTTTCAGTCATATGTCCTCTAGAGAAGAAAGATCATGATAAAATGCAATCATGGATTTCTGCGAATACAATTTAAAAAATTTTCCCGCTTTGCGGCCACATTCCCATCCCGCGCTTCACTCGCAAGTTCAAGCGCCCCTGGGGCGCGCGATACAATCGTCGCACTTCACGCTCCGTTCCGCTTGGACCTCGCACTTCAAGCTCGATGTTATATTCTTCGCAGACATTCGAATTTATTTCTTGTAATTTGATACTGAAGCTCAAGTCAATTTTATAATATTGTAAATGTAAATTACATTTTCTCAAATTTACTAAATTTGTTTTTGATTTTAAATGACAAAGAAAATTCTATTTACTCAAGGCTCCATCGACTTTAAGGAACACATTCTCATCATGACACTCGCGCTTCGCGCTCGATTCTCTGTACACATTTCTGTAACTTTCTAATAAATTAAATGATTAGAATAATTTACTTTCTGCCAAATATCCCAATAAGGAAAAACAATTATACGAGGTCTGTCCGAAAAGTATCGGGCCTACCTTTATATCTCCGCGCCATAGAGTTCGAGCGACCTCTGCGGGTCATGAACGTCAACAGTAAAGCCTCACGAACCTATCGGTTGTTTGCTGACATCTGCTGGACGTATAGTTCATGCGCAGCGTGTCTTTGTTTACAAAGCTATTTTTGAGTTCGGCGGATTTTGTGATTGTTAAAAATGACTGAAAAACAAGATCAACGAATTTGCATCAAATTTTGTTTTCAATTCGGAAAAACGAGTTCGGAAACTATTGAGATTTCGCAGAAGGCCTTTGGAAATGAGTGTATGAGCAAAACACGAATAAAAGAGTGGTATAATCGTTTCAAAGGAGGCCGCACTTCTATTGATAGTGATTCTCGTTCTGGCCGACTTTCGACGACAAAAACATTGGATAATATTGAGCGGGTGCAACTTGCAATTGAAGTTGATCGTCGATTAACTATTCGTGAACTAGAAAATGATCTCGGAATACCAAAAACTACTGTTTGGGAAATTTTGAACAAGATTCTAGGAATGAATCGCGTGTGTGCGGTGACTGGCTTCTTCACCACGATAACGCGCCAGCGCATTCATCGAATCTTGTACATCAGTTTCTGAGTAAACACAGTATCGCATTGCTTCGACAACCTCCGTACAGTCCTAACATAGCCCCCTGTAACTTTTGGCTGTTTCCAAAACTCAAAAAATCACTCAAAGGACAGCGATTCGATGTCAAAACGACGGTTGAACATAATGCGACGAGCGTACTCAAGGCCGTCCCTAAAAGTGAGCTCCAGGACTGTTTCGAGAAGTGGAAACATCGCCGGAACCGTCTTATTCAATCAAGTGGGGATTACTTCGAAGGATGCCATGCGTCCGATGATGAAGAATAACGCCAGCGCGGAGATATACCAGGTCTAGAAGTATGAAACCGGAATTTCCCTATTGATGGTGCTTGCCATCAGTTTAGGGACCGTGCGACCGCTTCTGCAGCGCCATCTTCACCCTCTAGCAGGTGAGAAAGATTTTCAGTAGACAATAACCCAAGTTCGATATACCAGTGTATTTACTACAAGCATCAACATGTCGAGTTTTGTGCCTACGAACTACGATTTGCGGACAACACTGGTTTCGTGTTATCACTTAAAGAAAACTGCTACAGAATCGCATCGTATGCTTGTCGAAGCTTATGGTGAACATGCTCTTGGCAAAACACAGTGTTTAGAGTGGTTTAAAAAATTCAAAATTGGTCATTTTGATGTGAGAAACGAAGATCGTGGAAAACCGCCGAAAAAGTGCGTTTGGTGGGATCATAAGGGTGTTATGTTTTATGAGCTGCTAAAACCTGGTAAAACTCTCAACACGAATCGCTACCAACAGCAAATGATCGATTTAAATCGAGCATTACAAGAAAAACGACCGGATTATCGAAGAAGGCAACACAAAGTCATTTTTCTTCACGATAATGCCCTATCACACACAGCGAAACGGATCAAGGAAACGATCGAGACGTTCAGTTGGGAAATACTGGCGCATGCCGCTTATTCTCCAGACTTGGCTCCGTCGGATTACCATCTGTTCGCATCACTGGGCCACGCTCTCGCTGAACAACGCTTCACTTCGTACGAAAATGTACGAGAATGGCTGGATAACTGGTTTGATTTAAAAGACGAACAGTTTTATTGGCGTGGCATTCATCACCTTCTGTAGAGGTGGGAAAATGTGTAAATAGCAATGGAGATTACTTTGAATAAAATATTTTTGATCATTTTCATGCAACAGACGTGTAACATTTGCAAAAAAATTCCGGTTTCATACTTCTAGACCTAGTAAAGGTAGGCCCGATACTTTCCAGACAGACTTCGTAGACTTTATTTAAGCAAACTATTTTGCATTTCAACGCTGACTTCGTATCTCACATACTTTAGTTAAAAAATGAAATTCTTCATTTTCAATTAGTGTTAGCAACCCTGGAGATGGCGCCTATCGTACTAGTGGCATAAATTTATTGTATTTGAGCAAAAATGACCGTACTTTGGGATTATATTAAAATATTCTTGATAATATATAATACATGAATTATTTTTATCGTAACCGTATATTGCAAGCATTTTTCTGATCATCACTCGTGTCGTGTCACCCACATGGCGTGAAAATTCGTATATCAATTTTCAAACTTTCATCAATGAAATTTTATCTAGCCAACGCTCTCGGAAAAGAGCCAAAAGAGACACTTTCCGAAAATATTCCGGGAGCGCGCGTAGCGATATAAATTTTCAAACCTTTCACATACCAAATTGCATTTCATTTCAAATTTTGTGTTCGATATTCAAAATTATCATATAATTGAGTGCGATAATGTTACTTGATCATACATCGTATCTTGACATGTAATTATCGTAGTTGTGCGATACTTGTCGTACGGTTACTAAAAATGTTTTCAATAGTGTTTTTAAAATCAAAACATAAAATATACATCTTGGCAAAAAACTCCCTCATGAGAATTTGTAGACCTCATTCAGGCAAATAATTTTCCATCACAACATTTTTTTGTATCTCAAATATTTTGTTTAATAAACGGAATTTTAAAATTACAATCCCACATTTTATGAAACTGAAACAATAAATATATATTCCAGCAGAAACTGTAAGACAAAATTTGTAGACCTTATTGAAGTGAAGAATTCTGCATTCTTATCTTTTTTTCATATGTCACATATTATAGTTAAAAATGGGATTTAAAAAATTTTAATCGTATTTTTTGAAATTAAGAAAAAAAATATACATCTTTTAAAAACATGTTTAAATCAAATTCTTAGATCTTATTGTAGTTAACGATTTTGTATGGTAAAGTTTTTTTCGTATCTCGTATAATTTAACTAGAAAATGGAATTTAAATATTGACTTTTTTCAAGTTTTAACATACTGTAACTTTCCTAATTTTGGTTTAATCGAAAAATAATATCAAGATAATAAGTAGAGATTTATTAGCACTATCAGAAATCATTATTGCAATTTTTAATTTTTTCAAAAAGATAATTTCAAAACCACTAAAATACCCTTATTTTAACAATTTTGATCGAATAGTTTAAACTTATTCCAAAAAGTTCTACAAATTTTATAAATCAAGTTTAGACTCTTCTTGAGCGTCTCTAAACATAAACAATCAGAGCCGTGCAAACCACTTTTAGTTAAAATAATAAGAAAAATAATAAATTTTTGAAAATAAATGTGATATATGCTTGAGAGTTTTTGGACTTACTTTTAAAAGTGATACTGATTAAATTTTTTTGGTGATAAAAAATATTTATAACAATATTTCTATTTTATTTATATGTGGGAGGATTTAAGTGCCCTTCAATTAAAAAATATTTGAATGTGCTATATGAAATGAGTTATTTGAAAATTAGTCTTTTTATTTATCAAATTTTCAATATGATATTTTGCCATCTCAAAAAGTTATGACACATGGATTTCTAAAAAAAATCAGTCACGTGGTTCGATTGATTTGTGACCTTGAATATTAATTTTCAAAAAACTTTTCTCCAAATAATGTAAATAATTTAACGTCCGATTTATATTTGATCAGTAAATTGCACTGCAATTTCTATCTATAAATTGAATTTTTTTTGCATTGTTTCTATTCCTTTCTTTTGTTTATTTTGAACATAAATCCGATGCTGTTCGAGGAGAATGAAAATTGCTTTATCGAAAAGAATAACTCTGGTAACAAGGGATTTACTTCTCTTCAAGTTGAATCTTCTATTTCTCTGGAATAAATCACACAAATGTAAATAACTTATTGAAGTCAAAGCTGACATGAACGAATACAAATCACAGACAAGTCACTCTACTCTTAATTTGACTTTAAACGATCAAAACCATTATAATTAATATGAATAAATATAACATAATGATAAATAAATATTATCAAGTGAAAAAAGACTTTTTTAACCAACCGTTGCATAAAATAAACATAGAAGTGATTCGATGTGGTACAAGCTCAACAAGTGTGACAAAAGTCAGATTTAAAGCAGACTGTTCTTTTGATCTTCGGCTCGAGGACTAGAACAGAATGACTGTATAAAGTCTGAGACAAATTAACTTACTTATCTGTTGGGAAAAAAATCTTACTTTTTATCTTTCACTAATTAAACATGTATGTTAATAATTACTCTCTTAGTTACGCAAGCCGAATCAATTCTATTTACGGAAAACTGAAATTCACTTTAGAAAAAGCTACAGATAATAACATCAACTTTTTAGACTTAAACATTCAAATTAACAATAACAAAATTATTACTAATTGGTACAGAAAACAAATTTGGTCTGGCCGTTATCTCAATTTATTTTCAAACCATAGCTGAGCTATTACTTACAAGCACAATTTTGATTCCAACAAAACGAAAATTTTAGATCTCGAAAATAATTTTAAAAAAGATTATTTCTAGAAATGCTCCACATTCAAAAAGAAGAACTTGCTGTTAATTACAAAACTGATATAGAGAACCTCAGTGTCATTCATCAAAATATTTATAATTTTATCAATAAATAAAAATTAAAATAAATTTTTCGAACAAAAATTATTAATTTCCACATATTTTCTTAAATTCCATCTTTTTAAATCTTAGTACACTCTTATGACACATTCACATATGATGCGTTTGCATATCATGTAATTCGTATAAACTCAGCTTTAAAATGTCATTTCAATAAACTGCTAACAAATAATAGACTTTAATGAAGCTTCTTTTTTAAAATAACAAAATGTGAACTTTGAAAAAAAACTTATGCCTGTAAGTAGAAATCTTTCGTATAAATTCGAGGGCTGTCCACAAGGGGGAAGGGGGTGTCAAAAAGTGGTGAAAAATTGTCCACGTAGTATATGGATGGCCCCTAAGGTATGTTTTTTCCTTTTTCTCTATTTTTTTTCATCGTCTCTTAAACAAAGTTTTTTGTATTTTTCATTGTATAAATAACCAATTTGACTCCGTTTTTTCTGACTCAGGGGGTCTCAAAACGTAAAGATTTGATAAAAATTTCAAAAGTCATTTTTCACATAAAACCAATACCTTCTCATCCATGATGAGAATGTTAAAAAAACAATGATTTATTTTTCACTGCTTTTTAATTTTCAAATTGAAAAAATATAATTGTAAGTTATAAAAGAGATTGAAGTATGACATGTACATTAGACACTTGGGAAAAGGATTTGGTGAAAAAGTTGAAACTTCCAGTTATATGATTTTTATGATTTATTATCAACTTAATAGAGTGAGAATACAAAAAAACCATTGAATAATTTTTTTTACACGATTATTAGCTCTACAAAGTATAATTAATTTTCATATACACACACATGTATAATGCAAAAGCTGAAAATTATTCTTACAATGAGATTGAAAATCCAAATTGATTGCAATTGGAATTGGAGAAATTATTTGCCATGATATAAAAGAAAAACAGTTTTTTCCATTCGCAAAGTAAACAAACAAACAAAACAAATGTTCCAAGCTATTTTGCACTATAAGTTTTGGTGAGCTACTTCGATAAACAACGCGAACTAAACAACAACTGAGAGGCGCCGGGCTTTGTTCGTTAAAATTATTGACTTTCAATATTTTTCGCCCTCTAGGTCATAAAAAACGTCCGCCGAATAAAAAAACTCGTGATCGCTCATATATATGGGTCATTTCATGGGAGATTTACAGTCAAAATTTTTTTTTCGACGAAACATTTTTTTTTACTTTTTGCTTCGAAAATAATCGACACGTATTTTTTTACATTCTCATCATGGATGAGAAGGTATTGGTTTTATGTGAAAAATGACTTTCGAAATTTTCATCAAATCTTTACGTTTTGAGACCCCCTGAGTCAGAAAAAATGGTTTTTACGAAAGTGTCTGTCTGTCTGTCTGTCTGTAGGTCGTGTGCGGCATAACTCTCGACAGAATTATCAGATTGAATTGAGCTTTGGTACACTTTATCCGAGCCGAAGAAGTAAGGACAAGTTCGTTAACCAGTCACATCCAATCAAAATTGAGGGATTGAGCACTAATTTTGTGTTTTTGAAAATAATTTTTTAAAAAAATAAAAAATTTCAATACTGGTTTTTGATAGTGCTCATAAATCTCTACAAATTATCCTGATAACATTTTTTGATTAAATCAAAATTAGAAATGCTACAGCATATTCAAATTCGAAAAAAGTCAATATCAAAATTCCATTTTCAAGTTAAATTATACGAGATACGAAAAAACGTTATGATACAATATTATTCTTTACATAAAGATCTACAAATTTGAAATGTAACATTTTTTCATAAGATGCATATTTTTCTTATTAATTTAAAAAAAAACCATTGAAAATCCAAAATTCAATTTTTTAACAATAGTATGTGAAATACGAAAAAAGAAGTAAGAATACAAAGTTGTTCGTTTCAAAAAGATCTACAAATTTTGTCTGACGCAGTTCCTGATAAAACATATATTTTTCGTTTCAATTCCAAAAAATACGATTAAAATTCAAAAATTCAATTTTTTAGACAAAATATGTGAGATACAAAAAAAACGTTTAGATGGAAAATTGTTTGCCTAAATGAGGTCTACAAATTCTGAAAAAGGAATTTCGGGACAGGATGTATATTTTATGTTTTGATTTTTAATATTAAAAAAATTCGATTTTTTTCACCAAAATATGTGAGATACGAAATAAGTTTTGTTCTGCAAAATCGTTTCCTTAAATAAAGTCTACGATTGTTTTTCCTTTTTGAGATATTTTGAAGAATATAAATTTATCAATAATCATGTAATTTATTAAAAAGTTACAAAAATGCATACAGAAAATCGAGCGCGAAGCGCGAGTGTCACGATGAGAATGTGTTCCTTAAGGCCAATAGAGCCTTAAATAAATTGAATTTCCTGTTTCACTTAAATTCAAAAAGAAATTCAGTGACTTTGAGAAAATGTGTAATTCACATCATCTGTAATATTATTATAAAATTGGTTTGAGCTTCAGTATCAAAATATAAGAAATAAACTTAAATGTATGCGAAGAGCACAAGACCGAGCGCGAAGCGCGAGGTCCAGAAAGAACGGAGCACGAAGCGCGACGTTCAAAAATTCCGGAGCGCGCAGCGCGACGATCGAATCGCGCGCCCTAGGCGCGCTCAAACTTGCGAGCAAAGCGAGGTGCGCGCGATGAGAATGTGCCCGCGAAGCGGGCAGATTTTTAATATTGAAAAAATTCGATTTGTTTCACCAAAATATGTGAGATACGAAATAAGCGTTGTTCTGCAAAATCGTTTCCTTAAATAAAGTCTACGATTGTTTTTCCTTTTTGAGATATTTGGAAGAAAATAAATTTATCAATAATCATGTAATTTATTAAAAAGTTACAAAAATGCATACAGAAAATCGAGCACGAAGCGCGAGTGTCATGATGAGAATGTTTTCCTTAAGGCCGATAGAGCCTTAAGTAAATTGAATTTCCTGTTTCACTTAAATTCAAAAAGAAATAGAGTGACTTTGAGAAAATGACTAATTTACATCATCTTCAATATCATTAAATTGGTTTGAGCTTCAGTATTAAATTATAAGAAATAAACTTAAACGTATGCGAAGAGCACAAGACCGAGCGCGAAGCGCGAGGTCCAGAAAGAACGGAGCGCGAAGCGCGACGATCAAATCGCGCGCCCTAGGCGCGCTCAAACTTGCGAGCAAAGCGCAGATTTTTTTTACATACCTTCGTATTATATATACCTTCGTTACCATTACTAAATGTCAACATACAACAAGAGTCATGGCAACCCACCATGAGACTGTAGGTGGTAGTGGGGAGCCCCTCCAAATCCCGATAAACGAGGTGTTTACATTTCAAGGGCGTCCCGATAAATGAGGTTTTACTGTAAAACGATAATTATTCCACGTATCTCGAGTCACTTAGTTCGAATTTCTCTGTAGAATTTCCCTAGAGTACCTCAGAATTCCACTAGCCTAGGGGAAAAAGTGTTAAGCTGAGCAAAACTTGCGATTTCTGGAAGGTTCTATTTTTGCGCAAGAAAGCTTATATATTTTCGTATTTTGAGTTGCTGAATTTATATCTGAAGTGAAAAATATTCCAAAGTACTTAAGAATTTCCCTAGCCTAGGAAAAATGTGCAAAGATAAGGGAAGCTTACAATTTCATGTAGCCTTTTTTTTATACGAAGAAGCTTATGTCTTCTCGTCTTTCAAGTAGCCGTATTCATATCTTATATCAGACTTTTTCTACAGGACCTAGAAATTTTCCTAGTCTAAGGTAAAAAGTGTAGTACGTGGGTTTTACGGTGACTTGATTTTTACGTGGAAAAGCTGACGAGCATATATCATGTGCTTTAGCATTGTGAGGGCCAGAACTTAAATTTGTCCTCGTTTTTTCTGTTTTCTATATCACTTTTACTTTCTAGCATAGGAAAGAAAAGTTATAACTGAGAAAAACTAAAGTTTCAATGTGGGTCGAACTTATGTATTTTAAAATTGGTAGCATGATTGAATCACACACAGGCTACGAAATATTTTTGACTCTCTTAATTTAACCTGGGCCTGTGGAAATGAATTTCAGTTTCAGAGAATTACTCCACGTTCATACACGGAAAAAACAGTATAGCTGTTCGACCTATACTGGTATATAGTGTCTCGACCCATGCGGTATAGGTGAGACAACTATACTGGTTTTGTCATATCAACGAACTTGTATAGCTGTCTCACCTATACTCGTATAGTTCTGAGGACCATACCGTAGCATTGGTCTGATAGCAATATTTTTTGGTTCTGAGGACCAAAATATAGTTCTCTTAGTTATACTGTTTTTTCAGTGTATGTAAATATATCCATATGCAAGTTGATTCTGTGAATTTGGTATCCTCTTGAATCTTGATCCTGTATCGCATATGCAACCCCATTTCAACGGACAACCATAATTGTTCTTAACAAACTGCATAATCCTGCTGCCTTGGCAGATACTGGGACTATGACAACTGCCCCGAAAAGGGATGTATAGAATGATTCGTACTCAGGTTTGTCAAGGTAACCAAGCCAGCGAAGGCGCGCTGCCCTGCAGGTGAGCGTTAAGGAGTGAGGATGATGCCGTAGTGTGTCTGATGATGAGTTGACATGGTCCTCGTCAAAGTCTGAAAGCCTTGATACTTAGTCCTAGGGAGGTATGAGGGTTATCACCCCTAGGACGGCGGACTCACCTGCGTCGGACGTTTGACGATAAAAGAACAAGGAAAAGACGAACAAACTAATGTCATGGAATTTTTCGTAAACTAGGGCAATTGTTAGGAGCTGGATGAAAATTCTGATGACAGAAATAAACACGGCAACTCAGAAGACGGAAAGATATCAGATTTCCCATATGAAAAAGGCCTGCATGAAACTTCGATTTTGCACAATTTTCTACGTTTTCCCCTAGGCTAGGGAAATTCTGAAGTACTCTCGAACATTTTTTACGTCAGATATGAATTCAGACACTCAAAATACGAAAATATATAAGCTTTCTTGCGCAAAAATAGAACCTTCCAGAAATCGCAAGTTTTGCTCAGCTTAACACTTTTCCCCCTAGGCCAGTGGAATTCTAAGGTACTCTGGGAAAATTCTGCAGTGAGATTCGAACTAAGTGAATCGAGATACGTAAAAACATTATCGTTTTATCTAATATTGCGTAGATCAAAATTGCTTTCAGAGATACTGAAATTTCTAAGAATTCACGCATTTCCCCTAGGCTAGGGGAAAACCGGGGGGTCCAGGGCAAATTCTGAGACCGGATTCAGATTCAGCGGCTCAAAATCTATAGGGGTAGTATACTCACATGTAAAGTTCATTCCACTTTTTTTTTGTGGGCCTGTGTAATTTTTTCAAATAGATATTGCATCCACGCAAATAATCCAACAGCTTATAAGTCATTTTAACTTGTCAACAAATTTTCCTCAGTCTTTAAAAAATCATTTCGCATAGAAATGCGACAGATGAAAAAAATACTCCATATTTAATTTTTTTTTTGTTTAAACTTTTTTCTCAATTTTCACCCGAATGAGACAAATAAACGTAGTTCATTGCTTTTTCTTTCATTTCCTAATGTTTCAAGCTGATGTTTTGATTACAAAAAAAGTTATACGAACCACAGAAAAATTTTCTTAACTTTCACAGGATCCGGAAAGGAAAAGTCGATATTTTAATCATTAGCTTCTAAAGCATTTAAATTTTAACATTACACTGAAATCGTCTAAAATCTTTAAATGAAATATTCCTAAACAAACAAATTCTGAAATTCTGCTATAAATTTTATTTAAAAATATTTCAGATGTAAATTTATAGTAGATTTATGATCTTGGATATACTTGCATTTCAAGTGTCAGTCTGTTGGACAGAATTCAGTTAATTAGGGCATTGCCAGTATTCATCAACCAGGTTACAACCCCCTCACCCAATATTTGACACAAATGTACTCAACGGTTAGATTGTATTAGTAAAATCACGAATGAACAGATTCTATGGTTTGAATTACTAACTAATTGCCTTTGCTCCTTGTCGATATCATTTATCGTATATTCAATAGTTCTGACTTTGGCCGTGACGAAAATTTCAATAGGTCACACACTTCTTCAACCTAAACTTTGAGCTACAGGGTGAGCCATCTATAACCGAGTTTATAAATTTCAAATAAAACCCACATATTATGATGGCAACTCAAAATTTTTCATTGATAATAAAAAGTGGTGCTATTTCATTAATGTATGAAAGACAATAACGTTCATAACACACCACTCAATAAGTTCGTAGGATGACTAATAAAACAACAACTTTTAGGCAAAATTCGACTTCATTCATTAACATAATCTCCTTTAAGAGTGACATTCATTCCAACGTTTATCTATGATAACATTTCGATGCCATTTTTGTAGAACGCTTTATCTTTGGCCTCAAAATACGCTTGAGTTTCGGCAATCACTTTTTCATTGGGGCCAAATCTCTTTTCCTGGAGCGTTCATTTTAGGTCTGAAAGCAAGTATTAGTCGCTAGGAGCCAGATCCGGAGAATACGGTGGATGGAGAAGAAATACAACTGCAATTCATGCAATTTTGCCATCACTGCAATCGATTTGTGACACGGTGCATTGTCTTCGTGAAAGAGCACTTTTTTCTTCATTTGGGGTCTTTTTTGCAATTCCTTCCTTCAAACGCACCAATAATGTCATATATTAGGTGTACAACTTTGCTTCCTCCGTTTTTCGATAGATTGCTGCAGTTGTAAGTGCTAGTTAAAATAGATAGATCAAAAATGTCACACTGTAAGCTTGGACATCTGTCAACATAACGACAGCACCACATAAGTGAATTTGTGTTTGCATCATAAATTTATTCTCGATCGAAGATGTCAGTTTTCGAGCCAAATTCTCGTCATTTGCGGAATTCGAAGATTCCGAATTGGAGGCATTACTCTCTGAAGACTCGTGCCAAACGCGAGAAGAATTGGCAGAATTATTGAGAGTGACTCAACAAGCCATTTCGAAACGCCGCAAAGCCATGGGAATGATCCAGAAGTAAGGAAATTGGGATCCGTATGAGTTGAAGCCGAGAGATGTTAAACGGCATTTCTTTGCTTGTGAACAGCTACTTTAAAGACAGATTCAAAAGAGGCTTTTACATCGCATTGTGACCGACGTAGGAAAATAGGTCCACTACAATAATCCCAAACGCAGAAAATCATGGGAAATGCCCGGACATGCTTCCACGTCAACGGCCCTACCGAATATTCACGGTGCCAAGATTATGTTCTGCATTTGGTTGGACATCACAGTGTGGTGTATTATGAGCTCTTGAAATCGAGTGAAACTATCTCAGGGGGTCGGTGTCGAACGCAATTGATGCGTTTAAGCCGAACATTGAAGGATAAACGTCCACAGTACCAAGAGAGATACGAAATTTCTCAAGATAATCGATGAATAAAATACCGTGCGCATCCCAAAATACGGAGGCCAAAACCTTACTAGCTGACATTTGCGTTTCTGGTTGCTTTCGAAGGTTTTAACCCTTTGCTGTCTACCCAGCTGACTGCCGATTTGACTCTGAAATATAGTGATGGATCCATGTTTCATCCATCGTCACATACCGAATAAAAAAATCCTTTTTATTGCCCTATAACAGCTCCAAACAGTGCTCTGAATCGCCGAGGCGTTGTTCTTTTTGATCGACTGTTAGCAAACGCGCTACCCATTTCGAAGAGAGCTTTCTCATGCTCAAATTTTCATGCAAAATAGTGAATACACTGCCTTCTGATATCTTTAAGGTGCCAGCTATCTCACGCAACTTCAATTTACGATCGGCCAAAACCCTTTTGTGGACTTTTTTTATGTTATCTGGAACAAGTGCCGAATCTGGGCGACGAGAGCGTTCAGCATCATCGGTGCCTGTACGGTCGCGTTCAAAATCAGCAAACCACTTCTCTACCATTGGTCTCGATGGAGCAGAGTCCGGATAACACTTGTTAAGCCATTGCTTCGCTTGAATGGTATTTTTTCCCATTAAAAAGTAATGCTATATCAACACAAGAAATTCAGATTTTCCAATTGTTTTGAAAATCTCAAAAGTAGCGTTACTAAAACCACTGTAACTTGTTGGAACTTTCTAAAAATCATATGGATTTGTCAATAGTGACGTCATCTACATATCATCCTACGAAATTATTGAGTGATATGTTATGTCCACCCCGGCTCCTTTTACAGGCCATCATCCGAATGTCGAAATTTTCGATGACTTTGCGATAAAAGTGGATCTACAACCTCAATTTCATGTCGAGTGTTACGTTTAAGATCTTGAATTGTTCGTGGAGCATTAAGATACACTATACTTCATAAAAAATCCAAAGTAAATGGTCCAACGGTGTTGAATCGCATGATTTCTTAAAATTATTTGTTCACCGAAAATGGTCACCAATAAGTTGATTGTTTGACAAATTGTGTGCGATATTTTGCCATCTTGTTGAAGCAAAAGCTAATTCACATTCAATTTATTCAATTTTGGTCACAAAACGTCTGTTAGCATGCCATAATAACGTTCGAGATTCCCTGTAATGACCACTTCAGGATTATTTTCAAAGAAAAATGGCCCGATGATGTCACCAGCCCATAATCCGCACCGACAGTCTTCTCAAAACGATTTTCAATGTGGTGAATTACAAACTGAAGGGGGTGCATGTTGACCAAAACTATTCCGAAGTTTACGAAATGTATTTTTTACAAAACGATCATTTTCAAAATTAGTTTGAACAACCAAAATACGTTGTTGCGTGGTGAAGGATTCCATGACTATAAATGGCATAGCCTTGACATATCATATCCCACAAAATATGACACAAGATATTCATGGAATGTCAAATATTGATTGTTGAAAACCTCGCTATCAGTTGGCTCACCCTTTACTTCAGTCGACAGCGAACGTAAAGATAATCCTCAAATTAATCACATCAGCTGCTAAAACCACGCGCGACGAATTTTCCAAAACTTTTTTATACCCAAATATGCGAACTTTTAATTAATCTTTTAATTCCTGTAAGTGATTTCTGTAATATAACTTTTTTAATTAACAAAATATTCTGAAATTTTATAAAATAAAATATAAGACAAAAAAGAACGTCAATTAGAGTTGATTTTCAAATTATTACTAAAATGAGATTAGCAGACATTTTTTCTCTTCTATTGTATTTTCCAAAATTTCAAAAAGGTATTTTGCATATAACTAATTCAATCAGTATGATAAAATTCAATTTGTTTTAATACACAATTTGTCTTATTAAGAAAAAAATACCAAGAAAAAATAAATAATTTTCACAGCATTGAATTAACTAAACGTTCTTTAAAATAGCTGGCTGAGTAGAAAAACAGGAAAATGAAGACAGACCAAAGTCATAAGTGAAAAACTGTAAATTTGTGAATCGTGCTTTGGCACGTTCAAAGCGAATTTTCGGGTGAAGTTCTCTTAATGGAATCGACTCGTGTTGGATAAAATTGCATTTTTCGCCCAGCAGTAAGCACAAAGAGAGCATCATTAAGGTTACTAACAGAGAGTTTATCAATTGAAACATTTACACAAACTCAAAACAATTACAATAAAATAACAATAAAAATGAAAATCTAGCCAAACTTTTTCTCCATCAACAAGACAAAAATTCCAATTAGAAGGATGATAAATTATTTTTTTTCAGTTAAAGAACGAAAATCACAAAACATATTATTCAACTTTACTTGTAATCAATATCGATTATTTGACCAAGAAAAAAATGCATCCCATCACTATGGATAAATTGCAAAATAAAATCCTATTTCAATTCATAAAATTGTATATATTTGCGATAAAAATACTGTCACCAAAGCTTATTTTTCCAGGTCTTTATAAAAGGGAGTATTTTTAAGGGATAGATTTTTACCAATTAAAATTTGTTCACTCCTTTCGATTTTTTATTCAGTATACAATAGTAGAATGTAAGTTTCTTTTCACATTCTCATCACATGAGAAGGTACTGGTTTTATGTGAAAAATCACTTCCGGAATTTTCATTAAATCTTTACATCTTGAGAACCCCTGAGTGCTCATAAAATCTCTACTAATTCTCCTCACACCATTGCTCGATAAAACTGAAATTAGGAAAGTTACAGAATCTTAAAACTTGAAAAAAGACAATATCAAAATTCTTTTTTCCAGTTGAGGTACACTGAGAGAAAGTATTAGTCGTGGCTACCCATTCTTTTATGTAAAAAAGGGTCACAAGTATGTTTTTTACTCTCTATCATCCAAACACCTTAGTTCTTACAGATACACAGTGTGTCCCAAAAATAACCGAACTTTATATTTAAATCATACAACATGCAGCGCCATCTATTGAAAATTTGCAGCATTAAAAAGATACATTCATCCTCTTTCAAACGCACCTAAATTCATGTAAATCGGATGACAGATGTGAAAGTTACAGCCATTTCAATAAAAGAAAAAGTGTGCTAATGTTACAAAACAAAAATGGAACAAAGAGCAAATATAAAATTTTGTGTTAAACTTGAAAAAAAATTCGCTGAGACATACGAATTGATGAAAAATGTTTATGATGATGATTGTATGAGCCGTACTCAAATTTATACGTGGTTTACACGATTTAAAAATGGTCGTAAGGATTTAAATGACGGCCTAAGGCCAGGTCGTCCAGAAGTTAGTAATCGTGCTGAATTGGTGGAAAAAGTCCGTGAAATCATTGGTATCGATGCAAATTTTACTACGAGAATGTTGGCTGAGAAATTAAATACGAGTAAAAACACTATTTGGAGAATTTTAACTGAAGATTTGGGTAAAAGAAAGGTCTTTGCACGTTTTGTTCCACATCAATTAAATGCACCACCTCACAAGACCAAAAAAGTCAACGAATTTTTGATGAAAAAACGGATTTCTCTCATCAACCACCCTCCGTATTCGCCTGATCTATCACCATGTGACTATTTTCTATTTCCAAAACTGAAAACCAAGATGAAAGGAGCATTTTATGATGATATCCCAGCCATTCAAGCAGCCGTAACCGAGGTGCTGAAGAACATTCCTATAAATGACATAAAAAAATCTATGCATGCGCTGGTTGATCGTTCCAAACGTTGTATTGAGTCTAATGGAACCTATTTTGAAAAAATAATAACTTTCAAAGATAATATAATGTGTATCTTATTCTATATCCAAAAAGTTCGGTTATTTTTGGGACACACTGTGTAGATTAAAGAGTAGCAATGATTAAAATTTTTATTAAAACTTACAAAACCCGATTAGTCGGTCCGTTTTGTAGCCGGGACTATTTTCATGCATTCCCAGATTGTATTGTTCTTATAATAAAAGTTACCAATACGTTTTTGTAAAACTTACTAATTGCGTGAATTGCTATTACTATTTGTCCAGTTCAGTTATTACAAAAAATATATATATTTTCGACACATAACGGCGAATAGTTGTATTAAAAACTATTTCAATATCTTAATTAGAAACTGATGATTTTTTTTATCCGTACATGATTAAAATAGTAATTCCAACTTTGAAAAAAATGTTAAATTCATCATTCTATCTATTTTATTTCGGTTAAAGTCGATGGAAACTTCCTGAGGTTAGAATTGTTTAGGAGAAAAACTTTTTAAATTATGGTTTTTCAAAATGTAACAAAGGATGATAATTGTTGACATATTTTTCATCACAAACTGCACAACAGTTCACAATTATACTTTAAAATTACCATGATTTAATTCTTCTCATTTCGATGAAGAACAAAAGCAAAATTTTAAGTAATCAATATATGTGACGATTTCAAAACAATTCAAAACAGTTGATAAGCAGGAAACATCTAATTCGTCTGTGCAATTATTTCTTGAAGTTTACTATTATCAAAGATTTATAATTACACGAAATATTACATATGAAAATAAAATAATTACTTTTCTCAAACTAAATGAATTTGATCAATTTTACAAAAAAGAAACTAGTGGCATACTTAGTTCCAAAGACCTTTGAGCATTGATAAGTTTTACAAAATTTTTGGTACTGCTTACTAAAAATAAATAGTTGTGACCTTTTAGTCAGCACAACTAATAGGAATTCTCTCAGTGTAGTACACTCACGGAAATTAGGCCTCAGGCAAAAATAGATAATTTTACTTTCAAGAATAGCAAAATTCTTTTTAAAGGAATCGTTTAGGAGAGGAAATATTATTTTCCAAGCAACAAATGTAAAACACAAAAATAATTTTATTAATAAACTTTATTTTTGCCCGGACTTTTTCTCTTATCACTCCGAGCCAAATTTTTAAAAACGATGCAATTCTAATAAATTTTGGATCATTTAATAAACATAAAAGCTTCTAATTTAGAAAATACCTATCAACGATTTTTTTCCTCAGAATAACATGAAAGGTAACAAGATACATCATTTAATGACCCAAAAACGAAGTGTTTAAGCTTATTATTAATGAAGATGTTGCCAAAAAAGCAAACATTCAAAACATTTTTAAATTTAGAATAACTCTTGAGATAATAAATATTTTTTAACTTTTCTTGACTCATTTCAAAATGAGATTTACGTAGAATGTCAGTAATGTAACAAGTAAATTGCGCGTGAATTCAAAAGTGCTTGATCGATCTACGCATTTTAAATTGACCGTATAATTATTTATGAATCAACTTCATTGTATTTTTCGAATAACACGTTTTTTAAAATTATTCACTACGATAAATATTATTGGATCTATAACTTAATTCATGCGGTTTTTTTCAAAATTTGAACGTTTGTTTAAGAGAAACATGTACAATAGTATTATTCAAAGTATTGCCCATCTGAAACTATGACTTTTTCCCATCTTTCTGACAATTTGTGGAATCCATCCCAAAAGAACTGCGCCGGTTTGGCAGCCAAGAATAAATCAAGCCAATTTTTGATACCCTGTTCTGATGTGAACCGTATTCCAGTGAGGGTGTTCTGCATCGACCGGAACAAATGTTAGTCAGAAGTGGCAAGGCCTGGGCTATAAGGCGGGTGGGGTAAAACTTCCCATTCACTGTTTTCCAAACAGTTCTTAACCGGAATAGCAACATGGGGCCGAACGTTGTCACGATGGAAAATTATTGCCTCGTGTCTGGTCACATATTCCGGGCGTTTTTCGGCTATTGCTCTCTTCAAACGGATTAATTGTATTCGGTAGCGTTCTCCATTGATAGTTTCACCCGGTTTTAGCAGCTCATAATACAGCACATCCTTCTGATCCCACCAAATACAGAGCATCACCTTCGCGCCATGGATATTTGGCTTTGCCGTTGATTTGGCTGGTTGGCCGGGTTTCACATATGATTTTTGCGCTTGAGGTTGTCGTAATGGATCCATTTTTCATCGCCAATAACAATCCGATGAAAAAATGACTTCTTTTTGTGGCGTTCCAGCAGCATTTCGGACATGCAAAACCGCCCTTCAACGTCTCTCGGCTTGAGTTCATGTGGAACCCAATTTCCTTGCTTTTGAATGTATCCGGCTGCTTTTAAACGTTTTGAATTGGCTGCTTGAGTGACTCCCAAAGATTCTGCGAGCTCATCTTGTGTTTGGCAAAAATCTTCATCGAGTAATGCTTCCAGTTCTTCATCTTCAAACCTTTTTGGCTGCCCAGGACGTTCTTCGTCTTCCAATCCAAGATCACCACTTTTAAATCGTGCAAACCACTTTTGGCACGTCCGCTCAGCTAGAGCATGTTCACCATAAACTTCCACCAAAATACGATGACTTTCGGCAGCAGTTTTCTTCATATTAGAGTAATGAAGAAGAACTCCCCGCAAAAACACTTTTTCAGGCACAAAGTTCGACATATTTGAGTGAAAAAAAAATTATTGTTGTTTACGCTTCAAATGAATGACATATACTGAAAAAGACGCAAAATGACAGTAGCTTTCCAACGCATGTTCCGAATATTGGAGCGATGGAATAGTAATCAAGTTACATCTCTTAGCAAACCGTATGAATTAAGTCACAGATCCAATATTATTGTCAATATTTTCGAACATTTTGCGATTATGATGACTAAATTCCACGCAATTTTTTGATAACTATGAAATTATTGCATTTTTAAAAAAAATTTCATTCATCCTTGTGAATTAAAACAAATTTAAGACAATTTTTTAAAAAATAATTCTTTATTTTATTTTAAAATAAATTATTAATACTTCAACATTTTACAATATTTTTATACTCGTGTACTGTGAAATGAAGTTGAATAGGAAATGTAATGCTTCAAAATAAAAAATTACTTGTTGTAAAAATTGAATCTAACAGAGCAATTGCTCAATTGGATACTCGGCGTTTTTTCTTCCAAACGTTTCTTAAAAATCTCGAAAGTCTCGGAAATCTCCTCAGAAATAGTGCAGTTCTCCCCAAGCAGAAATTAACAATCGGACCAACGTCGATCCAACATTGGATGCCAACTTCCGACTGTCGACGGACAGTTGAAATGATAACGATGTACTTGGTTGATACAACACCAGTTTCCAACGTTATATCAATACTGGTAGCCAACATATTTTTAATGCTGGCTGTCAACATTTCTAAAATACTGGTTATATACTTTTATCATTAAATCCATGTTTTACGCTTAAAGACATTTTTTAAAGAAGACTACACTCTAAAAACAGACTATTGACTCTCAAACGATTCCTTTTACTGTTAAAGGATTTTCTATTGAAAATTGGCATAAGAGGAAATCCTTTAGCAGTTGAACGATTATCGTTTCAAATGCTAATCTTTTACTGTCAACGTATTACCTTTGGTGTTGAAATGAAATTCTTTCTCGTACAAAAAATAATAATTTCGAGGATGAAAGAAAACAAATTGTATGATATAACCTATCTCATGTAAATATTAGAAATGTACACAAGCCCAACTTTGACAAATGCCAATATTAAATTGGTTATCATCAATACTACAATAACAGTAAAACGATTCTGTTGATAGACAAACGAAATCTGCTTAATATCAATGGGTGCATTTTGAAAGGAACCTAACTTCACTATCAATAGACTTTTTTAGAGTGTACCAGTGTTGAATCAACTTTGTACAAACACTGGTATTTTACAGTGTTAATTATCAGAGTCGATTAAACACTGGGTGGACCTTGTACATTTACTGACGGAAAATTACTTTTTCCACAGTCGGAAGAAGGTTGGGCTTGTTGTACATCCAACATTGTACAAACGCTGGTATTTTACAGTCGACTACCGGGACTGAATAGACACTGCACTGTTAGAAATTTCTGTATTAAACTCCCATTACATGTAATGGAAGTTTTTTTGAGTAACGTATATCAAATTTAAAATACTTTAATTTAAAAAAATATAAACTTTTATTTGAATTTTAATACACATGTGTATATATTTGAATAATGTTTGTTAATTTAAATATATTTTGATTGAAAAGTTATAAAATTTAATATGAATGTATATTAATTTTGCATAATATACAAATCTATTGATTTTAATTTACCACTTGTATATTAAAGTCTATTAAAATTAATAAGATTTTTAAGAGTGTGGCCAGACCTCGTACATCCACAATCGGAAAATTTACTTTTTCCACAGTCGGAATCAGGTTGAACCAATTTTTTCCCAACATTGTACCAACGTTGGTAATCGACAGTCGATCTCCTACATCGGATCAATGTTTAACCGATCGTCACAGTCGGCAGAGGGTCATGATTTCTGCTTGGATCGCTTTTTGTGATTTGTGTTTTATTTTCCGTTACATAGTTACGGTTTTAGTGAAGGAATTGCTTCTACTGATTAATTCTACTTTGATCTTGATTCTACTGCTATGATTTGTCCGACTTTTCTTTCACTTCCAATTGTATTAAAATTTTACAAATTTATATAGAAGAATAAGCTTCTGCGAATGCAATGGATTTCCATTCTCCATGTCTTTTTATTGTCGTGATGTCCGCTCCACTATCGGCGAGAATCGTTGCTAAGGTCCCGCGGAAACTGTGACCACCCAAGCAGAAATCATAACACTCTGCCGACCATTATAATCGGTTAAATGTTGGCCCAAAGTAGGAGATCAACTTTTCATTATCAACGTTGGTATAATGTTGGGAAACAATTGGCCCAATCTTCTTCCGACTGTGGATAAAGTAATTTTCCATCAATGGATGTACAAGGTACACTCAATGTCTAATCGACTCTGATAACACAGGTCAACATTTTGTCTACTCTGGATAACCAGAAACGGATTGGATATACAAAGTTTTTTGAGGTCGCTGATTACGATGATAGGGTCATTTAACCTACATAACGTCAGGTTCAAGGTCATTTGAAGGTCAAGTGTAGAAAAATGCGTCAGCAAAATCTAGAATAATTCTTACTTATGTGTTTGAGGTCACTGAGTTCGAATTCCAGGTCAGTTAGTCTTGATCACGCCAAATTCAAGGTCATCTGAAGGTCAAATATAGGAAAAACTGTTAGAAAAATCTGGAAAAAGTCATACTTATTTTTTTATGGTCACTAAGTTCGACACCGAGATCAGTTAGCCTTGACTCTGCGAGAATCAAGGTCATTTAAAGGTCAAGTGTAGAAAAATGCGTCAGAAAAATCTTAAAAATTCTTACTTATGTGTTTGAGGTCACTGAGTTCGAATCCAAGGTCAGTTAGTCTTGATCACGCCAAATTCAAGGTCATCTGAAGGTCAAATATAGGAAAACTGAAAAAATATCTTAATCATGCAAAAACGACTTAGGCAGCTTCTACCTTTTTTGCAGGCAGTGTATTTCCAAAAATAAATTCAAATTTTTATGCGCATTCAAAAGAATATAATCAAATCATCAATATGGAGGTTAGTTAATTAAGCAATTCATAAACAGAGACACAAATATAACAAACAAAACCTTGGATTCGAACTCAGTGACCTCAAACACATAAGTAAGAATGTTTCAGATTTTTCTACACTTGACCTTCAAATGACCTTGAACCTGGCGTGATAGAGATTAACTGACCCTCTCATCGTAATCAGCGGCCTCAAAAACCTTTGTATATCCAATCCGTTTCTGGTGTTCCAGAGTAGATAAAATGTTGACCTGTGTAATAAACGCTGCAAAATACCAGTGTTTGTACAAAGTTGATTCGACACTGGTAGTCTTCTTCAAAGTACGTCTTTGCCCGTAAAGCAATAATAATAAAAGTATATTACCAGTATTTTAGAAATGTTGACAGCCAGCGTTGAAAATATGTTGGTTACCAGTACCAGTATTAGTACAACGATGGAAACTGGTGTTGTACCAACGCAGTATATCGTTATCATTTCGACTGCCCGTCGACAGGCGGATTCCGACAATCGGAAGTTGGTATCCAGCGTTGGATCGACGTTGGTCCAACTGTTAATTTCTGCTTGGGCAGTGTATCGAGTTGAATCAGGCAATCCAAGATACGTTGCGATTTTGTAGGGACACATGGCTATTTTGTTTTTGCCAATCACTTGTACAGTACATTTTCCATTTTGGAAATTCAAGAAAAATCTATTCGTTGGCACTTTTGTAGGTCTGAGATAAACATACTTCTTGAAAATAGCTGCTTGTGCACCTAAAAGAGTATAGGGCCGTTCTTTGTGTGTTTTTGTATACGGGAATTTCACAAGAATCACATCGCCGTGATATTGGATGTCCTCGACTGTAAGGTTAACCAATTCCGTGAATTCCCAAAACTGCTATAACCTAGGAATAAAAATTGCAAATTTCTAAATTTCATCGAAAGTCGTAGTTTATGTTATTAAAAATATATAAAATTTACCTTTACATCAAGAAATCGCTTGTCTGGAGCCTCATTTAAAAATCGTCGAATTGCTTCTGGTGAAAAGACCGCGGCTTTGTTGGGACAATATCCAACAGATTTGTTTTTGAGGAATTGCCTCAATTTCGGATAAGTGCCAATGTCCATGTCGTGATTTGATTTCGTCATCGTCCTAATGATCGAATACTGCCTCCATAAGGTCGTGGGTTTGAACTACTTTGACTGTTCGTTGAAAAAAGCCGGAAATGTTTTTTTTCTAAAAGTTGACGTGTTTTTCGATCGCTGTCACATTTTGAATATTTCAAACGTTGATTTGTATTTTTCTAGGGATTTTTTGGGGACCGAATTTAGTTCGGCTTCTTTAGCTAAAGTTTCGATGTCTTCTGAGGTTTCGAAATCTTCGCCGACTATTCCACTGTCATAGTCTTCCATTTTTCCCGCAGAAATCGGATTTTCTGAGATTCTAATGAGGATTACGACGAACTCTCTAAATTTGAATCAGTCAAAATCTACTGATTATCAGTGAAATTTGACTGATTCAAATAGCTAAAAAGAGGTTACTGTAAATCAGTCAAATTTGACTGATTATTTCAGTGAAAATTGACTGATTTGACAATGAAAAATATTTTTTTCACTGATTCATCAGGTAAAATTAACTGATTTAACAGTGAAAAATCTTTTTTCACTGATGAATCAGTGAAAAGACAAATCACTGATTCAATCAGTGAAAATTTAACTGATTCAGATTTAGAGAGAAGATTGATGATATTTTGCCGATCCCAGGTGGAAAAGTCAGAGGCCAGACGGTATTTACAACTGGCGCAGTACTGTGCCAGTTATAACCGAGGAGTAATGCCAGTACTGCCTGTCAATACTGTGCCATACATTGGTGTAGTACTGGCTTACTACTGGCGCAGTACTGGCGCGGCATTCTTTGGCAGAACTGGTGAAACTCTGAAGTAGAGGTATCATTGACAGTTGGCACTTTACTGGTTTACTACAGGCGCAGTACTGATTAATATCACCACTACCGGCTGATAGTACTGGACCAGTACCAAAAATCCGACGGTGGTACTGGCATGGTACCGCGCCAGTAGTAAATTTCCACCTGGGATGCTGATTTTGGTTTCACAAAACGATGAAACAATGACACAGCGTCGCTACAATAGTGAAGTTAGAGCAAAGACATGCGTGCACGAAACTCCAACACATTCATTCAGTCGTGTCAACGCAAAGACATACGAAAATCGCTTTCACATCTATAGCTGATATTTTTATTCGCCCCGCTCGCTCATTTTTTTTCGATTTGTCAAGAATCCGATGTTTTCGCATCGCTCAAGAGGCAGCGAAAGCCAAATTTTCATTGCGCGTGTCATGAAAACACTCTTGAAAATTAAAAATTCTATTTTTTAACCAATATATATGAGATACGAAATAAGCGTTGAAATGCAAAATCTTTTGCTAAAATAAAGTCTACGATTGTTTTTCCTTATTGAGATATTTTGAAGAAAATTAAGGGCATATTTTTACCACAGAAAGTTCCATTTTTATACTAAATCATATTTCGTTATTTTCCAGAATATTCTTCCTGATTTCATGTCTTCGACTCAAATCGAATTATAAATTGAAAATTATGCTAAAGAATAAATGACCAACGAGAAAAGTTAATTAGACTGTTTCATATGAATTTCGTAATTAGCAACATTCAGAAAATGTAAAGGAGATGACAGGAAAGTTTTTTGCCAAGAACTGGTAAGTGTAGAATTAAAGCACTGGCTGTTAAAGTCTTCAGAAAGTTTCAGAGCCTGTATCAAGGGATGTTGAATATTCTGGACACATCGCTAAAGACTTGTCAGACTTATAACTACGATAGCTTTAATCTTACATTCACAAAACCACGTGCAAAATTTATAATCCTACTCAACATGCCTCGAATTCTCAGTTTACCGTACATTTTTTTTTTAATTTAAATAATTTTAGAGAAAATAATAAAAAATGAATCCTTCAAAAATTATTGCATCATCTTCTCAATATTAGTCATGAATTGTTCGAAATATTTAATTTACTCAATTTATGCACAATAGTTACCAATAAGACTGTACTTAAAAATAATTGACAATACATAAAATACTCATGAAAGAAGTTTAGTAATGAAATACTTTGGCTTAGCACATAATATAATTACAGATCATTAATTTACAGTATTTGAAGAATTTGGAAATCTTTCTGTGGAAAAAAAAGACGCTTTCGACTGCGCTGGGATACGAGCCCAGATCTTTCGATGTCTTGATCCTCCGATAATGTAGGCAGTGACAAAAATTTCAAACTCAACTAATTAATTTACAGTATTTACAAATCCAATATAATATTAATATGTATTCTATTAATATTTTCAATAGCTATTAGAAACAAAATATCCAATTATTTGACACATAAATGTTTATCTGGCCCTATCTGAAACTATTTCGGAATGTACTTTGGATGGCTATTATCATGTATTAGAACCAAAAATCGTTTTCTATATAGTATTATTCAGTGATCCCAGAATGCGTAAGATTTTTGCTCCCACCATGGATCCCACCAGCTCATGGTTTCTTCCTCGCTCTACTGCACGAAGTTGGTTGAATGAGGAAGACGCAATGAGCTGGTGGGATGCATGGTGGGAGCAAAAATCTTACGCATTCTGGGATCACTGGTATTATTCGACTTTCAAGTGTCCATTAGAAACAGAAAATCCAATTATCTGCCCGATAAAATCTTATCCAATCGTGTCTGGAACTTTTCAGAAACTAAGGTTGGGTATCTTTATTCATTCAAGGGGATCCGCCACTTTTAATATTTTTATTTTTTGAGTTTAAACCTTCCATATCATTTTTTTTATCTTTAGTACCTTTATTTAGAAAGATTTTAGGTTTTTTTTTTAAATCCAGCATCTTTGTGTATTTTTAAACGAAAAATTTCAAGTTTTTTGGGCATTTTTTAACATTTTTTGACTTTGAATGACTTTTTGGATTTTTAAACAATTGTCATGATTGCTGTTTTTATTTTGTTCCTTACAATTTGTAGCACCTTTAGGGTTATGGAAAATAGGGTAACATAATAGAAAAAAAGTTGCAAATAAAAATAATTAAAATAAAAAATATCCCAAAATTTTATTTTACTTGCAACGCTTTTTCAGTCACATTACCTTATTTTCCATAACCAAAAAGTTGCTAAACATTGTAAGGAAGAAAAGAAAAAAGAATCGTTACAATTGGTTAAAAAACAAGAAAAGTCATTCAAAATCAAAAAATTTCAAAAAAATTTCAGTTCAAAAATACATAAAAGTGCTGGAATCTTTAAAAAAATACCAAAACCTTTCTAAATAAAAGTACTAAACATAAACAAATTATATGGAATTTCTAACCTCAAAAAAATAAAAATATTAAAGGTGGCGGATCCCTCTAAGACTAGAACTGATTTTTTATCAGTACTTTTCGACTTTTGAATGGAGATTCAGAACGGGAAAAGAAATTATTCTCCAAACTAAAACCTAACTGTCTATATCCAGAACTTTCTCGTAAGTTACGTTGGGTGGCTATTTCCATCTGTGAGAAAAACGGTTTTTTATCTGGGAATATCCGGCTTTTAAGCGACTATTAGAAATAAAGAATCCAATTATCAGCCAGATGGAATCTTATCCGACTCTATGCGGAACTATTCAGGAACTTGGGTAATGTGGCTATTTCTATCTGAGACCCAAAATTGTTCTTCATCCTTATTTATCGATTTAATCACCAGATGGAATCTTATATGGTTTTATCCGGAAAAAATCTTTATAGAACCGAATGAAAAATCAGGTGGACAAAATTTGATACGCCGGATAGAACCTTAGTCAAAGCCAGATATTTTAACCGGATACACTATCGGATAGAATTCAATGAAAAATCAATTAGGTCGATTTTTGGCACCGATAATATTCCATATAGGGCCGGATAAAAAACCACATGGACAAAATTTAATACACTGCTCACATAGAACTGGATTAAGAGCCAAATGCAAAAACCCTTAAAGTTTTGGATAGAATTCGATAAAATTGAGAATCCTATCAGGAATTTCAATCAGTGTAGAAAATCATTTCAAAACAGTTACAAAACAAAAAAGTAGACTATCGATGAAACAAATGTAAACAAAGTTTGTTTACAGAGGCTTGCTAAATTATTACACTAAGAGAAATATGTTGTTGTTGGAATAACGGAAAAAGTTCTGTTGATTGAAATTCAGTCGTTCTGTTATTTTTCGTGACAACTGAACTGTTTCGCTGATCCAACGAAATCACTATAGTTAATAGTTCGGTTCAAATGACAGAAACAGAGGTATGTTAAGTTGACGTAACCACATCGTCCAATCGAGTCCCCACCTATATCAGAATTCAAGGCTCATTTATGGCTATTTTAATTCCATATTGCTTAATTTAATGCTCCTTTATTTAAAAAAAAAACAATGGGTTCCGCTGGCTTAACGTTAAGTTGACGTAACCACACGTTAAAATAACATTTAAACAAGTTAAGGCCTATACCAGAATTGAAGGCTCATTTAGGGCTCTCGAAATACCCCAATGCTGAATGTAATGCTCCATTATTTTTTAAAAAACAATGGGTTCCGCTGGCTTAACGTTAAGTTGACGTAACCACACGTTAAAATAACATTTAAACAAGTTAAGACCTATACCAGAATTGAAGGCTCATTTAGGGCTCTCGAAATACCCCATTGCTGAATTTAATGCTCGATTATTTTTTAAAAAAACAATGGGTTCCGCTGGCTTAACGTTAAGTTGACGTAACCACACGTTAAAATAACATTTAAACAAGTTATCGCCTATACCAGAATTTAAGGCTCATTTAGGGCTCTCGAAATACACCATACAAGTCTTTAATTTTGTTTATTTTAACAACATTTGTTTAAACAACTAATGTTACAAACAGCTCCTTAAAAAATTAAATGTTTATTAGATCGATTTTGTATAGACAATCATACATGTTCCGTATAGTTTATGTTTTATTTCCTCATATTTTTTGTAATAAAAGTATCAACAATATGCTCTCAAATAAACACAAATACTTCAATATCTATGGTTATACAAAGTATGCTTTTACGAAAAATAGCAAAGTATCAAGTTATCACCTATGGCAGAATTTAGGGCTCATTTAGGGCTCTCGAAATACCCCATTGCTGAATTTAATGCACCATTATTTTTTAAAAAAACAATGGGTTACGCTAGCTTAACGTTAAGTTGACGTAACCACACGTTAAAATAACATTTAAACAAGTTATCGCCTATACCAGAATTGAAGGCTCATTTAGGGCTCTCGAAATACCCCATACAAATTTTTAATTTTGTTTGTTTAAACAACATTTGTTTAAACAACTAATGTTACAAACAGCTCCTTAAAAAATTAAATGTTTATTAGATCGATTTTGTATAGACAATCATACATGTTCCGTATATTTTATGTCTTTTCTTTTTATCTTCTTTGTTGTAATAAAACAATTAACAATATGCTCTCAAATAAACACAAATACTTCAATATCTATGGTTATACAAAGTATGCTTTTACGAAAAATAGCAAAGTATCAAGTTATCACCTATGGCAGAATTTAGGGCTCATTTAGGGCTCTCGAAATACCCCATTGCTGAATTTAATGCTCCATTATTTTTTTTAAAAACAATGGGTTACGCTAGCTTAACGTTAAGCCAGCGGAACCCATTGTTTTTTAAAAAAATAATGGAGCATTAAATTCAGCAATGGGGTATTTCGAGAGCCCTAAATGAGCCTTAAATTCTGGTATAGGCGATAACTTGTTTAAATGTTATTTTAACGTGTGGTTACGTCAACTTAACGTTAAGCTAGCGTAACCCATTGTTTTTTTTTAAAATAATGAAGCATTAAATTCAGCAATGGGGTATTTCGAGAGCCCTAAATGAGCCCTAAATTCTGCCATAGGTGATAACTTGATACTTTGCTATTTTTCGTAAAAGCATACTTTGTATAACCATAGATATTGAAGTATTTGTGTTTATTTGAGAGCATATTGTTAATTGTTTTATTACAACAAAGAAGATAAAAAGAAAAGACATAAAATATACGGAACATGTATGATTGTCTATACAAAATCGATCTAATAAACATTTAATTTTTCAAGGAGCTGTTTGTAACATTAGTTGTTTAAACAAATGTTGTTTAAACAAACAAAATTAAAAATTTGTACGGTGTATTTCGAGAGCCCTAAATGAGCCTTAAATTCTGGTATAGGCGATAACTTGTTTAAATGTTATTTTAACGTGTGGTTACGTCAACTTAACGTTAAGCCAGCGGAACCCATTGTTTTTTTAAAAAATAATGGAGCATTAAATTCAGCAATGGGGTATTTCGAGAGCCCTAAATGAGCCTTCAATTCTGGTATAGGCCTTAACTTGTTTAAATGTTATTTTAACGTGTGGTTACGTCAACTTAACGTTAAGCCAGCGGAACCCATTGTTTTTTAAAAAAATAAAAGAGCATTAAATTTAGCAATATGGCATTAAATTAGCCTTAAATGAGCCTTTAATTCTGATATAGGTGGGGACTCGATTGGACGATGTGGTTACGTCAACTTAACATACCTAGAAACAGGTGAGCGGCCGCCATTTAAGAATTTCCGGTTCTGTTCATAAGTATGTGAATGTTTTGGCGTCGAAGCAATATCCACAATGTAATCCTTAAATTCAAAATAAATCAGAATTTCTTTTCAGTATTCAATGAATTATATTCCGCAGCTTTTGCAAAAAAGTTTCCGTTGCAGTAAAAGAAAACTTCTGTTGATATGACGGAGTTAATACTTTTATCGAAAAAGATATTGTGAAAAAAACTCAAAATTTCAAACTTTTCTTAAATTATGAATAACTTTCAAGATAATACCAAAAAAGGCGTAAAACTGAAGGAATTATAATACCCAAAAAAAAGATTTTAAAAACAAAAAAATGATTTTTTATAAATAATTTTGCAAGTTTGAATCTTCACGCCTTTTTACATTCTCATCATGGATGAGAAGGTATTGGTTTTATGTGAAAAATGACTTTCGAAATTTTCATCAAATCTTTACGTTTTGAGACCCCCTGAGTCAGAAAAAACAGTTTTTACAAAAGTGTCTGTGTGTCTGTCTGTAGTAGGTCGTGTGCGGCATAACTCCCGACAGAATTATCAGATTGAATTGAGCTTTGGCACACTTTATCGGAGCCGAAAAATTAAGGATAAGTTCGTTAACCAGCCACATCAAATCAAAATTGAGGAATTGAGCACTACTTTTGTGTTTTTGAAAATAACTTTTTGAAAAAATAAAAAATTTCAATACTGGTTTTTGATAGTGCTCATAAATCTCTACAAATTATTCTCATAACATTTTTTGATTTAATCAAAATTAGAAATGTTACAGCATATTAAAACTTGAAAAAAGTCAATATCAAAATTCCATTTTCCAGTTAAATTATACGAGATAGGAAAAGACGTTATAATACAATATTATTTTCCACATAAAGACCTACAAATTTGAATTGTAAAATTTTTTCATAAGATGCATATTTTTCTTTTTAATTAAAAAAAAAGTATTGAAAATCCAAAATTCAATTGTTGAACAATAATATATGAAATACGAAAAAAACGTAAGAATACAAAGTTGTTCGTTTCAAAAAGATCTACAAATTGTGTCCCATACAGTTTGTGAAAAAACATATATTTTTCGTTTCAATTCCAAAAAATACGATTAAAATTCAAGAATTCCATTTTTTAGACAAAATATATGAGATACATAAAAAACGTTTAGATGGAAAATTATTTGCCCAAATGAGGTCTACACATTCTTATTGAAAAATTTCTCAACAGGATGTATATTTTATGTTTTGATTTTTAATATTAAAAAAATTCGATTTTTTTCTCCAAAATATGTGAGATACGAAATAAGCGCTGTTCTACAAAATCGTTTCCTTAAATAAAGTCTACAATTGTTTTTCCTTTTTGAGATATTTAGAAGAAATATTTTGCTCAAAAATGGACAAAAGCACTTTATCATGAGTTCATTTTATGCATAATTTTGACGTCTTTCATGTTATTTTTAGGAAAAAATTTAAATATGAGTATATTCAATATTAAGAGATTTTTTGCAGTTAAGAAAAACAAAGTGAGTACAATAATTTGGCAATCCACTGTAATTCAAATAAAAAGGGATCTTGTTTCAACAAAATCCGATTAAACAACAGTCGTTTTTTCATAGCAAAACAAAACGACGAGTTTTTCTTTCCAAGCATATTGTTCTTATGGAATAAATTCTTGAAATGGATTTTCCTACCTCTTTTTTAAGTACAAAAGGGTAATTTCCGCCTTTATAAGGAAATTGCCAACAGTTCTTTTTAATTCCAGATTTCTCCCGACAATCCCATTTCACCATATTCCACGATAACTACATTCAGTTTGGCTGGATAGAGCTGGCGTTGGCAATGCGGATAACGACATAACCGCGTAGCAAGTTTATAATGGGATCTAAGACAGGGAGAGAAACTGGATGAGCACGACCTTACCAGTCACCTTGCCCAAGGCTGATACTAAAACAACTCCAGATAACGGTGAGAATGAAACTTCAAGATTAACAAGTATTTCCCGATAGTTTTCCTGAACGATCTGAAACCCATAATGGAGATATTGCTTTCCGAAAAAGACTGGATATATTTCAACACCTCGTACCTTTTATACATCTTAAGATTTATGAATTAGAGGTTAGGACCCCTTAAATTATAGGGGTAAGGCAGCCATATAAAAAAACAAATTTGATTCTCATTCCAGGCTATGTCAAAACTCTGCTGAAAAAATCCTTTCAGCTTTGTCGACAAGTTTGTTTTATACATGGAGAAAAAAATCTAACTATTATAAAGGGTGTCCCAAGTCCCAAGACAAGTGTACACATGTGAATGGGCCTTAACTCTTATTTATCACCAACTTCAAGTCCATATTTTGACAGACTATGACAGTTTTGTCTTTTACAATTCTAACCATGGCGTCATACACATCAGCCGAACGTTTAATTATCGTAAAAACATTTTATAAAAATAATGATTCTCCACTGCTAACATTTCGCGCTTTACGTTAAATTTTTGGACCTCGTAATCGTCCAAGTACGTGCGTTATTACCAGAATCGTGAGTAATTTCGAAGAAAATCATACTCTTTTGGACTGAAAGAAAGTCCCACATAAAGGTCCGGTGCGTACACCAGAGAAAATCCAAGCCGTAAGGTGTCATGTTGAGCAAAATCCAAAAATTTCCCTTCGTCGTCGATCACAGCAGTTAAATGTGTCAAGGATAAGCTTGCAGCGAATTTTAACTGTTGATTTGAAACTTCATCCGTATAAAATTAAATTAACCCAACGTCTGAAGCCAGTGGACCACGAAATGAGACGTCGTTTTGTTAATTGGAGCCTCCAAAAGTTGGATGAAAATCTTGAATTTTTGAAGTATGCGATCTTCAGCGATGAGGCCCATTTTCAAATGGATGGGTATGTAAATAAACAAAACTGTCATTATTGGAGTGATGAAAATCCACAAGAACTTCAAGAAGCAACTCAATGTCCCGAAAAAGTCACTGTTTGGTGTGGATTTTGGTGGGGAGGAGTTATTGGTCCATACTTCTTTGAAAACGATGAGGGAAATGCGGTCACCGTTAATTCTGAGCGCTACCGAAGCATGATGGAAAACTTCTTTTGGTCAGAATTCGCTGAAATGGATTTGAGAAACATGTGGTTTCAACAAGACGGCGTTAAATTCCATACATCACACCATACAATCAATTTATTGAAGACAAAATTTGGAAATCGAATAATTTCGCGAAATGGACCCATAAATTGGCATGCAAGATCGTGTGATTTGACACCTTGTGACTTTTTTCTTTGGGTTTTTTGAAGGACCGGGTTTATGCGGATGCTTCCCAGACTACTAAAGCATTAAAAAAATATATTCGAGACAATATACGCCTAATAACACCAGAAATGTGCATGAATTGGCCAATGTAACGTTCGCTATCGATCACCTTAACTTTTTCAAGGTAGTCGATGAACAAAACTCTATGAGCATCCCAAAATACTGAGGCCATAACCTTACCGCCCCATATTTGCGTTTTTGACCGCTTTGGACGCTTCTCACCGACTGCAGTCCACTCGGCTGACGACCGCTTTGACTCCGGAGTGTAGTGATGGATCTAGGTTTCGTCCATTGTCACATACCGACGCAAAAAATTCGATTTATTTCGGCGAAACAACTCCAAAGAGCGCTCGGAATCAACGACACGTTGTCTTTTTTGATCCACCGTGAGCAAACGCGGCACCCACTTTGACAACAGCTTCCTCATAGACAAATGTTCATGCAAAATAGCGTACACACTGCCGTGTGATATCTTTAAGGTGTCAGCTATCTCACGCAATTTTAATTTACGGTTTTTGAAAACGATTTGGTGAACTTTTTTGATGGTTTCCGGTGTAACTACCTCATTTGGCCGGCCGGAGCGTTCAGCATCTTCAGTGTCTGTACGGCCACGTTTAAACAACCGACAAATGGTTGTTTTTGATAAAGCAGAGTCCCCGTAGCACTTTTCAAGCCATTGCTGAGCTTGCACTGTGTTTTTTTCATCAAAAGGCAATCGTAAATCAACACACGAAATTGTTTCGAAACCACTGTTTTGAGAATATCAAGACTAGCGTCACCTAAATCACTGTAACTCGTGGACCAAACATCAGAATGTTATGAAATTTTGACAGGTATCTTTTGAAGGTTGGTACTCATGAAAAACAATACGGAACATTTCTTTCAAAATATTTTCGCAAGGAACAACTGCTCTAAAAGCATGAAACTTAGTACTTTTTAGCATGAAGGGATCAGTGCTTAAAATGTATGGTTTTTTCACCAGGATGACAAGAACGAAACCTGCTACAAACGCATGACTATAGTGTTCTGACTATTATACAGTGAAACCTCATTTATCGGGACGCCCTTGAAATGTAAACACCTCGTTTATCGGGATTTCGAGGGGCTCCCCACTACCACCTTCAGTCTCATGGTGGGAGTCCCACCACGCTTTCACCTTACCCCACTTCATGTCACTATGTACAAGCAGTGATCCCAGAACGTAGGAGCTGGCGGCCCCCACCATAGATGCCACGAGCTCATTGTGTCTTCCTCATTCAACCAACCTATGGCAGTCGAGCGAGGAAGAAGCCATGAGCTGGTGGGGTCTATGGTGGGGGCCGCCAGCTCCCACGTTCTGGGATCACTGTGTACAAGGAGTGGTGGCTGGAGGAGAAACAAAATGTCCCGATAAATGAGGTTGCGAGATCCCGATAAGTGAAGATCCCGATAAATGAGTGTCCCGATAAATGAGGTTTTACTGTAGTCAGATTTTTTTCTCCGTGTAGACTGAAAAAAATTATTTTAAATTCTTCAAGGTAGTTGCCTCACAGACAAATAGGTCCAGGAATTGAATATCTTACTATAGTTTTGAAAATTGTAATATTATTACGAATTATATTATCTAAAAGCGGAAAGATTATTTTTGTAAGCACACGATGGGGAATATATTTAATTCAAATCATCCCCTATTAAATTGAATCAAGCAGACAGTCACTCAATGGCGACTTTTTGTCAATTCAAATCATTCCCTATTAAATGGAATCAAAATGACAGGCACACGATGGGGAGTTTAATACATTCAAATCACCCCCTGTTAAATTGAATCAAACAGACAGTTACACAATGGGGAGTTTTACTCAGTTCAAATCATCCCCTATTAAATTAAATCATGCAGACAGGCACACAATGTCGAGTTTTTTTCAATTAAAATCATTCCCTATTAAATAGAATCAAACAGACGTGCACATCATGAGGAGTTTTATTAAATTCAAATCATCAACTATTATATTTAATCAGTCAGACAGGCTCTCAATGGCGAGTTTTTTTCAATTCAAATCATTCCCTATTAAATGGAATCAAAAAGACAGGCACACAATGGGGAATTTTACTCAGTTCAAATCATCCCCTATTAAATTGAATCAAGCAGACATGCAAAAATAGCGAGTTTTCTTCAATTCAAATCATTCCCTATTAAATGGAATCAAACAGAACGGCGCACAATGGGGAATTTTAGTCAATTCAAATCATCTCCTATTAAATCGAATCAAACAGACAGGCACACTATGGGAAGTTTTCCAATTCAAATCATTCCTTATGAAATGGAATCAAACAGACTGGCACACGATAGGGAGTTTTTCTCAATTCAATTCATCCCCTATTAAATGGATATCGAACAATGTATTTTTTGGGGTCCATATAGTGGAGATTTTGGGACCCACATGATGTGAAATTTGGGCCAGGTAGATAAGTCATGAAGATGAGTTAAAAAATAAATTGCATAAAATACTTGGTTGTACATGAAGTGTAGCTTGTATTATTTTTGGGTATGTTAATTCGATATCTAATGTATCACTAATTTTCTGGGCAACTATCAATCTTAGAAAAAAATGCATGTAACAAAAAGTGTTTATCTCGATGAGGTCTACAAATAATATTTAAAATATTTTGCGTAACTTTGCATATTTGTTGAAATAAACGCTAAAAACCATTATTTTTAAGGTTTTTTCATGGTTTCACCATAAAAGCAACTGGTCGGCAATTTTGACTATTATATTCGTAATCAGCGCATCAAATTACGTAAATATGGAGAATTTGATAGAAATCAGGAGGTTCACCTATTCCGTACTGCACCTTTAATGGGTTTTAGCAGTTTTTTTTGTTGAAAATCTCATTTTCATCAAAAAGTAATGGGTTTTGGCAAAAATGTTCAATACAATGAAACAGATACAATATATATGTACTTACAATTCTGAACGTTCAATGAACGATGGGAAATATTTTTGCTTTTTTAACTGAATGAATAGTTTTTCCCCCAGTAAATTAAAAAGTAGCGTATATTTTATGACAGATTGTATCTTTGAATGGTCATTAATATAAACATAATAATTAATTTTGTTTTGAAAATAAAATTTTGTTATCGTTCAATGAACGTTTAGAACTGTAAGAAGGTCAAATATATTGCAGCATAAAAGTCTTGAAATTACTTTTTTTTACTAAATTGACTATATTTTTATAGCTTGAAAATAACGAAAGATTCAGATGGATACTACGAATAATAATATATATTTTTAGAAATCTTTAATGCACGCTTTCCTACTTTACTCTACGCTTCTGAATTTTACTGCAATGTGATTCATTCTTAAACATTGAATACATCACAAACAATTACAGTGATACTACATAATTTCGAACTTGTCCATATGTCCCAACTTTGATCGAAAGTCGAGTAAAATTACTTGAACTATTTTTCTCCGTGTAGGAAAAATTTATAAATTGCTCAGGAATCCTAAACTATTGATAAACAGTTGATAAATGTTGCTAGGACTACTATTTTGTTACATTCCCTGAATAGTTGACTATTTTTTACCAAAGTTTTCTAAAAATTTGATAATATTAAAACCTTGTCGAAAAATTTTGAACTGGTTTATGAACTTTTAATGGCATACTTTTTTCCATGTACTTAATCAAATAAAAAATAATAAATTCAAAACAATTTAATAAAAGTTTCAATTAAAGCATTGCGTTCATTATCTTTCATAATATCAATTTAATGATTGTTATTAGAGTTACCATGTACATAATTATAATAATATTTTTAAAAAAGCAAAATGAGATGAACATTTCACAGAATATCAAACTTTACAAATGCTCTAAATTTAATGAAAATTAAAGGAGAAATTTGATTATGTAAATTATTACAGGTTCCACTTTGATTTTATTTCATATCTATAAAACCATTAATTTGAAATTGCAAAGAAAAAGTTTAATTCAGCTCTTCATCGAAAAAATTAAACTTTTATTTCATTCTATATGGATTTGAAACGTTACTCAGGAAAATAATGTAAAAAATCCTATTGTTTCGATAAAATGTTATACTTTTCTAGTTTTTAATAAACATACTGACAAGACCAATGGATTTTTGGATTTGAAAAGTCAACTTTGTACACTTAACATCGCATTGTTTGAGAATTATGTGTTTGGCCCAAGAGATTTATGCGAATGGATACAAACTTTTCCTATTAAGTTTCTTTCGTTTCAATTCGGGTTGTAAGTAACTATATCTGACTTTTATTAATTGCTAGAAAATTCAATTATTAGATATAATAGAATTTTGCCTGATTAAAAATTTTAAATCAGTTTTTGAAAATTTAACCAAAAATTATAGTCTTTGTGTTTAATATGAAAACAAATTAGTAAATGTATAATGAGTTCTGCAGTGAAAGGAATATAATTAAATAGTAGCAAATGGTGGGGATATTAATTGCTTTCAGGCCATTAGTAAATGGACCCTTCAAAAACATAAAGGGCGAGGACATTATTGGTCGTTCACTCTTAGCATTAAAAGGTCGCTTATTTAATATCAACTTTATTACTTTTCCATTTAATACTGCATATAAGTTCGGGAAATATCATATTATGATGCCTAAGTTTAAGTATTAGGTTTCACATCGACTTTTAATATTTATTCAAATGAACAATTTTTCACACGAAATTCAGACTTTTTTTTAAAATATGCTCTGAAATTCACTTTTAGAATAATGTTAAACTTTTTTATAATTCAGAACCTTTCACTTTGCAATTTTGGAACTAATGTAAAAACTCGAATTATTATAGGGCAGATTTTAGATTACTTGGGGTGTAATAATAATTCGAGGCACGTATGTAATCACTTCTACACATACCAAACTCAGAAACGTCTGCTCGCGTATCACATTTTAGAGAGCTCAATAAAACTCATTGCTTTGTACAGAATAACATTTTCTGGAGTAATTAGAAAATTAGAAAATTGACTTGAAAATTTTTATTGATTTTTCAAAAGAGTACTTTAATACTTTTTAAAATATTTAATCACTTTTATTAAACTATATTTACTCCGAGAAATAAAAATTCACTGAAAACAAAATTGGGATTACTAGTTAAATGAATTTTCGATTTAATTAACCATGAAAAAGAATGGAAAAACTGAAATTTTTTAAATAACAATTTTTTACGCTGTAATAACTGCTTAGGTAAATTGCATATTGTCTTAAATAGATGTTTAGAGACTCACAGAATACAAATAACTTGTTTATTATTCCATTTAATTGTTATAAACAAATGTTATGAACAAATTGGCAAATAGTCTTATTATCGGTAATAAAAATTTTCTTTTTACTAAAAGTGCTTTGTATTAATGTAGGAATAACATTTAATCACAAAAATGATGAAGAATGCCACAATAACCATTGTTATAAACAATTCTTGTGGCACAATATTTAAATTTTAGGTTTTTTAAAATTATAATTTCCTTCAATCGCCAGAATGACTTCAGGTATTCCTTAGAATAATAAATCTTTGATAATATTTTGTAAAATATAACAATTAAATTTTTTCTAAACAAATTAGATAAACAAATTCAAAATTTTGACCCTTTCACGCAGAATAAAAATTTTGTTGCACTGAAAATGTTTTAAACTATTGCACGAATGACTGCTAGTCACAGAAATATTTGAAAAGTTAACAATAACAATTGTTATAAAAAATTCTTGTCAGCAAAAACATTTATAAAAATATTCAATAATGTATTTTTATTAGCGTTTGTTAATATGACTTAGATTAAAAACTTAGTCTAAAGCTATTTCGATTGAAAACCAGATTTTTTGATGCGTTAAAGAGCCGAAATTTAAAATTTGTTTATCTTAATTGTTTATAAACATTCAGATTGTTACTTTTTACCAAATATTATCAAAGATATATTATTTGCAGGAATATCTGTACCCATTCTGTCGATCACAGAAAACTGAAATTCAAAAAAACCTTAAATTTAAATATTTAGTCACAAGAATTGTTTATAACAATGGTTATTGTTAACTTTTCAAATATTTTTGTGACTAGCTGTCATTCGTCCAATAGTTTAAAACATTTCCAGTGCAACAACATTTTTCTTCTACACGAAAAAGTTAAAATTCTAAATTTGTTTATCTAAATTGTTTATAAAAATTTTAATTGTTATATTTTACCAAAGTGCATTTTCTCCCAGTGTGTATCGCTTCAAAGGCCCATGAGAAAAAATCTGTTACATCTACTGGGCCCATAAGTTAAAATAATGGCAGCATAACAATCCTGTAAATTTAACAGATGATTCTGTACAATCGAACGATTTTTTGTAAGCATAACAGATTTGTCGACAACTATTACAGAAATCCCTATTAAATTTACGGAATAAGGAATGTTCTTCAAAATATTAATTTCTGTAATATTTATCGAATAATCTGTTATATTTATCAAAAAGCAGTAAATCGTAATGAAATATTTTCTAAATTTATATAGAAGTGTTATGCTGTCACTATTTTAACTTATTGACTCAGTAAATACGTAACAGATTCTTTGCTCTGTCCCATATAACAACCGAATCACGTGACTAAAATATATATTATTTCATTCCTGTGAGATGAATTTTTTAATTTACAAAATATATTCCTCAAAACTTGAAAAACATAGTAAAAGACAGTAAAAAATGTCTATTAACTTATGTTTTTATATCAACCGTTGTATCGCATGTTTGAAAATAAAATTTTCAAGTCTTACTAATATTAATATTAATTATTATTTTATAATTCTGTAAATATTAATCCTCGGGAAGAATATACAATAAGAATAATTTTTACAAGGACAATTTTTTGATGAACATTAATTTAATACGTTACGTATTCTCTTTTTAGAAGAAAGAAGAAAATGTTAGTAGAAAAAGCAGAATAAAGATAGACGACATACAGTAGAACAAGTTTTATATAGTCAGACTCAACGAAAGAAAAATACAGTTTCGTATAACTTTCCTTTTTTCTCTCCAAATGTCTATTTGAACCGAGTTTACAAGGTTCAGGAAAGAAATTTATATTTTTTCTCGATTTCAATAGTTTATTTATTTGTTCAGTTTCGCATAAGAAATAGATGTCTTAAATTTTCAGTTCTTTGCAAAAAAACAAAAGAAATACGTAATATACTCTTTCGAAATGTTAACAATTGAAATTTGAGAGAATTAAAACTAGTGACATATTCTCTGCTGTACAATCAGCTGTTTTAATTGATTGTCAGTAAAAAATAACTGTTTGTTTAAAAAAAGGGAGTTACTAATTTCAAATCTGTTAAATTTTTATTTATTCAGATTCGTTATTGCACTTTGCAAGTATTTGTTTATATTGTTTTTCAGTAAAGCTAAATCTCAACAACAATCTCAAACGAAAATCGCCATTTCTTATTAGTCAAAACATTTTCAGTATAAAAAGTTATTATAGAAATATATATTTTTTATCAGCTTGAATTTGTTTTTATTGCTACTTTTCTCGTTCAGTGGAATCCATCACTCCAATCTACAATACAAATTTGTTTCAATGAGGACAGAAAATGTCGTTAAAAAGATTTGCTCAGAATCCCTTCTTTTATAATAGTAGTAAAAAGTTTGATTTTTCCGATTTAACATTCTCAGAACTAATCAATTTCTTCATTCAAACTTTTTTTTTGTGCGCAACAAGGCAAAATTTTAATGAAAAGTCACTAGTTTTCGAATACCTCCAAATTGAAACTTAATTTCCTCGAATCGGAATTACTTTCTTTAATCAAACTTTTCTACTTGTATTCAGCAATTTCATATTTCTGGGAGAGCTTACCAGTTTTTTTTTTTCAAACTGAGTGTTTTACATTTTATCAGAGTCGCAAGTGGAAAATTTTTGCTATCAACAACACTCCTGCTCTAAAGTACATTTTTGTTTTTTCTTCAAAAATCGAATTTGATTTTACACAATGCTTTTTCACTCTCCTGTAAAATTGACATATTGTCCCTTACCTTCTTTTGCATTGACACCCTTTAAGTTTAAGAAAGAATATGATGGACAGTCAGAAAAAAAGTTTATTGAAAATACTATTTGTTCAGTTTTTTCCATTTACAATTTTCTTTTATAAAATTTGTTTGGTGAGTCAGAAAAATTTAATCTCGAATAAAATAAGACATTAAAAATTTGAATCGGATCAAACCAAAAAAAAAAAAACAACTAAAATTTGTCTATCAATTCCGAATATAAAAAACCTGTTATTTTTACCCGATTCAATCTTTCCGTGGTTTATTTTATTGAAGAAAAAACTGAGAAAACAGTCATTTTGATTTACTTTATTCTGATTATCTTTTCAGTTTTTCCTTAATTGTGTAACGTCCCGTGACGTATTCGAATGTACCACAAGCACAGGCTTATAGGCCTGGGGAAAATCTGGGGAAGTTACTAGGAGAGAGAAAATTACCGATAAAAAAAGATATAACTACGTCACGAACAGAGGGATACTACGCATTGCGTGACGTCACGTAAAAATAGGGTCTAAAAAAGACACGCTGTTCTAGGATTAAAATCAGTCTTGAGAGCAGAAATAAAGTGTGACGTTTTCCGAAATTCTTGAGAAAGGATTTCCAGCGTGAAGTACGCATATAGTGGATTTTAAGATTTTACCTAAGATTCGAGGGTCATAAATCAGTGATCCCAGAATGCGTAAGATTTTTGCTCCCACCATGCATCCCACCAGCTCATTGCGTCTTCCTCATTCAACCAACTTCGTGCAGTAGAGCGAGGAAGAAACCATGAGCTGGTGGGATCCATGGTGGGAGCAAAAATCTTACGCATTCTGGGATCACTGTCATAAATTCACCGTGGTCCGTTTTTCAATCTTTAAAAGAATCTTAGACTCAGTGTCCAAGAAGGATAATTGCTCTGTCTTCGTCACACCTGTGAAGATGTACTCACAGTTCTAAACATTCAATGAACGATGGGAAGTATTTTTCTTTTTAACTGAATAATTAGTTTTTGCCCCAGTAAATTAAAAAGTAGCGTATATTTTATGACAGATTGTATGTTTGAGGGGTCATAAATATAAACATAATAATTAATTTTGTTTTGAAAATAAAATTTTGTTATCGTTCAATGAACCTTCAGGACTATAAGTAGGTTCTGTGAAGACTATCTTATAAAGGCAACCCTTGTAGAAGAAAATAATTAGACCCCATTGGGACCGATTGATCCGATTGGTCCCATTTCAAAAACATCATTGAAACCCAGTTTAATAAATCGGATTCAATAATGTTTCTCAAATGGGGCCAATCGGATCAATCGGTCCCAATCGGGTCCAATTATGTTATTCTACAAGGGAATTCAAGAATTCACAAAAGTACTAAACTTTTCTCTCCCTTGCTCTGTTCTCTTTATTTACCTATAGGGCCATTCATATACCACGTGGACAATTTCTCGCCACTTTTTGACCCTCCGCCGCTGCTCTGTTCACGTGGACATATTTTATGAAAATATAGATAATTCAGTATATTTCTCGCAGATTTAAGGGAACGTACTGTTACGTCAGAAACGTAACATTTCTCTTTTTAAAAGATCTCCTCGCTTTATGTCAGGATCAGAAGGATCCTCTCTAAGGGATGAGGAATAGTCAGTGATTGAGAAGGGTTAGGTATATAAAATATATTTATTGACAATTGAAATTTTATCAGGTAAGCACCATGGAAATTTAAAATAGAATCAAAATTAGAAATACCCTTTTAGTTATCCTGAGTTTGAATTGATTGATGATCAATTGAGTCCAGTAAGCGAATGTGGTCAGTTGAGTGTAACTTGTAATCTTTAGGTAGTTGCAGTTGTATAGTAGATTCGTAATCTAGACGGTTGATCTAGTTGATTCTTCGATCCCAGTTTCGAGAGAATTTGGAAGGCGATTCCCCTTCACTTTCTAATGTCGTTGAACTCAGCGCCGAGTTAGAATTCGGGTTGAGTAGCGGTAGAAATCTGGTGAAGCTGGACTGACTGGATTGCACTCGCGGTATAGATTCGATAGCACTGGACTCGCGTTGGTTACATTGTAGAAATCGGATGTTGACTAACTAACTGAACTCGCAGTGTAGAGATGATAGTACTGGACTGACTTCTCTTGGAACTTTCGCTTTTTATAGAACTTTGAAAGGTCAAGTATGACGAGTAACATGCTATGACCAGTCGCATGTTATTACAAGTCAAATGCTATTACAAGTCGCATGTTATGACGGTAGTGTGTTGGTATTGTAGGACTTCATTCACTTTCTCTCTGGGTCAGTCGATTTGTTATCATGTGTGGGTATTATAACGACACATGGTAATTTCATATTGATCATCCTATTGATCTGTAGATTTGTCTATAACTTGCGTCGATAAAATCACACTCGCTGTAATGCTGTCTTGATCCCTTTATTGGTTTCTTAATCTGCTTGTTACTTGTGGTGGTAGAGTCGCGGGACGTGACAGTACGTTCACGTGGATTCTAGCTCGACCCCCCAGTCCCCCTCTTAGAATAGCGTTGAATCCCCCCCCCCCCCTTCCCCATAAACTGTCCACGTGATATATGGATAGCCCCTATTGCTTGTGCCCAGTTTATTAGTTCTATGAATATAATTGATTTAAATTTCGATGGTTTATACTAACTTTAATAATTTAAATAAATTTAATTTGTCTTACTTTACTAATCATTGTGTCCTTTACTGAATTAGCCTCATATCCCTAAGCGGGTATCATTTGATCCTAACTTAAAACGGGGAACCTTCGATTAAAGTAAGTATTTACGCAATCGTGACGTAAGAATTGAATATTAGAAAATTGTTTGAAAATCAAGAAAATTTTCTTGGAAAACATAGGGATTTGTAAAATATAAAATACATCATCGATCATTTCCGATCCTTAGAAAAACCTGAATTTACATACATTAAATTACTTAATAAGAAAATAAAACAGTACTTAAGGGGACTTTTACTTTCTAAATTTTCAAAAAATCGATTTTTTTTACGTAAAAATGTTCCTTAGTATCATAGAAATGCTGCCCTAAAATTTTATTAAGAAATTCGAAATAGAAAGAATGTTATAGCTGTATTTATAATACATTTTTTATAGTAAAAAACCTTTAAACGCGTTTTTCTCGAAATCACGTTTTTCAAATCTGGGAGACGTTTTTCTCAAAATCTACTGAACCAATCTCAGTAAACCAAAATTTTTTTGATACTTTATATAAACAACTACTAAATAAACCTCTAAGAAGTTGAAAAAAACCAACCTATCTTTTTAGTACAGGGGTAAATTCATCCCCAAAACAGGCGCTTTTTCGAACTTTTTATAAAATCGCGTATAAGGGCCATACAAATATAAAAAAATTAACTTTTCAAAGGTTTATTGTTTAGTTTCATGTCTCATGAATTAAATCGCGTTGCAATTTTAAATAAATTTGTTACAGGAAGGCAGAAAAGTGTCCCGCAAATTAAAATGCATCTTTTGGAATACGCCCTCTGCAGTGGTAAAATGTAATTAAAAGTGCCCAAAAAATTTTTTTTGTATACCTTAAAACATTGTTAACAATGTATTAAAAAATTATAATTATAAATAAAATAGTTTTTTTCTTAAATATTTAAATATTGTCTTTTTTTCAATTTAGAAAGTAAAAGTACCCTTAAAGGATTTTCTTACCTTGAAAGGCAGCTTCAAAGGTTGTTTTCTCTTCGACAGGATTTTGGGCAAACGTCGCTATAGTCATATAGCCAAGGACTAGGAAGAGCCAACAACGGGAGGGTCCGGACATCGTTCCTCCCATAACATGTACTCGCTTCTCAGGTTCTTTAGGCGATTTGATCAGCTCTCCTGTTCATCGAACAAGAGGAAACTAAAAGCTGTTTAATTCAATCCCAACTTTCCTCAGATTTTCGTCCTCTAGAGATAAAACACTCGATTTCCTGACACACTAACATCCAGAATCTGGAAGCACTTTTCAACGTATCACCTGTAATCGATAACGAATCCCGAGATGGATTCAAGTCGCAAAATACAATTTCGAAAACCGGGGAATTACGCTTTCGATATCAATTTGCTGTGTGAATTGTAAACTAGACGTTCAAGCTTCGCTGGTCAAGGAAAAAAGTATATATAAATTTTAGTCTTAAGGTCATGGATCAATCGGACCACGTGATTAAATTATACATTTATTCGTTCATTTAAGTTAACTTTTTTAATTTTCAAAATATCTTGCTGAAAATTTGGGAAACGTAAGAAAAGACAGTAAAGCGTGTTTCTTAACTTCTTTTTAATACAAATTTTGAAAAAAATCAAAAACTTGTCAACAATTACAGTTAATTGCATATTTATTTGTTCTCATAGCACTTTTTTTTTAATCAATAATATACATGCTTTTGGCAGGAATGCTATAGATTCAATAGCATTTTCTTCTGAGTGTAAACATTCATAATCAGCGAACACAAAAACCCCGAGTACCAATTTTCATCTCAATCAAGTAAATTTATACTCTTTTGATCGACCATATTGGATCCGCCATTTTTATTTCCAATTTTGTAGTGGAAATTCGTAAGAAGTGACCCCGAAAACCCTCGAATACCAACTTTCATCGAAATCGAAAAAAAATGTCTCCGCGCTTTGACACAGACCGTGAAATTTTGTTTGATACTCAAGGGGTTGAAATCATCAGTCCCTGACAATCTGATAACAGAAAAAACGGAAACAAAAGATTAAGGTATTGCATTCTGTAAGAAAGCATCCACAGTAATGTTTTCTGCTTTGTAAAACAATTTTTAATCATTAAGAAAAACGTCATATTGAAGAGTTTTTTTCATCGCTTTAATTATCAAACTTTTTTTACAGAAGCAATTAAAAAGTTGATTAAATGGTACGCATGAGTTTTAAATTTTCAAATTCAATTTGCTGAGAACAAAACGAATGTAGCAAAATTGCAACTCATTATCACCCACAATATTATAACTTCTTTGTCTTGGAAAAAGTTTACTTTTTCTAATTGAAATTTCTAAACCCGCGAATAAAATTTTGTTCAAGTAAAAGAAGAATTCAGTTGAAAATAACTATTTTTTCATCCAAAACTTGAATTAATTGAATAGCTGCAGTGGAAAGTAGGAATTTAAATTGAGAGTTTAATTAAACACGTTTTACATAACAAATGTTATTTCTTGAGTGCTCTGTGAAATCTCTTATGAATGAAAAGTTCACATTGTTGGTACTTAACCCGTTACTTCGGTCAGGCAGTGTTAACAGCATTTCCTGCCGGCACCAACATTACTCCATCTACACAGCAAGCTCGTAAAATCTCAGCAAGATCGAGCCAAATATATACATAAGGCAAGCAATGAGTTTCGAGGAGTATATCTCTTTCAATTAAACTTCCTCAACAAAATGAGATCCTATATTTCGCTCTATAACCAACGGCCGGGATCACAGAAAAGGAGAATAAGAGATGAAAATAACTGACAATAACGCAAAACCTCGGACGATTTCAAACCAGAACAATTCTCTGCTAAATATGGAAAAATACATTTATGAACATGTTAACTTCCATCAATATTAAAGCTTCGAATCGTTTCCACATTTCGTTTAGAGGAAAAAGTCAAACTGACTGTATAGAAATTTGAAAGTGGCCCTAGGTTGGTCCTACCTAGACTTCTCCTTGAAAATATGTTAAGGACTTACATTATTTGACTAGACTGTTTTTGGTAGGCCCTAGATAGAACACCTCTCTAAGGCCAGTTCAAGGCCTTTTTACAATCTAGAGCTAAAACCTACTTTTTATAATATTTTTCTAGCTGTAGAGATTTAATACTGGCGCGGTAAAGGCCCGGGCAGAAATTTTGACATGGCTTTGACTGGGCCCAGGCCTGGCAAGCTGTGGCGAGGTATGAAACGCCAAACAAGGCCTGGGTTTGATTTTTCGACAATATTTTTTGACCGCACCTGGTCTGGCCCAGGCCTGGTTCGGCGTGTCATTGCAGGACTAGCGCCAGGCCTGGCACTTTCTACATGGACGTAGTTCTAAATTAATGCAGCCCGTGTAGGAATTGCCAGTCTTGGCCCTATCGAGGCAATTGAACACCGAAACAGGCCTAGGCCTAACGTGGGCGGTTGACTAACCTGTCTGCCAGGCCATACCCAGGCCTGATTCGATATTTCATGCCATACCACAGCTCGCCAGAACTAGGCCCAGCCTAGCGAGGCCGAAATTTCTTCATAAAAATAGATCCGTCTGAATTTTTAATTAAAATCGATGTTGGCTTTACAAAGAAAAATTAAGTATTCCTCAAGTTTAGAACGAAAATAGAATTTAACTGACAATAAAGAATATATTTTATATATCATATCATTATTATGGACTCACGCTTGTATGAACACAAAATTATATTTGTACTCATACATATAATCACACGCTGGAACGCTTTTAAAAATTGCCAAACGCCGCGGGGTTTTAACCCCCTTTGACCTAACAAAACAAACCTCAGGTTACCGAACGTTTGGAAATTCTTGAAAAAATATGTAACTGCCGTTCGCAACGTTCATAAACGAAAATACAAAACCAAAATTCCATCATCTGCAAAAAAAATTTTAAATAATTTACGCACAGTTTCTATTTCCGTGTATTCATGTTCAAAATGACAATAGAAGTATTAATCAGTCAATCATTTAAAAATCAACAAACTATAATTGGAAACAAATTTTATCTTTTTGGCTATAAACGTTGCAAACGGTAGTTACATGAGAAAATGGTAGCTAAGCTTATAAAATTTTTCGATTCAACCAAAATTAGAAAAGTTGCCCTTTTCCGACAAATATCACCGCACAAGCGACATCAAATTTCTATTCACTAGAACAAAATATTCTGTTTTAAAATAAAAATTGTTATTGTTCTTTAATGAAGTCTAAAATTCCATTAAACAAAATATTTGCCAATCAACTTCATATATTTAACGCTTTAGTACATGATATCGCTGTCTTCAACAAAATTTGTTCGACCCAGCAAGAAGCGCACTTGAAAAAGCGCTCGACCGCAAAGGGTTAAAACTTGAAACAAAAGTCAATATCAAAATTCCATTTTCCAGTAAAAGTATTAGAGATACGAAAAAAACTTTATGATGCAAAATTGTTTACTGCAAAAAGATCTACAAATTCAAATCGTAATACACTCGACCAGCCCTATCCGACGACGAGGTAAATTTCGGTGTCTTAGTGATGCCAGGTGGAACTAATCCGTAAGGCGGCGCCACCTCTGTCCTCTCATATAAAAGTATTGTTTTGCATGGTCTTCATAAACAAATTTAAATAATTATTGGAAAAATGGAAACATTTCCTAAATTCTAATAATTGTTTTATTATTATGAAAGTTTAGTGTTTTTAGTGCATATTTATAAATATTCATAACAAAATACAAGCATATATTTATACTGTGTGTGACTTAGATTCTTCATTATTTTGAATTTTTTTATTTTTGAAAATAAGACATTTTTACCAATTTATTTTCTCACAAAATAATAAATACTTAAGGGAAGTAGCAAGTTCATGTAATGAATATGGTCCAGTTACGACATTTTTATGCCTAAAATATATTTTTTTTAAATTATAATTTAGGAAATGGTAGAATAGATAAAAATAGACGTAGATAATAAATACATTTAAAGCTTTTGAAAAATGCTATTGAGTGATTTATTTATTAGTTTGATTGTATATTTTTCATGCATACTGTAATTTAAAAAATGGATCAGAATGTTGACAATTTCCGCATGAAATATTAAAGTTTCTTTGATTTAATGGAATACCCTTTCAATAGGTACTATAACAATTTTTTATAAATATGAAAAAAAAATTTTATTGGTCGACTTTTTTTCTCCATGGCGCAATTATTCCAGTGCAAGATTCCTTATGGATTTCAACTGACTAAATATTTTAATTATTTGTCAATTTAACGTTCAATAATGTTTGATATTAGTTCATTAAAATAATTTGAATATGATTAATCTTCCATAATAATATAATAATAGACAATTTTTATTTTTTCAATTAATTTATTAATTGAATTTTATATTAGATGATTAATAATTGATTGCTTGAATTAATTATATATATTAATTCAATCCATTAATTAATACTTATACTTTATTAAAGCAACTATATTAGATCAAATGATAAGGTCTTGTTATTCATAATGCAATGCATAATATTTTGTATTATCAACATAAAATAAGGCAATTAATGAAGAAAAGCAATAAATAAATATATTGCTAATATTTCCATTATTATCGATATTGGTAAAGAAATATTAATGAAGAAATAATTTTACTCTAATTATTCGTGATATAAGGATCCTATATGCAAGACAATTTATTTCTCGTACTTTTGTGATTAATTTTCTAGATTGTTATAACAATTTTATGTTACAAGTTCTGATTAGTATTTAAAAATGTTATTTTAATAAAATTAATAATCTTAGTTCTTCAAAAATCATAAAACTTTAATTGTTTATCAATTTTCTCCATATAAAACAATACTTTCATATGAGAGGACGGAGGTGGCGCCGCTAGCGGATTAGTTCCAAGTGGCATCACTAAGAGACGACTTTTTTAACATTGAAAAAGGCCTTGGTCGGACAGGGCTGCACTCGATTCACGCTAAGACGAACATCGTTAAGGCGACGTTCGCGCTTAGGCGGCGGCAATGATCTTCATAAGGCGTCGGGCATTGCTTTCCCTTTACCCCCACCACGAACCATAAGTTACCAACGTGACTATGTTTACATGCGCAGACATCAAAACTAAACGCACGAGACAGGTTTCAGAAAGTGAGTGGGATTCCCTATCGCGAATGCCTCAATGCGAACACTGGGTTTTATCTGCGTCGCCTTAGCGTGAGTTGAGTGTATTTTTTTTACACAGTACCGGCCAGAATTGTCAGACCTCTAGAAAAATCGTATTAAAAACATGCCTCTATTTTTTTCGGGTATCTCAGTAAAAAATAAGGGTATAATGTTTTTTAAAAATGTTTTGAAAGCTTATTAAATTTTGCGTCGAATGGCATTCATTTAATTTATTTTTCATAAAGAGAGATCGAGTTAGCGTGTGAGAAAGACCGACCGAGTTTCTAATTATATATACCATCTGATCGAATTGGACCCGGACTGGTCCAGTTAAACCGCGCGCGTAAACCGAAACGGTAAAAAGTTTTTTCTCTAGATTGGTAACACCTTCTTTGACAGTCATGTGAAGTTTGAGCAGGAGACCTCCATTAGAGTGTGTTTGGCAGCCATTGGTTTACGATGCGAAAAGTTTGGTGATTTTTACTATGAAAAAAAAAAATTGAACAACGAGTTTGCTTGAAATTTTGTGTTTCCAATGGAATTACAGCTACGGAATCATTGAAAATGTCCATCCACCTCTGCTAACGACGATAACATCAAAAAAGTGAAGAAAATTGTGCTCAAAAATCGTCATGTTGGCATTAGAGAGGTAGCAGAGGCTCTCAACATCTCTTATGGATCGACTCAACACATTGAGGTTCATGTTTTGGGTATGAAGCGCGTCGCCGCCAGACGACGATAATGCGCCATCATATTCCAGCCTGATTGTCACTGAATTTTCGGCTAAACACGAAACAAAAGTCATTGCTCAGCCACCGTATTCGACAGATTTGGCTCTCTGTGACTTTTTCCTGTTTCCAAAACTCAAATATCTGCTCCGGGGAACGCGCCATGAGTCGATTGAGGCCATAACAAGAAATTCGCTGAAGGAACTGAAGGCCATACCGGCCGAGGCGTATAAGAAGTTTATAGAAAATTGGATTAACCGTTGGCATGCTTGTATTCACTCAAAAGGAGCCTATTTTGAAGGGGATAATAAATATTTGTATTAAAATACATAAAATGTCGTTTTTTCAACCAGTCCGGGTCAAATTTGATCAGATAGTATACTACTGTGGGCAAAAAGTAAGGTGAATTTTTAATTTAAACTTCGCGGGCTAATCGATTCGGGAAAACTCTTTTATTTTTATGTTGGTCCTACTGTTACTGACATCTGTGCCAAATTTCATGTCAATGTCATCATTTTTTATATAGTGATGCTTGTGTTTTCTAAACGACAAAAAGTGATTTTTTCGATTTTTACAAAGTCTGGATTTGTTGAGCAAAGAAGTGCCATTAAATTTTGTTTGTGGAATGGAATTTCAGTTGCGAAAACGTTCAGAATGTTGCAGAAGGTCTTCGGTGATTTGACCATACCGCAAAAAAATGTTTATAAGTGGTACAAAAACATCAAAGAATGCAGAGAACGTTTTGATGACTTGGAACGCCCCGGACGACCATCAACATCAGCTGACGAGCAACACGTCAATCAAATCAAAGAAGTAGTTCACAAAAATTGTCGATTGACAATTAGAGAGCATGCTGACACTATTGGCATTTCAAGAGGATCACTCAACACGGTTTCAAAAAATATTTTGGGCAGACAACTTGTGGTTTTTGCATAACGATAATGCGCCGTCTCACACTGCATTCGTTTGTGACCATTTCGCCAAAAACTCAACGCATATCGTTCCACAACCACCATATTCGCCTCATTTGGCTCCGTGTGACTTCCGGCTATTCGCCAAACGCAAAAGACCACTCCGGCGACACCGTTTTGAGACGATTGAAGAGATACAAGCCGAATCGAAGTAGGCTTTGGAGGCAATTCCGGAAATCGAATGTAACAAATGTTTCGACGATTGGAAAAGACGTTGGCATAAGTGAATTGTATCGGGAGGGGATTACTTTGAAGGGGATGAAATTGATTTGGATAAATAAATAAAGATTTTTCATTTTATAACAAAATTCACCTTAGTTTTTCCCCACAGTAGTAGCGTAGAGTAGTATAGAGTAGAATATTTTGCATTTTTGTGGATTATTGAATATGATGTCAAATTAAATGAGTAATCATAAGTTAGAAATTTTGCTAAATTCTGAACAAATCATTCGTGTCTACTCAATGTGAGAACATGAATCAACTGAAACGCGTAGTGTAAATTCATATAATATTCATATTGATTGTTTGTTTTGAAGATTTTCAAATGCGGATATAAAGTTCTTTGAACTTTACTAAGTAATCAAGAAGTAATATACAGGGTGAGTTTTTATCTTCAGACATCCAGATATCTCAAGAAATATGAATTGTACGGAAAAAATGTCCGCAATAAAAACTTCTTAGTTTCAAGGAGGATAAACGAATCCACAAAAATTTATCCCACACCCTGGGGGTGGCTTTTAAATTTCGAATGGGAACCTCTATTTTTTATTGCAAGCACGGATTCTCCATTAAAAAATACGTAAGTTTTATTCGTATTCCGCAGTAGATGGCACTGAACTTTTTTTTTAATTTACCCTAGCGCCCCCGTGAGAGGTAAATTTTTGCGGAGTAGTTTCCCCTCCTCAAAAAGAAAGTTTTATTCGCATACCTTGGCGATTCCCACATGGGATACAAAAATATAAGTTATTTTTATTAGATTCTCATCATATGAGAAGGATTTGGTTTTATGTGAAAAATCACTTTCGGAATTTTCATCCAATTTTTAGGTTTTGAGACCCCTGAGTGAGAACAAACGGTTTTTACGAAAGTGTCTCTCTGTGTGTATACTTGATTATTCTCCAAAACATTATCGGATTGAATTGAGCTTTGGCATACTTTATTGGAGCCAAGAAATTAAAGACAAGTTCGTTATCCAGCCACATCCGACATGAATTGTTAAAATAAGAGCATTTTTGTGTCTAAAAAAATTTTTTTTTTTGAGAATATCAAAAACTGCGATATTGGTTTTTGATATTGCTCATAAATCTTCACGGATTATCCCAATAACATTTTCGACTAAATCAAAATTAGGAAAGTTACAGTATGGGGCGTTTCGGATGAAATTTGATGTATTCTTTATTTTTGGTTATTGTAGACCAATGTTATTAACAATTGAACATTTTGGACCATTTTTTCATGATTTTATAATTAAAAATCTTTTAGTCGTACAAAAAATGTTCTGATACAAAATTACGCAGAAAACATTAAATTTGGATAAAGTAAGAAAAAAATTTACAAAATTATTGATTTTCAATTATTTATTAAAAAAAAAATTAATTCTTGTTTTTAAACGTGAAGCACATCATCGATTTTCAATTTTTTTTAAAATAATGTTTGAAATCTTCCTAACGTACCCTGAAAATATAAAAATTGTGTTTTTTGTTATATTGGAGTAAAAAAATTTTGAAGTTCAAAACTCCCGACGCGTCATATCGAGCCTCTGACTCTAGCGGTCGGGTGCGCCCAGAATAGTATTGAAAAGTGCTGAAAATTATACTTAGAGACGCTTACTCATATTTTAAACATAAATTTCGACTGTTTTGTACTTAATGTACAAAATTACAATTTTCTATTTCATATAAGAAAGAAATAAAAAAGGACGAAGGAAATGAAGGATGAGGTTTTGGTAGTCGCCTTCTTCCTTCCTCTTTTTCTATGAGTATTCTTGGGATGTTATGGAAAGGAATAATATGTCAAGAAATCATGAAAAAAGGTCCATAATTTTCAATTGTTAATAACATTGAAAATATTGAACATTTTGCAAAACAATTTGGCACCATTGTTTAGTGTCCCAATCACTACAAAATAACAAAAAATAAAGAAAATCGATGACTTGACTTTTGCCTTTCACAATTTCCCTGTTAAATTTTACGAGATGCAAGAAAACGTTAAAATACAAAATTGTTTAGTAACAAAAGATATACAAATTTAAATCGTTTCATTTTTTTATAAGATGTATATATGATTTTTTTATCTGAAAAAAATACTATTGAAAATCGAAAGTTCAAGTTTTTAAACATGATATGGAGCAAAATTTGCCATGTGTACCCGCCTAAAAATTTGTTGTCTTCAATCTTCTTGAAATTCCACTGAATTGTAGCCCTCTTATAAATCCAATAACAATTTCCGCTCCACTTTCTACTTGGGACGATTTTGAAAGGAAAGAATAAAGTTTTTTTATTTAAAAGGTCGCATAAAAAACGTCTGAAAAACACTAATATAAAAATTAAATTGATCAACTTTATCAGAAGATATGATTGATTGAATAACGGCGTGCGTGTTAAAACGTCGAAAATTTGAGCCCCTGTATGTTGACAACCAATCGCACTAGACCTCTCTACTTTGGAAGATTAAAATATTTTAGAAACGAAAAAAACGTTAAGATGAAAAATTGTTTGAATGAGGTCTACAAATTCTCAATAGGATATTTTTGAAAAGATGCATATTTTATGTTTTTATTTTAATAAAACACTATTGAAAATAAAAAATTTCATTTTTTAACCAAAATTTGTGAGATACGAAATGAGCGTTAAAATGCAAAATCTGTTGCTTAAATAAAGTCGACGATTGTTTTTCCTCATCGAGATATTTGAAAGAAAATAAATTTTTTAATTATGTAAATTATTAAAGTTACAGAAATGTATACAGAAAATCGAGCGCGAGTGTCATAATGCGAATGTGTTCCTTGAAGCTGATAGAGCCTTAAGCAAATTGAATTTCCTTTTTAATTTGAAATCAAAAACAAATTTAGTAACTTGAAAAAATGTATGAGAAGAATATAAGACCGAGCGTAAAGTTTGAGGTCCAAACAAAACGGAGCGCGAAGCGCGACGATCGAATCTCACGCCCTAGGGGCGCTCAAACTTGCGAGCGATGAGAATGCAGATTTTTAAAATATAATTTTACCTAAAAATATCTACCATTAAAATCCTTTCTTCATAATTTTATTTGCAAAACTGTAAATTTTTTTTATTATTAGACTCATTCTCGAAAAAAAGTTTTCGTCCGTTTTTGTCAAATTGAGCACGTTTCTGGGTTGCAGCGCAACAATTACATCTTCCCTCTAGGGGCTGTGAATTATCAACGAAATACACCGGCTGATGAAGTTTGACGCCCTACAAATAAACTCTGAACACCGTTTTTCTATTTCATTCTTTTCTCCTCAATATTTAATCAAATCCAGGCATTCATGAATGAATCGTGTAGGAAGAGATTCATTTAGACTCATGATTTATTCAATTTTATGTACGTGAAGTAATTCAGAATAAAAAGAGGAACTGCTTAGAATTTTTTATTATTTAATAATAAAGCTCGGAAAAATATATAAGGAATATTTATCCAGAGATATTGAAAAATAGGTTAAAATGTCAAAGGATCATTTTCAAAGTCATGGAGACAATATTTCATTTCTTAATGCCTTTCCATTAATGAATATCATCATTTTCAATTTTTTTCACAAGTCCTTTTATCATTTCAATTTATTATTTACTTATTCCCTTAGTAAGAAGAGTCGACTATTTTAGTACGAAATACGGAGCTTAAAGGGATTATTAATTTCTGTCTTGTTTGAATTATTACTGATATAATTTCCAAAGTATGCTGTATATTATAGTTTATGTTCTCTCTTAGACCTGATCGATAAATTCAGCTCTTGCCAAAGATTTCTTCCGTCTTCTGCAAGACGATATTTTAATAATGTATCATCACGTTGGATATTTAAGAACATCACAAAATGAATAATTCAAAAACATCCTAACGTAAAAGCTGGTGAGTCTTTAAACTTTCATTTATCAACATGGAATGTCAGGAGTCATCAAACTTTCCCGAAATAGAATTCAGAAAAGTTACTTAAAATATTAATTTTAATCTCAAAAATTTTCATCTTCTTGAATTAAAATATCATGAGAAAAAAATCCATTAAATAATTGTGATATTTAGTCCTGCTTTAGTAAATAAAATCCTCTTGATTTTAAATCGTATTGTAGCAATTGTTTCTAACCTCAAATACGAATTTTACACCTTCTACCGCTACAGAATGAAAAATTGGATTCCAAAAAAAACTATACCCCTCTCCTGTTTTGATAAAAAAAAACTTTCTATTAGAGGTTAAACCATCCGATGTGATACTCAACCAACTTCTACTTGAAAGTTTCAAAATTAGCGGTTTTGTTATATAACTTATTCGACAATAATTCTATTCAAATGTTACAGAAACTATGTACTTACAGTTTTGAATGTTCATTGAACGATGAAAAATATATATTTTTTTAACCTAAATGATTGTTTTCTTCGCCATTAAATTAAAAAATAGCGTATTTTTAATAAGAGATCCTATATTTGAAAGGCTCTGAATATAGAAATAATAACTCATTTTGTTTTGAAATAAAAAATATTGTCATCGTTCAAAACCCTTAAAGATTCCAGACAGCATTTTTTATTATACCTTTTATCGATACAAATTTTGAGAGGGACCCTTTATTATTATCTTTTATTTTGAATACTTTCATATTTCAGATTAATATCCAGATTAAAAAGCAAGATAATCAGACTTTTAAGTTGAAGTTGATTGAGACTCCTTATTTACTCTTTAAAAAGCTGTCTCGCAAACAGTTTCATCTTCGTCATTCTCTTATGAAAAAAATACATGTTTATCCTCCCGTTAGCAAAATCTTAATTTGATTTCGTAGAAGGTATCCAGCGAAGCATGAAATAAAAATCCCTGGATTGACCAAAGGTGGCGAGTTGTTGCTGGTTGTTGCGAAAGACGACAAACACAGAAAACTCGATAGCGTTACTCCCCCAGTTTATCGATCATCATCGATGATACACTGACCTCTTGGTGTAATCGAAAATGTTCGTAAAGTGCGAGAAACACGATTCGCCGGGCTCACGAAACCCAGGGAATCATCCAAAGTTATCGTAAATCACAAAACACTAGTTTTATTCAAAACGTGTAGGAAGTTCATAATCGATATCACTGTTCGCGCTCGTGAGAGGTAAATAAATAAGTAATTAAAATACGAAACAGTATCCACGTTACGTGTCGCGAGTCGAGCGCCGGATTTCGCAAAAGCGCGTCGAATCGCCGGCCGGGCCGGTGGTTTTAATCGAACTGCGGCGCTAGAGCGATAGTGGCGGCACCGAAGACTGAACTAAACAGAGGGTGACTGGATGCGCGCGCTTCGGGTCAACCAGTAGGGATGGAATAGAGAAGTGTAGAGAGGGGGAAGGTACGAGCGTGTGAATACGGAAAGAGTAGAAGAAGGAAACGACGAAACAGGGGTGAGAAACAAAGATAGAGAAAAGCAGAGCTGTAAATAGGACAGTACTTAGTTACACAAGAGATGTAAGTTACCCGAAAAATTTTCCTTTGTACGCCGAGAAAACTGTCACGATTAAGGTCGAGGCAAAAAAGCTTGCTCAGATTCCATCATTGACTATACACTCAAAAAAAAATTCACATCCTTGCATTAAAAAGTTTACAGATGCATTTTTTAAAGAGATTATCATCCTTGGAAATTTCTCTTCCTTTCACGAAAGTAACGATAATATGTTTAATATTGTTATTTTGAACGATAATTAGGTATTTAATACTTTGATATTAAACTATCATTATCTTATTATTTGTCTCACTATTGCTTACTTTTACTACTTGAGCACGTGTCAATGAGTTTCCCTGATAGAAATGAAAGTAGAAAATTCATTTCATAGTAAGACATGAAATTCGATAAGATGAGCATATGAATATATGTTTGTTTACAACAATTAGTCGATAAGGGACTAATAATTCGTTGAATTTTTATCAGGGCAGTGAAATAACAAAATTTGATTTTTTTATCTAATAATAACTTTATAGAAAAAACCTTTTGAATTTCAGATTCCCCGGAAGATTAAATATTCTATCTACTTGCTGAATATAGGAAAGCTAAAGTTTAAAACAGCAAAAGGTTGGATGTATTTTGTCAGAATAAAACTTGTAGACCACTCTGCTTCCATCACAAGAGTTTTCCAATCCGGAAACCGCACTATTTCGTCCAGTTTGAAAAATTACTTTTGGTCCTTCTGAACACCCCATGAGATTTGTTCACTTAGTATGAAAAGTAGAAAAAGCAATTCATGTCATTTGAAAATTTCATTTTAAAAAATTCACAATGGAAACTAAATGTAAAAATGGTCAAATAAATAAAGGTTTGTTCATACTCAGTCAGAAATATTGAAAAATGCATTTTGTCAATAATTTTATGTATTGAAGTAGATCTTGATAATGTTATTTCAAAATTTTAAGACAATTGGAGCGAAATGGATGATTTAGTGTGAGTTAAAAAATTTTTTTTTTATCAAAGTCTCATTATTATTGAAAACTTCACACGCGTTTGTTTCAAAACTACACTTTTGAAGTCGTTGGACACGATTTCTCAAAAACTAATGCATCGATATGTTTGAAGTTTTTCAGACTTATTTTATACATATTTAGCTTGTGCGTGAACGAAGAATTTTTTTTTCAATGATTATAAAATCGTTTAAATAAAATAAAATGGTCGATTTTTTGTAAGAGAAATCGAGATTTTCACTTCAAAGTTCTCTAAAAATGCAAACTTTAATTTTTTTTAAATCCTTCGCTCAAGCACCAGACAAAGTCATGTACTAACGAAAACTTTTTAGTTTATCGATTTCAAATGATTCTGTCTCGAGTTATCATGTATATCAAATTTTTACCACATATTCTTTACAACTATAGCTATAGCGCACATCAAGAACTTTTTTTAATTTTGGTTTCAACTGTTTTTGTGTCTGCAAAAAACGGTGAAAAAATACACGTTTTTTTCCTTTCTAAAAATGTCCGCCATTATTTTATTTTTGCACAAATAAAAAATCGTATGATATGCGCTATAGCCATCAACATACTAAATCTAAAACCGTTTGATGTTTTTGTTCCAGACAATCCATCTCCGAGATTTCATCAACAGCGCACACCTATCTACTTTTTGAGGACTTATGATTCTCCACCATTTTCATCCCTAAAAAGTGTCTAAAATAAATTTGAAAAAATTTATTTATGTATTGTAAAAGTTTATTTACTTAGCCTCGCAATTTTCATATCAATATCTATAATATAAACCTCTAAAAAAAAATTCATGAAAAGAGCCTTTTTCAGCGTCTAATGTGAGTAGACCTCTTAAGGGACTAGGAAGTCAAACTAATCCTATTTTCAAAGTCTAATTAAAAAGTAAATATCAAGATATGAATAATTTTTTTTTTCATGGGCTATTTATAACAATTAAATAGAATACAAAAAATATTTTTTTATTGTAAAATTCCAATATACAATTATATAATTATATAAACAATTTAACCAAAAAAAAACTTTCTGCAGTAATATCTTCTGTTCTAATAATGGGAATTGAATGTTTCAAAGTGTGTTGTGTCCGTGATACTTCCCTCTCTGGACTGAACCTGTTTAAATAAAAAAAATTAGAAATTTTTCAAAAAATTCAAGAAAATTTTAAAAAGTGAAAATTTTTCACAAAAAATTCATTTTTTTCTCAAAATCAGAAATTTTTACAGGTTAATACTGAGGTTCAGCCCGTAAAGGAACATGTTCTGCATAGCAAAAAAATTTTCAAAACGATCTGAACCTCAGTATTTTTGCAATCATTGCAAAACGGAACAAAAATAAAATAACCTTCTATTTCCTGCGGCCCGTCAATTTTTGTGAAAGGCGCTCAGCCTTTTTGTCTCTCATTTTTTCATTTTTCATCCGAAAGATTTAAAACTTTGCCATTTATACCTTTTGAATAGTAATGCTATTGAAAAATGCAATAAATAAAACGATTTTTTGACTTCCTAGTCCCCTTAATTACGATTTAAAACTAAATTCGAACCTGTATCACTAAAAACTCAAATTAATCTCAATTTTGTTTTAGTCCAAATTTGGTCGTTTTTTTTTAAAATATTTTGAGGGTACGAATAGTTTTAAATTCTTGGAATTTTGAATTATATTTAATTACATAAATAGATGGACTTTTCCATCAATTGAATGAAAATTATTTCAGTTAAAATATCACTTATATATACTTGTATGCAATTAATGAAAAATCAATTTACAAATAAAAAGAATTATTGAAAGAAATTTGTTTTGATACTTCTATATACTTGAAAATTAAAGATAAATTTTAGAACGTTTTCTTGAATGTTTGCGTACTGCACAAAGTTTATTGCGAACAAAATAATAAAAAGAATTGCACATATTTACAAAATTGCACTTGCATCCACGAAATTACGATTTCGTTCCCAGTATTAAAAACACAGTTAAAGTAGCACAGCAAAACACAACATTTGGTAAACTGGAGCGGTAAACAAGCAGCGAATGAGTTTATGGTTTGATTTATGGATTTCCCACTCTTCTTTGTTTTCCAATTATAGTTTCAGGTTGCTTCCATATGAAAAAACTCCAAATTATTACCCAATAATTATATTTTCCCTTGAAAATCAATAAGAAAAAGCAATAAAACACCCTTGCGAAAATTCCTTGATTTGGCCCTGATCAGGAATGAAACGCCAAACCAAATTGGAGCCAGTACAGGCCCAGTACAGGCTTAGATTTTTATGTTGAATTAGGACTTGCCACGTTTGGGCCTGATTCAGATCATTGCAAAATTTTTACGTGGGTATGGTACAAAAACTTTTTTTTTTTGTAGACTAGAGCCAGGTCTGGCTAGCCTTGGCTTAGAATGTTGGCTAGATTCGTGTAACGCCATCGTCCTAACTTTTAACTTACCCAACTAGGCCGAGGTCTGATTGATAATAATAATAATAATAATAAAATGATTCTACTGGCCCAAATAGGCTCAAGGCAGGCATATACTGACTGAGCCTTGCAATTCCACTTTTGAATTTCTAATTTACCTGAACGGGCCTATTTCAGGTTCGGTGTTTTATCCCAAGTTAGAGCCAGGTCAACAATTTCTGTTGGACCCCAAAATTTTACTGCAATTAGGACCAGGCCCAGACCTGGCAATCTCCAATTTAGAATGTCACCCGGTATCTCATGAAGTAATCTTCTTGATTCTTAACTTACCTAACCTGTCCCAGGTCTAATTAATACTCATGCAAAGATGTTCATGCTGGCCTAACTAGGCCCAGGGCAGGCAAATACTGGTTCAACATTGCAACTTCACGTTTGAATTTCTTATCTACCTAAATGGGTCTACTTCAAGTTGAGTCTTTCATGCCAAGTAGGACATACCTAACTAGGCCCAGGTTAGGCAACTCCTGGCTCATCATTGTAGCGTCAATTTTGGATTTTCAATCTTCTTCACCGTGCTGAGGTCGGCTTCAACGTTTCAAACCAAGATAGGGCCACTTGAAGAATTTCTGTTGGATCCTGAAACTTAACTGCGATTGGAACCAGGCCCAGACGTGGCAATCTCCAATTTAGAATGTTAGCCGAAATCTCATGAAGTTGTTCGTGCTGGCCCAACTAGGCCAAAGGCAGACAAATAGTGGTTCAATATTGCAACTTTTCATTTCGGGTTCAGTGTTTAATGCCAAGTTAGAGCCAGGTCAAGAATTTGACTGAGGTAAGGACCAGGCCGAGACCTGGCAAGCGTCGAATTAGAATGCTAGTCGGATTAGTGTGATTACTTGCTATCGACTTACCTAACTAGGCCCAGGCCAGGCATCTCCTGGCTTTTCATTACAACGTCAATTTTGGATTTTTAATCTTGTTGACCAAGCTAAGGTTTCCTTCAATGTTTCACATCAAGAAGCCAGTTTGAGAATTTTGGTTAAATTACAAAAATTAAGGTGCGTTTGGACCAGGTACAGTCCTGGCAATCCCCAATTCAGAGCGTTAGCTAGATTCTTATGAAGTAATCTCCCTCTTTTGAATAAATAGTTGAAATTTAGCCATTTAGGTTTTGAACACTTTTATCAAGTTTTAATCAAATTTCCATTTATGTAAAAGCTACTGCTGCGTTTTTGAGTGACACTACATTTATCAATATTCCATTACATTTCCATCAGCATTTTCTGGCACTTCCGCTTATACAATTTTACGCGTTTATTAATTATTTTAATAAGCACTTCTACGCTTTATTGAAATTGGCCTTCACTACTTTCCACAAAATATGATGAACGTTTCAGAAATTTATCCCATGTGGGAAATGAAAAATAAGTAAAATTACATATTATATTAATTATAATATGAAAAATGTAAATTAGAGAAACTGAACGAAAATTTACGAATGCTGAGAAATTTATTTGAAGCAAAACTTTTACTATTATATAAAGACCCTATAAAAAATACATTGTTTTCACATATCTCTGTTTACGATCTTCCAGCTCTAGAAAAAATACATGAAAATGAACAAAAAGACTGTATTTCTTTTGTTATACAGACAAAAAAATTCTTGGATTAGTAAAAGTTGATTCATGCAACCAAATGTTGTATTTGCTTTCAATAAATTTCAAGTATTTGTTAGATTCAGCCAAAAAAATTTTTTACGTTAATAAAATACTTTGTAGAATCAGCGAAGCGATTTTGTTCAATGAACAAATTTTTTTCTAAATGTGTCTTGAAAAATTCAGAAAGTTTAAAAGGCGTAAAATTTATTAATTGAAAAAATGACTCCAACCTTACTAAAAAGTATTAATTTATTATTAGACATGCCCTTAACTTTATATTCAAACATAATTCATAATTTATCAATAAACATTTCTTGAGTATATTATTATTGAAACATACTTCACCAGAAATGGTTTTTTCACAATTGCTACTATGGCTTTAGGAATCTGAGTATGATTCTGGCAGCATATATGGTATATCTTAACACAAATAAATAACTTATCTCATTCTAAGATTAAAAAAATGGATTACAGAATGTTTTTTAAATTTTCGCAAATCATTTCACCTGGTTTCTAATTTATTGATGTGTTATATCAATAACAAATATTTTCTAAATACATTTTAAAATTAATTTGAAATTTCATTCGGTTTTATCTAATGCAATTCATACCTTTCTTTTTCATGAATAATCTTCTTTTAAATTTGATTAATTAGGAACTTTCACAGTTTCGTATATATACAGTAACTAATTGAAGTCTGAAATCTATTTCTTAGATACATGATGATACAATTATAGAATATAAGAGTGTAAACATGAAAAAGTGTTGTGAGTCTAATACTGCAAATGTCATTAAGTTAATCTTTCTCTCGATCTTAGATACTAATATTAAATTAAAAACAAGTCAGCTAAATACATCTTAAATATTAAAATATATATGAATTTGTCGTCTTGTATTTTTCATTCAATTACAAAGCGACATATTCCTATCAACAGTATAAAACAGAATAATATCAATAATTGTTCCGGGGAAATTCTGTACGTTTTTTGGTAAGTCACGTTTTAAATAAAAAATTCAAAACGAACTTTTAAACATTTTACCAAATGTATGAATAATATTTAATCCTCTCTCGTTGTACTCTGTCTTAAAAGTAGAATATTCTTTCATAATGTTTCAAGGATATACCTTCAAATCAGTCTAGCGTAAAACCAGATTTTTTGCAACCAAAAACAAATAGATATACCGGTTCAAGGCTAAATTTAGTGACGGTAAATCTGTAGATTGAAAAATGGAAATGATTAATTTCCTTTCACAAAACGAAATTATTTTTGATAATATATAAACGCATTTTCCGCAAATAAAAACTACAATTTTAAAAATGTTATCAAATCGTTGTACAATTTTCTTTGAAATAGAATAGAACATTTGGATCCTTGTTTCTACTTTTTTCAATAATTTGAAATTTTATTAGTCCAGGTGTTCCACGTATCCTCGATTGGCGCCAGGACGACAATTACTATGAGGACCGTTGCAAAGATGGCGATTACGACAAAGTAGATACCAAAGACCAACTTCCTGAGTCCCGAATGCTAAAAACGAAAATAAAAAATGGTAAGTGAAAAAGAAAATTTCGTATTCATCAATTAAAATTCTTTATTACTTCTTCCGAATTTTAGGAATAATTATCCGGAATTATTGATATATTAATACCCTGGCGAAAGCATCGGATTGAAATTCATTCCGAGTCAATCAGAACTATTCAGATTCATTTAGATATCTGTATCCGAGCCAATGCCAATCATTTCGAACCAATCCGAGAAAAATTTTGTATCTTGCTTGACGAAAAATGGTCAAAAATCAATCCGACTTAGTCGGATTAACTCCGAGACATCAATCCGAATGAATCCAAACCAATCCGAAACCAAGTTTTCAATCCTGATCAATCCGAATGAATACGATTTTGGATTGATCCAAACCGAATTTTCAATCAGAATCAATCCGAATCATTCCGACCTTGGATTTATTCGGATTGGCTCTAATTGATAATTCGGTTTTTATCAATCCAAAATCGGATTCATTCGGATTGATCAGGATTGAAAACTTGGTTTCGGATTCGTTCGGATTGATGTCTCGGAATTTTTTGGATTAAGTCGGATTGATTTTTGAATGTTTTTTATCAAACGAGATACAAAACGTTTCTCGGATTGGTTCGGAATTATTGGCATTGGCTCGGATACAGATATCGGAATGAATCCGAATAGTTCTGATTGACTCGGAATGAATTTCAATCTGATACTTTCGCCAGGGTAATCAATATTTTACTCATGAGGTCAAATTATTAAATGAGTTAACATAACAAATCAGTTAACAGTATCAAAATTTATCAATAATATACAACAACTTAACCAGAAAACAATGATATCTTTCCCATATTATGATGATATTTCGGAACATATTAAAATTTTACTTAATAAATTTGAAATGAGAACTGTCTTTCGTAATGAAACAAAATTAAATAAATTCATAACACTAGGTAAAGATCCTTAAGATAATCTTGATAAAAGAAAAAATAACATATAGATAATGTCAAGCTGAATGGAAAATATCATAATATTATTAACAAACACTTAACAGAAAATATGGATGATGCTAAACATTATTTTCTATGGGAAAAAGCCTCAGTTTTGCATCATAAAACTAATTTTTACAAAAGAAATTTTGCAGAAATAGTCCATATAAAAAAAAGGTAATAGCAGCATAAACAAAATTACAGATATTGAACATTCTAATAAATCTTATAATATGCTACTAAACTTTTTGCGGAAAAAATAAAAACCGCGAAATTTCGTTATTGAAAATCCATATTTTTCAATACTCAACTCGCTGTAAAAAATTCATTTTCCAACGAATTCATATAAATCTGATTCACTTTTATTCGGGAGGCTCTAGCGAAGATAACGGCGAGAAAAAATTAATATAAAGTTTATTATAAATTAATGTTTTTTTAATTTGAATGAAAAACCATGTTTTTCTAGTTTCGCATTAAAAAAGTGTCGACAGAAGTTTCATCCGCAAGAAAATTTCTGGGTTCTCTATGGCCTTTAGTTTATTGCCGAACTTTTTGAAAAGTATTGTCCCAGAAGTAATTGCCGATTTCACATATAGATGTCTTTGACCATCTTTTTGAATGGCTTTTTTCAATGTCATGATTTTTTCCTTCCAGCATTTGTTAGCTGACACTCTTAGCTTTCTTTACAAACAAATTGCGCGAAGTTTTGTTTACAGTTGTTATTGGGTCTATAACTTAATTCATGCGATTTGCTAAGAGATGGCGTTACTTGATTATTATTCCATCGTTCCAACATTCCGAACATGCGTTGGAAAGCAGCTGTCATTGTGCGTATTTTTCAGTATATTTCATTCATTTGAAGCGTAAACAACAATAATTTTTTTTTCACTCAAATATATCGAACTTTGTGCCTGAAAAAGTGTTTTTGCGAAGAATTCTTCTTCATTACATTAATATGAAGAAAACTGCTGCCGAAAGTCATCGTATTTTGGTGGAAGTTTATGGTAAACATGCTGTAGCTGATCGAACGTGCCAAAAGTGGTTTGTACGATTTAAAAGTGGTGATTTTGGCTTGGAAGACGAAGAACGTCCTGGGCAGCCAAAAAAGTTTTAAGATGAAGAACTGGAAGCATTACTCGATGAAGATTGTTGCCAAACACAAGAAGAGCTCGCAGAATCATTGGGAGTCACTCAAGCAGCCATTTCAAAACGTTTTAAAGCAGCCGGATACATTCAAAAGCAAGGAAAAATGGATCCATTACGACAACCCCAAGTGCAAAAAATCATATGTCAAACCCGGCCAACCAGCCAAATCAACGGCAAAGCCGAATATCCATGGCGCGAAGGTAATTCTCTGTATTTGGTGGGATCAGAAGGGTGTGCTGTATTATGAGCTGCTAAAACCGGGTGAAAACATCAATAGAGAACCCTACCGAACACAATTAATCCGTTTGAAGAGAGCAATAGCCGAAAAACGCCCGAGATATGCGACCAGACACGAAGCAATAATGTTCCATCATGACAACGCTCGGCCCCATCTTGCTATTCCGGTTAAGAACTATTTGGAAAACAGTGCATGGGAAGTTTTACCCCACCCTCCTTATAGCCCAGACTTTGCCCCTTCTGACTACCATTTGTTCACAGTGCGGCCACTACCAGGTATTTTAGGAGGGTACTTAAAAAAGTGAAAATGAGCATCAGCGCCGCCAAGTTTTGATAGCAAGAACTAATATCAATGCAAACGAAACCCCCGTCCCCACAACCCGATGTATTTTAAAGAGCGGAAAATTTTGAAATATATTGTGTGAAATCCATTTCATAAATTTAAATGATTTAAAGTTGAAAATAATTTGTGAAAGAATAAAAATACAACAAGAAGATTTAAATATGAATCACAATGAACAATTAAATACTGTACTATTACACGGAGAAAAATAGTTGAAGTAATTTTACTCAACTCTGTCGATTAAACTTGAGACTTAAGGAAATTTGAACATTTATTAAGTTCTAGTCGGGTAAAATGAATTTGATAAATACCTAATTCACCCAAAGTGAATATCAATAAGCGTTACATAGGAAATAGTAAGGAGTTGAGTAAAACGTTTTCGACGGCAGGGCATCACAATGCGTCAGTGGGTTAACCTGAAATGTATAAATATATCACCGACGCTTGAGGTGCTTCGAACGGTAGTTGAGTAAAATGAGCATCGGCTGTATTATTTCAACTGGCAATGATATGGTTGCTATGGTTACAACAGTTTAAAAATAACATCGGTAGCGACAATAGCGCCACCACTTGTTGATAGCAAACATTATAATTCGTTTCCCTTTTCTCCTATATGAGTGGACCCATTGTGCATTTGTTCCGGTCGATGCAGGACGCCCTCACTGGAATACGGTTCACATCAGAACAGGGTATCAAAAAATGGCTTGATTCATTCTTGGCCGCCAAGCCGGCGCAGTTCTTTTGGGATGGAATCCACAAATTTCCAGAATGATGGGAAAAAGTCATAGCTTCAGATGGGCAATACTTTGAATAATACTATTGTACATGTTTTTCTTCAATAAACGTTCAAATTTTGAGAAAAAACCGCACGAATTAAGTTATGGATCCAATAATTTTGGCAACGTTCAGGTCGGCCAAATGTAGTTGACGATGACCAAATCAAAGCCATAATTGAAGCGGATCGTCATGTAACTGCGGTAGAGATTGAAGAAATGTTAAAAATGCCAAAATCAACAATCGACCGTCATATACAGGGTGGGCCATCTAACATTTGGAATTTGAATCGACTATAAAAAAAAACTTATGGATATTTTTTCAAAAGTATGGTTTTATTCTAAAGATTGAACCTTTACCATTCAAGAATGAAACACAACATTATTCAAATGACTGCCACGGCTGGCCTTACACTACCCCATTCTATCAACCCAATTTTTTAGTACATTTTCGATTGTTTGGGCTTCAATCCCATGAATGGCAACTTCGATTTCGTGCTTAAAGGCCTCAATCGTTTCTGTAAGGTCAGAGTAACAGTTATCTTCAACGGCTCCCCATAGAAAATAGTCCAACGCGGTCAAATCACAACTCTGAGGCGGCCAATCTACATTCGAATTTCGGCTGATTATTTGATTTCCGAAAACGGTGCGCAAAAGATCGATTGTTAGGTTAGTTGTGTGGCAAGTGGCCCCGTCCTGTTCGTATCAAATGTCGTCCATGTCATCCTCATCAATTTTTGGAAACAAAAATTCGTTGAGAATAGCACGGTAACGCTCGCCATTGACCGTAACGGCGGCTCCTTGCTTATTTTCGAAGAGAAATGGCCCAATGATACCACCGTAGCAAAATCCTCACGAAACAGTCACTTGTTGTGGGTGCATCGGCTTTTAAATGATGAGGTTTGAATTTTCTGAACCCCAAATGCGACAATTTTACTTATTGACATAGCCTCCGATGCGGAAATGGGCTTCATCTGAAAATATGATTTTTTTTCATACCGAGGTCTTGATGCAAAATTCTCCTCAGAGAAGTGCGAGGAATGTTCAGTACCTAAGAACGATGACGAGTTGATGTTGATGGATGTTCAAGCACACTCTGGGCACCAACAGCAGTGTTTTCGGCTGAGCGCATTGGGCGAGAACGTAAACGGGTTGTTTCATTCAATAACGATCCAGTTTCACGAACTCGCTTCACAAGTTGATCCACAAACTGCGATGAAGGCACTTCTTTTTTGCCAAATTTTTTTCCTAAATTTCTTACAGTTTCGGTAGAAGACTCATCACTTTGGAAGTACGTTTTTCGAACTCAAAATAACCAGTAGACAAAATTCGAAATGTTATATGACCCACGAATACAACGTCTTAGACTCATTAAAAAACTTGATATTTGAATTCCACATGAATTGAAAAAAATTTATTTAACAAAACGCATCAACGCTTGTGATTCGCATCTTAAATGCAATGAATTCAATCCCTTTTTGAAACGAATTATCACTGATGATGAAAAATGGATTGTTTACATAACAGTCGTTCGAAAACGATCATGGTCCAAGTGTGATGAACCACCACAAACAACATCGAAAGCTGAATTGCATCAAAAAAAGATTATGCACTAAATAGATGTTATTGAAGCGTAGATAATTTTGTAAAGAAAGCAGTCTGTGATCTAGTATTAATTAATTAAATCGTTTCTTGTATTAAAACGACTGTTTTCTCAATCCTACTCTTGTGTAGATTAGCACATTCCGAGATATAGCATAATTATTAATAATCCTTTAAGGAATAACTAAAGTAGAAAGTTACAACTGTTGTCAACTGAACAAATTGAACGCAGCAGTCAAAGAAAAACAGTCAGAATTGGTCAATTGTAGAGGTGTGATGACAACGCTACACCACACACATCTTTAGCCACTCGCCAAAAATTATTAAGGCTTGGTTGGGAAGTGATGTTACATTCACCATATAGCCCTGACCTTACAACATCAGATTACTATTTATTTCGATCTTTGCAGAACTCCTAGAATGGTAACACTTTCAATGATGATGAAGCTGTGAAATCGCACTTGGTTCAGTTTTTTGCCGATAAAGACCAGAAGTTCTATGAGCGTGGAATCATGAAGTTACCAAAAAGAGGGCAAAGGGTCATTGACAAAAATTGAAAATATATCATTGTTTAAAGTTCATTCCTTGTATTTAAAAAAATGTATTTAATTTGTATGAAAAAATCGGCAATTACTTCTGGGACAACCTAATATGTTCTGCATAACGTCTCTATTATGGAAAATACAGCGAGATGAACGCAAGCGCTCGACGCGTCGCTACTGAATTTTCGAGAAATGTTCTCACGCTGGCGTATGCGAGTATCGAGCCATGTTTTTCACTCTTCCGAGTGGAATACCTTGCGAACTGTTATTGTTTCAAAAACATTAAATCGGCAGTTTTCTTCTAGAAGGCATTGAGTAACTTTTTGCTCATTTGTGAAATAATCGGATTCGAATTTGTTGGTTGAATGGCAATTCGTCAGTGCATTTCTCAAAAGTTCAGTCGAGCCGCGCGCTCGTGTTCATCTTGCAGTATTTTTTATAATAGAGACGTTGTGAGCCTCATATTTTCAAAAAGTTCGACAATAAACTAACGGTAATAGATAACCCAGAAGTTTTCTTGTGGATGAAACTTCCGTCGGCACTTTTTTTAATGCGAAACTATAAAAACATGGTTTTTCATTCGAATTAAAAAACATTAATTTATAATTAACTTTATATTAATTTTTTCACGCCATTGTCTTCGCTAGACCCTCCCAAATAAAAGTGGATAAGGTTTGTGCGAATTCATTGGAAAATGAATTTTTTACGGCGAGTTGAGTATTGAAAAACATGGATTTTTCAATAACGAAATTTCGCGGTTTTTATTTTTTTCGCAAAAACTATCAGCTCAGTGAAAAAAGTGTGAAGTTAGAGTAATATTCATTTTTCAAGACCTATCGACAAGTATTTTTTGTTACTGGAAATTTGGAATTTGTATTTTAAAGCGTCACATCACCGCGTGGACAATAATTTTTTGTATTTTCGAGCGTGCGACCGATTGCTGCATGAACGCACTCAATTCCAATTTTATTTTAGTTTCTGAATCTTTTTTATTAATGATCGTTTATTTTTATTTTATTATTATTATTATTATTATTATTGTCAATTTAATTCACAACATTTCCACATAGTCCCGGATTATAAGGTTTCTTAAGTTATTATTGACAATTTTAATATCTAACTTGAGAGCGGAGCATCATACACCTTCCTATCGAATGCCTCCCGTTTATCGCAAATACGGAGGGGCTCCCACTCCTCCACCACAAGCCTGATTAACTGGTTGTCGTGCGCATGCACCTCAACGAGTAGTTTCGTGCGCATTCGCTGTTTATCACTGTTCACAGTCCCAAATTTAAAAATGAGGGGTATTCCCGCCTATCCTTAAGAATCACGTGACCTCTCCTTCTACAAATAGGAGGGGGATAAAAATGGTTAAGTTTATTGCGATAAACGGGAGAGACAAGTTGCAATAAACGGAAGCTGCAGTAGACGGGTGTTGCGATAAACAGGGTTTTACTGTATTTTTGACTAGTTGCAAATTATTGGCACTAATATTTTTCTTATTGTCCTTTTATAAACAACATCGTTTGATGACATTATTTAAAAACAAATTTTTTAACTGTAAATATTTGATGTGATTACGGAGAATCAACAATAATGTATAAAGTTAGCAAAGGATATTAATACTTGTATCCGAATGATTCATTTAACATTAAGAATTTTCACCTGTCTTTCAATGCTAACTCTACACGAATAAACAACTCCAAAAGTGAATATTATTTATGAAAAAGGAAAATTAAAGGGTAGTCCACTGTGATTTCGAATGAATAAAAAGAATATTTTTAGTCATATTGAATATATTTTTTGTTATTTCTTTTCTATGGGAACTTGATTATGAATATGAATACTTACAGGTGAGTCTCGCCTTGCATCGGGATGTGACATAGAACCACGAGAATGCATGTCTTTCATGGGGAAAGAATTCACTCTCTGGCTTCCTTGCCTTTCTGAGATGCATCCAGTAAACTGAAAAAAGAAATGGAAGAAATTCACCTCTTGGTAACGTTTTGCGAACTATTCTTGTAATATTGAAACCTCTTCAGTTGTGGCGTTTTTGATTCTTTCTGTTCAGAGCACGTACGTGACACATGCATATAGCATATCATTCTAAACTCAAGTACGCATTCAAAATTTATGTATTCAACCTATAAAAACAAGCTCAACAATATTTCCCCTTCCATTAAAGCTTTCTCAAATAAAAACAAACCCTCTGACTTGGTTATTTTCATGCAGTATATATATCCTTCTACGAGACTTTTATATTTGATTTATAGGTTAGATCAGGGCAAAGTTGTCTGCTGGGGCAATGTTTTTTTTTGTAAATAACATTTCTCTTTTCTTAAATATTTTTTTTGCATAGATTTAATTAGTTTTAGAAGAGGAATCATATTATTAAGAAACATTTTGAAAATTTACGCTACACGGAGAAACCGAAGTTAACAATTTTTGCTAAACTACGTTTCAATTTAGAGAAACACGTGTATTAGTAAGAATTTTTTACAGCGAAATACTGAACTTTAGATAAACTATATGATAATATACTGTAAATTGTACAAACTTTACTAATAACACATTACTTAATAAGTTCCCGGTCTGACTAAGAAAAACACAGTTTTTTCTAAAAATTCGTATTTATTCATCAACATAGTTTTCTACAAGCCTAATACATTCATTCCAACGCTTCTCTAACTTTTCGATGCCTTTTTTTGTAGAATAATTCGTCTTTGCTCTCAAAATAGGTTTCGGTTCCGGCAATCACTTCTTCATTGGAACCAGATCTCTTTCCTTGGGGCATTTTTTTAAGGTCAGCGAAGAACCAGTAGTTGCTGGCGGCCAGATCTGGAGAATATGGTGTGTAAGGAAGCAATTCAAAGCTTAATTCATTCAATTGGACTATTGTTTTCATGGACTTGTGGCACGGTGCATTGTCTTCGTGGAACAGCAATTTTTTCTTTTGCATGTAAGGCCATTTTTCTTGATTTCTGCGCTCAATCGATCCAGTAATGTCATGTAATAGTTGCTATTAATGGTTTTACCTTTGTCGAGACAGTCGATAAACAAAATACCATGCGTGTCCCAAAATACGGATGCCATAACCTTTCCAGCCCACTGTTGAGTTTTTGGTCGGTTTGGACGGCTTCCACCAACTGCTGTCTATTCAGCTGACGATCTTTTTGTTTCAGGTGTGTAGTGGTGGTTCCATGTTTAATCCATTGTCGCATACCGGCACAGAAAATCCTTTTTACCTCGCTTGAACAGCTCCAAACATTACAAACATTCGTGCAAAAATGTAAACACAGTACCTCCTGATATAAAGGTGTCAGCTATCTGACGCAACTTTAATTTACGATCGCCCGAAACTATTGGGTTGACAACAAAGTCATTCCTTTTTTTCATGATTTTCAAAGCAAGCTTATTAATACAAATAACAAACATTAATGAATTATGTATTGACCATTTTGTTCGATGAACTTTTGCCATCTTTCAGTCAGCTTCATGATTGCGCTTGCGTAAAAAGTTAGCTTCTTAGAGGCAAAAAAATGAATCAAGTCCTTTTTGACAGCCTTATTTGAATCGAATCTTTTTCCATTCAAATGGTTTTGAAGTGAACTGAATAAATGATGGTGAGATGATGCAAGGTCAGGACTATACGGTGGCTGAGGCATCACTTCCCAGCCTAACTCCAATAATTTTTTGCGAGTGACCAAAGATGTATGTGGTCTGGCGTTATCTTGATGAATGATGACGCCTTTACCAATGGACGCTTTTCCTTGATTTCTTTGTCCAATTTCATTAACTCGCGACAGTAGACATTCGAATTGATAGTTTGGTTCCTTGAGAGCAGCTTAAAATTAACAATACCTTCGAAATCCCACCAAACACTCAGCATAACCTTCTTTTGATGAATATTGGCTTTTGATGTCGATTGTGCTGGCTCATCTCGCTTGCTCCATGATCTTTTTCGCAAGACTTTATCTTAAACAGTCCATTTTTCATCACCTGTTATGATTCGCTTTAAAAATGGATCGGTTTCGTTACGCTTCAGCAGTGAATCGCAAATGGAAATTCATTTGGTGAGTTGAATTTCGTTTAATTTGTAAGGAACCCAAATATCGAGCTTTTCAACGTAACCAAGTTGATTGAAATGTCTTTCAACGCATGTATGTGATATGTTAAGCTTCTTTTCGATCTCTCGTGTCGTACTACGCCGGTTATTTTCTATCATTGCTTTTATTTTGTGGTCGTCAACTTCAGTTGGGCGTCCAGAGTGTGGTGCATCTTTGAGGTCAAAGTCTCCGGAACGAAAACGAACAAAACAATTCTGGCACTGGCCTACTGTTAATGATTTTTCACCATAAACATCATACAACTTTTTCCGAGCTTGCACTGTGTTTTTACCTTTTCGGAAGTAATAAAGTAAAATGTGACTATGAAATCTATGAAACGTCAGCTGTCAGATACCATATATACGGTCTGAAGTTTGTAATGGAGAAGAACGACTTCGAACGACTAAAGTCATCTAGCGGAAAAAAGCGAAATGACTTTGCTGCCAACCCAATATTTTGTGGACTTTTGTTATGTTTTTCGGAACAACTGTTGATTTTGGGCGATCAGAGCGTTCAGCGTCATCGGTGTTTGTACGACCGCGCTTAAATTCGCCATACCAGTCGATGATTGTTGATTTTCCTGGTGCAGAATCCCCATAACGCTTAACAAGCCACTGCTTTGCTTTAAAAGTATGTTGTCCCATTAAAAAGCAATGTTTGTTTAATACTCGAAACTCTTTTCTATCCATTGTTTTGAAAATGACAAAAGTTGCTTCACCAAAACTCCTGTAACTTCTGAATTAAACGTCAGATTGTCATGAAATTTTGACATTTAACGTTTGAAGGTTGGTACTATCCAGAAATAATATGGATTTATCAATAGTCGTGCCATCTATATGTCAGTTATTTTGAAAATTCTTAATAAACAATTACATTACTCGGTAAGTAAAAGAGATATTGAACTCGGGTTTTCGGCATTCAAAAGGTAAAGAATTAAATATTTTAAAGGCAAAACAACCATTTAGATGTATTAATATTTTTAATTTAAAATGCGCGTGCAAAATATAGCTGTTTTTCGACAATTTTTATTTATTGTTCGGCCGCTGTGGCAGAGGAAAATTAAATCTTTTAGCTTCAAACCACAGTCTTTTATAGAAAATTTTGTGCTCTACAACTTTGCTCTGATACAATTTAATCATAAAACTGATATTTTAAGAGTATATTGAGAAAATGTATTTAAAAAATGGCCTATTTTCGCACTTTTTGGTTTTGAACATTTGTTTTGAAAAACGCACAAGGAATTTCGAGACGCAAAACATGGTACGTCAATTACTATGATATTTTTAAGCGATTCCAATAAAAACCTCGGATCTTGCTCTCACATCCATGGTTCCCAACTTTCCATGCTAATTCGACTGGATTATAGAAGCTATATTGACCTTTCAGTTTTAAAATACTATTTAAAAGTAAATTTATACAAATTGAGTCAGAAAAATTTTATTGAAATTTCATATTTTATACTGAAAAATATAGTTCTTTTGCAAAAAAACTGAAAAATGTATGGAGCACTCAACGAAAAATAATTATGAAATTATTTTTCTGGCCTCCAACTTTTCCACCTGGGTAATCGTTACTTTTACAACGCATAAAATGGCAATCAAAAATACTGTACACAACTTTGCTCCGGTATGTGGGGCAAACTTATCTTCATGTAACTAGTTGAGAATAATTAAATTATCAACCAGTTGTCTGATTGAAATAATAATTGCGTATAAAAACATCTTGTATAATAATTTGAGACTCTGAATAAGAAAATAACGCATTAATAACATTTTCTATTAACTTTTTGAAAATTAATAAATGTTAACCCGAGCAATTTGCTTCGTTTTACTCTATTGTCTTGTATTTTCCACCTTCATCCAAACTAAATATTGTCTGGAGAAAATAAAAAATATATGCAAAATTGGAAAAGATAATTAATTTTACTGTTGTGGGGTTGAGATCGAAATATCAGTAGAGAAAGTATGACTATGCCCGCCCTCGAAATTAATTAAATTAATTAAACTCGAGGAAAGAATGGAGATTTATCGCTGCCCCTAATCTGGTAAAATGTAAATTTAAGTCTAGGCCAAACTGGTTTCCTTACCGTGAGGAAGAGATGAGTCACAATGTGGAAAACCACATAAGCGACGACAATCCAGATGACCCATTCGGGCGTCAATTCCTTTCTCAATTCAAGAGCATAGAAAATTGCGATTACTGAAATGAAAAACGAAATAAATATCACATAATGGAGGAAATTTATTATATTTTTAATTTTATAAAAATATGTTGCAAATAACGCCAAATTTCGATGCTTTTGAAAAATATTGATAACTGAAAATAGTTAACATTTTTTTAAGTTTGTGATCTAATTTTAAAGATAAGACTTCATAGTATTTTGCTAACTAATCAGGGTATTTTTAGAATTTTTTTCCTAGATTCTACTCTGGGTTAAAACATGATACAATAAAGTTGTAAAATTTGAAAAATGTGTAGCTTTTTACGATCAAATCTATTTCAAATCAGGCAGGCAGTGTAACTTTAAATCAGAGAATCAATCGCTGATCAAATATGTTATTTTCCAAAGGAAACAAGGCGAAACTCTCTGAGATATTTTAATTCAAAATTGAAAACGCTACTTAAGAAAATGAACATAAAATATACATTATGTCAAAAAATGTCCTACTGAGAATTGGTAGACCTCATTTAAGCCAATAATTTTCCATTTTAACGTTTTTTTCGTATGTCATATATTTTATTTAAATAATGGAATTTTTTAATTTTAATCGCATTCTTTTCAATTAAAATACAAAATATACGTTTTATCAGAAACTATGTCGGACGAAATTTTTTAGATCTCATTAAAACGAACAATTTTACAAACTTGCGTTTTTTTCGTATTTCACATATTATTGCTAAAAAATTTAATTTTGGATTTTCAATAGTATTTTATTAAATTAAAAAGAAAAAAATATACATCTTATAAAAAAAGGTGCGATTCAAACTTGTAGATCTTTATGCAATTAACAATTTTGTATCATAACTTTTTTTGGTATTTCGTATAATTTATATGAAAAATGAAATTTAGATATTTACTTTTTTCAAGTTTTAACATACTGTAACTTTCCTAATTTTAATTTAATCGAAAAACGTTATTAGGATAATTAGTAGAGATTTATAAGAACCGATAATAATCCTATCAAAAGTTATCGAGTATGGGATCTACAGACAGACAGACATTTTCGTAAAAACCGTTTTTTTAACTCAGAAGTCTCAAAACATAAGATTTGATGAAAATTTCGATAGTTATTTTTCACACAAAACTAATACCTTCTCATTTATAATGAGAATGTAAAAACACAATAAAATTTTTTTCCAAATTTCTTTCATAAATAATTTCATAAATTTGAAGTTTTACAACTTTTTCGTTCTGAGCTCAGATTATATTACTTTTGCTATTTTTGGTAATATATTTGATAATAATCGACTAAAAGATTTCGTTTTAATGTCATTAAACACAGAATTTAGTTACCTTCCATCTTATTTTGAGGAAAAAATTAATTGTTAGGTATTTTATAAATTAGAAGCTTTTATGTGAATTAATTAGAAACAAGTGCCCGGCGACTTTTGCACAGCAGCGTATGTGGGTCATTCCATGCGTGATTTACACCCCATAATTTTTTTCAGAAAAAGTATGTTTTGTCGCGATCTATGTTCAAAAATAATCGACACGTATTTTTTTTTATTATATTTGAAAATTTCGAGAAATGAACCTTCAAAATGTTGAAATCGGAAAAATTGATATTTCTTCAATAGGATACAATAAAAAAAGTTTTCTATATAAACAATTATTGTCATACGAAAATGTGCGTAGCCTCCAAGCTTTTCAAAGTGATGTACTGCACGTCCTGTTATTTTATTGTTTTTAATAACAAAATAGTGAAGTTTTATAAACAATTATCTTTTGTTTTAAATTTGGAACATTTTTTTTCGTTTTTTCAATTCTAAAATATCCGTATAAGGTTCTTGATGATGCTGTTAAAATTTGAGAATGGAAAAATGAAAACAATAGGAGTAATGAATTTTTTAATTCGGGTGCACGCGTCCCTGCGATGGATCTGGTGACGCTATCAAGAGGATGGATAATCAATAGATTATAAAAAAGAGACGACTCTCTGTAAAGTCGTTTTGAAAAATTCAAAACGATTCCTGGCACACATGGATTACACTGCATTAAGCCAGAAAAAAATTATAGTTTGAAAGTAAAGACATATTCTTCTTGCCAAAATTACAAAATTGTGAGCTTTGTGAAACCTAATCACCAATCAAAACGAAATTAAATAATATGAACTTTATCTTTAAATTAATAATCTTGATAAAGAATTCATTGATGATCCATGCACCAAAAATGATTTCGACGTCCACATTGATCATAAAACAATGAAATCAGTAAATAATTAGGGGCGGCAACAGCGCGCTCGCTCACTCGGGAGCAGAGACGCGTGCGCACGAATTAAAAAATTCATTACTCCTATTGTTTTGATTTCTCCATTCTCAAATTTTCACAGTATCATCAAGAACCTTATACGAATATTTTAGAATTGAAGAAACGAAAAAAAATGTTTCAAATTTTAAAAAAAGATAATTGTTTATAAAACTTCACTATTTTGTTATTAAAAAAAAAAAAAATAACAGGACGTGCAGTACATCACTTTGAAAAGCTTGAAGGCTAGGCACATTTTCCGTATGACAACAATTTTTTATATCGAAAACTCTTTTTACTATATCCTATTGAAAAAACATCAATTTTTCCGAATTCAAAATTTTGAAGATTCATTTCTCGAAATTGTCAAATATCATAAAAAAAATACGTGTCGATTATTTTTGAACGTAGAACGCGACAAAACATACTTTTTTCGAAAAAAATTGTGGGATGTAAATTACGCATAGAATGACCCATATATATATATATAAAGATAAAACTGATGAAGAATTGTAGAAAATGACACAATTGATCTCAAGGGGAGATCAAAATTACTTACTTCCGCAGATATAGGCTGCGTTTCCAACAAACCAGTGGGCCCAATTGAAAAGGGATCTACGTGAAGCCCCCGGATGGGGCCTGAAGGCTGCCATGAAAGGCTGAATGAAACACAAGATAGTTGTGGCCAAACCTAAAGAGGCATGAATAGTTGCCTCACTCCATGTTCCTACTTGAACAAAAATGATGACAAACGAGCTCACGGTCATCAGCCAGGTAAGAAACATGAAAAATCGATGCCACTGTAAAAAAAAATATTTATTCAAAATCCCCTAAAGACAGGTACTAAAGTAGCCAATAATATTTAAGAGAATCTTTTTTATAATATTGCTATATATGAAATCCCTAAACCAGATAAATATAAATAAGAAAAAAAATATTTTCAAAATATAAAAACTTTAATAAAATTAGAATTTCCTGAAAAATATAATTATTCAATAGGTTTACAATACTTTTGTAAAACATTAAAATAACGGTTGTTCATTTCAGATATTTTCCTTCTAAATGAAGTATTGGAGAAAGTATTGGCTAATCAAATACTAGTTTCGCAGCGAATGTTCAATCTGCCGATACTTTAAAAAAAAAAATCGTAATTTTCCAATACATAGGTGATGAAATTTTTCAATAATACATTGAAAAAATAATCTTCTATCGGATTATTCCAATAATTTACAAAAAATATTCGAATCCTTATTGAATTATTTTTCAGTATTGAAATTTTTCAAGTGTAGTCTTAGAATTTTTCAAAGTCAGACACGCAATATTCGGCACGTCATTGAATATTTCCTACATGATTTATATAAAAATTTCAAAACATATATTGGTTAATTACTTCTAATACTTTATTGGATGTTTCAAAAACAAATTTTCAGAGTGTATTTTATTAAATATTTGTCGAAAAGGTATGGTTCTAAAAATTAATTAAAACATCAAATGAATTCTGAAAGGTATTTCTATCATTCATATAATCCTTTTACTTTTTTAAATCTCCATTATGAAATTATTTCATTTCGAAAATCTCTTTAAGCTAGTATTCATTGAATTATTGGATTTTGTTTTTTTGGAGGAACAGAATTTTCTCATTTCTTTGACTTGATTGCAAGGACCGGCTCAAGCGAATTAGTGAGTTACTAGTTGATACTTTATTCTCTAATGTGAAGACACTTACGGTAAACCACTGGTCTTTTCCGCAGAGTTGAGAATTAACCCATGTCTGTCTGTAATACCTCGCAAGGAGGATTCCAACAGAAGCTGTACCAATCCAAGAGGCCAACATAAGGGCACCATGAATTCGAACTAAAATGTCACTAGCAGCCTTCAACTCACCAACATCAGATAATAATTTAGACTCTGATGAAGCCGTGAAGGCCAAATCGTGATATCCAACATTGTTACCTAAAATTTAAAGAAATATTTTGTATTTTAATCTGGTGAAGTGTTTTAAACTTTTTTCAAAAATTAAATTATTTTTAATCAGGATAGTTTAGTTTTTGAACTTTTGCCACTAGTTGTTTAAGGCTTCACCTAAAAATAAATAGTTGAAGTGCCATTTTGAAGAGGCCAGTTTGTACTCTAAAAGGGAAAATAGTAAATATTACATTTTTCGCAATTGTTGCTACTTGAATTATAATGTTTATCATTAACCCTTTCAGCCATATATTTTTATTTACATTCAAAATTTTTGTAAATCTATTTCTAAGGGGTTTTTTTGGTCGCTGAATCTGAATAAAATTTTTAAATTTCCAATTTCTGAAAATCCAAAATGGCGGATCTAATATGACAGAACAAATTTTAAAAATATTCACATTCTGTTTGAAACTGGTTTCTATTCTAAACATGATGTGGCCATTCCCTGTGTATTTGGCCCTTTACATTGGTTACGCCATCTTCAATTTGAGAAATTAGCTATTTTTTACATCAGATTTGAATTTAGATGGCGCTAATGAGTTTCAAAAGATAAGTTCAAGAATACAAGAAAATTGTATAGGTAATTTAGAAATTTCCTATCCATCATATATGTTCCAGCAACTTGAAATTTCAGATTTTGTAATTTTGGCTATTTATTTACATACGTTTTTTTTTTTTAAAATAACAATTAATGATTGTTCATGTTTTTTTTTACAATTATTGATGTTCTAGGGACCCTGTAAAGACAAAAAATCTGGTACTTGTTAAAAAAATAGTTAAAAAAATGAAAAACAGTGAAAAAAAAGGTGGGTCAGTAAGATACCCATCATGATGCAAAGAGTTAAACTATCGAAAAGTGCATCAAAATGGTAAATAGTGCAATTCAAGTGGTAACATTTGCATAAATAAAATGTTTTGATAACTATTTTGCCTTTCAGAGCGCAAACTATCAATTTAAAATCTCACTTTTAGCAATTTTCTTTTAAGGGTTTTAAATTGCGAGGCTATGGTTTTCATTAAGGGGAAATGGTACTTTCTCGGGTCGGAAAAATCAATTTTTCAAAAAATGCTTAATTGAGGTTAATATACAGTCGGCCTTCTCAATAACAGTGTTCACGGGGCTGTATGGGGGGGAGGGTGAGAGTGTACTGAGAAGTGAGGTACCCCCACTCTCTACAGAAAAGCTCGCTTGCTCGAAACGTAAGCGGGTCTCTCAAGAAAAGCGCTTCGACTCGATCACGGATTAGGGGAAGCGCTCTTATTGAGAACTCTTTTATTGAGGAGCCTAACTGTACTGTTGACACAATCATAATCTTTCTAAAAATATTTATCTTTTTGTTCAGACGTTCCAGTGAGCCCAAAGTCAAAAAAAAAATTTTCATTAATTTATCAGTTCTAATAAAATTGTTTAAATTTTCTACCGAGAAAGTACTATGTCCCCTTAAACTAATGATAAAAAAAAATAATTCATAAAAATGAAAACCTACTCTTAAGTCCAGTTCCAGCAGCTATAAGAAGGTTGTAAGGTTTTCTGATGAGGTCGAATTCCCGTCCCATGATGGTTGTCTTTTCCCTCAAAAATTTGCAGGAAATTGTGTCATCTCGAATGGAGCTTGATTCCAGTTGTACTGCACCTTCCGGCTACATAATACAAATAATGAATAGCATCCGAATGTTATAACTTTCTATAAAAACTCTATGAAGACCTGGTTTGGACCTTGATTTAATATTAAATTTTGGAAATCGATCTGACTAAGTTAATTTTTAAGGATTATGATTCTAAACTATTCGCACCTAATAATTTTCCTTTTTAGCTGAAGTCTTAGCCGGCCATAGACCTTCACTCGTAAATAGAATAATAATCCCGGAAGCTTCTTGTTTAACTTTATTTGACACAACTTCTTATTTTATTTACCGAAAAGCATAAAAAATGATATCAAGATAGTTGTCGTGGCAAAAATCAAGTTTCTGGAAAAAAAAGTTTTTGTATGATTTTAAGATTTGAAATTATATTATTAGTCGTAAGGTAATGGAACCAATACTCGATCAGTAACCAATACTCGATCACTTCGGTATGAATTCATGTTTATTATGAATTCAAAAAAGCAAAATACTGCAAAAAAATTGTAACATTAAAACAAAATACTTAACAATATTATACTTACTGCCCAATTATTACATTCTCATCATGGATGAGAAGGTATTGGTTTTATGTGAAAAATGACTTTCGAAATTTTCATCAAATCTTTACGTTTTGAGACCCCCTGAGTCAGAAAAAATGGTTTTTACGAAAGTGTCTGTCTGTCTGTGTCTGTATGTCGTGTGCGGCATAACTCTCGATAGAATTATCAGATTGAATTGAGCTTTGGTACACTTTATCGGAGCCGAGAAAGTAAGGACAAGTTCGTTAACCAGCCACATCCAATCAAAATTGAGGGGTTGAGCACCACTTTTGAGTTTTTGAAAATAATTTTTTGAAAAAATCAAAAATTTCAATACTGGTTTTAGATAGTGCTCATAAATCTCTAAAAATTATCCTGATAACATTTTTTGATGAAATCAAAATCAGAAATATTACAGCATATTCAAATTCGAAAAAAGTCAATATCAAAATTCCATTTTCCAGTTAAATTATACGAGATACGAAAAAACGTTATGATACAATATTATTGAATAAATAAAGTCCTACAAATTTGAATTGTAACATTTTTTCATAAGATGCATATTTTTCTTTTTAATTAAAAAAAAAACTATTGAAAATCCAAAATTCAATTTTTTAACAATAATATGTGAGATTCAAAAAAAACTTTGAGATGAAAATTGTTTGGCTAAATAAGGTCTATACATTCTTATCGATAAATTTCTCGACAGGATGTATATTTTATGTTTTGATTTTTAATATTAAATAAATTCGATTTTTTTCACCAAAATATGTGATACGAAATAAGCGTTGTTCTGCAAAATCATTTCCTTAAATAAAGTCTACGATTGTTTTTCCTTTTTAAAAGATTTGGAAGAAAATAAATTTATCAATAATGATGTAATTTATTAAAAAGTTACAAAAATGCATACAGAAAATCGAGCGCGAAGCGCGAGTGTCATAATGCGAATGTGTTCCTTGAAGCCGATAGAGCCTTAAGTAAATTGAATTTCCTGTTTCACTTAATCTGAAAAAGAAACTTAGTGAATTTGAGAAAATGACTAATTTACATTATCTTTAATATCATTAAGTTGGTTTGAGCTTCAGTATTAAATTATAAGAAATAAACTTAAACGTATGCGAAGAGCACAAGACCGAGCGCGAGGTCCAGAAAGAACGGAGCGCGAAGCGCGACGATCGAATCGCGCGCCCTAGGCGCGCTCAAACTTGCGAGCGAAGCGCGCAATGAGAATGTGCCCGCGAAGCGGGCAGATTTTTATTCACAAATATAACATAGTGTATGAGAAAAATATTTCCCCTACGCGCTCGTTGAATTTCGTGCGTTACAGTCGCCTGCACCGTCGATCAGTGGTGCCGCCAACTCTCACGTGTCCGTGCTAAGTTGGACGATAATCAGGGAAAAGTTGGAAAAATCGCGTGAGAGAAGGCATTACGAGGCCTATGAAGGCTTTTTCTATTATTACAGACAGGTAATTATAATCAAAAATTTGATTAAATATGTAAAAAACGCTAATCGTCTTTTGGTATACAAAAAGCGAAGGGGAACCAAAAGTCGATCAGCCTACCGCGATGCTGTGTTCGTTTTTTTTACTTCTTAAAAATGAGTTTTTTAACTTCTGGTCGAAATTTTATGGTACTCGATTAGTGAAAACTATAAAAGTGATATTTTTCAAAAATTTTCACATAAATGCTTTAATTTTTATATGTATGTTTTTGAGGTTATATGATTGTTTTGATGTGCATATATACCTTTACAGTGACCTATATTTTAAATTTAACTATGAGTTACAGTACATACTACATTAACAAAATAATCATTTGCAGATGGTGAAGGTCAGAAAAGAAAAACTTTACTCTCCGTAAAACAGCTGATCACAAATGACATGATCGACTATTGGTCCCTTGCTGATCGACTACTGGTTTTGCGGGGTTTTCGGTGATCGAGTATTGGTACCCAAAAGTAATGTTTTAAAAACGACTAATTAATTTACAAAACGACATAAAAAAATTTTCTGCGCATGGAATTCGATAAACAAAACCTTTTTCTACAATATATACACAGAAGTTTAATTTATTACTCTAATGCTATACACTTTGAAAGGTCGTTTTCCGTAACCTACACGGATGCTGATCGAGTATTGGTTCCATTACCTTATCTCACGAAAGAAAAAACATCATTTTTTATGAAATATAATTGAAAATTACGAAAATCGAGACTTTAAATAATGTTTCTTACAGTAGAATTTTTCTTTATTATCTCTTCTTGCCAATCTTTAAAAAATGATTGGATTTACATGAATGTAATGATAAGGAAAAATTCTATTACAAAAAACATTATTAAAAGTATTATTTTTGCAAGTTTAATTTTTTTTTCATAAAAAATATTGATTTTTCTTCCATAAAACACGACTGATAATATCATTTTAATTCTAAAAATCATAGAAAAACTCCTTTTTCCAACGGCCTTATTTTTGCCACGACTACTACCATAATATCTTATTCAGAACTGAGTTCGAATCTGTAACACTACAAACTCAAAATCATCTCAACATCCAAAAAAAACTTTCGGATTCTCAACATTAGAAATTAATATCTTATTTTTAGAAGTTTAAGTACTATACTACCAGGGCAGGTCAATAAGTTCTTACAAAAGCACAGAAAATCACATTATTTCGGATTGGCTTACCTTTAATTTTTCAAAAGTCTCCTTGTAGCTCAAGACACTTTGCGCAACGATTTTCCATTAGGTACGCAACTAAGTTCCCGATTTTTTTTTATGAAAATGCAACTTTATTGCGAAAAAATGGTTACAAATGAATCATTCAAAGTATTGCCCACCGTCAGCTACAACTTTTGCCCATCTTTCTGGTAGAGCTCGAATACCGTTACGGCGAAAGTGTTCATCTTTTGAGGCTATCCACGAATCAAGCCATTTTTCGATATCTTCATATGAGCGGAACTGCTGATCAGCCAGATCATGTGCCATCGACCGGAACAAGTAATAATCGGATGGCGCAATATCTGGGGAATACGGCGGGTGGGGTAGGACTTCCCATTGGAGCGTTTCCAGGTAGGTTTTAACGGGTTTGGCAACGTGAGGCCAAGCGTTGTCATGCTGTAGAATCACTTTTTCGTGCCTCTGCTCGTATTGTAGCCGTTTTTCGCGCAGTGCTCGGCTCAAACGCATCAATTGCGTTCAATATCGTTCCCCAGTGATGGTTTCGTTTGGTTTCAACAGCTCATAATAAATAACACCGGCCTAGTCCCACCAAATACACAGCATAACCTTCGCAGCGTGAATATTCGGCCGAGCCAGCGACGTAGAAGCATGACCGGGCAGTCCCTATGACTTTTTTCTCTTGGGGTTTCTGCAATGAATCCATTTTTCGTCACCCGTCACGATGCGATGAAGAAAACCCTCCCTTTTTTGCCACTAAAGCAGTTGTTCACAGGCAATAAAACGACTCTCAACGTCCCTTGGCTTCAAATCATAAGGAACCCAAGTTCCTTGTCTTGAATCATTCCCAACGTATACAATTGCTTGAAAATGGCTTAGCGGGTAACTCCTAATGCTGAAGCAAGCTCTTCTTGTGTTTGGCACGGATCCTCATTGAACAATGCCTCCGAATTCAGCGTTTTCGAAGGTTTTTGGCCTTCCTTCACGCGGACGGTCGTTAACAACGAAATCACCGTCTGGGAAGTGACGTACGAGATGTGTCCGAAAAGTATCCGACCTGCGTTCATATCTCCGCGTTGGTGCTATTCTTCGTCATCCGGACCATGGCACCCCTTGAAGTAGTCCCCATTTGATTGAACCACACGCTCCCAGCGGTGCTTTCACGTCTCAAAGCAGTCCTCGAACGCAGATTTTGGAATGGCCTTCAGTTTTCGCGTCACATTACTCTGAATCATTTCGATATCGTTGAACCGCTTTTCTTTATGCGCCATTTTCAATTTTTGGAACATTCAAAAGTCGCAGGGAGCTATGTCGGGACTGTACGGAGGCTCGGGAAGCTGTGCAATCTTGTGTTTGGCCAAAAATTGCTGCACAGGGTACAATGAATGCGCTGGCTCATTATCGTAGTGAAGAAGCCATTCACCGCACACACGCGAGCCAATCCTAAAATCTTGTTCAAAATTTTTCAAACAGTAGTTTTCGGTATTTCGAGATCATTTTCTAGTTCACGAACAGTCAATCGAAGATCACCTTCAATCGCAAGTCGCACACGGTCGATGTTTTCCCGTGTTGTTGTCAGCGAAGGTCGGCCAGAACGAGAGTCACTGTCAACAGATGTGCGGCCATTTTTAAACCGCCTGTAACACTCCTTTATCTGTGTTATGCCCACGCTTTCGTCCACAAGGGCCTTCTGTATCATTTCAATCGTCTCCGTACAACTCTTGCCGAAATTGAAGCAAAACTTGATGCAAATTCGTTGATCTGTTCATTCTGTCATTTTCAACTGTGAACAAATACGACGAACGGAAAAAGCACGTTGGACACACCTCGTAACCCATCACCGCGCGTTGTTTCACTTAGAGCAGCATCTGCGTAAACTTTTTGGAGCTCTAGATGCACTTCAGCCACCGTTTTCTACGAATGAAAGAAGAAAATCAACACTTTCCGCAAAGGACGATTATTTGGCACAAAATGAGACATTTTCATACAACCAAAAGTATATGACGCCAAAACAAAATCACTAATGTGTCAAAACGGTTTGTTTACCATATGTCTAAGCTTGGTTCATGGCGTTTTGGATAGCTCAAAATCGACCAGCACTTACTGCTGGAGCCATCTATTGACAAACAGCAGGAACTTACTTGCGCACCTAGTAATTTTTTCAAACCACCTAAAAAGTAAGATTTTGGAAGTTCTTCAAAGTAAGCCTCTGTTTTTTTTTTTGATGCTTGGAAACAGGAAAAGTTACTAGGGGCAAAGTTCAGAGAATACGGTGGGTGAGGCAGAAAATTCAAACTTGAATTCGTGCAATTTCGCCATTGCAACAGCATAGGTGTACACACGCGCATTTTCTTGATGAAAGAGCACTTTTATCTTTTATAAATGGGGACGTTTCTTCCGTATTGCTTTGCACAGCTGGGCCAATAATGAAGCATAATATTCTCCATTCATCATTTGTCGTTTTTTGAAGCAATCAATAAAGATGATTCTGTTCGCATCTCAAAAAACCGTTCTCATCACTTTGCCAGCCAATTTTACTGTCTTCGGGGCTGGTTCGCCTCGTGCTGTCCACTGTTTCGACTGTTCCTTTGTCTCAGGCGTGTAAAAATGGATCCAAGTTTTAGAAAAAGTGATGTACCGACGTAAAAATCCACTAGGATTGCGACGGAAAAACGCTAGACTGGACGGAAAAAAATTTAGCACACCAGCTGTTCATGACAGTACACGAGCTGCGCAAAATCGAAGATGGCTGCACATCTCATATAGTAATCGAGTGTTTATGGGTACCAGCAGTATGACACGTTTGATTGGTGGCTCTCCTTACGGTTTCGAGTAGCTGCTGCTCCAAAAATAGAACCGCTGAAACATATAACTTGTAGAGTCGCTGCGATACTACCATGGACTTTAGGCTCCGTCGATATATTCTTACGTCTATGGCTACTATCGATAGTACAGCTGGTATGGCAAATTTTTTTCCGTGCAGCCATCGAATCGGTCACACGATTGTGTTTATTCTCGGCTGTGAGTATACGCGGAACCCATCGCGCCGACAGCATTTTCAGAGACAATTTCTCATGCAAAATTTTAATTACCGTTCCACGTGATATGCCTATAGCTTCAATAATTTCTTGCACTTTCACTCATCTATCATTTAAAATCATATCGTGAACTTTTTCGATGGTTTCTGGTGTTGCCGCCTCAACTGAACGTCCCGAAAGGGGTTCATCACGAGTGGATGTACGACCACGTTTAAGGGGGGAATGCCGTGTAGCGAATGCAAAAAATCGATTTTTTTTTTACTTAAACGATAGCTCTTAGAATGTCCGAGTAACGATTGGAACCCGTAAGATATCAAGAACTTACTATTTTCCAACAATTTTCTCTATGTCAATCTTTAAACGCGTTTTTCTTGGTTTCACACTTTTCAAAATTTCCCGATTCATAGCTCAAAAAGTATTTGACCGATTGACTTGAACTCGAGTATACAGATTGCTTAAATATGTCATTTGTCGGTGAACCACTCCAAATTGAAAAAAAATTCTTTCAACAAATTCAGGAAAATTTTTGGGTAAAAATCGGATTTTTCTTCAAATGGCCGCCATTTTGTGAGATATTAATATTTTTCGAAATTTTTTTGGTTCACTGACTAACCAAGAATCCAAACTTTAAAAAACTTTTTGTTTTTTGTGTTTCTGACGCCTGTATGAGGAGCTAGAAATCGGGCAGATTGACCCATCAAATTTCGACATGTCGGAAATCTGACCTTATTAATCAAAATAATATTGATGTATCAGTCTGAAATAAATTTGTTTTATACTTCAAGAGTACCTTAATAAACCACAAAAGTTTTGGAAAGATTCGTTATTTTTTTCATCCCCAAAAAAATCCCCAAAAATACTCTAATTTTCGGGCTGTTACACGGGGTTCCCCCCTTAAACTCATTCACCCAATTGTACACAGTTTTGAACGATAGTGCAGGTAGGGCATGAACTTCATCTAGCTCGGCATTTATTTCTTTCAGTGTATTGCCTTTTATATAGAAGTGTTTAATGACTGCAAAAAATTCGTTTTTCTCTATTTTATTGGATTCACAGCACTTGCTTGCTTTGATCGATTGTAAAAATTGAACTACGTGACAGATTTGGCTGAAAATATAACAGCAGTCTATTAAGAGCTGTCGTTCTTTAGAAATATACTTCTTTCAATATTTTGAGCGCCATCTGGTACATTTCGTAAGGACTTATTGACCTGTCCTCATATATTCGTTTCGAAATTATTAATTCAGAAAATGTATATACTACCGGGACAGAAATTTTGCCGTTTCCTAGGCTAGGGCCTAGCATGGCGTTTCATGTACTGTTAGAGCTAAACCTGGCAACTTCTGCTCAGCGCCTTTGCAGTAAAATATGGAATATTTTGATGTAAGATCAAGTAAAGGAAAATATGCTCAGTTCTTAATTTTCTTACCGTGACAATACGTCTGTTATGGTGTCCCTCATTCCAGGACATGTGGATTCCAACTTCACCTCCTTCGTCAACACACTCAACGACACTGTCTTCACCCTAAACAATCCATAATCGAAAGTATTTACAAATTATCAATGGGTCAGAAGAATAAAAATACATTTTTAAGTATAAGTAAGTGACTCGATCGATGCAGGAAAGGGCCAATAGAAAATGAAAAGACCAAGAATCTTCACAGGTCAAGGTAGCGACGTTTCGTTGGCTTGGTTTGCCAACCTCATCAGGCTAATTTATTGAAAAATTAAAATTATTAAAATTCACTAACACATACAAGTAAAATACATTTATAGTTAAAATTTCACATAGATTGAAAATTACCTTAAGGGTTTAGTTCGAATTAAAAATTAAAGATTTGTGAACAGTCGAAAATTTTCAAAACATATTTGAGCCGACGGTGTTCTGTCTACTGAAGGTATGTCATGATCGCTCGTCGTATTTATTTATTAATAACTAATACAAGTAAGAAAACATAAACAAATATTGGTTGGCAAACCAAGCCAACGAAACGTCGCTACCTTGACCTGTGAAGATTCTAGGTCTTTCATTTTCTATTGGCCCATTCCTGCATCGATCGAGTCTCTTACTTATACTTAATCATGGAGGGCGATAACTTCTACCATTCAATACATTTTTATTCATTATTGACCGTGTGGAAATTCTCTGGTCTAGCTCTGATTTGGAATGAAACGCTACGCCCGATCTGGGCCCGGTTTGGGAAATTGAAAAACAGGAAAAGGACGTTGCAATGATTGGTCCCCCAGATCGGACCTTATCATTGCAAAATACCATCTTCCGAATTTTTAATGTGTTGGACAATGCCCAGATCTTGTTTGGCATTTCATGCCAAGTTAGGCCAACTCAAGGAATTTCTCCACTAGTTTTTAGTATTTTATACATATTTTTTTACAGAATGGAAATAGAATGTATGAACGAATTTCTTGTTATTTTTCCAAGGTGAGATTACTAGACAAGAAAAAGAACTTAGAAAATAACTATTTTTAGCAATTCTCAGGTCAACTTATTATTATTGGATCCGGTTCTAAAATAAGAGGAGAATGCAATGTAAAATGAGATTACCATCCTGCTGTCCTCCGACAATCCAACCGCAACGTATTTTGCACCACGTGCTTGCATTTCGAAAACATAGCGTTCTCCACGAACCTCGACAGATACAACAGCCTTGCAGTTTTTCTCACTGACACAACCACTCGGAGCTCCAAGACAGTTTTTAGTCGATCCACAACCGTCGTAGAATGAATCGTGACCATAATCTATCTACAAAGAAAATACAAATTTATCATCATTAATTTGTTTCTGTTTATGAACCGTTAGTTATATATAATTTTATAACTACAATATTTTATGATCAATATTGATCAAATTAATTTTAATGAAATTATTCATTAATAATTAATTTTAAATGTTAAAAGAGATTTTGAACATGAGTTTTCGAGGAATAAGATAGGATACAGCCTGGATCACTAAATCGATTCCTAATATGTAAAAAAACTCCATACTAATTTATGTGGGAACCCATGCAGTATACTATGAGAAACTTTCCTTTTTATAAATTCTATTTGGTTCTCTGTGTTAATTTCAATGGCAAAAAGTTTTCTACTAAAAATATTTCTAGATTTTTTTAATAATGCAATGTTGTAACATCAACTAAGTTGAGGCGACAAGCAATAGAAAAATCGATTTTTTTAGTAGTACATTTTTGAAAAGTATCAATCTTTCTTTGTTGTATACTGTAGATTCATTTTTGGAATGTTTGCGAAAAAAACCTTCGATATGTTCTGTAAAAACTTTTGTTTTTCCGGAAAAATTTCATAATTTGCAATTTTTAGGTAACGTGCGGAAAAATTTCAAATTTTATTAAAAAAATCACAGTATTTCGGCTTTAAAATTAATCCTCTTTAGTCTCTTTATTTTTACAGGTTTGGCGGGGAACTGTATGTGTATCGAGTAGATTCCTATGTTTCAGAAGTTAACTAAATCAATTTTAATAGAGATATCATTGCAAAACCAAAATAAACGTTGAACTGTAACAATCTGCATCGCCATTTTCTACAATGATATTATTTTTTATCTCATCATAAATAATTTGTTTGACCTAATTTCCAGTTAGAATTAGTGTATATATTGTATGTATATATATATAACAAAAAAAAATATTTTGCAGGATGCTGAGTATAATTGTTATTAACAAATTCCATGACTAATGACTTTATTATGTTTTTAAACCATAAAAAATGTTGAGTTTTAAACGTTAATTGCTCAGATTTACAATTACACTCAAGTCGGATAATAGGGGAGCTGGGTTTAGGAACTTCCTAGAATTCGTTTGATGATGATGCAATGCGACGGATCGAAAAAGTAGCGATGTAAACAACTTAAAATCGTTAAGTGCCGTATTCAGAAAAAGGGGTAGTGCCACTTCGTTGTGTTCGCTTAACCCTTTGAGGACACTTGGGGTCACTGTGACCCCACGGAAACTTTACACTAAATTTTTCAATGGTCACGTTTTTTTCTTTCGGGCATTTTTTAAAAATATTTCGAGGAGAATTAATGCTTCAAATATATTCGATTCTTATTTAAGATTGTTTAAACATCACTTAGAATTTTTTTCAGCCAAAAATATTGTTAACTTTTGATTTGATAGCTATTTGAATTCGGTGGGGTCAGTATGTTCCCATGTGTCCTCAATGAGGTTATTTGGAGGTGCTTTTTCTAAGGGTTAAACTCTATTAATGTTATACGGTACGAAATGGGTGAAAAAAAGAAAAAACAACCCTTATCAATTAGAGAAAAGTAGGAAATTCTCAAAAAAATTAACACTAAACCTACCGACATATTATATATACCTATTTCTACCGATGGCAGTCAAATGACCGCTTTTGAAATAAACATTATACAGTAAAACCCCGTTTATCGCAACACCTTCCAATCAAATGCCTTCCGTTTATCGCAAAAACGTAGGGGTTCCCACTTCTTCGCCACCAGCTTGAACAACTGATTATCAGCACATGCGCCTAAACGAATAGTTTCACGCTCTTTCGCTGTTTATCATTGTTTACAGTCGTGTTCCAATAACCTCGAATGCGTTTTTTTTATTCTCATTATATGTGCAATTATAAATGAGTGAAAACTTGGAACCGAACGATGGTACGTAAACGACTAGTACAAACAATACATTTTAATTACTTTAAAGCTTACATATTTCTCTCATAATTTTCGAATGCATGATTGAATTTTTTTCAATAGAAATATTTCCGCATTTTGTAAAACAATTGATTCGCAATTGGTAAAGCGATTGCTGTACTAGGCACAATTCATGCTATAATTTGTCATAATAATATACATTGAAATGTGAAAAATTTATATATTTTTCTGTTACATATAAAACACAAATATGTAGCAATATATACATAAACGATATTTTCATATCATATAAACGATATATTTCATATCTCCCTAATATACGAAAATTCATATAAATATATGCATCACAAATTTAAAAGTGAGGAGTATTCCCGTCTATCCTTAAGAATCACGTGACCACTCCTTCTACTAATAAGAGGGAGAAAAAAATGGTAAAGTTTATTACGATAAACGGGAGAGACAAGTAGCAATAAACGGGAGTTGCGATAAACGGGTGTTGCGATAAATGGGGTTTTATTGTAGTCTTTTCCAGTTGATTGTAATTAATACAGAATTTAGCATAAACAATAAACACAAAATAATTATCATATAATAATTAAAAAACATTTATTTTTCGGGCGGTCAAAAGTGGTCATTTGACCGCTCTGGTAGGTTTAGTGTTAAAGGCTGTGAAAGTCTTATAAAACTTATGGATCCTCAATATCCCCCCCCCCCCCCATGACTGAAATAATTCTTACGGCCTTGATTGTTTTGATTTGAATATCTCCTAAGTTTACGGACACAACATCCGGAATAGCCATAGAGATATTACAGATAGAGGAAACAAGCCAGCCTGAAACCTGTCAGCTCGGGCGAGAGAGAGAGTGATATGGACGATTAGGCTGTCTCTCTCTAACGCAGTACGGATAGACAAAGACAGAAAAAACCTCCCATCGTCTCTCTCTTTCGCTCTCACCGAGTTTCCAGACTGACGTTGCCACTTACAGAGTGTATAGGTTTTAACAAAAGTGTGATAAATATTAACAATCACTACTATTATGAAGAATTAAATGAAGAAATATGACGAAGCTGTAGCTAGTATAAAACAAATTGAATTTAAGTGTTTGTTCATTTAATTCTTTATGGCAATCATGCTTGTTAATTTTATTATTTTTTGTTATAATCTATAATGGTGAATCTGAGTAATTGCCATCTAGAGATTAATATTTTTTATGTTTAAGAAACATAATAAAGTAATTGTGTATAAAATTTGTTGTTGAAAAATCTTTTTTATAAGATATATATGCACTAATTCTGACTGATAACACAGGTCTACATGGTTTTGTTATGGAGTAGCTGAGGTACATTTCCGAAGTAGATTTTGGCGAAGAAACCGAATCCGGGCTCAGAATTGCTCCATCACGTCAGGTTTACCAGTAATCCTAACCTAAAGGTGCGAAAAAACACGATTTTCGCTATATTTGAGCATCGATAACTTCTCGAATTTTTATTATTTTGTAAGTATGAGAAAACAATCAAAAAGAGCCTCTTTTTAGCTTTCCATTTCACTATTCACATGTATTATTTTAATTTTTCTAACCGGAGATATCGCCGATTGGAACAAAAAATTGCAGGTTTCGCAATGACCGATATATGGCAGGAAAAATGATAGGATCTTATCATTTTTGTAAAAAAAACCTCATATTTTGTAGACCTGTGTAATCAGTTTAAACAGATTATTTATAAATAGATGAAAAAAAATATTGTTGAATTGATAATAGGGTGTTCGATATTGACGTTATTTTTTCTGAGAGGCCGCCACCAATAATAAGTGGCTATCATTGTTGACAAGTTCCATCCTTCAAAACTCTTCTGTCAAAATTTGAGCCAAATAAATTCATTATTTTACAAGTTACAGTATCTGAAAACAACCAACCTATGAATTTTTTCGCAAAGATGGAAAAAAGTGGATTTCGTGTGTTGATTAAACACTACTCGATAAATATTATTCGGACTCTGCTCCGTCTTATGGAATGGTCCAGAAGTGATTTACCAAATTTTTGTTGTGGTCGTACGAGCACAAAAACCATACCAAGTCCAGGATGTCTAAATGATATCACTACACCAGAAATGACCAATAAAATCCACGATATTGTTTTGAACGACCCGCAAGTAAAAGTGAGTTAGATAGCTGACACCGTATCCATCTCAAGTGAGCGTGTGGTCAATATTTTGCATATAAATTTGCGCATAAGAAAACTCTGTGCAAGATGGGTGCCGCGATTGCTCATAATCAACTCAAAACGCATTTGTGTAACCACTTCGGAGAAAAATTTGGCCTTTTTTAAACCGCAATCCGAAAGAGCTTTTCCGTCGATTTGTGATGATGGATGAAACATGGATCCACCATTACCAGGCGTGTTAGATGAAATTTGCCGGTTTTACTCATGGATGTCGCTAGAGATATGTATACATTTCTATGATTTGGCATCTATGCCATATTTTTCTATGGACAATAACTTTCAAAAATACACAATTACATCCTGCCAAAATAATAGCATCATAGTTGTTTACCTCAGTGAATATGTCGAGTTTCGTTCCAAGTAAATCGCATTTGCGGAATTCGTTGCTTTTCTTATTTCATCAAAAGAAAAAAGCAGTTGAAGCTCATCGATTGCTGGTAGAAACTTATGGTGAATATGCTGCAGTGATTAGAACATGTGAGACATGGTTTCGTCAATTTAAAACTGGAGATTTCGATTTAACAGACAATGAATATCCTGGTGCAGCGAAAACGTTCGAAGACGAGGAATTGCAGGGGTTATTGGATGAAGACCCAACCCAATCGCAACAGCAATTGGCACAAACACTAAATGTGACCCGAGGAGCAATTTGCCAACGTTTAAAAGCCATGGGAAAGATCCAAAAGTATGGAAAATGGGTACCACACCAACTGAACGATAGACAAATGGAAAATCGAAAAACCATTTGTGAAATGCTGCTTCAACGGTTCGAAAGGAAATCTTTTCTGCATCGAATTGTCACGGGGGGCGAAAACTGGATTTATTTCGAGAACCCGAAGCGGAAAAAATCATGGCTTTCACCTGGTGAGGTCGGCCCATCGACTCCAAGGCCAAATCGCTTTGGCCTTAAGACAATGCTCTGTGTTTGGTGGGACCAGTGTGGTGTGGTGTACTTGGAGTTATTAAAACCTGTTGAGACGGTGAATACGGATCGCTACCGACAACAAATTATCAATTTGAATCATGCGTTAATCGAAAAACGGCCAGGATGGGCCCGAAGACATGGCAAAGTTATCCTACAATATGACATCGCACCGTCTCATACCGCTAAAGTGGTGAAGAACACGTTAAAAGCATTGAATTGGGAAATATTATCGCACCCGCCATACTCTCCAGACCTCGCCCCGTCCGACTATCACCTTTTCGCATCGATGGGACACTCACTCGCAGAGCAGCGCTTCGCCAATTTTGAAGAAGTCGAAAAATGGCTCGTCGAATGGTTTGCCTTGAAAGAGAAAAAGTTTTTTTGGAATGATATCCATGATTTGCCTGAAAGATGGGCAAAATGTGTAGAATCCAATGGTCAATACTTTGAATAAAAATTTTTTGAGATTCCCTTGTGAATTAAGTGTTTTCTTTATTGAAAAAACCGGCAAACTTCAACTAAGACCCCTGGTATACTCCGGAATCACGCGAAGGGTCAAAACTACTTCTTCTTCTTGACCTTTTTCTTGTTTGTGGCAGCTTGCACTTCTGCAAATAGCCATATCAACCGAAGGGTCAAAACAGTGAGTTAAGGTAGTACTTCACTTATTTGTGACAAAAAGTTCCGTACCTACCACGCGAGCGCCACCTAATGCACTTAATGCTGTTGCGTGGTCATTAATACAATAATTTTAGTGGAGACGGTACACACGGATGAGCGCATACACCTTCCACAATTAGCTGTCCGAGAATTGGCAACTCCGCGAATTGCTTAGTATGTTGATTTACTATTTACAAATCTCACTAGCGCGCTCTTCGGTTGTTCTTCAGTATTATATATTTCTCTTACTCAGCTGTGACGTTACCACTTACTTCCTTCATCGAAAGTGAAAGTGCGCCAAAGCGTCCAAAAACACAACAATTGGTTGGGAAAGTTGTGGCTAGTGTTTTTTGGGATGCGCATGGAGTAATCTCCATCGACTACCTTGAGAAAGGAAGGACAATTACTGGAGCATATTATGCTGCATTATTAGATCGATTGGTTGACGAAATTAGGTAAAAACGGCCACTTTAGAAGAAGAGAAATATCCTTTTTCATGGTGATAATGCACCATCTTATGCATCGAACATTGCACAGGCAAAAAAGCATGAATTGGGTTTCGAATTGAAGGGTCCGATGCAATAACAGCAGAGGCGCGTGGCCTAGTAGGAACGGGAGGGGGTACGCAACGCTAGGATTCGTTCACTTTGAATTCCAAAGAATCCTAGCGTTGCGTATCCGCTGCCGTTGCTACTAAGCCGCGTGCACAGTGGGTCCACTCATATAGGAGAAAAGGAGAACGAATTATAATGCTTGCTATCAACAAGTGGTGGCGCTATTGTCGCTACCGATGTTATTTTTAAACTGTTGTAACCATAGCAACCATATCATTGCCAGTTGAAATAATACAGCCGATGCTCATTTTACTCAACTACCGTTCGAAGCACCTCAAGCGTCGGTGATATATTTATACATTTCAGGTTAACCCACTGACGCATTGTGATGCCCTGTCGTCGACAACGTTTTACTCAACTCCTTACTATTTCCTATGTAACGCTTATTGATATTCACTTTGGGTGAATTAGGTATTTTTCAAATTCATTTTACCCGACTAGGATTTAATAAATGTTCAAATGTCCTTAAGTCCCAAGTTTAATCGACAGAGTTGAGTAAAATTACTTCAATTATTTTTCTCCGTGTAATAGTACAGTATTTAACTGTTCATTGTGATTCATATTTAAAAATTCTTGTATTTTTATTCTTTCACAAGTTATTTTCAACTTTAAATCATTTAAATTTATGAAATGGATTCCATACAATATTTTTCAAAATTTTCCGCTCTTTAGAATACATCGGGTTGGGGGGACGGGCGTTTCATTTGCATTGATATTAGTTCTTGCTATCAAAACTTGGCGGCGCTGATACTCATTTTCATTTTTTTTAAGTACCCTCCTAAAATACATGGTAGTGACCGCACTGTGGCCGCGCGCCTCTACTGTTATTGCATCGGACCCCTCAATTGCTTTTGCATCCTCCGTTTTGACTGTTTTACATGGTGTTTAGTTTTAGTTTAAGTTTGTAAATAATTCTTGATCTACTATTATTATTATTCTCTTTTGCCCGATATGGGCCGACCACTGGACTTAATCATTTCTCTATCCAATTATAATTCGCGGCTGAGCATGTGAAGTTACTTTAGTTTAACTTATGACTTGCAGTATGATACCGTAAGGGCTTGCGGCATATGGCTTGGTGAAATGGCCCCCTCTCTCCCCTTCCTTTGTGGGTTTGCGCGGGCCGTCTATGTGGGACTTCGCTGTTGCTTCGTGCAGTCTCCATATAAGCATATAACTTTGATGCTTGCTACGACTGTCATCTACGCTTGCTTCTGTCGCGTTGATTACTCTGTGGCTATGAATCTCAATTGTTAACATTGATACATTTACATGATGCATAGTTATGTCTATTTGCAGAATTGTAAGCTGCCGCAAACAACAAGAAGAAGCTTTTGCATCCACCGCATTCTCCAGACCTGGCTCCGAGCGACTGTTACCTGTTCCCAAACCTCAAAAGATGCGACTGTGTGATAGGCGTTTTGAGTCAAACGAAAAAGTTGATTGGGAAACAGAAGGGTATTTTGGAGGGTTTGACAAATTGTGTTATTTGGAAAGCATAGAAAAGTTGAATGATCGTATATTGAAAGTACATTGAGAAATCAAACCTATTTTTGCCAAAAAAATTAATTCTTATTTATTTTATGACGTCAATATCAAACACCCTAGTATATAATTAGGTTCCTCGTGGGATCCTATACTGCGATTTTCAATAATGCACAAGCGTTAATATAGGTTTTTGTAAAGGTTACGTTATGGGTTCCCACATAGCAACCAAGGCAGGTTCTCATACTTGTTTCTATACAAGGATTTACAATAGGAATACGTATTAAAAAATCTTAATGCCGAAACATTGCTGTGCAGAATTTTTCCCGTGGTACCAATTAGGGCTCGAAAGGGCATCCCCTAGTTTGAAATGAAACGCCGCACCCGCTCTGGGTCCAATCTGTGGAACGAATCTTTAAACTCACAGATTATTTGCGGCATTTTATTTCAGATCAGGGCCAAACCGGACAATTGCAAGACAAGTGGATATTCATGAAATTAATTTAAGTATCAAAAACAACAATGAATAATTTTTCAAGGTCATATATAACTTACAGGATCCCTACCTTACCGACATTTTTTTCGCCCCTCCCATTCCTACATAAAATTAAAATATCGCGTTGAAAATTTGAGTTATTAAGTAAACAGAAGTAAAGAATGCTCGTAAATTTGTATAACTATGAAAAAAAAATCCAAAAATAAATTTGTTTATAATTATAAATAATTAGGAGCAGATAAATTTTCTTTAGTGCTTTTTACCTGATTACTGAAATTTAACTCGATATCTCAATTAATGTAGAAATGTCAAGAACGAAAACAAGTTTCGGTAAGGTAGGGATCGCATAAGTCATACATGGCCTTAAAGAATAGTTTAGGAAGGAATTTATTTAAATTTTTGCTATGGATTTTGCATTCATTGAATTTTATTGTACATAGTCATCAAACCACAAACTTGAACAGCTACTTTAAGAACTTCGAAACAAATTCCATTATTAATGTTAATTAATTATTAAAAGAGGAAGCAAGTGTTAAATGCAGGCAAAAAATGGCATTTAGTGAATGTTAAAGACTAGGCACCTTGATTTAGAAAAGTTTTACGACCAGCCTTCAACTTATTGTTAGGTATGGTTCAAGAAGCAGACTTCATGGTACAGTGATCACGACGTGATTTTACGATTACCGCACCTTACAGACTCGCATTCCGTTTGTCTTCAACTTTTCATTACGTTTCACTAAACCTCGTTAACTTCTCAAACGTATGTAAAATGACAGATAAAATTTCATAATATTTATGCTATTTCAAATGATTTTTGTTTAATTTCCAAAACTAAAAAGTTCTGATTTCAGTTTGCAAATTTGGATTATATATCTTCATATGAAAGCATATTTGGAACTCGTTTTGGGTTCACTTATGAGGATCCAAATCTTAATCCGCTTAGTACGGGCAAAAAATTGAACTTTTGTAAAGAATATCAAATGGAAATGTTATCATTTTATACATGGCATTAATCTTAAATGAATATGATGTCATTGCTCATTTGGAAATGACTTACTTTGCTAATTAATAAGAAACTTTTTTCGATTATTTGCCTTGAGTGTTGTACATTCGTGATTCGCGGATGAATATTTAGAGATAAAGAAAATAGAAAACATAGGCACGAGAAAAAAATAATAAGACTCCCACAGTAAATTCACCGGAAAAAATCTTCTTTGAAAGCAAAACGTTTTAACAATTCTAATTATTGTCGCAGTGAAATACTGTATCGAAAGAATTGTTTTGATTGCTTAATAATACCTCCATTTCACATTGATTCTATTATTGATATATTTGTTTGACAAATAAAATTAAAATTAATATTCATATTCTGCACTTGCAATTAAACTCGAAATGTTGGGAAATTTTTATATTCTTTATCTCTAAATATTCCTTCGAATCACGAATGCACTACACTCAAGGCAAATAATCAAAACAAGTTTCTTATTAATCAGCAACGTAAGTTGTTTCCAAGTGGGTAATGACATCATAATCATTCAAGATGAATACCATGTATAAAATAACAAGATTTTTATTTAATACCTAATCAAACGTTATCGTCATATTGAGTTTAATATATTCCATTCATGAACAATTTGCAAGGAAGTACCGTTTTTCAAAGACTTCCCAGAAAATTCCTCCCTGTGACCTGGCACTGAGTCGGAGAAAGAAAAGTTCTAAACCACTTTTGTAGGTTTTCGGAAGATGAACAACTTTTGCAATTACACTATTAACGTAAAAAAATATTTTTTTATAGAAAAAGAAGAAAAACGAATTTTTGTAAAATTTTACGTTCTCTACTTTTTGTATTTTTCGTTATAGCGCTGTGACCCAATTATATGAATTGTAGAAAATATAGTCCACTACAATTTATATTAAGCAAATTTTTCTGTAAGACTAACCGTTTTCAGGGAAAATGAATTTAATAATAAATTCTGGATTCGAAAAAATGCTAAAGAGGAGGAGTCTCACCTATTATACTTTTCTCTTTAGTGAATTTTTACAATACACATCTTTACGTAAAGAAATTTAAGGGATAATACCACTCTAGCCCCCCCCCCCCACCCCCCAAAAGGCTATATTTAAGAATTTATATAGAGGTGGTTAATATAAATATTAATATAAAACTTGTTGGGCTTGATAAATAAACTCTTAAAATACATGACGGAAATTCTTTTAAAAAAATCGAAGGATTTCCGCCATTTTAAAATTTTGGCATAAATTTTATTGGTTGAGGTTCAGGATATAGCTTCTGTCGTACTAAATCTAAAACTCTTTGCTTTATCTAGTTCAGGTGGTCCTTCGTGGAGAAATCATCTCCCCAAGCGACCTATCTACTTTTCGAAGAATTTTGTTTGTCTGACATTTTTGTATACAAAAAATATGTAAAATCAATAAAAAAAAAATTTTTTATGTATTTTAAGAGTTTATGTTTCAAGCCCAATAAGTTTTATATCAATATTTATATTAGAAACCTCTAAAATATTCTTAAAAATAGCCTCTTTTTGGGGGGGCCTCGAGTGTTATGATCTCTTAATCCAATTCTGAAACCTCAAAAATTATAATACTCCGTATAGAAATTGCTGGGGTGCATGAATATTCGCCAAATTCTATATTTCCTAAAATTTATTTCACCGAAATTCATTTATCAATTGCTCTAATTTTTATGTTTTCGATTTATCACATAACTTAATTTTTATATTTCCATATAACTATGTATCCGGATTTTTATATTTCTGAATCATTATTTCACATAATTTCCATATTACCAAAACATCATTTAAAGTAATTTTTATTTATCCGAATTATCATTCATCATAATTTTTATATTTCTGAATTACTATTTCTCTTAATTTCTACTTCACCGAATTGTCTTGCTACATAGAAAGCATTTGAACTACAACACATCCGGCCATATTCAAATGCAGCCAATCGAAATTTTTTATTAAAATTATTATAAATTCTGATTGACTGTATTTAAATTTGGCGCTGTTATTTTTTGGCCGGATGTGTTTTAGGTCAAATACTTTCTATGTAACATGACAATTCGTTGAAGTGGAAATTAAGAGAAATTGTAATTCGGAAATATAAAAATTATGATGAATGATAATTCGAATAAATAAAAATAATTTAAATGATGTTTTGGTAATATGGAAATTATGTCAAATAACACAGCCCCACATAAAAGTGTCTTGAGCTAGAAACGAGACCCAACATTTCCTATGGATTCTAACCTGCTAATCACGAATCTAAAGGCCGTTTTATCGTGTTGTCCCTAGTTTCTACATAACCTCAAAATTTACTCAAAATTACTGGAAATGCCGGAATTCATGTTTTTTCTAACTTCGACTTTACAGTTACTACTTTCAATCACACAACATCGTGAAATTGTTCTTTGCCATTCAAGTTTGCAAAAGAACCTTATTTCCTCATATCAGTTGATCACTTGATCACTCGCGCTTCTGTTCAAAGTTTGAAGGTCGTTAAGTAGACAGTTCCACAAGGGACCATCTATATACCACGTGGACTGTTAAGAGGGGTTGGGGAGGGGCTGTCAGGCTAGAATACACGTGGACCCCCGTTCCTCTAATTCTCAAAAAATATACTAAAATGAGACAAGGTATACTCGAGGTACACTCAAATTGTTTATATTGTGCTTGCGCATCTTTCTACATATAACACCCCTCGTTATATCTATATTTTCATAAAATATGTCCACGTGGACAGAGTAATGGGGGGGGGCGTTCGTCATAATTCCACGAATGTCCACGGGGGGGGGGTCAAAAGTTGGTGAAAAATTGTCTGCGTGGTATATGGAAGGCCCCTAACGCTTAGTCCTTGAGCGGTTACATGAGATAAAAAGCGTTATAGCAATATGTTGCTAGGATGCTTTCTACTTTTGACCGCAGTTCCATGATTAAGCAAGACTGCAAATATCAATATGATGGCCGACTATTGTTGGACAATCGAAAGATACATGCCATCAAATAAAAAAGAGAGAACAAGAACGTCGATAAAAAAAAGTTTCGAAAGTAAAGAAGCTGGCTACTCCAAGCAGCTTTTTATGCTAATGAAACACATTTCCGTTCGAAATTTTATTGTAATTATGTCACACTGTTTTTTAAACAGTACCTACGAAGTAAAAAGATGTTCCGAGTTGCTGCTGAATTTAATTTGTTTAATGTTACGCTAACGTTCAAAGAAACATGTATATCGGCATTTTCAGTAATTTCCCTAAAGTTATTGAACCAAATAGACTGTTGTTCAAAAAAACTCAACACAAAACACGTCGAACTATACTTCTTGTCTATTTTTAATTTTTAAAAATCATGTAAAAAAAAATAATTTTTTCTTTAAATTCGACAATTTTGAGGTTATGTGAAAACTAGAGACACCACGACAATACGGCCTCCAGATTGGTAATTAGCGGGTCAAAATCCATAGAAAATGATGGGTCTCATTTCTAGCCCAAGACACTTTTTTTTTATGGAGCTGTGTAATGATTCGGAGATATAAAAATTTGGATAGATATTCATTTAGAAATATGAACATTAGCTTATGTGATAAATGAGAATATAAAAATTAGAGCAATTGGTACTTTGGTTACACAAATTTCGGTAAAATAAATTTTAGAAAATACAGAATTTGGAGAAAATTCATGCGCCCCGAACTTGGCAGGCCTGGCGCTATCTCGTAATAAAGCGCCGAGTCATGCTTAGGCCTCGCTTAGAGCGTTTGACAAATCCTGCCGCCAAACTAGGTCCAGTCCTGGCTTGATGTCTCATGCTATTATACAACTCGCCAGGTTTGGGCCAAGTCTGGACCATGCCAAAATTTCTGCACGAAACAGAGAAATAAGATCTGTTGAGGAACAACAGTATTTAAACTTACATTAGAAGAGGTCGGGCGGTAATAATGTGGAGTTGTAGTTCTTGGAGTCGTAATTTCAAGTGGAGGAGCTTCTACTTCGATGAAATCATTCAAGACGTTTATTCTAGGCGATTCAACTCCGACCCAATACGTAGAATAGTCCTGAGCAAAGGTGGAGCTGTGTAAAAAAGGAGACAAGACATAAAAGGTAATAAAGAAAAAGAACCTGTAAAAATGCAAAATGCATAGTGAAAAGGTAATAACAGGGAAAAGACGATTAGTAACGACTTTCGTCGAGGGTTACGAGACAACGAATTTATAACTTGTTAAACAAACCACCTATGAATTCCATTTTCTATACCTTTGAAACTTCAAATTTTTTACGGTGTGAATCAAAAGAGTATGCTTTCCTTTTTAGGTCCATTCTAAAGTGTGTTTTTGAAGTTTTTAACATGTTTTTTTATTATAAATTACAGAAGCGAATATAAACCAAAAAGTTGTAACAAATTTTTTTTTACACGAAAAAAATAGCTTGAGAAACTGTACCCAACTTTTGAACAAAGTTGGGACATATGGACAAGTTGGAGATTATTTAATATTATTATAATTTTTAAAAAGAGGAATTATATTGACGCTAAATAACAATATTTTCAATGTTGGTTGATTGGCTTTAGGGTCCATGAATGGAAAAAAAGTAGTTTTAATCACACGTTTCGACTCTGATTGGAGTCCTCATCAGTGATCTTTATTTCTAAAACATGGAAAAATGTAACTGATAAATATTGCACATATGAGTGGGATTTTTAAATACGTATTGTGAAAAACTAAAAGCATAAAAAAATTTACATAAAATTATACAGAAATTTTTTTTTTTGAGAACACATGAAAATTTTTGAGGATTAATATTCAATACTAGCACATGAACTTTGAAAACACCTTAGCTAAAAAAGACTAGAGCATGTTTATGCATAAGTGTAACTGAAAATAGGACATGCACCCATAAATCAGTCACTTAACAATCTCTTATAGTGAGTTCGTGGAAAATAATGTATTTTACAAAACAGCAACGCAAAAAAAAAGGGATTTAAACGAAAAATAAATTTATCAAAATTTCAATGACTTAAGGTAGTTCCAGCATGACATAGTGTAGTCAGAGCATTTACTATAGTCAAAAATTAAAGGTCTCGGCACATAGATACTCTCACATACTATCAAATATTTTTGGTTATGGTGATCTGGCAACGTTGCTCTCAGCAAATATATTATTATTATTATTATTATTGCTTGTACCGATGCTGTTGATACCGCGTTGTTTACAAATACTAATATTAAATTTCAAAAATGTCAAGACAATTACGGTTGAAAGGTAAATTTATAAAACAAAAAAGTGTATCGAAAAAATTAAATTTTGTTTCTGCCATGCAGGAAGCAAAAACAAAAGTTGCTGAATCAGTGGACAAAAATAAAAGTGAAACTTCTAACCTAGCCCCCATAGCACAATACCTTCCCTGAACGTTCTATGAACGTTCCCATGGAATGTTCGGAAGGTTCCATCGGAACGTTCAAGGAACGTTCCTAGAACTAAGAAAATCTCCGGGTTTTTTTAACGTTCCAAAGCAATGTTCTCTGAAAGTTCCTGTGGAACGTTCCAGGATCACTCAAAAGGAATATTGAGAGGACGTTCCGCAGCAATATTCAGAGAATATTCAAAGAGAACGTTCCTGGAACCTTCCATAGGAACGTTCAGAGAGCATTTGTATCAAACGTTCGTAGAGCTTTTCGTGGGAACATTCAGGGAACATTCGCAGGGAACGTTTTGGAACATTCCGCGGGAACATTTAGGGAACATTTTTTGAGAATGTTCCTGGAATTATTTTCTACAGCATTCAGGAAACTTTCTTTATAGATAATCCTACAGCTTCAAACATACTAATGCAGGGAATGTTTTTTATAAACAATTTTGGGCATTAATTTATAGATAAAATGAAAAGAATTAATTACAGATATTAATATTTGGTTTATATATTTTAAAATACTTTAAGTACAAAGAGGAAGATGCTATAACGTTTACTGAAACATGTTTTTAATAAAATATTTAAATAATTTACATTTTTTCATAAAAGTAACAATTGATTATCTATAATGAAAGTTTCCTGAATGCCGTAGAAAATAATTCCATGAACATTCTCAAAAAATGTTCCCGCGTAATGTTCCAAAACGTTCTCTGCGAATGTTCCCTGAATGTTCCCACGAAAAGTTCTACGAACGTTCGATACAAATGCTCTGTGAACGTTCCTATGGAAGGTTCCAAGAACGTTCTCTTTGAATATTCTCTGAATATTGCTGCGGAATGTTCTCTCAATATTCCTTTTGAACGTTCTTGGAACGTTCTACAGGAACATTCAGAGAACATTGCTTTGGAACGTTCAAAAAACCCGGATATTTTCTTAGTTCTATGAACGTTCCTTCAACGTTCCGATGGAACCTTCCGAACATTCCACGGGAGCGTTCATAGAACGTTCAGGGAAGGTATTGTGCTATGGGGGAGCTGAAGGAAGACGTATTGTGGAGTTGTCAGAACTTGGAAAAAATTTTAAATGTTTTAAATGTAGACCAGTAGTTATAAAAAATAGACGAATAATCAACCAAGTCATTAATTTTTTGAAATCGAAAATTCATTAAATTTGATGTTTTTATTGCATTTGACATAAAGTAGATTTAAAAAATGTTATAACTATTTTTATGATATTTATTCAAGTTAAATAAATATTTATTAAAATTTAAATATATTAATTCTGTTCAAATTAATTTTTATCTTTAATATACATATGAATTAAAAAAAAAATTAAAAGAAAATTAAATTAATTCTACATGGTCTCATTTATTTGATATTCATTGATTAATGATTTAATATATGTGATAAAATAAATTTTACTTCAATAAAAATTCATTGATTCTCTTTGAGATTTAAATTTCCCGCTCTGTACTCGAGACTACTCGAGACGACTCGAGACGACTCGAGACGACTCAAGCCAGCTTTGCGTATAACGTTGCCAGATCACTAGTAACCATGAAAAAAACGTGTCTAAATTGGAAAAAAAATAATGTTTGAAATTATTATATCTTCATAACAAAACGATAAAGAGTCATTTTTTTTTTTTAATAATTTTTCACAGCATTTTTTTTTACTCATCTAGTTTTTATTTAAATTCTGTCGAGTGGTATTTTTAATATAAGCGGAAATAGTTGGGTGGAGAGGAAATTTTACATGCTGTAAATGGTGAGTAACCCTAAAAATTTCGAACTTTGTTATTTCATATCTCGCGATTCAAACGGTAAAAAATTTAAAAACTTCGGAATTTAATAGTGAGCGTTATTCTTAGCCTGTCAAAAAAAAATTGGCATAATCTGTCGAAAAGTGCTAGTTCGCTGGAACTACCTTAAGGTTAGTTAAAAATAACAAAAGTCCACAAAATAGTTTTGGACGATCGTAAATTAAAATTGCGTGAGATAACTGACACCTTAAAGATAGGGTTACCAGATGGATCAGGCGAAAAACTTAGCCCACAAAATAAAAACGAAAATTTTGGAAAAGTGGTGATTTATTTCTCAACATAGTTTCCTTTTAACTCGATACACTTGACCTAGCGATGCTCCAACTTCTTTAACTCGTCTGAAAAATACGTTTTCTGGAGGTCTGCAAAGTAGGCCTCCATGGCGGCGATAACCTCCTCATTCGAATCGAATTTCTGCCCGTCGAGTGACGTTTTCAAGTTTGGAAACAAAAAGAAGTCGCACGGGGCCGATTCTCGAGAATACGGTAGGTGGGGCAGCAGTTCGTAGCCTAATTCGAACAATTTGGGCGTGGTGACGGCGGAGATGTAAGCCGGTGCGTTGTCATGGTGGAAGAGCACTTTTTTCTTCGCCAAATGGGACCGTTTATTCTGCAATTCGGCGTCGAATCAGCCCAATAATTCGGCATAGTAGAGCCCTGTGATCGTGTTGCCCTTCTCCAGGTAGTCGATGCATGTAGATCACACCTTGTGAATCCCAGAAAACGGTGGCCATCACCTTTCTGGCCGATGGGACCGTCTTTGCCTTCTTCGGAGCAGATTCGTCTGGAGAAATCCACTGTTTCGACTGCTGCTTGGTCTTTGGTGTGTACCAGTGGATCCATGTTTCGTCGACGGTCACGAAACGACGCAGAAACTCCTTCGGATTATGCTTAAACAGCGTCAAGCACTGCTCAGAAATGGTCTTACGGTTGCGCTTGTTGTCCGAAATCAGCAAACGCGGCACCCATCGCGCCAAGAGCTTTCTAATGTCCAAAATTTCATGCAGGATATGACCCACGCGGTCTTTTGAGATACCTACTGTCTCAGCTATCTCGCGCACCTTTAATCCGCGGTCTGACAATACAAGATCGGCGATTTTGGTCACGTTATCCTCCGTGGTAGCCGTTTCCGGGCACCTGAGCGTAGCTCATTCATCAAAAACCGACGTTCGACCACGTTGAAACTCGTTAAACCAATTTTTTACGGTCGTCATCGAAGGAGAAGAGTCACCGTACACAGCATCCAAGCGCTCTTTGATGCCACTGCGCGATTTCCCTTCCAAAAACAAGAATCGAATCACCGACCGATATTGCTCTTTTTCCATTTTTTTAAAATCCGCGGACGCGACAGCTTCCACACGCGGTCAAAACAAAACTACGAGTCCGATTCGGCTAAAATTTTGACAGTAGCCTTCTACGACAATGTACTACACGATAGTAAATTTCTCTTGCGATAGTGGCGCCATCGGGCGGTAAGGCTAAGTACTTATCGGACCGCCCTCGTATAAAGGAAATGGTGTTAAGCGTTGCAACTTATTAATCAATAAATTTACAAACTAAATCCAGAATTTGAATAGCGCGCGTGTTTCTATAAAGTCGCGTTCAGTATTATGCTGAGACACACAACAATATAACTGCGATTATAGAAAAACAAAAGATTTACCGTCGAAAACATTGGTTTCGTTAAAACCAGGACATTTTGCGTATTTCAAAGAAAGAAACAAGACACCAGGACAGGTAAGGCTGAAACGGGACATGTCTTGGGAAACCAGTACGTCTGGTTACCCTACTTAAAGATATTAGATTGTTACAATTTTTCACGAATATTTGGAGATGCGTAAGTTGTTTTCGAAGTGGGTGCCCCGTTTGCTCACACCCGACCAAAAACAACAACGCGTCGAGGATTCAGAGCGCTATTTGAAGCTGTTCAAGTGAGGTAAAAAGGATTTTCTGTGTCGGTATGTGACCTGAAACAAAAAGATCGTCAGCTGAGTGGACAGCAGCTGGTGAAAGCTTTCCAAAGCGACCAAAAACTTGACGATGGGCTGGCAAGGTTATGGCATGCGTATTTTTGGACGCGCATGGTATTTTGTTTTTCGATTATCTTGAGAAAGGTAAAACGATTAACAGCGACTATTACATGGCATTACTGGATCGATTGAGCTCAGAAATAAAATAAAAAAACGGCCGCACATGCAAAAGAAAAAAGTGCTGTTCCGCCAAGACAATGCACCGTGCCACAAGTCCATGAAAACGAGGGTCAAATTGAATGAATTAAGGGGCACAACTAGTTTGAAATTTTTAAAATTTTGATTTTTTTTTTTTGCATTCTTCAACAGCCTAGCAGGCGCTTTTTGAAGAAGAGGAATGTGAATTGTATGGGCCCGGAATAGCAGATTGGCTCCAGGTACGATATTTGAAAATTTATAAAAATGAAATCAGTACTCTTATCTTTAAACGCGTTTTTCTCAAAACTCCATTTTTCAAATTTGAAAATGATCGACTTGGGTCTTTTTTTAGCATATTTAGTATTTATATTTCCATACAATGACCCTCTAGTTTTTTTTTCAAAAATCCGCCATTTTGTTGCATTTTAATTTTTTTTACAATCGAGGGTCATTGTAAGGTAAATGTAGCACTGCTCGGACATGTGCCAGAGTCCGGACAAAGTCAATCGTTTCCGACTTTTGTTAAATGAATAATTAATAAATTTCATTGACATTTTTTTTTTAAGTAAGCTGTAGCTAAGAAGTAAAGACGACACGAAACATTTTGTTTTCTTGAGCAATAGTTTAAAAAAAAATTAATATTGTGTAAGTCGATGTCAGTTATTTCTCAGAAAATATTACGCGCTTACTGTTGTTGTTTATTGTGTCCTCAGACACAATCACCAAGACTAGCGCCGCAACCTTTTAGTGTTGTGCCAGTCGCCGTCAATCAAAAAGTTATTGACTTTTCATGCTGTAATAGTATATTATGTGCCTAGGCGCATAATGAGGGTAATTGCGCGACGAGCGACAATGCTCGCAGGAGATCGAAGCCGAGACGAAGCCGAGGCGCGATCAGTCCTGAGAGCATTTTAAGCGAATCTCGTAATTACCCGAATTGTGTGCATTGGCACATATTCTATTTTATGTGACTTCGGCGCATATGCGAATTTTATATGCGTACACTCGAATCCAATCTGAAAAGGTCGAAATTGCCGTGATTATCGCCCATCTCACTTGACATTTCGCGAATACTTCCGGCCATTTTGATTTTCTCGATCTTGTGTAGTAGTAGCGTATTATAGAAGAAGCATGCGCAGTTAAATGTACAAGGCTTTGTCAGTACGGTGCCAACGCTGTACGGAGGAGAAGAAGAATAAGAAGACGATTACGCTCCGCTGTATCGTAATAAGCACATGCGCAGTTTAATTTTTACATTACATTCCTCTGTATCGTAATACACAACATTACGCTACTCTGAACTGTAGCGTAAAAACGAGTTCACGCGCCGGAGGCACATAAAATACAATACGTGCCAATGCACACAATTCGGGAAAGTATGAGACTCGCGACAATACTCGCAGGACTGATCGCGACTCGGATTCGTCTCGGCTTCGATCTCCCGCGAGCATTGTCGCTCGTCGCGCAATAACCCTTATTGTGCGCCTAGTCACGTAATATACTATTGTTTAACACAAATATTGATTGATTGTATTAAAAAGTTCGTTAAAAACAAAAATAAACGTGTTATATATTGTTTCAATCAATGTGCTTTTAATAATTATCTTGTCCGGAGACTCGAGCATGCATTTCCGGCCACTCACGCAATCACATTTGATTTGTATATTTTTATGAAGAAAATGATTTCCCTAATATTTCTACTATGATAAATTAATAATAGATTGCAATTTCATAGAAAGGTTTATTATTTGTACCGCTCTGATGTCTTAAGTGTCCGAGGACTGGTGCATTTACCTTATAGGAAATATATTCTAGTTTAATAAAATTTTTGGTTTTTTACATTCTCATCATGGATGAGAAGGTATTGGTTTTATGTGAAAAATGACTTTCAAAATTTTCATCAAATCTTTACGTTTTGAGACCCCCTGAGTCAGAAAAAATGGTTTTTACGAAAGTGTCTGTCTGTCTGTCTGTCTGTCTGTCTGTCTGTCTGTCTGTAGGTCGTGTGCGGCATAACTCTCAATAGAATTATCAGATTGAATTGAGCTTTGGCACACTTTATCGGAGCCGAAAAAGTAAGGACAAGTTCGTTAACCAGCCACATCCAATCAAAATTGAGGGATGGAGCACTACTTTTGTGTTTTTGAAAATAATTTTTTGAAAAAATCAAAAATTCCAATCCTGGTTTTTGATAGTGCTCATAAATCTCTAAAAATTATCCTAATAACATTTTTTGATTGAATCAAAATTAGAAATGTTACAGCATATTCAAATTCGAAGAAAGTCAATATCAAAATTCCATTTTCCAGTTAAATTACACGAGATACGAAAAAACGTTATGATACAATATTATTGAATACATAAAGACCTACAAATTTGAATTATAACATTTTTTCATAAGATGCATATTTTTCTTTTTAATTAAAGAAAAAACTATTGAAAATCCAAAATTCAATTTTTTAACAATAATATTGGAAATACCAAAAAAACGTCAGAATACAAAGTTGTTCGTTTCAAAAAGATCTACAAATTTTGTCTGACACAGTTTCTGATAAAAAATATATTTTTCGTTTCAATTCCAAAAAATACGATAAAAATGAAAAAATTCCATTTTTTAGACAAAATATGTGAGATGCAAAAAAAACATTTAGATGGAAAATTGTTTGCCTAAATGAGGTCTACAAATTCTGATAAAGAAATTTCGGGACAGGATGTATATTTTATGTTTTGATTTTTAATATTGAAAAAATTCGATTTTTTCACCAAAATATGTGAGATACGAAATAAGCGTTGTTCTGCAAAATCGTTTCCTTAAATAAAGTCTACGATTGTTTTTCCTTTTTAGATATGTGGAAGAAAGTAAATTCTTTTAATCATGTAATTTATTAAAAAGTTATACTGAAATGTATACAGAAAATCGAGCGCGAAGCGCGAGTGTCATGATGAGAATGTGTTCCTTAAGGCCGATAGAGCCTTAAGTAAATTGAATTTCCTGTTTCACTTAAATTCAAAAAGAAATTCAGTGACTTTGAGAAAATGTGTAATTCACATCATCTGTAATATTATTATAAAATTGGTTTGAGCTTCAGTATCAAAATATAAGAAATAAACTTAAATGTATGCGAAGAGCACAAGACCGAGCGCGCAGCGCGACGATCGAATCGCGCGCCCTAGGCGCGCTCAATCTTGCGAGCAAAGCGAGCTGCGCGCGATGAGAATGTGCCCGCGAAGCGGGCAGCTTTTTTTATTTCAGGCACTGTGAAGGCTATAATCACTGCAAAAGTGGGAGAATTTTTTTGATAAAAAATCAGGAGATAGTGGATAACTTGCTGAAAATCGAAATTATTGTGATTCAAAAAATTTTGTTCAATGAAATATTTTTCACACTGTCACGCCTTAAATCAACGTCAAAATATTTTCGAAAATGATTGAAAAGGTTTGTGTATATTTTTAAACTCTTTTAATTTAAATCTGTAAAATTTAACTAAAATTTAACTCATTTAGATTTGGAGAGTTAACTCTCTGAATATGACTTGCATTCAATTGAAAAAGTACACAATTTTTCGAATGTTTCAAACATATAATTATTTTCGATTCTTAAACATTTTAAAACTTCTAAACTGTCAGCCATGTAACGAGAACTATGCTCGTGAATATAGACGGGAACGAGCGGGAATGAACAAATGACTTTCGATGAGCTCGCTCGAAAGATATTCTCGTCAATCGAGAAAAACATTACGAGAGATAAGAAATTCTCGTCTCGGTATGCAACTCTACCGGAAACTTATTGAGTCATGTGTTAATCACATTTTATGTCCTCCTATATTCTTGCTACTTTCTTGCCATTTTATTGAACAATCAGGAAACTGTTTCTTATGACAAATTTTAAGAAAAAAAAATTTATCTGAACACGAGAAGACGAAACGAAACAAAACACGAAACTTTATACACTTATACATTTAAGTCATTCAGCTTAGATATTTAAAATGCGATTTTCCACAATTCAGTTTTTATTCGAAAGAATTTTCATTTGTTTGTATCAGATTTTTTCTATTTCTTGTTAATGCATAAACGTGGTCTAGTTTTTTTAGTTTAGGTGGTTTTAACGTTTATGTGCTAGTATTCAATATTAATCCTTAAGAATTTTCATGCGTTTTCAAAAAAATTAAATAGTCTGCAACTTGGATACGTCCCGACATTGCTAAAAGTTATGTAAAGTTTCTCGAACTATTTGCCTGCGTGTAAAGAATTTTGGTTTCCATTTTTTTTTTCTAGTGTATTTTTCCATCCACTTTATTTTTTATTTTGTTGTACTTGTTTCATTCAAATTGTGTTTGATTTTTGGCATTAAATATTTAAATCACAAGTAAGCTTTACAATTTAAATCAACGTGCGATAGTAAAGAAAGATGTTAACATCTTAAAACATGATTCTAGTAGAATAAATGGCAAATTTTTTTTATTTATTACTGGCCGGCATCTTTGTCAACGAAACAAAAATTTGATGAGTCCTTACTTGAAGATAATAGTTCCTTCATAATTAGGAGGCGCCTTCCAATCAAATTCCAAATTCCGCTTATCTACTGTGTTTGTGTGCGTTACAGCATTCTGAAAAATAAAAAAGAGACAAAAACTTTATCAAGTATTCTATCATTCTTTTGAGATTATAATTGAGTTCAAAGTAAATGTGAATTAAATTTTCTCAATGTTACTAATTTTGTTTTTGATTTCAAATAAAAAATGAAATTCAATTTACTTGAAGCTCTATTCTCCTAAAGGCCATGGATCAACCAGACCACGTGACCAAATTTCTGTAAAAGTTCATGTAAGATAACTTTTTTATTTCACAAAATATCTTCCTGAAAATTTGGAAAAAACAACAGAAGTCGATAAAGAACGTCTGCAAACTTCGTTTGAGTGAAAATTTTGCAAGAATTTTTTACAAGTAATTGTAATTATCGATAAGTTTCACAATTTTTCTCAAAATGTATGCTAAAAAAAGTTAACAGACGTGCTTTATTGTCTTTCGGTACATTTCTCAAATTTTCAGAAAGATGTTTTGTAAATTAAAGAAGTTATCTTACGTGAACTGATTCCTACTTTACCGCCATTTCAGTTTGTGTAACCCTATTTCTATAAAAATTAAGACAGATAACTGAAAATTTTTAGAATGAAATAAAATACATTATTATAGATCTGCCTGGTCATCAATGTTTATAATTATTGAAAAAAAAATTTTTTTAATTTGAAATCTTTATGTGGAAAAAAAGACGCTTTCGACTGCGCTGGGATTCGAGCGCAGGTCTTTCGATTGGTCTTAGTGCATTTCATTTACTCTCACAAATTTTTAACTTATTATCTCATGTTTTACAGAAATGGAGTTACACAAATGGAAAATGCTTATAAGGTAGGAATCTAGTCATTTGTATATCTTCTGGAAATAAACAACTTTTTCCCTATTTTTTTTTTCGTATCCCGCGTAGAGTTTTACTTAGAAAGAGAGTTTTTTATTTTTAATAACACTTTTCAACATTAAACAAAAAATGTAACTCCTACGAAATAATGGTTAATACCAAAATTTGTAAATCTCTTTGAAATAATTTTATTTTTTTAGATTTTGCCGTATCTCATATATTTTGGCGAAAAAAACGAATTTTTGAATTTGACAAAAACCTTTTTTTATGGATGAAACCAGAATCATTGGTTAAAAATGGACACTGTCGCAAAAAATATTTTCTCTTACTCAGAGCATCTCAAAACGTCAAAATTTTATGAAAATTTTAAAAGTCATTTTTTATATAAAACCAATACCTTTTCATATGATGATAATGTTAAATTAAATGTATTGGTACATAGTAATTAATACGTTTACATTTCTATCGAAATATCTTTATCTCTTGTATAATCATAAAATCTAACTTTTTTAAAGAGAAAAGAATTCATTTGGAGCGAGTAGATCACTTTTTCAGAATCTTTTATACTTCTTTTCATAGTCATCTCCATGCGAGAACACTTTATACGAAAAAATAATTGCATTGAAAGAGAGTCGCAATTTTTTTTAAAATTATTTTCATCCAGAGAAAACAAGATCGTTTCTCTTCTGTCACACGTTCGGCCTCATTTTCAAGTATCTATTATGTACCTCAGGTTTCTCTATATCGACTTTCAAAGTCGAGAACTTTTAAGAGCACTTTCATCGAGAGAATTTTTTAATTTGAACTTTTCTCATTTAAACGACTTCTAGTAATAATAGATTTCTTTGAAAGCATACATTCAATTGAAAGATTAGGATTTGAAGAATAAACAACATGGACATTTTTAAATTTGGAAAGAAAAGTATAAAACAATAGAAAATTATAAATCGAGACTGGAATCTTCGTAGCTCAGGTGGTAGAGGATTCGACCAGGAATCAAAAGATCCTGTGTTCGCTACCCAGCAACTTTAAACCTTTTTCTCAGAACATTTTTCTCAAATTAAAAAAAAAATTAATGAATTTATAAAATATTTTAGGGGATCCGCAACCTTTAATATTTTTTGGGTTTAGACCTTCCATATAATTTTTTCATGTTTAGTACCTACTATTTAGAAACTTTTTTACGATTTTTTAAAAATTCCAACACTTTTATGTATTATTAAACTAAAATTTTTGAGATTTTTGGATATTTTTTTGGCATTTTTTCATTTTAAATAACTTTTTAACCATTTGTCATGATTCTTTTTTTATTTTGTTCCTTACAATGTGTAACAACTTTTTGGGTATGGAAAGTACTCTAGCTAAAAAAATAACGACGAAATTTTTTTTTTATATTTTGGAATATTTTTATTTATTATTTTATTTTATTTGGAACTTTTCTTTCAGTAATTTTACCTTATTTTCCATATCCAAAAAGCTTCTACACATTGTAAGGAACAAAATAAAAAAAGAAAATTTTTAGTTTAAAAATACGTAAAGGTGCTGGAATTTTTAAAAAAGCCCAAAACCTTTCTAAATAAAGGTACCAAACGAAAAAGAATAATATGCAAGGTCAAAACTCAAAAAATATACACTATTTGGAAATTCATTGGGTAATGAAATAAGAAAAGTGAAATTAATAATTAAATAAAGAAATAAAACAATTTTGAAGCATTACGTGAGTTGTGGACGGTTCCCAATTCAAATTAGAGAAAATAAATAAATAAATGATAAGTCGTTGAGAAAGAAAAGTTATAATTAATTCACTTACTTTCAAGCCCTCGATGCATTCGACGTGTTTAGTTAAGGGTGGAATACTTGTGAATTCCCCGACGTATTCTCCAGTTGATACATCTCTGGCAAGGATCATGAATCCCTGATAAGGAAGTCCTTCGGGACTTCCAAGGATGAGTCGAACCCTCCCTTGTCCAGCTGAAGGCAAAACTTGGTATGGAGGTGGTGAATTTTGACGATGTGTTTCTGGATGACCTGGTACTAATGTAAAACATGTTTTTGGTGGTGCTCCACTTGAATATCCCAAAACTCTTGTGGTCAATAGGTTTGCCACTAGTAGTAGGTAAAGAATAGAATTCTGTGCTGTAATATAAAAGATATTTGTTAGTTAAAGGTTCCCAGACTTTAATGTATTTATTTTTATTTAATTATAATAACGTTTTGTAATTAGTCATATAATCTCATTGAATTATGATCAAATTATTATAAATCTACTATTCTCTTAGACATATGAGATTCATTAATCCGATAAGGAAAAATTCTTGACCTGGCCCTGACCTGGAACCGGATAGGTAGATAAAGTCTCTCAATAATGACATAATCCCGTGTAAAAATTTCGAGCAGCCAAATCTGGCTCCAGTCGGGCTGGCTGATTTATCCCTAATTTTGAATTCCTAATCTGGCCCTGGTCAGGGCCATGACAACATTTTTTCACGAGATAATCTTTTTACTAGACCTGGCATAGACCTATCTATGAGTTTCATATCAAGCCAGACACTGCCAGGCCTAGGCTTTGTCTAGGCCGTGTGAAGTTTTCTGCGTGAATCAATTATCGGGAAAAAGTTCTTTGACTGGCTCTAACCTGGCATGAAATTTTAAAACAGATTTTGACCTGTTTAGGTTTATTATCTCGATTTTGAGTGTTATAATCTGTTTTCCCGGCCAGGCCTTGGCCTGGCACTGATTTTTATACCAAACCAGAGTTTTCCAGGCCTTGGCTTCGTCTAGGCCATGGAAAAATCTCTGTATGGGTTTAATATCTGTGAAAACAATTCCTCGACCTGACCATATCTTGGAAAGAAACGCTGAGCCAGTTCTGGGCTCCATAAGTACAATGAAATTTTTTAAAAATAGTTTTCTATTATTTCAAACAAGAAGTTGCATGGCCTGGGCCTGAATAGAGCCACAGTACAAATTCTGCATGATGCTTAATATTAGTACTAAGATCTACGAAACTGGCCCTTTATTGGCACGACTCGGAAAACCAGGATGAATCATGGTCAGGTGAATGGATTATTCCAAATATGACGTCGTTATAATGCGTTCACTAACCTGGGCCCAAGCCTGGCTCACTGTTTTATAACAAGACAGAGATTATCAAGCCTGGCTCGGTCTAGGTGAAGTTTTAAATTCTGCGTGGTTTTGATATCCGTGAAAAAACTCCCCGACCACATTTCCTTTTTCTATTAATTACCTTTTATTCAATGGTTCAACAAAACTAGAAATCTTTCGAATTTGATTTCTCATTGAATATTCAACCATGTTTTGAAATTTAATGATGAGTTTAAAATCTTTCATTTTCTTCTAATATTTAACGGTCAACCCTTCTTATTAGTATGTACTTCTAAATTATTGATAGGAATGAGAACACTATTTATCAAGACACGTAATTTCTTAGTATTGATACATGAGGAAATTCTGAACGCGTAATCTTGCAAATGAATTTTTTTATTTATGGTTTTCTCGAAGTGATTGCGATCACGTATTTATATATTCATGATTTTATTATTGGCAAAAGTCTCATCGTAAACTTAGTATTCCAAGAAATGTAAACCAATATAATAGTAACGTCAGCGATCGTTGTTGAGCTCATGAACTATCTTGTCTCTTGTCTGAGAAATATCCGAGCAGTCAATTTTATTATTACCACCTCATCTAAAAATAAATCATTGTCAATCCCGGGCAGAAATCGCCAAACACGGCCCAGATTGATCAGATTACGGGCAGCCTAGTCTGGCCGCAGTCGGGCTGTCTTTCATCCCTAATTTGGGATTCCGGATCTGGCCCCAACCGGGGCCATGATACAATTTCTGCAAGGGATGATACTACCCTTGCAGAAATAGCCAGATATGACCCAGAACCAGTCTTCGCAGAACGTGGACATTCTCGGCCCCCACCACTAACCCTTGTGGATCCTCACACAACCAAACGCGGCGTGTGCAAAATTAGATATAACTTATTTTATTTATAAATAAACATACCTTTTATTCACACTTATATATTGAAATTGTCATGTAAACAATGTTACGTATTTTAACATTTTTCTCAAAGTATTTTATTACTATATATCATTTGTCAATTTGGTTTCATACTGAAGAAATCTCGAGGTGTAATTTCGTATTTAACATTAGACATTAGACGTATTCAACATATTATTTATACATTCTAAAATAATTAAACCTTTTATGTACACTTATATATTGAAATTGTCATGTTAATTTTTTCAAGTATACTACAATTTCTTCAAAGGTATTTTATGTTATAGTAATAGTTAGTCAAATTTGCTGCATATTTAATAAATTGCAAGGTGTAAATTCGTTTGCAAATGTAAATATAATTTATTTGTTTCAGTAATCAGACACAGGCATGAAAATTATTATATAATTACACATCAGAGATGATATGTTCACCATCTGTTGTTTCAGCTTTTGTTAAAGTGACTTCATTTATATAATAACAGATTAATTTTTGTTTCCTTATAATAGCATGAAAGTTAATAAAATTTTGCGTTTAATTAGCCAAATTTAATGACCAAATATTGATCTTGTAAAGAAATATTACAAAAAACGTCAAATTTCAATCGTTTTGAAGAATATTAATAACTATAAAAATATAATTAACATTTTAAAAACTTCTGAGTCTTATTTCAAAAGTGAGTCATAGTTATTAGGTAATTAATTTGGATATTCATGGAATTTTCTTCCTGCATACTAAAAAGTCGTAAATCGAAAGTTCCAGGCTCGAATCCTCGCACAGTAGAAAGCGTCTCTTTTTCCACAGAAAGATTTCAATTTTTTTATAATTTATTCAAGCTTTTGATAAAAGAAACCTTTTATTTACCATTACATATACAAATTGTAAAAAGGTTATGTATTTTAAAAACATTCCAAAGTATTTTATTCGAACCTTTTATTTCTTAAATTTGAATTTCATGTTTTATCTTATCTAGATATGAAATATTCACCACATAATTTTTTAAATTCAAATAATTTATTTAAAAAGCTAAAAAATATTGAAATTGGTATTTTTTTAAAAACTCTAAGCATTTGTTGACTTCAAATTTAATGTAAAATTATTTCTTATGTCTTCAAATCATCCTAAAATTCAAAAAAATCTTTAAGATATTTATTTTACGTGAATCTTTTTCAAAATATCTAGAAAAGAAGTGAAATATCTTAAATAATATATTTTGTCATTTTGAATTTGTCGTCTGCTTCGCGCCTCTTTTACACGAAGTCGAGAGAAACATAATTTCCGATCTTGGCTCAACAGCCGAGAGCGCAAGAGCGTGAAATCGGAGCGAAAAAGTGGGGACACGTCACGTTTGGTTGTGTGAGGATCCGCAAGGGTTAGTGGTGGGGGCCGAGAATGTCTACGTTCTGCGAAGACTGGTTCTGGGTCATATCTGGCTATTTCTGCACGGGTAGTATCATCCCTTGCAGAAATTTTATCATGGCCCCGGTTGAGGCCAGTTCCGGAATCACAAATTATGGATGAAAGACACAGCCCGACTGGGGCCAGATTAGGCTGCCCGGAATCCGATCAATTTGGGCTGGCCGAAAACGTCAACGTTCTGTGAACACTTCCTAGAACATTGAAGAAAATCACGGCTCGATCAGGGCCCGGTCGGGCAAGACTAGTTCCTGATTACAGCCCGGTCAAAACCCAGTCGGCCATATCTGGCCCTTTCAGGCCGAGTATTTCATCCCTAATTTGGGACTCCCGATCTAGCCCCGACCAGAGCTGTGAAAAAATTTCTGAACGGGTATATATAATTATGACAATGAATTTTGCGCAAATAGGGTTCGGATAGGGCATTGGCTAGTTAAAACAAAAACGCCACCCCCGATTTTGACCGATCCTGCAGAACGGATTATCGCAACGTATCAGAGCCAGAACAGAAATTTTCTGCACAGGATATTTTGATTTTAAGTTGAAATTAAAAGTTCGATATATTTTTCATTTATTTCAATGCAGTCTTCAGTGAATTTAATTAAAGTTATCGTTCGATTTCCGTAAAAATGTAGAAATTGCTTTTCCAATCGAATTCTGTCCTGTTATTCAAACTAGTCGTTCCATTTCCATAAATCTCAGTACGTGGCGCGGAATTGGTTACTTTTTATCGTATTTTCTGCACTTGTCCAAGCAGTAGGTGTTTACCGGTGGCCAATAAACCACAGCTAATGACGTGACACTGCATGTGTACTGTCGATGACGCATACATGAATGTTGACCGCAAAAATATCGTATGTGCTATAAGCCTTGTACTCAATTCTTCTAAACAATGCTAGTAAGAAAAAGTAGGATAATAGCTTTTCTTGGTAATAGTAAGTCCGGCGACGTTTTGAGTTTTAATTCAAGAATGAAATTAATGAATGAAGAAGAGAAATGAATTTCAGGGCCGTATCTAGAGAAAAGCACATCCTCCGTTCTCACAGTTTCTGAATTAATAACAAATGTAATTACACTACGATTTGATGTATGCACATTTGAAAAAATATCTTTAATGATATGTTTCCTCTTGTCGCACGTATAATTGAAAAGGAAGCTATTATAAATTGCCATGAAATATTTTTATTATTATAAATAACTTGAATGACTTGCTTCATAAGTTATAAAAATATAATAAACATGTCGGATATAATCCCTTAATTTAAATTAGTAGGAATTTACTGATAAAATAGCTGTAAATGGATTATTTACTATTTTGAGTGTAAATTTTTACTGACAATCACCCAATAAGAAATTTACAACGGGCGCGGTACTGCGCCCGTACTGGCAAGTGCGGGCGCAGTACTGGCATATGTCGGGGATGATAACGATGTTCTATACTGGTCTGCCAGTGCTGGTCTCGTACTGGTTGTCGGTGCTGGCATTTGGTACTGGTGCGGTACTGGCATATGTCGGGCATGATAACGATTTTTTAAAAATTTTATAAGCATTTGAACACTTCAAAAATAAACTTTTAGCAAAATTTGATGCCAATAAATGTTCAAAATTTGAATCAATATATGTTTTCATATTCAAATTTCCATACTTCTCATCAATTTTGTACATTTAAAAAATGTTCAATCAGAGAGATGTTTTCTATTAAGAAGATATAAACATAAATTCCTACATCAATTTCTTATTTTTTAACCAAGAAAAAGAAAATACTGAAATGATTTTTCATAAATCCCATTAAAAACGTCGTTATCATTTTGCATGGTGCCCTTGTTGTGCCAGTATTGAACCGACGCTTGGCATAACTACGGAAAGTACGGGCTAACCAGTGTTGCCAGATGTCTGAGTCGCTTTCCCCCTAGATTAGTCCCTATTTTCCACTAAAAAAAAAAATTTCCACTAGATCCTGAAATTTTTTTTTTAATAGTAAAATTCTTATATGTACATGATAAATTTTTCTTTTTTCAACATTTAAACGCTATGTATATATTGTTTTTTAAGAAGAAGAAAGAATTTCAAAGGAGTTTCTGGTGCCAACCTAACGTTTAATGACGCGCGTTTTTAAAATTAGGAATTTATTTCGAAACAGTAAATAATGAGAAATTATATTGATTAATATTTAATCGCTGGTAATGTCTTTAAAAGTGTTGATAAAATCAAAGAATATTATAAATATGGTTATTTTTCAAGAAGTTTTATTGACTATTTAAAGGAAAGAACAGTTATAATTTACTTGTGTTTTGGTCATTTTTGGAACATGTGTACAATAAACCAATGAAATTGAGCGATAATACTCGCCTAGGAAGTACAACCAATCACATGGCTTATTTCAAATTAAACAATTCCCAGGTGGAAATTTACAACTGGCTTGGTACCGCGCCAGTACCGCCGGGCGGATGTCGGTACTGGCATTGTACTGGCACAATACCGGGTGGTATTATAAATACCTGTACCGGCGCTGTACTGGAAATAGTAGTATGCCTGTACCGAAGGACAGTACTGGCGCGGTACTGGCATTAGTACAAAATGTCACTCGGCTGGGAGTTGTCTTTTAGTACTGGGGTGGTACTGGGAAATGTACCGAAAATCTGTATTGTACTAAGATAAAAAATACAGGGAAAGTTTGAGTTAAGACTAATATTTACCGTTTTGAACGGCAACGGAGGGATATTCGCTTGGTAGGTTAAGTTCACTGTTTTCAAAGTAAAATATCTGTTTTCAAGCTAGAAAATTTTTTCTGAGTAAATTGACAATACTTTTTCGTTACACGTACACCGAAAAAAAATCTCAGTAGGTTTGACTACTTTTTAACTTACATTCCGTAGTTTGTAAAGGCCCCAGTGTCATTTTTGAAGTTAAGTGAACTGCAGGAACATAGGTAAATCAAATAAGATCAGTAGTTGAATCGATGAATATTCTTAGTACATTTCAAAACTTTATTTACTTTCAAGCAGTCTTTAATTTACTATTTTTATATACAAACCTACCTACAAACACACATTCCCCTCTACACTACACAAACGCTCGTTTGGGTAGTATTAAAAATTATTCTTAACGCTGCGGGTTCGTACCCTCTCTACTTATAATTAACGCATTACTAACCTAACGATTAAGCCTCTCGGCTGCGCACGCTTGGAATACAAGAAAGAAAATAGCGCTTATAACCTTCAACTACTGCAGGGCTGTGTAAGAAGTGTATAGGCCCCGTGTAATCGGGAATTTTTAGATTTTAGCCTAATTTATGATTCTGATTAAAAATTTTTAAGACTTTTAATTATTAAATCGATTTTCTATAAAATAAAATATTTTTGAAAGAAAGCGATCAAATTTTTGAATTAAAGAACATTACATAATAAAAAGATTTATATACATTTTAGAATTATTAACTTCTATTATTCTATATTAGTGATACTTTATACAGGTTATGATTCCTTTAATTTTTGTTTTCAAGAGTAAAATCAACGTATGTTCAGAATCTAAAAAATTTGAGTTTTTTCAATTCCAAAAATATGATGGAACTTTTGAATCAAGAAAATTATCTCATAACGAAATTATGCATTCAAGTTCGCAATAAGTTATTCCAACTTATGAAGTACTATTAAAAAAAATAGTACACATGGACTCCATACTGGGACAGTACTATACCAGTACCGCGCCAACGCTCGGCGCGGTACTAATGATCAGTACTAGCATTGCTCCTCATTTACAACTGGCGCGGTACCATGCCGTTCGTAAGATCCGACATTTCCGGCTGGGTACACTCGTTTACTTAAATCAGAATAATAATATCAAGTCGAAACTAAGGAACGTCTTAAAGACGTTGGTTTTAAAACGCAGAAGCAGCTCAAGATGAACTTTGTATATTTCCAATATTTTGATAATAAATAAATTTAATTCTTAAATTACACTCTTGAAATCCGAATTAGTCAAAACTGACTAATTGTTAGTTAAATTTAAGTAATTTTTAGTAGAAAACGTTACAGAAACATTAGTAAAAATAAAATTACTATAATTAATTAGTCAAATATATTAAACTATTAATTATTGTGAGATAAATCAATTTATCTATATCTGTACTGGGGCAATACTGAACCAGTACCGCGCCAACGCTCGGCATAAATCCTTGAGTCGGTTTCTAGCCAGCATTTGGACACCATACAGGGGCAGTACTGAACCAGTACCACGCCAACGCTCGGCATGAATCCCTAAGTCGGCTTCTAGCCAGCATTTGGACTCCATACTGGGGCAGTACTGAACCAGTACCGCGCCAACGCTCGGCATAAATCCCAAATTAGGCTTCTAGCCAGCATTTTACTCCAAACTGGGGCAGTACTGAACCAGTACCACGCCAACGCTCGGCATGAATCCCTAAGTCGGCTTCTAGCCAGCATTTGGACTCCATACTGGGGCAGTACTGAACCAGTACCGCGCCAACGCTCGGCATAAATCCCTAAGTCGGCTTCTAGCCAGCATTTGACTCCATACTGGGGCAGCACTATACCAGTACCGCGCCAACGCTCGGCGCGGTACCAATCATCAGTACTGGCATTGTTCCTTATTTACAACTGGCGCGGTACAATGCCGTTCGTAAGATCCGGCATAAGTCCGACTTTTCCGCCTGGGTTACGGTTATTGGAGGATATTAGAGATTTTAAAATAAAATAAGATAAACCCCTAAAAAAAACCCTGAATAAAAAAAAACCACTAAATTTTCCCACTAAAGAATTTCTCCCCTTAAATTTCCCACTGAAGGACCAAAAATCCCCTAAATCTAGTGGAAAAACCCCTAATCTGGCAACACTAGGGCTAACCATCATTCAGTTCATGTGCATTTGGCCTGAGTTATGCCTGAGTTAAGCTCGTAAGTAAGTTATAGCTCGTACTATACCTGCACTGGTCAGCCAGTGAGCCAGCACTGGCTTGCCATTACAGGCGCAGTTGTATATATGGGCGTAAGTACGAAATTTCCGATTGGGCAGTGGTAGTTTACTGTTTGATTAGTAAAACCAGTTTTACCGATTAAGGGATAAATTTCGGAAAGGTCTCACCTCCGATTTTTTTTTAACCACATACAGCCAAGTATTTTAATGCGTTGATAACGGGAATGATAGTGAAAATTGGTTAAAATGCGATTATTATGGTAAAAACCATTTAAAAACTCATAAAAATCATGGTGTTTTTGCGTTTATCTCAGCAAACGCGCAAAGTTCCTAAAAATATTTTAAACAAAAGTTGTAAATCTTGCCGAAATAGATATTTTATGTTCAATCCTATTTCCTCTTCGACCAATAGTTTTGAAGGAAAACGTTGATAAATTTGATGGAGTGTAGCAGGTTTAAGTACAATGAGCGTCAGGTCTTTCATCATCGTCCGCGCCCAGGATACTTCAGGACTGTTGCTCACTACTGTCCAGATATACGAATTAATTATACCACACCCTTTGTTTCCATTGTGTTTAAAAACATCGTCCACTGTCGTACAGAGATACATATTAATTCTACCATAGCTCTTCCCGCCGTGTTTAAAAAAAATGAATTATAATTTTTGTTGGATATTTTATTCAACTAATTTTAGCTTACGGAATCGATAATATTTCAATTGAAAAATTCAATCTTTTTTAATTATTTCTTTAAAAAAACCGTGGACTTTTCAATAAATAAAAAGAATGTTTTTTATGGGATGTTTTACCATGAAAATAAAATTTGCGCTAATTTTCACTGTCATTTTTGTAATGATTACATCAAATACGTATGTTAATAAACTCGTAGATAAATTGTTTTCTGCAGAGGTTAGGCATGAAATTTTCATATTTATCATTAACTATCGAAAACTGTCACTCGGACGAAAAAAATAGATTGAGCATAAAATGTGTATTTTTACGAGATTTACAACTTTTATACAAACTTTTGAAAATTTCGTGTATTTGCTGATGTGATGTCCCGATTTGTCTCGAGCTCATATGTCCTTCTTGGTTTTATAAAAATAAATCTAATGATGCAGAAAGGTTTAACCAATTTACTCTCTAGATGTTTGTCATTGAATTGTGTGACGGATGTGTACCGAATGTGTGTTTGATTTATGTTTAATTTGTCTTATTAATGCTTGCGTATAATTAGCTCTGTTACTTGTTCCTTCTATTTTCTTTTGTGTGTATTAATATAAAACATTAATGTTACTTAGAACGTAATTTTTCCATAGACTAAGCATTGCTTTTACTAATATTTTGTCTGATATTATTGAAAGGCCTAAAGTTATATTCTAATCATAAAAGAACACTACTGAAAATTGTCCTTCTGTAAATTTATATTTGTTTAGAGGGTTTTTACCATTCTCGAATAGAAACAGAACCCTAAAACTCATTTCTTTTCCTTAAAGGCCTCTATATAATACGAATAGTTTGAATTGGAACCTATAATAAAAATATAAATTTCCCTTGGAGGCAGGGTGTTGTTTTCGCAAAGCGTCTTCAATTCTGTTCTTAATTTCAACTAGTTTACTTGTTTAAGTTAATTTACGTTTTACCAACTTTACTTTGGCGGGTTCAAACTTTTTCGATTTGCAGTCACACGACTGAAAACGCGTTCCGGAATGACCTGTATAAAAATTTTCCTGTCGGGTACAACGTTTTCTTTAAACTCAATTTATAAATCTTATATCTAGTTAAGGTGGTTTTATCATGAAACGAAATCCATGCTAAAAAGCTGAAATTTTTATTATAGCTTCTTTAATTATTTTAGAATACACCTGCAAAGTTTTAGGTTTCTTGGCCGTCTAGTTATGGAGAAATAATTAAGGGGGTGTTCTCATCGAACGGTTTCAGAAAATCGATTTTATTTTACAAAGATTACGGATCTGAGAATAGTATACCAAAAGGATTTGTTTTACTATAGCAATTACGTCAAGAAAGTTAAACTCAATTTGTCGCTTTTTTTCATTGGAAACTTTAAACGCGTTTTTCTCAAAACTACTTTTTCCAAACTGGTTCTCACGATTTCTAAGAAACTAGTAGATGGATTTTATAAAAAAAAATTTTTTTATGTGTGGAAATGTACTCGCTGTCGTCTGACGGACGTTTTTTCCCCTATTGTTTATAACAAATGTTTAATGAATTTTGAAAGATGAAAAAAACGATTTTTTTTTCTATTGCCCGCCATTTTGAAAATTGTTATGATAAAAAAAGCCTCCGTCATACGATAACTACACTACCATAGATTGAGAAAAACATTTACTCTTGTGTTTCAGACCAGCCGTTTTTGAGATTTGGTGGGAACCATCAACCAACTTTTTTTGGAAGGGCTATATTCGCAAGGGTGTAGTGGCTAAACAATGCAAATTTTTTCATACAAGTTTCCTGAATTTTGTAGTCTAAGGGTTAATAAAACTTTTAAAAGAAACCGCATTTAAAAATCAATTATAGTTTTCTCACAGTAAAATTCCAAAAAACGCTTCGAAATACGGCCAATCCATGAGAACGCCCCCTTTTTTGAACTTTCCCCGTTTGGTCATGAATTACTATACCGTCAATGGCAATGACAAGTGAATCCAAGTTTCAAATTAGCATTATACTTACAAAATCCATGCTACGTATTCAAAAAACTATACAAATTTGCCGCGAACCTTGAAAAATTTGTCTACTTTTTGAAAGAATTTTTTACCGTACAATAAGTTTGTAAAGTCTTTCCAAAGATTAAAAGTCTGTCGACTTTTATCGGCACCCCTAATCGAAGAAGACAGCAGTGAGCACGTGGCAACGTCGCTACGCATGCCCGAGCGTACACGTACACGTAGTCAGTTAGGAGCAGGTATACGTCGAAATAAGTTATCTAATGTTCGAGAAAGCAAAAAATACTGAAATTTGCTGTAAATTTAATTTAATTTTCATAACTGAATAGATGATATATTACACTAAAGTGAATGCTTCTTTTTACATTAATAATTCATTTATAACACGATATCTTAGTTTTTAGTTTACTATGCAGTTCCTAGTAGGATCGGCTGTGGCTCTCGCACTCGCTTCAGCGCGATTTTTGTCAACAATCTTGTGACGGTTTTGCTTACTTCGCTCAATATTGGCTTTCCGCACATTTTCTCTCGTTGTTAATTCTTTTTTCTTTATGAATCTACCTTTGTGTCTCAGCTCATCAGACATTTTTACAAACTAATCAGACAACAACAACAACCGTAAAGTAGGTTAGATTTCTATACATGTGCACTTGAACATGGCGGACTAGAGGAGTGGAGAGAGTGCGACGTTGCCACATTGCTTCTTTCGAAAGTCATATGGCCGTGAATACGCAAACCGTTGAGAGATATCTTTTTATTAATTTATTTATTATTCTCATTTACATCGCGGAACGGTCACAAATGTGAATCTTAATTAATTTTAGGATTTTACAACACAAAAGATTCGATGTAAATCAAGAATGTTTTTTACTCTCTTGTATGACACACTGAGTCGCGATATAACCACCTTAATAATCGTAACATTTTATTTTGTATTAATTTCTTTTATCAGCAACCATTTACTATGGATATTGTGATCTCCGTGTATATCATCATACCACTGGAGCAAATCAACAAAATAATAGATAAATAAACATATATCATTAAATCTATCAAATATTTCTTGAAACCCTTATTCTTTCCCTTCTCTCTCTCTTCCTTAACTCCTCTTATTGAACTATTTTATTCTTGGTAATGGTAAGGTGAGTTTTAATTCTTTGAACCGAGCAAGAACCCACACTACCAATCATTCAGTCGCTCGAGGAATTGGAATTTTTATAACATATTTCTTAAATTTAGGAGTCATTAAACTCTAATTATCAACTCTTTCAGGGGCACATTTTTCTGGTGCATCTACTCCAGATATGATAGTGACTATAAGAGTTTTCGGGGTTGCTGATTACGAATCTGCAGTCAGATTTTCAAAATTCAAAATGGCGGATCTAATATGGCGGTCAAAATTTTCAAAAAAGGGTAAATTGATGCTAAATTTTGGTTATAAGTGTTTTTGGGATCTCTGATTACGAATCTGAAGTCAGATTTTCAAAATTCAAAATTCAAAATGGCGGATCCAATATAGCGGTCAAAATTTTCAAAAAAGGCAATTTAATGCTAAATTTCGGTTATAACTGTTTTTGGGATCGCTGATTACGAATCTGAAGGCAGATTTACAAAATTCAAAGTGTCGGATCCAATATGGCGGTCAAAATTTTCAAAAAAGGGCAAATTGATGCTAAATTTTGGTTATAAGGGTTTTTCAATTGCCTGCGATCTCGTGATCCCGGAGGAAAGGAATGTGATTTAGAAATTTTTTCATAAAAAAATTAATAATGAAAGTAGCAATGATAATGGTACTATTTCAATGACTTATGTTAGGTCTGTCGTTTGCAAGCGTATCACTTTATTTCGCCGCAATAACACTTTTTACTAAGATCCACCAGGCAGTCACGGTAAAAAATGATTACGAAATTTTTCTATGGAAAATACTGAAAATAAATGGTGAAGAAAAGAATTGTATAACTTTTATCCGCTGTTGTGGGGCCAGAGTAATAGTGCGTGTAATATGCATATTGACCATTCAGTGTAAAGAAAGTTACTATGACCTCAATGATGACATAAGATCTTAGAGTTATAAAGTTGAATAAATATATTTATGAAATTAGAAATAATTTGCTCGTAAACGTGTTTTTTCGTGTTACTTTTTTATAACAAACAAATATATAAATAAAATAATGCAATTTTTCACAATAACATTCATAATAACTCAGACTTCTAAGAGTCTAATAAATGTATATTTGCATAGATAAAGTGCCAAAATCTGTCGGAAATATAAAAAAAACTAAGACAAAAAAGGTGGTACATAATCGTCCCACCGTGCCTGAAAGGGTTAATAGACGTCATGGTCTTGCACGGCCGTGATGCGACACTGAGATGAATAGAAAGAAAACATGATTTAATGAGTTTTTCATGGTTTTAACCATAAAAATTAAATTTCTACCAATTTTCACTATCATTTGCGTTATCAGCATATCAAAATACGTAGGTATATATGGTTTCGAGAAAATCAGGGGTAAGAATTTTTTAATCTTTACCCCTCAATCAGTAAAACCAATTTTACTAATCAACTTTAGTGGAATACCACTAATTGTCAGTAAAAATTGCACTATTTTAAAATTGTAGATAAGTGCAATTTTCATTTGAGGTGTGTACTTTCCTGCGTGTTTTAGGTAAACTCCTCTATTTGCACTTTCAGTCACGCAAGGTGCTGTAGTGGTCGATAACCTTTTATGTTCCTTTCGACCTCATTGAGCCTAAAAAATGCATGAGAAGCAATTTATATCGAGTGTTTTCTATTGTGGGGGAGAAGCTCTAACGAAGTCCTGCAATTTACACGCAATGTATGCAAATTCTAGCAACGAAAGTTTCTCGCGTGTCTCGTTAGGAATGTGGAATATACACTAGGAATTACTAACAATAAACCACAATAATAATTTTCGTCAATAAATTGTAAGGTGGAATTTTAAAGTTCATGAATAAAAAGTTATCGGCTCATGATTCATATAGTTTTCATATTATGCAAATGGCAGTAAATTATTCCTAGGGATCATTTCCATACTCTTAATTTCAATCAATAGTTATTTTCACTTGTGTTAATTAATTAAATTAACTAAATTATAACCGTAATTTATCTAATTCCGTAAATATTATCTGACTTAGAAGACTAATTATATAGCTTAGTTAATTCAACTAAAGAAAACTGATTGTATGGATAGAAATTATTCACATAAAACTAAATTATGATAGAAATTTAAAAAAAAATTCATCTAAACTGGAATCAGTAGGAATTTAAGAGAATTAGAATCAGTTACATTTATGGTTTTATATTCCGGTAAATTTAACGAATTCAGTCAATTTAACATTACCATATTTCTAGTTAAAACTAAAATTTCCCGGTTGAGAGCTAACATAACCTTAAAAATAAGTAATGATTTAGAGACGTGGGAATTAAAATTTTTAAAATGAAAAAATACATTTATTTGTTTAATTATTTTATTTTGTTTATACTATTATTAAAAATGTACATTTGATTACATATAAATCTACAATCTAAAAATTTCTTTACTTTTGAATTTTTCCTTTAAAGTATCTAACTTTCACTCACTGAAAACCTTTTACACTTCATTTCTCATTTCTTTGAAACTTTGTAAAAATAATTCGAGATAAGATGCGAGATCTTCAAGATTCCTTTAGACTCTACTTTGTTTTCGTTTTCACTTGTTTTTGCAAACGGCCTAATACACAACATAACTAGGCTGTGTTCACTCAATATTTTAGAACTGAAGAAGGATAAACGTTAGTGGCGCCATCGAACGAGCCCGCAAGTCTTCAAGATAAGATAATAGATTACATGTGATCCATGAAATCCTGTAGTTATAAAAAATATTGATCCATAAATTGAATCATTAATTGAAAATGTTGAAATTAAATATCTTCAAAAAAATGGAATAAAAAATAATAATTCTGAAATAATGAATAATATTAAACTTAATTTAAATCTTTTAATTAATTAATTTTTAATTATAATTCAATCCTTGTAATGTTCATTCACGTATAATATCACATCATCATTGGTTTATACCTTTAATTTTTTAATTGCCTAACCCGACTCAAATCTGGTTCGATTTTTCATCCCAGGCTAGGGCCAGGTTAGAGAATTTATTTTAAAAATTTGAAATATCTAACTTCAGAACAAAAGTATTACTGTAACAAATCTTGAATTAAAGTTTGCTACTTCAAGGCTACCTCAATTTAATTTAATTTTGTCTGAAATCTATGGCAACTGAATAAAACACCGTTTCTATTAAATTCTGAGTCTCAAGAAATGAAACCCGGTATATGTGTGTATACATATATAAGAGACAGTACACACGTTGTATTTAATTAATGTATGTCTGATCTGCATGAACCGCAATATGTGTGTTCTGTGTAATTTCTTTGTGTAATTATAGAGACTTACTGAGTCAGGAATCACTTAAGGCTTTACAGAAAAGTGTCGCAATAATTTTAAATTGAATCATTTGTACCATAAGTCAGAAGTGACTCATAATGTTTTCCTATTTGAATTAAGTTGACGTTGCATATTTAAAAAATATATATATGCACGTACATACACTAGATGATTCATACAAATAAATTTGAATTTGATGGAAAAAATGGGATGAAACTGAAAAATTATTTACAATTTCCAAATTCAGTCTCTGAATATTAATAAATCGATTTTAAGGGATAAATTTCCGAAAAGGTGAATAATCCGATTTCTTTGAAACTGTGTGTACTTACGTTTTTCGGCGCACTGATTACGAATATAATGGTGAAAATTGCCGACTAGCTGAGTTTCATGGTAAAAACCATGAAAACCCCATGGAAATCTTGGTTTTTGGCGTTTATCTCAGCCAATATGTAAAACTTCGCAAAATATTCCAAACATAACTTATAGATTTCATTAAAATACATATTTGATATCTCATAAATTATTTTGATAGCACTAATAGTTTTCGAAAAATTCGATGTAAAAGTTTATGACATGAAACATTGCCGCGCATTGGACGGTTTTTTTCAAACATGATGGGGAAAACCAAACGCTCCTATTACTCCTACCTTTGTTACAATATCTCGAATTCTGCCAATATTTACGTATTTCGACAAGCTGATTACGAATATAATAGTGAAAATTGCCGACTAGCCGATTTTCATCGGAAAAATCATGAAAACCCCATGAAAATTATGGTTTTTGGCGTTTATCTCAGCCAATATGCAAAATTTCGCAAAATGTTCCAAACATAACTTGTAGACTTCATCAAAATACATATTTGATATCTCATAAATTATTTTGATGGCACTAATAGTTTTCGAAAAATTCGGTGAAAAAGTTTATGACATGAAACATTGCCGCGCTTTGGACGGTTTATTTAAACATGATGGGGAAAACCTATCGCTCTTACTACTCCTACCTTTGTTTTAATAAATCTGACGCTTATTGCACTGAAATGTAATGTATCACATCAAATGTATCACTAATTTTCTCGGAAACTATCAATCGTAGAAAAAAAATGCATATAACAAAAAATATGTATCTCAACGATATCTACAAATTATATTGGGAATATTTTGCAGAATTTGAATATTGGCTGAGATAAACGCCAAAAAACATAATTTTCATGGGGTTTTCATGGTTTTCCCCATGAAAATAGGCTAGTCAGTAATTTCCACTATCATATTCGTAATCAACGCGTCAAAATACTTAAATATGGGGAGTTCGAAGGAAATCAGATGAATTCACCTATTTGGAACTTCACCTGTACCTTTTTTAAGTTTTATTATATCTATTATTGATCATTTTTAAATTATGAAAATAAAAAGAAACTGACCCTATGACAAAACAAAAAAATGAATACAAATTCTATAATTTTTGGGTCAATATAATAGCAGACATGTTTTAAAATATGTCACGTTATAAAGTAAACATGATACATTCTGATATTTTATTGAAGAATGATGTACGTTATGAGAATTCTCTAATCTTTTCTGAGTTTACATGTGCTCCATTTACATTTTTTATTGTTTATGCATTCGAATTTCGCATAAATTATTCACTACGAAGAACATTTTAATTTAATATGAGGTAATATTCCAAAATTAATGCGTGATTTCAAAACAGGATTGAATCCAACTCTATTAATTTCTATCAAGTTATTTTTTACTAATTTCAATCAGTGACTGATTTTTTTTTAAACTTCAATCACTGACTGATTTTTTTACTAATTTCAATCGGTAACTAATTTTTTGATATAAAATCAGTTGTTTACACTAATTTACTCATAGAACGGACAAAATCAGAGAATTCGATAACTGAAATTCAAGAACTGATTGGAATTTGTAAAAAAAGATTAAAATTAAAAGAGAATGAGAAACATTTTTTAACAGGAAAAAATTTTTTGAGATGTATTTATAATATTGTGATAATTATTACAAATACGTCTTTTACTTTCAAATAGTATTTATCTCAGTTTTATATCATGGACGTATATATATATATATATATTTCTTTTTTTCCATAGCCTGCAGTTGAAGTTTCTTCGTGAATGTGAAGGTCACGATAAGTGTATAAATCATGCCACCGAGTAATGTGACCTTATTCTTATTCTCAACTTGTATACTAAATTTTATTTACAGCTATTTATTCTTGTAATGGGAGGATTTTTCCGGGGTGTATTGAAAAACGGTACGAGTCTGGCAACTTTGGCGCCCTCTACTTTTTGCATTTTTCCTCATAGCGGAATGGCCCAATGATACTAATTGTTAAAGATATAGTCTTCTACAACTTTTGTCAAGCAAATTTTTTTGTAAAACTAACCATTTTCGAGGCACAATAATTTGAAAATAACTTTTGGATTGGAAAAACTGCTCAAGGCGGGGTCCCAAATTTTCGGTTTTAGGCTTCTCTAATGCTTGCTTAACGATTTGGCAAAAAAGTTTCTTATTTCCACACTGAGAAAAATGGATTATAAACGGTCATGAAAAAGATGTTACCGGCCCTATTGAAAAACTTGACGTCAAAAATGGCGTAAAAAACGACGTCAAAAATGACATCAAAAAGGCGTCAAAAATTAAGTAAAAAACGAGATCAAAAATTGGGACAGTTTTTTACGTCATTTTTGACGTCGTTTTTTACGCCATTTTTGACGTACTTTATTGTCTTTAAGAAGCCTTACATTTCCTGTTACATTTTTGTGACTCCTTTACGGAATGCCCATTCCAATTGAAATAAATTATTTTATTATACAATAGTTCTTTTACTGATAAGTATTTCTCAATTACGATATCCAATGAACGACCGAATATAAATTGTTAAGGCTTCTTAAAGATAAAAAAGTACGTCAAAAATGACATAAAAAACGACATAAAAAATTACGTTAAAAACGAGGTCAAAAATTGGGATAGTTTTTTACGTCATTTTTTACGTCGTTTTTGCGTACTTTTTTGTCTTTAGGAAGCCTTAACAATTTATATTCGGTCGTTCATTGGATATCGTAATTGAGAAATACTTATCAGTAAAAAAACTATTGTATAATAAAATAATTTTAAGTGGGAACACTTACACAAATATTATTATCATACTAATTAGTTGAGTTCGAAATTTTTGTCACTGCCTACATTATCGGAGGTTCACTAGTCGTGTATCAAATAGGATACATTGTCGACAGGTGTCCTCGTAGACAATTTCAAACTCTTATTGCAAATAATGCAATTGAATTCAAATATTTAAAGAATTTGAAAATCTTTCTGTGGAAAATAAGACGCTTTCGACTGCGCTGGGGTTCGAATCCCAGCGCATTCGAAAGCGTCTTTTTTCCACAGAAAGATTTTCAAATTCTTTAAATATTATTATCATACCTTATTTATGTTCACATATTTAAGTACACAATGTTACACTATTTATAATCGCATACGCTTGAAATTAAATTTCAGAGTTCGCTTTTGGGTTCGAACCCTCTAACTAACTCTACCTATATCTACATTAACTAAACGCATTCCTAATGCCTAAAGCCTCTCGGCTATTCTCACTTGCCATATTCCGAAATAAATGTCGCGTATAAACCACTACTGAGTTGGGCAGACTTGGATTCGAGTCTACGAAGCTATTCGGATAACGTCGGAAGCACTTGGACGACATTCTGAAACGAATTATACGAAAAACCGAGAATGAATGTTTTGATTTTTGCTGCTCGTCGCAAGGTTTCTGGCAAGTTCATATTCATAATAAGAATTTTTCAAATATGGTTTCTAGGTTATAATATTCATTGTTCGACTTATTAAATTTATTTTTATAAAACTTAGTAATCATAATATCATTTTTTAGTACTCTTTATTTTTCGAATGGAGATTCATAATATTTGGTATTTAAAATACTAATTTTTCTTCGACACGTTTTAAAGACTGTTATGACTATATTGAATTTTGATGCCATAATATAAATAAATGTAATAAAACCTCGGGTTTCCTGATTTTAAAACACTATTGTACTAAACCTTCATTCAATATTATCATTTACTCTAACGAAAAGTTTCTCAGTGTAGGTTTATTATCTGCAGATGTTACGAATTATTTTCTGAAGATTATAAGAATGTAACATCTGGAGATTATGTTTAGTAATATCTTTATATATTAGATAAAGATTATAGATCATACGCTTTAACATATTTTATGTTACCGAATACTATCCTTACTTTTAACATCCAGGTTTTATGACCCGTTTTTCTCAGTGCATGTACCATTAGTTTAAATAATACTTTGATATTTTATAATTTTATTGGTATTTGTGTAACAAAACAGTTTTGTTTAGACCGGTGAATTTTGTTTTTTGGATTTTTTTTTACCAAAAAAATCTATTTTGCTGGCCAAACGAAATTATTTTTGAGTGCGCATGCGTGACTACCAGAGCTGGGTAACTATTTCAAATGAATCCATTTCAAATACCTATTTGAAATGCAAAATGCCATTTTCCATTTTCTATTTTAAATACGGAGAAGAAAACCATTTTGAATTTTCCATTTTAAATAGGTTTTCAACCTATTTTTAACTTAAAATACTATTTTCTAGTTTTTTTTGGTTCTGCCCTGAACAAGTAAAAGCACATGTTGGCTTCCCACCGGAGAAATGCTGCCATTGGTCAAAATTTGGCGCGCGATTTAAAATCGAATTAATTTAATTCGATATTGAATCGCGCGCCAGTTTACAGTCGATGGCAGAATTTCTCCAGCGGGAAGCCAACACGCGCTGCTTGCGCAGGCAGCCATTTTTTGAAACACTGATTTTATTTTACTATTTAGTTACGCAGTCATGATTTTGTGCCCAAAAAGAAGATCCATGGGGGACGCAATATTCGAGAAGCAATTGCTACTTAAAGCAAATGAACACATCCGCAAAGAATAATAAATATTCTTGATGTAATTTTTTGTATTGTTAAAAATTCATTTTGCATTTTGTACTAACCTATTTCAAATATACATTTTGCATTTTTTATTTCAAATAAAAAATAGGAAACCATTTTCTATTTTGCATTTTAAATGGATTTTGCGAAACTATTTTGCATTTTACATTTTAAATACATTTTGAGAACCATTTTACCCAGCTCTGGTGACTACGCATTTCCTTCGGTTAACCAAACAGTTTTTTTGATTCCACGAAACTTATTTGGCAAAATAATTAAAAGTCAATAACAAACATTTTGTTGTGAAAAAAAGAATTTTCTTATCAAAACCATTTTCATGCAGTTAGTCAACTTTTTTTTTCTTTGCAATAAATAACTAACGTAATGTAAAGGGTTTCCCAATAAGGGTGATATGTTTTGAAATTGAAAAAAAACACTGAATATTCATTCGGAATTGATCGAAATCTTTTTTATTATATTGGATATTCTATGCCATTTATGATTTAAACAATATATCGGCCAAATGTCCCCCGAGACTCTTTTTGCAAACCCGAATGCGTTCAAGCCAATTTTCGATGACTTTGTGGAGCATTTCTGGTGGTATGGCTGCTATAGCGGCTCGGATATTGGTTTCAAGCTCTCCAATTGTCTTTGGTTTATTGGCATAAACCTTAAATTTAACGTATCCCCAAAGGAAATAATCCAGAGGCGTTAAATCGCAAGATCTTGGCGGCCAATTGAAAGGGCCATTTCTTGAGATAATCGATTCTCCAAACAGTAATTCTCCAACTTCCAGCAGTATGGCAAGTTGCGCCGTCTTGTTGAAAGTAAAGGTCCTCTGCATTAATATCATCATATTCCGGAAAGAAAAAATCGGTTAACATGGCCCGATATCGCTCTCCATTCACAGTTACGGTTCGGTTCTCGGCGTTTTTGAAAAAAAATGGTCCGATGATGCCACCATACCATAAACCGCACCAAACGGTTAGTTTCTCGGGATATAATGGAGATGAATGAATGACCTGAGGGTTTTCCTTACACCAATAACGACAATTTTGCTTGTTTACAAAGCCGTTGAGCCAAAAATGCGCCTCATCAGAAAAGATGATTTTTTGATGAAAATTGGGATCATTTTCAATTGATTCCAGAGCCCAATCCGCGAACTCCCGACGCAAACGATGGTCATTAGGCTTCAGTTCTTGGGCCAGAATCATCTTATAGGGATGCAGGCCAAGATCCAATCGCAAAATACGCCAGGTAGTCATCCTGGACAGGCCCAATTCCTGAGATCGGCGTGGCACGGACAATTCACGGTTTTCCTCGATACTGGCCTGTACGGCGGCTATATTCTGTGTAGAACGTGCGGTACGCATACGATTTTTAGGCTTAGTATCCAATAGAGTAAATTCACTCTCCAACTTATCGATTATTCGACGAATTGAGAGCGCGGATGGAGCAGAATGACGACCATATTTTGCACGATATGCTCTTTGAACACCGACAAAACTTCTCGAATTTTGATAAAATAATTGGACAATTTCCAAACGTTGTGGAAGCGTGAAACTACTCATGATTAAATGGCAAACCTTACTGATGACAACTGACAGCAGACGTCAAAAATTTCAGTTCAAATGAGCCCGATAGGGACATTCAAAATCATATCACCCCTATTGGGAAACCCTGTATAATAAAAATAATTTATTCAACTTTTTAAGGCCATGAACCAACCGGATCATGTAACTAGATTCCTACCTTACCAGAAGTTTCAATTTGTGTAGACCCATTTCTATTAAAAATGAGATAAGAAGTTGAAAATTAGTGAGAATGAGAAAGATTTCAGATTCTTTAAAAAAAAAATTTTTTATAATTATAAACATTTATGACAGGCAGACCCGTGTTAGTGCATTTTATTTTATTATACAAATTTTCAGTTACTCATATTATTTATTATCGAAATAGGATTACACAAACTAAAGTGTCGGTAAAGAAGAAATCTAGTCACCTGACCCGGTTGGTCCATGGCCTAAGGATCAGTTTCTTAATTACCTAATTGATTATACTGCGTTAACTCACAATTAACAGAAATTACATGTGGCATTTATTTTTAAATTTTCATAATCCCTTCTACACGGAAAAAAATACTTCAGTAAAGTTTATTGAACTATTCATGAGTTGGGGACACAGGCATTCACGTAACAGACTTCTGGAAACTTTACAGAACTTTTCAGAATAAAATGCGGAACATTCAGCAAAAATTATTGAAAATTCCATATTTTATAAACTTACACAATGAAAGTATGCATAAGCTCTCTTTCACGTGATCCCCCCCCCCCCCCTCCTTCGTATAGTCTTACACAATTTGAAGATGACATTCAATCAGTTAAAAGGTAGGAAATAAGTTATTAGAATTAAAAAGAATGTGTCAGGGAAATTTTGTCATAATCCTTTCACACGATTGTAGTTCATATTCGCGAAAGAGACTTTCTAATTGTGAGTTGATAGAATATGCGTGGTGCACAACGTAGGCGTAGTACAATGGCATCAATGAAATATGCAATAAAGAGGTTTTCTGGAAAATCGCTTTTCTTAGAATTTTCTTCAAACATTGAAAAAATGTTATTTTATGTATATGTAGAAAAATTTCAGTACCTCAAATAATCCTAAATTTTGAAATATTCAGGTTTAAATTTTAACATAAGATCCCTATCCTGAGCCTTTTCGAATAGGGCCATTTTAGGCTATGGATCAATCGATTTACGTGACTGAATTATAAATTAATTCTTTTTTGTAGGATAACTTTTTTAATTTACAAAACATCTTCATGAAAATTTGAGAAATGCAATAAAAGACAATAAAGCACTTCTCTTAAGGATGTAGTCTCGTGTTCAAGCCCGTTTCGGAACTTATTTTAGGATTTTTTTTTATAAAAAAATAAAATACAATCATTTCAATTTTTAAACATGTTTTTATTGACATCGAAAACTATAAAAAAATATATTTTTTTACTTAATTTTATAATTGTTTTTTTAAGCTGAAGTAGACACCTTTAAAAGGAGGTAGGTGGACGGCACTGATGATTATGGCACTTGGAGTTATCTAAAGCAAAAAAATTATATTGACTATTAGACGGAATGCTTGTGGCTCCATCCCGTACTAGATGTAAATATTTTTATCAATGAATAACAAAATGGTGGACTTATGAGGAAAAAATTAAAAAATCGTAATTTTTTTCGTTGTAAATCGGTGAAAAAAAAAAGAAATTATTAATACAATTAAGTAATTTCAGTACTGGACGAAGACATTTCTGTGTAGAATAACATGTGCAAAAACGAAAGCAATCGGTTAGATAGATTTTTTTAATCACCCACGTCGCTTAAAAAATGTTGTTTCAAGAAAAATCCGTTTAAGTTTTTGATTTCAGATTTCTTATCAAAAATTGATACTCACACTAACCAGCTATGCTTGATGCATAAAGTAAACCTTCCGTTTCTTCATAGACATCGTTTTTGGCTGTGAAAAATGTGAAAAAAAATCAGTTTCTCGAAACGCGAACACAAGACTACATTCTTAACTTCTTTTCGGTAAAAATTTGGAAAAATTTGGAAAACTTATCAACAATTGCAATTAACTGTAAAAATCTTTGCAAAATTTTCACTCAAGTAAAATTTACAGACGTTCATTATTCTCTTCTGTTGAATTTTCCAATTTTTCAGAAAGATATTTTGTAAAATGTAATGTAAACATGAACTTTTACACAAATTTGATCATGTGGTCTAGTTGATCCATACCCTTTAATGAATTGCAAAAAAAGTTGTCTTAGAATTTATTTGAAAAATTACTATATGATATAAAGAGATGATAGATTTAACCTGGCAATATAAAACAAGTAATTAAGGCCATGTATGACTTACCCGACCCCTACCTTACCAACACTTTTTTCGTCCTTCACATTTCCACATTAATTGAGATATCGAGTTGAAACTCAAGCAATTAAGTAAAAAGCAGTGAAAAACGTTTATCTGGTCCTAAATTTTTATAATTAAAAAAAATCTTTCCAAAAATGAATTTGTTCATAATTATAAAGATTTAGGAGCAGACAAACGCTCCTTAGAGCGTTTTACCTAATTATTTAATGTTTCAACTCGATACCTCGATTAATGTGGAAATGCAAGACAAAAAAAGTGTCGATAAGGTAGGGATCGGGTAGGCCATACATTCTCTATCGCCCGGATGTTTACATGGTTTTACCGAAAAGTAATGTCAGTGAGTCAAAGAAAAAAATGTTTATTGAACAGATTGGTACAACACATTAAAAGGTTTCAAAATAGGCTCCTCTGCGTCGATACATCGCTTCCAGCGAGATTTCCAGGCATCGAAGGCGTCAAGGTAGGCCTTCTCCGGAATATCCTTTAGAGCCTTAGTGCAAGCCTCTTTCACTTTGTCAACTGTTCCGAAATGATATTCTTTCATGGGAGTTTTCAGGCGTGGAAACAAAAGAGAAGTCTGGGGAAGCCACGTCAGGACTGTAGGCCGGCTAAGGAATCGTTGACACGTTTGAATTGGCCAAGAAGCGGATCACGAGGAAGGCGGTGTGGGCTGACACGCCGTCGTGGTGGCACGGGAGACGAAAACGAGTTTCACGGAAAAGCCTGTCCGTACACTCGGATGGTCGGAGACCAGGCCCTGTCAACTCAATGGTAGAAATATGAAGAAGCACAGCGCCAACAGTTGGCCGCAACTTGAACTAAAAGTATCAATGTGTAGCGTATGTATGTTATATATGCATTGTATATGTGTTAGAAGTTTTAAAATTGACTATGATGATCAGTAAAATGGATAAACTAAGTGGAAAACACGTATAAAAATACAGAAAGTTTAAGAAATAAATTTTCTGATATTTTTATACATTTTTTCACTTAGTTTATCCATTTTACTGATCATTATAGTCAATTTTTTAAATTATCAGACAATGTAAGACCATTCCCATCTTTTTTAGGCAACAACACTGAAGGCACTATTTTTTTCTTGAACACATTTCGCGGACCACATAAATAATCCTGCTCGCGAAAATGCAAATAGCACAGTTGATACCCGCTCTTGTAAATTTCTTTGTAGGTTAGATTCTTCACAAGTGGGTTTAACACTGCCTCTGACCACAACGTTTGTTGACGTTTGTGCAACGCAGTGCAACGAGGACCAAACGAGGATATGCGAGGACAGACGCAGACTTTGGCGAGCGGGGTGGGGTGCAGCGGGGCCGACACGTAGCGCCAACAGTTGGCCGTAACTTGTACTACGCCTAAAATAATAATCATAATTCTTCATATTCCCCCATTAGAGTTAACAGGGCCTGTCGGTGAGACACTACGTCCGCTAACATGTATTTTACGAGGGTACTTAAAAATGTGCAAATGAGCATCAGCGCCGCCAAGTTATGATAGCAAGAACTAATATCAATGCAAACGAACGCCCCGCAACCCAATACCCTGTAAGAAGGTGGGCATTGAATGGCATTAACATGTCAAAATCTGAAAAGAAACGGAATCGAGAATGAAACTATTGAATGCCTCTTAATGCCTAGAAATTAAAATGCATTCAAAAGTTTTATTCTGGATCCCGTTTCTCCCCAGATCTTGACATTTTAATGTCATTCAATGTCCACCTTAGTAGGTATATTTCTAAAGAGCGGAAAATTTTTAAACATTAATCAATAATTTATACCATCTTATTTAATCACAAGAATATCAAATTATGGTTGCTATGGTTACAACAGGTTAAAAAGAACATCGGTTTAAGTATCCTGTAGAGAAGGATGCGACAATTTTCCCCCTCCACTGAGCCCTCCGCCATAACAATTGGATCGGAAGTGAAGTCATACGCATTCTTGATCGTCTAAAACAACAAAAGGCACACGTCTTGATGTTAGTTTTAGGAGCGAATACACTTTCCCGTATATAATATGGATAACATTGTATCAGTTATGATGCATATATCATAATTAAATACTTATTAAACGAATATACTCACATTCGTTATAAACTACTTAACAAAAACATAACCGCTTAACACTTAACCGGAATTCTCCAACAAACTCTGCTCGACCAACCCGTATTAGGCACGGGGTTTGTCCCGTCCTTCCCTAGAGGATCCTTACATCGGTTGCGACAATAGCGCCACCGCTTGTTGACAGCAAACACTATAATTCGTTCCCCTGTACTCCTGTAGGAGTGGACCTACTTTCGTAGGAGACGATTGAATGACCTCTCGTTCGTGAGCTGACTTCTCCCTTTACCGATTTCAATCGGTCCGAGTGCGCTCCGACGTATAGTTGCTTCACAATGAAACCATAGACATTACTTTTCGGACAAATCATGTAATCCATCTGTCTTGGCCCAGGTCCGTTCAGTGTTTTGTTCATGGCCTTGAAATTACTTGAAAATTTAGCCATGCCAGGCCAAGGCCTTTGTCTTTTGACACAAAGCTACCTGTGCAGAAATCCCTCGACCTGACCCTAGTTCACAATAAATCACTGCGCCAGGTCTGAGCCAGGTTTGAGAGATTAAAAATTTGGTAGAGTGCGTTGCACTTATTCTTCCGCCAGACCCCATGCGGAAATTTTTCTATGGCCCTGGTCGGGCCTAGATTGAAAATCCCAATTCAAGGATGAAACACAGGGCCCGACTGGGTCCAGTTTTGGCTATCCGGGATCTAATCGGGACTAGTCAGGCCCGACCTGGCCGTGATTGGGTCGTATGTTTCATCACCGGCCTGGGCCATGTCTGGTGATTTTTGCACGGGACTCCGTCCGATCGGGTTTGGTAAGGCCCCGATTTCAGCCCGGTCAGGCCGAGTGTTTCATGCCTGATTTGGAATTCCCAATCTGAACCTTGCCAGGGCTGCATAAAATTTTCTGCATGGGTGGCCTGATTAAGCCCCTGGTTCTGCAACGTAAATATTACAGCCTGAGAAATTCAAATTATCATACATAAATTTTGATTAGTCAGTTAGGGTTCTAGAAGTCAATAATGTTGCATTTCGATAGACAATTAGAGCAGTTGATGTCAATTGCACATCTGTCAATCGAATTATTGGGACGATCGATTCTAGCACTCAGACTATTCGTACGAGTAAATGGCAATAACGGAAAGGTAATTAAAATGTGGTATTCCGGTTCCGTTCGTGATGGAATTTGAAAATTGAATCATTTACTCGTCATCAGAAATATTCACTTCCAAATTTTCACTGAATGTAAATTTTACGTTTTTTCTTGTCTCCTGCAAACAAATTATTTTTTATGAAAGTTCTCGTTAAAGGCAAATTTCTGAAAATGGGTTTTTTTTTTAGTAGAAAATTCTCAAAAATTCTAATAAACATCGTGTTGAAAGGATTTGTTCAAAATCGCATTATTTATGGTCCTAACCTTGAAGTCACATTTTCATATTCATTGAAAATACTTTTGGTCATTAAACAATTTTTTTTTGTATTCACGAGACATAAATTTTAATATATTCAAACAAAAATAAAAATTACAATTTTTATCATGGTTTTAAACCACTTTCCAGAATCCATGAAATTCTAACCTTAAGGGGGTCCATCTGTGTGAGGACGGTATTTCGAACGCTTTTTCGGGAATGTTTGTTAGGAGAACTAATTCGAAAATGAGAATACAAACCTTCAAAATAACGTTAAACTTATTCTCATTTTCGAATTAGTTCTAACAAACATTCCCCAAAAAGCGTTCGAAATACCGCCCTCACACAGGTGGTCCCCCTTAAGGACATCATTAGTCATATCTTAAAGATGCAAAAAATGTCAAACAAAAAAATTGATTTTTCGAAAATTTTACACAGGTGGACCCCCTTAAAATTAAAACTTAATTTACTTGGAATTGAGTTATCTTTTTTATCACACTTTTTTCCCCTATATTCATCAACTCAAGATTCCAGGGACGAGTATCTGTTTTAAATGAGTATTTCATTTTTTATTACCATCCCAAGTTAACTTGAACAGGGTAAAAAAATAATGTCAATTCGACATGGTCAGCTCCGAAACATATTTTCTCATAACTGGAAGTAGCCATGTGCCGCTTAAATTTTCAATGTAAAATTTTGAGTCTACGAAATTTTAGACGGAACTTATGAACTTATTTAACAATTTTTGGTTTTTAATAAAAAATCAACACCATTTACAAGCTGCTCCATAAAACAATAACAATGAATTAATTAATGCAATATAAATAATTATTGTCAAAAATAATCATCAAAAGCTATGGCCATGGATTAACTGGGTCACGTGACCAAATTTATAGGTTAATCGAACCATGAAAGATAACTTTTTTTGTTTCTAATATATCTACTTGAACATTTATAGCACGTAATAAAAGGCGGTAAGGATCGTCTGTTAATTTCGTTTTAGTAAAAATTTTACAAAAAGTTTATTTTGAGAAAATAAAACTGGGTGTTATCGACAATTACAGCTCTGTAACACTATTTCCGCAGAAAATGGAATATCGCTCCGAAACTCCGGAACATGGATAGGAAAGCACTAAAAGGCAGGTAAGTTGGGTGCCAAATATTCGAAATAAATACAAAAATTATTTTATCGAATAAATAACATTACAACAAAAAAGACAGAATTTTTGTAAGCAATACCTATGTGTAGTGTCGCACTGCAGATACTAAACTTATTGACAGATTATGTAGGAGGTTATGTATGTCGGTATTTCTGTGGAAATTATAAAACTTTTTTTTTTAGGCTCAACGCTTTTGTCATAACTTTTTATCCCTACTTTCTAGTCATTTTCCAAAATTTTCCCGCTTCATTTCAACATAAAATTTACGTCTGATAGTGATAATTTTAATCAAAGAAAATAGGAAGAAACTGACCCTATGCCAAAATAACGAGAAATGAACAAAAATTCTATGAATTTGGGTCAATATAACAGTAGACATGTTATCAAACACATCAAACATGTCACTTTAAAATTTTAAATTTTAAAGGTGGGGAAAAATCGATATGCATGGGACTCAATTCATCAGCTGATGTGATTTATCCATAGCCTTAATTAAATTGTGAAACATAATATGAACTTCAAAATTTGGTCCCTTCAGTAACTATATGTTTTAGGTTATGTTACTTATGATTAATTTCAGTTGATTTAATTAGTTGCTAAGATAATTTATTATTATTTTTGCAGTTTTAATATTAAAAAGGATATTTCGAGTGTGCATTGGGCACTTTAGATTTATAGTTGTTATAAAAATATCTGAAAATTCAAGTTTCGTTTACTTTGAAACTTTTCGATAAAACTTTACTTGAAAAGTTTTAGAGAGCAAAAGTTTCTGAAACGTTACATCGCTAACTCGAAGCTTCTTTTCAATCAAACTTTTTTGTATCCATTAAGCAATAAATCAAATCGGGAATGGACTTTGATTTTTACATTCTCATCATCGATGAGAAGGTATTGGTTTTACGTGAAAAATGACTTTCGAAATTTTCATCAAATCTTTACGTTTTGAGACCCCCTGAGTCAGAAAAAAGGGTTTTTACGAAAGTGTCTGTCTGTCTGTCTGTAGGTCGTGTGCGGCATAACTCTCGATAGAATTATCAGATTGAATTGAGAGTTGGCACACTTTATCGGAGCCGAAAAAGTAAGGACAAGTTCGTTAACCAGCCACATCCAATCAAAATTGAGGGATTAAGCACTACTTTTGTGTTTTTGGAAATAACTTTTTGAATAAATCAAAAATTTCAATACTGGTTTTTGATAGTGCTCATAAATCTCTACAAATTATCCTGATAACATTTTATGATTAAATCAAAATTAGAAATGTTACAGCATATTAAAGCTTGAAGAAAGTCAATATCAAAATTCCATTTTCCAGTTAAATTATACGAGATACGAAAAAACGTTATGATACAATATTATTCTCTACATAAAGACCTACAAATTTGAATTGTAACATTTTTTCATAAGATGCATATTTTTCTTTTCAATTAAAAAAACTATTGTTCGTTTCAAAAAGATCTACAAATTTTGTCTCACACAGTTTCTCATAAAACATATATTTTTCGTTTCAATTCCAAAAAATACGATTAAAATTCAAAAATTCCATTTTTTAGACAAAATATGTGAGATACAAAAAAAAACGTTTAGATGGAAAATTGTTTGCCTAAATGAGATCTACAAATTCTCATTAAGACATTTCGGGACAGGAAGTATATTTTATGTTTTGATTTTTAATATTAAAAAAATTCGATTTTTTTCATCAAAATATGTGAGATACGAAATAAGCGTTGTTCTGCAAAATCGTTTCCTTAAATAAAGTCTACGATTGTTTTTTCTTTTTGGGAGATTTGGAAGAAAATAAATTATTTTAATCATGTAATTTATTAAAAAGTTACTGAAATGTATACAGAAAATCGAGCGCGAGCGCCATGATGAGAATATAATCTATGCGAGATACGCAAAAAATGTTAAGAAAAAAAAATTGTTTGTTTGAAAAAGATCTACAAATTCGCTTGTGACTATTCTTTCATGAGTTATATCTTTCAATTTTTGCATCAAAAACGTTTTTATAAGAATCAAAAATCCAATTTTCCCGCCAAAATATACGTGAGACGGAAAAAACGTTAAGAAACTAAATTATTTGTTTTAAAAAGATCTACAAATTATGTTTCGACTATTTTTTTATGAGAGTTATATCTTTTCATCCATTTATCAAAAACGTTTTTATAAGAATCAAAGATTCAATTTTCCCGCCAAAATATATGAGATACAAAAAAATGCTAAGAAACTAAATTATTTATTTCAAAAAGATCCACAAATTAGCTCTAAACTATTTTTTGATGAGAGTTATATCTTTCAATCCATTCACCAAAAATTTTTTCATGATAATAAAAAATTCAATTTGCCCACCAAAATATACGAGATACGGAAAATAATTTTAGAAGCAAAATTGTTTATTCTAAAAAAACCTACAATTTTGGTCTGAATCATTTCTTCATATGAGTCATATCTTCCAATTTTTGCATCAAAGTTTTTTTTATGAAAATCATAGATTAAATTTTTCCGCCAAAATATACAAGATACGAAAAAAATGTTAAACGTAAAATTGTTTATTTCAAAAAGATCTACAACTTTGGTTTGGACTTTTTTTACATATGAGTTGTATTTTTTGTTTATTGATGAAAAATATTTTTTTAAATAAGAAACTTTTTCTAATAAAAACTCTACGCGGAATACGAAAACGAATTCGAGGACAAATTTGTTTATCTCAAGAAGATATAGAAATTTACTGAGACCATTTTTTGATCGGACACGTAGTTATCTTTTTAGTTGTATCATGTTATCAATGTATGTTATCAAAAACGAAAAATTCCATTTTAACCAAATCTATGCAAGATGTGACAAAAATGTCAAGAATTTTTTTTTTTAATGCAAATGTTTATAATCCATGTTACAAAGTCCTACTACCAAAGGTTGCAAAATACTTCAATTAAAATTGGTTTTTCAGTACTTTGTCAAATTTCAAGAGTAAAATGACGATTACTGGATCATCTACTTTAATTTTTCAAAACATATTCTAATATTTTGTGAAGATACTTTATTTACATTTATTACGAAATTGACGTAGAAGCTTGTATCACGTATACGATCAATTAATTCCAACATTCCAAACACAACAGGTTGAATGAACTGCCCTTCTAGTCTGAATGTTTGACCATTTTATCGTCATGGATACGCAAACTCGCTAACTTTTACTCTGATCATTTTCCTCAATTAAGGAAAATTGCTTCCTGGATACTTGGCACGAAAAAATCATGCAATACATAAAAGCTATTTCTATATTTTTATTTAAATCAAGATTATAAATGTCCCCAAATGGGAAATTAATGAAAATTCAAATATTTATACTCATTAATAAATAAATAATTAGACTTGACAATTTAAATGAATTTTTATAAAATTAATAAATAATTTTTTTTTCTGGGGCCCTTTTTATCTCGAATTAATAATACGTTACTGATACTGACTACGTATGTATATCTTTCTAACGCTACTTCAGAATTCCCTCCGCTCCAACTCTGGCATTCTTGAGGGGAATAGCCATAAAAAAGTTTTAGGAAAAGTTATAAATGGCAGTCTTCCACAAAACTCTTGCAATAAAATGTCTACGAAAACGTTCTTGATTATATATGCGTACAAACGATCTTAAACACTCGAACTGTCTCAAACTTTATTATTTGGAAAATAAATTAAGGTACTCTCTAAATCTGAATCAGTCAAAATATACTGATTATCAGTGAAATTTGACTGATTCTAATAGCTAAAAAGAGGTTACTGTAAATTAGTCAAATTTCACTGATTACTTCAGTGGAAATCAACTGATTTAACAGTGAAAAATACTTTTTTCACTGATTCAATTAGTGAAAATGAACTGATTTTTCAGTGAAAAATATTTTTGCACTGATGAATTAGTGAAAAGGCAAATTACTGATTCAATCAGTGAAAACTCGACTGATTCAGATTTAGAGAGTAGTTGTGCCAAAAATGACTATGTAAAACTAAGTTTTACTATTATTTTAAGACTTTAAATTATATTATCAGTCGTATCATATGGAAAAAACATAACTTTTTATGGAAAAATTGTAAAGTTACGAAAATTAATACTTTTTTCCATTTTAATGAATAACCAACGTAACGCATAATAAACGTAATTTATTTTAATTGTTAAGGGCAGTTTGTTAATTACTTTATTGTTTATAGTGCGTTAACTTGTATAATTAATAGAAATTATACGAGGCATTTAATTAAAATTATTTCATTTTAAACTGATTGGATTTTCATGAATTATTATGGCTCATTTTTTCAGGAAAAAAAATTCTTTATAACAAATTTTCAGGAACAAAACAAAACAAAACAAAAATTTCTAAGGCTTACAATATATTTAGATAATTTAATAAACTAATTTTGAGTCAATAACAAACATTTTCTTGTGACAACCAAAAATTCCCAACAAAATTCTTTTCGTGCAACTGATAAACTTTTTTCCCCATTGTAATAAATATTTAACGTAACGTATAATAAACGTAATTTATACAATTTTTTGTTGTCTTATTGTTTATAGTGCGTTAACTCGTAATTAACAGAAATAACATGAGGCATTTATTTAAAATTATTGGGTTTTCATAAATTATGGCTTATTTTTTCGGTTGAAATATTCTTCATAAAATTTTAGGAACAAAACAACAAAACCCAAAAAAATATTTTTCTTTGGCTAACAATATATTTAGTTCATTTAATAAACTAATTTGTAGTCAATAACAAACATGTTCTTGTGACAACTAAAAATTCCCAACAAAATCCTTTTTTTGCAATCACTAAACTTTTTTTCCCATTGTAATAAATAATTAACGCAAAGTATAATAAACGTAATTTATTCAAATTTTTAAGATCAGTTTCGTAATTACCTTATTGTTTATACTGCATTAACTCATAATTAACACAAATTACATAAGGTATTTATTTTAAATTGTTTCATTTAAAATTTTTGGAATTTCATAAATCACGGCTTATTTTTTCGGGGGAAATACTCTTCATAAAATTTTCTAGGAACAAAACAACAAAACCCAAAAAAATATTTTTCTTAGGCTTACAATATATTTAGTTGATTTAATAAACTAATATGGAATCAATAACAAACATTTCGTTTTTAAAACCAAAAATTCCCAACAAAACCATTTTCTTGCAATCACTAAACTTTCCTTCTCATTGTAATAAATAATTAACGTAACGCATATTAAACATAAATTATTCAAATTTTAATCTTAATTTCCTTATTGTTTATATACTGAGTTAACTCCTAATTAATAGAAGTTATATAAGGCATTTATTTAAAATTATTTTATTTTTAAATAATTGCAATTTCATGAGTCATGACTTATTCTTCCGGGGAAAATATTCCCTATAGCTTCACTGTTTCCAATTTTGAATGTAAAATTTTCAGTGGCTAAAATCGTAAAAAGAATTTTAAAAACATAATTTTTTTTAAATCCCTATGCTCGGAGATTTTTTTTACATATTTTCTAAATTGTAAAGAGTAGAGTTGTAAAGAATATTACCTTGTAAAAATAAGCCATGATTTATGAAAATACAATAATTTAAAAAAAAATTGATATCCTGCGATGGTAAGAAAAAATTATATTACAAAAGACACCATTAAAAGTATTATTTTTCGTAAGTTTTAATTTTATGAAAAAATAAGTTTATTCCCATATGGGACGACGATAATATTATTTGAAGTATTAGAATTGTGAAATCTAATTTGATTAAAAATAGTTTAATCTTCAGTGTGATAAGCGATAAATGAACCAATTCCTGACCAAAAAAATAGCCTCTAATAAATTATAAAAATCTTAAGTATGACTTTTATATAACAAAATAAACAAAATAAAAAAAATAAAAAAAAACAAAAAATGTGAAAAACCAAAAATAATAGATGCCTGAATGAATTAGGAAATGTGTAATTTACTCCTAGAAAAATTAAAAAACTAAAATAAGAAAAGTAATTGTATTTACATTTTTGAATTAGATTATTCAATCATAAAAGTTCATGGTCAGGTAAAACGTAGGAATGGAATATTTTTCTTAAATTCTTTCTAAATTATTTTTAAAATAATTTTTTAATTAAAAATCAGTATCCAAGAATTTTGAATATCTTTTCACTTTCGATTTCAATTAGTGCTTTTTTATAAGTAAATTTATTTAGTTTTTCATTTCTATCTACCTAATCAATTCATTTTGGCTGATTTCTCAGTATATTTCAATTAATTAACTGACTGAAATTAATTAAAACAAATTCATAATTGAGTTTAAGAAACTTAAATGTTTTCTATTTATTTTATTTTTCAACTGGCTGACTTGATAAAAAAAACTTGGCAAGAATAAAAAGGTGTAGACTCTTTAAATTAAGATCAGTAATTTCTTACTACTGCAATCAGTGACTGAATTCTAGTTATAAACTAACTTGTTTCAAGTCAGATTCACTGAGAAAACAGAAAACATACTTAAAAATTAATCATGGATCAATATAAATAAAAAAAACTGATTGAAATCAGTGAAAAAAACAATCGACTAAATCTAAGAAAATTGAACGTTTTTTCGTTTGATTTTAAGATTTACGAATTCGGTCAAAAGAATTGATCATCAATAAATATTGTATCGACTTTTTGATATTGGTAATTAGTGTCTACTGATACCAATCAGTGACTTATTCCCAGATGTAAAAAAGTTGTTTTGAGTCACATTCACTCAAAAATCAATCAAAAACACCGGAATTACAGTTTTAAATAAATACTATTTTATTAGCCGAATAGTTTTTGGCTATTCAATCAGTTTATTTTGACTAATTTTTTAATGAATTCTAATTAATTAACTGATGGAATAGCTATAAATAAGTAACTGCACAATATTAGTGAAAAAACAAATTGAAATTAAGAGCGTGTAAACAAAATGAATTTTGAATTAGAATCTTTGGTTATTTTTCTAAAATATTATTTATGTCAAACGTCTAACTTGAACGTTGAAGTCTCTAAGAAGAAATCACACTTATAGTGGACTTACGAGTTTTCATGACGTTGCTAAAGATCATTCAGTTCTCCGATTCGAAGGCCGTGCGCGTCTCACGCCGCAGGTAAATAAAAACGAGCTGCAGGTGTAGATCCTCGATCGAGATCAATCCACCAGTAAATCCCAAATAACAATGAGGCACAAGTTACCACACTCCTCATCAATCACTCCAACCCATTAATTTTGAACCTTGAATAGATCATAGAAGCAAATCAGGTACCAAATCTAATATCTAATCTGGTCACTGGTTCACCTTAATGACGGAAAAACTTTATGGTAAAATTATAATTATGAATTCCAGGGGATAATTTATTTATAAAACACAAATCTTTATGAGAAAACACAAAACACAAACTTGTCTGGAAAAAATGGAGATGTACACACAAGTTACTTTTCACGGAACGTAAGCGGGTAACTTTCACGTTTTGTATTTAAATTTCGGAATTTTTCTGATGCATTTTTTCGAGGGCACTTTTAGAGTTTGAACACTTGTTGATTCCGGAGAGCATAGTTCTGGCCAGATTGGCGAGAACCACACCTTACAAGAGACCGCACGGTTGTACGGGGATACGGAACGAGTTGAAAGGCCCTCGCCTGGAGAAAAATTCAGGAGCGTATGAATTCATGGTACATGAGGGGCCCAACGCCTTTCTATTTTCTTTTTACCGTTCCCATTGCTCAGCAAGGTCGATTTATGTAATAGAAATATTATTCAATAGCAAATTATACACAGAAGATATCTCTGTTAATTTCATTCCGTTTTTTGACTGATTGAGTCAGTTATTTATTCTTACTTTCTAATGAGTGTACTCTGTCTGGTTTCTTAGTAGGTTACGCCCAATAAACTTATTTAGTAGTTAGAAATGAGTATATGAATGTAATTAGTAAAAAAATAATAATTTAAATTGAAGGATATTATTTTTATTAGAAAAAGAATTAGTACATTGTGCAACTAGGGAAAAAAAAATTTATTTTGCGAGTGTGAAGTTTGATGCCCGAGCAAAGCGAGGGTAACAACCACACGAGTAAAATAAATGTTTTTCCCGTGTTGCACACGATTTTTTTTCTACTATAGGGTCAGAAAGTGGATTTGTTTGCCCCGCACGGGGCAATAAAGTCCACTTTATGGCCCGCTAGTAGAAAAAATATATTAAGCACCTAGGGAGAAATTAGTTCATTTTTTGAATGTGAAGTTTAATGTCAGAGTAAAGCGAGGGTATCAATCACACGAGTAAAATAAATGTTTTGTCCGTGTTGGACACGAGTTTTTTTTCTTCTGGCAGGTAAAAAATGGATTTGTTTACCCCATAGGGGTCAATAAAATTCACTTTATAACACTCTAGTAGAAAACAATATATTATGCACCTAGGGAGAAAAAAGTTCATTTTTTGAATGTGTAGTTTAATGTCAGTGTAAAACGAAGGCGACAATTTCGCGAGTAAAATAAATGTTTTTCCCGTGTTAGAGACGATTTTGTTACCCGATAGGGGACAATAAAATACACTTTGTATCCCTCTGGTAGAAAACAATATATTATGCACCTAGGGAGAAAAAGTTTATTTTTTGAATGTGTAGTGTAATGTCAGAGTAAAACGAAGGCGACAATCACACGAGTAAAATAAATGTTTTTCCCGTGTAGGAGGTGATTTTTTTCTCCTGGCAGGTAAAAAATGGATTTTTTTACCCCATATGGGACAATAAAATGCACTTTATGACGCTCTGGTAGAAAACAATATATTATGCACCTAGGGGGAACAAATTTTATGTTTTGAATGTGTAGTTTAATGTCAGTGTAAAACGAAGGCGACAATCTCACGAGTAAAATAAATGTTTTTCAAGTGCTGGACACGAGTTTTTTTCTTCTGGTGGATCAAAAAGTGGATTTTTTTACCCCATAGGGGGCAATAAAATTCACTTTATAACCCTCTAGTAGAAAACAATATATTATGCACCTAGGGAGAAAAAAGTTTATTTTGCGAGCGAAATAAATGTTTCTACCCTTGTTGCATACGATTTTTTTCCACCTGGGGGTCAAAAAAAGGATTTGCTTGCCCCACAGGGAGCGAAAAAATGTACTTTTTGACCCGCTAATAGAACAAATATTTGTTGAAAATTACCAAACTATTTGCTTAATAAATATTGAATTCTTAGAGAAACGTAGGCACCTTCAGAATTTACCATGTGTTTCAAAATAGTTTGGTGATTTTCGACAAATACTTAATAAACTAATTTGGTGTCAATAACAAACATTTTATTGTGACAACCAAAAATCCCCAAAAAAACCATTTTCTTACAATTACTAAACTTTTTTACTTATTGGAATATATAATTAACGTAATATATAATAAACATTATTTATTCAAATATTTAAGATCAGTTTCTTAATTGCCTCATTGTTAATACTGCTTTAACTTGTAATTATCGGAAATTATATGAGGCATTTATTTGAAATTATTTTATTTAAAAATGATTGGATTTTCATAAATCATGGCTTTGTCTTTCGGTGAAAATATTCCCTATAGCTTTACCATCTCCAATTTTAAATGTAAAGTTCTCAGTGGCTGAAATCATTAAAAGAATTTAAAGGAACAAATTTTTTTTTAAATACCTATACTTGTAGACGTTTTTCCCTATTGAAAATTCCGAAATTGGAAAAGACTTCGGAAATGACATTGGAAACGACATCAGAATCGTTATCGTAAGCGATATCGTAAACGTTGTTGTAAGTGATATCCTAAACGACGTTGGATTTTTGGACCATATCCGATATCGTTTACGACCTTTTTTTTATATTAAATAAGACAAAATATTTTATTATTGTTAATATTTAAATCTATTCAACAATATGGGAGGAATATAGAGACAATGGAAACTGTTATAAACATATTGGTTTAATTTTGTCCTTAAAACGCGAAAAAAATTGTTTGTTTTTTTATAATGAGAATTTTAATAAACCAATATGTTTATATCAGTTTCCATTGTCTTCATATTCCTTCCATGTAGTTAATTTAAGTTTATTTCTCATAATTTAATACTGAAGCTCAAACCAATTTTATAATATTAAAGATGATGTAAATTAGTCATTTTCTCAAATTCACTAAATTTCGTTTTCAGTTTAAGTGAAACAGAAAATTCAATTTACTTAAGGCTCTATCGGCCTTAAGGAACACATTCTCATCATGACACTCATGCTTCGCGCTCGATTTTCTGTATGCATGTTTGTAACTTTTTAATTATTTACATGATTATTGCTAAATTTATTTTCTTCCAAATATCTCAAAAAGGAAAAACAATCATAGACTTTATTTAAGGAAACGATTTTGCAGAACAACGCTTATTTCGAATCTCACATATTTTGGTGAAAAAAATCGAATTTTTTCAATATTAAAAATCAAAACATAAAATATACATCCTGTCGAGAAATTTCTTAATAAGAATGTGTAGACCTCATTTGGGCAAATAATTTTTCATCTAAACGTTTTTTATGTATCTCACATATTTTGTCTAAAAAGTGGAATTTTTGAATTTTAATCGTATTTTTTGGAATTGAAACGAAAAATATATGTTTTTTCAGAAACTGTGCAAGACAAAATTTGTGTAGATGTTTTTGAAACGAACAATAGTTTTTTTTTTAATTAAAAAAAAAAATATGCATCTTATGAAAAAATGTTACAATTCAAATTTGTAGGTCTTTTATGTAGAGAATAATATTGTATCATAACGTTTTTTCTGTATCTCGTATAATTTAACTGGAAAATGGAATTTTGATATTGACTTTTTTCAAGCTTTAATATGCTGTAACATTTCTAATTTTGATTTAATCGAAAAATGTTAAATTAGTAGAGATTTATGAGCACTATCAAAAACCAGTATTGGAATTTTTAATTTTTTCAAAAAGTTATTTTCAAAAACACAAAAGTAGTGCTCAGTCCCTCAATTTTGGTTGGATGTGGCTGGTTAACGAACTTGTTACACTTTCGTAAAAACCGTTTTTTCTGACTCAGGGTGTCTCAAAACGTAAGGATTTGATGAAAATTTCGAAAGCTATTTTTCACATTAAACCAATACCTTCTCATATAATTAGAATGTAAAAAATGTAACGTCGGAATTTTCAATAGGGTTTACTTATTTTTAAAATTCTAAACAATAGAGTTGTAGAGAATATTTGCCCTGAAAAAATAAGCTCTTTATTTTAAACAGTAGTTTTTCACTTACTAATTTCAATCAGTGATTTATTAGTAGTTATTGATTTGGTTAATTTTGAATTATTTTTCGCGATTTCAACTCTCGAAGTTGAATAGAAAGTTAGAAATCATTAATTGCATAAAATCAGTAAAAAAATCTATTAATTTTAAGAATTGAGAGTATTTTTGAAACAATTTAGCAAATAATCAACTTTAGCTATCTTTTCTCAATTTTCCGTTTCAAAATTACTGTAAAATTTAGTAATAACATTTTATCGTCTTTGAAATGACTGAAAATTGAATCGTAAAGTCAGCCATAAATGTATAAAGTCTACGTAAATGGCTTCCCGATCTTTTCAATATGTCTACAGGGGAAAAAAACTCTTAGATGTAAAGAGCATATCTACTGATAAAAATTGAAAAATTATGTTAAAATAGTAAAAGCAAACTAATCTTTTAGATGCTAGAGATAAATCAGTGAATATAACTATTTTCTTGTAAGTTTAAAAAATTCATCTTACAACATTAGAGACTTGCGTCTGTTTAATTTACAGACTAAAAACATTCTTCAAAATATAAATTCTCTCTCTGAATTAGAATTAATTAAAGGTAGACTGAATTGAAATCAGTGACCCATTTTGCCTATGCGATCAGTCAATATCTACTGATTGCATGGGCAAAATTAGGTCACTAATTTCAATTCACTTAAATTGTGACTGATCATATTTAAAGACTTGTATTTGCAAAAAAATAGTAAATTGTACTGAAAAGTCTTCAAAATATTTTATATGGAGTTGAAATAGCTTAGTTTTGGTCTAAAAATGATTTTTCACTTTGAATCAGCTCATTATTACTCGAAATAAACAAAAATCAAGAGCAAATTTTGAATTGCGTAAAAATCCAAGCCATTTACTTGGAAAAATTGCAATAGTCTCATTTAATTTGTGTATATCAAATAATTTATGCCTTTTTTTGACCTTGACAAAATTGCGTATAACTTGGATATAAATTAATATTTTGCGATGAAAAAATTATTGTAAGTTCTCGAAACAAGTAGTATTTGATTTGAAAACATTGGTCAAGAGATAAATAAACCAGTTTTAAAAAAACATTAGTAAAAAAAGCCTTTTTTTTGCCTTTTTATTAACCCTAACCCCTCAACAGAAAAAAGGATTGGAAATGTAAAAATGCGATTTTATATAAACTCAACAACATTTTATGTACCGATATATAGAATAAGTTCCGAAATTATGATTTTGTCGTATTGATTTGGATTGTCGCGAACAGATGAGGCGAAGGGAAAGTTGACCTTTCCGTTTCTGATTTGAAATAGTAACCATTAGGATTGAAATAAATTAACCCAATAGATAATCATCAAGTTATTATAACATAGTCATGATGAGAATGTGTTCCTTAAGGCCGATAGAGCCTTAAGTAAATTGAATTTCCTGTTTCACTTAAACTGAAAAAGAAATTTAGTGAATTTGAGAAAATGAGTAATTTACATCATCTGTAATATTATTATAAAATTGGTTTGAGCTTCAGTATCAAATTATAAGAAATGAACTTAAATGTATGCGTAGAGCATAAGTTGTTATTTAGATATTATTGTAATTATTGTTATTAGATAAGTTGTTATTTGCTCAACAAAACTGTTTTGTTGAGCCAGCAAAATTTTTTTGTTGGGTCTCTTTGTTAGTCTAACAAAACTGTTCAGTTGATGTAACAAAAATGTTCTGTTGGTCTAAAAAAACTGTTTTGTTGGCCTAACAAAATTCTTTTGTTCAGGCAAAGAAATTTTTTTATCAGCCCAATAAATCATTTGTTGGTTGACCAAAATTCGTTGGTCAGCCTGGCAAAATAGTCTTGTTGTGCTAACAAAATGCTTCTGCCCTTTTGAAATAATATAATTTCCTAGCTTTGTTTCAAATTTCATTTGAATTCCAAGCACTTCATTTTCTATAAGTTTTGCGAGGAAGGAACTGCTGGGCATGAGAGCGTCAAATGCTTCTTTATCTATACCTTGCTCTAAAAAGCAAGAAGTTAAGTCATAATATATTTAACAATTTCATTTGAGACATATATAAAAAGTATTTAAAAATAATAAAATGTATAACGATGAATATATCTAGGTTAACATTTTGACTTTACTTAATACTTACTTTTGAAGGTGTCAATGAGGCACCTTAAACCCCACTCCTCTAGAAGACGTCTTGTTTCCTTGTTTGTCATATTATTTGAATTAAACACATCACATACAATCGACTAACGAAAATATATTTCAATCGAGCATAGAGAACAACAGCGGCATCCGTCATATTAGACATGAACGTGCTCGCGTCTCCGGCTAACAATAAGTGAACACGCATGCGTGATCGCGTACCTGATTAGTCTAACTAAACAGTTTTGTTGGCTCAACAAAATTTTGTTTAAGCTCGAAAATAAAAGATATAATTCCTCTGAAAAAATGGCCAAAAATAAAGCTATACATATTTATGAAATAAACAATTTTTATCTTTGAAATTTATTTCGTATTTCGTATATTTTGGTGGGAAATTTGAATTTTTTATTCTTAGAAAACCGTTTTTTATGGATAAAACCAGAACCGTTTGTCAAAAATGGCTGGTGAACGGACTCGTCCTTTCTTATTGGGCCCTCAAAAAGTCGAGAAAAAAAATATATTTGTTTCTTTTCCGAATAAAATAAAGAAACGCCGAATTTTTGCTCTGGCTGAATGCTGGCACACACCTGCGGCAAGCATTATTTGTAGCACCATTCTCAAGGTGATCATGCGAGTTGAGCACGCTAAACCCACTAAACTAAGAATTGAGGTTGGAATTCTAATATTTTTAAACTTTCCCGTTGCTAGTGTGGAAAAGTAAGTTTTATCACATGTACTCATAACACAGCCACACAAAAAAAATTATTAGACCTGGGGGTCAGACGAATTTCACTTTATGTTTGTGAGATCACTGAAACCGAATCCGAAGTCTATTTGACCACATCACGTCAGGTTTTTGACATAACCTCCAAAAGTCTTCATAGCCACACAAAAAAAACATTTCTGGCCTGGGGGTCAGGCCATTTTTACTTTATGTTTTTGGGATCGCTGAAACCGAATCTGAAGTTCATTTGACCCTATCACGTCAGGTTTTTGACATAACATTGAAAAATCTTATAATCTAAGCCCAATTAGCTCCTCATACCTAAGATATTGAAACTCATGATCTCTTAACTCCATAACCATTCGACTACTCCACCCCTTGACCCCATAACCTCTTTATCCTATAACCTAAAATTCCAATAACCACATAACCTTAAAAATCATGAATAACGAATAAGAAATTATAGGTAGGCAGAATTTCAGTCATTCTCTTTTTTTAAACTATGACGGGTTCTTGTTTGATTACATCATATGTGCAATAAGTTCCGAAATGCTGGGCAATGATAAATTTTGCTATGAGAGTTATGTTGTTATTGGAATTTATGGTTATAAGAGTGGGGGACTATGAATTTGCAGTGTTATAGGTTTGAGGAGTTGAAAGGCTGTGGGTTCAAGGGGTTATGGGATTCAATATATCAGGAATAATTGGCTAATTGGACTTGTATTATAAGACTTTTTAAGGTTATGTCAAAAACGTGACATGATCGGGTCTAATGGACTTCCGATTCGGTTTCAGCAACCCCAAAAATATACTTGTATAGTAAAAATGGCCTCACCCTCAGGCCAGAAATTTTTTTTTTGTGTGGCTGTGTAATCGATTGTGGAATCGACCATTTTTGCTCATTTACGCCTGGTCCACAAAATCGCATTTCCCGCACGGGTATCAAAGAATTGGTATATTTCGTATCAATTGCGAAAAGGCAGACTTTAATGCAAAAGCGAGTCGCGACTCGCTCGTGCATTAAAATGCGCTCCACACGTGAAATGAACGATATTTTTTGTTCACTGTATACCGAAAGTTAGCCGAGTCGGTGTCGTTTTGCGTGCGGAAAGTTGATTTTCCCATACAAGTGCGGTAAAATTGTAAGTTTGTTTTAATTTTCCGCGCATATAAAATTTTTTCGCACTAGTGCGGGAAAATCATCTTTCCGCACCCAAAACGAAACTGAAAAGGATAACTTCGGTGTATGACGGACAAAAAAGATTTTTCCAGTAGTGCTTTCGTTCTTTTGTGAGAGAGTAAGTACAAAATGTAAAAATTTTTGAAACACGTGATTTACTATGCGAGCATAATAATTAAGGATTCAATTTTATTCATTACCAATAGGACAATTAATAATCAAAATAAGAAAAAGTTAGTTTAAAACTGACTTAAAAGGTTAAGTGGAATGAAAGTAGAAGGTTAAGAACGAGAAAATCGATGTTTCTTGTTTTTGTAATGCAAAGCTGAGCTGAGCTGAGTTTCCCTTTATTTAAGTTTTCACTTTGATGCTTTTCCATTTCCCGAGATTATTTGACCTTGGCATCTAATAATATATGTAGACTTTGTTTGGATAATTACTATTTGTTGTCTGCGGACCACACGAACAAGATATTTATAGTTCAGTTCCAGACGAACCAATCATCACAATTTAATGGCATCCTCGATTTAGTTTTCATAATAAAAAGGGTACTCTCCTCGAGAATAATTTCTTCCAGAAAGGTGAAAACCTTGTGATTTAGAAAAAAAGTCACGAGTCAGTAAATTACTTTCCTGAGGAAAAATGGCTTTTCAATTCGGCAGAAGTAGTTCCATTAAAATAACGGCATTCTTTTATACAAATAGAATGAATTGGGAATTGGAAAACAAATTTTAAAAAACTTTAATTAGATTTAAACAATTCCTGGAACTTCAGCCGCTAGTTTAATTTTGCCTGCGTTTGACTGTTTAAACTTGGCGTACAAATGTTTTTGAGGACACTGAATTAGAATATAACCTGAGAATTCTATATATTGTTGGAAAATATTGGCTTTAGTGAATTCAAAAAAATTATTCATTGAATGAAAAAAAGCCATTTTCGTAAGAAAAATCACTTTTGCTAAATCAAAAAAAGAAATTCAATTTTCCCGCCAAAATATACGTGAGACGGGAAAAGTGTTAGGAAACTAAATTGTTTGTTTCTACAAATTTGCTCCCGAATATTTTTTTATGAGAGTTATATCTTTTCATTCATTCATCAAAAACGTTTTTATGAGAATCAAAAATTCAATTTTCCCGCCAAAATATACGAGATACGGAAAAAATTTTGAGAAGCAAAATTGTTTATTTCAGAAAAATCTACAACTTTTGTCTGAATCATTTTTTCATAAGAGTTATACCTTTTATTTTCGAACGCGAGGCGTGACTATTACCGCGAAAAAAAAGTTGATCTTGTTAGATCTGGTCAGATCAAATTCCAAGATCTAACCAGATCTTGATTTTGTCGAGATCTGACCAGATCTACTTCAGATCTAACCAGATCTGTTTCAGATCTGACCAGATCTACTTTAGATCTAATTAGATCTGGTCAGATCTCGACAAAATCAAGATCTGGTTAGATCTGGGAATTTGATCTGACCAGATCTAACAAGATCAACTTTTTTTCGCGGGTTACGATTAGTCTAAGATACGAATAGGAAACGACCGTCACCCATCCGTTTACACGATGAAAAGTACTTTATATAAAATTTAATATGTTAAAAATATACCGCAAGTAGGTTGCCTAAAAAATTTCTGTTAAAAGTATGATTAATTAAAAATTCAAAAATGACTTTTTTTTAATAATTGTACTTATTCGTTTACGAAACAAACTATATACCAATCGAAAGTATGAAGCCTATAGAATATGCAAACGTTAGGTTGCCTATTTTTTTCCCGTCATAACTATTGGGTTGCCAGGTATAAACAGGTAAGTCGATACTAGTAATTTGCACTCATCTGTTTACTCAATAAAACTTATATCAAAATAAAGATAATTTTATTTTTGTGAGTTAAAAAAAAAAGTATTGCATCGAATGTTTTAAAATTTTGCAGATATATTTGTGCATAAATAATGAATACAAAGTAATGTTTTCAAATGAAAATACTCGATTTTCAGCAAGTTATCCACGATCTCCTGAGTCTTCAAAAAAATAAGTTCTCCCACTACTGCAGTGATTTTAGCCTTCACAGTGCCTGAAATAAAAAAAACCAAAAATTTTATTAAACTAGAATATATTTCCTATACAATGACCCTCGATTGTAAAATAAAAATAAAATGCAACAAAATGGTGGATTTTTGAAAAAAAAATTAACATTTGCTCAAAAATCTAATGATTTTTGGCTTGAAAAAATTATATTTTTTATCCAATCATAAAACTAGAGGGTCATTGTATAGAAAAACAAATACACAATACGCTAAAAAAAGACCCAAGTCGATCGGATGATTCATTATCGAGTTACAGCTGCAGCAAATTTGAAAAATGTAGTTTTGAGAAAAACGCGTTTAGAGATAAGAGTACTGATTTCATTTTTATAAATTTTTAAATATCATACCTAGCGCTAATCTGCTATTCCAGGCCCATACAATTCATCTTCCTCTTCTTCGAAAAGCGCCTGCTGGGCTGTTGAAAAATGCAAAAAAAAAATCGAAATTTTCAAAATTTCAAACTAGTTGTGCCCCTTAAAGTCTATTGCCAGTTCCTCCAAAATGATGCGCAACATTTACTAGTCTATCGCTATCCTTCTCAATTTCACGGACAGAAGCATGCGCACTCTCTTTCATCCGATGGACGAGTTATGCACCGCTGCATTTCTGCGTCCTCTTCTATCGCACCGGATAGTTCGCTCGGACCTCTCTGCCGCACATCTTCATTCACACCAATATTTCGCTTTTTAAGGTAGTTGATCCACGAAAATCAAACCTCAGGCAGAAATAGATAATTTTGCTTTCAGCAATAGCAATATTATTATTGAAGGGCTATTTTGGAAGAGAAAAGATTAATTTTCATGAAAAAAATTTGAAATACTGAAAAATAATTTTATTAATAAATTTTATTTTTGCCCCAATTTTCTTCTTGTATCGCTTCTTACCAAATTTTAAAAAATTATGCGGTTTTAATCAATTACAAATCACTTTTTCAAGAAAAATATTCCCTACAAATGAACCATTTCACATTTTCTAAAGTAAATAAATTATATTATGTGCCTCCGGCGCGTAAACTCGTTTTTTCGCTACAGTTAACAGTAGCGCAATGTTTTGTATTGCGCTACAGAGGAATGAAATGTAAAAATTGAACTGCGCATGTGCCCATAGCCATACAGCGGAGCACAATCTTCTTCTTATTCTTCTTCTTCTTCGTACAGCGTTAGCACCCTACTGACAAAGCCTTGTACATTTGAACTGCGCATGCTCTATTACAACACGCTACTACTACACGAGATGGGAAAAATCAAAAGGGCTAGGACTTGTCGCGAAATATCAAGTGTAATGACTAGCGCCTCAAACAACTTCAATACTAGATTAGATTCGAGTGTACGCATAAAAACTCTTATACGCACCGAAGTCACATAAAATAGAATACGTGCCAATCCACACAATTCGGGAAATTACGAGACTCGCGACAAATGCAAGAAAAGGAACTGGTAAGCGTAAGGGATTCTGTGCGTTGATTAGCATTGACATACGCAATGCGTTCAATACCGCGAAATGGGACATCTGTATCGAGGCGATGATGCGGAAAAGGTTCCAGACTACCTGTTGCGAATGATAGATGGCTATCTGAGCGACAGGTGGAGTGATATACGAGGGCGACAAATGGTCTCTTCAAGAAGAGATGACATGTGGCGCTCCTCAAGTGTCGCGGGTGGATCCACTCGTTTGGAACGTCATGTACGATGACTTTCTGCGCATGGACCTACCTGCTGGAACGAGCATCGTCGGCTTCGCGGATGACGCACTTGTCGTGTGCGCCGCTGACGTAGGCTTAGCTTAGCTTTGGCGAACACCTAAAGATCGCAGCTGCCAAAGCCATCCAATGTGGAGCGAATTTGGCCCGGCTTATGCCAAACATTGGTGGACCCAGGGAAGCGAAAAGAAGATTGGTGGCGAGCGTGGTCCATTCGAAGCTGCTTTCTGCAGCTCCGGTCTGGGCCAATGCCTTGCAAAACCATTCTATCCAGAAGAAGCTGTTCTCGGCGCAGAGACTTGTCGCGCTGAGAATAGTTTCGGCATATAGAACTATCTCGACGAGCACTGCGCTGGTCCTGGCGAGCGTCCCGCCAATAGATTTATTGGTGGAGGAAAGGAAAGAGACCTTTCAGCTTCGCAAGGAGCTAACCTGCGCTGACCTGCAGGAAATCGCTCGCGCAAAGGAGGCAATCCGCAAGGATGGAAGGCGCAGACTCGTCGAGAAATGGCAGATGAGATGGCATGGTGAGCAGACAGGGAGATGGAACTACCGCCTGATTCCGGAGCTCGCCACCTGGCTGAACAGAAAGCACGGGGAAGTCGGCTTTTATTTAGCGCAAGCGCTCTCGGGCCATGGCTATTTTAACGCGTGCCTGAGGTGCTTTAAAAAGAGAGACGAAGAGACGTGTTGCTACTGCGATTTCCCGGTGGATACCGCAGAGCACGCACTCTTCGTCTGCGAAAAATGGGGTCTGGCAAGGGAGGCTCTCGGTCAGGCAGTGGGTTCCGAACTTACTCCTGACACGATGGAACCTCTCATGCTCCAGTCGGAACGGTTCTGGACGCTCATCGAGTCATTCGTCACACTGGTGCTGAAGACGAGAGAACTTGATGGGCGTCGAGCGCGAAACCACGGGGAGGGCCAGTAGAAATCGCATGGGGGCCTGCACCCGCGGTCCTGCGTCTCGGGTAGACTTGACTGTCCGTGTCGTTCGGGGGAGGAATCTGTTTGTTTCTCCCCTGGGTGGCGCGGCTAGTCGGTTATCCTAGTGGGCGTGTGGCCGCGGATGTAGGTTCCGAGCGACGGATGACGGAAGAGTCGTACGCGACTTTAATCGGAACCAACCACCCGTGAAGTTTAAAGCCGAAAGGCGGTTCCGCGGGTGGTGTATTGGTTCGAGAGAGGGGTTTTTTGGTTTCAACAGGTATTGCTAGACCCGTCCTGGGAGAGTCCTGTACAACGTCTATAAAAGATTTAGCCATTTTTCCTCCTCACCAAAAAAAAAAAAAAAATTTGCCACTGATTTAATTTAGTAAAAAAAACTACTGATTAAGATAAGGAGAAAACTCTCCAAATGTGAATTTACAATTAATAGTGATTGAATCATTTACTTTCGTTAAGAGTTCGTTATTATTTATTGAGATTTTCGCTCAAGCAGTTGTGCTTTCTGCAATTTCAAAGTAAATCTAAGATACAAATATAACATTTTTTTATTCTTTCTACGTAACTTTCTTTTACGCCAGTGAGGAAGGGTTAAAAATTTTACTGATTTTTAGTCGATTTATACTCGTTATTAGTCATTTTCTACTAATTAATCGTTTTAACTCTGCAATCAATTTATGACCAACTTTTATTACTAATGTCTATCAGTAACGAATAATTAGTATTCAATGACTAAAAGTTATTCGAAAGTATCACTAAAGTGAATTAGTGGGTCAATTTCTTTTTAATCCACATTTATAGAGAAAGTAATAGTGCTTTTTCACATTCTAATGCGGGTTCATGAGTACGTAAACGGTATAAAAATGTAAAAAAGGCTCCTAATCTAAAATAATTTCAAAGTCACTCAATAATTCAATTCAATTCTACAAAATGAATATATTTTTTACTGATTCACTTTTGTTTAATTGGATTCTTAATTAGTCATTTTTGCTATAAATTTCGGCAAAATTAAACCCAATCAAATTAATGACTTTTTATCAGTAACTGTTAACTATTTCGGATTCAGGAAATCCATAGCAAAAAATTTTATTTTTAATATGTGGCAAAAAAAAAACAGTTCGAGGAATTTTACTCAACTTTTAGCAAAGTTAAAACATATGGACGATTTGGCGATTATTTAATATTATTATAATAATTTGTGAGGCACCAATGTAGAGTAAAGTTTCAAAATTTACGTCAGAAATTATTAAAACACTTTCAAATTAATTAAATTTGATAGTAATTTATCTCCAACTTGTCCACATGTCCCAAATTTCATCAAAAGTTGAGTAAAGTTTCTCGAACTATTTTTTTCCATCTACAATATCATTTACCAATATCTTTGGTAAAATAGTAGTTTTCTACTAATTTAAAGTAAAATTTTACTAATTCAATGTATATACTATCCTATTTAGTTACCATTGAATTTGCATGTGTTTATTATATGCAAAAACTGAATTACTATCAATTCAATTTATTGGAAGGATTGTTTATTAAAACAATGGGTAAATGATTTTGCACCATTAATTAATACTTTAATATAATACATAATTAATAGTAGTACTGATTAGTTGTTTTTAATTAAGGTACACAGAGAGAAATTTTAGGTTTCACTGACCAAAGTTTTTTTGTTAAAATCGTCTTTACAAAAATGTTAAAGTTCTCATGACAATCATGGTAGTGGCTGTCATACATTGGAAAAGTGTTTACTTCAACTGCAAGGAACGTTACTGAGACCACGATTCTGGTACTTGAAATACCATAGCGCTGCGGTTATAGGAACCAAAGTCCATCGTAAAGCCGCGCATAGCGTTTAGTTAAAATGACTAAGTCTACGGACAGTAAATACCCAACCAAAATTATTTTTGAGGTTATAGGTATGGTTCTCTTAGTTATCAAAATACGAATTCAATTTGATTAGAAAAAATAAAGTTTCACCGAAAAGATCTAAGAAAAATAATCCGGTATAATGATATTTATGATAAATTTCGTCGATTAAGTTAAAAAATTGTCACTTTTTTCATCACCATAAACTTTTTTTGACTGACTATAGTTTTGACAAAATACGACGAGACAGCAATATTGGAACGCATTGCATTGTCCCCGAACAAAATCGTTTATCATTTAGAAAGAATTGTCAAACTATATTTATAATAGAATTATTTACCTGATAATGCTTGTCACGGTGAAATATAGTCCAGGAATCGAGAACGAGAATTGGCAGGATTCAACTTACGCTGCATATCTTTTTGGAGGTAACTACTTATCTCCAGTGCAGTGCAAATTAAATTGTGTGACTATTACAAGATTTAATAGTTGTCACGACAGACTTACCTCGTTGTAAAAAATGAAAGTTATACTTGATTTGTCTAGCGCAACAGCGAACGCTGCGGTTGTAGTAACCAAAGGAGCTTGGCAGTACACATAAAGAAAATGTACGTGTACTAACCGTTGGGGTACGTATAAAGCTCATTCTAATCATCAACTTTGGTTACAACAACCGAATACACAAAAAAGTCAAAATTACTGTCATGATAACTATAAAAGTAGTAGCTTCTCTCAACTTTTTTGGTCAAGGCAACTACTGTACAAAAAATTTATGTGCTATGTGCACAGGAACCAAAGCCGATTTCTCTCAGTGTAGTTGATCCACGAAAATAGCCATTCAATAATAATATTGCTATTTTTGAAAGCAAAATTATCTATTTTTCCTGAGGTCTAATTTTCGTGGATGAAAACTACCTTAAGTATAGGATTTAGAGAGAACGGAAAAGCCGCAACGAATATCACATTGCATAATTCTATAATATATCAAATGAAATTCACTGATTTTTGAATACTTCTTGAAAACATATGAAAACGAGGATATGCAGAATCTAACTAATAATTTGTTGCGGTATATTTGCAGTCTACTTGGTTGGAATCACAGGAAAGGGCGTTGGAGGAATGCTCATGACATTCGTACCGTTATTCTATGATATGGGGGTCTTTATTATCGTATTTAAATGTGAACAATATATCAATCAAAGTTATGTTCTCTCCTCGAAAAATTGAAATAAAAAGAAAAATAGCCAAAATTGTTAAAAAGTAAAATCAAAGAAATATATATATATATATCTTTTTGAAATGTATTATCTCATGCAAGGATGACTTTTCATGGTATACAGACTTTTTAGTAGATTCCGCGTATAAATTGCCAGGCTTGGCGCTAGTTACGCAATTAAGCGCCGAGCCAGGCTTGGGCCCACCATGAACCAGGCCAAAATTTCAGCACGGGATTTTACACTATTCGGAAATATGTCCGGGAATTTTTTATAATCAACGAAACTTGTTTTATCTTGATGAAATTTTTTCTTTCATTCAAAGGAATTCGCTTACAATAAAATGCTCGGAGTAATACAAGACCCTGATACAGATTTTCTTTTTCTGGAATAATATCTGACCTGCTTTTAGTGAAGGTATATTTCGATATAGGTAAAGTTGGTAGAAAACATAAGGGATCGGCCCTTCCACTCCCATTCATGGGAGTGGGAAAAACGACTCAGAAGTCAGGAGGGAACATTGGTACGTGCATACCATTCTGTGTTCATCATTTGGCATTCACTTCAGTTTTACATTATCAATATTGTGTCGTGCCTTCCTGCTTCGGTCAAATTTGGCCATTGACATTTTTTGTATTCACTAACTGCAAGTAATGTATCCACATTAGGATTATATTATATATTATATTATATTACATTAAAAAATTGCATTATTATCAAAAAATATCTTGTGTAAAAACATTTATTAAAAAACAATTTTATTTTCTGTGTTGTATATTTTCAAAAGATGTATTTTACAATTGTGAATTCCAAATTATTGTTATGACTAATAAATACAGTTATCAAGACTTTTTCTGTTTAAATTTTCATAAAATCAATTTAATTTAAAAAACTCAAGTAAAAAATAAAGATAATTATAAATCAGTTAAGAAAAAATGTTGAATAAAGAATTTATTAAACTTAAAGAATCTATATAACAGAATTTATCATAAAAGTGTGAGATGAGAAAAATTACTTTTTTTCACTAAATTGACTATGGTTTTAATACCTTAAAAGTAACGAAAGATTCAGATGGAATAGGAATATAAATTTTTATTGTAGTCACTTGTCATCAACTTTTGGATGGGACAGAAATTGTAAAAAATCCATTGACGATTTCTATAAGTCCGTACACCTTTCAATGAAAGCTTCTGAAAAAGTTGTCGATATTCACATTGACTAGTCATATCCAGAAGTCGATTACAATTTAAGTCTTTACTCTACACTTTCGAATTAAATTTCTAACTTGTCCATGTGTCCCAACCGTGATCGAAAGTTGAGTAAAATTACTTGAACCATTTTTCTCCGTTGGTTACTAGCTAGACACATAATGATAACTTGGCTGGGAGTTGACAGTCAGTACTGGACTGGTACTTTAAAGTAGTACCGGTCGAATACTAGCAGCCGATACTGACTGGATGTTATCTGGTGAAATTTTGTAATTTCAAAAGTATTCTAACTTCTAATATAACTATATTAAAAGATTCCTATGTCGGCTGATAGCCAGTATTTGGATTCTGTTTACAGACAGCATTAAGCCAGTACTGTGCCAAACGTTGGCATAACTCACTTGACGGTATTTGACCAGTAATAATGATCAGTACAGCGGCAGTAGCAAACCAGTAGAGTGCTAACTGTCGATGAAACTTCTATGTCGTTTTATAGCCAGTATTTGGATTCTGTATACAGCCAGTACTAGACCAGTACTGTTAAGAAAGTTGGCACACCTCCTTTGTCGTTATTTCGCCAATAATAATAATCAGTACTGAGCTAGTAGTAAACGAGTAGAGTGCCAACTGTCAATGAGATTTCTGTGTCGGCTGATAGCCAGTATTTGGATTCTGTTTACAGACAGCACTAAGCCAGTACTGTGCCAAAATTTAGCATGACTCACTTGAAGGTATTTGACAAATAATAATGATCAGTACACACTGATAGAAATGAATGAGTGGTACAACCATATTTATGATTGGATTAACTATATTTTTTTGCTGATATAGATACAGCAATATAGGATGTGTGCTTTGGCCATCCAATTGTGGTTGAATGAGTATGAGTGGAGCAACTATCCATGACAAGTAAAATACTCATATTCAATATAGCTGATTTATAAAAAGATACTGTATACTTTACTAGCAATAACGATATGTATAGTGAATTCGTTTGAAAACATTATTATTTCAGTCTTTTAAGAGGTTGTGTTGTGTGGGCAATTATTTTAATGATTGAGAAAATAATTAGTTGAAATTAAATATCAAATTTCTTTTTGACTATCTTTTGATCCTTATTTTTATTTGTAATCATTATAATAAAATGAACAAATAAATAGAGAGTAAAAGTTTTGAAAACTAAATTTGAAAGATTTGATAAGTGTATAAAAAATGTCATGAACTTATATAGACGAAAATAAAGATTAATAAATTTATAGTAATTTAATGTAGTTTCTAAAATTGATTTTAGGACGTTCTAATTGAGTTTTCAAATTTTGTGCCGAATGAGTTTATATGTATAATAGGGATCAATTCAGTGTTTAATAAATTAAGTATAAATTGGATATCAGTTTCCTTCTGGACTTTGATTTTATGATTTCTCAAAGTATCGAACAAATAAATAAATAAATAATAGAAAGGTTAAGAAGAAATTTGGGAATATTTTTATTCATATAATTAAAAAAAAGGGATAAATAAATAAGAAAAAGTGTAAAGCAATGTATTTTAGTTTGAAGCGAAAATATTTAAGTAGAAGTATTAACTATTAATACATAATAAATAAATGAAATACAATATATGCTATGACAAATCATGAGAATAAGATTTATTGTATTCAAGTTTCAACAGAATACTTTGCTGCTTTAAAGAAATTGATAAGGCCTAAATAATGTTTCGTGAAATAATTTATTTTCAAAACTGCATATAATGTTAATCCTGAACAATAGTACGTATGTTAACTCTGAGATATCACATACTTCTAATTTATAGTTAAATTTTTTTCACCAATTAAATTATAGACTATCACAAAATCTCAAAAAGAACTGTACACCTAATTAAAAGCGAAAGACTCTTTAGATGATATCCAGTTAATATAATCCATTGGAATTCTTTTATTTATATCTCACTTAAATAAATCTTTTTAATGTTTTCAACTACATCAAATACAATATCAAACCAATATGAATTTGGAAACGAAGGAAACCATCTCGAGTAAATCAACCATCCAGTGGTATTGCCAAAATACACTTTTTAGAGAGTGCTCGAGGAAACACATATTTAAGAGAATTAAACATATCATACGGTAGTAACTACTAACTATTGCAGTTTTGTATCGCAAATATAGTTATTAATTGTACCAGTAATATTTGATTGTTTTCTCTTCCAATTTATGTTTCTGATTCGAACAAAAAGCATTTGTCATATTTTAATTGCTGTGCTTCAAATTACATATGGTTCCGAGACACATATTATATTGTAAATATACCCGTAAATTTTTAACCTACAATTGTATGGTTAAATCAACCTAACCATTTCTATCAGTGCAGCGGCAGTAGCAAACCAGTAGAGTGCGAATTGTCAATGATATTCCTACTTCAGAGTTTCACCAGTACTGCCAAAGAATACCGCACCAGTACTTCGACAGTAGTAAGCCAGTAATATGCCAATGTTTGGCACAGTATTGTTACCCCACGGGTTTCCTATTCTTTACACCATAATGTTTCATATGTCAAAATAGGTTCAAAACTGTTTACTTCATGTCGCGACTTTTGGTCGACAATCTCTTTATATAATAAAATTGTTATTCACCGTACTTTATTCTTAAGTTTATTTTTTGAAAATAATCATTCATTCTTTCAACTCTTAGTTTGACGAAGCTCTCAAAAATAATATTCATATCCTATATAATTCCTAAATCTAGTCAGTTCACCTTTTGCTTATAGTAATTTCTCTCGATTCTTATTAATTTTCGAATTTGAATTTTCCACCTGCATACATAGAATGTGCGCAAATTACGTATTGCATCAATACATTATACTGTAAAAAAATTTTCGGATATTCTTCCGAAAATAGTCCGCTTTTCATGGAAAAAATTCCCTACAACTTAGGAGATTTGTAAAATATTCTCACCTTTTTGATATATTTCCTAATAGTTCGGAAATAAGTCCGAAAATTCGGTCAATTTCCCTCAAATCTATGAAATATTTCCACTTTCTGTAGAAAAATCCATGCTTCCTAAGGATTTAGGAAAAATTTCCGAATACATAGTAGGAAAATTTACCGATATTTTTTACAATGTACAAAAAGTACATTTGCGCGCCATCTTTTGAAGAGTCGACTCATTCATAAGAAACGCACCAGTCGATACAGTTGAAAACATTTCTATTGGATATTGTAATTAAATAAAAAAAAATATAAAGTAAATTTAAATCCCTAAATTATAATTTGCAATACTTATTATTATTTATTTATATTTTGTTTAATATTATTTATTATTAAATGCCGGAAATATAATTTGTTAACTAGAAATATTATATATTATAATGTATATATAAGACTATTATTATTTATACAAAATCTTAGTCATTTTCACGTAATTATGTATCTTCAATGACCAGTCATGATTATGTAGAGAATTTCCTGAAAATACTTGAGATATTTCTTTGTCGATACTTTATCATACGAAATGGCCGAAAATTGTTTGTACCGGAAAATGGCAATATAGGAAACAATTTTTATCTCGTTAGCTCAATTCGTGGTTGACTCATCCTTTATTTGTAGCATTGCGTGGCATATTCACCGAATAAACTCGATTTCTACATAATTAAGGTCTGGAGAAGGATCTTCAATGTTCGGTGAGGTAATAATTCTCATATACTCTAGTAATCATAATCACGCGCTTGTAATGATTGTTTGTTTACACTTTGGTATTACCGGTAAATAGTTGTTGTAAATAATAATAAGGTTATGTTATGTTAAACTTTTAAATTTTTTAAAAAGCATCGATTAAACCATATTTTTTTATAATTACTTGAATTATGTGTATTTTTTTGATATTATTAATTATATTTTTATAATCATTATTATAATTAATAATATTTTCCACCGGAAAATAACTCATCGAAAGTATAAACACAAATGCTTTTAATTGTTTTTTTCTCGAGTCGTATATCACTTCTATATCGAGTACATTTGCATGTATAAAAATATGTGATTCGGCATTTTGGTGCGACGACGCTCTGTCGCTAAAATCAATTTCTAACTGAGCAATATCATTTCGCAGTCAAGAGAGGATTGCTTGCATACCCTGGCGAAAGTTTCGGACAGGAATTCAAGTCGAGTGAACTAGATATTTTAAAAACTTACAAACTTTATTAAAATATTTTGAAATCTCTTGAAGTTTGGTGGAATTTCTTAATACCCCTCGAACTCCCACGAAATTCTTTAAAACGCCATAAAGTCTGCTGAATTTAAAGAAAATAAATTTTTTTTTTAACCCCCGAATACCTTAATAGTTTGTGCAATTTTTGCAAAATCGCTTTTAAAGTCTTTGAAAATCCTTTGAAGCTCCCATCAAATAATTAAAATCCTTTAAATCCTGTTTAGATATTTAACCTTTCAGCTGCGGGGAAATTTCAGTATAAATCGACCTCTTATAGAATGCAAAATTTCGATATATCGACCAGTCCCGAACGCAAGGTAAAGTGCAATGTTAAAAATTTGTCTCATTTGTCATGAAGGTTATGCAAAAAATGAAATGTGACCTTGACTTAACGTCTTTTGACTAACCCTATGAAATTATCTGAAATATTTTTTAAACCAAATTTTTGTAAATCTCTTTCAATATATTTTGAAAAAAAAATTATGTGAAAAAAGGAACGCTTCCAGTCCGCTGGGTATCGAGCCCAGAACCTTTCGATTGCCGGTCGATTTCAATCTTGTACATTTTTGTAAACCTTAGTTCTTCTAAAATAACTTGAAATTAGCAGCAATTCATTGAAGTTATATAAAGCCTTTTAAAACGTCATAGAATCTCTTGAAACATAAAATTCAAGTTTAAAATTTACATTCTCAGTTTTATGTTAGAAATATTTTCATTTTTTCAAATTTTCAAGCATAGACTTTTCATTCAAAAAATGAAATGCTCTACAGAAAGGAAAAAATTTTGTAATAGAAGTGGATAAATTAAAAAAACTAAAATATATGTTCATTGCTATCTTCACATGAACATGTAAATATTTACCGATATCAAATTTTACATGAAAATTTTTGTTCGAAGTGTTGAAATCTTGTTACAATTTGACAAGATCATATGGACGAGTTCAATCTTTTAAATGAAATATTTTATAATTTTTAATTTGTCTGCTCATCTAAAATCCTGTCAAGATTTGAACAGTAAACAAAAAAATTTCCAATGGAATTCAATGTCATTAAATGCTTAAAGTTGTAAATGAAGATTTTCATTACAAAAGTTTGAAGCTTTGTAATTATCATTGTAAATGACTACTTGATTTTAAAAGTAATTCAGCTCTGTAGAACATTTTTATATTTGGAATTCAAAATCTGTGCTTAGGCCATAAAAAAAGGAAGATAAAAATTCTTTCACCATAAAACTAAAAATGTAGATTTAAAACATATTATGTCATATATTTATCTCTTCTTAATGGAAAATACTTAAAAAATAATTCTCTGTTTCAATATTTTTTAAATGTACGAATATTTAAGAAATTCATAAGTAATTAACCTTGTTATAAAAATTTCCAAATAACGCTTTTATTGACAAAGTTACAAATTTTTCAATAAATGATTTATCGTTTTGTAAGTTTAAATATGAGACGACTTTAAATTTCACAATAACATTATTTTTCAATTACTTTATCCTTTCTTCAATTTTTATAATTCTTCTCGAGGTTTTTTTCATGTGAGTGACTATTTCTTTTTTTAATGAAAAAAACATTTGTAATTCTAAATATTCAATTTTTGAAATAGAAATATTAACTAAAAGACTTTCAAGTTCTGGGAATCAACTGCTTTAATAATACAATTTTTCTTCTCTGTAAAGCATCTCAATTTTCAAATTAAAAGTCTCCACAAAGGTTAAAAAAACTTAAGGTGATAATACTTTTATTTAAAAATTTTAAATACAGATTTCAAAATCAAACCTTATTTGCCTAAAATAAACGTCTTAAAGATCTTGTAGAAATAAAGTGAGATTTGAATACTTCAAAAATAAATTTTCAGTAATATGTTGAACTTAATAAATGTTCAAAGCATAAATCAGGATATCAGTTGACAAATGTTTACTTGTGTAAATTGACTCTTCCAATTTGAAAATTACGTGAAAAAATATTTTATTTAAGAAATAAGGCACATTAAAGTACGGTTTAAAGTCCACATTCATAAATTCATGATAAAAACAGGCCAAAATTTATTAATCTTACAAAATCTTATAAATCTTTATTTCATAGGCAAGTGTTTTTTAAAATATTAGAAAAATAAGTGAAATTATTTAAATTAAATATTTCTTAAAATTTTACACTTCGCTTCTTTTACAAAATTATTGAGAGATTTGAACACTGATCAAAGAATCTTGCAATGAAAAACCAAAGTCTTTTTTTATGCCACGTTCTTAGTTTCCGAGATAATTTAACGAGTTTGTCCAGAAATGGCTTCGCCGGGTCAAACTTTCGTAATTTTGGTTTCGCTCCGCAAACTCAAATTTAAATTTATATTTTTTTAAAAGTAGCACAATGTATCTGGAATCAAAAACCAAAGTCTTTTTTTATGCCACGTTCTTCGTTTCCGAGATAATTTAACGAGTTTGTCCAGAAATGGCTTCGCCGGGTCAAACTTTCCTAATTTTGGTTTCGCTCCGCAAACTCAAATTTAAATTTATATTTTTTTTAAAGTAGCACAATGTATCTGCAATCAAAAACCAAAGTCTTTTTTTATGCCACGTTCTTAGTTTCCGAGATAGTTTGACGAGTTTATCCAGAAATTGTTTGCTTTTGTCAAACTTCAAAAATTTATTTTTCGCATTAAAACATGTATTTTTGTCAAAAATTACTATTCTGCAAATCTTTGACTGTCTTGTTGGTCATAAGACGAAGAAAAAAAAAAAAAATTTCGTCACACGAGACGTCACAAACTTCAGCTCAATACTTAGTCCTGGAAATTAGTCACAAGTCATTCTTTTTGTAACGTTTTATTGACGACAAATGGATAATTGCAATAACCCTAGTATTAAAGGTTATCTTAATAATTGGGATTTGAACTCTTTAAGAATAAAATTTCCGTGAAATTTGATGTCAATAAATAATTAAAATTTAAATTAATATACAAAATGTAAAAATTTTTACCTTTTCAAATCAAAGCTTAAATCAGAAGTTTCAAATTTCAATACTTCTTACCAATTTCGAATATTTAAAAAAATTTCAATTAGAGAGTTATTTTCTATTAAGAAGAGATAAACATAAAATTCAAGTTTAAAATTTACATTCTCAATTTTATGTTAGAAATATTTTTATCTTACATATTTGTAGCCTAAGCACAGACTTTTCATTGAAAACATGAGATGCTCTACAAGAAATCTTGTTACGACTTAAGAAAATATTATATGGATAATTTTCAGGCAAATGTTTTTCCAAATATCAAGAAAGCGATAGTGATTTTTTAAATGAAATACTTTGTCATTTTTAAATTTCCTATTCTTGCGAATTTTTAGGAAGGTTTGAGCACTAAATATAGAATTTTTCAATTAAATTTAAGGTGAATAAATGCTTAAATTTTTATATAATGATATTAATTACAACATTTTTAAGTTTTATAAATTTTACGAAATATTTAATTTAAATAATTGCACTTATTTTTCGAATATTTTAAAAACATTTGCCTATAAAATAAAGATTTATAAAATTTTGTAAAATTGTGGAAAGATTGGAACGCTGTAAGATAAAATTTTGAGATAAAATTTTAAAATAATGAATGTTTGAGGGTTTAAGTGAAAACATCAATTAAAAAATTGTTAACGTCAATTACAACATTTTTGAGTTTTATGAATGAATCACTTGATTCAGAAAATACTTTAATTTTGTACAGCATTTACTTTTTTGAAATAAAAATCTGTGATAAAATTAGGTTTAAATGTAATTTCAAATATGGTAAAAATATTTTCATTTTACACCTAAGAAAAATGACATTAAACTTTAAGCATTTATTGACTTAAAATTTCATTGCAAGATTCTTTAATCAGTGTTCAAATCTCTCAACAATTTTGTAAAATCAGCAATATTTAAAATTTTACGAAATATTTAATTTAAATAATTACACTTATTTTTCTAATATTTTAAAAAACACTTGCCTATGAAATAAAGATTTATAAGATTTTGTAAGATTAATAAATTTTGGCCTGTTTTTATCATGAATTTATGAATGTGGACTTTAAACCGTACTTTAATGTGCCTTATTTCTTAAATAAAATATTTTTTTCACGTAATTTTCAAATTGGAAGAGTCAATTTACACGAGTAAACATTTGTCAACTGATATCCTGATTTAAGCTTTGAACATTTATTAAGTTCAACATATTACTGAAAATTTATTTTTGAAGTATTCAAATCTCACTTTATTTCTACAAGATCTTTAAGACGTTTATTTTAGGCAAATAAGTTTTGATTTTGAAATCTGTATTTAAAATTTTTAAATAAAAGTATTATCACCTTAAGTTTTTTTAACCTTTGTGGAGACTTTTAATTTGAAAATTGAGATGCTTTACAGAGAAGAAAAATTGTATTATTAAAGCAGTTGATTCCCAGAACTTGAAAAATCTTTTAGTTAATATTTCTATTTCAAAAATTGAATATTTAGAATTACAAATGTTTTTCATTAAAAAAAGAAATAGTCACTCACCTGAAATAAACCTCGAGAAGAATTCGCAAAATTGAAGAAAGGTTTAAGTAATTGAAAAATAATGTTATTGTGAAATTTGAAGTCGTCTCATATTTAAATTTACAATACGATAAATCATTTATTGAAAAAATTTGTAACATTGTCAATAAAAGCGTTATTTGGAAATTTTTATAACAAGGTTAATTACTTATGAATTTCTTAAATATTCGTACATTTAAAAAATATTGAAACAGAGAATTATTTTTTAAGTATTTTCCATTAAGAAGAGATAAATATATGACATAATATGTTTTAAATCTACATTTTTAGTTTTATGGTGAAAGAATTTTTATCTTCCTTTTTTTGTGGCCTAAGCACAGATTTTGAATTCCAAATATAAAAATGTTCTACAGAGCTGAATTACTTTTAAAATCAAGTAGTCATTTACAATGATAATTACAAAGCTTCAAACTTTTGTAATGAAAATCTTCATTTACAACTTTAAGCATTTAATGACATTGAATTCCATTGGAAATTTTTTTGTTTACTGTTCAAATCTTGACAGGATTTTAGATGAGCAGACAAATTAAAAATTATAAAATATTTCATTTAAAAGATTGAACTCGTCCATATGATCTTGTCAAATTGTAACAAGATTTCAACACTTCGAACAAAAATTTTCATGTAAAATTTGATATCGGTAAATATTTACATGTTCATGTGAAGATAGCAATGAACATATATTTTAGTTTTTTAATTTATCCACTTCTATTACAAAATTTTTCCTTTCTGTAGAGCATTTCATTTTTTGAATGAAAAGTCTATGCTTAGGCTAAAAAAATGTAAAATAAAAATATTTCTAACATAAAACTGAGAATGTAAATTTTAAACTTGAATTTTATGTTAATCTTTTCTTAATAGAATATATCTTTCTTACTGAAAATGTTTTAAATGTACTAAATTGATTAGAAGTATGGAAATTTAAATAGAAAAATATATATTGATTTAAATATTGAACATTTATTAGCATCAAATTTTACTGAAAGTTCGAAATTGTCGTCTGCTTCGCGCCTCTTTTGCGCGGAGTCCAGAGAAATACAATTCTCAATTTCGACTCGATACTTCGACTATACGAGGAAGAAAGAGAGGCAGCGCGCGCCACCGCCTTTCCTACTCCGATCTTACTGACAGGAGCTGCTTCTGTAGTTGTGACTGCGTCGGTATCATATCTGATTCCGACTCCCTGCCTGCAACGGCGAGAACTTGTTTCCCTTAGTGATTATAGTTTGTATGTGCGAAGTTTTCTCACCAGAGCGGCGCTGCACGCGGCACGCTCTACAAAAGCATTATACTAATAGACAAATATTTAAAAAAATATAAATAATTAAGTTTCTGAATAATATGAAATGAAAAAATGTCCCTAAAATGATTCTAGGACATAAAATACACATTTTGCATAAATCAATTAATACAAAATAAAGAAAAGAACACATTAAACTTCGTAAAATATATACTGTGGATACGCATGAAGAATTCTTGAGACCCAGAACAAAATTTTTTTTATGTTATCCCCATATAACTGAAAATATATTTAAAAATAAATAAAAAGCTTAAGCTTCTAAATAGAAGTAGTTTCCATTTTTATTTTCCAGCTTCAAACGAATGAAATGAAAAATAATTATTTTGTTAAGCCCTGTGTTCAACATAAAAAACCATGTGAAGGGAAATATATACTCAATTAAAAATTTGTAAATGTAACAAAAAATATTCATTACTATAAAATTTGTACATATTTTCAACACATTTAAAATTTTTAACATTTACAGATCGATGATGACTAGTTAAGTGTCGCAAACCTTGGCTGCTTTTTTCTTCAAGACGCTAAATTTTTAAATTCCAGCCATTTCCTGTCTTACGAATTGTCTCATTCTTATTTAAAATAAAATTAAATCACATATGCTAACATCTCCACAGCTTCAATGGCATGTTCTTTGCATTGAAAACTAAATTTTGTTTCAGATGAAATTAAATCGTCTAGAATTAGATCAAAATAATTCAATTTTGAAATTGTTATTAAGGACTGTGGAGGGTTGCCATCGAAAGTACTACAATTTCAAAGCTTTGCAGGTTTCAAAATGCTAAAGGCAGTTAATATCATGTATATTTGCAAGAAGGTTGGTGTACGAGGATGATCATTTGTTCCTCCAGCTAATCTGATAGTGCCAAAAATCTCTAAACAAAAGGAAAGGATCAAAAAATTAGTGAAACTTTTATAAAGTATTGATAATATTCCATTCGAAATCTCATACTGAATAAAATATTTTTATCTTGTTCAGTTAAATTTTCTGAAATTAAGGAAGCTAAAGAAATACTAAATGGATTTTGAATGCAACATCAACGACACTATATTTCTTATACAAATCCATTTTGTAAAAAAATATAAAAGTGCTTCCTTCGACATTTATATTTCAGTGGAAGAATTCGGATGAAATGGAATGGATATTTATATTTATTTTAATTACTTTATACTTAGTATTTTTTACGCGTATAATAAAATATCTTTATATAAAATCTGGTCTAATATTTTATTTCCAGATATGTTCATATTAATCATCACGGTACTTATTTAATTCCAAAATTTATCTTTATATCCCTTTAATCCATTACATTTCATCCGAATTCTCCCAGTGAAATATAAATATCGAAGAAGTCACTTTTATATTTTTTTACAAAATGGATTTGTATAAGAAATATAGTGTCGTTGATGTTGCATTCAAAATCCATTCAGTATTTCTTTAGCTTCCTTAATTTCAGAAAATTTAACTGAACAAGATAAAAATATTTTATTCAGTATGAGATTTCGAATGGAATATTATCAATACTTTATAAAAGTTTCACTAATTTTTTGTTCCTTTCCTTTTGTTTAGAGATTTTTTGGCACTATCAGATTAGCTGGAGGAACAAATGATCATCCTCGTACACCAACCTTCTTGCAAATATACAAGATATTAACTGCCTTTAGCATTTTGAAACCTGCAAAGCTTTGAAATTGTAGTACTTTCGATGGAAACCCTCCACAGCCCTTAATAACAATTTCAAAATTGAAAGAATTACATCAGTCGAATAGTAAAAGCGAAATTCAAGAAATTCGAGAAAAGTTAAAAGCAATAATCGATTGTGAAGACACTGATTTTAGTGACTTTGTAGATGCAGTAGCGCACGATTATGCTTTACCAGCTGTTAGAGATTGTTTGATTTTTTACACAACTGGTCGTATAACTGCTTACATTAAACAGCATACTCAGTGTTCGACATGCTTAAATGCATTTTTGACTACTTCTGAAATTCATGCAGATACGATATCTTTTTCTTGTGATCAGTTACCTGAAAGTTTGAGTAAATTTGCAAAAATAAATAAAGATTTCATACATCCAAATGTTAAGTTATACAAGCTTATCAGAGTTTTCGAATATCTATTTAACAAACATTGCCGGTCTAGCAATTCTTTTGATCTAATTCTAGACGATTTAATTTCATCTGAAACAAAATTTAGTTTTCAATGCAAAGAACATGCCAATGATGCTGTGGAGATGTTAGCACATATAATTCAATTTTATCTTCAAATACGGATGAGACAATTCGTAAGACAGGAAATGGCTGTGATTAAAAAAGTTAGCGTCTTGAAGAAAAAAGCAGCCAAGGTTTGCGACACTTAACTAGTCATCATCGATCTGTAAATGTTAAAAATTTAAAATGTGTTGAAAATATGTTCTAGCAAATTTTATAGTAATGAATATTTTTTTGGTACATTTACAAATTTTTAATTGAGTATATATTTCCCTTGACACGGTTTTTTATGTTGAACACAGGGCTTAACAAAATAATTATTTTTCATTTCATTCGTTTGAAGCTGGAAAATAAAAATGGAAAATACTTCTATTTAGAAGCTTAAGCTTTTTATTTATTTTAAAATATATTTTCAGTTATGTGGGGATAACATAAAAAATTTTTTTTTCAGGGTCTCAAGAATTCTTCCTGCGTATCCACAGTATATATTTTACGAAGTTTAATGTGTTCTTTTCTTTATTTTGTATTAATTGATTTATGCAAAATGTGTATTTTATGTCCTAGAATCATTTTAGGGACATTTTTTCATTTCATATTGTTCAGAAACTTAATTATTTAAATTTTTTTAAATATTTGTCTATTAGTATAATGCTTTTGTAGAGCGTGCCGCGTGCAGCGCCGCTCTGGTGAGAAAACTTCGCACATAGAAACTATAATCACTAAGGAACCACCATTTTGTTTTTAGTCGGACAGGGCTGATTTTGAGTACATTTATGATTAAATAAGAGGCGCCTACTTATATAAATATATTTGTATAAAGAAGAATCTAAGAACAGTTTTACTGTTAATATATTGAAATTATATACTATTGAATTTTGAGGTTAGGTTTATTTTGAATTTAATACTCTGAATACTAAAAATCTTAAATTAATATTATACTTGAATTTGTATTAAATATACAATTATAGGATACATTTAAAATCCTTTTTTATACAATAAAATATATATAATATATTAGGTGCGCAACTAAGTTCCCGTTGTTTGTTAATAGATGGCTCCAGCAGTAAGTGCTGGTCGATTTTGACTTATCCAAAACCTCATGAACCAAGCTTAGACATATGGTAAACAAACCAGTGATCCCAGAACGTGGGAGCTAGCGGCCCCCACCATAGATGCCTCGAGCTCATTGTGTCTTCCTCACTCAACCAACCTATGGCAGTCGAGCGAGGAAGAAGCCATGAGCTGGTGGGGTCTATGGTGGGGGCCGCCAGCTCCCACGTTCTGGGATCACTGAAACAAACCGTTTTGACACATTAGTGATTTTGTTTTGGCGTCATAAAATTTTGGTTGTGTGAAAATCTCTGATTTTGTGCCAAATAATCGTCATTTGCGGGAAGTGTTGATTTTCTCCTTTCATTCGAAGAATGGTGATTTCGATGTTGACGACTGTCCGCGTGAAGAAAGGCCAAAAACCTTCGAAGACGCTGATGTTATTTATTATGAACTGTTGAAACCCAACGAAACCTTCACTGGGGAACGGTATTGAACGCAATTGATGCGTTTGAGCCGAGCACTGCTCGAAAAACGGCTACAATACGAGCAGAGGCACGAAAAAGTGATTCTACAGCATGACAACGCTCGGCCTCACGTTGCCAAACCCGTTAAAACATACCTGGAAACGCTCAAATGGGAAGTCCTACCCCACCCGCCGTATTCCCCAGATATTGCGCCGTCTGATTATTACTTGTTCCGCTCGATGGCACATGTTCTGGCTGCTCATCAGTTCCTCTCATATGAAGACATCGAAAAATGGTTTGATTCGTGGATAGCCTCAAAAGATAAACACTTTTATCGTAACGGTATTCGAGCTCTACCAGAAAGATGGGCAAAAGGTGTAGATAACGATGGGCAATACTTTGAATGATTCATTTGTAACCATTTTCACACAAACAAACAGCGGAAACTTAGATGCGCACCTAATACATATAATAATTATATTAAATCATATATTAATTCATGAAAATTCAAATTTTTAAGGAACAAAACACTTTTTATTTTTTCTTGCATTTTCCGGGGTTGCTGCAGGCCACGGAATTTATCAATTGTCAGAGAAAGTCAAATAAAATTTTAAAAAGTTATGGAATTTTTTTTTATTTAACAATTTATACTTATAATCCAACCATTTTAATCATGATTTAACAAATAAATTCCTTTATTAAATCCCACTGATGTGAAATCATTCCAATTTAAGTACAAAAATGTAACATTTCCATACAATAATTCCCGCAATAACACTCTAAATTTAAATTTAAAGAATTTGAAATCTTTCTGTGGAAAAAAAGACGCTTAAATCAAATGTCTGGAACATAACCTATAATATTATACCCTCGTTCTCGTTTTTCACTTTCTTCCGCTGAAATAAAATACACATACAAAGTTCAAGAGATAATTTCATAATGCAGTATTAATTCATTTCCATCGTTTAACACAAGCCAAAATAACGAAGTTCTCATGAATTCTAAAATAATTTATCCGTCGGTTATATTCTTGGTAATATTCTCGTTGTCGTTACCGTTCTCAAAGTAATATAACTGACTCAGAACTGTACATAGATCCAACAGGAAAATAAATTGAACCAAACTATTTTCTCTGAAAAAGAGCTAAAGAGTGATTCACCTTGTCTCCACCGTCAGGATTGAGATCGGGATTAACTATTGATTTGAGTGAGATAAAAGTAGTTATGTCCTGTTCTAACTAATTGTTAATCCCGAACTTAATTTTGACGCTGGAGACATAGTAATTGAGAACGCTTAGGGACATAACAGAACGTGACTTGAAGAATATATTTTAATGCTCGTAAATGCTCAGTAAATGCTCAGAGCACAAAAAGGTCGAGGATATTCTCGAGCATATGCTCGTGCTCTCGAGAAATTCTCCGAGCATTTAAAAGTGTTAGAACACTAGGCCAGCCGTTCTCTAGCAAATTTTGTCGACAGTTCGGGATAATCAGTGCCCCAATCTTAGAGTAAACTTTACACTAAACCAAAGAGAGGCCGCTCTCCCACCGCCAGTGCGACGGTTCTTCTTTCTAAACTTCTCTCCGCGCGGATGTATGTAAGCAGTGTTTGCTTTACCGCAAGATGATATTATAACATTAGGAATTGATTTTACCGACGGAGCTTGGCGTCACACTAAAATGCCTAATATGCATACATATGCCATTAAATCAAAAATTGAAGACATGCGCATACCTTAAGTGGATGCCGCATGCGCCTGAATTGGCGCGGCAGGGATAGAAATTGCCAATCTTTAATTTCCCGCTCATCAGTAAACAGCTTTCATTTCAGAAGTAGTGTATTATGATTGTTTTATTATTTTGTTAATAATTATCTACCCGATCTTGTGAATCATATAATATTGAAATTAGATGTATATTAGCTCATTATTCATTTTCCATATGTATATTTCGTATCATAAATCTTGTGAAGTTTGAGAAAAAAAACTTTATTTGAATGTGCACTTGAAGAAAACAAGAAATAATGTCGTTTTTCACCTGCTGTTTTCGCAGAGTGAGTACATAGAATTGTTGAATACTCAAAATTATCAATTTTATTATATAATTGTAATGTGTTTCACCTGTGATACGCTGACAAAAAAAGATTGTGCAACCAAATTATTTTCGTTGCTACAACAAAACATGTGGCTGATTAAAAAAAATCTGTTTTTTTGGTATCAAAAAGGTAGTTCCATGAATATTAATAAAATTATTTTATTGGTTCGAAGAAATATCACATAGATTGTTCGAAATTTCCACTCGGAATTTTTTAAGAAATCTTACAATATAGAGCTACCCACTCTGTGAAAAATTTCTCTTGTAAATTCATAATACTATAATGGAAGTTTATTACCAAAATATAATGTAAGTTTGCAACGCATGATGTACGTATTGTAATTTTGCAACTGCTGGTGGCGTCGCTTCCCAGAAAATTCAATTCACTTCTAATGTGAGTCAGAGAACTTACTTTAATATACCTCGATTGTAATTTTAGTTTACATTTTCGTAATGAAATTTTATTGCAGTATTGTAAAATCACAAAAATTCCCTAATAGTGTGGCGCCGGTTTAAAGCAAATTCACAATGCTTGTATTGTAATTCCAAAAACTTGCTTCACAAGTACTGTGATTTTACTTTACAATACCTCGACTGTAATTTTAAACTGCATTCTGGTAATCAAATTTCATTATTGTATTGTAAAATCAGAAAAAAATGTTTAGCAGTGTGGCGCCGCTTTACAGTAAATTTACAATACTTGTATTGTAATTCCGAAAACTTACTTCACAAGTACTGTTATTTTACTTTACAATCCTTTGACTGTAATTTTAGATTACATTTGGGCAGTAAAATTCTATTAAAGTATTGTCAAATTAGAAAAAATTTTACCAGTGCATGTAAAGGATAATAATACATCAATAATGTAAAGTTTTAAACTTGCCATGGTCAGAAAAGGTATTATTCGGCCCTGACATTAATTTGCACCATGTATAATGTCAACATGATTCAATAGTTCGAGATCTGTTGGACTAACACGTATACAGCATTAATCTTCCAAAGTCGAATTGTCGGGTGTGAATCGACCTTAATGGTAAACCTATTCCCCTTGTTCACATGTTCACCCCTATCGTTCAGGTGGCATAATCGATGAACAAAAAAATGAAGCTCTCATGGTATTGGATACTGGAAGAGAGACGAGAGACAGTAAAATTAAGGGTGAATGGATACATTTTCCGCTACTTAACGGATTTCATGTCTAAGTATATCACAGTCTCTTATGACCTTGCTTTAATCAGCTTCGATATTAATATATATATTAAGTCTTTCCTAACTCCAAGAACATTCAATAATTTCTCGTTTGGACCATTGAAAATGTTCCGATTACATACTTTTTTCAAACTTATGAAACTGAACCTATGTGGGGCAATACAATTCAAAAATAAATTCGAACCTGTATCACCATAAACTCAAATTCCCCTCAACGTCCAAACAAAAGTATGATTTAAAATTTCAAGCACTAAAAACCGTTCAAACCCTTAAAATACAAAAAAAAAACAACCAAATTTGGACCAAAAAATATTTCTTAAAATAAACTGCTATGAGAAAACAAAAAAAAGGAGGAAAGAAAGAAGAAGTCAACTTTCCAAAATTTCTTTTTCTTTCTTTCGTCCTTTTTTGTCTTTATTATGCAAAAATAATTTTTTTTTTTTTTTTTTTTTTTTGGGAAGGTTGCTTTATTTTTTCCGTCCACCTTTTTGTTGGGTTTCTCATAATCTTTTATTTTAAGAAATATTTTTGGTCCAAATCCTTGAATGTATGATCGGATATTTTCGTGGATGACCTGTATTTTCTAGAGTTGCATACTGAGACGAAAAATTCTCGTTTCTCGTTATATTTTACTTAATTCACGAGAAAAGTTCTTGTTGTCTATCAAACGTAAATACAAAGTTAGTTTTAAATAAAAATGTCAATACGGCGAAAAGTTTTCATTGTATTGGTCAGTGAGAATGAAGTAGAAAGAGCAAAAAAAGCAGTCGGAAAATGAAGAGCGGATACCGACTTAGGATATGTCAGAAAATTAAATCGATACAAATCATTGGACCAAGAAGAAAATTTACAGGATAATCAATCACAGTAGTTTTGTTTCAATTTAATCACTAAACTGAATAAGTTTCTAACTTTTTACATCCAAATTTTTCCACTTTTATTGAACGTTTATTTCTTTAAGCTGATTTCCCGTAAAACTTGTTCATTATTATTATTTTTAATTTATGATTTTTTTCCCGCATAACTTCCAGGAATGTTAAATTATTTTATAAAGGATACTTATTTAAACAAAGTAATATTTTTGTTAGTCTGATTTTAAGCTAGACATTGAAAAAGATAATTATTTTGAGTCACTTCTTATTCATCTCGTAAAATATGCCACTGTTACTTAAGGGGGGAGAGCTATATAGATAGTTTAAAAAACCTTTCTTTTTATTTTAATCAATTACACATATATACAGGAATAATTCTGTGAAATTTCAAGTCCAAATTCCAAAAATTGAGAAGATTAGGAAATTTTCCGTTGCTATTCGTCATGCAGCGGAGGCACGGTGGTCTAAAATAGGCTACAGGTCGTATTTCTTAACCGATGTTGAATTTTGTTTTTGATAAATTCTCAGCATTAAATTCTTAAGAGAATTGTCGATTGCGATTTTTTAATTTTTTTTTTCATAGAGCAACAATACATGAACAAAAAACGTGACAAAATTGGCTGTTTCAGCTTTATGAATTTTCAACTTAAAGGATTAGGTCACTCTAGAAGCAGACAAAAATAGGCATATTTTGTGATTTTTTTTCAGCGAAACCATGAAATAAATCGAGATTACAAAATAAGTTTTTCATTATAAATGTAATTGTCTGTGCAAAATAATTTCTTTAAAGCGATAGTAGTCAAAATGGCGACTGTGCAGCATTTTCCTATGACCTTTTTATTTCTGGAAGGTCCACGACCGAAACAACAGCTCCTGTAATTTTTAAGTTATTATGAATCACTGAAGTTTTTTCGATTACACATAAGAATAGCTAGAGAAGTACGTAGGATTTTTTTGATATATTGATTTTTGTCCAAATGTCGCACTTCTAATGTAAAAAATTATAAAATTCCAACAAAAATCGTCAGAAAATTGTTAATAAAAAAGGATCTATGCAATATAATAAAAAAATACTGAGTACTTCTTTGGTCAATATAATTATAAATATACAATTAAAATGTCAATTGAATCGGTTGAAATTTGTTTGAGTAATGTGTCCAGTCGACTTGAAAATTGCAGTTTCAAGATAAATGCGTTTACAGTTTTAAGTAGTAGAAAATCATGATTATCATAAATGTTTTGTACAGTCATTTACATATATAATAAAAACCCTATTTTGTAATCTCAATTCATTTCATGGTTTCGCTGAAAAAAAAATCATAAAATATGCCTATTTTTGTCTGCCTTTAGAGTGGCCTAACCCCTTAAGACAAAATGCTAAAATGTACTCACTATTGGCCAGAATTATTGCATTTGCTCTAAAATATCGTTTTTTGGCCTTTTCTTTATTGTAGCAGCCGGAAATTTTCCTATCAGGGTGTGACGGAATGCAATAATTCAGTAAGAATTATATCAATTATTAAAAGTACAGAACTACTTCTTACAAATTCAATAGTAACATCCTCAAAGGTTTATTTCGTTTAATGCGGTGGCTACTCAAATGTGTAGCTGTAGAGACCAGTCAACTTCAGCAGGACAGCTGAGTCTTTTTACTAGGAGCGCTAACAATATTCATATATATGAATGGACCCCTAGTGGCTTTGAGTTTTCCTCTGTTTGCAGCAACTGCTAGCAATATTATCTACCACTACTACTTTACTGTCGCTAACAGACGTTCAAAGGTGACTAATACATCACTCAATAAGTTTCCGGTCTAACTAAGAAAAACACAGTTTTTTCGAGAAATTCGATTTTATTCATCAACATACTTTTCTGCAAGCGTAATACATTCATTCCAATGCTTCTCTAACTTTTCGATGCCCTTTTTGTAGAATGGTTCGTCTTTGCTCTCGAAATAGACCTCAGTTTCGGCAATCACTTCTTCATTGGAGCTAAATATCTCTCCCTGGAGCATTTTTCCAGATCAGCAAAGAGCCAGTTGTCACTGGGGATCAGATCTGGACAATATGGTGGGTTAGGAAGCAATTCGAAGCTTCATTCATTCAATTTGACCATCGTTTTCATGGACTTGTGGCACGGTGCATTGTTTTGGTGGAACAGCGGTTTTTTCTTTTGCATGTGAGGCCATTTTTTTTTATTTCTGCACTCAATCGATCCAGTAATGCCATGTGATAGTCGATGTTAATGGTTTTACCTTTCTTAAGATATTCGATAAACAAAATACCATGCGCGTCCCAAAATACGGATGCCATAACTTTGCCAGCCCATTGTTGAGTTTTTGGTCGCTTTGGATGGCTTTCACCAGCTGCTGTCCACTCAGCTGACGATCTTTTTATTTCAGGTGTGTAGTAATGGATCCATGTTTCATTCATTGTCACATACCGACGCAGAAAACAACTCCAAACAGCACTCTGAATCCTCGACGCGTTGTTGTTTTTATTCGGGCGCGAGTAAACGCGGCACCCATTTCGAACACAATTTACGCATCCCCAACAATTTGTGCAAAATTGTAAACACACTACCTTATAATATCTTTAAGGTCTCAGCTAGCTCACGCAACTTTAATTCACGATCGCCAAAACTATTTTGTGGACTTTTGTTATATTTTACGGAACAACTGCTGATTTTGGGCGACCAGAGCGTTCAGCGTTGTCAGTGTTTGTTTGACTGCGTTTAAATTCAACATATCAGTCGATGATTGTTGATTTCCCTGGTGCAGAGTCTCCATAACGCTTATTAAGGCACTGCTTTGCTTCAACAGTATTTTTTCCCATTGAAAAGCAATGTTTGATTAATACTCAAAACTCTTTTTTATCCATTGTTTTGAAAATTACAAAAGTTGCTTCACCAAAACCTCTGTAACTTCTGAACTAAACGTCAGATTGTCATGAAATTTTGACACTTAACGTTTGAAGGTTGGTACTATCTAGAAAACATATGGATTTGACAACAGTGGTGCCATCTATATGTCAGACCGGAAACATATTGAGTGATGTGGTAAGTAGTTCGCTGACCCTATAACAAGTAACCATTTTAGCTGTGCTAGGGAATATTTAGCTGCTGCAGCTGATTATTTTTTTCCACATAGAAATCTAAATTTAATTCTTAAATATTCAAGTTGTTGTCAGAGAAGTCTCTAGTTAAACTTCCGTAAATCAAATGACCTTTGATAATAGCGACTTAATCGATGTAGATTCATTGTTTGAAAATAATCCTGATGGTACATGTAGCTATACAGATTAGCAACGAGAAATAAATCGTTATTGCGCAAAAGGACGGGCGGATAGAAGTACAAATGTTTCAGAATGGTGGAAAAGTTATCAAACTACATTTCCAAATCTTGAAAAAATGTCCCGAGATTATTTATCTATTTCTGCTACATCGGTTCCTTCAGAGCGTTTATTTTCTAGAGGTTCCTCAATCATTCTTTGTCATATATAATTGAACATCAAGTAAGAGAGCAAATGTGATTTGTATGTTCAATATTCAAATGATGTACATACATATACAAATTATCATAGTTGATTAATAAATGATTATACACCCAATGAAAATAACAACTATCTTTCTAATGCAATGCATGTTATTTCGGGCGCTTTGAAACTTAAATTAAAATTTAAAAAGCTGAACGAATCCTCAACAATAATTCGCGTTTGTATTGTAGATTGCTGAGAGTATTTAGATATATAGCAACAAAGTACACTTCAATTTTTAATGATAAATATTCACTAAGGTAGTACTTCCCTGAAACGATTTACTTACACAAAGGTAAAAATCGAGATATAATACAGTGTCTCCAGATCGTGGGATTTTCAGGCCCCCAACACGTTCCCATCTGGGAGAAACACATGCAAACGTGGCGTGTTAGTGTGTCGGCTCTGCTACACGCTGCGGTCACCAGCTTCGTGTAAAGCCGTAGGTGCACGAAGACGGACTTCGTTACAATGCTTGAGTTTTCAAGTTATTTTTAGATTTCACGCTTTCGTTTATCGAGTCGAAATTAAGAATTGTATTTTTCTCGAGTACGTGCAAAAGAGGCGCGAAGCAGACGACGAATTTGAATTTACGAAGTATAAAGTTCAAGAAATAACACTTTTCTTCAATTTCTTGAATAAAGTCTGCATGAAATAAACATCAGTATGATCTTGGAAAATTTCGTGAGGATTTCAACACTTCAAAAATAAACTTTCAGTGAAATTTAGTGACAATAAATGTATAAAATTTGAATCAATATATAATTTTCCATTCAAATTTATATACTTCTTACTAATTTTGTACATTTAACAATTTTTCAATTAGAACAATATTTTCTATCAAGATAAAATGAACATAAAATTCAAGTTCATAATTTATATTTTCAGTTATATGTTAGAAATATTTTCATCTCACATTTTTGTAGCCTAAGCACAAACTTTTCATTCCAAAACTTAAAATCTCTACGGAAATGGAAAATTGTCTAATAGCAGTAGATAAATTAAAAAGCTAAAATATGTGTTTATTGGTATTTCCATATTAACATATAAATATCAATCAACTTTAAATTTTACATAAAAATGTTCGTTCGAAGTGTTCAAATCTTGTTACAATTTGACAAGATTTTATGGAGGAGTGCAATCTTTTGGATGAAATATTTTGTAGTTCTTAATTTGTCTGTCCGTCTGAAATCGTAGTAAGATTTGAACAGTAAACAACAAATTTTCCAATAGAATTCAGGATCAATAATAATTGATTCAGGAAATACTTCAACTCTGTAGAGCATTTTTGTATTTCGAATTCAAAATGTGTGCTTAAGCCACAAAAAAGTAAGCTGAAAATGTAGATATAAAACTAATTATGTCATGTTTATGTCTTCTTAATGGAAAATACTTTGCATATAATTCTCTAATTCGATATTTTTTTAATGTATGAACATTCAAGAAATTGATAAATATTCCATCTTTTTATAGGAACTAAAAATTTCCGGATAATGCTTTGATTGAGAAAGCTAAAAATTTGTCAAATATTGATATAAATTGCAATTTTACAATTGCATTATTTTTCAAATATTTTAACATCTCTTCAATCTTGATAATTCTTACAGAAGTTTATTTCATGTGAGTGACTTTTTCTTTTTCTAATGAAAGATTTCGTAATTCTAAATTCGGCCCAATTCGTAACATTGTAAAAAGATTTTAAAACTTCATAAAATTTTTTTTTCTGTTTTATTCAAAGTCAATAAATATTCAATGTTTGTGTTACGTCACAAATACGTAAATACTTACTTTGATCGAAGATTCCTGGTTTTAAGTTAGGATCGAATGATCCTCGGTTAGGGATGAGGATAAGTCAATGAAAGACACAATGATTATGAAAATAATACAAATTGAATTTATTTTACTGGTTAAAATTTCCGGATATACATTCGTTAAGACAATTCTTATATAATGTAGGCACAGGCTGGTTGGTACGTAGGTGAGAAAGAGACAAAGAATAAAGATAGAGAGAGAGAGGTAGGGTAACTTTATGATTCGTAAGTTGTGTTGAGGTTTAATCCACACGGCGGTGAGTTGTAAGTACGGGATCCCCACAGGTGTATTCCAAGTGTGTGAGAGAGAGACGGAGCTATAGGCCGCACAGGTATATTCCGTAAAGGGCGGTGATTCAAATTTACGACACTGTTCGAAGATCCTTACAAGATCTATTCAAGTCTACGATGACTTTTACGACTCCCGAACTTGGATTTGAAATTGTACCGGTCGAATTTTATTAATCTCAAACTCAGAGATTTTCGAAGTTAAATTGAAATGCTGCACTGGACTATTGTCGCGAGACCGGTTATAAATCCGAAGGAAAATTTAAGTGTCGAATTAGACGAAGAATTTACTGACTATTTCTCTTGGTGTGGGCCTCTTTTATATTTTTTCATACAAATTGACGGTCAGCGAAAATCGTGACGTAGTCATATCTTCTTAGAGGAGAAGGGGCCCTACACTGCTCCCTACTTCCCCTACTCCCTATTCCCCTTTATCGATTTTCTCATAGATTTCTAACTCAAACCAGCCTGTGTGTATTATATACATTCAAATACGTCGCGGGACGTGACACATCCCCCCTCAGTTCGAGCGCGGGGGCAAGGCTTCCGCGATCGAATCTTCGGAAGAAGAATACATTAGTTTGTTTTGAAGAAATACATTCAACTCTTTTTCTGATAACAATATCTGAATGATAAATATAACATTCATTTCGACGTTTGTTCTACAATTTGTATTTTTTTGCATTTTTACAATTTGATAAATTCAAATTTTAACATATTTTTTGGATACAAATTTATATTATCTTAATATTAAAAGTTTTTGTTTTTTTTTTTTTTTTTTTTTTTTTTTATGATAGTTTGAACTTAGTATTAATATAAGGTTACAATGATTTATTTTGTTATATAACTAAATACATTAATATGTTTTATACGTGAATGGGGTATTTTATATTTGTAAATTATAAATAACATGCTGTAATATATAAAATATAATTTTTATAATGTAGTAGATTAGTGAAAATATTCTTTAAGGGTTATTTTTATATTTTTTATTACGTAAAGGGTTGCGGCAGTTATGAGCTAAATGTCCTCTTTGAAAACACCTTTCACATGAATTAGTCCATTTTTGTAAAGCTTCTTTATTGTTTTTATCACTTATATTATAAAATTTAGATTCTGTTATTAAGCATTTTTCTAACTTTTCTTCTAAAAATATATATTTCGTGGAAAGTGTTTCCAAGACTCTAGCTGCTGCATTTTGTTTTGCTACTTTCTTTTGGGACGCAGGTTCTCCAACACAAGCATAGGTTAAATTATTTTTTAAAATTTCACAAGTTGCCTCGAATGGCGGTAGTTCTTGATGTATTCCAAGAGATTTTACTGTGTATTCTGGTATTGAAAAATCATATTCAATACTTATTTCATTAAGTATTTGTACTGCGCTACCCTTTGTCAAATCTCTTTGTTGCATTGCCATTGTCCTTATCTGCAAAAGAATTATCTATTTGAGTTGTTTGTGATTTAATTTGATATAAATGGAAATTAGTTATTATTATTGTTAATAATTATGTATATGGATTATAAATTATTCGTTTTCCGCGTTTGCTAACTCAAAGAGATATTCAGTGCAAAGAAAACATTGGTCTGCTCTGAAACGTATGAAAAAAATTTGCTCTTCGCAGACAGAACATTTTAATTCGTTAAGATCCGTGGTTACAATGTGGCGGTTAAGGAAAGGTACAGATATTTCTGATTCAAAAAAGGTAACTTTAAATCTGTAACATTCTTTACATATGAATTTTTGATCTAAAGTATTCTGATATATTTCGTTTTCTGGAGAGTAACAACAAAAGTGTTTCATAATTATTTGATCGATATACGGTTGGTAGTACTGTTCGTCGTTTTCTGGATTTTCGGCTTGAATGGATTCAAAATCTTGCGGCAGCATTTTTCTATAACAAATTCGTTATTGAGCTTTAAAATACTAACTAGATCCTAACAGTGTTTTGCTTAGAGAGAATTTTCTAGACATATTTGAAATTTTATTTATGACTACAATTTATAATATTTTATTGAAAAACGTTTTCAACTATAACCTCGTTTCCTAATTGAAGTTGCATTTTATTTTTTAAGAATTGCTCAGTACAACCTTTACAGTCGATTGCCCTACAGCGTGGCGTTATTAATGCTTCCCTACAACCGTTACAATTCATATTAACGCATTGTATTTTACAAACTGAGTGCCATGAGGTACAGAATTCGTATTTATTTTGTTCTGTTATTAGTAATTTTTCGAAATAAAATTGGCAAAATTTCTTTGTTGTTTCCTGACTGTAATAAATGAATAAGGTTGACGCTTCTAAGTCGAAACAAAAACTATTTATTAAATGTCCATAGGTGATTGGATAATCCTGTGGACATACACCGTCCACAGGTCCTGAGTGGAACACGATCGGTTCTGCCGAAGTCGGAATCATTCTATAAATTTAAAAAGAAAGGGATCTAAATTTACTTAACTATACCCTTGATTATATAATTTTTATACTTTATCTATTTAATTCGTGCAAAAGTATCCAAAATTTGATTCTAACAGAAGTTCTACATTATTGAAAGGTATTCTATTTCTCCATTAGAAAAACAATTCTTATATTACAATACCCTTACAAAAACTGTTCTTCTAAAGGTACATTCCCAATGATCATGCTGTGGTTTTACAGTATAGAAAGAGAGGGATGGATTGTACTTGTACCAGGAAGGTTGAAAGGATGGAAAATATGGGTCCTTTCCAGTTTATAGATACGTTTGAAAAGAAGTAGTTAAAATTTGAATGATAGGTCACTTAGAAGAGGTTTTGTTGATAGGCTAAGAGGAGTTTTCTGATCTAGTTTAATTTCATTTATATTTTTATTAGTTTTTTTTTTAAATTTTTTGAATTTTAATTAGTATTATTAATAGAATAATTATTATAAGAAAAGTAACTATAGTATGTGCTATATATATTTTATGTGCACTAGAATTAAAAATAGATGGGATAATTTTCTGAATATTAGCATATTTTGTGAGTAGAAAAACATGACTTTCAAAAGTCGATATAAGCATGTCATCTTTTTTTATGAAAAAGATGTAACACGTTTTTTAACAAGTGAGGTTCTGTGATCGACATATTATATAAGAAGGGAGAAATTATTTCAAGAGAAGTGGTCGATTTACTAAGTGGAATTGAGTTATCCATTATTTTTGGGTAATTTTTAATATTATAGTATGGAAATTGATGAGTCCAAATTACAGTCAGATTCTATTTGTAAAATTCCTATTCCTTGAAGAGTAATAAGGGTTTTGGAATTTTTGGAGCAAGATAAAAAGATTTGTTTAGGAAGAATAGTTGAATAAAGCCATCCACGGTGTGACAACAGTGGTGTTAAAAAAGGATATTCATTGAAACTTATGAATGTTTTACATTTATACGGTTGGGATTTTATAAACATTGATGTTTCGCAAATAGGATTATTTTGAGTACTGTATATGGAATGAGGAGGGTGACAAAAATTTTGAAGTCCATTTTGGTGGCATGAAGCGAGGAAATTTTCATTTGTTGTGAAGTAAGATTCGTTATTTGGAGAAATTGCGATATAAGAAATTTGAGATTTTATGAATATAGGTGTAATATAATCAGTATTGAAGTCAAAATGTATTGGGGTTGAATGTGTTTTAAATACTTGAAATTCTTCAGAAGATGGAATTGGTATGGTCATAGTAAAAATTAAGTAATTTTCGAAAGTAAAGTATCTTATTTTAGAAAATGGAATTACCATAGAAAAAAGCGACGTTGGAAGGTGAGGATCTTCTTTGTTGGATTTGAAGTCTAGGAAGGTATCTGGAAGCAACATGGGGTGCCATAAATTTGTGGCGGCATGGGTCATAGCTTCCGTAAGCTGTGTTAGGAGTGATAGAAAGGATCGGGATACTTCATGCAAGTCCATTAGCCAGTTTGCTGCAAGAATTCTATAAATGTGCAAATTTGGGTAAATTTGTGATTTATGCCAGTCTTTGTACATCGTAACGTTGTTGAGATTGGATGAAAGGTTTTCAAGTTGTTCAGAAAATGGATTTGGAAGTAGGAATAAATTTTCTTTAGGCGAATAAAGAGAAGTTTCTTGTCTTATTTTTGATTGTAGAAGAACTTTTTGAATTTGATGTAAAAATGGATCACTATTTTTGGGAATTTTAGTGATGTTATGAGCTTGTCTGGATATAAATGAAATTTCTCCGAGAAAATAATTTATACGTTCTTTCATAAATTCAAGCTGAGTGTGGTGATTATATATATTACAGTTGTTTGCAATATTTGTGAGTATACAATGTTCATAAAGTTTGTGAGATATATTTACTATTTTATATTTTAAGTTTTCTGGTTGCAAAATGTCAAAATAAGAGATAAAATTATAATTTTCGGAAAATAGACGTATTTTTGAAATTGGTTCAAAATAAATACCAGATGAGTGATAAAATTGTGAATTGATATACAAGTTATCTGCTTTAGAAGTGAAAAACAGAATTAGCATCAAGTATACGCCATAAGGTAGTTGGTATAGGAATTTCATTATGCTTCTCGAATGGCTGAAAAAGAAAAAAAGGATTAGTATTGGATAAAATTGGATGCTTACATATGGTTGGATTTAGGTCTAGAAGTTTTTTGGAAAAAAGGGGAAAATAGATTACTAAATGTTGAGGAGTTTCGTGGTGGAAGTGGAGGGGGAACTTGTGTTGATTTATCAGCTTTAAAAACATTCCGTCTACGGCACTCTTTTTGTAGCATGCATTTGAGTGTTACAATATCTACATGAATTTTTCCATGATACTAATTTTGGTCTTGGATCAGTTTGAACACTTTGATTCTTCGTTTTTTTGTTTCTTTACATTTATTATTATAAAAATCCTCATCGCAAAGATCATAAGATCTTATTAATATTTGTAGTAATTTTAAAGCAGCTCTATTTTCGGCTAACTCGCTTGTAGGACCCGCTTGTACAGCAAAATGATCGTTTGTATTAACTTGAGCAAGAAAAAATGATTTGGTTTTTGAATTTGGATCAGGATAAACGATGTATTGTGGTAACGGTAATCCATATTTTATCGTAAAATTTCTCAAAATTTCCACGTGGTTTAAAAGTCCCAGAGAGTCTGTTCTACATATCTTTTTTTTGTAACTTCGCACGTGGGTAGGCTCATCATAGTAATGCTCCATTATAGATGATTTCCTGAATCAGTATGGAATATTTATATTAGAATTTATTGTACTGATTGGGGGGTCTATATCCGCATTTAAAACATTTCTTAAAGCTTTTTCCAGAAAAAGGCGATGTAGTAGAAGTATTATTTCTTTTTATTTTATAAGGATTTGTATTTTTAAAACGACTGTTAATATTAGGTTTTGTTATCTGACCACTCGTTGAAGGTTTTGGATCATTTATAAGTGATTCTTGGATTGTAACATGCAAATGTTCTAGTGAGTTTATTAAATTTACTTCACATTTTTTATCTTTTTGCAAAAGAGAATTTATCGTTTTTATAGCTGCGAAATCCATTGCTGTTTTTATTGTGTTTCCAATTCCTATTCGTTTGATATCATTAATAAAACAAATTGCTATGTATGTTGAGTTTTTTGATGAAGTTTTTACTCGTAATACTGTATATTTTGGATACTCGATTTTATTTTGAGTGCAAATTTCGTTTAATTTTTTGAAATTTTTACCAATAGAATTCGGTTGGACGTTTTGATTTGTTTCCTTTGATTCATTAATTAAGGCATTATATAAATTTTGTGCTACCTTTTGCTTTACGTTTTCTTTATCTTTGCCACTATTCATTATTATATAATTGTTATATTGTAAATTAACGTGAAATAGACATTCATTATTATTGGTTTGTTCAATGAGTATCTCATAAACGAGGGGTGGATCTCCTCTTTGTTGAATAATTTTGTTTAGTAAGGTTGTGAAAGGAACATGCGACATTCTTTAAGATGTTAGATTCGGATTGAATAATGTGATCTACTAAGTTCTTCTTTTAGTTCAGAGTGAGGATAAAGAGTAGTCTTCGTACTATTATGATCTTTACCTGAATTGGTATTTTCGTTAGGAGTTGAACTTTTAGTTTCCTCTATGGAGTTTTGTGGTGCTGAAGCTGTAAGCAGTGGTTGATGGCTCTCAGCGGGAGGTCCAGCAGGTCGGTTGGTACCTAAGTGTAACAAAAGGTTAGTGACCGAATCCCAGAAGGCGCCTAGTAAATGGAGAGACCATCCAAATAATCTATGTAATGCATAACCATGAATAATGGTATCTGCTATTAATTTGATCCCTCTAATTATTATAATTAATCCAATTAGACCTGCACTAGTAGTACCGAAATTTGTAAAAACTGTCCAAAATCTACCCCAAGCTGATTCAGCAATTTTATCAATTACTTCTTGGTTAAATAAATTTGTCAATGATATTCCTTGATTAACAGTCGGATGTCCTGTTATTTCTCTAGCTAAAGAATTTAAAATCATTGGTTTTTCTGCTGGGAACATTATATGATCTCGTAGCTTATCAAGGTCAGATTGAGAATAAATGCCACTTGTTGCTAAGGATGAAGGATTTGTGTATTTCCAGGTTGCTTTTGTGAGAGGTTTAACTATAGTTGGTGCTATGAATTCGACAGGATTTGGAAGTAATTTGTACCAGGTTTCTCCAAAAAGGTACATTGGTGGAAGGAAAGAATTGCAATTTGTTTGGATACCTGATTTTGTTAATATATGAGTTCGTGGAGAAAGGAAAAAGGATTGATTTCCTCTAAATATTGGTAGTTGTAGATAACATTCTTCAGTTTTGCGATATTTTACTTCAACCGGTATACATTTTACGATATGTACTACTTCTCCTGCAATTACTGACATATATCCTGGGCCTTTCATTAAATGATATGCAAATTCGTCTGGTGATTGGGTTGCTAAGGTTAATGTATTTCTAAAAACTTGCTGTTCAAGCATGCATCGTTGAGTAAGAACATCGTGATAAAGTCTATTTACTTCAGTGCGTATGTGTCGTTCTACATATATAAATTTAGAGTTGACGTATGTGAAAATGTCCATATTTTGAACTTCTAAATGTTTATTTTCTAAAAATGATTTCCCAGGTCTGGTTTCAAAAATTAATAATTTTGGATGTTCAGTTTGTATTAAAACGTAACTGCAAACTGGTTTTCTTGTTTTTTCAGCCAGTACAAAGGTTATATCTTCAGTCGTTAAAGAATACAAGGTTTCAGAAATGTCTGTCGTGTTGTCATATGTTTTATTTGCTGGTCCTTCATAAATAATTTCATATTTGTTAAAATTACATACGTCATTAGGTAATGTATCCCAGAATGTCTGTCCATATTCTACGTCTGTACAGAATGTGTCTGAAAGTGTGCATATTATTCCAGATCCTAATTGAATTTTATTTGAATTTAAATGAATAGTCGCGTAATGTTCTTGTAAAGTTATTTTGAATATTGCTTGGACTACGACATTATTCCATGTTCCATATGGGTCAGAAAATTGTGTACCAGTACAGTCTCCATTAGGTGTTACAGAACCTGCTAAAGTAACGCTATGAAATGAAGTTTCATTTACTTTTAACTTTGATATCTGAAGAGAAGGGGTTACTAAAAATGTTCCTATTGTGTGCATTTGATTACATTGATCTCGTGTAACATCATGTATATATTCACTGTGGCCATTTGCAACTATGGAACTGTGAGAATGTATACCACAATGAGAGATGGCGCGTCGAATTTCTATTTTGCATTGTATTACTTTTGTATTTGAAAATCCACTTAATTGTAAAAGTTGTATATAAACTCTTTCGACATGTACTTGAGATCGAGGTAGATCACATTCTCCTACCTCTAGTAAAGATAATGTCGTAATATTTGATTGATTTGAACCGCAATCGAATCCTATGATGGCGTAGACTGTTGTTATATAGTTGAATTTGCAAATGAGCAGTGCCAAAAGGAAGCCTCGTAATCCCATCTCTGGAAAAAGGAGGTTCCAATTAGCAGCTTGCTTTGTAAAAAAAAGAATTAATAAAATTACTTAATAAACAATTTTGTTGTTACTGTTATATATATATATATTTTTTTTTATGATATTTATTAAGTTTTTTATTTTATGTACTTAGTCTATAATATCCAACATGTCGGCTATGACAATATGATCTGATAGGCGTAAACTGATAATCAAGTTTTTGTATGCGTCTGGTCCTCTTGTTTTGATTGTTGAAAAAATGTCTTTTATTGTATCTGGATTGTTTAGGTTTTTGCTCCATGTGGGAATATTACAGTCGTCTTGGTTAAAAATTCCAGTTTGAATTAAGTATGGCCAGAGAGCTACCATGTCGATAAAACAGGGAACTATTTCAATGAGATCATCTATGTGTTTGCGATGAATTTGATCCATTATATCTGGAATAATGTGTTATGTCTAAATTTGTTGTATATATTTTTTATATAAAATATATATTTTTATATAAATTTTATATATGTATATTTTTTTTTATTTTTACCATTTATCGACAAAAGAAAATTTCTATATTTTGTTTAAATTGTATATGTATACATATTTTTTATAATTAAAGTAAAGATATTTTGTTTGTTATTTTTTTTATTTATCTACTTTTGTACTTGTACGTGTGAGCGTTTTAGTCTATTAATGTGAACTACAGTAGGTTTGCCTTTATAGCTTATTTTGACATTCCCTTTTCCTAACACTTCCAATATTTCATAAGGCCCTGTATAATGGTTCTCTAGTTTTTTTATTTTACCTCCTTTTAATAAAAATACGTTGTCTCCAATTTTTACTTCTAAAGGATTTATTTTTTTATCATAATATATTTTCGATTTTTCTTTTGCTGAAATAAGATTCTCTCTTGCTTGTGTTCGCATTTCGTGTAGTTGAGTTACGAAATTAATTAAATAATCATCATACGTTTGTAATTTTTCTTGTTGTGATAAAGGTTCGCTGGAAGGTTCACGAGCTAATTTACCAAAAACCAATTCATAGGGTGTGCATTTTGTGCCTTCATGTACACTAGTATTATACGAGAACATTGCTAGTTCAAGCCAATCATCCCATTCTGAATTTTTTGCAACAAATTGTTTGAGATATTCTCCTAAAACATGATGTGAACGTTCTAATGATCCGTTTGATTGAGGGTGAAAAGCTGTGGTACGAAATTGTTTAATTCTAAAACGTTTTGCCAATCTTTTTAATAAATTACTTAAAAAATCTCTGCCTTGGTCAGTAAGTACTCCTTTTGGTGATCCAAATATGCAAATAAATTTTTTCACAAAAGCATCTGCTATTGTACTAGCTTGGTGATTAGGAAGAGGTATTGCTAAAGAATATTTGGTAAAATTGTCTTGTATCGTTAGAATATATAGGTTACCGGATTTTGTTTCAGGTAGTGGACCAACAATGTCCATTGATATTTTTTCAAAAGCAGTAGTGGGTGTGTCTGTGATTACCATAGGATTTTTTGTTTTGACTCTGATTAATTTTTTCAGTTGACATTGTAAACAGCCTTGAATATATTTTTGAATGTCTACTTTCATATTTTCCCAAAAAAAATTTTGGCGAATTCGGCTATAAGTTTTTGTAACGCCTTTATGGCCTCCTAATGCCGAAGAATGAGCTTCTTCAATTAAATGAGTTCGTTGTTCCTTTGTTGGATATTGCGTTATTCCATTGCAAACTATAATTTTTGTAGTTGAATTTGAAAAAATTGAATTGAAAATTGATTTCACTTCTTCCCAAGGTATATGATTAATTCTGAAAGTTTTTGAAATACTAATAGATCGTAATTTAAATTTTTGAGATAATTCATGTAATGAGTGAATTGATAATTTCATATTATTTAAAGTTTCTGATAAATTGTCCTTAGTTTCTTCTTCAATTGGAAGTGCAAAATGGTAGTAGTTTCCTTTTTTAATCTCTTTTGCTATTCCCTTTTGTAAATTTTTAAATTTTGGTAATGTTTCACGTTTTTCTAAAGTTTTTGATCCGTTGTCGCGAGGAGTTCCATTTGTTGTAACAAAGTATGCATAATTATCTTTTCGCATAGTTAATTGATCGCGACATTCAACTAAATTTTTCCTTGTTATAATTTTTTCTGTTTGAGAGTTTATAGGAGGAGGTTCTGGGGGTGGACGATTATAATTATCATGATCTTTATCGATTTTTTCACAATTTATTTGAGATCTTTGGTTTAATCTCAAATTTTCTTCAAAATGAGGCTCTTCAAATTCTTCTTCCAATTTTTCTTCTTGGTTTTCTTCAAACTTCTCTTCAAAATTCTGTTCAAAATTCTTTTTGAAATTTTCGTCAAAATCTTTTTCAAAGTTATCTTCCAAATTTTCTTCATAATTTTCTTCATCATTTTCTTCGTGTGTGGTTTCAATGTCGTTGATTTCATCTTCTGAGGTTGAGAAATAACTTTCACTGTCATCACTTTCGAATTCATTAATATTTTTTTGCTTTTTGGCATTCTTCTTTTTTCTGTTTCTTGCTTGAGCTTGTTTTAAATAATCTAAATAATCAGGATCAGAGTCGGAATCTGATTCTACTTTTGTTCGGCTTCCCATTTGCATATTTATTTCTCGTAATTCGTTTTCAAATATTTGTTTTCTTGGCCTACCTCTCATTCTTTTTGTTTGAGAGGGAACATTTTTCAAATTTGTAAGTAGATTTTTTCTTGGCCTACCTCGTGATTTTTTCACAAGAGGTTTAGAAGAAAAATTTTCGTCTAATTTTTCTTGAGTTTCATTTCGATTCATATTTTTTGCTTTATCTTGCTCTATTCTCTTTTGAGCTCTTGTAGTAATAGTTTTCCATGATAAATTTTCGTATTTTTTGGAAAACATTGGACTTAATAAAAATATTGTCATAAAAATAAGTCTTGAAGCCATATTTTTGAATCAATTTGTGTATTTTAAAATATTCTTACCAATCTCACTAAATGATTCTTCACTAAGGAATTCTTGTAAAAATTCTGGAATTTTTGTGTGAATATTTAATATTTGGGCTTCTGGAATTTCGCTAAAATGATCTACGTCGTCTGGTACCATTCCTGGATTCAAGTTTTTTCGTTTTAAAGGTCTTACCTTATTTTTAGAGTTTTCTTGTTTATTTCTTGTAAAAGTTTTCTTGGAAAACGTTTTTTCTTGAGAAGTCATGAAAGTATCATTGTCATCAACTTGTAAATATTTTGATTTTTCCTGGCTATCATCAATAGGGTTTCTTGAGAGAGCATCTGCATTTACATTCATTTTTCCTGCTTTGTAAATTACATCAAAATCATATTCTGCGAGTTTTAATCTCCAACGTGAAACTCGTGAACAAGGGTCTTTAGAATTTTGAAACCAAACTAGAGGTTTGTGATCAGTCACTAAAGTAAATTTTCTTCCGTACAAATAAGGACGAAAATGAGTTACACAAAATATTATAGCAAGAGCTTCTTTTTCATATGTATCATATTTTTTCTCAGTATCACTTAGACTACGTGAAGCATATGCTATTGGTTTATCTTTACCTATTTTACCTTGTGATAAAATACCTCCTATTGCAAATCCTGAGGCATCTGTTGTGAGTATAAAGGGTTGAGAAAAATCAGGTCGTTGTAAAAGTGGTTCTTCACATAACTTTGCTTTTAAAATATCGAAAGCTGCTTGTTGTTTTTCTGTCCAATTAAAAGGTATATCTTTTTTTAGAAGTTGATTTAAAGGACTTGCAATTTTTCAAAATCCATCAATAAATCGTCTATAATATCCTGCTAAGCCTAAAAATTGTTTAACATTTTTCTGTGTTTTTGGGACTGGAAAGTTTTTTACAGCTATTATCTTTTTTGGATCTGGACGTACTCCATTTTTATCAATTATATGACCTAAATATCCTACTTCAGGTCGTAAAAATTCGCATTTGTCTGGTTGTAAGTGAAGATTTGCTTTTCTGAGTCTTTCTGCTAAATTATTGAATTTAATTTCGTGCTCTTCTAGAGTATTTGCATATATAACTATGTCATCAAGATATACAAAAAGTTCCGTTCCGATTAATCCAGTTAATGTTAAATCCATTAATCTCTGAAATGTGGCTGGTGCAGTTTTTAAACCGAAAGGCATTCTATCGAATTCGTAATGACCGTGAGGTGTGGAAAATGCGGTTTTATGAGAGTCTTTTGGGTCCATTTTTATATGGTGAAAACCGGTAGCTAAATCAAACACTGAAAAATATTTTGCTGACCCTAGAGAATCAAGTATATCGTTTATATTAGGTAGAGGATACGAATCGCCAATTGTTTTTTCATTTAATTTACGAAAATCAAGAACCATTCTCCATTTTATTTTTCCTTGGGAGTCAGGTTTTTTAGGAACTATCCACACTGGAGTGTTATATGGTGATTGTGAGGGCTTGATTATTTTATTTTTTAATAATTCATCGACTTGTCTTGTAATTTCTTCCTTGTGAACTGGGGGAAATCTATATTGTCTTGAAAAAATTGGAGCGTCATCTACAGTAGGAATTGAATGTTGTAATACATTAGTAGCTTCAAGTGGTTCTCCTGGGATTTGAAATCTGTCTGCATTATTTTTAATTAATTTTTCTACATGTTCATATTCATCTTGATTTAAGTGGTCTAATCGAAGAAGTTTTTTAATACATTCTACTCTGTCTTCGTCTGTTACATTATAAAATTTGCATGAGTCAATTAGAGAATTGTCAGTTTTTAAAAAGTTATTTAATATTTTACTTGATAAATCTTCGTTATTTGTTTGTTTGAAATTAATTAAATTTTCAATTTGTTTATAACATTCTTGTTCTTCAAAGTCTTCTAAATTAACTAATGGAACGGATAATGTAATTGGGATTTCATTTGTGTTTGCAAATTTTAAATAAGCTTTTCCTCTGTGGTTTTTTACAACTGCGTCACCTACGTAGACGCCATCTTGGATATGTAATCGAGGTACATACCCTTCACACTCTTTTCTGTATTTTTTATATTAACATAAAATGTTGTAACTGTTCGAGCTGGAATAGTAAATGTATTGGCAGATTTAAAAGGGTAACAGTGGTTCTCAATTTCTAAGCATTTTGAAGTATAGTTTATATTCACACTATTATCTTGAAAAAATTCTGATCCTAATACTCCATCTTCTTCTACTGGGACTTCATTGGGAATAATGTTAAATATCGTTGGATAACCAAAAATGTTTATTTTTACCTGTCCTAACGTGTAAAGTGGTAAATCATTAATTCCTGTAAGTTTCAATACGTTTTGGCTATTTATGGGTACTTCAGGGTTGAGAACCTTTTGTTTAATTAAATTTCGAGCAGCACCAGTATCAATCATCATGTGTGTTGGATTTTTTAGACCTTCCGTTGATATTATAATTGATGGAATTGAAGTGGACTTTGAAATATTTATTGTTGTTATTGTATGATCGTTAGAAGTGGATGCCAGTGGTTCTCGATCTATGATTTCCTCAGTGCACCCGTGCTGGGGAGAGCTTTGGAGTTTTCCTGATTAGCTGTTTGTGATTGGTTATTTGGTCGTATCTTGCAGTCTCGTACTAAATGACCGGGTTGTTTACAGTAATTGCAAATTATTTCAGTATAATTTGAATTTTGTTGAGTGTTATTATTTTGTAAAAATCTATTTTCATATGGTTTATTTCGATTTTGAAACTGTCCTGAGTTAAAGTTTTTATATTGTCCTGGATTTAAATTGTCTATTAGTATTATTAAAATTATTGTTATTATTGTAAAAATTTCTAGGAAAATTATTATTATTGTTGTATCTTTGTTGTAAAAAATTATTATTATTGTTTTTATAATTGTTATTTCTATTTTGTAAAAAATGATTGTTGTTATTATTAAAATTATAATTCTTATTTCTTAAAAAATTGTTATTTGGAAAATTATTGTAATTGTTTTTTGCAAAATTATTATTATTATTACTTCTTTGACCATTGAAATTACTATATCCTTGTTGGTTAGGATGCAAAAATTTTTTTTGTTTATTGTTAAGAACTGCATCTTGAGCTTTACTTAAATGAAAACATTTTTCAGTTGTGTGACCTGGTTTTTTACAAATTAAACAAATAGTTTTATTTTCAAGTGCTACGTTGAATCGGGTGGTTTTATTATTTTTATTTCATTAGGAAATAAGATAATAAAATGAAAATATAATTCTATAAAATATTCAAATAAATAAATAATCGCTCAATTTTCGTAAAATTATAATGTTAAATAATACATTTCTTAAATTATAACAATATATATATATATATATTTTGTACCAACCACGTGTGTCTTATAAATTATAATTATCTATTTTATTAATTTATTGAATTATAAATTGTTTTTTTTTTTTTTTTAAATAAATAAAATTGTTTATAACAAGGATCAGATAAGATTCGAGTTATGCACAATTTATTTTTCTCTAGACTGGAAAAGTTAGGCTCAAGCTCAGATCCTTGGACAATCTTTGCAAATAAAAATATTCTGTTCCTTAACAGAGTTAAAATTAAAGTTATAAACAATACAATCACAAGCACTTCGAACTTTGCCCTACCCAATGATCGTAATCAATGGTGACCGTTCAACGTACTCAAAAGGGACTTATACTCTCGTGTGCTGTTTTTTTTGTTTGTTTCAACTTAAATCAAAACTTAGTTAACTAATTAGAATAATTTTTTAAATAAGATAAGTTACTTAATCACTTAGGTTAGCCTCAAGGTCAGATCCCTGCGTGATTTTTCAAACTTATTTTATTTTATACAATTTATATAAATTATAAAATTTCAAAGAAATGATTTGATTATTAAATCATTAAGGTTAGCCTCAAGGTCAAATCCCTTTGTGATCTAACAAATCTATTTTATTGAAATTTCAAGTTACAAGTTGAAATAATATTTCATAATCATTTATTTATTCACTAGAAATAATCAATGTGTTAATTTTCAATTGACTTGTGTTTCCCGGGCCGATGCACCAGAAAAAAGGAAGTATGTTACGTCACAAATACGTAAATACTTACTTTGATCGAAGATTCCTCGTTTTAAGTTAGGATCGAATGATCCTCGCTTAGGGATGAGGATAAGTCAATGAAAGACACAATGATTATGAAAATAATACAAATTGAATTTATTTTACTGGTTAAAATTTTCGGATATACATTCGTTAAGACAATTCTTATATAATGTAGGCACAGGCTGGTTGGTACGTAGGTGAGAAAGAGACAAAGAATAAAGATAGAGAGAGAGAGGTTCGGTACCTTTATGATTCGTAAATTGTGTTGAGGTTTAATCCACACGGCGGTGAGTTGTAAGTACGGGATCCCCACAGGTGTATTCCAAGTGTGTGAGAGAGAGACGGAGTTATAGGCCGCACAGGTATATTCCGTAAAGGGCGGTGATTCAAATTTACGACACTGTTCGAAGATCCTTACAAGATCTATTTAAGTCTACGATGACTTTTACGACTCCCGAACTTGGATTTGAAATTGTACCGGTCGAATTTTATTAATCTCAAACTCAGAGATTTTCGAAGTTAAATTGAAATGCTGCACTGGACTATTGTCGCGAGACCGGTTATAAATCCGAAGGAAAATTTAAGTGTCGAATTAGACGAAGAATTTACTGACTGCTTTCTCTTGGTGTGGGCCTCTTTTATATTTTTTCATACAAATTGACGGTCAGCGAAAATCGTGACGTAGTCATATCTTCTTAGAGGAAAAGGGGCCCTATACTGCTCCCTACTTCCCCTACTCCCTATTCCCCTTTATCGATTTTCTCATAGATTTCTAACTCAAACCAGCCTGTGTGTATTATATACATTCAAATACGTCGCGGGACGTGACATTTGGAATCGAAATATTAAGTAAATGATTTTTAATTTCTGGGAATAAACTGCTTTAATAAGACAATCTTTCTTCTTTGTGAGAAATCTCAATTTTAAAATTAAAATTCTACGCATAGGATACAAAAACATAATATGAAAATACTTTTATTACAGAATTTTTAAATATACAAGTTGACCAATTTTTAATCGAGTAAATAGGCTACTTTAAACAAAAAATTATGTTAAAAATATTTTATCAAAAAAAAATAAGACACTTTAAAAAACTTTAAACTGCTTTTACCATCAATCTATGAATGTGGATTTTAAACCGTAATTTAATCTTACGTTTTAGTGACGTATGCACAGACTTTTAATCAGATAAATGAAATGCTTTATAGAAAGTCAAAATTTTCTTATTACTGCACTTAATCAAATTTATAAAGTAAAAATATTTTTTAATTGATGCTTTCACTCAATTCTTTAAACATTCATTAATTGAAAATTGTACTCAAAATTTATACAAATACAATTCTTAATTTCGATTCGATAAACGAAAGCGTGAAATCTAAAAATAACTTGAAAACTCAAGCATTGTAACGAAGTCCGTCTTCGTGCACCTTCGGCTTTACACGAAGCTGGTGACCGCAGCGTGTAGCAGAGCCGACACACTGACACGCCACGTTTGCATGTGTTTCTCCCAGATGGGAACGTGGTGGGGGCCGAAAATCCCACGTTCTGGAGACACTGATATAATATCAATAAAGTATCGCTCTTTTATTCCCCAAAGTTTGAACTCTTTCTTATGTTTAATTTTTGAAATATTTAATAACAAAATCGATCACTTTTACATGCACGGTACAGGAAATCAATACAGAAATGTGTCTAAAACCTACATATACGACGAACCGCTCTTACGACCGAGTTCAAAAACTGAATACTGATTATTTATTCAAAAACAAAATTACTATTCGAGGAAAGGAGAAAGTACGATGTTAAGCGAACAGTGAAATAACTTGAGCACGAGCTAACGGATAGCAAGGAAGGTTGGAATCGTTGGCGCCAATTTTGATTTGAGCTTGTTTTGAATTAACTTGGCTTGGTTTTGGCTTTTATTCTTGCTTTTGCCATCGCCGCGGCGGCTGTTAGACGTTTTTCGAGCATTTTTTGTTTGATTCATTTATTTTCATGTTTCAATTGTCCCGACATACTTCACTCTCAACAACAAAAGCAAACACAAGCTCGCGCGCACAAGGGTGTCTCTACGTATGACGAGCTGCGACGTTGCCAGATTCCTTGGATAGCTGAGAGGCATGATTTGTGTGTATGACCGCGCGTGTGTGAGTACAGTTTCGGCAGCACGTCTCGTTTCACAGATAAAGCCAGCCACCATTAATAAAATATAGAAATAATTTCTTCATTAAATTATTTTTCCAATTTGAATACCGTGGGGATTGGTTATTTCGTTATTGTATTGTTTTTAAATAAAAATTATGCAATTAATTGAATTTTCAAGTGTGTATTGAATCAGAATATACACAGAACACATCAGAACACACCAGAATATACAAAATCTGGAGCCGAAGGGTCGTCACCAGAAAATACGCCATCAGGAGCGTCGAAATCAGCTTTGTTGCTGTAATAAAAAGAAACCTACAATTTATTGGCGAAATTTGTAAATATCTTCTAGAACTTGGTCATTTTAAGAAACTTCTTTGAACAAATCGTCTTTGATAGCATAAAACAAATTCTTTAGTTGTTCTAACTATAAATTGTAGTTGAATCAACCAAATATTTTTATAAGATTAACAACCATACAGTTTCTAGCACATGACCATTTATCACGGATGAAAATGAGAGCTTTAAATTTACAGTAGCTGAACTGTTAAAAACTTCTGTTCTTATTGCAGTCAAAAACTCTTATATTAATGGACGAATTCACTTTATCTTAGTTCTCTCATTGATACTCTCTAAATCTGAATGTGTGAAATTTACTGCGAAAAAGTGCATATGCACTGATAATCAGTTATAAGTATACCTCCTGAAGTATGCAGCAGTATACTTATAAGTGCTAATCACGTGTATATGCACTATTCCGCAGTGAATTGTAGTGGTTCAGATTAGGAGAGTAAGTTAATAGAAACATTCATATGTTATCTGTAAATCTGACTAGAAACCTCTGTTCCTGTTCATATAAAATCAGTAAATTTTAAGTATCAAAAATTTTTGAGTGGAACGAAAAACATTTTTAAAGTCAACAGATTTATTTAATTCAATATACCATTTTCAGAAAGTTAAAAATATTTGTAAGCGTTCAAAAGAAATTTGTTTCTATGAAAATTGGAACTTACCCCATCACTTATTCCCATTACTAGCATTATCATCACTATCAAGATAACAAGGATCAGGAGCAACCTATAAAATAAATAGCACGAAAATTTCATAAATATTTTTTTGCAGCGTAATTTTTTTTTGTGAAGGAAAAATGGCGAAATCTTTTAGAGACGTTGCTCGCGGAATCGCCTTTCGGCTTTAAACCTTAGTCCTTATACGGAAACCTATCAAAGAAATCGTTTGAAATAATAATCTTATGTTGTGTGCATAAAAATTTTTCCGCATTTTAAAAAATGTCCGGTCATTGAAATTGCAAAATATATCAATTTCAATGTAGGTGGCATAAGCAAACCGGAAGAGCCGAAGAAACTTGCGACACTGTCGGGAGTGGCGAATACAAGCCGCTTAGACTGGCATAGACCAACAACTAGCGACACTGTGGCAGGTTGGCGGATACAAGCTTCCGTAGACCTTATCACTCATGTAATAAACGGCTCAATGTGCTTCTAGGACTCCTCAGAACTGAGCCAGTGTGCTCAGATTGCAAATCGGGGTACCTATAGACACGATTGCACGCCGAAACCGTTTGAAGCGAGTAGGGGGAGACGACGCGGCACGCTGCCTGTGTTCTTTCCTTGTCGTTCTTGCGTGCGATAACGACACCTCCTACTTCTTATTCTCCTCGCAAGAACGACAAGGAAGAAACAAAAGCAGCGTGCCGCGTCGTCTCCCCCTACTCGCTTCAAACGGTTTCGGCGTGCAATAGTGTCTGTAGGTATCCTGGTTTGCAATCTGAGCACACTGAATTGAGCATCAGAGGGACTACGGTGACGGCGCGGTGAGCTTAGCACTTGTAACGTATGGATAAAATAATAGTTAATTGGAGCGCCATCTATCGGTTATAATACGAGCTCGTTCTTGCGATTTATCAAAGCAGTGTCATGAACTCTACCTTATCCACACACGCGGGCGATTTCGAATGTAAGATTGAAATTGTAATAACAAATAAACATGAAAACGAAAATCTTGTTACGGTAAGCAATGTCGTAAATTTTAGATTTAAGAATAAGAGTTCGTCTTTTGCCTTTCGAGGAAATCTCATTGAAATATGACATATATAGCTAACAGAACTCTCACTGGATCTGAAAAGTATAAACATTTCTGACTTTCACAAGTTTGAACTTAATAAAAGTCACAGACTTTCTAAAAACTCATAAATTTAACCTAACAAAGCTCTTCCTCCCAAATCGTGTTTGTAACAACTCAGGATAAATATGCCCTGCTCGTCCACTGACTAAACCGAAATAAATTGAAGAACAGTTCATAAAACTGTGCACCACGTTTATATTTCCAGGACCCACTAGAGTTCAGGCAAGAATCAAGTTGCTTTGCGACATAAATTAAAGAATATAAGGGCAAGCCATACTTCATGCCAATTTACGAGCCTTAAATCCTCAAAGGGAATCATATGTTGGGATCTCTTTGAAACCTTGCGGTAATGGTGGTCGCTGTCCCACATGTAGGCCCAAAATCGCGCGCGCTTCTCTCACGCCCCCGCCTATTACAATTGGCTGAGCGAAGGCGCAAGGGTGGATTTTCGGAGCTGGAAGGGTATCTAGCAACCTCGAGGATCAGCACCTCCACCTTTTTCTAAGACAGATTTGTTTTTGACTTCTAGCTTTTCGGATCGTGATACTCGAGTAAAAATCGTTTTTCCTTGACAAGTTCTCTCGACAAGTTGTCATCCCTGTCTGAGACGTGACACACTCACTGCTCGGCACACCATGACCTGTAAGCGTCTGCGCAAGGTAGAAGCCAAATTCACTGTGCTTTCTTTCCAGCCAAATAGTAAGGGAAGCTTCGGAATTAGACGGTATGTTGAAGACATATTGAGGAAGATGCAGTGAGCTCGTGACATCTATAGCGGGGGCCGCCAGCTTCCACGTTCAAGGCTCACTGCTTCAAGCTTCCTTGCAGATGTCTCTCTTCACGCGTTCGTTTCCTGTTCGTTGTTAGCACAGGTATTCTCTTTGCGGACCTCAAAGACCTCCTACCTGTCCTTTGCCAATAGGTCTATTGGTAGCACCCTCGCCAGGACTAGTACCGCACTCGTCAAAACAGTTCGTTATGCTGAGATAGTTCTAAACGCAATACCCTTCTATGATGAAGACAGCACATAAAGCACATAGACAAATGCCCACACAATGCATAAAGCAGCTTCAAGTGCACCACGATCCCCACCAGACTTCTATTCGCGTCTCTGGGTTCACCAATGTAAGGCATGAGCCGAGCCAATTTAACTCCACATTGAATGGCTGTGACAGTTGCGATCTGAAGGTGTTCGCTAAGGCTAAGCCTCTGATCCAACTGCACTCCCAGTTAATTGATAATAAAACAATTATACTGGATTACTGAATCTATGTCACGAGAATCAGAAGAGAGCAACTGTCATGAACCACCACACAAACTTTTCCGTGTTGAGTAAGGAGTCGTAGTGGGAGAAATGACACGTCTGGAAAATAAGCCACACTCTCCTCTGGTGAGGCCTGATTTAAAGAATATATTGGAGTGATTGAATTGAAGTAATATGAATCGAGGTGCTAAGCTCGCGAATTTCGAATTATGGCATAAACTGGGTTTTAAATTTATAATTTAACATCTCTATTAAAAGAAAGTCTTTAATCTGGACTTCCTGTGTCCTTTAAGATATTCGTCACCATCATTTGTACGAATCTCCTGCCAACTCAAAAATTTTGCTACTGTTTTCTTTTAACAAATTTTTAATACTCCTATAAAATTCCGGCTCCACAGGTCTTTTTCTTATTTTTAAAGAGGTTTAGCTTTAATGGTTCTGTATGCCCGCCATCTTGATTAGGTATGTTACAGGTTTACGACAGTTTGTAACGGTATATTACCTCATTTAGGTAAAACGTCGTAAAACTCGAGTTACGCGTAACTACACATTACTGATTCGCAGCAGCGATCCCAGAATTCATGAAGATGAAAAATACTAAAATTAATATTTTGTTATGAAGTACAGAGAAACATATTTATCGATCATGGCTCAACAGCCGATAGCGTGAAATTGAGGCGAGGTAGTGGGGACACACTGACACGGTGTGGTTCTTTGTGTGTGCTGCCACAAGTGAGCGTGGTGGGGGCCGCCAGCTCCCACGGTTCTGGGATCACTGGTTCGCAGACATTGGACGTTTCGGGCCCCACCACTGCCTGTGTGGATCCTGACACAACCAAATGCAGCGTGTCGGCGTGTCCCCACTTCTTCGCTTTGATTTTAGGCTGTCAGCTGTTAAGCTGCAATCGAGAATTATGTTTCTCTCAACTCCGTGCAAAACAGGCGCGAAGGAGATGCCAAATTTAAAATCACAAAATATATCAATTAAAGAGGACTAGAATACGTTTTTAAGGATCTCCAATCAAACAATCTAAAACTCATCGGATGACACTCCTCTAATAGACGACATAAGGACTTCTTGTAGATGCTTTTTTTCGATCGTCTTATAGACGCCAAAAATAGTTCAATTAGCGGCCAATTTGAGCTCTACTAGACGTTTGATAACACTTTCGTCGGAAAATCGAAAAGTCGTCTAGAGCTCTGACGTTTTTTCAAAAATTCTGTTTTACACGTCTAATAGATGATCTTGTGTTACTTGAGGTATTGACGTTCATTGATAATGATAGCTGGTTGCATTTCGGGAATACTTCCGGCCATTTTGATTTTCTCGATCTTGTGTAGTAGCAGCGTATTGTAATGGACGCATGCGAAGTTCAAATGTACAAGGCTTTGTCAGTACGGTGCCAACGGTGTACGAAGAAGAATAAGAAGAAGATTATGCTCCGCTGTATCGTAATAGGTGCATGCGCAGTTCAATTTTTAGATTACATTCCTCTGTATCGTAATATACAACATTACGCCACTCTCAACTGTAGCGTAAAACGAGTTTACGCACCGGAGGCACATAACATTAGTTATTCAGTTTAAATAAACTTGATTACTGGCGAACAACTTGTATCCTCTGTATTTATTTTTTTTAAAGTGATAAATTATTTATAACGTGACATATTGGAAAACATGTCTGCTATTATATTGACCCAAAAATGACCAAAAATTAATTTCCTACGTATCATGTACCTTTAAGGCTCGCAGTTTGTTGCATTGGAAAATATTCTAAATATGTTCTGAAAATAAAAATACGAATTACAGATATTTTTAATTTTTACTTATTACGATAAAACCAAGATTTAATGCAAAAATGTTAAAATGTATTGGATCTATAACTTAATACGTGCGGTTTTTTTCAAAATTTGAACGTTTATTCAAGAAAAACATCTACAATAGTATTATTCAAAGTATTGCCCATCTGAAGCTATGACTTTTTCCCATCTTTTTGGCAATTTGTGTATTCCATCCCAAAAGAACTGCGCCGGCTTGGCGGCCAAGAATGAATCAAGCCAATTTTTGATACCCTGTTCTGATGTGAACCGTATTCCAGTGAGGGCGTTTTGGATCGACCGGAACAAATGGTAGTCAGAAGGGGCAAGGCCTGAGCTCCAAGGCGGGTGGGGTAAAACTTCCCATCCACTGTTTTCCAAATAGTTCTTAACCGGAATAGCAACATGGGGCCGAGCGTTGTCATGATGGAAAATTATTGCCTCGTGCCTGGTTGCATATTCCGGGCGTTCTTCGGCTATTGCTCTCTTCAAACGGATTAATTGTGTTCGGTAGCGCTCTCCATTTATTGTTTCACACGGTTTTAGTAGCTGATACACTCAGAGAAGGTTGGTGCAGTTGGGTGCAGTAAGCGTACCCGTGTGTACAGCTGCAATACAAAACGCGAGGCATATATCGAACGCGGTTTTGGGAGCGCTGCGGTGCCAAAAGTAGAAGGCTACAGTCTGCAAGCAAAGAGATCCCAATATTTGGGAAGGCTGTGTTCCCAAATGGGAGCTATGCCGTACCATACTCATGCGGCAGCGATCTCAAATCGATACCGCCGTTGTTGTACTGTGGTCGGTATCGTAACTATCCCAACCTTCTCTCAGTGTAATACAGCACACCCTTCTGATCCCACCAAATACAGAGAGCATTACCTTCGCGCCATGGATATTCGGCTTTGCCGTTGCTTTGGCTGGTTGACCGGATTTCACATGATTTTTTGCGCTTGGGGTTGTCGTAATGGATCCATTTTTCATCACCAGTAACAATCCGATGCAAAAATGACTTCTTTTTGTGATGTTTCAGCAGCATTTCGGACATGCAAAACCGCCTTTCAACGTCTCTCGGCTTGAGTTCATTTGGAACCCAAATTCCTTGCTTTTGAATGTATATGGCTGCTTTTAAACGTTTTGAAATGGCTGCTTGAGTGACTCTCAAAGATTCTGCGAGCTCTTCTTGTGCTTGGCAACAATCTTCATCGAGTAATGCTTCCAGTTCTTCATCTTCAAACTTTTTTGGCTGCCCAGGACGTTCTTCGTCTTCCAAGTTAAAATCACCACTTTTAAATCGTGCAAACCACTTTTGGCACGTTCGCTCGGCGAGACCATGTTCACCATAAACTTCCACCAAAATACGATGACTTTCGGCAGCAGTTTTCTTCATATGAAAGTAATGAAGAAGAACTCCCCGCAAAAACACTTTTTCAGGCACAAAGTTCGACATATTTGAGTGAGAAAAAATTACTGTTGTTTACGCTTCAAATGAATGACATATACTGAAAAAGACGCAGAATGACAGTAACTTTCCAACGCATGTTCGGAATATTGGAACGATGGAATAATAATCAAGTTACGCCATCTCTTAGCAAACCGCATGAATTAAGTTATAGATCCAATAATTTAAAAGTGAGAAGATGATATTAACTTCTCAATCTTGAATTACGTTTTCACGATTTCGAATTAAATCTTCAATTTCCTTTTCTCTGCAACACATTTGAAGAAACTACATATGCATGTATATGCACTAATTCGTGCACATTTAATGATAGTACATGATCAGAGTTGTACGCGGCGCTAGTTGCTATTCGGTCACCATCTATCCATTAGGTTTGCACGGCCAGGTCTACATGGAAACTGTGCAAAATCCTACCTAGGACATGTGGCTTTGCTGACTGACAAATTTTTTTCAATGCTACCCTAAGAGGTTTTTTTCCTTCTTGAAGAAGAGTATTGTCCTATACTTAGTTAAGAAATTTGCAATCAAATTTTGTCTGTGTTATTCTGTTTATATAAAGTAGACTCTACATATTTTTTCAGTACATACTGGAGTGCTTCATTTTGAATTGCAAGCTATAAGATAAGTTTTTGAGCTTTATGATTTATTTATGATTCTGATAAATTATTGTATATAAACAGGCAGTTTAACGGATTCGAATTATAAAAACTGAATCTTACCACTTCAGGGTTACCAGGAGCAATGTAATCATCATCGGTTAAAGGAGAGCCGGGAGTTTCCTGAAAAATGCATGATATGAAATTGTCTCATTACTCATTAGATATCTATAAACTTGATAGTAAACAAAAGGCTTATAGATTGAAGAAATTTTCTGTGAAAAAAAGAACGCTTCCACTCCGCTGGGTATCGAGCCCAGGACCTTTCGATTGCCGGTCGAATGCTCTATCATCTGAGCTACGGAGGTTCCACACAACTTTTCTCACAGAATCTATTTACGCCTCATGTGGCTACGGATAAACCGGGAACTATGTTTTGATTTTTCCAAATCATTTCAGTGGAAGCGTTCCTTTTTTCACAGAAAATTTCTTCAATTTATATTGAAAAATTCCATCTTGTTTTAAATAACGTTAAATTAATTCTAAATCATAGGTTGATAAGGTCGATATAGTAGAGTTCCGTTGTCACTGATAGTGATACACTCTTCTGATGATCGACATAATCGACTGAAATGATTTGGAAAAATCAGAACATAGTTCCCGGTTTATCCGTAGCCACATGAGGCGTAAATAGATTCTGTGAGAAAAGTTGTGTGGAACCTCCGTAGCTCAGATGATAGAGCATTCGACCGGCAATCGAAAGGTCCTGGGCTCGATACCCAGCGGATTGGAAGCGTTCCTTTTTTCACAGAAAATTTCTTCAATTTTCTATTGAAAAATTCCATCTTGTTTTAAATAACGTTAAATTAATTCTAAATCATAGGTTGATAAGGTCGATATAGTAGAGTTCCATTGTCACTGATAGTGATACACTCTTCTAATGATCGACATAATCGACTGAAATGATTTGGAAAAATCAGGCTTATAGATGTTACTTCAATTCCCAATATCTACAGGTATTAACATAAAGCTGAGATATAATTTGAATGCGCATAAAATTTAATAGTTATCTTTCAAATAGAAGCAAGTGGAGAAATATATATGGTGTGTTTCATGCCAAATCGGACGGGTTCTGGACTCTATGTTTCCGATTTACTTAAAATTTTAAGGATTGATAGACTAACATAAATAATGAAGAAACCCAAAATTTGAGATTTTTTCATGCATTATTTAAAGTTATGGGATAAACAAAAGAAAATATGTTTTTGTTCTTTTTCAATTATTTAAAAACTGAAACTAGGAAATATTCTGAAAAAAATTACACAAACGTATCATTAAATTGCCGATGTAGTAGCATTTTTCGGAAAAAATTCTACTCAAAATTTAATAACAAAAAGAATTTTACTTTCAAACTGAAGAAAAGGCATAACATATCCAATTTTCTATATATGTAGATAAATCTGTGAAATGATATATAAGAATATCAAAATTTGCATTTATCGAACTGTAGAGAAATTCTAATATTGTCACACATTCTAACTAATAGTTTGTACGAATCTTTTTCAACAGAAAAAACCTTAATTTCTTAATTAGTATATTAATTAATATTTGCATAGTTTATGATTTAGTTACGTAAATGATTTACATTTTATAACTTTATTACATAAATTAATGTTAGTTACTGGGACTAAAAAAAGGAACACTATTTTCTGGTGAAGTTTGTACTTTTTATTTTGCATGAGGCAATCACATTTTTTGTTACATTTGGTATTTTCTTGATTAGAATAACACTTAAAACGATGGTTGAGCTATTGAATCACAAGTTTTTTGAAAAAACTTTCGGCTTTAAACTTCACGGGTGGTTGGTTCCATTAAAGTCGCGTACGACTCTTCCGTCATCCGTTCGCTCGGAACTTCCATCCGCGGCCACACGCCCACTAGGATAACCGACACTTGAACGGAGACTTAAATCTTGATCACATTTTTTTAAAGCCTTATTCACTTATCATAGAAATTAATATTTATTAAAATATTCAAGATTGTTTAATCACAATAAAACTTTAAACATAAATCAAGGTAGGTTTGGAAACATATTTATTTTGCACATAAATACAATATTGGTCGACACAAGAGTAAGTGTTTCCTTTTCGGAAGTGAAAAGATATCTGTTTTTGCTAGCTAGTTGACGGTGTTACACGGCTCACACCATAGACGGGGGTGTGACCAAAATTCCTATAGACAAATAATGATTGGTTATGAACTAGAGGGTGGGAATAGTTTGTAGTTGTCTATGCCTATTGGTAAGTTCCTGGAGAAAACCCAGCTAGGCTTAGGTGAGAGAGAAAAAAATGCTGATGCCTGTACTGAGACAATAACAAAGGGTGTCCAGGCTCGCGTTCATAGGACCTTACTGACCATAATTTTATTGCACCAAAGAAATGGTCTTGTGAGTTTTATATTTTTAAAGAGATTTATATCTTATAGCTCTAAACACTTCAAGGTGTCTTGGTCTAATCCTAAGCAATCGAAGTAACATCACGTTTTCCTAGTAAATATATAAATTTAGTTAGAAAGTCTTGAATAAATTCATAAAGGTAAGGATCCAACCATTTAAGTGGAAGAACCTCTGCTTCGTTGAAGCTTACAATAGAATGTAAGTTTTCATTCAAAATATAAACCCTATCGACAGATATTCAAATAGTTTAAAAATAATCTAGTAATGACTATTGTTACGCCGTAACATGCCGGCCAGCTTTGAATGCTCTGTGTTCAAAAAAACGGAAGATCATTCGTTAGGTTATGATAGGATTGACTTGAAAGTTTGATATATAACTGAACTGACGAAATATAATGGACTAAAATGAGATACTTATAAAATATATACATGATTTTGCCGAATAGCGCTTGTTTAACATTGAAAGGAGATGGTACATGAAGGTATTTTCCTTGCTGAAGACTCAACCTAGAGTTGGATGGGTCCAGTTGTTTCTAGAGCGTTTTATAACCTCGTACGTTAATTAATTGGAAGAGGATATAACAATTTTAATGCTCTTTTGTAGTTGCCTGATTGAGTTTTTACAGTAACCGCCCGGATTACTCCATCCTGACCAGGATGGATTGTTATGATTCGGCCTAGTTGCCACTTCATAGGTGGCAGGTTGTCCTCCTTGATAACAACAAGAGTTCCGACCTTGATCTCTTCCTGATTAGTGGTTATCTTCCACTTGCTGCGTGAAATTTGCTCGTTGAGGTATTCTCGATGCCATCTGTCCCAGAAGTGATGACGCATTTGCTGACCAAGTTCCCAGCAGTTTAAACGATTAGCTGAAACGTTGCGCAAATCTTTCTGCGGGAAGCTTGTCAAAGAGGTTCCAATAAGGAAGTGGCCTCGAGTTAAGGGGAGGAGATCGTTGGGATCGGAAGAAAGGGGTGTTAACGGTCGTGAATTCAATATTGCCTCAATCTCAACTACATAAGTGTGTAATTGTTCGTAGGTTAGTAATGCATTGCCTGCAACCCGTGTGAAGTGTCTTTTGAAGGACTTGACCGCGGCTTCCCAGAGTCCTCCAAAGTGAGGAGCTCTGGGAGGGATAAAGTGCCAGCTAACACCTTCATTTGCTAGAAAGGTTTGAATGTTTTCGTTGTTTTCAAGTGCATTGATTTGATTATATAGCTGGCGTAGTTCCTTGTTGGCCCCTACGAAGTTGGTCGCGTTATCTGAGGATACAGTGTTAGACTTTCCTCGACGCGAGAAGAATCTTTTTAAACAAGCCAGAAAGGCCTCCGCGGATAAGTCGCTTGGTAGCTCTAAATGAATTGCTTTAGTAGCAAGGCACACAAACAGACAAACGTATGTCTTTATTTTTGTTCGATTACGATGGCGGCGTTCCTTAATAAAAAAGGGACCACAGTAATCTACACCCACGTTTACAAACGGTCGTGACAATGAAACCCGATTTTTTGGTAAGTTACCCATTAAGTAATTTAATTCACCTGGGTTTGTTTTGCAACATCGCACGCATTCTCGAACAATGTGTCTCGTTGTATTGCGCCCGTCGATGGGCCAGAAGGTTTCACGAACACCATAAAGTGTCGCATTGGCCCCTGCATGCATGCGAGCAATGCGTTCGCCGCGAATGATAATCTTTGAAATAAAATTATTTTTTGACAGTATAATCGGATGTTTTTGGGACACTGGTAAGTTTGCATTGATGAGTCTCCCACCCACCTTAATAATGCCTCGATCTAAAAATGGATTAAGTTTTAAAAGACTGCTTTTTGAATCAATCTTATTATTTTTTGCAAGTGTCTCTAACTCTTTTGGGAATGTTTCTAATTGGGTCAGTTTGATAATCAAGTGAAACGCGTCGTTTAATTCGTTTTCAGTGATACCACCGGTTTGCCTAGCTGAGGGCTCCTTGATTCTAACATTATTTATGAATCGACGACAATGGGCAACGACTGATTTTAACCTTTTGAAATCGCTGAAACGAGTTAGAATGTCGTTCTCGGGTCTTATTTTTTCTTGAGTTAGCTTGCACGATAAAATGAACTTGTCGGCTTGTTTGTCTGGAATTTCCTTGTTTTGAAAGGGCAATCGAGGCCAGGTAGCTGAGTCGTTACTCAGCCATTGAGGTCCATGAACCCAGAGCCTATTGTTAATGAAGTCTTGAGGATTTTGACCACGTGAAATTAGGTCAGCAGGATTGTCCTGCGTTGGAACGTGAAACCAATCTTGTGCCTTTGTTGCCGCTTGAATTTCAGTGACTCTGTTAGCAACAAAGGTTTTTAAAGTATAAGGTGGAGTATTTAACCAATTTAAAACAATGGTAGAGTCTGACCAAAAGCGTGTCTGGTCGATTTGAAATGGAAGGGCCTTTAGAGTTACAGTATACAGTTTGACTAGGAGATTTGCCGCGCAAAGTTCTAACCGCGGTTTTGTCGTAACTTTCAAAGGAGCAACTCTAGACTTTAAGCAGATTAGGCTGGTTTGATGCTCTCCCTGTGAATCTGTTGATCGAACATACAAGCAGGCTCCATAGGCCCTCTCGCTTGCGTCGCAAAACCCGTGGAGTTGAATTTGGGCAGCATTCTGAATGAGAACGCAACGATGAAATTTAATATTATTTAAAAGTTGCAACTGATTTTTGTAATTAATCCACTGACTTTGAATCTCTTGAGGAACGATGGTGTCCCAAGCAAGCTGCTGTTTCCAAAGCTGTTGAATCATAATTTTGGCTAACACAACGACTGGACCGAGTAAGCCTAATGGATCGAATAACTTCGAAATTTGTGCTAACATGAGTCGTTTGGTAATAGGTTCATTCGAATCCGGTAGATGAACAGTGTAAAGAATTGCATCAGCCGTAGCATCCCAATGTAACCCTAAAGCCTTAATCGTTTCCGAGGGATCTAATGACATAAAGGTCTGACAGCCTTTTTCTGAAAGATGGCTGGTCAGTTTGAGATCGTTGGATGCCCATTTTAGAATGTTAAAACCTCCTTTATTAAGCAAGGAAATTAAATCGTTTCTGATTTTAACTGCTTCTTGGAAGGTAGATGCTCCTGTGAGTAAATCGTCGACGTAAAAGTCTCTTTTCAAAATAGTGGAAGCGGTTGGAAATGTCTCGTATTCGTCTTCGGCTAGTTTGTGAAGAGTCCGAATAGCGAGAAAAGGAGCGCAGGAGGTTCCAAAAGTCACTGTGTTCAACGCGTAGATTTTTACTGGTTCATCAGGAGAAGAACGCCACAAAATTTTTTGAAAGTTACTGTCATCATGAGAGACTCGAATCTGCCTGTACATCTGTTCGATGTCGGCGGTTAATGCGTAACGAAAGAACCGAAATCGTGTTACAATCGAGAAAAGATCTTCTTGAATTGTGGGGCCGACTCTCAGTGAGTCGTTTAATGAAATACCTGTTGAGGTCTTTGCAGAACCATCAAAAACTATTCTTGTTTTAGTGGTAAGGCTAGATCGTTTGACCACTGCATGGTGTGGAAGATAAAAACCTTGATCTAACGATTCATTGCTAGGGATTAAAGTCGCGTGCGATTCTCGAAAATAACCCTGCATACACTCTGCGTAATGTTCTTGAAATTCAGGGTTATGCGCAAATTTTCGTTCAAGCGCATAAAAACGCTGGAACGCCGTGTTTTTGGAATTTCCTAAATTCTCTTTTTTCTCGTTGAAAGGGAGCTTGACAACATATCGGCCTGATTTCTCGCGTTCGACGTTAACCATGTAATGTTCTTCACACGCAATTTCCTCCTTTGACCTAACTTTAGAGGTAGATTCAGAATCGAGTTCCCACAGAATAGGCAGATTTTTAAATTTAATAAGATTGCAGGTAGCTTGAAATGAAGGTTTTGGCAATTGAGAGTCTGAGAGGCGACCCGCGAAGATCCAGCCTAGTGCTGTTTCTTGAAATACATCGGATTGACCCTTGATTCGAATTTGTCCTGAGCGCAGGAGTAGGTAAAAATATTCTGCCCCTATTAAAAGGTCGATGCCAGATGGCTTACCGTATTCTGGATCTGCTAGTTCTTTGCCGTAAGGGATTCGAAAAGATTTTTGATTAATATTGAAACTCGGCATCGGTTCGGATATTTCCTTAAAAATCAAACGTGAAAGATCGATTTCAACATTCGTATAACGCGATTTTATCCTTGCCAAGGTAATATGCTTTACATTCGAGTGAAGATTTTGTACGCCTTTGAGTTTTATATCAACTCGATGTTTTGTAAGCCCTAGTGATTCGGCTAAACTCTCGGTAATTGAATTACATTGGGAACAGGAGTCTAGAAGCGCTCGACAAGATTGGTACTCGCCTTTAGAGTTTAAAATATTTATTATTGCGGTACCTAAAACGACCTGCGAATTCGTTTGAGTCTGAAAACTCATAACGTTGTAGCAGAATTCGAACAGGAAGGAGTAGAATCTTCTGACAGATCCTTCTCAAAGTGAAGAAGAACGTGATGTGGCCTATGACATTTTTCACACGTTTTTGCACGACAATCAACAGTGCGATGAAAGCCCTTAATACAGCTGTGACATAATGAGGCCTTTTTTACTTCTGCGTATCTTTGTTTGGGAGACATTCCCTTAAATAGAGGGCACGAAAGAAGCGGGTGCTTTTCTGAACAGCTGGGACAAGAAACTTGGGAAGTTTTGGAATCGGAAGCTAATGTTGTTTTATTGCATGCTTGAAATTGTTTGCTGTTAGAATGAATTCTAAAAGACGAACCCTTGAAGTTTTGAGTTTGCTTCTGAGGCACATTTTGCCTTTGACTTGCCTTATGATTACCGTCAATGAGCGCACGTTGTTCGAGAACTAAGAGCATGTCTTTGAAGAGAAGTAAACCTGTTCCCGGTTGAGAATCTTCCCATTTTTCTCTAATATGATTACTTAGCTTTTCTTTTACCGTGAAAATAAGAAATGTGTCCCAATGATCAACTGGTTGGGACAGTGCTCTAAGTGCTCGCACATGTTTTTGAACGTTATCTAATAAACTGCGGACTGGAAAATCCTTTGAAATTTGTGGAATTTCTGCCAGTGAACGAAAGTGACTCTCAATAATAAATCTCCGATTGTCGTATCGACTTTTTAAAAGATCCCACGCGACTGGATAATTTTCATTAGTCGTTTCGAGCGACGCAATGACTTCTGCTGCCTCGTCTTTCAAACAAGATCTGAGGTGATAAAACTTTTGAATATTTGGAATCTCGTCATTGTCGTGGCACATCGATTTAAACGAGTCATGAAAATTAAGCCATGTGTCATACGTACCGTAAAAGGTGGGTGTTTGAATTTTTGGAAGCTCAAATCGCGAAGTAGGTCGAGACGCGCCCTGTGGAGGTGTAGATATTGTGGAAGCCGTCGCCATCGATATTTTATTGATATATTTTTTTGCTAATCCACTAATCGTATAAAATCGACTTTCGAAGGAGGATCTTTCTGATTCGTTTTCTTTCTCGTCTTCTTCAGTTTTCGCGGTGTCATCAATTTTGCTTTGAATTTCATTAAATTCATCCCAATAGGTGAGATGTTTATCTAATCTACCCTGTAAATCGAGTGCTTCTAAATCTGTATCCTCCGTAATTGAATTCAAAACGTTATGAAAGGCTGTTAACTGACGCTTTATCGAACCGCGAAGCTTTTTTAACTTTGATACTGATGTTTCCGTCATGGTTCTGAATAAGATGGATAAATCGTAGAACTAGATATGGATTTGAGACTTTTTTAATTTGAGATTAAGCCTTATTTCTTTCTTTCCGTAACTTTTCGTAGGAAAGACAATGAACGGAAATTTGAGATAAAACCAATGAAGGGCATGAAATTGGAATAGAACTTGGAACTCTCTTTACTTACTCGCTGTGTTGAAAGAATTTGCGATAATTCCTGATGACTTCGCTGCTACTGCTGCACATCAAGTCGATTGGACCGATAATCTCAGCAACCTTGAGAGGTGTTTTGTAAAAATTACGACCTTCTCGATGAAATGAATATCCATAAAAGTATGTGTGAAGCTTGAAGGCTTCTTGAATGGTGCTAACTTGCTTTGCAGTCTTGACTCACTAATGTGCACTTTAGAAATTTTGGAGTTCATTCAGATGTAATAGTCAATTAATACTATAATAGTATGATGTTTTCTCGTGCGAACTCACTTTTTGCACTGAAGTTGTCACACACACAAAGTCAATGTCCTACACGAATTACGCGATTTTCTGAAACTTTCGCGCTTGGTAGAACATCCGCGACTCGAAGGACCATATGTTTAATCACAATAAAACTTTAAACATAAATCAAGGTAGGTTTGGAAACATATTTATTTTGCACATAAATACAATATTGGTCGACACAAGAGTAAGTGTTTCCTTTTCGGAAGTGAAAAGATATCTGTTTTTGCTAGCTAGTTGACGGAGCTACACGGCTCACACCATAGACGGGGGTGTGACCAAAATTCCTATAGACAAATAATGATTGGTTATGAACTAGAGGGTGGGAATAGTTTGTAGTTGTCTATGCCTATAAGTAAAATGCTAATGCCTGTACTGCAGTGTCTCCAGAACGTGGGATTTTTCGGCCCCCACCACGTTCCCATCTGGGAGAAACACATGCAAACGTGGCGTGTCAGTGTGTCGGCTCTGCTACACGCTGCGGTCACCAGCTTCGTGTAAAGCCGAAGGTGCACGAAGACGGACTTCGTTACAATGCTTGAGTTTTCAAGTTATTTTTAGATTTCACGCTTTCGTTTATCGAGTCGAAATTAAGAATTGTATTTTTCTCGAGTACGTGCAAAAGAGGCGCGAAGCAGACGACGAATTTGAATTTACGAAGTATATAGTTCAAGAAATAACACATTTCTTCAATTTCTTGAAGAAAGTCTGCATGAAATAAACATCAGAATGATCTTGGAAAATTTCATGAGGATTTCAACACTTCAAAAATAAACTTTCAGTGAAATTTAGTGACAATAAATGTATAAAATTTGAATCAATATATAATTTTCCATTCAAATTTATATACTTCTTACTAATTTTGTACATTTAACAATTTTTCAATTAGAACAATATTTTCTATCAAGATAAAATGAACATAAAATTCAAGTTCATAATTTATATTTTCAGTTATATGTTAGAAATATTTTCATCTCACATTTTTGTAGCCTAAGCACAAACTTTTCATTCCAAAACTTAAAATCTCTACGGAAATGGAAAATTGTCTAATAGCAGTAGATAAATTAAAAAGCTAAAATATGTGTTTATTGGTATTTCCATATTAACATATAAATATCAATCAACTTTAAATTTTACATAAAAATGTTCGTTCGAAGTGTTCAAATCTTGTTACAATTTGACAAGATTTTATGGAGGAGTGCAATCTTTTGGATGAAATATTTTGTAGTTCTTAATTTGTCTGTCCGTCTGAAATCGTAGTAAGATACTTCAACTCTGTAGAGCATTTTTGTATTTCGAATTCAAAATGTGTGCTTAAGCCACAAAAAAGTAAGCTGAAAATGTAGATATAAAACTAATTATGTCATGTTTATGTCTTCTTAATGGAAAATACTTTGCATATAATTCTCTAATTCGATATTTTTTTAATGTATGAACATTCAAGAAATTGATAAATATTCCATCTTTTTATAGGAACTAAAAATTTCCGGATAATGCTTTGATTGAGAAAGCTAAAAATTTGTCAAATATTGATATAAATTGCAATTTTACAATTGCATTATTTTTCAAATATTTTAACATCTCTTCAATCTTGATAATTCTTACAGAAGTTTATTTCATGTGACTGACTTTTTCTTTTTCTAATGAAAGATTTCGTAATTCTAAATTCGGCCCAATTCGTAACATTGTAAAAAGATTTTAAAACTTCATTAAAATTTTTTTTCTGTTTTATTCAAAGTCAATAAATATTCAATGTTTGGAATCGAAATATTAAGTAAATGATTTTTAATTTCTGGGAATAAACTGCTTTAATAAGACAATCTTTCTTCTTTGTGAGAAATCTCAATTTTAAAATTAAAATTCTACGCATAGGATACAAAAACATAATATGAAAATACTTTTATTACAGAATATTGAAATATACAAGTTGACCAATTTTTAATCGAGTAAATAGGCTATTTTAAGCAAAAAATTATGTTAAAAATATTTTATCAAAAAAATAAGACACTTTAAAAAACTTTAAACTGCTTTTACCATCAATCTATGAATGTGGATTTTAAACCGTAATTTAATCTTACGTTTTAGTGACGTATGCACAGACTTTTAATCAGATAAATGAAATGCTTTATAGAAAGTCAAAATTTTCTTATTACTGCACTTAATCAAATTTATAAAGTAAAAATATTTTTTAATTGATGCTTTCACTCAATTCTTTAAACATTCATTAATTGAAAATTGTACTCAAAATTTAATCTTGCAGCGTTCCAATATTCCCACAATGTTACAAAATCTTATTAATCATTATTTTAGTCGAATTATTTTCAAAATATTTAAAAAATAAATGTAAATATTTTGATTAAATACTCTGTCAAATTTTGCATTTGACTGATCTTGCAAAATTGTTGAAAGTTTTGAATACCGATAGAAGAAACTTTAAATGAAATTTTATGTCCATAAATGCTTAAAGTTCTATATAGAAATATCAACTACAACATTCTCAAATTTTATAAATAAACTACTAAATTCAAAAAGTTTCGGATTTTTTTAAAAACTGTACAAATTTCAAATATGAATCAGTCAAAATCTACTGATTATCAGTGAAATTTGACTGATTTAAATAACTAAAAACAGGTTACTGTGAATCAGTCAAATTTCACTGATTACTTCAGCGAAAAGTAACTGATTTAACAGTGAAAAATATTGTTTCCACTGATGATTCAGTGAAAAGGCAAATCACTGATTCAATCAGTGAAAATTTGACTGATTCAGATTTAGAGTGTATACAAATTTCAAATATAAAGTGTACTCTGTACATTAATCAAACAAATTTAGAAGATGAATATTTTAATAAATATTCCTAAATATTATTGGAATATGATACATATCGATTTAGAAAAACTTCTTCAAAGTACTCAGACATTTTTCTTATTTTACGACATTTTTGCACCATGTTTGACCTTTGGGTAGGATTCAAGAAAACAATTGTAGACATACTTTCATTACTTAGTAAAATACTATGAAGACTTGCTTTTTAAATTAAAGCGAAAACTTTTAAAACCTTTAACAATCGGTTGCATAGATTCTGCTCTAATCTTGGACGCAATTAGAGAAATAGGTTTTTTTGCTTTTTTTAGATCTAGTTTTTGCCTTAAACATAAAAGAAAGAAAACACATTTGAAATATTAAAATAAAAAAGCTGGTTCATTCTTAGAGAATCCCAAATATTCTGAAATAAAACTCCTTTCCACACCACCACGGAGGTAGAGTTTAAGGCTCGTTTTTTCTACGTGGTATCCCCTGTAGGCCTAGTCCACGTCCTACGAAACGAAAAGGGTTTTTGCTTTCAAGCAAAAAGAAAAAAGGAAAAAAATGAAGCAAAGTGGTAAAAAACGCTACAAATGTAGCCCGTACTTCAGGCTTGCCTCTATCAAATGCCAGTATACGTCGAACAAAAATGTTCTGTTTTAAATCAAATAATGAAGAAGTTTGATTACTTCGGGATGATTTGGGGTGCTTGATTATTGTGAGTCCCCTTGCCTCTCACTTATGCCCAAAGCGTGATATTACTCAATTTCAGTATGTAGAGTTACTAGTAATAGTTCAATAAATTTTATGTACTCTCAATAAATTTTATCGTAATTACACAAAACTTATTCCAAATACAAAAATTGTATCTTTAAATGTACAGGATAATTAATTATAAAAATCCTTCGAATTTGAATTTCAAGGACTTGTACACACTTTCAAGGCACATCGTTTTTCCTTTTGCAAAAATTTTTAAAACTTCTAATTTTTCAAGTAATTAGGAGAAGTACATTTTAAAAAAAAATTGTTTTCTCTACTTCCACTCGCGCTAGCTTAACAAATTTTCAGAATTTTACGATTTTATTAATATTGTATTAAGTGTCTACATTTTCTGAAACTATCTACAGGAGAAAAATTTTAATACTTTAGTAAAGAAAGTTTTCTGAAAAGTTGTAGCTCAATCAGATTAATAGCCAAAAAGTCACCAATGTTTTAAATCGCAAACGAACGGTATAGAGGTCAAATTGGAGACGAAAACAAATAATAATAGCAACCTTCTTTTGTTTTCTTCTAAGATATACTTGATTCTCGCTTTATGCGTTATTTGAGAAGGCAAGAGTGTGGATTCTTCATATTTTTATCGTAATTCCTTATTGAAAACGGCAAAAGTAAGAATATTATATTATTATTTGGTGATACGTGAGTGCTCTTACGTACGTTATTGTTTGATGCTTGTGGGTAAGTTTATTTTGTGAAGCTTAATTTGTGTGCAGATTAAAAATTATTGACATTCGCTCAATTTTATCGACTTTTCATCTTATTAATTCTTTTCAAATAATTCTGTTTTCCTTCGTCGTATAATTTATTGTTCACAATGAGTAATCCGGTTGACCCAAATTCGAGTGTTTTGAAGGACAGCCAGGTTCAAACGAAGGTTGACCACCGTTTGAACTCTGGTTCAAACGAATGTCAACCCGCTAGAAAAGTCATGAAAAATGCAAAAAACTTTCAGTTGGGATGGTTTGAGGAATTTCCGTCGTGGAGAGAGTGGGTGGTTACATTAGCAGATGAAACAAGATTTCATTGCAAAATTTGCAATAAAACGTTGCTATGTGGCAAATCGGAAATTGAAAAGCATGAAGCATCTTTATCACACAGAAAGAAGCAAGATTTTTCAAATAAATTAGAATGTTATGGAGTAGTAAGTGAAAATTCTTCTAATGTAACTGCCAATTCTTACAGTGTTGAACCTTGTGTAGCAACTTCTTCTGCTTCAGAATTCACAAATTCCACGATTCCGGAAAGTGTTACTTTCAAACAGAAAGTACAAGAAGCAGAGATTAGGATTAGTACATTTTTCGTAGAGCATAATTTACCATTCGCGATTTCATCAGAATTGATAGGACTTTTCCAAGATATGGAACCTTTGGTTTTAAAAGACGTTAGATTGAGCTTCACTAAAATGGTCCTAGTTGTAAATAACGTCGTATGTGCTGCTGAAACTGATCGCATGGCAAATATTTTGCGTAAGCAATCATTTTCAGTGTACGAAGACGAAACGACCGACAGGGCTCTAGAAAAGTGGGTGTCATTAATGGTTCGATATGTGGAGCCAACGACATTTTCTGTCAGGGTGGAATTGCTCCAGCTTATTAATGTAAATGCTTCGGATTGTTCTGCCTCTAAAATTTTTGATGCGTTCGAAAAAGCATTGTCCGGGCAGAAAATCCCTTTATCTAATATCTGTGCTTTAGCTTGTGATAATGCACAGGTGATGGTCGGCAATAGGCCCTCATTTAAAACTAAATTAAAGGAAAAAAGTCCCCGTTTAATTGTTTTCCCGTGTGTCTCGCATTCGTCAGCAATTGTAGCAAAATATGCTTGTGCCACAATCCCAGATGTAGAGGATTTAATCAAAGATTTGCCAGCTTTTCTTAATGCTAGCTCCAAGCGAACGGCTATTTTTCGATCGATTGTTTTGGAATTAGGAAATGACTATCAAAAAATTCCTAGTCATTCTGAAACTCGCTGGCTTGTCCGCTATCGATGCATAGATATTATAATAAAGAATTGGGAAGTTATTCTTCAGTATCTTATGGTCCTCGTATCTGAGAAGGTAGAGAAGGCCAAAGACTTGTTAGGAAAAATGCAGAATCCTTTGACACTCGCATATTTCCTATTCTTGAAATTTACTTTGAATAGGTTCAACGTATACAATGCGAAATTTCAAAGTCGCGAAACAATGGTTCAGGAACTCCAGCCAAACTCGGCTAAATTCTTCGTATGGATTCTTAGCAGTTATTTGAAAGAGGGTCTTCTTCAACCGAATTTATTCTTTCAAAACATTAGAAATGTTAACTTTGCAGATCCTAGTAATCAAAAGCCGCTTCAAGACATTGACGTTGGTAAGGAAACGCGAGAATATTTCCAGCAGCAACTTACAAACAAGAAATTGCAAATAGTAGAAGTTGATCTATTTCTTCGTAATTGCTTGAAATTTTATGTCACAGCAAGCGAAGAAATTCGCAATCGACTTCCTTTTGATGAGATCTTTTTGTCTTGCGTTGCTGTTTTCCGGCCTCAAGTAGCTTTCTATGCTGATCGAAGCGAAACTTTTCCTAGGGTCTGGAAAGTTTGTCAAGATTTAAGGTCGTTTGATAGAATAGGTGTACAAAAAGAGTGGGATTCTTTACTCAAAATCAGACAGGAACTCAAAGAAAAGTGGTCGAATTTATCTTTTGACGAAATGTGGTCTAGTATCGGTGTATCTTCGACGAGTACAGGAGAAAAACTTTTTCCAAATTTGACCTCAGTATTGAATCATGTTCGGAGTCTTCCTCATTCAAATGCTGAGGCGGAGCGAGGTTTCTCCATGCTCACGGACGCGAAAACTCCCAATAGAAATCGCTTAGGAAACAGGACGGTCAACTCAATTTGTGTTACTCGATCAGCCCTAAAGGCGAGAGCTGAAACAGCCAGAACAACGAGCATCACTTCGAAGCATTTGCAATTAATGACCGAAAATCTATATGAGATGGCAGAAAGTGATAGGGAAAGTGGTTTGTCGCTCTTCGCTCACGAAGGAGAGGATTACTTCTAATGGCCAAGGCATGGCGTTAATCAATTTCAAACCCCTTTCTTACTCACAAATTAATGACATTTTATTTCTTATATCAGAGATACGTTCTTTATTCCTTTCTTCGCGTGCCTCGGGTATGGAAATTGTTTAGTTTTAATTATTATTTTGTGAGTAAGAAAACATACTGAAATTGAGTAATATCACGCTTTGGGCATAAGTGAGAGGCAAGGGGACTCACAATAATCAAGCACCCCAAATCATCCCGAAGTAATCAAACTTCTTCATTATTTGATTTAAAACAGAACATTTTTGTTCGACGTATACTGGCATTTGATAGAGGCAAGCCTGAAGTACGGGCTACATTTGTAGCGTTTTTTACCACTTTGCTTCATTTTTTTCCTTTTTCTTTTTGCTTGAAAGCAAAAACCCTTTTCGTTTCGTAGGACGTGGACTAGGCCTACAGGGGATACCACGTAGAAAAAACGAGCCTTAAACTCTACCTCCGTGGTGGTGTGGAAAGGAGTTTTATTTCAGAATATTTGGGATTCTCTAAGAATGAACCAGCTTTTTTATTTTAATATTTCAAATGTGTTTTCTTTCTTTTATGTTTAAGGCAAAAACTAGATCTAAAAAAAGCAAAAAAACCTATTTCTCTAATTGCGTCCAAGATTAGAGCAGAATCTATGCAACCGATTGTTAAAGGTTTTAAAAGTTTTCGCTTTAATTTAAAAAGCAAGTCTTCATAGTATTTTACTAAGTAATGAAAGTATGTCTACAATTGTTTTCTTGAATCCTACCCAAAGGTCAAACATGGTGCAAAAATGTCGTAAAATAAGAAAAATGTCTGAGTACTTTGAAGAAGTTTTTCTAAATCGATATGTATCATATTCCAATAATATTTAGGAATATTTATTAAAATATTCATCTTCTAAATTTGTTTGATTAATGTACAGAGTACACTTTATATTTGAAATTTGTATACACTCTAAATCTGAATCAGTCAAATTTTCACTGATTGAATCAGTGATTTGCCTTTTCACTGAATCATCAGTGGAAACAATATTTTTCACTGTTAAATCAGTTACTTTTCGCTGAAGTAATCAGTGAAATTTGACTGATTCACAGTAACCTGTTTTTAGTTATTTAAATCAGTCAAATTTCACTGATAATCAGTAGATTTTGACTGATTCATATTTGAAATTTGTACAGTTTTTAAAAAAATCCGAAACTTTTTGAATTTAGTAGTTTATTTATAAAATTTGAGAATGTTGTAGTTGATATTTCTATATAGAACTTTAAGCATTTATGGACATAAAATTTCATTTAAAGTTTCTTCTATCGGTATTCAAAACTTTCAACAATTTTGCAAGATCAGTCAAATGCAAAATTTGACAGAGTATTTAATCAAAATATTTACATTTATTTTTTAAATATTTTGAAAATAATTCGACTAAAATAATGATTAATAAGATTTTGTAACATTGTGGGAATATTGGAACGCTGCAAGATTAAATTTTGAGTACAATTTTCAATTAATGAATGTTTAAAGAATTGAGTGAAAGCATCAATTAAAAAATATTTTTACTTTATAAATTTGATTAAGTGCAGTAATAAGAAAATTTTGACTTTCTATAAAGCATTTCATTTATCTGATTAAAAGTCTGTGCATACGTCACTAAAACGTAAGATTAAATTACGGTTTAAAATCCACATTCATAGATTGATGGTAAAAGCAGTTTAAAGTTTTTTAAAGTGTCTTATTTTTTTTTGATAAAATATTTTTAACATAATTTTTTGCTTAAAATAGCCTATTTACTCGATTAAAAATTGGTCAACTTGTATATTTCAATATTCTGTAATAAAAGTATTTTCATATTATGTTTTTGTATCCTATGCGTAGAATTTTAATTTTAAAATTGAGATTTCTCACAAAGAAGAAAGATTGTCTTATTAAAGCAGTTTATTCCCAGAAATTAAAAATCATTTACTTAATATTTCGATTCCAAACATTGAATATTTATTGACTTTGAATAAAACAGAAAAAAAATTTTTATGAAGTTTTAAAATCTTTTTACAATGTTACGAATTGGGCCGAATTTAGAATTACGAAATCTTTCATTAGAAAAAGAAAAAGTCAGTCACATGAAATAAACTTCTGTAAGAATTATCAAGATTGAAGAGATGTTAAAATATTTGAAAAATAATGCAATTGTAAAATTGCAATTTATATCAATATTTGACAAATTTTTAGCTTTCTCAATCAAAGCATTATCCGGAAATTTTTAGTTCCTATAAAAAGATGGAATATTTATCAATTTCTTGAATGTTCATACATTAAAAAAATATCGAATTAGAGAATTATATGCAAAGTATTTTCCATTAAGAAGACATAAACATGACATAATTAGTTTTATATCTACATTTTCAGCTTACTCTTTTGTGGCTTAAGCACACATTTTGAATTCGAAATACAAAAATGCTCTACAGAGTTGAAGTATCTTACTACGATTTCAGACGGACAGACAAATTAAGAACTACAAAATATTTCATCCAAAAGATTGCACTCCTCCATAAAATCTTGTCAAATTGTAACAAGATTTGAACACTTCGAACGAACATTTTTATGTAAAATTTAAAGTTGATTGATATTTATATGTTAATATGGAAATACCAATAAACACATATTTTAGCTTTTTAATTTATCTACTGCTATTAGACAATTTTCCATTTCCGTAGAGATTTTAAGTTTTGGAATGAAAAGTTTGTGCTTAGGCTACAAAAATGTGAGATGAAAATATTTCTAACATATAACTGAAAATATAAATTATGAACTTAAATTTTATGTTTATTTTATCTTGATAGAAAATATTGTTCTAATTGAAAAATTGTTAAATGTACAAAATTAGTAAGAAGTATATAAATTTGAATGGAAAATTATATATTGATTCAAATTTTATACATTTATTGTCACTAAATTTCACTGAAAGTTTATTTTTGAAGTGTTGAAATCCTCATGAAATTTTCCAAGATCATACTGATGTTTATTTCATGCAGACTTTCTTCAAGAAATTGAAGAAATGTGTTATTTCTTGAACTATATACTTCGTAAATTCAAATTCGTCGTCTGCTTCGCGCCTCTTTTGCACGTACTCGAGAAAAATACAATTCTTAATTTCGACTCGATAAACGAAAGCGTGAAATCTAAAAATAACTTGAAAACTCAAGCATTGTAACGAAGTCCGTCTTCGTGCACCTTCGGCTTTACACGAAGCTGGTGACCGCAGCGTGTAGCAGAGCCGACACACTGACACGCCACGTTTGCATGTGTTTCTCCCAGATGGGAACGTGGTGGGGGCCGAAAAATCCCACGTTCTGGAGACACTGCTGTACTGAGACAATAACAAAGGGTGTCCAGGCTCGCGTTCATAGGACCTTACTGACCATAATTTTATTGCACCAAAGAAATGGTCTTGTGAGTTTTATATTTTTAAAGAGATTTATATCTTATAGCTCTAAACACTTCAAGGTGTCTTGGTCTAATCCTAAGCAATCGAAGTAACATCACGTTTTCCTAGTAAATATATAAATTTAGTTAGAAAGTCTTGAATAAATTCATAAAGGTAAGGATCCAACCATTTAAGTGGAAGAACCTCTGCTTCGTTGAAGCTTACAATAGAATGTAAGTTTTCATTGTTCAAAATATAAACCCTATCGACAGATATTCAAATAGTTTAAAAATAATCTAGTAATGACTATTGTTACGCCGTAACAAAGATAATGAGTCGAAATGAAAGAAAGTCATACGAAATTTCAAGGAATCCACTTAAAACGAATACATAATGTCCACTAATCATAATCTTGTAATTTAAAATATAAATATTTGAAATTTATAGCGATGTTGTAATCTTACATTTGTCGCTTTCTAACTAATTCAGTGAAAAAAAATTCAAATAAACTTTCTCAGGCAAATTCGGTGACGTGTTTTCTTTATCAGGCAGTGATATTGCAAAAATTTTACTAAAAAACACTTATTTGTCAAACAAAATTTCCCTCCATAACCTTCAACACAAACACCCGTTTCCATCAAACAATTATCTAAAGTTAAATTTATCTACACACATCTAAATATGTTTAAAATATAAATTTTCATAAACATAGTAATTGATATTACACAATTTTTTACTTACCGTATTTACAAAACACTATTTTATGTAAAAGCGTAACTGAACGGCGCGCATGCGTAGCATGACGCGGACTCCCATCTTCAACTTACGCTTCTTTTTGTTTGCATAGTCTATTCTTCTCGCAGATACGGTAAAATAGTTTTCAAAAATTCAGTACTTTGCGCTATGAATTTTTATTTTTCTCATACATATTTAAGTAAAGGGGAGTATCATAAACATATACTGACGACTTTATCTTAATTTTGACAAAAATTCCAGATACGCTCATTTTCATTTGCACGGCAGTAATGCTGTATTACTGTCTACTTTTTTGAGAACGTAATTATAAAAAAGTGATGGGAAGTGATTATTTCTTGTTTTATGATGGCTTTATACTAATAACATATGAATACTGTTATGAGTTTTATGATTATATATAATTTATCAATAAAATAATTTATACAATTGCCTTCGAGCGATTTTTGGAATCAGAAGAAACCTGCACGGAGAAAAAAAAACTGTTGAATCAACAGATGTCATCTGCTGGAATAGGGACAGCAGATTTTTTTTGTAATATTTACAGATTTTTCTGTTGGATTCACAGATTGTTTGTAAACTCAACAGATGAACCTGTAAAATCTACAGAAATGTCTGTTAGAATTACGGATTTCTCTTTTTTCTTGAAATCCGCAATTCTAACAAACATGTCTGTAGATTTTACAGGTTCATCTGTTGAGTTTACAAACAATCTGTGAACCCAACAAAAAAATCTGTAAATATTACAAAAAAAATCTGCTGTCCCTATTCCAGCAGATGACATCTGTTGATTCAACAGTTTTTTTTTCTCCGTGTGGAAGCCGTGAGAAGGAAGATTTTTCGAGTTATTCGCCCATTTCTGATATTTTTAACAATTAAGAAAGATAACATAAATGCTAGGCAGAACAAATCTTATTCTTTTGCATCCTTCTTCTAAAATTTCATCTTTCATAACTCTTATCCTGCATGTGTTGCAAAGGAGTGCATTTTTTTCGACATCTTTGAATTTACTGAGAAAATAATGATTTTACTATATTTTAATCTGTATCGAGCAGTGAAAAATCACGTAATATGCATGAAAAAATCTCAAATTTTGGGTTTCTTTATTATTTATGTTAGTCTATCAATCCTTAAAATTTCAAGTAAATCGGAAACATGGAGTCCTGAACCCGCCCGATTTGGCATGGAACACACCATATCGATACCCACGTTCTAATATGTCGTATCCCACAAAATTTGAGAAATTGACTTTTTTTGAAAAATGGATTAATAATAATGTTTTACAGCTTATATTAAAATCTTGTGTCAAATTGTTTATTTAATATTTTTAAATAAATATTCTAATATGTCGTATCCCATATGCCGATTTTCACGAATTCTAATATGTCGTATCCCACATCCATTGGTTAAGTCAGCGCCAGTGATGTGACAGTCAATTTTTATTTTGTGATTAGTCTTAAGTTTATTTTGAGAAATTATTTAATAAAATGAGTAAGAAGGTAATTACAAATAATATTTTTACAACTCCAATTAAATCTAGAGCATCCGCTGAAACCTCTGTTTGTAGATCGATTAAAAAGAACTAAAAGTAAATGGCAACAATTACAGGCATTAAAAAAAGTGTTGCTGAGAGATACACACTGCTTCTATGATAATATAAAATATGTTGATGATATTGACTCTGCTTCTGGCCAATCTCTATCAATAAAAAATTTGGAAGCCGAGAGTAAAAATATAGTTAAGGTAACTGAAAAGACTAAGAGTAAGAAACGAAAAGCTAATCAAGTTAATCTTGGTGTTAAAAGCAAAGTACTGCGTACTAATAATAGATTTAAAAAACCTGAAGATAATGATATTAATTATAAAAAAAATTGTGATAATACCAGACGAAAGAGGACAAGAAATTTTCAATAATCTCAGCAAGAAAATGTACCTGAAGTAAAAAAAAAAAAATTAAGAGTACTTAAAATAAAAATAAAATGTTTTAAGCAATATTAAAGATAGTCAAAATAAAATGTATCAATAATGGTATATTATAATAATTATGAATTAAACATTACAAAATAAGAGAGAAAAATGTTATGTATAGGATGAAACAATATTTAATTATAAAACGATTAAATCAATTTTCTTTCTAAAATACATTTTAATTTTTTTTCTTGCGTAACCCACATAAATATCATAAAATTTATTTAAATAATTTTTTTTTTTGCTTTAACTATTATTATTTATGCATTTTTATGAACGTATAAAACAAAAATCTGTTTACATTTATTTATTTGTGCTAGCAAGACGTTTTTATCGTTTCCTGAAAAATTTTCCAAATGTGGGATACGACATATTAGAACGTGGGTATCGATATATAAACATTATAAACGGTGACGTAATAAAAATGAATTAATGAAAATTAAAACTTACTTTGGTTTTCGGCTTTGAGCAACATATTCCCGTCAATCCTTTTGTTATAAGAGCCATGATAATAAGACAAAAAAGTGCAATAACTGGTAATTTCATTTCGAAGCTTGTTTATCTGACTAAAGTATTATTTTATAATGGTATTATTTTCTTAATTTATCTAGAATCCTCTATTTTCTTGAGATGAGATTGCGTTTAAACAAAACTTTTCTAGGCAAGTATGTATTGTTCAAGAATTGCATAACGCAGTTTACGCTCATTTAGAAAAAGATAAAACAATAGTTTTAAAATCCTAAAAGAACAGCAAATATGTGTATGAATAATGAAATGACTCATTGTACCATAAAAATAAAGTTCAGTTAAATATTCTTTTTTGGACTTAATTATTTTTCGTTTAACTGAGTAAATATATTTTCTTTGATTTTCTAAAACTATTTGGTTACATTATTTTTTATGAATGTGATTCATTGACTGTAGTTATTCGGTTTTATTTTAATATAGTAAATTCTAGAATTTTTGATAAAATTCTAGAATGTTTCAATATACTTTTCGTTTATTTTGTTGGTAATAGGTTATTATTTAATGAGAAGAAATTATAAACATTTAAAATAGATAGACATTATATCCATCTATTTCTAGCAGACCCATAGACTATTATTTTGTTTAATCGTCATTCTTTTAGTTAATCTTACTTTATATTTCTTAATGTTTTAAACGAAAATCAATTTATTCGTCCCTTGGAAATTTCTTTCATAAAATACGAAATGTATAACTTTGGTTTTTTTATAGTTCATAGGGTCTCGCAGGTTTATATATCGATTCATGGGGTTTAAAACGACGATAGTGCTAGTATGAAAAGACAGCGCTCTATAAAGCCAAATAATTGATAACTAATTTTTTTAAGTGCGATAATATTTTCTTTATCAGAGTCAACGTCAGCAGGACGAGTCTCGAAGGCCAGTAATGACAAGAGAACCTCCGGAAATCTCATGGGAAAATAGCTTAGGAACACCAAATGGAGTTCCCTTCGACGATGATACTAAAACTTTGCTTCGAGATTGTTTACAGGTCTCGAGGCCACCTACAGTGACCTTGGCCGAATTGCTGAAGCGAAGCGATGCTTTTCCTATCCCGTTTCCAATTAATACACCTCGATGTTTTGCTCTAAAAAGTCGAGGAATTGGAACTGATATTTTAGAGGTTTGGATAACCTTATAATTCTAATTACTTTTAAGAATATATATATATATATATATATATATGTGAAAAGGCCTTTATCGGGTCGCATTTTTTTTTAACATTTAAGATGATTTTCAGCTGCCGGATGGTCCGAAATACCTATTTGTAAAATTTTAATATAATATAACGAGTATTCCGGGAATAGGAGAAAAATTCGTATCAAATGATTCTTATCGGGTCGAAATTTCTTTTTGTTGAATTTTCCAGGCTAGTTCAATATATATCATTTAAAAACGATTTTGTTATATGTGTAATCTATCAAATTAACGTTTGCAAGGAAGATACCAGCATTCACAAGCTTTTCTGTTGAGATACAGCATAAAATGCATAATAGTAAAAGACACCCGATATATATATGTATATGAAATGTACAATACCGGGACTGTCCAATATGTGGAATGTACTTTACAGGGTCTCGGAATAGTAATCCCATGAAAATTACAGAGAATACTGGACATAGTCCTGTTCTAGCGTTTTACATCTCTTGAAAGTGCTTTAAAGGATTGAGAATGGTAAATATAAACTTTACATTCATAACAGGTAAAAAAAAAACAACATATTTCTAACCTCATAGTATACAGTACATTAATATGATATGTGACATATAATGGCTTTTATCAGGTCTTTATCCACTAACGAGTACTTTTAACTTTGCAACTGCAATCTATTCGGGAAATCGTACAAACGAGACGAATCTGTGACAATACTTGATCAAAATTATTTAGGGTCAAAATATTAAGTGGATCAGACTTGATAAGTTTTGTAATTGCATATGAGCGTAAAGGGCATTACCGGGGTAAAAGTTGTGACGTACGGATTTTTAACGCGTCGAGCATATATAAAAAAGTAATACTTTTCAAAAAAATTAGACATGCAGAAATATTATCTGTGAATACAATATGAAAACAAATTTAAGGCAAAATTCGAGGCAAAAAATACGAAGAACTTCCACATAACAAAATTTATCAGTAGATGGAACTTTCCTAGAAGTTGAACAAAAGTTTTTCATTAAAATACAGTTGGATTACAAAATTTCTAGGGAAATAATGCAAAAAATAATAATGGCTCAACTTTCTTATCGCTATTAAAGCTTTATTATTTGGAAGTTTTATGAAGTTCTTTAATTTTAAATCTATATAGATGTAAAGTGCACTGTCGAGACGAAATTTGCAATGTATGGGACACTATCGAGTCATTATCACTTTGCAGCTGTAATGACTTTCGAAAGTTCCATGAACGTATTTAATATGTGAAAATACAACGTTAAAAGTATTACTCGCCAAAATTTTAATTTGAACCCAGCCAGGTGCGAATTTCGGTCGGCTGCCAGAGTTGGACCATCGGGCCACGGTTAACCCTACTCTGGCGACCAAGGTATGGTGACCATAGTTTGGCCATCTGTGGTAGTTTCGGTTTTACCAACTTTGGCAGCCAACACCGGCAACCGAAGATGTGCCCGACTGTCGGCCCAACTATGGCCCAGACTCGAACCGACTGTCGGGCCAACCTTGGCGAATTATCTTAGATGGCCGTGATAGTTTGGTCGGTCCACCTCTGGGCCATGGTTGAACCAATCGTCGGCATATTATCAACTAGATTATAACCGTGCTGACATTGCCTTATTTAAAAAAAATCTTGACATTGAAATGTAAAAAGTTGTATAATATGTAAATTATTACTAAAGTACTGTAAGAATGTATACTTCTAAAGTATACAACTTTTTATTATATAATGTTTTCGATATAAAAGTTTTTTCCGAGTTTCATGCAAAAAAACTGTGTTTTATAGAAATTTAATTCAGCCATTGAACGTGTAAAAATTGTAAACCCACAACTCATTAAAATACCTGAAACAAAAAGATTGCTCATTAACAGGGTACAGACCCATCTTATACGGCCTTTGCAGCAGTAGCTTATAAGCGAGATTCTATTCGGAATATGGTAAGCGAGAATAGCCGAGAGGCTTCAGGCGTTAGTAATGCGTTTAATTATGTAGATGATATAGGTAAGTTAGAGGGTTCGAATCCAAAAGCGAATATGAAATTTTTAATTCAAGCGTGCGATTACAAATAATGTATCAATAACGTACTAATAATTTACTAATCAAATGATGTACATTATCATTTCATATCATATCATAGAATTCATTTTCTACACGGGTACAAGCATATTTTGACCTAGGACGGCCGATTTCCGGCACCCAGCGTCGGGCCAACTGTTCACGCCAATGGACGGATAGCGTTATCATTTCACTAGTTGCCCCGACCTCTGGCCAACAAGGTTCGACCAAATTTAACAAGGTTGGCCCAATCGTGGGCCGACGATCAATTCACACCTGAAAAGGACAAATTTTTGAATATTTTAGGATTTTATGTTGACGTAAAGAGCGTTACGACCCAATGGTTACGAAGTATAGATCTCTGTCGAGTACTGCTCACATTCTGTTAGTAAGATCTATATTTAGATTACAACCACAAAAATAATTTGTGACATCGGTATTGATTGCTTAATTCTTTCTATCTTATCCAGGAATATCTTGACGGCTTTAGAATTTAAAAAGTTTTAAGTTCTTTAATTGTACATAGATGCAAAGTGCATTGGAGGAACAAAACTTCCAAGATATAGGACACTATCAAGCCATTCTCACTTTGTAGCGGTAATACTTTACAAAAGTTCCATCCACATATTTAATTTGTAACAATACAACGTTGAAAGTATTAATTGCCAAAATATTTAGTAAACGAGCAAAGTTTCAAGAAGCTTTTATATTTTATATCAATGTAAATGGCATTGTCTGGCCAGAAGTTGAGATTTATTGTTACATCTCAATCAAAAATTGTTTTTTCAAAATGTGACACCTGTAAGAATGAAATTTTACCGTGGACTGTTGAAAAATTCAAGGACAAATCTTAGATTATTAGTACATGATCCTCGAAGTGGGTATACAAAACCGGAAAAACTCAAAATTGATTAGACCATGTCACTTTCACCGCAGTTCAAAGAAAATTTAAAACGAAGAACAATTTGATTTAGGAATTTTGTAGCGATAAATAATCTGAGAAGCATTAATTGCTTGAGTCTTTCTATCGCATCGAAATATATCCCCACTGCTTTAATATTTAAGAAGTTTGAAGTTCCTTAAGTGTACATAGATGTAAACTGCACTGTCGGGACAAAATTCGCAACATACAGAACACTATCGGGACCTTTTCCTATTTCAACTGCAATATATTTGGAATATCGCAAAAACGAAATTGATTTACGACAGTACTTCTTTTAAAGTACAATATTTGGGGCCAAAACATTAAGTCGATCAGTTTTAATGAGTTTTGTAATTGCATATGAATTTAAACGGCATTGACGGGGTAAAAGTTTCCACTTGCGGATTTTTATTGCATCGTGCTTTACTAAAACAGAAACACTTTTCAAAGCTATTATATGCGGAATATTATGTGCGAATACAGTTTCAGAAAAAATGCGATGCAAAACGTCAACTTGTATGTTAATCCTTGGTCTAGATATGAAAAACTTCCGCGTAACAGAATTGATGAGTGGATGAAACTCCCCTAGAAGTTCTACAAAATTTTTCATTAAAAGACGGTTCGAATACAAAATTGCTAGGAAAATAATGCATAAAATAATAATTGATCATCTTCCGTATCGCTATTATAGCTTTATTATTCAAAAGTTGTACGAAGTACTCCAATTGTACAGGGTTTCCCAATAGGGGTGATATGATTTTGAATGTCCCTATCGGGCTGATTTGAACTGAAATTTTTGACGTCTGCTGTCAGTTGTCATCAGTAAGGTTTGCCATTTAATCATGAGTAGTTTCACGCTTCCACAACGTTTGGAAATTGTCCAATTATTTTATCAAAATTCGAGAAGTTTTGTCGGTGTTCAAAGAGCATATCGTGCAAAATATGGTCGTCATTCTGCTCCATCCGCGCTCTCAATTCGTCGAATAATCGATAAGTTGGAGAGTGAATTTACTCTATTTGATACTAAGCCTAAAAATCGTATGCGTACCGCACGTTCTATACAGAATATAGCCGCCGTACAGGCCAGTATCGAGGAAAACCGTGAATTGTCCGTGCCACGCCGATCTCAGGAATTGGGCCTGTCCAGGATGACTACCTGGCGTATTTTGCGATTGGATCTTGGCCTGCATCCCTATAAGATCATTCTGGCCCAAGAACTGAAGCCTAATGACCATCGTTTGCGTTTGCGTTTGCTTGAAACCAATATCCGAGCCGCTATAGCAGCCATACCACCAGAAATGCTCCACAAAGTCATCGAAAATTGGCTTGAACGCATTCGGGTTTGCAAGAAGAGTCTCGGGGGACATTTGGCCGATATATTGTTTAAATCATAAATGGCATAGAATATCCAATATAATAAAAAAGATTTCGATCAATTCCGAATGAATATTCAGTGTTTTTTTTTCAATTTCAAAACATATCACCCTTATTGGGAAACCCTTTATATGTACATAGGTGTAAAGTACATTGTTGAGACAAAATTTGCAAGATATAGGACAATATCGAGTCATTTTTACTTTGCAGTAGTAATGTCTTTTGAAAGTTCCATCAACATATTTAATCTGTGAAAATACAACGTTAAAAGTATTACCCGCCAAAATTTTAATTCAAAAGGCAAAGTTTTTGAAAATCTCTCGATTATTAATGGACGTAAACGGCATTGTCAGACCATTAGTTTCGGTGCATAGGTCCTTATCGAGTCCTGCTTACATTTTGTTTTAAACGTCCATATTTATAGGCTCACTGGACTGGGCCAGCTAGGGATACCAATGTGAACAGCACTGCCGGAACAAAAATTGCGGCCTATACATCTCTAACGTGTCCTGCTTACATAGTGTTCGAAACGACCATATTTAAATTATACCCACAAGAGTAATTTGTGACAATACCTCGCGAAAAGTTTTTGGGCACGAATATTAAGAACCATCATTATGAAAGTAGTCTGTAAGAAAAATTAAAGATATAATCTCGATTTTTTTCACGCTATTGTTGCCGTAGTTATGAGATATTGTAAAAATTAGAAATTCATTGATAGGTGTCACTTTCCTCGAAAATTGACAAAAATCTTAGGAAAAACCAGTTTGATTTCACAAATTAGTAGCGATCAAGAATCTGAGAAGTGTCAATGGCCAATTCTTTTTATTGCATCGAAATCTATATCCATGGCTTAACTATTCAGAAGGTTTAAAGAAGTTCCTCAATCGTACACAGATCTGAAGTGCACTGCCGAGGCGAAATTTGCAAGGTATAGGACAATATTGAGTTATTTTCAATTTGCAGCTGAAATGTTATTCAAAAGTTCCACCGACATATTAAATCTATAACAAAACAACGTTAAAAGTATTACTCGCCAAAATAGTGAGAGGAAGCGCAAGTTTTTTGAAATCTCTCGATTGTATTACATTTTGTTCGTAAGGTCCATATTTTAATTATACCCACAACTACTCTCACCCATATACGAGAACATGTATGAACTTGTGTACAATATAAGAGCTGCAATTTGAAAATGACACGTTAGGGTCCTATACATTACAAGTTTTCTACCGGTAGGGAACTTTACATCCATGTATAATTAAAGATCTTCAAACTTTCCGAATAGTGAAGGCGTGGTGATATATTTTGATCTGGAATTTCACAGTTATTGAAAAGAAATGTCTATTGAAAAAATAAATTATATAATTTAAAACATTACGCGACAAGATAGACATGTGTTACTGTATTATAATTTGTCTCACACACGATCATCTTCCTATCGCTTCTTTCACAGAAATGAGGTTACAGAAACTGAAAATGCCGAAAAGTCAAGATTGTATTTTTGTGATTTCGTTTGTCATTCTCTTAAAAAGTTACACTTCCACTAAATTTTTCTGCATTTGATGATTGATTCACTTAATTGAATCACGAATGATTCTCGTACGTGTAATCTAAATAAAGATGTTAAAAGCAGAGTATAAGCAAGACAAGATAGTGACCTAACCGTCGAATCAACTTTTCTGGAAATACTCTTATCGTCATTATACAATCGACAAACTTTCGAGAATTTTTGTCGATAAATACATTCAAGGTTGCATTGTGACAGACTAAATTCGTGGATGGAACTTGTCTAGGATATGAGAGCTGCAGTTCAAAATGACCTGATAGAGTCCTATACATTGAACGTTTTGTACCGGTAGGGTACTTTAAATCCATGTACAAATGCAGAACTTCAAACTTTCCGAATGGTGAAGGCGTGGTGATATATTTTGATGTTGAATATCGTGGCCTTTATAATATTTAAAAAGATGTTGTCAAAAATCGTTCTTGTAGGTTTAGGCTAAATATGGATGGTGAAAACAGAATGTAGGCGTGATCCTCAAGAAACCTAGAAATCGCAAATTTTGGCATTACAGTACTGTTTACGCTAATATAAAATTTGAAAATTGCCTAAGGTCATGAGTAAACCTATTCAGACAAGTAGAATCCTACTTCACAGGGAATTCCATTTGTGTAACCCATGTTTTTTGCAAAAGTAACACGGCTAACAGAAAATTTGAAGAATTGATAAAAGATACTGACATAAATGTTTGTTTAACAACGTTTAATTTTTTTTATAACAATATAAAACATTTCAATAACGATAATTGTTAAATGGGGTGATGATAAATTTTCGACGATGAAATAAAAAATAAATTTTCTATTTTTTCTGTTTACTCGTTTCAAAAAAATGTTTTCATAGCACCTCCTTTGAAAATCCGATTTTTGGTACCTGTAGAGCGGATTTGTTTTATTATAATGTCTTATGACATTCGGCTTTTCATAAGTAATTTCTACCGTATGCAGAAAAGAGGAAATCATACACAGTGAGTGGTCGAAGCAATCGATGGCCAGAAAGATAAAATTTATGAATTCTTTAGTAACAATAGTCATTTTTCCCACTTTTTTGACTTTAGCATTTTTTTAAAAATATTTGAATTTAATTTTTGACTATATAGCCTATGGAGTCTTCTAAAGTAAGTATTCAAGAAGTTATAAAAAAAATTTCGAGTCAATATATGTAATTTTTCATTTTTTATAACAATTTTTCTCGCCTGCGTCCTTTGGACCCATGTGTGGTAAGCGTGTTACTCCAGAGAAATGTGGTAAGCAAGGGTTAAGAAGCCTTAACAATTTATATTCGGTCGTTCATTGGGTATCGTAATTGAGAAATGCTTATCAGTAAAAGAACTATTGTATAATAAAATAATTTATTTCAAAGTGGAATGGGCATTTCTCGTAAAGGAGTCACAAAAATGTAATAGGAAATGTAAGGCTTCTTAAAGACAAAAAAGTACGTCAAAAAAGTACGTCAAAAACGACGTCAAAAAAGTACGTCAAAAACGACGTCAAAAATGACGTAAAAAACTGTCCCAATTTTTGACCTCGTTTTTTACGTAATTTTTGACGTCGTTTTTTATGTCATTTTTGACGTCGTTTTTTACGCCATTTTTGACGTCCTTTTTTACGTTATTTTTTACGTCAAGTTTTTCAATAGGGATCCATGTACAAATGCAGAACTTCAAACTTTCCGAATGGTGAAGGCGTTGTGATATATTTTGATGTGGAATATTCTCGGCTTTATAATATTGAAAAAGGTTTTTAGTAAGTTTGGATGGTGAAAACAGAATGTAGGCGTGAAACTGAAGAAACCCAGAAATCGCAAATTTTGGCATTACAGTACTGTTTACGCTAATTTAAAATTTTAAAATTGCCTAAAGTCATTGGCCAACCTATTCAGACAAGTAGAGTCTTACTTTACAGCGAATTCCTTTTGTGTCACCCATTTTTCAAACAAAAGTAACATGGCTGAACAAAAGTTTGCAGCATTAAGTTAAAGATATTGATATAAATGTTTGTCTTGACATAAAGTTTCACAATTATTGAAGAGTAATGTCTACTGAAAAAATAAATTATATAATTTAAAACATTATGTGACAAGACAGACATGTGCTACAGTATTATAATTTGTCTCACACACGATCATCTTCCTATCGCTTCTTTCACAGAAATGAGGTTACAGAAACTGAAAATGCCGAAAAGTCAAGATTGTATTTTTGGATTTCGTTTGTCATTCTCTTAAAAAGTTACACTTCCACTAAATTTTTCTGCATTTGATGATTGGTTCACTTAATTGAATCACGAATGATTCTCGTACGTGTAATCTAAATAAAGATGTTAAAAGCAGAGTATAAGCAATACAGGATAGTGACCTAATCTACGAATCAACTGGTCTGGAAATGCTCTTAAAGTCATTATACAATGTACAAACTGTCGAGAATTCTTCAGTTCGATGAAAATTTTTGACGATAACTACGTTCATGGTTGCATTGTGACAGACTAAATTCGTGGATGGAACTTGTCTAGGATATGAGAGCTGCAGTTCAAAATGACCTGATAGAGTCCTATACATTGAACGTTTTGTACCAGTAGGGTACTTTACATCCATGTACAAATGCAGAACTTCAAACATTCCGAATGGTGAAGGCGTGGTGATATATTTTGATGTTGAATATCGTGGCCTTTATAATATTTTCAAAGATGTTGTCAAAAATCGTTCTTGTAGGTTTAGGCTAAATATGGATGGTGACAACAGAATGTAGGCGTGATCCTCAAGAAACACAGAAATCGCAAATTTTGTCATTACAGTACTGTTTACGCTGATATAAAATTTGAAAATTGCCTAAGGTCATGAGCCAACCTATTCAGACAAGTAGAATCCTACTTCACAGGGAATTCCATTTGTGTAACCCATGTTTTTTGCAAAAGTAACACGGCTAACAGAAAATTTGAAGAATTGATAAAAGATACTGACATAAATGTTTGTCTTGCCATGAAGTTTCACAATTATTGAATAGAAATGTCTACTGAAAAAAAAATTATATAATTGAAAACATTATGTGACAAGACAGACATCTGTTACTGCATTGTAATTTCTCTCACACATAATCAACTTCCTATCGATTCTATCACAGAAATGAGGATACAGAAATTGAAAATGCCGAAAAGTCAAGATTGTATTTTTGTGATTTGGTTTATCTTTTTCTTAAAACGTTACACTTTCACTAAATGTTTCTGCCTGTGATAATTAATTCACTGAATTGAGTCACAAATGACTCTCGTTGGTGTAGTCTAAATATAGATGTCTAAAGCAGAGTATAAGCAACACAAGATAGTGACCTAACCTACGAATCAACTGGTCTGGAAATGCTCTTAACGTCATTATACAATGTACAAACTGTCGAGAATTCTTCAGTTCGATGAAAATTTTTGACGATGAATACATTCAAGTTTGCATTGTGACAGACTAAATTCGTGGATGGAACTTGTGTAGGATATGTACCGGTAGGATACTTTACATCCATGTACATTTGCAGAACTTCATACTTTCCGAATGGTGAAGGCGTGGTTATATATTTTGATGTGGAATATCGTGGCCTTTATAATATTTAAAAAGATGTTGTCAAAAATCGTTCTTGTAGGTTTCATCTAAGTGTGGATGGTAAAAACAGAATGTAGGCATTATACTCAAGAAACCTATAAATGGCAAATTTTGCCACTATAGTACTGTTCACGTCAATATAAAATTTGAAAATTGCATCAGGTCATGGGCTAACCTATTCAGACAACCAGAATCCTACTTTACAGGATGTTCCATTTGTGTCACCCATTTTTTATACAAAAGTAACATAGCTAACTGCAACACTGTCGAGTCCCCCTGACTTGAAAACTGCGATATTTTTTTAAAATCACTCCTATGAAAATAATATAATATATAATTATTCATACCCAAAAGTTCTCGAAGTTAAAATGTTGAATTAAAGGGCAAAGTTTAGAAAAGTTTTTTCACTGGTTATACATGTTAACATTTTCATATGAATTTTTGCAATGTAGACGACATTATCTGGTCTTCCTCTATTAAAACTGCATTGTTTTCCTAAAAATTACACATCAAAATACTGTGTCATTATACTATCACAACTATCCAAAGCCAAGATATTAAGTCAAAGTTCCATTAAGTTTTTCAATTGTATTTAAATGTAAATGGAAATGCCATCTCAAATTCTGCAACGTATAGATCTTTATCGACTCTTTTTTTTAACTTCATTTTAAATCAAAACTCTTTTAGTTTTTTAAGGACCCTGCAGCAATCTATCCCTCACAGATTTTGTTCCCTGTTTTAATATTTTTTTTAAATTCATAATCTAAGTATAATTCTTTTGACGTCCTGCAATGCACCCATACTTATAAGTCTATCGTAGACATCGTCGAGGTATCCGAAGTTATAATATTGTAAAGTTGAATTTGTTTTTTGATGGGTCCTAATGCCACATAATTATTCTAATCATACTGAATTTTCTATCACGTTCTAAATGTTATCCAAAAATTCATGAACTTTTATAATTATGCTGAACTGGTAAAGGCTATTATTTCTATATAATTAATTAGTTCGAAAGACCTGGGCTCGAATCCTAGCGCAGTCGAAAGCGTCATTTTTTCCACAGAAAGATTTTCAAATTCTTTAAATATTTCTATATAATACCTTCCATGTATTGTACATTTTTGGGTCTTCAGAATTTTAGTTTTGTTTTTTTATGAGTTTGCTTGGTAAATTTTTATACTTTACATTTGTAGGTGTTGGGCGATGTTCGAAGAAACAAAGAATATGAATGCACTTAATATGTATAAGCGCAATCCTGTGTTACAGGCTGCATACGAGAATTTTCACTTTGCGCCACCCGGTATATAAAAATACAAATATTTATACATAAAGTTAAAATAACTTTTATTATACGTAAAATGATAATTACATTCCATACATCTGTTTTTTACTGATAAACATAGCCGAACTATTGTTTTTAATGAGATAATTACGTATTAGGTCTTATTGGTTCGAACCTATTAAACGTCATTACATATATAGAATTATCGGGTCGGACCTGATAAGTCGATAATGTCCCGATAAAGTACAATCTGTACAAAATTTTGACCCGATAAAGGCCTTTTCATATATATATATGCGCATATTCATTAGCTCCGATTAAGTGCTTTTGATCTGAATGAGGAATACCATTGAAACCGATTTATTCAATCGAACTCAATAATATAGTTCCGATTTAATTCTGATTGAATTGTCACGTCCCGCGAAGTATTTTAATGTATATGTATAGTAAGCACCGTCTAGGTCTACTGAAAATCTAGGAAATAACTAGATAATAGAAATCAAAAGGAGAAGGAGGGGACTCTTCAACTATCCTAGGGAAAATGAATGCGTCACACTCGACGCTGACTGTCGCATTATAAACGAAAATATAAAAAAGGCCCACCACAAGAACAAATCGTTCAATTTTTTTCTTAGAATTTAATTCAGTCTTGCGAGGAGAAGAATAGTGATGCTACATCTTTTAACTCTGATAAAAGACCCAGCGCGCGGATCGTAAAATTAATACCGAATACAACCAACGATTTCTCAAGATTGGGAGTTATAAAAATCGTCGCGGTTTGTTTCCGATCTTTGTAAAGATCTTTAGATTCAGTGTTGAAGAAGAAAGAATTGTCTTACTCACACCTATGCGGACAATCACTGTTTTACTTTCAACCAGGTGTATGAATATTCCCCGAATTCTATACACTAGAGACTCATAAAAGGGGAACTAGGTTTAGGAACTTCCTAGAATTAGTATGGTGATAGTGCGATCTAAAGGGTCGAAAAAGTGGCGACGTAAACGACTTGAAATAGTTCTTACGGTGTTAATTGTTTTAATCTGAAGATTACCTTAGTTTAAGGAGGCAACACCCTAAATGTCCCCTATCATGAGCCTCTAGTGTATTTTCTGAAATTTATGTAACCAAATTATCAATTGCTCTAGTTTTTGTATTTAGGAATAACTATTTGTCCGATTATTTCTCCGAATTACCATTTGAAATAAGTTTTATACTACCAAATCATCAATCAATCTAATTTTCATTTTTTCGAATTATCCTTTGTCATCATTTCTTTTATTCCCGAAATACCTTTTCACTTGAATCTCACCTTACTGAATTGTCGTGTTACATAAAAACCATCTGACGTAATATACATCTGGCCAATAAATAACGCTCCAAAGTCAAATGCAGGTAATCAGAATGTATACAAGGTCTGTTCGGAAAGTATCGGGCCTACCTTTATATCTCCGCGCCATAGTGTTCGAGCGACCTCTGCGGGACATGAACGTCAACGGTAAAGCCTCACGAACCTATCGGTTGCTTGCTGACATCTGCCGGACGTATTGTTCATGCGCAGCGTATCTTTGTTTACAAAGCTATTTTTGAGTCCGGCGGATTTTGTGATTGTTCAGAATGACTGAAAAACAAGATCAAAGAATTTGCATCAAATTTTGTTGTCAACTCGGAAAAATGAGTTGGGAAACTATTCAGATGATGCAGAAGGCCTTTGGGAATGAGTGTATGAGCAAAACACGAATAAAAGAGTGGTATAATCGTTTCAAAGGAGGCCGTACTTCTGTTGATAGTGATTCTCGTTCTGGCCGACCTTCGACGACTGAAACATTGGATAATATTGAGCAAACTACTGTTTGGGAAATTTTGAACAAGATTTTAGGAATGACTCGCGTGTGTGCGGTGACTGGCTTCTTCACCACGATAACGCGCCAGCGCATTCATCGAATTCAGAGTAATGCGACGCGCGAGCTGAAGGCCATTCCAAAAAGTGAGTTCCAGGACTGTTTCGAGAAGTGGAAACATCGCTGGGACCGTGTTACTCAATCAAGTGGGGATTACATTGAAGGATGCCACCCACCCGATGATGAAGAATAACGCCAGCGCGGAGATATAAAGGTAGGCTCGATACTTTCCGAACAGACCTCGTATATAATTCAAATTTAAAATTTTGGCAATATGGTTTTTCTGTAAAATGACAATTGGGTGATGTGGGAACTAGCAGAAATTTTTATTTTATTTTCCAAGTACGTTTTTACCGTTTTTGCAACATGTGGCCGAGCATTGTCATGCTGCAAAAGCACTTTGTCGTGTCTCTGCTCGTATAGCGGCCGTATTTCCCTCCATTCTTGGATTAAACGCATCAATTGTAGTTGATAGCGATTTCCCGTGATGGTTTCGTTCGGTTTTTTTTTCTCACGATTTTATACGCTTAGGGTTATCGAAGTGTATTCACTTTTCATCGCCAGTCACGATACGATGTAAAAAACCTTTCTTTTTTTGTTGTTGAAGCAGCTTTTCACAGGTAAAAAGACGCCATTCGACGTCTCTCGGCTTCAACTCGTACGACATCTTATTTCCTTGCTTTTAAATCATTCCTAACGCTTTCAAACGTTTTGAAACTGTTGTGTAATCAACTCTTAATGATTCTGCAAGTTCAGCTAGCGTCTGACATGAGTCTTCATCAAGTAATGCCTCCAATTCTTCGTCTTCAAACTTTTGCGCCGCATCAGAGCATTCTTCACCTTCAACATCAAAATAATTATTTTTGAAGCGTCCAAACCAGGGATGCACAGTTCAGCGGCTCAGGAGCGAGTTACCGAGCTACCGCGGGCCGCGCGAGAGCTTGAGGGAAACGGTGAGAGAAGAAGGGGTAGAAAAAGAAGAGTGAGGGGTCTCTGCAGTTCCCTACCGCAGCGCACAGTTTCGTTTTTGCAATTTACACGTCCTTGTTTTTTAAGTTTTTTGCTCATAATATTCTCATAATTTGAGGTGGATTTTCTTTACTCAATCCTTTTTACGATTTGTTATGTTGCAAATATCTAAGTAGGAGATATTCAAAAATTTATTAATTATAAATATTAAAGTTTGATGAACAAATCAATATTACGACTGCTCTCTATTTATTAAACTCAACAACTCAGCTTTGCGAATTGATTCGCGAGTGCATTTGTGTGCGCACACGAACACCCACAAAAAGAGGCCTTTTTTCCCATCCACTTCTCCGCTTGCTGGCTCAACTTCCCCTCTAGCCAGCTCGCATGCGTCCTTATCTGACTCATAGGATCCAGCGGCTCGTGGGACTCGAACTGTGCATCCCTGGTTTAAACCAATCGCTACATCTTGTTTCCAGCAGAGCATAGTCGTTGTAAGTCTCAACGAGAATTCTATGGGCTATAGCTGCAGACTTTTCTTTTAATAAAGTACAGTAAAATTCCTCGCAAATACTCTTTTTTGGCACAAAATTCGAATTGGTTAACACTATGAAAAAAAAGTTGTTTACACTTTGGCGGAATGGCATGTACTGAATTTCAAGCTTTCTTATCAGCGTTACCAGACAGACGGAGCGAAATTATGGAATCGGCATGTTAAAATTATGGTACACTATGATACATGTTTACAAAACGCATGCGCGGCGCGAAATTCAAATGAATATATCTTCAAATACTTGAAAGTTTAATATTTTTCATAAATAAAATGTTAATAACTTTTTGTTAATAAATATAATAATATTATGTTTTAACAAAACTATTTTAATAATAATTATAACACACTTTCTACTTTTTCTAGTCTTTGTATTTTGTAAAATTTACTTTAAGTAACTCTTATTAAAGGACATTTTTTTTTTATAAAATAACTTATAATCTATAAAAAGCAAGTGAATGCGTAATTGTCTTTAGAATGTCTTTACATAAATCACATGAAAATTAACTCTATTCAGCCTTCATTTAAAAAAATGATTGATTGGTCAAGCATGCTTCATATAGGGCATAAAACAATTCTCATTGGATAATGGCTATTCTGCTTTTGTCTTCATTTCATTTCGGTTAAATGAAAAATAAAAAATAGAAATAGTTTTAAATTATGGTACATTTAATAGGTATGGTACAGGAGGAATGGTACATGGTACAAGACTCAAAATTATGGTACGGTCTGGTAACGTTGATACTTATAGTACTTCTTTATAGATGCGTAACCATCTTAAACTACACGCACGCAGTCCTGATGACGCCATCTGTTGGAAAACAACGAGAACCTATTTAACATCCCAATAATTTGTTTGACCTTTGTAATCATTGTGTCCTTCACTGACTTTCCCTTATCCGCAAACAAGGAACCTTTTGAATAAAGTAAATATTTGCGTAATCGCGACGTAACAGAATGAATCGGTTCTAACAATGTTCCAAATTTCAGATAATAGGATTCAATCGGGTTTAATGATCTGTTTAGGAAGATTAATATTTTTAGTTCAAATGAATAAAAAATTATTCATTTTATTGAATTGTTTTGATCTTGCAATGTAGATGCATGCAAATTCTGGTTATCCGTTGATCCACGAAGCAATGCTTCCCTTGATTGCTGGATGGCTTAAGTACAAACGTCAATATGGCAGCGCCGTTGAAAAAGCAGTATACAAAAATACAGGCCTCATTCAATTAATTCAACGTCTTTTGGAAAAAAGGGCTGTTTGCTTCTACAACCCGGATGATACTTATAAACTGATTGATAACAGCACTGGAGAAGGTGGTTGGGAATCTGTTGGCACTGCTAACGAAAAAGAACCATTGGTAATTATAATTAAGGCCGTGCACTTATAGATTCCTTCTTTACCGGAAATTTTGTCTTTGAAGTCATGACCATGCAGGATGAGATATCAAATTAAAAATTTGTGAAATTAAAGAAAATGTAATGAAGGAAATTTATCATACTTGATATCTCACTTTGCATGCAGATGTATTTACTGCCTGTAAAATGTCAATAAGGACAAGTAATACTTATGAAATTAGCCAATTTGATTGATTTCAATTTTGTATGTTTGTGTTCAAAATTCATAAAATTCGAGGAATGCTAGACAAGATGAAAACGGACGTAGATAGATAACTTTTGGTTTCGAAAATGGAAAAAAGTTCGTATAGCAAAATACATCGGAAATTTTTTTTTAATATCAAAACTAAAAGTTGTCTATCTACATCCGTTTGTATTTTCTCCGTCATTTCCCAAATTTTGTGAACAAAATTTTATGTATTTTGGACGTAAAAAATGTAGAAACTGGACGAAATTGTTCACACAGACTTGCTGCTTTTACCAAGTATCACCTGCCCTTAACACAATTTAATAACATTATTCTTTGTGGTTTATTATTCATTACAAATTCCTATGCTGGTAATGTTTTTTTCACAGGTGCTAGCAAAAGTTTTGTCATATGACGAAATAAAATTGTCAGCAATGATGATTTTATCCTCTCACACAGAATTTATTAACGATGGTTCACGAGAGAATAAAGGAGTAGTGTCACCTGATCCTGAATCAATTCAACCGAGAGGAGTTATAATGGGACCTGTCGGAAGCAGGTTTAATTTTTTTTAAATTGTATTTAAATTATTTTTTGCAAAAAACGTACAAAAAGATACTTTGAGCACCTAGAAAAGCAGCCTTGAGGACGTATATTTCCGACTGGCAAATTGTTATTGTACCTAGTTTCGTTCCTCAATCTCTACTTTTGTTCCTTAATCCCTGCTTTTGTTCCTCAAGGTCGCTTATATCCAGTGACAAAATGGTTTATATTTCCCCAATGTACGTTGTTGACACGTGACCAATGTTTTCGAGATGGTGTATAGTTATGCGAGTATGTCAATTAATACGAAAATGAGCCAGTCTTCATGAAAAAAAAACTGAACTTACAGTAATCAACATATAAAGAATCGACAAAAATAGTATTTCCTTTCTTTTTTCGGACCGCGAGAGAGCGAATCGATCAAACGTGCTTAAATGCGTCGATCGTGTTGACTACGAGATATCTCTCTCTAACACTTATGTGTATTCACTCATATGCGCGTCGTGCATCGTATCGCAAATGTATCCCCTCAAGGTTGCTTTTAGGTGCTGGAAGCACCTTTTCAGTGCTTATTTTGCAAAAAATATTGTGTGTGCTACGGAGCTGGGCCGTTTTTGGGACTCAATCGATATTTCAGTCCTCGTCCCAAAAACAGCGCCTCAGCCCCTAGCTACACAATCTACTATAAGGCCATTCACCTGAAGATTCCTACTTTACCGGCATTGTTAATCATGCAAACTAATGTCATGTCAATGCAAAATGGAACAAAGGAATTAAAAATTTCCGAAATCGAAGAGAAGGCACTAAAAAAGGGATTCATTCTCCAAAATAGTTATAATTACGAAAAATTGTCTTCCGAGAATAATGGTTTTCATCAATTATAAACATCTAGAAACAGGAAAATTTTCCCTTGTGTCGCGTGTTGAGTTTTCCAAATTTTTAACTTGATATCTCATTTCACATGCACGGAAGAAAGTTATCCTGAATAGTTACCACCGAAACCGTAATGGTTACTGCGCTGACCGCAATTGTTGGGTAGAAATGTTGTGTTGTAGCTATTCTGCGTTTGCTACTGTCTTAGCTCGAACAGTTCCTCCTTAGACTGTAACCATTACTCCGCGAAACCAGAACCAGGCTCCCCAAGCTCCAATGTATTTCACTGTAACAAAGTTCTGGCTACGTAGTTCAAATCGTGAAGTTCGATGGCGCCACTTCCGCCACTAAATTGTTAAGCCTTCCCGTCACCGATATATGTCAGTGCATTTGTGTTGATTTGTGTATGCAGACGTTCCGTGGCTTACGGCGTACTTTTGTGTTGATTGTAGTTTTTATATGAATTTTGAAGAAAGAGATTATTCCAGGAGTATACAGAAGCTGCGTTTTTCAATTTTTCTTGAATTAAGTGCATTTTGCTTGAATTAATGTGTAATGAAAACCAAATTACAAATAGAATTGTAAAATTACTACGTGTCACGTGTTGTTTCATTTGGTTTTCATTGCACATTAATTTAAGTAAAATTCACTTACTTCAAAAAGAATTGAAAAACGCAGCTTCTGTATACTCCTGGAATAATCTCTTGTTTCAAAATTCATATAAAAACTACAATCAACACAAAACTACGCCGTAAACCACGGAACGTCCGCATACACAAATCAACACAAATGCACTGACATATATCGGTGACGGGAAGGCTTAACAATGTTAGTGGCGGAGGTGGCGTCATCGAACTTCACGATTTGAACTACGTAGCCAGAACTTTGTTACAGTGAAATACATTGGAGCTTGGGGGGCTGAGCAGAACGTGATCTTCAGGGGGTTCCAACTCTCATAAGACGCCGAGTAACATGAAATTTTAGTGGAGCCCACCCGATGAACTAGCTACTCTGCCTTATTCCGCCTTACTCCACCGCCCCACTACCGCACTGCACCTTATTCCACTCAATTTCACTCCCGCGTATATCTGCGTACGTCCGAGTGGTGGGAGCAAAATACCGAAAGGAATACGTTGAAAAGAGAGCGCGTACACGTCGAGCTTGGATATGTACATAAAGCAACATAGAGCAGTGTTCGCAGAACGTGGACGTAAACGGCTCCCACCATAGATGCTTCGAACTCATTGTGTCTTCCTCATTCAACCAACCTATGGCAGTGGAGCGAGGAAGAAGCCATGAGCTGGTAGGGTCCATGGTGGGGGCCGTTTACGTCCACGTTCTGCGAACACTGAAATAGAGTATATTGGAGCAAGCGAAAGTGTCGTTCACTCAGCGAAAACATCGGAGCTGGCAGCCGAAAATTAATGATTTCGATGCATTTTAAATTTTAATGTTACTTTAGTATTAGCATTTAAGGTAGAATTCGAAACTAGATGTTTCTTTTCTCAAGACTACTGTTGAAGACTTTTAAATATAATCTTGCATGTACATTCTCTCGAGTAAAATCATCGGACGATTTTTTTTCGCGCCGGAGAGGAGAAACTTGGAGCAATATGGGCTCGCTGTGAGGGGCGTGCGGAAGAGGTAGAGAGAAGCGGGGGGAAGAAACTCTAGCATGATTTCGCCGGAGTTGGAACCCCCTGGTGATCTGGAGGAATCATTACTGCGTTGGCAGTAACAGTTACTCCTCTATACCGAAAGCGTTTCTCCCGGCGCAGTTCTCGTTGTATATAATATCGGCAGGGGCGCCACTGAATGTAACATGTGATGATAGCCGATTTTGTCACAAGAGTGCGCTTTAAAATTAGCGGTAATATTTGAATTAAGACACTTTAATTGACTCTGAAGTCTTCCTTCCCTAAGTAAAAGAAAGAGAAGAATAAGACAAGAGATTTAAATTAAAATAATTTAAGAAATATAGAATAGAGATAAACGAGATTGACAAAACTAGTGACTAAGGAACAATTCGACATGAAATAATATTATTCTGTAATATGAATTTGACGTTTCGATCGGTAGATCCATACTGGATTAGATTATTTTTGTCGGTCTCTTTTTTCATTTTTACTATTTGGACTTAGAGTCTTTTGTACAGGTTTCATTCTGTTTCTTAAATATATATATTTATAATAAATATTCTATTAAAGTTATCTTATAAATTACGCTTTATTATTATTGCCTTTTACGGATAGTTAATTTCATTTTAAACTAGTTAAATTAAAGTTACTCGTTTTAGATAACTCGGGCAAGGTAAGTTTCCACTCGTTAAAAGTAGTGAACTCACACCCAGGATTAAAACAATTTAAATTTAATTCAAAGCAAATTTCAATTTACCGACGTTTAGCGCCACAAACGACTCGGTGCGTCACAAACAGCTGAACGCACTCTGCCGAGTTTTTTAGATACGCGTGCCGTGTTTGTTATATACCAAAAACCAGCATTAAAAAGATATTTGAACAGAAAACTGCGCTGGCGGAAACGTTTGCGGATCGACTACAGTAATAGTTACTGCCAGGACCGTAATAGTTACTGGGGTTCCCGTTCTGGTCTCGCACTGTAACAGTTACTGCGCCCTTCGAAACCGCTCACGCTTAAACAGTTAACGCTATTGCTTTCTCCCGCTGCGCTAGCTGCGCGAAACTGTTGCAGTTTTGGCGGTAACGATTAAGGTTTACTTTTCTCCGTGTGGGTGTGGATTTACACGAAAGACAGTACCCGTAACGTAAAAATCTGCAGGTATTACTTGGCCTTATTTGTAGGAATAAATTTTCTGATGATTATTTTCTTCAGATTTGAAAGACCCCAAGTAATGGAGTATCAAGACATACTGGTTACTCCTCTACAAAATAATATGGATAATGGGTAAGAATAGAAAATTGCTTTATTTTGTTTTCGAGTTATGAGTTTGAGTGTGAAAAATAAATAAATTAATTATCGCAGATATGGACCTGCCATAGATGGGACCACAGAAGAAAATCGTGGATTACGAGTGGTGTGGTCCAAATTTTATGGAGATGAATACCTTCCTCTTTATGAAGAAACTGTCAGACGAGTGAAATCAAAAGATAATAAAAGATATATTCCTCTAGCTAATCAAATCATCTTTGATGTAGAAAATTACATGAAGAGAACTTTATTGTCTGTCGAAATAATTTTGCTCGAAGCAAACACAAGAGCTGAGAAGCAAAACACAACTGCCTTTATACACGTCGTAGGATTCGGTCTCGGTAAATTTAACAAAAGTACATTTCGCCAATTGCTTAAATTGATGTTCTTCAATGTTATTAATTTTTTGTGCTAATTTTTGTTTTATTTTATTTGATCTATTATTGGGTACTATTATTATTGCATTCTTATCACATATGAGTAGGTAATTTTTTTTGTGTAAAATTTGACTCCCATGCTTTTTTTACGAATGGCCACTTTTTTTAAATTTTATTATTAAGATCATTTTGAAAATTACTGCTATCAATATAGTGCAAAATGGTTTCTTTTATGCTTGGCAAATTGCATAGCGAACTCATATTTTACTGTTCTATCTAAGATCGTCAAATTTAACAAATAATGATTTTTATAGGATGCTGGAAAATTATGCAAGACCAAGAAATATATTTTTTGAAAACTTTTCAAATTGCAATTAAAAAGATGAATAAGAAATTGAAGTATGTTTCAGACATAATGTTTTCCTACTTTAGATCTCAAAAGTGTGGCGATGTTGGAAATGGTGACTATCTTGGAGGTAAAATTCAATATAAAAAAACTGTTGAATTTTTAATTAAGCACATGTGTCGCATATAAATTCCTACGTTTGCGTCATTTTTTTTTTTTTTTTTTTGTAAATTAATATCCATGCAAAATGAGATATCAAGCTTAAAAATCGTAGAATTAAATGAAAGGCACTAAAGAAGTTTTATCTACTCTTGAGTTTTCAATATTATATCTTATTTTTCGTTTAATGCAAATCAGTTGAAAATCAATTCTACTCATTCCGATTCATTTCAGTCAATCAGAATGAATCCGAACCAAGTTTTCAATCTGAATCATTCCGAATCAATCAGACCTCAGATTGATCTAAACTGAATTTTTAATTCAAATTAATCTGAATGAATCTGAATCATCCCATTCCAGATTCATTCAGATAGATTTGAATTGAAAATTAAGTTTTGATCAAGACCTTTGATTCTTATCATGATTATCATGATATTTACTTAATTTTATCATTCTTACATAACTAAATCAAATGTTTTTCTTTATATATAGACATAAAAATTCACTTTGCTTTGAGAGAACCTCACAACAGACTTGTTCGACCTACTGATGCCAATAAGCTTTTGGTAGTTACATACGCGGCTGATGGAAATTCCCTACCTGGTGAGGATTATGAACTATTTATATAATATTAGACTACATTTAATATTCAAATTACAAAAGAATTTTGAAGCATTATAATTTAAATATTTCAATAAGAATCAGAATTTAAATTAATACCATACCATAAATCTTTGCATAGGAATCTATGAGAACCTATAAGGTTTCTCATGCAGGAATCAATATCTCACCCTACATAGGAATCTTTTTTCCTACCTAGCCAGTTAGAAACCCCCAATATTCTATCTTTAAGGTTCCCGTATGTTTTACAGGTTACAGGTTCCTGTATGTGACCTAGATATTTACACATGAACCCATGTTAGTTCCTACATATAAGAAATTTATGTATTACTGTGGGCAAAAACTAAAGTGAATTTTTAATTTAAACTTCGCGGGCTAACCGATTTGGTCAAACTCTTTTATTTTTATGTTGGTCCTACTGTAACTAACATCTGTGCCAAATTTCATGTCAATGTCATCATTTGTTACATAGTTACGCTTGTGTTTTCTAAACGACTAAAAGTGATTTCTTCGATTTTTACAATGTTTCGTTGATTTAACCATGTCGCAGAAAAATGTTTATAAGTGGTACAAAGACTTCAAACAAGGCAGAGAACGCGTTGATGACTTGGAACGCCCCGGACGACGATCAACATCAACTAACGAGCAACACGTCAATCAAATCAAAGAATTAATGCACAAAAATCGTCCATTGAGAATTAGAGACCTTGCTGACACTATTGGCATTTCAAGAGGATCACTCAACACTGTTTCAAAAGATATTTTGGGCAGACAACTCATGGTTTTTGCATCACGATAATGCGCCGTCTCACACTGCACTCGTTCTTCGTGACCATTTCGCCAAAAACTCAACGCATATCGTTTCACAACCACCATATTCGCCTGATTTGTCCCCGTGTGACTTCTGGCTATTCCCTAAACTCAAAAGACCACTCCGACGACACCGTTCCAACACAATTGAAGAGATACAAGCATCGGTTTCCGAAGAGAGGAGATGTTGGATAACGATGGACAACATATAATGATAGTTCATATGCACAGTTGTACGCGGCGCTAGTTGCTAATCTTCCACCATCTATGCATTAGGTTTGCACGGCCTTCTGCTGGCCATCTGGAGAGTAAGGACAGGCTTTTCCGTAAAACTCGTTTTCGTCTCCTGTGCAAGCCGCAATGCATCGCTCGTTAGAAACTTCACCACGACAACGTGTCAGCACACCCCGCCTTCCTCCTGACCCGCTTCCTGGCCGATTCAAAGGTGCTAACCATTCTTCAGCCGCTCTACAGTCCTGACGAGGTTCCCCAGACTTCTTTTTGTTTTTGCGCCTGAAAATTCCTATGAACGGACATCATTTCGGGACAATTAACAAAGTCAAAGAGGCTTACACCAAGGCTCTAAAGGACGTTCTGGAGAAGGCCTACCGTGACGCCGTCGATGCCTGGAACTCTCGCTGGAAGCGATCTATCGATGCAGGAGAAGTCTATTTTGAAACCTTTTAATGGGTTGTATCGATCTGTTCAATACATTTTTTTTAATCGACTCACTGATATTACTTTTCGGACAAACCATGTAAATCTCCTAATGAGAACCCATATAAATTCTTATCTCAGAATCTTTATAGGAAAAATATTTAGAGACCTAAATAGGATCATATGTAAGAACCAGCCCAAATATCTACTAGGAAAAAAATATAGGAACCTATTTTGTAAATTTGGTGTTACCGGTAATTCAAATTAAGAAAGGAAACACCGAAAAGGCCACTTATATCTTTCTTAGATAGGAACTTATGTTGGAATCCATGCAGAATCCTACTTAGAAGTTCGTTTCATAAAAGTTTTATACGGTTTGTAGTTAAAATTTCTATCTTTTTCCTAGAAGGAATTTGAACGTAGTTCTTGCATGTGAACCTGCGTAAATCCCTACAGAGGAACCTATTCGGTAATCTATCTATACAGTAATATAGATTCCTTTGCGAAGTACGATATGGCTTCTCATAGAGGATCCCAAGTAGGTTCTCAAATAGTTCTCATTATGAGAATTAAAGTAGGATAAGGTTTTTATCAGTATATTTTCATCATTAAAAATTTAATATGATTGTTTTTTTTAATTATAAAATATTTTTAGGTAATTGTTTTTGGGATGGTTTCTTAACGACAAGTGGAGATCCAGCAGCAGCTTGTAGCACTCAAATTGCAGAACTCCACACAGCAAAAATTAATGGAAAAATGAACAGTGCTAATTTACATATAGTTTCCCCAGAGCATGGAATTTTACACGTTTCGGATTATGCCAAACTTCATCTCAGTTAGGTATAAAACCCGTGTAATATCCACTAAAATTCTTAATAACTGAAATAAAAATTTCATTTTGTTTATTCTCTGATGCCTCATATACATTTTGTATAATTATATGATAAAAAATGAAAATATAAGTAGAAAAAATGTTGTATTCTCTTTGGGAGATATTATCAAACATGATAATTTCAATTTTGCTTTCCTTCATACTTCCTTATACATTTTCGAACTTTTATCTTTCATTTAATATATTTAGAAGCAAATGAGCCCTCTGGGCCCAGGTCAACGAAGATTCTCTCGATCTCCTCGAAGTCAAAGAAGTCGAAGTGGAGATGTGGACTGCTTGAAAAAATATATAGAGCGTCGAGTGGAAGAAAGAAGACTAACACAGTTTGGAGAATACAACATATCAGATTCTCTAGAGTGGATACCACTTTCAAAGAATTATAATCAATTTGAATCTTCGACTCGAAATTATCACAGGATTGAAGAGAGTGACCTGGAACCCGGAAGGGCTAGAATTGATTCCACAAAGTGGCTTCCAGTTCTGAATAGAAAAGTCTGCCCAGAAAATATTCGTCGACGAAGTCAAGAAAAAATTGAGGAAGTCAGATTTACCAAACAACCCGCAGGTCGTAGTCTTAGTTCCGATAGTGCATTTTTGAGGAGAGATAGATTTTTTCAAGAAAGAAGAAACACTGAGTTTGGATATTTTGAGAAACCAAGGTCAGTAATATTCAAATTGATTAACCAAATAAAATTGATATTTGATCAGATTTTTTAAATTTCATAGATTGTTGCAATCGGAAATGCCAACATCCAGATATATTCCATCGCCGTTGGCTAGAAAATATAGTGAAGGAAATGCCACGAGGCCAATGTCAAATAGGTGGATGACTTTTACAAGATACCCATCGCCTTGTCCAATTGTCAGAAGGAATTCAGAAAAGAAATCTATGTCGAATAATACGAGAAGTATTGATTTTGATTTGTCAGATAGAAGTAACGAAAATATGGGATTTTCCATTTCTGAGAATAGAACAGATCACGGTAATACGCATTTTGTGGTACTTTGAACAATTCGAATATTATGTGTGTCATTGTTGAAATTATTTAAACCCATTTCGTTATTTTTTTGTGACCTTTACCTTGGCATAAAACGCAAAAATAAACTATGCTTGACAATTCTGGCCCTAGACTGGGGTTCAGAAACATGTCTATATACCTGTGCAGAAGTCGCGACACTATGGTCCAGACCAATGAAAAATATGACCTAAACCATGCCTGGGCCACGTTTGTGCCAAGGCAGCATTTCCGCACAACCATCTTCCAGATTTTGAATCTACATGCCCTAGTCTAAATCTAGATTAGCGTTTTAGGCCAGTACAGGGAATATTAGTACAAAATCCAATACACAATTAATTTTAGAAATAACTAATATTTTGTATTTCAGCTTCAAAAGAGCCATACACCGATTCTTTAGTATTAAATCAGCGGTTGCGTGAACTTTACGACATAAAAACCGAAACTGAATGGCCAAAAAGATTAAAACACCCTTTAAGGGAAAATTCTTGGATCAGTAAAAGCAGTAGTGAGGAGGAAAAATATCCAACTGTATCTGAAATAAGAGACAGCCCAGAATTAGAATTTAATGACAAAACCACGAAGTTCAGCGAATCTGATGACAAGCCGGAAGCAATGAAAAGTACTGATTCCACTTTTGATAATGAGTGGGACGAAAGATTAAGGAAATTCAATGAGCGGCTCAGATTTAGTGAAGATTTGAACAACGATAAAAAAATTTTTATTCGAGATAGAAGAACTTATTCTGATGATTATGATGACATGAGCAGAAGACAATCAAATGAGGAACATTATGTAAGGAAATTTATTTTAAAAAATAGTAGGATAACATAATTTTTGTTTCGCAATAAGTTTTTCTTGCCTGTCTTGCAAATATCAATTATTTATTCATGTGTTTTTACTTTTATTTTCTAATCCACAATTTTTCTGGTAAGATTAAAATAATTTTGTTTATAGTTTTCCTGAAATTCTAATTATTAGGAGCAGAAAGATTTGTCTTAAAATTAACAAATTTTAATATTGTTAAAAAATATTTTCTTTGTGTTCCAGAGAAAAGATTTAAAAAGGTTTTCTGATGCCAGTTCGAGATCAAGAGTAAGTTACGCTGAAATCGATTTCAGTGATCTCAGTAAAAGAGGATCTCGAACAAGTGATGCAAGTTACGTTAGTATAAGCAACTATAGTCCAAAAAGAAACAGCATCGAAAGCAAAAGTGGACCACGATCAGAAATACTTTTTCGAAGAAGTTTTATTCAATCTGAAAGAAGAAGACCAAGTTCCCCTGTGCCTCCAAAAGAAACAGACAATCTTATTCAACGTGAAGAACCCTTTAGTCCACATAGCAGAAGAAATAATACATCAAGATACAAATTGTACCTCACTTAAATGTGATTTTTATTATAAGGTGGTTTTAATCTAATTTATTTTTCTACTTATCATTAACAACTTCTTTAACTCAATCCTCACAGCAGCGATGTCCACAAGATATCCCGACATCGCCCCGGGATACCCGAAGAACATCCTAGGGATATGTTAAGTATATCCCAGAGAGAGGAAATATCGATCATGGGCTTGGCACTTAATGTATTCTTTCACAACACCTCATTCGAAAATTCGACTTTCGATCCCTGTTGAGCGGTGAGAAAGTGCAGTGATTCACGATGGGAGTCGAACAGAGGGATCCTGGCAGCATCTCCAAAAAGTGGAGTTAAGGCAAATCTCTGAAGTAAAGGGAAGCATTCCTGAAAAGGAAAAATAGTAGGCCCAGGCTTTACAATACATTTTTAATAGTTGAAACAACCCAAAACGGATTCATTTGGATTGATGCCTCGGATTGAAGCGGAATAAATCGAATTAAATCGGATTGATTTTTGACCTGTTTTCATCAAACGGATACAAAACGTTTTATGGAGTGGCTCGGAATGATTTGGAAACTGATTTGGAAATAGTTCTGATTCGCTCGGATTGAATTCCAATCCGAGACTTTCACCAGGTTGTTGTACTTACAAACAATAAAGTAGGCCATCAAGTACAGCCATAAGAGATTGACCTTCTTATATCTATTCTCCATGCCCACCATATACCACGTGGACCATTTAGGAGTGGGGGGGGGGGGTATGAAAAAATTCCACGCTTGTCCACGAAGGGGCCGGAGGGGTCGGGATAGAATACACGTGGAGAGGAGACACGTTCCCCTACATCTGCGAAAAATATATTGAAATGAGACAAGGTATACTCGAGGTACACTCGAATTTTTTATATTGTGCTTGCGCATCTTTCTACGTATAACACTCCTCGTTATATCTATATTCTCATAAAATATGTCCACGTGGACAGAGTAAGGGGAGTGGTCAGAATTCCACGGCTGTCAAGAGGGGAGGGGGGTCAAAAAGTGGTAAAAATTTGTCCACGTGGTATATGGATGCTCTCATATGAAGTGGATGTCTTAAGGAATACAGTTTTGAGCCATCCTAAGAATATATTTAGGATATCCCAATGATATCTTGAAGATATTATCAATGTCCGTAGAATATTTTGAGCGCGATATATTATGGGTCAAGAATTTTGATATCTTTAGGATATCTCTAGAAGTACTAGAGAGATCTTAATATTTTGACAAGATATTCTCCAACTATACGGGAAATTTTGCTATGAAAACACTTCCCCCTTTGATTTATAGATATAAAAAAATGTGAATGTAGTAAATAACTCATTTTTTTATATTCAGGATGAAATGAACGAAAAATAAAGAACTAGACTATAATGTTCTATAAATATGAAATACATTTCCTCATCTTGGAAATAATTATCACATTTGGTGATGAAAAGATGCGTGGGTGGGGTTGAGTTTTAATGATATGATATAAATGTATATGTGTGCTTGTGTTTATATTCCAGAGAAAATATATATTTTACCTATAATATTTATTCTATAAAAACAGATTATGGGCATTAAAAATTACAATAAATTACTGTTTTAAACATTATTGTTATCATTTATTTAGTTCAATCAACCAAAACAGTTTAAAATAATAGTCATTTCAGTTTGATATAATAATTATTCATATTCTGGACTTGCATTCACCCTTAATAATTGATAATATATTTTGATGGTGATAGTTGCCTTTAGGGTCCAAGGTTAATAAAAATTCAAAGTTTTGCATAATCAATTGGGTAAATATTTAGCATGATACTAAGCATTTTTATAAAGTTTCTAATTCATTGTAAAAAAATTGTAAATTCTTCAACCTCTTTTTTAAAGTACTTTTGTTAGAAGCAATTCTTTTACTTTTATCTCCAAACGAGAATTTTTAACGTTTTCAATAGATGTACGGATGAAACGTTTCCTTCAGCATCTTACTCTGAAACTGGCTCGAATTTATCATTATCTCCTTCCACCTTTATTCTTTTTTAACCACTATTTCCATTCATTAAATTATTAATCAGTTTACACTTAAGAAGAATAATAGAGACCATTTTGGATAAAACTTCCATTTTTTAAACAAAATATGTGAAATGCGAAAAAAACGTTAAGAAAGAAAATTATGTGCCTAAATGAGTTCTACAAATTCTCATTTGAACAATTTTCGTAGGATGTATATTTTATGTTTTAATTAGGAAAACACTATTAAAAATCAAGAATTCCATTTTTAACCAAAATATGTTGAAATATGAAATAAGCGTTGAAATGAAAAATCATTTGCTTGAATAAATTCTACGATTGTTTTTCCTTATTGAGATATTTGGAAGGAAATAACTTATTTTAATCATGTAAATTATTATAAAGTTACAGAGATGTATACGGAAAATCAAGCGTGAAGCATGATTTTCATAATAAGAATGTATTCCTCAAGAATGATAGAGCTTCAAGTGAATTAAATTTCATTTTTCATTTGAAATCAAAAACGAATTTAATAATTTTTTAGAAAATGTAATTCACATCTACAATATTATAAAATTGACTCGAGTTTCAGTATCCAATTACAAAAAATCAAATTAAATGTATGCGAAGAATATAAGACTGAGTGCGAGGTCCAAGTAGAACGACAGCACCACATTAGTGAATTTGTGTTTCCATCATAAATTTATTCTCGATCGAAAATATCAGTTTTCGAGCCAAATTCTCATCACTGGCGGGAACTTTTGATTTTCTGCTTTCATTTGAAAAAACTGCGGCTAAGGCTCATCGAATGCTCTCAAGTACTTACGGTGAGGCTGTTCTTGATGAAAGAACGTGTCGTGAGTGGTGGAAAAGAGAATATTTTCGAAAATTCCGAATTAGAGGTATTACTTGCTGAAGACTCGTGCCAAACATAAGAAGAATTCGCAGAATCATTAGGAGTGACTCAAAAAGTCATTTTAAAACGCCTCAAAACCATGGGAATGGTTCAGAAGCAAGGAAATTGGGTTCCGTACGACTTGAATCCAAGAGATGTTGAATGGCGTTTCGTTTCTTGTGAACAGCTGCTTCAAAGACAGAATCGGAAGAGGTTTTTACAATTGCATTGTGACCGGCGACAAAAAATGGGTCCACTACGATAATCCCAAGCGCAGAAAATCATGGGGAATGCCCGGACATACCTCTACATCGGCGGCCAGGCCGAATATTCACGGTGCCAAGGTTATGCTCTGCATTTGAGGGGACCAGCATGGTGTGGTATATTATGAGCTGTTGAAACCGAGTGAAACCATTATAGGGGATCGGCATTGAACACGATTGAAGGTTTCGATGCAATAAGGGCCTCAGCGCTCGAAACAGCTCAAACGTGACGAGGCTGTAGAAGCGCTTCAGCGGTGTACAGACTGCGGTTATCTGTTTAACCGAAGCGGACGCTCAAAGCATGCTCGGGCTCGTTAAGCTGAGGGTGGGGTGGGTGAACTGCCGCATCCAGGAGCATGTCGAGGTTGCCCGGTGCTTCAGGTGCCAGGGTTATGGCCATGAGTCGCGCGGCTGCACGCTTCTAGGCAGGATGAACGCCTGCTGGAGGTGTGGGGGCGCGTCGCACGTGATCAAGGAGTGCAAGGCTCCGCCTAGGTGCCTGACATGTGCTGATAGGGTCAAAAAAGATGTCGCGCATGCTTCGGGGCGCGGTTCTTGCCCAATATTTAGGGCAGAGCTCCGGAGGTTGAGGGGTGGAAAGTGAAGTTCCTACAGCTCAACCTCGGGAGAGGGAAGGAAGCTCAGAACCTTCTAATGCAGACTGCCAAGGAGAGGGGGGCCGATGTGTTGCTCATTAGTGAGCAACACAAATGATCCAAAAACTCTGCTTGGTACCAGGATCAGGGCTGGGAACCTTTTTTGAAGCCCGGATTTGGGCATCGGGGATTTCCTGGAGACCGACGCGGGGTTTGTTTGGGTGGAGGTGGTGGGGGTGCGTGTGTACAGCACGTCTGGATAGGAGGGGGATCTTGGTCGGCGAGATGGTCGCTAGGAATGACCTGATTGTATTGGTCGAACGACCAGTTGTCTGTCCTGCGTCGGGAATGCCTCGCAGCGCGGCGGAGATTCAGCCGCACAAAGGGTGATTCTCTGTTGCACAAGGCATGGAAAAAAGCAAAATCAGCTCTGAGGCAAGGCATAAAGAAAAGCCGACTTCAGTGCTGGAAAGACTTGATCGGTGAGGTCGAGAAGGACCCATGGGGTCTCGCCTTCAAAATAGTCACCAAGAGATTGGCGGCTAGAAGAACGATCCCGGGACTGGATAATCCCGATCGAGTCAAGTACATCGTGCGGAGCTTGTTTCCGCATGTAGAGCCGTTCCAAAGACAGGACCGAAGCTCCTGCGTGGTCCGGCGCGAAGAACTCTTCACTCTTAAAGAACTAAAGAGAGCGGGTGGAAGGATCAAGGCAAACACAGCGCCGGGGATTGACGGGTTACCGAACGAGATCCTCAATGAGGTGATCGGGGCATACCCGGAAATCCTCCTAGAAGTCTTTAACTCCTGTCTTCGGGAGTGGAAATTCTTCGCAGACTGGAAGAAGCAGAGGTTGGTCCTGCTGAGGAAGGGCAACAAACCTCTAGGGGATGCCTCATTGTATAGACGAATATGTCTGTTGGATACGATGGGGAAACTTCTGGCGGAAATGCTCCTACAAAGACTACAGGGTCACATGGTTCACGAGAATGGTCTCTCGGAAAACCAGTTCGGCTTTTGGAAAGGCAGGTTCACAGTTGATGCCATCCAGGCAGTGGTGGACATCGCCACCAAAGCAAGAAGAGTAACTGGCAAGCGTAAGGGATTCTGCGCGTTGATCAGCATTGACATACGCAATGCGTTCAATGCCGCGAGATGGAACATCTGCATCGAGGCGATGGTGCGGAAATGATCTCTCAAGGAAGAGATGCCATGTGGCGCCCCTCAAGGGTCGCGGGTGGGTCCACTCGTTTGGAACGTCATGTACGACGATTTCCTGCGCATGGACCTGCCTGCTGGAACGAGCATCATCGTCTTCGCGGATGACGCACTTGTCGTGAGTGCTGCTCACAACGTCGGAATTCTGAAACTGAGGATCAATGATAGTCTGTGGCGGGCAAAGCGTTGGTTAGATGGAAGAGGCCTGAAAATGGTCCCTGAAAAGACCGAGGCTTTGCTGCTCACAGACAGGAGATCCTTCCAATATCCGAGGATCGTTCTCGGGGAACATGAAATAGAGTGGAAAAAGAGCATTAAGTACCTGGGAGTGCAGTTCGGTCGAAGACTTAGGTTCAGCGAACACCTGCAGATCGCGACTGCCAAAGCCATCCAATGTGGGGCCGCCCCGACTCGGCTCATGCCCAACATTGGTGGACCCAGGGAAGCTAAGAGAAGGCTGGTGGCGAGCGTGGTAAATTCGAAGCTGCTTTATGCAGCACCGATCTGGACAAGTGCCCTTAACAACCATGCTATCCTGAAGAAGCTGTTCTCGACACAGAGAGGTGTGATGATGAGAATTGTCTCAGCATACCGAACTGTGTCGACGAGTACTGTGCTGGTCCTGGCGGGCGTCTCGCCAATTAACTTATTGGCGGAGGAAAGGAAAGAGACCTTTCAGCTCTGTAAGGAGCTCACCTGCTTAACCAACCTGCAGGAAATCGCTCGCGCGAAGGAGGCCATTCGCAAGGATGGAAGGCGCAGACTCGTCGAGAAATGGCAGACGAGATGGCATGGTGACCAATCCGGGAGATGGACATACCGTCTAATCCCGGAGCTCACCACTTGGCTGGACAGAAAGCACGGTCAAGTCGGCTTTTACCTGGCGCAAGCGCTTTCAGGCCATGGCTGCTTTAATGCGTACCTTAAGCGCTTCAAGAAAAGAGACCACGAGTCGTGTAGCTACTGCGGATCCCTTGTCGACAATGCAGAGCACACACTCTCTCTTTGTTTTGGGCGGACTTGGCTGTCCGCGTCGTTCGGGGGAGGAATCGCTTTATTCCTTCCATGGCCGGCGCGGCTAGTCGGTATTTACTGTTTCTACGTACATTGTTCATTTCCAGAGATAAAAAATAAAAACGTGATATTTTTTATTCGCATTTTCAATAACTTTTCCAAACATTATATAATAATATAAATATATTAAAATATGTATATAAATATAAATATAATATATTAATAATATTAATAATTTATTAATATAAATTATATCAATATAATAATATAAATTTTATAATAAATAATAAATAATTTATTAATATTATAATATATATAAATATAATATAAATATAAAAATATATACATAAATATATATCGCTGTAACGTTGTTTAATCTCGTCGAAACTTTATGAACATTTTTTGACAGGCGTAAAATATCTTAGTGCTGACGATGAAAGTATCAGAAGTTCATTTTTTCACAATAGCAATTAATTATTTATTTTTTAAATCATAGGCGCACGACTTCCCGGTTTACGTAACTTCCGAGAAGAAAAGTTTGTGGGGAACTTTAAGCTACGAAAAACTGTCAATGAGACATTTGTTCCTTAATAAATACATAAGTTTTTGGCAAAGTTTTACATCGATTCGATGAAAACTGACTGAGATCCAGCGTTTTAAACAAATCGGGACGTCACGTTTGAGCTGTTTTAAGCGCTAAGGCCCTTATTGCATCGAGGCCTTCAATTGATGCATTCGAGCCGAGCGTTGAAGGAGAAACGGCCACAGTATCAATAAAGACATGACAAAGTTATCCTCCAACATGACAATGCTTGACAGTGTTCGCAGAACGTGGACGTAAACGGCCCCCACCATGGACCTTACCAGCTCATGACTTCTTCCTCGATCCACTGCCATAGGTTGGTTGAATGAGGAAGGCACAATGAGCACGAAGCATCTATGGTGGGGGCCGTTTACGTCCACGTTCTGCGAACACTGATGCTTGACCACATGTCGCAAGACCGGTCATGACATACTTGGAAACGCTGAAATGGCAGGTCTTACCCCAGCCGCCATACTCTCCAGACGTTACTCTTTCCGCACGGAGAAAAGTTTAGTGGAACCGCTTGGCCAAGACGTAGAACTGTTGCGCGAAAAACACGAAGAGCTGCGCAATCTCTGTCTAGTCGAACGACTCTACCAATTTGGGTGAACCATTACCCCAAACTAGGCGAACCGTGACGCGAAACGCTTAGGACAGCCGTTCTCTCGCAAGCTTTATCGACAGTTTGGGGTGACCAGTGGTCCAATCTTGGACTAGAAGTCATACTAAACCAAAGAGGAGCGGCTCTCCCACTACTAGTGTTACGGTTCGACTAAACTTCTCTCCGTGCGACTACCATTTGTTTCGATCGATGGCGCATGATCTGACTCATCAGCATTTCCGCTCTTATGAATTGCCTCAAAAGACGCATCGTTTTTTCGAGATGGTATCCGACAATTGTCAGAAAGACGGAAAAAAGTAGTGGCTAGCGACGGATAATACATGGAATCATAAAAAGGTAATTACTTTTTAAGAATGAAGCCTCAAATTTTGGGAAAAAACGGCGGAAGCAAAGTGGTACACCTAATACATAAAATTATTATTCCAAAAGACAATAATATCTTATTTGCTGAAATGAAATGTCTATCTTTTTTGTGTCTGAACATAGACTTTCAGAAAACTAGATTCATTATAGGGGTTGAAAAAAATAGGCATATTATTATAAAGGAGAAAGAAAATGATTGACGTGATTAGAAGAAGGATAAACTTGGATAGAAAGATGCAGATTAGAAAGGATAGGAATGCTAGTAGATTGTAAATGAAATTTTTAAAGAGATAGAAAAAGATTAGCAAATATAGATAACACAAATAGATCAATGCTCATGTATATAATGTGGAAAAAATATTTGTTTTAACTAAGATATTTATTGCATAAAAACAAATAATAGGTGATGAAAATCACAATAAATTATCGTTCTAAACATTTTTTTTCCTCTTCAATCAACCAAGTCACTTCAAAATAATAGTCGTTACAGTTTGGTAAAATAATAATTTCTAGACTAATAAACTTGATAAAACCAAAACTCAAATTTTACCAGTAAGAAAAATAATTTATTGTCTATCACCAGAAGATTTTGCATCACTAACACCTTTATCTCCAAATGAAAGTTTCATTTGTTTTTTAACAGTTGGAAGAGCACTTAATTGAGATGCTGAAGATGAAGAAGGACATTGTGAAGTAGCTAAAGGTCCAGTCGATGATGAGATGTTTCCTCTGACATCTTTACTCTCTGAAACTGGTCCAGATCCCTCATCATCTCCTTCCATCTTCATTCTTTTTTGACCACCAATTCCATTTGTTAAATTATTGATTGGTGGGACTGAACTTTTTGTGACATTAAAATTGGAAATAGGATTCGAATGCATTCGATTCGATTTGAAATAAGTATTTAATTTACTACCACGAACCCAATTATCTCCAAAAGTATTATACTGACTTTGGACATGTCCTATCTGTGACGATTGACTGGACCTGTTTGATAATCCATGAAGTCCTATCACCGGTGCAATCATTAGTAGATTGTTTCCATTTTTATCACATATTTGAGAACTATGTCTTGAATTGTAATTTGACATAAATGGATTTCCACTTTCGCTTTGTATTTTACCGTTTTTGATCGAGTTCCCTGATTTTTGACAAATGATTGAACTATTTTGAGTTGTAAATTGAATCTCAGATTTAATCCTTATATCTTGTTGTTGTCTTTGTTTCTGGCTTGAATGATGGTGAACTAGGCCGTTTCTATCTTGAGACTTTTGCCACTCGAGAACATTGCTCAGGAGCCTAATGTACCTGGAATTGTTATATTGGTGTGATTAAAAAATCACAAAATTGTAAAAGTATAGTTGGTTACTGAAAATTTTTGTTCCTTGTTTAAAGGAAATAATCCTTAAATGCTTTTGCTGTTTTTGAGTTTAGAATGAAAAATTACTAGGACAATGTAACCATATTCTTAATGACCAAAGTCTGGACATTGTGAAAGTCTACACTATTGTAAATCCCCACATAGGAACATTATAGAAACCTACCTGGGCTCCTATGTAGGAACCCATACCGTGATCTGTGTTGGAACCTATTTCACAGCCTATAAGAATTTGAGACACGAATTGGTACGAAAAAAAGATTGGAACTCAATGGGAATGCCACATAGGATCCTTTCATTAAGGGGGTATTCTACTGTAAAATTGTGTCACGTATCCATGACTATTATTATACTCTTTTATTATTTTATTATTATCAACATTATTACTATTTTTTATAAAATAGAATGAACAAAATATAATTGATGATTAACGTCTTACAAAAAATTTTATATTTTACTAAAAACAACTAATGTTATTGTCATTATTATTAATGTTATTGTTGTAATAACATGAAGAATGATTAATGATCAATAGGAGCTATTACATTATTAGATTGTAATGCAACAAAAAATGTTATTTTGCCTATTATTATTATTACTATGACTGTAAAAAGATACATGATTGACAACGAATATTATATCAATTACAATATAACAATTAATGTAATTATTTTACTATTATTTATATTACTAATTGTAGCTTTTACATTATAATTACAAAATATTGTTATTGTTATTAAATATCAACTAAATCGATAACAATAAACAATAAATTAACATAAATGGATCATTAATAATTCCAATGTAATATTATTTTCATATCTTTTGATGATTACAAACAATGTAGTAAATCTCTGCGACTAAGTTTATCTAAGTCAGTTGACACGCGCCTAGTCTACACTTAACCCTACACTTAAGAGTCGTGAAGGGTCGGAAGTTAGTCAGTAAAAGGTCGAGTCTGAGATTTGTCTTATCGTCGCACCGCCTAAAAAAACTAATGGATATAGCACGTGGAAATACCAAGTGAGCAATTCAAGTTCAGCACATTTAAATAAATATACGTGCATGTTCCCAAACAACTCGAAATAAAATTCAATATTAGGAACGTACACCAGGATTTTACCGGTATCATTTGACAAGGGATTTTACTTAAAAGGTTAGTAAAAAAATATAAATCTAACTTCTTCAACTTTCCTTCTTTTTCATAATCTCTGTCAAACTCATAAGAGTTGTGTTTTACTGAAAGGTTGGGAAAACAGTAAACACCGACAGGAAGGAAAAGATCAAACTGCTACCAACTGTACAAATTAATAAAAGTCGCGGATTGAATTATTTCATTTGCCTCCGACGTGTAAACTCGTTTTACGCTACAATTTAGAGTAGTGTAATATTGTGTATTACGATACAGAGGAATGTAATGTAAGAATTGAACTGCGCATGTGCCGATAACCATACAGCGGAGCGTAATCTTCTTCTTATTCTTCTTCTTGGTACAGCGTTGGCACCGTACTGACAAAGCCTTGTACATTTGAACTGCGCATGCTCTATTACAACACGCTACTACTACACAAGATCGATAAAATCAAAATGGCCGGGACTAGTCGCGAAATATCAAGCGCAATGGATGAGAATCATGATGAATACTAGATTAGTTTCGAGTGTACGCATAAAAACTCGTATACGCACCGAAGTCACATAAAATAGAATATGTGCCAATGCACACAATTCGGGTAATTACGAGACTCGCTTAAAATGCTCGCAGGACTGATCGCGCCTCGGCTTTGTCTCGGCTTTACTTTGGCTTCGATCTTCTGCAAGCATTGTCGTTCGTCGCGTAATAACCCTCATTATGCGCCTAGGCACATAATATACTATTATGTTCTCTTTAAAAATTAGTAAATACCGTTCGTTTATTAAATAATTTTCATAAAATTCATTGGCTTGTCCTCAACCCGGAAAATTTTTTTACTATTTAACAATAAATTAAGGAAGGTAGATAGGGCTTTTAGCTAGGAATTCTTTACCAAAATAGACTTTAGGACGTAATAATTGTTAAAAAATTGAATTTTTCTATTTGCTGAATGTCTATAATTGTAAGAATCTTCTCCTAAGGTCCCGCGAAAAAAAGTTGGTCTTCTTAGATCTGGTTAGATCAAATTCCCAGATCTGAAGTAGATCTAGTCATATTTAAAGTAGATCGGGTCATATTTAGAGTAGATCTGGTTCGATCTCGACAAAATCAAGATCTGGTAATTAGATCTAACCAGATCTAACAAGATCAGCTTTTTTTTCGCAGGGTGTGTTTTATGTAACTGGAATTGCAGGAAAAAAATTATTAGCCCTTCTTTTTTAAAATTTTTTGCAATGTTCTCCATAACAGTATCTCTGACCTGTAGTGAAATTTTAATTTTTTGGTATTAATTTATATTTTTTTATGAAAAATAAAGCCAAAAATCGTGATTATCGAATATTTTTCAACTCCAGAAAAGCGTATTTTATTTTAATTTTAAATAGATAAATTTACTACGGGCTATAGGGACATCTTTTTTGATTGATAATCCGTTCGATTTTCATATTTTAGATTCCACATATAAAATGTTTAAATATTGAAACTTTTTTATTGTCGTATATTTTTGTATTCTATAAGTCATTCTTTGTAAAAAAGAAAAAAAAATTATAACAAACAAGTAAGGTTTCCACGTGTATTATGATATGGGTTCCTATATGAGGATTCACAATAAAAAATTATTTATGGAGGAAGTAAATAACGTGAAAGAGCCTTAAAAGTTATTTTTTTCGAATTCAGTCAACAGCATCAATGTTGAAAAGAATGATAATATTGTAATATCTCCATGAGAGAATAGATTTTATCTTAACAAATCAAACTTTTTGCGAAATTTTCGTCTAAGGAACAAAAATTGCCGGTAGTTGATTTTCTGAGCAGAAATTTTGCTGTGACAGATAATTAATTTTTATTGGCCACATTTATAATACCTTATTGCCATCCTCAAAATTTCATTTTTAGACAATTTCTTGTCAGGTGGATGAGTAGGTACCAATTTTCGTAATTCAGCAAATGCACCACTGACATTTTGCTGTCTCCATCGTTCTCGACTATTTGTGAAGAGCTTCCTCACCCCCAAATTTCCTGGTCTAGGTGAACCCAGATTAATGCTCCCAGTTGTGGAAATCCCATCCAGCTGAAAATTTAGGAGGAATTTTAATGTTTTCAAAAATCGCTTATTCCTCACGAGTGAAACACATTATTTTTCCAAACATATCCAGTGACAATTATACTTTTACCACCTGTTTTGAGACTGGAAAATAGCAACAATGGTGAAATCAGTCATTTTGCCGTCTCAAAGCAGACGGTAAAAGTACAATTTTTACTAGACGTGTTTGGAAAATTTGATTTTTATTGAATTGTAGTTACACTGTTAAAAAGGTTCGGAAATTTACAAAATGTTTATGTTACGATGGTATCGTAAAATTTGACGATATTTATGATGCTTTTGAGTAATGGTATCTCAAAATTGCGAAAAATGTACTGAATTTTTCGTAATATCATGAAACTCAACTGAATTTTCATAAAATATATCTTAAAACTGTCAAATTGTAACAGAATTTTTATAAAGTTTCAGTTACATGTACAGCCGGGACTCGTTTATCGGGAGATTAGAGACTCGTCTATTGAGACGCTCGATCGTTCCCCTTACCCACACTATTAAAGTCACGCGACGCGTCAACCAATTGCGATGACCGCGGTTGACTCGACGTAACAATCAAACTCTTCCCCTCAAACGAGCCCCATTAGATGGGAGCCCCTACCGCGTCCCGATAAACGAGACCTATTCGATTCAGCGTCGTCCCGATAAAAACGAGTCCCGACTGTAACATACAAAACTTTAGTTGCGCAAAGCGTAAAATTATTCCTGTTACAAGTTTCAGAATTTCGAGATACAAGTGTCAGAATATTTAAGGCTTTGTAACTGAAAATTAAGAAATTGTTTCTTAAATTAACTAAACAGTTACTGAATTTTCTAAAATTCTATCTCAATTTTACGAAACTCTAACTGAATGAAACTTCAGTCACGTGATTCATAAAATTGCGGTAGAAATTTCTAACAGTGTATCTGTAATATAGTCGCCTCTATTTAACTTGCCGTGTTTGGGACTATAGGGGAGTAATTTTCGTGGAAACAATGTTCCCCAACTCTCGAGCACACGCATCGACACACATTTTTTTTCTATTAAGACAAAATGTCTCTGCAAAGTGCGAAAAACGAATGTTTGCAAAAATAGTATTTTTGGGCATATTATTTCCGGCACAATCGAAATAATAGTTCAAAAATGAATTCGAACCCCTATCACTAAAAATTCAAATTCTCCTCAACGTTCAAACAAAAGTATAATTCAAAATTTCAAGAATTCGAAACAGTTTGAACACTTAAGATACAAAAAACACGACTAAATTTGGACCAAAAACCACTTCCCAAAATAAACAATTATGAGGAAACTAACAAAAAAAGGAGGGAAGAAAAAAAAAGGCAACCTTCCAAAACCCCTTCCTTCTTTTTCTTTCTTTCGTCCTCTTTTGTCTTTTTCTCCGACAACAATCTACATAAAAATCTACTTACTGACGTTTCGGTGCTCTTACAACACCCTCTTCAAAGATGAAATTCTAAAAAAAATTAAAAATCATCACCTTTCATGAAAACGCAGAACTCTCCTCCATAAATGCTAATAGGAAACTAAAACAATTCTTTGTGTGTCTCTTCCTATTAACTACCTGAAAGACCCTAATGTTCATTCAATAAAATGTTAATTGTTTCGTAGAATCTAGAAACTTAAAGGAATTTCGCTGTGAAACAAGCCTTTAAATATAACCCATCATGCTGTCATAACAACCATTGTACTTCACCAAATCCGTTTTCAAATCGATTGAATATCCTCCCTCTCTTGTTATATATAACATCTCCATAAATTCTCTTTTTCCCTTATTACTTTCTGAGTGCAAAATCTCAAAATTATTCCAGTCAAAGTCATGATTAGTGTATTCCTTTCTATAATCAGACAAAAAATTATGGTAATTACACTTCCTCCCAAGATTCTTTTTGTGTTCTTTTACTCTAGTATTCAGAAGTCTGCCTGTTTGTCCCACATGAGGCATTTTGTACTTTTTAAAAATAAATTTATATATTGGATCTATAACTTAATTCATGCGGTTTGCTAAGAGATGGCGTAACTTGATTATTCATTATCATTACTATTCCAATATTCCGAACATGCCTTGGAAAGCTACTGTCATTGTGCGTCTATTTCAGTACATGCAATTCATTTGAAGCGTAAACAACATTAATTTTTTTTCACTCAAATATGTCGAACTTTGTGCCTGAAATAGTGTATTAGACTATAAGGGCAGAAAGTTCAGGGCTCTCAAATTTCTGCCCATGTAGTGTATATTATTTTTCTTGCTACCCGGTCGAAAGTATGAAAACAATTGCATGTATGCATTGGAATATATTAATGCCTGCCCCGACATTTGCGGCACGAGCGGAGCGAGTGCTGCTGGTCGGGAGGGGGGGGGGGGGCAGGCATCAAATACATTTATAAATTAAGGTTTAGATACACCCTTTGAAAAGAAATAATGTTTATTTTATTTTACATTAGCAGAGAGCGGACAAATTTTGACGCTTGAAGTTATTGACGCTTTTACTCCCGCTATTATAGAGGGCGCACATATAGCTTGACCAATGCATGAAATTTAGACTTTCTGCCGTAAAATTGGTGCCGCAACCACGTACTTTCAACCGAGGTAGTAAGAAATAGTATGTTACATCACAAGGGGCGAAACACAGCGATTGTAAACGAGTGCGAAGTTTGCTGCCCGAACGAAGAGAGGGCTGCAGCCACACGAGTTGCATTCGCTGTGTTTTGTTTCGAGTAATGTATACTATTTTTCATAGCAACTGTTTTGAGAATTTGATTTTCGGTACCTGTAAAGTGGGACGAAAGTGCGGTTTGCAACCCTACCTTTAAAGTTTTGCCCCTAGGGTTGAAAATCGCAGTTTCGTCCCGCTTCGCAGGTACCGAAAATCGGATTTTCAAAAGAGGCGCTATGAAAAAGTGTTTTTGTGGGGAGTTCTTCTTCATTACTTTAATATGAAGAAAACTGCTGCCGAAAGTCATCGTATTTTGGTGGAAGTTTATGGTGAATATGCTCTAGCTGAGCGAACGTGCCAAAAGTGATTTGCACTATTTAAAAGTGGTGATTTTCGCTTGGAAGACGAAGAACGTCCTGGGCAGCTAAAAAAGTTTAAAGATGAAGAACTGGAAGCATTACTCGATGAAGATTGTTGCCAAAGACAAGAAGAGCTCGCAGAATCTTTGGAAGTCACTCAAGCAGCCATTTCAAAACGTTTAAAAGCAGCCGGATACATTCAAAAGCAAGGAATTTGGGTTCCAAATGAACTCAAGCCGAGAGACGTTGAAAGGCGGTTTTGCATGTCCGAAATGCTGCTGGAACGCCACAAAAAGAAGTCATTTTTGAATCGGATTGTTACTGGTGATGAAAAATCGATCCATTACGACAACCCCAAGCGCAAAAAATCATATGTGAAACCCGGCCAACCAGCCAAATCAACGGCAAAGCCGAATATCCATGGCGCGAAGGTAATACTCTGTATTTGGTAGGATCAGAAGGGTGTGCTCTATCATGAGCTGCTAAAACCGTGTGAAACCATCAATGAAGAATGCTACCAAACACAATTAATCCGTTTGAAGAGAGCAATAGCCGAGAAACGCGCGGAATATGCGACCAGACACGAGGCAATAATTTTCCATAATGACAACGCTCGGCCCCATGTTGCTATTCCGATTAAAAACTATTTGGAAAACAGTGGATGGGAAGTTTTACCCCACCCGCCTTAAAGCCCAGACCTTACCCCTTCTGACTACCATTTGTTCCGGTCGATGCAGAACGCCCTCACTGGAATACGGTTCACGTCAGAACGGGGTATCAAAAATTGGCTTGATTCATTCTTGGCCGCCAAGCCGGCGCAGTTCTTTTGGGATGGAATACACAAATTGCCAGAAAGATGGGAAAAAGTCATAGCTTCAGATGGACAATACTTTGAGTAATACTATTGTACATGTTTTTTTTAAATAAACGTTCAAATTTTGAAAAAAAAGCCGCACGAATTAAGTTATAGATCCAATACTACACCACTTTTTAAAAATGTATTCTAGACATCTTTACCAAAACTTAAAAGTTTTTCCATCCCAAACGGTATTCTAAAAATTGACAGGATTTTAAACTTTTTTAACATAAACTGAATTGTTTTTGAAATTTGTCCAAAATATGGAAGAGCAATAGTATTATGTTCATCAAAGATTTCACTTTGTGTATCCGTGTCCACATTACTACCTTGCCTACTTTTGACTTGTTCAATTCTAATTTTTATATGTTTTTCAATCAAATCTTGTGGGTAGTGATTAAAAAATAAAATTATTCTAATATCTAAATTTTCTGAATGGAATGATTCATGAAACAAACAAACAGCTCTGTCAACTAGATTTTTAATAATAGCAACTTTATTTTAAAAGGGATGATTTGAGATGAAATTTAACAATCTACCAGAATATGTACTCTTTCTGTACCAATTGGACACTATTTTACCATTATGAAATTTAATCATTTCCAAGTCTGAAAAACTAATTGTATTGTTTCTTCCCATTTAATGGGTAAATTAAATTCTTGGGTGATAGTCGTTGAAAGTATCTATAACTGTTTGCAGCTTATCCAAAGTACACATAATAAAGTATCATCAACATACCGAAAATAAAAAATCACAACAAACCCCAACCTTTCAAAAACAGACCTTTCCAAATCTTCCATGACTATTTCAGCTAACATTGGAGAAATAACAGAACCTACACTCTAAAAACAAGTGTGTTACTTCTACACGTGAAATACGATAGTACACGGAGAAAAATAGTTGAAGTAATTTTACTCAACTTCCGATCAAATTTGGGACATAAGGACAAGTTAGAAGTTATTTAGTATCGCTGTATTTATTTGTGATATATTAAATGTTCGAAAATGAATCAAAGTTGAGTAAAATTCAGAAGTGTAGGGTGAAGTATGAAAGCGTGCATTAAAAATTTATATATATATATATTATTACTCGTAGTATAACTATAAAAGACCCATCTTTTATTAAATCACAAAAATAGTAGAGCTTTTCGTTCATTCTACTCTACGCTTCAATCGAGAGTTGAGTAAACCGTGAATCGCAAGATTTATTCCAACAGCTACATCTATTCACGCAGGAGCGAATGAAAGTAATCTGCGCCTTAGGCACACATAAAAAAATTTTAATTTCAAAAACTTAAATTCTTAAAATTAAATTGATATTATGAAAATTTAAACAAAAAAAAGTCGATAAGTGTATTACATAAAATATGAATTATCACATAAATTACTCAGGCAGAATAATTATTTGGAATTCGGAAATGTAAAATCCATATTTTGAAAATATAAAACACCGAAAATAAAAGAACCTTCTTTTAAATGTTTTTATACAAGATACTTCTTAATAATAATGCAATTTTCTAATCTACATTTGAAAATTTAGTTTCACTAAACTTCATACGTCGTTATAATAAAAATGTATACTAAATGTAATTTAATAATTATATTATATATATCAATAATCATATTTATAATAATTGATTAATTATATTAATTTTAAAAAATATTTTATTAATCATTTATTAAAAATGTTGATTTATTTTTACTTGAGTAAGGCTAAAATTTTTTATTGACGGCACTTACTCTCACAAGCTCTGAATAACTCATGCAGTCAGTGTATAAGAAAATGCCAAGTTTTATATCTCAGCATTGTAAGCGAGCGTGTGCGTGATTCGACGAAAGCGTATCGTACTATATATAAGTGTAGTTATTAGGTTTATATATGTAAGGTTATATGTTTAAGTGTATTTGTGAATTGAAATGTGATTGGCTACGTCTGAATGGTGTGAATGTATTTGTAAGTTGTTTATGTATGTACCGGATGACTATTGGCAGGCTCGAGGTAAGAATTTTTTTTTATTTGAGAGAACCTTACCATTGCCAGTTCAAATAATACGCCCGATGCTCATTTTACCCAACTAAGGTTTGAAGCACCTCAAGCGTCGGTGATATACTTATACATTTCATGTTAACCCACTGACGCATGTTGGTGCCCTGTCGTCGATAACGTTTTACTCAACTTACTATTCCCTATGTAACGCTTATTGTTATTCACTTTGGGTGAATTAGGTATATATCAAATTGATTTTACCCGACTAGGATTTAATAGATGTTCAAATGTCCTTATGTCCCAAGTTTAATCGACAGAGTTGAGTAAAATTACTTCAACTATTTTTCTCCGTGTAACTTTTTAGGCATTTGAAGTGTGTATTAAAAATACACATTACAAACGTAACGTTTAATTTTCAAACACTTTAACGTTCTGTACCCAAAATGTGTGTTAAAAATACACACTTCAAATGCCTAAAAAGTTACTATCGTGATTCACGTGTAAAAGTAACACACTTGTTTTTAGAGTGTATTGGAGTAACAAACTTTTGTTTATAGAATTTTCCAATAAATTTAAATTTAATAGAATTCATGATGAAATCTAATCATTTGAGACAATCTTTTTCATCTAACTTTGTTACAGCCTTATTGACCAACTTCAACAGAATATTCGGAAACATTGCAACAACTTCCAAAGAAATCATTACGTGACCATCAGGTATTGTCTTTGTAACTATAATCTTTTGAAATTCCCAAATATTTTTAACAGTATAATTTGACTTTGAAAATGAATTTTTTAGTATCATATTTAAATTTTGTTCTAAAAGTCTAGTAGTTGTATTAATAGTCGAAATAACTAGTCTCAAAGGATAGTTTTCCTTATGAATTGTTCTTAATCCATAGCATCTAGCCAAAACAGTATTAGTTGTATCAATATCTCTCCATCTAGTATCTTTGGTCGTGTTTTTGTATTTTAAGAGTTCGAATGGTTTACACTGATAGAAAGGAATGGCTGTTACAACGATATTTATGATTAATTTAACCTTACCTTATTGCTGGCATAGATACAGCAATATGAGATTTGTATTTTAACCATCCGATTATAACTAAATAAATATGAACGAATCAACCATATTATTAGTTGCTATGGAAAAATGTTTTGTTCGCCTTCCCATATTATATTTCTGATTCGACCAGTTTCACTTACAATATTTTGATTTCTGTATTCAACATCCTGCGTTGTTCAGAGAGACAAATTATTTTATAAATACAATTATAAATTCCCAACCTACAACCGAATGGCTAAAACTCCCGAATCATTTCTATCAGTGTAGAATCGTATCGAATTTTCGTAGAAGAAAATGAAAATCTTTCTATTAAGTAATTATATACTCTTTTTATTCCATAAATATACATATATAACAAGTTTTTGCGCTTCACGGAGAAAAGTAAACCTTAATGGTTACTCCCAAAACCGCAACAGTTTCCCGCAGCGGGAGAAAACAGTAGCGTTGACTGTTTAAGCGTCAGCGGTTTCGGAGGGCGCAGGAACTGTTACGGTGCGAGACTAGAACAGGAATCGCAGTAACTATTACGGTCCTGGCAGTAACTGTTACTGCAGTCGATCCGCAAACGTGTCCAACAGCGCAGTTTTCTATTCAGATATCATTTTAATGTCGGTTTTCGGTATATAACAAACCTGGCATGCGTATCTGAAAACCTCCGTAGAATGTGCTCAGCTCTTATATACAGTGGCGCCCTTGCCGATATTATATGGAACGAGAACTGCGCCGGGAGAACCCATTTCGGTATAGAGGAGTAACTGTTACTGCCAACGCAGTAATGATACCTCTAAATCACGTTCTGGTTTCGCGGAGTAATGGTTACGGTTAGTAATGGTTAAGGAGGAACTGTTCGGGCTATAGTCCAAGCAACAGGGAATTTGTTATGAAATTATTTATTTCAGAAAACGGACTGCGACAACAGAAGAAAGGTTAGTCATAGAGTAATTGTTTCATGTTTTGGACAACGAAATATGATTTATAAATTTTTTATCAACATTTAAGACCAAAAAATCGTACTTTTTTTAGTTTTTTGTTTATAACATTAAAGTTAATTATCCGATCTTGATGACATTCATTGAAAAACTGTAGACAATTGAATTGCGAGCAAAATGAGCCGTCGCTCGATCTGATTGGATAATTAGAAGTGGAAAAAATTCGGAAAACCCGGTAAATTTAGCTTTTGTTAAACAAATTAATATCTCAGTTAATTTTTAACTTTTTAGGTTGAGGTTTGGTGGAAAAGAAGCAGACTTTATACTCTTCAAATCTATAAAAAGCGGACACTTTAAGATAATAGGTTTCTGCGCTCTTGACACTTTCATTTATTTAATGCGATTAATTGTAAAATGCTGCTTGCCGCAGTGGTCCGATTTTTATTTTGAAAACGGCTTTTAAAAATATAAATCAAGCACAACAGAACGTCAATCTTGGTTTTTCGCTAAAATGTTGCAGTTTATTAAAAAAAGGCCCAAACATGGCTCCAAACGCCTGAACGCATCAAAGTGACTGAGTCATTATTATTATGACTTATTAATTTGTTTAACAAAAGCTAAATTTCCCGGTTTTTTCGAATTTTCCCAGCTTCTATTTATCCAATCAGATCGAGCGACGGCTCATTTTGTTCGCAATTCAATTGTCTACAACTTTTAAACTAATGTCATTGAGATTGGATAATTAACTTTAATGTTATAAACAAAAAACTAAAAAAAGTGCAATTTTTTGGACTTAAATGTTGATAAAAAATTTATAAATCATATTTCGTTGTCCAAAACATGGCAAAATTACTCTATGACCAACCTTTCTTCTGATGGCGCAGTCCGTTTTCTGAAATAAATAATGTCATAAATTATTCATAACAAATTCCCTGTTGCTTGGACTACTAAGACAGTAGCAAACGCAGAATAGTTACAACACAAAATTTCTGCCCAACAATTGAAAGTGCGCATGCAATAACCGCCTAGGCGCTCGGCCAGTAGGCCGAGTGGAGGGGGAACGCGATCTTTGCTCCGTTCGACCTACCGGCCGAGCGCCTATAGGTGGTTATTGCATGCGCACCCTCAATTGCGGTCAGCGCAGTAACCATTACGGTTTCGGTGGTAACTATTCAGGTTTACTTTTCTCCCTGTTTGAAGCGGCGTTCAAAGATTTAAAACAGCGACGACAATGTAAATTGAGAGCAAAACAATTCTTAAGCGCTGGGCTGACGTGGTCTTTGTGGGGGATGAGCTCGAGTGATAATTGAGGGAAGCGGTAAGGTAAATAGAGGCGACTGTAATTAGCAGTGATCTATATAAAATGATGTAAAGATAAACAATCTGCAGGCATTAATTAAAAATCTTGTAAATTATCTTGGCCTCTTACAGAATGAGCACGATCTCTTCTCCTCTTATTCTGATCATCATCCTCATCTGTATCATGAGAATAAAATTCATCAGATAATGTAGCTTCTTCTTCGGTGTCTCTTGGAGTTCCTGGGGAATCTCCAGGTTCTTCTACCAATTCTCCATCTCCGGAAATAAGGGAATCTGCTGGTGATCCATTCTCTTCTACAGCTCCATTACTCGCTCCATTGTATGTTAACATCGGCTAAAAATCAATATTATTACTGATTCTGAAATCAATTATTACTCTGACAAAATTTTCGGTATGAAATACAATTCAAAGTCGGATTGATTCGTATTTAAAACTTGGTTAGGATTCATTTATATTTAATCGGATTGAGGTGGATTTAATTTCGGCTCTGAATTGCTCGAATTAAATTCCTATCCGAAACTTTTACGAGAGTTTCTAAAAACTATTCCCTTACAGCAACGAGTGCTCCATTCTCTAACTATGAATCAGCAAATCAGTTAAAATGGGTTACTCTTCTACTTCAGTAAACATTTCACAGACAATTGGTAGTAGCTTATTGAAATACAGTAAAATTGTCACTTTACTGTCTGTACTGTACTGTACTGTACTGTCAATAAAATCCAAACGGTCAAGTAGATTTTACCGAGTAACTTTGGGACAATTTCACTATTTCACAGTAGAACTCCACTTATTGGCTTTGAAATTTAAACTTGAGTGAAAGAGTCATCCATTTTCAGCTATTTCATCAGTGAAGTCTCATTGATTCAAATTTAGAAATGCGATCTTACTCTCTAAACCTGAATCAGTGGACGGCAAATGATTTGCAGTGACTATTCACTGATGGCAGCAGCTATAAGTCTTTCACTGAGAATCAGTGAAATTCGACTGATGAATCAGTGAAATAGATTGAACTCACTTATTGAATCAGTGAAAGCTTCAGATTGGAGTAAAAAAAACCAGCAATATATTTTAACGATCGATGAACTCGTCTATTTTAGGCTAAACAACACTAAAACGAAATTACGTAATTATTATTATTTTTAAGAGACGATAAATTAGTAAAGTGTAGATGAAAGTTTTGAATTCGCGAATTCAAAAGTTATGTTCACGTGACGCGTTCACTGATTCCTCAGTGAAATCAAAGCACGGCACTGATTCATCAGTTGATATATTTTCACTGATATAATCAGTGATTATTCCACTGATTCAGGTTTAGAGAGTATCTACAGAACTATTATTATTTTTCAACTTATTTAAAGTCTGTGTTCAATAAAATATCTAAAAGTGGTAGTTTTTAAAGAAATTGATAGGAAAGTATAAGTTATTCCTTGTTTCTTGACGCCATAAAATGAAAAGGTTGTCTTCAATCGATATGAAATAGTATATTTCGTATCAAGTGCGGAAATATATATTAAAATACGTCTTTCCGCAATTGATATGAAGGATAGTTTTTGTTCGCTGTATACCGAAAGTTACCCGAGTTGGTCGTTTTGCGTGAGGAAAATTGATTTTCCCGCACTAGTGCGGTACAATTTAAAGTTTGCTTTACTTTTCAGCGCGCTTAAAATCTTACCGCACTAGTGCGGGAAAATCAACTTTCTGCGTGCTAAACGATACTGACAAGGCTAACTTTCGGTGTACAGCGGGCAAAAATTTATTTTCCCAACTCGTCTAGTGAAAATTGTACTTTCACCGTCTGCTTTGAGACGGGAAAATGGTTGATTTCGCAACTGCTGCTATTATCCCCACAAGTGGAACAAATAGACATTTTCCCGTCTCAAAACAGATGGTGAAAGTACAATTGTCACTAGACGTCTGAGGGGAAATAACGTGTTTGACACGTAAGGAACAAGCGATTGTCATATACTCATTGTCAATTGCTCGTTTTCCCCACTAGTAAAACAAATAGCTATTCCATAATCTGCTTGACATATACTCTATGAATATATAAATTAAAATGGCGTGCCATCGGTACATTATGAAATACCGTCTTTATTGCTGGGGAAGTAATTTTTCATGAAAATGGAAAATTTAAATATTTTTATTTTTTGTAGAAAAAAATTCTTGCGTATCGTTTTTTAAACTAATTATAATAGCTTCTATTATAGTTCTTGACGTTGAAAATATTAATTTTTTATTTTCTTTAAAAGCTGTTATTTTTTTTGTTTTAGAATGCGAATACAATTTCTTTGTGAAAATTATTTGTACTTAGAAATTATCATAACTTTAATTTCACTGTCATTAAAAGAGAAAATCGGAAAAAATGTAGAGTAAGCCACTAATTCACTTTAGTAAAATTTTTTGCTTATTATTTAGTGACTTTCTATTAATTTCATTAATATGCGTAAACTTTTTGGAAACTAATTAGTAGAAATTTCGACTAAATTGAATAAGTGGTTCCCTTACTACTATTTTATCTTTAGAGAGTTATTCCAGGGATATCGAAATTTTCACTTTTTAGGATGTCCTGCAGATAGAGTATTTTTCTGAGATAACATTGTATATAAATATCTTCCAATATCTTTCCAATGAGTCTATAATTTACTTTCGTAAATGTTTATAATTTTATCATTTTCTATATTCATTTCAATTGTAAAAAAAATGTCTTTTTAATAATCATCATTATCAATTAAAAATTTCTAGCTGTAGAAATGTTCACTAAAGTGAATCAATGTTTTACTTTTCACTAATCTATATTTAAAGATAATTTTCTGATCTGTCACTAATAAACAGGTGAAAACTAGTGTGATAAGTCTTTTTCATTCCATAATTCCGAAAGTTTGTAATTTTTTTACAATTTGCGCGAAAGAAAAATTTTTCGGTAGAAATAATTTATTACAGAGATGAAAATATTAGCTTTGACATAATAATTAAATTAACAGGAAGTAGATACTCTGTCCATGGCATTCAACAGATTTCCGCTATAGAAGAATTTTATCGTAGAAAATATTCATTATTCAGAACGAATGTCTTCTTATCTTCTTGTATGAAAATTATGTAGTATTTAATCTTGGACATATTTTTACTTGCATCACCAGCCTATTTCAAAATTCATAAATACATTTCTTGTTTGCTTCCTTTTAGTTATATTTCAAAATACATAACATAAAAAAGTTATTAATTAATGAACACTTTCTTTTCTTCCTTCAGGTTCGATTTCAGAATTTTCCATTTTAAGAGCTTCATGAAAAAACTCAATTTGTACCGTGACATGCTCAATATTATATTGACCCTTGATAAATGATTGGCCATTTTTTACAATTGACATGGAATCAGGTCCTACTCTCGAGGAAGAAAGAATTTTTGCACAATTGAGGGGATCTGCCACCTTTAATATTTTTTAAATCTAATTTTATTTATTTTAAGTAACTTTATTTAGAAGGGTTTTGGGGGTTTTAAACAATTCCAGCACCTTTATGCAATTTTAAAATGAAAATTTTGAATTTTTGGGCCTTTTTTCATTAACATTTTTTGACTGTTTTTCAACCAATTGTCATGATTTTTTTCATTTTGTTCCTTACAATGTGTAACAAAAACTTTTTGAATATAGAAAGTACTCTAGCTAAAAAAATGACTACAAAAAACTATTTTTTCCATATTTAGGGATATTTTTATTCATTTTTATATTTTATTTGTAACTTTTTTTAAGTCACAAAAAAGTGTCAAAAAACGCCCAAAAAACTCGAAATTTTCAGTTTAAAAATACATAAAGGTGCTGGAATTCAAAAAATCTTATATGGAAGGTCTAAACACAAAAAATAAAAATATTAAAGGTGGTTTAAAAAAATATTAGTCAATTATTCTTATTAAAAATAAATAATAAAATATGATGGATTAGCTTAGTCAGTGAGACATTTAATAATAAAAAAATATTAGTTATTCAATCAATTTGTCGAAAAATAAATTACAATACTTGCCATTATTTTGGAAAATCGTTCCTTACGAAGAGGAGGCTTAGGATCAAAGAGAAAACACATATGTATACACTACTATTTATATATGTACATCTAGAAAGAATAAAAGCAACCATGAATGTCAACAGCACTGATTTGACTGACAGAAAATAGAGAAACCCTCCGGAGAACCAAATTTGTGAGGGCGGAGCACAGTGTTCGTGGGTGGAGCTCTTCCTTGGTCCATCCCATCTTGAATCCATACATGCAGCATCCCTTCCTTATCTATACTCTTACATAATCTGCTAAAAATGGAAATTACAGTATGTTTTTCATTTTTTTAAATTGAAAACAAAAGAAATAAAGAACTTCTATTATTACTGCACTCAGAAAAAAGATTTGATTGAATCAAAGAAAATTATTTGTTTGAAAGACTTCCTTTGATTTAAAGAAATGATTTATTTAAATTGAATAAAACTTGTTTGATTCAAACATACTCCCAGAAAACACTTTCTTTGAATTGAAGAAAGTTTTGTTGATTCAAAAAAATGTTCTTTAAAGTAAACAAATCTATTTCTTTGGATCAAAGAAAATTATTTGTTTGAAAGACTTCCTTTGATTTAAAGAAATGATTTATTTGAACTGAATAAAACTTGTTTGATTCAAACATACTCCCAGAAAACACTTTCTTTGAATTGAAGAAAGTTTTGTTGATTCAAAAAAATATTCTTTAAAGTAAAAAAATCTATTTCTTTGGATCAAAGAAAATTATTTGTTTAGAAGACTTTCTTTGATTTAAAGAAATGATTTATTTGAACTGAATAAAACTTGTTTGATTCAAACATACTCCCAGAAAACACTTTCTTTGAATTGAAGAAAGTTTTGTTGATTCAAAAAAATGTTCTTTAAAGTAAAAAAATCTATTTCTTTGGATCAAAGAAAATTATTTGTTTAGAAGACTTTCTTTGATTTAAAGAAATGATTTATTTGAATGGAATAAAACTTGTTTGATTCAAACATACTCCCAGAAAACAGTTTTTTTGATATACGGTCAAAGAAAAAATTTCTTTGAATTGAAGAAAGTTTTGTTGATTCAAAAAAATATTCTTTAAAGTAAACAAATCTATTTCTTTGGATCAAAGAACATTTTTTTGAATTAACGAAACTTTCTTTAATTCAAAGAAATTTTTTCTTGACCGTATATCAAAGAAACTGTTTTCTCAGTGCAGTATCTTTGAACCAAATATGAATTTGTCGAAATCAAATCAAACCTTATATCAATGCATTAATTTATTTGTTTTGGAGAAAAATTTATTTAATTTAAAGAAATATTTGTTTGGCCTAAAGATATTTTGTTTGAATCAAACAAATATTCTTTAATTCAAATGAATCTTTTGTTTGAATAAAAAAATTCTTTTTAAGTAAAATATTATCTTTCATTTCATCAAATTTTTTTTCTCAGTGTGGATATGTGTATAATAATAATAATTAGCAATTAATTAAGTAACAGAAAAAATTTTCTCATGTTTAATCCTTTGTTCTAAAAAGGTACAAAGCATGGAAAGCAAGAAAAGGGAGAAAATCAATATTGAATTAAATTAAGGAACAGAGTCTGCAATAATTGTTTCCATAACGGAAGTTAATCCGCGTCCAAGTAGGATTTAAATACTTTATCAATTTCAAGATTTCGGACCAATTAACAGAAAGATAATGATTCATGTTCTTGAGCAAGTCTTTTTAAAAAGTTCTGAAATATTTAAATTAACATGACAACAAAAAATTTCTCATTCACATTTTTATGGAAAAAGTGTTCTTTTGAGGTAGTTCGATCACAAAAAATAGGGCTTAGGCAAAAATACATTATTTTGCTTTCAAGAAAAGCAATATTATTATTGAAGGAATCATTTAAAACAGAAAAAATTATTTTCCATGAAACAAAATTCGTAATATAGAAAAATTATATATTTGAAAATTTTTATTTTGGCCTGAATTTTTTTTCTTATCGCTTCATACAAAATTTTTAAAAATTATGTGATTCTAATAAATCATGAATCATTTTTTTAGGGAATAGATTCTCCATAACTTTACTGTTTCCAATTGTTGAAAATAATTTCTTCAATGGCTGAAACCATTAAAAACAATTTTCATAAACAACATTTTTATAAACAAATTGCTGAATTTGATGTTAATTGATTCAATTTCAAAATTGGAAACAATTAAGTTATAGAGAATCTTTTCCCTGAAAAAATGATCCATAATTTATGAGAATCGCATAATTTTTAAAAACTTGGTATAAAACGATAAGAAAAAATGTTCGGGCAGAAATAAAATATGTAAAATAGATTATATTTCTATGCTTCAAATTTTTTTTCAGGGAAATTTATCTTTTCTATTTTAAATGATTCATTCAATAATAATATTGATTTTCTTGAATGCAAAATTATGTATTTTTGTCTGAGGCCTAAGTTTTGTAGCAGAACTACCTTAAAATATCAATATTTTGATCAAATTTTCATGGGAAATATCAAGAAACAGATTGGAATTAATATTTTTGTAAATTATAAGAAATTAAATGCGATCCTCTTAAATTATAATGATCTACAATGAAAATATGTTTAAAAATATTAAACTTTGTCAAAATAATCAAGATTCTCCGAAACTTGGCCGCACCCAATTTTCGAAAATTAATTTTTTAATGCCCAAAATCAGAAAAAAATTCTGTTGAACAATCATTTCAAAACAAATAAGTACGAGGATTGTACAATATTTTTGAAGTAGAAAAGAAAGTTAACTTTGAAATTTTCACAACGACCATATACAAAATTTAAAAGTTATTATACAATTGAAAACATAATTAAGGTATAGAAATTTTGCAAACTGATATCATTTAAACTAAGAAATCAGATTCACTAAATGAAAAAATATATATTGTTGTTATTTATCCAACCAAATTCTTTTCTTGTCCTATCAAAAAAATATTAAATTAATAAAATTTGTATTATTTATTCAAAAAAAAAAATATTTTGTTGGTACAACAATGAAAATTTGGTTACACTATTTTTTTCTCAGTCTAAACTTTTAATATTAAAATTCTCTTAAATTTATAGAATTTTTTCAAACTCAGGATATAACTTTTTATATTATTCAATGCAATATTAATAATCATTTTTATGTATTCTTTATATAATAATTACAATTGAAACAGAATTTAATAAACTGACTAAATCTACTCACAGAAAAATCCTCCCACTATTTATTGGGAAGGAGCAATAAAAATAACAAAAAAGTCAATGAATAAAATCTACAGTATAAATTTAAAGTAAAAAAGAAAGTTAACTTTGAAATTTTCACAACGATCTTATTCAAAACTTTATAGTTATCACACAATTGAAATTATAAATAAGATATAAAAATTTTGCGAACTGATATCATTTAAACTAAGAAAACAGTTTCACCGAATCAAAAAAGAAATATATTTTTGTCATTTATGGAACCAAATTCTTCTCTTGTCCCACCAGAAAAATATTAAATTAATAAAATTTGTATTATTTATTCAAAAAAAAAAAAAAAAAATGTTTTGTTGGAACAAAAATGAGTAATACTAATTTTTGTTTTTGTTTTATTATTTTTTATTTTATTACTTTAATTAAGTTCGTAAATCATGCATAGAAATTTGGTGAAAAACTCATGAAAAAGTGAAGGCCTGGTGTTGGATGACCAAAGGAGAAGTGGTTTTTCGCACTAAAAAATTTTTCCAGATTGCGCTCGTGATAGTGTGAGGTTGTCAACCACAAACAACACATAAACACCCTCAAGACCACCAAAACACAAGAACCACGAAAACCCACAAAAACACAAAAAAAACAAAACAAAAACACAAAAAACACAAAAAAGAACAAAGGAGCCAAAAAACAACAGTTACAAAGGGTCAGAGTTAATTAGAAGGAAGAGATTTCACAAAAAAACAACATTAATCACTTTTTAAAATTCTAATCACTTCACTGATCTGGACCAAGATAGTGGCGTTGAAATGTTGAAAAACACAAAAGAACACACACTCACTGACAGGGGTATATTTGACACAAAACACCGATTAAATTAAATAAATCTACCCCTGTCAGTGAGTGTGTGTTCTTTTGTGTTTTTTCGTATTTTTGTGTTAAAAGGTGTTTTTTAGTGTTTCTTGGGTTTTTTGTGTTCTCTCTTTTTCCAAAAAAAAGAAAAAAATACATTTCAATGCCAGTATCTTGGTCCAGATTGGTAAAGTGATTAGAATTTAAAAAAGTGATTAATGTTGTTTTTTTGTAAAATATCTTCCTTCTAATTAACTCTGACCCTTTGTAACTGTTGTTTTTTGGCTCCTTTGTTCTTATTTGTGTTTTTTGAATTTTTTGTGTTATTTCTGTGTTTTTCGTGTTTTTTGTGGGTTTTCGTGTTTTTTCGTGGTTCTTGTGTTTTGGTGGTCTTGAGGGTTTTTATGTATTGTTTGTGGTTGACAACCTCACACTCTCACGAGCGCAATCTGGAAAAATTTTTTAGTGCGAAAAAATGCACCTCTCCTTTGGTCGTCCAACACTAGGCCTTCACTTTTTCATGAGTTTTTCACCAAATTTTTATGCATAATTTACGAACTTAATTAAAGTAATAAAATAAAAAATAATAAAACAAAAACAAAAATTAGTATTACTCTTAGGTTACTAAATAACTCATAAATTGCACTCAATTCAGGTTAATTATTAATGATTAATTGTTAAGGTTTATTTTCTAAAGCGGTGTCGATACATTAATGTTTTTATTCTTTAAAAACAAATCTGGCACTGAAGTGGCCCCACATCTGTGGCCGAAACGTTTTCCACTTTGAAATTTTATAGTTCCACCGCCTAAAAGGTTTGGAAAAAAGTAACTGACCCCATGCCGATTCAATTATCATATATTTAATACTATGGGTCAATATAAAAATTCAAAACATGTACAGGAACATGCCTTGCAATAAACTTATAATATTAAAATTCTCTTAAATTTATAGAATTTTTTCAAACTCAGGATATAACTTTTTATATTATTCAATGCAATGTTGATATTAATCATTTTTATGTATTCTTTATATAATAATTACAATTAAAACAAAATTTAACAAACTGACAAATCTACTCACAGAAAAATCCTCCCCCAATTTATTTGGAAAGAGCAATAAAACTAACAAAAAAAGTCAATGAATAAAATCTACAGTACAAATTTTCCCAAACAATTAAATTCCTATTAAGGTTCGGACGTATCATTGTGGCAGGAAGTATAAAAAGTGCAACCCTACTTTGAATCTAAAACCATATGTATCATATTAGGGGTGACTAAAGTCACGAGGCGACCCTAGATGCAGTCAAGTGACCACCAGTCACGTGTTGCTTTATTGTGACACTCGGAGGGGGGGCTAAGGATTTTCTGGAGTGATGAGCCTACGAGGGTGTCATCCTGCGAACCTGATTAAATCATTCAATCTTTAATATATTCTTTGCTACGCCATTACCAGGCAATCTGCGTGGGAGCAGGTCCCATATGGAAAAAACCTGCTCCGGTTACTTTCGCTAATTAAGTTATTAACAATATTGTAAAAAGTTATCGTGATACTATCAATGGACTCGAGTACATAACCCTGGCGAAAGTTTCGGATTGGAATTCAATTCGAATGAATCAGAGCTATTCTGAAATCTATTTCCGAATCGATCAGAAAAGCATTTTGAATTTCTCTCGATGCAAATTGGTCAAAAATCAATCTGACTCAATCCGGTTTAATTCAATAGAAACCTAGAGTCTGATCTGAAACAAGTTTTCAATCAGAATCGATAAGAAAAATCAAAAATGTTTATCAAAAATGTCTATCTAAAATGCTTTCTTAATTATTAATCCCAGAGACATTATTGATATTAAAATACATGATATAGATCCTGGCGAAAGTATCGGATTGAAATCCATTCCGAGCGAATCAGAACTATTCCAAGCTATTGTGAACTCTTTTTCCAAACCAATCAGAAAAACGTTTTGTATCTCGTTTGATGAAAAACCCTCCAAAATCATTCTGACCTAATCTGATTCAATTCGGATGAATCTTAATTAATCCGAATCAATCCGAGCTCAGATTGATCCAAACATAATTTTTAATCCGCATGAACTCGAATGGATCCGAGGTCGGAATGATTCAGATTTATTCCTATTGGTTCGGATTGATTTCCCGGATAGAATCGGAATAAATCGGATTAATTTTTGCCCGTTTTTCATGAAACGAGTTGCAAAACGTTATTCGGATTGGTTCGGAATGATTAGGAATGGCTCTGAAACAGATTTCGGAACGGTCGGATTGAATTCCTTTTCAAAACTCCCGCCAGGAAGATTGTCTTTTGAAATAAATACAATAAATTATCTGAAAAAAAGAAATATTTTGTAATAAATAAAAAAATTTACTGAATCGGTTAGAAATAAATCTAAATCAATCCAAATGAATTCAATTCAAACCTAGACTTTGACCTAAATGAATCCGAAACAAGTTCTCAATCTGAATCAATACGAAACTGGTACAAATCAACCCAAAACAAATTTCATAAACATACATTCAGAGTCTGATATTGACATACAGACAAAAAATCTTTTTTACTTAAAATTACTGCAGTATGTTATGAAAATCTTACCCAGTACCGAGAAATTATTTTAATTAACAAACTACCATATATTCTTATAAATAAATTATGTTATCAAATACTCAATTATTATATTTTTACATAGGAAAAAATTTACATTACAACAATTTACACATTATTTGCAGTAATTTACATGAAAAAGTACATTTATGTTCCTTTAGTGCATATATGCATATTTTTAATCGTTTCCAAGTCTATACAATTTTCATTCCACAATTCAAAAAATGATTTTTTGACTGCCATACACTGAAAGTTAGCCTTGTCGGTATCGTTTTGGGAGCGGAAAGTTGATATTCCCGCACTACACTGAGAAAAAAATGTATCCAACAAAACTTTTTTTGTTATCCTGACAAAATATTTTGTTGTCCCAAAAAAACATTTTGTTTAAGTAACAAAATTTGATTTATATAGCAAAATGTTTTGTTGGCACAACAAAAGAATTTTGTTAGCTAAATGCTAAGAAAATATTTTTGTTGATTTTACAAAACTGTTTTCTCAGTGTGGAGCGGTAAAATTTCAAGTGTGCGAAAAATTAAAACAAACTTAAAATTTTACCACACTAATGCGGAAAAATAAAATTTCCGCACGAAAAACGACACCGACTCGGCGAACTTTCGGTATACAACGAACAAAAAATATCGTTCGTATTACGTGCGGAACGTATTTTAACGCAAGAGCGAGTCGCGACTTTTCATCTTTACATAATTGATTGTAAAAAAAGAATCAGAAAACCCACCTCGAAGGGTCTTCGCAAAATGAAATCAGCTTTAATTTTGAAAAAAATGTTTAAATTGGAAAAAATTGTGACCTGTAGGCTTATTCGTCTAAGAAAATCCAGTTTTGTCCCACTGTGCGTCCTAATGTTTTTGTCATTTTACCTTTTTTGGACATCCTGAAAATGTTGTCCCAATTTTTAAAATTATGGATATTTTAAGGAACCCAGAGGATATTCAAAGAAATCGTCCCGACGTTCGAGGGGTATTATCATTCAAAACTTTTTGGATCTTCTAAAAAATGTACTAAAGACATCTCTAGAATGTCCCCACGATATCCATATATCCTGGTGATATCCCCTAGATGTCCTTTACATCCTCTAGGGTTGACCAATTTATCGTCCGCATCTCGCATATTCGAGCATGATTTGATTAACGCGCTTCGCGCTCCTTAATATTTGAAATTAGAAATAGACCATTTTTACGTATCATTTTTTCCATATTTCGTATATTTTGGCGGGAAAATTAAATTTTTGATTTTCATGAAAAGTTTTTTGGTGAATAAATGAAAGGATATAACTCTTATGGAAAAATGTCCAAGACCAAAGTTTTAGACCTTTTTAAAACGAACAATTATCTTCTCTAACATTTTTTTCGTCTCCGTTCTATTTTGGCGGGAAAATTGAATTTTTAATTTTCTTAAAAACGTTTTTAATGAATAAATGGAAATATGTAACTCCTATGAAAAAATAGTCAGAAGCTAATTTGTAGATCTTTTGAAACGAACAATTTTCTTTTTTTGACATTTTTTTCGTGTCTCGCATAGATTTGATGCAAAATAGAATTTTTCATTTTTGATAAGGTTTTTTACAATTAAAACGAAAACTACGAGTCCGATCAAAAAGTTCTCTCAAGTAAATCTGTATATCTTTTTGAGATAAACAATTTTGTCCAAACATTTTTTTCGTATTTCGTATAGTTTGATTGGAAATCAAAATTTTTTATTTTTAAGCTATCGGATCCACAGACGTGGAACAGACACACGGACAGAAACTTTCATAAAAACCGTTTTTTCTGCCTCAGGGAGTATCAAGTGCGGAAAGGCGTATTTTTAATGCAAGAGCGAGTCGCCCGTTAAAATACGTTCCGCACGTGATACGAAAGATATTTTTTGTTCGCTGTATACCAAAAGTTAGCCGAGTCGGTCTCGTTTTGCGTACGGAAAGTTGATTTTCCGCACACATAAAATTTTACCGTACTAGTGCGGGAAAATAAACTTTCCGCACGCAAAAGGACGCCAACAAAGCTAACTTTCGGTGTACGGTGGACAAAAAAATATTTGAAAATATAAAAATTTTAGAATTTAACTATACTGAATTTTATGAAAGATACCTTTTCTGATATCAAAGGGTTTTAAATTGTCTTTTTCACGGAAGGATAAGATTATTAATCCTTTCCAGTTTCCGAATTTAAGAACTAATCTCTCATCAATTTGTTTTTGTAATCTAAGGGATTTAATTTTTCATGGGAGGTTGTGGTACGAACAACTTAACCTTGGACTTTATGGGGAAAAGGGTGTGAAAAGGTGGAACTGATTCCTGAATCCTGAGGGCTAGAGGGCGGAGCATCCCTTATCAGTAGAGAACACTCAAAGCTCACCAAACCAAACAAGGTCCAGAGCTGTTTCCCTTGGCTTTGAGAAAACATAAAAGCTGTCTTAGCTCGTAAATTTTATACTCAAAATTTATTTCCAACCATTATCAATCAAAATTGCACCAGTTATCTTATTATTGTTATTAATTTTTGCATTGTTTTTTTAATATACTAATAGTATAGTGTTGTAAAACTAAAATTCCAAAGAATTATGGCATATCTTTTCCTTATCTTCTCTATCATTCACAAAAGAAAGTACTCTGATAATATTCAGTTAGCGAGAGTTAAGATAAGAAAAGTAGAAACTAATCACACAGTTCCTCGAATTTTTAATTTTATCTTGCAGACTTCCATTGTACTTAAATCTTATTTTATCTGAGCAGAGTTAAATTTGTCTACTCTGAAAATATTCAAATCTGCTTTCTAAATTTTCAAAATACCATATTTTTTTGAAATTGGGTTCGAATTTTATCATAAGAAACTAATGATAATAAATTGGATGAAGTGAATTTCCTAAAATTTAAATGTCATGCAATCAAATATTTTTTTGTCCACCGTACACCGAAAGTTAGCCTTGTCAGTATCGTTTGCGTGCAGAAAGTTGATTTTCCCGCACTAGTGCGGTAAAATTTTGAGTGTGCGGAAAATTATGGCAAACTTAAAATTTTACCATGCTAGTGCTGGAAAATCAACTTGGGTGTCTTTCCGAAAAGGTCTGACCTCTGTTCTTTTTGGAACTACGTATACTTACGTAATTTGATGCGCTGATTACGAATATCATAGTTAAATATGGCGAAAATTTGAATTTAATGATGAAAACCATAAAAAACCCATAAAATTATGGTTTTTTTCATTTGTTTTCGTAAATAATGGGAATTGTTGTTCTTTGAATGCATTATTCCGCTTCCTTCATCGTGTGTTTAAAGTGTGTGTGTGGGGGGGGGGGGGGGGGGGCATGACTGAATACTGTATCATTGTTCTTTTCATGCACTATTCTGCTTCTTTCATCTTGTGTTGAAAGGGGGGGGGGGTGACTAAATACTATAGCATTGTTGTTCTTTACGTGCACCATTGTGCTTCCTTCATCGTGTGTTGAAAGTGTGGGGGGGGGGGTGACTAAATACTATAATTCTGCTTTCTTCATGATGTGTTGAAAGTGTGGAGGGGGGCATGACTAAATACTGTAGAATTGTTGTTTTCTGCATGCACGATTCTGCTTCCTTCGTGTTTAAGGGGTGGGGGGGGGGGGGGTGACTAAATACTGTAGTATTGTTGTTCTTTGTATGCAGAAACCTGTTATTGCCAGTATATAAATGTTTTTAGAGGAAAAATGTACTCTACACAAAAGATGTATTTTTTTATGCTCTACAATTTTTATTTGAAATATTTTTCAAAATTTTTATTATTTACAAAAATAAAAGGAAAAAACCATGATTTTATAGGTTTTTTATGGTTTTCATCATTAAATTGAAATTTACGTCAATTTTCATTATGATATTTGTAATCAGCGCATCAAAATACGTAAGTATACGTAGGTCCAAAGGAATCGGAGGTCAGACCTATTCGGAACTTTATCCATCAACTTTCCGCAGGTAAAACGACACCGACTCGGCTAACTTTCGGTATGCAGCGAACAAAAAATGTCGTTTCGTATTTTATTTCTCTCTAAAAAAGGCTAAATGTGAGTTATATGTTAATAGTATTCGAAAGAATTTAAGAGAATATTATTGCTTTTGGAAGTTTTAAACTTTCTTCTTTTTATTCAAAGGTGTAGTTTTACAAATTTTTTCAACCCTTATCAGTCACACTTATGGGAGTTTCCTAACGGACCCCAAGCATTTTAAGGTGCTAAATGGCACAGTGTATATTATTTTCAAATGTAGAAAATATCAGACTATTCTTTAAACCCTTTAGGATAAGGATAAATCGATTTATTTTAATTTTTAATACACTTCAAAAAATCGTGAAAAAAGCTTTTCGAAACTTTTGCTGAGGTTCATTGGGCCCCTGGTGACCATTAAGGTTTAAAACGATATAAAATAGAATAAATAGTAAAGAAAGAAAATACTTCAAAAATATTTTTTGACCAGTATTTGATTACAAAAATTTACAAAATTCCTTAACTTTTCCAGGTTTAGCCAGTTTTGTAGTGAACCTGCGTTATCAATACAAGTGATGTTTCCTTTTCAATTTTGAATAGCATATATGTTTCTGAGGGAGAGAAGGCTAATAATGGAATTAATATGGGGTGGCTGGTCGGTAGCGATAAGGAAAATTGATTTCATCCCTGAACCTACTCTTCTCTACAGGACCGATCCGAATACTGGGATTTCGTTTGACGTTCATGGGACACTGCGCAAACCAAAGTGGCACGCCTCTTTTTCTATTGGCACACCCTTTATAATTTATATATCACAAACCCCCTCTTACATATTGAAAATTACACCAGCGATAAAAATAAACCCTATATTTTGATTTGATAATCTCCTTCGACTTTTAACATTTTAACTTTCTCATATTTTCATCAATTGACCATTATTCCAACTTTTTTATATCTTTTATCAATACAAATATATATATATATATATGGGTCATTCCATGCGTAATTTACACCCCTAAACTTTCTTTTCGAAAAAAATGTTTTGTTGTGTTCTATGTTCAAAAATAATTGACACGTATTTTTTTCTTCAATATGATATTTGAAAATTTTGAAAAATGATTCCTCAAAATTTTGAAAGCGGAAAATTTGGGTCTGCTTTTTTAAAAAATACGTGGTATTATTTTGCTATCGTTTGACTATCATTTGGCCCCCTATTGCTTATAACAAATGTTTTATGAATTTTTTAAGATCGATAAAAACAAGAAAAAATTATTTTTTTCAAAGTTCCGCCACTTTGAAAACTTTTTCTTCGTATCTTACACATTTTTTTTTTAAAACTAATTAAAAAAAAAAGTTATGATACGAAATTGTTTACTACATGAAGATCCGCAAATTGTAGTTGCAACATTTTTATAGAAGATGTTTATTTTTATTTTAATTTTAAAAAATACTATTAAAAATCCAAAATTCAATTTTTCAACAATAATATGTGAAATACGAAAAAATGTAAGTTTGCAAAATTATTCATTTCAATAAGTTCTACAAATTTTGTCTGAAATAGTTTCTGATGAAATGAATATTTTTCGTTTACCATTAAAATTTCAAAATTCCATTTTGTTAAACAAAAAACGTCAGATACAAAAAAAGTTTTGGTGGAAAATGATTTGCCTGAATGAGGTCTACAAATCCTCATCAGGACATTTTTCGACAGGATGTATATTTTATGTTTTGGTTTTAAGAAACAGTTTCTCATAAAATGAATAAGTATTTTTCGTTTTAGTTTCAAAAAATACGATTAAAAATACAAAATTCAATTTCTCAACTATAATATGTAAAAATATTCAAATATTGTTGATGTTCTTAGTTGGCTTTAGGGTCCAGAAAAATGTAACTCAAAGTTTCATATTTTCAAATGTTTCGACTCAGATTGGACTCCTCATCAGTGAGAATTTATTTCTATAAAAAATACAAAGGAAGGAACTTAAAACATTTGCACGTGTGACCGATAAACATTGTTGTAAAAAAGTCCAACTAAGAACATCAACAGTATTTGAATATTAACACTAAGGGTCGATATAAGTCTTGTTTCACTATAATATGTGAAATACGAATAAAACGTAAGTTTGCGAAATTCTTCGTTTCAATAAGTTCTACAAATTTTGTCTGAAATAGTTTTTGATAAAACGTAAATTTTTCATTTTAATTTTAAAAAATACGATTAAAATTCAAAAATTCCATTATTTCAGCAAAATATGTGTGATACGAAAGAAACGTTGAGTTGGAAAATTATTTGCCTAAATGAGGTCTACAAAATCTCAATATCAAATTACAGGAAATAAACTTATATGCATGCGAACAATACAATACCGAGCACGAAGCGCGAGTCCCAACAGAACGGAGCGCGAAGCACGACGTTCAAACATTTCGGAGCGCGAAGCGCGACGATTGAATCGGGTACTCTAGGCGAGCTCAAATTTGCGAGCTGCGCGCGTAACGCGCGACGATAATGCTCCCGCGAAGCGAGTAGATTTTTTAAAAATAATTAATTTGGATTTTGACTTTTTTCAACTTTTAACATTTAACAATTTTTCCAATTCTGGTTCAATCGAAAAATGTTATGAGAATAATAAGTAAAGATTGAAAAAGTTACTTTGCATAAATTTAAACTATTATCTAGTCACGTGGTCCGTTTGGTCCATAGCCTTGAAGTATAACATTAATTTTTATTCACAAAATCAATGATTTTCATCCATAATGATTATATAATTTTTTATTTTCTATATTAAATGTATTACTTTTATCAAAAAACTTTAATAAAATATCCTGCCGTATTTTTTGGGTTATTTTTCCCCATAATGGATCATTAAAACTGAATTTTTCTAACAAAAGGTCACGTGTATAAGTAGTTTAGACTCGTTGATTCCTAGTTTTTATTCATCGTCACGAGCAATCTAGCCACAAGTCACAGTCCCTGTGGGAAACCACTAAGAGTTCACAGAACCCTAAACGATTACAAATTTAGACAACATTTCCTAAATTTTAGTAAAAATTAAGTTTCATATAAAATCATAAGACTGAGAAACAATAAAATTTTTAGAACTTATTTTTTCCGTGCAAGTCAACTCCATTTGAAAATTTGAAGAAAGTGTGTTATACATTAATTTTTTGTCAATTCAACTAAATTTATATTTAATGCAATTAAAAATAAATACAAATATCAAAGAAACAGATTAAATTAATTTTTTAAGTATTAAAGCATTTTTATACTTCTTTGAAAGTTTCATTCTCAACATAAATGAGAAGGTATTAGTTTCATGTGAAAAATGTCTTTCAAAATTTTTATCGAATCTTTAGGTTTTGAGACCCCCTGAGTCAGAAAGAACGGTTCATTAATCTCTACTAAATCTCCTAAAAACACTTTTCGATTAAGCCAAAATAAGGAAAGTTAAAGTATGTTAAAATTTGAAAAAAGTCAATATCTAAATACCATTTCCCAGTTAAATCATACGAGATCGAATAAGGGTTATCATACAAAATTGTTTAATACAAAAAGATCTGAACATTTGAATCATAAAATTCTTTTAATTTTAGTTTAAAAAAATACAATTGAAAATTCTATTCTTTAACAATAATATGTGAAATACGAAAAGAAATGTAAGAATGCAAAATTGTTTACTTTAAAAAGGTCTGCAAATGTTGCCTGATTCAGTTTCTCATAAAATGAAAATTTTTCGTTTCAGTTTCAAAAAATACGATTAAAAATACAAAATTCAATTTTTCAACTATAATATGTGAGATACAAAAAAAGTTTTGGTGAGAATTGATTTGCCTGAATGAGGTCTAAACATCCTCATAAGGACATTTTTCGACAGGATGTATACGTTATGTTTTCTTTTTAAGAAACAGTTTCTGATAAAATGAATATTTTTCGTTTCAGTTTCAAAAAATGCGATTAAAATTTCAAAATTCCAGTATGTTGAAAAAAAATGTGAGATACAAAAAACGTTTATATGGAAAATTATTTGCCTGAATGAGGTCTACAGATCCTCATCAGGACATTTTTCCACAGGATGTATATTTTATGTTTTGGTTTCAAAAAAAATATTAAAATTTTAAAATTCCATTTTGATAAACAAAAAATGTGAGATACAAAAAACGTTTATATGGAAAAGTATTTGCCCGAATGAGGTCTACAAATCGTCATTAGGACATTTTTCCACAGGATGTATATTTTATGTTGTGGTTTAAAAAAAAAAAGATTAAAATTTTAAAATTCCATTTTGTTAAACAAAAAATGTGAGATACAAAAAACGTTTATATGGAAAATTATTTGCATAAATGAGGTCTAAAAATCCTCATTAGGACATTTTTCCACAGGATGTATATTTTATGTTTTGGTTTTAAAAAAAATATTAAAATTTTAAAATTCCATTTTGTTAAACAAAAAATGTGAGATACAAAAATCGTTTATATGGAAAAGTATTTGCCTGAATGGGGTCTACAAATCCTCAATAGGACATTTTTCGACAGGATGTATACGTTATGTTTTGGTTTTAAGAAACAGTTTTTGATATAATGAATTAAATATTTTTCATTTCAGTTTCAAAAAATGCGATTAAAATTTTCAAATTCCAGTGTGTTAAAAAAAATGTGAGATGCAAAAAACGTTTATATGGAAAAGTATTTGCCCGAATGAGGTCTACAAATCGTCATTAGGAAATTTTTCGACAGGATGTATATTTTATGTTTTGGTTTTAAGAAAGACTTTCTGATAAAGTGAATATTTTTTGTTTCAGTTTCAAAAAATACGATTAGAAATACAAAATTCAATTTTTGAAAAAGAATGTGAGATACAAAAATAAGTTTAGATGGAAAATGATTTGCCTGAATGAGGTCTACAAATCCTCATTAGGACATTTTTCGACAGGATGTATATTTTATGTTTTAATTAGGAAAACACTATTAAAAATCAAGAATTCTATTTTGAACCAAAATATGTGAGATAGGATATACTAGTTGAAATATAAAATCCTTTACTTAAATGAAGTCTACGATTGTTTTTCTGTATTGAGATATTTGGAAGAAAATAAATTGTTTTAATCGTCTAATATATAAGAAAGTTACAAACCTAAAATCATCAAAATTTACTAATTTCCTAAGTATCACATATACCCTTAAGTAAATAGAATTTCCGTTTTAATTTGAAATTAAAAAATTTAGTAACTTTGTGAAAATGTAATTCACATTTACAATATTTGAAAATTGACTTTAGCTTCAGTATCAAATTACAAGAAATATATAGGTATTAATTTAATTTAATTTATTAATTTAATTTTACAAAAAATATTGAAATTTTGACCCGCGTAAGTAAATTTTAATTAGATTTAAAAAACTCTGATTTTGATGTCTGTTTCGATAATTCCAATAATATCATGCGACACGTGTCCAAATAATATGTTTTAATCCCATATTTACGATGCAGTTAGGGTTTCATGATCTTATGCATTTTTTAAGAACTTGGGGGCAAATTATACTTTCATATATTAGAATTATGCACATTCAAATTTTATAATAGAATCTATTCCACAAAATATTTTAATCATAAAGAAATTTAGATAAGAAAAACTCGGATATAGAAAATAAAAGCAGTTTATTTCTTTGGATATAAATTACTATTTACATATGAATGAGACGTGTTTTACTTTCTATAACTCACATTCTGACCTTAACTACAGTTCAAAACCTCATTTGTTATAAAATTCTCATTAAATTTTATACACTAGTAACAGTCTTGCAAATCTGATCTACCAGATATTTATAACCTAAGATCATTAAAAATAACAATCATTAACGTACTGGAAATATTGCAAAAACACTTTTTCATCTAGAATAGTTATATTTCAAATTATTCTTTTCACTAAATAATATATATTTATTGCCTCCATAATATTTCCTTTACAGCTATTATTTATATACACTAATTACATAAATTGAGATAAAATACGATATGTAATCAAGTACTCTCTAAATCTGAATCAGTCAAATTTTCACTGATTGAATCAGTGATTTTCCTTTTCACTGATTCAACAGTGAAAAAAATATTTTTCACTGTCAAATCAGTCAATTTTCACTGAAATAATCAGTGAAATTTGACTGATTTACAGTAACCCCTTTTTAGCTATTTGAATCAGTCAAATTTCACTGATAATCAGTAGATTTTTACTGATTCAAATTTTGAGAGTAGTTAATTCTCGATATAAGGCACAGGATTATAATAATCTGGACATCATTAACGTTATCAATTTGCATAATATTGTAATCATTAATGTCTTTAAAATCTTTTCGAAACTGCTTCACAAGTTTTTCAATGAAATTGTAAATCTTAAGGAAAGAAAAAGGAAGATATTTTTTAACAGAAAAACTCATATTCAATAATAATACTGAATTTAAAAAACTTTTTTCTATTATTTTTTTTTTTGAATAGTAATATCAGTTGATATTAAAATATGAAAAGTCAAGTAAGGTGAATCTTAAGCTCTTTACACTCAAAATACTATTTTTCAGCAATAATACTCTGCCTGGAATATCACACGATCCAAAATGATCTATTAGTTTATAATGCAAAAATGCATTCATTAACAAAGAAATTCGGTAAATAGTCAATTGGCAATTCAAACTTGCAATGCGAGACCTGGTGGTCGACAAGCGAACTCATCAATATGGCTACCGTTGGGCTTCGCGCAGCATTGTGTATACTATTCTAAAGCCAGATACTCACAGTGTAACGCAGTAATTAATTAATTGTTTGACAAATAAATATATAGTTAACATAAAAAGTAAGTGACAAGTGCATAAATAAATATAAGCGTGAAAATGGAATTCTCACCGAAGAACAGGAAAAGAAAAGATTTTACTCGTAAAGGCAGTGCTTGTATGTACTCGCATATCGTATTTAACGACAACAAAAGCATTTTTAGCAGTTACAGATAAACGTAATTTGAAAAGTCCTATTCAGATCAACAGTAAATACGTGAACGCCGAAGCCCTGCGGCAGCCATGATTGTTTTCATGCAGCAGCGCCCCTAAGCCCGCGGTGGACGTTTGTTTTGCCAATACAAGTAATTTTAGATACAAACATTTTTAATTTCCCTGATTCAAATTCAAAAATGTCTATCTAAAATACTTTCTCAATTATTAATCACAAAAACATTATTCATATTAAAATGCATGATTTGGATTCTGGCTAAATTATCGGATTGAAATTCATTCCGAACGAATTAGAATTATTTCAAGCCATTCCGGAATATTTTTCCGAATCATTCCGAACTAATCCGAAAACGTTTTGTATCTCGTTTGATAAAAAATGGTGTAAAATCAATTCGACCTAATCCGATTCAATTCGGATGAATCTTAACTAATCCGAACCAAGTATTAAATCCGAATCAATTCGAGTTCAGATTGATCCAAATAGAATTTTGAAACCGAATGAACCCGAATGGATCTGAGGTCCAAATTATCCGGATTGATTCGGATTTATTTTTGCCCGTTTTTCGCATCAAACGAGTTACAAAACGTTTTTACTTTAAAATCGGTTGAAAACCAATCCGAATCGATCTAATTGAATTTAAGTCAAACCTAGACTTTGATCTCGATGAATCCGAAACAAATTTTCAATCTGAATCATTTCGAAATCGGTTTGAATAAACCCAAAGCAAATTTCATAAACATACATTTAGAGTCTGATTTTGCCGTACAGACAAAAAATCCTTCTTACTTGAAATTACTGCAACATGTTATGAAAATTTTACCCAGCACCGAGAAATTTTTTTAATTAACAAACGATATTGTTATAGGTGAATTATATTATCAAATTAATGAGTTGACTTTGAAATTTTTGCCACTGCCTACATTATCGGAGGATCAACTAAATTGTAATATTTTTACATAGGAAAAAATTTACATAACATTTTGCAGTAATTTACATGAAGAAAAGTACATTTGTGTTCCTTTAGTGCATATGCATTATTTTATCGATTCTATTAGGTTATAGAATTTTCTTTTTACAATTCAAAGACTGATTTTGTTAAAAATACCTTTTCCTTCACTTTTCTTCTTCATATAATTTTTTGTAAGGATAATTATTTTAAAAAACCGCCTAGAGAGGTCTGCAAAATTTAATTAGCTTTAAATCGGATAGAAATTGTGACCTTTAGAGTTTTTCGGATTGGTTCAAAATGGTTCGGAATAGCCATTGAATGAATGAATTTCAATAGGATAGAAATTCATTCCGAGACAATCAGAACTATTCCGATTCATTCCGATATCTGTATCCGAGGCAATGCGAATTATTCTGAACCAATCGAATCAAACCCAATTTTCAATCAAAATGAATCCGAGATCAGAATTTTTCGGATTGATTCTGATTGAAAATTCGGTTTGGATCAATCCGAGCTCGGATTAATTCGGATTGATTCGGATTGAAAACTTGGTTTCATATTGGTTCGGATTCATTCGGATAGTTTCTTCGGATTAAATCGGGTTAGGTCAGATCAATTTTTTACCGTTTTTCATCAAAAAAGTTACAAAACTTTTTTCGGATTGGTTCGAAATGATTCGCATTGGCTCGGATACAGATATCGGAATGAATCGGAATGGTTCTGATTCACTAAGAATGAATTCCTATCCGATACTTACGCCAAGAGAGTTTAATTTACATGCATCTTCATTTATTTACATTTCATTTTATAATATCTACAAAAATTAACTCCTAACGAATTCTTTTCATTCTATTTCAAGTAACCTCAAACTTACTCTAATTAAAAATACCTTCCATCAAAATGTTGAATCCATCTTCAAAGTAATGGATAGATTTTGGATTTTTCGTATACAAATCTGTTGGCGGAATAAAAATCTAAGGGCCAAAGAATTGTCCGCTTCGTAAATTTAATATGAACTAAAACCAGGATATTAAATTGTAATTTTTCTACAGAGTTGGGGTCAGTGAAAAGCAAAAATTAATATTAATAATGGGACTGTAATAACGCAAACTAGATAAATGGAAGTTCGAGGTTCACATATCGATATCACGACAAATTCTTCGTTCCATTGGGAGTCATTGTCGCTTACAGGCAATTCTAAAACAGTTTTTTGGTTGCTAAAAAAATTGAAGGGTAACGAGCACTCATTGGTGCTATTCTTACAGGCATAAACGAAATTTGATGTGTTGTAAAGAGTCTTGAGAAGATCAAATTTCACCCTCAGATAATTTGTCTGAATCTCATTTTCAGAATTGAAGACGAAAAAGTAATAACCATTGGCTGGTACCCTGCATACAAATTTCATGGATTTCAATTTGTGAATATTGAGAATTTTGTAAATGTATCACAAATAATAATGAATTAAACATATGAAAAAAGTTTCAGATTGCAAATCTTAAAGTGAGAATTAAGGATGTAGTTTCGTGTTCGGGCTTCGAAAAATCGATTTTTTCACATATTTCGGAAATATAATATATTGAGAGTATACTGTAAAAATTTCGGACCGAAATATGAAATATTTACGAAGCTCCCGTGTAGAAATTTCGATAGGGGCCAAGTGGGGCCCTGACAAGTTTGCTTTATTTCTAGTTGGGATTTAGCATGGAAAACTAGTCAGGGCCCCATCGGTAACGTAACCCTTTTGTCGTGGTGGGCCCCACTAAAGTTTCTAGTAGAGGTTTAATGAGGTCAGCCCTTACACTAGCCCACCTACAAAAAAGGACACCCTTAAGGCGCTATTGGACCCCCGCATTGTATTTACGGGCATATATCAGGAGAGTCACGTGACCAATTTTGTTCAGGTATCTCAACCAAAAAAGAATAAATAAAAAAGATTTTCCACACTGAGAAATAAAGTACAGGGAAAATTCGAGTTGAGACTCTAATATTTACCGTCTTTAACGGCAACGGAGGGATATTCGCTTGGAAGGTTAAGTTAACTGTTTTCACAGTAAAAAATCTGTTTTCAAGCTAGAGAATTTTTCTGAGTAAATTGATAGCACTTTTTCATTACACCTACACCGAAAAAAAATCTCAGTAGGTTTGACTACTTTTTAACTTACTTTCCGTAGTTCGTAAAGGCCCCAGTATCATTTTTGAAGTTAACTGAATTGCAGGAACATAGGTAAATAAAAAAGAGCAGTAGTTGAATCGATGAATAAATTCTTTAAATATTCTTAAGTATATTTCAAAACTTTATTTACTTTCAAGTAGACACTAACTTACTATTTTTATATACCCACTTGCCTGCAAACATACACCCCCTTCAACACTGGACAAACGCTCGTTTAGGTAGTATTAAATAGTATATTACGTGCCTAGTCGCACAATGAGGGTTATTTCGTGACGAGCGACAATGCTCGCAGGTGATCGAAGCCAAGGCGTAGTGGAGGCGTAGGTGAGGCGTAGTCGAGGTATAACCGATGTATAGCCGAGACGTAGCTGAGGCAAAGCCGAGACGTAGCTGAGGTAAAGCCGAGAAGAAGCCGAGACAAAGCCGAGACGCGATCAGTCATGCGAGCATTGTCTCGAGTCTCGTAATTTCCCGAATTGTGTGCATTGGCACGTATTCTATTTTATGGGCCACCGGCGCGCCAACTCGTCTTTTCGCTACAGTTACCAGTAGCGCAATGTAGTATATTGCGCTACAGAGGAATGACATGTAAACATTGAACTACGCATGCGCCTATGACCATGCAACGGAGGCACAATCTTCTTCTTATTCTTCTTCGCACAGCGTCAGCACCCTACTGACAAAGCCTTGTACATTTGAACTGCGCATGCTCTATTACAACACGCTACTACTACACAAAATCGATGAAATCAAAATGGCCGGGACTAGTTGTGACATATCAAGTGTAATGACTAGCGCCGCAAACAACTACAATACTAGATTAGATTCGAGTGTACGCATAAAAACTCGTCTACGCACCGAAGTCACATAAAATAGAATACGTGCCAATGCACACAATTCGGGAAATTACGAGACTCGCGACAATGATCGCAGGACTGATCGCGCCTCGGTTTCGTCTCGGCTACACCTCGACTACGCCTTGGCTTCGATCTCCTGCGAGCATTGTCGCTCGTCACGCAATAACCCTCATTGTGCGCCTAGGCACGTAATATACTATTTTGTGACTTCGGTGCGGATACAAGTTTTTATGCGTACACTCGAATCTAATCCAGTATTGTAGTTGTTTGCGGCGCTAGTCATTACACTTGATATTTCGCAACTAGTCCCAGCCATTTTGATTTTATCGATCTTGTGTAGTAGTAGCTTGTTGTAATAGAGCATGCGCAGTTCAAATTAACAAGGCTTTGCCAGTAAGATGCTAACACTGTACGAAGAAGAAGAATAAGAAGAAGGATTGAGCTTCGTTTCATGGCTATGGGCGCATGCGCAGTTCAATTTTTACATTATGTTACTCTCAGCTGTAACGGAAAAACGAGTTTCCGCGCCGGAGGTACATAAAAAATTAACGCTGCGGGTTTGAACCCTCTCTACTTATAATTAACGCATTACTAACCTAACGACTAAGCCTCTTGGCTGCGCACGCTTGGAATAGAAGAAAGAAAATAGCGCTTATAACCTTCAACTACTGCAGGTCCGTGTAAGAAGTGTATGGGCCCCGTGTAATCGGGAATTTTTAACTTTTATGCCAATTTATGATTCTGATTAAAATTTTTAAGATTTTTAATTATTAAATCGATTTTCTATAAAATAAAATATTTTTGAAAGATATAAACCAAATTTTTTAATTAAAGAACATTACATAATAAAAAAATTTACATACATTTTAGAAGTATTGATTTTTATTATTGTATATTAGTAATACTTCATACAGGTTATGATTCCTTTAATTTTTGTTTTCAAGAGTAAAATCAACGTATGTACAGAATCTAAAAAATTTGAGTTTTTTCAATTCCAAAAATATGATGAAACTTTTGAATCATGAAAATTATCTCAACGAAATTATGCATTCAAGTTCTCAATAAGTAATTCCAACTAATGAAGTACTACTAAAAAAAATAGTACACTTATTTACTTATCATCAGTTTGTTTTTCTAACTACTCTTATGTAGTAACTTCTACTGCTTGTGTTTACTATGAAAGCTTCAATTGATTTTACTATACACCCCATGTTAATTGAACTACATGTTTAGTTATTGTTACTACCTCGACACAATCAGATACACACACGTGCTCGCATATGATTATTATAATTTTTACGATTTTTTAATTGTATTTTTTATAAGCCTGCGATTTTTTTATTTATCAATAAAAATATTGCGTAAAAAAATTTGTTTTCTATTGTTCACGATGTCAGTAAAAAAATTAAAATGATTGTATTTTATTTTGTTATGAAAGAAAAAGGCTGAAATAAGCTTCGGAAACGGGCCTGAACACGAGACTACATCCTTAAATTAAAAGCATTGATTATTTACGAGTAAAAATAATGTTTGGGATAATTATTTGTTTTATTTCTGACGCACCTGTAAGTAACTGTATTGGCAATCGAAGCCAATTGATGTTGATTTTCATGTTTTGGTGTGCACTGGCGATGTGGCGTGAGAGGCAAATTTAAAATAAGTCCTTTACACTCCAAAAGTCTTTCCTCGGAGCTACTGAACGAACTCCAAAATTCAGATTTGCTCCTATCATTCATTGTTGTTTCATTCACACTTCCTCTGTCATCAGCAATTCCATCTGGTGTGAATAACCCCTACAAAAAAAATTAATAATTCATTCAGTTATTATTGGATCATTAAGTATGAAGTTGGAAGTTTGGATTCAAAAGTTTGCTTTATTATTCTTCGGATAAAAGTATTTATTTATTTATTTATTATTTATATTTATTTCCTAATTTATTGATTATTAATACATATTAATAAATATTATTTCACTAAATAAAATGTTATAATATTTCGAAAATTATAGCATAAAAAATACAAAACATTATCCTGGGACAAGTTTGTGATTAAAAACATTCTATTATTTTTGTTCCGAAATTTGTTCAACTTGAATGTGAGTTATTCCGTATCTAATTAGAATTTAAAGGCTTCGGGCAGGCCTCGAATTCGGTCGGAATATATTTAAAATGGAAGCATAGATTAAGAGACAGAAGACATTTCTTCCGATTCATTCGGATTGAATTTCAAAAGGACATACAGATTTGGGCGGATTAAAGAGGTTTCATAAGTTGGCAATTGATTTGATCAAATTAAACCCCGTGGCAGAAGTTACGGATTGAGATTCAATCCGAACGAATCAGAGTTATTCCGAACTATTCCGAACCAATCCGAAAAACGCTCTTAATCTTGTTTGATGCAAATCGGTTAAAAATCGGATTGATCCAAACTGAATGAATGGGCTTAGATCAATCTAAGTTCGGATTGATTTGAATTCATTTGATTGAAGTCTCGAATTGAACCAGATTGTATTGGATTGAGTCGGATTGATTTGAAAAAAATTACATCGAACGAGATTCATAAGGTTTTGTGGATGGATTCGGAAACAAATTTTGAAATGGCTCAAATTCGCTTGGATTGAACTCTTTTTCGGAAATTCCGTCAAGGTTCCAAACGGTCATACAGATTTGAACGGATGGGAATAGTGTGTAGGATTAGTTTCGGATTAGTTCAGATTGAGTTCTAAAGAGACGAACGGTTTTTAGTCGTTCCAAAAAGGTGCTTCGGATGATTTTTAGATTAATTTGAATTGACTTCCAAGAAGACACATGGACTAAGACAAGCGAAAATAATTTCTTCCTATTCATTCGGATTGAATTTCAAGTTGACACGCAAATTCAAACAAATAGAAATTGTGTGTAGGATTAGTATTGGATAAGTTCGGTTTGATTTCCAAGAGGCCGCTCGGAAAGTAACGGTTAAAAAAGTGCTTTGGATTCTCTCAAATTAAATTTTTAGTAGACACATGAATGAAAATAATTTCTTCCTATTCATTCGGATACAATTCCATGTGGACACGTGGATATAAACGCATAGGAATTGTGTTTAGGATTATTGTCGGATTAATTCGAATTGATTTTGAGAGGACGCACGGATTGAGATCGTTTGCATAAAAATTTTTAGCATATGAACGGATTGAAATTCTGTATCAGAAAGGTGTCGAATTCAGACGGATTGACTCTTGAGGGGACGTAAGGATTAAGACGATATGAGAAAGTACTTCGGAGTGGATAAAACCGTATTACAATCGTGATTTGCATTGTTTTCGGAACAGTTCGTATTATCCTTGAGGAATATTTCGAATTCACGCGGAAAAGGACGGAAAAGCAGTCGGAAATTAGAACCCTTCAGAAACTTACAACGGGGAAATTATATTTCATTACCAATATTTACTTTATGACAATCAATTAATTATTGTTATTTAATATTATTATTAAGCAAAAATGAAACTCTTTAAACTAATTAATCTTAATTATCGTGAAATTCATCTCATTGTTAAATACCTCTTCAATAGCAACATCTCCTTCTTCATCATCTTTATTTAATTCATCTCGAAGAGGTGAAGATAAAATTAAATCTCTTCTTTTTCTTTTTCTTTCCTCTTCTTCAAGCTTTGTTAAGTTTTCCATTTTTCCTACCAATCTTTGCTTTAATTCTTCATCATCGATTCCATCCAACAGTTGTTGAAATATTTTTTTTCCCTTTTTACCTTGGGAGATAATTTTTCTCATAACTTCACCAAATATTTCCGCCGAAGTCGGATCTTCCATTTCATCAATTTTTTTCTCAATCTCTTTTATTCTTTCTATTTCTTGTACTTTTTTCATTTCTAGAGCATTTTCAGTTTTTCTTTCATATTCTAAGTCCTCCTTATCAGACGGAACTTTTTCTAATTGCGAACTATTTGCTCCAATTTGAGTTCCATTGCCATTTATCTCCTCTCTATTTTTCAATTTTTCGTCTGAAGTCAATTGAATTTTGGAGATTTCAAATTTTATTTGAGTAGTACTTTTTGAAGTTTCATTCAATCTATGATCCGAAATTTCTCTACCTTGTTGTTCAGATTTTATAATTTCTGTTGGTGATTTTTTTTGGACTTCAAAAGAAGACTCATTTCGATCTGAGATGTCAAAGAGATCTTTTGGATCAAATCCTTGTTGCATAATTGGTGGTTTATCGATATTAGCACTTTCCCTATAAACGCCTTCATATCTGTGATGAGGATTTTCCTTCTGTTTTTTCTTGGTTTCTAGGGTTTTATTCATTAAAAGAGTTAAAATATTTCGCATAGCACTTGCATCTAATTCATGACTCGTGGGATTGTGAAGACTCGAACTAAAAAAAGTGCCATTTCTATGGGGTGGATTGGTATTATGGTGAAACTGAACATCCTGGTGAATTCTTCTCATTTTGTCAGGTGCATTGCTTGGACTACGAACATCCTTTAATAGAAAACAACCTTTAATATGTAATAAACTTTTTTTTTTCGTTGTTTCTATTCGTTTTTTAATTGAAATTTTTACCTGCAGACGTCCTTTTATTTTCAGCAAGCCTTTTTCTTCAGCAACTTGCATCAATTCCTCTAACTCTTCGCTGCTATCGTCACCAATAAAAGCACATTCATGCAAATTTTTGTGTCCTCTTATAATAGTTAAGGATGCACCAGGCCATCTATATGTATAAAACTTTTATTAACCCTTCTTGAAATGATCGATAGAATCTGATTGAACCCGATAGACCTGATGTAGAAATATCATTAAGAACAATTTATTTAATTAGACACAATGGTGCTACATCATTAAATTGGTTTCAATAGTGTTCCTGGACCGGATCAATCGGACTCAATTGGATTCTTTCGATTCCCCGGCGAAAGTATCGGATTGAAATTAATTCCGAGCGAATAAGAGCTATTCCGAGCCATTCCGGAATTTTTTTCTGAACCATTCCGAGTCATTCTGAACCAATCTGAAAAAAGTTTTGTAACTTTTTTGATAAAAAACCGTAAAAAATCGATCTCACCTAATCCGATTTAATCCGAGGTAACTATCCGAATGAATCCGAACCAATCTGAAACCAAGTTTTCAATCCGAATCAATCCGAATTAATCCGAGCTCGGATTGATCCAAACCGAATTTTTGATCCGAATAAATCTGAATCATTCCGACCTGGGATTCACTCGGATTGAATTGGATTAAGTCGGATTGATTTTTTACCGTTTTTCATCAAACGAGATACAAAACGTTTTTCAGATTGGTTCAGAATGACTCGGAATGGTTCAGAAACAAATTCCGGAATGGCTCGAAATAGCTCTTATTCGCTCGGAATGAATTTCAATCCGATACTTTCGACAGGCTTCATTTAGAAGGAACATGAAAAAAGATAATTAAAATTTTAGATTTTTAAATTTTATTCAGAAAAGTTAAAATTGTTTTCTAACTTATTGAATAGCGTCCTTCCATTATGTAAATAATTGATAGAATCTGATTAAGCCTAATTGATTAAAATAAGAAATGTCACTGAAATCGATACGTTTAATTAAATTTAATCGGTGCTACAATCTGGAATGCGATTAAATGAATTGGTTTTAATTATTTTTCTAGATCGGGTCAATTGCTCTCAATCGGATTTTATAGATTATTTTCAAACAAGTTTGCTTGATTATGAGTTTTTTTAAATTCTACCTTACACAAGTAGAAACTCAATTGGATTCTTTCGATTCCCTAGCGAAAGTATTGGATTGAAATTCATTCCGAGCGAATCAGAAGTATTCCGAGTCATTCCGGAATTTGTTTTCGAAACATTCTGAGTCCGAAAAACGTTTTGTACCTCATTTGAAGAAGAACGTTCAAAAATCAATCTTATTTAATCCGATTCAATCCGAGGCATTAATCCGAGTTAATTCCAGGTTGGAATGATTCAGATTTATTCGAATCAAGAATTCGACTTGGATCAATCCGTTCTCGGATTGATAACTTGGTTCAGATTTATGCTTCGGATTGAATCGAATTAATTTTTGACCGTTTTTCATCAAACGAGATACAAATCGTTTTTTGTATTGGCTCAGAATGACTCGGAATGGTTCGGAAACTAATTCCGGAATGACTTGGAATAGATCTGATTCGCTAAGGATGAATTCCAACCCGATACTTTTGATAGGCTTCATTTAGAAGGCAAATAAAAATAGATAATTAAAATTTTAGATTCAGAAAAGTTAAAATTAGTTTCTAACTCATTGAATAGCGTCCTTCCGTTATGTAAATAATTGATCGAATCTGATTGAGCCTAATTGATTCGATTAAGAAATGTCATTGGAAACGATACGTTTAATTGGATTTGATAGGTGTTACAACCTCGAATCCGATTAAATGAATTTGTTTTAATGATTTTTCTTGATCGGGTCAATTGATCTCAATCGGATTCTATAGATTATTTTTAAAAAGTTTGCTTAATCATGAGCTTTTTAAAATTCTACCTTACACAAGTAGAAACTGTGACACTAGAACCTCGAAGAAGGTAAAATCCCCAATATTCCTTCATATCGTCTTCCAAAACTAAGTGCCTCGTCATCGAAACAGGTGTCAATTCACCCTTAATATTTGGCTCTTGGCTCATAAGGTAAGCATTGAAAGTCGTATTGACCTTAAGCACCTGATTCTAATAAAGAACAAAAAATGTTATCACTAAAATCAAAGCTTTAACCAATATCTATATCATTTGCTAACACAAATCCTTGATTGAGGCCATGGACCAACCGAATCACGTGACTAGCTTCTTACCTGCAGGTAACTTAGGAATATAGTCACGTAACCAGGTTGGTACATGGCCTTAAAAGGTACACAAGCAAATAGTATTAATGAAAAAATAATTAAAATAAATTGACATTATCTTCATCTGGAAAAGTATAAGATAAAGAATTCATCAATTTTATACTAATTCTACGCTGCAAGTATTAAGTATTTCAATACTTAATCCAATACATCACGAACATGAAAATATTCAAATATTGCATCCAATATTTTTAAAGGATTTTTGTGGAAGAAATATTGGACCCAATACCTGTCAATAATTTTTTTTCTTGAAGGATATTTTCTCAATCTTTTTATTCTACAAATTTAATATAACATTGCAAGCATTTAACACGATACTTCTTTTAGGCTTTTTACGAAATCGGTTTTGAATCCAATATTTGGAAATAATTTGTTTTATAATAAAAGTTTTCTCTTTCCTCTTATTCCATTAATTAATTATTGAAGGTGTATTAAGTTCTGACAAAAGGGTATTGCATCCAATACCTGCCAATATTTTCTTTGGGGGTCGTTGAAAGTTATTCTTTCCTCATTCTTTACCAAGAAAATAAATTGCAAGTACTTCATCCAATACTTTTTGAGGCTTTGTGCGAAAAACGGTATTGGATCCAATCGTTGGAAATAATTTGTTCCATAATGAAAACTCTCTCTCTATCTATTCCATGCATTGAATATTGAAGGAGTATTGAGTTTTGAAGAAAAGGTATTGGATCCAATAACTGTGAATATTTTTTTCTTGAGTGTCGATGGAAATTATTCATTCCTCATCATCTGCGAAGAAAAAAATTTGCAATTACTGCATCCAATACTTTTATAAGGATTTTTGCAAATAAGGTATCGCACCCAATACTTGGAAATCATTTGTTCAAAAGATATTTTCTCTACTTTGCTATTCTATATATTCAAAATTGAATTCTGCAAAAAGGGTATTGGATCCAATACCTGCCATTTTTCAGGATTATTGGATTTTTTTTTTCCTTATGATTTACGAAGAAAAAAGTTTGCAATTATTATATACAATGCTTTTTTGTGGATTTTCGAGAAACAAATATTAGATCCAATGCTTGTCAATAACTTTTTTTCAAAGAAGGATATATTCTCTTTCTTGCTATTCTACGAATAAATAAAATTAAAACAATTGCAAGTATTATATACTTCTTTTAGGCTTTTTGCGAAATGAGTTTTGGATCCAATATTTGGAAATAATTTGTTTCGTAATGAAAGTTTTCTCTTCCTTCTTATTCCATGAATTTACTATTGATGGTGTATTAAGTTCTGTCAAAAAGGTATTACATTAAATACCTTCCAATATTTTCTTTGGGGATCGTTGAAATTTATTCTTTACTCATTCTATACCAAGAAAATAAATTGCAATTACTTCTTTTAGGCTTTTTGCGAAATGAGTTTTGGATCCCATATTTGGAAATAATTTGTTTCATAATGAAAGTTTTCTCTTTCTTCTTATTCCATGAATTTACTATTGATGGTGTATTGAGTTCTTTCAAAAAGGTATTGAATCAAATACCTTCCAATATTTTCTTTGGGAATCATTGAAAGTTATTCTTTGCCCATTCTTTACCAAGAAAATAAATTGCAATTACTTCATCCAATACTTTTTGAGGCTTTTTGCAAAAAAGGGTATTGAATTCAATCTTTGGAAATAATTTGCTCCACAATGAAAACTTTCTCTTTCTATCTATTCCATGCATTGAATATTGAAGGAGTATTGAGGTCTGTAGAAAAGGTATTATACCCAGTAACTGTGAATATTTTTTTCTTGAGGGTCAATGGAAACTATTCGTTCCTCATCACCTGCGAAGAAAAAAATTTGCAATTACTTTATCCTATACTTTTATACGGATTTTTACGAACAAGGTATCGCACCCAATACTTGGAAATCATTTCTTCAAAGGATATTTTCTCTACTTTGCTATTATATATATTCAAAATTGAATTCTGCAAAAAGGGTATTGAATCCAATACCTGCCATTTTTCAGGATTATTGAAAGTTTTTTTTTTCTTATCATTTACGAAGAAAATAATTTGCAATTATTGCATCTAATGCTTTTTTGAGAAGTTTAGCGAAAAAGGTATTGGATTCAATACTTGAAAATAAATTGTTTCATAATGAATACTGTCTTTTATTTCTCATTCTATGTATTGCATAAAGTATTGGAGTAAATATTGGCAGATTTAATATTTTTTGCTTATGTCGAGTTGTTTCTTCTCTTTAAAAAATACCTGGCACCAAGTTGTAGAAATTCTTGCATCCATCAGTCTTTGATCGGAAATCGTGAGAGGATAAAGTTGTGCCGAATAAACGCGGTACCGCAGATAAATAGGACCAGCTACTAGAATAGCAGGAAGAATTGCACCAAGGACACATAAACGAACAAGTCTCAATGGAACCTTGAATTCGAATTTCCGATTGTATTTCTCCCTCCGTTGGCGTCCTTCTTCTTAAAAAAAAACTTCTTAATCAAAAAAAGTATTCTAGAAAAAAATATTCTAATTTGCTCATCTGATTATAAAGTATAAATTGCTATATATTAATACGCTTATCTACTTTATCTCGTTCCCATTTTCTTGTTTATATTGAATTTAAGATTTTATAAAATTTTCTCAGTTGAGCCCACAAGAAGAAAAACTTGCTGAGCGCATGAAAACAGGTAAAAGTATTGTCCCTTCTTTAAAATCCAAGTTGAAAAAATAATTTCTAACAACTCGAAATATAAATTATAAAATAGTAGAGATTATTATAAACTTTTTTTTTATTTGTAGATAATTAAAATGCGCTTATAGTGAACCTTTAATTTACATGATACAGTATTTATTTTCATTATATATAACGTATTTTCAACAACAAAAATCTGCCCGCTTCGCGGGCACATTCTCATGGCGCGCTTCGCTCGCAAGTTTGAGCGCGCCTGGAGCGCGCGATTCGATCGTCGCGCTTCGCGCTCCGTTCTTTCTGGACCTCGCGCTTCGCGCTCGATCTTGTGCTCTTCGCATACATTTAAGTTTATTTCTTATAATTTGATACTGAAGCTCAAACCAATTTTATAATAATATTACAGATGATGTGAATTACACATTTTCTCAAAGTCACTGAATTTCTTTTTGAATTTAAGTGAAACAGGAAATTTAATTTACTTAAGGCTCTATCAGCCTTAAAGAACACATTCTCATCATGGCGCTCGCGCTTCGCGCTCGATTTTCTGTATCCATTTCAGTAACTTTTTAATAAATTATATCATTAAAATAATTCATTTTCTTCCAGATCTCTCAAAAATAAAAAACAATCGTAGATTTTATTTAAGGAAACGATTTTGCAGAACAACGCTTATTTCGTATCTCACATATTTTGGTGAAAAAAATCGATTTTTTTAATATTAAAAATCAAAACATAAAATATACATCCTGTCCCGAAATTTCTTTATGAGAATTTGTAGACCTCATTTAGGCAAACAATTTTCCACCTAAACGTTTTTTTCGTATCTCACATATTATGTCTAAAAAATGAAATTTTTGAATTTTAATCGTATTTTCTGGAATTGAAACGAAAAATATATCTTTTATCAGAAACTGCGTCAGATAAAATTTGTAGATCTTTTTGAAACTAACAACTTTGTATTCTTACGTTTTTTTCGTATTTTACATATTATTGTTAAAAAATTGAATTTTGGATTTTCAATAGTTTTTTTCTTAATTAAAAAGAAAATATGCATCTTATGAAAAAATGTTACAATTCAAATTTGTAGGACTTTATTTATTCAATAATATTGTATCATAAAGTTTTTTCGTATCTCGTATAATTTAACTGGAAAATGGAATTTTGATATTGACTTTTTTCGAATTTGAATACACGGAGAAAAATAGTTGAAGTAATTTTACTCAACTCTGTCGATTAAACTTGAGACATAAGGACATTTGAACATCTATTAAATCCTAGTCGGGTAAAATCAATTTGATATATACGTAATTCACCCAAAGTGAATAACAATAAGCGTTACATAGGGAATAGTAAGGAGTTGAGTAAAACGTTATCGACGACAGGGCATCAACATGCGTCAGTGGGTTAACATGAAATGTATAAGTATATCACCGACGCTTGAGGTGCTTCAAACCATAGTTGGGTAAAATGAGCATCGGGCGTATTATTTCAACTGGCAATGGTATGGTCCTCTCAAATAAAAAAAAAATTCTTACCTCGAGCCTGCCAATAGTCATCCGGTACATACATAAACAACTTACAAATACATTCACACCATTCAGACGTAGCCAATCACATTTCAAATCACAAATACACTTAAACATATAACCTTACATATATAAACCTAATAACTACACATGTATATATAGTACGATACGCTTTCGTCGAATCACGCACACGCTTGCTTACAATGCTGAGATATAAAACTTGGAACTTTCTTATATAGTGACTGCCTGAATTATTCAAAGCTTGTGAGAGTAACTGCCGTCAATAAAATTTTTGAGCCTTACTCAAGTAAAAATAAATCAACTTTTTTCATAAATGATTAATACAATATTTTTAAAAATTAATATAATTAATCAATTATTATAACTATGATGATTAATATATATAATATAATTATTAAATTACATTTAGTATACATTTTTATTATAACAACGTATGAAGTTTAGTGAAACTAAATTTTTAAATGTACATTAAAAAATTGCATTATTATTAAGAAGTATCTTGTATAAAAACATTTAAAAGAAGGTTCTTTTATTTTCTGTGTTTTATATTTTCAAAATATGGATTTTACATTTGCGAATTCCAAATTATTATTCTGCCTGAGTAATTTATGTGATATTTCATATTTTATGTAATAATCTTATCGACTTTTTTTTGTTTAAATTTTCATAATATCAATTTAATTTTAAGAATTTAAGTTTTTGAAATTAAAAATTTGTTATGTGTGCCCAAGGCGCAGAATACTTTCATTCGTTCCTGCGTGAATAGACGTAGCTGTTGGAATAAATCTTGCGATTCACGGTTTACTCAACTCTCGATTGAAGCGTAGAGTAGAATGAACGGAAAGCTCTACTATTTTTGTGATTTAATAAAAGATTGGTTTTTTATAGTTATACTACGAGTAATAATATATATATTTAAAAATTTTTAATGCACGCTTTCATACTTCACCCTACGCTTCTGAATTTTACTCAACTTTGATTCATTTTTGAACATTTAATATATCACAAATAAATACAATGATACTAAATAACTTCTAACTTGTCCTTATGTCCCAAATTTGATCGGAAGTTGAGTAAAATTACTTCAACTATTTTTCTCCGTGTATGCTGTAATATTTCTAATTTTGATTTAATCAAAAAATGTTATCAGGATAATTTTTAGAGATTTATGACCACTATCTAAAACCAGTATTGGAATTTTTGATTTTTTCAAAAAATTATTCTCAAATACACAAAAGTAGTGCTCCATCCCTCAATTTTGATTGGATGTGGCTGGTTAACGAACTTGTCCTTACTTTTTCGGCTCCGATAAAGTGTAGCAAAGCTCAATTCAATCTGATAATTCTATCGAGAGTTATGCCGCACACGACCTACTACAGACAGACAGACAGACACTTTCGTAAAAACCATTTTTTCTGACTCAGGGGGTCTCAAAACGTAAAGATTTGATGAAAATTTCGAAAGTCATTTTTCACATAAAACCAATACCTTCTCATCCATGATGAGAATGTAAAAAGGGCGAAAAATTTGATTTTTTTGAAAATTAACTTAAAAAATCAATTAAAAATTTTTTTTTTACAATTTTTTAGGTTCACTATAAGCGGAAGATTCTTCTGATTAAAAAAAAAAAATATATATGTGTGTTTCAGATGAAAACTTTGGACAATATCATGCACGCGATTGCAATTGTCCGTGGCGAGACGCTACGCGGGATCTTCGATTAGTCCGAAATTTTTTGTCGTTTTCAAATAAAAAAACTATTTTTACAAGTTCAGATATGCACCTAAATATATGCGGAAAATCGTTGACCTGTGTTTTTATTTTCTGCTTGAAAAAAAATTAGGAAAAAGTACCTTTTTTTGGTTCTGGATAAGGAGACCCCCTTAAAGTACTTAAATCGTTTTTAAAACTATGAAAAATCTAAGGTTTTTTGCACTCAGAAAAAAGGTTCGGTTAAATTCACTAAAGCTAATCGGTTGAAAAAATTCCGATTAAAATGACTACACTTTAAGTTAATTTTACCAGGAAAATTGTTTACTTATTATGGTTACAAAATTCTGGTTATATACAGTACAGTCAAAAAGTATTAGAAGAAGATAAAAAAAGTTGTTTTTGTCAGTTTATCGTATCATTTATTGAAATATTATTCACATATTCGCGGTAGTTTTGTACGTTCAATGTAGCTTCATGATTCGAAGACATTTTTAATGCATTTTACTGGAATTTTCATTAAAATTTATAAGGAAACGATAGCGATCAAGCGATTTTCTTGAAAATGGCCAAATTTTGCTTTAATAACTGCAGCGCACAATTTTGGCATTCTTTCGATGAGTTTCTGAAGTGTTTGAGGTGGAATATTATTCCACGCTTCGTTCAAACAATTCCAGAGACCAGGAAGGCTTATTGTCTTTAGATCTCTCATACGTCGGTCCAATTCTTCCCAAAATAGCTTGATGGGATTTAAAATCGGGGAATTGAGGCGGCCATTCCATTATATTAAGGTCACCTGCGACTTTTTTTCGTTCCAAATAAGAAGTACAAAGTTTTGATGTATGTTTCGGATCGTTATTTTGTTGGAAAATGAATCCACGACCAATTAAATTGATGCCAGATGGTATTGCATGGCGTTGGAGTATACTGTGATACTGCTCTTTTTTCATGATTCCTTCAATTTTTTTAAGTTGACCAACGCCAGTGTGGCTGAAACAGCCCCAAACCATTACTGAGCCACCGCCATGTTTTACAGTTGGCACAATACAATCTGATTTGAATCTTTCATTGACTTTTCTGCGAACATATTGACGCCGATGACTACCGAAAAATTCGAATTTTGATTTATCTGTCCATAAAACTAATTTCCACTGACCAATCGCCCAGTCAACATGTTCTTGAGCGAACTTCAGTAGTTTTTGTTTATTTACTGGGCGTAGAAGTGTCTTTCTGACAGCAATGCGTCCAATCATACCTTTTTCTTAAAGCCGGCCTTTAACTGTCGTGAGCGATATTGGTGAATCCAAGTCTTCATTGATTTCAGCACGAATTTCTGATGCAGATTTCTGTCGATTGCCCTTACTTATTGCATATATTTTGTTGTCGATTCTTTGATTTGTCTTTCTTGGTCGACCAGATCGTTTTCTGTTAGTATTTTATCCAGTTTCCCAATATCTTCTTATGGCCGTATGAACTGAACACAAAGATATTTTCAATATTTTGGCTATTTCTCGATAGAGTTTGCCTGTTTTTTGCAAAATAATGATTTGGGCCCGTTTCTCGACAGATATTTCCTTTCGCTTGACCATTTTCAATCTGGAAAAATACAATTCTGATATTTCAACGAAAAAGCGGGCACAATTATGCGTAAACGCAACGTCTGTCAAATTAACAGACTTACAGTTTTTTATGAAACTTCAATGCACCAGACACGATAATACCATCTTTTTTTGTTTAAATGATTGACATGTAACCTTTTGAACCCCATCCGAATCGATTTTTGTGCACAAAACAACTGAAAACCCAATGCGGCAGTTTTGGACACTTTTCACGATTTTCGGCCATAGGCTGTTTTCTTATAAATTTTGATGGAAATTTCAGTAAAATGCATTAAAAATGTCTTCAAATCATAAAGCAACGTTGAACGTATAAAACTACTGCAAATATGTGAATAATTTTTCAATAAATGATACGATAAACTGACAAAAACAACTTTTTTTATCTTGTTCTAATACTTTCCGACTGTACTGTGTACTGTATATTCTGGTATTATCATTCCAGTTAATGTTACACGAAAATATAGTAAAAGTATTGTAGTTTCAAGATACGCCGTTGGCAGCGTTACCTTCCCACTAAGTCAGTGGGAAGGTGGCGTGGTGGGGGCTGCTTTTTAAGAGACAAAATGCCGAGACTTGTATACACGGACATCCGTGTATACATATCCGTGTACATTTTGATACCGGTTTCCTGTTAGTTATGTTGTGTATTAGACCGTTTGCAAAAACAAGTGAAAACCAAAACAAAGTTGACAGGGCTGGTCTAGAATATTACTAAGAATATAACCAGCAGATAAATTTTCTTAGAATTCATGAGAATTTTGTTATTTTGGCTTGTTAAACGTCTTATGGAGTTTTTATACCTCTCCGGCTACAGGCCGAGAAATTCATTAAGAGTATTTTATTGGCACATTCCGTTGCTCAACAAACAGAATTTAACAGAATGGACCAATCAACTTCTGTAGAGGAATTTGCCAGCCCGCAACCGGAGAGGTATAAAAACACCTTTTAAACAATGAAAATGAATTAATACTACAATATGAAATTATCTCTTAAACTTTGTATGTGCATTTTATTTGTGCGAAAGAAAGTGGAAAACGAGAACTAGAAGAGTAGTAATATTATAAGTTATGTTCCAGCCATTTAGTTTGAAGTATTATTGCAGAAATTATTGTATGGAAATCTTACATTTTTGTATTAAAATTGGAATTACTTCATATCAGTGGGAGTTGAGAAAGAAATTTATTTCTTAAATTACAATTATAATGGTTAAATTATAATTATGATTTGTTGAATAAAACAAATTCCCTAACTTTTTAGTTTTACTTAACTTTCCCTACCGATGTATAAATTCCGTGACCTGCAGCGGCCTCAAAAAATGCAAGAAAAAATAAAAACTTTTGTTTCTTGAAAAATTGAATTTTGATAGATTGATATATAATTTAATATAATTATTATATTTATATTATACATATTATATTGTACAATAAAGGATTTTATATATAGTCCTTGATTATAGAGATAACATTAATTTACGATTTTTAGTATTGAATGTATTAAATTGAAAATGAACCTAGCCTCAATTTTCAACAGTATATAATTTTAATATATAACCAGTAAAACTATTCTTAGCTTCTTTTTTATCTATAAACATATTTTTATAAGTGAGCGCCTCTTATTTAACTATAAAGGTATTATAAATATTGATAAATAATTAATTATTTAAACCATAAATTCTCAAAATTCCCTTATCATTCTCTTATATTCTTTAAGTTCTGTAATATTCTCGGTTATTTTACTTGAACTTAAATTCTCGAGAATTTAAGAACTCTAGGCTGGTCAACTTCTAATGGATGAGGTGTCCGCGTAGCTTAGTTCATGTGCACAGTTTTACGCGGCGCTATTTGTCACAAACGGGTGGAGTGCAGCAAGAGGAACTGGCTTCGTATGAGTTCCGCCATTTTTGCTTACAAGTATTTAATAATACATTACGTGATTACATTTTTACATGCTTTTAAGGTTCGCAGTTCGTTGCATAGGACAAATTTCTGTATATCTTCTAAAAATACAAATTCCAGATATTTTTGATCTTTACTAATTATGACTAAACCAAAATTTAATGCAAAATTGTGAAAATGTCATTCAAAGGTAACAAAATTTGTAGATTGTAGATTTATATGTATTTAAATCTACATTTTTAATAATAATATAAACAAAATAAAATAATTCAACAAGTGAATATAAATTTTTTTATTTTGAAAATTATAATTTCCACGTCTTTAAATCGTTATTTATTTTTAAGATTATGTTAGCATTCAAACGGGAAATTTTTAATTCAACTAGAAATATGGTAATGTTAAATGGACTAAATTAGTTAAATTTGCCGGAATATAAAACCATGAATGTAACGAGAAATTTTTTACTGGAAACATGACGGTAATATCAACTAGAAAATATTATTACATTAACTGCAATAAAAGATCAAAACAAACGAAAAGTTTTTACTAACATTTTTAACCGGAATTACTAGTATGACTCTCCGCAACATTTTTTCCTGTTAAAATAACCGAAATTCTGGTTGTTTTAACCAGACTTTTTTCTAAGTGTGACCATGAAAAAACGATTGTAACCTTATATTCTGATAAAAATTTCACAATAGTCAATTATTTGTGCTAATCATTTGTTTTTCTCTAAAAACTTACATTTCCGTTCAAGTATCGCTACGAAAAGTTTTTTCCAAAATCGCTAAATACAGAAATCATAATATATGGTTTTGGAGCAGGAAGAAGTTTTTACTTGAAATGTTCAATCCCATTTTATACATATTATAAATTTCAATAATTTTTAGTGAAAATATTTTTAAAAATGTCCAAATAAATTTAAAAAACCGCGCAATCTGCTTCATCATTCAACTTGAACGTTCCGAGCTTTTTATTAACAACCTTCTCGGTTCTCTATTTTTCGTAAAAATAATTTCAAATTTTTAGAAAAACTTCCTTCTTCACATCAAACAAAGAACTTTGTTACTTCATATATTTCCAAACACAAAATTGCCACGTCACTTTTTACATTCTCATCTATATATAGATGTAGTATATATATCTACATATTGGTTTTATGTGAAAAATGACTTGAAATTTTCATCAAATCCTTACGTTTTGAGACCCCCTGAGTCAGAAAAAACGGTTTTTACGAAAGTGTCTGTATGTCTGTCTGTAGTAGATCGTGTGCGGCATAACTCTCGATAGAATTATCAGATTGAATTTAGCTTTGGCACACTTTATCAGAGGCGAAAAGTAAGGATAAGTTCGTTAACCAGCCACATCCAATCAAAATTGAGGGATTGAGCACTACTTTTGTTTTTGAAAATAACTTTTTGAAAAAATCAAAAATTTCAATACTGGTTTTTGATAGTGCTCATAAGTCTCTACAAATTATCCTAAAAACATTTTTTGATTAAATCAAAATTATAAATGTTACAGCATATTCAAATTCAAAAAAAGTCAATATCAAAATTCCATTTTCCAGTTAAATTATACGAGATACGAAAAAACGTTATAATACAATATTATTTTCTACATAAAGACCTACAAATTTGAATTGTAACATTTTTTCATAAGATGCATATTTTTCTTTTTAATTTAAAAAAAAAAAATATTGAAAATCCAAAATTCAATTTTTTAACAATAATATATGAAATACGAAAAAAACGTAAGAATACAAAGTTGTTCGTTTCAAAAAGATCTACAAGTTTTGTCTCACACAGTTTAGGAAAAAACATATATTTTTCGTTTCAATTCCAAAAAATACGATTAAAATTCAAGAATTCCATTTTTTAGACAAAATATATGAGATACATAAAAAACGTTTGCATGAAAAATTATTTGCCTAAATGAGGTCTACACATTCTTATTAAGAAATTTCTCGATAGGATGTATATTTTATGTTTTGAATTTAATATTGAAAAAATTCGATTTTTTTCACCAAAATATGTGAGATACGAAATAAGCGTTGTTCTGAAAAATCGTTTCCTTAAATAAAGTCTACGATTGTTTTTCCTTTTTTAGATATTTGGAAGAAAATAAATTATTTTTATCATGTAATTTGTTAAAAATTTTACTGAAATGTATACAGAAAATCGAGCGCGAAGCGCGTGTCATGATGAGAATGTGTTCCTTAAGGCCGATAGAGCCTTAAGTAAATTGAATTTCCTGTTTCACTTAAACTTAAAAAGAAATTTAGTGAATTTGAGAAAATGAGTAATTTGCATCATCTTTAATATTATAAAATTGGTTTAAGCTTCAGTATTAAATTAAAGGAAATAAACTTAAATGTATGCGAAGAGCACAAGACCGAGCGCGAAGCGCGAGGTCCAGAAAGAACGGAGCGCGAAGCGCGACGATCAAATCGCGCGCCCTAGGCGCGCTCAAACTTGCGAGCGAAGCGAGCTGCGCGCGATGAGAATATGCCCGCGAAGCGGGCAGATTTTTATATTACAAATACTCATATTGTATATTTTCTTTATATTCTTGATAGGACCAAAACTTTGGTCGAAATGTTGACGTTTTAAGAAATAAACAACTGTACAAGACCGGAAAGGCCATCTATTTTCTTCTCTAAATTGTAATTTTTATTTGGAGTTTTTTCAACATTTTTTTTAAACTTGGATTTCAGAAAGTGCACAATACTTTTACTTTTTTTCAAGCTCACGGCGAGTTTTTCTCCCCGTGGGCTCAATTAATGGTCATTATTACAAAGTAATTGAAGCAGAAAATCACGTTCAAGATTGTAAGATCAGGCCAAGGATCTTTCTATAATTTTTAGTTTGTTTTTTTTATGATTTTTTCCAACACCTAACAAGTAAAGGTTAAAAAGATAAGTCGCTTTATTATCCAATTAATGTTCTCATATTAATTATTATTAACTATTCGAAAATTTTTCATTTTTTCCTCAATTATTTTCATATTTTTCGAGTCGCTCATTCCTAAGTGATTGCTTGATTAAAATAATATGGGAGAGACTAATTGGCTCATAAAACATGTCTTTTAATTAAGTTGTCTTTGGCTGCAGTTTTTCATATGCTGCTCTTGCTTCGAATTGCAGAATTAGTAACAATGACGACTTGCAGGTGACGTGAATAGGAATGCTTAATAGTAGTTACTACGAAGTTTCTGAAAATTATCATTCTAGTTATTTTTTAATCAGACACTTTTTGTCAATTAATACATAATATAAAAATTATCATGTAATACACATATTTGCATTTTATCTTTATTTAATTTATATTTATTAATAGTTATTAATTAAACAATATGAAAACAAAAGCAGACATAAACATGCTAATGAAAATATATAGAAAAATAATTTATTTGAACAGTTTATCTTTGGTTATCTTTCTGCATCTTCATCTAATCAATTTGTTTCCACACACATACATTTATAAACTCTCTGTACATATTTGCATCAATTATGTAGAAGTGCGTATCTTAACAAAGAAGGGAAAATTCCGCAAATTCTCATGTGTTAAGATCTCTTCAAACCAGAATCACCTGTAGATGAATCATTTATTTGAATCAAATACATTGTTTTCTTAATGACTTTTAAAATTTTAGATTTTTAAAATGAGAATATATATTGAATTCATTACAAATCATCTACATAATGATTGACTATTCGTCGATATTTCATGCTTTCGCTCTCTAAAACTGAATCAGTCAAAATCTACTGATTATCAATGAAATTTGATTGATTAAAATAGCTAAAAAGAAGTTACTGTGAATCAGTCAAATTTCACTGAATACTTCAGTGAAAATCAACTGATTTAACAGTGAAAAATATTTTTAGCTCATTAAATCAGTGAAAATTAACTGATTAAGCAGTGAAAGATATTTTGTTCACTGATGAATCAGTGAGAAGGCAAATCACTGATTCAATCAGTGAAAATTTGACTGATTCAGATTTAGAGAGCGGAATAGAAAAATAATACAAAAAAGTTCTTGAACCCACATTATCATAATTATCAGATCGACCTCTGATCTCAAACATATTGAGAGAATTATCAAAATTAAAACATTTCTAAGATTCAATTTCTCTAAAATTTTTTTTTTAAATTTGAAAAAGAAAAAAAGAAAGAATAATGGTGAAGACGAGAGATGCAGAAAACATAATTTCGATTCAATTTTGCAATGAGATGCCAACTAACAATAGCCTTTCGAATCTATCTCTTTAGTTGGCACCTAGTTGGCAGACGTTACTTAATCTATCCATATCTGTATTATCGATCATCTTGATCAATATTCAGATTTGATGCTTCTGATAGAATTTATATTCTCTCTAGTTATTACATTTTTATCGCAATATTTTTATTATCTTAGACCTAGTTGAAGATAATAAGAGATATAGATCTAATCAAAAAAATTTGATTTTAAAGTGAGATGAAAAGCATGAAATGAACAACTTTAAACCTAATCCAGATATTTTAAGTTGGCTTCTATTATTGACTTTAAATAGAAAATCTATCTATTAATTAACGAACCTCTCATGCAGATTTTTCAATACACGAGTGCTATTTTTATTATATGATTGGTATATGTTTTATCAAATAGTAAAATATATCATTTAAATACCTTGTCTGGTATAATTTTGTTCTCTTCAAATTTGAATCATAGTTATTGAGTTGGATTTTATTAAAATTAAATAAATTGTTATTATTTAATTAAAGTAATTATTTTAATAAGAGAATTAAATTGAAATTATTTACAACTCTCTTACCACATATCAAACAAATTATTTTTCATATAAAAATCCTCACATTGAGATTTAAAAACTTGAAATTTCAAACTTTAAACTAAAGCACATGTCTTTTTAAAGTTTATAAACAAATATCAGTCTAGATATGACAGTATAGCAAAATTCTTGCATAAAAAATATCATTTATTCATCAATAATTAACAATGTCTTTACCTCAATTTCAACAATTTTTCATAAACAATTACCATAACATATTTTACAGCTAGATTTATGGTCAGAATGATAGTTTTCATAAAAAAAGGATTTGTCTCTAATTACACGTATAAAATGGCCTTTGTTCAAAAGTTAATAACCTTCACCTTTGTTTAGAAATTGGGAATTTGGCACTAGGCCAAATTTAAATCTGCGACTCCAGTTTCTGAAAGTGATTCTACTATTTGACAAACTTGACACAAAAAAACTAAGACAAGTTGATTATTTAATCGATTGTTTATTAATAATTGAAACAAAGAATTATATAATACAACAATAGAAAGTCATTTCCTGTAATGATCATTGACACGGAAAAATTGAATGAAATCAAATTGAATAAAATCAGCAGAGCCTTATTCTTGTATTCAAAAAGAATTTCTGTTCTCTTTTGACAATCCAGAGTCAATAACTGTATTAATTAAAGTAAAAAAGCCTTGATGCTTACCATACGAGTATCCCTTCAATGGGACTGTCGACATAATGATTGAATAGTTTAGTCTGTCAGATGAAAAATAATTAAAATCAAAAGTAGTTTTACTAGACTTTCACAAGTTAGTTCTTCTTTCGGGACAACATCACTCTTATAAAGCACAATCAACACTGGGTCTGTGTCTTGTATACGATAAAAAGCTCCAGTGTCGAGTCACTACATATTTATTCATTTGTCCAGTTTAGACAAGGCTATAGTGTATAAAACTTTCAAAACCAAATGTCTTCAAATGCAAAACGTCCCTCCACTTCTTGGTGGCTCACGTATGACTACCAATAACTGAAGTGCAACTCCCACTTTTATATTTCAATTTTAATTTATACTAATCTCCTACCTCGAATTTATTTCGTTTTTTCCTGACTCTATAACACTTGATAACTATTTTTCAGCATAAGACTGAAAACAGTTTAAACATAGTTTTAAAACTTTTTTAAAAATTTAAATCAAATTTAGAAATGTATATTCATGTAGAAATCTATGTGGGAATTTCCAACAAAGATTTCTTTGTTGGAACCCATACAGGAATTCATTTTTTGCAACACTGTACGGGAAGTTTACACTTTCCGCACCGAAAAATGTTCGCAAAATGTAATATTCCTAATGATCTAAAAAATGTGCAGGAATCGTAATATTCTCGCACACATTCTTAAGTATGCGGAAATATTGATTCCTGCACACTAACTTTTGTGCAAGTTTTTTGGTAGACTAAGTGCGAACTCCCTGTACAGTGTTGCAAAATAGTATATTTCGTATCATGTGCGGAAAGGTCTCTTGCGTTAAAATACGCATTTCCGCACGTGATACGAACAATATTTCACGCTCGCTGTATACCAAAAGTTAGCCGAGTCGGTTTTTTTGCGCGCGGAAAGTTGATTTTCCCGCACTACTGCGGTAAAATGTTAAGTTTGATTTAACTTTCCGCACGCAAAAATTCGTTTAAATCAAAATTAAGGCGTATCAGTAAAGGTGATGAGTCTGCTATGTATTTTCATGTAGAAATCTATGTGGGAACCTACCTGGATTTTTTTGATGGAACCCATACCGGAACTTATTTTTTGCAACACTGTACGGGAAGTTTGCACTTTCCGCACCGAAAAATGTTCGCAAAATTGAATTTTCTTAATGATCTAAAAAATGTGCAGGAATCGTAATATTCTCGCACACATTCATCATTCCCACACTGAATCTGTGAGCTAGTGATTTCCCATTCGTGTGAGTTGCAGCACACTTATCGGAAATCATTAACTTTTCGCACTAGTATCATAATTCTATTACTATTACTTATAAATTCCACGTCGGATCCTACGCCGAACGTCAAAAACTAATAGGTTCCAACATAGGATTTTAATAGGTTCCGACTTCAGATCTTTCAGTAAGAATGGCAATTTTCGACCCAAATTCATATATTAAGAAATAGGAACCTGCTTAGGTTTCATAGTTAACATAGAGGTTTCTTTTTAAGTCTCGGCGTATTTTCCTATGTCGGTGTCTATATCAAAATACTTTTTTCTCCAAGTAGAAAAAAAAACCGTGTGCAACACGGGAAAAACACTTATTTTACTCGTGTGATTTTTGATCTCGCATTTCCTCGGGCATCAAACTTCACACTCGCAAAATAATCTTTTTTTTCCCCAGTTGCACAATGTACTATTTTTTTCTACTAGAGAGTCATAAAGTGAACTTTATTAACCCCCGCGGAACAAACAAATCCATTTTTTGACCCCCCAGTAGGAAAAAAAATTGTGTGCAATACGGGAAAAAAATTTACTTTGCGAGTTGCTATACTCGCAAAATAAATTTTTTTTCCCTAGTTCCACAATATACTAATGCATACTCATCACATATATAAGAAGGTATTAGATTTGTGTAAAATTTGAAATTTGTACCCGTTTGCTTCTTCATAATCATTTGAAATCTACTTTTCTCAAGGAGTGTCCACGTTTCATGATCTCTTAAATTCGAAAACAAATTTGGAAACTACTTTTTGAAGAAATGCAAAATTTTTAATACTCATCAGTTCTACAAATTGTCCGCACTAAATTTTTTAGTTAATTCGAAATTAGAAAAGTTAAGTACAGTATTTTGAACCTTAAGATAAATTAATAATTAATTCCATTTTATAGTAAAATATTTAAATTTTAAAGTAAAATATCTATAACAATATCTATAAATTTCCATGCTGGTATTTCTAAAAACTACTTTTTGAAAATTTTTAAAATGTTAATACTTCTTTTTTACAGTACTCAAAAAATACTATAAATTTTTTTTACTGAAATTTTTCATCCAAATCAAAATTAAGAAAATTACAGTTTGCGAAAACTTAAAAAAAATATATAACATAATTGCATTTTTCAGTTAAACAGTACGAGATACGAAAAAACGCAATGATACAAAATTGTTCACTAGAAAAAGATCCAACAATTTCAATCTAAACTTTTTCTTAAAAGATGTATATTTTTTTATTTGATTTCAAAAAATACTATGGAAGATAAGAAAAAAAATTTTAAATACAATCTACACAAATTTTATAAGATGTATATTTCCACTATAATTTAAAATAAAAAATTCAATTTTTTAACCAAGATATACAAGATCCGATAAAAACGTCAAGATGTAAAATTGTTTGCTTGAAAGAGATCTTTAAATTTTTATCTACGCGTTTTTCAATAAGATGGATATTTTTCGTTTTCATTTTAAAAAATTAACATTAAAAATTAAAAAACATATGTAAAAATACATAAAAATTGTCCTCCTAAAAATCCTATGCGATTTCTTTTATAAGTCTTCATAAAAATGTTATTTTGGAGTAGGAGCAAATGTAAGTAAACAAGTATGTCTATCCTTAAATGCAAGAACCTTTTTATCAGCCTCTTATCATTTTCGCATTGGTCACGGAAAGAATCTTTATTGACATCCTATTTGAACAAGAGTTTAAGGTTTTTAATATATCGCATATCTAGATAGCAGACACTTTGTCTTTAACTGACAACACAAAAACTTGACTGGTTCTCTTTACAATGCCCATGAATCATTTAAGTTTTCAACTTCTGTTTTAAGTTCTTCTCTTCATCAACTTCCATAACTAAAAAATACCTTTTATAATATATAAAAAATATAAGCGTTTATTTTAATTTACATTAAATAGATAATTATTTACAAAATGTTTCGATGAAGCAGAAGCTGGCCACCAATTTCTATCCACGACATTATTGTTCGTTCTTTGAATAAATTGAAATAATATTAAAGTAGTTTATACATGCCCTTAAATCTTTCTGAATTCCATTTTTCCTTTTGTAAACTATTCTCTCAAACATCTAAATTTTTTCTTTTCAATATGAAGTCGCTGTTAGAAAGTAGCGGCCAGCTATTCATATTATTTCCCACATTACGTCTCCTCAGAAGAAGTCTCGCTTAAAGTTTCCCACATTAAGACATTCATTCCATTTGAAGCAAGAAAGCAATTTTTCTGTGGATGGACACTAATAGAAACGGTTGGATGCCTAGATGGTTTGTCTCCAGTAAGCTTGGCAACGACTTTTTGAGTTGCTAATTCCCAGACCCAGAGGCTTCCATCACTGGAACCAGAAAGAATACGCGTATCATTGTAATCGACACTGGATTCTAGGCACAAATCGGACGGTGGAAGACCCATAAATTCACCAAGAAGTTCTCCTGAATCTTTATCCATTAATCTCACGACTCCGTCTGCACAACTCACTAGAATGCATTGTCCGTCTCTCGTGAAACTTGCACAAGTAACTATTTCTGAAAATAGCAATTAGAATTAGAATTAAGAGGAAGTTTCAGTTTATTGGCATGAAAAATGCATGAAATTTGAGAATTTTTCAGTAATATAAAATTAATACTTCTGGAAATGAGCGTTTATGTATTTGATTCCTTTATCAGTAGACAGTAAATTTTGGTTTTATGAAAAAAATAAAATAAAAAATGGCGGCTCTAGCTCGTGTCAAATAAAAACATACCCGAGGTATTTAGGTCTGCGCGGGGCACTCCACAGCCTTGGCAGTTTATCCAAAATAAAAAAACGTTAAAAATTATTAAAGTAGACCAAATTTAGGGGGCCTTATTGCTTTTACTTTCCTCAAAAACACCTTGATAACAAAATGGTAGCTGTTTGAAAAAAAATCAATATTTCCGCCCAATTTTTTCAGCTGCAACAGACGGAAAAATGATTTCTAATTCAATTTTTGATGAAAATCGCTTCCATAAGGCCCCAAAAATTGAATATGCTTTTATTTTCACGAAGGTATATGTGAATCGGTCCATATGGTCAAGCTGTAGAGCGCCCCGCACGCCGAAAAATGCTGTTTTCAGAAAAACCCACGTGTTTTCAATATTTTAAGGATACGAATTTTACAAGAAACAATCGATTTTTTCATCGTCAAGTACTGCAAACTCCCCTTTAGGTTCTAAGGAATATTCAATGTCAATAAAGGACCAAGATCAAAATATACCTCCTAAATAATCTGCAAAGAGTTCACCAACTCTTATATCGTATCTTCGAATTCTGCAGTCAAAAGATGCAGTCAAAATTTCGTAATCAGAAACTCTGACACTGGATATTGTATCTTTAGCATCATTGATTTTTTGAGCTGGATCCTGAGCTCTGGATCGAGTATCCCAACATAACACGGAATTATCTCGAGAGCCAGAAATCGCCATAGTAGATTCTTCATTGTATCTGTGATTTAATATTAATAATGATTATGAAATTCATGTAATTTCAAATGAAAATTTGGGAGTTCAATTTCGGAAAAAAAGAAACAATTCATCAAATAATACGAGATTCCATTATTACCTAACGCACGTAACTGGTCCTGCATGACCTCTAAATCTGCGAACTGGAGTTCCTGTTGCGACGTCCCAGACAATAACAGATTTGTCTATACCGGCAGATACTATCTGGCTACTGTCACATGAACATTGTGCATCCATCACTTCATCTCCATGACCACTATAAGTTTTCAAAAGTCTCCCTTTGTAAGGATTCCAAAGTTTCAATCTTCTATTTGATCCACAAGTTATGCAGTAAGCACCGTCAACTGAAATAAAAATGATCTAATTCTCGTGATTTTACAATTATACAAAAACGTATTTAAATAAGAATATTCCCTTTTTATTTTTTTATTTAATTAATTTATCTGTAACATAATTCTAAGAACTGAAATAAATTATCATTTCAATTCACTCACCACTAAACCTAACAGCACGCACAGCTCCTTGTTGACAGTCAATGTATTTTTCAAATTTGTACTCCATTTTTAAAAATTTGAATACGCCTCAATGCGTACTGTTATAAGATGGCGGATTGTCAATAATCACTTATCAGTACAGTACTGTCCATAGCCGTAAGTGCGTAAGAAATAAAAAGGATGAAGCAGAAACCTGCGGGTTGTGCGTGGTCTAGCATCAAGCAACCATAGAGTTATTATACACAGAGTAGGCAACAGCGTTGCCAGCAGGGTTGCAAAGGTAAAATACCTAACGTAATTTACATGGTTTTCTCTACGTAATTTACTATGTATATTACGTGGAGGTTTTCTAGACGTAATGTACGTATATGCTAGACTTAAAGTTTTGGTGGGTGCGCAAGCTAACCTAATTTTTGTGTATCGTTCGTGAATCTTGCGATTTCGTTAATAAATGTCAAAATTATAATTTAAACATAAGTATGGGTGGTAGGCCAATGCCCGAAAATTACTTTTTTCCAGGAAAAGATGCATTGCCACTGAAAATGATTTGCTAGCAGATGAGCAGATGCATATTGAGAAAAGGCAAGATAGCACTTGCACTTTAAGTATGAGTCTTGTGCTCAATAAAAGCAATATTTCTTCAGAAGAAATAGTGCTGTTAAACAATAACGCTAAAGTAAGTCTTGTGCTTAATGCTTATATGAAATAAAACTTCAATATCATGTCAATTAAAAAGAATTTACCGTGGCTAAAATTATTTGATAGTAAAGATGGTTCACAAAAGAAATAAAAAATATTCTTAATTTTGCAGAAATTATGATATAACTATTAAATTTAGTTTATGTCTTTTCAGTACTTTTTTTCATTGAACAATTTTTTTCTTGAGTTAGAAATCGAATGATATAGACTTTATAAAACTAATTTTCTAAATCTCAAGACTCAACTACTGACATGTCAAAAAATTAAGCTTATAAATAAAAGAAAATTTGAGTTTGAATTATTAAATATTATTAATTTATTTTAAATTAATTAGTTGAGTTTGAAATTTCTGCCACTGCCTACATTATCGGCGGAGAAAAACTAGTTGCGTATCAGATAGGATACGTTGCCAACAGGTGTCCTCGAAGACAATTTCAAACTTTTATATCGCAAATAAATGCAAATTAAATTCAAATTTGAAGAATTTGTAATCTTTCTGTGGAAAAAAGACGCTTTCGACTGCGCTGGGATTCGAGCCCAGGTCTAGCAGTCGACCAGCAATCGAAATACCTGGGCTCGAATCCCAGCGCAGTCGAAAGCGTTATTATTAAAGCTATCAATATTATTTTATTTTGCTGTAAATAAAGGATCACTGAAAAGCTTATAAGCTTTACTTTACGTCTTTTAAAAGGTTTATCTATTTCCGTAAAGTCCTCTTCAGATGGATGATTGTTATTCCCAGAATTGTATATTTTCGCCGATTTCACTTTACAGACGTTTCTTAACATAAATAAAACAATAATTTAGTATAAGTATAAAGCAAAGTGATCACAGCATTAACGAACATTATAAAGTCTGTATATTATTAAGAGGAATGCAGATTTGAATTTCAATTATAATTAATTGCATAAACAAACGCAACAAGAGAGATTATACATACTCTTTTAACTACAGTTTTGGACTAAATTACGTATTTCACGCAATTCACATGGAAAGCCTCAAGTTACGCGTAATTTTGAAGCCCTGGTTGCCAGACACACGGAGCGAAATAATGGAATCGGCATCAGGGCTGGGTAACGACCAGCCCTATCCGACGACGAGGTAAATTTCCGTCGCTTAGTGATGCCAGATGGAAACTAATCCGTGAAGCGGCGCCACCTCTGTCCTCTCATATAAAAGTATTGTTTTGCATGGTGTTCATAAACAAATTAAAACAATTAGTGGAAAAATGGAAACATTTCCTAAATTCTAATAATTGTTTTTATTATTATTGAAGTTTAGTGTTTTTAGTGCATATTTATATATATTCATAACAAAATACAAGCATATATTTATACTGCGTGCGACTTAGATTCTTCATTATTTTGAATTTTGTTATTTGTGAAAATAAGACATTTTTACCAATTCATTCTCTCACAAAATAATAAATACTTAAGGGAAGTAGCAAGTTCATGTAATGAATGTAGTCCAGTTACGACATGTTTATGTCTAAAATATATTTTTTTTAAATTATAATTTAGGAAATGGTAGAATAGATAAAAATAAACGTAGATAAAAAATACATTTAAAGTTTTTGAAAAATGCTATTAAGTGATTTATTTATTAGTTTGATTGTATATTTTTCATGCATACTGTAATTTAAAAAATGGATCAGAATATTGACAATTCCCGTATGAAATATTAAAGTTTCTTTGATTTAATGGAATACCCTTTCAATAGGTACTATAAAAATTTTGTGCAAATATGAAAAAAAATTTTATTGGTCGACTTTTTCTCTCCATGGCGCAATTATTCCAGTGCAAGATTCCTTATTTATTTCAACTGACTAAATATTTTAATTATTTGTCAATTTAACGTTCAATAATGTTTCATATTAGTTCATTAAAATAATTTGAATATGATTAATGTTCCATAATAATATAATAATAGACCATTTTTATTTTTTCAATTAATTTATTAATTAAATTTTTTATTAGATCATTAATAATTGATTGCTTGAATTAATTATATATATCAATTCAATCCATTAATTAATACATATACTTTATTAAAGCAACTATATTAGATCAAATGATAAGGTCTTGTTACTCATAATGCAATGCATAATATTTTGTATTATCAACATAAAATAAGGCAATTAATGAAGAAAAGCAATGAATAAGTATATTGCTAATATTTCCATTATTATCGATATTGGTAAAGAAATATTAATAAAGAAATAATTTTACTCTAATTATTCGTGATATAAGGATCCTATTTGCAAGACAATTTATTTCTTGTAATTTTGCGATTAATTTTCTAGAGTGTTATAACTATTTTATGTTTCAAGTTCTGATTAGTATTTAAAAATGTTATTTCAATAAAGTTGATAATCTTAGTTCTTCAAAAATCATAAAACTTTAATTGTTTATCAATTTTCTCCATATAAAACAATACTTTCATATGAGAGGACAGAGGTGGCGCCGCTAGCGGATTAGTTCCAAGTGGCATCACTAAGAGACGACTTTTTTAACATTGAAAAAGACTTTTGTCGGACAGGACTGGTAACGACACGTCGAAAACTCATGTATTTCACGTAGTTTTCTACACACAAGACATATCATTCGTCGAAATTAGAAGACCATGTAAATTACGGTAGGTATTTTACCATCACAACCCTGATTATGGTACATTATCGTACATGTCTACAAGACGCATGCGTGGCGCGAAATTCAAATAATTCAAAGTTTAATATTTTTCATAAATAAAATCTTAATAAGATTTTGTAAATGAATATTATAATATTATGTTTTAATAAAGCTATTTTAAAAATAATTATAACACAATTTCTACTTTTTCAGGTCTTTGTATTTTATAACATTTACTTAAAATCACTCTTATTAAAGAACATTTTTGTTATAAAACAGCTTATAATCTATAAAACGCAAGTATAATATGTAATTGTCTTTGGAATGTCTTTACGTAAATTACATGAAAAAAAAAATTCAACAATTCTCATTGGATAATGATTATTATGCTTTTGTCTTCAATTCATTTCAGTTAAATAAAAAATAGAAGTATTTTTAAATTGTGGTACATTTAAGAGGTATGGTACACGAGGGATGGTACATGGTACAAGAGTCAAAATTATGGTACGATCTGGTAAATTCAAGTTAATTTAGTTAACAGAGTTAAAATAAAATGTGTAGTAAAAACAAACGGTGGCCCGCGGAAGCACCCGTTAGTCAGTGGCCACTACGGACCTGGTTCACAAGACGAAGCATCGGTCGAGACCGTCAAGCCAAGCGATCCAAGGACGTACGCCGATTGAACTCTGTACGCTCTTACTAAAAAATTAATATTTCAGGAAATTATTGAGATTTTTCAATGTTTGATGGCTTAAATTAAAGCCACTATTTTAGAGACTATTTTTAATTGAATGAAAATATTTTTAGATAATTTCCTTAGCTCCAGCTAAAAGCTGAATTTGAGGTACAAAATTCTGTAAAAATCGGAATTTAATTTTTGTTTTTCTCACATCATGAACCAACACCATATGTCTAAATTAATTCACATAGAGATAATTTTAGACAGAATTTAATAAGCTTTCTAATGGTTTTTTGAATTTTATTATGTCTTCATTCTAGACAGTACTAACACCTTTCAAAGTCAAGCTTAATTTTTGATAACTCGTGCGGTTAGTGGTCTGATACTATCCGATGGTAGAGTAGGTTTTCTTGAATATCGAGCATCGTTAATTATAATAGAGCCATGAGATTTTTCAACAACCTGGTCACTTGTAGAAGATGCAAATGAAACCTAACAAATAGAATTCTCCACATCATCATCTGAAAGAAGAAAAACAAAAATTCTTGAAGAATAAACTTTGCATAAACGGTTCTTTCTTCTCTTGATTTTTACTAAAATAGTTTTAATTACTAGTTTCAGTCTTAGTAAAACTTGATTCTAGCTTTACAATCAATTAATTCTAACTAATTTATTACTTAATATGACTCAAGTGAACTACATTTGAAATTAAGAGGGTCCCCGCATAATTTAAGTATTTGTTTTATAGGTAAAATCAGGTGTTAAAAATTCGGATTCTGGTGTGAAATGTAAATACAATAATGTCGTACCACAAATGTCACGGTTACGGAACAAAATGACTTATGGAGTGAGATTTTTACATAACTGCTATGTAACAATTATGTAACAGTTGTGGATGTTCACTGGGATCATAAATTCTAGAAACTGTATGCTTGCCGCATAATAAATATGTTTTATTTTCTTACTTGAATTCTTCTGGCCGAAACGACAGCTCGTAACCATATCCTTCAATTTAGTTTTAAGTGATTTAGATGAGGGAAACCTTGCCTTCTTGATGAATCTTTTTTTATTGTATATATGCACAAACAGTAAATTATAATGAAATTTTGTATTTCCCAGAGCTCTTACAGAGTGGATTTTCACAGCAATTCCGGAAATTTTCTCCCCGAATGTTACAAATGCACCGAGGTATGTCTAAAACATTGAAGAATGTGCAAGTTATTGATTTTTATTTTCTTTATGCACAAATATTTATGAATAAAAATACTTGCCTTTTTCATCTCTATGCTATTACTCATGAACTTTACAATTAAAAAGGCGTCATTAGAGACAATGCTATCGTAAGAATCCACTTCCATCTTGTCTTTCTATAACATATAAAATTTTGAATATTAATTATTTCCCGTAAAAATGGTCGTTGGTAATTAACCTATATTTGTTGTATTAGTAGTTGAAACTTATTCGTATGAAAATAATTATTTAAAATTTCAATTTGAAAAAATAATTGTATAAGTGAATAGGTCAGAGTTTTTGAAGTAATGTAAAGGGTTTTCCAATAGGGACATAACAATTTTATCTATGAATAAAACACAGAAATATTTGAGATATTGAGTTCAAATTCATTTTGGGTGTAGTACAAGCATTACATTTTATGAATGAAATTCGATATCGGTCATATGACTACCGCGAGCCCGTTTACAGCGGTAGATTCTTTGGACCCAATTTTCCACCACTCTGGCACACATTTCGACCGGAACGTTGGCAATTTCGCTCTGGATGTTGTCTTTGGGGTCATCTAAAGTTGCTGGCTTGTTGGCATAGACCAGTGACTTGATGTGGCCCCATAAAAAGAAATCCAATGGCGTTAGATCACATGAACGAGGCGGCCATTCGACCGGACCATTTCTCTAGATAACACGTTCACCGAATTTGCCTTTCAATAAATCGATTGTGACGCGTGCTGTGTGGCTAGTGGCACCGTCTTGTTGAAACCACATATCGTTGATGTCAAGCTCATCCAATTCTGGCCACAAATAATCTTCCAACATAGCACGATAGCGCTCTCCATTGACGGTAACATGAAGGTCGTTTTCATCCACCAAAAAATACGGCCCAATCCAATCACACCTCCGGCATGAAAACCGCACCAAACAGTCACTTTTTGCGGATGCAACGGTGTCTCAAGGAGCACATTTGGGTTCGTTGCTGACCAATAACGCATATTTTGCTTATTAACAAAGCCATTGAGCCAGAAATGAGCTTCATCGCTGAAGATGATTTTTCGATGAAATTCTTCATTTTCTTCAAGCTTTGCCAGAGCCCAATTGGAGAAGTTTCGGCGTTTCAAATGATCAAGTGGCTTTAGTTCTTGAGTCAATTTAATCTTGAAAGCATGTCGGCCAAGATCTTTTCACATAATACGCCACAGTGTCGTTTGAGCGATGTCCAATTCTTGAGAATGATGTGGAATCGACTGATTTCGCTCATTTTGAATCGATGCACTTACGGCTGCGATTATTTCTTCGCTTCGAGCAATACGACGTCTTTTTGACACCAGAACGTCCAATAGTGTAAATTTGGTCTCGAATTTATCCACCATAGCACGCACAGCCTGTCGGGTGGGACAATTGTTACGAGGAGTAAGCGCTCTTAAAATTGCGACCACCGACTCAGAATTTCGATAGTAATATTTAATAATTTCCAAACGTTGCTGGTTCGTAAACTTTACCATTATGAAAATGTTGACTTTAACTAACGTTTTGACATTGACAGTTCATTAAACAAGTTTAAGGGTGCGTTCATATAAAGATACGAAATTGCTATGTCCCTATTGGAAAACCCTTTAGAAAGGAAGTGTATTAATTATAAAAAATGATTTTTTTTCAGCAGATTTCGTGCTACAACGAAATTTCTGTTTCTAATGCAAAATAGTATTGAATGATGAGTAAAATAAGGCACTCTTTTTCTGTAGATGCTCACTTTTCACTCCAAAAAAAGTGAAATTTCATTATAATATGGCGGTATTTCCAATTAGAGTGAAAATTCTACTCCAGGAAATTTTAAAGAGCGCTTCATTTCATTGATGGATTAAAATTGTTTTATTTTGCTCAAACAAAATTTTTTTTAAAATTATTCTCTAAATTCAACGAATGAGATTCAAAATAAAAATGGCAATCATCAATCACATTAAATTATATATTTCAATCATATAATGTTAACAAAATGAAATGTCTATTCACTTTGCTAATTTGTTAGAGCACAAATTCTTTGTGCTCTAACGAACTCTTTGTTTGTCAAAACAAAATAGTTTGATTTATCAATACACAACAACATTATTTCGTAAATTTTAAGAAAGTGTTGGTCCAAAGCAAGAGTTTCCTCAGGATATCTTGAGTGGTCTACCCACACGGAGAAAAATGGATATTCAACTATGTGACAAGTGTCTTATATATTCACTTCTAATATCTAGATATTAAACCGTAATATCTGGATATTCAGCTTCGCTATCTGAAATATTAAAATAGGTTTACATGAACATCTCTGATATTACAGCTAAATATTTAGATATTTCAATTGAATATATGAGATGCTTGTCACGTAGTTGAATATCTAGATATTGATCATGAACATCCATTTTTTTCCGTGCAGGTAAATTTTTTTCACGATTTCTCATTTAAAAAAGTTTAAATGGGTTTTTCTGAAAACAAAGTTTTTCGATGCCTTGTTGATAAAATCTCCGAAACTAATGAACCGATCCTTATGAAATTTTTACCACATATTCTTTACAACTATAGCTATAGCGCATATCAAGGACTTTTATAAGTTTTGATTTTAACTGATTTTTCTTGCAAAAAATGGTGAAAAAAAATACGTTTTTTTCCTCTTTTCGAAAAATGTCCGCCATTTTATTATTTTTGCAAAAATAAAAAATCGTGTTATATGCGCTATAGTCATTAACATACTGAATCTAAAACCGTTTGATTTTTTTGTTTGAGGCAATCCATCTTCGAGATTTCATCAACAGCGCACACATATCTGCTTTTTGAGGACATATATATGATTCCCCTAGCGAACTGGCTGAACGATAGCTTTACGCTGTACTGTAACATTATTGTAAAGTTATCGTAAAGTAGCATTATAACTCATGAATGAGGCAAAATAAATATTCAAAATGTTTTTATCCTTATTCTACGTTAAAAATAACGTTAACTGGTAATTGAAATAGGCAATAATTTTATTTATTTACGCTAAAAATTAAAAAAATATAATACCTGTCATTGAAGGCAGTGCACTGGTTCACCTTTTGTGGAACTTCTCCGTTAAAGTTGACGATTGGTTGGAGTGAGACACAACTATACTTTCATCTCACTCTAACAAATAGTCAATCCTGACGGTGAAGACATGGAAAGTGATGAGCCACTGCACTGCCTTCAATGACCAGGTATTATGTTTTTTTAATTTTTAGCGTAAACAAATAAAATTATTGCATATTTCAATTACCAGTTGACGTTATTTTCAACGTAGAATAAGGATAAAAACATTTTGAATGTTTATTTTGCCTCATTCATGAGTTATAATGCTACTTTACGATAACTTTACGATAATGTTACGATAATGTTACGCTACAGCGTAAAGCTATCGTTCAGCCAGTTCGCTAGGGTCTCCACCATTTTCACCTACAAAAAGTGTCTAAAATAAATTTATGTATGTTTTGGCAGTAATTGAAATGGACAAAGAAATTTGACAAAATCGTATAAAACATTTATAACCTCCCTCCATCCTACTGTTTTGGTAGGGATCATATTTTCGCCTTGATTTAACTTATCACAGTCCAATCCACTTATCAGGACATCTTTATTATCTTCTTTAATTGATTTTGCCAGCTAAAACAAAAAAATGTTCAAGTTTTTATTGCAGTTAAAGGCATGTAAATTTGAGCGCAACTAGGGCGCGTGGTTCAATCGTCGCGCCTTGCGCTGCGTTCTGTTTGGACCTCGCGCTTGATCTTATATTCTTCGCATAAGTTAAAATTTATTTCTTGTTAATTGATACTGGAACTCAAGTCAATTCTATAATATTGTAGATGTGTATTACATTCTCTCAAAATCACTAAATTGGTTTTTGATTTCAAATGAAAAAGGAAATTCAATTTACTTAAGACTTCATCGACGTTAAGGTAAACTTTCTCATCGTGATACTCGCGCTTCGCGCTAGATTTTCTGTATACATTTCTATAAGTCTTTTATAAATTACATGATAAAAATAATTTATTATCTTCCAAATATCTGAATGAGGAAAAGCAATCACAGACTTTATTTAAGAAAATGATTTTGCATTTCAACGCTTATTTCACGGAGAAAAAAAAACTGTTGAATCAACAGATGTCATCTGCTGGAATAGAGACAGCAGATTTTTCTTTGTAATATTTACAGATTTTTCTGTTGGATTCACAGATTGTTTGTAAACTCAACAGATTAACCTGTAAAATCTACAGACATGTCTGTTAGAACTGCGGATTTCAAGAAAAAAGAGAAATCCGTAATTCTAACAGACATTTCTGTAGATTTTACAGGTTAATCTGTTGAGTTTACAAACAATCTGTGAATCCAACAGAAAAATCTGTAAATATTACAAAGAAAAATCTGCTGTCTCTATTCCAGCAGATGACATCTGTTGATTCAACAGTTATTTTTTCTCCGTGTTCGTATCTCACATATCTTGGTTAAAAAAATGAAATTCTTTTTTTTTCAATAGTGTTTTTAAAATCATAACATATAATATACATCTTGTCAAAAAATGTCCTAATAAGATTTTATTGTAAAATATTGATGTTACCGGTAATTTGTTTAAATAAATAGAAAGGCCGGAAAGGTCACTTATTTTTCTATTTATTTAAACTGATCATAATTTGTAGACCTCATTCAGGGAAATAATTTTCTATCTCAACGTTTTCTTCGTATTTTACATATTTTGTTTAATAAATGGAATTTATAAATTTTAATCGTATTTTTTGAAACTCAAACGAAAAATATACATTTTATCAGAAGCTGTGTCAGACAAAATTTTTAGGCCTTATTGTAGGAAACAATTTTGCATTTTAACGTTTTTTTCGTATTTCACACATTATGGTAAAAAAAATCATCTTTTTGGAAATTTTATGGCCTAGGAATACTCTCTGATTTTCGGGCTCCTCAAAAATGTCCATATCGATTTTTGGGCTCCAACCCTTAACGCCCAAAAATCTGCATCACCGCCCAAAATTATCCCGCAATTAGCCCGAAAATGTGGCATAAAGTAAATAGTGATATTCCGTTGTGCAGGTGCCAGCTGATCGGACCTGTCGAAAATCCGCCGCTCCGCTGATTTTGATGAATTTTTTTTCAGTGAATATTTCTACGGGGAATTTGTTTTTTACAGTTTATGAAAGTACTTAATACACGAATTATCGACAAATTTTTTTTTCGCTAGTCGTTAAATTTGTTGAACAATTGAGCAAAAACTTCATCGCACTGTATCTCCATTGTTTCTCAATGAATCTTGAACTTTTTTTTTAAATGCAAGCTCTTTTCATACACTTTCAATGTACGCAATAAGAAATTATGAAAATTAAGTGAAACACTTGGAAAAATTCATTTTTCAACTAAGAAATTTATAAACAAATTTCCGTTAGTTGTAAAATTGAATTCTTTTCTTAAACAATGGTGATTTTTAATGTAAAATAGTGAAATCTATCGATGAAAAAATCAGCATCACCATATCTACTTGTCAGGTTCGTACAGGTTAATTGTTTATTAATTTGTTTATAAAGCCATAAATCATAAACTAACAAACTTCCTGATTCCAGGTTTTGCATACATAATTGTCAATAATAGGAAGTATTCGGACGTTGTTGAACGGCGCGATATGAGTAAACAAAGCCTTTGAATGATTGTTTATTCAAACTTCATAAACATTATCTATTTTTATTCATAACTTTTGACCTAATTAATATTTTATTACGATCGGCATCTAGTTTTGTAGGGTTATTTTTGTGGAAAAAAAAGTTATATAACTATTTTCCGATAAAATGAAAAGAATCAAAGATATAAGCGAAAAACGTGAAATTTCGTTAAAAAATTATAAATAATCGTCATTTAAACAATGACGTTCATCGATTTGACACCACGGGAAAAAATACGTTGTTTCACTTATTTTTTGACGCCTAAACTCAATTTTTCAGCCTGCTCCAAGAAAACATCGCGCTTTTCACTAAATCGCCTGGACTAAGAACCAACATGATTATAATTTGAATTCTATTTCAAATCAAAAATTGTATTCCGGTCTATTGTGCAATTTTCAAATTTTTTTATATAAAATGTGGTTTACGTCATACTAATTCAAAACTATGTATTTTTAACTTACAGTTATAACTGCAATCTTCGATAAATTCTCCGTGGAAGAATCTGCTTTGGTTTCGTCTTTTCTTTCTGCATCTATCAAAAGAACTTCATAGGGCTTGAGATTTTCAGGGAAAGAAGGATCACCAACCATAACTCTGAGTACTTCATAATTCAATGGGGTAAATTCATACAAAAATCTGGCTGGAGCTAAGGCGTGCTGCTCAGAGAAGATAGAAACGCCAACTAGGAAATCACCATTCTCTCTCACATGGGCTAAGGCGGTTTGGAAATTCGGTTTATTTTCTACTGTTTCAGATTTCCCGGATAGTTCAGATAGCTCTATTGAACTATATCCTGTAAGAAAAATATAATTAAAAAATTTTTATTGGGTTAAATATATCATTATTAGGTATAACACTTTTTCGTAATATACAAGAATTCACCGTCTAAGTCCGTTTGCCTGTTGAAAAATAAAATATTTTTTCTTTTAATTTAAAAATTGTTTATTGTTTACAGAGACTTGCTGACTGTCAGTTTTGTGTTTCCTAACGTTTTTTTAATTTTTTTCTATGTAAAAAGAAATATTTCAAAATTCATCTGACTAGTAGACGTCTGAAACTTCAGCCCAATAAAATTTTCATATAATACCTTCCATTTTGCACTGTTTCAAATTTTTGTGATTTTCTTTTGATGAATTTTTTAAAGTTTGATCCCTTGAATAAAAAAATTTAAATTTTTTTTCGAAAATTGGTTCTTTAATTGTTGATTAAAATTTGTTATAAATAAATCAAAATGAATATTTTTTTATGCCCACTATTTTTTCTTATATTTTGGTTCATTTTATAGCAACAATTTGTCTTTTCTTTTTCGTGAAATTAACCTTTTACAAGTTGTGAATTACCAAACTTACAAAAAAGTGAAAATTTTTAGTTCCGAGCTTCAGTTGCAAAAGAAAATTTTTTTATTTTAGTTTTATTTCCGGGATTCAATAATAAAAGTGTGTTCTACCTTTTGGAACAAGTTGCTTGTCGATTTCATGTTGCAAAATGATCTTTTTTATTACTTAAATAACAATTTTTTCTATTTTAATTAATATAACAAAAAAATATTTTTCAATATGCGATTTCTTGCAAATGGTAGAGCACGTCTTCATCACTAAATTCTGGAAATAAAATTTTAAAAAAACCATTGATTTGATTGCAATAGAAGCTTTAAAACTGGAAATGTTCACTTTTTCAAAAGTTCGAAAAGGCATAACTTGTAGACGGTCGATTTTACGAATAAAAAACAAAAAACAACTTTTCGTCATAACAGAAGCTAAAATATCAGAAAAAATAGTGTGGGCATATAAAAAATTAATTTTAATTTGTTCGTAAAAAAAGTTGATTAAGAATTAAAGGACAAATTTTTCAAAAATGTACCCAAAATTATTGCATTTCACCAAGGTTTATGCCACTGAGAAAAAGAAACATGACTCAGTAGCGTCCGGAAAGGAGTGGTTCATGTCCGAAGACGAAAATTGAAATTAGTCCAGAGTGTACACACTAATGTCAGGCATTAATAACGCGCACAGGACTCAGCGCTGTCTAGACAGTAGTCAGTCATGTCCTGCACCGGAACGAAAACGCGCTAAACATTACTGTATTTTGTGTCAGTGCTTGAATGTGGAAAGTTTCGTCGATTGTGTCTATTGATGATTAGCAGCAAAAATTCTCAAATATAAAGTGAAAAAGTACACTAAATTTAGTGCCACGTATTTTTCATGATTATTGAGTTTCAAGAGCACAATTCCAATCATGGAAACGAGAGGTAAGTTCGAAATTCCTCCCATAATCTCACTTTTTTGACATATGCCAATTCTCGTTAATGACCTTTACATCTTCGCGCTCGAGTTATTCTTCATCATCGGGCTCGTCGCATTATTTTCAACCGTCGTTTCATCATCGAATCGCTGTCCTTTGAGTGCTTTTTTGTGTTTTGGAAACAGCCAAAAGTCACAGGAGGCTATTTCGGGACTGTACAAAGGTTGTCAAAGCAATGTGATACTGTGTGCATGCACATAAGACGACATAAGTGTCAAAATATATATAATGTCTGATAATGTGTTCTCGCCTCGAGGGGTCAGTCTCTGGTCACGTAATATAATATAATATTTGCGATATGTCTCCACCGTCAGTGTTGACCATTGGTTGGAATAAGTCAAAACTACTTTCATCTCTCTCTAACAAATAATCAATCCTAACGGAATAGATATGGCAATTGATGAACCAGTACACTACCTTCGGTGACAGGTATTATATTTTTTTGTTTTTCAACGCTAAAATAAAATTATTGTAGCAACTTTGATACCTTTGAACTCAAAATGTACTTGAGAAAAGCAGGAAGTTCATGTGAACAATTTGGTCCAGTTTCTACATGTTTGTGTCGGAAATACATAAAATTTTATTTTTAAAATTTCGTAAATGGTACAGAAGATAGAAACGGACGTAGATAAACTACTTTTGGTTTTGAAGATGAATAAAAATTTTCCGATATATATTACTAAAATTCAACTACTTTTATATTTTGAAACCAAAGTAGTCTATGTACGTCCATTTTTATCTTCACTGCCATTTACCAGATTTTGGAAAGAAAATTTTATCTATTTTGGACTGCTTGCCTGGATGTGAATAATGTAATACTGACTTTTTGTCAGATCAGCTTGCTCCATTAGAGCTAAAGCTTCCTCTGGTGTGTAAGGAATTAGGCAGTCATTAGTATTGTCACACTCGGCAGAAGATGATTTTGGATCCATGATCCTTGATATTTTCTTTTAATCAGAAACTGTCAGTGAGCGTAAAAAAGCTTTTGAATTTCGCTTTTAGTGTATGCTTATTCTATTTTTATTATTTTTATTCTTTTTGTGAAAGTAGACCATTCTGCAAATTCACCAGAGTTTGGCCTTCTACGTTTTCCATTGTTTTCAGAATTAAATTCCACAATAAAATGTGTGCTCAACCAAACTGCGAACTTTTTCTCGAAACAAGATTTGTAACGATTTCCACTTGTTCAGTATTTAAATCATATTCACTTAGCAAATATTGAGCTAAATCTTTCACACCTCTGCTGTTATCAGCAATTAAAAAATCGGTTCGGGTGTTCTTCAGAACATTAAGAGTATCCATTTTGATTTATTCAACAATCATTTATTTCATAAATAATACACGCCAAAAAGTTGATTCTAATGGCCATATAAACTAATCAATAATGTACATGTGTACCCGGTTATTGGAAATGTTCAATACATTAGACAACCTCAAGAAGTAAACAAGTGAATAACTGAAAACAAATAAAAACGAAAAAATATCAAACTAATAATGCGAAGAACCGAAAGATACAATCGTAGTCGCTTATAAAAGAAAGAATACTTATTCCTACTTATAGAAAGCATACTTATTCCACTAGAGACTGCTTGCTATTGTAAAGCAGCTGATTGTTCGAAGCTTTAGAAACAAGTGAAAGCGAAATTAACGATTTTCACTTATTCACAATCTTCAGTCTATCGAAGTTCAAGGATACAAGAAAGCTTTTATAAATACATGAAAATTTCGTGATATTTGAAATTAAATATTAACAATAAATAATAAAAATTGCTTATTTTTAATTTTAAATAGAAATAATGACTGTAAATCTCACTCACAAAAATGTAAAGAAGTTTTTAGTGCAAAAAAATTATTTTCCAGGCCAAAATGCCGAAGTTTTATATTTATTTATTTCATTTGTTTAAAAAATAAACAATTTTTGTATCGTTACAAATATAATTAAACACATATTATTTTTAAGAATATGTGCATCAACTCAGATGATAAAAGGAAAACCGCAATTTAAACACCTACAAATTTCACATTTTTGAAAAAAATTGTTTTTAACAATTCTAATTCTTAATAAATAATATATATTATAACTAACAATCACTCTCACAATAAATAAAGCATTTTTAGCTAAGAACAAAAGTTTTTTAACGAAAATTACGATATTCGCGTATTTGTTAATTTAATTTGTTTATAATAATTGAAACATACAATAACAACATTATTTGTATCCTGGGAATACTCTTGCGTTTATTCCAGATAATTTTCATTATATGCAAAAACCGTTCTTGAAGAGTAAATAATAATTATGTGAAAAATATCCATTTTCTCATATTTTGAGTAAACAGATAATAAATAAACAAATGAAAATTTTGAAATCTATGACTCAAGATGCTATTTAAAATTAAGTGCACTATAATTAAAAAAAAATCCCAAATCGGGGCAAAATTGAAGGCTGTAGACTTTTTTGAATGAAAAATATGCGTTTGGTCCCACTGTGCGATACCTGGCGATACTTCATCTAGTGAACCAAATATGTAGTGGCCACTGACTAACGGGTGCTCCAGCGGGCTACCGTTTGTTTTTAATCAACACTTTATTTTAAGAAAAGAATGAAGTCGATAAGTAAACTATCAATAATCTTACGAATAGAATGCCACGAGTTTGTAAAGCTGTGCTAAAGGCAAAAGGTGAATATTTTGAAGAATACAAAATTTAAGGACAAGTAATTCAAATGTTTCAATTGAAGCTCTTTAAGAAATACATGCTTTTTTATTTATTTGTGCCAATTTCTATTAAATTGTTATTAAAATAAAAATAATAATTACAAATGTTACACGAAGTAATAATTAATATAAATACGAACTTAATGTTGATAAGTGAATATGAATAATTTGTATGTAACACCGACTTCCTTTCTTTCCATTGTGCATTTAACAAATCAGATCATTCATAATTGTTCATAATTATATCTTAATTATTATAAGCAATCAAATAATAAATTCAAGTTAATTTAGTTAACAGAGTTAAAATAAAATGTGTAGTAAAAAAACGATGGCCCGCGGAAGGACCAGTTGGTCAGTGGCCACTACGTACCTGGTTCACTAGACGAAGCATCGGTCAAGACCGTCAAGCCAAGCGATCGAAGGACGTACGCCGATTGAACTCTGTACGCTCTTGCAAAAAAATTAATATTTCAGGAAACTATTGAGATTTTTTAATGTTTGGTGGCCTAAATTGAAGCCACTATTTTAGAGAATATTTTTGTTTGAATGGAAATATTTTTAGATAATTTCCCTAGCTACAGCCAAAAGTTAATGGTCTGATATTATCCAACGGTAGTGTAGGTTTTCTTCAATATCGAGCATCGTAAATTATAATAGAGCCATGAGATTTTTGAACAACCTGATCACTTGTAGAAGGTGTAAATGAAACCTAACAAACAGAATAGTCCACATAATCATCTGAAAGAAGAAAAAACAAATTCTTGAAGAATAAACTTTGCATAAACGGTTGTTTCTTCTCTTGATTTTTACTAAAATAGGTTTAATTCCTAGTTTCAGTCTTAGTAAAATTTAATTTTAGCTTTACAATCAATTATTTCTAACTACTTTATTACTTAATATGACTCAAGTGAACTACATTTGAAATTAAGAGGGACTCCGCATAATTTAAGTATTTGTTTTATAAGTAAAACCATCAGGTGTTAAAAATTCGGATTCTGGTGTGAAATGTAAATACAATAATGTCGTACCACAAATGTCACGGTTACGGAACAAAATGACTTATGGAGAGACATTTTTACATAACTGCTATGTAACAATTATGTAACAGTTGTGGATGTTCACTGGGATCATAAATTCTAGAAACTGTATGCTTGCCGCAATAAATATGTTTTATTTTCTTACTTGAATTCTTCTGGCCGAAACAACAGCTCGTAGCTATATTCTTCACTTTAGTTTTAAGTGATTTAGATGAGGAAAACTTTGCCTTCTCGATGAATTTTTTTTTAATATATATATGCACAAACAGTACTCTATAATGGAATTTTGAATCTCCCTGACCTGTTTCACCGTAGATTTGCACAGCAATTCCAGAAATTTTCTCCCCGAATGTTATAAATGCACCGAAGTATGTCTAACATATGGGAAAATGTACACAACCCTATTGAAAAACTTGACGTAAAAATAACTTAAAAAATGACGTAAAAAAGGACGTCAAAAATGGCGTAAAAAACGACGTCAAAAATGACATAAAAAACGACGTCAAAAATTACGTAAAAAACGAGGTCAAAAATTGGGACAGTTTTTTACGTCATTTTTGACGTCGTTTTTTATGTCATTTTTGACGTCGTTTTTGTTGTCAATTTTTGCGTACATTTTTGTCTTTTATAAGCCATAAATTTCCTATTACATTTTTGTGACTCCTTTACGAAATGCCCATTCCACTTTTTAATAAATTATTTTATTATACAATAGTTCTTTTACTGATAAGCATTTCTCAATTACGATACCCAATGAACGACCGAATATAAATTGTTAAGGCTTCTTAAAGACAAAAAAGTACGTCAAAAACGACATAAAAAACGACGTCAAAAATTAAGTAAAAAACGATGTCAAAAATTGGGTTAGTTTTTTACGTCATTTTTTACGTTATTTTTTACGACGTTTTTTACGTAATTTTTCGACTTTAAGAAGCCTTAACAATTTATATTCGGTCGTTCATTGGATATCGTAATTGAGAAATGCTTATCAGTAAAAGAACTATTGTATAATAAAATAATTTATTTCAAAGTGGAATGGGCATTTCGTAAAGGAGTCACAAAAATGTAATAGGAAATGTAAGGCTTCTTAAAGACAAAAAAGTACGTCAAAAACGACGTCAAAAACGACGTCAAAAACTGTCCCAATTTTTAACTTCGTTTTTTACGTGATTTTTGACGTCGTTTTTTACGTCATTTTTGACGTAATTTTTGACGTCGTTTTTTATGTCATTTTTGACGTCGTTTTTTACGTCAAGTTTTTCAATAGGGAAGTTATTGATTTTTATTTTGTTTATGCACAAATATTTATGAATAAAATTACTTGCCTTTTCGATCTGTCTGTTATCACTCGTGACCTCTGCAATTAAAAAGACGTTATTAGAGAAAATGGTATTGTAAGAATCCACTTCCATCTTGGCCTTCTACAACATATAATATTTTGAATATTAATTATTTCCCGTAAAAATGGTCGTTGGTAATTTACCTATATTTGTTGTATTAGTAGTTGAAACTTATTCGTATAAAAATAATTATTTAAAATTTCAATTTGAAAAAATAATTGTATAAGTGAATAGGTCAGAGTAATGTAATCGAAAAATCGAAATCAGAGTAATGGATCAAAATTTTGTTATTTTGCTCAATCAAATTTTTTTGTTTAAATTATTTTCTAAATTTAAAAAGTGGAATTGACAAAAAATTTGACAAAATCGTAAAAACATTTATAACCTCCTTCCATCCTACTATTTTATTAGGGATCTTATTTTCGTCATTATGTAATTTAGTACAGTCCAATCCACTTATCAGGACATCTTTATTAAGTTCTTTAATTGATTTTTTCAGCTAGAACAAAAAAATGTTTACGTTTTTATTTCACTTAAAGGTATGCAAATTTGAGCGCAATTAGGTCGCGCGATCCAATCATCGCGCTTTGCGCTCCGTTCTGTTTGGACCTCGCGCTTTGCGCATGATCTTATATTCTCGCATAAGTTCAAATTTATTTCTTGTAATTTGATACTGGAACTCAAGTCAATTTTATAATATTGTAGATGTGTATGACATTCTCTCAAATTACTAAATTTGTTTTTGATTTCAAATGAAAAAAGAAATTCAATTTATTTAAGACTCTATCGACCTTGAGAAACACTTATTCATCGTGATACTCGCGCTTTGCGCTCTATTTTCTGTATACATTTCTGTAAGTCTAATAAATTGTATGATTAAAATAATTTATTATCTTACAAATATCTCAATAAAGAAAAACAATCGCAAACTTTATTTAAGAAAATAATTTTGCATTTCAACGCTTATTTCGTATCTCACATATATCTTGGTTAAAAAAATGGAATTCTTGCTTTTCAATAGTGTATTTAAAATCATAACATATAATATACATCTTGTCAAAAAACGTCCTAATGAGAGTTTATTGTAAAATTGATGTTACCTTTAATTTATTTGAAATAATAAAAAGGCCGGAAAGGCCACTTATTTTCCTATTTATTTAAATTAATGAGAATTTGTAGACCTCATTCAGGGAAATAATTTTCCATCTCAACGTTTTTTTTATATTTTACGTATTCTGTTTGATAAATGGAATTTTTAAATTTTAATCGTACTTTTTGAAACGCAAACGCAAAATATACATTTCATCATAAACTGTGTCAGACAAAATTTAAAGACCTTATTAAAGGAAACAATTTTGCATTTTAACGTTTTTTTCGTATTTCACACATTATGGTAAAAAAAATTGAACTTCTAATTTTGTTTTGATCGAAAAAAGTTATGAGAATAATTAGTAGAGATTTATGAGCACTATCAGAAACCAGTATTGGAATTTTGGATTTTTCCAAAAATTTTATTACAAAAACACAAAAAATGCTCTCAAGAAGTGTGCCAAATTTTAATCCAATTCGATAATTCTATCGAGAGTTATCGCGTCCACAGACACCGGATAGACAGACGACAGACAACAGTCAGACACTTTCATAAATAACCGTGTTTTATCTGACATAGATGGTCTCAAAACGTAAAGGATTGATGGAAATTCCGAAAGTGATTTTGCACATAAAACCAATACATTCCCATGTGTTAAGGGGTCGTCTACCTTCGCGGTTTGGAAAAATCGTTTTTTTTTTTTTTTGCATATTTTGAATGTAGATGTTATAAGGAACACGCCATATGAGGGATTTTTTGAAATACGATTTCTCACGTAGGTATTGCCGATTAATTAAATCGTAAGTTTCTCATATCATGTTTTACACTGTCATTTATCTTGAAACGTGATTTCCCAAAAGTTGCATTTTTCAAACTTTGTGGTATGACTTCTTCTAGAAATATTGATAGAATTTGATCAAATTTTATTTCAGTTATTCAATAAACATATAGCTATGTTTTCCCAGAGGCGATTTTCAAATTTTTACTTTATTGAATTTTAACAGGCTCTAATAGGTCAAAAAACACGTCAAAAATCGAATTTTTTCAAGAACAATTGCGTAATATAAACACATTTTACAATAGAAAAAATCGGCTCTGGGAAAAAATAGCCAATGTAACAGTAGTTGTAGCAGCGTTGAGGTCAAGGCCGTTCCAAGGTCGCGGTTGCATTTATTATCAAGTGAAAAATAGATTTTTTCGAAGAAAAAACATGTAATAATAAAAAAAATTTTAACTGACATGAATATCTTTAGTAGTGTTTTTGCAATTCATTTCCAAAAATAGGCTAAAATTCTCGGCTCGAAGGTAGACGACCCCCTTAAGAATGTAATAAGATATATTTAAAATTTAATTACTATAAAACCGAAGCTAGATCAGAATAAATTGTAAAAGTTTAGCTAACAAAAAAAATGTAAAGAAATTATTCCTATATATTTAATGGCTCCCATCATTTCTGAAATTTTAAAAATATTAAAAATGAGATGATTTAACCCATGATTATAATTTGAATTCTACTTCAAATCAAAAAGTTTATTCCGATCTATGTTCAATTTTCAAATGTTTTGATATGAAATGTGGTTCGCGTCATACTAATTCAAAACTGTGTTTTTAACTCACAGTTATAACTGCAATCTTCGAAAAATTCTCGTTGGAAGAATCTGCTTCGGTTTTGTCTTTTTTTTCTGCAACTATCGAATCAAGATTATAGGGCTTGAACTTTTCAGGAAAAGAAGGATCACCAACCATAACTTTGAGTACTGAATAACTGAATGGAATAAATTTATACAAAAATGGGGCTGGAGCTATGGCGTGCTGCTCAGAGAAGATAGAAACGCCAAGCAGGAAATCACCACGTAATGTCACATGGGCTAAGGCGGTTTGGAAACCGGGTTTATTTTCTACTGTTTCAGATTTCCCGGACAGTTCAGATAGCTCTATTGAACTATATCCTACAAGAAAAATATAATTACAAAATTTTCATATAATACCTTCAATTTTGCACTGTTTCAAATTTTTGTGATTTTCTTTTGATGAACTTTGATGAGTTTTTTAAATTTTGATTCCTCGGATCCAAAAATTTAAGTGTCTTTTTCGAAAATTGGTTCTTTAAATGTTGATTAAAATTTGTTATAAACAAATCAAAATGAATCTTTTTTTATGCCCACTATTTTCTCTTATATTTTGGTTCATTTTATAGCAAAAATTTGTCTTTTCTTTTTTTTTTTATAAAATTAACCTTTAACAAGTTGGGAATTACCAAACTTACAAAAAAGTGAAAATGTTTAGTTTCGAGCTTCAGTTACAAAAGAAATTTTTTTTTATTTCAGTTTTATTTCCGGGATTGAATAATAAAAGTGTGTTCTACCTTTTGGAACAAGTTGCTTGTCGATTGCATATTGAAAAATGATCTTTTTTGTTACTTGAAAAATAATTTTCTTCTTTTTTAAATAATATAACAAAAAATATCATTTTTCAATATGCGATTTTTTGAAAATGGTAGAGCACGCCTTTATCACTAAACTCTGGAAATAAAATTAAAAAAAAAAAACAATTGATTTGTTTGTAATTGAAGCTTTAAAACTGAAAATTTTCACTTTTTCAAAAGTTCGAAAATGCATTACTTGTAGACGGTTGATTTTACCAAAAATAAAAAAAAGAAGACAACTTTTCGTCATGACAGAAGCTAAAATATCAGAAAAAATAGTGTGGGCATAAAAAAAATTAATTTCAATTTGTTTGTAAAAAAAGTTAATTAAGAATCAAATTTTTCGAAAAAGTACCCTAAATTTTTGGATTTCACCAAGGTTCATGGAGTGAACTCATATTTATAGGAATCTATGTGTAGGATCCCATCTCGCAATTGTCAGTATCGAAACTCATCAATTTTAAACATTTTATTTACAACTATTCAAAAGTTATATTTGGAAAAATTCTAAGTTTTTAAGATCTCATGGGATTAATTCCACATTCTTTACCTTATAATTTCAAAAATGTACAATAAATTTTCAATTCTACTGTACTGGCCAGAATTTTCGGTCCGCTAAGAAAATCGTATTATTAAATTTTGCGTCGAATGAGCTTTATTTGATTCGTTCATGATAATGAAAGACCGATTTAGCGTGTGAGAAAGACAGACCTAATTTCGAATTCTTGCAAATTTCCATTATTCAACTTTAGCTCTCTGCATGCTCCAGGCAAGTAATGGGAAAACATTGAAATCCATATATATTAATTGGTTCTCAAGATATGATTATAATTTTTTCATTAGAAAATCTGCTTATATGTAAATTTGACGCATTATTTATAATTATTCATATTTTTGAAATCAACTTTTAACGTTAACGAATTATTGTGGCCGTGGATTTGAATAGCTCGTTTTGAAAGGGAGATGCCTAGATTCAATGCATATGGATTTCAATGTTTTCCCATTACTTGCTTGGAGCATGAAGAGAGCTGAAGTTGAATAATGGAATTTTGCAAAAATTCGAAATTATGTCTGTCTTTCTCACACGCTAACTTGGTCTCTCTTTATCTTTAGTGAACTGACATTTCTGGCTGGCATTGTACACTAAGAAAAAAGAATATTTGAATCAAAGAATATTTCCTTGATCCCAATAAATGGTTAGCTGGATGGTGACGAATTAATTAATTAATTGATTATTTTAATTATGATTATTGATAAATATATAATATAATTATTAATTAATATTTAGTATCCATTTTAATTATAAGTATACGTATGAAGTTTAATGAAACTAAATTTTGAAATATATATTCAAAAATTGCATTAATATAAAAAAGAATCTTGTGTGATAACATTTAAAAGAAGGTTCTTTTATTTTCTGTGTTGTATATTTTCAAAATATAGATTTTACAATTGTGAATTCCAAATTATTATTGTACTTAAGAAATTTATGTAAAATCTAAATCCTATGTAATTTTTCTATATTTTATGTTATAAAGTTATCAAGACTTTTGCTGTTAAAATTTTTGTAAAATCAATTTAATTTAAAAAGCTAAGTACAATATAAAGAAGTAATTATAAATAGATTAAGTTTTAAATTATATATTTGATATTGTGAATCAAAACGAATATTTCCTTAGAAAAGACTGATAAAGCTTCAACCATATGAAATATATTCCAAATTTGTAAATATATGTATGTTTGTATCAACTATGAGAAACAGTTGAATAGAAAAAAATGTATACTATGGTGGGACGAATATTTATTTGGAATGATACATTTCAAATTGATAAATAATGAGAGCAAATGTTTCTTAGAACAAGAATGGTAAATTTTCAATTCTATAGAAAATATGTTTCAAGTTTAAAAAATATGTAATCATAAAAACTATGCCAAGCGTTTAAATGGAATAGACAATTTTTTTAAACAAAAAATACCTAAAGTTCTTACAAAAAATATTTCTTTTTCTAAAGCAATTGGTTCTTTTGGTTTAAATTATTTCATATTGATAATGTGGGCGGATATTTCCTATGGGAAATCTAATAAACATTCAATTCTACAAAATATGTTGCGAGTTCAAAAATATTTACAATCGTAACAATTATGCCAAACATTTATATGAAAGAAATTATTTATTTTAACTGAACGTATTTGTAGTTATTGCAACAAAATATCGTTTTCCTTAAAATAAGTGTTCTTTTTTGTATGAATTCTTTCATTCTACTATTCACAAAAAACATTTCTTTCAACTAAAGAAATAAATATTTATGTAAACACAATATTTTATTCATATAAAGAAACGTTACATTGATATTCAGGTATCAATTCTTTAAATCGCATAAATATCTTCCTAAATTAATTAATGAATGCCTCAATTAAATTAATATTTGCTTGATTCAACTAAACCTAAAGCTTGATCCATCCACGGATAAATTAATTTATTCAAATGCGTCTTGCTGAATTTAAAAAATGGGACTTATTGAATCAAATAAATATTTCTTTGAGTGCGAAAACAAGATTCAAATAAACTAGGTACTTAGTTTCAGAGACATTATTCCGTTGAGTTAATTCGCACACATTCACAAGCAAAGAAATATTTCTTTGTATTGAAGAAATGCCTCTCAAATAAATTATTTCTTTGAATCAGAGCATGCGTTTCATGATTTAAAAAAATATTTAATTGAATTGGGTAACGAATTGTTTGATACAAAGAAATGGAATCGATTAAATACATTTTGTTGGATCTAAGAATCTTTTTTCTCAGTGTACGTACTTATGATTTATTGAAACTCGTTCGTGTATCAGTTATAAAACTTCTTCAAAGTTTCCACTAACAATGCTTTATTTATTATTTCTATCCATATACATAAACATATACACGAGAAAAATGAAACAAAGAAACTCGTATGATTATTGCCCTTGTTTTGATCGTGCATCGAACTTCACACTCGCAAAATAGACTTTTCTCTACCTAATTACGATATATTGACTACCCTGGCAAAAATATCGGGTTGAAATTCATTCCGAGCGAATAAGAGCGATTCCCAGACACTTCGGAATTTGTTTTCGAACCATTCCCTGTCATTCCGAATCAAGCTGATTCAATATGAGACATCAATCCGAATGAATACGTACAAAGTTTTTAATCCGAATCATTCCGACTTCAGTTCGTTCATAACCAAATTTTTAATCCGAATCAATCTGAATAATTCCGTCCTCATATTCATTCAGATTAAACGTTCGGAACACGAGATACAAAACGTTTTCCGATTGTTTCGGAATGACTCGGAATGGTTCAGAATCTGCTAACTTCACCAGGGTATAATTTGGAGATAAAAGTCCAAACTTTTTTTACGTGAGCAAGTAGCTGAAGATAATAGATACTAAGAAAATAAAAAAATATATTTGTATTTCATTTTTCAAATATCTATGGGAATATTCAATAGGTCAAATATATTGTAAATCATCAAATCGGGATAAAGTTAGCTGTTTCAGAAACTAATATTGCTTTATTCAAATATATTTTAATTTTTGGAACCTTAGAGTAGGTATTCAGAAGCAGGTCCTAAATTTTCACTAAACTGTTTTTTTTATTGTTACTGAAATTCCTATAATGTCCCCCAAAAGTAGGTTAAACTTCACTGTTTTTATACTCGCCATAAGAATAAATAATCAACTGTCTGAGAAATGTTGATGAATTATTTTTCTCGACCAGCATGTCGCACCCGTAAGACCTTTTCGGAATATGAATACGAGATCCCAAAAACTAATTCTAAGATAACTTATATAGTTTTACAAAAATTCAAAAACTTACCAATTTTATTAAATGAAGTACTCAATAGGATAAAAAAAATAATTTTGGCAGCAGACATTTCGACAAACTTGAAATATTTTTAATTATTATTTATAATTATTTATAATAATTATGAATTTAAAATACGTGGCGTTAGATTTGCGACAGCTTGTATGCTCGCTTGATGCCAGAAAATCTGCAAAAACCTCAACAAGAAAAAAAACATTTGCATATCTTAATGAGATTTTAAAAAGCCTCAGGGATAATTGAAACTTATTAACTATCGCGCTTTGCGTTCGGTTTTTCGTTATTCTTCATAAGCATTCAAATTAATCCTTTATTATTTATTATTTTAACTTAAATAAACTTATTGATATTCTTAATATGGATTTACTTATCCCAAAGTTACTTCGACTTTGAGGAATACACTTTAATTATTCTTTAAAATTAAAACGAACAAAATATTTAATATAATATTTAATTTAAAATTAATTAGGTGAATTTGAAATGTTTTTAGGCTAAATTTGATGTTTTGAATACGTAAAAAATAGTTTTTAAATCCCTTGAAACATTGTTGACCTTGAAAATCGGTATTTCAAGGTCAAATTTCATGTCTAGTAGAAGCGAGGATTTCACAGTGTTTTGCTACGTAATTTATTGAACTGAATACGAAAAAAATACTGAAAGAATCATTCAGGTATCCTTGACCTTGAAAATCTACAGTCTAGGTCACATTTCATTTTTTGCTCAAGTGGAAGTTGGAGATGGCTTTCTAGCGTCATTGATGCGCTAAAAATGGGAAAAACAGTGAAAAAAAAATCTTCAAAGCATCTTTGACCTTGAATTAGTGATTTTCAAGGGCAAGGGTGTCTGCGGGGATTTTTTTACTATTTTTTTCATATTAATTTCCAGTTCTATGTCGGAAATATTTCCGACTATATCTTTGGAAAATTTACGATCCATTTGTATTTTAAGCCGTCCGACTATTTTCGGAGAATTTTTTTACAGTGTATAATAATATTGTTATCCATTTATATACCGCTACAAAATCCGTATTTCAATCTTGCTGTAAAAAAGCTGTGGAGTAAGAAAACAAATAAAATGAAAAACCTGTAGTTGATATCAACTTCTCACTCTTCAATTACATTTTCACAATTTTGCATAAAATCTCTAATTTCCTTTTAATTATATTCTTCGCAACACATTTAAAGAACCTACGTATGTATGTATGTGCACTAACATCTGTACACATATAATTAATGATTAAACGAAGTTACTATGTAAACTTCGGTCATAATTATATAAATTTCTTGTTCGAAAATATATTAATTGTACTACCGCAACTTGTTGCCAGATGACGCCACCTGTTTAGAGATGTAACGCGCCGAGTCACTTTAAGCGGGAACTTTCAAAACTCACTTATTAAATAAGTCTTACTTATTTAAAAATAAAATAAAATCCAACGTATATTAAATAAATTACACTTCATTAATTTATTGTACACAACAGCTCAAACTACTATATTTATTTAATTAAAATATGTATTATAAACTTTAATAACTTTATATTCTTATTACAATCACGAAGATGATAAGCAACAAAAATCTCTGTCCTTTTCTTTACGTATAATTTAAAACGATCTCGCGCGCGGATCAATCGATTAAGTGGTCCAGATCAAATATGAATCTCTCGCGATGAAGTCTTCTGTGATTCACCGTCACATGTTTAATTGCGCACCCTTTCTGCGTCCTCCCACTAATTAGGTCAAGTGCGATCAGCCAATCAAACTTATTTTTATCCCTATTTATTAGCATAATTCCTAGATTACTATATTCATGTCGACTCACTCTTAAGTCTAGCCAATCTTTTAAAATAAATGTCTTTACTTTATTATTAAAATAAGATAAAACAATATTATTTTATTTTAATTTACTTAACCTTTTCATTCTAAGCATAATTTGAAAATTCCCTCCAGTTTAAAAGCGCGCTCTGGTGACGTAATCAGCAATTGTCACACTCCTCCCCTTAGAAAAAGGTGGCTTCCAGAGAACGGCCTTTTCCAAACTTAAGATTTGTTTTATGTTTTGTCTGCTGTGGAAATGTCAACATAACCTCATATCCAATTTATGAATGTTAGTGACATGCGAAAAAGTCATGATATCTTTTTGGTAAGTATTCAGTTTTAAATATTATTCTTGTATTCTGTTGTACCTTCATTTCCAATTCATTTATTGTATCTATATTTGATATATTTATAGCTTACACCCTATCTCTATATACCTAGCAAACGTAACAGATGAATTGACACAAAAATTTTCATTATTACTTTTACATTTATTATTTTTAAAAAAAAATTAATTTTTTTATATATATTTTGTTGAATTGATACTATATTGAATTTCAAGAATGTTGCTCGAGATCCGATGTTTTATCCTCCAAAATCATGACATGTAGTTCTCAGCTAATTACAAGTAAATTAAAAGCTAATAAAATAATAATTTTATTTAAATGCAATAAATATACATAGCTATCAGTGTCCCACGGTACATGGTATCCAACCAGGAGGAAAAAGAACACTGTTTTCTAATTATTTATTTTCATTAATTCTTTTTAAAACTCAATTACATTTAAACTTTACAAAAATCATTCATAAGATATTCTTAATTTTAAATATTTATCTATATTGTCTCAATAAACCTGTTACTTTACAGTGACATAACTTCTAAAAGGTAATGAACGTGCACTCTTTCATAACTGAAATAAATCTGCTAGTGACGTCCGCACACATGGATGCAATGTCATCCACCCTGACCTACGACATTCAACTGCTCAATACTATTAAGGGTAAGTATTCATTTTGCTTTTTACTCACATCTGTGATTATTATATTTTTATATAGATGGAAAACACGTTCATACTTAAATTACTGAAATATTTAATACTTTACGTAAAACGAAAATAAGCGTGTCTTACGCGATTCATATGTACTACCTTAATTTCAATTGGAGAAATTTGTACTTCTAAATTTACTCCATTCAAAATTTTATTAATCTTATAAGGACCCTCATAATAGTCATCAAGTTTATTATTACGATTTTCAATTAAAATCATTACATGCTCTCCTTCTTGAAAATTTTTGTCATTTAGTTTAAGATCATAATATTTTTTACAGCGTTGCTTTGCAGCTTCGAGTCTGGCTGCACACGTAGATTCGATCTCTGTGATTCGATTCAATTATTCATCGACCATTTCTATATACGTCAAGGGTACATTTTCGTCAGCGAACTCTGAAGGAAAACGAACTTTGCGTCCGAAAACAGCCTCATGTGGAGTAATTCCAGTCGATTCATGGACCGAAGTGTTAAAAGAAAACATTGCATAAGGCAGCCATTGGTCTCATGTAACTTTAGTGCTATAATGACGTAAGTACTCTACGAAAGTATGATGACTTCTTTCTAACGCGCCTAATGATTGAGAATGATATGCACTTGAGTAATATTGTTTAATTTTGAATAATACTGCAAAGCTATTCATAAGTCGACTAGTGAACTGACTACCCTGATTGGTTTGAATAATTTCAGGGCAACCAAAGACGCAAATTATATTTTCTGCTATGGCTACGGCTACATGTGGAGCGTCTGTCTTTGATAATGGAATAGCACCTGAGTATTTGGTAAGACAGTCTTGCCATGTAAGAATATGTGCATTCCGGGATTCTGTACATGTTAAAGGTCCTACTAAATCAATTTGAATTTTTTCAAGAAATCTTTTTGGAGTATCTGTAATTTTCATAGGTAATTTAATCGCTTGTCTTTTTAACTTTTTTCTTTGACACGAATCGCATGAATGAACATACTCGCGTATATCTTCTCGCATCCCTTTCCAATGGAAACGTTCATGAACGCGTTCATATGTCTTACTTTCACCCTTATGCCCGGCCATTGTCGAATCATGGCATTCTTGAATAATTCTCAATCTGTATTTCTCGTTTGGAGTTCATAGATTCCATAGCTTCTCGCAATGTAGATATAGCTAATTCTATATTTTTCGGATATACTTTAGCATCATAAGTTTCCTTTACAAAAAGATTAAAAATAAATCGTTTATTTTCTTTTACAGATGTTACCAGCCCTAATTCGGGATTTGCTTCACGGATATCAGACAATTTTATCAAAGAATTGTCCATAAGTTCACGACCTACCGGCGTTGTTTAAACACCGTCGTAAGAAACAAAATTCATCAGGTGATCGTTTCTCAAATATAATTTATCATTACTAGACTTAAATAAGGGTTTGAGAATAATATTTCCTTTTTTTTGTTTTGCGCTCAGGACGGACTTCGCAACAACGGACTCACAGTCTTCGATACGGATTCTTTTTACTGGAGGTTCACATTCCACTGGAAAATCTCTACTCTTTATCGAATTTCCCCAAGTTCCCTTTAAACTCGTCATTTCTGTGTCGTCAATGTCATCGCTATCAAGACTCTCGCTGATAGCGCCGTAAAACTTTGCCTCTTGTCTATTGTGCCTACAATAGACGACAGAGTGCGACGCACTGACTTGTTCACCGTGCCTACAATGAACAGAGCTCAGTGCACCACCGCATCCCAGCGGTTCCTCTATGTGGTTGGCCATTCCACGTTCTTCTCTCTCCATACTGTCTGCTAGGGCTAGGATCCGTCCCCCCGTCGTCGACTCTCGTGATAGACCTAAGGATCTCGGGGAAGCAATCACCCTGTCTGGCTCCTTAATCCCGTCATTGATCCGATCTACCGAATCCTCTCTCTCTCTCTCTTTTCAGGAAGGTGGGAGACATCATATCTGACTGCCTCCGCACCCCTTAACACAATCCTGCGCTGCCTAGCGCATTTCTCCCGATGAGAAAATTGAACATCTGTGTTACAGGATGACGCGGCCCTACCCTTCCTTGGCGCCTCGGATGGCAATGACACCCGCCTCCCATAACCAGTGTCGTCATGACAATCTCCATCAACGAGGTTAGTGCATTCCCTTTGTTTCTGAAAAGGTAGATTTTGACCTTGATCGGGTCGTGGTAAGAGACTCACAGTCCCGTCACTCACAGTCTCGTCACTCTCTTCACAATCTGTACTCATTTTCCCTCCAAATTCATTACTCAAATTTGGGAAAACTCTTTCAACCGAATACTCATGAATAAAAGTATCATTGTAAACATTCAATTCGTCTGTCTTAGTTAAATCAACTTCTTTACTGCTTGATTTGTCTATTGAATTTCTAGAAAGCGGGTCCGCGTTGGCGTTCATCCGTCCTGGCTCATAAACTACTTCATAATCATACTCTTGGAGTTTGATTTTCCACCTAGCTAATCTAGAACCTACTGTAGGATCTTTCAAATTTAACAGCCAAATTAAAGGTGGATGGCCTGTTACCAATGTAAATCTTAGACCATAAATATAAGGGCGAAACTGTTTTATTGCAAAAATTATAGCTAACAATTCCTTTCCGGTGGTCGTATAGTCAAGTTCAGCATTATTCAAAGTACATGAAGCGTAAGATATTGGTAAATCTTGTCCTATGGGCCCTTGACTCAAAATGGCAACTAGAGCAAAGTTACTACTATCTGTTGTTACTAAAAATGGCTTAGAAAAATCTGGGTATTGTAACAAGGGTTCTGAACATAAAATTTCCTTCAGTCTATCAAAAGCTAATTGTGCTTCATCCGTCCAATAAAATTTAATATTCTTCTTCAACAATTTTGTTAATGGTTTGGCTATTAAGGCAAATTCGGGAATAAAGCGCCTATAATAACCTGCTAATCCCAGGAACTGTTTAATATTTTTACGGTTTGTAGTGTGACGTGGTAAATTTTACCCGTCACATGGAAAATATTTAACTTAGTAAACTCACCGGTATGACAGGTGGGGTGATGTCCCATGGGAAAGAGTCGTGAGACGAGAGCCCGCACTTCGTCGTCACCCGAAAGCACTCGAAATACACTAATCGCGCACTGCACGCACTCACGCTTCCTGTCCCGTCTGTTTCATGAGCGATACGAAGACAGCAGCACCGGAGGACAGCAGCGTCGAAGACGAGGCACAGCCGGTTACCAAGTCCATGTCAACACTGGCCGCCATGTCGAGTTTCGAGCCACGATAGATCGACGCTTCGATTATCGCCGCCATAGATTGTTGGAGAGCGACGCATAAGACGACTAGACGCCACCACGTGACCCGGAAAACGCACCCTAGGGCGCATAAACCCTGGGGCTTGACATTTAGTTTCTTAGACATTTTTTGATACTAAATTTATGCAGTTTGATGTAAATGAACACTAATTACAAAGGTGTCAATGTCCCAAACGCGCCGTTCGTTGTAACTGATAGAACCGCGTGTTGATGGAAATTATTTGCCGAGGGCAATTATTATACTAGGCACAAGTTGCCTAGTCGTCTATTGGATGTATGACATGTGATCTGCTTCCGGGTCCGCGATTGGGTCACGCATGTAAATCGTGGGCCAGGTCGGGAATTCTGTCAGCGTCGCGTCGGCCATCGTCACTCTCGTCCTGCGACTACTAGTGACAGGTGTCATTTTGTGTTCGTCCGAAATTTAAAGAGGACTTTGATTTTTAATCCGATTGAAAATGGAAGGGGAATTCATATTGAGGTTTATTCCGGAGCTGCAGGACGTAATACAGGTAGCGTGAGTTGATTTGATTTAAATTCTCTTGGCAAGTGGTCCGGAACTACGGACATTATTGAACTGATACTTACGCTTTATGGCGTACATTACACATACCGGCCACTTCGCCTCTCTTCTCTCTTTTATTCGCGAGTGCTTTCTTTTATATCAGTGGCCTTTTATTTATGTTTAAATAGAAAAAGAAGTTAGTTAGCTAAAGCAAATTGGTGATAAATTCCGGTTTTCTCGGGTGGTGACAGGCTATGGACACTCAATGCTTTTGGATTGACCAAACATAGCGATGACGGCGCCATCTGACAAGCGCACAATTTATCATATATATATATATACATGAAAATTAAAATTAATTATAAAAGTGAAGAAACCAATAGAAAAAACAAGTAAAAATACGTAAATAGTTAATGGATCAACTATTTACGTATTTCTACTTGTTTTTTCTATTGGTTTCTTTATAAATTAATGTTTTTAAGAAAATAGAAGACTTTTGTATTATGTTCAGAGGCAATGTTTTATTAATTATACTTAGACATTTTTGGAAAATACAATTATGTTCAAAGTATTAATTTTAGGGTACAATAGTCACCTTCGTCGAATTCGTGCACTTAGAAAAAATATTTGATCAAATCAAAGAAAATAATTTGTTTGAAAGACTTTCGTTGATTAAAACATAAAATGTGTTGGCATTAAATACAATTTTCGTGATTCAAACAAAAGATCTTTAAATAAAATAAAAGTTGAAATTAAATGAGTTTTTATTTGAAACAAATAAATTGGGGTATTGTTATATTTGTCAAAGGAATAATTTGTTTGATTCAAGGAAAAAATGTATTTAATTTTAAGAATTTGGTTCAAAGATATTTTGTTTGAATGAAACGAATTGCATTAAATTCAAACAAAGCTTTAGATTCAATCAAAGAAAGTCTTTCAAACAAATTATTTTCTTTGAATCAACCAATATTCTTTTGTGAGTCAGAGCGATACAATACCGGTCTGAATTGTGGGACCACCTGTTTTTCGATAATTGCTTAAATTATCCTAATTTGAATTATGTAAGTGAACAAATTTGTTCTTTTAAATACATTCAAAGCTATCAAAATTCTTCATAAAATGAGCCCAGCATGAATTCATTTTGTTGAATTTTGAAGAAGTTATTGCAGAAATAATCAAGATTCCAATGCTTTCTTAAATTGTAAATAATTTTCGAAATAATCAACATTTTTTAATGTTCTTGGACTAATTTTAAAGATAAATTTCTACAAAACCGAACCAAATTCTTAGAATTAATGTGTAATTTTTTTTCTTACATACTGCTCGAGGTTAAAGTTCAAATAAAAAAGTTGGAAAAATTCTAATATTGCTTTTGCTGAGAAAAACATTTTCATAAAATACATAAAACATATAATCATGAATTTTGTATTGAATTCCCTTAAAATATATATTCATATGATATTTATTATGATTTACCTACAGATGAAATGTTTCGAAATTTCCCTACTTTTTTATTACAATTTCAACTCTTTGCATTATGCAAGAAAAAAATTATTGATTTATAATGACAATTTACTGATATTCTGTAGAATCTTGGCTTTAAAATGGGCCTAAGAACATTAAAAAATGTTGATTGTTTCGAAAGTTATTTAAAATTTAAGACAACATTGAAATTTGGACTTTTTTTGCCATAACTTCTTAAAAATTTAACGAAACGACTTCATTCCAGACTAATTTTAAAGATAATTTTGATGGCTTTCGCATTTTTAAGAGTACAAATTTCATCACTTACAAAATTGAAATTAAGATAATTTAAGCAATCATCGAAAAACAGGTGGTCCCACAATTCTGACCGGTAGTGTATGTTATTAATTTTTACATGAAGCGATGATTGAATTTGCATTATTAAAATTACGTAATTTGCATTAATTACTAAACGTAGATTGTTGATAAAAACCAATCTGTCAACAGCTTTTTCTATGAACATATTTATCATATTTTTAAAATTTATAAAAAATCATAATTGTCGCAATAAATTATTATTTTATATATCGGTCATCTGACGTAATTGAATGATTAATTCATAACTATAAAGTTTTGTCGGGATTTCTTTTCTTCCTATTACCGAGCCGATCATGCCCGAGGCCGGCTATTTATTCGCTCAATTTCTTAAAGAGTGCCTTTCACGAGACATTAATACTTTCAATGCGGTATTAATCTGTACCTATCGAAGAGATTACAAACAATCAATCAAACGGAGGGATGAAGAAATTATCGGTAAAATCACCAGAGCCTGAGACACCTGCTTCGACGATATGGAGTTGAACTTCTTTTAATTCAATGTGACCTCCACGTTCGGTTGCGTCACTCTTTGAACCTACTTTTTTACATTTTTTGGAGACTTCATTTTGTTTTTGCGCCTTTGCCTCTACTGAATCGATCGCGTTTGGCCTTTTATTTTTGGGCATCGTTTTTGAGTAACATTGGTATGCTAAGTTGAGAGGAAGGCATAGTTTATCAGTGGATTTCGGCACGAATCGTCCTCGTTTCACGCCTTTTGGATGACTGCTTTTGAAAAGAGTCTACGCAGACGGAGCATGATTTAACAGAAGGTGCCTTTTTTAGCATTTGCTTCAAGATTTGATCAGAATGTGTGAAAACCTGATGTTTTTGGAATTCTTCTTCCATATCTTGCAACTTATCATATTCTGTCAAATCATGTTCTCCTTCCTCCTCAACGTATGCCTCGTTGTCTTTTTCGCCACGTAAATAATCAGTGCTATCAAGCAATACCCTACAGTCAGATAAAATGAAGTCTCCATCCTCGTCTTCGCAGTTGTACCCTGGCGAAGTCTTCGATGTCAAATTGCTTATCAACACTGATTTAAAAATTGATTCAAATTGATAGCATTTCGGTTTGTTAGACCGGAAGTCGTGGCTTCTGACAAGTCCAAAAAAATTTTCTAGTGGGTCTTGATTTATTCTTCTCGTGTCGAAACTTTTGAACTCACGTGATTTCAAAGTTTTCCATAAAATTCGAAAACCGTTCAGAGTGTCAATCAAGTTTTGTAGACAAGGAATGCCAGTTTTCACCGGCTTCCGAGTTTTCCGGTCGACAAACCGCATGCTTTTCAATTGGCGCCGCGCGAGTGAAAAAAATTCATCATGATATGAATTTCCGCTGTATGGAATACGCTTCGGATGATCGTCTCCTTCCGTTACGCCGTTGAAAGCGTCAGCAATCGCGTTCATGAGGTGCAGGACGAATGCAGTGTGTTCTCCTTCCGGTGGCATCTGCAGATCTCCAATTGAAGTTTTAAAGACTCCTACGGAAATGTTGATGCCATTAGAACTAGATTACTGAATATAAATGTTATTTATGGTTTTAATAAAAACCGCAGTAACTCCCAAAAAGAGAGGAAAGGAAAGGTTTTTTAAAAAATAACTTTTTAAAATAGGAGAAAAACATTTGAAATGGTTTACATTTCAAATTATTAAATTTGAAATTTCTTAAAATTTACTATAATTATTAAATTTGAAATTTCTTAAAATTTACTATAATTATTAAATTTCAAATGTTACAAATATAAAACTGAATAATAAAAAATTTTGGTCTAAACTTGTGGAAAGTAATTCTGAAATTAGATCAAATTAAATTAAATATAAGCATCTAAATATTAATGTGCTTCTCCTTTTTTATGTTGAAAACTTAATTTTTTTCATAGATTTGGAAAATCTGACAATGAAATTCAAAAATATGAATAATATTGGTGTATAAAATATTTCCATAAATAAAAAATTAGAATTAATTTAGGTATGTTTAACGTCCAAGTGTAGATAATTATGAAGAAGAAAACGGGTAAAATTCGGACATTTATTTTCAGATCTTTAAAAATTTTTGCCAACGTTTCGCTTCCACTCTAGAAGCATCATCAGGGAATACAAATTTAATAAATAATTAATAAATAATTAATAAATAATAAATTTTAATGGTTATATTAATAAATAATTATTAATAATTAATAAATAATTTAATTAATAATTAATAAATAATCAAATAAAAACTTTAGTAACGTCAATTTTCCACATCCACTTGGAATTTAAATTTACAAGAGGAAAAGACATATTGTCTAGTCGATAAGAGATATTATTGTATTAATTATATAATTTTATAATATTATTTTCCTCTTCTAAATTTAAATTCCAATTGAATGTGGAAAATTGACGTTACTAAAGTTTTTATTTAATTATTTATTAATTATTAATCAAATTATTTAATAATTGTTATTAATTATTTATTAATATAATCATTAAAATTTATTATTTATTAATTATTTATTAAATTTGTATTCCCTGATGATGCTTCTAGAGTGGAAGCGAAACGTTGGCAAAAATTTTTAAACATCTGAAAATAAATGTCCGAATTGTACCCGTTATCTTCTTCATAATTACAAAATTATAAAAATATGTTAAGAGCAATACCTTTTGATTTAGCAAGAAGTTCGATGACTCCAGCCCCTATTTTGCTAAAGACCTGCATCATGAGCTTGACTTTCATTTTCTTTATTTTGTCCGGGTACACATGTTGCTCAGTCCATTTTGGCACGTGGCGGTCTAAAAAGTCCTCTAAGTTCGGTGCATCGAAGTCGATTTCTATATCCTTGTTCAAAAAATTGTTTCGCATGCACTTCAACAAATGTGGCGGATCATACAAGGGTACAAACTCCACTTGGTCAATGAGGATCGTCCAATCTGTAAAATAATAAATCCATCTAGTAAATATTGAAGATTTTTTTGCAAAAAAATTAAGACACAATGTTATAAAATCTTACCCTTCTGGAGTCCTTTTTCTTCCCGGATTTGGTCCGTTTCCAACTGTAGAGATTTTATTGATTTCATGTTAGAGGAGCCTTGATCACAAATACTTGCTGCAATTATAAAACCGGCTTCGCTCACTGCTCGCACAACCTCTTTGATGGGAACGGTTACTTGTCCGGAAGTTGTTTGTGCAGCACAAAAGTTATATGTCAGTGGAATCTTCCACCCACTCTTGATTCCACGTAACATGAAGACAAGCGTATGGTCGGCGTATTTCGTCGTGCGAATGGTACCCCAATCCTCAACACCCACAACTTTATCTTTAAGAGGGCAATGCTGTATATGAAGCTTGAGAGCAGCTTCGTCCCACATGAGGATACACACTTTTTGTAAATCATCCGTCATCCGGTTAGCTGCTTCTTTGAGGCAGTCTTTCATAGTTTTAGTGACGCCGCAATCCAAGTGAATTTTTCTCAAAACTTGACGAAGTCTCCTTGGAGTCGGAAGAGGTAAAAAGGTGCACATATATCGATATGCGGCTGCAGACTTCTTGTAGATTGATATGCACAGAAGTCTTTCATCAGGTGTATAACGACGTCCTCCACGTGATTTATTTGCATTTCGCAGAACCATGGAAATAAAGTTCCTTTGGAGAGTGGACAGCTTTTCCATATGAGCTTCGAAAGATGCTGCCTTCAAATTATCCGATAACTTCCGCATTCGATTGGTGTACCTACGTAACGATTATATTTCTGTTTGCAGCCGTTTTATAGAAAATTATCTTTCAACAATGTTATGCGATTTACATAAAAAAGTTACATTTTTCCGACCGTCACTGTGACATTTTATTATTGGTATTTTATTTACTTTGTGTGTGTTTAATATTTTATTTTATTTATAAAGCATTTACTTGCAATCATACTATATTTTATAATAATGAATTACTTAAACTGATAAAAAAACTTCTTTATGCTGAATAATTAAAAGGACTAATAAGGGCATGTCTCACATGGGTCACATGACCACTTATGAATTGTATTATTTTTCCAAACAATTTACGCCCACATGAATTGAGATATCTTTTGAGTGACAAATTTGGCATACACTTAATAAAAATCATAAAGGTTAGCTTTTTTACACACTTCAATTTGTAGAATTACGAACAAAAAGAAATAAAAAATTATTTTCAACTGAAAATCTCAATTCGTGTGGACGTAAGTTGTTTGATAAAATGATTTAGTAAGTGGTAACGTGACCCCAGTGTGACATGCCACTAAAAGTAAATAAAATTCTTAAGTGCAGTTGTGTAGACTTAATGGATTATTAAAATATAAATATTAAAATAAATAATGATGAACAGGACATATTGACCCTTACTATTAATATTCAAATATCGTTGATGTTCTTAGTTGGCTTTAGGGTCCAGAAAAAATGTAACTCAAAGTTTAATATTATCAAACGATACGACACAGATTGAAGTCCTCATCAGTGAGAATTTATTTCTATAAAAAATACAAAGGAATAAACTTAAAAAATTTGCACGTGTGACAGATGAAAATTCTGTTGAAAAATGATATCAAAGAATTGCAAGTGCAAAATACAAAATTTTATAAGTTTCTTCTTTTGCATTTTTATAGAAATAAATTCTCACTAATGAGGACTCCAATCTGAGTCGAAACGTTTGAAAATATTAAACTTTCAGTTACATTTTTTGTGAACCCTAAAGCCAACTAAGAACATCAACGATATTTGAATATTATAATAAATATAACTTGACAACTAAATGATTCCGAATTCATCATGTAATTCATTGAATATGAAATTTAGTAGTACTTATCATTAATTATTATTTAACATTTTAAATTGACACTTATATTTTAATATTAAAAATTTACTTCTAAAATGGTTTTTCATTATTTTTATTTACGGTTTCTTTTTGCACTTAACACTTTTTCGTATATTTGGTTTTGAATTGAAAATGTTTTATGTCACAATACCTTAAATTTTTCCTTTTCAAAGCATATATCTCCTGTTTTGCTTCCAGCACGTGCTCATACATTTTCCTTATAGGTTCGTCCAGCTCTCTATTCTTCCAAATCAAGCGTTTGCATCCTTTTGATTTCAGCCCTTCTGTAGAGCTTGCTGCATTCTCAATCTCATTGACATCACTTTTATCAATTTCCTCATTTCCTGTCTCACCCTCTGTTATGATTTCTTCAGAAAATACAGATTCTCTTATGGAATCTGTGCCAGGTGTAATATCTTCCGCTTCTCTTGCTAAAGAACTTTCTTCTGTCAATTTATTTCTCGATGACTTCGGAGTCGATGTTGGATCATCTCTTACAGCTACAAGAGAGCTTGGTCTTAAGGAGGCACCACCTGGTGATTTGGAAATCCAATTTCGATAGGTGACAGGCGAAAAATCAGACTTTGATGGAGTTAACTTTGTTTCACGTGAAGGACTTGATTTTTCTACTACATCAAATTCATCAGCATCGTCACCCTCATCTGACGAAACACTCTCAATGTTTTCAGGCAACAGCAACGAAGGCACTGCACCTTGCTTCAACTTTCGCACTGAACCACACCAATAATCTGTTGTTTTAAAATGATTGTAACAAATAACGAACCGTTTCACAAGAACCTCTTTATAGATTAGGTTTTGCAATGCCACATTTCCCGACAATTTTATCCACTTTTGACCCGCACTTTCGTCTTTCGGAAATCGGTGGTAGTGTTCGTGGCGACCTGACCCACGTGATATCACACAGCAGCTCTGCTTATCCTTTGACTGTCTCGGCATTTTCACAGATTTTCACTTTTTATCACTTCCGTGCTGTCAATCACAAAATTTGAAACGAATATGGCGAGCAATGGCGAGGCATCTGCGTTTGCGCGAAAAAGAACAAGAGAGTGCAGAGTGCAAGCAGAGTAAGAATGATGGGTGCACACATCGGGCAGGGGAGTGAGAAGTAAGAAGGGGTTAGATGCCAGCGCCATCTCACCACCGCACAAAAAGGACCAGATTATGTTTGGTCAACCCCATCCATTAGAGTTTCCACGGCCTGGGTGGTGACGCGCGTCAGTAGATTAAATCGGCCATATTGTCGCGTGGCTCGGAAATATTCCGAGATTCCTGTTATCTTTCATTCTATTTGTAATTATTGAAATCAATATAAGTGTTATGGGCTTTGATTGATCTTCATTTTTTATTTGTGCAGAGTGTCAATAATATTCAATAAATCTTGTGCAGCCTTTTATTTTATTAATTAAATTCTGGTGTTATACTTATTTACCCGGTAAGCTGTTGTGACTTTAATTTGACCCCGCCTTGTGTTAATTTCACGAATTTCGAGTCTCGCCGGCGTTATTATAAGTAGAGTTATTGTTTTGTATTAAATGACCGTATACCATTTTTAGCTTTAGCGTTTTTATTATCACACAATGAATGGATTCATTTCTTATTGCGATCTACAACACTCTTTATTTTTCTCTTTTTTTTTTTACACATCTCTCTACACTAGCGCCTCACGTGTTATAGCTATAAATTAAAAACGTAAAAATACGCCAGACTCAAATGCTGACGCGAACATACTGCCCGCCTTTGAAAGCCCACGGTTTCAAATAAAGAAAACACAAATCTCTAAAGTCGACGGATAATGATACACAATTACTGCTCAATCGGTAAAAGACAAATTTTTGGTAATGATCTTTCAACAATTCCAAACGCCGTTCTTACGCTTACTTTACGAGTAAGACCATCTTTCCCAGGATACAATTTTTCTACCCTGCCTAACTTCCAAGTTAACGGCGGTGTATTTATTTCCTTTAAAAGTACCATCGCGCCTGGTCGTAACTGCTCATTTTTATTTATCTTGGTCCATTTCCCACGCTGTTGCAATTGAGTTACGTATTCCATGGACCATTTTTTCCAAAAATGTTGATGTATGCGTGTGAGTAATTCGTATCGAGACAATCTATTTAACTTAACATCAGATAAGTCTTCTTCAGGAAGAGCATATAACGGAGCTCCTATAAGAAAATGACCTGGCGTTAATGCCTCGTAATCGTTTGGGTCTGAAGTCAACTGACAGAGTGGACGCGAGTTTAAACACGCTTCTATTTGACAAAATACAGTTTGAAGTTCTTCAAAACTAAGCAAAGCTTCGCCTATTGTAGCCTTCAGATGTGTTTTTGCTGACTTAACAGCCGCTTCCCACAGCCCATCAACGTGCGGAGAATGAGGCGGAATGAATTCCCACTCGATCGATTGATTTGCGGCAAAATTGATGACCTCAGATTGATTTACAGGATTAGTGAGAAATTTTTTCAATTCTTGAAGCTTGTTATTGGCACCTACGAAATTCGTCCCATTATCCGACATTATTTTCTTAGGCCTTCCACGCCGAGCAATGAATCTCTTAAGAGAATTCAGAAACGCACTCGTAGTTAAATCAGACGTTAGTTCCAAGTGCTTGACCGCCATACAAACAAAAATGCACAAGTACGCCTTTGCGGACTTATTTCTTGAAACCTTCACGTTGAACGGCCCTGCATAGTCTACACCAGCAAAACTGAAGGCGCGACTAGGGGTCACTCTTTGGGAGGGCAAATTGCCCATCAACTGAGATAGATTTCTGGGTCTTATGCGAAAGCAAGTTACACATTTCCAAAGAATTCGACGTATTGCGCTTCTTGCCGACAATATCCAATATTTTTCTCGTAGTGTAGCTAGAAGTGCCGTAGTCCCTGCATGCAGCTGCTTGTGATGAGCGTCTCGTATGATTAGTTCGGTCAATTTATGCTTCGACGGAAGGATTATGGGAAATTTTTGTGAATAAGGAATAAGTGCATTTTTTAAACGACCACCGACTCGAACTAACCCGTTTTCACCAATGAACGGATGTAATGACAATAACGAACTCTTTGGATTCAATTGTCGTTCAGACTCCAATCGCTGAATTTCCTTTCGGAATTCTTCCCTCTGAGCTAACTTAATGAGACAAGTCAAAGCTTGGTTTAATTCCGCTGCAGAAAGCTCTTTTGTAATACATAGATTATGTGAGATTTTTGCTCGAAGATTATTTATGAACCGTAGAATATATGCTGTAATTCTTTTCAGTTTGTGTAATGTCGAATATTGTGCGAATATGTCGTTGTCAACCGTTAATGCTACAAGATTAATCAGTTTGATTTTCTTACGCTCGGGAATTTCGATATCAATCTCAACGTTGTTCTCAGGCCAGTCCCTCTCGTTCATTTTTAGCCATGCAGGCCCTTGCCACCATAGGTAATGATCCTTTAGTTGCCGCGGATCCAACCCTCTTGATATAACGTCAGCTGGATTGTCTCCAGATTTAACATAATTCCAAGCATTTTTGTCCGTAAGTTTTTGTATTTCTGATACTCTGTTGCTTACATATGTTTTCCAATGCGCGGGTTCTCCCCTGATCCAGGATAAAACAATTGTCGAATCCGTCCAAAAGTAGTCAGCATCGATTTCAAAAGTAGTTGCATCTCTGAATTTTTTATATATTCTGGAAAGTAGAACTGCACCTTGCAGCTCAAGCTTAGGTAATGAGATGGACTTGAGAGGTGCAACTCGCGATTTTGCACAGATGAGTCTTAGCATAAACTCTCCAGAACTGCCAATCGATCTGCTGTATATGCAAGCACCATAGGCTGCTTCTGATGCATCACAATAGCCATGAATTTCAACGCGAACAGGTTGAAAGCATATTATTTGTCTCGGAATCTGAATGTCGTTGATGATGGATAGTTGCTTTTTATAATTTATCCAATTGGATTGAATTTCCTTTGGAAGTGGCGAGTCCCAATCAATTTTCATTTGCCACAATTTTTGTAGAAGCAGCTTGGGTCTGATGGTAACAGGTCCAATCAGTCCCAGTGGATCAAATATTTGTGAAATAACTGAAAGAATTTCTCGTTTCGACGTTTCCTTTGAGTTAATTGAAGATCCAACGTTGTAAAGAAGTCGGTCTGATGAAGCTAACCATACCAAGCCTAATATTTTTGTCTCTTCCCCAAGTTCTCGTGCTTCGACTGCTGGCTTCTTCTCTTGAAGAATTTCCGCTGAATTTGAATTCCATTTTCGTAAATTGAAACACCCGGACTGCAGGATCAAATTGATTTCTCTTTTTAACCTTATTGCTTGTTTAATCGTTGAAGCTCCTGTTAACAAGTAATCCACGTAGAAATCTCTTTGGATGACGTCACATGCTTCTGGATACTTGTCTTTGTTGTCTAATGGCAACTGATACAAGCAGCGTGTGGCCAAGAATGACGCTGATGCTGTTCCAAACGTTAAGGTGTTAAGCTCGTATTCCTTGACAGGTTCGTTGTTATTTTCTCTCCATAATATGACTTGAAGTGACCTTTGATGATCAGCTATTTTCACTTGTCGGTACATCTTTTCGATATCGCCGGTTATTACGAATGGATGTTGCCTAAATCTAATCGTGATGTCAACCAAGTCTCTTTGAATTACAGGCCCAACCTTTAACAAGTCATTCAGAGATATTCCTGATGTCGTTGCGTAAGATGCATTCACGACTACCCGTACCTTTGTTGTTGTTCGGGATTCTTTCAGAACCGCATGATGAGGTAGGTAATTTCGCCTTTCAGTGTCCTCTTGTTTTTTGGTAATTTCTGTCATGTGTTGTAATTCTTCGTATTCCCTTTGAAATTTCATATATTCTTCCTTTAAGTAAGAATTCTTGGAGAATTTTCTTTCCATTGAGTATAATAATTTAAGCGCTGCTGTTCTTGATTCACCAAGCTTTGATGGGTCTTCACGAAGTGGTAATTCAACTTCAAATCGTCCATTTGCATCCCTTTTATACGTTTGTTGAAAACTTTCTTCACATTCGAGTTCTTCTCTGGATAGTGCATGCCTTTCTTCATGTTCTTCTATTTTCCAGAACTTTTCCAATTGCTGTTGCAGATTGATGTCTTGTACTAGCCCACAGAAGGCTGTCCGAACTCTCTGTTTTTTAGTATCTGTTGAAAGAGTGCCTCCTATTATCCAACCGAGTTTGGTTTGCCGCATGATGGGCTGATTTATGCCTGTACTTATTTGCTTTGATTCGATGAGATGCCAAAATATACCAGCACCTAAAAGGATATCGATTTTTTGCGAGTCTGCGAAATTAGGATCTGCAAGCTGTATATTGCTTGGAATTTTGATAAAGTTAGGATTGAAGGTTGACAAGGGAACGTTATGAGTAATGTCGTCTATGATGAATAAAGGAAGTTCAACGGAAAAGGAGTTGACTCTTGATTTTATTGTACCTACTGTCCAGGTCGGTATTGACAATGTGGTCTTTCCTACACCACCCACTGAATGGTTTGTTCGATTTACAGGTAAATTTAGTCTTTCACAAAATTCACTACTGATCATGTTTGGTTGTGAACCATTATCTAAGAGCGCCCTAGCTTCATGTATCGTTCCATTTCGATCTAGTACGTGAATCAACGCTGTAGATAATAGATTTTTTGAAGCGCAATTTGTGATACATGCATTTAACGTTGGACTTGACGGATTGTTATAATTTGATGTAGACGCGCTGCTTACATTTTTGTTTACGTTGTTTGATCTAGATGCGACATTTATGTTCACAGTATCTTCTTGACCTTCCGAATCTAATTTCTTTGACATATCATCTCGATGTAACAATGAATTGTGTTTGCCGTTACATTTTTTACAACCACGTGCCCTACAAAATTTCATTGAATGACCTGTACCGAGACAATTTACGCATCTGTTGTGCCTTTTGACTTCGCTGTATTTCGATGGTGTTGATAAATTAAGAAATATTTTACATTCATAGAGTTTGTGTTCTTCATTACATATGGGACAATTGTATGATTTTGTCTCAGAAGTGACATGAGATAAACTGCGATCTGAGTTTTTATTCGGTGGGTTAAACTTATTTTGCTTATTGCTGTGTGACATAGGTTTGTTCGCTTGCACCGTTTCCAACAATTGGCATCTATCTGACAGGTATTCGGTAAGCTCGTCTACTGTGGACCAATTGTCTGATATAACCTTTGATTCCCACTCACGCTTTGTGGCTGGATCTAGTTTTGACGAAATTAAATGTACAATCAAAGTGTCCCATTGATTAACAGGCTCCTCTAAATTTTCTAATGCGCGTAAATGTTTCGAAAGATCGTCCACTAAAGCGCGGAGTGAGCTAACAGATTCCCTTTGAATGGGCTCAATGTCAAAAATAGCTTGAACATGTTGACGTATTGTTAACCTTTTGTTTTTGAATCTTTTTTGTAATAGCTCTAAAGCGATTCTGTAATTATCGTTTGTTATCTCCAATGAGTCTATTACTTCTTTGGCGGCATCCGATAAAGCTGAATTCAAGTAGAAAAATTTTTGAACATTTGACAGGCCTTGATTATCATGAATTAACGCTTTGAACGTGTCATAAAAATGTTGCCACTTTTCATAACTACCATCGAAAGTTCCTAGACTCAATGGAGGCAACTTGACAGGTTGTCTTAAAATTAAATCGCTGTTGGAATTATTTGAACCCATCGCATTAGGAGGGCCTGTGTCGTTAGATAAAGGTTGTTGCTTATTTGATCTTTCCAGAATTTTATTTGCCTTTGTTATGGCGCTAAAATAAGAGTCCTCAAATTGCTGACGATCCGTTTCTTGTTCTATTACGAATGTTTCTTCATCGTTCAAACTTTCAATTTTTGATTGAATGTCTTGATATCTGTCAAAAATATCATTGACTCTTTGAAGCCTGGCTGGGATTTGGTCAGCAGCTTGAGGATTTGCGCTGATATCGTCTAGAAAGTTTTTAAATCTGGTTAAATTTGACTTTTCAACCTTTCTTTTTTGTTTAAGTTCGCACAATTCTTTATCCATTGCGAAGGGATAATTTTCCAAGTTTTACAGGCTTAAACTATTAACTTAAGTTTAGCAATATTATCTTTTTTATGTGGAATAAACTCACGTGCTTTATTATTATTGTTTTTTAACGATGTTTTACATTTGCAAACCGATATTCTTGAAGTGATGCGGTGCTTGTTGACTTCTGACTCTATGTAGTTCGAGGTTATGATCTCTGCGACTCTGGTTGAGTTGAGGTTGAAGATTGGGACTCTTGATCGATGATTTCCTGCTTTCCTATCTACTTTCGTTCTTTGGCTGCAATATTCTAATGTATTGTGCTTTGATTTTTATTAATGAAAGCTTTGATTTTGAATTGCGAGACCTCATGCCTTTGTACTTCTTGAAATTATGAGGTTAGATTGCTGCTGAAATTCGACTTCCTTTGGTTCTTGTATTTGTAGTTTTTTTTTTTGTATTTTGAGACACTTTGAAATTCGCCTTTTGTCTTGTTGTCAAGACTGGACTTTGTGTCCTTTTTCTTTACTTTTTTTTGTGATTCACTGTGTTGAAGTTGCTGAATTATGGTTCGATGCGCATGCCAGTGACAAATTTTGTTTTTTGGTGCATGCGTCGATTTTACCGTTCACTTGCGTAGTTTTATTTTGCTCGTAGGACCATTTTGTTTTGTATTAAATGACCGTATACCATTTTTAGCTTTAGTGTTTTTATTATCACACAATGAATGGATTCATTTCTTATTGCGATCTACAACACTCTTTATTTTTCTCTTTTTTTTTTACACATCTCTCTACACTAGCGCCTCACGTGTTATAGCTATAAATTAAAAACGTAAAAATACGCCAGACTCAAATGCTGACGCGAACAGTTATTATTACCTTTGCCTTTGTATGTATAAATTCTGTCACTCAAGAGAGTGTCTGGCGCCCTTTAAGACATAAAGAAGGAATATTTTATTTCGAGTCACTCCGAGTCGAAATAAAATTGGTTGGGCCAGTCCGTTTAAAGAGTTGACAGGTCACGGGTAAAACCTGCATCTCAGTAGGTCTCAGAATTTTTTTAACTGCTTCTACTTTTCGAGTTTTTCCTGGTGCTCTTTCAGGGATTTAGCATAAATAACTATATCTTCCATATAAACGAACAACTCTACACCCTGTAATCCTGAAAGAACCCTATCCATGACCCTCTGAAAACTTGCGGGTGCATTCTTTAACCCGAACGGCATTCTGACAAACTCAAAATGGCCAAAAGGTGTTGAAAAAGCTGTTTTGAGTCTAACTTTAGGCTCAACCTCAATCTGATGGAATCCGGAAGCCAGATCCAGTACCGTGAAGTACTTTGCTCCGCCCGATTGGTCCAATATATCTGTAATATTAGACAGTGGGTAAGCGTCGCCCACAGTTTTCTCCTTAAGCAAACGGTAATCAATTACCATTTTTCAACGTCTATTTCCCTGTGCATCTGGCTTTTTAGGAACCACCCATACAGGGGAGTTATAAGGGGAGTCTGAATTTTGAATTCTTCCGTCATCATAAAGAGATTTACATTCTTGACCTAAAATTCTGAATGAATTTTAGGCAATCTATGATTTTGCTTTTTTATTGGATTATCAATAATCGTATTTATGCTATGTTTTAGAAAATTTGTGCTACCTAGCTTATCACCTTTTAAGAAAAACTGATAAGGAAATTTACTTGTGATTTTAAATAAACTCTTTTTTTCTTCCAAATTCAAATTTGTCAAATCAAGTTGTCAAGTCAAATCATTATGCCTATTCGCTGTCAAACTTACTGAGCGTGTATTACCATGAGCCTTTTTTTCGGTTCTTGGAGATGGTTCAACAAGTTTAAATTCTTCTACCTCCACCGGTGGTATTGATATTTCAATATCTTGAGTGGACGTATTTATACAATAAACCTGAATGTTTCCATCCCTTATTGCAACTAAACTTTCTCCTAAGTATACACCAGGCCCTGTAGGGATTTGTGACAAGTAACCTTCATTTAAATTTGTTGTTTTTGCTGCAATAGTAACTAACTGCTTAGTTCTAGCATTTAATTTTAATGTTACTCCTTTCTTTTTATTAGATATAGGAAAATTACCTAACTGACTTTTGTTACGGGCGAGTAAAGGTGGTTAAATGTTTTTTTTTGGTAAGATCCTGGATTAATATTGCATAGAATTTTATTCTATACTGTATTAATTCATGACTTACAGGTAAAGCAAGACCACTCGTTGTATCGCTAATAAACCTGAGCGCTTTTTTATAAACGCAGCAACTCAGTATTCCTGAGCCGGCGAGCTGGTTCGAGACGAATGCGAGTTCTTTACTGATGTTTTTAAATTTAAATAATTCAATTTCGAAATCACGTTTTGATAAATCTTCCTAGAGATGCTCTACTTTTTTATGTTTTTCAGTTGCACCTCCTAGATTTAAAATTTAAAAAATACGTCATACATATATATATATGTAAATATAAAAAAATATATATATATATGTGAATATAAATATAGGTATAGATAAAAGTGTAAAAGCCAACTGAGAACACGTGCTATGCAACGCACGAGTTAAATGTGAAAGAAATGCGAAAGAGAATAGGACATAGGAAAAGAACAAGGTAAAAGAATGAAAAGAAGCGAGGAAGAGAATGTAAGCTGGTAGAGAAAGAGAGAGAGAGGTTCACGTCCATGCGGTACGGGTAGACACCGTACACCACTATGCCTTTCTGCCGTTTTATTCCTTATTCCGTCTTTCTTCCGTCCAAATGAGGAAACTACTGAAATTATCACCGGCCTAAAATTATTGTTTCGGATAATGCTCCGATTTTCCTCTGCAGTTCAACGTGAGGCTCGAGATGCACCCTACATTCTCCCTTCCCCGCGCCTCTCCTTACCTGAATACTTACGTACCTAGTCAGCTGATCTCCCGTCACAAAAGTCACGTGCTTTTGTAACTCAAATCCAGGGCTCATTTGAATACTTAAATAATTATGTTGAAGCTTTAATCCACCTAAAGATTATAAGCCTAGACTAATTGAATATATATATTTCGATTTACTCTGAAATATATTAGAAACTAAAATTGTTTCTACAATTTGATGACCATGCATCAAATACTAAAAATTGATGAGCATACTTCCTTTTTCACGATACATGTAGAAAGAGGGGAGAAATGTTGACACCTGAAAATCAGCAAATGGTGCAATATTAAAAATCAGCACGGTACAGAGTCCATCCACGTTCCTAATTTTCCCTGCCATTATTACCTTGCCCAATCACCAATCACTCATCAAAAAACTCTACTATATTCACCTCCCGATGAACTTACGAGCTAAATCTCAGTCAAGCCAAATTCGCAGTTACTCGAGCAGCCCGGTACTATCGGGAACTACTTGAACAGTAGAGAATATATTTTTCTCTACTTTTGCCCGTCTGCGGCCCAGATCGACAGTTCCTAGATCCTCGTTAGTTGATTAAACCCGTAAAACTTTATTTAACGAAATTATTTATTTTGGAATCGTGTCGGGCGGACGTAAAAGACAAAAGCCTTCATCTGGACAGAAGCAATACATATCAGATATATTGAAATATACAAAATATATTTTTAATATATCTTTCTTCGGCGGACTATTTTAAAGTCCAAGTCGTTTAACAAAAACGGCAAAAAGGTGCGCAAAATCGCGGAAAAATTAATACTACCGAATCTCAAAACGGTAGTGATAATTTTTCATAAAATATTCGAATTAGATTTAATAGGAAAATTCTAGCGGCGAAAAGGGCGAGTTTAAAAGCACTCAACCCTTTTCTGGTTAAAAGCCAACCGTTATTTTCTCTTATTAAACCTAACAGAAAGTGGCAAAAACGGTATTTGTGTGCGCGTGTGCTATGCGCGACTTGCAAATAGGACAAGTTGTGATTTCGAACAACAATCAACAAAAACCTTCCTGCCCAGTCAAGGACGAATAGGAGAGCCTAGGGGTAAACCTCCCTCTCTCACACACTCTCAGGACTGGTAGATATAAGAAAAACTCATTGTAAGGATTAGCAGGTATCGTTCTAGTTAATACATATATATGTACATTTTTATTTTGCTTACAATTGTGAAACCAAATAAATTCAAGAACTGGGAATAATTTTATTGCCTTCAATTTCATCCCTTCATTTAGTTTTCCAAAAAGGTTTTTTTTTGTATACAGGGTATAGCCTCCTCAGTCAGAGGGGAGAGCAAACACGATCCCAGATTAAAAACAAATTTTGATTCATTTAATTTTTATATTCTAAATTGAAATTTGGCAGTTTGGAGCCTCAAGCGAACATGTATTTGGATTTAATATTTTTATTTATATTGAATTTAATTATTCGTAAGTAACAACTTTGAATTTTATTTTCTTTAACGTTTATTACAGAATCATATAAAAAGGGCATCCTTACCATTCCGTCGAACTCTATTGGAAAAGTGTGAGGAACTACTTGAAAAGGAACTGCTTCGCCATTTATTATTATTTTAGTCTGTCCTTGTGTTTTTACACCATGTTCATTAATACCGAATAAACTATATTTAATTTCAGAATCAATCGGGATATTCGTTTTAATTATACTTGTGTCCAAACGGGCGGAAAAAGTTGCATTGTATACTTGTGCATAGAGCAGCATGGAGTCAATTGTGCCTGGGGGTCACAATCGGGCGAAATGTTCATACCGCCCGCTTCAACGGGCGAAAATGTTCATACCGCCCGCTTCAACGGGCAAAATGTTCATGCCGCCCGAAACTTGACTGCCCGCAGCTAACTACGCACTCGCACGCAACGCGACTTTTTCCACCAATCTGGACACAAAATGTCGTGTGCACCTCGAGCGACATGGTAGCGATGTGACTCGTGTGAATACCGCCCTCGCTACGCTCGGGCGGGTACACTTCGCACTCGTCACAATCGCCACCATGCCGCCCTTGGTACACAATCTACTATTTTCTTAATTAAGTTAAGTTCCGCTCCTGTATCAATAATAAATTTACCAGTTTCGTTCTTGGATTTTATACTTTTCAGTTTCACACTTGCTGAAGCTTTTTTGTTTTCTGACTTAATGTTCAAAATAAATCGTTTAAGTGGTGCTCCTTGGAGAAAAAGCTCACCATCGCACCATCTTGATGAACTAGCTACTCGTTTAAAGTAGTATTCTTTTGAGCACGCGATTCTTCTTTTCTCTGAAGTTTTCTACACCCTTCAACTGAATGTCCGCTTATTTTACAAAAATTACAGAACATTTTTGTATTGCACTTTGTTTCACGTCAATTTCGAGCTAAATGTCCAGACTTTTGACAATTATAACAAATTGGCGCTTCTTTATTCTCATCCGGACATTCCCTTAGCTAAATGGCCCGGCTTTTTGCAAGCATAACAAATAATATTATCATTGCTAATCACGCGTAAACAACCCTTTGCTAAATGACCTATTTCACCACAACGCTTGCAATCTCCTACCAATCCTGATTTTTTCGAATTTCCACTATCACGGAAATCCTTATTTTTTACGTTTCGTTTTCCGTGATCGCGTTCATAATTTATGTTTTTACCTCGATGATTCACACTATTAACCTTTTCACCTCCAATTTTTCGTGCCCTCGCATTTGCGTGGTAAGGTTGGAATCTGTCCTGATGATTTCCTAATTTTTTGATAAATGATCCTGATGTTTCTTATCTACTAAGGTACTTTCCACATCTTTTCTATTTAATCCGATTTCAAATTCGACTTCCCACTTCGCAGCCCTAGCAAAATTAATTGCTTCCTGTAAGGTATTTGGTCTTCCTACTTTAACTCGAACAACCAAATCACGTTTCAAACCAATGACAAAATTCTCACAGGGCGTATCCCGAACTGATTTAATCATAATTTTGCTTGCTTCTTGAGAATTCTATTCCTCGAACAGCTCAATAAGACATGTTAGAATTTTTCCCACTCTAGTCCCGTATTCTAACACATTTTCATGTTCTCGCTGCGCAACAGCAGCCAAAGCAGTATTCAATTGAGAAATGCTTCTATGTTCAGTGAATACATCCTTTAAATGTTTAAGTAAATCTTCTAATGAATGGATATCCCGATCCTGAATGGAATCATATGCATTACCTATTATTGTTGTCCGAACCATAAGAAATAAACTATGTCGAAACTTAGAAGAAATTGAATTCCTTGCATAAAGACAATCATTTATAAACCTTCTCACAGGCATATTTTGGCCATCAAAGAATTTAGGTAAAAATTCAAGAGGAGCTTTAAAAGCAATCGGATCCTCAGGCTCAACCGGTGTCAGATAAATGCCTGAACTAGTTGCGCTAGAAGATATACTATCGTTTCTGCTTCCGCGAATTTTAGTCAAATGTAACGCAGGAATTTCACGTGAGCTTCCAGCTCGCTCAAAGTCGAACGAATTATTTGAACCTGTTAAATTATTGTTATTATTTTGCAAAGTCTCTACCGGTAATGTATTTTTAATATTTCTAGACATTGTTGATTCGTTCATATTTACTGAAATTTCTCGTTCGGGAGATCGATTTCCGATACTACCACGACCTCTGCTCGATGATTTTCCACGAGTCGATCTAGTACGCCTCATTTTTATTTGTTTGTTTAACTTTATTTATTTATAAATATATATATTTTTATTATTATTATTTTGAAGAAATTATCTTAAGGGGCTCCTACCATGTAAACGCCGTTTTTCGAGGCGTTTTTTGGGATCTTGCAGAAGGAAAAGAATTCAATATTTTCCAATGTGGTTTTTTTTAAAATTTTTATCGGTCTTTTGAGTATAAAAAAAAAATCGAAGTTTAAGAAATAAGTGTTATGCTGTAGCAACAGCACCCCTGCGAAATTAGCCCTTCCAAAAGTATGTGGGTTGATGGTACACACGATTTTGCAAAAACTTGATCGATTGATCCACGCGCGAGATCGTTTTAAACTATACGTAAGGAAAAGGACTTAGAGTTTTTTGTTACTTATCATCTTCGTGATTGTAATAAGAATATAAAGTTATTAGAGTTTATAATACATATTTGAATTAAATAAATATAGTAATTTGGGCTGTTGAGTACAATATAAATATTAAGTGTAATTAATTTAATATACCTGATTTTATTTCCTTTTCAAATAAGTAAGACTTATTTAGTCGAAGCAATTTCATTCCGACAAGGTGAGTTTCCACTCTTTGATGTGGTGAGCTCACATCCCCCCAGTCTTCATGACTTTGATTCGCTTAAATTTAATAAGTGATCCTTAAAAGTTTGGTTCGGCTTTAGAAATCCCTACACTGTAAACTTAGTTGTAAGTTTTATATTTATGACGTGTACACTTGTTTAAGGATTGGAAGGTTAAGTCTGCACGATAGATTTGAATAAGTTAAGTTTAAGATAGAGCTAGAAATTTACAGAGGTAATTTAAGATAGGAAAAAGCTAGATAAATAAGCCCAAGTAACACAAGATCATCTATTAGACGTCTAAAACAGCTTTTTGGCAAAAACGGGAGAGCTCTAGAAGACGTTCTGATTTTCCGCCGAAAGTGCTATTAGACGTCTAGTAGAGCTCAAATTGGCCGCTAATTCAACTATTTTTGGCGTCTAGAAGACGATCGAAAAAAAGCATCTACTAGACGTCATTATGTTGTCTTCTAGAGGAGTGTCATTTGATGAGTTTTAGATTGTTTGAAGAGCTCTATTAGAGCTTCTTAAAAACGTATTCCAGTCCTCTTTAATTGAGGTCTCTGTTAGAGGTTGTTAAAAATTTGTTGAAGTTTTCGATAATCTATTCTACAAGACCATACGAAAATCGTCTTTTAGACATCAATTAAAAACTCTGCTGGAACAGGTAAGTAAATATTTCCAAGAGCTCTAAGTTAAGAGCTCTAGAAGAGGTATGCAAAATTGTATTTTAGATATTAAAAAATCGGCTAAAAGTTATATTTTTACTGTTTATTTAGATATTGGTCTCAAGATAAATATCTGTACTACATTTTAGGCTTTTATTTGTAGAAAATCTCATGCTCAAATTTAACAAACATTTATTACAGTTTTCACGATAATTACAATTCATCGCTGGAAATTTCAGTATCGTTATGTTCCATTATGCGCGCTTTCTTTGCCTTTTGTATGACTGCGTCCTTCTTGTCTTGATGTTTTTTACTCCTTTTTGCTGCATCCTGGATTCTCGTATTAGTGCTTGTAAACCATGTTTTAATCATATTTTCAATTTCTTCAACCGTTTTCTTAAATTTTTTCTTTGCAATGTCTGAAACAAATAATTATTTATTTCGTATTTCTGCGTATTTTTACAATTTAGAATTTCGCAACTATAATCACCATACCCCTTATTAACTTGACTGACGTTAATATTTGTGCAGAACATTTTACGGTCCCCCTCCAGCTGTATAAAAGTGCAAGTTCATCTGTGAATATGCTTTGAAGCATATTTTTAACAGCCCCCGAAGTTGATTCACTCACGATTTTGCCTCTGACATAATCCTCCTTTTATAATAGTACATTTTTCAATTAATATATTTTATATCAAGATTTCGAATGCTATTCATATCATTCTAAATAGTAGCAATAAAGAAAATGAATCATGTATATTATAATACCTCAAAAATAGACGAGTCTCATTAATTCTTCTTCAAAGAACTACTGACTTTAGGTACTTAAAAAATTTAACAATACACAACACTTCAACTCACGAAATTTTTCTTCACATCTTCTTTTTGCAGAAGTGTTTCCAGCCTTTCCACGAATTTTGGATCTTTCATCGGCACCATTTCAATTATGTCATTTTGAGAATTGTTCAGATTTACTCGCTTTGCTTGTTTTTCATTCAATCGTTGTTGAATTTTCGCGTTGAATTGTACCTGTTTTGTTATCATTGGATTTATGACTTGTAGCAGCCGTGTAGCTGAAAACCATTAATAAATTGTAATTTTTGTAAAAATATAATGTTTTGTGTGAATTTTTAGTACCATTTATCGAAGTCTTGTCAGAGACCCCTATAATAGCGTTTTCAGCTTCCTGTTCTGTCACTGCAATTTAATTATTATATGAAAAAAATTTCGTTTGATGAAAATTATTTCAAATTCTTCAAGATCTTCCTGTGAGTCATGTGAAATTCAAGTGACTTAAACATTATAGGAATTCAATATCGTATAAAAGTCTTGATTAGTTAACTGATAACGGAGCTAGTTTATTTATTATTTTTATGATTCTTGCAGAATTTGAACTTTTGCGATTTGACAAATCATAGCATTGTCTGAGTTAAAATGATTGAACATTCCTTACTGTTATTATTTTTTGCGATTGCGAACATTGAAAAGAAACAATCACAAGTTTTCAATTTTGTGTTTAGTCCAAAGTTGCATTTTTAAAAGTATTCTTTATATTTCATACTTTAAGTTTTTACCAAAAATCCCGAGTAAACTTTCAATTTTTTGCTTTTTCCATTCGCTATTTGGCTGCAGTCGACAAGCAGCTTTCATCAACAATTCTTTCAATGCTTCATACTCAGGGAGAACAACTGTGTCTTTATCTATGAGCCATAAGGTTGGAACAACGAGACGAATGTTGTCCGACAACTCGAGAGAGGCGAAAGTGGTTTTTGAAATCCAGTCAGACATGTCTGTGGAAAAAATGTATCATTAGAAAAAATAGAATTTATAAAAAGTAAATACAAAATACGAAAATAAACAAACTACAATGCAGAAAACTCGAAATCTGGTTACGTATTAGATCAAGTCGAATATTTTTTGGTATGCAACGTGAATGTCTAAGCAATTTTTGACTTCTTGTTCTCTTACATCAGTGCATCAGCAATAAAATTTTGATTCTCTTCAATTTTCCAATAGAGACTGTGATCGATGCAATTATCTTATTTTAAATTTGTAGATGGATACTAATTACTTAATAGTAAATTAAATATGACCTACATGACCTAATTGTAATTTATTTCAATATTACATTTACATTATTTTATTGTTTTTTAATTGACTTTTTATCCAAGGAAACATGCTTGCAAGGAACTCTCAATAGTACACATAATTTCTACTAATTATCCTTATAATATGGATGTTAATTGACAGTAATAATTTGAAGAATCATAAACAATTCGAATTGAAGATTGTCGATGCAGAAAAATCAGACATATTTTACATTGAATAGAAACCAAATGGAACGGACAATTTTTCAATTACGGTAATCAAAGTGATTATAGTTTCTTTATAATTGTAAATATTCATAACTTTTTGAACTCGGCATCACGCAATGCAGTGTGCAAACAGGGAATAACAGCAAAATTTTTTTTTTCCTTTGGTAATGGCAAACACATGCATTTCTCCTGAATTTCGATCACTGGCCACGCTAAAAGCGCTGATAAATTTGTTGCGCAATAAATATTAGCTTTCATAGAAGAACAGGGTTCACTAAATAAATCAGTGAAATCTACAAACTTGCGTCCAATAACAAGAACTGATCCTTTGTTTGTCTCGGCAAAATTTTCAATGAGCACAAATGCGCCATTTATTAAGCAACAGTTGTTCGGAATTGATGTAGTTGAAGTATAATTTTCAAAATTGTACTTTCGGTACTGTTTCTTGAAATTTCCATAAGTCAGTGGACCATCCGAATGAGCATCTAATGGCTCAATATTTCCGCCTGTACTGCGAAATGAAAATCTCACATCGAAGTGAATCATCGAAGAGTGTGTATTGAAGAGCTGCTCGAGTGGGTTGTGTGTTGCGTGCTTTGTTTTTTTCAGATGCCTCAGATAATTTTCAAATGGATATGCACTAAAAGTGTCTAAAGGACCTAAATTTGCGACATCCTCTGGTATATGGTTGATTGCATGAATACAACTGGTCACATGCTCAGATCCGTACAGTTTTGGAAAATCGTCGACAAACTCCTTGAGATACAAGGAAGCTAGTGGAGTTTTCTGAGCTAAACATAAAAATCGCAATGCCAGACACAATTTAGTGAAATGTGATAAAATAGGACTGTCCTTTTGTAGAATCACTCTCATAATGACGATACCTTCGTAGATTGTAAATAATCTAAATTGAGTCGCTTTCCATGCACTGTAATTAACAATATCGTGTACTTTTCTACCGAATTCCATAGGTATATGGAAAGATAAATCTTCCATATATTCTTCCAGAACCTCCATATTGCGTTTGGTGAATAAACGTACTGAAACGGGTCCTTTGTCCCATAAAAAAAATAATTTTTTCACGATATTACTGATTAAGTGCATGGGATCAAGAGGAACATTCGTTACTAAACCGAAGCCTGGGATATCCAAAAGTATTGATGTTCCTTTTTGATACTCGGGGTATTCTTCAGTTCGCATGCCTACATCGGTACGTTTTTCGTAATCGGTGCCAGAGAAACACACATGATGCTTTATGTAATCACCCTCTATCACGCATTTGGGACAGCTAGAGTATCCGCTGTGTCCTTTTGTTTTTAATGCCCAAGATTTAGCTGGAAAATCACAGACTAGCGAGTGGAGCGAAACAAATATTTTTTTCCCTTCGTATAGCATGCCATTGTTAATAAGAGAGGTCATTTCATGCACAAAAGCTCGAAAATATTCGTCTGAATCCAAGGGTTTGGATTTTCCCCAATAGCAACCATTTGTTTCCGTTACACGTCCAAGTAAAGGCCACAAATGACTGAGACCGCCAACTGGGAGACGGTCAGTTGCAATTTGCAGCTTCAAATGGAAAAAATCTCCATACCATTCATGCTTCAAAAAATCTTTTATGCCCTGAGCTACACCGATATATAAAAATTTACCGGAGCCCATACTTTCAATTTCAGCTTTGCGAGGAGACTTTAATAACGTTCGAGCAGTTTTTGGTAGATCAACCTCGGGCATGTGAAACGTGGTGATACGAAGCAAATCGGTCACGTAAGTCTGGGGAATTTTGTGAGTCAAAGCCCACCTAGCAAGGTCATAAGCGTAGCTGTTCGTTTTCACGGAACCTGCCAAGTTAAACATGGCATTTGAAGAAACAGGAGCACTACTGTCACTGCACAAAACAGATGCATTGTAATCAATATGAAGTCCAAGTGTTGACACTGTTTCTGTTTCAACGTTTTTAGTTTGGGCAGAAGTTTTTATACGAGTAACTTCAGGATGACGCAACAAATTTTCATGCGTAGATATTTGCGAGATTTTATTGGAATCTAGACTAGACAATTGTGGAGTTATGATGCACAGTGAATCTGTACGACATTCATTTTCCAGGTGAAAACCAGGAATTCGCAAATTTTGTGTAACCGAGAGTACATCATTTGGAGGATCAGTTGTTAAAAATTTTTTCAAATTTTCTCTAGCAATTTTGTCTTTTCTGCGTTGTGTTCTATTTGAAATTATTCCTATTTTTCTTCGTCGCAACGGAGCCATGTTTTCGAATTTATTTGGCAACATCTACGGAGAAATGTATGTGTAAATTGCCATTACGTACATTGTCGGTGTAATGTTAAGGTTTAAATTTTTAAAAAATCGACTTTAAATAATCCCATACTTAGAGTGTTTTCGATAGCTATTAACATATTTTATATGATGAGACAGATTCCCCGGAACTGTTCCATTGAACAAGACTTGTTCGGCTCAAGGTTTCATTCGCTCCACCTAAATTATTCGCTGAAATATTTTTTATTTTGATTCAGCAAATACTTACATATAATTCAAAGTTCCGTTTGAATACGGCAAATACTTACGTATAATTAATGATTTATTCTGGGAAGCCAATTTGTTGTCAATCAAAAATGCATGCGAACTTTCCAGAATTGGTCATTTGGTGATATCAATCGATTTTATCTCTGAAAGCAAATAAACTAACCATCAAAAATTTACAAAAAGAACACGCGTAAAGAAATAAAATCATAATTACGCTGCACGTATGTAGATTGTTGGCAAAACTAATAATATGCACGTATGAAACTAATAATAAAATGTGAAAGTCGTACAAAATCTATAAATTGCTCGGAGCATCGAATTTTCGCAAAATTTATTCTTTCTCTTCCGTTTTTGACCCACACATACACACATTTATATGCGCATATATACGCGCCACAGGAACCGGGAGTAATTTTATCGATTTTCATTTCGACCCCACATGTCTACACACACATGTTTTATATTACCGCAGAGAGCTGAAAAATAAAGGACATTAAGTGTTTTGTTTTTAATCAATATAGTGCAATTAAAGGTTTTAATCCGTATTCTTCTATCGATTTTATGCAAGAAAATAACCTATATTAGATTTCAATCAGCATTTTTATTTAATAAATGTGAAAAGTGAAAAAGGATGGCGCGAAATCAAACGGAAAATGGGAAATACGCAGTAGTTGTTTTCGATAATACGGACACTAGGAATGAAGTTCCTGAATCATGGATCTTTGAACGTAATGGAAAATCGTTCACGTGGTGGCCCAAAGGCAAAAATGTAATGTTTCATATCCTAAATCGTACTGTGCCAGATAAAGAACAATGGGATTGTTATCCTGTGACAAAAGAGGGTGTTTACGGTAAATTATTTTTTTATTCCAAAACATTTTCTGAATCTTCAACGCATTGCTTTACATCATTCTTTTTTTACAGATTCTCATGAAAAAGCTAAAAAAAAGCTATCGACAGTGACAACTGTACAACCGATACCGAGGATATTGGCCGCGGGAAAAGAGCTTGGAAGCCGAGTGCTATTATGAAGGACTCTAACGAAAGTCTTTCCCACAGATTTTTCAGAATTTGGAATCCCGAAAAATCAAATCATGGTACGTGTTAAGCAATAATGACTTACTCCTCCAGACAAAGCGTTTGCAGTAAGAAAAATTGAATGAATTTCGTCAAAACTAAAACAATATAAAATTGAATATAATAAACTTCATCTCGTTTACATTTTCACAATTATTTAATGTGACGTTGCAATTTTATTATCTCCAGGCAACTCACCCTTCGGTATCGCGTGTGCTCCTAGTTCGAAATAAACGAATCAACTATACGGGCGCCAGACCTTTCTTGGGTCATTCATGAACCGACCACGAAGAAATCTTTATAAGAAAAACCCTATAAATCAACAGCAATCACGTTATCTTGTCCCCCGGGCACAACGCAACGCGGAGCCACAAGATTAGGTCACACTAAACATAAAAAAAAAGAAACCCAGTAATTTTCTAAAAGATTAGTTCGAGTAATGCTCGCGGAGAACACACGCAATACCGGTACATACACGAAACAGGCCTAGCTCAGCCCCCCCTCTCTCTGTTCCTCACTGGGGTCACAGGTAGAGCGCGGGGTTCGTAGGTGTCCTGAAAAATCAATCCGCAGCGGGAAAAATCCAATCAAGGCGACAGCACAATTTAATGAAGGATAAAAAGACGTTTATTTAAATAAATAATGTTCATACAATATATTAACTAACCTAAGATTGTAGCCAGCTATACAGGGACATGGCACGCGACGCCGACTAACCCTCTACAACATACGTAATAACACTATAACCTAACTGACTTACGCTACTCCTACAGTCCGGCCCTATCCGTACAAATTAGACACGGCCGATAAGTCACGCGACCGTCTATACTTAATCTAAGTGGGTCGCTAAATTAAGGCAATCTACCCGTGAACACTAACAATCATATTTTAATATAAACAACCGGTCTCGGGCTACGCTACGACGCCAAATATGTCCCCTGAGACTTACGACCCGAAAACACCACGCTACGCTATGCTATCTCCCATCACAGAGATCCTAGTATATTAATAAGAAAAACTATTCACAATTTATTTTCATCCACTATTTACTACAATTTAGTGTATATAACTAGCCTCGGGCCACACTACGCCGTCAATCAATAATGGGATGTACACAACCGTAACACCACGCCACGCTAATTCACCGCCCGTTACAAAAGTCCTACCCACTGTTTGCCACCGAACTAACCGGCCACGCGACTAGTTTTGTAACTCTAACAAGAAATTTTATTCACAATTCATAACATGTATTTATATAAATCCAGCTATCTAAATCAATTCACACGGTTTTTAAAGTAAAATAAAGTGTGGTACGATCGAGGAGATTTTATTAATAACACGTGGCTCAGCTTGTAGCAGCCATTACGCGGGACTCAACACCTCGAGCGAACCAACTTTTCACAAGAAACTCTTACCTCTACTCAATTATCCGTCGTCCGCTATTTCATCCAAATTCTTTCAAAAAATGGTAGAATCGAATCGTCTTGGGTCTATATTATAATATTGACAGTGTTAATTTTTCCTTTTCTTTTTAATAATCGCTTCCACTCAACACGACGCAAGTGTTCTTCCCCGGAGACAAAGTCAAAATCGTAGTAGTTTATCCTCTCCGTCTCTCCAAAATCGAACCATACCTCGTCTCCACCAGTCGGACTTGTTCACGCCGCAACCTTAAGCCGCATCTTCATGGTTAACGTGGATGCGTTGTAGTTGACGTTCCGTTGTAGCTTCTCTCGTCTTCTCCCATTGGTCGGTTGGACCGCCATGCTAATTATTGCTCTTCTTCACATCCGTTATTGGCTGGGAATCTCAAACAGTACTACCAGTCTTGTTTCTGCGCTCCAACGCAGCACTGGATGGTGCCCTCTCTTTCTAACCATGGTTCTGTCTCCTTTCAACCAATGGTAAAACTAACGGGCCTATCTGTACATTACCATGACACGTTAATTGACATCCAGGGTTGAATATTCAATCTGGGTCTCACCCGGAACTTGCCAAGGGTCTCGGCCAGGGTTGGGTAGTACTTTTTCGTCCTCATCCGGAACACGCCTAGAGTCTCGAACGTTGAAGTACGTATTCACCCTTATTCGTGCTGGTTACGCACAGGGATGGATAGTCAGTCCTGGTCTCACCCGGAACTTGCCTAGGGTCTTGATCAGGGTTGGGCAGCAACACTACGTCCTTATCCGGTACTCGCCTTGGATCTCGGACTTGGTGATAGGCTGCAACACTGACGTCCTCGCTGGTTAACGTAACTTGATGCGCTAATATTTCATCCTATAAACTTCATGACGCCATGGTCAGGGTTGGGTAGACACTCTCCGTTATGGCGCGAGTGTCTATCTTTTCGTAATAAGCGAACGTCTGCCTCTCTCTGAGTTGAGACAGACACTAATTCTTGGTAAACCAATGGTAATGGGTTTACTCCATGCCATCGCTGAACGGCGGTCATTGCTAATTCCAAACCAATGGAAATGGATCCTTGCTACTGAGCTTACCGGAGATGGCGTGACTGGTGGATTCAAAGTGGCTGGTAGAAGGTGGCGTAACGGTTGTGTCCAACGTTGGCTGCTCTCTCTCCTTTGTTGTCTCTCCGGCAGTGAAATAAAAAAGACAAAACTCACATATACTTTTTTTTGTTTAAAATGTTCAAATGAATTTCCCGGTAGTGGAGCGTCAGGCTATACGCACTTTACCGTTAATCGGCGCGAAGTTAAATTACATGAAATTATATACATAGATCTCGGTAATCTTCGACATGCTTCAAACCAAGGACTATTCGCAACTCTCTAATTTATTTGTCTTACTCTACTAACAGAACGAAACTACGCCATATAAAATCTTAATAAAATAAAACTATAACAAACATGGCCACGCAGGTGGCGTTGTGAGTCGTAGAAATTCTACGACGTCGCATTAAACATTTAAAGTGCATATAAAAAATTACGAAACACAAAATGATAATCTAGAATAATCTCGAAGCCCAGCGTATGACATTCGCACTTGGTGTTTTAGCAGAATGGATGCTCCCTCTACTTGGGATGATATCGGACAGTTTACCGAAAAAAGGAATAAGGGAGACTCGAGTGTACATTTATACCTCATTTTATCAAACAAATACTTCCCTTGCGATCATGGCAAGACTTCTCAAGAAGTCTCGTCAAGGTCACAAGTTCTGAAAATTATAAGAATGGTACATCGAAATAAAGTTGGACAATATGTTTCAAAATTAAATACGTTTATTTACATTTTAGAAACAGAAATTCAAAAAAGCCGAGTGGAAGTAACAACAATTTTGCAGAAAATAATCGATGATGCCACAAAAGTGTCTGCGAAGTTTGACAATATTTCAAAACTTTTTCAAAATTTGATAGAAAATAACGCGTAAGACAATTACTGAAATGATTTATTGTTATTTTGTTATTTCTGAACATAATTGTATAATTTTTTAAATTTATGATTCAGATTTTCAGAAGAAATTGTTGGATTGTTGATGGGCAATTTTGATGAAATCTCTGACTCACTTAAACACTTTTTCAGAAGCCTAAATAATTTGGAAAATGATGACAATTTCAAAGAAAAACTGAATTCAATTTTAATAAACTACTCAGGTGCTTGCGAAAAAGAATTTGAGCTGTATTTTGATAACTTTCAAAACTCAGAATTCCTCATGATCGGACACAGGTAGCTGCATAAATTGTACATTTGTCAACAATTTTCAATCTATACTTTGGAAACAAAATTAGTTTTTTTCCTTTTTAGGAAGACCAATTTCGTACAAACTGTTACTTAAAAAAAAAGTATCACAAAGACAATGCAATAATGATTGTTTCAGTTTCGAATTGAACATTGTGAAGGAACTAGGAGGAACTTCTAGTATTTATCAACATTTGTGTGCACCATTCGATTGGATGCAACTATTAAAAACTCACTTAAAAGCCCTGTATGAAAGTTGCATAAAAACCGACTCATTAGACTGCACTGTTATCAAGAAATGCTATGAGATAACAGAAAAACTTGCGGTAAAAATTTATTGAATAATACAAGATAAATGAATCATAATAAAAAAAGAAGCAGAACTGAAATCCTTATTTTGTAATAAGCATATAGAGACGTTCTTTCACGTTTTGTACATATTTTATTTCATGGAAATAAGTGCACCCTTTTAAATATTTACAGGATCAGTGCACCGCTCTCCCAAAAAAACCAAAAATTTTTCAGGACGTTCTTACTAAAGGTATAAACGAGTGGCGAAAAAATGATTTCGATTCCATGGGAGATATTATATGTATTGAAACAGTCAATGTACTCATGAACCATAAATATGACGAGGTTCATTTGCTGTTATCCCAAAAAATGTTGGTTATTTTGTCCCACAGACAACTATGCAATGATTTTATGTGCAAAGTTAGTATTGACAAAATTTCTTCTCCATAACATCAAGATCCAAATCAAAGCTAATAAAGTACTATAAACAATTCTATTAAAAGTATTACGGTTCATGTTTTACTGTCGGGACGTTGTATTTTTTTTACTTTAATGTACTTCATTTTTACTAGTAGCTCTGTTATTGCTGATGCTATATTTATAATGTATTATGATTGGTATTTTGATTGGTGATTGGTATTGTCTCCTTGCACTAATACGCAAATTCATTGCAGGAGAAGTTCAATTTACAAGATATAGTCATCTCTTCGTGTGACCAAAATGAAGGAAATGTATTAGAAATAAAACGTGAGCTACATATTGATAATTATATTCGATTTAATACATTCGAATATATTAAATTTTATCACAATGTTAGAAGATACGTATAGTATGGTATCAAATTCATGATTTTTTCAGGTGATGATGAGAAAGTCGTCGTGTTTTGTGCATCGCGAAACCAATCCAAAAAATTGATAAGCCTCATTCGAAAGCAGCATGAGGCCTTTCGTAAAATTATGAAAATGCTTAACAATACTCAAATGAAAAAGCTACCTGGTTGTCACCAACTAAAGAATCGACATGTTAAACTAGTTGGCATAACCAATTGTACTTTTTCAGCTGGGTAGAGAGTGCGCCTATCATGATATCAATCCAAATTTGATCATTAAATATTTTCAGAGAAGCAACAGGATAAATTAAATGATGTTCAAAATATATGTACCGCGATGGGAAATCACAACGTATTAGTGGAACCAGAAAGGACAACAACTCATAATGAACCTCTCCGTGTTCTTTGTGAATCAAATCGCGCTGAAAGTACGATTCAAGCATCAAACTCAATTGAATTTGTATTTGCCTTTATAGTTCTATATCACGATCAAATCAATATTTCAGAGAGTACGAGCTGTTTGAGCGATGAAGACAATGAACTAATGAACGCTGTTTACGATCTCGACAAATTGCAAAATTATGGTATAGGCTTATTTGAGAAGCTGCAAGCTGAAAGTGGTGATGATTTCGTTGTAGATGATGCAACTGCAAATTTTTTCGAAAAAGCATTGCCGTGCAAAACAGAGGAAGAAGTGATGATACTCGAAGCTCGACTTCAAGCGTCGACCTCAATGTCTGGAAAATTTGTAAGTATCACGATGTCCACGCTCGAATACAAAAATATATTCACAAAAGACAACAACAAAATTTATAAAATATCCATAAAATATAATAGACACTAAGATATTTGAAAAATAATTAATGAGATAAATGTCTTTATATGACGAAATATTTGAAGAGTGAAATTATGAAAAAAATTTTGCAGATTTCATTTGTCCGTGATTTCGGTGAAGGAGAGAGTATTGTTAATAAAGCTATGATGCGAATCATGACTAGAGACGTAGCTGCAAAATTTACCTGGGATGGGACCGATAAAAAAGCATCGTTCGAGACTTTACATTTGAAAGGATTGATATTTGGTAATTGTATATTAATACTCTTTATTAATCATTATATGACTTTTATCTTATATATACTGATCTTATATTATACAGATGCGTTGTCGTCGAAAGTGCCAGCCAAAAGTATCAAGGCAAAAATTCAAAATTATCTCCGTAATTCACCAGCTGTGAGTAAAAAAAGGGAAATGAAAGAAAATTTTGAAGTCATGCGAAACAGAGTACCTTTGAAAAATGTTGAAGCCGTAATGGCATTGTCAAATAAGATCGAGGAAGAATCCTTATACCGAGACGCTGCACGTATTTATTTCTTAAGTATACTTAATTCGAACGAGAATCAATTATAGAAGTTTGTTTTTTTAGAAAGGATATTTCAAAACGCTTATACTCGACGATGTGAAAGGCAGTGTTGATAATATACTGACAAATGCACTATCGAAAAAATTGGCAAATGTGTACAGTTGGAACAAAGAAGACAAAATCATAGCCAGTGAACTTCAATTGTTCAAATTTATAAAAAGTGAGTACGAAATTTCTTTTTCAGGATAAGGAACGAATATCCTAATTTCTGGAATTCTCTACAGTAATATTAGTAGAATCTTTTGCACATGATGAAGCTCTTGTGGATGTGGAATTAAACCAGTGGTTCGACAAGCAAAACACGAAAATCCAGGATGCAGCAAAAAGGAGTAAAAAACATCAAGACAAGAAGGACGCAGTCATACAAAAGGCAAAGAAAGCGCGCATAATGGAACATAACGATACTGAAATTTCCAGCGATGAATTGTAATTATCGTGAAAACTGTAATAAATGTTTGTTAAATTTGAGCATGAGATTTTCTACAAATAAAAGCCTAAAATGTAGTACAGATATTTATCTTGAGACCAATATCTAAATAAACAGTAAAAATATAACTTTTAGCCGATTTTTTAATATCTAAAATACAATTTTTCATACCTCTTCTAGAGCTCTTAACTTAGAGCTCTTGGAAATATTTACTTACCTGTTCTAGCAGAGTTTTTAATTGATGTCTAAAAGACGATTTTCGTATGGTCTTGTAGAATAGATTATCGAAAACTTCAACAAATTTTTAACAACCTCTAACAGAGACCTCAATTAAAGAGGACTGGAATACGTTTTTAAGAAGCTCTAATAGAGCTCTTCAAACAATCTAAAACTCATCAAATGACACTCCTCTAGAAGACAACATAAGGACGTCTAGTAGATGCTTTTTTTCGATCGTCTTCTAGACGCCAAAAATAGTTGAATTAGCGGCCAATTTGAGCTCTACTAGACGTCTAATAGCACTTTCGGCGGAAAATCAGAACGTCTTCTAGAGCTCTCCCGTTTTTGCCAAAAAGCTGTTTTAGACGTCTAATAGATGATCTTGTGTTACTTGGGAGTATGGAAAGAAATTGGAAATAGTATGTCTGGTCGCACAGAAGGAAGTAAAGAAATAATCCTTTGAGTTTTACTGTTTGTAAGGTTTTTTAGTATTTATTCTTGGAGGGTTATGTTTGATTAAACTCAGTACTTCTAATAGGTAAAAAACATCAAACACATTTATTGAACCACAGAGTATATGAGTGTGAGTTGGAGATTGCTCGACGGAAGGGTTCTGTGATGAACGGTCGAGCTGTTGTGGTGGAAACGTCACAGTACAGGGTTACACCTGTTTCCGGAAGTGCCACTCGTTTCATGGAAACTGCTATCCCTGGTTGCAGAAATTTTTGTAACTCAGGGTCGTTTTCCTGTGATTGAGAAAGATATGTGAAGTCGATGTCATTTGTGATTTCTTCGATCTTGGAGAGTGTATCAGCCACGACATTTTCACTTCCAGAAATGTGCCTAATGTCGGTGGTGAATTGGTCAATTAAATCTAAGTGCCGGAATTGATGAGGAGAACATTTATCCGACTTCTGATTAAATGCAAACGTGAGAGGCTCGTGGCCGGTGTAGATGGTAAAATCTCTCCCCTCAACCATGTGTCGAAAATATTTGACAGCTTTGTAGATGGCCAGCAATTCTCGATCGTAAGCTCCGTACTTGCGTTCCGAGTTTGAGAGCTTTTTCGAAAAAAAACCTAAGGGATGCCACTCTTTTTCGACCTGCTGCTGAAGGGCTGCACCGACTGCAAAGTCCGATGCGTCGGTGAAGATGGCTAACGAAGCTCCTGGTGCTGGATAGGCGGGCAGAACGGCTTCTGCCAGACTTTTTTTACAGTCTTCGAAAGCTGCGCGAGTTTCTGAAGTCCAAGAAATAGATGTTTTTCCCCGGATGTTTCCTCGCAGGAGTTCGTTTAAAGGTGCTTGTTTATTCGCTGCGTTGCGAATCGCGAGCCTGTAAAAATTAATTGTCCCTAGAAAACGTCTAAGGTCTCTTGCAGATTTAGGTAGGGGGTAATTTAAAATTATCTCGCTTTTTTCTGCTAGACGTTTGATTCCATTCGCCGTCACCTCATGATCCAAGAAGTTAACTAACGTCGCTCCCCAGACACATTTAGCAGGGTTAATAAGGATGCCATACTCTTTGAATCGTTGAAAGACTTGACGAAGATGCTTCTTGGGTTTTTCTTCTGAATTTGATGCTATTAAACTTTCGTCTATATAAACGTAAAGAAAATCTAAATTTCTAATTACCTCGTCCATGAATCTCTGACAAGTCTGCGCTGCGTTGCGCAGACCGAACGACATGAACGGAAACTCATAAAGTCCGAACGGTGTCGTGATTGCGGTTTTCGGGATGTCTTCCTCGGATTTTGAAGATGAATAAAAATTTTCCGATATATATTACTAAAATTGAACTATTTTTCAATTTTTAAACCAAAAGTAGTCTGACTACGTCCATTTTTATCTTCACTGCCATTTACCAAATTTTGAAAAGGAAATTTTATCTGTTTTGGACATAAACATGTAGAGACCTAAAATAAATCAAATTCGCTAATCTCCTAAGTATTATATACCTTTAACCAGGTCCGCTAGGGTATCGATGTTATTATATTGCATCATATTATCAACAACTATCAGCAGCAATAAATCTTTGATAGCTTCCCTTGTTTTATTATCACGAAGATTCAACTCACTAGCAAAAAACGCAGCCCGCTGCGAACCCTGGTGGACTAGTTTTATGAAAGTTCGTATACAGGATCTCGTAGAAGATCTCTTATATAAACTTGCATAGAATTTATCCACCAGGGTTCGACAGCGGGCTGAGTTTCTCGTTAGTGAGTTGAATCTTCGTGGTAATAAAACAAGGGAAGCCATCAAAGATATATTGCTGCTGGTAGTTGTTGATAGTATGAGGCAATATGATAAAATAAATACGCGGAAAACTGTGCAGGATCCTTTACCAGTTTCCGTTCTTGATCCTTGAGGGCTATTCAGAACTTCCATAAATAAAAGTGCCTTTAATGTTATATGATCTTTTGCATGTTCGTGTACGGTTCCGTGTCTCAAGTTCTCATACACCTAGTTCTCTCTCTGAAAGTTGCACACATCCGGTTTTTTGCCAACACTTTTTTCTCGTTCAGATAATCTGAGTCTTGTCGACATTTCTTAAATTCAAGGCGATATGCTATATGTAGTGTGTTCTCCTTGAAATGAATCCGCGCATGAAGTGTAGACAATCCATAATCATGGGACTTTGTATCAACAACTTTTATTTTTATTCTGTCTGTCATTCATCTCTTTCGGTTTAGCTTTGCAACGATAGCAAATCATGGTTGATGCAGTTTTCGAAAGAGCCTGGCAAAGTTTTTGGTCCATCATAGTCAATTCCATATCAGATTTTATAGCAAATGTAGCAGTCTTAGATTTCACTATTCTTCGCTTTAGTTTTGCTATTTCTTTCTAAAGAGAAGATATCACTGAATTTTTTTTCCTGTTGTCTCCTTGACGAATCTTGCCATAGCACTGTACGTTCCGGATCCTCTAAAATTTATAATAAATCTCATATAATAAGGTTCCTTTTGAAAAGGGAGGGAAAGAGTAGGGTCTCTAAATAACCTGCGTATCTTATGATCCAATAATGATTGTAAATTGATTTCAAGTCCCCTTGGACATACTTTCATCAAACTTGTATAGCATTCTTCCTTTGCTTTTGCTACATATTTATATGATGAATAAATGTCAGCGTTTCCACTGCTTGCCTGGATGTGAATAATGAGATACTGATTTTTTGTCAGATCAGCTTGCTCCATTAGTGCTAAAGCTTCCTCTGGTGTATAAGGAATTAGACAGTCATTAGTATTGTCACACTCGGCAGATGACTTTGGATCCATGATCCTTGATATTTTCTTTTCATCAGAAACTGTCAGTGAGCGTAAAAAAGCTTTTGCATTTCGCTTTTAATGTATGCTTCTTCTATTTTTATTATTTTTATTCTTTTCGTGGAAGTAGACCATTCTGCAAAATCACCAGAGTTTGGTCTTCCACGTTTTTCATTGTTTTCAGAATTAAATTTCACAATAAAATTTTTGCTCAACCAAACTAAATCTTCCAAGCTTCCAATCTTTAGCTCTCTAAGCTAAATCTTCCACACCTCTGCTGTTATCAGCAATTAAAAAATCGGTTCGGGTGTTCTTCAGAACATTAAGGGTATCCATTTTGATTTATTCAACAATCATTTATTTCATAAATAATACATTTCCAAAAGTAGATTCTAATGGCCATGAAGTAAACAATAATGTACATGTGTACCCGGTTATTGACAATGTTGAATATATTAGACGAATTCAAGAAGTAAACAAGTGAATAACTGAAAATAAATAAAAACGAAAAAATATCAAACACCTAATGCGAAGAACCGAAAGATACAATAGTAGCCGCTTATAAAAGAAAGCAAAAAATACAGCACCAGCAGAATACTTATATTCCACTACAGAATGGTTGCTATTGTGAAACAGATGATTGTTCGAAGCTTTAGAAACAAGTGAAAGCGAAATTAGCGATTTTCACTTATTCACAATCTTCAGTCTATCGAAGTTCAAGGATACAAGAAAGCTTTTATAAATACATGAAAATTTCGTGATATTTGAAATTGAATAATAACAATTGCTTATTTTTAATTTTGACTAGAAATATTGACTGTAAATCTCTCTCACAAAAATTTAAAAAAGTTTTTATTGCAAAAAAATTATTTTCCAGGCCAAAATGCCGAAGTTTTATATTTATTTATTTCATTTGTTAAAAAAATAAACAATTGTTGTATTGTTACAAATATAAATAAACACATATTATTTTTAAGAATATCTGCATCAATTCAGATGATAAAAGAAAAACCGCAATTTAAAAAACCACAAATTTCACATTTTTGAAAAAAATTGTGTACAACAATTCTAGTTCTTAATAATTTATATATGTTCTGAGTGACAATCATTCTCACAATAAATAAAAGAATTTTTAGCTAAGAACAAATGTTTTTTTAACGAAAATTACGATATTTGCCTATTTGTTAATTTAATTGGTTTATAATAATTACAACATACAATAAAATAGTATATTACATTACAAGGGCAGTTCAGGGCTCTCAAATTTCTGCCCATGTAGTGTATACTATTTTTCTTGCTACCCGGTCGAAAGTACGAAAACAATTGCATGTGTGCATTGGAATATATTGATGCCTGCCCCGACATTTGCGGCACGAGCGGAGCGAGTGCTGCTGGTCGGGGGGGGGGGGGGGGGGCATCAAATACATCTATAAATTAAGGTTTAGATTTCTATTTCCTTGTTTCCATCTTTGGTAATTATCATAGACTAGCATGCATCTGTCAACGGACTTTTTGGGTAAGGTGTAAGTTTCTACTATTAATTGAGCTTAAGTTTCAAAGTTTTTATTAATTTCTTCTTCATCTGTCGATTCATCAGATGATATGTCATTCATTTTTTTATTTTTATTTTTGTTACACTTCAGTCACTACTATTACATTCTAAATAATATCCACTCATTGCCACTAATAAACATTAGCAGAGAGCGGACACATTTTGACGCTTGAGGTTATCGACGTTTTTACTCCCGCTATTATAGAGGGCGCGCATATAGCTTGACCAATGCATGAAAGTTAGACTTTCTGCCGTGAAATTGGTGCCGAAACCACGTACTTTCGACCAGGGTAGTATGAAAACATTATTTGTATCCTGGGAATACTCTTGCGTTTATTCAAGATGATTTTCATTATATGCAAACTGTTCTTGAAGAGTAAATAATAATTATGTGAAAAATATCCATTTTCTCATATTTTGAGTAAACAGATAATAAATAAACAAAAGAAAATTTTGAAATCTATGACCCAAGATGATATTAAAAATTAAGTGCCCTTTAATTTTTAAAAAAAATCGCAAAGCGGGGAAAAATTGAAGGCTGTAGACTTTTTTGAATGAAAAATATACGTTTGGTCCCACTGTGCAATACTTCGTCCAGTGAAACAGATACGCCGTGGGCACTGACTAACGGGTGCTTCTGTGGGCCACCGTTTGTTTTTACTAAACACTTTATTTTCAGAAAAACATGAAGTCGGCAAGGAAATTATTAATAATCTTACGAATAGAATGCCACGAGTTTGTAAAGCTGTGCTAAAGGCAAAGGGTGAATATTTTGAAGAATACAAAATTTAAGGACAAGTAATTTAAATGTTTCAATTGAAGATTTTTAAGAGATACATTTTTTTTATTTATTTGTGCCAATTTCTATTAAATTGTTATTAAAATAAAAATAATAATTACAAATGTTACACGAAGTAATAATTAATATGAATACGAACTTAATGTTGATGAGTGGATATGAATAATTTGTATGTAATACCGACTTCATTCTTTTCCATTGTTCATTTAATAAATCAGATTATTCATAATTGTTCATAATTATATCTTGATTATCATAAGCAATCGAATAATAAATTCAAGTTAATTTAGTTAACACAGTTAAAATAAAATGTTTAGTAAAAACAAACGGTGGCCCGCGGAAGCACCCGTTACTCAGTGGCCACTACGTACCTGGTTGACTAGACGAAGCGTCGGTCGCAACCGTCAAGCCAAGCGATCGAGGGACGCTGCTTGAACTCTGTACGCTCTTACAAAAAAATAAATATTTCAGGAACCTGATAAAAATTTTTAATGTTTTATTGCTTAAATTGAAGCCACTATTTCAGAGAATATTCTTGTTTGAATGAAAATATTTTGAGCTAATTTCCCTATCTCCAGCCAAAAGCTGAAGTTGAGGTACAAAATTCTGTAAAAATCGGAATTTCAGTTTTGTCTTTCTCACATCATGAACTAACACCATATGTCCAAATTAATTTAAATAGAGATCATATCACACAGAATTTAATAAGCTTTCTAATGGTCTCTCAAATTTTATTATATCTTCATTCTAAATGGTACTATCACCTTTCAAAGTCAAGCTTAATTTTTGATAAATCGTGCGGTTAGTGGTCTGATACTATCCGACGGTAGTGTAGGTTTTCTTGAATATCGAGCATCGTTAATTGAAATAGAGCCATGAGATTTTTCAACAACCTGGTCACTTGTAGAAGGTACAAATGAAACCTAGCAAATAGAATCCTCCACATGATCATCTGAAAGAAGAAAAAAGAAATTCTTGAGAAATAAATTTTGCATAAACAGTTGTTTCTTCTCTTGAATTTCATTAAAATAGGTTTAATTACAATCTTCAGTCTTAGTAAAACTTAATTTTAGCTTTACAATCAATTATTTCTAACTAATTTATTACTTGATATGACTCAAGTGAACTACATTTGAAATTAAGACGGTCCCAGCATAATTTATGTATTTGTTTTATAGGTAAAACCAGGTGATAAAAACTTTGATTCTGGTGTCAAATGTAAATACAATAATGTCGTACCACAATTGTCACGGTTACGGAAGACAATGACTAAAGACTAAAGACATAACTGCTATGTACCAATTATGTAACAGTTCAATGCCCGGATCGAATAAGGGGACGCGACGCTTGAACTAGACAATACTTTCCCGATAATCAATAAAAAGTCGAAATGCATAAAAATTCGAAATAAAAAATATGTGATTGCTCTTCGCGGCGAGGTGCATCTTGTTTTTATTTGAAATTTTTTTATTTGAAAAATAGTTTTCAAATTAAAATTTGAAAATGTCGTTTTTGCATAGATAAAAAATCAATGTTTTTTAAAAGATAACTCGCGATTACTCGCTCAATTCACAATGAAATGATTCAAAACATTCACCATTTTATTCCGCTGACTCTAGCGGAGCCGTTGAGTCTCAAAAAACAATATAAATCAATATTGTTTATACAATATTTAATAACAAAGCCAGAGCCTCCGAAACTTGTGCTCTGCGACGTTCTCGTGAAGAAAGAGTCAAGGAAATTTCAGGACTCAGAAAACTTCTAGCGAGGCGATTGTTCCTTAGGGTTCAAGGAAGTTTTTTTGTAAAATTTCACGCAATTATATTCATAAACGAAGAAACAGTGCCGAGTTAAAAAAACTGTCGCATGATCACGTGGAGCGTTTTGAGCACGAGCGCTAGCAAGTTTCAACCAGTTAAGTATTTTCGAAAGTTTCTTTCTGTTTTCACCTACTTTTTCGGAGATTGTTTTAAATTTTATTATTTAAATATAAAAATGAATTTATTCACACAAATCTGACTTGTATTTCCTATAATGATCTCTACGTAATTTACATGAATGCAGCATAGCATTAGCCAGTTTTTATATTTTAATACTCAGTAATGACACTTTTGTTTCATTATTTCTAGTAATGACATTTATATTATTCATAACGTAAATGCACTAGTCCTCGGACAGTTAAGACATCAGAGCGGAAAAAATAATAAACCTTTCCATGAAATTGCTATTTATTGTTGATTTATAATAGTAGAAATATTAGGGATATCATTTTCTTCACAAAAATATACTTGATAATGGTTTTGAGTCATCAATTTTGATAATATAAAAGAATTATGATGATTGATACACGTGTGCCAGTCCCCGGACAAGTCAAATGTGATTGCGTGAGTGGCCGAAAATGCATGCTCGAGTCTCCGGACAAGATAATTATTAAAAGTACATTAATTGAAACAATATATAACACGTTTATTTTTGTTTTTAACGAAATTTTTAATACAATCAATCAATATTTGTGTTAAACAAAAATTATTTCATTATTGAATTACAACGCATACGAGCGCTAGTCATCGTTAATATCTTCGTCGATTGCTTTGGCCTTTTCTGACTTCTTCCTCTTGGTCAGTGTTTGATTCTCAACTGCTTTTGCTTTTCGATTTTCTTGTCTTCGTTTGTCCTTTTCAGCTTTTTCCTCTCTTTTGATCCTTGCTTTCGTTTCGCTTTTTCAATCTGCTTCTCTTTCTTAATCCTCTCAAACTCAGCACGCTCCTCCGTCTTTTTCTTTGCTTATTCTATTGCTTTCTCCTTCTTAATTTTTGCCAACACTCGTTTTCCTTCTTGTTGCTGTTTTCTCAGCTTTACCCTTTCTTCTTTTTCAAGCTGAATTGCGAGTTTCTTTTCCTCATGATCTCTATACCATTCCATCCAACCGTCTCCCGTTGCAGCATAAGGTTGAGAATGTTTGTCAACTTTTTTCTTCTTATTTGTTGCTTGCGATAGTGAAGGGCAAACAATAGTATATTACGTGCCTAGGCGCACAATGAGGGTTATTGCGTGACGAGCGACAATGCTCGCAGGAGATCGAAGCCAAGGCGTAGCCGAGACGAAGCCGAGACGAATCCGAGACGAATCCGAGGCGCGATCCGTCCTGCGAGCATTGTCGCGAGTCTCGTAATTTCCCAAATTTTGTGCATTGGCACGTATTCTATTTAATGTGACTTCGGTGCGTATACGAGTTTTTACGCTACAGTTGAGAGTAGCGTAATGTTGTGTATTACGATACAGAGGAATCTAATGTAAAATTGAACTACGCATGCGCCTATTACGGTACAGTGGAGCGTAATCTTCTTCTTATTCTTCTCCTTCTTCGTACAGCGTTGGCACCGTACTGACAAAGCATTGTACATTTGAACTGCGCCTGCGTCTATTACAATACGCTACTACTACACAAAATCGAGAAATTCAAAATGGCCGGAAGTATTCGCGGAATGTCAAGTGAGTTGGGCGATAATCACGGCAATTTCGACCTTTTCAGATTGGATTCGAGTGTACGCATAAAAACTCGTATATACGCCGAAGTCACATAAAATAGAATATGTGCCAATGCACACAATTCGGGTAATTACGAGACTCGCTTAAAATGCTCGCAGCACTGATCGCGCCTCGGCTTTGATCTCCTGCGAGGAGTGTCGCTCGTCGCGTAATAACCCTCATTATGCACCTAGGCACATAATATACTATTACAGCATAAAAAGTCAATAACTTTTCGATTGACGGCGACTGGCACAACACAAAAAGGTTGCGGCGCTAGTCTTGGTGATTTTGTCGGAGGACTGGCACATTGGCATGTTACGTGATCCAGTGTCCGGATTGTTTATTTATTAACATAAGAATAATAAAATCTTTAAAAAAATAAATACATTGTATGCGAAATTCATTTTTACAAAGTATACATGCATTACTTCTTTCATATCGTAAAAATTGAGATGTATATTTCCTTATGAAATTCAATCTGTTTCTAACGAAAACAGTAAGCGCGTAATATTTTTTGAGAAATAATTGACATCGACTTACACAATATTGATTTTTTTTAAACTATTGCTCAAGAAAAAAAAATGATTCGTGTCATCTTTACTTCTTAACTACAGCTTACTTAAAAAAAAAAATTTCAGTAAAATTTATTAATTATTCATTTAATAAAAGTCGGAAACGATTGACTTTGTCCGGAGTCTGGCACATGTCCGAGGACTAGTACATTTACCTTATAAGAGTTTTATTCTCTTCACATTATATTGAACACGAATTTCGTAGCGTCGATATCTTTCTTAATCATAAAGTCACAAATTTTTGACATAACGAAGACACATAATTAAATTAAACAATTATTTAATTTAATTATGTGTCGTCGTTATTACTGGAAATAATAAAACAAAAGTGTCATTACTAAGTATTAAAATACAAAAACATGGCTAATACTATGCTGCATTCATGTAAATTATGTATAGATTATTATACGAAATACAAGTCAGATTTGTGTGAATAAATTCATTTTTATATTTAAAAATCTGCCCGCTTCGCGGGCACATTCTCATCGCGCGCAAGCTTGAGCGCGCCTAGGGCGCGCGATTTGATCGTCGCGCTTCGCGCTCCGATCTTTCTGGACCTCGCACTTCGCGCTCAGTCTTGTGCTCTTCGCATACATTTAAGTTTATTTCTTATAATTTAATACTGAAGCTCAAACCAATTTTATAATATTAAAGATGATGTGAATTACTCATTTTCTCAAATTCACTAAATTTCTTTTTCAGTTTAAGTGAAACAGGAAATTCAATTTACTTAAGGCTCTATCGGCCTTAAGGAACACATTCTCATCATGACACTCGCACTTCGCGCTCGATTTTCTGTATACATTTCAGTAACTTTTTAATAAATTACATGATTAAAATAATTTATTTTCTTCCAAATCTCTCAAAAAGAAAAAATAATCGTAGACTTTATTTAAGGTAGTACGATCACGAAAATTAGACCTCAGGCTAAAATAGATCATTTTGCTTTCAAGAATAGCAATATTATTTTTGAAGGGCTAATTTGAAAGAGAAAAGATTATTTTTCATGAAAAAAATTTGAAACACAAAAAAATAATGTTATCAATAAATTTCATTTTTGCCCAAACTTATTTTCTTATCGCTTCGAGCCAAATTTTTAAAAATGATGCGATTATAATAAATCACGGTTCATTTTTTTAGGAAAAAGATTCTCTACAACTTGACAGTTTCCGATTTTTGAAAATGAATTCTTTAATGGCTGAAATTATAAAGAAACAATTTTTAAAAACAAAATTTTTATAAACAAATTGCTGTATTTGATAATAATTAATTCAATTTCAAAAATAGGAAACGGTCAAGTTGTAGAGAATCTTTTTTCTAAAAAAATGAACCATAATTTATTAGAATCGCATCATTTTCAAAAATTTGACTCGAAGCGATAAGAAAATAAGTTTGGGCAAAAATAAAATTTATTAATAACATTATTTTTTTGTGTTTCAAATTTTTTTCATGAAAAGTAATCTTTTTTCATTCAAATTGGCCCTTCAATAATAGTGTTGCTATTCTTGAAAGCAAAATGATCTACTTTTGTCTGAGGTCTAATTTTCGTAATCGTACTACCTTAAGGAAACGATTTTGCAGAACAACGCTTATTTCGTATCTCACATATTTTGGTGAAAAAAATCGAATTTTTTTAATATTAAAAATCAAAACATAAAATATACATCCTGTCGAGAAATTTCTTAATACGAATGTGTAGACCTCATTTAGGCAAATAATTTTTCATTTGAACTTTTTTTATGTATCTCATATATTTTGTCTAAAAAATGGAATTATTGAATTTTAATCGTATTTTTTGGAATTGAAACGAAAAATATATGTTTTTTCATAAACTGTGTGAGACAAAACTTGTAGATCTTTTTGAAACAAACAACTTTGTATTCTTACGTTTTTTTCGTATTTCACATATTATTGTTAAAAAATTGAATTTTGGATTTTCAATATTTTTTTTTTTAATTAAAAAGAAAAATATGCATCTTATGAAAAAATATTTCAATTCAAATTTGTCGGTCTTTATTTATTTAATAATATTGTATCATAACGTTTTTTCGTATTTCGTATAATTTAACTGGAAAATGGAATTTTGATATTGACTTTTTTCGAAATTGAATATGCTGTAACATTTCTAATTTTGATTTAATCAAAAAACGTTATTAAGATAATTTTTAGAGATTTATGAGCACTATCTAAAACCAGTATTAAAATTTTTGATTTTTTCAAAAAATTATTTTCAAAAACACAAAAGTAGTGCTCAATCCCTCAATTTTGATTGGATGTGGCTGGTTAACGAACTTGTCCTTACTTTTTCGGCTGCGATAAAGTGTACCAAAGCTCAATTGAATCTGATAATTCTATCGAGAGTTATGCCGCACACGACCTACAGACAGACAGACAGACAGACACTTTCGTAAAAACCCTTTTTTCGGACTCAGGGGGTCTCAAAACGTAAAGATTTGATGAAATTTTCGAAAGTCATTTTTCACATAAAACCAATACCTTCTCATCCATGATGAGAATGTAAAAAATAAAATTTAAAACAATCTCTGAAAAAGTAGGTGAAAACAGATAAAAAACCTTCGAGAATACTCGACAGGTTGAAACTTGCTAGCTCTCGTCCTGAAAGCGGTCCTCGTGATCGCGCGACGTTGCGCGACAGTTTCTTTTAACTCGGCACTGTTTCTTTGTTTATGAATATAATTGCCAGAAATTTTACAAAAAACTTTCTTGAACTCTAAGGAAAAATTGCCTCGCTGGAAGTTTTCTGAGCCCTGAAATTTCCTCGACTCTTTCTTCACGAGAACGTCGCAGCGCACAAGTTGCGGAGGCCCTGAGTTTGTTATTAAATATTTTATAAACAATAGAGATTTTTATTGTTTTTTAAGACTAGATGGCTCCGCAAGAGTCAGCGAAATAAAATGGTGAATGTTTTGAATCATTTCATTGTGAATTGAGCGAGTAATCGCGAATTATATTTTAAAAAACATTGATTTTTTATCTATGTAAAAACGACGTTTTTTAATTTTTATCTCGAAAACTATTTGTCGAATGAAAAAATTTCAAATGAGAAAAAGATGCACCCCGACGCGAAGAGCGATCACATATTTTTTATTCCTAATTTTTATGCATTTCGACTTTTTATTGATTATCGGGAAAGTATTGTCCAGTTCAAGCGTTTGGGTCCCCTTATTCGGTCCGGGCATTGAGTTGTGGATGTTCACTGGGATCATAAATTCCAGAAACTGTGGTTACCGCAACAAACATGGTTTATTTTCTTACTTGAATTCTTCTGGCCGAATAAACAGCTCGTAACCATATTCTTCAATTTAGCTTTAAGTGATTTCGATGAGGGAAACTTTGCCTCCTCGATGAACTTTTTTTTATTGTATATATGCACAAACAGTACATCATAACGGAATTTTGAATCTCCCAGAGCATTTAGACGGATGATTTTTACAGCGATTCCAGAAATTTTCTCCCCGAATGTTATAAATGCACCGAGGTATGTCTAAAATATGGAAAAATGTACAAGTTATTGATTTTTATTTTGTTTATGCACAAATATTTATGAATAAAAATACTTGCCTTTTCGATCTCTTCGCTATTACTCGTGACCTCTTCAATGAAAAAGACGGCATTAGAGTAAATTCTATCGTAAACATCCGCTTCCATCTTGTCATTCTACAACATATAATACTTTGAATATTAATTATTTCCCGTAAAAATGGTCGTTGGTATTTTACCTATATTTGTTGTATTAGTAGTTGAAACTTATTCGTATGAAAATAATTATTTAAAATTTCAATTTGAAAAAATAATTGTATAAGTAAATAGGTCACAGTCCTTGAAGTAATGTAGAAAGGAAGTGTATTAATTATAAAAAAATCATTTTTTTGAGCAGATTTCGTGCTACAACAAAATTTCTGCTTCCAATGCAAAATAGTATTGAATGATGAGTAAAATAAGGCACTCTTTTTCTGTAGATGCTCACTTTTCACTCCAAAAAAGTGAAATTTCATTACAATAGGTCAGTATTTCCAATTAGAGTGAAAATTCCACCCCAAAATTTTAAAGAGTGCTTTGCTGCCACACTGGGGTCTTTCGTGGAAAGGCCTTAAACTTTTGGATTTCACTTTCATTTCGCAAATTAAATACGTTTTTTTAAGCAGAAACTATTCTACTATTTTTTTATTCAAATTACTATATTTTAAAAATATGTATCTACAATTTTAGCTTCCAATTCTAAAAATTGATAAAGTTATGAATTTTTAAGTAATAAAGTAATTTTTCGGTGTTTTTTGCAAATTATATTTTTTTAAAAGTGTTAATTAATAAAAATTTTGCAAGCCATATAAATTACCTTACAAATTAATTGTTAAAGATCAACTATGAATTTTTTCATCTAAAACTAATTAGTTTGCACAAAATTCATGATTATGTGGTTAAGGTCATGGACGGCCCAGTGTGGCCGCTATGATTGGCGCCAGAAGTGTGGCAGCTAAGGGTTAATGGATTAAAATTTTTTTATTTTACTCAATCAACATTTTTTTCTAAATTTAAAAAATGAAATTGACAAAAAAATGGGAAAGATCAATCCCATTAAATTATATATTGTAATCTTATAATGTCAACAAAATGAAATGTCCATTCACTTGGCTAATTTGTTAGAGAACAAAGAATTTGTGCTCTAACGATCTCTTTGTTTGTCAAAACAAAATAGTTCGATTCATCAATAAACAACAACATTATTTCGTAAATTTTAAGAAAGTGTTGGTCAAAAGCAAGAGTTTTCTCAGGATATCTTAATGGGTCTACCCACATTATCAATTCCAAAAAGGCCAGAACTCAACGCAGACAGGCTATTTTGGATGAAAATGAGTATTATGAAGCAACAGAAAGCATACTGTATGGTACAGGCACCGCAAATTAAGCGCAGGTAAGTTTATTTCACGATTTTTCACTTTAAAAAAAGTTTAAACGGGTTTTTCTCAAAATAACGTTTTTCGACGCCTTGTTGATAAAATCACCGTAACTAATGTTACGTCAGAAACGTAACATTTCTCCTTTTAAAAGATCTCCTCGTTTTATGTCAGGATCAGAAAGATCCTCTCTAAGGGATGAGGAATAGTCAGTGATTGAGAAGGGTTAGGTATATAAAATATATTTATTGACAATTGAAATTATATCGGGTAAGCACCATGGAAAATATAAAAATAGAATCGAAATTAGAAATACCCTTTTAGTTACCCTGAGTTTAAATTGGTTGATGATCAATTGAGTCCAGTATGCGAATGTGGTCAGTTGAGTGTAACTTGTAATCTTTAGGTAGTTGCTGTTGTATAGTAAATTCGTAATCTAGACGGTTGATCTAGTTGATTCTTCGATCCCAGTTTCGAGAGAATTTGGAAGGCGATTCCCCTTCACTTTCTAATGTCGTTGAACTCAGCGCCGAGTTAGAATTCGGGTTGAGTAGCGGTAGAAATCTGGTGAAGCTGGACTGACTGGATTGCACTCGCGGTATAGATTCGATAGCACTGGACTGGACTCGCGTTGGTCACATTGTAGAAATCGGATGTTGACTAACTAACTGAACTCGCAGTGTAGAGATGATAGTACTGGACTGACTTCTCTTGGAACTTTCGCTTTTTATAGAACTTTGAAAGGTCAAGTATGACGAGTAACACGCTATGACCAGTCGCATGTTATTACAAGTCACATGCTATTACAAGTCACATGTTATGACGGTAGTGTGTTGGTATTGTAGGGCTTCATTCACTTCCTCTGGGTCAGTCGATTTGTTATCATGTGTGGGTATTATAACGACACATGGTAATTTCATATTGATCATCCTATTGATCTGTAGATTTGTCTATAACTTGCGTCGATAAAATCACACTCGCTGTAATGCTGTCTTGATCCCTTTATTGGTTTCATAATCTGCTTGTTACTTGTGGCGGCAGAGTCGCGGGACGTGACACCTCCCCCCTTAATTCGAACGCGGGGAGTTAACGATCCGCGATCGAAACTTCGGTAGAAGATTACATTTTAAATCCAAGATGCTTACTCAATCAAGTACATATTTTTAGTTGAATTTAACAATTCATAACATAAAAAATTTCGGTTATACATAGGAATTTACATTTTAAATTATTGTTGCGAATTAAAAATTTATAACAAGTTTTTCTTAAATGCATAGTAATAACAGAGGATACAATTCTGGAGATATTACAATCATTGATTACATATGTTATAGTGGTATTGGGTAATTTGACATTTTTTTTTTGATTGAAAATAACTATTTAAGCTTACAACATGATGATTGTTGATGAAAAGAAGATTAAAAATTGTAAAATTTTATCGATTAGGTATAAAATATTAAGGAGTAATTTCCAAGAATTACGATCGTTAAATGTATACATTAGTAAAAATAAAATCTAAAAAGCCTTATAAATTATTGATTATACATAAAAGAAATTGACATATATAATGTTAATAGAGATTAAAAATAATATTAAGATCGTTTACTACATATATGAATTAATAGACGTTGTAACTTGGTACATTGAAGAGAAAAAACTTGGTTAAATCTAAAATTGATTTCTTCAAAACATGGCATTGCTATTGCTTATTATTACTTTTACATGTTTATAAAAATTAATTTCATGAACTTCAATTTCATTGGTGTATTATTGAATGAATAAAATAATCATAAGAAAAACAATTTTACATAATAACAGGGTAATAGATTTTCATACAATTCTTGTACTTTTAATTGTTTTTCTAATCCTTCTTGTAAAATTAATAGAGTTATTTGTGCATGAAACATATGAAGAATAGTAAATATTCAATTTGTTATTGTTGCACATTAATTTCTATTGGAAAAGCAATTTTTACATTACCAATTTTGTAACGCCATCGCACAGTTTACATTTACAGACTCAATATTTGTAGAAACTGTTCTTCCAATAGGATGAGAATCAAGAAAAATTCCCCTTGATAAAAGAAAATCAAAATTGAAATTATATTTATGATGGCACCAATTATGAAGTGCTTATTTATTCTTGTCAGAAAAAGTCTTTTTTTTATCCAAAAAAGATCAAAAATGCAAATATTTCTATATTTTTCTTTAAGTGATAAAATAAAATGTTGATTCGAATAAAAACTAGCATTTGTCTTACTAAAAAGGTTTTTAGTTTGTTTTTTAAATATTCAATGAACAAAAACAAAAATGATTGAATCAAATATAAAGAAAGTATTTATAAGAATTTTAGAGGTATAATTTTTGTGTGATGATATTAGATTTTTAGTTTGTGCTGAACAGAAGAGAAAAGTTGAAAAATTTTGATGCATTTGATAAATACTTGCTATTTTTTGAGGTTTAATTTACTCTGAAAAAAAAAACATGAAATATATTGAAATTTTTTCATTGCAATTTGAAGGTTCAGTGAGCTTCTCGTATTTCTGAAATAGAAAAAATTAGATTAGAATAAAACTTCAAAGGATTTTTTGTTTAAAACATTTCCTGGTTTAGTTATTCTAAACGCTTTGGTTTTATGCAAAGTTTATATTATTGTAAGTTTGAATTCAACTTTAGTTAATCAATTTTGTATATTTATGTACGATCTTTTTATTGGATTGACGTGAACTACTGCCGGTTTTCCTTTTATGTTGATTTTTACATTTCCTTTTCCTAGTACATCTAAAACTTCGTGAGGTCCTGTGTATTGATTATCCAGCTTTTTAATTTTTCCTCCTTTTAATAAAAATACATTATCCCCAATTTTTATTTCCAAGGGATTTATTTTTCTATCGTGGTACATTTTTTATTTTTATTTTGCCTTTATGAGGTTTTCTCTTGCTTGTGTTCGCATTTCATGCAGTTGTGTGACAAAATTGATCAAATAATCATCATAGGTTTGCAATTTTTCATTCTGTGATAGAGCTTGACTAGAGGGTTCACAGGCTAATTTGCCAAAAACATTGAATTTTGAAACATTGGCGTACATTTTGTGGCTTCGTGTACGCTTGTGTTATATGAAAATATTGCTAATTCTAGCCAATCGTCCCATTCTGAATTTTTTGCTACAAATTGTTTGAGATATTCACCTAGGACATGATGTGATCGTTCAAGTGATCCATTGGATTGAGGGTGAAAAGCTGTGGTACGAAATTGTTTAATTCTAAAGCGTTTTGCTAATCTTTTTAATAAATTGCTTAAAAAATCTCTGCCTTGATCCGTTAGTACTCCTTTTGGTGATCCAAATATGCAAATACATTTTTTCACGAACGCGTCTGCTATTGTACCAGCTTGATGATTAGGAAGAGGTATTGCTAGAGAGTATTTTGTAAAATTATCTTGTATAGTAAGAATATACAGATTTCCAGACTTTGTTTCTGGTAGTGGACCAACAATATCCATTGATATTTTTTCGAAGGCAGTAGTGAGTGTATCCTTAATAACCATAGAATTTTTGGTTTTAACCCGAACTAATTTTTTTATTTGGCATTGTAAACAGTCTTGAATATACTTTTGAATATCGACTTTCATATTTTCCCAAAAAAATTTTTTGCGAATTCGATTATAGGTCTTTGTGACGCCTTTATGTCCTCCTAATGCTGAGGAGTGTGCTTCTTCAATTAATTGTGATCTTTGTTCTTTTGTTGGATATTGCGTTATGCCATTACAAACTATTATTTTCGTAAGAGAATTTGCAAAAACTAAATCAAATATTAATTTTATTTCTTCCCAAGCTGTATGGTTGACTTTCGAAGTCTTTGAAATACTAATTGATCGTAGATTCAATTTTTGAGATAATTCGTGTAATGAATAAATTGACAATTTTATATTATTTAAGGTTTCAGATAAATTGTCTTGAATTTCTCCTTCAATCGGAAGAGCAAAATGATAATAGTTTCCTTTTTTAATTTCTTTCGCTGTTCCCTTCTGTAAGTTTTTAAATTTTGGTAAAGTTCCACGTTTTTCTAGACTTTTTGATCCATTATCTCGAGGATTTCCATTTGTTGTAACAAAATATACATAATTATCTTTTCGCATCGTTAATTGATAGTGACATTCAACGATATTTTTATTCATTAGAATTTGCTTGGTACATTTTGAATTGGGTGGAGGGGGCTCTGGGGGTAGACGGTTTTCTTCGAATTCTGAATTATTATCATTTTCAAGATTTTCCCTGGTTTTTATTTGTCGAATTTTGTTTATTTCAGAATTTCGTTCATAAAAAGTGTCTTCGATATTTTCATTTTCAAAAATTTCTTCAATACAAGAGCTTTCAGAGTTCGCTTCATCTTCAGGTTTCATATCACTTACTTCGTCTTCAGAAGTAGAAAAATAATTTTCGCTTTTTTCCTCTTGAGGTATAATAAATTGTTTAGGCTTTTTGCCATTTTTATTTATTTTATTTTTTGCTTGGATTTCCTTTAAATAGTCCAAATATTCAGGATCAGAATCAGGATCAAAGTCGGAATCTGATTTTACTTTTGTTCGGCTTCCTTTTTGCATATTTATTTCTGGTAATTCATTTTCATATATTTGTTTTCTTGGTCTACCTCTCTTTCTTTTTGTTTGAGAGGGAATTTTCCTGCTTTGTATACTACATCAAAATCATATTCAGCGAGTTTTAACCTGCAGCGCGAAACTCGTGAGCAAGGGTCCTTAGAATTTTGAAACCAAACTAGTGGTTTATGATCGGTTACTAGGGTAAATTTTCTGCCATATAAATAAGGACGGAAATGAGTGACACAAAATATTATTGCAAGTGCTTCTTTTTCATATGTGTCATATTTTTTCTCAGCGTCACTTAAACTACGTGAAGCATATCGATGAATCTACGATAATATCCTGCTAATCCTAAAAATTGTTTAACATTCTTTTGTGTTTTTGAAACTGGAAATTCTTTTACGGCTATTATTTTTTTGGGGTCCGGTCGAACTCCATTTTTATCAATTATATGACCTAAATATCCTATCTCAGGTCGTAGAAATTCACATTTGTCTGGTTGTAAATGAAGGTTTGCTTTTCGAAGACGTTGTATTAAATTATTGAATTTTTTCTCATGTTCTTCTAGTGTATCAGCAAATATGACTATGTCGTCAAGATATACAAAGAGTTCTGTCCCTATTAATCCAGTTAAAGTAATATCCATTAACCTTTGAAATGTTGCAGGGGCGGTTATTAAACCAAAGGGCATTCTATCAAATTCATAATGGCCATGAGGTGTAGAAAATGCAGTTTTATGAGAGTCTTTAGGGTCCATTTTTATATGATGAAAACCAGTAGCTAAATCAAACACTGAAAAATATTTGTCAGATCCGAGTGAATCGAGTATATCGTTTATGTTAGGTAGTGGGTAAGAATCTCCGATTGTTTTTTCATTAAGTTTTCTGAAGTCTAGAACCATTCGCCATTTTATTTTACCTTTAGAGTCTGGTTTTTTAGGAACAATCCAAACTGGATTGTTATACGGTGACTGTGAAGGTTTTATTATTTTATTTTGTAATAATTCGTCAACTTGTTTTGTAATTTCTTCTTTATGAACAGGGGGAAATCTATATTGTCTTGAAAAAATTGGAGAATCATCTGTAGTTGGAATCGAATGTTGCAAAACGTTAGTAGCTTCAAGTGGTTCTCCTGGGATTTGAAATCTGTCTGCGCTGTTAATAATTAATCTTTCTACATGTTCGTATTCGTCTTGATTCAATTGATCCAAACAAAGAAGTTTTTTGATGCATTCTATTCTTTCTTCACCTGTTATGTTGAAAAATCTGCATGGATTGTTGAAAAAATTTTCGGTTTTTAAGAAGCTATTCAGAATTTGGTTAGATAAATCGTCATCACTTAAGTTTTTTAAATTGCTTGATTGACTTGTTACATTTTGAAAATCTCTTTCTTCAAAGTCTTCTAAAGTAATAGCTGGTATTGATATCGTTACTGAAATTTCGTTTGTATTTGCAAATTTGATATAAGCTTTACCGTTGCAATTTTTTACAATTGCGTCTCCTGCATAAATTCCTTCGCCAAAATGTAGCCGAGGTACGTAACCATCGCTTTTTTCAGTATTTTCAATTGGAACATAAAATGTTGTTACTGTTCTAGCTGGAATTGTTAATATCTGTGTCGATTCAAATGGATACAGTTTATTTTGTATTTCTGGACATTTTGATAAATAATTTATATTGACTTTATTTTCTCGAAAAAATTCTGAACCTAGAACTCCGTCTTCATCTATTGGAACTTCATTAGGAATTATATTCAATATTGTTGGATATCCTAGAATGTTTATTTGTATTTGTCCCATTGTAAAAAGTGGTGAATTATTTATTCCTGTAAGTTTTAACACTCTTTTCCATCTATTGGCAAATTAGGATTTACGGAATTTTGTTTAATCAAATTTCGACCAGCACCGGTATCTATCATCATGCGAGCAGGGCTTTGAAGACCTTCTGCGCAGATCATTATCGATGGAATTATACTTGGTTTGGAAACGCTTATCTTTATAGCCGGTTGATCGTTAGAATTCTGGTTCTTGCCTTACGCTTTCCTCAGTGCATCCGTACTGGGGAGAGCGTTTGAGTTTTCCGAATTTTGCGATTGTTGTTTATTTAATCTAACGTTACAATTTGTTATAATATGTCCTGGTTTTTTACAATAGTTTCATATAACTTCTAGTTTTTGTGGATAATTTTGATTTGGTCTACTTAATTGCTGATTTCGCATTTCTCTTTGGCTATTTTGATTTGAAAATTGTCTGTGATTTGCATACCTGTTGTGATCTAGATTTTCTTGTCTATTGTCATTATTTCTGTTTCTAGAAAAATTATTATTATTGTAATTATGGAATCTATTGCTGTTGGGATAATTATTTCTGTTACTTGAAAAGTTATTGTAATTGTTGTTTCTGTTTCTCAAAAAATTGTTATTCGGATAATTGTTTTGTGCAAAGTTATTATTATCATAATTGTTATTTCTGTTTCCTAAAAAATGGTTATTCCGGTAACTATTTCTTGCAGAATTATTGTAAATATTTTCTCGTCGTTGGTGATTATTACTAGGCTGTTGATTTTGCATAACAAAATTAGGATTTTGCTTTCTGGAAACTGCTTCTTGTGCTTTGGTTAAATGATAACAATTTTCAGCAACATGACCTGGTTTTTTACATATTATACAATTTATGTTGTTATCTCGTGCAACATTGAACCGAGTTGTTTTATTATTTCTATTATTTATAGAATCATCCATTTTTAAATAATCTGAATTTTTATTTCTCCGTAGTGCGGATGATGCTGCCAAATCTCTTTCTACGTTGATTGTGTCATTGAAAACTTCTTTGAATGTTTCCTTTGTTTTTACTTGAATTTCTAATTCGGGACGCAGACCGCAAATAAAGCATTGAATAACATCTTTTTGGAGGTTCTGTTTGAAGGTATTATCTACTTGTCCATTATTGTTTAGTCTATGAGCGTCTTCGATTCTGTCGGCAATCTCCTTAATTCTAGCTGCATAGGAAAGTACGTTCTCTTTTTCCCACATATAGGTATTCCCTAATTCTCCTTGTAATTGATACACACTTTTTGATGGGGCGTATACTCTTTTGAGTTTTTCAATTAATTCTTCGATATTGTTATAGGTCGATCCAAAGATACATTTTCTCGCTTCTCCTGATAATTTACTTCTCAATAATCGTCCTAGATTTTCTTGAGCTGCGGGTGTTGGCAGCATTGCCTTTGCCTCATAACATCCTTCAATAAAATGTGATAATGGAATGTTACTTCCATCAAATAAGGGTACTACTTCTAACGCGTCGCGTAAGGATACTTGTTGATTATTAGGTAGGACCATTTCGTTGTTTCTAATTGGATTAACGTTTTCTGCAGGATTGTTGTGAACAATTTGTTCCATTTGTTCGTTGTCGGTACTATTATCGTCGCTATCGTTATTACTTAAAACTGTTTGGCGTTTGAGAGAATTTGCTGATAAATTTATTTTAGTTCTTTCTTCGACTGTGTTTTTTGGAATTATCGTTGAACTAAGTAAACTTATATCTTGGTTTTCAATATAAGTAGTTTCGTTTTTTAATGTTTCGTCCTGATCAATTGATCCACAAATAATACTTGAATTAGTTTTTAAATTTGAATTAAGCCAATTATTCAAATGAGATAAATTGCTTGTTCCGGCAGTTTCGAATTGTTCAAACGTTAAGGATTTTTCTAAAGAAATATTATCTAATTGCAAACTGATATTTGTTTTTTTCTTGTTAGAAATATTTTCAAAATTATCTTTAGTTACCTTTTTTTTTACAGTAACTGTTCTTTTTGGTTTAAGGGGACCAGTTTGATTTTGTGCCACAATTTTTGCAAGTTCAGTATTTTTCTTAACTTGACTGCGCGTAATAGGATTTCCTTGAATTTGTGATTTCCCTAATTCACTGGGATTGGGTCCCGACATAGGTTATTATAAAATAAAATTTACTGATACGTACATGGAGACACTTTTAAAACTGCAATACATAAATATTAATTTGGATCAACAGAAAATTTTTTCAAATATCTTTCGTTTTAAAATATTTTTGTAATCAATAAATGTGATTAATAATTTGTTTTTAGAAAATATGAATTGTCTCAATGTTCCGAGTCAGGTAAATTTATAATCATCAATCAAAATTCTTAAAAATAATATGCCTTAATTCTACCAATTTCCATGTGCTTACAGAAAAAATATTGATTTAGAATTTTTGTTTCAAATTTATTCTTATTGAAACTAATTTTGTTCCTTGTCTTATCTGGGATACTTGATATGATTTTATTTTATATAATTGTCGAATGGTATAGGTCATAAGTAGGTTTTAAATAATTGTTACACTCACAAAAAAAATTTTGTTATATTTTTTATTATACACACATAAACAAAATTATAAATTATACAGAATTTACTTAATGCAAGATTGGACAAGCCTGACTCAAGCACAACATCTTGGTCAATCTTTGCAAATAAAAATATTCTGTTAGTTAACAGAGTTAAAATAAAAGTTTCAAACGATACTGTATGAGCACTTGAATTTTGCCTTACCCAATTGATTGTCATCAAATGGTGACCGTTCAACGAATCTAAAAAGAACTTATAGTCTCTTGTGCTGCTTTTTCTCGTTTTAACTCGAATTAAAACTTAGTCAACAATTTAGAATTAAAGAAGTACGAGATTAGACAGGCATGACTCAAGCACAAAATCCTATGTAATCTCTGCACTTTCAGAAATTCCGATAATACAATTTCAAATAAAATAAGTCTTTTGATCACTTAGGTTAGCCTCAAGGTCAAATCCCTGCGTGAATCAACAGAATTTATTTTATTTTAACACAGTTTGTACAAAATAACAAGAAATCAGGAAATTAAACAGTTTTTCAAATAAAATAATTATTTAATCACTTAGGTTAGCCTCAAGATCAGATCCCTTTGTGATTTGATAAAATTATTTTATTTTAACAAGATATGTGTGAAAAATCATATAAATTGTAATTGTAATTTATTAATGTTTGATTCGTATTAATTATAAATTTTCGATATCCCATTCACTGACTAAGTGATTCCCGGGCCGATGCACCAAAAAAGAGATTGGGTATGTTACGTCAGAAACGTAACATTTCTCCTTTTAAAAGATCTCCTCGTTTTATGTCAGGATCAGAAAGATCCTCTCTAAGGGATGAGGAATAGTCAGTGATTGAGAAGGGTTAGGTATATAAAATATATTTATTGACAATTGAAATTATATCGGGTAAGCACCATGGAAAATGTAAAAATAGAATCGAAATTAGAAATACCCTTTTAGTTACCCTGAGTTTAAATTGGTTGATGATCAATTGAGTCCAGTATGCGAATGTGGTCAGTTGAGTGTAACTTGTAATCTTTAGGTAGTTGCTGTTGTATAGTAAATTCGTAATCTAGACGGTTGATCTAGTTGATTCTTCGATCCCAGTTTCGAGAGAATTTGGAAGGCGATTCCCCTTCACTTTCTAATGTCGTTGAACTCAGCGCCGAGTTAGAATTCGGGTTGAGTAGCGGTAGAAATCTGGTGAAGCTGGACTGACTGGATTGCACTCGCGGTATAGATTCGATAGCACTGGACTGGACTCGCGTTGGTCACATTGTAGAAATCGGATGTTGACTAACTAACTGAACTCGCAGTGTAGAGATGATAGTACTGGACTGACTTCTCTTGGAACTTTCGCTTTTTATAGAACTTTGAAAGGTCAAGTATGACGAGTAACACGCTATGACCAGTCGCATGTTATTACAAGTCACATGCTATTACAAGTCGCATGTTATGACGGTAGTGTGTTGGTATTGTAGGGCTTCATTCACTTTCTCTCTGGGTCAGTCGATTTGTTATCATGTGTGGGTATTATAACGACACATGGTAATTTCATATTGATCATCCTATTGATCTGTAGATTTGTCTATAACTTGCGTCGATAAAATTACACTCGCTGTAATGCTGTCTTGATCCCTTTATTGGTTTCATAATCTGCTTGTTACTTGTGGCGGCAGAGTCGCGGGACCTGACACTAATGAACCGATCTTTATGAAATTTTTCACCACATATTCTTTACAACCATAGCTATAGCGCATATCAAGAACGTTTTTAAATTTCGATTTTAACTGTTTTTTACATTCTCATCATGGATGAGAAGGTATTGGTTTTATGTGAAAAATGACTCTCGAAATTTTCATCAAAACTCTGTTGCTTTTACGAAAATAAAAAATCGTTTTATATGCGCCATAGTTATTAACATACTGAATCTAAAACCGTTTGATTTTTTTTGTTTCAGACAATCCATCTCTCAGATTTCATCAACAGCGCACACCCGCACACGTATCTACTTTTTAAGTACATATATGATTCACCACCATTTTCATCTATTAAAAGTGTTTAAAACAAATTTTAAAAAATTTATTTATTTATTGCAAGAGTTTATTTACTTAGCCTCGCAATTTTCATATCAATATCTATAATATAAATCTCTAAACAAAAAATCATGAAAATAGCCATTTTTCAGCGTCTAATGTGGGTAGACCACTTTGAGGTATAGGGCCAGTACCTTTTGGCAGTAATTTAAATGGACAAAGAAATTTGACAAAATCGTATAAAACATTTATAACCTTCTTCCATCCTACTGTTTTAGTAAGGATATCATTGTAGCCTTCAGGTAATTCCTCACAGTTCAATCCACTTATCAGGACATCTTTATTATCTTCTTCAATAGATTTTTTCAGCTAGAACAGAAAGATGTTAACGTTTTTATCGCAGTTAAAGGTATGCAAATATGAGCGCAACTAGGGCGCGCGATATGATCCTCACGTTTTGCGCTTCATATTATATTTTTCGCATGGATTCAAATTTATTTCTTGTAATATGATATTGGAACTCAAGTCGATTTCATAATATTGTAAATGTGTATTGCATTCTCTCAAAATTACAAAATTTGTTTTTGATTTCAAATGAAACAAGAAATTCAATTTACTTAAGACTCTATCGACTTTAAGGAACACTTTCTAATCGTGATACTCGCGCTTCGCGCTCGATTTTCTGTATACGGGCTATTCCATATCAGATTTACAATCAAAATTTTGATTAACCTGAAAATTTTTTTCCTCGTTCTAGAGAGGAGAAGAAATGAAACGTATTTTTTTTTTCAATATGATATGTAAATTTTTCAAGTTATTGATTTTTTTATTTTCAAAGTGCGAAAAATGTTTTTTTCAATACTGCTTCTAATATTCAACGAAGAGTATAAAATACATAAATAAAATATGCCATGGGATCTGCTATTAAGTCCATGCTTTGATCAAAACTCAGAAACGGTATTTAGTACTTTCTATGCAACAATTAAGTAAACAAATGAAATTATCTCAAAAGGGACATGTTTGAATTGAATCATTTTTTGTGTAATTTGTTCGTTAATTACTCAGAACTTTGTGTCAAAATTTGGTCGGGGACCGTTTGATACTTCTCGAGAAAAATGTTTTTTTGTGTAACCGTGCACTTGGAGCGCGCAACGCGAAGTATAGAGTCGATAGTCCAAGCAACAGGGCATTTATTATGAATGATTTATGACATTATTTATTTCAGAAAACGGACTGCGCCATCAGAAGAAAGGTTGGTCATAGAGTAATTGTGTCATGTTTAGGACAATGAAATATGATTTATAAATTTTTTATCAACATTTAAGACCAAAAAATCGCACTTTTTTATTTTTTTGTTTATAACATTAAAGGTAATTATCCAATCTTGACGACATCAGTTGATAAGTTGTAGACAATTGAATTGCCAACAAAATAAGCTGTCGCTTGATCTCATTGGATAATTAGAAGCGGAGAAAATTCGGAAAAACCGGTAAATTTAGCTTTTGTTAAACAAATTAATATCTCAGTTAATTTTCAACTTTTTACGGTTAAGGTTCGGTGGAAAAGTTGCAGACTTTATGCTCTTCAAATGCATAAATAAACGGACACTTTGAGATAATACGTTTTCGCGCTATTGACACTTTAATTTATTTAATCCGTTAATTGTAAAATGTCTGCTTGCTGCAGAGGTGGTCCGATTTTTATTTTGAAAACGGCTTTCAAAAATATAAATCAAGCACAAAATAACGTCAAACTTGGTTTTTCGCTAAAATGTTGCACATTAAAAAAAGGCCCAAACATGACTTCAAACTCTTGAAAGACAAGCACGAAAAAGGTCTGTGTATGATCAAATAACGACACCATTACAAACATTATAAACTGACAACAATTGAATTTTCATTTATTTGAAAGTATTGGATGTAAAAGTGCATTGTTAATAAATTACATGACTGCTTTCGAATTAAACAGTGTTTCTTTCTCAAAAGACTTTTTATTATTTACCGACTTTTATTTGAGGGAACTGCATAAAATCCTGATCGGAATATGGTAGACTCACTTACAAATGTTTGAGTGCGCTCGACTCTATTTTTCGCGTTGCGCGCTCCAAGCGCGCGGTCACAAAAAATTTTTTTTCTCGAAAAATATCAAACGGTCCACTACCAAATTTTGACACAAAGTTCTGTGTACTTAACGAACAAATTACACAAAAAATGATTCAATTCAGACATGTCCCTTTTGAGATAATTCCATTTGTTTACTTAATTGTTACATAGAAAGTACTAAATACCGTTTCTGAGTTTTCATCAAAGCATGGACTTAATAGTAGATCCCATGGCATATTTCATTTATGTATTTTATACTCTTCGTTGAATATTAGAAGCAGTATTGAAAAAAACATTTTTTGCACTTTGAAAATAAAAAAATCAATAACTTGAAAAATTTACATATCATATTAAAAAAAAAAATACGTGTCATTTTTTTTCCTTTCTAGAACGAGGAAAAAAATTTTCAGGTGAATCAAAATTTTGATTGTAAATCTGATATGGAATGACCCATACATCTCTAATAAATTACATGATTAAAATAATTTATTATCTTCCAAATATCTCAATAAGGACAAACAATCGCAGACTTTATTTAAGAAAATGATTTTGCATTTCAACGCTTATTTCGTATCTCACATATATCTTGGTTAATAAAATGGAATTCTTGCTTTTCAATAGTGTTTTTAAAATCATAACATATAATATACATCTTGCCAAAAAACGCCCTAATGAGAGTTTATTGTAAAATTGATGTTACCTTTAATTTATTTGAATTAATAAAAAGGCCGGAAAGGCCACTTATTTTCCTATTTATTTAAATTAATGAGAATTTGTAGACCTCATTCAGAGAAATAATTTTCCATCTCAAAGTATTTTTCGTATTTTACATATTCTGTTTAATAAATGGAATTTTTAAATTTCAATCGTACTTTATGAGCACTATCAAAAACCAGGATTGGAATTTTGGATTTTTTCAAAAATTTTATTACAAAATCATAAAAAATGCTCTCAAGAAGTGTGCCAAATTCCAATCCAATTCGATAATTCTATCGAGATTTATCGTGTCCACAGACACCGGATAGACAGACGACAGTCAGACACTTTCATAAAAACCGTTTTATCTGACCTAGAGGGTCTCAAAACGTAAAGAATTGATGGAAATTGCGAAAGTGATTTTGCACATAAAACCAATACATTGGTAAAAAAATTATTCCTATATTTTTAATGGCTCCCATCGTTTCTGAAATTTTAAAAATATTAAAAATAAGATGATTTAACTTATGATTATATATTAAGCCTCTTCCTTCAGAGATTATCAGGTAGTGCCCTACTTTATGCCTTCTGTTTCACGACTTTTAAAGTCAAAAATAAAAAAAAAAACAACGCAACCCGCTTAACACATCTCGCTGGAAACGTCATTCCTTTTCTTTGTGCCTTCCTGTTCACATTGCAGCGAGCTAAAGTTCGTTTTTTCTTTCAAAAAATCTAGAAAAAGTTGAATTTTCCGTTCAAAATGGGAGGCGCATGAAAGCGAAAAGCAGATTTGGAGCACAAGCAACGGCGTTGGAGAAAAGGATGAAAAGGTTGAAGAGAAAATTGGCGAAAAGTCATCGTAAAAAACGTACGGTAATTTTATAATAATTTTTCCATGACATTTTTGTTTCAGAAGGTTTGGATCAATCCTGTGGATGTTCATTTTTACTTTCAAATTAAATTTTTTTGTAAATAATGTGGTCAAATCCGAGTTAGGCTCAGTCATTTGATAGCTCAAGGCTAGCGCGCAAGCCCACATTCCCGCATGCGTTCAAATTCTGAGTAAAGCTCAGTAATTTGATAGTCATGAGACTAGCGCTTAAGCACATATTGATTGAGTCGGTATTATTACAGACTATTCATCAAGCTCTTCTTCCGACGAGGGGGACAGTGACTCCTCATCATCTTGGTCTGGCTCTGATTCTCGTTCGCAGCTCGAGCGCATTGATCCGCAGCTTGCACTTCTTCAACATTTAGGCGCGTCGACGTCTGCTCACACCGGGCCTGCCATTAGTTCTGCTGTTCTTGAAGCTGGCAACATTACTGCGCCACCGCAAGACAACGGATCAACTCCACCTCTGATCGCTGACCTGTCCAATCCATTCCCTGCTGCTAAACCAACCTCTGAGAAACAAAATGTTCTTGATAAAAAGTTCTTGGTGGCCATTGGTAAGCGTATTGTTGCTGAAAAATTGTTGGGGCCTGCCATTAATGAACCGACGCTCGTCCGTTGGAAAGACGTCTTAGGGAAAGGACTTTCGGCAGAGGAAAGAGAAGAGCTTGCAAAGAAATAAAGGGTTTCCCAATAAGGGTGATATGTTTTGAAATTGAAAAAAACACTGAATATTCATTCGGAATTGATCGAAATCTTTTTTATTATATTGGATATTCTATGCCATTTATGATTTAAACAATATATCGGCCAAATGTCCCCCGAGACTCTTCTTGCAAACCCGAATGCGTTCAAGCCAATTTTTGTGGAGCATTTCTGGTGGTATGGCTGCTATAGCGGCTCGGATATTGGTTTCAAGCTCTCCAATTGTCTTTGGTTTATTGGCATAAACCTTAGATTTAACGTATCCCCAAAGGAAATAATCCAGAGGCGTTAAATCGCAAGATCTTGGCGGCCAATTGAAAGGGCCATTTCTTGAGATAATCAATTCTCCAAACTTTCCTCGCAATAAATCTATTGTTTGGCCAGCAGTATGGCAAGTTGCGCCGTCTTGTTGAAAGTAAAGGTCCTCTGCATCAATATCATCATATTCCGGAAAGAAAAAATGAAAAAAGAATGAGGACCATATTTTGCACGATATGCTCTTTGAACACAGACAAAACTTCTCGAATTTTGATAAAATAATTGGACAATTTCCAAACGTTGTGGAAGCGTGAAACTACTCATGATTAAATGGCAAACCTTACTGATGACAACTGACAGCAGACGTCAAAAATTTCAGTTCAAATGAGCCCGATAGGGACATTCAAAATCATATCACCCCTATTGGGAAACCCTGTATTTATGCCCGTCTAACTGTGCTTGCATCGAAGCTCCAAAAATCAATGTAGAGCTTAAAAATTTTTTACGAGCTCCGGTTATCGACAGAGATAATCGTCTCATCTTAAAACAAAATAAGATAGCTCTGTGCATTGCTGTCTTAAGCTCTTTAATAACTCCTCTTTGCAAAAATGAGGTTATTGACAATGTGCAAATGGTCAATATTTTAAGTGAGGCTTGTAGGTTACTTCTTGATTTACGAGATGAGTCGCTAACGAGGCGCTCTTTGATTCTGATGACCCTCAAACAACCTCTCAAGGACATTCTCAACTCGACAATTATTGATGAATTTTTGTTCAGCAACGAGTTAGAGGGAAAAATTAAGACCGCTCAATTACTTGAAAAATCAAACAAAGAATTACTTTTGATAAACAAATCTTCTCACACAAAAAACTACAAGGGCCCGCTACGTCGATCGTCCAACAAGTCAAACAAACGAAATCGCAGAGCAATAAGCGGAAAGATTGGCACCCACCACGCTAGAGTCGCTACCGTCACCACTCGCGGAAGAAAAAGTCTTAAGTGGAGTGAGTACTCCGACTGGGAGACTGAGACTCTTTTACCCAATTTGGCAACATTTTGTCAAAGAACGCATTATTTTAGAGTGGATTAGAGGTTATAAAATTTAATTCAAGGCTAGAGTTTTCCAACGAGTTGTACCTTCAGAGCCTAATTGGTCTATGAATGAAAGAGATCAGATTAATGAGCAAATTAAGAAATTAATGGAAAAAGGCGTGATTGAGGAATGTGATTTTGTTAAAAATAAATTTATTTCAAAAATTTTTCTCCGACCTAAGCCGGATGGCTCATGCCGATTGATCTTGAATCTCAAGGAGCTGAATAAATTCATAGATACCGGACATTTCAAACTTGAGGATATAAAAACTGTTAAAACTTTACTCCATCAAGGATGTTTTTTAGCTTCTCTTGACATTAAAGATGCATATTACATTATTTTAATTGAAAAGGAATCTAGGAAAATTTCTGAGATTCATTTTCATGGGGAAAATGTATGAGTTTACGTGTTTACCTTTTGGTTTAAATGTAGCTCCATATTTATTCACTAAAATAATAAAACCGGTAATAATTTTTTTAAGAAAACGTGATTTTCTTTCGGTTATCTATTTGGACGATATATTACTCATAGGAAATTCTTATAAACAATGTTCGGAAAATTTAAATTTCACTATTATGTTTCTTGAACAATTAGGTTTCCTCATTAATTATGACAAAAGTCAACTACTACCTTCAACACATTGCCAATATCTCGGACTTATTATCAATACTAAAGATATGTTACTTGAATTACCTGAAAGCAAGAGAATGAAAATTCGCAACTTGATTAGAAAATTTGAAAAATTAAAAAATTGTAAAATACGTGATTTCGCATCTTTTATCGGATCACTAGGCGATTGTTGCAAAGCTGCATTGTACGGTTGGGCTTACATAAAGGATTTTGAGAGAGAAAAAATTAAAACTTTAAGTAACAATAACGGTTCGTTTGAAGCACGAATGGAAATTAAAACTTATTTACAAGATGATTTTTTTGGTGGAAATTAAACATAATTACTGTCGTTAACCCTATTGAAAATTTCGAATTCTGTTTTGAAATTTTTTCTGATTCTTCAAATACGGGCTGGGGCGCTTGCTGTAATGGAGAAAAAATTCATGGATTTTGGAATAAACGAGATCGTGAATATAATATCGATTGTCTTGAGAGTTTAGCAGCATTTTTTGGATTAAAATGTTTTGCGAAGAATTGTTCGAATTGTAAAATCTTACTTCGTATCGATAACACCACTGCCATTTCATACATCAATCGTATGGGTGTTACGCAAAGTAAAAAATTAAACAAATTATCTAAAAATATATGGAATTAATCTGAACGAAGAAAAATTTTCATTTTTGCTTCCTACATAAGTTCAAGCAATAATATTGAAGCAGATTTCGAATCTCGACGTCTTGAGCCCGAAACGGAATACGAATTATCAGAGAAAGCTTATAATAATATTGTTAGTGTTTTTGGAAACCCAAATATTGATTTACTCGCAAGCAGATCAACTACAAAATATAATAAATATTTTTCTTGAATAAATGATCCATTTGCTTTGGCAACTGACGCTTTCACAAAAAGCTGGAGAACTTCTTTTTTTTAATGCTTTTTCGCCTTTTTCCATTATAGGTAGAATTTTGAATAAAATAAAATCTGAAGGCTCTTATGGGATTTTAGTTTTTCCCTACTGGCCATTGCAGCCATTTTTTCCATTATGTATGTCTATGTTGGAATCCAAACCACATGTTTTCGAACCAAAGCCTAATTTAGTATATTCTTCGGACAGAAATCCTCATCCTCTATGGCGACACCTTTCCCTGGCGATGGGAATCTTATGCGACAAGCACTAATTTCAAGAGGAACACCTGCAGAATGGGTAAATATATCTATCATCAATAAAGCCTTCAACTCTACGTCAGTACGAAGGACCTATCAGAAAATAGTGGAGTTTTTGTTGCGAGAAGAACGTCAACGTTTTTCATGCCCCATCTCAAGATCTGTTGAAATTTTTAACGTATGAGTATGAAAACGGAGCCATTTACAGTAAGATAAATTCATACCGCTCCGCAATTGCCATGATCCTTGGTCCAGAGATCGGTGTCAATGAAATTGTTCAGCGATTTTGCAAAGGTGTTTCAAATTCTCGTCCGACTCAACCTAAATATAAATTCATATGGGATCCTAAAAAAGTTCTAGATTACCTATCGAAATTCCTTTCAGACAATACGATTTCACTTAAAGACTTATCTCATAAGCTGATCACTCTGTTAACTCTCGTTACCGGACATCGAATACAAACTTTGACACTGATAAAATCGAACAATATTGTAATTTTGGATGATAGAATCAGAATTTAAATTCCAGATTCAATTAAATCATCTAGTCCCGGAAAAGAAAAACCTTTGCTAAATTGACCTCTTTTTAAAAATAAAAATGTTTGCGTAGTCTCTGCGTTACAATATTATATCGATAAAACGCGTGATCTTCGTGTATAAATAATGATAATAATAGTATATTACGTGCCTAGACGCACAATGAGGGTTATTGCGCGACGAGCGACAATGCTCGCAGGAGATCGAAGCCGAGGCGCGGTCAGTCCTGCGAGCATTGTCGCGAGTCTCGTAATTTCCCGAATTGTGTGCATTGGCACGTATTCTATTTTATGTGACTTCGGTGCGGATACGAGTTTTTATGCGTACACTCGAATCTAATCTAGTATTGTAGTTGTTTGCGGCGCTAGTCATTACACTTGATATTTCGCGACTAGTCACAGCCATTTTGATTTTATCGATCTTGTGTAGTAGTAGCTTGTTGTAATAGAGCATGCGCAGTTCAAATGTACAATGCTTTGTCAGTACGGTGTCAACGGTGTACGAAGAAGAAGAAGAATAAGAAGATTCTGCTCCACTGTAAGACTGTATGCGCATGTGCAGTTCAATTTTTACATTATATTCCTCTGTAACGGAATACATAACATTCCGTTACTCTCAGCTGTAACGGAAAAACGAGTTTCCGCGCCGGAGGCACATAAATTGTTATTCATATCGTTTAAAACTTAGTGATTGGGTTAAAAAAGTACTAGAAAAAAGCGGAATCGATACTAACATTTTTTCATCGCACAGTACATGTCATGCCTTTACTTTTACTGCTTTTTTACGCGGAGTAAATATTGAAACTATTCGAGACACCCCGGGTTGAAAAAAAGACTCCAATACTTTTGCAAATTATTAAAAGTATCAAATTTGAAAACAATTTGGCTAACGTAACTGGGCTTTAAACATCTACCTGATGATCTCTGGAGGAAGAGGCTTAATATATTGTATAATTCATCGATTTAACGAGCTTACTTGTGAGTGACGTTTGATCGTAATTATATGGAAAACCTCTTCCGAAGAGATCAGTCCCACCCAAATATTATTAGCCCATCGTTGTTTGACAATCAACTTCCCTGTTGTTACGGCAGCATTATGGGCACTTTGAAGAAATGCCGTTTCCAGCGAGATGTGTGAAGCGGGTCACGTTGGTTTTTCTTTTCTTTTTGACTTTAAAATTCGTGAAACAGAAGGCATGAAGTAGGGCCCTACCTGATGATCTCTTCGGAAGAGGCTTTCCATATAATTACGATTAAACATCACTTACAGGTAAACTGGTTTAATCGATCAATTATAATCTGAATTCTATTTCAAAGCAAAAAGTTTATTCCGATCTATTGTGCAATTTTCAAATGTTTTGATATAAAATGTGGTTCACGTCCTACTAATTCAAAACTATGTATTTTTAACTTACAGTTATAACTGCAATCTTCGATGAAATCTCATTAAAAGATTCTTTTTTGGTTTCGTCGTTTCTTTCTGCATCTATTGAACCAACTTCATAGGGCTTGAGATTTTCAGGGAAAGAAGGATCACCAACCATAACTCGGAGTACTTTATAATTGAATGGGATAAATCCATACAAAAATCTGGCTGGAGCTAAGGCGTGCTGCTTAGAGAAGATAGAAACGCCAACCAGGAAATCAGCATTCTTTCTCACATGGGCTAAGGCGGTCTTAAAATCGGGTTTATTTTCTACTGTTTCAGATTTCCCGGATTGTTTAGATAGTTCTATTGAACTATATCCTGTATGAAAAATATAATTAGAAAATGTTCATAAAATAACTTCAATTTTGCACTGTTTCATGTTTTTGTGATTTTCGTTTGATGAACTTTGATGCGTTTTTAAAATGTTGATCCCTTGAATCCAAAAATTTAAGCTTCTTTTTCGAAAATTGGTTCTTTAATTGTTGATTAAAATTTGATATAAACAAATCAAAATGAATCTTTTTTTATGCCCACTATTTTCTCTTATATTTTGGTTCATTTTATAGCAAAAATTTGTATTTGTTTTTTTTTTCGTAAAATTAATCGTTTACAAGTTCTGAATTACCAAACTTACAAAAAAGTGAAAATTTTTAGTTTCGAGCTTCAGTTGCAAAAGAAAATTTTTTTATTTTAGTTTTATTTCCGGGATTCAATAATAAAAATGTGTTCTACCTTTTGGAACAAGTTCTTGTCGAATGCATATTGCAAAATGATCTGTTTTGTTGCTTGAAAAACAATTCCCTTCTTTTTCAAATAAAGAAGAAAAAAATATAATTTTTCAATATGCGATTTATTGCAAATGGTAGAGCACACCTTTATCACTAAATTCTGGAAATAAAATTTGAAAAAAAACAATTGATTTGTTTACAATTAAAATTTTAAAACTCAAAATTTTCACTTTTTTAAAAGTTCGAAAATGCATAACTTGTAGACGGTTGATTTTACAAAAAAAAAAAAAAAAACAGAAAACAACATTTCATCATAACAGAAGCTAAAATATCAAAAAAATAGTGTGGGCATAACAAAAATTAATTTTTATTTGTTCGTAAAAAAGTTGATTGAGCATTAAAGGACCAATTTTTCGAAAAAGTACCCTAAATTTTTGGATTTCACCAAGGTTCATGGACTGAACTCATATTTATAGGAATTTATGTAGGATCCCATCTGGCAATTTTCAGTATAGGAACTCATCAATTTCAAACATTTTATTTTCAACTATTCAAAAGTTATATTTGGAAAAATTCTGAGCTTTTAAGATCTCATTGGATTAATTCCATATTCTTTGCGTTATAATTTCAAAAAAGTACAATAAATTTTCAATTCTACAGTACTGGCCAGAATTGTCAGTCCGATAAAAAAATCATATTTTTAAATCTTGCGACGCATGAGCTTTATTTGATTCGTTCACGATAAAGAGAGACCGAGTTAGCTTGTGAGAAAGACAGGCCTAATTTCGAATACTTGCAAATTTCCATTATTCAACTTTAGCTCTCTGCATGCTCCAGGCAAGTAATGGGAAAACATTGAAATCCATATATATTAATTGGTTCTCAAGATATGATTATAATTTTTTCATTAGAAAATCTGCTTATATGTAAATTTGCAGGAATTAGAAATTAGGTCTGTCTTTCTCACACGCTAATTCGGTCTCTCTTTATCTGTAGTGGACTGACATTTCTGGCCGGCATTGTACACTGAGAAAAAAGAATATTTGAATCAAAGAATATTTCTTTGATCCCAATAAATGGTTAGCTGGATGGTGACGAATTAATTAATTAATTAAGGGGAGATGGTGGTCTAGAGCTAGTCCGGTCCCAAGCCCGGATGAGAAAGGAGGAGGGAGCACGCAGACAGCAACATGACACAACACATTACAGCGACACCCCTTAATCGGGGTATTGCCACAAATGCGTATGCGGCGATGACGCTGAACTTCCCGCGTGCGCTCTTGCGGTCACACCACAATCACATGCACGACACCTCACCCACACACACCAGAATAAATGGGAAGCGGAGTGAATGGGGCTGCGGCTGGCGCCTGGTGGATATTCCTGATAGACTAGCCAAGGGAGGAGTAGTAGCCTCTCGACCAGGGTAGCACGCGATGTCAGTACCTCACCTCTGTGGAAGTAATATGGGTAACCGTAGGTCCCTCCGGTGTTCGACCGCGAAGGGCAAAGATCCCTTGAAACCACATGTTAATCTGGGAAAACCGCTCACGATTCTACTGTCTGGAGCGAATGTCGGGGTTGAAATCATGGACGTCCGGGCGCAGGAATGAAGGATTACCTGGTCAGTATTTCCTTATATCCGACGCTGCGTAGGATAAATCGCACACCGTCTAGCCTGAAGTTCGGGTCAGGTGTCGGGGCGGACACGGCACCGCTCGCTCGATAGGGGTGACGTTAAACCTTTAGCATCATTATGGCGCGGGCCTATCCCGTAATCTTTTTGCTAGCTTCATTTAATGTGCCGATAGGAACGATAGGAATAACCCTGGCTTCGTTAAAGACTCGGTGAACGAGGCAACTGAGGTGTTGAGCGGTATGCTCAACACCCACAAGTGCCTCCTGGAGAGCGGGGTGAAATTCCAGAAGAAAATGGAATCTCACCCCGCTATGAAGAAATTGGGGATCTTCCAGAGACCACGTTCGGCGTCTCTGGGAGATACCCCAAAAAATCAGGCGAAGGGCGAAAAAAGATCTGCGCCCTCTCCCCCTCTGGAAAAAACTCGCAAGAGGGGGAAGGGTGGCTCTTCGCCCTCTTATGCTGAGGTGGCCACGAGCCAGCCCCCAAATAAAGAAAGGGACTGGCATGTGGTCACAAAAAAAAGAAAAAAAAGAAAAAAGAAAAAAAAGGAGAGAAGGGCGTAGGACCCTGCCCAAAAAGCGCAGTGAACCACCGCTACTCCTAAGTCGAAGCGCTCCACGCCCGCCGGGTCGGGCGACGCCATCAAGGTGTCGGCGAAGGACGGCTAGTCCTACGCCGACATCTTGAGGGAAATGAAGGCGAAGGTCGACCCCCCGAAGGCAGGACTTGAAGTCCTGTCTATCCGGAGGGCCAGGAAGGAAGAAGTCCTTCGATTCGATTGTTTCGGAATGACTCGGAATGGTTCAGAATCCGTTAACTTCACCAGGGTATAAATTTGGAGATAGAAGTCCACACGTTTTTTACGTGAGCAAGTAGCTGAAGATAATAGATACTAAGAAAATAAAAAAAATATATATTTTTATGCCTAACGGTAAGATACCCCTTCTATTAGCACTCGAGGCCTATATAATGTAGAGCGCAGGGCCCGCTCCTCAGTTCTTGTCCGACCAATAAAGTTATAACCACTGAGCTTTCTAAACAAACGACTCAGCAATATTCCTAAAACCCCATTCTTCGATATTACGTATAACATTTTTTGGCGATCCTGCCTGGATTCGCTAAGTTCTCTCGGTTCTCGAAATTCTACGGAATAGATTAATTAGAACCATATAGAAACGCGGACAGCACTAAAAAAAAAGAAACTGGATTCTACGGAACAGAAGCAAGTGAGAATCTTACGAGATTCATTAAGGCAAGAATATAATTAGGCGCTGAACATAGTAGGCCCTATACGACGTAAATTCAAATTCAAGAACATTCAAATTGGAACGAGTCCCGCAAACAGGCGAAAGATGTACGTCACATAGACGGTAAGATACTAAGAACAATCGGACCAGGTTAGCCAACGCCCATAGCGTCCATAGCAGCAAGTAGCTGACGCCCTTTGGAGAAACCGGTTTCCAGCAAGCAGCAGAGTGGTTGATACGTCATCGCTTGAGAAAGTAACAGCGGTCTCCACGCAATCCAGAGACCCCGAATCTCAGCTGTTAGTGGAAGCGAGAAACCGTAAGCAAAAAAAAAAGAAATATATAACATCCAAGCATTGTAATTTCTTGACTTCAAGCGATCTCAGGCCATTGAGTATAAGTCCTCCTTACGTTCGTTGAGCGGCGACAGTATTACAAAACAGGCGAGGCTAAGTAGTTTTATAGTATTAAAATACTGAAACAAATAATATTGTAACGCGACACACACACCCGTTACGCAAACCATCATCGAATAGGGAAAATCGGAGAAAATAGGCACACCGACTTTTGACAAACATCAAAACGGTACTTTGTACCAGATCGACTCGTCACTTTCTATAAACCTTCCATTCGCGACAGCTCCAATGTCTAGAGTTGATGCACCCGTCCGGGCCAAGTCCGCCTCCTATACCACGGAAGAACTGTTAGGATGAATGCTCGCCCAAATGGAATTTCTCACTTTCTCTTTCAATACGCTTGAAAGAGAAAATGAAAACAGAATAGAGGAAATTTCTAAGCTGGCAATGAAAGTAGGTTGCTCGGGAAAAGTTGAAACAGATAAAGAAACCACACAACGATAAGATGTTACCAATGACTCGTCATCCGAGGGGGAACAGGAAAACAGGCAAGCACAAGAAAACTTACGATCCAGGAATGAGAACAACCACACAGAGCCTAATGTACGATTCCCCGTCCCCTCAGCATCACACATCGACGAGAACGTAAGAATAAAAGCAGAAACCGCGATCGAAACCATTCGTGGGATCAATGGTCAAGACGATATAGGAATAGAAGATTTCATTGAAACTATTAAGAAAGCAAAAACCAGATTTACACAATCTAATTTACTCCTGGACTTAATCATTGCAAAAAAAAATTACTGGCTTCGCGGAAAAGTCATTCAGATATTTACAAATAAACTCATACGAGGATTTATACGACGCACTTCGACAAAATTTAAAATCTTCAAACTCGATTCTAGCCCTAAAATCAAAATTAGAAAGTTTCAAACAAGGACCAACTGAGTGTGTTCAAGATTCCACTGTTAGGTTCAGACAGATTATACATGAAATTAATTATGCCTTACAGGAACAGCATGTCAATCCCATGGAGCGTCGAATAAAAATTAATCTCGAAGAACAAGAATCTTAAGAAAGAGATGGGTACACAGATACGACTACTAAAACCCAATACAATAACGGAGGCACAGATGCATGCCATAGAGACCGAAATATGGTTAAAAGAAAGTCAACCTGCACGAACAAAATTGGTCACGAGACCTGTACTGAAATACCTAACAATGCCGCAACCAGTGCCACGATCTAACGCCAACACTAACGGAATAAGAACACCTAATCTTTCACTACCACTAGCAGACGAATCAAGACAACGACGCAAACAATCATGGAATACCTAAGCTGTCTACGATATGCGTCACTTGGATTAGTCACACTGTACATTAGTTACAGGTTTGGATTATTTGAATTGTTAAAAAATTGTATTCCGAAAAGAATATGCTTATTTTGCGTTAAAACTAAAATAGACACACCCACGCATGTGATCACTTACAGGGTTTCCCAATAGGGTTGATATGATTTTGAATGTCCCTATCGGGCTCATTTGAACTGAAATTTTTGACGTCTGCTGTCAGTTGTCATCAGTAAGGTTTGCCATTTAATCATGAGTAGTTTCACGCTTCCACAACGTTTGGAAATTGTCCAATTATTTTATCAAAATTCGAGAAGTTTTGTCGGTGTTCACAGAGCATATCGTGCAAAATATGGTCGTCATTCTGCTCCATCCGCGCTCTCAATTCGTCGAATAATCGACAAGTTGGAGAGTGAATTTACTCTATTGGATACTAAGCCTAAAAATCGTATGCGTACCGCACGTTCTACACAGAATATAGCCGCCGTACAGGCCAGTATCGAGGAAAACCGTGAATTGTCCGTGCCACGCCGATCTCAGGAATTGGGCCTGTCCAGGATGACTACCTGGCGTATTTTGCGATTGGATCTTGGCCTGCATCCCTATAAGATGATTCTGGCCCAAGAACTGAAGCCTAATGACCATCGTTTGCGATTTATTGCGAGGAAAGTTTGGAGAATCGATTATCTCAAGAAATGGCCCTTTCAATTGGCCGCCAAGATCTTGCGATTTAACGCCTCTGGATTATTTCCTTTGGGGATACGTTAAATCTAAGGTTTATGCCAATAAACCAAAGACAATTGGAGAGCTTGAAACCAATATCCGAGCCGCTATAGCAGCCATACCACCAGAAATGCTCCACAAAGTCATCGAAAATTGGCTTGAACGCATTCGGGTTTGCAAGAAGAGTCTCGGGGGACATTTGGCCGATATATTGTTTAAATCATAAATGGCATAGAATATCCAATATAATAAAAAAGATTTCGATCAATTCCGAATGAATATTCAGTGTTTTTTTTCAATTTCAAAACATATCACCCTTATTGGGAAACCCTTTACAACGCAAGCGTTCAGCCTTTGCTAACTGAACCACCCAAAAATAGATGTATCAAAATTTAGGTACTAAATTCATTTTAAACAGGGGAATGTTATGCCTAACGGTAAGATACCCCTTCTATTAACATTCGAGGCCTATATAATGTAGGGCGCAGGGCCCGCTCCTGAGTTCTTGTCCGACCAATAAAGTTATAACCACTGAGCTTTCTAAACAAACGACTCAGCAATATTTTTAAAACTCCATCCTTCGATATTACGCATAACAATATGTATTTCATTTATCAAATATCTATGGGGATATTCAATAGGTCAAATATATTGGAAATCGCAAAGTCGGGATAAAGTAGGTTAAACTTCACTATTTTTATACTCACGATAAGAATAAGTAATCAACTGTTTGAGAAATGTTGATGAATTATTTTTCTCGACCAGCATGTCGCACCCGTAAGACCTTTTCGGAATATGAATACGAGATCCCAAAAACTAATTCCAAGATAACTTATAAAGTTTTACAAAAATTCAAATACTTACCTATTTTATTGAATGAAGTACTCAATAGGATAAAAAAAATAATTTTTGCAGCAGACATATTGACAAACTTGAAATATTTTTAATTATTATTTATAATTATTTATAATTATTATGAATGTAAAATACGTGGCGTTAGATTTGCGACAGCTTGTATACTCGCTTGAAGCCTGCAAATCTGCAAAACCTCAACAACAAAAGAAGCTTTTGCATATCTTAATGAAATTTTAAAAAGCCTCAGGAATAATTGAAACTTAACGATTATCGCGCTTTTCGTTCGGTTTTTGGTCATTCTTCATGAGCATTCAAATTCATCCTTCATTATTTATTTTTTCTAACTCAAATTGACTTATTGATATTCTTAATATGGATTTATTTATCGCAAAGTTACCTCGACTTTGAGGAATACACTTTAATTATTCTTTAAAATTAAAACGAAGAATATACATTGTATCAAAAAATGTATGAATAGAAAATTTGTGGACCTTATTTAAGCATTATATCAATTGTAACTTGATTGTTTAAATACATTTTTTACATAATTTATAATAATAATGATTCAAATAATTAAAGTGCATTATTGAAACATACTATTATTTTTATTTCATGCTGAAAATACATAAATTCATTATCATTGAGTCTCTTTAAAATGTTGGAAGTACTGCTTTGTAATTTTTTCAAAGCATTTCTTGTTATTGGAATGTAGGTGGAAGTATTTGAGAGAAGATATGATCCATATAAAATTTAATAAATTTAGTATAAATAAAAAAGAAGACATATTTACTTTGAATAGAATTTATTTTTCATTACCATTTCTACATTATATTTTTTTCATATTCGTTTCCAGTTCTGTGTCGGAATTATTTCCGACTATATCTTTGGAAACATTTACGACCCATTTGTATTTTAAGCCGCCCGACTATTTTCGAAAAATTTTTTTACCGTGCATAATAATATTTTTATTTATTTATATACCGCTACAAAATCCTTATTTCAATCTTGCTGTAAAAAAGCTGTGGAGGAAAAAAAAAAATAAAATGAAAAACATGAAGTTGTATCAACTTCTCACTCTTGAATTACATTTACACAATTTTGCATAAAATCTCCAATTTCCTTTTAATTATATTCTTCGCAACACATTTAAGGGGGTACAAAAATATTTTGACTACAGAATAAAAATTTGTGCAAAAATAAAATTCTTGAAAAAAAGGCCATTATTACCATAGTGCCCCCTTAAAGAACCTACGTATGCATGCATGTGCACTAGAATGCGTGCACATATACTTAATGATTAAACGAAGTTAATATGTAAAGTTCGATCATAATTATATCAATTCCTAATGGGCACACGATATTAGAAACGTTTATGTTAAATTCTACAAACGTTCCAGGAACGTCTCCATGTTCTATGTCCTACAAACATTCTTAGAACGTTTTTGGAACGTCTTTCGGACATTAGACATAGGGATGTTCCTAGAACGTTTGTAGAATGTTACATAAACGTTTCTAAAAAAGTGTGCCCATTGGGTTACTTGTTCGAAAATACCTTAATTGTAGTACCGCAAGCTGTAACCAGATGACGCCACCTGTTTAGAGCTGTAACGTGAGTTTACATTCTCGCACGTGTTCGATTAAAGCAATACAGGAAATTCCCCGGTAATAATTCAATAACAAATTTCCAAAATACCCAAGTATTAGAAACCTTTATAAAGATCTTGAGAATGGTAAAGCTTTTTATATTATTTTGCAGCCGTAAAGCATTCGGTTCGGCTTTAGAAATCCCTACACTGTAATATTAGTTATAAGGTTTTTTTGAAAGTTTTATATTTATGACATGTACACTAGTTTAAGGACTGGGCGGTTAAGCTTGGACGATAGATTTGAATAAGTTAAGTTTAAAATAGAGCTAGGAATTTACAGAGATAATAATAGTATATTACGTGCCTAAGCGCACAATGAGGGTTATTGTGTGACGAGCGACAATGCTCGCAGAAGATCGAAGCCAAGGCGTAGTCGAGGTATAGCCGATGCGTAGTCGAGACGAAGCTGAGGTAAAGCCGAGACGAAGCCGAGACGAAGCCGAGGCGCGATCAGTCCTGCGAGCATTGTCGCGAGTCTCGTAATTTCCCGAATTGTGTGCATTGGCACGTATTCTATTTTATGTGACTTCGGTGCGGATACGAGTTTTTATGTGTACACTCGAATCTAATCTAGTGTTGTAGTTGTTTGCGGCGCTAGTCATTACATTTGATATTTCGCGACTAGTCCCAGCCATTTTGATTTTATGGATCTTGTGTAGTAGTAGCTTGTTGTAATAGAGCATGCACAGTTCAAATGTACAAGGCTTTGTCAGTAGGGTGCTAACGCTGTACGAAGAAGAATAAGAATAAGAAGAAGATTCTGCTCCGCTGTAAGACTATATGCGCATGCGCAGTTCAATTTTTACATTATATTCCTCTGTAACGGAATACATAACATTCCGTTACTCTCAGCTGTAACGAAAAAGCGAGTTTCCGCGCCGGAGGCACATAAATATTTATTTAAGATAGGAAAAAGCTAGATGAATAGGTATGGAAAGAAATTCGAAATATTATGTCTGGTCGCCAGAAGGAAGTAAAGAAATAATCCTTTGAGATGTACTGCTTTACTACCTTCTTTTGCGCTTTCACTGCAAGGACCATAAAAAACTTGCAGCTGAGGCTAGAGGCTAGGACTGGGGTTTCCTAAGTCGGGCTTCTTCGGACTTGGATTTTCTTAGTCGAGCTTTAAACGTTTTAAAGATCCGCCTTGATTCTCCCATTCTTTCGTGACTAGCCAATCAATTTCTATTTCTAATTCCTACTCCTCAAAACTTTGGGTGCAGAAAGACCACCAGTATCTTAAATTTGAGTTCAACGCTGTTTTGCCGTGCTCTGAGATATAGAAGATAACATTATCTCTACAGTGTCATCCTATAGGTCCTCTTGCTCGAACATCCTTCACAGAAAACTTCGGACACCAGGGTAAGAGTTGATAACAGCGCATAAATGACTTTCCTGCAAGCAGAATTTAAAAGTTCTTCTGAAGGTTCTAAGATAATTGTATTGGGAATAATAAGACGTTTGAACTCTAGGAACCAGGGTTGGCTTGTCCAAAAAAGAACGAAAAAAATTCCAGTAGAACCATCCTCCCTGACCTTTTTCAATACCTTGACAATCATAAAGAAGGGAGGGAAAGCACACAAATATCCCTTTTTTGGCACCATTCCCATATCTGTTTGATTATGTAATTTAATGTCCTGCAGTTTATTCCTCACATTTTATTAATGTAAGCTGAAGCCAAATGTTATCTTTTCTCAAGAAAATCTGATTATTAAAACTTTGTTGGCAAAGCATGTTAAAGTTAAAACGGTTGCTTTGATTTCTGAAAAGTGAATGTGCATTCCCCTCTCTAAGCTACTCCAAAGAGCCCTAGCTGCCTCGTTTCCACAAGTGCCCCCCCCCCAACCCCCAATGGGGGCATCCAAAAACATTTCCATGTTGAAAAGGCTAGACCGGATCTTATTCTTAGCAAATAAAATTTGGGAACGCCACTATTTCAATTCTGTTCTTGCTATTGTGAAACAGGTGATTGTTCGAAGCTTTAGAAACAAGTGAAAGCGAAATTAGCGATTTTCACTTATTCACAATCTTCAGTCTATCGAAGTTCAAGGATACAAGAAAGCTTTTATAAATACATGAAAATTTCGTGATATTTGAAATTAAATATTAACAATAAATAATAAAAATTGCTTATTTTTAATTTTAAATAGAAATAGTGACTGTAAATCTCACTCACAAAAATGTAAAGAAGTTTTCAGTGCAAAAAAATTATTTTCCAGGCCAAAATGCCGAAGTTTTATATTTATTTATTTCATTTGTTAAAAAAATAAACAATTGTTGTATTTTTACAAACATAATTCAACACACATTATTTTTAAGAATATCTGCATTAATTCAGATGATAAAAGGAAAACCGCAATTTAAAAAACAACAAATTTCACATTTTTGAAAAAATTTGTTCATAACAATTCCAATTCTTAATAATTTATATAAATAAAAGCATTTTTAGCTGAGAACAAATGTTTTTTAACGAAAATTACGATATTCGCCTGTTTGTTAATTTAATTTGTTAATAATAATTAAAACATACAATAACAACATTGTTTGTATCCTGGGAATACTCTTGCGTTTATTCCAGATAATTTTCATTATATGCAAACCGTTCTTGAAGAGTAAATAATAATTATGTGAAAAATATCCATTTTCTCATATTTTGAGTAAACAGATAATAAATAAACAAATAATAATTTTGAAATCTATGACCTAAGATGCTATTTAAAATTAAGTGCACTTTAATTGAAAAAAAATCGCAAATCGGGGCCAAATTGAAGGCTGTAGACTTTTTTGAATGATAAATATGTGTTTGGTCCCACTGTGCGATACTTCGTCTAGTGAACCAGATACGTAATGGCCACTGACTAACGGGTGCTCCCGCGGGCTACCGTTTGTTTTTACTAAACACTTTATTTTAAGAAAAGAATGAAGTCGGTAAGGAAACTATCAATAATCTTACGTATAGAATGCCACGAGTTTGTAAAGCTGTGCTAAAGGCAAAAGGGTGAATATTTTGAAGAATACAAAATTTAATCACAAGTAATTCATATGTTTCAATTGTAGATTTTAAAGAGGTACATGTTTTTTTGTTTATTTGTGCCAATTTCCATTCAATTATTATTAAAATAAAAGTAATAATTATAAATGTTACACGAAGTAAAAATTAATATAAATACGAACTTAATGTTGATGAGTGAATATGAATAATTTGTATGTAACACCGACTTCATTCTTTTCCATTGTTCATTTAATAAATCAGATTATTCATAATTGTTTATAATTATATCTTAATTATTATAAGCAATCAAATAATAAATTCAAGTTAATTTAGTTAACATAGTTAAAATAAAATGTTTAGTAAAAACAAACGGTGGCCCGCGGAAGCACCCGTTAGTCAGTGCCCACTACGTTCCTGTACGATCTTACAAAAAAATTAATATTTCAGGAACCTGTTAACATTTTTCAATTTTTGATGGCTTAAATTAAAGCTACTATTTTATAGAATACTTTTGTTTGAATGAATTTTTTTCAGATAATTTCCCTAGCTCCAGCCAAAAGCTGAAGTTGAGGTACAAAATTCTGTAAACGGAATTTAATTTTTGTCTTTCTCACATCACACTGAGAAAAAATCCTGGACATAGTGACGTGATATATGTAGTTGAAAATGTCCTTAACTACTTTTTGTGGTTGAATTCAAGCAATGGTTGACCCGTCAATGTAGGTACTAAAAGTGGCCGCAGTGACTAAGTAATGTAGTCACAGCGACTATGTAATGTTATCACAGTCACTTTATGTAAATGTCAACTATAAAGTTATGTAAAATAAAATTCCTAAAATCAAATGCATGAAATCGCTACGTGGAACATTGTATTTTTCAGAGCACCTCTTTTGAAAATCTGTAGAGCGGGTTAAAACTTTAAAAGTAGTAGGATTTAAAATCACAGTTTCGAGCCGCTCGACACATCAAATCAAATTCTCAAAAGAGTTGCTATCAGTTGCTATGAAAAATAATATGCATTACTCGAAACAATACACAGCGGATTCAACGAGTGTGAAGTTTCCTGCATTGGTTATAGCGACTACGTTAATCTAGCTATGACAACTCAATGTTTTAAGTTCTCATAGCTAGGTTTAAGAGTTAAGGACAATTTCAACGGTGTTACCTAGTCGCCACGAACAGGTATTCAGAATATGGCTACCATGGCTACAAATCATGTTACTGTAGCCATGGGTCAAGTAGCGACAACAATTCTCCCTCGTTACCGTCACTTTTTTATTTCCAACTACATTATTCCTAGTCACTATGACCAGATGCTATTTTTCTCTGTGCATGAACTTACACCATACATGTATGTCCAAATTAATTTACGTAGTGATAATTTTACGCAGAATTTAATAAGCTTTCTAATGGTTTTTTGAATTTTATTATATCTTCATTCTAGACGGCACTATCACCTTTCAAAGTCAAGCTTCATTTTTGATAACTCGTGCGGTTAATAGTCTGATACTATCCGACGGTAGTTTAGGTTTTCTTGAATATCGAGCATCGTTAATTATAACAGTGCCATGAGATTTTTGAACAACCTGATCACTTGTAGAAGGTGTAAATGAAACCTAACAAACAGAATAGTCCACATAATCATCTGAAAGAAGAAAAAACAAATTCTTGAAGAATAAACTTTGCATAAACGGTTGTTTCTTCTCTTGATTTTTACTAAAATAGGTTTAATTCCTAGTTTCAGTCTTAGTAAAATTTAATTTTAGCTTTACAATCAATTATTTCTAACTAATTTATTACTTAATATGACTCAAGTGAACTACATTTGAAATTAAGAGGGTCTTCGCATAATTTAAGTATTTGTTTTATAGGTAAAACCAGGTGTTAAAAATTCGGATTCTGGTGTGAAATGTAAAATACAATAATTTCGTACCACAAGTGTCACGGTTACGGAACAAAATGACTTATGGAGTGACACTTTTACATAACTTCTATGCAACAATTATGTAACAGTTGTGGATGTTCACTGGGATCATAAATTCTAGAAACTGTATGCTTGCCGCAATAAATATGTTTTATTTTCTTACTTGAATTCTTCTGGTCGAAACAACAGCTCGTAACCATATTCTTCAATTTAGTATTAAGTGATTTAGATGAGGGAAACTTTGCCTCCTGGATGAATTTTTTTTTATTGTATATATGCACAAATAGTACTTTATAATGGAATTTTGAATCTCTCAGAGCTGTTCGAGCGTTGATTTGCACAGCAATTCCAGAAATTTTCTCCCCGAATGTTATAAATGCACCGAGGTATCTCTAAAATATGGAAAAATGTATAAGTTATTAATATTTATTTTCTTTATGTACAAATATTTATGAATAAAAATACTTGCCTTTTCGATCTCTTTGCTATTACTCGTGACCACAACAATGAAAAAGAATTTATTAGAGTAAATCATACCGTAAGAATCCACTTCCATCTTGTCCTTCTACAACATATAATATTTTGAATATCAATTATTTCCCATAAAAGTGGTCGTTGGTAATTTACCTATATTTGTTATATTAGTGGTTGAAACTTATTCGTATGAAAATTATTATTTGAAATTTCAATTTGAAAATTAATTGTATAAGTAAATAGGTCAGAGATTTTGAAGTAGAGTAGAAAGGAAATGTATTAATTATAAAAAATCATTTTTTTAGCAGATTTCGTGCTAAAACAAAATGTCTGTTTCTCATGCAAAATAGTATTGAATGGTGAGTAAAATAACCCGAGTCAAACTATTGATTCTCTTTTGCTCCTCTTGATACTCTCTTGATTCTCTTTTGCTCCTCTTGATACTCTCTTGATTCTCTTTTGCTCCTCTTGATACTCTCTTGATTCTCTTTTGCTTCTCTTGATACTCTTTTGATCCTCTTTAGCTGCTCTTTGTAATCTTTCGATTCTCTTTTGCTTCTCTTGATACTTCTCTTGATTTAATGAAAGTACATTTAAAGGACTACGGCGCAATTACCAAAGCGATTCAGTAGCGCTCGAATCGTCGGAGAGAGCAGACGTGAGTCATAATGAGTTCTGTGTACGCGAAACGTTTTGAAGCGGTCTTCTTGTGTACCCATCCAAAGGGATCACTTATGTCCTATACAGCCGCTGCTAAATACATCAAAAAGTCGAAATCGGTCGTGAAGAAGTGGGTTGAGCGTTATAAAGCCAATAAAAAATACCCCGTGAAGGTCCATGTTTGGGGATGCTTCTCATAGCGCGGTTTTGGGTGTTTAGAGCTCTTCACCGAGAACTTGAATGCTCAGAAAATGCTCCAAATATATGAACGTGGTCTTCTAAGGTCTGCTACAAAGATGTTTGGAGCCGATACGGCCGATTGGATCTTACAAGAAAATAACGACCCGAAACATCGAAGCCGTCTCTGCACCGCCTGGAAAACAGAAAAGGGCATCACAACTTTGGACTGGCCATCACAGTCCCCCGATGCGAATCCAATCGAAAATGTCTGGAGTGTTTCAAAGAGGAAGCTTGCGGGAAAACGTGTGTTCACCCTGAAACAGCTCTCGCAAAAAATCAGGAAGATATGGCAAGAATTACCAACGGACTACGCTGAAAAATTAGTGGAAAGCATGCCGAAAAGGTGCCAGGCCATTCTGGACAACGATGGGGACTGGACTATCTATTAGGTAGTAGCGCCGTAGTCCTTCGAGAGTACTTTTATGTTTAAAAAAAACGTTTTAAAATCTCTAATAGTTTTCGAAAAATCGAGGACTCGCTCTTGTTGAACCCTTTTCATTCTAGTACTTGAGGGTATGTGATGCGTAATGACGTCACAAATGACCAACCATTTTATATTATTGATATTCATCGGGTTGATTAGGACAGAAATGTAAATATAATCATGAAATTGTAGGCAACAATGAGGAATCCATTAAAAAATCAATCTCCGGTACCATTTGGATTTTTATTTTGAAAAATAAAATTTTTCAAAATTAATGTTTTCAAAACAAAATTCGACATGTACCAGACATTGATACTTTGATACATTCCTGATTATTTTCTAAAAGTCTGGTACTATATTTTCGTTTCTCTGTTAATCAACACGATAAATATAAATAATAATAAACCGTTGCTAATTCCTGACGTCATTAGGAATTATATACTTTTAGAAATGGAGAATCATAGAGGAGGTAAGGAGAATCTTCGTTGCTACTCTTTAAGATCCTCCAAGGTGCAGAAACGGAAATATCCGCAGGAGAAGAGCACCAACAGAGGATCATAATTACATTGATTTAAACAGCTAATACGCCTCTTTTGATTCTCTCAAGTCCTCGAAAATGGAGCATCTTAGAGAATCAATAGAGAATCAATAGTTCGACTCGGGAAGGCACTCTTTTTCTGTAGATGTTCACTTTTCACTCCAAAAAATTGAAATTTCACTACAATCGGGCGATATTTCCAATTAGAGTGAAAATTCCACTCCAAAAAATTTCAAAAAGTGCTTTGTTTCATTAATGAATTTAAATTTTTTTATTTTACTCAATCAAAATTTTTTTAAAGTTATTTTCTAATATTTAAAGAATTTGAAAATCTTTCTGTGGTAAAAAAGACGCTTTTTAAAAATTCTTTAAATATTTGAATTCAATTGCATTATTCGCGATATAAGAGTTTGAAATTGTCTACGAGGATACCTGTCGACAACGTATCCCATCTGATACGCAACTAGTGAACCTCCGATAATATAGGCATTGACAAAAATTTCAAACTCACCTAATTAATTTGAAATTATTTTCTAAATTTAAAAAACGAAATTGACAAAAAATTGGGAAATATCAATTCCATTAAATTATATATTGCAATCATATAATGTTAACAAAATGAAATGTGTATTCACTTGGCTAATTTGTTAGAGCACAAAGAATTTTTGCTCTAACGAACTCTGTTTGTCAAAACAAAATAGTTTGATTTGTCAATAAAAATCAACATTATTTCGTAAATTTTAAGAAAGTGTTGGTCAAAAGCAAGAGATTTCTCAGGATATCTTGGGTGGTCTACCCACATTACCAATTCCAAAGAGGCCAGAACTCAACGGAGACAGACTATTTTGGACGAAAATGAGTATTATGAAGCAATAGAAGGCATACTGTATGGTGCAGGCATCGTTGATTAAGCGCAGGTAAGATTTTTTCACGATTTTTCATTTAAAAAAAGTTTAAACAGGTTTTTCTCCAAACAACGTTTCTTGACGCCTTGTTGATAAAATCACCGTAATTAATGAACCGATCCTTATGAAATTTTTACCACATATTCTTTACAAACATAGCTATAGCGCATATCAAGAACTTTGTTAGATTTTGATTTTAACTGTTTTTTTTTGTTGCAAGAAAAGGGTGAAAAAACAGGTTTTTTTGTTGTTTTTGTTGTTTTTACGAAAATAAAAGATAGTTTTATATGCGCTATAGTCATTAACATACTGAATCTAAAACCGTTTGATTTTTTTGTTTCAGACAATCGATCTCCGCGATTTCATCAACAGCGCACACATATCTACTTTTTGAGGATATATACATATAATTCACCACCATTTTCACCTATAAAAAGTGTCTAAAATAAATTTGAAAAACATTTATTATGTATTGTAAGAGTGTATTTAAATAGCCTCACACTTTTCATATTAATATCTATAATATAAACCTCTAAAAAAAATCCATGAAAATAGCCTTTTTTCAGCGTTTAATATGGGTACTTTTTACCGTGATCTACAAAGCGGTAAAAAGATTAGCATCAAGACCGGTACTTAAAATCGAGAAATTAAGCTCTAAAGTTGAATCTCTTAACACGTGTTGGATAGGCATAATTCAGTTTCGCGATACCTTTCTTTACATTAAAAGCACAATTTTTTTCAGATTTTTTTGGAAAACTAGTATATTATACTAGAGATTATAAGGAATCGTATGCCATCATAAAAAATACGTGTACCGGCACTACTTTTAAAGATATACGTTATTGAAACTCGCAGTTGCACAAATTCTTAGCCCGCTTGCTGAAGCAAATATGGTGACTTGGCAACACCGCATTAACAATGCGCGCGTACGCTTACTTTTGATATTGCTTCCAGAGCTTTGTTTTTACGAGCAGCTGATTTTTGTGAAATAAAAAATCAATTTTTGTTGCGAAATTTATTAGACATCTTATTAGTATTTACAAACTGTCAATAATTCATAATATAACCTCTCTAACACCATATGCTTTCGAATCGATATGAGAAAGACAGGAAAGCGGTGTTGCCAAATCGCACAAATCGACGCAGAAGACACATTTTGTTACTTTTGCGCATAAACGGTGCTCAACTCATTCGGTCAGAAAGCTTAACAGTAATCCCACTACCTATGATAGAGTAGGATGAGCACATCTACGGGCAAGAGAACGTCCTAAAAAGGACAAAGAAATTTGACAAAATCGTAAAAACATTTATAACCTCCTTCCATCCTACTGTTTTAGTAAGGATCATATTTTCGCCTTCAGTTAATTCATCACAGTCCAATCCACTTATCAGGACATCTTTATTATCTTCTTTAATAGATTTTTCCAGCTACAACAGAAAAATGTTAAGGTTTTTATTCTGGTTAAAGGTATGCAAATTTGAGCGCCACTAGGGCGCGCGATATGATCCTCGCGTTTCGCGCTTAATATTATATTTTTCGATTCAAATTTATTTCTTGTAATTTGATATTGGAACTCAAGTCAATTTCATAATATTGTAACAATTTTGCATTTTAATGTTTTTTTCGTATTTCACACATTATGGTAAAAAAATTGAACTTCCAATTTTGTTTTGATCGAAAAAAGTTATGAGAATAATTAGTAGAGATTTATGAACACTATCAGAAACCAGTATTGGAATTTTGGATTTTTCCAAAAATTTTATTACAAAAACACAAAACATGCTCTCAAGAAGTGTGCCAAATTCCAATCCAATTCGATAATTCCATCGAGAGTTATCGTGACCACAGACACCGGATAGACAGACGACAGTCAGATACTTTCATAAATAACCGTTTTATCTGACCTAGAGGGTCTCAAAACGTAAAGAATTGGTGGAAATCCCGAAAGTAATTTTGCACATAAAACCAATACATTCTCATATGTTAAGAATGTAATAAAATATATTTGAAATTTAATTACTATAAAACCGAAGCTAGATCAGAATAAATTATAAAAGAACTTTTCCTAACAAAAAAAATGTAAAGAAATTATTCCTATATTTTTAATGGCTCCCATCATTTCTAAAATTTTAAAAATATTAAAAATGAGATGATTTAACTTATGATTATAATTTGAATTCTACTTCAAATCAAAAGTTTATTCGGATATATTGTTCAATTTTCAAATGTCTTTATATAAAATGTGGTTCACGTCATACTAATTCAGAACTATGTATTTTTAACTTACAGTTATAACTGCAATCTTCGATAAAATCTCATTGAAAGATTCTTTTTTGGTTTCGTCGTTTCTTTCTGCATCTATCGAACCAACTTCATAGGGCTTGAGATTTTCAGGGAAAGAAGGATCACCAACCATAACTCTGAGTACTTTATAATTAAATGGGATAAATTCATACAAAAATCTGGCTGGAGCTAAGGCGTGCTGCTCAGAGAAGATAGAAACGCCAACCAGGAAATCAGCATTCTTTCTCACATGGGCTAAGGCGGTCTTAAAATCGGGTTTATTTTCTACTGTTTCAGATTTCTCGGATTGTTTAGATAGCTCTATTGAACTATATCCTGTATGAAAAATATAATTAGAAAATGTTCATAAAATAACTTCAATTTTGCACTGTTTCAAGTTTTTGTGATTTTCGTTTGATGAACTTTGATGCGTTTTTAAAATGTTGATCCCTTGAATCCAAAAATTTAAGCTTCTTTTTCGAAAATTGGTTCTTTAATTGTTGATTAAAATTTGATATAAACAAATCAAAATGAATCTTTTTTTATGCCCACTATTTTCTCTTATATTTTGGTTCATTTTATAGCAAAAATTTGTCTTTTGCTTTTTTTTTCGTAAAATTAATCGTTTACAAGTTCTGAATTACCAAACTTACAAAAAAGTGAAAATTTTTAGTTGCGAGCTTCAGTTGCAAAAGAAAATTTTTTTATTTTAGTTTTATTTCCGGGATTCAATAATAAAAGTGTGTTCTACCTTTTGGAACAAGTTCTTGACGAATGCATATTGCAAAATGATCTGTTTTGTTGCTTGAAAAACAATTCCCTTCTTTTTCAAATAATATAACAAAAAAATATAATTTTTCAATATGCGATTTATTGCAAATGGTAGAGCACACCTTCATCACTAAATTCTGGAAATAAAATTCGAAAGTAAACAATTGATTTGTTTGCAATTGAAGCTTTAAAACTGAAAATTTTCACTTTTTCAAAAGTTCAAAAATGCATAACTTGTAGACGGTTGATTTTACCAACAAAAAAAAAAGCAGAAGACAACTATTCGTCATAACAGAAGCTAAAATATCAGAATAAATAGTGTGGGAATAAACAGAAATTAATTTTAATTTGTCCATAAAAAAAGTTGATTAAGAATTAAGAGACAAATTTTTCGAAAAAGTACCCTAAATTTTTGGATTTCACCAAGGTTCACGGAGTTAACTCATATTTATAGGAATCTATGTAGGATCCCATCTCGAAATTGTCAGTGTAGGAACTCATCGATTTCAAAAATTTTATTTTCAACTATTCAAAAGTTATATTTGGAAAAATTCTAAGTTTTTAAGATCTCATTGGATTAATTCCATATTCTTTACGTTATAATTTCAAAAATGTACAATAAATTTTCAATTCTACACGGAAAACGAACTCGGCACTTTGCTCGCTCGCGACAGTGGCGTCACGCGCCCAGAGTGTGTGTGCGTCTAACTGCCACACTTTGGCCGAACGGCGGCACCACTTGGGAGATCACGCGCCAATAGTTAGCGGCAGGAAATCTGCCAAACTGAAAGAAGCCAACGGCAGATTTCCTGCTGGTAGTTATGGGCGCGTGACGCCACTGTCGCGGGCGAGCAAACTGCCGAGTTCCTTTTCCGTGTAAGAAAATCGTATTTTTAAATTTTGCGTCGAATGAGCTTTATTTGATTCTTTCATGATAAAGTGAGACCGAGTTAGCATGTGAGAAAGACAGACCTAATTTCGAATTCTTGCAAATTTCCATTTTTCAACGTTAGCTCTCTGCATGCTCCAGGCAAGTAATGGGAAAACATTGAAATCCATAATGGGTTTCCCAATAAGGGTGATATGTTTTGAAATTGAAAAAAAAACACTGAATATTCATTCGGAATTGATCGAAATCTTTTTTATTATATTGGATATTCTATGCCATTTATGATTTAAACAATATATCGGCCAAATGTCCCCCGAGACTCTTCTTGCAAACCCGAATGCGTTCAAGCCAATTTTCGATGACTTTGTGGAGCATTTCTGGTGGTATGGCTGCTATAGCGGCTCGGATATTGGTTTCAAGCTCTCCAATTGTCTTTGGTTTATTGGCATAAACCTTAGATTTAACGTATCCCCAAAGGAAATAATCCAGAGGCGTTAAATCGCAAGATCTTGGCGGCCAATTGAAAGGGCCATTTCTTGAGATAATCGATTCTCCAAACTTTCCTCGCAATAAATCTATTGTTTGGCCAGCAGTATGGCAAGTTGCGCCGTCTTGTTGAAAGTAAAGGTCCTCTGCATCAATATCATCATATTCCGGAAAGAAAAAATCGGTTAACATGGCCCGATATCGCTCTCCATTCACAGTTACGGTTCGGTTCTCGGCGTTTTTGAAAAAATGGTCCGATGATGCCACCATACCATAAACCACACCAAACGGTTAGTTTCTCGGGATATAATGGAGATGAATGAATGACCTGAGGGTTTTCCTTACACCAATAACGACAATTTTGCTTGTTTACAAAGCCGTTGAGCCAAAAATGCGTCTCATCAGAAAAGATGATTTTTTGATGAAAATTGGGATGATTTTCAATTGATTCCAGAGCCCAATCCGCGAACTCCCGACGCAAACGATGGTCATTAGGCTTCAGTTCTTGGGCCAGAATCATCTTATAGGGATGCAGGCCAAGATCCAATCGCAAAATACGCCAGGTAGTCATCCTGGACAGGCCCAATTCCTGAGATCGGCGTGGCACGGACAATTCACGGTTTTCCTCGATACTGGCCTGTACGGCGGCTATATTCTGTGTAGAACGTGCGGTACGCATACGATTTTTAGGCTTAGTATCCAATAGAGTAAATTCACTCTCCAACTTATCGATTATTCGACGAATTGAGAGCGCGGATGGAGCAGAATGACGACACCATATTTTGCACGATATGCTCTTTGAACACCGACAAAACTTCTCGAATTTTGATAAAATAATTGGACAATTTCCAAACGTTGTGGAAGCGTGAAACTACTCATGATTAAATGGCAAACCTTACTGATGACAACTGACAGCAGACGTCAAAAATTTCAGTTCAAATGAGTCCGATAGGGACATTCAAAATCATATCACCCCTATTGGGAAACCCTGTAAGTGATCACATGCGTGGGTGTGTCTATTTTAGTTCTAACGCAAAATAAGCATATTCTTTTCGGGATATAATTTTTTAACAATTCAAATAATCTGAACCTATAACTAATGTACAGTGTGACTAATCCAAGTGACGCATATCCTAGACAGCTTAGGTATTCCATGATTGATTCCGTCGTTGTCTTGATTCGCCTATGCTGAACTATAGAGTTTAGCATGTTTACCGTATCGTCTAAACTCAACCTGGCCTGCTGTAATTCGACGTTATCAATTATTTTGGGTAATTGAATGAGCCTATTTTCGAGACTAGCTAAATCGATGGCAGAATATTGAATGTCGTACGTGACGTTGAAATACTCAAAAGTGTTATACTTAATTGTGTTTCCAAGATAGAGTAAGTCGTAATTGTTGTAAAGATTACAATTGTTTCCTAATAAGAGTGATAGTTCAGAGATCTTTTCTTGTTTGATGTTATTTTCGCAAGCTAAATCTAGGTCTAATTCCTTTAAAGGGATAACGATGTAGCCGTTTGTTATAGGTATAAACGTTTCTCTGTGAAGCAAGAAGGGTGATTTTTTACATTTATTATTGACGTACCGCTTGAATAGGTCTGCTTCGCAGGTTTCGCTGTCTAATAATTTTATACTAGGTTGGTTTCTGGAACGAATTTTGTACTCGAAAATCTCTTTACAATTACTTACTGTCTCTTTGCCTGTTGGTACATAGGAGTCTCTGTATTTTATAACATAGTCATGGTCTGGTATTATAGATAAGTAAACATTCTGTACATGATGGGGGATGGGAATTAGTCCCTGGATTTGTCCCTCTTCTTTCTCTATAATCGGCATACTGACAACGAAGGTAAACAATCCTTTAATGTTTGCTACGGAAAGTTGACTAATGTCGATGATGTGCTGATAGTTTCTTTCTTCGGCGTCGAAGTGATATCTCGTTCTTTGTCTTTCTTCGAACTCTCGGATAGTTTCCTTCAGGATCACCCACAGACGGAACACAGCCTACCCAAATGCATAGTCGCACAACTCTCCTCCGCTAAACGCAACAGCTCCACCGCTAGGGGCAGCATCTGCGCCAAATGTTTTTCCGTGTATACGTATGAAGTTTAATGAAACTAAATTTTGAAATATATATTCAAAAATTGCATTAATATAAAAAGGAAACTTGTGTAATAACATTTAAAAGAAGGAACTTTTATTTTCTGTGTTGTATATTTTCAATATATGGATTTTACAATTGCGAATTCCAAATTATTATTGTACCTAAGAAAGTTATGTAAAATCTAAGCCCTATGTAGATTTTTTATATTTTACGTTATAAAGTTATCAAGACTTTTGCTGTTAAAATTTTTGTAAAATCAATTTAATTTAAAAAGCCTAAGTACAATATAAAGAAGTTATTATAAATGGATTAAGTTTTAAATTATATATTTGATATTGTGAATCAAAACGAATATTCCCTTAGAAGAGACTGATAAATCTTTAACCCTATGAAATATATTCCACATTTGAAAGTGTATGTATCTTTGTATCAACTATGACAAAGAAATCAAAGAAATAATTTATTTGAGAGGCATTTCTTCAATACAAAGAAATATTTCTTTGCTTATGAATGTGAGCGAATTAACTCGATGAAATCATGTCTTTGAAACTAAATACCTAGTTTATTTGAATCTTGTTTCCGCACTCAAAGAAATATTTATTTCATTCAATAAGTTCTATTTTTTGAATTCAACAAGACGCATTTGAATCAAATAATTTATCCATGGATGAATCATGCTTTAGGTTTAGTTGAACCAAGGAAATATTAATTCAATTAAGGCATTCATTAAATAATTTAGGAAGATATTTATGCGATTCAAAGAATTGATACATGAATATCAATGAAACGTTTCTTTATATAAATAAAATATTGTGTTTAGATAAATATTTATTTCTTTAGTGGGAAGAAATGTTTTTTGTGAGTAGTAGAATGAAAGAATTCTTACAAAAAAGAACAATTATTTCAAAGAAAACGATATTTTGTTGCAATAACTGCAAGTACGTTCAGTTATAATAAATAATTTCTTTCATATAAATGTTTGGCATAATTGTTACGATTGTAAATATTTTTGAAATCGCAACATATTTTGTAGAATTAAATGTACACTATGGTGGGACGAATATTTATTTGGAATGATACCCCGTGTAGAAATCGAATCCGGAAACTGATCGAAATCCAGAGGGATAGCCCTAGTTGTAACCGGGAAACGGTCGGGCTATCCGACCAAGAACCCGCCAGAAACGTCACGCTGGTTTAGTTATGTTCCCAACATGAAGGCTGGTCAAAAACCAGCCGGGTTACCCGGGCTTTTCTGGCTGTTTTTTAGGGGAGTTCTTAGTAGCATTAAAGTTTCACTTAATTCATAATTGAACTCATCACCACTGTATTCTTCCTCAATTTTACGAACTCATCTGTGTTTCTTAGCGCGGATACGATTTTGCTCACGCATACAAAAGAATTCACGTTGTAGGAATTATGGGTTATATTATTATAGATATATTTTTGTACTTGCGCAGATAGTGCATAGCCTATTTGCGTGAAATTTGAATAATAACACAATATATATTCGAATATTTTGACAGATCCTTACTGAAAATTCCTGTATAGGTTCGCATACAGATTCCTATATGTCCTACCTATAGAATTACCTTGTAGAGAATGACATAAGTTATATATAGAACCTTTTATAGTATATATGAACTTGGGCATTCTGAGAGTTAAGGGCATGTGATACTTGGTAAATTTACAGCAAATTTTATTGATTTTGAGTTTCTACACGTTTGTGTCCAAAACACATAGGATTCTGATTTCAAAATTTGGGAAATGGTAGAAAGGATAAAAATAGACGTAGATAGATAACTTTGTACACAATCCACAGGGGCACACGCGTAATCCACAAGCCTTTCTTCAAGAAGAGAAAAGTAACGGCACGTTTCACTGTTCTGTCAAGGATCCCTCTCGTTGCCAAGTGTGAAATGTGACTGAATTTCCCCTATTTTGAGCAAAAACCTAAAGGGAAGTCCCATAACTAAATATCCCAACCGAACATCGTGGGAGAGGGTAATTAATTTTTATACTTGCTTGACGTTAACCTTAAAGGTCAGCGCAGAGCCTACTAAGATAAGTAAAAGAAAACAAACGAGAAAGACCGCGCTTTCGCTTAATGGTTAAAAGCACCCGAACACATGCCCTTAAGGAAAACTACTTCGTAACATCTTTGAAAATTTAAAAAAATGTTTAAACATCATATAGGTTCACCCTAGCAAAAGTTTCGGATTGAAATTAATTCCGAATCAATCCGCACTATACCGAACCATTCCGGAATCTGATTCCGAACTAAACCAAGTCATTCTAAATGACTCCAAAGCAAACTTTCAATCCAAATCAACCCGAAGCCAATTCAGAATCAATCCGAATAAATCCGGTCAATTTTGGATTTATTGGGATCCATTCGGATTGAAAGTTTGGACTCATTCGGATTCGTCCGATTTATTTGGATTAAGAGTTCGGATTGATTTTAAATGGGCCTCTGATTAATATGGATTGAAATTGGCTTTGGATTTTTTCGGAATAACTCGGATTGGTTCAGAAACAGATTTCTGAATGGATCGCATTGGTATGATATAAAATCCGCATCTTAGACTTTCGTCAAGGTACTTGACTAGTGCCCGACTAGTTGCCGGTCAGTTTCTAACAATGAACTTCATCCTGGGTTTATTCTGCCGGTTCCCGACTTGACCCGGTCCGGTTACGAGTCTATCCGGATGATCCCCACCCAGATCCCAGCCATGCAATATAGCCCGAGTTTGCCCGACAGGGATCCGGACAGAAATCTCTTTGTAATGGGGCTAACTGGGGCAATTTCCACACGGGACATTTCAAATTGATAATGAGAGCGAATGTTTCTTAGAACAAGAATGGTAAATTTTTAATTATATAGAAAATATGTTTCAAGTTCAAAAAATATGTAATCATTACAACTATGCCAAACGTTTGAATGGAATAGACAAATTTTTTAAACGAAAAATAAAGGGTTTTCCAATAGGGACATATCAATTTTATCTATGAATAAAACACAGAAATATTTGAGATATTGAGTTCAAATTTATTGTGGGTGTAGTGCAAGCATTACATTTTAGGAATGAAATTCGATATCGGCCATATGACCACCACGAGCCCGTTTACAGCGGTCGATTCTTTGGACCCAATTTTCCACCACTCTGGCACACATTTCGACCGGAACGTTGGCAATTTCGCGTTGGATGTTGTCTTTGAGGTAGTCTAAAGTTGCTGGCTTGTTGGCATAAACCAGTGGCTTGGTATGGCCCCACAAAAAGAAATCCAATGGCGTTAATCGCATGAACGAGGCGGCCATTCGACCGGACCATTTCTCGAGATAACACGTTCACCGAATTTGCCTTTCAATAAATCGATTGTGACGCGTGCTGTGTGGCTAGTGGCACCGTCTTGTTGAAACCACATATCGTTGATGTCAAGTTCATCCAATTCTGGCCACAAATAATAATTTAGAAAAATTTGTATATAGTTCATGATATATCCATGGCCAAATTGGCGTAAATAGATTCTGTGAGAAAAGTTTTGTGGAACCTCCGTAGCTCAGATGATAGAGCATTCGACCGGCAATCGAAAGGTCCTGGGCTCGATACCCAGCGAAGTGGAAGCTTTCCTTTTTTCACAGAAAAAATTGCTTAAATTATTTTATGTTGATAATGTAGGCGGATATTTCTTATGGGAAATCTAATAAACATTTAATTCTACAAAATATGTTGCGAGTTCAAAAATATTGACAATCGTAACAATTATGCCAAACATTTATATGGAAGAAATTATTTATTTTAACTGAACGTACTTGCAGTTATTGCACCAAAATATCGTTTTCTTTGAAACAAGTGTTCTTTTTCGTATGAATTCTTTCATTCTACTACTCACAAAAGACATTTATTTCAACTAAAGAAATAAATATTTATGTAAACACAATATTTTATTCATCAAAAGAAGCGTTTCATTGATATACATGTATCAACTCTTTAAATCGCATAAATATCTTCCTAAATTAATCAATGAATGCCTCAATTAAATTAATATTTCCTTGATTCAACGAAAGCTAAAGCTTGATTCGTCCACGGATAAATTAATTTATTCAAATGCGTCCTCCTGAATTCAAAAAATGGGACTTATTGAATCAAATAATATTTCTTTGAGTGCGAAAAGAAGATTCAAATAAACTAGGTACTTAGTTTCAAAGATATGATTCCATTGAGTTAATTCGCTCACATTCATAAGCAAAGAATTATTCCCTTGTATTAAAGAAAAGCCTCTCAATAAATTATTTATTTTATATAAACCATTATTATTATTATTCCAAAAAATATTTAATTTAATTGGGTAACGAATTGTTTGATATAAAAAAATGGAATCTATTAAATACATTTTTTGGAATTAAGAATCTTTTTTCTCAGTATACATATTTATAATTTATTAAAACTCGTTCGTGTATCAGTTAGAAAACTTCTTCAAAGTTTTCACCAACAATGGTTTATTTATTATTTCGATCCATATGCAGAATCATATACGCGAGAAAAATTATACAAAGAAACATATGTGTTCCTCTAAGTTAAAATTATCTTTATGAATTCTAAGTAACACGTGCGAAATTTAATGTGTCAAAAAATCTAATCTTTTTTCTCTTCTATAAATACATAGTCTAAAAAATAAAAATGGTGATAAATTGCAATAAATATTATTGGAATATAACTTTTCACGACGCCCCTTCTGAAAGACGAACTTGAATCATTTGTGTAGCGCACTCTATTTTCGTCCCGCATCGTCATCTATTGTACTTTTTGCCTTAGGCCAGATAAGTAGAGCAACGTCATCTATTTTTCTGCCCTAGGGCAGAAAGTAGATGCTGTAGCGGGACCGGTGTAAAGAATAGCCTGCATTAGTTATTTTTCAAAATTACTAATTTGGAGAATATTTGAAAACTTGAAATTTTTTTAGGAATTTTGCACATTTTTTTTTTTAATTATGAAATTGTTTGGAAATTTTACAAGATTTTTTAAAATCGCTGCCTGTCCCCCTTTAGCACGTAATCTACTAATTTATTTTACTGTTGAATATTATAAAATATTACGTCTTTCTATTAGCGGGTCAAAAAGTGAACTTTTTTTGCCCACTGCGGGGGGAAAAAATTCATTTTCTGACCCACAAGTAGAAAAAATCGTATGCAACACGAGAGAAACATTTATTTTACTAGTATGATGATGAAAATGAAATTAATTACACTGTACTGGCAGAGCATGTCAATCCCATGGAGCGTCGAATAAAAATTAAGCTCGAAGAACAAGAATCTTAAGAAAGAGATCCAATACAATAACGGAGGCACAGACGCATGCCATAGAGACAGAAATGTGGTTAAAAAAAAGTCAACCTGCACGAACACAATTAGTCACGAGACCTGTACTGAAATACCTACCAAGGCCGCAAGCAGTGCCACGATCTCACGCTAACACTAACGGAATAAGAACACCTAATCATTCACTACCACTAGCAGACAGAGTAAAAATGATTTTTTATAAATGTGGCAAGACAGGTCATTTTGCAAACCAATGTCACGTTAGACAGGGTTTTCAACCCGGCCTGAACGTCAAAAGACCCCACAACCAGTGAGAATGGTGCAAGAGGAAAACACGGATGCATTACAAATGACACTGGAAGAAGTACAGGAACAAATAGAGTACGAGGAATCAGCAGAATATCAGCCGTATGCGGACGACTCCGGTCCATACGAGCAAGAAGAAGAATAGGAGAATACAGACTACTGGTCGACTCAGGAGCAGCAATAAATTTAATTAAGAAGAAAGTGATTGCCATTGACGATAAAAGGCAAAAATACATTAAAAAATTTATTATGGGTATAGACGAACACATCTCTACAGAAACAGTTAATTTAACATTTTTTGGACAATCACATATTTTTCATATTGTACCTGACAATTTCCCACTTCCGGAAGAAGGAATAATAGGAATAAAATTCTTTTCTAAATATCGACGTTATGCAATGACATCAGAATTTTTGATACTCCACAACATAAAATTACCGCTCCACGAAGACGGAGAATTTATCCCTGTAAAGACAAAAAAAGTATTTAGAATAGCAACGACTGATCAAAATCAGGATGTACTTGCATTAGATCAAGAAAAAATCCCAGACGGAATTTATAGAATTCAGAACAACGAGATTTCTGTGCCCACTACCAATTACTGTATAGAACCTAAACCAATAAACACCAGAATTAAGTATGAACAAATACTAACTATTAATTCCCGAGACGTGAATTCACTCAAAAAGGTGGGCGAACTATGGAATTGATTACAGGAAATTTTTAAACTATCGAAACTGGATCATTTAGAGGAACATCAGAAAGATATTATACAAAGATTGATTACAAAATACCAAGAAGTATTCTCTTTGGACACCAAACCACTCCCACTCACAAACCTAACACAACGTGAAATTGTTCTGAAATCAGGAAGAATCATTAATTTAAGGTCACATCAACTGCCGGAAAAACACCGAGAATATTCGCTCCAGGAAACAGAGAAACTTTTACGAAAAGGAATTATAAGAGAATCCCTATCACCATTTAACTCCCCACTGTGGATAGTACCTTAAAAAGGTAATAAATTACGAATGGTCATTGATTACCGCAAAATCAATGAAGATACGGATCAAGATGCCTATCCGTTACTCGTAATAGAAGATATATTGGATCATCTCGGTAGAGCAAAATTCTTTTCAGCTTTTGATCTTTCAGCAGGATTCCACCAAATCCCAATGAAGGAAAGATACAAGAAGTACATAGCCTTTTCTACATCTCAGGGACATTTTAAATACAACAGAATGCCTTTCGGATTAAAGAATACTCCAGCTACATTTCAACGGATGATGGACAATACATTTAGAGGATTAATAGGCACAAGATGCTTTGCATATATAGATGACATAGTAATTTTTGGCGAAACTATTCATAAACATAACGAAAATTTAGAAGCGGTTTTGGAAAGAATGAAAACCTTAGGACTACGTCTAGAACCCAGCAAATCCGAATACCTTAAACCAGAATTAGAATATTTAGGACATGTAATTACTAAGGATGGAGTAAAACCCAACCCAGAGAAATTAAGTGCAGTACAGAACTTTAAGCAACTAAAAACAGTAAAGGACGTACAATCCTTTTTAGGACTCGCAGGATACTATAGAAAATTTATAAAAAACTTTTCAAGCATTTCAAGACCACTTACTAAGCTAACTCAAAAAGATACAATATTCGACTGGACATTAAACTGCGAAATAGCATTCTACGACTTGAAAAATGCATTAATATCAGCACCAGTGTTAAGGTTTCCGAATTTTAAAGAACAATTCACCTTAACAACTGACGCCTCAAATCAAGGCTTAGGAGCAGTTCTTAGTCAAAATGGACACCCATGCTTATTCATCTCAAGAACTCTCAACAAAGCGGAAGAAAGATTCAGTACCTCAGAAAAAGAGCTTTTAGCTATAGTATGGGCTGTGAAGCGTTTGAGACAGTATCTCCTTGGTAACAAATTCAAAATCCAAACGGATCACAGAGCTTTGGTCTGGCTCCATAACGTCAAGGATCCTTGCTCAAGATTGCTACGATGGCGATTGAAAATGGAGAAATACGATTGCGACATCGAATACGTAAAAGGAAAAGAAAACAAAGTTGCAGACTGTTTATCCCGACTTTTCCCTATAACATCTGATATTTCAAAACAAGCAGGAATATCCGATGCGAAAGATGGAACTGCGGAATTAAAAACACTACCACAGAAAATCGAAATTTTCGGTACCCCAGTTATAACAGAAGATAGGGTACTAAAAGGAGAGGAAAAGATCAATTTACCACCAAGAAGGATTAGAGAACCTTCGGAGGAAATAGAGAACAAATCTACAGACGACATGACAACCGAAAAACTTGACATGCATACGGAATTTATAAATTGGAGACTGCAACCCACCTTCGGCAAAGTTAAGACAAAACCTAACACGATAGGAAAGTTATGGAAGGAAATAAAAAAGGAGGAAATGCCCGACTATGATGAAGAAGATTGTCTCATAAAATTAAGCTGGATTATAGAGGAAATTAACAGCAAAAAATTAACCATCATAAGGCTTTTTTTCGGAGACCCACTATTTACCCCACTGCAAAAGGAAATACTTAAGGAAATGGTGCAATTTCTCTCAAATTATTACCCTCACCTGAATTTCCACTTATGTTTCACGCCTACCAGAGAATTGACAAAAGAAGAAAAGCAAGCTATAATCAAAGAAGCACACTCCACTCATCTTGGGGAAAATAACACGCTGGAAAAGGCTAAGACCATCGACTTATGGCTCTGAATGGACAATGAAATAAAAAAATACGTGCAGTCTTGCCCCATTTGCCAACTACAGAAAACAACGATTATAAAGAATCAAGCGAAGAGCATATTACCTGATATACCTTTAGCACCTAACGGAAAATTGGCACTAGATATCCTTGGGCCACTCCCCGAAACACAAAAAGGAAATCGTTACATACTCAGTATGCAAGATAGACTAACAAGATATACAGTTCTCGTACCTTTGCACAATGAATCAACGAATTCAATAATAGAAGCCTTAATCGATCACTACATTTATACTTTCGGAGCACCTAAGACCATACTTTCTGACCAAGGATCAAACTTCTTATCGGAATTAATGACACAATTTGAAAACGCATTGAAAATTCGGCATATTAAAACAACTGCATTCCACCCGCAATCAAACGGGAACATCGAAAGAATGCACTCTACACTAGTAAACCTGATCAAGACTAGTATTGCCGAAAATAATAAACAATGGGACGAAAACTTAAAATACATCAATTTCGTCATCAACACTACTGCAAATCAAACGACTGGACATTCTCCCTATGAATTAACATTCAATGGTCAACACCTCACCTAACCTAACTTATCAGGACCTGATAAGGAAATAGAAGAAAAAACACGAAGAGATCATATCCAAAACCCGAGAGAGAATCCAGGTAGAAATGGAAAAGACAAAAAGGAGACTCAACGAAAATATAACTAGAAAACATGCAATATATACAGCAGGAGATCTTGTCAAATCAATTAACAACACTAAGGAAAATAAATTAGAACCTGCCTGGAAAGGTCCTTTTGAAGTTATAGATTACATCGACAATAACAATCTAAGAATTAGAAATAAAGATAAGATCATTCGAATACACATACCAGGTGTACAAGTATGAAACCGGTAATGACATACACTACCGGTCAGAATTGTGGGACCACCTGTTTTTCGATGGTTGCTTAAATTATCTTAATTTCAATTTTGTGAGTGATGAAATTTGCACTCTTAATAATGTGAAAGCCATCAAAATTATCTTCAAAATTAGTCTGGAATGAAGTCGTTTCGTGAAATTTTGAAGGAGTTATTGCAAAAGAAGTCCAAATTTCAATGTTATCTAAAATTTTAAATAACTTTCTTAAAAATAAACATTTTATAATATTCTTAGGCTCATTTCAAAGCTAAGATTCTACAGAATTGCAGTAAATTGTCATTATAAATCTATAATTTTTTTCTTGCATAATGCAAAGAGTTGAAATTGTAACAAAAAAGTAGGGAAATTTCGAAAACATTTCATCTGTAGGTAAATCATAATAAAGATCATATTAATATATATTTTAAGGGGATTCGATAAAAAATTCATGATTATATGTTTTATATATCTTATAAAAATGTTTTTCTCAGCAAAAGCAATATTGGAATTTTTCAAACTTTTTTATTTGAACTTTAACCTTGAGCAGTATGTAAGAAAAAAATTACACATCAATTCCAAGAATTCTATTCGATTTTATAGAAATTTAGCTTTAAAATTAGTCCATGAACATTAAAAAATGTTGATTATTTCGAAAGTTATTTAAAATTTAAGAAAGCATTGAAATTTTGACTTTTTCTGCAATAACTTTTTCACAAATTAACAAAACGAATTCATGCTGTGCTCATTTTATGAAGAATTTTGATATCTTTGAATTTAATTAATAGAACAAATTTTTTCACTCACATAATTCAAATTAGGATAATTCAAGCAATTATCGAAAAACAGGTGGTCCCACAATTCTGACCGGTACTGTATATGTGTCGCTAGGTAAAACTATACGCTCTGTCAAACCAAATCATTGACGCCATTTCTTCGCATTAAGTTCTGTCAACAATATTCAGTTCATAAACAATCAAGTTTCATACAACAACTAATTTTTTTTCGCTAGTAAAAATGTCGATTTTTGTGCCTTCAAACTACGATTCGCGGACATCATTGATTTTCTGTTACCAATTGAAGAAATCTGCTTTGGAAGCCCATCGAATGCTTGTGGAAGCTTACGGCTAGCATGCTCTAGGCAAAACACAGTGCAACGAGTGGTTCAATAAGTTTAAAAGTGGCGATTTCGATGTGAGAAACGAAGAACGTGGAAAACCACCGAAAAAGTTTGAAGATGCCGAATTGCAAGCATTATTGGATGAAGATGATGGTCAAACGCTACCAACAACAATTGGCCGATTTGAATCGTGCTTTGCGCCAAAAACGTCAAGAATATCAAACTAGGCAACACAAAGTGATTTTTCTTGATGACAATGCACCAGCACATCGAACAAAAAAGACTCGGGAATTGGTAAATTCGTACAGCTGGGAAGCCCTTCCCCATGCGGCTTATTCACCAGACTTGGCTCCATCTGACTACCACTTATTTTCATCAATGGGGCACGCACTTGCTGAACAGCGCTTCGATTCGTACGAAAATGTGAAAAAATGGCTCGATGACTGGTTTGACTCAAAAAACGAACAATTTTTTTGACGAGGCATACACAAATTGCCAGAGAGTTGGGAAAAATGTGTGGCTAGCAATGGCCATTACTTTGAAGATTGAATATATAACCATTTTTATTAAATAAACGTGTATTTTCTCAAAAAAATTACCGGTTTCATACTTGTACACCTGGTAGACCAATGTATGCCGTATTTTTCAGAAGCTGATACAGATGATAACCCTGCGAGCAGTAGCTATGATTAGTCAGGCGAATTATACTCTGACGTCTCTTAAAGGGAATGTTTATATAGAAGAACAGTCAAAGGTTCACCTTTACCACGAATGCATGCATGCAATAACGAATGTCCACCTATGTATGATGTACATCTAGTTAGGAATCGATTCAATAGATTAAGATACAAAAATACCATCCTCATGAAGCTCTTAGGAAAACAAAAAACCAGGCAACGAAGAGCATTAGTCAACTTCGTCGGAGATATTTCAAAAACATTATTTGGAACCCTCAACGAAAATGATTTGAGTCAAATAAATGCTGAATTTTATAAAGTTTACAGTGACAATAAGAATATAGCTACCGTGTTGTCAAACCACACAAAAATTCTTAAACTCATCTTGGATTCCTCATCAGTCAATCACAAAGAGCTACTAAACAATCTTAATAGCGAGCGACAACTAGCTGGAAATCTGAGCATAGGAGTGAACGCTATATCCAGAGACAGCTTTGTTAACAGCAAGTTGGTAATAGCCGTAATTATGATAGACGAAACCAACGAAGATATCGACACGGCAATTGATTCTATCAATGACGGCAAACATGGAGTAGTACGCCCACAATTGCTCACACCAAAGATCCTGAAGGAAACTATCCACGAGTTCGAAGAAAGACAAAGAACGATATATCACTTCGACGCCGAAGAAAGCAACTAACAGTAATTGCAAAGAGATTTCCGAGTAAGAAATTTTTTCCAGAAACCAACCTAGTATCAAATTATTAGACAGCGAAACCTGCGAAGCAACCCTATTCAAGCGGTACGTCAATAATAAATGTAAAAAATCACCCTTCTTGCTTCACAGAGAAACGTTTATACCTATAACAAACGGCTACATCGTTATCCCTTTAAAGGAATTAGACCTAGATTTAGCTTGCGAAAATAACATCAAACAAGAAAAGATCTCTGAACTATCACTCTTATTAGGAAACAATTGTAATCTTTACAACAATTACGACTTACTCTATCTTGGAAACACAATTAAGTATAACACTTTTGAGTATTTCAACGTCACGTACGACATTCAATATTCTGCCATCGATTTAGCTAGTCTCGAAAATAGGCTCATTCAATTACCCAAAATAATTGATAACGTCGAATTACAGCAGGCCAGGTTGAGTTTAGACGATACGGTAAACATGCTAAACTCTATAGTTCAGCATAGGCGAATCAAGACAACGACGGAATCAATCATGGAATACCTAAGCTGTCTAGGATATGCGTCACTTGGATTAGTCACACTGTACATTAGTTATAGGTTCAGATTATTTGAATTGTTAAAAAATTATATCCCGAAAAGAATATGCTTATTTTGCGTTAGAACTAAAATAGACACACCCACGCATGTGATCACTTACAACGCGAGCGTTCAGCCTTTGCTAACTGAACCACCCAAAAATAGACGTATCAAAATTTAGGGACTAAATTCATTTTAAACAGGGAAATGTTATGCCTAACGGTAAAATACTCCTTTTATTAGCACTCGAGGCCTATATAATATAGGGCGCAGGGCCCGCTCCTCAGTTCTTGTCTGACCAATAAAGTTATAACCACTGAGCTTTCTAAACAAACGACTCAGCAATATTCTTAAAACCCCATCCTTCGATATTACGCATAACAATATGTATTTCATTTTTCAAATATCTATGGGGATTTTCAATAGGTCAAATATATTGGAAATCGCGAAGTCGGGATAAAGTAGGTTAAACTTCACTATTTTTATACTCACGATAAGAATAAGTAATCAACTGTTTGAGAAATGTTGATGAATTATTTTTCTCGACCAGCATGTCGCACCCGTAAGACCTTTTCGGAATATGAATACGAGATCCCAAAAACTAATTCCAAGATAACTTATACAGTTTTACAAAAATTCAAATACTTACCTATTTTATTGAATGAAGTACTCAATAGGATAAAAAAAATAATTTTTTCAGCAGACATATTGACAAACTTGAAATATTATTAATTATTATTTATAATTATTTATAATTATTATGAATTTAAAATACGTGGCGTTAGATTTGCGAGAGCTTGTATACTCGCTAGAAGCCTGCAAATCTGCAAAACCTTAACAACAAAAGAAACATTTGCATATCTTAATGAGATTTTAAAAATCCTCAGGGATAATTGAAACTTATTGATATTCTTAATATGGATTTACTTATCCCAAAGTTACTTCGACTTTGAGGAATACACTTGAATTATTCTTTAAAATTAAAAGGAAGAATATACATTTTATCAAAAAATGTATGAATAGAAAATTTGTGGACCTGATTTAAGCATTATATCAATTGTAACTTTATTGTTTTATTACTTTTTCTACATTATTTATAATAATAATGATTTAAATAATTAAAGTGCATTTTTGAAACATGCTATTATTTTTATTTCATGCTGAAAATACAAGTGCAGTTAGTAACTAAATAATAACTAATTTCAATAATCTCTTAGGTAGTGTGGAAATGAGTATTTATTTATGAGAATATTAAAGAACTTTAAAAATTATTAATAACATTAATAATTACTTCAATTAATTACTTACTTACTAACTGCACATGTATTTTTAGCATAAGATGGCAGTAATAGAATTTTCCAATATTAGAAGTCGATTATTGTGACTATCAATATTAAAAGGGTAAATACATGTAAAATTTTGAAAAAATTATCACTTTTTAAAAATTAAATGTTAGAATAGCCGTTTAACCTTTTAGCTGTGGGGGTGGTCGATATATCGCCCATTTACCAAAGAGGCACAAAATATTTAACGTTTTTAGGCAAAATTTGATGTTTTGCATACGTAAAAAATCGTTTTAAAATTCCTCGAAACATTGTTGACCTTTAAAATCGGTATTTCAAGGTCAAATTTCATTTCTAGTAGAAGCGAGGATTTCGCAGTGTTTCCCTACGTAATTTGATGGACTGAATACGAAAAAAATACTGAAAAAAGTCACTCAGGTATCCTTGACCTTGAAAATATACAGTCTAGGTCACATTTATTTTTTTGCATAAGCGCAAGTTGGAGATGGCTTTCTAGCGTCATTGATGCGCTAAAAATGGGAAAAACAGTAAAAAAAATCCTCACAGCATCTTTGACCTTGAATTAGCGATTTTCAAGGTGAAGGGTGTCTGCTGGAATTTTTTTCTATTGTATTTTTTTCATATTCATTTCCAGATCTATGTCGGAATTATTTCCGACTATATCTTTGGAAAAATTTACGACCCATTAGTATTTTAAGCCGTCCGACTATTTTCGGAAAAATTTTTCGCCGTGCATAATAATATTTTTATTCATTTATATACCGCTACAAAATCTTAATTTCAATCTTGCTGTAAAAAAGCTGTGGAGGAGGAATAAAAATAACATGAAAAACATGAAGTTGATATCAACTTCTCACTCTTGAATTACATTTTCACAATTTTGCATAAAATCTCCAATTTCCTTTTAATTATATTCCTCGCAACACATTTAAAGAACCTACGTATGCATGTATGTGCACTAACATCTGTATAAATATAATTAATGATTAAACGAAGTTACTATGTAAACTTCGGTCATAATTATATAAATTCCTAATGGGCAAACGATATTAGAAACGTTTATGTAAAATTCTACAAACGTTCCAGGAACGTCTCCATGTTCTATGCCCTACAAACATTCTTAGAACGTTTTTTTTAGCGCTGTAACGTGCGTTTACATTCTCGCACGTGTTCGATTAAAGCAATCGAGATATCGATAATTACATACCGTCTTTGATTTAACATATATAAAATGAATCTCCAATCCAGGATATTCCCCTGTAATAGTTCAATAACAAATTGCCAAAATACCCAAGTATTAGAAACTTTTATAAAGATTTTGAGAACGGTAAAGCTTTTTATATTATTTTACAGCCGTAAAGCATTCGGTTCGGCTTTAGAAATCCCTACACTGTAAAATTAGTTATAAGGTTTTTTTGTAAGTTTTATATTTATGACATGTACACTAGTTTAAGGACTGGACGGTTAAGGGAGTTACTCACCTACCCGCCTAGTCAAAATAGGGTTAAACACGCAGGTTGACTACAGTAGTACTTGATCTGGCAACGTCACATCTTGTTTGTTCGTGTGCGCACATGTGTACAGTCGCACATATGGTCACGTCAGTACCTAAGAAATGTTTTTCAGACATGAAATTATACAAGGAATTAAAAAGATGCACATCCGTCCAAATGAGGAAAAAAATGATTGCCTCTGACATCACGGTAGCTATTGTTATCGATGCATACAAAGACCATGGTTCTGATGGATTATCTCGTTTGTTTCGTGCTGATAAAAACGGGAAAATTCGTGTGACAAATAATAGGAAGATTAAAAATAAAATCTGTGATTATCTGAAAACAAAATACCAATTTACTTTAGTTTAGTTGGCATATATTTATTGCATATGCATCAAATATTCTAAATAATAATTAATGAACGATTGTGATGATAATAGATATGTATTGAAAAGTTGTTATATCGATTCAAGACTGTGAAAATAAGACAAATTTAGTATATCATTGAGAAAGATTTTACGTACTACGTATTATGATATGTATGTAAATAAAGTTGTTTGTATGTACTTAATTCGTTTATTTATCATACGAATAATTAATATGTTATATTTCATTCGGCCATTCCCGGTGAAGTGAAACCGTAAGCCATAATTTTTAATATTTTCATTTTGATAAATTGTAATAATTTTGCAATCAAATGGTACCTTATCTTAGTGGTAAGAAGAAGAATTTTAAAAAATTCCAAATTTGTATTGCTTTTCGCAGCTAATGGAATGATTCAGGAGATGGCGGGGTATGTACGCGTGTTCATACTATATAATGTTGGTAAGCTTACATTTTCTAGTATGGGACAAATATGACGATTAAGGTTACATACGCTTTGGTGTGATTATTGACATTGTGATTGTTCATAAAAACCGATAAATCGTAAGTTATTTATATGTTTTATAATATATTTGTTTAACCTATTTTCCGCGTAACCTCCGTTACCAAAAAACCAGAAAAGTTTCTATACTGGAGATAAAAAATGTTTTGACATTACAAAACTTCGTATATAAAGTACGTTTATCACATCTGTATTTTACGCTCTAGAGGACCATACGACGTAACCTCAATCTTCACTCTGTAACAAATAATAAATATCAGATGATCTTTCAGAACATGGCTCCAAAAACGAAAAAGGAGCTTATGGCAAAATACCGACAGAGACTAAAAGACGATAAAGAAAAATATGAAGAAGCCCTTCAACGCGATCGAGAACGTCAGCGAATTGCATATCAGAAGAAAAAAATTTCACTTGGACAGAAAAAAAGGAAGAATTGATGGAAAGAAATTGCCAGAAGCAATAGAAATTTCGAGATCGTAAAAAACAAAAAAATTGCAGTTAGATCCAGGTGCAAACTCTGTCGAAACTGCCAAACGTGGCACTTTCAAGTGCCCACAAACATTTGGGAAGGCTCTTCGAAAAGCAATTGCTTCACTTCCGCAAAGTCCGACAAAACGTCGAGCTGTTGTTCGAGAAATGATGAAGGAGACGCTACCAGAAGTTGTTTTGTTATATCCCGAGAATAAAGAATCAAAAAAAGCAGCTCTCCCAACGACGAAGTCAAACAAATAGTTCAGGAATTTTATTGCACTGATGCAATCAGCCGCCAAGCTCCTGGAAAGCATGACGTGAAGTCAGTTAAGGATCCAACAACAGGAAAGCGCGAGAGAATTGCAATACGCCACATGCTAATGAACATTATGGATGCATATTTTGAATTTACAAAGCAACATCCACAAGTAAAATGCTCAAAAACGCTCTTTTTCAAACATCGACCGCAATTCGTGTTACCTGCAGGCAAAACTCCATTTAACGTGTGTGTGTGTAAGAAACACCTCAATTTTTCGTTTCTTACTGAAGCGTTGTATGCTAATTGTGAGGGTTTTCCATATGACTACAAGATATTTTTGTCTCAAATGTGCTGCAATGTGGATGACGAAAATTGTATGTTGAACAATTGCTCAGGTTGTCAATTCGATTCTCAGGTTTTTCTTTCCACAGATATAAATTTGCAAGCATCAATACCGGTGCAACAATGGAAAAACGTCGACGGATTTTTGCAAGTTGTCGAAGAAAACATTTCAGTCATAGACGTGATTGCTCGGTTGAATAAGGAATTACCAAATTTTAAAAAACACTGCTTCATAAAAAAAGTTCAAAGCAATTATTTCGAAGCTTGCAAAAATTTGGCAGAAAACGAGGATGTTGTTGTTCAAATTGATTTTTCAGAGAACGCCACATTCTTGCTGCTCAGACATCGACTACTGAGCTTTATAAAATTAAAGTTTTTGAATAATAAAGAAATTTATTAAAAACTCTCTTTTATATTGATAATTACTCCTGCGGGGGTCAAAATATGTTGCTCTTATCGTACGCGTAACCTCTGTTACTATTAACCGTAACCTCCGTTATCATTTAAAAGTTTTTTTTTATGAGAAAAATAGACTTTTTTGTTTAAGACAAGTATTCTCCATAGCAACGCACACTTCATAAGTTCAGTTGAAAAACATAAACATTATATCTTTTCACAAATCGCAGAGCTTAATGGATTATAATTTGCATAAAACAAAAAAAACCGTACGCGTAACCTCCGTTACCGTGATCAATCACCGATACCTCAAAAAACACCAATTATAATTTTATGAAATTTTTATGTTATGTGCAGCTACTTAAGTAGTAACTTTTTGAAAGTAGACAAAAAAATCACAATTAAATTTGTTCAATTAAAAGGCTGTTTTCTAGTACCATCGTAACCACCGTTACCGAGGAATGGTCGCATTTATTAAAAACATGGTTTTCATAACAAATTTTAATCACCAGTTGGTACGAGCTGCTGAATAGATATAACGCATACATTTCAAATTTCGCGCACATAACCTACGAATGCGACGTTGCCACATACCTAACCAAAGACCAAAATCACAGCAATTTCCAATCTTCATCGTATTTTTTATTACTTTTAGAACCCACCTTTGAATGTTATTAAAGTTAATAACTATTCCTGAACATCTTATTTTTCTACTCTTCAAATCCCGTTATGATCTGTTCGTCAGTTGAAAAGATATCAATGATAATACACGATAACCTCCGCGATTTCTCATAAGAGCCATGTTGAATCAACTAGAGAGGCGCAAAATATAAATATGAATATCTTACTAAAAAACCCACCTGAGACCTTGAAATTTCGTACGGATAATTTTTTAATCATATTCTAACGCTCTGCAAAGTTTGAGATTTTTCTGTACGTTAATTCTTCATCCTGAGTAACTCCCTTAAGCTTGGACGATGGATTTGAATAAGTTATGTTTAAAATAGAGCTAGGAATTCACAGAGATAATAAATATTTATTTAAGATAGGAAAAAGCTAGATGAATAGGTATGGAAAGAAGTTCAAAATAGTATGTCTGGTCGCCAGAAGGAAATAAAGAAATAATCCTTCAAGATTTACTGCTTTACTACCTTCTTTTGCGCTTTCACTGCAAGGACTATAAAAAACTTGCAGCTGAGGCTAGAGGCTAGGACTGGGGTTTCCCGAGTCGGGCTTCTTCGGACTTGGATTTTCTCAGTCGAGCTTTAAACGTTTTAAAGATCCGCCTCGATTCTCCTACTCTTTCGTGACTAGCCAATCAATTTCTACTTCTAATTACTACTCCTCAAAACTTTGGGTACAGAAAGACCACCAGTATCTTAAACTTCCCTAGCGAACTGGCTAAACGATAGCTTTACGCTGTAGCGTAACATTATGGTAAAGTTATCGTAAAGTTATCGTAAAGTAGCATTATAACTCATGAATGAGGCAAAATAAACATTCAAAATCTTTTTATCCTTATTCTACGTTGAAAATAACGTTAACTGGTAATTGAAATATGCAATAATTTTATTTGTTTACGCTAAAAATTAAAAAAAAACATAATACCTGTCATTGAAGGCAGTGCAGTGGTTCATCACTTTCCATGTCTTCACCGTCAGAATTGACTATTTGTTAGAGTGAGATGAAAGTTTAGTTGTGTCTCACTCCAACCAATATTCAACTTTAACGGAGAAGTTCCACAAAAGGTGAACCACTGCGCTGACTTCAATGACAGGTATTATGTTTTTTTAATTTTTTGCGTAAATAAATAAAATTATTGCACATTTCAATTACCAGTTAACGTTATTTTTAACGTAGAATAAGGATAGAAACATTTTGAATATTTATTTTGCCTCATTCATGAGTTATAATGCTACTTTACGATAACTTTACGATAATGTAACGATAATGTTACGCTACAGCGTAAAGCTATCGTTCAGCCAGTTCGCTAGGGTTGAGTCAGGGCAGGTCAGGGCAGGTCAACCTCTAATATATTGGGTGTCCCCGTAGGGTAGTTCAGGTGCAGGGATATACGCGGTGCTAATTGTCGGAAGCGGATGGAGTGCGTCAAGCGGAACGGCTTCGTTAGAGTTCCGCCATTGTTGTATACTCTTTCTGAGATACATCAAGCTACATGCCATTGGTGAAACCGTTTCAGAATTAAATAAGACAAAATATTTTATTATTCTTAAAATTTAAATCTATTTAACTGTATGGAAGGAATATAAAAACAATGAAAACTGTTATTAACATATTGGTTTATCTATAAACATATTTTTATTTATGATCTTTCGGCATCATGAAAGTTTAATAAGAGCGCAAATTCGGAACGGCACACAAATATTCACAATCGTTCGAAATTAAATACACACATATAATATGTTTTTATCAATTTCCATTGTCTTCATATTCCTTTCATACAGTAAAGTAGATTCAAATTTTAACAATAATAAAATATTTTGTATTATTTAATAAAAAACAAATGTCGTAATCGGTATCATTTACGACATCGTAAACGATATCAGATATGGTCCCAAAATCCTACGTCATTAACGATATCACTTACAACAACGTTTACGATATCGCTTACGATAACGTTTCCAATGTCGTTTCCAACGTCGGAATTTTCAATAGGAGATAGATTAGCCGCCATTTTTGGACTCACGAGTCCTCAGGTCGATAAAACAAAGGAGTTTTTCAATTATATGATTATGTTTATTGAAGCCTTGTATAAGCTGTAAAATTAATATTTTTTGTCTCTCCGATTTCCGTTGAAGTCAGCAGTATTATCATTTTTCATAACATTTTTTATTATTAGTATATTTCATATATTTTCTGTATATTTTCTGCAAATAAAAATCAATAAAAATACAAATTACAGATATTTTTTATTTTTACTTGTTACGACAAAACCAAGATTTAAGGCAAAATTGTGAAAATGTATTTCAAGATTGAGTTGTTATTAACTTCTCACTCTTGAATTAGATTTCACAATTTTGCGTTAAATCTTCAATTTCCTTTTAATAATATTTGAATATATTCTCTGTAACACATTGAAAGAACCTACGTATGCGTGTATATGCACTAACACGTGCACACATAATGGTAGTTCATGTGCAGGGATATAATCGGCGCTTGTTGCTAGCGGTCCACCACCTTTCCATTAGGTTTGCACGGCCTGACTTGAGTTGAACGCTGTTTTGCCGTGCTCTGAGATATAGAAGAAAGCATTATCTCTACAGTGTCATCCTGCAGGTCCTCTTGCTCGAACGTCCTTCACAGACAACTTCGGACACCAGGGTAAGAGTTGATAACAGCGCATAAATGACTTTCCTGCAAGCAGAATTTAAAAGTTCTTCTGAAGGTTCTAAGATAATTATATTGGGAATAATAAGACGTTTGAACTCTGGGAACCAGGGTTGGTTTGTCCAAAAAAGTACGAAAAAAATTCCAGTAGAAACATCCTCCCTGACCTTCTTCAATACCTTGACAATCAAAAAGAAAGGAGGGAAAGCACACAAATATCCCTTTTTTGGCACCATTCCCATATCTGTTTGATTATGTAATTTAATGTCCTGCACTTTATTCCTCACATTTTATTAATGTAAGCTGAAGCCAAAATGTTATCTTTTCTCAAGAGAATCTGCTTATTAAAAACAGTGTTGGCAAAGCATTTTAAAGTTAATAAGGTTGTTTTGATTTCTGAAAAGTGAATGTGCATTCCCCTCTCTAAGCTACTCCAAAGAGCCCTAGCTGACTCGTTTCCACAAGTGGCCCCCAACCCGAAATGGGGGCATCCGAAAAAATGGCCATGTTGAAAAGGCTAGACCGAATCTTATTCTTAGCAAATAAAATTTGGGAATGCCACTATTTCAATTCTGTTCTTGCCTCATCAGTCAAAAAAGTCCACTTATTAGGATTATTCCTATGTAATAATAAAGCCCTTCTCTTAACCAAATCGAGCGCCTTATAATATAACCAACCATATGCTATAGCTGGGCAAGTTGCAACCTGAACCTCTATAACTTCAGCTAAATTTTAGATTCTTATTTTCTTCTCCATTAATGACAAATTCAACATTTCTTTTATTTTCATGCGTTTCTACAAGGGTAGTTACAATGTCATGTTGGCTGAATTAATGAGCATGCCTAAGAACTTACATAATCTACTAGGTTTTAAATTCGATTTTTCCCAGTTGATACTGATTCCTAAAAAATGTAGCAAGGAAACTGCTAGTTTGGCATTATTTGGAGGTTCTTCTGCTTTTCAACCGAAGATTAATAAGTCGTCTCCGTACATCACTACCCTAACGCCTTGCTTTCTTAGCCAATTTACAATTGGCTTGCCTAATTTGGTAAAAATAAAGGGAGCTGAAGTTAATCCAAAAGGAAGAGCCCTAAATTGGTATAGTTGATTAAGTTTGATAGGTAGTTTATTTCGAAAAGACGATAGTAGGTTTTACGACATAGATTTCATAGGAATTTCGAGTATGTGATACGTGACTATAAGCTTGAGCGGCAGCCCTTGATGCTGTGGTCCATGTGTATTTAAGAAGAAAAGTAGGGATATAGAGATCTAGAACTTATATTAATGAGTAGGGATTTATGATCAATACTATTGACCGATCATTTCTTTGACTTTGTAGGTAAATGTAAACTATAAGTTTTAAGTTCATGTTATATGTAACTGCAGGACATTTCAAATATATATATATATATGTGTGTTTTATTTGCCTCTTTGAACAATCTTTTATCATTTATTTAATTACCCTATTTATATTAAGATTATATTAAATAGTTTTATTCTTTTCTACAAGAAGTGTTTCCACTCAAGGTGAGGTGAGTTTCCATTCTTAAACGTGGAGAGCTCACATCCAGCCATCCGAGTTCAAGATTTTATTTAAATTTAAATAATGAAATTTAAAATTACCGACGGTTCGTGCTTGAATTGACTCGGCGCGTCACATGATGGCACAGTTAGCGCCGCCCGTGAGTATTCGGCCAATTAACTTAAGAATGCAACTCGTGACATTAACGTGGTCAAGTTAGAATCGTGAAATACGGGCTGATGTAGGGTTGTAAGCGATGTACCAGGTGTACAAGTATGAAACCGGTAATGACATCTATGTGTCGCTAGGTAAAACTATACGCTCTGCGAAACCAAATCATTGACGCCATTTCTTCGCATTGAGTTCTGTCAACAATATTCAGTTCATAAACAATCAAGTTTCATACAACAACTAATTTTTTTTCGCTAGTAAAAATGTCGATTTTTGTGCCTTCAAACTACGATTTGCGGACATCATTAATTTTCTGTTACCAATTGAAGAAATCTGCTTTGGAAGCCCATCGAATGCTTGTGGACGCTTACGGCCAGCATGCTCTAGGCAAAACACAGTGTTTCGAGTGGTTTAAAAAATTCAAAAGTGGTAATTTTGATGTGAGAAACGAATATCGTGGAAAACCACCAAAAAAGTTCGAAGATTGGGATCAGAAGGGTGTTATCTGGTTTGACCTTCTGAAGCCAGGTGAAACAGTTACTGGTCAACGCTACCAACAACAATTGGCCGATTTGAATCGTGCTTTGCGCCAAAAACGTCCAGAATATCAAACTAGGCAACACAAAGTGATTTTTCTTGATGACAATGCACCAGCACATCGAACAAAAAAGACTCAGGAATTGGTAAATTCGTACAGCTGGGAAGCCCTCCCCCGTGCGGCTTATTCACCAGACTTGTCTCCATCTGACTACCACTTATTTTCATCAATGGGGTATGCACTTGCTGAACAGCGCTTCGATTCGTACGAAAATGTGAAAAAATGGCTCGATGACTGGTTTGACTCAAAAAACGAACAATTTTTTTGGCGAGGCATACACAAATTGCCAGAGAGATAGGAAAAATGTGTGGCTAGCAATGGCCATCACTTTGAAGATTGAATTTATAACCATTTTTATTAAATAAACGAGTATTTTCTCAAAAAAATTACCGGTTTCATACTTGTAAACCTGGTAACGTTTCATTGAAACATTGAAACTTGCATTTGAAATATTTCAATATTTCATGGTCAAAGTTTCATTGTTTCATGAAACATTAGGAGAAGTGGGAGAAACGTCTATCTACGCAGGCGCACAGAAGTCAGATCAGGTTAGACAGATAAATCATAAAACGTCCTTAAATATTTATTTAAACTATATATAGTTTGAATTTTCCCGCTTTTGTGTTTGAAACTTTGAAATAAAGGGTTTCCCAATAGGGGTGATATGATTTTGAATGTCCCTATCGGGCTCATTTGAACTGAAATTTTTGACGTCTGCTGTCAGTTGTGATCAGTAAGGTTTGCCATTTAATCATGAGTAGTTTCACGCTTCCACAACGTTTGGAAATTGTCCAATTATTTTATCAAAATTCGAGAAGTTTTGTCGGTGTTCAAAGAGCATATCGTGCAAAATATGGTCGTCATTCTGCTCCATCCGCGCTCTCAATTCGTCGAATAATCGATAAGTTGGAGAGTGAATTTACTCTATTGGATACTAAGCCTAAAAATCGTATGCGTACCGCACGTTCTACACAGAATATAGCCGCCGTACAGGCCAGTATCGAGGAAAACCGTGAATTGTCCGTGCCACGCCGATCTCAGGAATTGGGCCTGTCCAGGATGACTACCTGGCGTATTTTGCGATTGGATCTTGGCCTGCATCCCTATAAGATGATTCTGGCCCAAGAACTGAAGCCTAATGACCATCGTTTGCGTCGGGAGTTCGCGGATTGGGCTCTGGAATCAATTGAAAATCATCCCAATTTTCAACAAAAAATCATCTTTTCTGATGATGCGCATTTTTGGCTCAAGTCTCGGGGGACATTTGGCCGATATATTGTTTAAATCATAAATGGCATAGAATATCCAATATAATAAAATAGATTTCGATCAATTCCGAATGAATATTCAGTGTTTTTTTTCAATTTCAAAACATATCACCCTTATTGGTAAACCCTTTATTTCATGAGACCCCCAATGTTTCATGAAACTTTACATTAGATCAAAGTTTCATGAAATTTTACAACCCTAGGCTGATGCATACCAGTGATACCAGAACGTGGGAGATGGCGGCCCCCACCACGCTCCCATATGAGACCACACACAATCATGCGCGCCGTGTCGGTGTGTCCCCACTTTCTAGCTTCGATTTCACGCTGTCGGTAGTTGAGCCAAGATCGAAAATTAGGTTTCTGTCGTCTTCGTGTCAAAGTGACGCGAAGAAGACGACAAATTTAAAATTACTAAATATATCATTTAAGATATTACCTTTCTTTCTTAGATACTTTTAAAAACATTCACCTAAAGTGAATATCTAAACATTCTATTTTAAATTTCAAAGTGACGTGTTTGATAACATGTCTATTATTGTATAAAGCTAGAATATCTAACAGTTCTGACCATTTTCAGAACTAGTTAAATTTAATAATAACTTCAAATGTGATACTTATTATCACGAATATTCAAATTGCATTTTAATTAATTTTTAAAGATAAATTTATTATCATTTTTCCAAAACATCTCAGAATAAATCTGAATGTGAAAATAAACAACTTTCAATTTTTTTAAAATATGGAGTAAAATTACATATTTGGATATTATAATATTTTATCTTTATGTAACGCCTTGCTTGCAAATTCAGTGCAAAATAGATTGTCCGTGAAGCTTATATACAAAATCGTTTTCATGAAAAATAAACGCCTTCGTCCACTCGTGAAAATCATCATAAACGTCTTGAATTTCTTAACTAGGTACAGGACAATAGTTTTCTTCAAGGAGGAAAAGAACCTCTCAGGATTGCTTATAGGAAAAAAATTTTCGGTCAGCAAAGCCACATGTCCCGAGTCGGTTTTTAAAACAGTTCAGATCATTCAGTGAGAGACGCCGGCAATAAAGTCTTCACGAGAAGTTTTCATGAATGTAAAACTTGTTCGCGTTTTGCCATCGAGAACCAATTTGGCATCCTTCTTTAATAATAAACATTTTTTTTGTATAGAATTCCGGTCGGTTCGTGTGCGAAATCTTTTATATTTTTTCATTTCATCCGGTTTTTATTCCTAGTGAACTTCAAGTATTTTTTCAATTCGTGATGCTTCATACTGGATTACTTCATTTTGAATTGCAAGCTATGAGATAAGTTTTTAATTTCTATGATAATTCTTTTTTTAATTATCTTCTATATTGTAATTTTTTACAGAAATTTTGAATTGATCTTTGAATTTATGGCACTGAAGAGGGCCCCCATATGTGGCTGAAACGTTTGCCTTTCTTTCTTTTTGCGCATTTTTAAATGTAATAATAATTTTAATCAAAGAAAATAAGAAGAAACTGACCCTATGCCAAAGAAATGAACAAACATTATTCTATTTTAAATTTTAGGATGATTTTGTTACGTCAGAAACGTAACATTTCTCTTCTTAAAAGATCTCCTCGTTTTATGTAAGGATCGGAAGGATCCTCTCTAAGGGATGAGGAATAATCAGTGATTGAGAATGGTTAATGATATAAAAGATATTTATTGACAATTAAAATTATATCGAGTAAGCACCATGGAAATGGAAATTGAATTGAAATTTTGAAATACCCTTGTAATTACCCTGAGTTGTAAATTGGTTGATTGATTGAGTCCAGTAAAGCGAATGTGACAACTTGAGTCTTTGTTGTAATCTTGAGATGCTTGTTGTTAGATAGGAAATTCGTAGTCCAGACGGTTGATCAAGTTGATTCTTTGCTCCCAGTTTCAAAGAGAATTTGGAAGGCGATTCCCCTTCACTTTTTAAAGTCGTTGAACTCAGCGTCGAGTTAGAATTAGGTTGGCTAGCGGTAGAAATCTGGTGAAGCTGGACTAGACTGACTGGATTGCACTCGCGGTATAGATTCGATGGCACTGGACTGGACTCGCGTTGGTTACATTGTAGAAATTGGACGTTGACTAACTAACTGAACTGACTTCTATTGGAACTTTCGCTTTTTATAGAACTTTGAAAGGTCAACTATGACGAGTAACGTGTTATGACCAGTCACATGTTATTACCAATCACATGTTATTACCAGTCGCATGTTATTACAAGTTACATGCTATTGCAAGTTACATGTTGTAACTGTAGTGTGTGTGGTAAATGCATGTAGTAGTGCGTTGGTACTGTAGGGCTTCATTCACTTTCTCTCTGGCTCAGTCAATTAAGATATTAAGATCGTTGATAAAATATATTAATTAATAGACGTCGTAACTCGGTACATTAAAGAGAAAACACTTGGTTAAGTCTAAAACTGATTTCTTCAAAACATGGCATTGCTATTGCTTATTATTACTTTTAGAGGTTTCTGAAAATTAATTTCATGAACTTCAATTTGATTAGTGTATTATTCAATAAATAAAATAATCATAAGAATAACAATTTTACATAATAACAGGGGAATAGATTTTCCTACAATTCTCGTACTTTTAATTGTTTTTCTAAAGTTTTTTGTAAAATTAATTGAATTATTTGTGCATGTAAAAGTGTGAAGAATAGTAATTACTCAATTTCTTATTTTTGCACATTAATTTCTATTGGAAAAACAATTTTTACATCAACAATTTTGTAACGCCATCGCACAGTTTACATTTACAGACTCAATATTTGTAGAACCTGTTCTTTCAATAGGATGGGAATCAAGAAAAGTTCCCTTCATAGAGGAAAATCAAAATTGAAATTATATTTATGATGGCACCAATTATGAAGTGCTTATTTATTCTTGTCAGAAAAAGTATTTCTTTCATCCAAAAAAAAAGGAAAGTGCAAATATTTCTATATTTTTCTTTAAGTGATAAAATAAAATGTTGATTCGAATGAAAACTAGCATTTGTCTTACTAAAAAAGTTATTAGTTTGTTTTTTTGAAAGGTTGGTGAACAAAAAAAAAATTGATTAAATTAAATTCTAATTCTTAATAATTTATATATATTCTGACTAACAATTACTCTCACAATAAATAAAAGCATTTTTAGCTAAAAATAAATGTTTTTTAACGAAAATTACGATATTTGCCTATTTGTTAATGTCATTGGTTTATAATAATTAGAACATACAATAACAACATTATTTGTATCCTGGGAATACTCTTGCGTTTATTTAAGATGATCTTCATTATTTCCAGGTTGAAGCTTCTTTTGCGGATACACGCATCGTCACAGAGGCAACAAAAGGACATTCAATTATTGCCAACTTGGATACGGATCTTATCCCTCACATTAGGGATATTATCACAGCGGTGCCACGGCCAATTGATCAATATACTCAGATCAAGAATAGGTTAATCTCTGCATTTTCTAAATCTTCCGAAACACGTCTTCGTCAACTCCTTAGGGGTGAGCTGTTTGCTGAGGGAAAGCCATTGCTTCTTCTCAATCGGTTACGCAGTCTGAACGATGGAGTCTGTTCAGACCAGGTACTCAAAGCCATTTTCCTCGACCAATTGCCCTCGTCCATCAGAGCGGTTCTTGTAATGTCTGATCGCGACGATCTGCAGTTTTTGGCTGATATGGCTGACAAGGTGGCTGAGGCATCGAGACCATTGGATTTCCAATCATCGTCCATCTCTTCCGGTGCTCAAGCATTTCAGCCCGTAGTTGCCGCCGTTGCTGGTCCTGCAGTTTCGTCTGATCTTTCTCAGAGAGTCGACCGACTTTCTCAACAACTCAATCGTCTTATGAAGGAATTTCGGGGCCCTCCTCCTAGAAAAGTACGTGATAGGTCACGTCCTGCTTCCAACTTTCGGAACAGACGTAACCATTCTCGCAGCAGAGATTATCATAAGAGGTTTGGCACTAAAGCCGTCAAATGCGTCGAGCCGTGTTCTTGGGGTGCTTCTAATGTTTCGGAAAACTAAATCAGTCTGCTCGTGTGGAGACTATCGGTTTAGGCATTCAATCTTCTAAACGTCTCCATGTTCGAGATCGTGACTCCGGATTAGTGGTTTTAATCGACACAGGGTCCGATATTTTCTTGTTACCTGCTGATAAAAGGACTATTAAAAACCGACCTAACGACTTAATCCTTTTCGCCGCCAATGACTCTCGTGTGCTTACTTATGGCACTAAGCGCTTATCACTGAATTTAAGTTTGCGCCGAAAATTTTCATGGAACTTCTGTGTAGCCGCAGTTACAAACCCTATCATTGGGGCTGATCTGTTGGCTCATTACCATCTTGTGCCCTATCTTCATGAGTCACGCTTGGTTGACACGACCACTGGTCTTGGTGTCGTTGTATTCATAAAATCTGCAGCTGTTTTTTAGCGTCAGCTCAGTAGATCGTTCAGCAGCTTATTCAGAGATTTTATCGGAATTTCCGCAGATTACCGGCATTTCTCAGATCTCGAAAATAAAGGTTTCTGATGTTCAACATCATATCATCACCAAGGGCCCTCCAGTGTTCGAAAGAGCCCGACGTTTGTCCCCTGACAAACTGCTGGTTGCTAAACAGATGTTTCGGCAGATGCTGGACGACGGTGTTTGTCGACCATCCAACAGCCCTTGGGCTTTTCCTATTCATATGACTCGCAAGAAAAACGGAGAATGGCGGATATGCGGTGATTTCCGACGCCTTAATGCTGTTACCGAACCTGACAAATACCCTGTACCTCATTTGCACGATTTTACAGCTAACCTTCGCGGGAAGGTGATATTTTCCAAGCTCAATCTCCATATGGCTTATAATCAGATCCCTATAGCCCCCGAGGATGTACCAAAAACAGCGGTTATTACTCTCTTCGGATTCTTTGAATGTAACATGATGACTTTTGTGTTGCGCAATACAGGTCAATCTTTCCAGCGTTATATTCTTCGCGCTTTAGGGGATTTCGATTTTGTTTTTTGTTATATCGATGACATTCTCATTGCCTCTTCGAATTCCGAAGAACATGAGAATCATCATAGGGCCGTTTTTAAACGTCTGGAAAAATATGCCCTACGAATAAACGTCAACAAATGCCAGTTTGGCCAATCGAAGCTCTAATTTCTTGGTCATTTAATCGACCGCGATGGTCTTAAACCAACTCCCGAAAAGGTTCGTGCAATTACTGAGTTTCCGAAGCCTCAAACTATTGTGGAGCTTCGTAGATTTCTCGGATTGGTTAATTTTTATCGTCGTAGTCTTCCTCATGCGGCCGATTCACAGGCTCCTTTGCGCCAATATCTACATGAATCTCGCAGAAATGATAAACGTAGAATCGTTTAGACCAAAGAGGCTGAAGAGGCGTTTGATCAGATTAAAAAGAATCTGGCTAACGCAACTCTTCTTGCTAATCCCGCCGTGGGTCTTGAAATGCGTCTAGTCACCGATGCTTCGGACTTTGGCATGGGAGCCTATTTAGAACAATTCATCGACGATTTGTGGAAGCCGCTTGCCTTCTTTTCAAAAAATTTTTCATTATCACAGCTAAATTACAGTGCATATGATCGCGAACTAACGGCTGTTTATGAAGCTATTCGGTACTTCAAACATTTTCTTGAAGGCCAAATCTTCAAAGTCGTTACCGATCACAAACCTTTTGTTTACGCTTTTATTCAACGTTCGGAGAAGGCTTCTCCTAGACAGCAGCGGCAATTGTCGTTCATCTCACAATTTACCACAAAAATCGAATTTCAGCCTGGTGCAGACAATGTTGTTGTGGATTCTTTATCTAGGATTGAATCGGTTTCTTTGCCTACTTTGTTCAGTCTTTCTAACATTGCTGAGGCGCAAGGAAATGATGACGAACTTAGGCGCATTATCGCGGATCCTAAATGCTCGTTAAGCTTGAGAAAGCTCCTGTGGGATCCCGGGCGTTCTGCCATTTATTGTGATCTCTCGGGAGAGACTCTTCGCTCGTATATTCCGTCAGCTTTGCGTCAACGCATTTTTCATCTTTTTCATGACCCCGCTCACCCTAGTGCGAGGGTTTCAGATCGCGTGATTCGCAAGCACTACGTTTGGCCAGCGATGCATCACGATATTTCTGTATGGTGTAAAGCTTGTCTTGATGGCCAACAGTCTAAAATCTCGCGTCACAACCATCTTGCTCCTGCTCAATTCGTGGTGCCTGATGGTAGATTTAAGCACATACACCTTGACATCGTGGGCCCGCTTCCGGACAGCGATGGTTACAGGTATTGTCTCACAATGATAGACCGTTTCTCTCGCTGGCCGGAGGCGGTTCCGCTTAAAAATATCGAGGCGATCACAGTCTGTCGTGCATTTTATGACACCTGGATCTCGCGTTATGGTGCTCCTGAGAAGTTAACTACAGATCAGGGCAGTCAGTTTGAATCTCAGCTTTTTGCGGCGTTGATGCAACTTATTGGTTGCCATAGGGTTCATACAACTCCCTATCATCCAGCTGCCAATGGAATGATTGAGTGTTGGCATCGATCTCTTAAGGCTGCAATCATGTGCCATAATGATCGCGCTTGGTCTCGCTCATTATCAACAGTCATGTTAGGTTTACGATCGAACGTTTTGAACACTGGTTCATCGCCTGCCGAGTATCTCTACGGCACAACTCTTAGGATTCCTGGGGACTTCATCCTGCCTAAGGACTTCTCACCTGATCCGCGGATGTTTCTTGAAGAATTTCGAGAGCATATGCGAAAGGTCAAACCTATTCCGGTAGCTCAAAAATATAAAATAAAAACATTTGTATTTAAAAATTTATAATCTAGTACGCATGTTTTCTTACTTTCTACTCCTTCTCGGAAGTCTCTTGAGCGCCCGTACACTGGACCTCATAAGATTCTAAATCGTATCTCAGACTGAGTATTTGAGATAGATGTAAATGATTCTTCTCGTCGAGTTTCAGTGGAGAACATTAAGCCAGCTTACTTTATTCGCGGAGACATCGACAATATCTCACAACAAGGTTCGAAATCATCTGTTGATGGGAATGTCATCCCACCGTTAAAAACTTATAGCTGCAAGAAAAAAGTCACGTTCAATGTTTAGACTAAACTTATTTTGTACTCCGACTTAATTTTTTGTTTTGTTGAAACTTTCTTTCTTTTCGTGCGTCGCTTAATACTTTTGTAAAATGCGATTGAAATTTTATGAGCAAAAAGGAGATCTCCTACCAGACTAAATGTTTATTCTCACTAGTTTAGATATTTAATTTGTACTCGTTTATTGTACTTCGCATCATAAGAAAAGCGTATTTATCTGTTAATTTTTTTTTTTCTAGGTTAGGTCGCGACCTTAGTTTTTGAAGAGAAAATTAATTTTTTTATTAGATTTAATTATTTCTTTATAAGATTTCTACACTTTGTTTACAACAATTAGTACGTAATGCTATTTATAAATTATCACAGTTGTAAAGACTGATTATTAATTTTTATTTTATTTTAAATTGACTAGCTTTTTCTATATCATTGTATTAGATATAATTTAATCTATTTTGTTAACCTGGAAATCGCTTTAATAATCTTACGTTTGTCTAGTCTGATTAACGTTATTTTTCTTTTGCCGAGTTTTATTGTAAATGCTTGAACCTACGACCGATTAGTCTTAAGAATAATTTGTAAGTTTTATATCGTTAACACTTGGAGGGGAGTATTGTAGGGTTCTGCTTTATCACCCCACCACTCTGCGGAGCGGGGGTTCGCGCAATTGAAGCAGCGAGAAGCCCGTCTAGGTATTGACTCCGCGCTTCGACACAACACAGTTAGTCAGTAACGGTCTGTGATAGGCGTAACATCCTGCTCCGAAAACTGAGTACGAGCAATGTATTCATTTAAATAAAGTTATACTTTTATATGTCACATATGGAGTCTATTGATTTTTTATCGTCCATGATAGCCTGATGTGTGAGTGCTGTAGGTCACTCAATATTTTGGAGTCACTATCCATCTATCCAAACTACCTACAACTTATGTAGGGTCTTGGTACCCTAACCGAACCTGATATCGAGCGAGAGACTGCCGAGTCTCCTTTCTAGATGAAGAATTGTCAATGGCGGAGCGAGAGAAAGATAGTTAGCGATAAAAGAAAAGTAGTACGAAGGGAGGTACGAGCTATGTACTTAATTTAAATAAAGTTGTTAATTGTTTATAGAGTTCATTAATTGCCACGTCCGCATACAAGCGAAGTAGGCCGCTAACCAGAATATAATATACAAATTAGATACTGAAACCCTACACTTCCATTGTTAAGCCTTCCCGTCACCGATATGTGTCAGTGCATTTGTGTTGATTTGTGTATTCAGACGTTTCATGGTTTGCAGCGTAGTTTTGTGTGGATTTCTGTTTTTTATATTAATTTTGAATGAACTGATTATTCCAGGAGTATACGGAAGCTGCGTTTTACAATTTTTTTTGAAGTAAGTACAGTTTACTTGAATTAATGTGCAATGGAAACCAAATGAAATAATTTAACCTCAAAATTTGCTTTTGCGGGTAGCAAATTTTTCCTGTTGCAATCAATTTTTTCAATATATACAGTACCGGTCAGAATTGAGGGATCAGCTGTTTTAATTAATTTTAATTAAATTCAAAGTTGGGATAATTCCAATATTGCTTTTGCTGAGAAACAGATTTTTATGAGATATATAAATCATATAATCATGAATTTTGTATTGAATTCCCTTAAAATATATATTCATATGATCTTTATTATGATTTTCCCTACAGATTATATGTTTTCGAAATTTCCCTACTTTTTTGTTACAATTTCAACACTTTGCATTATGCAATAAAAAATTATAGATTTATAATGACAATCTATTCCAATTCTGTAGAATCTTAGCTTTAAAATCAGCCCAAGAACTTAAAAAAGTGTTTATTTTTTCGAAAGTTATTTAAAATTTAAAAAAACATTGAAATTTGCACTTTTTTTGCAATAACTTCTTTAAAATTTAACGAAACGACTTCATTCCAGACTAATTTTAAAGATAATTTTGATGGCTTTCGCATTATTAAGAATACAAATGTCATCACTCACAGAATTGAAATTAAGATAATTTAAGCAATCATCGAAAAACCAAATTACAATAGGATTATAAAATTACTACGTGTCACGTGAAGCAATTTATTTCCAACGTGATGCGTAGTACAGAATTATTTTTATTTTTTTTCGATGATTGCTTAAATTATCTTAATTTCAATTCTGTGAGTGATGACATCTGTACTCTTAATAATGCGAAAGCCATCAAAATTATCTTTAAAATTAGTCTGGAATGAAGTCGTTTCGTTAAATTTTAAAGAAGTTATTGCAAAAAAGTGCAAATTTCAATGTTTTTTTAAATTTTAAATAACTTTCGAAAAAATAAACACTTTTTTAAGTTCTTGGGCTGATTTTAAAGCTAAGATTCTACAGAATTGGAATAGATTGTCATTATAAATCTATAATTTTTTATTGCATAATGCAAAGTGTTGAAATTGTAACAAAAAAGTAGGGAAATTTTGAAAACACATAATCTGTAGGGAAAATCATAATAAAGATCATATGAATATATATTTTAAGGGAATTCAATACAAAATTCATGATTATATGATTTATATATCTCATAAAAATCTTTTTCTCAGCAAAAGCAATATTGGAATTTTCCCAACTTTGAATTTAATTAAAAGAACAGATTTTTTCAGTTACATAATGCAAATTAGGATAATTTAAGCAATTATCGAAAAACAGCTGATCCCTCAATTCTGACTTGTACTGTATATATTGAAAAAATTGATTGCAACAGGAAAAATTTGCTACCCGCAAAAGCAAATTTTGAGGTCAAGTTATTTCATTTGGTTTCCATTGTACATCAATTCAAGTAAACTGTACTTACTTCAAAAAAAATTGTAAAACGCAGCTTCCGCATACTCCTGGAATAATCACTTCATTCAAAATTAATATAAAAAACAGCAATCCACACAAAACTACGCTGCAAACCACGAAACGTCTGCATACACAAATCAACACAAATGCACTGACACATATCGGCGACGGGAAGGCTGAAAAATGTAAGTGGCGGAGGTGGCGCCATCGAAATTCACGATTTGAAGTACGTAGCCAGAACTTTGTAACAGTGAAATACATTGGAGATTGGGGGGGCCGGGTTATCAAGTCGTTCCACAGACAAGACGCTACGCGTCTCTTAAATTTTTCGTTATCTAAATAAATAGTGATTGTTAACTGAAGTGCAATGTCAGTTATTTATAAAGTTTACCCTTACTGACTTGGGAAGTAGATAAACAGATCTTTTCCAATTCGGATTTGCACATGGCTTACCACCAAATACCAATAACTCAGAGCGACATACCAAAAACAGCTGTTATAACCCCTTTCGGGCTATTTGAATACGTGGTTATGACATTTGGCCTCAGAAATGCTGGTCAAACCTTCCATCGATATATCTATCGCGCTCTTGGTGATCTCAGGTTTGTCTTCGCATATATCGATAACATTCTCATCGCTTCTTCGTCCTATGAAGAGCATGAAAGTCACCTCAAAATCGTTTTTCAACGTTTAAAAGATTTTTTTTGCGAATTAACTTGAGCAAATGCCAATTCGGCAAATCTGAGCTCAATTTCTTGGGTTATCAGATTAACCATGAAGGTTGTTCTCCAACTTTGGACAAGGTGCAGGCAATTACCGATTTTTCAAAACCAAAAACCGTCGTCGAACTCCGCTGATTTCTCGGAATGGTGAATTTTTATCGAAAAAGTTTAAAACACGCTGCCGAAGTCCAAGCGCCGCTTCAGAAATTCATCCGCGACTCTCGTAAGAACGACAAACGTCCAATTCCTTGGGATCTCGAAAGCGATGCTGCGTTTGAAACGGTAAAATTCGATCTGGCTAACGAACACGTTTATCTCATCCTGCTCATGATGCTGAGACCCGCCTGGTTACCGATGCCTCTAACTTCGGTATGGGCGCATCCCTTGAGCAATGGATCAGCAACTCTTGGAAACCTCTGGCGTTCTTCTCGCAAAAATTTTCAACGGCACAACGCGTGTACCGCACCTATGATCGAGAACTTACCGCAATTTACGAGGCTACCCGACACTTTCGGTATTTCCTCGATGGGCAGACTTTCACTATCGTCACCGATCATAAACCGCTGTATTATATATATTCTCAACGCGTCGAAAAAATCTCACAGCGACAACAGCGTCAGATCGCCTTTATATCGCCATTTTCCACAAATATTAAATATCAACCAGGCGACGAAAACATAGTTGCTGACTCACTTTCCCGTGTAGAGAGTATCCGTGTACCCACGGAATTCAGTTTCGTGGAACTCGCAGAAGCCCAAACGAATGATGATGAAATTAAAGCTCTCATCTCCAACCCTAAATGCTCTTTGAACATTCGCAAAATCCAATGGGGTCCTGAAAATACGTCAATTTACTGCGACCTAACTGGCGAAGCACTTCGTCCCATTATTCCATCGTCACTCAGGAAACGAGTGTTTAAACTATGCCATCATCCAGCACATCCGAGCGCAAAAGTTACGGATCGCGTTATCTTTAAGCGGTACGTATGGCCATCGATGCGTCGCGAGATCTCCGACTGGTGCAAAGCATGTCATGAATGCCAACAGTGGAAAATTTTGCGGCACAATCGTGTGTTAGCATCAAACTTTACAGCTCCGGATGCACGCTTTCGCCATGTTCATATGGACAACGTTGGACCGCTTCCAATTAGCAACGGTTTTAAATATTGTCTCACTATCATCGACTGTTTTTCACGATGGCCTGAGGCGGTTCCACTTGCTAACATCGAAGCATTAACCGTTTGTAGAGCTTTTTTCGATCAATGGGTCTCTCGTTATGGCTCGCCTGAGACTCTAACAACCGACCAAGGGAGTCAATTTGAATCTCTGATATCGCAATCGCATTCGCACCACTGCTTATTATCACTCTTCTAACTTTATGATTGAACGGTAGCACCGCTCGTTTAAGGCAGCCATTATGTACCATTCCGACCCAGAATGGTCCCGCTCGCTATCAACCATTTTGCTGGGCCTCAAGGTCTAACGTTCTGGGTGTCGGAGCTTTTCCAGCAGAGTTTGTGTTCGGCGCAACACTTCGGATTCCAGGAGATTTCGTCCTCCCCGAGGGTTTCTCACCTGACCCACATATCTTTCTCGAAGAATTTCGCGACCACATGCGACGGATCAAACCAGTTCTTGTTGCACAAAAATACAAACGTAATGCATTTATTTTCAAAGACTTGAAAGATTCTACTCGCGTTTTCCTTCGTGATCACGCAAAAAAAGCTTTAGAGCGGCCATACACGGGCCCACATAAGATCATAAACCGAACTTCCGACAGGGTATACGAAATAGATTTTAACGGCGTTTCTCGCCACGTCTCCGTCGAGAATATAAAGCCAGCATATTTCATGCGCGAAGACATTGAGCAACTTCCTTCTAAAGAAACAGTTTCGCCTGTATTACGAACGTACTCTGGCAAACGAGCATCGTTCATGTAAATGGATCTGGATGTTATTTGGTGATTGAACGACGTTGGAAAAGGACCGAGACAAGTCAAACGTCTGTGACTATGGCTTGGTATCTTCCCCTTTCGTCTCCAATCTCGCGAATAACTATCTTGTCACCCATTTAACATTTTCTGTATTTCTGTCGTCTTAATTGTAACAAATGTCTATAAAACGAACTACGTATCTCTTGTTTTGCTTACATCGAGCCTTTTATCAATGGTAATCATCGATCTTGCGACTGCCTATTGTTAGAAATTAGTATTCGTTATGTTGGGCCAGCCTGAATCGCTAAATTTCGTCTACAATAATGTTAGTCGCAAGTTAAGAACTGATTGTTATTGAAACAAATCGCTATTTTCGATGTTAAAAGCGGAGTAAAAGTTTGTTTCTCTTTTCTTATCGTCAAAAAAAAAAAATTTGTAATACGTAGTATAAACGAAACTCACAATGTATACGATATTTATTTTGTAAAAACTGTATCATTGTACATTTTACATTTCTGCGTGCAATTCTCAAAAGAACTTCACATGTATACTGTTTTTTTATTGTTACTGAAATACCTATAATGTTCTCCTAAAGTAGATTAAACTTCACTATTTTATACTTGCGATAAGAATAATTGTAATCAGCTGTTTGAGAAATGTTAATGAATTATTTTTCTCAACCAGCATGTCGCACCCGTAAGACCTTTTCGGAATATGAATACGAGATCCCAAAAACTAATTCTAAGATAACTTATACAGTTTTACAAAAATTCAAATACTTACCAATTTTATTAAATGAAGTACTCAATAGGATAAAAAAAATAATTTTGACAGCAGACATTTCGACAAACTTGAAATATTTTTAATTATTATTCATAATTATTAATAATTATTATTCATAATTATTAATAATTATTATTTATAATTTTTAATAATAATTATTAATTACTTCAATTAGTTACTTAGTTACTAACACAGTTAAAAATGCGTAAGATGGCGGAGCGACTTTCAAAATACATCACTGCCAAATCCGCAACAATAAACAAATATTTCTGAAAACTTCCTCTAACGGTAAGAAACAACTTTGTCGCTGGAAGTTCTCCAAAATCGAAAATTTATCAGCGACTCTACTGGGACAACCACAAAAAACATGGTTTTTTATTTACACTAAAATATTATTTAAAGAAAAATGTTTTGACATATTTCATTTAATACATTGGCTTCGCTAAAGTATTCCACGTCTAATGATTGAAAAAAAAAAACTATTTTGTCAAAAATTCATTAATTCTTGTTCAAAATTGCCTATTTTCAAGAGCAAATCATCCTTGCTCATAAACCTTTTTAGTAACTCTTTTATTCTTCTAAAACCACATTTTACTGGTTTTACTCATATTTATTTGAGTTATGTATCATTAGTCTATTTTTTAGGTTAGAAAAAAGGCGAAATAAATACGTCACGGTGAACGGCGGTTAAGCGGAGTGTATGCGCGACGCTGCCAAATTTACGATTGCTACCACGCGAGTCAATAGCAAGTCAAAGCGCTCTCTCGACTGACTAGCTCCATGCCCCCATACTCCCTTAAGGAGGAATTACTCCTCTGAATGCAAGCATTCTGCATGCAGGTTACTATAGTAACATACAAGAGAGAAAGAGACCGATGATCTTCTGTTGACTGGCCTGCATGACCCTGCTAACGAGATTTTTCCGGATTCCTCGCCCCTCCATACATCGTTTTGATGGGAGCTGGATGTTTTCTGTATCTCGGAGACTTGGCTTGCCCCGGGCGACGTATTTGAGTTCTACGACTATCTGACGTATAGATGCGACCGAGTTGGGTGGAGGGGAGAGGGATTCCTCATCCTTGCCCGTGATTCGCTGGTTATCACGCCCCCGATGGCCAACGGGCCTTTGAGGGGCTAGTTCGAGGCGGTGGGGATTAGGGTTTCTTCCTCCATTAGTCCTCTTAACATCTTGGCTGTCTACTCCCCCCCCCCCCCAACGCTCAAGTTGGCTCTGGCATCTGGTCCGCACTCATCGATTCTGTGGGGGGCAGTGACTCATTTATTTTGCGTGGGGACTTCAATTCTCACCCCTCTGTGGTGTTCTCGCTTTTCCAACCTTCAGGGACGTGAGCTGTGTTCTGTCATCCTAGAACGGAGCCTTGTCTCTTTGAACGACTCTCTTCCGACTCTTCTGCCTGTTCCGGGGCGGTCGGCCGGCAACTTGGACTTGGTCTTCTATCCGGCCTCGAGGATTGGCACTGCTTCTGTCAGGGTCACCGGTGATACTCATGGTTCGGACCATTTTCTTCTGGTGGGCGACTTGAGTGTCTCCCTCTTTCATACTCGTTCCAGCTCGAATCGCCTAAATACTAAGAACGTGGACTGGAGCCGATTCCGCGAGCTGCTGGATGATTCGTCGACTTGTTCCTGAGCCACGGACGGGTTTCGAGATCCGGCTGTTGTGTATGCAGGGTTCCTGGCTATAACCGAGACATAGGGTTGCAGTACCCTACCAATAGTTACAGCCTGTGAGTGCAGAGTCAGACGGGGACATAAAAATCCCATTCGAGGCTCTTGCCATGTGCCAAAATGTAAAAGGGAGGCTACCCATGTTCTCAGACTCCAACCTGGCGGACTACGAGTTTTCAACGCTCCAGCCCTGCTTGAGAATCCAGGCACGCACCAGAGTTGAGCACGGACTGGACTACAGATAAAGTATTGATGGCACATCCCTGCTCAAGATACTAGGCGAGTTCCGGTTACGAACAGAGGATGGGTTTAATTTTATTTATTCAGGCACTGAGAACACACCCCTGGTTAGAACAAGAAGGGTCGACATCAGGACCTACCGTCGACTTAACATTATGGATCGCTTTTATGCATGGAGCCCTATTCGATTCCACGGTGTGTATACCGCCTTATGACGAATTACCATAGAGATCACGTCTTTATCGAAAGGACCTAGGTGGACTATACCTCCAACGGAGAACTACAGAACGTTATTGCAACTTACGGCAGGCACAGAAGAACTGGATCTACGATCGCACCCTGACTCTCGAGCACGAGGCGAAGAATATCGGAGAGAAACCTTCTTCCTTGTGCGACCTTCGGCCCAGTGGGACTGTACGATCGGAGTACAATAAAAGGGGAGTGACTGTGAAAATTTGTAGAGGACCTTAGAGGACTAAGCTATAATTGACGGTGAACATTGAGTGGATTTGTCACATTATTGTATACGAGATAAAAGAATTTGTATTCTGTGGTAAACAAAAAATTAAGGTGACATCGAATGCGTGAGTGCGGCTCGCCATTCTGGCGTGGAGCCAAGATTATTGAATAGCTGGCTAATTGGGCCCTTTTGTGTCTAACTTTGCTGAGCACGGGATCACCTCGCGTAAATATAGTCCCTTGGAATATAGTCTTACATTTATATTAGTAGCGTAGAATAAAATAACCTACTTCGCGTAGGTCGAGTAAATATCGAGTTCCTAAACTCTCCCCCTTCGAGGACACGTCTAGCCCCCCCTCCCCCCCGTGTTTTAGACTTCTTTTCCTGCGAACTATTGTAAACTTATAATCTGTGTAAAGCATTGGAGTGTTTTTAATAAATGGTTGAAAACCTTACATCATTTCATAACGAGCTATACTCCGCGTTAGGAATTTCATTTCGACCCCCCCCCCTTTTCCCGACCGGAACTGGGCTGGCAGCACTGGCCGGTACGCTCCACATCACATTTACGTGTAGCTTGCATACATTGCGTTTATCTTTGCTTTTTTGGTTTGGCCCAAGCAAGGCCTGGCGCCCAGTGATCTAGTTTGTCTCGTATTCCGACCGTGAGTTTTGATATGAGATACCAAAGTTGTGATCGAACAACTCCCCCCCCCCCCCCCCCACAGGGAAGAAGTTGGCATTACAATAGGAAATTACAGCAAGGCAACCCGGCATACAACCAGGCGATTGACGAACGTAAATCACATCACTGCGATGATAACTACTTGTCGATAGGATAATTAGCTGAGATCGACAAGGCAGTTGAGTTGCATAAAATAGGAAAACTACCTTACCGTCGGTAATATAGAAAACCAAGCCAATAAAACATTAATAATTATTTATTGAAAATAACAATAATATTCATTATTTTAATTGTAAGATATTATGGTAAATTGTAGAACTATAGTGATAATTTTAAAAGGCTTTAAAGTTGGAAAATTTTTTAACATTTTTAAATAATTTCAAGAAGTATTTGGAAATTTTTTTTCGAATGATTTCAGAAATTGCAATATTTTGAATATTTATTTTGTTACTCTCTTTAATTATATTGTGAGGTTACTTGAAGGTTACTTTAGGGTTCCTTTACGGTTACACTGTAGCGTAATTGTTCTGTTCATAAGGTTCGCCAATAGAATCGGCAAATCTTGTTTTTACTTTGATTGGATGTACCAGAAGAACTTCCTTCATCCTAAAGCAAAAGAAAAACTTTATAGTCAGTTGCAGGAAATTCAGAGGTGGTTCTTAGAATAAAAAATGTTTTCTAATGTACTACTGTGGGCAAAAACTAAGGTGAATTTTGAATTTAAACTTCGCGGGCTAATCGCTTCGGGCAAACTCTTTTATTTTTATTTTGGCCCTACTGTTACTGACATCTGTGCCAAATTTCATGTCAATGTCATCATTTGTTACATAGTTACGCTTGTGTTTGCTAAACGACTAAAAGTGATTTTTTCGATCTTTACAATGTCTAAATATGTTTAGCAAAGAAGTGCCATTAAATTTTGTTTGCGGAATGAAATTTCAGTTTCGGAAACGTTCAGAATGTTGCAGAAGGCCTTCGGTGATTTGACCATATCGCAGAAAAATGTTTATAAGTGGTGCAAAGACTTCAAAGAAGGCAGAGAACGTGTTCATGACTTGGAACGCCCCGGACGACCATCAACATCAACTGACGAGCAACACATCAATCAAATCAAAGAATTAGTACACAAAAATCGTCGTTTGACAATTAGAGACCTTGCTGACACTATTAGAATTCAAGAGGATGACTCAACACCGTTTCAAAAGATATTTTGTGCAGACAACTCGTGGTTTTTGCATCACAATAATGCGCCATCTCACACTGCACTCGTTCTTCGTGACCATTTCGCCAAAAACTCAACACATATCGTTCCACAACCACCATATTCGCCTGATTTGGCTCCGTGTGACTTCTGGCTATTCCCCAAACTCAAAAGGCCACTACGAGGACACCGTTTTGACACGATTGAAGAGATACAAGCGTTTCGACGATTGGAAAAAACGTCGGCATAAGTGCAGTATATCAGGGGGGAATTACTTTGAAAGGGATGAAATTGATTTGGATAAATAAATAAAGATTTTTCATTTTATAAAAAAATTCACCTTAGTTTTTGCCTACAGTAGTATATTGCATTCTGTGTAGAACTAATCTAATTTGGCCTCATTAAAATCAGAGTACCTTCTTTTCATTGGATAAAGATTCACTTTTTTTCTTTTCTTCTTCAACAATTCTTTTCTCCTCGTCTATTGCGGGTTTTACTAATGTTTCATAGACATTCTCAGTTGTTCGACAATAGACGTGTGTAAAACCAGTTTGAATTCCCTCATGGTGCTCACAAACTGCCATAATTTTTCCGTCTATAAATAAAGGGCTACCTTTCCAATTTGGCCTCTAAAATATAAAGCAGCATTTTTACATTTCTTCGAAAAAAACAAAGATGCTTATAGAAACTTTTATCCAGAAAATTGTTATTATAATTCAATAAAATATTTCATTGCTGTTAACTTCCACTCGAGGAACAGTTCTAATACTCTTTACTTACTTTAACAAGCGCTGCATCTGCCTCGACTTTGATATAATTGTTAGCTGGAGGCAAATATTTGGCTGAGGTGTATTTAGTCATAGAATCTGTGTAAAAAATTAACATATGTTATATTAATATTCATGGTAATGTATTGGAAAATTTTTCGACAAATGGTATTTTGCAGTATTTATTATTTCCTTGCAACCAGTGCAACATTTATACACTGTTGCTGAATCTCATTTTCGCCAGTCCAACCTCAAAAAAGCAAACCTCTAATACCGGGTTCGTGTAAGGCGTCAGTAATGGAAAAGTATACGAAATCTTAGACTTTACGATACTATTAAAACGTGTTTTAAATTTTATAAAAATTGATTGGATTTTTCTAAATCATACTCCAAATTACGAAAATCTACGGAAATCTCTGGAATTTTGCAACAAATCACGAAAAAATTCTGTGAACATATGTATTAAAAATCCAGTCTTAAAAAACATTGTTTATATTGACAAGAAAAAAAAAGATGGAAAGAAACCTAATTTTTTAAACATCAAATGTATATTCTGATGTTACCACACTAAAAGTAAGTTCTTCACACAAATTAACATAATCTCATTATAATTTTTGATAAAATCAAGTAACGCGAAATTGATTTTTATAGTTCTTATAAAGATTTACCAATTATCCTTCAAACATTTTTTGATTCGACTAAAATTAGAAAAGTTAAAGTATGTAAAAACTCGAAAAAAGTCAATATCTAACTTATTCCATTTTCAAGTTAAATTATACGAGATACGACAAAACATTGTTATAGAAAATTGTTTACTATAAAAAGATCTACGAATTCGAATCGCTGCATTTTGTTATAAAATCTATATTTTTCTCTCCATAATACAAAAAGTTTTCGTGAGGGCGGCTGTTTTTATTCTCGTCGCAATTGGCCAGTGATCCGTGGTGGGGGCTGCCAGCTTCCACCTTCTGAGATCACTGGAATAGGCGCCAAGCCGGCGGCAGTCTTAATCATCGATTCCGTCACAGATGGCGCTGCTGGGGAGCGGATGGTATGTGTGGAGCATTTGCACATACGAAATGCTCTTATTGGTGGGGTTGTCGCCAATTAATTATGAGCATAAACCTGGGAGTTCATAAAAAAAAACTATAAACTTTTATGAAATTGAAATTATATGGTAATTTTATTACGAAATTATTCAAATTAAATAAAATTAGAGCCAGAGCCGAAATAAATGTTCAAAAGTTAAAGCCAAATGTCTGACTGACTTCTTCACCCAAGATCTAAATCTCTCGCGCTAGTCTATCCTCGCTACCTAGATCCTTGACACTCCCTCAGCTCACATTCAACCTATCACAGCTTTACATTAAGTTTACGTTGACATACGTCACTCATACGTCCAAACAATAAGAAGGTCTTAGTTCTTTATAGAAAGACCACCCTAAGTGCACAAGCTAGTTTAATAGCTTCCTAGAAAACCTTTTAAATCTCAAGTACGATTCAAATTTCTCAAAGATTTCTCGTAATCGATGTCAAGATAAAGCGAGTGAGCGCGAACGAAGCGACGGGGGGGGGGGGGGGGTGAAACGAGCATGGGGCGAGGCCCCCTAGACTTAGTGATTTAAAAAACTACTATTGAAAATCAAGAAATTAATTTTTTAACCAGAATATGTAAAATGCGCGAAAGAACGTATAAGAATACAAAATAGTCCGCCTTAATAAGGTTTACAAATTCCGCCTGACACACTTTCGGATGATGCGTCTATTTTTCGTTTCAATTTCAAAAAATACCATAAAAATACAAAAATTCCATTAAAAAAAAAAAAATATGTGTGCAGTATATCTACAAGTATACCAACTGTATCAAATCTTTTTCCATATATAATTACTCATGATTTCAAGATGAGTCAAGAATCTGGATTGCTACCCTCTAATATAACCAACTACTAATTATTTTCAATAAAAGTTACTCACATAGATCGAATGCGCTTAACCGTATCGAGGGATCCTTTCCAAGATTCAAAAAATCGTTTTGTGTAGGAAAATATTTTTCAATTGTTAGATATTATGGTAAATTGTAGAACTATATTAAGAATTTTAAAAAGGCTTCAAAGTTGGGAAAATTTTTAACATTTTTAAATAAATTCATGTTACCCTAGCGAACTGGCTGAACGGTAGCTTTACGCTGTACCGTAAAGCTATCGTAAAGTAGCATTATAACTCATGAATGAGGCAAAATAAACATTCAAAATGTTTTTATCCTTGTTCTACGTTGAAAATAACGTTAACTGGTAATTGAAATATGCAATCATTTTATCTATTTACGCTAAAAATTGAAAAAAACATAATAGCTGTCATTCAAGGCAGTGCAGTGGTTCATCACTTTCCATGTCTTCACCGTCAGGCTTGAATATAACCAACTACTAATTATTTTCAATAAAAGTTACTCACATAGATCGAATGCGCTTAACCGTATCGAGGGATCCTTTCCAAGATTCAAAAAATCGTTTTGTGTAGGAAAAGTTGAGGGCTCAACTTCGTCACTTAAAGAACTTTTCTTTTTCCTAACCTTAAAGTGAAAAAGTTTTATTAGAAATTTTTGAAAGTTTCTAGGCATTTTAATGTAAAAATAGAGTCAATAGGTTAAAGACTCATACACTTTTTGTAGATCTACTCACAGTTACCAAAGCAAAAATAGAATCCTTTAGCTGCTCTTTCTCTCCTCGCACACGCGTAATACCTTTGAAAGTACTTGGGTAACCGTCAGTACTATAATGTTCACTATGAATCCTAATGTTTTCAATCTTCTTATCTGATTTGCATTAAAAAAAAATTAGTTAGTTGATTCAAGCACTTTGGTGTGTAATTTGTAATATGACACTGTTCGTTGACACACAAAGAAAGCTTTGATTGCCAATTGACTTAGTGATCGTCGATTAAAATTCGACTCAGATACGATTGAACATTTTTAATCGTATCTCGGGTACCCATGAATATTTTTCAAGTTTTCTTGCCTTAAATTAAAGATAAGATTTTAGACTTTATGTCGTGTAATTTTCAGATTTTGAAAACAAATTTCCTAAGTCATGCAAAAAGTTGAAGTTGAGGTAGAGAATTTGAAAAAATCTTGAATTTTTTTTTTCAACTCACGTGCTGTATTATTTTCAAAAAGTCAAAAAATATTTATTGAGCATCACTAGAAGTGGAATTTCATGAGATTTCCAACTGTATTTTTAAAAATTTCCTATCTCTTTTTTTCGCCGAGATATCGTGGTTCAAAGTCAGCAGTGATTTTTAATAGCGATGACAAGCACCGTGCGCAAAATTTCCGACGGTAGTGTATATGTGTTTTTTATAGCTTTTATGTAAAAATACATTTTCCCAAGTTTTGGACACGAGAAACAATTTTTTCGCAAAAGTTATTAACATTAAAAGTATAATTTTACAACATGATCAACATTTTTTTCGTTATTTATGATATCATTTAGATGTGTTCCAAGACAGATTTCATATGAAATCGGTCAAAATATGTGTCTTTTCAATAAATGAATTAAAAAGTTTTGATATAATTTACCCAAATTCTTTTTTTTACCTCTAACTTATAAATTTAATACAATATTTATTGATTTTAAAAAATTCACTTAATTTAATTCTCAGTAGCGTCTTCAAAGTGACATTATTCTATTCCCTTCTAGTCTCTGCTTTGTATTTTTCCACTTTTTAATTCCTCTCAATACGCTTCCATTGCATTTTTCTAAGTCGATTAAAAGGAATAGATTTTGCTTTTTTTTCTACTCGTTCGTGGAACTTTAGATGGAGGAAAATTCGCGTATTAATGGGAATTCAGATTCTGAATTTTTCTGAATTCTTCTCTTCTTACCGGGATAGCAATTTTTTTTTATTTCTACTGTTAGTATCGTCATTGTTGATTTGATAAATTCATTATTGACATTAATCAAAGAATAAATTTTCAGCAGCATATTTTATGATTTAAAGTTTTCTTGATTGACTTACCTTCGAAACATTTAGCAAGGCCCAGGCCGTGCTGACTGGCAGCCAAGCCCATCAAGCAAAAAGGTGTGTATTTGCATGGAGATTCGCCCGAAGGCGAATATTGCAATAAAATTGGGTAATCGACAATAGATTGACCTTGAAAAAATCATGTAAATAAAATTATTGATAATTTTCAACGAGGTTTTTGTTTGTATACGGCTAAGAGATATAGAGAGTGGCTTCAAGTGGGTTGCAAAGTAGGAATTAAATTTTACAATAGAGTTTAGCATACATTTAAACGCATTTTCCGGAATCGACTCCAGTTCTTGCATTTAATAATGTTTTCATAAATTATTCTTAGAAAGTAAAAATCCAAAAAAATGATTAGCGTACTAAAGAAGGTCAGTAGTGACGGGCTCTTTCGCGTCAAAAAGGACGTACAGAAGGAGGTCCTTTAGTATCCCAATTTCGGACAACTTTTTTAATGTGAAAAACGACCTTTATGACCTGTTTTTTTCTCCCTTTTTGACGTGAAAAAACCATAGAGATATTACAGATAGAGGAGACAAGCCATAGGCCGCTCTGTAAGTTGCAACGTCAGTCTGCAAACTCGGGAGAGCGAAAGAGAGAGAGACGATGGGAGGTTTTTTCTGTCTTTGTCTACGCGTACCGCGTTAGAGAGAGACAGCCTATTCCTCCTTATCACTCTCTCTCGCCCGAGCTGACAGGTTTCAGGCTGGCTTGTCTCCTCTATCTGTAATATCTCTATGGAAAAACTACGTCTTCCCAGATGTAACATTTTTTAACTTATTATCCCAGTTAAAAAATTTTACGTCTAGAAATACGTATTTTTTCATGTCAAAGAAGGCAAAAAAAATAGGTCATAAAGGTAATACATTTTCGCGTTAAAAAGGACGTCCGAAATTGGGATACTAAAGGACGTTCTTCTGTACGTCTTTTTCAACGCGAAAAAGTAAGTCCCTTCTGATGTTCTTTAGTACTCTAATCATTCTTTGAAATTTTAAAAATCATATAAGTAGCCTTTCCGGTGTTGTATCGATGTTTTTGTTTACAAATCGTCAACGTTTCGACCAAAGTTTTGGTCCTTATCAAGACGTGGATGAATTTCCAAACATTACTTCCCGAAGTACATCCCAAAAGTCCCAAAGTCTTCCAAAAGTACGTCCCTTCTGACTTTCTTTAGTACGCTAATCATTTTTTTAAATTTTTACTTTGCAAGTATAATTTATAAAAGCATTGTTAAATGCAATAAACATGTCACGAAAGATTGCATCTTACGCTTCATTTTTTTTCTTTTTGAACACATAGAATTAATAGCAAATAATAAAAAAAATAATGATAATGACAATGGTATAATAAAATGATTAGCGAGAAAAAAAAAACAGGAAAAATTCAGATATATTTTTCTCAGTGTAAGTTAATAATATTATCCCTACTTGTAATATTTGTGGTTAAGGTTAGGTCCATTAGATAGAACATAACCTTTATTCTTTATTCCCATTGAAATTTGATCTTATATGAGAAAAATGGAGATTTCCTGAACACGGTCGTGGATAAGATAAATACTTAAGAGAAATCAAGCACTTTTAAGAATTTTTTTCTATAATTTTGATTCAAATTCGCATGTAATCATAATAATTATATGCGAGCACATGTGTGTATGTGTGTGTATCGGCCCTAGCGGACCCGTGTGAGAGAACGGTCATAGAATACTCTGACCGTTCTCTGACTGTTCTATGACCGTTCTATGACCTCGCATTATTACGGCTAAGATCGGTAAAAAAGACATTAAAAGCTTTGCAATTATGATTCTGTGGCAAAATTCGGATTAGAAGGTGAAGCAATAAATACAATTATCTTATTTTTCAGCGATAAAAACTAGAAAAACATAATACCTGTCATTGAAGGCAATGCAGTGGTTCACAATTGGCGGAACGTCTCCACCGTGAAGGTTTACTATTGGTGGACACGTTCCGCAAATGGTGAACCACTGCACTCCCTGCTTAAAATGTCAGGTAGAAATCGAGTAGATACCGGAAAGAAACCGAATGCAAACCCATTCGGGTTTCACCCGGTTCTTTAGGGTTTTTATCTGGACTCTAATTTCATTTTTCGGGATCTATCTGGGTCTATTCGGTCCTTATCCGGGAAGTGGTGACAGAAAATAAGTTTTATGAATATTGTACCCGGTCTTATCCGGTTCCTATCTGGCATATGGATCCAGCAAATTAAAATACAAAAATATGTTTCTACCCGGATCCTATCCGGTTTCTATAAGGCAGTTGTCGACTTGCAAATTGTCAAAGTGAAAGTGCATCTGCTACCCGGCCCTACCTGGTTCCTATCTGGCATATTGATCCAGCAAATTAAAATACAAAAAATATGTTTCTACCAGAATCCTATCCGGTTTCTATAAGGCAGTTGTTAACTTGCAAATTGTAATGGTGAAAGTGCATCTGCTACCCGACCCTACCCAGTTCCTATCTGGCATATTGATCCAGCAAATTAAAATACAAAAATATGTTTCTACCCGAATCCTATCCGGTTTCTATAAGGCAGTTGTTAACTTGCAAATTGTTAAGGTGAAAGTGCATCTGCTACCCGGCCCTACCTGGTTCCTATCTCGCATATGGATCCAGCAAATTAAAATACAAAAATATGTTTCTATCCGGATCCTATCCGATTTCTATAAGGCAGTTGTCGACCTGCAAATTATTAAGGAGCCGGATACAAACCGGATAAAAATCTCAAAGGTCCCGGATAAGATCTTATCCGGAAAACCGGGTACACTGAGAGAAAATTATCACGTTATTTTATGGTTTTCGGAGGTATAGCAAGGATATTTATTAAAACCAAGAACTTTTACTGTCCCGTAATTTTTTTTCTGTGACTATCCTTAAAATGTACTTGTTTGCACCGCAATATTTTTTTCATTAATTTTCACAGTACGATGTTTTAAAAGTTTCTCTTGATTCCAGTTATAAAATACAAGCCTAACAGAAAAATATGCCGTTAGTGTGTTTAAAGAAATACAATTCCTATACGAGCGACTTTTGCTGTGAGTTGGTTAAAAAAACTCGGGAGTCAGCAAGCAATTATGTAATATAATCATAATAATCATATGCGAGCACGTGTGTGTATGTGTGTATATCTGATTGTGTCGAGGTAGTAACAATAACGGGGCCCAAACACTTTTTACACGGCCCTGCAGTAGTTGCAGGTTATAAGCGCTATTTCCTTTCTTGTATTCCAAGCGTGCGCAGCCGAGAGGCTTAGTCGTTAGGTTACTAATGCGATAATTATAAGTAGAGTAGGGTTCGAACCCGCAGCATTAAGAATAATTTTTAATACTGTCTAAACGAGCGTTTGTGTAGTGTAAAGGGGGGTGTGTGTTTGTAGGTAAGTGTGTATATAAAAATAGTAAGTTAAGTGTCTACTTAATAGTAAATACAGTTTTGAAATATACTAAGAGTATTCATCGATTCAACTACTGCTCTTATTTGATTTACCTATGTTCCTGCAGATCACAACTTAAAAAATGACACTGGGGCCTTTACGAACTACGAAAAGTAAGTTAAAAAGTAGTCAAACCTACAGAGATTTTTTTTCGGTGTACGTGTAACAAAAAAGTACTGTCAATTTACTCAAATAAAATTTCCCAGATTGAAAACAGATTTTTTACTGTGAAAACAGTAAATTTAACCTTCCAAGCGAATATTCCTCCATTGCCATTAAAAACGGTAAATACTATAGTCTTAACTCGAATTTTGCCTGTACTTTTTCTCTCAGTGTAGATATTATGCGATCCCATATAGAGCCCGGTTAAGCTCCAGGTATAAACCGGGGACAAAAACCGGGTACAAATCCAGTAACGCCGGATAAGAACCGAGTATACGTATTTCGAGGACCCGACTACAAACAGGATAAAACTCTTACAGAGCCCAGATAAGACCCATATAGAAACCGGACAAAATATTATATCAACCCAGATAGAATCCGATTAAGTGCCGGATTAGAACCGGGTATAAGTATTTTAAGGAGCCAGATACAAACCAGATAAAAATCTCAAAGGTCCCAGGTAAGAACCATATAGAAACCGGGTGAAGATATTATGCGATGCCAGATAGAACCCGATAATCTCCGGGGACAAAAACCGGGTACAAATCCATTAGCGCCGGATAAGAACCGACTTTTACTCGGTTCTTATCTGGGTTCAATCCGCCATTTTAAGCAGGGCTGCCTTCAATGACAGGTACATGATGTATTCTTAGTTTTTATCGCTGAAAAATAAGATAATTGTATTTATTGCTTCACCTTCTAATCCAAATTTCGTCACAGAATCATAATCGCAAAGCTTTTGATATCTTTTTTACCGTTCTTAGTCGTAATAATGCGAGGTCATAGAACGGTCATAGAACAGTCAGAGAACGTTCAGAGTATTCTATGACCGTTCTCTCACACGGGTCCGCTAGGGTGATTGTGTCGGGGTAGTAACAATAACTAAACATGTAGTTCAATTAACCCTTTAAGGGGTTACATCACCCAGGCGCGCCGAAAATCTAAGCTTTCTTTGTGAATTTTTTTCTCGAGTTGTATGTGATGGATCAAAATAAAATTTTAGGGCTTTATTACACATATATTCAAGTTCTCAAAAATATTTTTTATTAAAAAATTTACAACAAAATGGCGTCGTGGCAGTACAATAAACGAAAACACAATTTTTTGACGGAGGAAAACGGTGTGCAGCGTAGCAATCTTGGTGTTCCATTTAGAACAAAAAAAAAAATTTTCTTAATTTACAATTGTTTTTCTAGCGAAGTACCCAGGATTTTAAATTTTGCTTGAAAATTCACAAATTTGTATCAGTTCAAACTTTTTTTTTCATTTTTCAGCTGAAAAAAAAAGTTTAAACTCATACAAATTTGTGCATTTTCAAGCAAAATTTAAAACCTATAAGAATTTTGACTGTGCCATTCGAAAGAGCGACCCCAAAAACGGTAGGATATGGAGTTTCCGATCCTTTTTCATCTTTTTTCTATAAATGGTACGACATTGTAGTCAACGTCAAAATTCTGCACATCTGGGCGTTAAAGGGTTAACATCGAGTGAATAGCAAAATCAATTGAAGCTTTCATAGTAAACATAAACAGTATAAGTTACTACATATGAGTTGTTAGAATAACAAACTGATGATAAGTAAATGAATGTACTATTTCTTTTAATAGTACTTCATTAGTTGGGATTACTTATTGCGAACTTGAATTTATAATTTCGTTATGAGATAATTTTCTTGATTTAAAAGTTTCATCATATTTTTGGAACTGAAAAAATTCAAATTTTTTAGATTCTGAACATACGTTGGTTTTACTCTTGAAAACAAAAATTAAAGGAATCATAACCTGTATAAAGTATCACTAATATGCAATAATAAAAATTAATACTTCTATAATTTATATAATTCTTTTTATTATGTAATGTTCTTTAATTCAAAAATTTGATCTGTTTCTTTCAAAAATATTTTATTTTATAGAAAATCGATTTAATAATTAAAAATCTTAAAAATTTTAATCAGAATCATAAATTGCCATAAAATTAAAAAATTCCAGATTACACGGGGCCCATACACTTCTTACACGGCCCTGCAGTAGTTAAACGTTATAAGCGCTATTTTCTTTCTTGTATTCCAAGTGTGCGCAGCCGAGAGGCTTAGTCGTTAGGTTAGTAATGCGTTAATTATAAGTATAGGGGATTTGAACCCGCAGCGTCATGAATAATTTTTAATACTGCCTAAACGAGCGTTTACGTAGTGTAGAGGGGGGTGTGTGTTTGTGGGTAAGTGTGTATATAAAAATAGTAAGTTTGTGTCTACTTGAAAGTAAATAAAGTTTTGAAATGTACTAAAAATATTCATCGATTCAACTACTGCTCTTATTTGATTTACCTATGTTCCTGCAGTTCACTTTATTTCAAAAATGACACTTGGGGCCTTTACGAATTACGGAAAGTGAGTTAAAAAGTAGTCAAACATACTGAGATTTTTTTTTCGGTGTACGTGTAATGTAAAAGTACTGTCAATTTACTCAAAAAAAATTTCCTAGCTTGAAAACAGATGTGTTACTGTGAAAACAGTAAACATAACCTTCCAAGCGAATATCCCTCCGTTGCCGTTAAAAACGATAAATATTACAGTCTTAACTCGAATTTTCCCTGCACTTAACTACTTTTTGTGGCTGAATTCAAGCAATGGTTGACCCGTCAATGTAGGTACTAAAAGTGGTCGCAGTGACTAAGTAATGTAGTCACAGCGACTATGTAATGTTGTCACAGTCACTATATGTAAGTGTCAACTATAAAGTTATGTTAAATCATATTCCTAAAATCAAATGCATGAAATCACTGCGTGGAAGAGTGTATTTTTCATAGCACCTCTTTTGAAAATCTGTTTGTCGGTATCTGTAGAGCGGGTTGAAACTTTAAAAGTAGTAGGATTTAAAATCACAGTTTCGAGCCGCTCGACGCTTCAAATCAAATTCTCAAAAGAGTTGCTATCAGTTGCTATGAAAAATAATATGCATTACTCGAAACAATACACAACGAATTCAACGAGTGTGAAGTTTGCTCCACTGGTTATAGCGACTACGTTATTCTAGCTATGACAACTCAATGTTTCAAGTTCACATAGCTAGGTTTAAGAGTTTCAACGATGTTAACTAGTCGCCACGACCAGGTGCCCAGAATATGGCTACCATGGCTACAAATCATGTTACTGTAGCCATGGGTCAAGTAGCGACAAGTCTCCCTCGTTACAGTCACTCTTTTATTTCCAACTACATTATTCCTAGTCATTATGACCAGATGCTATTTTTCTCTGTGCAGGTGTACTTAACCACACTGGTATTTATTCGTCACCTAGATATAAGCGCAGGCAAAAGAGGAAAAGAAGGGATGCAAAGCAAAGATAAATTCACCCTTGATTGAAACCGTAAGGCGGAAATTAGAGAGAGTCGCGAACTTTGCAACGAACGTGATTTCTATCACTTTTGCAATAAACGTGACTTCCATCACTTTTGCAATGTACATGACTTCCATCACTTTTGCAACGGACGTGACTTCCATCACTTTTGCGCGAATCCATTCCCACTTCAGTCACTATTGGGAGATCAATAGTATATATACCCCAGGTTTACCTCTGGTGGTTTGTCATTAAGTTCCGAACAGTTGTACAGTTGTTAGGTCCGGACCGTTAATTCAACGCCGTGAGCAGACCCTTCGATAAACGTAAGTCTCATTGGATTTCTATGAGCAACTCAACATTCGGTACTTGGTAAATAAAATCCCAGGTCCTTAAGTGGTGCAAGTCCGGAAACCGTAGTGCTAGATAGTTCCTTTGGATTACGTGTATCGTTGTATTTAGTCGTGTCGGTTAATAGTGATTAATTTCTGAAATCGGGACGAACTAACCTATCTTGTTCACAAGTGCATGTTTGATTCATTTCTCGTGTACTTAACAAGATACGTAAGCGGATGATTGATCACATCGGTTGCTGGTGGACTTGCACCCCTTACACCATACCTCCTGCAAAATTTATCGTTGTTTTGCTACCTCACGGTGACTCAAACGAAACCCAACTATCCTGCAAGGATTTGTGCCGTTGACTTGCAATAATAGGAGTAAAAAACGACAATTCTCTCTTTTGCCCTCTAATTTAAGAGGTAGACAAGTAAGTTACCAACTAAGTATCATTCTATGTGAAAACTTGTGCAACAACTTATTGATTTATAAAATATAAGCGACCACTTAATTTTTTGTAGTTACGCGTAATATCTTCTGATTTTGATTATATATAAACTAAAATTTGTTCCTTAAAATATCAAGGAAGGCGTCAAAATTCTGCGTCCAATCGCCCCCTAGCAAAGTACTTTTTTAAACTTGTGATCAAGATATTGTGAAAGAAGTCGTAATTTCAAAGTTTCCTTAAATTATTTTATGTGCCTCAGCTGCAGAAACTCGTTTTTCCGTTACATCTGAGAGTAAAGCAATGTTGTATATTCCGTTACAGAGGAATACAATGTAGAAATTGAACTGCGCATGTGCATTATAGTCTTACAGTGGAACGCAATCTATTTCTTATTCTTCTTCTTCTCACTTCTTCTTCGTACAGCGTTAGCACTGACTACTACACAAGACCGATAAAATCAAAATGGCCGGGACTAGTCGCCAATTTGCGCCCGCTTCGTACAACTAGCGCAGCAAACAACTACAATACGTACTAGATTAGATTCCAATGTACGCATAAAAACTCGTATCCGCACCACACGTAACATAAAATAGAATATGTGCCTAGGCACACAATTCAGGACATTGCGAGACTCGCGACAATGCTCGCAGGACTGATCGCGCCTCGACTACGCCTTGGCTTCGATCTCCTGCGAACATTGTCGCTCGTCACGCAATCACCCTCATTGTGTGCCTAGGCACATAATATACTATTATGTGCCTCTGGCGCATAAACGCGTTTTTATGCTGCTGTTGAGAGTAGCATAATGTTGTGTATTACGATACAGAGGAACATAATATAAAAATTGAACTGCGCATTTGCCTATTACGATACAGCGGAGCACAATCTCCTTCTTATTCTTCTTCTTCTTCTTCGTACAGCATTAGCACCCTACTGACAAAGCCTTGTACATTTGAACTGCGCAGGCTCTATTACAACTCGCTACTACTACACAAGATCGATAAAATCAAAATGACCGGGACTAGTCACGAAATATCAAGTGTAATGACTAGCGCCCCAAACAACTAAAATACTAGATTAGATTCGAGGGTACGCATAAAAACTCGTATAAGGTACCAATAGCCGGAAGTCTAAGGAAATGTCATTCAATTTTTTGTATTAATCGTTCTAAATGTGATGCGGAATCAAGAATTGCCACGATTATTTTGATGTACGTGTCCTCCCTACTAAAGGGTGATCAATTTAGAGGTACAGTAAAACCTCATTTATCGGGACGCCCTTGAAATGTAAACACCTCGTTTATCGGGATTTGGAGAGACTCCCCACTACCACCTACAGTCTCATGGTGGGTTGCCATGACTCTTGTTGTATGTTGACATTTAGTAATGGTTATGTACATAAGTTGTAATGTATTTGCAAATTGTGTAAACTTATTTGGTTTGTCATGATGGAAAATGAAGATAGAAATACAAACGAAGGTATGTAAAAAAATTGACATAATAAAACTCCTGCAAATGAAGTATCTGGACACTGTCACTATGTCACTATGTACAAGGAGTGGTGGCTGGAGGAGAAACAAAATGTCCCGATAAATGAGGTTGCGAGATCCCGATAAGTGAGGATCCCGATAAATGAGTGTCCCGATAAATGAGGTTTTACTGTATAGGGTTTTAAATTGAAATAAAACAACGAAAATTCAAATTGATAGGGCAATCTTTTTTATTTTTGTGTAGAACCATTCAGAACATTTATTTTTCAAAGATAACCCCTTTCAAATGTTGGCTGCAACTGCGCTTTAATTCCGTAACTTCAGTAATGTTGGCTTCCAATGCCACAATAGTAGCTGGTTTATCCACAAAACATTTAGACTTTACATAACCCCACAAATAAAAGTCCAAAGGTGTGATATCACACGATCTTGGAGGCCAATCCACCGGTCCGAGACGAGGGATAAATTGCTCACCGAAACGACTACGCAGTAAATACATGTACCGCCGTCTTGTTGGAACCAAATGTCGTGGATATTACGGGCTTCAATTTCCGGCATCAAAAATCGCCCAAGTAGTGCCATAAGATAGGCCAAGTTGTTGAGATCGGCGCCGAATCGATTCTTCCGAGTCTTCGACAAAACTCTCATTTACAGTTGCAATATTCTCTACAGTTTGGGCTGTACGTGGTCCAATCGGTCGAGTATCATCCAATAATGTTAAATTATTCTCGAGTTTTCCGATGGTATGCCGAATAGTGCGTTCGGTAGGACGATTATGTACACCATTAATTGGCCTGAGCGCGCGATAAACACTTTTCACAGAGCGTCCATATTCGTAATATAATTGTACGATTTGTAAACGCTGTTGAGGCGTAAGTCTTTCCATGATGAAATGTCAATAAAAACTGAATAAAATTGTGTATTTAGTTTGACAGTAGTCACGCGTGACATGTCAATAAGACCCTATTGGAAAAAGTACCTCCAATTTAATCACACTTTATAACAAAAAGTCCAGAGTTGTGTTAAATCTTAATAATCCATTTTAATAATTCTCTTCATTAAATAATGCTCTGGAGCCAATTGCCGGACGGGAAAAGTGAATTGATCCTATAGCCGGACAGCGCTGCACCAATACTCGGACAAGAGAATATTATAATTTGATTGATATGGATTTGATATTTTTTAAGCATAATAAACACTGGGAAATATATACAGAAACATTATTTAGGTCCACGCTTATAAAAGAAAAAATATTGAAAAGATTTTACAAATAGAATTGTTAATGAACTTCATTATTTTGAGATCTGTAGAATAAATTAAATTTATTTTGCCAATTTTTTTCCTATGAACTTTGCTTTACATTGACATAATAAAATATTTATTTAACACTTCTGCTTTTTCGTTTTATTGCTGGTTTTTTGTTTTATTCTTCTTTTTTTCTTTTCAAAGATTTTTTATTTTAATCCTGCTTTTGATTTTCCTTTAACGTGGCTTCTCTTTTTTCTTGCTGTTGCTGTTTTCTCTTTAATGCAGCTTCTTTTTATCCTTTCTGTTCTTGTTTTTTTTTTAGTGTAGCTTCTTTCTTCCCTGTCTCTTCCTCAAAAAGCAGTGCAATGTAACGCCGGACACGCGTTCGGTTATTAGGAAAAACGAATATTCATTGACCTAATAACCGGATTTAAAATATTTAATTAAAGGAAAATGTTTTTTAATTTTGAAAAATATTATGGTTTATATAAAGAATTTGACTTTAGTGTAACGCGTATTAAAATGACAAATGAAGGTAAATGTAAATGTTATTTCCCGAGTCGAACTATTGATTCTCTATTGATTCTCTAAGATGCTCCATTTTCGAGGACTTGAGAGAATCAAAAGAGGCGTATTAGCTGTTTAAATCAATGTAATTTTGATCCTCTGTTGGTGCTCTTCTCCTGCAGATATTTCCGTTTCTGCACCTTGAAGGATCTTAAAGAGTAGCAATGAAGATTCTCCTTACCTCCTCTATGATTCTCCATTCCTAAAAGTATATAATTCCTAATGACGTCAGGAATTAGCAACGGTTTATTATTATTTATATTTATCGTGTTGATTAAGAGAGAAACGAAAATATAGTAGCAGACTTTTGGAAAATAATGAGGAATGTAGCAACGTATCAATGTCTGGTACATGTCGAATTTTGTTTTGAAAACATTAATTTTGAAAAATTTTATTTTTTGAAATAAAAATCCAAATGGTACTGGAGATTGATTTTTTAATGGATTCCTCATTGTTGCCTATAATTTCATGATTATATTTACATTTCTGTCCTAATCAACCCGATGAATATAAATAATATAAAATGGTTGGTCATTTGTGACGTCATTACGCATCACATACCCTCAAGTACTAGAAAGAAAAGGGTTCAACAAGAGCGAGTCCTCGATTTTTCGAAAACTATTAGAGATTTTAAAACGTTTTTTTTTAAAATAAAAGTACTCTCGAAGGACTACGGCGCTACTATCTAATAGATAGTCCAGCCCCCATCGTTGTCCAGAATGGCCTGGCACCTTTTCGGCATGCTTTCCACTCATTTTTCAGCGTAGTCCGTTGGTAATTCTTGCCATATCTTCCTGATTTTTTGCGAGAGCTGTTTCAGGGTGAAGACACGTTTTCCCGCAAGCTTCCTCTTTAAAACACTCCAGACATTTTCGATTGGATTCGCATCGGGGGACTGTGATGGCCAGTCCAAAGTTGTGATGCCCTTTTCTGTTTTCCAAGCGGTGCAGAGACGGCTTCGATGTTTCGGGTCGTTATTTTATTGTTAGATACAATCGGCCGTATAGGCTCCAAACAAATTTGTAGCAGACCATATAAGAAGACGTTCATATATTTGGGGCATTTTATTAGCATTCAGGTTCTCGGTGAAGAGCTCTAAACACCCAAAACCGCGCTATGAGAAGCATCCCCAAACATGGACCTTCACGGGGTGTTTTTTATTGGCTTTATAACGCTCAACCCACTTCTTCACGAACGATTTCGACTTTTTGATGTATTTAGCAGCGACTGTATAGGACATAAGTGGTCCCTTTGGATGGGTACACAAGAAGACCGCTTCAAAACGTTTCGCGTACACAGAACTCATTATGACTCACGTCTGCTGTCTCCGACGATTCGAGCGCTACTGAATCGCCTTGGTAATTGCGCCGTAGTCCTTTAAATGTACTTTCATTAAATCAAGAGAGTATAAAGAGAAGCAAAAGAGAATCGAAAGAGTATCAAGAGAAGCAAAAGAGAATCAAGAGAGTATAAAGAGAAGCAAAAGAGTATCAAAAGAGATTCAATATTAGCAAAAGAGAATCAAGAGAGTATCAAGAGAAACAAAAGATAATCAAGAGAGTATCAAGAGAATCAAAAGAGAATCAAGAGAGTATCAAGAGAAGCAAAACAGAATCAATAGTTCGACTTGGGCTGCTTAACAAAGACAACGCGTCAGTTAGTTTAGAGAGCAGATTTCGCTACATTTCGAGCAGCCTTGTGCTTCAGTGAAGAAATTTTTTTTTCTTGGCGAAGTTATAATTTCTAATTCAACAAAATTTTCACTTTTTTAAAGTGTGCGTTTCGAAGTTTGTATACGGTACACCAAAATAGCGATAAGTGATTCATATATCTAATTTTGAGAAAAATTCATGACTCTGTCCGGCTATTGGGTACTGTCCGGCTATTGGTGCTTTTACCTTACGCACCGAAGTCACATAACATAGAATATGCGCCAATGCACACAATTCGGGTAATTACGAGACTCACTTAAAATTAAATATTTCCTGAAGTAATAGACATTTTCAAATTTTCTTTAGCTCATTTTAAAGGTAAGTTGAAGTTCAATATGCTTAATATATCAAGAAAATTTTAATAATTTTTCCTTACATTCTGCCAAATTCTAAACTCAAGACTAAGAAGTCGTAAAAATATTTTGGTATTTATGAAAATATTTGGAAATTTTACAAGATTTTCGAAAAACACTGCCTTTCTTCCTTTGGCAGGTAATCTACGAATTTAGGTTAATATTGAATACTATAAAATATTACGTTTTTCTACTAACGGGTCAAAAAGTGCACTTGTTTCCCAATGCGAGGTGAACAAATCCATTTTTTGCCCCCCAGGTTGAAAAAAAATCGTATGCAACACGAGAGAAACATTTATTTTACTCGTATGATTATTTCACACTCGCAAAATAGCCTTTTCTCTACCTAGTTGCATAATATACTATTACGACATATTGACTACCCTAGCAAAAGTATCAGATCGAAATTCATTCCGAGCGAATCAAAGCGATTCCAAGACATTTCGGAATTTGTTTCCGATCCATTCCGAATCAATTTGATTCAATATGAGGCATCAATCCGAGTGAATACGCACAAAGTTTTCAATACGAATCATTCCAACCCCGGTTCGTTCCAAAACAAATTTTTAATCCGAATGAATCTGGATCATTCCGTCCTCAGATTCATTCGAATTAAAAATGCGGTTTGGAGCAATCTGAGTACGAATCATTCCCACCTCGGATTAATTCGGATTAAAAATTTGGATTTTCATCAAACGAGTGTCACGTCCCACGAATTTATCGACTCCAATTACAAGCAGATCAGGAAACCAATGAAGGGATCAATATATTGTAATATTACCATGTATGCGACTTTATTGACACATGTTACAGGCAAATCTACAAATCAATAGAACAATCAAAGCAAATATTAAGATGCATCGATGTAGTATCAACGATCAACAGTCCAGCCTCATAATCTTTATACCGCGAGTTCAATCTAGTTGATCCAAACCGAATTTTCAATCAAAATCAATCCGAATCATTCCGACCTCGGAATCATTCGGATTGATTCTGATTGAAAACTTGGTTTCAGATTGGATCGGATTGTTGTTTCGGATTAAATCGGATTAGGTCGGGTCGATTTTTTACCATTTTTCATCAAACGGGATAAGTATAAAACATTTTTCAGATTGGTTCAGGATGATTCGCATTGGCTCGGATACAGATATCGGAATGAATCGGAATAGTTCTGATTGGCCCGGAATGATCCGATACTTTCGCGAGAGGGGCGCTTCGTAAGTGAAAGGCAAGTCAAGCCAAACGATACCAAGTACCAAGAATACACGGAAAAAAATGAAATGTCTGCTACTGCTAACTGCAGTTAGCTGTCGACTAGTTAATTGTGATTGATAAAAAGTTTGCTGAGAGAGTTAACAGTTTGCTAGGACAGTTAAAAAATGTTAGTTGCAATCGAAGTTGAAAATTTGCATTGGACTCCTTAGCGTATTAAGAGTTGTAGCTAATCATTTGGTTGTTGCTGCTAAAACAGTTTACTCTCATATAAAATCTCAAAATTCGTACTCGTAGCATTTAAAATTTTGCGCTGATATGTAAGAAGTTAGCAGCGGTTGCTAACGGCTGCTTAGACATCCCGCGTTTTCTGTGCTGCTCATGCGCACAAAGCACGACTAGTCAGATATTGTGCTGTAAATGGTAAGTTGTACACCTGTCGCGTTGTTTTAAATTTAATTTATAAATAATTCGACGATTCGCATTAATTTATAATGCAAATGACTGTTTTGTAACTGATCTCTGAAGATTGTATTGTAGGTTTTGTAATAGGTTCTTTATTGTGCTATTTATTATCTTCTTACTGAGGTTATCTTAATTCTAAGTGTTGTATACTTGTACAATTGAGAGGCTGGACTGGCAAGTAAGTCCCCAGTAAGAAGGCTTGAATTGAATAGGATTAAAAAAATTAATTCCATTTAATACCTGATTTTTCCTTTGTGTCTTATTCTGTTAGTGGTAAAAGAAAAAAAGCATAATCCAATTCATGTTAATTAACATAGGAAAAGAAAAGGAAGTGAATTAAAGGGAATCAAAAAATACGAGAATGCGAAGAAAATAATAGCAATTTTATTCTACTTTGTGGAATTAAAATACATTTTTTGTTACGCAACCAAATATTTGAATAATAATTTCAATTTTTTGATGACTGGAAATTAAGGGTGAGGGAGTGAAAGATAAGAATACTGTGAACACGTTTCTTTATTAAACCTCTGTAATAAGTTATATTTTCACTGTTATTTAACCAACACTTTCTTATCAAGTTGACGTTTAAAAGATATTCAATTGTTTATATATTTATTTATAACTTTCTAAAATGTATGAGGTTCATTTCATTTGTACCTAGAATTCATAAGAATAAAATACCTACGAAACAAATTTCAAATATTGGAATTAAAAGTACACAATCTCTTCTTAATATAAAGTAGAATTCGTTCAAATTAAATGTTTCAAATTTATATTCCAGAAAAAAGAATCAAAAGCAATTTCATACACTAATTGATTTCAAGAACTGTAATGAATTAAATAAACCTATAACGTATTCCTCTTAACGGAATACAAAACAATATGATATAGATAATCTTTGTTGGAACTAGAACGAATTAAACGAAATAAAAATATATTCTACTTTATGGAATTTAACAAAAATGATAGTACGTTTTGTGAATAGAACAGAATTAAGATTTACAAAAAACCTATTCCCGCTATGTGAATTAGACTTCAGGGAAAAATCAGGTATTAAGTAAAATAAAAAAATCACTACTTTCACGTTAAACTGTAAAATTTTAAATTCTATTCAATTCAAGCCTTCTTACTGGATCGCTACTGTTCCCGGTAATGTTTCTACTTGTAGCTATAAGTTTGGTTATCAAAGCAGCTCACGTTTTATTCTTATTCTTAAAAATTATGCTGTGATTAAGATTAGATCTGAATCCGTTTTTTTCGTTTTTAATTTTGCAGGTTACGATATGTCGCAAGAAATTAGTTGTTTTGATATAACTTGCCAGCAGACTTTTGTGAGTATAGAAGGGCTACGAAATCATTTTTTTCTTAAGCACCCAGGTGTAACTGTATTTAAATGTAGGCTTGGAAGTTCAAAATCAATGATTTTGAGTGCTATCTCTATTTGCAGCAATTGCTAATAAAATTAACTAGTACTTCAAACGCTGTTAGAACAGGAAGATAACACGACCGACAGGCTACTGCTCACAATCGTTGTTACCAGTGCTAACGTAAATTAGCTGGCATCGCTAAAGTACTGTAGCGAATAGACGTTAGTATTAGCAGCTAAGACATTCGCTGTCCGTATATCAAGTAACTTTCTTAGCTGTGGTAGCGAATATTTAGCTAATGCAGCTAATTATTTTTTTCCGTGTAGGACTATACGAATATCATGAGTTCGACAACTTAAGGTAGTTCATTCACAAAAATTAGACCTCAGGCAAAAATAGATAATTTTGCTTTCAAGAATAGCAATATTATTATTGAAGGGCTAATTTAAAAGAGAAAAGATTATTTTTCATGACAAAAAATTTGAAAAACAAAAAAATAATTTTATTAATAAATTTTATTTTTGCCCAAACTTATTTTCTTATCGCTTCAAGCCAAATTTTTAAAAATGATTCGATTCTAATAAATAACTGTTCATTTTTTTTAGGAAAAAGATTCTCTACAACTTGACAGTTTCCAATTTTTGAAAATTAATTCTTTAATGGCTGAAATTATAAAAAAACAATTTTTCAAAACAAAATTTTTATAACCAAATTGCTGTATTTGATGATAATTAATCCAATTTCAAAAATAGGAAACGGTCATGTTATAGAGAATCTTTTTTCTAAAAAACTGAACCGTGATTTATTAGAATCGCATCTTTTTTAAAAATTTGGCTCGAAGCGATAAGAAAATAATTTTGGACAAAAATAAAATTTTTGGATAAAATTATTTTTTTGTGTTTCAAATTTTTTTCATGAGAAATAATCTTTTCTCTTTCAAATTAGCCCTTCAATAATAATATTGCTATTCGTGAAAGCAAAATTATCTATTTTTGCCTGAGGTCCAGCAACTTCCAACCCTTGAAGGGGACTTAGCTACAATTTCAACACAAGAATTAATACCACGTTAACGAACTTAACAGATTGGACTCAAGAGAACTCACCGATAGACCACCCAGCGGTAAATACTATTGTACAATTTTTAATTCCATAAATAATACCAAAATCCATGGTGTTTATTGGTCATTAATTTCGTATGACAATAAGGGTTCAGCCTAATTACTTCCATTTATTTACTGACTATATGCTTCTGATTCTCACACACATAGAGGAAATCTTTAATGAGAGAAAAGTCACGTTTCTGATGTAACACGGGATACAAAACGTTTTTCGGATTGATTCGGAACGACTCGGAATGGTTAAGAATCCGCTGATTTCGCCAAGGTATAATTTGGACATAAAAGTTAAAACGTCTTTTACGTGAGCACTTAGCTGAAAACAATAGATAATAAGAAAATAAAAGAATATATATGTATTTCATTTTTCAAATATCTATAGGAATATTCAATAGGTCAAATATATTGGAAATCGATAAATCGGGATAAGGTTTGCTGTTTCAGAAACTAATATTGCTTTAATCGAATATATTTTAATTTTAGGAATCTTAAAGTAAATATTCATAAGCAGGTCGTAAATTTTCAATAAACTATAATTGTAATCAGCTGTTTGAGAAATGTTAATGAATTATTTTTCTTGACCAGCATGTCGCACCCATAAGACCTTTTCGGAATATGTATACGAGATCCCAAAAACTAATTCTAAGATAACTTATACAGTTTTACAAAAATTCAAATACTTACCCATTTTATTAAATGAAGTACTTAATAGGAAAAAAAAATAATCTTGGCAGCAGACATTTCGACAAAATTGAAATATTTTAAATTATTATTTATAATTATTAATAATTATTATAAATTTGAAATACGTGGCGTTGGATTTGCGGCAGCTTGTATACTCACTTGAAGCGTGCAAATCTGCAAAAAACTCAACAATAAAACAAACATTTGCATATCTTAATAAGATTTTAAAAAGCCTCAGGAATAATTGAAACTCATCGATTATCGCGCTTTGCGTTTGGTTTTTGGTTATTCTTCATGAGCACTCAAATTTATTCTTTATGATTTATTATTATAACTTGAATAAATTTATTAATATTCTTATTATGAATTTACTTATCCCAATGTTACCTCGGCTTTGAGGAATAAACTTTCATCACTCTTTTAAATTAAAACGGAAAATATACATAATTCTTCTTTGTTCACATATGAGGACACTAGGCCTTGGAGGATCTACGTATCAGTTTTGTACATATCAATACTGAGTGATTCTTTTTACTTCAAATTCGTGATAAATTGCGAGGACTAATGCCAATTTGCGTTCAATTAATTCTTCATTATTTCTCTTCTTTTTCTGAAATTGATGATTTTAAATTTGTAATATACCTCCCCAGTAGCCATCATTGCAATTTATTATTAAATTATTACTCAGAAAATCTTGTTTTTAATCAATAGCTCATGATACCCGAAAAAAAACTTATTTTAGAATGACTAGTTCTTCCAGTTTTTACACGTCCTGAAGTACTAGTGTCCACATATGTGGACATGCAGGTATATTAGAAAATAAGCATTGCAAAAGCTACATAACTTTAAACTTCATGTGTTGACCAAATTAACCATAAACCAATTGTATTGACATTTTATTATTTTCAATTTATAATTATTTTAATAAATTTAATTTGTATTATTTGATAATCATTGTGTCTTTTCATTGACTTATCCTCATCCCTAAGCGAGGATCATTCGATCCGAATTTAAAACGAGGAATCTTCGATCAAAATAAGTATTTACGTACTTGTGACGTAACAAATTAATAACAAAAGTTTTTTTTAATGATGTATTTATTTGCAACAAATTTAAAGAAGTTTAAAAATTATTAAGAACATTAGTAATTACTTCAATTAGTTACTTAGTTACTAACACAGTTAAAAATACGTAAGACGGCGGAGCGTCTTTCGAAATACATCACTGCCAAATCCGCAACAATAAACAAACATTTCTGAAAAACAACCACAAAAACATGGTTTTTTATTTACATTAAAATATTATTTAAAGAAAAATGTTTCGACATATTTCATTTAATACATTGGCTCCGCTAAAGTATTCCACGTCTAATGATCGAAAAAAAACTATTTCGTCAAAAATTTATTAATTTTTGTTCAAAATTGCCTATTTTCAAGAGCAAATGGTCAAGAATTATAATTTGTTAATATACAATTATTCACCAATCGCCGGTCATATAAGTTTGACCATAATTAATACAACAACTGACAAATTTAGCGTTTTGTATAATCCAAATTTCTAAATTTTAGTGTTTAAAAAAGCAATTTAGACCTATTTGGGTTCAAAATTGCTTGTTTGAAATTTTTGGTTAGGTTCCAGGAAGGGAACCGATGAGTTTATTATTTGGTCATGTAGACATTGCCCTTAAGACAAGCGGCACGAGTGAAGCGAACCAAGTGGGTGAGGCTAAAAGTAGAAGCACGAATTTCACGTAAAATTCCTTACTCTTATATCAAAAACCTCTTATTTTATTAAAAGAAAACTCATCATTCCCTAACTGAGGGAGGACGGAGAGGATTTTTGATCAGGTTCTCTAATACAGTTCACCTGATCTACGGATGCAGCTGAACTCGAATGAAGCTCATTAAAAATACTTTGTTGTGCGATTAGGGGCCGTTCACATAATACGTCACACAATTTATGGGAGGGGGGGTACTGCAAATTGTGACGTGGTGTGACATATTGGCAGGGGGGTCTGCCCTCTGCGTTACGTCACACATTAAATGTGTACCCACGAAATTTGAAAAAAAGTTCTGAAAAGATTATCTACAATAATAATTAATAGCTTCTTTTTTTACTGGATTTTGTACGCGTGAACGAAAAATGTTTTATAAAATTAAGAGGTGTGACGTGACATCGAAAGGGGGGGGGCTGAGGTTTGCGACCATGTGTGACATGGGGGAACGGGGGGGTAAAAAATAGCTAAAAATCGCGTGACGTATTATGTGAACGGCCCCTTACCAAATTTTTTTCGCAATACAACACCTGACTCGATTAAAATTATCATATGGATAATTACCTCCAGGAAAAGTTGCAGCGGTAATCAAACAGATCAAGTTAATAACACTCAGGCACTTCATTTTCAGAATCTGATGAATAAACTGATGAAGGCGACAATTTTCGTTACGCTTTTATAGATATTTACACGATTATGTTTTAATTAGCTTCAAATATTTTATCACACTTAGAATTTCTAATAAATATCATGATGAATTTATGTCCTGTATTTCTTGAACAAAACCAAATAAAATATATTTAACTATTTTTGAAATTCTTTTTTACCCTTAAAATATTTCAAGCTCTCCATCTTTCAATTTTAATTTTATTATGTTACATACTCAAACTACGTTAGAAAAAATTTTGAATGCAATTTTTTATTCTTTTTATAATGTAGAAAAATATTTCAATTTAACCGTTTGAGTCCCAAGCAGCGCGATCGCACCCTTCAGATTTTGTGCCGATCCTCTTCGCAATTGATAAAAACAAGCGCTATCGCGCTGTTTGGCGTTTTGTGACCATTTTTTTTCAAATGACTCTTGGGACACTAACGGTCAAGTAAAACACTGTCATTTTTCTTCGAGTTTGATGATTTCTACAAGTTTTAACACTTACTCAAAACAATTTTATATTGTATTTACGTTATGTCATGGAAGTATACATATCTACATATCTTTGATTCCTCTTTTCAAGATTCCGAATAATTTTATGAGGTTTTCAAACTTATACTTATAATAATATCAAGCCTTCTTTCCCAAAAAATATGCTCTTGATGACATTTTTATAAATTACAATAACATTTAATTCTGATATGATCTTGAGTATTAAAAATTTGAAAAAATGTATATATGTAAAATATCATACAAGTATTTTAGTTTTATCGAAATCCTGTGGTTTAATAACTATTTTTTCAATGAATTTCTACACCAGTTAACAATTTGTCTAGATTAGTAACATTTAAAAAGCATGTTTATGAAATCCAATAAGATTTTGAATTAAACTGAATAACTTTATGATTAAAGGGTTAGGCCACCCCTAGATTTTTTTTAACTCGAAAAAAATGCTTCGCTTGAATAATTCCCTATTGTCTCAGAATTATGGAAAGTACAAAATTATAATGAAGTTCAAAAGGGAAAGCACTTTTTAAGCCACTCTCAGCAACCGCTGTAATGAATGTCCGATGCGTTTAAAAACTTTAAATGTGTTTTTCTCGACACAGCTTTTTTTTAAAAGGGTGTACCAGTTATCAATCAATTTACAGCCGATTTTAATGTAAACTATACTGGAATGTTCGTAAACTCAAGTGGATAAGTCGGAGGCCAGACAGTATTTACAACCAGTGCAGTATTGTGCCAGTTGTAACTGAGGAGTAATGCCAGTACTGCCTGTCAATACTGTGCCAAACATTGTCATATTACTGGCTTACTGCTGGTGAAGTACTGACGCGGTATTCTTTGGCATTACTACACTGGGAAAAAAAACCGTCAGGTTATCCGGAAATTCCCGTTGCATTGACGGGACTCCTTCCCGTTGATTTCACCATGTTTTTGTCCCCAGTGTACCGTCAGTGCAACGTTAAATAGCACCGGGGATTCAACGGGAGAGCAACGGTACGCCAACGTGAAATTGGCGACGGGACTCCTTCCCGTTGATTTCACCATGTTTTTTTTCCCAGTGTAGTGAAACTCTGAAGCAGGGATATCATTGACAGTTGGCACGCTATAGGCACCGTGCGTGACTGCAGCGCCATAGCATGAGTGAACTAAAGGAGGCTGTTCGAGAACTTTTACAATGTATTATAATGGGACTTAGTTATAAAAATGTTTATTATCAATAAAAAAACAAAAAAAAAAAAAAAATTTGATTCACTTTAAAATTCGATTGTTTTTCCTTGTGAAGTATTTGTGTGAAATCAGCAGTAAAAAGTAAGTATTTTCCATAATAAAAATGATATAGAAACCAGTAAATATAAGGTTAAGGTAGTTGTCGTGCCAAAAATTAGTCTCTGGAAAAAGAAGTTTTTCTATGATTTCAAGACTGGAAATTATATCATCAGCCGTGTCATATGTAAGGAAAGACACTCTTTTTAATGAAAAAATTTAAAAATTACGAAAAATAATATTTTAATAATGTTTTTTATAATAGGATATTTCTTTACTATCGCTTCTTACCAATTTTTTGAAAATGATTGAAGTTTCTTAAATCATAGCTTATTTTTTCGGGGGAAATATTCTCTACAACTTAACCATTTCCAATTTTTGAAAATAAATCAATTATTTTCAAATACAGCAATTTGCTTATAAAAATTTTGTTTTGGAAAATTGATTTTTAATTATTTCAGTCATTAAAGTATTTATTTTCAAAAATTGAAAACGTATTTCGTAATTTTTAATTTCTTTTTATTAAAAAGAGTGTCTTTCCTTACATATGACACGGCTGATGATATAATTTCCAGTCTTGAAATCATAGAAAAACTTCTTTTTCCAGAGACTAATTTTTGGCACGACAACTACCTTAACCTTATATTTACTGGTTTCTATATCATTTTTATTATGGAAAATACTTACTTTTTACTGCTGATTTCACACAAATACTTCACAAGGAAAAACAATCGAATTTTAAAGTGAATCAAATTTTTTTTTTTTTTTTTGTTTTTTTATTGATAATAAACATTTTTATAACTAAGTCCCATTATAATACATTGTAAAAGTTCTCGAACAGCCTCCTTTAGTTCACTCATGCTATGGCACTGCAGTCACGCACGGTGCCTATTGGTTTGCTACGGGTGCAGTACTGATTACTATTCCCGGCAAAATACAGACAAAGGAGGTGTGCCAACATTCAGAACAGTACTGGTTTAGTGCTGGCTGTATACAGAATCCGAATACTGGCCATAAACGGACATAGAAGTCTCATCGACATTTGGCACTCTACTGGTTTGCTACTACCCTTTTCGATTCAATTTGTATAAATTTACTTTTAAATAGTATTGTAAAACATAAAGATCAATCTAGCTTCTCATACAGTCATACTAGAAGTTAGAATACTTTTGTAATTACAAAATTTCATCAGAGAAAATTCAGTCAGTATCGGCTGCTAGTACTCGACCAGTACTATTTCAGTACCGGCTAATACTACTGGATTAGTACTGCTTTAAAGTACCAGCCCAGTACTGACTGCCAAGTTCCAGTCAAGTTATCATTAGGTGTCTAGCTAGTACCGCACAGAGAAAAATAGTGCGAGTAATTTTACTCAACTTCCGATGAAAGTTGGGATATATGGACAAGTTAGAAATTATTTAGTATCACTGTAATTATTTGTGATGTATTAAATGTTCAAGAATGAATCACAGTTGAGTAAAATTCAAAAGTGTGAAGTCTTAAATTGCCATCGACTTTCGTATATGACTAGTCGATGAGAATTTCGACAACTTTTTTAACACTTTTATGAAAAATTCTGTTTTAGTCTAACAGTTCATATAATTTATTTTAAACTTCTACATAATCTAGTTATTCTACTTATATCTAGTTATATATATTACGGTACAGCGTAAAGCTACCGTTCAGCCAGTTCGCTAGGGGCAACAGCATTCCCTCCTGTCGGACAGCAGCTCTCCCGCAATTGTATGAGAGCAGTTAAGGGAGTATGGTGGATAAGACTATTAAAAATGAGAATTATTTGTAATTTTGACAGAACGCGTATTATAGCTTACTTGAGCTATGGTTCAAGTTATGGGAAAATGCACTTTTTGTAGGTTATAAAGATATTTAAAAATGAGAAGATTATGAAAAAATTCTGAGATACGTAGAAAAAAATAAGAAACCCATAGGTGCTTTCTAAATTATCAATCAGAACCTGTCTGAAAAGATTAAATAATTTATATCGAAAATTTATTTGTAATATATGGTAACGTCGCATTGACTCCACGTGCTATGTTTAGGCACGGATTTTTGAATATCGCAACGCGCTCTTGAACTGCGCAACTCTCTTCATTTTTAAACGTTTACGATTACAAGTTGCAAGAATCATTATATGACGTTCTAATTGAAGTTTAATGAACGAAACATTTATAAATAAATTTTCTTTCTCATATTTTTTCCTACCTCTACTTGCTTGCATCGTTGCTCATAAACCTTTTTAGTAACTCTTTTATTCTTCTAAAACCACATTTTACTGGTTTTACTCATATTTATTTGAGTTATGTATCATTAGTCTATCTTTTAGGTTAGACAAAAGGGGAAATAAATACGTCACGGCGAACGGCGGTTAAGCGGAGTTACCATGGTAACCTTCATGCAAAGGTGTAATTTCTCCTTTAGTCTACAAAAAAGTAAACCTGCTAATCTATAAGGAGCGCTGCAGTCACTCTCCAGTGTAGTAACGCAGGAGCACTAGAGATAGTGCAGCATCTCTACCAAATATTTTTCCGTGCAGAAATCAAAAGAATCTTTTTATGAATGTAATCGCACAAGATACTTTTTGGTAACAATGCAATTTTTTTAATGTATCGAGTGTACAAATAAGTTTCCGTCATTTTTTATCAAAAATTGGTCAATTATTGTGAAAGAACGGAACCTTATCTTTTATTCGGAGTATTGTCCATCGTATTGTTCTTCTTGCGTTTGGCACGAATCTTGATCCAATAATGCTTCCAATTCCGCGTCTTCGTACACTTTCGGCCTTCCGCTACGTTCTTTGTCTTCAATGTCAAACTCACCGTTCTGAATCTTTTGAGACCACTCATACCTAATTATAATAAAAATTCAAATTAAATATTAATTAATAGTATCAGCCCAGTGTGCTCTGCATTGCGCTGGGCATTAGGGAGCATGCCGAGGTTGCCCGGTGCTACAAGTGCCAAGGATATGACCATGTCTCGCGTGGCTGCACGCACCCTGCAGGAATGATTCTTGCTGGAGGTGCGGTGACGCGACGCACAGAGCCAAGGAGTGTACGCCCCACCTAGGTGCCTGACATGCACGGATAGGGGTGAAAAAGATGTTGCCCATGTTTCTGGTAGTGGCCCCTGCCCAGCGTTTCGGGCAGAGCTCCAGAAGTTGAGGAGTGGGAAGTGAAGTTCCTACAACTCAACCTTGAAGGAGGGAGGGAAGCCTAAGACCTCCTGATGCAGACGGCCAGGGAGAGAAGGGCCGACGTACCGTTCATTAGTGAGCAGTACAAATGGTACCAAAACTCTGCCTTGTATCAGGATGCATCAAAGAGGGCCAGGGTCCCTCGTCTATGGCAACGGGGACTTTCTGGAGACTGACCCAGGGTTCATTTTGAGTGGAGGTGGTGGGGATGCGAGTATACAGCTGCTACTTCAGCCCGAATGATCCTTTCGAGGCCTTTGAGACTCAGATTCTCCTCCTGGAGGAAAGCCTTAATGAGGCTAGAGGGCGGACCCCCATTGCGGCTGACTTTAATTGCAAGTTACCCGAGTGAGGAAAAGCCCACCTGGATAGGAGGGGAATACTGATCGATGAGATGGTCGCCACAAATGACCTGACGATCCTAAACTCTGTTTAGGGAATGACATTCCGGCGAGGGGCTTAGGCGACTGGTGCGTACTTGAGGTGACTACCTTATTCTGATTTGGACGGTTGTCCTGTGAGGTTGTATTTGCTCCTGACTTTGATGGGCGTAAGAGGCCTCTTTCCTCCCCGCCTCTACTGGGTGTGTCTGAGTCCAAAAAGAATAGGCTTCCGTCCTCCTCTGAACATCTTTTTAATCTGGATCGGGATGTGGTATCTGCCCTCATTGAGAGGAAAATTGTGGAGTTCTTTGAACCTCCCCCTTGCGATCACTCAGACGATCTTCTGTGGACTGGCCTGCATGACCCTGCTAACGAGATTTGTTCGTAACCCCCCCCCCCCGCCATACATCGTTTGATGGAGAGTACTAGGCCCGGGAAGAACTTGGGCAAAAATGATCGGCTTGCTTTAGCCAAATGCATAGATTAAGCTTTTCATTTCCTCGTCCTTAATTCGCAAAAAGGCATTTACGGGCCCCATAGACCGCAAATATTCGGCGGCAGATATTGTGGGCAAACTGAATCCAGCTGTGCGAGAGACGGTTGTTGCGGTTAGGAGGAGAACTAACGAGAACGACTTCGCCTCAGCTGGGGTTGAGTTCACTATGGCTGTGGCCCGAGTCCCTCGCAATCTTCGAATTATGGGCTACCCCTACCCGCCGACCCCGGTCATCCCGCCGCCTAGAAGGTGTTTCACCTGTCAACGATTTCGCCATATTTTTAATCAATGCCGCAACTCGCGGCCCATTTGCGAGTATTGCTCGGAACATCATTATACAGACCCTTGCCCTAACAGGCTGCGCTCGGCTTTTTGCTCCAATTGCTGCGGGGATAACGTGACGTCTTCTAGGGACTGCCTCGTTTTCCAGTACGAGTTTGCGGTTAGTAAGTACTGCTACTGGAATGGGTGTGGATTCGGGGAGGCGGACCTAGGCTTCAGGGAGTGGGAGATACTTAGACCGGGCCGTGGGCCCAATGCGGGCAGTGACCGAAACTCTCTGGGTGTCCCCTCTTCGTTCCTCCGGGGCTTGGACCTTGATGCGGGCCCCTCGGTTTCAGTCTCGATTCCATCGAGTCAGGGATCGTCTCTGGAGGTCGCCAGATCCCTCTTGGACCTCGGTCGGACCCCGGAGGCGGACCCGGCCTTGGATGTTCTTGGAGTTTTGCAGTGCCCTGTTTTAGTGATGGGACATCCAATAAAAACATCGATATATCGTAAAGATAACATCGATGTAAAAAATAAACATCGATATCGTAAGAAAATATCGATTATCGTTATATAAAATATCGCGCCTGCGCAAGTGTTTTAATGTAATTAGAGGTTATAATAAACAAAACTTCCCGATGAGGGCATGTGTGTTCCCTGGGTGCAAAATGGCAACCGTGGATGCCGCCATTTTGCACTCAGGGAACACACGTGCCTCCTTGGGAAGTTTCCTAACTAAGTACTTGGCAGAACTCCATTTCGTGTTTTGTGAAGTACGGCCATAAGAGATTGGTCTCCTTATATCTAGTCTCCATGACTATAGTTGTCATCTCGTCGGGTAAGTCCGCGATTGGATCCCGAGTGATTGGCGCAGCGCGATGATTGCCAAATTTCACCGAAAGAAATACTCTGAGAGTCAAATAAAGACTGTAAATTAATGGAAAACATTTTTTTTTTAATCGTTATAGGTATTAATAGTAAATTATAACGGAAAAAAATTTCCGCACAATGTTCGAAATTTTGCAACGCGCATAAAACATTTTCGAAAAATTGTTATAGTTGCTCATTTGATGGCTACCGACTTTCTTAATGATTTTAAAAAGTCTCAGGAATAATCGAAACTTATCGATTATCGCGCTTTGCAATCGATTTTTGATAACTATAAATGAGTAACTAATTTAAATAACCTCCTAGGTAGTGTGGAAATGAGTATTTATTTATAACAAATTCAAAGAACATTAAAAGTTATTAATAACATTAATAATTACTTCAATTAGTTACTACCTGCACACGTGTTTTAACCATGAAATGAAAATAATAGAATTTTCCAACATTAGAAGTCGATTATTATGATCATTAATATTAATAATGTAAATATAATTTATAATCTATGCAACGCTCATTGATGATATAATAAGTGCTTTTGAGAATAGAATGAAGAAAAAGTGGTTATGAAAATGTTTGTTATAAACAATTACTAAACATTAAATTGTTTATTGTTTAAAAAAGATAGCTAATAGTGAATCGAATATACAATTCTATATACTCCAATTGATCATTACCCAATGAAAAATATTTTTGCAAATGGTTATACATGTGCATAAAAAAATGAAAATAATTTTTTTCTTATAGTGGTGTTTGGCAAAAAATAGGAAACACTTAGGATTTTTTGTAAAGACCGTAACTCGGAACCTAATGCAGATGAAATTTTTTTTTTTTTCTCGTTTATGCAGAATTTTATCTACTTTTTTTTCTATGAGCACATTTTACCGTCAGATGTATTGAAGAGCAACAATCTTCACAAATGTAATTTTTTGCACTTTTTTCAAACTAAAATACCGGGTTTGGCAGTTGACCTGTTATAGTAAACTTAAGGTGTGAATATGAAGCCCTCAAAGATACATTTTATGAAAAAAACTGCACTTTGAACTTTAGTCGATCAAACGAACTTTTTTTCGACGAAATGCTTGACGTATCATCTTTTCATGCTTATATGAAAAAATATGAGCTCCAAAAGCCATAATATACCAGAGTTTATAATCAAAGAAGTTTAAATACACACTTCAACAATCTTTGTATAAATTGATAATGAAAATTGACATTAAAAAAAGAGCTATGAAAATTATAATTTTAATTGAAATTATGCAGACGTTTGTCTACATAGTTTACACAGATCAATATTTTTATAGAACTTCTCTAGAAAATTTTTGAATTCTTTCTGAAATATTAAAATTTAAAAATATTATACATATATGTGTGTCCATCCATGAAGAAAGGTACCTAATTCCCGAAAAATCGATTTTCAGATTTTTACACCAATTGATATGCATATCGCAAGAATATCATCCATTTGGAGACGAAAAATCTCAGATTAATCTCAATTATTGTATTTTTCATGAGTGGATTCTTATACATTGCAATCTAAAATTGATACTTAATTATTTACAATGAACGTCATAGTTTTTCCTTTTGGTAACTCTGCATTCTTCTAAGCTTTTTTAAAGCACATTTCGCCGCTGTGCATTTTGCAATTCTATAATTTCGACCAATCCCTTTAAATGATCCCTTTCCAAAAACGTCCACTGTAACGCGGACTCTACGACCATCTGCTAGTTTTTCTGGTTTTCCGAATTTGGTTGTTTCAGGTTCCAATTCAAGCAACTCTCGAATTGGTGATTTTGGAACATTTGTACTGAATTGTTCTGTAAGTAATAATATAGTTAAATTATTGTTAATCGCAAATACATACAATAGAAAACATTAGAAATACCAAAAATAAATTAGGTGAGACTTAAATAGGAAAATTATTTGAGTATAATAAAGTATGGAAACAAATTGGTTACCGATTTCGGACTTCATTATTTTGTAATAAACTCTCCAAACAGCATCAAGTGACATTCTACTATCTAGATATATCGCTCCTGCTAAAGATTCGAAAACATCTCCGAGCGCTTTTGGTACTTCAACGTCTTCCGCTTCTTCACATTCTTGCTCTCCAATCAGATAATACTCTTCGCTGATAGAATGTCCATTTTCTTCTTGAATTCTGACGAAACGATCAATGACGACGCTTAATCCTGGAGACAAATGTCGAAAATATTTATGAAATCCGCACCTTACAGCTAAAGATGCGAAAATCGTATTATTTACAAGAGCCGATCTTAAATCGGTTAAAGCCCCTGGTGAATGTTGTCGTGAGTCTTCATACAAATGTCTAGTGATTAAATAATCTGAAAAATTTATTTGATAAATAATTCTTATTTTCTTTTTATTTATAATTAAATGTATTCAAAAATTACTCTACAGTATTAATATTATTTCTATATTACCTAAAACGGCATCACCCAAAAATTCTAATCGTTGATAACAATCGGTTAATCTATTTGGTTGATATGAAGCATGGGTGAAAGCTTGTAATAAATAACTTTTATCTTGGAATTGATATCCTATGTTTTGCTCAAGTAAACTATATCCATCCAGCATCATTTCTAACTCACTTTCTGGGTTTGAAATATAGTCTAGCAGCGGATTCTGTGGTTCTTCTAATTTGCCATAACAAATCTGCAGAGAAAAATGAATGATAACTACAATTTTCGAGAAATAATTAAACTAATATCATTTTCTAACTCTAAAAAAGGATTGATTATCTATAGAGCTCTGTTACCTGAGTCCAGGTGGTACGACCAGTTTTATCTTTTCCTTTGGTATAAGGTGAACTACCAGGGCATCTTTCCTCTGGTTCTGAATCCTGGACCAGACAAACCACCTCCGTAGGTAGAACATGTATTCCCAACCAAGCCATAAACAAAAGAGCACCTCTGGGTCCACAAGCAATTAAATAAGCCCCGATCAATGCCTCCACACAATCGGCAATACTTTTGTCTGGAATGCTATGCTGGGTGATTAGATTGTAGGGTATAAAGCATTTCAAATTATCACATTCATTCGTAATTTCATTTTCACTTCGGCTAAGTTCAATTTTCATTATTTCAAGTTTATGCTCTGTTTCTTTAACCAATTGATTCATTTCTGTCTGATAAACAGCTTCCAAGGTTGGCATACTGGCTGGATTCCATAGCGTCGATGGTACTCCAGATTCAATTAAAGCTTGTTCTAGTTCCTTTGGAACGTAATAACAAGGTGGCAACCAATTATCATGAGGTTCAAACTTTGTTGCAATCATGCTTTCCCCTAACACTTTTTGTCTTCCAAGTCTGTAGAGGTTCAAGTTGCTCACCTAAATGTATTAAATTTGAAATTATTTAATTTGTTTTTCAAGTTTCCAAGTATATCTTGAAAAACAAAATATAAATGATTAAAAAAATAATTAAAAATTTTATAGACGGATTACCTGCTTGGATCTTAAATGACTTAGTTTCCCTTCGTGTATATTATCATAAGTACAATACAAGTAAGTCGTTATTGCATACTTGAGAAATGAATCTCCGATAGTCTCCAATCTCTCTAAATTAATTCCATCATTTGCATTCGACATTGTTAAAGCCTGTAAAATTAAACTAGGACTTGGACCTGGATGACCTTTGAGTTCGGGCTGATGATCAAAACTGAACAGCTCTTTATTGTCATTCCTTGCCATCTCTATTACATTTTGCTTCTTAAAAACTTTTACTGAGGCTTTCTTACTTGATATGTGTTCCCTAAACTGATTTGCGATCTTCTCAATGTATTTTTTATATGGAAGTTCAGAATCTGTTTTTTCGCTCGATAAATCTACGGAGGTTTTCCTCGATATCAAAATCTCTTGATCACTGGGGATAAAAGAGCCATTTTTCATGATATGTTCCTCTCTAATCTTTGCAAATTCAAAATGAGCTATTCTGTGTTTTTTTAATCCTTCTTCTTCCTTTTCTTCGTAAATCCAGCAATTCTCATTCGAATTCTTTTCACTTTCAAGTAGCTCAAGAATTTTTTTATTAATCTCTCGTTTGGAAATTTGTTTTTCATCTTCTACCGCCTCAGCGACGTTTTCTCCCATGTACGCAATTCGTAATCCTCTACTTTCTTCTTCGCTATCGTCTGAGGAACCTTCTAGTCCATCACTATAGGTTTCATCAGAATCGTAAGTATCGTCAGATTCGTAAGTAGGCGAGCCGTAACGAACTTCGTTCCAGGTGAAGTTTTGCTCCAGTGCTGTTACGTCTAGGGGAAAAGCTTCCTTGGAATCAAAATCCATTGATGTTATAGCCATATCGTTGGACCAAGTTCCAATTTCCAATTCATCTTCGTTTGAATCAAAAATGTCTTTTTCTTCTTGAAAGGGAGATTCTTTCACTTTTTTACTTGCTTTACTTTCCAATTTTGATTGCTTAGAAGATATTTCGTTTGGAATTGAGTTTACTTGAGATTTAATCTTAGTTTCATTTGTCCTTGTTAGTTCTTTAGTTTTGCTCTGAACGTCTGCAAGGCTCCAACCAAAATCTAAAGGCTGCCACTCGAAATCTGTAATAGATTATTTATGATATTTTGTATCTAATGTTTATTTTATATTCAGAAAAAAATATCCCTACCCGATTTCAAATTTTCTTGTCCTAGATTAATCATTTTTGCTACTTGACAACGAATTTGATCAGCTAAAAGCAAAGCATTTATTCTATAAAGGATACAAGGCAAGCACACGGCCTGGCGCCACAAAGAAGCAGGGAAAGGATGAATTGCACATAGTTCAGGAACTAGTATTTGCTTCTGCTCTAAATTCTCACGTTTCGCCTTTTTCGTTTCTTCACTGCTTGTAGGCAGAGCTACACCTTTGCGATTCACATATCTGCAAAAAAAGATTATAAAATCAGTATTGAAAAGAACTATTTAAGTGCTTATCAAATAATTATAAACAGAAAACAGTTTCTTAATCAGTAAATTTTACCTGGGAGTTAAGAAATTCAATCTGGCTGAGGTATGATCGACATCTAACAAAGGTTGACTTAAATTCTGAATTTGTATATTATACTTTTGCAAATAATACTCTTCGAAAGTATTGTAGTCTGCACCAGGAAATGAAGATTTTGGGCTTAGATGCGGGCAAATTTCAGCCACGTAAAAATACTATAAAATTTTTTTCAATCTTTTAAAGTATAGAGGAATAAAAATCAAATATTGTAGAAAAAAAATATTACCTGAGGTTGATCTTTATTTCTGTACCAAGGCATTATCACAGCATCGTGGTATTTCAAAGCATGGAACTTGAACTCTTTTCTCTCCTCCTCGGAAACTTGGCGAGGAATCGTGTCTCGATTTTGATAAATGCATTCGAGAAAGTCCCAATCAACAGTAATGTTCAGACCATTTATAGTCAACTCTGTAATTATACACGATCAAATTATCAATATTTAACAAATTTGTTAGTTGCATTTACCTTTCTTTACGGGAACGATGATGTAGGAATTCTCCGAAGCGTTGGGATCAAAGAGCATTAGATACTTTTGGAGCCTTAACACGTTCGTAAAGGTATAATTAAGAAAAATTGCCATTCTATCAATTTGAGCTTCATCTAACATCACAGTATTTTTGCTAAGCGTAAGTGTTACATGTACTTCTCCTGATCGAGTATAAATAGGAAAGGGACAGAGCTGTAGACAAATTAGTTCAGTTAATAATATTAATCTCGTCGAAATATAACAAGCTTTGATTAATTATTTTAATTCTAGAAAACAAAAAAATTACCTTGGGAATTTTTTTTAGGGTCAAAATTCCAAATCCTATATCTGCATCCTCAGGCGGATAAATTTTTCTTCCCCTAGTATTTTGTTCCTCAGGCAAAGGACAACTTAAAACCATATTAATATGATACAAATAAGATGGTTTGCCTACTACAGGTCTGCAGTCAGTTAACGCTTCAGCAGTCTGCAAAAATATATAAATATCTATTTTACAGTCAAAGTTTTAAAACAATACTTTAATTTCTAATTTTTAACTGAGAAATACCTTTTTATAATAATATTGTCTACGCTTTGTTGTTCCAGGCCGAGCTTCTGAAAAGTCGACCCTATTTTCATCTGGCAAAGCCGGTACTTCAGCGTCTTCGGGTTTAGCTTTAAAATTTTCTTTCCCAATAGGAAGAAGGTTATCGTCGATTTCATTCTCTCTGTGTAATTGAACACACAATTGCAAAGCAGCCATTCTGCGAGCCATCGCCCTATTTGGCATCGGATATGACTTCGAATTGTAAAAAATAGATACAATAATTATTTTCAAGAATAGTTTCAAAACTACAAATAAAAATGAAATTATAAATTATACTTACTGAAACGATGTATTTTAGAGGAGAATTAATGGGGAGACGCAAGGAACAAACGTACATGAGCTTTTTGTCAATTTCAACTATCTTTGTATTCCATTCTGGAGTCAGTCTCGTAAATGTATCACTTGGTAATTTTGCGCAATATCTGTGCATTTTCTTTATTAATTATTGTTTATTTCATGCTTTGTAAAATTAAAATTAAGAGAATTTAGACTTTTACCTATTGACTAAAGAAATAGCGGAATTGAAAGTGACTTTGGGCGCATCGTCTTCTTCAAGAGGCTTATAATGTGGAATGATATATGTATATTTATCTGCTTCCATTTCTTCTTCTTCAGTGAATTCTTTGTTTGAACATTTAGCTAATAGAATCTAGAGATAAAATAATAAAATTAGTGAAAGATCCTGGCAAATATTTTTCTGATATAAAAATGACTACAATTTGTATTCATAAGGTAGAGAATTTACTTTGCAAGTACCTGTTCAACATAATGATACTGAGCTAGTTGCCATATGCAATTTTTGGATTCATTTTGAGGTACCAAAAGTATGTGCAAAGCGTCCGATGCCCTCGCTCTACTCTTGCACTGCACGTACGATTGATAGTTTGTTGGGAAATCGTACCTCACTACGAGGTTGCATTTTGGAATATCAATTCCTTAAATTGAAAATTACCTTGTTTCAAGATTGATTTAGATAAGTAAATGATTTAAAGAAGAAAAACTGAAATCAAATCAAATATATGCTTACCTAAATTAAATATTAATTACTGAAAAAAAACAGTCTTTTAAAATTTACAGAAAATTCATTACATATTTGAATTAAATTAAATAAATAATTAAATTAAATTAATATCATAATTTAGTGAAGAGTTTCTTGACAAACCTTCTTCTAAAATTGAAGTCGCAATCAATAAATTGCACTCGTGGATTCTGAACCGCTTCAAGACTTCTTCCTGTTTTTTGTGCTCTATCGCCACGTCACGAGAATAACTAATATCCTCGCTAGATTTTTCACTAGTGTAAAGAGGAGAAAGGAACTGCAAGTCTTCGTCATGTTTGCTCACTTCCTATAAAAATGACTTTTCAGATTATAAAATTTGTCAAAAATACGTAAAAAAATAATGGCCAATTAAATAATTAACTACGTACGTTTAAGAAGTAAAATAAAATCTTAGCGGTGAAACCCTTATCTACGAAGATGATCCCACATAGTAAATCAGGATCTGTGATTCCACGCAGATATCGAGGAGACTTAGCAGGTTTTTTATAACCGTCTTCATTCGATTTCCAATAATTTCCAGCCTTTTTTCCTTGAATTAGTTCCCTATGGTTGGAGACTTCCTTTTCATTCACTGCAATTATACATAATTTATTGCAATCACAATATTTAATAATTACTATAAATAAAAAAAGTATTTCTTACCATTAGTTTTCTTATCTTCATTCAACTTTGATGACTTATTATGGAAAGGAGTATAAGTTTTAAGAACTTTTAATAATCTGTGTGCTTTGGGAGTCGAGAACTTGTAAATCTTTTCCTTCTCGGTCAAGTTTTCAAAAGCAGTGTCGCATAAAGCTCTAGAAAATATTATATAAAATTAATAAAAACATAGTAGAATTCATCAATTTAGTAGGATAATGAAATCTTCACTAATTTATATTGTTTTTTTACCTTATCTTTATGAAAAGTGAAGCCATCATATTAAATAGAAGATAGTGCCTCTCATATGGGGTTTTAATTTTAAGTTTTTCACTCAAGACAATAAGTGCAAGAGCAGCTCGATCTGCACACCAGGGTCCGAGAGTTTTGAGAATGTACAAAAAGTCTTCTATCATCTCACAGGGCTTCTGTGTAGGGTTAGGAATTTTTTGAATATCTTCAAGAAATTCCTCGGTATAAATTTCTGTTGGATCATAACGGTGATCCTTTAAAAATGCCATGGCATGATTTGCACAGCTTTCAAGAGTTTCTTGTAAATTAGACTTTTCACCCTCGTCGTATTCTATCACCAGCTCCTTTGGCTTGGGACTGTAACTGTAAAATGAAATTGATATTCTTCACATTTTCTTTTCAAAATAGGATATTATTTCGAAAAATTTTAATGTGTAAACCTGACCGAAGTATAGATATGATGTCACTTGCTGTTTCTATTTCGCATTGAAATAGAGCTTCGATTCTCTCGATTTCAAGACCAATTCGTCCAGGAACTCTAGTAAGATTAAATAAAGGCACGGCAAGCCCAACGATTCTGGGCACATTGTCGCTAGATAACAAGTATCCTAGGATATAATCAAGCGTGTTATCCTCTACGGATTTATGGCACTGATCAACTATCACTAAATTGATTTGATTCGGTAGTATTTTCTTTTCTTTTATTAATTGTGCGCATGTTTCGATAGTTGCTACAACTACCTGTAAATAAAAATGGAAATATGTAATATTTAATTCTGTATTCAAGTTTCTTTATTTTCAGTTTTTTTATACTGTAACCGACCTGAACATTGGAAAGCTGCTCTTCAAAGTCGGATATTACTCCAGAATCACAATTTATTACTTTCAAATCCGTCAACTGACGGATATAAGTGGCTTTTATTAAACATTTTCCTTCGTCTCTTAAAATATAAATCGCTCTTTTCGCCCCTTCGGATAATAATCTGTAACAGACCATATTATTTTTATGAGAAAAATAACGTTTAGTATTTTATCATATAATTTTATATTCACCTTCTAGTATTAACAGAAAACTCTTGAATCAGCTTTATCACAATGAATGTTTGTTCTGAACTTTTTCCTAAGCAAACTATTATATTTTTCTCCTTTGCCGTATACAGAAGCTCCACCTAAAAATAAATAATTCAAAAAATTTTATTCATAACAAGATTTTTAAAGATACTGATTTTATTAATTTATAAATTTTCGAAGCATCAAAACATTGTATGAAGTTTAATTATGAAAATTTCTTCCGCTTTCAGATATTATTCAGGTACAGTAATACATAAATCATATTAATAGAGCAAAATTTATAGAATTATTTCTTGTTTTCTTGAGACTTGCCTGATACTCTCTCGGCGTAAAATATTTCGTGTAGATCTGATCATTTAAAAGAATTGCCATGGAATCTGCGGCTTCAATCTATTTCTTTCAAGGAATATTATTTAAATTAACTATTTTACTAAATAAGCATCATTTGTCAAATAATTCTGTCTAGTATAGAATGCATTTGAAGGTTATGTTTATCAATTTTGTATACAAGGATACCAGGGAGAATATACATTTAGACTGAATTGCACAATGCGCAGAAGAGTGGGGGAAAAGGTTGACATGTTAGCTTCACCTCTACGAATTGCAAAAAAAATTATTAACGAAATTCATGGATAAACATATTTCTATATAGACGAACAAATTTGAAATAAAGGTCAAGTCAAAAGTTTTTTTGATACAAAAATATTATTATGTTAAAATAATTTTTCTAAAACTCGATGGTAATATAATTTTAGTTTATTGAATTTGTTAACTTAACTATTAGTGATTACATTTTTAAAAAATGTATTGTTTAAAAATCAAATGTTTTTTGTCGAATAATTACAAGTTTTAAAAAAGCGCGCTTCAACATCTTGAAGAAAGTACGCATGTGCGAAGATATAACCTCCTGTTTCAGTTTTCGTAAGTTTTCGGAGTTTTCGTTTCCCGGGTTGTAAAGTTGGTGAGAGGAGCATAAGTAAAAACTGCAGTTTATAAAGTCGCAGTTAACCCTAAATTAATTGTCAAAAGCTCAGGCTTTTACTTTTTTCAATTGTGTTCGAATTTTTGCAGAAAGAAACATTGAACTTGTGAGATTTAAGTTTACACGTCGAAAAGCATCTTCACCGTAGAGGATCTTCATAAAGGCAGAAAATTACCGCTAGTTTCCGCATAAACTGTCGTTAAAGATGTAAGTTTGTCGGCTACAAATCTTTCTTTCTCAAAATTAAGGTCTTTCTTACATTCAGTCTATGTTTATTACTTTCAGTTAAACGATTTTTTAACTTGCTTTCATTTATCTTCTGACGACTTATTTCATGAGATTTATGCATTCTAGGCATTTTAGGTTAGGTATCTGTGAATTATGAATTGGCATGCTTTTGGCATCATGTGAGTGAAAATTCTAGTTTTCTGTAACTTTTGTCAATTTTAGCGGAAACACATTTTATGAGCTATTTTTTCAAATAATCATAGATACTTTTTTTATATTCTGGGATAATTATGTTGATTACATTTTTATATTCATTTTTGAAGTTCATTAAATTATTTAAACGACAGTTTTCCCTTTATTTGTTAGCGTTGTTTACTTTATTAGTTAATCGCCGGCGATTTATTTATTTCAAGGTTACATATAGACTAATGCATCATATATATATTTCTTATATTTATATTTTCACAATGATCTTTAAACTTCCAGGTTGGAATCGTTGAAAATTGAAACGTAATCATGTTAATTGACGGTTGGCGAGCAATCCTGGCGCTGAATCTTAATCCTAAACAAACAAGTCAACTTCATCACAGATTGTGATGATTAAACATAAAATGTAAGCGCAATGTGATTTGATTTAAAAATTTTCAAATACTAATAATCAATACAATAAAGGCATGTATACATTTTCAGATCTTTTTCTTCAACTAAGAAATTTCATTGAATGGAATTGCAGAACCTTATAAAAAACGGTTATTTGTTGTTCGCATCTATGATCACTGAGAGTGGTCATGATGAACATGGTGAATAACGTGTTTGACTTTATACGCAATGTATTTGCGTGGGCAGACCGAAATACCAGGAAACGCACTGCAAGTGATACTTTAACCTACGAAACAGAATTTGTCACCAATAATAAGAGGTTCCGTTCCAATGATACACTTTATGGAAGAGAAATATTTATAGATGTCGAGCAAGATGAAAATGACGAAAATGATGATATTGAGATTCTCTCTGAGTTTAATTCCAGATTACTGAGATCTTCAAGCCAAATGAATAACAATAGAGGAAACAAACGTCGCTCCTTTCCTGCTTCGAAAGCAACTTGCTACCGGACACCACAGTCAAAGACTTCTCACCATTGCATGAGCAATAATTCCAGTATGGGCTGTTTTAATGGAAAGGATCAACCGACCGAAAATGCGGCTGCGGATTGTAGACACTTTACCTTGAGCAGAACACATAGGCTCCAGGAAAAGATGCAATATGGTGAGCTGCTGCAAAATTTCCTGCCACGACGCGTGCACGTACTACAAAATGAAACAAAAAATCATGTTTCACCCATTGAGGTGATTGAACTGGATAAAAGTGATGAGTCTCAAAATTCTCAAAAATCCATTCCAGTTCAGAAAAGACAATCTTATAATCCATGGAGAAAAGAAAGGGAAAGAACTCTCTCGATGGGCAGATTGAGAACACCTTCACAGTCAACGACTTCTAGGATTCAAGTTGAAAAGGAAGAACCAGAGATCAAAGTTCTTGAACCAACGGAGAAAAGAAATGATTCAGGTGAGATCTTCATTTATGAAATTTTCAATTTCACAGACTTGAAATAACCTGAATTAAAATCTCTCAGTATATTATTTAATTGTAAATCTGTTCAATATTTTTGCTTTTAATATGAATATAAATATTTCCTTCCAGGAAGCAGTATGCCTTTAAAGGTCTTAACGACGAACACTTTACGGGAATCGTTGTCAACGAAATCCGTCCTGAAAAAGGATCTAGTTCCACAGATTGCCAAACGACACGAAGAACGACGGAAGCAGCAACTTCGAGAAGCCGAGGAATTGAAACGCCGGGCGAACATTCTCTCTGACAACAACCGCTTAACCAGAGAGTTAACCCTAGAAGACCAACTTGCTCGTACCCTAAAATTATGCGAGGCTGTAATTGACGATCGGATAGAACCAGAGGAAGAGCCTCTTCCGACACTCACTGATGAGATGCTTATCGAGGTAAAAAATGCGCTGGCGCTACGTTCCTCGAATGACGTTCTAGTCGAAAATTTCGGCTTAAGAATCACCCGTAAGGATATCCAGACCCTTGCTGGCCTTAATTGGCTCAACGACGAGGTCATCAACTTTTACATGAACCTCCTCATTGTCAGGGGTACTGAAAAAAAATTCCCCAAAGTTCACGCCATGAATACTTTCTTTTATCCAAAATTGCTTTCCGGAGGACATGCTTCCTTGAAAAGATGGACGAGGAAAATTGATGTCTTCGCCCAAGACATCGTAGTTGTTCCTATTCATCTTGGAATTCACTGGTGTATGTCTATTATCGATTTCAGGGACAAAACAATAAAATATTTTGACAGCATGGGCAGTGCGAATCCCCAATGTCTCAAGGCCCTTCGTCAGTACTTGGAAGACGAAAGCCTTGACAAAAAGAAAAAGCCTTTTGACACTAGTGACTGGAAGCTTGAGAGCGTTAACGACATTCCCCAGCAAATGAACGGTAGCGATTGCGGCGTCTTTTCTTGTATGTTCGCTGAATTTATTTGCGCTAATAAAAGAATCACTTTTACACAGCAAAATATGCCGTACTTTAGGAATAAAATGGTATACGAAATTCTTAACGGAAGACTCTTGTAAATAGTAGGATTTGTCAAGACGATCGTTGCGATCAAAGAAAGCGACATTTCTAAAAAGTATGTTTTCTGTACTAACAAGAATGTGTAATTAAATAAATATTCTGATATTTCGTAGATGGGTTTATACTGAAGAGATCTCAGTATAATAGAACAATTCTGCTGGGGAAGTTTCTTCACATCTTAAGATTTGTTTCGATCCATTGAATTGTTTACGTCAAGTGGATTATCAGAGTTGATTCTTTATTTTTGCCCTGTAGCGTCTTTTTGATATATATAAAAAAATTATAATGCTAAAGACTTATGACTTTGTACTTTCTTAAGTTTTTTCTATCATAATGTTCTGTGGAGATGAAAATGACTATTGTGATGAAAATAGTTTGTAAAATTGTGTTATTTATATATAATTTTAAAATATCTTTATTTTAAATAAGTTTTGCTTTTACTTTAAAAACGCTAAAAAATTGTTAATTTCAGTATAATTTTCAACATTTGCATCTCTACAGTTTTCAATTCGAAATCAGATTTTTTGTACATATGTAAGTGCAGAACTTTGTCAAATGAACGCTTTTTCTAATTTTGACTAGGAATGGCTTCCGGTTTTTTTTTTAACATTTATTTAAAAACATTTAAATTAGAATAATAGTTTGTCAATAGAACTTAAGCCCACAGTGTACAAACTATTATCGCAGTCGTGAAATAAGAAAATGCTTGCTAAATATTTTTCATGTGTTTATTTATACAATTATTATTTCATTATAATATATACGCGTGTGTGCGTGTGTAATGGTAATAATGTTGCATATAAATTATGTTTGACACATTTTTGGCGGGCAGATTGGCTAAGTTAAGGTGTATCGCCTTATGACTTGCACAACAATCTGCGACTATCATTCACCACGCTCTTTCTACTTTTTGATTAAAAACAACGTGAACCTCTCTGCTTAAATAATTATCTTTCTAGAACCTTCAGATCTAAAATAATGCATTCACGAAAAGCGAAGGATAAATTTATTCAACATAATTAAAAATCAATACCAAAACTATTTTTTGGTTCTTAAAAAAGGAAGCAAGATTTACCTAACAAAATTACAGCCTTGAAAACTATGGCACATGCACGCAAAGTTTCATCTTGCTTTTTCTTGTTTTTCCTTCGCTTCTCAGAATCGCTTAATTCTAAAAAATACGACAAATCGTTGAATCAAATTGAAAAATTCCAAATTGAATCATTGAACTCGACTCGCGAATATTGACAGTATTTAAAAAAAAAATTAAAACCTTTCCTAAAAAAAATATAAATACACCGTATAATATTTACTTAAATCTGTAAATTTATACGAACCCTCATAGACTAAAGGAAATAAGTAGAATTACCTGGACATAAGTCTTACAGCAAGAAACGCACAGTCATACTTAGTGTCACTGAGCTGCTCTTATTATATCTAGTTGGCTTATCACTCGAGATATTATTACAATAATCAACAAAATTCTCCTAAAAATGAGCTTTTTATGACATGACAATAATCTGCTCATGTAAAGACGAGCAGCTACTACACTCTTTACTTTTTAATTTCAAGTATAGAAATGCTAGAAGTGCTGCTCGTATAATTCGTGCGAATGCACAAAAGGAGTAACTCGCCTTATCTCATTGTCGACTTTCCACTCAAAACCGGTCTAATTAATTTTCTAGGAATTTAATTTAAATTTCAAAATACTTTTTTACAAATAATATAGTACAAACAAGTAATATAAATTCGATTTTTCTAAAAAGATTAATAAATATTGCACAATTCAATTTTGGTATCTAATACTAACAATAATTAGTATTAAAAATGTTAAAATTCTCATATGGGGCTTGAGTGGTTTAAACTTCTTCGTTAATACGATTCCAATTGAAATTCATTGACACGAAATCGCAGATCATTTTAACGAATACTGTTTATGTACAAATATATAATAATCTAAATTAAATAACGACACGTGTACACATATGTGTAATATATATATATATATATATGTATATATACAGAGCAGTGCTCCCAGATCGTGGATGGAATTTACCCCCTCCACTCTACCAGTTTATTGCAAAAAAAAAAACAACTTTTCAAATCTAATTTGGAGAAAGTTTTAAAGTATATTACTTTTTCAAGTCGTACATTAATTATATTTGAAAGTTAGCCCAAATTATACTTGAAAAATTGCTTTTTTTCAATTAAATGTCAAAATGGAGGGGGTAAATTCCATCCACGATCTGGGAGCACTGATACAGAGTTTAAACTTATCGTGAATGTAAAAATTTTTAGTTCTAGAGAAAAAGTGTATGTACAGTCCAAAAAAATGTGTATGATGTGTCGGATGAAAAATAACGCTGGTCGGGCTTGATTAAGTGCAAGGCATTTAATTGAAAGTGTATACGATGCCGAGCTCCTTCATCTCGATTCTAATTAATAAAGAAGCTTCTCCTTTTGTGCAAGAAAAAAATCAGATTTTCGCGCAGATATCTAATTGAACATAAGCAATGATATATATAAGTTCATAAAAGGAAAAGACGTAGTATAAAAAATAAACATAATCACAGCTGAGTTGGCAGGCAGGCGCGTATTCCGACATTAGAGTAATCGCTCGATAATTTTTCTTCTCTCTTTTCTGGCGAAACTTTATTGCACGAGGTGAAATCACTCGTCTCAGCCTGCTGAGCCCCTTTCGGGGAAACCAATTAAAACCCTTAAACGTAATCGTTGGTTCCAGGACTCGTCAGTGGCTCCTGGGCCTGTTGAAAAAATAATTAGGCATCAAAATTTCAAGTGTTTAAAAATCTGGGAACTTTTAAAATTCAAAGTATTGAATATGTCATTTTAATAATTTTAGCATCATAAGTTTTTCTTTTAATTCAATTAAATATAGATATTAGTTTTAAAAATTTGGTCACCTCTTCTCCAACGCTTGCAGCAGGAAGAGGAAATCTGTTTTTCTCCAGGCTGAATTGATCTTCCGTGGTTTTCCTGTACACCGGGTTATCGAAATTCATGCTGGTGACATTGCGATGCAAGTAATGCCTGTAGCACAAAACTGCTACAAGTGCTAGAAGTAAAAGACCCAGAGAAACTATGCCTATCACAATTCCAGCGACTAGACCTCGATCAGTTGGTTCATTTTTAGAACTATTACTTCCATCCGCTTCGGAGGGATTCGGTGGACCTTAGAGAAAATGTTTAATTAATTGATAATAATTTAAATTATGTCATATTCAAAAAATACTTGGAAATATATATTTTTTTCATTTTAACACACTTTGTTTTCAAGCAAGCAACGCATTTTTAATTCAACATTAAAAACTTACTAAAATTTTTTATCCTTAAAATCCGAAATTTAAGATATATTTTTAATTTGATATTTCATCAGAGATATAAGAAATAATCCCTCTGTCAATTAGATGAATTTCATGTATTAGTTTAGTTACAAAAATTATGAGAAAAGAAAATATGTATAAACAGAATATAATTCTTAATTAGAATTCAAAAAACACATGCAGTGATTTCTCGTGCGATTATACAAATTACGAAATAATGAAGAATATTTTTTAATGAATTATCTAACCGGATGCCATGATAAGTGTGTAAAATCTTATGTCTAAAGTACGATAAATAAGTTAGGAGTAAGCAAACTTGACAAAATGCAACTAAAGTTTGGAAAATTCTGAAAATTAATATTCCAATTAGAATTTTATAAACTTCGGCTTCGCCTTGAAAATGATGAGAGCAATGAAACCAACATATTACTTACTAGGACTTGTAGTAATGTTGAGAGGTTCAAGTTTCTTGAAAGGCTTGATTACCTCTTTTGTCGTAGGTGCTACTGTTGTTGTTACTGGAATACCCCATTTTCATGCAACATCGATGCAAATAAATAATAATAAATATCAAAAAATCTATAAGCGAGTGATGCAAAAATAATAATTATCGAAATAAAAAACTGAAGATGCAAATCAAAAGAACTCGTCAGTAATTGATAAAATTCGAGACAATGAAAGAGATTAGAATTATGAAATAAAATCCCTATGAAACAGTTAAAAAAGTTTACAAATTTGAGTGCCTTTTAATTTAGTTTTCTGAAATTCAAATATTCAAAATCTACAAGGTTTCTACTCTAAGGACGTTCTTACATCAGTCAGAAGTGTGAAATTAATATCTACTGACTGCAATGATAACGTCACGACCTTAGATTTAAAATACTCAAACTTCAATAAATTTATTTACTGTTCAAATAAAAGTAAAAATCAAAAAATTGATATGTTTAAGAAAAATGCCTCTCAAAGGTATCCTTGAATTGTAAAATGATCATGCATAACCAGAGATTAAATTTTCATTCCTCCGAATCTATGCAGTACAAATTACGTGAAATGCGCTCGATCACGATCGAAGCAAGAACATTTTAAAAATACACTAATCTTACCATTTTCAACGCACATAAGACCATCTGGCAATAACCTAAGACCATCAGGGCAAGCACAGCTAAGAAGTGGCGACCTGGAGTTAATTTTAGGAGCAGGTAAACACAAGTGACTGCAATGACCATTTACAGCTTGACACTGATTGATTCCATCAGGTTGACGATAAGGATGATAAACGTGAACCACCATCGGGTGTTGTTGGGATCTAAGTGACGTAATAGCTTCCACTTCCTTTCCATTGAATTTATTCGCTTTGAAAATCGCCTCTTTATCCCAATCAGTCCAGTAAACATAATCTTCAAATGTAGTGATGCTGAAAGGATGTCTCAAAGTATCGGGAGAGTATAAAATAGTACGTCTTCCTGATCCATCATAATTACAGGACGCAATAATATTTAACTTTGCATCTACCCAGTAAACTTTCTTCCCGATTAAATCCAGGGTTAAACCATTTGGCCATTTCACATCAGATCCCACAATTACAGATCGATGTGAACCATCCATGCCTGCTTTTTCGATTCGAGCTTCGTCTCCCCAATCAGTCCAGAACATCCAACCCTCCAATGGATTCAAAGCAATAGCTCTTGGTTCTTGCACGCGATCTGTGATCAAAGTCTTTCTCATGTTGCCTTCAAAGTTAGCTAATTCGATTGTGTTTTTCTCTGCATCGGTCCAGTAAATGTGATTATAAATCCAGTCAACAGCGAGCCCATCCGAGGTCGTCAGGTCTTTATCGACCACTGCTGTTCTTTCAGTTCCCTCATCAATTGGAGCTCTAGAAAATTAGTCATCAAAGGATTAATTAGATAAATAACTTTTCAGAACTAATTTAAGGCTTATTTCAGTTAACATACTTATAAATTTTCTTTTCACTAACGTCACTCCAGAAAATCATTCCTGTGCGAAAAACAAAGTCGAGAGCTGTTGCCATTTTTGTGTCATTTACAATGGAAGTCATCTCCTGGCGATCAAGAGCTACTTTTCTGATATCGTGACGCCTCGCAAAAAGTAGACTTGGGTGACCTTCAGATGCTTTGCAGCGAGTCAAATTTCTTGGGTCTCGTAAGTAACCAGCAGCACAACTGCATTTAAAAGTGCCCTTTTCGTTGAAACAATACTGAGAACATGTTCCTGGCTCTTGGCACTCGTCAATATCTATAAGAAAATAAAAGTTTGTAATTTGTAACATCGAAATCTTCAGACTTTTAAAATCAATTTTAAAAATTATAACCATCACAGGTTCGATTATCGATCAGCTTGTATCCTAAATTACAGTCACATCTAAATCCAATAGGGAGGTCCACACAGACTTGAGAACAGCCTCCGTTATTGTGCAAACACTCATTCACACCGCAAAGCTCGTTACTTTCGTCTTCCCAACCAATGCAATCCGGCTTTTTATTGCAAACATTTGCGAGAGGTATACAAGATCCTTGACTGCACTCAAACTCAGTAGCAGGATCACAAGTTTTTATCTTTGGTGTACAATTATTTTCATCACTTCCATCCTCACAGTCGGTTTTCCCATCGCAAGAAAGATGACCTGAAAGTCAAATAAAAAATAATTAATTGACTAGTGATTAATGTTTTTACATTCTCATCATCGATGAGAAGGTATTAGTTTTATGTGAAAAATGACTTTAGAAATTTTCATCAAATCTTTACGTCTTGAGACCCCCTGAGTCACCCAGGAAAAAAAAACCGATAGAACGCGCGTCTCTTTGAATTGTGTATATGTCATTTGCATATTCAGGAAATAAAAATTCAATCGGATGGTGACATTTGGAATCTGCCATTTGTGCGCAATGTTTTAAATCTGCCATTCAACATTGGTTAAATCGTTAAGTGAATAGGGTTGAATAAGACTGATTAACCTCAAATAATTTCTAATGGCAATGTACGATTCATTGATGTTCGCATGAATCGGTTGAAATTCCAAATGAAATGGAAGTTTTAAAAGGTCACTCTGAATAAGAGAAATACAATAAAAACAGAATACGAATTGTATTGTAAACGATTGTTCACTTTAAATACATTATTTTCTATCGGAAATATTGGTTTTCAATCTGTTAATGCTGAAATTCCAGTGACAGATACGCAATTCAGAACACCTCAAAGCCCATTCAAATTTAACGCAAGTGAATGGTTTTTTGTTTCCTGGGCAGAAAAAACGGTTTTTACGAAAGTATATGTTTGTCTATAGTAGTAGGTTGTATACTCGATAACTCTTGATAGAATTATCAGATTGAATTGAGGTTAGGCACACTTTATCGGAGCCGAAAAATTAAGGTAGTTGATCAACGAAAATTAGACCTCACCCAGAAAACAAAGTGTCTACGTGATGCAGAGCATGACGCATGCACGCATGGGGATTCATCCGCACGGGTGAACTCAGGAGGTCACACAGTTGCGCGTGACATTGCCGCGCATATGTCTCGCACGTCGTGGTTCGCACGCGTGTTTCCAGAATGCGCGATTTAAAAAAAAATATATATTTATTTTAATATTAATTTTATCAGAGAAAATGATGGGAAAATAAATAATTCGAACAATTTTTTTATTCCGTGAAAAATTTTGAAGAGCAATAACAATCGTTAGACACACATTGAATAAACATCAATTGAACTATAACATTATATCAATGACCAACATCTTATGAGTTAAATAAAACTTTCGAAATTAATTTATAGTTTACATGAAAAATGTAATTCTGCATGTAATATTTTTGTACTCAAATTATATTTTAATACGACAGCCTTATTTCATGGAACTTTCGACACGATCATCATCAATTATAACTTAATTGTAAAGTCCATTTCTTGACTTAAATTTTTACATATTCAAAATTAATTTTCATGAAAAAAGTCAGTCAGAATTGAAATGAGTATTAAAAAGTTTCAATCCTTATGAATTCCATTTCCTTCAAATCTATGAAGTATAGCGACCGAGAATGAGCAGAATTCAATCCCTTTGAATGCCGCTTTAAAAATCTCAAAACTTTTTAAACAAAAAATTTTCCAATTAAAAACTTTTTAAGTAGTCTGTGAACCTCTACTTTTAGTACAAGCTCAGAATTATATTCTTTTTTGTGTATCACTTACCGTTTTATAAATATCTCAAAATTTATGGCATCAAAAAATTTTTAATTTACAAAATATATATAAGTATATGAATTTAATATATCTCAACTTTCTGTGCGTCTCATTTGATCAGCGTGCGTGCCTACATGAGTGATCGCGTACTGCGACGCATATGCATCGCATTCTCGTTCGCACACGTGACCCGCATGGCGTGCAGGTGTCGTGCTGCGCACGATTGTTATCTGGGCAGGCAAAAATAGATAATTTTGCTTTCAAGAATAGCAATATTATTATTGAAGGGCTATTTTGGAAGAGAAAAGATTAATTTCCATGAAAAAAAATTTTATATACAGAAAAATAATTTTATTAATAAATTTTATTTTTGCCTCAACTTTTTTTCTTATCGCTTCTTACCAAATTTTAAAAAATTATGCGATTTTAATAAATTACAAATCACTTTTTCAAGAAAAAGATTCCCTACAACTTAACCATTTCCAATTTTCGAAAATGAATAAATTATTATCAAATGCAGCAATTTGTTTATAAAAATTTCGTTTTGGAAAATGTTTTTTTAATGGCTTCAGCCATTAAAGAATTTATTTTTAAAAATCGGATACGGTGAAGTTGTTAGAAATCTTTTCTCTAAAAAAATGATTCATGATTCATTAGAATCGCATAATTTTTTAAAATTTGGTTAGAAGCGATAAGAAAAAAAGTTGGGTCAAAAATAAAATTTATTAATAAAATTATTTTTCTGTGTTTCAATTTTTTTTCTTGTAAAATAATCTTTTCTCTTTCAAAATAGCCCTTCAATAATAATATTGCTGTTCTTGAAAGCAAAATTATCTATTTTTGCCTGAGGTCTAATTTTCGAGGATGAAAACTACCTTAAAGACGTTCGTGAACCAGCCACATCCAACCAAAATTGAGAAAACTAGACCATTTTTTGTGTTTTTTGAAAAAATTAAAAATTCCAATACTGGTTTTTGACAGTGCTCATAAATCTCTACTAATTTAACATTTTTCGATTAAACCAAAATTAGAAATGTTACAGCATGTTAAATCTTGAAAAAAGTCAATATCAAAATTCCATTTTCCAGTTAAATTATACGAGATATAAAAAAACGTTAAGATACAAAATTATTTTCTACATAATGATCTACAAATTTAAATTGCAACATTTTTTCATAAGATGTATATTTTTCTTTTTAATTTAAAAAAAATACTATTAAAAATCCAAAATTCAATTTTTTTAACAATAATATGTGAAATACGGAAAAAACGTAAGAATGCAAAGTTGTTCGTTTCAAAAAGATCTACAAATTTTGTCTCACACAGTTTCTGAAAAAAAAATATATTTTTCGTTTCAATTCCAAAAAATACGATTAAAATTCAAAAATTCCATTTTTTAGACAAAATATGTGAGATACAAAAAAAACGTTTATATGGAAAATTATTTGCCTAAATGAGGTCTACAAATTCTCATTAAGACATGTCTCGACAGGATGTCTATTTTATGTTTCGATTTTAAATATTGAAAAAATTCCATTTTTTTCAAAAAAATATGTGATACGAAATAAGCGTTGAAATGCTAAGTCGTTTGCTTAATTAAAGTTTAAAATTGTTTTTCCTTTTAGAAATATTTGGAAGAAAATAAAGTTATCAACACGGCAAAATCATGTGCGTAAATTTACACACTTTAAGTGTGTAAATCACTTGTCACAGATTTAAAACGTTTCCCGGTGTGTTAATTTTGAAACGAATAAAGTGTGTGATTATCCGTTTAAAATGAAACGTTTAAAGTGTGTATTCTTTCATTTCTACACGCTTATAATGTCTATTCTTGATGTATTTAGGGAAAGTGTAAATGAAAATCAAATATATTAAAATTGAAAAATTACTAATTACTAATTAGTTATCACCAGTAATATATTTGATTTTCATTTACACTTTCCCTAAATACGTCAAGAATACACATTATAAGCGTGTAGAAATGAATGAATACACACTTTAAACGTTTCATTTTAAACGGATTATCCGTTTAAAACGACACTCTTTATCCGTTTTAAAATTAACACACCGGGAAACGTTTTAAATCTGTGACAAGTGATTTACACACTTGAAGTGTGTAAATTTACGCACATGATTTTGCCATGCAATAATCATGTAAATTATTAAAAAGTTACAGAAATGCATACAGAAAATCGAACGCGAAGCGCGTGTGTCATGATGAGAATGTGTTCCTTAAAGCCGATAGAGCCTTAAGTAAATTGAATTTCCGTTTTCATTCGAAATGAAAAATAAATTTAGTGACTCTGAGAAAATGTGTAATTCACATCATCTGTAATATTATAAAATTGGTTTGAGCTTCAGTATCAAATTATAAGAAATAAACTTAAATGTATGCGAAGAGCATAAGACACTAACGAATAATAAATAATACAAGTACATTTGATCGACTCACTTGAATAGTTCTTATAATCTACTTGAATCATCAAATTGCTGAATCAATGCACTTGAGTATCGAAGTTTTTTTTCAGATCCATTAATTTAACTTGAATAATTTCAAAGGATATTATCTAATTTTTCCAATAATGATTGCGAGATTTTCTGATAACTATTGAATTATTGAAGCATCGGCACATTTGCAAATCAAATAAACTTTTTCGTTTTCTGCTTTTCAACAGGATTTTCGAACACTAAAGTGAGGAAAGCTCATTATTATTCTTTGTAAGCAGAATCTAATTTGTAGAATATTTTAATGGCAATGGGAACTCTGATAAGAATATAACAAGACTTCCATCAACGACAGAATAAGACGGTATAGAAATTTATGAGCATTGATTGGAACTAATGGAAATTTAAAAAATGAAAGGGAATGAAATCTAGGTTAATTGAATATTTGTTGTATCAGAATCCCAGAAAACAAAGTGTCTGCATAATGCGGGTCATGACGCACGCACGCGTGACGATTAATCTGCACGGGTGAACTCAGAAGGTCACACAGTTGTGCGTCACATTGCCACGCATATGTCTCGCACGCGTGCTTCCAGAATGCGCGATTCCAAAATATATATATATATATATATATTGTAATATTAATTTTATTACAGCTAATGATGGGAAAATAAATAATGCGAACAATTTTTTTATTCCGTGAAAAATTTTGAAGAGCAATAACAATCGTTAGACACACATTGAATAAACATCAATTGAACTATAACATTATATCAATGACCAACATCTTATGAGTTAAATAAATAAAATGTAATTATGCATGTAATATTTTTCGTACTCAAATCCGTACCTCTACTTTTAGTACAATCTCAGAATTGTATTCGTTTTGTGTATCTCTTACCATTTTATAAATATTTTAAAATTTATGGCATCAAAAATTTTTTAATTTTCAAAATCTTATTGGTGGATAAGTAAAATTAATCACTTGAATCGAATTTTGCAAAAGATTGATCATATTTTGATGTTGGGAAAATTCTTACGAATAAATCAAACAGATTCGTAGGTGATTGATATATTCAAGAATTTTTTGTATGAAATCCGAAATTTCGCTCTGTGAAAATACTACTAAATAAGTTACGTGAATGATGATTATTAAATTTAATATATTTGAACTTTCTGTGCGTCTCATTTGATCAGCTTGCGTGCCTACATGAGTGACCGCGTACTGCGACGCATATGCGACGCAAGATTGCTGCATTCTCGTTCGCACACGAGACCCGCATGACATGCGGGCGTCTTGCTGCGCACAATTCCCAGGAAACAAAGTGTCTGCGTAATGCAGAGCATGACGCACGCACACGTGAGGATCAATCCGCATGAGTGAACTCAGTAGGTCACACAGTTGCGCGTCGAATTTCCATGCATATGTCTCGCACGCGTGCTTCCAGAATGCGCGATTCCAAAACATATATATATATTCATTTTAATATTAATTTTATTAGAGAAAATGATGGGAAAATAAATAATTCGAACAATTTTTTTATTCCGCAAGAAATTTTGAAGAGCAATAACAATTGTTAGACACACATTGAATGAAAATCAATTGAACTATAACTTTATATCAATGACCAATATCTTTTGAATGAAATAAAGCTTTCGAAATTAATTTATTCATTTTTTACATGAAAAATGTAATTATGCATGGAATATTTTTCGTACTCAAATCATATTTTAATACGACTGCCTTATTTCATGGAACTTTCAACACGATCATCATCAATTATATCTTAATTGTAGAGTACATTTCTTGACTTAAATTTTTACATATTCCAAAATTAATTCTGTTGAAAAAAGTCAGTCATAATTGAAATGAGTAAATAAAAGTTTCAATCCTTATGAAATCCACTTCTTTCAAATCTATGAAGTAAGTATAGCAACCGAGAATGAGCAAAATTCATTCTCTCTGAATCTCAAAATTTAATAAACAAAAAATTTTTTAATTTAAAACCTTTTAATTAGTCTGTAGACCTTACTTTGAGTAAAACCTCAGAATTATATTCGTTTTTGTGTTTCTCTTACCGTTTTATAAATATCTCAAAATTTATAGAATCAAAAATTGTTGAATTTACAAAATCTTATTAGTGGATAAGTAAAATTAATCACTTAAATCGAATTTTGCAAAAGATTGATCATATTTTGATGTTAGGAAAATTCTTACGAATAAATCAAACAGATTCGTAGGTGATTGATATATTCAAGAATTTTTTGTATGAAATCCAAAATTTCGCTCTGTGAAAATACTACTAAATAAGTTACGTGAATGATGATTATTAAATTTAATATATTTGAACTTTCTGTGCGTCTCATTTGATCAGCTTGCGTGCCTACATGAGTGACCGCGTATTGCGACGCATATGCGACGCACTGATATTCCCCTCACGCCTTTTGACAAGAGCGCGCAAGACTGCTGCATTCTCGTTCGCACACGTGATCCGCATGGTGTGCGGGCGTCGTACCGCGCATTATTGTTATCTGAGTTGTTATCTGGGATTATAATCAGGAATAGGTTTCCTCTAAATTTTAAATTTTCTAAAAAATATTACCTGAAATACAGGATCGATCCCCACACTGGAATTGATCAGCCCTGCAAGTGACATTGTGACATTTTTCTGGTGACTCGTCTGCTCCATTTGAACAATCTTTGTCGCCATCACAAACCCAACTTTGGTGGATACAAGTGATTCTGTCTCCACAATCAAATTCGTGTTCTGCACAGTGAATTCCTTCATTTGGTAGATTTTCGCAACCTATTTCATCAGAGTGATCAGGGCAATCAAAGTCTCCATCACAACGCCACTTGGAAGTGATACAATAGGTTGGTGAACAGGCAAAATCCGTAGGATCGTGACAGGCAACTGGTCCACAATCTTTCTCATCACTTCCATCTCCACAATCGTCGTCGTGATCACAGACCCAACGTTTGTGAATACAGTGTTTATTGGCACAAGTAAATTCGTCAGATCGACATGTATCATCTGCCAATCAAAAAGAAATTAATAATATAGATTTGTTGGATTACTAATGTCACAAACTCGAGTCGCCTTACATCTTTTTCAATTTTTCACTAATTTTTTTTTAGAATTTTGATCGTTTAATAAAAGAGAACACTAAAAGTTTTGACTCGAAAAATAAAAATCTTCGAATTCAGATTGTTTTGAATTTCGACTAAGAAAGTAAGCTGACTCTAAAGTGCGATTATTTTTAAAAAGCAGAATTTGCACAATAGCTTTCTTGAGAAAACATAAACAAACATGCAAAGCAATGAATTCAAAAAGAAGAAAAGATATTTCCATAAAACTTCTTATGATCTATTGTCTATAAAATTGCAATCTATCGATGTTGAAAACAAAAGGTTATATTTGTATGAAAAAGGAATAATTTGATTATTAAGTACGAGTACACTGATAAACTTGAAATGCAATTATGAAATTAAAGGCGAAGTACAGAGAGCAATAATAGAAGGAAAAAATAACTAATTACATTTAATTAATAAATAGAGTATAGTTGTTTGCAATCACAATTAGCAAGAAAATTAATGAAATTTGGAGATTAAAAGTTAATTAAAATCATTAAAGGTAATAAGAATGTGTGTATTTGATACTACAATACTGAGCTCCAAAAAAATATCATTAATTAATTGTATTTAGAAGTAATAATTTCACCTAATGAAAGTTTTGAAAAGAAACGCGGACCAAAACATGTAAATGCTTTGCAGATGATTTAAAAAATGTAGAAAAATAAATAATGAACAGAACCTACTTTAATCGTAATTATGAAGCCAATATAGTAAATTTAATTTGACTATTCATACACTGAAAAAAATGGTTAGTAAAACCAACTACTTCGGTTTGTAAAATATGCCTCAGCTATTTTATTAGTTAGCACAACAATTTTTTTGGTTGGTGTTAGTACCCAAGTTCTTGTAATAACAATTGAGATAGTAAAACCAACAAAAAAAATTGTTGTGCTAACTAATAAAATATCTGAGGCATATTTTACAAACCGAAGTAGTTGGTTTTACTAACCATTTTTTTCAGTGTATCACTGTCAAATAAATATTAAATAACTATTTTACATGAATTTATTATATATTAAATTGGTTTTTGATGTTTCTCAGTATTTTCCAGGTATTATATAATAATAAAAGATGTTAATAAATCTCGATTGGTTCAGTAGATTAATTTAATTGGTTCATTACTAAATTTATTATTTCATACAAAAGACTACATTTTCTACAAAAAAAACTAAAATTGGATGTTTAGAAATTCTTGACGCAAAATTCAAAATCAAACTATTTTTCAAAACAAAGTACTTTACACAACAATAAAATTAAGGAAGCTTTTGATATGAATTAAAAATTAGATTTCATTACGTGCCGATCCAAACCATTCCGAGGCAATCCGACTCAATCCGAAAATTCGAATCGGATCGTACTGGAAATCTCCAATCAACTCAAATTCCCCTGGCAAAAGTTTCTGTTTTGAATTCAGTCCGAAAAAATCAGAACTACTCATTCCGGTTCAATCCGAATCATTCCGACCTCGGATTTATTCGGATAAAAAATGCGTTTAAGATCAATAATTAGATGTTATTCTGTGCCAATCCAAGCCATTCCAAGCCAATCCGAAAGTTCGGATCGGATCGTACTGGAAATCTCCTATCAACTCAAATTTCCCTGGCAAAAGTTTCTATTTTGAATTTAGTCCGAGTAAATCAGAACGATTCATTCCGAATCAATCCGAATCATTCCGACCTCGGATTTATTCGGATTAAAAATGCGTTCAAGATCAATCTAAGCTCGGATTGATTTGGACTGAGAAATTGATTCGGATTAAATCAAATTGATTTTTAACCGATTTGCATCAAACGAGATTAATAATATTTTTCGGATTGGTTCGAAAACAGATTTCACAATTTCTCGGGTGTACAGAACACGAATTTACACAACAATAAAGTTAAGGAAGCTTTTGATATGAATTAAAAATTAGATTTTATTCTAAGCCGATGCAAGCCATTCCGAGCCAATCAGGCTCAATCCGAAAGTTTGGATCGGATCGTACTGCAAATCTCCAGTCGGCTCAATTTAACAAGGCAAAAGTTTCTGTTTTTAATTCAATCCGAGTTATTCAGAACGATTCAATCCGAATCAATCCGACTTCAGATTTAGTCGGATTGAAAATGCGTTCAAGATTAATCTAAGCTCAGACGGTTTAATTTGGATTGGAAGTCTTGAATTGATTCGAATTGAAAACTTGGTTCCGGTGTTTTCTTAATCATTAGAATTAGAAATATGGATTGAGACAGATTAATTTACAGCTGATTTGCATGGAGTGAAATTGAAAACCTTTTTTCCGAATTGGTGCGAAATAGGATGGAATAAAATCCTATTCAACATTTTCACCGCATGAGAACGACCCATTGACATATCCACAAACTTATCAACGGTTTTGAGAACCAGTAAAAAGAGAAGCAACATTAATTTTAATGCACCCGAATAGGTTTGCATCCGTGTCTATTTGGGCTTTGTCTGGATATATATTTCTTATACGCAAATTATCCAGGTCTATCCGGATTTTTTCAGGGTTAAGTGAAAAATCGTGTATTTTAACGAATTCTTTAAGGGGAGTCGGAAATTTTATTTTCGCCCATGTAAATTTTCATCCGGCTCTATCCGGGACTATTATTACCAGAAAATAAAAAAATCCTACTGGGTCTATACGTGCTGGTTAGAACTGGATAGGATAAAATACGTACAACCTAGAATAAAAATCCGTACAAGATTCCGATAGTAACCGGATAGACATTTTTGTTATTACCCCGAGATATTCCCAGTTAGGACCTATTAGGAGCCCGATAGACATATTTCTTGATCCCGATTACTTGCCGGTTAGGACCGGATAGAATAAATCATATCACCCGTATAAAACACGGATAAAGGTCGGATACAAACCGGATTCAGAACCCCTATAGAGTCTCGGATAGAGACTCCGAGTCAATCAGAACTATTCCAATTCATTCCGATATCTGTACCCGAGCCAATGCGAATCATTCCGAACCAATCCGAAACCAAGTTTTCTATCCGAATCAATCTGAGTTGGGATTAATCCAAACCGAATATTCAATCAGAATAAATCCGAATGAATCCGAGGTCGGAATTATTCGGATTGATTCAGATTGGAAACTTGGTTTCGGATTGGTTCCAATTCATTCGGGTAGTTGCCTCGCATTAAATCGGATTAGATCGGATCGATTTTTTACCGTTTTTCATCAAACAAGATACAAAACGTTTAACGGATTGGTTCGGAATGATTCGCATTGCCTCGGATACAGATATCGGAATTAATCGAAATAGTTCTGATTGACTCGGAATGAATTTCAATCCGATACTTTCGCCAGGGTATTATATTTCAATAGGATATTCCATTTTCACTCACAAGTAGTTACAGACAGTAAAGAGTCAGACAAGAGAATTGAATTCTCCTTGTCTTACCAATGTCAGACTTTTCTACTAACAGTCACATTCGAAACATGCTTATATATATATTATTTATTTAATAACAATTACTAATAGACCTCAATCTTTTAAGTGCATATAAAACAATGAAGGCAATAGTTTCATAATTTTGTGAAATCGCTTAGGTAAATTGTTTTGAGAATAAAATGAAATAATGTGAAATAAATGAGAGAGCAAATGAATGTAAAAGAAGAGATGGATGTTATCATTTTCAGGATTGAATTGAACATGCAATGGATTCATGCAAAAGCCCTTACTGCAATCAGCTTCATCCGACCCATCGGAGCAATCAGGGGTTTCGTCGCACATCCATGTCAATGCCACGCATTCCCCGTTTCCCGAGCGACACGTGAATTGTTCCGACGTGCAATTCTTATCTCCTATAAATGTTAACAATTAATTTCATAAATCCCAATGACATTATGTGATGATCGATCGATGACGATTTTTCGTCCCCAGAGAAAAATAATTAAATTATATATTATCCGACGTGCCAAAATCAGGGAAAATGAATTATTATATGTCGACGTATCAGTTTCATAAATTTAATTCTTAAACCCAAATAGTATTTTTTCTATTTTCATACGAAATTTAACACATTTTTTAATTATTTCCAGCCATCGTAAATCAGTAATTTCTTACTCTCTAAACCCGAATCAGTCAAATTTTCACTGACTGAATCAGTGATTTGCCTTTTCAATAATTCACAAATGAACAAATATTTTTACTGTTAAATCAATTAATTTTCATTATTGAATAAGTTCATTTTCACTGGCCGGATCAGTGAAAACTATTTTTTACTGGTGAACCAGTCAATTTTCGCTGAAATAATCAGTGAAATTTGACTGATCCAAAGTAACCTTTTTTTAGATATTTGAATCAGACAAATTTCACTGATAATCAGTAGATTTTGACTGATTCAGATTTAGAGAGTAATTCGGTGTTCAAAACGAAAAGTGAAATAATTGCTTATATTATCGATTTGATTGATTTGAAATTCAAATTCCAATAAGCGATAAGCTCGTAACAAGCGAAAATATTACATGCAACATCGTCAAGAATCTAAAGCTAAGATAAAAATAAATAAATGTAAAAATATAAAAAAGCATGAAACATCGAATATTTAAGAATTTTTAAAAAGAAAGGATACCTTTTAATTCTCAAAATTCATAATAAATTTGAAAGATAAAATGTTTTCTTATATCTGAATCAGGCAGAAAAGTTTACAAAGAGAAAAATATCATTTCACTTGAGCGTAATGCACAACTTTAAATAACGTTAAACCTTCCTTGATGGAAGTTTCTTGGGAGTTGAAAATGGAAATATTTTTCTCGACGAAAAGCATGCAATTTATGAATTCTGAGACGTCGACGCTGTAAGAGTATTTTATTTTATTCATGCTGATGTTCATCCGCAATTTCCTTTCCGGCTGCTGATTCCTTTACGGTGTAACACGAGCAATCCTATGCAGATGCACCTAGTAAAAACTTACTTGGACAGTTTTTTTCATCTATTCCGTCAGCGCAATCGTACTGTCCGTCGCAAACCCAGGAAATAGAAATGCACTTCCCTGGACTACACTGGAACTCCATTTCTCCACAGGATCTTGATCCTTTGATGATTGTTAATAAAAAAGTTTAAATATACGCACCCAGAAAAAAGTTTTATTTAAATTTGAAGTAGTTCGTTCACAAAAATTAGACTTCAGGCAAAAATAGATAATTTTCCTTCTAAAAATAGCAATGTTATTAGTGAAGGGCTAATTTGGAAGAGAAAAGATTATTTTTCTTGAAAAAAATTTAAAATGCAGAAAAATAATGCATTTAACAAATTTTATTTTTACCCGAACTTTTTCTCTTACCACTTCATACCAAATTTTTAGAAATGTTGCGATTCTGATAAATCATGAATTATTTTTTTAGGAAAAGGTTTCTCTACAACTTGACCGTTTCCAATTTTTGAAAATAACTTCTTTAATGGCTGAAATTATGAAAAAACAATTTTTCAAAACAAAATGTTTGTAAACAAATTGCTGTATTTGATAATAATTGATTTATATTCAAAAATTGGAAACGGTCAAGTTGTAGAGAATCCTTTTCCTAAAAAAATAATTCATGATTTATCAGAATCGCAACATTTTTAAAAATTTGGTATGAAGCGGTAAGAGAAAAAGTTCGGGTGAAAATAAAATTTGTTAAATGTATTATTTTCCTGCATTTTAAATTTTTTTCATGGAAAATAGTATTTTCTTTTTCAAATTAGCCCTTCAATAATAATATTGCTATTTTTGAAAGCAAAATTATCTATTTTTGCCTGAGTTCTAATTTTCGAGAAGGAACAACCTTAAGAAATCGTTTTTTCAACTTCATTTCTTCAATTTGAGGTAAAAACACCTTTAGGACAAATATAAATTTATTTTACTTTGATAAATCACGTTTTAAGCCTTTTTTAAATAAAAGAAATTATTTTTTTAACATTATTTATTCGATTTAAAAAAAAAAAATTTGATTCAAATACAGCACCGGCATAAAATATAAGAATTAATTTATTATAATATATATATTTATTTTTTAACATTATTTATTTGATTTAAAAGAATATTTTTTTGATTCAAATACAATACTGGCAGAATCTTAAGTAATAAATTACTTTATTTTATTTTATTACCTTTAACAAAAAAAAGTTTCTTTGAATCAAAGAAACATTTCTTCAATTCGCGGTCAAAGAAAAAATTTCTTTGAATTGTAGAAAGTTCTGTGGATTCAAAAAAATTTTCTTTAATGCAAACAAATCTGTTTCTTTGAATCAAAGAAAATTTTTTTGAATTAACAAAACTTTCTTTAATTCAAAGAATTATTCATTTATTTCTTTAATTCAAAGGAAAAAAATAATCAAGAAAGTTCTTTAAATCGAAGAAATTTTTCTTTGATCATATAGCAATGCACAAATTTGTTTGATTCAAAGAAATTTTTTTTTAATCAAAGAAACTTTTTTCTGAGTGTAAAACAATAAACCTTATCTTGTATGTACTCAAAGTTTCAAACATTCATGGAATAATGAAAAATATTTTTTTAAATTAAATTAAAAAGTATATCGCATATTTAATAACAGATTGTCTATTTGAAAGGCTTTGAACATAGACATAATAACTAATTTTGTTTTAAAAATAAGAAATCTTGTCATCGTTCAATGAACACCCAGAAATAAGTTTTAATTAAATTTAAGAAATCGTTATTTCAACTTTATTTCTTCGACTCAAAGTAAAAACACCTTTAGGAAGAATATAAATTTATTAGACTTTAATAAATCATGTTTTAATGTTAAAATAAAATAAAATATTTTTTAAACATTATTTATTCGATTAAAAAAACAAAATTTTATTCAAATAGAGCACTGGCAAAAATTTATGATAATATTATATAAATTTATTTTTTAAATGAAAGAAATTATTTTTTAACATTATTTATTTGATTTAAAAAGATATTTTTTTGATTCAAATACAGTACTGGCAAAAACTCAAGAAACAAATTATTTTATTTTATTTTATTACCTTCACCCAGAAAACACTTTCTTTGAATCATAGAAACATTTCTTCAAAACGTGGTCAAAGAAAAAATTTCTTTGAATTGTAGAAAGTTTTGTTGATTCAAAAAAATGTTCTTTAATCTAAACAAATCTATCTCTTTGGATCAAAGAAAATTTGTTTGAATTAACAAAACTTCCTTTAATTCAAGGAAATTTTTGCTTTGACCGTATGTCAATGAAGTGTTTCTTTGATTCAAAGAAACAGTTTTCTCATTGTTGAAAAAAAAAACAGTTTTTTCTTTAAATTGAAGAAAATATTTCTGTAGATTACTTTACGTATATAATATGCGACTAGGTATGCATTCTTTTCTTCAATTCAAAGGAAAAATATAATCAAGAAATTTCCTTAAATCGAAGAAACTTTTCTTTTATTGTATAGCAATGCACAAATTTTTGTTGAATCAAAGATACTTTTTTCTGCGTGTAAAACAAAATAAATTATATAAAGCATATATTTAATAACAGATTGTATATTTGAAAGGCTTTGAATATATACACAATAACTAATTTTGTTTTAAAAATAAAAAATCTTCTCATCGTTTAATGAAAACCCAGAAAAAAGTTTTAATTAAACTTAAGAAATCGTTATTTCAACTTTATTTCTTCAATTCGAAGTAAAAACACCTTTACAACAAATATAAATTTATTTGAATTTAATAAATCACGTTTTAAGCCTTTTTTAAATTGAAGAAATTATTTTTTTAAGATTATTTATCCGATTCAAAAAAATATCCTTTGATTCGAATACAGTAGTGGCAGAAACTTAGAAAATAATTTAATTTATTTTATTTTATTACCTTGAACTAAGATAATTTTTTCTTTAAATTGAAGAAAATATTTCTGTGAATTACTTTACGTATGTAATATGCGACTACGTATATATTCATTTCTTTAATTCAAAGGAAAAATCAAGAAATTTCTTAAAGGGGATTCGTCATCTTTAATATTTTTATTTTTTGAGTTTAGAACTTCTATAAAAGTTATTCAAAGTCAAAACTGTCAAACAAATGGCCAAAAAACTCAAAATTTTTAGTTTAAAAATACATAAAGGTGCTGACATTTTTAAAAAGCCCAAAATCTTTCTAAATAAAAGTACTAAACATAAATAAAATTATATGGAAGGACTAAACTTAACAAATAAAAATATTAAAGGTGGCGGATCCTCTTAAATCAAAGAAACAAATTTGTTTGATTCAAAGAAATTATTTTAGAATCAAAGAAACTTTTTTCTGGGTGTACCTTACGGAGGATTCAACAAATTGAATCAGTATTAATTACTTTTTTATATTAGTCATTTTTTATAAGGGAAAAAAAAACATTTTTCATCTTTTGTCAAACATAATTTTAATTATGAAATCAGGAAATACATTGAATCTCAATATTTATTGCATGTAGTATTAAATTAGCTTTAGGGTCATAAATATCAAAACTAGATGTCAATTAGGCGTTTCGGCTCTGATCCGAGCCCTCATTAGTGATTAATTTTAAATCTAAAAAACCATTCTCATCACGCGCTTCGCGTGCGGCTCGCTTCGATCGCAAATTTGAGTGCGCCTGTGGGTCGCGGTTCTATTGTCACGCTTCACGCTCCGTGTTCTATGTCCTTTACATGCAAATGACTAAATTTGTTTACAATCTCAAATTAAAAAGGAAATTCGATTTACTTAAGGTAGTTCGTTCACGAAAATTAGACCTCAGCCAAAAATAGATATTGTAATTTTGCTTTCAAGAATAGCAATATTATTATTGAAGGGCTAATTTGAAAGAGAAAAGATTATTTTTCATGAAAAAAATTTGAAACACAAAAAAATAATTTTATTAATAAATTTTATTTTTGCCTAAACCTATTTTCTTATCGCTTCGAGCCAAATTTAAAAAAATGATGCGATTCTAATAAATCACGGTTCATTTTTTAGGAAAAAGATTCTCTACAACTTGACCGTTTCCAATTTTTGGAAATAAATTCTTTAATGGATGAAATTATGAAAAGACAATTTTTCAAAACAAAATTTTTATAAACAAATTGCTGTATTTGATAATAATTGATTTATTCTCAAAAATTGGAAACGGTCAAATTGTAGAAAATATTTTTCCTAAAAAAATGGTCCATGTTTTATCAGAATCGCACCATTTTTAAAAATTTGGTATGAAGCGTTAAGAGAAAAAGTTCGGGTCAAAATAAAATTTGTTAAATGCATTATTTTTTTGTGTTTCAAATTTTTTTCATGAAAAATAATCTTTTCTCTTTCAAATTAGCCCTGCAATAATGATATTGCTATTATTGAAAGCAAAATTATCTATTTTTGCCTGAGGTCTAATTTTCGTGAACGAACTACCTTAAGGGGACTTGGATGACCCTATCTTCACAATGTTAATTTCAACATCTTTAAGACCATGGATCAACCAGACCACGTGACCAAATTCCTGTATAAGTTCGTGTGAAATAACTTTTTTATTTCACAAAATATTCTCTTGGAAATTTGAAAAATACAACGGAAGATGATAAAGAACGTCTATTAACTTTATTTGAGTGAAAATTTTGCAAAAAATTTTACAGTAAACTGTAATTATCGATAAATTTTCAAATTTTTTTCAAAATGTTTATTGAAAATAAATTAACAGACGTGCTTTATTGTCTTTCATTGCGTTTCTTTAGTTTTTCAAAAGATGTTTTGTAAATTAACAATGTTATCTTACATGAATGAATTAATGTATAATTAAGTCACGTGATCCGATTGATCCATGGCCTTAAGTACCTTTTTCTCAGAAACTGTTCAATATATTCATGCAAAACTTCTTTTTAACTGAAAGAATATATATGGTATTTGTTTATATTTCAAGCAGATGGCTCCCAAAATATATATATACAGATAAATAATGTATTTTTTTTTTTTTAATATTACCAAAATATTTCATAAAATTTCACTAATAATGTGGTATAAATTTAGTTTGAGATAGAAATTAGTTTTCCAGAAATCGCAATTAAAGGTAAATTAACATAACAAAGAAAGAAACAAAAATTGGTATTTTTCAAGATTTTGGCTATCCCAGTCCCCCTAAAGCTCTGTCGGCCTTAAGGAACCCTTTCTCATCGTAATACTCGCGCTTCGCGCTCAATTTATGTTTCATATCCATTAGTGCCGCACTTGCATTTATAAAAGTCAGCAGCAAATTCATAGATCTTCTTGAAACGAACAATTTTGTTTCTGAACATTTTTCCGTATCTCGTATGTTTTGTCGGGAAAACGGAATTTTTGATTTTTTATAAAAACGTTTTTTACAAATAAAAGAAAAGTTATAACTCCTCTGAAAAAATAGTCAAAAGCAATTTTGCAGATCATTCTGAAAAGAACAATTTTGTTCCCTAACATTTTTTTCGTATCCCGCATAGATTTGGTGCAAAATGGAATTTTTCATCTTTGATAATATTTTTCACGATTAATACGTAAACTACGCGTCCGATCGAAAAATGGTCTGAAGTAAATCTGTATATCTTTTTCGGATGAACAATGTTGTCCACAACATTTTTTTCGTATCTCGTATATTTTGGCGGGAAAATTGAATTTTTGATTTTTATAAAAGCATTTCTGAAGAATAAAAGAAAAAATATAACTCCCATGAAAAAATGGTTTTCAGCAAATTTGTAATTATTTTTGAAACGAACAATTTTGTTTCTCAACATTTTTTTCCTATCTTATATATTTTGGCGGTAAAATTTTATGAAAATTTGAAAAGTTATTTTTCATATAAAACCAATACCTTCTCATATGATGAAAATATGAAAATAAAGAAAAAAAGTTCATAACTAAGGATGAATCAGTAAAATAGATTGAACTCATTTATTTAATCAGTGAAATCATCAGATGGGAATAATAAAACCAACTGATTCCTCAGTGAAATCAAAGCAGGAACTGATTCATCAGTTGATACATTTTCACTAATATAATCAGTGACTATTTCACTGATTCAGGTTTAGAGAACAGTTTTTTATTTATGATCCTAAAACCAATCTTATACTACATGCAATAATTTGAATTTACTTTGAGAATTTACAGCACAGTAATTCTTGTAATTCGTTAATTAAGAATTACTTCAAAATTATTATTACGAATTCCTTTAACGTGATATACTCAGAACCTTAATTTTCAGAATACTTTCCTCTAGAACGGAAGGATATAAACTATAAAACTTTTGTACATTATGAAAAACTCAATATAAATGTAAACTAACTAACTTATTACTTTTATTTTTTTCGGCAAATAAAAAACTTTATTCTGTTCATTCTGAAATTTTAATATAGCTCTGCCTAATGAAACTGGTAAATATATAATAACTGTAACGTTCTAGTTTCGAAGTGAATACACTTGAAACTTGAATATCACGAAATGATCTCTCATAAAGTAGCTTCAGGCATTTTGCGGGATAGACTTCTGTTATTTCTCATCAAATTACAAAGACTTTCTTCCCAGCATTAAATAAATAACGATAGACAAATAAAATATCATAATTCGTGAAATATACTCTCTAAATCTGAATCAGTCAAATTTTCACTGATTGAATCAGTGATTTGCTTTTTCACTGAATCATCAGTGGAAAAAATATTTTCCACTGTTGAATCAGTTAATTTTCACTGTTTAATTAGGGAAAACAATATTTTCCACAGTTAAATCAGTTACTTTTCACTGAAATAATCAGTGAAATTTCATTGATTCGCAGTAAACTCTTTTTAGCTATTTGAATCATTCAAATTTCACTGATAATCAGTAGATTTTGACTGATTCAGATTTAGAGAGTAACAAAAAATGTAAAATGCTTTTCTTCATTCTTGTTTTTTATCCAGGAAAGTATTGCACACAAATAATTAAGATAGTACACTCGCGAAAATTTAATTAAATTAAAAATGGGCAGATTATTTTTAAAGAAAAAAATTTGAAAAACAGAAAAATAATCTTATGAATAAGTTTTATTTTTGACCCAACTTTTTTTCTTATCGCTTCGAGCCAAATTTTTAAAAATTATGCGATTCTAATAAATCACGGATCAATTTTTCAGGAAAAAAATTCTCTACAACTTGACCGTTTCCTATTTTTGAAATTCAATTAATTATTATCAAATACAGCAATTTGTTTATAAAAATTTTGTTTTGAAAAATTGTTTTTTTATAATTTCAGCCATTAAAGAATTCATTTTCAAAAATCGGAAACGGTCAAGTTGTAGAGAATCTTTTCCCTGAAAAAATTATCTGTAATTTATTAGATTCGCATTTCCTTTTTAATTTGGCTCGAATCAGTAAGAAAAAAAGTTTCGGAAAAATAAAATTTATTAAAATTTTTATCATGGAAAATAATCTTTTCTCTTTTAAATGATCACTGCAATAATAATAGTGTTATTCTTGAAAGCATAACTATCTATTTTTTCTTGGGGCCTAATTTTTACGAGTGTACTACAGGCAGAAAAAAGTTTTATTTAAATTTAAGAAATCGTTTTTTCAACTTAATTTCTTTAATTCGAAGTGAAAACACTTTTAGAACAAATATAAATTTATTTGACTTTAATAAATCACGCCTTAAGCCATTTTTCAATAAAAGAAATTATTTTTTTAACATTATTTATTCGATTTAAAAAAATATTTTCTTGGTTCAAATACACTACTGCCAAGAACTTAAGAAATAATTTATTAATTTTATTACCTTTAACGAAGAAAATTCTTTCTTTAAATTAAGGAAAATATTTCTGTGAATTACTTTACGTATATGTAATATGCGACTGCATATGCATTTATTTCTTTAATTCAAACAAAAAAAAATAATAAAGACATTTCAGTGAATCAAAGAAACTTTTTTGTGCACAAATTTTTTTGATTCAAAGAATTTTTTTTTTAATCAAAGAAACTTTTTTCTGGATGTAAAACAAAATATTTTATATATAGCATATATTTAATAACAGATTGTATATTTATTTTTTTAACATTATTTTTTCGATTTAAAAAAATATCCTTTAATACAAATACAGGACTGGCAAAAATTTAAAGAATAAATTATTTAATTTTATTACCTTGAACGAAAACAATTTTTTCTTTAATTTAAAGAAAATATTTCTGTTAATTACTTTACATATGTAATATGCGACTAGGTATGTATTCATTTCTTTAATTGAAAGGAAATGACTAATCAAGAAATTTCTTTAAATTTTAGAAAAAATTTTCTTTGACTTTATAGCAATGCACAAATTTATTTGATTCAATTAAATTTTTTTTTTATTTAAAGCAACTTTTTTCTGAGCGTAAAACAAAATACCTTATCATATATGTACTTAAAGTTTTGAACATTCATGGAACGATGAAAAATATTTTTTTTCTATTTTATTTGTAATTTTTTTTAGTCATGTTACCTTATTTTTCATATCCAAAAGGTAATATCCATATCCAAATATGGTAATATATCATATCCAAAATTGTAAGGAACAAAATAAAATGTCCAAAAAATGCTCAAGAAACTCTAACTTTTTAATTTAAAAATACATAAAGGTGCTGGAATTAAAAAAAAAAAAAAAAAACCAAAACCTTCCTAAAAAAAGGTTCTAAGCATAAAAAAATTATATGGAAGGTCTAAACTCTAAAAATAAAAAAATTTTAGAGGTGGCGGATCCCTTTAGATCAAAACAACTTTTCTTTGACCGTATAGCAATGCACAAATTAGTTTGATTCAAAGAAATTTTTTTTTAATCAAAGAAACTTTTTTCTGGGTCTACCTTAAGGTCGATTGAACAAATTGAATTAGACTTAATTACTTTTTTATACTAAATTTTTTTTAAGAGGGAAAAAAAAACATTTTTCATCTTTAAATCAAATTTGTCTGGAGTTTCAATTTATCGTGAAAGCTTCTTTCGTGGAAGAAAAATTGTTTGTTTCCTTTTTCACTTTCCAATAACGAATCGATGATAAGTACACGTCATTTGTACTACTATCCAAGTACAGAACAAGTTCTAGAAATACTACTGATCGTTTGGAATGTCCTTATAAGTCTCCATTGACAAACCTTCTTCCACGAAAGTATGTATGTCTTAAAATTTCTATTACAAATATTCCTTCTGCAACGATAAGAAATAATCAGAAAAAATAGCATTCAAGAGAAAATAAAATATTGTATACTAAATAATTCTGAACAAAAGTTTTCCAACCAATTTTTCAGATCACTCTCTGAATCTGAATCAGTCAAAATTTACTGCTTTTAAGTGAAATTTAACTAATTCAAATAGCTAAAACGAGGTTATTGTGAATCAGTCGAATTTTACTGACTCAAACAGTGAAAATTAACTGATTTAACAATGGAAAATACTTTTCCACTGATGAATCAGTAAAAATTAATTGATTTAACAATGGAAAATATATTTTTTTCACTGATGAATTAGTGTAAATGCATAAAACTGATTCAATCAGGGAAATTTTGACTGATTCAGATCCAGAGAGCAAGAAAAGTACTTTTAATTTGTTTACGTAAAAACGAATAGGCAATTAATTAAATCTAAAGACGATAAAAACAAGAATTTTTTTTATTACTTTTAATATCTTGGAAAGTATTTTTTTAGAACTGTAAGTCCTGTGTAATTTTAAAAACGCTTCCAAAGAAAAGAAACATATTTGCATGTGAAAAATACTGGTTAGCTAAAAAAATAAATTATTTAAATTGCTTTGACTTTGGCGAAGAATATGAAGGAATAAAAAACAAACGATTTTTCTTCTCTACGGAAATACGCGTTCAACTCACTCCAGTCGATTGACTTTTGCCACTAGACCTTTGTGACCGGGTATTTCATGCAAATTACAAAGTTTTAATTCAAAAAGTTAATTTTAAATCGACTGCTGAGCGCCTACTAAACATTGTTTGTCTCATTTGAGTGCCTGACTTTTTTAAAAATTAATTAACCTTTCATTCAAAATTTTAGTAAAAGTATTTCAAAAGCGAGAAAAAAAAACCTGTGTTCAGAATCTTTATTTTCAATTACGTTTTTAATTATAATTAAGCTTATAACATAAATAAAAGTGGTGATTAAATATTACATTTAAAATCAGATCAATAATAAACGATCTTTCTTGGTGTCGCAGTCAATTTTGATCTTCTTTATGAATCTGAATGAGTCAAATTTTCACTGATTCATCAGTGAAAACAATATTTTTCACTGTTAAATCAGTTAATTTTCACTGAATAATCACTAAAAAAAACAATATTTTCCACTGTTAAATCAGTTACTTTTCACTAAAGTAATCAATGTAATTTGATTGATTCACAGTAACCTCTTTATAACTATTTGAATTGGTCAAATTTCACTGATAATCAGTAGATTTTTACTGATTCAAATTTAGAGATTGAATTATATATTTAAAGCTGATTAAAAAATTAAAATAAATTAATTCATTTATTTCTACTTAGTTAAAATAAATTCAACACCAAAAACGATTATTTAAAAAGTGATTAAAAAAATTATATTGAATAAATAAACTTACTGCAAACAAGTGGATTCTCGTCAGATCCATCGGGACAATCTTTTTCCCCATCACAGTGCCAATTTCCAGAAATACATCTGCCATTACTGCATTTAAATTCAGATTCCTTGCACTCTTGCTGATCTAAAAAAGCAAGAGGTTTAACAATCGTTCTATTTTTTCCCTCTTCTGATAAGCAAACATTTGCACACCACAACGCGAACAAGAGACACAATCCTCTATTGTCTAACATTTTTAATATTATATATAATTTTTAATTATTTTTAAAATTAATTTTATTTCTAATGTCTTTTTTCACTTTTCAGTTCACTTGAGGAAATAAAAAATTTGAAAGTTTTTTCGATTAAAAATATTGATTTATTTTGTCCTTTTTTCCCTTTTTAAATTAAATTCGACTTCGTTACTCTCGAATAGGGTTGGGAAGAAGTCGATTATTCGATTTAGCAATTTATCTTCTCTAAGTGAAACCCGATTTCAATTGGACTTGAGAGTTGGGCACTTTCTGGTCAGACAGTTAACTGTGAACACCTCTGTCTGTTCCAGACGAACATCTTTCAGAGCGGGTCCATCTCAGTACTTTTCCCGCTCCCTTTTCGATTCGAGAAAAGAGTTGATCGATCTACTTGCTTCAGAAGTCACGGATGCTGTAAGACCCCAGAGACTCAAGTCCCTATTTATGTATCCACTCACATCGAACCAATCCTACCCAGTCATTTTCTCGGCTGCTTCACTCTGAACAAGAAAACTTTTATTCAAGCGACCACAGCAAGAGGGATGTAAATAGAGAAAAAGTCAAAAAATAGATTATTTTGAAGAAAAAGATGAGAGTGGAAATATGTGAAAATTTAAAGGGTGGTTTCATCATTCTTCTGAAACTCAGGGCTCGGTGAACGTTTCACTAGTGAAATGCTTTGAAGAATTGCGCGAGAAAAATTGACATACTTTTTTGCACGATGGAATTTGCTGAATGCAAAAAAAGTAGAACATAAGAGGCTGTAGACAAAAGTGGACTTACGAGTCTTTTGAAAATTTTCTCATTTTAAAGGTTTAATAGGTTGTTTCTAATAATACAAATTTAAGGTAGACTCTAAATCTGGATTAGTCAAATTTTCACTGATTGAATCAATGACTTGCTTCTTCGCTGATTCACCAGTGAAAATGATATATTTCACTATTAAACCAGTTCATTTTCGCTGATTCGCCAGTGAAAAAATATTTGATACTGTTGAATCAGTTAATTTTCACTGAGGTAATCAGTGAAATTTGATTGACTCACTCTCTAAATCTGAATCAGTTAAATTTTCACTGATTGAGTTTTTTGCATTTACACTAATTCATCAGTGAAAAAAATATTTTTCATTGTTAAATAAATTAATTTTTACTGATTCATCAGTGGAAAAGTATTTTCCATTGTTAAATCAGTTAATTTTCACTGTTTGAGTCAGTAAAATTCAACTGATTCACAATAACCTCGTTTTAGCTATTTGAATCAGTCAAATTTCACTGATAATCAGTAGATTTTGACTGATTCAAATTTAGAGAGCACAGTAATCTCTTTTTAAGTATTTGAATCAGTCAAATTTCACTGAGAATCAGTGGTGTTTGACTGATTCAGATTTAGAGAGCACGGTAAAAAGAGCATTCGTTAAATCCGAACGCATTGGCCGAATTTCGGGCTGCTTAAAATTTCATTAATAAAAAAGGAAAATATTTTCGGAAAATCGGAAAAAAACTTTCTGATTTGGGGGAAAGTTAATGAAAAGAAAATAGTTTCTTAAAATCCGAACGACACTTTCGGCAATTCTCAAAAGGAATTTTCGTTTTTAACTTTCGTAATATAGTATGAAAAAAGTCACTGCCGAATTTTCGGTATTTCGTTTTCTGAGCAAAACAGAACGCGACTTTGCGAAATTGAGATAATGGTTTTGTAAATTTCAGAATGTCACATTCTAAACATTTGAAAATCATATTCTACTTCATTAAATTATGATTTATGTGAAGTATATAAATAAATTATTTATTTACTATCAATTAATGAAAATTTTAATTTTATTTATATAATATTCATTTAATAATTATTTTGCTTAATAATTATATTTATTATTACTCAATATTTGTTTAAACTCTGATTTCTTTTGAATAAATAATTATTATTAGAAAATGTAACATATATATTATAATATATTGTTAAATCATATTTTTCTATTATTATTTTTGTTTAATTTATTAATTATAATAAATAAAATTTAATTTAGTTAATTTAAGTCATTAATTTCATTTAATGAGCTTGAGTTAATTTCAGTTAATTTTAGTAAATTTATAAAAAATTAATGATTGAAAATGTAAGAAGTGTTTCGCTATAATAAATTCAAATCAATGTATTAAAGAATAATTTTAATAATTTCAAATTAATTAGTTGAGTTTGAAATTTTTCAAATTCTTTAAATATTGAATTTTAATAATAATAAAATATAAATAATGATTTCAATAATAATAAAATCAATTATAATACATTCATTAAATAATTAAATTCATTTATAGATTTTAAAGAAAAATAAATTCACCAATCCAATCAGTTTTTTGTAGATTTAATTTAAATGCTCGAGCTTTTCTCATATATAAGAAAGAATTTGTTATTATTATTATCTTTATTGTAAATTTACTTTTTAAACTCATTTTCATAGGAGTTATACCTTCTGTTCATTAATAAAAAATATTATTGAAAACATTATGAAGCACGATAAGCAACGAGGGAATCGCGCGCCCTAGTTTTAAAATACAAGTGTGGCTCTAATAGATATAAAATAAAAATCAAGCGCGAAGCGCAAATATTCCGATGAGAATGTTTTCCTTAAGGCTGATAGAGCCTTAAGTAAATGGAATTTCCTTTTTCATTTAAAATCAAAAACAAATTTGGTAATTTGTATATAAAGTACACAGAACAATGGGCGCGAAGCGCGGCGAAAGAATCGCGCGACTCAGGCGCGCTTAACCTTTCGAGCAAAGCGGACAGATTTTTTTATGAAGAAAATGTAATACTTTTAACGATGTTTTTTTCAATAGAATTTTTCCTTACTATCTTTTCTTACCAATTTTTAAAAATTATTGGATTTTAACAAATATTGCTTATTTTTTCCGTGAAATTATTCTCTATAACTCTACTGTTTCGAATTTTGAATATCGTTAAAAGAATTTTTTTAAAAGAAACATTTTTTTGGAATAACTATATTTGACAATTTTTTACTTATTTTCAAAATTGGAAACAGTACAGTTATATAGAATACTAGGTATGCAGTTTCGAAAACAGGAGAAAAAGTAAAAAAGTAAAATGTGAAATGTAAAAAAGCCTGAATAAGCGAGAGAACCACAGTGCTTGTTAAAATTTTCAAAAATTTCACGTTTCAGTAACTGATAACGGAAAAAGATTCACCTCACACAAATGATTTCGCTGTAATTTGGCAAAAAATCCGCCTCTGAGAGGAAATCCGAAAAAAACTGTTCACAATTGTAAAAAAAAATCAATTTTCTGCATTTATTGAAAATAGGACCAACATATTACTTATTCAGGCAATCATAAGCTATTCCATAACTTCTTTAAAAATGTTCCATTTAGGACTCGAATTTATACATTCAATTTTGAAATAAGTACAGTCCGCTCTCTCTATAGAGCCACCTTGGGCGGTTAGGGGAAGTGCTTTCTTAGAAAAAGCCTTCCCCCTCCATTCACCATAGCGAGCGCATTCGAATCACTTTTTACCTTTGTCAATAGGGCGGCTCGAAACGTTGCTACGAGACGAACCGAACCTCATTAACAATTTGTAATCGAAATTATTTTGTGCATCTACGTAAATACGTGCAATTTGATTTAAATGTCCAAAGTAAGTATTATCAAACATAATAGTATAATAGTAGCATACAAATTCATCAAATGTATTAAATAAAAAATTCTAATATTACAATTTTGACGTTTTTTATTTTTTTTTTATTTTCAATTATTTTGGACAATCAAATGTATAGTAATTACATAATTTGTCAATTCGGTTAGATACATTTATAATTATTATTTTAAATTTGCAAAGTTGAAATTTAATTTAAAAATTAGAAACTTGAAATCGTGAACAACATTTGAGCCCCTGGCGCTTCGCATGGCTTCACACAGCTAAAAATGCATAAGACGGCGGAGCGACTTTCGAAATACATCGCTGCCAAATCCGCAATAATAAACAAATATTTCTGAAAATTTCAAAAATACCCCCTCTAACGGTAAGAAACAATTTTGTCTCTGGAAGTTTTCCAAAATCGAAAATTTATTAGAGACTTTCTTCTGGGACAACCACAAAAACATGGTTTTTTATTTACATTAAAATATTGTTTAAAGAAAAATGTTTCGACATGTTTCATTTAATTCATTGGCTCCGCTAAAGTATTCCACGTCTAATGATAAAAAAAACAAACGATTTCGTCAAAAATTGACCGAATAATAGCATTTTATGTTTTGAAAAACACTGATTTTCGATCACTTTTTATGACGAAAAATTGAGTGTTTTTAATTTTGATCTAAAAAACTATTAAGGCTGCATAAAAATTGTATTAAGATAAAAACTGCGTCAAATCAGTTAATGCTGGTGGCCCTTTAATATGTAATTAACATGATTGCAATTTTATTCTAATTTACATTTATTTTGCCATAATCAATTTTATGTATATTTGATATATTCTTCTCTTATTGTATTGATCGCGCGGCCCTATTGAGAACGGTGAAAATTAAATTCAGCAGTGCACATGGTGGGGGAAGCGTCGAGTAGAGATTAGGGGTAGAGGCCCTATTGAGAGCGGCCCTATAGAGAGCGCAGACTGTACTTCAATAAAAAAGCTAATCTCTTTATAATTTCACTTTTATAACTATGCACAAAGAAAATACGAGTGCCAATTTTCACAGAGAATTTGTAATTTGAGATCGCCTAACCTCAAGTTTGAGAAAGCAAAAAGCACTAAATTTGCATTTAGCAAGAAGAATTCCTGCTGACATAGGAGTTCATCCACTCAAGGTAAACTTGAAAATACTCAACCCATTCGTTAGTGCTCATTACTGATTAGTTCAATGATATAAATAATTATCTCGTAATGACATTTTTCCCGCCGTGGAATTTGTATGAAGTGACGTCAAAACGGGTACAATGGTTCAATTACCAATTACAGAAAAAGTCGTATCTAGTCTGAGGCACGAATTCGCCGAAACCTGTATAAATCATTCGAAAGACAAAGAGTCTTTCTTCCTTGAGAAATTAGTCATTTTAATTTCAATTTTATTATACTACATAGAAAAAAATATGCCCGCTTTGCGTGCACATTCTCATTGCGCGCTTCGCTTGCAAGTTTGAGCACGCCTAGGGCACGCGGTTCGATCGTTGCGCTTCGCGCTCCGTTCTCTTATATTCTTTGCATATATCTAAATCTATATTTTTTGTAATTTGATACTGAAGCTCAAGTCAATTTTATAATATTGTAGATGTGAATTAAATTTTCTCAAAGTTACTAATTTTGTTTTTGATTTCAAATGAAAAAGAAAATTTAATTTGGGGGATTTCCACCTTATGGGTTCCAAAGAATCGATTTTTTTTTGCATTTTTCAAATTTGTAAACTATCGAAAATGGATTCTTAAAAGGATTTTTGGACTGAATATTCATTGAACATGCCTCTTCCGTTCGGGATGCTAGAATAAATTGATTTTCATTTTTCGTACTTTTATAACTAAATGAACTATTGAAAATAGGCCAAAAAATTCATTTTTTTTTACAAATAGGTGTTATTTTGCTTCATTTCAAAATTTTTGAAAACATATATCCCGAAAGAAAGCCAACGCACTACTAATTAAAACTGTATTGCGCTTTTTTGTTTCAGTCGACGTAGGTGGTAAAATCATGGTCACGTTTTGGCTCCGACTCTCCGACAAGGTCACGTTCGAGGACGACTATATCGCGAAAAATTTCTTTCGAACTTTTCATGTAAAAATATTTTTTATCTTGAGGAATAAACGAACAACATGCAAAAAATTAGTCTAATTTAAATAAAAATTGGTACTCGGCGGTTTTGGAGGGTTCTTATTTCAAATTTCAAGTCAAAATTCAAAACTTTGGAAATCTAATATGGCGGAACAAATATAACAGATTCAATATGGCGGACAAACATTTTGAAAAATAGTCAAATTTTAATGAAAAATGGTAGAAAAAGGACTCTGATGGTGCTGATTCCAAATACAAGTATGAAGTCAGATTTTCAAAATTCAAAATGGCAAACCCAATATGGCGGATCAAAATTGTGAAAAGTAATCTGATTTCAATGAAAATTGGTACTCGGGGGTTTTGGAGGCTACTTATTTCTAATTTGAAGTCAACATTCCAAAATTTTAAAATCCAATATGGAGGAACATATATGGCAGATCCAATATGGCGGACAAAATTTTTGAAAAGAATTCCAATTTCAATGAGAAATGGTGAAAAAAGGATTGTGACGGTGCTGATTCTTAATGTGAAGTGAAATTTTCAATATTCAAAATGGCGAACCTAATATGGCGGATCAAAATTGTAAAAAATAGTCTGATGTCAATGAAAATTGGTACTCGGGGGTTTTGGACGCTACTTATTTCCAATTTGATATCAAAATTCCAAAATTTTGAAATCCAATATGGCGGAAAAAATATGGCAAACAAAAATTGTAAAAAATAGTCTAAATTAAACGAAAATTCATACTAGGGGGTTTTTTATCGTGCTGACCTCAATTCCATACCCAAATTTTCAAAATTCAAAATATTTTCATGAAAAATAAAACATCAACAATGTCTCATATTTTTTTTCACTTTCTAGAAGAATTGCACCACAGCTCAAAAAAATGTTTCAAGATGTCTTAATCTAGATAAATGTTATGAATGTTTAAAGAAATCTATGAAACAGTCTATCCACCACCAGGCCGATTATATTCAACACTAACAATTCTTCCAATTCTAATAATTTTTTTTTCTGTGGTAGTTGGTACTTAGTATCGAACAAAGGAAATGGCTTAGCTGGAACCGCAGCTGGTCGAAGTCGCAATGACACCGAAGGGTTGAGAGCTATACAAATAAAAATTCGGTATTGTGTCGAAGATAATCGATCCTTCAAATTTGGATTGTTGACCTTAATTAAGAAAAAAGAAGGACTTTCGTGATCGAGGCTATTTGGCTCAGACTATCAAACGCACTTGCTCAGTAATATTTTTACTGAAACTGCCCCCCACCCCACATCCCTATTTCCCTCCCACCAATTTCGCGCCCTTTGCCAGTAGCGAGCGATTTTTGCTTGAAGAGCTGGCGAATAAAAGTCCTCTTTATATCTGAAGTTTTACGGAAGAAAGAAAGCTCTCGACCTCCTTAGGTCACTTGCATGTAAAAGTGATCGATCAGGAAACCAAGAAATTGTCTTCAAGTTTGTTCGACAAAACGAGGATTTATAGAGATTAATTGATTTTCATTAAACTCATAAATCATGCCTGTTATTCTATAGTTGAATTATTCATCAGCCATCACTTAATTTATCAAAAATGTTTAATAAAATGTTGCGCAAAAAATCTAAATTTTTAATGACCAAGTATTCTTTAATTAGAATAATTTTAAAACTGATATTTTGCAGCTTTTCAAACCGCAAGTCATCTAAATAAATTGAATTAAATATGAATTTACGCAATAAAGAGATATTTTTCGTAAAACTGTTATTAGTGAAAATATCTTACGTTATACAAAAAGAATTAAACTAACTAATAGAAATATTATTCAAAATTATTACAATTTATCGTTTAATTTAATTTATTTCGCAAAATAAAACATATTTTCACAGATGATAATTTTTTGAAAAATGCTTCTTTGTTGCAAAAATTTAAAAAGAAGATCCTTTTCTACATGTTTTGGAAAACGTTTTGAATCACATTTGATATAAAACGGTTGAAAATAAATCCAACTCAATATAATCTCATCCGAATGAAACAGATCTAAGAATTATTCGGATTGAAAATTCGGTTTAGATCAATTCAAGCTCGGATTCATTCGGATTGAAAACTTGGTTTGGATCATTTGGATTGAATTCTCGGATTGATTTTCAACCGACTTCCATCGAGCGGAATTTAAAACGCTTTTCGGATTCGTTCGGAAACAGATTTCGTAATGGCTCAAAATAGTTCTGATTCGCTCGGACTAAATTCCAATCCAAAACCTTCACCAGAGTATTTTTAAAATTAACTTCAAATCTAGTTAACTTTTATTCAGGATATTAATCCTGTTCCAAAAATCTCCTCGTTCTGAATTTCCCATGAGATTTTTAAAAAAATGAACAAATTCAAACTGCTATTTCCCTTTACATGGACTAGATTTTGCAACTCTGTTGACTCGGTGCGCAGCAAAATAGGATTGTTATTTTTGCATAGATATTGCTATGGGCAATGTATGCTAATAAAATTCTCTCTCCTTCGATTCCAGATTATTGGAGATGCTAAAAATCTCCATTCAGATAAGAATATGTGTATGGATATAAAGTTCATGTTTATTTAAAAGTTACAAGGATAGAATCCACAAGGCGTAATAGGATTCGATTGGTTCAAACAAGATCAAGTAAGATGTGCTTCTCCAATGCTTCTGCTATTTAGCCGTTCCTTCAAATATAAAAATTTACTGGAAAATCCAATAGATCGATCAGACTATATTTAAAAATTAGATTAAGACCATGGTTTAATCGGACCACGTGACTAAATTATACTCTCTAAATCTGAATCAGTTAAATTTTAACTGATTGAATCCACGATTTGCTTTTCACTGATTCACCAGTGAAAATGATATATTTCAGTGTTACATCTGTTCATTTTCGCTGATTCGACAGTGAAAAAATATTTCATACTGTTGAATCAGTCAATTTTCACTAAAATAATCAGTGAAATTTGACTGATTTGCAGTAACCTCTTTTTAGCTACTTGAATCAGTCAAATTTCACTGATAATCAGTAGATTTTGACTGCTTCAAATTTAGAGAGTATACATATATTCGTTCATGTACTCTCTAAATCTGAATCAGTCAAATTTTCACTGATTGAATAAGTTTTTGCCTTTTTACTGATTTATCAGTGAAAACATATTGTCCATTGTTAAATCAGTTAATTTTCACTGATTCATCAGTGGAAAAGTATTTTACATATTCCAAAATTAATTCTCATGAAAAAAGTCAGTCAGAATTGAAATGGGTATTAAAAAGTTTCAATTCTTATGAATTCCATTTCTGTTAAATGTATGAAGTATAGCAACCGAGAATGAGCAGAATTCAATCCCTTTGAATTTCGTTTTAAGAATCCCAAAACTTTGTAAACAAAAAATTCTTAATTAAAAATTTTTTAAATAGTTTGTGGACCTCTACTTTTAGTACAACTTCAGAATTATATTCGTTTTTGTGTATCTCTTACCGTTTTATGAATATCTCGAAATTTATTTCATCAAAAATTTTTTAATTTACAAAATCTTATTAGTAGATATGTAAAATTAATCACTTAAATCTAATTTTGCAAAAGATTGATCATTTTTTGATGTTAAGAAAATTCTTATGAATAAATAAAACAGATTCGTAGGTAATTGATATATTCAAGAATTTTTTGTATTAAATCCGAAATTTCGCTCCGTGAAAATACTGCTAAATAAGTTACGTGATCAACGATTATTAAATTTAATATATCTTAACTTTCTGTGCGTCTCATTTGATTAGCTTGTGTGCCTACATAAGTGATCGCGTAGTGCTACGCATATGCGTCGCACTGATATGCCCCTCACGCCTCTATAGACGAGTGCGCGCGAGATTGCTGCATTCTCGTTCACACATGTGACCTGCATGGCGAGCGGGCATCGTGCCACGCACGATTGTTATCTGGGATATTGATATATTAAATTAAATACACATAAATCACCAATTTCATTATTAATCAACTTATTTTTGCAGACAATTTAAATTATAAATAAAAAAGTTTATTATTTTATTTCATATAAATACACAGTCATTTTTAAATTATTCATAATATCTAAGTATTTCAAGAATTAATTTGCCTTTATATAAAATTTAATAATATTTTTGCGAGATATCAAAAACTCTTGAATATATTCGGTTTTATCGACACTTTGATGTATATTAAATTCCATATACTGTATATGCAAATGACTTCATATACTTTTGTATTAAATTTAATAAACACATTTCTAACATTGTAGCGTGAAAAACAGTTCTGGGAAAAAAGTCCTAACAAAGGAACAATCCTGTAATAAGAAGAAATGCAATATTAACCTAAATTTTCAATTTAATTAAGCTTTTCCCGTTTCCTCTCTTAATTAAGTATAAACCTAAGTACCTTAACATCAAAGGTTTCATTTACTTTAATTAAACACCGTGATGGCGATAGTTCATAAACAAATTTTGATGTCGCATAAAGAAAAATATTCATATTTGGATCACGAAAAAGTGTGTAGTTCTGTATACAGTAGTTAATTTGAAAAAATATGGCCCTTTGTATAGACACAATTACGCGCGCAGCTCGCTTCGCTCATAAGTTTAAACGCGCCTAGACACGCGATTGTTTTTGATTTCAAATGAAAAAGTGCCTTTTAAAATTAAAAAGAAAAATATACATATTATCAGAAAGTGTGTCAGACAAAATTTGTAGACCTTTTTCAAGAAAACAATCTTGCATTTTTACGTTTTTTTAGTATTTCACATATTATGGTTGAAAAATTGAATTTTCGATTTTCAACAGTATTTTTTGGAATTAAAAAGGAAAATATACATTTTATAAGAAAGTGTGTCAGACAAAATTTCGATTTTCAACAGTATTTTTTGAAATTGAAATGAAAAATATACATTTGATCAGAAAGTGTGTCAGACAAAATTTGTAGAACTTATTGAAGAAAACCATTTTTCATTCTAACGTTTTTCGTATTTCACATATTATGGTTGAAAAATTGAATTTTCGATTTTCAACAGCATTTTTTTAAATTGAAATGAAAAATATACATTTGATCAGAAAGTGTGTCAGACAAAATTTGTAGACCTTATTGAAAAAAACAATTATGCATTCTAACGTAATTTTCGTATTTCACGAATTATTGTTGAAAAATTGAATTTCCGATTTTTAACAGTATTTTTCGAAATTAAAACGAAAAATATACATTTCATCATAAACAGTATGTGAAAATTTTTGTAGACTTTATTGAAGCCAGCAATTTTGCATTCTTGCGTTTATTTCGTATTTCACATATTATGGTTGAAAAATTGAATTTTCGATTTTTAAAAGTATATTTTAAGATTAAAAAGAAAAATATACATTTTATCATAAACAGTGTCGGAAAATGTTTGTAGACTTTATTGAAGCCAGCAATTTTTCATTCTCACGGTTTTGTTGTATTTGACATATTATGGTTAAAAAATTGAATTTCCGATTTTCAAAAGAATTTTTTGAAATTGAAAAGAAAAATATACATTTTATCAGAAAGTGTGTCAGACAAAATTTGTTGACCTTTTTCAAGAGAACAATTTTGCATTTTTACGTTTTTTTCGTATTTTACATATTAAGGTTGAAAAATTGAATTTTTGATTTTCAACAGTATTTTTTTAAATTGAAATGAAAAATATAATTTTATCAGAAAGTGTGTCAGACAAAATTTATAGACCTTATTGAAGACAACTATTTTTCATTCTTACGTTTTTTCGTATTTCACATATTATTGTTGAAAAATTGAATTTTCGATATTAAACAGTATTTTTCAAAATTAAAACGAAAAATATACATTTCATCATAAATAGTGTCAGACAATTTTTGTAGACTTTATTGAAACCAGCAATTTTGCATTCTTACATTTTTTCGTATTTTACACATTATGGTTGAAAAAATGAATTTTCGATTCTCAACAGTATTATTTGAAATTAAAAAGGAAAATATACATTTGATCAGAAAATCTATCAGAAAAATTTGTAGACCTTATTGAAGAAAACCGTTTTGCACCATTACGTTTTTTTCGTATTTTACATATTATGGTTGAAAAATTGAATTTTCCATTTTCAACAGTGTTTTTTTAAATGAAAAAGAAAAATATACAATTTATATAAGAATGTTCCGATTCAAATTTGTAGATCCTTTTTCGTAAAATCCGTTTTTCTGACTCAGGGGATTTCAAAACGTAAAGATTTTATACAAATTCCGAAAGTGATTTTTTACATAAAACCAATACCTTTTTATATGATTAGAATGTAAAAAATGTTAATCTACAATTCTAAAGAAATTTATTTCTAAAGCTAATAAGCCTGCGATTTGTTCAGGATTAATAGATAAAAAATAACCATGAAAAGACATGAATAATATAAAAAAGTATAGATGTGCTGAAGATAAAAACTGGCTTCGATGTATCTGATGTAACATAGAGAGATGTAACGTGTTCGCGCCTCTGGTCTTTCACTTCTTTCCTTTTGCGACTCAACTTATTCGAAATCTTTCACGAGCCATTTAACATAATGAGTATCGTCTGGTTCTGATGTAACTACGGCAGAATCTAACGTGTGAGCTGAGTCTTTAATCTCTAAGTTTCAAATAATTTTTTTCTACTTTCTATATACACACGGTGAAAAAAAATCTTTTACATTTACTGAGTTAATTGTGCTAAAATATTTTTAAGTTTACATAAATTTCTTCCTGTCACTATTTTAACTTATGCATAAGTTAATTGCTAAAAAATTTGTGTAAACTTAACAAATATTTGAGCACAATTAACTGCTTTTTTGTAAACATAACAAAATTAAAATTTTGAAGAAAACTGTCAACAAATCTGTAATGTTTATCAAAAAGCACTGAATTGTACTCAAATATATGTTTAATTTATAGAAATTTTATGCTTTTACTATTTTCAGCTTATGGATTCAGTAAATGCAACAGATTTTTTTTCTCTGTACACAATTAATAAATCTTGCTTTAATTTACAAATAATATTTCCGGGTGCTTCAGGCAAGAAACGATTGAGATTATGTTTGGAATAATTTTCTAATTTCTTGAAGACAATTCTAATTTTTTGAAAAACAACTATTTTCAATTTAATCAAATATAAAACAAAACATAAAAATTCGCCTGGCCCCCTTTGAGCGCGTGGCCACATGTTCATCGTGCGCTTCGCGCTTGGTCACGAGTGTCTTTTCTCATGGACATGAATAATAGAATTATTATTTAATTTTAATACTGCGATTAAAGTTAATTTTCTCATATTGTGAACGTGAATCAAAGACGTTTAATTTAGTGAATTAGCAAGCACTATTAGTTTTTACATTTCTCACATTTATGAATAAAATAATTAAAGATATGATATACAAAGAGAGAAATAAAGATACATGAAAACGGACGTAATTTACAATTTACAATGAAGTAATGTAAAAACGTTCCAACAATTTAAATGATTTGCTACCTTACTTTATTTTAGCAAAAAAACTTATCCTGATCAGAAAAATAGTTGAGTTCGCATTAAAATTACATAATTTCATTCTTCATATAAGCACCAAATCAGCAAAAAAATTTGAACAAACGAGGTGCAGTTTATGAGAAAATCGACTTTGAATATTTTCAAAAAAAAAACACCGCAGTTTTGTTCATTTTAAATTTATTCTAATTTTCTAGTGTTTACTCCAGCGAAAATTAACTGATTTAACAGTGAAAAATATTTTGCACTGGTTCAATCAGTGAAAATTAACTGATTTAACAGTGAAAAATAACTGATTCAACAGTGAAAATATTTGTTCATTGGTGAATCAGTGAAAAGGTAAATTACTGATTAAAACAGTGAAAATTTGACTGATTCAGATTTATAGTGAGCGTTGAGGCTCATTTTCACCTTAGCGGCTACGTTAATAAGCAGAATTGTCGCATTTGGGGCTCGGAAAACCCAAAAATAATTATTGAAAAGCCTCTCTATTCGCAATGTGTATCTATTTAGTGCGGTTTTTAGGTGGAAGGGACCATTGGGCCTTTCTTTTTTTAAGATGATGCTGGAGCAGCTGTTTCAGTGAATGGATTACGCTATGGAACCATGATTAATGCATATTTATGGCCAGAGTTGTACGATATGCTCTCTAAATCCTAATCAGTCAAATTTTCACTGATTGAATCAGTGATTTGCCTTTTCACTGATTCACCAATGAAAAAATATTTTTGCTGTTAAATCAGTTAATTTTCACTGTCCGAATCAGTGAAAACTATTTAAGTTTATTTAACTATTTATTTAAAACTATCTCTTAAGGGGTAACACCACTGCAGAATTTTCAAAAAATCAATTTTCTTTTACTGGCTTAAAAGATGCTTTGAACCTTCTAAAATATGAGGCAAAAAGTCCAATCCCTAAAAAAAATTTGTAAGAGTTTTCTAAGAGTAGAATTTTTTCATTTGTTCATGTCTATAACACATTTCAAAACTTTAAACGCGTTTTTCTCGAAATATGATTTTTCAAAACAGCACGCAGCATATGGTAAATCTAACAATTTCTAATATTTTTAATCGGGTTTTTTCCAACGTCTTTATAATAAAATTTAAAAGAGAAACACGTAGGGGATTTTCGAAAAAATCAATTTAAACAATTGTTATAAACAATTAAGTGCCGTTTTTTTGGTCGAAAAATGAGTTTTTTTTCAAATCCTTGCCAATTATACAAAAATCAATATTTTTTAAATCCCCTACGTTTTTCTCTATCTATTCTCATGTAGATTAAGAAAAAAAATTTTATTTCGTTCCAGATTGAATTTTGTACCCTGTGTGCTGCGTGCCGCAGAGCTTCTCCAAGAAAACACACATTACGGAAATGTCTCCAGTACTGCCATTTTGTAACATTTTTTATTGGAAATTTGTAATTTTTTATTTCAATATATAAGTAATAACTTCCCAAATCATTATAACTGTATTCCCTTTCCTTCCATCAAAAAAAATTCTTGAAAAAACGTGTTTTTTTAGGCGTTTACAGTGGTGTTACCCCTTAATTTTAGCTGAAGTAATCAGTGAAATTTGACTGATCCACAGTAACATTTTTTTAGCTATTTGAATCAGTCAAATTTCACTGATAATCAGTAGATTTTGACTGGTTCAGATTTCTAGAGTGGATGTGGACGATGTTTATTTCCAAGAAAACGGCGCTGCGTGCCACACAAGTGGCGAAATTATCGGTCTTTTGTGTGAAAAATTTCCAGGCCGAGTGATTTCTCGAAACGGCGATTGCAATAAAATTGGCTGCTGAGATTATGCGATTTAACACCTCTAGACTTTTGTCTTCGGTTACGTGAAAGATAAGGTTTACGAGGTGTGTCCGAAAAGTATCCGACCTGCGTTTATATCTTCGCGCCAGAGCGCTCGATTGGCCTCTGCGGGGTATGAGCGTAACCAGTAGTCCTTCCCGAACTCCCTGAATGCCGTAGTTACCGGCCGGACCGCGATGTGCCCACTTCTATAGGCCAAATGGCGACAGAAAAATAGTAATTGCTACGTCCCCTAGTCGCCGCTAGTGTGTCATCGAAATGAACGTCGTGCGGAGTAAACATGTTGTCACTTGTCTGCCTATTTTAATTGATTAAAATTCATAGCGATTTCAAGTGATTTTAATGAAATTCGATCTATAAAGTACTAATACCTAATATGCCAACAATTAGCAGTGCTTTACTGTTTGCCCTCCAAATTAAAATACTTGTAGCTGCAAATCGGGTAAGTCACCAATAACTTTTGTTTTGAATCTAAAATAAAACTCGTAAAGGCTTGGTTTCTCGTTTTGTTTATAAAAATTCATTGCGTATTATATTGCAAAACCCGGTAAGAAAGCTTGCATTAAAAAGTATTTTTGTCCTTGAGTTTTGAATCCGCACTTAAGTGTTGATAAAGATAAAACTCTAGTTACCTTCAAAGTCGATTTGAGCCAGGTGCAAAGTAACCTCAAATATAATAAAATCCGAATTTTTCCTTTTTCGCATGGGATGGCGAAAATTTTGCGCCCTTCATTACTGGATCTGAAGTGGAGGGGGGATGGGTAGTTTTCGTGCAATCTAGTTCCTGCTACGTCCCCTAGATGTCGCTGATATAAATTCATTCGCCCCGCCACCATCTGTAAGTACCCCTTCAAAATACATGGGAGTGGGCACACCGTGGGCCGGACGCCTTGAGTCGCGCGCAGCGTGTGTTTATGTCTGACATGCTTTTTCCGTTCGTCGCATTTGTTCACAGTTGAAAATGACAGAAAGAACAGATCAACGAATTTGCACCAAGTTTTGCTTCATTCTCGGCAAGAGTTGTATGGAGACGATTGAAATGATACAGAAGGCCTTTGTGGACGAAAGTATGGGCATAACACAGATAAAGGAGTGGAAGCGTCCAGACGAGCCACGGCCGAGAAAAGCATGTCAAAGTCGGAGCCATGTCAAGTCAATGCTGATTATTTTTTTCGATTGTGAGGATGTTGTGCGCTACGAATACGCTCCAAGAGGTCAGAAGATCAACAAAGAATATTACGTTGAAGTTCTGAAAAGATTGCGTGATGCCGTGAGAAAAAAACGACCGCGTTTCTGGTCAAGCGGTGACTGGCTTCTTCACCACGATAACGCGCCAGCGCATTCGTCAAACCTTGTGCAGCAATTTGTGGCGAAACACAAGATTGTACAGTTTTGCCAGCCTCCATACAGTCCCGACATAGCTCCCTGCGACTTTTGGATGTTCCCAAAATTGAAAATGGCGCTCAAAAGAAAGCGGTTCGACGACATCGAGACGATTCAGAGTAATGCGACGCGCGAGCTGAAGGCCATTCCAAAATCTGCTTTCGAGGACTGCTTTAAGATGTGGAAGCACCACTGGGAGCGTGTGATTCAATCAAATGGGGACTACTTTGAAGGAGATATGAACGCAGGTCGGATACTTTTCGGACACACGTCGTATGCTGATGCTCCTCAGTCAATTCAAGAACTCAAAGAGAAGATTCGTGCCGTTATCGACGAAAGGGAGCCCCAAATGTGCGGAAATGTAATGGAACATTTCATCAAAAGAGCTTGGTCCTGCAAACGTAGCCATGGAGGCCATATGAATGATATTGTTTTTCATTATTAATGGCAAACCTTCCGCTATTGAATAAAATAAATAACAAATGATTTACCACAAAAAACACGCGTTTTTCTTCTAAATTCAAATGAAACCTCTAATTGGAAAACCCTATATTAACTTCATTTCTTCGGGTGCAGTTCTGAAAAGCACTTACCTCCGATTAATTTGAATCTCACTATTCCCACGTATTTTGAGCCGCTGATTACGAATATGATGATGAAAATACCCGCAAATTTGATTTTTAAGGTCAAAACTAAGAAAAACGTGTTTAACAAGTTTTTTCATCTCATGTCGAAAAATATTGGCCTAGGGAATAAATATTCCGTACAAAAGTTGCAGGGAATGAAAAGATCTATCTTTAATGTTCCATACATTTTTGCCCTAAAGTCATTATTTTTCAAGATTACGTATTTTGACGTGCTAATTATGAATATAATAGTGAAAATTATCAACTAGTCGATTTTCATTGTGAAACCATAAAAAAACCATAAAAAGCATGATTGTTTGCATTTATCTCAACCAATATACAAAATTTCGAAAAATATTCCAAATATAACTATTAGACCTTATCGAGAAAATTAGGGATACTGTCAGATTGATTCTATTTAATCTCATTTTTCTCGAAAAATAATGGTTTTAGAGCAAAAATGTGTGGAACATTAAAGATCGATCGATTAAAGATCCATCCGCTACAACTTTTGTAGTATTTTCATAATTATATTCGTAATCAGAGGCTAAAAATTATCGATTCAAATACCGTATAATAATGCACAAATTTGTTTGATTCAAAGAAATTTTTTTGACCAAAGAAACTTTTTTGACCAAAGAAACTTTTTTCTGAGTAAACGTTCAAAACTGTGAGTACATTTATCTTATCTGATCAGAATGTAATATCTACTATTTACATTTTATTGTATCATTTTCAAAAATATATGAAGCCCGATAAGATGCAAATATTTGATCAAAAAGCGTTGCACATTTCATAAAAATGCAAATCAGTCAAATTTCACTGATTACTTCAGTAAAAATTAACTGATTTAAAAGTGAATAATATTTTTACACTGGTTCAATCAGTGAAAATTTGACTGACTCAAATTTAAAGAGCATGATAGAACTTCTAATAATTCACTTTTATTAGGATTGCTATTATATAATACGCTAAATTAGCGATAAAAATTCCCATATATTTTTAATCATTCAATTTTTATCGATAATTTAGCGTATTATATATTATAAATCCTAATAAATGTGAATTATTAGAAAAAAGTACGTCGCTCGAGAATTTTAAATTTGACGATATTTTTGACCTTTTTGAGTAAACGTATCTTAAAATTATGAAAAAGGTACTCTCTAAATCAGAATCAGCCAAAATCTACTGATTATCAGTAAAATTTGACTGATTCAAATAGCTAAAAAGAGGTTACTGTTAATAAGTCAAATTTAACTGATTAATTCAATGAAAATTAACTGATTTAAGAGTGAAATATATTTTTATAACTGATTCGATAAGTGAAAATTAACTAATTTAACAGTGGAAAATATTTTTTCATTGGTACATGAGTGAAAAGGCAAATCACTGATTTAATCAGTGAAAATTTGACTGATTCATATTTAGAGAGTACTGAGTTTTCGGAAATTTTTCTCAATATTACGAAATGCAACAAAATTTTCCTGAAATTTATCTTAAAACTACCAATCTGTAACAGAATATTTATAAAATTCAACATAAAATTAAGAATCTGTAACAAAATTTTCAGTTGCATGTAGCTAAATGTAACTTCAGTTACCCAAAAAGTAAAATTTTTTAGGTCGCAAGTTTCAGAATTTCCTGATACAAGTATCGGAATATATAAAACCTTCTAACTGAAAATTGAGGAATTGTTTCTTAAATTTACTAAAAAATAACTGAATTTTCTGGAATTTTATCTTAATTTTACAAAATTCTAACCAAATAAAACTTCAGTTACGAGTTTTGGAAAATTACGGTAGAAATTTCTAACAGTCTACATAAGGAATTTTCTTTAAAATTTTAATTCAACCGGCATTTATGTAATATTTATCGACAAATCTGTTACTTTTACAAAATAGCAATGAATCATACTCAAATATTGGCATAATAAACATTGATAATATATTATTTATTGAGTCGTAAGTTTACTCTCTACATCTGAGTCAGTTAAAGTCTACAGCTTTTCAGTAAAATTTAACTGATTCAAATAGCTAAGAAGAGGTTACTGTGAATAAGTCGAATTTCACTGATTTAACAATGTAAAATATTTTTTTCACTGATGAATCAGTAAAATGACAAAAAACTTATTCAATCAGTGAAAATTTGACTGATTCACATTTAGAGAGTAAATTAAACGAAGCTTTTTGCTTTTAAGTATTTTAAAATCTGATTAATAAAAGTCATTAAAATATTTGAGCTTTCGAAAATAAAGCAAGATATAAAATGGAATATTCTACGCTATGTCTAAACCATTAAAAAAATATAAAAAAGTAAAAAGCGACTTCAGCCCTGGTCCTATCTTAGGAATGAGGGCGTTCTAACTCGAGTTCTTGTGACAAAACGTCTCTGCAGTCAATTCAGACTCAAAAAAAGTTTGCATTATGCGTCTAGAACCTTCTGGCTCTCAAATTGAGGCTATTAGGTCTAAAGAGGAAAAAGCAAAGATTAATTTAAGGCAGATTTTATACAAAATTTTGTTTAAAAAACTATGAATTTTAACAGGAGTAATTATCTATTAAAAAGCATTCAAGTTTTGAAACAAAAGTTTAAAAATTTTTAAATTGGAAATAGAATAGTCAACAAGTTTTTAATTTTTAAGGAAAAAGATCTTTTTTTTCGACTTTATTGAATAAATAATTATCAAGCCTGATTTCTCACTCGTTTTTTTCAAAAACAAATATTTTTCCTTAAATTTCATCAAATATTTCCCCTGTTTCATAAAACAAACTTTTTCTAATTTACGAATAAAAAAGTAAAGGACGGTATGTGGCTCTAGACTTTTTATTAGCTCAACTGACACTATCATTATTCACTCCTAATATGAAAGAATAAAGGTCATAAATAAAATCTTTTCCTCGAATCAAATAAAGCTTTTTTCATTTTGTGTTATGAAATCAAGCACCATCTTCAACTTCAAAGAAAGTCTGTTTTATTACGGATCCAGGTTTCTTGAAATTGAGTCTGAAACTACGACTTTCGAACTCTCTTTCAATATTGCTCATCTTTATTTGATAAATTAATAATAGCAAGATTTATTATCTGGATTTTGAATTAAAATGTACTCTCTAATTCGACTGATGAATCAGTGAACTCACTTATTGAATCAGTGAAAGCTTCAGGTGGGAGTAACAAAACCATCAGCAATATATTTTAACGATCGATGTACTCGTCTATTTTAGGCTAAACAACACTAAAACGAAATTACGTAATTATTATTATTTTTAAGGGACGATAAATCAGTCAAGTGTAGATGAAAGTTTTGAATTCCTGAATCCAAAAGTTATGTTGACGTGACGCGTTCACTGATTCCTCAGTGAAATCAAAGCGCGGCACTGATTCATCAGTAGATATATTTTCACTGATATAATCAGTGATTACTTCACTGATTCAGGTTTAGAGAGTATATGTTATAGATGTTAATAAATTAATTTGAGTCTAAGATTTTATTAAATTACTTTCTGAATCTGAGTCAGTCAAATTTTAACTGATTGAATCAACGATTTGCTTTTTCACTGATTCACCAGTGAAAATGATATATTTCAGTGTTAAATCTGTTCATTTTCGCTGATTCGACAGTGAAAAACTATTTCATACTGTTGAATTAGTTGATTTTCACTAAAGTAATCAGTGAAATTTGAATGATTCACAGTCACCTCTTTTTAGCTATTTGAATCAGTTAAATTTCACTGATAATCAGTAGAGTTTGACTGACTCAGATTTAGAGAGTAGATTCTTAAGTTTGGGCAGGGCCGGCTTAAGGAAATTTGGTGCCCTAGGCAAAATAAATATTTTCGCCCCTTCAATCCGAAGATAGATTATCATATCTCTACATTAAGCAATCTAGAGTTATATTTTCGCGACGAAATAAAGAAAATTAAGATTTTTAAGTTACTCTCTAAATCGGAATCAGTCAAATTTTCACTAATTGGATTAGTGATTCGCCCTTTTACTGATTCATCAGTGGGAACAATATTTTTCACTGTTAAACCAGTTAATTTTCACTGATTAACCAGTGAAACAATATTTTCCACTATTAAATCAGTTACTTTTCACTTAAATAATCAGTGAAATTTGACTGATTCTCAGTAACCTCTTTTTAGCTATTTGAATCTGTCAAATTTCACTGATAATCAGTAGAGTTTGACTGACTCAGACTTAGAGAGTAGATCGATACCCACGTTCTAATATGTCGTATCCCACATTTGGAAAATTTTTCAGGAAACGATAAAAACGTCTTGCTAGCACAAATAAATAAATATAAACAAATTTTTCTTTTATACGTTCATAAAAATGCATAAATAATAATAATTAAAGCAAAAAAAATTATTTAAATAAATTTTATGATATTTATGTGGGTTACGCAAGAAGAAAAAATTAAAATGTATTTTAGAAAAGAAATTGATTTAAGGTAGTACGATCAAGAAAATTAAACTTCAGGCAAAAATAGATAATTTTGCTTTCAAGAATAGCAATATTATTATTGAAGAGCTAATTTGAAAGAGAAAAGATTATTTTTCATGAAAAAAATTTAAAACACAAAAAAATAATGTTATTAATAAATTTTATTTTTGCCCAAACTTATTTTCTTATCGCTTCGAGCCAAATTTTTAAAAATGATGCGATTCTAATAAATCACGGTTCATTTTTTTAGAAAAAAGATTCTCTACAACTTGACCGTTTCCTATTTTTGAAATTGAATTAATTATTATCAAATACAGCAATTTGTTTATAAAAATTTTGTTTTGAAAAATTGTCTTTTTATCATTTCAGCCATTAAAGAATTCATTTTCCAAAATCGGAAACGGTCAAGTTGTAGAGAATCTTTTTCCTAAAAAAATGAACCATGATTTATTAAAATCGCATCATTTTTAAAAATTTGGCTCGAAGCGATAAGAAAATAAGTTTGGGCAAAAATAAAATTTATTAATAAAATTATTTTTTTGTGTTTTAAATTTTTTTCATGAAAAATAATCTTTTCTCTTTCAAATTAGCACTTCCATAATAATATTGCTATTCTTGAAAGCAAAATTATCTATTTTTGCCTGAGGTCTAATTTTCGTGATCGTACTACCTAAATCGTTTTATAACTAAATATTGTTTCATCCCATACATAACATTTTTCTCTCTTCTTTTGTATTGTTTAATTCATAATTATTATAATATAACATTATTGATACATTTTATTTTTACTATCTTTAATATTGCTTAAATCATTTTTTTTTTTTCATTTTAAGTACTCTTAATTTTTTTTTTTTTTACTTCAAGTCCATTTTCTTGCTGATATTGTTGAAAATTTCTTGTCCTCTTTCGTCTGGTATTATCACAATTTTTTTATAATTAATATCATTATCTTCAGGTTTTATAAATCTATTATTAGTATGCAGTACTTTGCTTTTAACACCAAGATTAACTTGATTAGCTTTTCGTTTCTTACTCTTAGTCTTTTCAGTTACCTTAACTATATTTTTACTCTCGGCTTCCAAATTTTTTATTGATGGAGATTGGTCAGAAGCAGAGTCAGTATCATCAATATATTTTATATTATCATAGAAGCAGTGTGTATCTCTCAGCAACACTTTTTTTAATGCCCGTAATTGTTGCGATTTACTTTTAGTTATTTTTAATCGATCTACAAACAGAGGTTTCAGCGGATGCTCTAGATTTAATTGGAGTTGTAAAAATATTATTTGTAATTACCTTCTTACTCATTTTATTAAATAATTTCTTAAAATAAACTTAAGACTATTCACAAAATAAAAATTGACTGTCACATCGCTGGCGCTGACTTAACCAATTGATGTGGGATACGACATATTAGAATTCGTGAAAATCAGCATGTGGGATACGACATATTAGAATATTTATTTAAAAATATTAAATAAACAATTTGACTCCCAAGATTTTAATATAAGCTGTAAAACATTATTATTAATCCATTTTTCAAAAAAAGTCAATTTCTCAAATTTTGTGGGATACGACATATTAGAACGTGGGTATCGAGATTCTTAATTTTGGGCAGGGCCGGCTTAAGGAAATCTAGTGCCCTAGGCAGAATAAATATTTTCGCCCCTTCAATCTGAAGATAGATTATCCTATCTCTACATTAAGCAATCTAGAGTTATATTTTCGCGACGAAATAAAAAAAATTAAGATTTTTCAGTTACTCTCTAAATTGGAATCAGTCAAATTTTCACTAATCGATTCAGTAATTCGTCCTTTTACTGATCCATCAGTGGCAACAATATTTTTCACTGTTAATCCAGTTAATTTTCAATGATTAACCAGTGAAAACAATATTTTCCACTGTTAAATCAGTTACTTTTCACTTAAGTAATCAGTGAAATTTGACTGATTCACAGTAACCTCTTTTTAGCTATTTGAATCTGTCAAATTTCACTGATAATCAGTAAATTTTGACTAATTCAGATTTAGAGAGTAAATCAACACAATCTTTTAATTTCTTTCATATAATTGTAATATAAAATTAAGTCATTGAATATTTTATATTCTTTCCATTGATTTCTCGTTACAAAAATGAAAAATTTCACCCCGACATTGCCGCCTCCTAAATTTTTCCGCCCTACTCTCGAATTATGAATCAGTAACATTTTCACTGATTGAATCAGTTTTTTCCCTTTACACTGATTCATCAGTGAAAAAAATATATTTTCCTTTATGAAATCAGTTGATGTTCACTGATTCATAAGTGGAAAAGTATTTTACATTGTTAAATCAGTTAATTTTCACTGATAAAATCAGTTAAATTTGACTGATTTACAGTAACCTCTTCTTAGCTATTTGAATCAGTTAAATTTCACTGAAAAGCAGTAGATTTTGACCGGTTCAGATTTAGAGAGTCGGCGGTTGCCTATTTTGTCTATTTAGTAGAGCCGGCCCTGATTATGGGAAATATAAATTATGCCAAAGAGTCGTTAATCGGAAAGAACATATGATTAACTGTCGCCAATGGTTAGCCACTTGACTTGTCGGCATCATGTCTCATTCGAAAAATAATGTGGCTTTGCTTTCACCATAATTATACTAGACGGCGACAAAGAACCTACAGGTACGATACTGCAAAACTACGTATGATGCAATAGATGCAGGCCTTGCACTACAAATTATAATAGCCCAAAAGGTACGGTTTAATTAAACAAAGAAATAGGGGGAAAGAGGAGGAAAGCTGAATGGACCAAAAATAATTGTCTAGTCGACAGCTGCACTGCTAACCACAAGCCTCTAACATTTTTATATTCTCATCATATAAGAAGGAAAACTTTTCTTTTAAGTTGTATATTTTGCTTTATAATTTCTAAAAATACTGTTGAAAATCGAAAATTCCATTTTTAAACCAATATATGTGAGATACGAAAAAAACATAAGAATGCAAATTTGTTTACTTCAATAAGGTCTACAAATTTCGTGTGACATAGTCTCTGATAAAATAGATTTATTTATTTCACTTTCGAAAAATGCAATTAAAATTCAGAAATTACATTTTTTAAACAAAATATGTAAAATACGGAAAAAGCGTTGAGATGGAAAATTATTTGCATGAATGAACTCTACAAATTTTTATTAGGACATTTTTCGAATGGATGTATATTTTAAGTTTTAATTTTAATAATACTATTGAGAATTGAAAATTAAATTTTTTAACAAAAATATGTATGAGATACGAAACATACGTAAGAATGCAAATTTATTCACTTCAATAAGATCTACAAATTTTGTATGACCATTTCTGATCAAATGTATATTATTCGTTTCAATTTCGAAAAATACGATTAAAATTCAAAAATTCTATTTTTTAAACAAAATATGTTTGTTCAACGTTTGTCCACGATTGTCCATACATTACTTTCGTTTGTCCACCCTCCAAAATAGAAATATTGAAAAAGAAAAATTTCACACAAAACATGAAAAAAAAAATTTAAACACTTTCTACATAGATAATAGAAAGCAAACTAATCAAAATGGCATCTACATTATGCAAAAACTATACTGATCAAAAAAGTTTCCATTTGACAATTTATTTAACAATATGACCCTCTATGTATGAACACCGAGACCAGATAATTTATTTTTTACTCTCCAAATCTGAATCAGTCAAATTTTCACTGATTGATTCATTAATTTGCCTTTTCACTAATTCATCATTGCAAAAATATTTTTCACTGTCAAATCAGTTAATTTTCACTGGAGTAATCAGTAAAATTTGACTGATATACAGTAACCTATTCTTAGCTATTTGAATCAGTAAAATTTTACTGATAATCAGTAGATTTTGACTGATTCAGATTTAGAGAGTAATTAACTCTGTTTTTTACGCAGGAAAAATGAAACTAGTGGTTGGACAAAACTCTATGCAAAATGGACAAACGATGCTGACCAACAAAACTTCCATATGACAATTTGTTTAAACAATATGACCCTTTATGCATGTACGCCGGGACCAGATAATTTATTTTCTACTCACTAAATCTGAATAAGTCAAATTTTCACTGATTGAATCAGTAATTGGCCTTTTCACTAATTCATCAGTGTAAAAATATTTTTCACTGTCAAGTCAGTTAATTTTCACTGAAGTAATCAGTAAAATTTGACTGATTTACATTAACCTATTCTTAGCTATTTGAATCAGTCAAATTTGACTGATAATCAGTAGATTTTTAATGATCTAGATTTAAAGAGTAATTAACTCTGGTTTTTACGCAGGACAAATGAAACTAGTGGTTGGACAAAACTCCATGCAAATTAGACAAACGATGCTGACCATAAAATTTAATGTCTTTATCGATTTTCAGGCTCCAACCCTCAACAACAAATTGCACCCTTGCGTGGCCATAAAGAGACGACTTTAGATAAAAATCATCTTGTTGCGAACTTTATCGTCTATAAGCACTCTCTTGGTTTTTTCCTCTTCAAAAATGTCTTTATCAATTTTTGGGCTCCAACCGTTACCATCAAATTTTTTTAGATAAGATTTTTTTTGATGTTAAGGGTTGAAGGCCAAAAATCGATAGAGACATTTTCGAAGAGCCCAATAAAAGCTTTAAATTCTGGTACACTTTAACTTTTGGAGGGCTAATTTTTTAGAAAGAGAGTTGTTTTTTTGGGAATAGGGGTTATTTTTGGAAATTGGTTCTAAGTGATTGCCAGTACCCAAAAAAGCCCAAAATTCTGGTGCAGTTTGCAAGACAAAATTTGACTTCCTGTTTTTTTAGCTTATAACGTCATTTATCAATAAAATAGGAATTTTTTTTTAATTTAAATTTTTTTAATTTTTACAATGGATAAATTCAGTTTTATCCAAAACTGGCAAGAGATATCGGAAAGGTTCTAATAAGAATTATTTTTGTAGAATTTTTCAAGGTGAAAAAAAAATAGTACATAAATTGAACTAAAAACCTGTAAAACGTTTTTTTCTCTTCGGAAGGAAAATGAAGATACTTACATGAGAATTTTGGGCCTAGAAAATATATACTCTGTAGAATTTTCATAGAAAAAATGGTCATTTTATCAATTTTATGACCACCTAATTGCACATGCGTCAAGCCCACTGTGGAATGAAATGAGAAAGATAATAGTTTTTTCTCATTTCATTCCACTGCGAGGTAGGGGGGGGGGGGGGGGGTAATTCAGTGAAAAAGGCATATTTTTAAGAATTATTTTTGGAGATACAAATAGCGTTAGTTTATTCAGTCAATTTCCATATAATAATGTAACATTTGAACAATATTTGCCTAAATTTTCATTGCAAAATATTGAAAATTGAGCGAGTGACAGTAAATCTCCGGAGGCGCCTCGAAAAAAAGTTGTTTTGCGGTGTTCATCATAACTCGCAACAGAATCATTTGAAACAAAAAAATCAAATTGCATTTGTTAAAGGAGATGTTTCTCGAGGTAACCCTGGGAGGATTTTTTTCTTCGATTTTTCGAAGCACTTGGAAGCCAAAAAACTGATTTTCGCCGAAAAAAATCGGCCAATTTGTTATTTTAAAATTAATAATTATTAAAATAAACGAAAAAGCTCCTAGGGATACCTGGTGAATTATGTGAAAAAGTACTGTGTACTGACATTTTGACACAATATTCTTGAGATATTATGCAATTATTTTAAAAAATTGTAAAAAAAAAAAGTAAAAAAATTTAGGGAGTCGCTTATTGGCATTACTGGTCAGAGGCTTATGTCGTTAAAAATGTAACTTTTATGGACCATATTTTATAAATTTTTTATAATCTTGCTATTGGAAGATAGTCCTGAATTATTTTATTTCAGTTAAATATAAGCGTATGGAAAATTTGTATGAAGATATTTACAAAACGACACCTTCTAATTCAGAATCTCTGTAAGAAATTGCCAAAAATTTTCGTCATGTAATAAAAATCATTGTCAAAAAGTTGTAAAATTTAAGTTCTAGCAGTTTTACGCATTTCCAGTATTTATTATATTCTTTTTATGGTATGCGTAAAGTACATGTTTACGCATCGTTTTCGATGTGTAAAATTGACTTTTACGCATAGTGTGGGTAAAGTAAAAATTTAAAAAAATTCAAAATTAAAGGTAATAATTTTAAAAATATATACAAAAATCTCTCTCACTCCCTCTTCCTACCTCTCTCTCACGTTTGTTCACCCCTCAATAAAATTTCACAATCTTTGTAGGGAAAAAAAGTTTAATTTGCGAGTGCACTGAAAAAACTGGAGTGTCAAACTTTGAGTGTCAAAATGTAGATAGTCAGTTTGGACTTCTAGATAGTACAACACTTTCTCCGAATTTTTTTCTTTTTGGTCAGGGAGACACTCATTTGATATTCTGCTTAACTGTTACCAGAGGGTCAGAATCACTATAAAGAGTGTCGATTGGTGAAATACGCGCCAAAATTGTAAAGTCACGTGGGTTCGCCTATTTTTCCTCCAATATCACCAGCGTGGACTCTAACCTCATTGCCGGTTTCGCGTCCTTTACGTGTTAAAATGTCACGAGGGTTATTTTTGCCAACTAATTGTTGAGTACCTATTTCACTTGCTATAATAACATAATAATTATGAAAGCTTAAATGTAATAGTTTTGAGGTTGGCCATAGAGGTAGATTATAGTCTGTTTTTCCCTCTTCGATAATCTATTTTTCTCTCTGCGATGATCAACTTTTCCCTCTAAAGTATTCAAGTTGACCATCTTATTTTGACAATTCACAGGTAATAAGTTACACTATCTAGAAGGCTGTCCTATAGTTTAACCTCAAATATAGTCTGCTTCACCCTCCAAATGTTTAGGTTGACACTCCAGTTTTCTCAGTGTGTGAAGTTTGCACACTAAAAAGAGCATTCGTTAAATCCAAACGCATTTGCCGAATTTCGGGCTGCTTAAAATTTCATTCATAAAAAAGGAAAATATTTTCGGAATACCGGAAAAAAACTTTCTGATTTTGGCGAAAGTTAAAAAAAAAGAAAATAGTTTCTTAAAATCCGAACGACACTTTCTCATATTGAGAAAATTATGTCCGAATTATAGCAAATCGGTTTCTTGTCACTTCCGAATGTTCGTAATTTCGTTTTCGGGGCAAAACAGAACGAAACTTTCCGAAAATTTGAAAATCATATTCTACTTCATTAAATTATGATTTATGTAACGTATATAAAATAATTGTTTATTTACTATCAATTAATGAAAATTATAATATTATTTATATAATATTCATTTAATAATAATTTTTTTTTAAGGATTATATTTATTATTTCAAATTAATTAGTTGAGTTTGAAATTCTTGTCACTGCCTACATTATCGGAGGATCACTAGTTTTTCCACAGAAAGATTTTCAAATTCTTTAAAATATTATATTTATTATTACTCAATATTTGTTTAAACTCTGATTTATTTTGAATGAAAAATTATTTTTAGAAAATGTAACATATATGTTATAAATGTTATAATATGTTGTTACATCATATTTTTTATATTACTATTTTCGTTGAATTTATTAATTATAATAGATAATAGGTTTCGAAGAAACCAGGCTCATCGATGAGCTTGGTTGGGTCTGCCCTGCTGGGTCGTTTGAAGCTGCCGCGCGCTTGGTGAGGCAGAAGGTGGTCGCGGCTTGTGACTACTCGATGCCTCGCCGTAATCGCAGGCAAGCCAAGGATTCGATGTACTGGTGGAACGACCAGTTGGCAGCCCTACGTCGAGAATGCCTCGCAGCGCGGCGAAAATTCACCCGTTCAAAGGGGGATGCTACGCTGCACGGGGCATGGAAAGGGGCAAAAACAGCTTTGAGGCGAGGCATAAAGAAAAGCCGACTTCAATGCTGGAAAGACTTGATCGGTGAGGTCGAGAAAGATCCATGGGGTCTCGCCTTCAAAATAGTCACCAAGAGATTGGTGACTAGAAGAAAGACCCCGGGCTTGGATAATCCCGATCGAGTCAAGTACATTGTGCGAAGCTTGTTTCCACACGTGGAGCCGTTCCAAAGACAGGACCGAAGTTCCTGCGTGGTCCGGCGCGAAGAACTCTTCACTCTCGAAGAACTAAAGAGAGCGGGTGGAAGGCTTAAGGCAAATACAGCGCCGGGTATCGACGGGGTGCCGAACGAGATCCTCAAAGAGGTGATCGGGGCATACCCGGAGATCCTCCTAGAAGCCTTTAACTCCTGTCTTCGGGATGGGAGGTTCTTCGCAGATTGGAAGAAGCAGAGGTTGGTCCTGCTGAGGAAGGGCAACAAACCTCTAGGGGTTGCCTCGTCGTATAGACCAATATGCTTATTGGATACGATGGGGAAGCTTCTGGAGGAGTTGATTCTACAACGGCTTCAGGCTCTCTTGGTCGGGGAGAACGGGCTCTCGGAAAACCAGTTCGGATTCAGGAAAGGCAGGTCCACTGTGGACGCCATCCAAGCTGTGTTTAACATCGCCACAAATGCGATAAAAGGAAGTGTTATGCGTATGGTATTGTGTGCGTTTATTAGAATTGACATACGCAATGCGTTCAATACCGCGAGATGGGACATCTGCATCGAAGCGATGATGCGGAAAAAGGTTCCAGACTACCTGTTGCGAATGATAGATGACTATCTGAGCGACAGGTGGGTGATATACGAGGGCGACAAATGGTCTCTCAAAGAGGAGATGACATGTGGCGCTCCTCAAGGGTCGCGGGTGGGTCCACTCGTTTGGAACATCATGTACGATGACTTTCTGCGCATGGACCTACCTGCTGGAACGAGCATCGTCGGCTTCGCGGATGACGCACTTGTCGTGTGCGCCGCTGACGACGTCGGAATCCTAGAGCTGAGGATCAATGAATTTCTGTGTAGAGAAAAGCGCTGGTTGTATGGCAGATTTATTAAAATGGCCCCTGAGAAAACCGAGGCTTTGCTCGTTACGGACAGGAGATCCTTCCAATATCCGAGGATCGTTCTCGGAGAGCATGAAGTCGAGTGGAAAACAAGCATTAAGTACCTGGGGGTGCAGCTGGATCGTAGGCTTAGCTTTGGCGAACACCTAAAGATCGCAGCTGCCAAAGCCATCCAATGTGGAGCGATCTTGGCCCGGCTTATGCCAAACATTGGTGGACCCAGGGAAGCGAAAAGAAGATTGGTGGCGAGCGTGGTCCATTCGAAGCTGCTTTATGCAGCTCCGGTCTGGGCCAATGCCTTGCAAAACCATGCTATCCAGAAGAAGCTGTTCTCAGCGCAGAGACTTGTCGCGCTGAGAATAGTTTCGGCATATAGAACTATCTCGACGAGCGCTGTGTTGGTCCTGGCGAGCGTCCCGCCAATAGATTTATTGGCGGAAGAAAGGCAGGAAACCTTTCAGCTTCGCAAGGAGCTTACCTGCGCCGACCTGCATGAAATCGCTCGTGCGAAGGAGGCCATCCGCAAGGATGGAAGGCGCAGACTCGTCGAGAAATGGCAGATGAGATGGCATGGTGAGCAGACAGGGAGATGGACCTACCGCCTGATCCCGGAGCTCGCCACCTGGCTGAACAGAAAGCACGGGGAAGTCGGCTTTTACTTGGCGCAAGCGCTCTCGGGCCATGGCTGTTTTAACGCGTACCTGAAGCGCTTTAAGAAGAGAGACGAGGAGACGTGTTGCTACTGCGATTTCCCGGTGGATAACGCAGAGCACGCACTCTTCGTCTGCGCAAAATGGGGTGTGGCTAGGGGGTCCTCGGTCAGGCGGTGTGTTCCGAACTTACTCCTGACATGATAGTCCCTCTCATGCTCCAGTCTGATCGCTTCTGGACGCTCATCGAGTCATTCGTCACACTTGTGATGAAGACGAGAGAGCTTGATGGGCGTCGAGAGCGAAACAACGGGGAGGGCCAGTAGAAATCGCATCGTGGCCTGCACCCGCGGTCCTGCGTCTCGGGTAGACTTTACTGTCCGCGTCGTTCGGAGGAGGAATCTGTTTGTTTCCATTTTTCCTCCTCACCAAAAAAAAAAAAAAAAAAAAAAAAAAAGTTAATTTTAGTAAATTTATTAAATTAAAAAAAATATATACATCTTATGAAAAAATGTTGCGATTCAATTTATTTTCAAATTTTTACTTAAAAGTTAAAGTATGTGTTTTTTAAATAAAGATGGACATTTGTACATTCATTTTTAAAAGTATCTACTCCAAGAAAATCCGGAAAAAGACCATTTGTCAACCCTTTACAGTGGGATTCCCCCTTAAAAGTATTTTAAAGTTTGTCCCTGAAGTTTCATGTCCACTCGGTAAACTTTATATTTTAGATTAAGGTGTTATAAAATGAAAACGTAGTAAAAAATCCGAAGACTCCGTCAAATAGAGCGTAAAAAAATTAACTTTCACAGTATTTTAAAATTTTTTTATCAATACTGAATATTTTTAAAAATAATTTTAAATGTCTTACGAAATTTATAAAATATCTGCTCGTTAAATTTCCTATCTTTCACCACAAAAAATTATTCTTGATCTATTGAATTCATATTTAAGTTCTATTTAGGATTCCAAATAATGGAAGAAAATACATTGTCCGATTCTAAAAATTGTCTTCCTAAAGAACTTTGTTTATAAAGGATAATTTATAAAAAAATGAAAAGATGGCTATTTTGAAATCTAATCAATTTATTTCTCAACCTAGTCATTTATTTTTCTGTTTTTTTCAAATTTTGAAATTATTATTTTTTATTCTGAAAAAATCTTTATCAGATTTATTAAAGATAAGAAAAAAAAAATGAGAAAACAGGAAAATAATCTACTTTCCTCAGTGCATAAATCACTACTTGCTAAATCAAATTTCAAAAAGTTAATCCAGCTTTCAAGATTTCAAGCGTGCCAAATTCCAGAAATTTATTTAAGATAAATTAATTTTTAAAGTTATTTATAAGTTTGTGACACCAATAATAAAAGGCCATTTTTGTCCCGTAAAATCTCTTAATAAAACTTCATGTGAAGCGGAAGAATTTTTAATTTCCTAATTACCGGGAAGTTCAAAAGCAAAGTCATAATCTGAATTTTATCTGAGTCAATATTTATTTAGCAAGATTACTTCAGACAGTGATAAATATTAATTTACGCAATTAAATGCGCAGTACAAGTGACCTTGTTACACTAAAATAATATCATCTCTGTTTCTAGACTTTTTCATCTCTTTATTGGTTAATAAATGCCAATAAAATGACATTATCAGTTCTGATTTGAAAGCCGTGATCCCAAAATAAGAAATATTTTATCACTCTATAAAAGTATCTTGCAAAAATTTGAACTCTTGTTCGCGAGAGAGTTATTTATAAAATAGTAACCTTACCCTTGCCATCTTCATCAGAATTGTCACCACAGTCATCAAATTTATCACCGACCCACGACACTGGTATGCATCTTCCGTTTGCACATTGAAATTGCCTCAGGGGACATGCACCTTTACCTGCAAACAAATTATATATATATAAATTAATTTATTTATTTTATACAAAATATCTCAAAAAGAAGAAAAATTCATAGACTTTACTTAAGCAATTGATTTTGCATTTTATCGCTTTTTTCGTATCTCACGTATTATGGTTAAGAAATGGACATTTTAATTTTCAATAGCGTTTTTTGAAATTAAAACATAAAATATATCTCTTGCCAAAAAATGCCCTGATGAGAATTCGTAGACCTCATTTAGGCAAATGATTTTCCACCTTAACATTTTTTTTGTATCTCACATATTTTTGTTAAAAAATTAAATTTTTGATTCTCAATAGTGTTTTTTAAAAATCAAAACATAATATATACATCTTGTCAAAAAATGTCCTCCTGAGAATTTTGAGACCTCGTTTAGGTGAATAATTTTCTATCTCAACACTTTTTTTGTATGTCACATATTTTTTTTTTTTTAATTGAATTTTTGATTCTAAATACGGTTTTTTTTTAAATCAAAACATAAAATATACATTTTATCAGAAACTGTGTAAGATAAAATTTATAGACTTAACTGAAGCAAGCAGTTTTGCATTCTTACGTTTTTTTTCGTATTTCACATATTATGATTAAAAAATTAAAATTTCAGTTTTCAACTGTATGTTCTTAAATTAAAATGAAAAATTTACATTGCATCAGAAACAGTGTCAGACAATTTTTATAGACTTTATTGAAGCCAGTAATTTTGCATTCTTACGTTTTTTTTCGTATTTCACATATTATGATTAAAAAATTGAATTTTCGATTTTCAACAGTATTTTTTTAAATTAAAAAGAAAAATATACATTTTATCAGAAACTGTGTCAAACAAAATTTGTAGACCTTATTAAAGCGAATAATTTTGCATTCCCACGACTTTTTTGTGTTTCACATATTGTGGTTTAAAAATTGAGTTTTCAATGTTTTCATTATTATATTTTATATTTTTTAAAATTAAAATAAAAAATATACATCTTATAAAAAAATGTGGCGATTCAAATTTTAGATCTTTTTCTAGTAAACAATTTTGTATAATAATGTTTTCTCGAATCGTATAATTTAACTGGAAAATGGAATTTAGATATTGTTTTAAGTTTTATTATACTGTAACTTTCGTAATTTTAGCCCAATCGAAAAATGTTATTAGGATAATTGGTAGAGATTTATGAGCATTATCAGAAACGAGTATTGGAATTTTGGATTTTTGTATAAAGTTTTTTTCAAAAACACAAAAAATGCTCTTATTTCCACAATTTTTGTTGGATCTGGCTAGTTAACGAACTTGTCCTTACTTTTTTGGCTCCGTATACCCGATAACTTTCGATAGAATTATCGGATTGAATTGAGCTTTGGCATACTTTATCGGAACCGAAAAAGTAAGGACGAGTTCGTTAACCAGCAACATCCGACCAAAATTGAATTGAATCAACAAAAATGTATTGTTCAACTATAATTGAATAGAGCTTTAACTAAAAGTAGTTGAAGTTTTTTCTAACAGTGAACCAAAAATCAAATCAATTGTCGACTACAGACAATAAAGTTATTAAATTTTAAGAAACTTTAATAGTGTACTCTCTACATCTGAATCAGTCAAGTTTTCATTTATTGAATCAGTAATTTGCCCTTTTACTGATTCATCAGTGAAAATGATCTTTTTCGCTGTCAAATCAGTTAATTTTCACTGATTCATCAGTGGAAAAACAACTTTTGACTGTTAAATCAGTTCATTTTCATTAAAGTAATCGGTGAAATTTAACTTATAATCAGTAGATTTTGACTGATATAGATTTAGAGAGTATAAAGTTAAAGGTCAATTTTCAAAAAATATTCAGAAGAGTATATTTGATTTAGAATAATGTCTTATAAGAAGTCAAATGTCATACATTTTTAAAGGACCAATAGGAGTTTGAAAATTCAATTTTAATTAATTAATTGTCAAATGCCCGAATTCGAATTAAAATTCTGAGATCGTATATGCATTGATTTTTTTTTTTAAAACAGTACAGAAGTCAGTTTCAATAAGGAATGCTTATTTGTGTTAACTTTAATAATGTATATATATGGTATATATATATATGTATAGTCCTTGTCTCAACTTTAATTAATAAGTACGCCGAGAGAAACTTATGAACTTGTGAACTTTAGTTTGTACTAGATGAAGAAACTATATACTATATATTTTTATTCAGAGAGCTTTATTTAAAAATTGAAATACATAGAGCAATGTCCTTTTAAATAACTTGATCGATAATTTGAATGCCAATAAAATAAGTGAAATAATATCTGTAACATTAATTAATTAAATTGATGTATGTATTTACTCAGAAATAGTATTCTTAAATATAGAATCATATTTAGGAATGATTTCAACTTCCAATTATTGGACATTTCTTTCCATTAATTAGAATTCGAGAAAGAATTTTTCGTCACGGAATCTATATTTGAAAGTGCCAGTCACAGTTCACGTATCAAAGAACTGCTTTATGCAAATGTAAAAGATTGATTTAAATTTCTCTACATTAGCACTCACCATCGCGAAAGTAACGTTCTGAATATTCTAACAGTTTGCCACTTAGGGATGTTGAAAACTTAAATCTAGCTCAAATGTTTACCCTGATTTATGTTAAGAGACGATAGTGCAATTATACTTCAAGTCATAAAATTTTTGAAATAGGCAATACAAATTGTTTGAAAATACAATTCCGAGACTTTCTTCCAAATTAAAACTCAATTCAAGAACTTTGACTTGGAATTAATCATAAAAAGCCAATAAATTTGGTTATTCGATTTGTTTTCTGGTTTTGAATAAAGCATATATTTACATACAATTAATTAGAGGTTTTAATTAAATTTTCAAGATAGGCTTGAAACTCGTGAATTATTTCAACACTTGCAAATACGAGTAACAAAGTTCAATAAATAATTTGCAATGAATATTTTTTCGTAGATACTTTTGTAATTATTTTTTTACATTGCAATAACTGTTATTAGAAGGAACAAGTTATTTTGAGATCAGCAATATTCAGATATTGTTCTGTTTCTGTTTGCATACAAATGATCATCAATGTGGTATTTAATTGATAGGTGCATTCTGGTTGACCACGAAGCTTATCGATAAAGTGTAATAACTAGTAGTTTTCCCCTCCCATTCCTATATAATTTAAACTATTATAGAAGCACTCCGCCTACGTGTCGTTGAACAAGCTTATCCGAATGCTTTATGAATGCAAAATACTTACATTCAGGTAATAATTATTAGCGTAAACCTAAGAGATATAATACGAGAGTTTAAAATTACACTCTATACTTGAAGACCTAAAAACGGGGACAAAGTGAAGAAATCATAATTAATTATACGTTTCGTATCCGGAAAAACTACTTCCACTTATGTGTATAGAGATGTTCAAAAATTGTAGAAAAAAAATCTGCTCGCTTTGCGGGCACATTCTCACACGGAGAAACTCTTCATTGTAAAATTTAGTATTATTATATTTATTTTTACAATACTAAAAGTCAGGAAACGAGGATATAACGTCAGTTTTTAAGAAATTACTACTTTAAATATCAAACTATGCACTGAGGAAAATAGATACTAAAAATAAGATACTAGAATGTTGGATATTACCTTATATCATCTAGATTATACTACATAATATCTAATATATTCTTTTAAATATACAAAATATTAATCACCAATAACAGTTTATATTCAAAATTTACAATATTAGATATTAAACTTTAATATCTAAGATTTTTATAAACAGTAGCGTGCACGTGCCCGAGGAAAAGTCACGTGATCAGAGTCTTTGAATTCCATGTAATTTGTCTATCGCGCTCGCCCATAGTTTTGCCGGTCGCATGGTTTTTGGTTTCGACACTGAAATAATAATGTTGTGTCTATATGAAGCTTTGAGGTGTGATTTTTGAAAAATTTTTATATTACCAGTACTGAAATCAGTAAGTATCTATCTATATAACTATATCATTTTTATACCTTCAATATTTGAAATGAATTTTCTAACCTCTCAATAACTCGTTCTTTATGTAGCCGTTTTTAAATTCAACATCGAATCGGAATTTATTTACTGGAATTCGTAATAATTTCCAAATCTTTACAATTATGTTGAACGTTTTGATAATCTCCATTTATTAACAGGTTGCCTTGACTTTGAGAATAATAATCAACAAAATATGGACTTGCGAAAACTCTTAGATCGAGGAATTCGAGAAAAAAAGGAGATTATAAGAAAATTTTGAATTCCTTGATCAATCATTATTTACATCATGTTATATTTTCTTAATTTCATGTTTTCTTTCAATTTTTCAATCAGTATTTTTACATAATTATTAGACAATTGCATTCAATGACATAAATATTGACTTTAATTATCTAAGATATTACAGTTTAATATCTCAAATAGTATAACCTGATATCTAATGTATGTTAGTTTAAGATCTGAGATATTTCAAATTAACATATTGGGTTCTTTAATTTAATACCTTAGATATTGTGAAATAACACATTTTTTTTTAATATCTACAGATACTTTGTTTCAATATCTAGATGGCTGTCCCATAGTTAAATCGCAAATACATTATCTGCTAATATCAAGATATTGCGGTTTACTATCTATTTTTCTCCGTGTGGAGCTACCCGTGCAGAAATTTTGGCGGGGCGCCGATAGAGAAAAACGTGGCCAGATTTTTACATTCTCATCATGGATGAGAAGGTATTGGTTTTATGTGAAAAATGACTTTCGAAATTTTCATCAAATCTTTACGTTTTGAGACCCCCTGAGTCAGAAAAAATGGTTTTTACGAAAGTGTCTGTCTGTCTGTCTGTAGTAGGTCGTGTGCCGCATAACTCTCGATAGAATTATCAGATTGAATTGAGCTTTGGTACACTTTATCGGAGCCGAAAAAGTAAGGACAAGTTCGTTAACCAGCCACATCCAATCAAAATTGAGGGATGGAGCACTACTTTTATGTTTTTGAAAATAATTTTTTGAAAAAATCAAAAATTCCAATCCTGGTTTTTGATAGTGCTCATAAATCTCTACAAATTATCCTAATAACATTTTTTGATTAAATCAAAATTAGAAATGTTACAGCATATTCAAATTCGAAAAAAGTCAATATCAAAATTCCATTTTCCAGTTAAATTATACGAGATACGAAAAAACGTTATGATACAATATTATTGAATACATAAAGGCCTACAAATTTGAATTATAACATTTTTTCATAAGATGCATATTTTTCTTTTTAATTAAAAAAAAAACTATTGAAAATCCAAAATTCAATTTTTTAACAATAATATTGGAAATACCAAAAAAACGTAAGAATACAAAGTTGTTCGTTTCAAAAAGATCTACAAATTTTGTCTGGCGCAGTTTCTGAAAAAACATATATTTTTCGTTTCAATTCCAAAAAATACGATAAAAATGAAAAAATTCCATTTTTTAGACAAAATATGTGAGATGCAAAAAAAACATTTAGATGGAAAATTGTTTGCCTAAATGAGGTCTACAAATTCTGATAAAGAAATTTCGGGACAGGATGTATATTTTATGTTTTGATTTTTAATATTGAAAAAATTCGATTTTTTTCACCAAAATATGTGAGATACGAAATAAGCGTTGTTCTGCAAAATTGTTTCCTTAAATAAAGTCTACGATTGTTTTTCCTTTTTAGATATGTGGAAGAAAGTAAATTCTTTTAATCATGTAATTTATTAAAAAGTTATACTGAAATGTATACAGAAAATCGAGCGCGAAGCGCGAGTGTCATGATGAGAATGTGTTCCTTAAGGCCGATAGAGCCTTAAGTAAATTGAATTTCCTGTTTCACTTAAATTCAAAAAGAAATTCAGTGACTTTGAGAAAATGTGTAATTCACATCATCTGTAATATTATTATAAAATTGGTTTGAGCTTCAGTATCAAAATATAAGAAATAAACTTAAATGTATGCGAAGAGCACAAGACCGAGCGCGAAGCGCGAGGTCCAGAAAGAACGGAGCGCGAAGCGCGACGTTCAAAAATTCCGGAGCACGCAGCGCGACGATCGAGTATTACGGAGCGCGAAGCGCGACGATCGAATCGCGCGCCCTAGGCGTGCTCAAACTTGCGAGCGAAGCGAGCTGCGCGCGAAGCGCGCGATGAGAATGTGCCCGCGAAGCGGGCAGATTTTTAGAATTATCATTATATAATAAAACATATATTGCTATAAAAAGTTTCTCCGTGTTCTTAATTAGTTCTATTGTAAAAATTAATATTCTATAAATGAAGCACAAATAAAAAATCGAAATACTTCCTGAATCAGTAAAAATCAACAGAACTATAAAAAGCCAGTGGAACGAAAACAAGGTGGATCAACAAATGCAATTTAATTTTTAATTTGAAACATATTAAAATATTCAATCTACAAGAACACTTGGGGATCAGGAATGTGTTTTCAATAATGAATGAATGAATATATATTTAATTATTAAAGAATAAACGTATTTGCAGCGACTTCAAACTTTAATACTTTCAAACTATTATTTATTGAGAAGTCTTGATAAGACGAGGACTTTATAAATTTATAAATTGAAATACATCGTTGGAAATGTTCTGAAATTTACGAGATTTACAATTTACAAATGTAACAGAAAATTTTATAAAACTTAGAATAATTTTAAGGAAAGGTATTTCAAATTTACTAAATATTGACTAAAATTTGGGAAATTTACTGAATTCTTCAGTTTAACTTGAAATTACGAGACTGTTCAGAATTTTCATTTACATGGAACTGAAACTATACGCGATATAAAAAAAAATCTTGGGGACAAAATTGGTCATCTCAAGAAGATATACAAATTTACTTGAGATCATTTCTTGATCGGACACGTAGTTTTCATTTAAATCGTAAAAAATATTATAAAAAATAAAAAATTTCATTTTGCACCAAATCTATGCAGGATACGAAAAAAAATGTTGAGTAACAAAATAGTTCGTTTAGAAAAAATCTACAAATTTTCTCTCAAATATTTTTTTAGAGGAGTTATATCTTTTGTTTATTAATGAAAAATATCATTTTTAAATACAAATGTGGCTATAATGGACGTAAAATAAAAATCGAGCTCAACCTTACAAGCGAAGCGAGCGAATTTATTCTTTTCAAGTTTGCTGAATTCCCAGCTACAGGTATCGGAATATTCAGTAATTTCTAATTAAATTTTCTTAAATTTATTTTAATTTTATGAAATTGTAACTTTATAAAGCTTCAGTTATGTATTTCTGAAAATTCCTGCAGAAATTTCTAAACGCAAAGTAAATTAGGATAATATAATTTCTCAAAAAAAAAGAGGAAACAATATATGTTCTTGTTATTGATTTAACTGATGTGGAACGGCATACAAGACTCTCATAGTTATGAATAGATAATGTATATATGTACGCAAATGAATATCAAACTCCTTCGAAACAACTACAACACGATTATACATGAACTGATGTATGTTCTCCAGTTCAATTAGCTCACTTTGCTCTAGGCATGATTCCTACTGTTTACCTTGCAGTACTCACTATGGTTACTCGCATAGGCTATTATATTCTACAACTTAACATAAAATATCTGATATTTATGGTTAACTATTCATTCAAATATCTTTTGATAACTGCTTTGTACTACCTTGGACAAAGTTACGAAAGAGAATTCAATTCTAGCGAATTCGAGCTATTCCAAATCATTCTGAATCATTCTAAACCAACTTGAAATTTTTTTTGATGCGGTGAATGTGTTGAATGGGTTTTTATCCCATCCTATTCCACATTAATTCGAGAAAAGGTTTTCAATTTCACTCCATGCAAATCAGCTGAAATTTAATAAAACTCAATACGGATTTTTAATCCGAATAATTTAGAAAAAATCGGAATTAATTCAAGGTTTCCAATCCAAATAAAATCGTACAAAATTTTTATTCTTTATTCAATGTAACGAAATTTTCGGAAAGGAATTAAATCCTAACGAATAACGAAATAAATCCGATCCATCCCAGTTCATTCCGAGAATTTAATCCAAATTAATCCGAAATAATCTGAGCCCAGATTCATCTAAACCGAATTTCCAATTCTAATCATTCCGACCTCGGATTCATTCGGAATGATTTTCAACCGATTTGCAACCAACAAAAATTTAAAACGTTTTTTGGATTAGTTTAAAATCATATTTCTAATTCACTCGAATTGAATTCAAACCCGAAACTTTCGCGATGGTAATTATTTTAATTCTAATTAAATTAACTATACAATTTTTGAGGATGGATGGTCTTAATATAAAATATTACTTTTTTCTTCCAACTCAAAAACAATCCTTCCGATTTTCATGAAACTTAGTACAAAACAGGGTTTTTGAGATCCCTGGATTTGAAAATCTTATAAACTTTTGATAATCAAAATTTCGGACCAATATTTAACGTATTAAATATATAAAGAAAGAAAGGATTTTTTGAAAGCCGGAGAAGTTAAGATGTCAAAATGCACAATGCTGATAAAAAAAAAATATTTTTCGTATTATGAGTGAGATTATTGAAAAAACTGATGTGATTTCTTTCATTTTTATAACAGAAAATATATCTTACGTGCAAGTCTTTTTCTTAAAATGTTTGATGTCGATGAATTCAAATCTAACGTCAAAATTTTAATTTCCGTGTAGAAATTTCCCTATCTTTCCTTATTTCAAGTTTGGTTCTAGTGGGACCCGGACTAGAATTTTCTAATATAGAAAAAACTGATAGGGGCACTGTTAGCACCCGATTGGTATTTCTAGGCCAGAAAAAACTGACAGGGGCCCTGTCAGGTGCTGGTGAGGAATTTCTTGTTTCGCTTAAGTATGGAAAATCTATTTATGTGCCTCAGCCGCGGAAACTCGTTTTTCCGTTACAGCTGAGAGTAAAGCAATGTTGTATATTCCGTTACAGAGGAATACAATGTAGAAATTGAACTGCACATGCGCATTATAGTCACAGCGGAACGCAATCTATTTCTTATTCTTCTCACTTCTTCTTCGTACAACGTTAGCACTGACTACTACACAAGACCGATAAAATCAAAATGGCCGGGACTAGTCGCCAATTTGCGCCCGCTTCGTACAACTAGCACAGCAAACAACTACAATAAGTACTAGATTAGATTCCAATGTACGCATAAAAACTCGTATCCGCACCACAGTCACATAAAATAGAATATGTACCAATGCACACAATTCGGGACATTGCGAGACTCGCGACAATGCTCGCAGGACTGATCGCGCCTCGACTACGCCTTGGCTTTGATCTCCTGCGAACATTGTCGCTCGTCACGCAATCACCCTCATTGTGTGCCCAGGCACATAATATACTATTATGTGCCTCCAGCGCGTAAACTCGTTTTTCCGCTACAGTTAAGAGTAGCGCAATGTGGTGTATTGCGCTACAGAGGAATGTAATGTAAAAATTGGAATGCGCATGTGCCTATAGCCATACAGCGGAGCACAATCTTCTTCTTATTCTTCTTCGTACAGCGTTAGCACCCTACTGACAAAGCCTTGTATATTTGAACTGCGGATGCGTCTATTAAAATCCGCTACTACTACACTAGATCGATAAAATCAAAATGGCCGGGACAAGTCGCAAAATATCAAGTGTAATGACTAGCGCCGCAAACAACTACAATACTAGATTAGATTCGAGTGTACGCATAAAAACTCGTATACACACCGAAGTCACATAAAATAGAATACGTGCCAATGCACACAATTCGGGAAATTACGAGACTCGCGACAATGCTCGCAGGACTGATCGCGTCTCGGATTCGTCTCGGCTTTGCCTCAGATACGTCTCGACTACGCATCGGCTACACCTCGACTACGCCTTGGCTTCGATCTCCTGCGAGCATTGTCGCTCGTCACGCAATGACCCTCATTGTGCGCCTAGGCACGTAATATACTATTAATAGTACTCCATTAGTTGGAATTTCTTATTGCGAACTTGAATGCATAATTTCGTTATGAGATCATTTTCTTGATTCAAAAGTTTCATCATATTTTTGGAATTGAAAAAATTCAAATTTGTTAGATTCTGAACATACGTTGATTTTACTCTTGAAAAAAAAAAATAAAGGAATCATAACCTCTATAAAGTATCACTAATATAAAATAATAAAAATTAATGCTTCTAAAATTTATATAATTCTTTTAATTATGTAACGTTCTTTAACTCAAAAATATTATATTTTATAGAAAATCCATTTAATAATTAAAAATCTTAAAAATTTTAATCAGAATCATAAATTGGCATAAAATTTAAAAATTCCCGATTACACGGGGCCCAAACACATTTTTACATGGCCCTGCAGTAGTTGCAGGTTATAAGTGCTATTTTCTTTCTTGTATTCCAAGCGTGCGCAGCCAAGAGGCTTAATCGTTAGGTTAGTAATGCGTTAAATATACGTAGAGAGCGTTCGAACCCGTAGCGTTAAGAAAAATTTTTAATACTTACCTAAACGTGCGTTTGTGTAGTGTAGAGGGGAGTGTGTGTTTGTAGGCAAGTGTATTTAAAAATAGTAAGTTAATGTCTACTTGAAAGTAAATAAAGTTTTGAAATGTACTAAGAATATTCATCGACTCAACTACTGCTCTTATTTGATTTACCTATGTTCCTGCAGTTCACTCAACTTCAAAAATGACATTTGGGGCCTTTACGAATTACGGAAAGTAAATTAAAAAAAGTAGTGAAACCTACTGAGATTTATTTTCGGTGTACGTGCAACGAAAAAGTACTGACAATTTATTCAGAAAAAAATTCCTGGCTTGAAAACAGATTTTTTACTGTGAAAACAGTAAACTTAACCTTCCAAGCGAATATCCCTTCGTTGCCGTTAAAAACGGTAAATATTAGAGTCGTAACTCGAATTTTTTCCTGTACTTTTTCTCTCAGTGTGGAAAATCCTTTTTATTTATTATTTTTTCAATGAGATACCTGAACAAAATTGGTAACGTGTCTTTGCTGATATATGCCCTTAAATACAATGCGGAGGTCCAATAAGGCCCTAATGGTGTCCTTTTTTGTAGATGGGCTAGTGTAATGGCTGACCTCACTAAATCCCTACTGGAAAGTCTAGTGGGGCCCACCTCAACAAAATCTTTATGTTGCCGACGGGGCCCTGACTAGTTTTCCACGTTAGATCCCGACTAGAAATAGGGCAAACTCGCCAGGGCCCCACTAGGCCCCTATCGAAATTTCCACACGGGTTCCCAACATGGCTAATCGAAAATAGTCGACAATATTCCAAAATTTTAAAATTAGATTCAAATTTTATTATTTATTTTATATTTTTTTATTATTATTTACATTTATATTTATTTATATATTTATTATTTTATATTTTTTTTATTATTTTTTATTATTATTTATTTATTATTTATTATTCAATTTTAAGAAATTAATTTTTACGAATATCGCATTATGTATTGTGAAATTTAAAGAAATCACATCACCTTCTTGTAATATAATCCGCTAAATTAAAGTTGCGATTTGAATTTCAAAATGTTGACATTAGATTTGAGTTGAGACATTGAAAACTTTATGAAACTAATTTCACCTAGACTGAATAATTGTTAAAATTTTTATAATAATTCTATGGGCGAATTTAGATTCAGCGATCCCGAAAATCTTAAGAAACCATATTTTTAATGTTTCATTCTAAACAGAAAGCTTCCATTACGAACCAGTTAATAGAATTAAATTTTACATAAATAATATAAACAATTTTACGATTATTATTACTGCGCATTATTACGGTTATTGCGTAGAAGAGACTAGCACTTTTTAAAATATTAACAAAATTATCTTATCCGCTATTTAATTATTTTTATCTCTATTTGACTTTGAAGCATTCATCTTGCATAATCAATAAAATTGAACTTCGACCACTGAACTAAGAACATTTTTTTAAAGCTCTAGAATCCTTTTGAAATCCTCTATTATCTCTTTCGATCTTTCATAATCCCTATAATTCTTTTAAATCCCTTCTAATCCATTTACATACGTCAACAAATATTTTAAATTTTATAGTAATATCATCGTCTTCCCTCTTGGAGATACCGAGTAAGATACTATGGAACTCAATAAAATTTTTATTTTACTCAGCAAAATAGTTCCTCAGATACTCTGGAGAACAATTCATTTTCTATCAAAATATTTATGGACAATAATGTATGAAATTATGATTGAAATCATGATTTAAACTAAAGTTGTTTATTTGACTCTAAAATTTCCATCAATTGCAAAAAAATATGATTCGAATCATCAAAACTTTTGAGAAGAACGACATTAGGTACTCTCTAAATCTGAATCAGTAAAAATCTGCTGATTATCAGTGAAATTTGACCGATTCAAATAGCTAAAAAGAGGTTACTGTGAATCAGTCAAATTTCAATGATTACTTCAGTGAAAAGTAACTGATTTAAGAGTGGAAAATATTATTTCCACTGATCAATCAGTGAAAAAGCAAATCAGTGATTCAATCAATGAAAATTTGACTGATTCAGATTTAGAGAGTAATTTGTAAAGATTTTTGAGCCCAAAAAACGAATCTGACCAAGAGAGCTATTATTTTCTTGAAATACATTTTCGTTCGTCGTGATACGATTTTCATTAGATGAGATATTTCAATTTGATGTTAGAAACTTTTGCAATTTTGCAATTCTTTATAAGCGATCAAATCTTGTACATCCGCGTAATTTAAAATTGCAAATTTCATATTTTTAGATGATTAAAGTCACGAGCGCTGAAATAATTTCAGATTAATATTACGATTCGAATTTTGACATTCCTCTAATTCAATAAAAATTGATTAAAATTAATAAAAAATAATTCAATTATTAAAAATTTTTAATTCATTTCAATTTTCTAGAAGACGCATAATTTAAGAGATTTCTACTTCTGAACAATTCCAAAATACTCAAATAAAAACTTTTCATAAAATGAACGTTTAAATTTCCATTGACAGTTTTCACAATAAACAATTTTAAGTAATCATTTTGCAATTTCAAAATTCTTTATCTGATCTTAAAAATATTCGCATTAACATCACTATTCCGTTCTAATCTTTCGAAATCCCAAAATAATCTCTATAGTATGTAATTTCGTACTCAAAAAAAAATTTTGTTTATCGAACAAAATCGTTTTGTTGAATTCAGAAAGTATTTGATTGACTCAACTAAATGTTTTGATTAAATCTAATACATATTTTAAATTTATCAAAAATTAAATTCTAAATATAAACTAAATTTTAAATAAAATAAATCTGTGCATTGCTATAGGATCAAAAAACGTTTTCTTAATTAAAATAAATTTCTTAGTGGACTTTCTTTCTTTAAATTAAACAATTTTTCACTATCTTTAAAAAAATGATTCTTTGAATTTGCAAAAAAACATTTTTGTTGGAAAAATAGCTTTGGTTGAGTCGAAGTAATATATTTTTGAATTAAACAAATCATTTCAACAAAGAATCTGTTTTATCTAAATTCATTATTTTTCAAAATCAAACATTTGTCTCCGTAGCATATACAAATTTTTATTTTGAATTAAGCAAATGAGAGGAAAAATTCGATTTTTCAATATTAAGAGAAGTTTTCTTTGAGACTGGCTCAAGAATTTTTTTTGGCGATACAGATAGTGTTAGTTTATTCATTCAATTTGAATATAATAATGCAGCATTTGAACAGCGAATCTTCGGAGGCGCTTCGAAAAACAGTTGTTTTGCGGTTTGCATTATAACTCGCAACAGAATCATCTGAAACAAAAAAAATCAAAATGCATTTATTAAAAGAAATGTTTCTCGAGGTAACCCTGCGAGGATTTTTTTTTCGATTTTTCAATTTTTCCTAGCACTTGAAAGCCAAAAAACCGATTTTCGCTAAAAAAAAATCGGCTAATTTGTTATTGTAAAATTAATAATTATTTAAAAAAAATAAAAAAGCTCCCAGGGTTACCTAGTGAATTACGTGAAGAAGTACTGTGCAAAATTTTTAAGTGATAGGTCGAGTATATTTTGAGTTTTGAGTTTTTCACTGATTGAATCAGTGATTTTCCTTTTCACTGATTCATCAGTGAAAAAATATTTTTCACTGTTAAATCAGTCCATTTTCACTGAAATAATTAGTGAAATTTGACTGATTTACAGTAACCTCTTTTTAGCTATTTGAATCAGTCAAATTTCACTGATAATCAGTAGATTTTGACTGATTCAAATTTAGAGAGTACGTATTTCAAAAATAACAAGTTTTAGAAAAACGCTTTAAAGTTTTGCACACTAAAAAAGTCAAAATAGAACTCGATAATTCTTTTATACTCACACAGAGTCGTCGATGCCAGGTCCATAGAGCAAAAGGCTTCCATCAAGATGATCTAGAGCATCCTTTTGTATTTGTCTACGCAAAACTCTTCCTTCTTTACAAAGCAAAAGAACCTTCATTAAAAGTAGATGCATTCATTTTAAAAAATAAAAGAAAAATCCAAAAAAAGTTTAAATACCCCCCCCCCCCCCCCCCCCCCTAAATAGTTTTGTTGAACCAAGCAAACACTGTGCTGTCAGCATAACAACAAAACAACATTGTTGAATCAACAATAAGTCTGTTGATTAATCTGTATCTTTTTCTGAGTGTAACCTGCTCTCTAAATCTGAGTCAGTCAAAATCTACTGGTTATCAGTGAAATTTGACTGATTCAAATAGCCAAAGAGAGGTTACTGTAAATCAGTCAAATTTCACTGATTACTTCAGTGGAAATCAACTGATTCAACAGTGAAAAATACTTTTTTCACTGATTCAATCATTGAAAATTAACTGGTTTGTCAGTGAAAAATATTTTTGCACTGATGAATCAGTGAAAAGGCAAATTACTGATTAAATCAGTGAAAATTCGACTGATTCAGATTTAGAGTAGTGAATAACTATAAGAGTATAAATGTTGAACCCGTCATCAAATACTTGTTCGCACCCGATAATAACAAAAGGAGTCTGAGAGATAAAAATTGAAACATCCTACGTCCCACATCATGGTGTGTATTTTCAATAAATTCAGCTCCAGCAATTGAGCGTTGCGTTGAACATTTCAAGCGAGGGTGGTCGATCGAAGGATGCCTTTGTATAAACCAACTCCACCACCTTTCCCCATTTTACCCTCTACACCGACACTAAAAATCAGGCGTAGTAAATGTAGCTGAGGATTTCTTAGGTCAATCTTTCCTTTGAAATGTTGGTCGGGAATACAGATACGACTTGAGAAAAGAAATTACTTAATCAATACCGACGTTCTCATGTTCCATAAACGTTGAAATGTTCATTCTGCGAATTTGCCAGGATGTTTCTTTACTCTCATTGATGCTGTGAATTTATGGTATTTTACCTCTTTTCTTTTTTATTATCCTTAGAAGTCGTAATTTGTACTTTTTTTACAAGATGTGCTTCCATTTTCGAGTCTGAAAATTTTGAAATAAATTTCTTGAAAATGGGAAAACCTCTTCTATTGAAAATATGTTTTCCAAGTTTGATTATTCAATTGATTCAATTTTTCCTTCAACGAATCGATAAAGTTTGATATGTTTATTTTCAGAACTGGTTCATTTTCTGAAAAACAATAAAAATAGTTTATTAAATTGTTTTCATCTAGTTTTTAAGTAATTCCGATATGCCCGACTTAATATTTTTTATCATTTCGTAACAATGATTTGTTGACATTTTCTATTCCACTTACTTTTACATTTGTCGATTCCAACTTGTCACTTGATTGGCATTGACAACATTAACACTGACAATAACTTTAATACTTGCGCCATAATTTACAGACATTTTTTAAAATGTTTTATCTGAAGGAAATAACTTTACCATTCAAGTTTTCACTTACTTCTTGCAGCCTTTATAAAAAAAATTTGGATTTTTACACATACACGTCTCCTTAATATAGAAATTTAATAAAAAACTGTTTTGAATATGAATGGCCTTTTAGAATTTCGAATAATTAGAACGTAAAAATGATATTCTAAAAATAATCTATTGAATTACTTTAGTTTGACTAAGAGCAAATGATTAATTACTCAATTTCTGTATTTCAATAATAAAACAATCTACTTTATAAGCCTTAAAATTTTTTATTTTATTATTTAAATTGTATTTTTTAATCATTCTAATTCATCTTTCCTTGAATATTTTTATTTCCAATTCATTGCTGATTACATGAATCTGATATTCAAGGCCGAAGAGTCAATTAAACCCATTGACCCAAGATTTTTCAGCAACATAAAATGAAAAACGTAAACGTTTATTATTTTGTGACATTAGCTCATTAGTTCCAGAATCTTTTCGTTTGTAATAGTGTCTTTTTTCTTACAAAACTTCATTAACTGTCCGAAATCAAATTGAAACAATAGTTACATTTTTCACTTTGAAAAATTAATGACCTCGTGTTCTTCATAATATTTTAAAACCTAAAATTAAGATCTTTATCATCCACAAAAAATCTTCAAATTTACGCTAAACTTTTACTCATGAAATTCAGCGCACTTTCTAAATCTGAAGCAGTCAAAATCTACTGGTTATCAGAAAAATTTGACTGATTCAAATATCTAAAAAAAAGCTACTGCAAATCAGTAAAATTTCACTGATTACTTTAGTGAAAACTAACTGATTTAACATTGAAAAAATATTTTTTACTCTTTTAAGTAAGAAAAAGTTTTAAGAAGTTACTGTAAATCAGTCAAATTTCACTGATTATTTCACTGAGAATTAATTAATTTGACAGTGAAAAATATTTTTGCACTGATGAATCAGTGAAAAGGCAAATTACTAGTTCAATCAGTGAAAATTTGACTGATTTTGATTTAAAGTGCAAATAGTTCAACTGATACTAAAAATAGTAAAGGTAATCAGTTCAAAAAAATTGAAAAGGTTCAAAATTCGTCTATGTATTTGTTATCTAACATTAAGAAAATGATTTGTTGGTGAAAGTAAACAAAGCGTGCAGATGAATTTCAACTTTCTCAAAAATAAAAATTTACTTCAGTCTTCACACTCATTATTTCTCTCTCCGAAAATAGAGCAGGTGTTTTTCAGCGTGGGCGGCTATTTCGCACAAATAAACAAGTCTCGTACGTCAACATATTGCAAAAGCATTGCATAGATTTAAATTTTTGAACGAATGTAAATATTAAGGCTTTGAATAAAACTTACTTTCTGTAGAGAATGCAGAGTTTTCTTCAGCTACTAGAAGAAGAATGACAAGGGATGAAATTTTGAATAGCAGCCGACATAAATCCAAACTGCTATTTCCACCCCTAATCTCACTCACTCGCACCACCATGTCCTATGGAGTTTTTCTGGCGAAAAACGCCAGATAGATTAACACTCACTTCCAGCGGCCGTCCACCCGATCGAACGGCGAAAGGAATTTGACTGACACTAGAAACACCGGCTAGGGAAGATGAAAATAACGAACTACAGTCACGCGGTGGCGTACCGCAGCCGTGTACTGTACACGAGATACAGATTCCTCAGGGTCTGATTGTAAGGGTAAAAAAGGGGTAAAGACCACTGATCTGTACAAACAAGTGTATTAGAAATGTAACAGAGTAGCCTGTTCACCTTAGAGCCACCAAGCTTGTGGTGACAATCTACATTTGACCGTGTCGTTGTGTAAAAAATACTTGCATGTGTAGTGATCTGTCATAGTCATAGTAGTTTCCACTACATCAGCTACAGCTACATAAACTTAACCACACTACTACACAAGCATTTTTTACTGAGCAACATGGACAGATGTGGACACTTACCCCAAACAAAATGGAGCTTAATCAAATTTAGTGTAAACAGACGAATTGCACTGGATGCCCAATTCAGTGTGTTATTAAATAAATTAGTGGTCACGAAGCTAGTATCATAGGATAGGCCCGCCCTGTGCACTTTGCCTGACCGTGTTAGCAAATCTGTCCCGGGCGAGAGTCGAGACAGGAGTCACCGTTTCTGACGATTCTGACGCACAACATCGCGCCACCTGCGCGCGCATCTTTTCAATTTAAAACCCTAACCTAACCACACTTTATCCATTGGATTCGATGTTTTTTGATTTTCTAATGAGTTAGTAGAAGAAAATTGAGAGATCAGATTTACGAGACTTATATACAGACTTGTTTACATCGCGTCACGCATGGTATGATCAAATAGTAAATATAATAAAGAACACTAAATTATACATATGCCAATATTTCTAGACGTCAAAAGTGTGACTAGTGGTGTAAAATAAAAAGGCTGAGACCCGCATTGAAACCTTAGTCTTCAATTTTGAATTATGGTGAATAGAATTTTATTTTTGTACTAAGAAAAATATATTTCAAATTAATTTTCTGAAAGAATATATTTAATCTAGGCTTTCGGTTTTTAAAGATAAGTCCAAGTGGTTCAAGAATGTGATTTCTTTCAGGGTTTTGTACGTTTTTGTTACGGGGTTGGGGATTCTTTAGATCAGCTGATCGATGTTTACTATCGATTTTTTAACAATGTGAGCGTGAGAGGTCTAAACAGAATTATATATTGTTAAGGAGGAAATCAAATATTTATTGGTGTAACTGCTCTAGTCTTCCAAAGACATGGCTTTATTTTAATATATTTTATTAGTAATTCACAATTTTTTATTGAAAGAGATAAATTGTTTTAATAATGAATTTTACAAATTCTTAAATAAATTACAAAATCGATGTCCGCTATTTGATCTACAAATCACGACATTTCTCGTAATCCTAATAAAATTTTATAAATCATACATTTTGAACTTTAAACGAAGTTCAATCTTTATACACAAATTAGAGAAAATTCAAAGGTATCTAAAAATAATTTCAAAACCGCTTTACTCTATGTAAGTTTTAAAAGTAAAATATTCGAAATTTGAATCGTAAGTTTTCAATTAAAACATGTGAAAATTAAAAATAAACCCTACCTACGTAACAATAAAAACTAAGTAACAAATCCTAACTCAATAACAAGAATTATTAAATTATAAACTCTGAAAATTACCTTAATTTATTTCAAATAACCAACCCCTCTTAAAGTTCTTATATATCTTTATTTTTACAATTCTCGTATAGTACGTTTTAATAATTTGACGTCAATTTTGCACCGCCACCATAAAAATCGATTTTCCGGTTTCTGTCTTGTGCTAAAAGTTCTTGCCAATAGCTCGAAATTAATAGATGATTTTCGAGTTCTTGTATAAAATCTGGAAATGTTCAATTCTCCAAGGTGGCGGTGCTAGCTTGACGGACGTCAAAAAGACGATCAGCTGCGGGGTCTTCACTAAAGTAAGCTGCAGAATTAAACATAGTCGCCGTTGTTGTTTCCGCAACTATTACCTGAAAAAAAAGTCTTACTTTAGTTTCCAATTCTACTCAAACAAATATCCTGAGCAAATTAAATTAAATTACAGTTTCAATAAACAGAATGGGTCTTTACTTACCTCCTGCGGTGTAACGGAATGATTGAGACTATTCGTTCCGGCGTAATGAAATTCGTGAGACTGTGGATACGAATTTTGTGAGTATTGGGAATGAGACATTAGCTGATAGGGTGTCGTTAATTGTTGAGACATCGTTAATTTCTGAGGCATCGTAAATTGTTGAGGCGTCGTTAATTGAGGTATTGTTATTTGCTGAGGTGTTGTTTGTTGAGATATTTTCTTCTCTTGAGGAGATATAAATTGTTGAGGAGTCTGCCAAGGGTTCATCTGCTGATCCTGGATATGTTTTCCTCTTTCTATTTGTTGATTCGGCGTTACAGGAATTGTAGGATGCGTTTGAATCGGGGGTCGATAAAAATCAAAAACTTGCTGAGCGGTTGGCTGAATTGCAACAGGACTCGAAACACTAGGTGGTAGTTGATTAACAAGTGTGATAACTTGTTGAGGTTCTTTGTTTTCGATCAACGACGATGGCAAAATTGCTGGTGCAATCACTCCACTTGTTGATTTAGAACTTCCATTTTCCATTGGATCCACATTTTTTTCTTCATGCACACGATTCTCTGGTTGTAACGTCGAATTTAATTCTGGCTGAAGCGCAATTGATCCCGGAAATGATGGTTGTTGTTGATCAACGAGGCTTATTACATTGGGCTGGAAATACGAAAATCGAAAATGCAATTATAAATATTTTCACGCTATTACATTACTTAAAATTATAATTTTAAGTAATATATATTTTATTATAATTTTACCTGTGATAAAGGAGACTGTGGCGGTATCTGCGGAGGTTGAATTATTGGAGACGGTTCCGGGAAGAGTTCAGTTTTCAAATTAGGTAGAAAAGTATCAATAGTTCTCCAAGTAGGAGCCCACAAGTTAGAATCTGGAGCGAGGACTCCAGCGGAAGACATCACAAGCAACATATTTTTCAGAGATTCAGGAATGGCTTCAAACAGAAGCTCGCTGTTATCTGCATGCATAAACGCTCGAAGAAGGTCTAACACTGTCAGCCAGAGTGGCAGAAATCCAGGAAGAGTTAAAAGAGGTGTGAGGTGATGAAGAAAGACCTTTGAAAGCAGCGTCGCTGCCCTGAACCTTGTCTCTTCAACTCCAGACGGATCGTTGGGTGCGATTGGTCCCAAGAGTTGAGCGAATAATGGAAAGAGAACTTGTTCCAAGCATTGGGACCACTCTATTGCAGAGAGCTGGGTCAGTTCATGTGCGAGGAGAGACTGAAGGAAGGTGATAGCTGAGGCGCGAACTGGTCTTCTGCAATCCCCGCAGAGTCTAGCGATCCCCTAAGGTACATAATAAATAAAGTTTAGAGAAAAGATATTTCTCACCATGAACTAATTATTTGTAATCGATTTCAAGTTTTTACCTGTAAAAGGGGCCTCCAACCTTGAAACCAGAGGGAAAAAGGTTCAGTGGCTCCGCCTTCCTGGGCCCACCACTGGAACACCTGGGCAGTTTTTGTGTGCAAAGTATGCATCAATTCCAACAATTGAATAGGACTATGCTGGTAACTAGGTGGCTCTTCCGATGTGCTTTGGACCCTGCTTCTCTTCCCCGCGCACTGGAGAACCGCCTCGGCGAACGTTCTCACACATCGGACGCACAATTCAAAATTAAAAGGTGTAACGTGAGCGACGTCTCTCACTAGGAAACTCAGACTTTCAACACACTTAACCAATGCTGCAGGGTCGTGAAATTGAAAAACTCTATCGAGAACTATAGTATCAGCAGCGACTGGAAGAGGAGCTTCAGTTCCAGTTGGTGAAACTAAAACCCATTCTGGAACAGGACTACCAGGTCGAGGATCAAGTACCGAAGCTCTCGTCGATGCCATTTCGTCCAGGACTGCATTGGATTGTTTCGGTTGCAATGCTCCAGCACCCACGCATTCTAATAAATTAAATATCACTGTCCAGTCTTCAGTCGAATGGATATTAGCAGCACCAGTTTTGAGTAGTTCAAAGAGTCCATAAGCGATTTGTCTTGATAAAGGAGCTGTGCCAACTGATGGTAAATGTGTTAATGGTACCAGCGGTGGCAGGATTGTACAAGCTAGTTCCTCTCCTCGAAGGAGTCTTATCGCCAGGCGTAGCATTCCGACGGCTACTCGTTCAAGAAGGTAAGGCTGATTTTCTCGAGCTGCGGTTGTTAAAAGTCCGTCTAGGTGGGCCTGGACCATTGGCCAAATGCAGACGACTCGGTCTCTGTTCTGAATTGTGACCTCAAGCAGTAACTCCAGAAGGAACACGGAAAGATCTTCGTCCGTAGAACTAACTGACACCAGCGAGATAAGAAGAGATCGAAGTGATTCTACTTGAAGAAATTTGCTTTCCTCGATGATCTGCTTAAGATGACAATTCGCAATACATTTAGCAGCTCTTTCTCTTGCGGCAATTTCCGCTGGATGAGGGACTTTTGTAGTGTGAAGAGCAATATAAGAATATAAACTAGAAAGGATTCCTTGTTCAACGGGAGGTGTTTTAAGAGTAGTAGGTTCTCGAAGCAAGGATATTTTTCCTGAGGGGTCTAAAAAGTCTTCACCTTCTGTGAGGTTCTTTGGCAGGACTCTAGCTAAGAATAAAGTCTGAAGACAGTCGACTATGTTTTTCCAAGACGCTCTCAAAGCATCTCCATGCATGTGGGTAATTTTAAAAAGCGTGTGAGCAGCTAGTTGACATCTCCCGCTACTACCAAGATGCAAAATTACTTGGTCTGGTTCTCCTCCAGCTGCGAGTCCAGTAAACTTACAGATGCTAACTATCAACGTGTCCAAATCACTGGTCATACCATAATGAGCACTGATTGCCGCACAACTGAAATAATGACACAATTTTGATATGCTCAATTTTAAAATTAATGTTTCAACTTTGTAAATAGTATTTGATATTAGCAATTTCGTAAACTACCTTAAAAATGCTTGGGCAACTCTACGCTGAAGAGTCTTGTCTGGTGCTTTATCGTACGCTCTGCATAGAGCACTTACAATTGGAGCCCAAGCTCGTTCTGCTAATTCCTTATCAACGAATTCCCCAGCTTCCCCTACTTTCAAGTAATTGCTTTCTGGACCAGAACTTCTCCGTAATAATACTTTCCAGAGATAATTTTCTTTTACAAGCCCAGTCTGCTCCGCTGGCATGACAATTTCTTCGCTCCTAAAACATTATATCATCTACTTTAATATTCATTTAAAATTAGTTTGCTAGTTCGTGTGATCAAATATATAAGTTAAGCAGAACTCACTTAATGGAGACGTAAATCTCGTCGAGCATATCTTGATCGAAATCCGCACCACCATTTACTTTCTTCAAATTTCTTTTGAACTCTTCGGGAGTCATTGGATTGTTTTGTCTTTTTACATTATGATTGTGTTGATCTACATTCAACATAATTACCGCATAAGCAAGTGTAAAAGCTGCATCAGCCGAAGCAAATGGTTTACCATTGCTATCCTGTTAGAAAAAATATTTGATTTATTGCTATTTTATTATTCAAAATAAATTTTTTCAGATAATTAGAAATATAATTAACTCACATGCCAGTGATCTGCAAATTTTTCGAGTAGAAGCGAAATGAGAGGAGCTTCGCCGGGAAGTCTAAACGATTCCAAATACAATCGCAGTGCTTGATCAACTCGAGTGTTTCTCAAATCGAAATTGTGAACAAAGCAGTTTAAAATAGTCTTATTTTCCTTTTTGCTGATATATTCACCTATTGCTTTTTTATCAAGTCCTGGATTTTCTCGAAGGAACTTTGCGATCTTTTCTGGATCAGGGTGACCTGGAGTTCCTCCAAGGAGCCCGTGCTCTGCTAATTTCGCAATTCCTTCGCGAGGATTATCATTGAACTTTTCCGTCCCCAAAGCCAGCCACTGGATAAAACAGAGTTCATTACTTTAATAAGTAAAGATATTTTAGAAATGAATGGCAGATAATATTACTCTATGATTTATAAATGTACCCTTTTATTCGACTTTGTCGTGAGAAGTTCTTCTCGAGATGGAAGATTTTGAGACGGAGCGTGTCTTGAAGTTTTGCAAAGATCGTGCAAACCTTTGCATCTTGCTTCCATGCCCGAAATGAGGTTAAATATGGCGTCCAGAGAAATAAATTGCATACTATACATGGCCCCCATAAGAGCTGAGGCATTCTGAAAAAATTAGGAAATAGTTGAACATATTTTAAATTCAAATAATTTTGTGAATAGAATTTGTAACAATTAAACATACCCTAGATAATAATTTCATTGATTCCTCATAAAGATTTGTAGAGTAGAGTCCACAGTCGTAATTTAAATATAATTCAGCCGGCAAACCCGGTATTCTCCACAACCTCACGATAGCTTCTAAATTAAAAAGAAAACAAAGATTGTGTCAAAAGCTCAAAATTAAAATATCCAAATAAAATTACCTAACGCTAACTCTCGTTGTTCATACGATATTCGATTTGATTCGGAATTTATGATTTCCATCAATTTCGTAACGTAGTGTTCCATTTGAAATTTAAGATGCTCCCTCTGCGACTCAAATAACAAAAACGATACTTGAAGGTCTGCAGCCAAAATCGACAGTCGATCTGATCCTAGTAACTGAAATAAGTTATTTGTAATAAAAAGCAGGATCATTAGAGAGACAAAATGTTTTCTTTAAAAGAGTTGTGCTTACTAAAATTAGGTTTCTCGAAAGGTCATCCTTGGCAAGAGCGAGTAATGATGGAAAATTGGAAATAGCATCTGCTGAAATTTCCAATGCAACTTGTAACAAACTTAGCCCCAAGTGAGTCATAATTTCAGTGTTTTGTTTGTCCAAAGGACTACAGATTGAGACAAGAAATCTGAATAGTTCACGAACGCAAAGCGACCCATATGGTGTGTGTTGTTGAAGAGGCATGAACCTAACACCTTGAGTATTTACATATTCTTCAAGAGGTTCCTCTTCTAATTTGATTTTTGGCACTTTAGAAACGTCACAAGTACTTGAATTGTCATCTACTGACGATAAATCTTCCACGCTACCTCCAGGTGACTGTACCCAATCTGCCTTTTCCTCTGCTCGAGTTTCTTTAAAAATAACAATTTTAATTATACTGAGATTAAAATTTAAAAAAAATTTAAATTGATATTATATTTAAATTGGAACTAAAATTCGTTACCTTCTTTCTCGACGGCAGTTTCTTTTTCTAAAGATTCTGCATTTGTTTCTAATTTTACCGCAGTTTTAATTTCATTCTTACTTTCGGAAGACGATTCGCTTTCTTTTTGAGCAAACTGAGAATTTTCGGGATCATCTCCCGACTCATTTTCTCCAGGTGTCGTTGATTCCTTAGTTGCATCCTGGATTCCTTCCTTAGATTCTGAATCTAAATTTTTTACCACACTTTCTTTATTTTCGATCTTTTCCTCCTCGATTTTATCAGGTGTGCTCTGATCCAATGATCCTTGCATGTCTACAATATTTCCAGCAGGAGTTACGGGAGTTGTGGCCAAATGACTAACCCTTACTCTATCTACAGGACTGAGAAGATGGGTCTCAGTGTCTTCGTTTTCCTCAGGATTCAGCGAAGATTTTAATTTGGAATGATTCTTGGGTTTTCTGGTCTTACTCCGTGTACTTTCCATACTGTTTGTTCTCATTTTCTGTAAGATTAGATATTTAAGGTTTATTTAAATATTTCAAATGGTTACTTCATAAAATATTTTAAAACTAATCTCTAAAAATTCAACTGGAAATAATTTGATTTCACCTTCATATTTAGAAGACCTTTCGTATCGTCGACAAACTGAGGTAATCTTATGAAAAGATGCTGGACCATATCTCTTAAACAGTGCTCTGCCGTTCGTCTCAATAATTCTGCAATACAGCAATTCAAGGGAATAAAAATAACGTATTAAGATTTTATAAAAACATCAATGTTCAAAACAAATACAAATATTTACCACTGAGACGAGTTTCAAAACAGATCCTGAAGCAGCTGAGCATAATTTCACAGATGCTTTCATTCGAAAGATAATCCCCAGCAGGCGATAACATAAGAGCTCGAAGAACTTGAAGAATTCGCATGAGAACAACTCCATCTCCAGATGCATCAGTACCCACAAATCTTGCATGGGTAACAGCATCTGCTACAGCCTCAACGCAAGGAGCAATAGCTGGGTGATCTGAATCTTAAATAAAGTAGACAATCAACAGAATAGTTTTTATTCGACAAATTATACTGTTAAGGGAAAAAAAGTTAATCAAAATTAATTTACCAATAAGCCCATAAGAAATTATTTTACTGACGGCGGATAGTGCAAGACTAGTTACTGGTCCAGTTGTCTCCTCCGATCGTATAATCTCGAGAAAAGGAGCCATAAATACTCCTGGCTCCAACTGAGATAAATGCTTAGCCTCATGCAGGACATCTTTCAAGGCAGATAGTCCTTTCATCAAAACATCTTGATCATCGTCCTTAAAAATAATTATTTTAATGTTTTACACAATAATTCAAAAATTAAATTTTAATTCAAAATTTTAAATTCGAAAAGGAATCTTATATTTAATAGAATTATAGTTAGTTTATTAATGAATTGCTTTTCTAAGTTTTGAAAACATTGTAAGAAATATTTAATATATGTTAAAGTTAATTAATCTTTTAAAACATAATTAGAACTTTAAAACTTTTCTCAAAGCATTTCATGATTAATACATAATGAAGAAACTGTTTATGCAAATAATTTTCTAGTTTCAGAGAATTCGGATGAGATGAAATCATAAAAATGTATTTCTATGAAGATTAAGAAATTGGTTTAGGATAATGCAAGTAGTAGAATTCCAGGATACTATAAATATAGTATAAAAAATAATTAAACTTTAGAAACAAATAAAAATAATTTGAAACACAAATTATGACATTGAGAAAATGGAGTATGTAGTTTAATAAGATATGGTGAATCTTTATTTCTTTTATCCTAGAAATACTTAAAATTAAGAAAATCTAAGCGATCAATCTATAAAACATGAATCCGGACATTGAAATTTGAGCGTTTCCTGTCACACGTGGCAGGAGATATGCTGACAGATCTTCAAGGGGAACTGAAAACTTGCAAGACATTAATATTCTAACCTGGTGAGAGTGTGAGGACCACCGAACTCCACGACGCATGGCCGTCACCAGGAGTCCGACCTCGCCCTCAAGGACATAAAGGCCGCCTCCCGGACAAGCAGTCTTCGGGACCCTGCTCATCTTCGTCTGCTTTTATTCTTGAAAGTTCACAACATTTTAGAATATTTTTACAACTTGCACAAAAACGTAACGTCAAGTGTCAAAGAAAATTTCTGCTATTGTACACATTATTATGCCAATTTATTTACACGATGTTATTTTTCTAAAACAGCGAAATGACCAAAAAAAGAGAGCCAGCTGTCATTCGACGTCACTCACGCGATGCCATGATCAGGTTGATCAGGTTTAAAAAGAGGTTATATCGTTGGGTAATATTTAGTAATGTTGGTAACAGCGATGTTAAAAACCTATTTCCAGCTATTGCATTTGTTACTGCGCAAGCGTGAGCAAGAGGGGCGAAGTGAAATGAGGAACAAACCATATTGTTTGGCGGGCTAACTCAAAACTGTAAAAATACGTTGAACAGAATAGACCAATCATTTTCTGTAAATGAATTTGCCAACCCCCAGCGGGAGAAGTATAAGAGCACCATTAAAATGACTTGTAGAATAGACCTTTTCACTCAAGGCCATGAATCAACCAAATCATGTGACCAAATTTCTGTAAAGTTCGTGTAAGATCAGGGTTACGAAGGTAAAATACCTAACGTAAATTACATGGTTTTCTACACGTAATTTACTATGTATATTACGTGGAGGTTTTATACACGTAATTTACCTATATGCTAGACTTAAAGTTTTGGCAGGTGCGCATGCTAACCTAATTTTTGTGTATCGTTTGCGAATCTTGTCATTTCGTTAATAAATGTCAAAATTATAATTTAAACATAAGCCAATGCACGAAAATTACTTTTTTCCAGGAAAAGATGCATTGCCATTGAAAATGATTTGCTAGCATATTTCTTCAGAAGAAATAATGCTGTTAAACAATAACAAAAAGTAAGCCTTGAGTTTAATTTTTATATGAAATAAAACTTCAATATCATGTCAAAAAGAATTTACCGAGGCTAAAATTATTTCATGCTAAAGATGTTTCACAAAAACAATAGACAATATTCTTAATTTTGCACAAATTATAATATAAATATTAAATTTAGTTTATGTCTTTTTAGTACTTTTTTTCAATGAACAATTTTTTTCTTGAGTTAGAAATCGAATGATATAGACTTTATAAAACTATTTTTATAAATCTCAAGACTCAACTACTGACATGCTAAAAAATTAAGCTTATAAATAAAATAAAATTTGAGTTTGAATTATTTAATATGAAATTATTAAATATTATTAATTTTATATATTCAGAATAAAAATATTATTATTATTAAAGTTATTAGTATTATTTTATTTTGCTGCAAATAAAGTATCACTGAAAAGCTTGTAAGCATCACTTTACGTTTCTTAAGAGGATTATCTATTTCTGCAAGGTCCTCTTGATATGGATGATTCTCATCCTCAGAATTGCATTTTTTAGTCGATTCCACTTTGCAGATGTTTCTTAACATAAATGAAACAATAAGTTAGTATAATTATAAAACAATTTGATCAAAATCACAACAAGAGAGGTTATATATACTCTTTTAAGGTACGCCATCTTGAATATGTAATTAACTACAGTTTTCTACGTATTTTACGTAATTTACATAGAAAACCTGGAGTTACGCGGACTTTGCAACCCTGTTGACAATAAACTTTCGAATTTTTCTCAAAATTTTTACTAAAAAGAAGTTGACAAACATGCTTTATTTTCTTTTGTTACGATTCCCAAATTTTCAGAAAGATGGTTTGCAATTTAAAAAAGTTATCTTACATGAACGAATAAATGTATAATTTAGTCATGAGGTCCGATTTATCTATGGCCTTAAGAGCGAAAGCAAATTTGACATCATGAACGAACACCTTCATATGTTTCAAGTCGTTTATACTTCTGTTCCATAAGAGAGAAAAAAAAACTTCCCGTATCTTTGTCTTCTTTCCTCTTGCGAAAAGTGGTCGAAATATTTGACTGCCTTCTGACATGCACTCTAGCATTTTTCTTAAATGAAAACGTCTATTCAGGATAAAATCTCAATGTACCCTTATTGTTGAAACTTGTGTGAAACGATTACGTAGACATAAGCCACGAAGGCGTGAGTTCTGAGTTGGTTAAATAAACAATGAAAATGAATTAATACTGCAATATGAAATCATCTCTTAGACTTTGTATGTGCATTTTATTTGTGTAAGAAAAAGTAGAAAACTAGAACTAAAAGGGTAATAATATTATAGGTTATGTTCCAGACATTTAGTTTAAAGCAGGGGTATGCATCAGCTCGTATTTCGCGATTCTAACTTGACCCTGTTAGTGTCCTAAGTTGAATTCCTAAGTTAGTTTTTCGAGTCGTCACATGCGGCGCCAACTGTACCATCACTCCATGAAAATTCACAGTACATACGAAGAATTTAATATAAAAATTTTTTAAAATATATTATTCAATGCCATGAACAAATGAAAGAGATCAGACTTTGAATAATAATATTATTTTAATATTTTAAATTAAATTTTCCCCTTTCCATCCATATTAATCTCGTACAAAAACTATTTTGTAACATTGAGCTGATATTAATATTTAAATATTAATATCTCTTTTATTGCTTTATGGTATTAAACAATAACATTTTTTAATTTTTACATTTAATTGTCTACATATCACTACATTTATATATCTTGTGTAGTACAGTAAAACCTATCGTAGCCGACACTCTCCTAACGAACATCCCACTCTGACGCGTCACATTATTGGTCGAGAAATGTGCACGGTCAGGGCCGCCTTAAACACCGTCTTTGGAGGGTCCTCATATTTTGGTAAAACATCTTGGAAATTTTTTTTTCTAATGAATATTTTGAATGAAATATTAATATAATTATTGATTATATTTGAATTATAAATTTTAATTACAACATAACTTTAAAAAATTGACAAATTTTCATAACCAATTATATTTCAACTTATTAAGATCTTAAATATGTATACACAGTCGTGCAACATAACCTCAACTGTCATCTATACATTTTCCTCTAAAAGCACTAAATATTCCTTATAGTTTTTTATCGACTGAATTTATCCATTAAATTTTTAAATTGTCAACTAAAAGAACTGATTATTTTTCAAACTAACTTTTACTCACCTTTTTCCACAAAAGTAAACACAACAAATATGTACAAACCGATATACGTGTGTTACTAAACACAGGGGCACCTGTTGCCACAGCACTGAACCAAGCTAGTAATAAGTCCCTAGCAATTATTGCATGTCATTGGTACCCATCGTAGCCGAACTTGTCTCCCATATGTGTCGGCTACGATAGGTTTTACTGTAGTTAGTAGTAGCGTATTGTAATAGACGCATGCGCAGTTCAAATTTGCAAGGCTTTGTCAGTACGGTGCCAACGCTGTACGAAGAAGATTATGCTCTGCTGTATCGTAATAGGCGCATGCGCAGTTCAATTTTTACATTATATTCCTCTGTATCGTAATAAACAACATTACGCTACTCTCAGCTGTAGCATAAAAACGTGTTTATACGCCGGAGGCAGATAAAAAATTTTTTTTCCCTCGAAAATTTGAATTTTGATAGATTAATATATAATTTAATATAATTATTATATGTATATTATAGAGATTATATTTTATAATAAAATAAATTATATACATTATATAATTAAAGAGGTGATATTATTTTAAGATTTTTAATATCAAATGTATTAAATTAAAAATGAACGTAACCTCAAATTTCAACAGTATATAATTTTAATATATAACTAGTAAAACTAATCTTAGGATCTGCTTCAATTATAAATATATTTATATGATTGATCGCCTCTTATTTAGCTATAAAGGTACTATAAATATTAATGCATAATTATTTAAACCATAAATTCTTAAAATTTCCTTTATATTCTCTAATATTCTTCAAATTCCGTAATATTCTCGGTTATATTACTTGAACTTGAATTCTCGAGAATTTAAGAACTCTATCGAAGGCACGAAAACTATATCACAAAAAGTAAGATTATCATTACGATTCGAATGGCGAAATCTTTTATAGACGTTGTACAGGACTGTCCTAGGACGGGTCCGGGCATACTTGTTAAAACCAAAAAACCCCCTCTCTCGAACCAATACACCGCCGGCGGAACCGCCTTTCGGCTTTAAACTTCGCGGGCACTTGGTTCCAGCTTAAAGTAGCGTACGACTCTTCCGTCGTCCGTTCGCCGGGGACGAACTGCCCGAGCGACAGCCTCTCTTTCCGCACCCCACCTGGCACAGACAAAAAGTGTGTGCTCTGTATTTTCCACAAGTGAACCGCAGTAGCGACACGACTCATCGTCTCTTTTCTTGAAGCGCTTTAGGTACGCATTAAAGCAACATCTTCTTCAGGATAGCATGGTTGTTAAGGGCACATGTCTAGATCGGAGCTGCATAAAGCAGCTTCGAGTTTACCACGCTCATCACCAGCCTTCTCTTAGCTTCCCTGGGTCCACCAATGTTGGGCATGAGCCGAGTCAGGGCGTCCCTACATCGGATGGCTTTGGCAGTCGCGATCTGCAGGTGTTCGCCGGAGCCAAGCCTTCGATCCAACTGCACACCCAGGTACTTAATGCTCATTTTCCACTCGATTTCATGTTCCCCGAAAACGATCCTCGGGTATTTGAAGGATCTCCTGTCTGTAACCAGCAAAGCCTCGGTCTTTTAAGGGGCCATTTTCAGGCATCTGCTATCCAACCAACGCTTTTCCAGCCACAGACTATCATTGATCCTCAGCTCCAGGATTTTAACGTCGTCAGCGGCGCACACGACAAGTGCGTCATCCGCGAAGCCGATGATACTCGTTCCAGCAGGCAGGTCCATGCGCAGGAAATCGTCGTAAATGATGTTCCAAACGAGTGGATCCACCCGCGACCCTTGAGGGGTGCCACATGTCATCTCTTCCTTGAGAGACCATTTGTCGCCCTCGTATATCACCCACCTGTCGCTCAGATAGTCATCTATCATTCGCAACAGGTAGTCTGGAACCTTTTTCCGCACCATCACCTCGATGCAGATGTTCCAACTCGCGGTATTGAACGCATTGCGTAAGTCAATGCTGATCAACGCCCAGAATCCCTTACGCTTACCAGTTCCTCTTCTTGCTTTAGTGGCGATGTCCAACACTGCCTGGATGGCGTCAAATGTGGACTTGCCTTTCCGAAAGCCGAACTGGTTTTCCGAGAGACCATTCTCGCGGACCATGTGGCCCTGTAGTCTTTGTAGGATCAATTCCTCCAGAAGTTTCCCCATCGCATCCAATAGACATATTGGTCTATACGATGAGGCATCCCCTAGAGGTTTGTTCTAGGTTTTTTCTAGGTTCAAGAAGGATCTCCGGGTATGCCCCGATCACCTCTTTGAGGATCTCGTTCAGTAACCCGTCGATCCCCGGCGCTGTGTTTACCTTGAGCCTTCCACCCGCTCTCTTTAGTTCTTCGAGAGTAAAGAGTTCTTCGCACCGGACCACGCAGGAGCTTTGGTCCTGTCTTTGGAACGGCTCTATATGCAGAAACAAGCTTCGCACGATGTACTTGACTCTATCGGGATTATCCAGGCCCGGGGTCTTTCTTCTAGTCACCAATCTCTTGGTGACTATTTTGAAGGCGAGACCCCATGGATCCTTCTCGACCTTACAGATCAAGTCTTTCCAGCACTGAAGTCGGTTTTTCTTTATGCCTTGCCTCAGAGCTGATTTTGCTCTTTTCCATGCCTCGTGCAGCAGAGAATCACCCTTTGAGCGGGTGTATCTCCGCCGCGCTGCAAGGCATTTCAGACGCAGGACAGACAACTGGTTGTTCCACCAGTACATTGAGTCCCCGGTACACCCGTGCCCTCGTCGAGGCATCGAGTGGTCACATGCTGTGACCACTTTCCGCCTCGCCGCCCACACGGTGTCCTCCAACGACCCAGGAGATTTAACCCAACCAAGCTCATCTATGAACCTGGTTTTCTCAAGATTTTTTCGTAGCTTGTCTTTGCTGAGTCGTCTTGTGTCCCAGGAGGGGCTCCTTCCTTTGCCGCCCCTTCCTGTATTCACTGGGTGACTCCGTTTCCGGATTCTAAACTCAATGCACTGGTGGTCACTCAAGGTTATTACCTGGAGGACGCACCAGTCGACTATCCTGGAGGCAAGACGGGGCGCGGCAAACGTGAGGTCGATTATCGACCCCCCCCCCCCCCCCCGCTCCTCGTCTGAACGTAAAATCCCTGCCCTGCGAAACCAATTGCATCTTAGCACATCTTAGTGATCATTAGTGATGCAACATGCAACTATGGTGCGGCGGTCAGCGGGGTGAGGTTCAAGAAATTTTACTTCGGCGCCATCTGGCGTAAGCTCAAAACAGGATCAAAGTTTACTGGCCGCTATCGCCTATGCTCGCGACCATAGCCTGTAAGCGACTTTCTCGAGTTGAAAGTGTCCTGATTCTAAATGTTGACTAATGTTGACCGGCGGGCCTGCGGCCACCCCATTGCTGGCTGTTCTGTTCAAGAGGCCTAGATTCACTAAAATGCAAGGGAAAAATCATAAAAATTCATTTTCTTCTTTATAAACAATATTTTTTCAAAATTTTATGATACATTAATCTTGAAAAGTTTAGACATTTGTCAAGGCAATTTTTAATGCCAGAAAATATAAAGTGCTTGACTTATCGTGAAAATTCGCTTCCGACTTCTGGCGGGGAGTTCAAATCAATGTTCTGTTACCTCCATTTAAATTATTATTATTATTAATAATCATCAATAATAATTTAAATTGTTTGATACTTTAAAAAATATTATTTTGAGTTACAAAACAAAAATAGGGAAGTTAAATATGGAAGAATCATATGTACACATATAAACTTTTTTATTAAAAAGCTATTTTTCAATAGACTTAAAAATAAAGAAATCTAATTTTAATTTCTAATAATAATGCACAAATTATTAAATTAACTTTCCGTAAGCTAATTGATTATACATTAAAGTTTGATTTGACTGTATTTTAATAACAGATAATTGTTAGGTTACCTATGTACAGGGTGCGCCATTTAGACCTTCGGTATTTCAACATTGAATAACTATGACACTTTTCAGCCGATTTTGGCAAATGAGCAAGATTTGTTTAGGATATACTTTACCATTTATTTCATATCAGTTTTAGAACACAACGTCGATTAAATGACCACCTCCATTCGATACACAAAAAGCAGCTCTTTTTCGCGCATTCTACATAACATTGGCCAGCATTTCGGGCGTTATAGCAGCTATTTCTGCTCGTATGTTACATTTAAGTTCGTCAATTGTCTTTAGCTTGCTGGCATAAACTTTGCTTTTTAAATAGCCCCAAAGAAAAACGTCAGGTACAGTTAAATCCGGAGAACGAGGAGACCACTCCAAATCGCCATTTTTCGACTCAACGTTCTTTGTGTATTGACTCATGGTTAAAATGGTACTGAATGACGTTTCAGAATTGTGCTCATTTGTCAAAATCGGCTGAAAAACAACAGAGTTATTCAATGTTGAAATACCGAAGGTCTAGATGGCGCACCCTGTATACATAATTTTCGTTTTGTAACTAAAAATAATATTTTTTAAAGTTTTTAAAAATTTAATTTATTATTAATGATAATCGAACAGAAAGTGATGCTAATTATGATAATTATTAGCTTAATATATTGTATTATAAGTACTCCAAGGTGTCAAAAGAGTTGATATCTTAAAATAACTCCAAAGGATTTATTTGAATATGAATCAAAAATATCAAATGAGGAGTTCCCTCACTCCAAAACAACAAGTCAGAAAGGATGTATGCATGTGCGTGCATTTTGGCACTTTTAAACAAAATCGTTGAGGTTTTTTTTTATTTATAATAATGCTTGATTTTTATTTTTGAGAAAATTACAGAATTTTACATTCGATAGATTTAAACATGCACAATAAGAGGTTGCGTCAAAATTATATTATATATTTTAAATATACACACAAAGTAAATTAAAATCACCAATAATTAACAATTCAACAAACACTAATGTATACAGTAACTGTTCTTTGTAAATTTAATCAATATTTGTAATGAGGATCTAATTAATAACCACCACCTAAAATATTTTTGTCTTATAAACTATTAGCGAAAAATTTCAATCTATTCGTTCCACAGTTCTTACTATTTTCATTCAGAACTGACAATATATATAAGTGATTTTTGTTGAAAAATTCCATTTATTTTGAAAATAATCGCCAATTGAATATTAACGTATTCAATTTTTTTAATATTCATATCTCATGAACGAATAAAGATAATTGAGTCATTTTTCTTTCAAATGCAGCTGAAAACTTTAAATTTTTTATTTAAATTATTAGGGATGTTGTGAAAAAATCAGATTGAACTCTATTTACGCGTAAAATGTCACCGAGTTAATTTTAAAAAAAAGTCAACAACCTTTTATATTAAGGAAGTTAATAATGTTTTTCTAATGACACGCGGCCTCCAATGCGCTTGCGGATTTTGATGTGTTAGCCGCTTACGCTAGTTTTAGGAATAGTTTTACAACTTTGATGCTGCGATTGATACAAGCTTTCGTGAGCCTGATGTTCTTCACTTGTACAAAAATCGAAACTGACATTTTTAAAACAATTAACTGCCAAAATCAAACGAGCATTTTGGAGGTGTTATTTGATTTTTACTATTTTATTGAAGAAACGCTAGCGCTATGGCTGCTCCTAGGAATATGAGGGTCAAAATGATAATATTTCTAACCAAAAGAATGATTTCAAAGTGATTTGTAATGAAAGAAAAGTTTTGATATACTCAATCTTTCACTTACTTTCATCTCCTGAACTCTTGTTTGATTGGGCAGTTAATTGTTTTAAAAATGTAAATTTCGATTTTTGTACAAGTGAAGAACATCAGGCTCACGAAAACTTGTATCAATCGCAGCATCAAAATTGTTAAACTATAACTAAGACTCGTCAACTGCATGCATTCATAACAAAGAAAAAAAACAATGGTGCAGAATATTTTCCAGTTCTGAAGAAACAGTAATATTTAATATTTGAAATTATTAAAGGCTTTGTATAAGTTTGAAATATTGTTTTATTGAACAATAAATACAAAAGGTTCTGATATTGTCATTATGATTTCTTTCATCAAAATTCATGCGAGATTTCCGAGAGGGCTAGAGTAAGCGGCTAGCAAATCAAAATCCGCGAGCGCGTTGGAGGCCGCGCGTCATCAGAAAAACATCAATAACTTCCTTAATGTAACAGGTTGCTGACTTTTTTTTTTAAATTTACTTGGTGACATATCACGCGAAAAAAGAGTCCACGCTCATTTTTGCGTAAAAATCGAAAATACGGTTTTATTTTTAATTGTTTAAAAAAAAATTTTATAACTTGAAGAAATTAAATTTTTACATCTCTAATGATTGAAATAAAAAATTTAAAGTTTTCAGCTTCATTTGAAAGAAAAATGACTCAATTATCTTTATTCGTTCACGAGATATGAATATTAAAAAAATTGAATACGTTAATATTCAATTGGCGATTATTTGCAAAAGAAATGGAATTTTGCAAAAAAATGTAGGGGTTAAAAAAGTACTTGGACTTCTTTTGAAAAACAAAGTTATATTAGTAATCTTAGAGAAGGATTTTTTAAGTGGCCCGTTTCACTTATTTTGTGCCTATATCAATGTGTTGCAGTAGATTTTGATCAAGTTTCAGAATCAACTTTCATCTTAAGATCTTGCGGTGTCCAATTTAATAAATCATCAGGATACATAAACTGAAAAGAAACTTCTCTAGAATTGTAATGAATTAAAAATCCTATAATGTTTGAGCCTTGGATAAGAAGATCTCCTTGCCGTGGCTAAAAAATCACAAAGTCTAATTGTTAACTCTTTTTTTTCTTAACTGCTTAATTTTTGTTTGAAACAAATCCATTTTAATCGTTAAAAAAAATGTTTTAATAATTTTATTAATCGTAGATGCTAAGTGACATACTTACCTCGTACCCTGCATTAACAGGTTTCAATTTTCTTATAAAAGGATTTCCGTCTACAATGATTATCGTTTCCGACTGTTGAATTGCAACATTATCTATTATTATGTAATTCTTATTCTGCAACATATTAAAGATTCATGTACTTACAGGCCTAATATTTCTTCAGTATACATGCAAAAAATTTGTACCCTGGCAGACCCAGTCCAGTGAAAGGTCATCGAATTCGCTGACCTTTCACTAACCGTTCGCTGACCATTCGTTGACCTCGTATAATAAGAATAAGAGGAGCACAAAAAACATTTAAATTGTTACTATTATAATTCTGCGGTACATTTTGAGTTTGATGGTATCGAAATTAATACAATAATTTTATTTTTTAGCGTTAAAAACTAAAAAAAAACATTATGCCTGTCACTGAAGGAAGTGCAGTGGTTCATCTGGTTCATCACACGGGGGTGATGCTGCGTGTGGCTGCGTGTTAAACACGGTGTGCCCTCTCCCATGTATTACAAAGGGGTACTTATAGATGATGGCGGGGGGAATGAATTTATATCAGCGACATCTAGGGGACGTAGCAGGAACTAGATTTCATGAAAACTACCCCTCCCCCCTCCACTACAGATCCAGTACTAAAGAGCGCGAAAAAGGAAAAATTCGGATTTTATTATATTTGACGTTACTTTACATGGCTTAAATCAGCTTTGAAGGGAACTGGAGTTTTATCTTTATCAACACTCAAATGCGGATTTAAAGCTGAAGAGCGAAAATCCTTTTTAATGCAAACTTTCTTACCGCGTTTTGCAGTATAATACGCAATGAATTTTTATAAACAAAACGAGAAACCAAGCCTTTATGAGTTTTATTTTAGATTCAAAACAAAAGTTATTGGTGACTTACCCGATTTGCAGCTACAACTATTTTCATTTGGAGGGCAAACAGTACAGCACTGCTAATTGTTGGCACATTAGTCTAGGTATTAGAACTTTAAAGATCGAAGTTCACTAAAATCACTTGAAATCGCAATCAATTTTAATCAATCACAACATGCAGACAAGTGACAACATGTTTACCGCGCATGACGTTCATTTCCATGACACACTAGCGGCGACTAGGGGACGTAGCAATCACTATTTTTCTTTCGCCACTTGGCCTGTGGGAGTGGGCACACCGCGGTGTTAAAAATTGAAAACAAATATTCCCAATGTGCCCGCTTATGAAGCGAAACGTGCGCCATATGTGAGACCTGGGGCAACTAAAATCGCATGTAGCCGTGTGAGCGGGATATTCAAATTTGAAATATTGTACTTATTAATTTTATCAATAATTTATGGAACCGTTTATTAATATTATTACGTACAACAATTAAAGTACACAACAACATTAAAAAATGGCCTCCCCTCGGACTGGTACCTTGACGAAGTCCTTCTCTTGGCTATGCCAAAAAAGGACGGGTGGGGAGGCTTAACAGACGGCCCTCGGGTCATGGAGGTTGTAGTGTCCGGATGAATCGGTAAACAAATGCAGGGGGCTCTATAGACGGGCATCTTCCCATTGTGTGAAGGGTGCCCCATAAACGGGTCCATCCCAAGTTGAAAGCGGGGGACGCTATGAACGCGTCCATCCCCATGCATGAAGAAGGATGTATGCCCCAGGCAGCGGCGCTGAGAATGAGTCTGCGAGTGTCTGTGAGAAATGAGTGAACCGTTAAAAAAGAGGAGGTTGTGTCTGCCCTGTCCTTGGCATTGGGTTGTGTGCCGCATTCGCGAGCACGTGGAAGTCGCCCGCTGCTTCAGGTGCCTTGGGTACGGCCACGGGTCCCGGGGCTGCAGCAACCCCGACAGGAAAAACGCCAGTTGGAGATGCGGCGCCACGGGACACTTAGCCCGGAGTTGTAGGGCGCCACCAAGGTGCCTGACATGCGTAGACAGGGGAGACAAAGATGTCACCCATGTGTCAGGAAGCGTCTCCTGCCCGGTCTTCCGGGAAGAGCTTCGGAGGTTGAGAGGCAGGAATTGAAGTTCCTGCAGCTCAACCTTGGAAGGGGGAAGGATGCCCAGGACCTCCTGATGCAGACTGCCAGGAAGAGGGGGCCCGATGTGCTGCTCATTAGTGAGCAGTACAAGTGGTCCGAAAACTCTGCTTGGTATCAGGATGCATCAAGGAGGGCCGGCATCCTTGTTTGTAACCCTGATTTGGGCGTCGGGGACTTCCTGGAGACCGACGCTGGGTTCGTTTGGGTGGAGGTGGCGGGTGTGCGCGTGTACAACTGCTACTTCTCGCCTGGCTCCTCCTCCTTGAGAAAAGCCTCCGTGAGGCCATTGGGCGTTCTCTCATAGGGGGTAGCTTCAACAGTAATTCGCCCGAGTGGGGTGAGGCCCGCCTAGATAGGAGGGGAATCTTGGTTGGCGAGATGGTCGCCAGGAACGACCTGATCGTCTTGAATCAGGGCGGGGAATTCACGTTCAGACGAGGAGCGGTGGGTTCATAAATGATCTCACGATCGCCGCATCTCGCCTCGCTTCAAGGATAAGCGACTGATCGGTCCTCGAGGTAATAACCTTGCGTGACCACCGGTGCATCGAATTTATTCTAGAACAACGGTGTCAAACGGTGGATAAGGGTAGGGACGGTGAAGGCAGGAGCCCCTCCTGGAACACGAGACGACTCAGCAGGTAAAGACTTCGCGAACACCTCGAAAAAACCAGGCTCATTGATGAGCTTGGTTGGGTCTGCCCTGCTGGGTCGTTTGAAACTACTGTGCGCTCGGCGAGGCAGAAGGTGGTCGCGGCTTGTGACTACTCGATGCCTCGCCGTAAGCGCAGGCAAGCCAAAGGTTCGATGTACTGGTGGAACGACCAGTTGGCAGCCCTACGTCGAGAATGCCTCGCAGCGCGGCGAAACTTCACCCGTTCAAAGGGGGATGCTATGCTGCACGAGGCATGGAAAGGGGCAAAAGCAGCTTTGAGGCGAGGCATAAAGAAAAGCCGACTTCAATGCTGGAAAGACTTGATCGGTGAGGTCGAGAAGAACTCTTCACTCTCGAAGAACTAAAGAGAGCGGGTGGAAGGCTTAAGGCAAATACAGCGCCGGGTATCGACGGGGTGCCGAATGAGATCCTCAAAGAGGTGATCGGGGCATACCCGGAGATCCTCATAGAAGCCTTTAACTCCTGTCTCCTGCTGGGACGAGCATCGTCGGCTTCGCGGATAACGCACTTGTCGTGTGCGCCGCTGACGACGTCAGAATCCTAGAGCTGAGGATCAATGAGAGTCTGTGGCGAGCAAAGCGCTGGTTGGATAGCAGAGGCCTTAAAATGGCCCCTGAAAAAACCGAGGCTTTGCTCGTTACGGACAGGAGATCCTTTCAATACCCGAGGATCGTTCTCGGAGAGTATGAGGTAGAGTGGAAAACAAGCATTAAGTATCTGGGGGTGCAGCTGGGTCGTAGGCTTAGCTTTGGCGAACACCTAAAGATCGCAGCTGCCAAAGCCATCCAATGTGGAGCGAACTTGGCCCGGCTTATGCCAAACATTGGTGGACCCAGGGAAGCGAAAAGAAGATTGGTGGCGAGCGTGGTCCAATCGAAGCTGCTTTATGCAGCTCCGGTCTGGACCAATGCCTTGCAAAACCATGCTATCCAGAAGAAGCTGTTCTCGGCGCAGAGACTTGTCGCGCTGAGAATAGTTTCAGCATATAGAACTATCTCGACGAGCGCTGTGTTGGTCCTGGCGAGCGTCCCGCCAATAGATTTATTGGCGGAGGAAAGGCAGGAGACCTTTCAGCTTCGTAAGGCGCTTACCTGCGCCGATCTGCAGGAAATCGCTCGCGCAAAGGAGGCCATCCGCAAGGATGGAAGGCGCAGACTCGTCGAGAAGTGGCAGATGAAATGGCATGGTGAGCAGACAGGGAGATGGACCTACGCCTGATCTCGGAGCTCGCCACCTGGCTGAATAGAAAGCACGGGGAAGTCGGCTTTTATTTGACGCAAGCGCTCTCGGGCCATGGCTGTTTCAACGCGTACCTGAGGCGCTTTAAGAAGAGAGACGAGGAGACGTGTTGCTACTGCGATTTCCCGGTGGATAACGCAGAGCACGCACTCTTCGTCTGCGCAAAATGGGGTGTGGCTAGGGAGGTCCTCGGTCAGGCGGTGGGTTCTGAGCTTACTCCTGACACGATAGTCCCTCTCATGCTCCAGTCTGAACGGTTCTGAACGCGCATCGAGTCATTCGTCACACTTGTGATGAAGACGAGGGAGCTTGATGGGCGTCGAGAGCGTAACAACGGGGAGGGCCAGTAGAAATCGCATCGGGGCCCGCACCCGCGGTCCTGCGTCTTGGACGGACTTGGCTGTCCGCGTCGTCCGGGAGAGGAATCGCTCTATTCCTCCCCTGACTGGCTTTTAATGCATTTATAGCATTTTCCACTGGTAGCACCAGTTCTTGCACTCGGTGCTAGAATTTTTTATTGTTTGTTATGCCGGAAGCCTGAAAAAAATCAAAAAAGTATTTGGAAAAAAAGTTCCAAAAAAATCCTAACACCGTTGCACTTTTTCAGTTTTTTTACACCACCTCCTTGAGACGGTGTAGAAGAACGGAAGAAGTGTAATAAAATGTAAAACTCTTTTTTTTCTCGTTAAATTTTTGGTACTTTCCAGGCTTTCAAAATAACCAAAAGTAAAAAATTATTTTTTCAAAAAGTTCTTGTACTGAGTGCAAGTGCTACCAGTGAGAAATGCTATTAGAGACATCATTTTTAAACTTATTTATCCATATAAATAACAATTCGCACTCACCTTATTATATTATTATTCCATTTTTTCAATTTGGTTATTAGAATTCTTTATAATTTGGCTTTGCCTTTGCTTCAGCCATAATATCAATGCTATAACACTAACTATTTCAAAATTTTTGCAAACTGAATATTTTTAAAGTCCCTAGAAAGGTCCCGAAATGGACCTGGGCTGGGAGTCAGATTTGTTAACGGAAGTTCCTATGTTAGTTTCACCCCCATGGTTCATCACTTTCCATGTCTTCACCGCCAGGATTGACTATTTGTTAGAGTGAGAAAAAATGGCCAACTTTAACGGAGAAGACGTTTTGCAAATTGTGTACAACTGCACTGCCTTCAATGACAGATATTATGTTTTGTTAGTTTATAACGCGAAAACGCTCCTCTTATTCATATTATTATGAGGTCAGCGAATGGTCAGCAAGCGGTTAGTGAACTGTCAGCGACTTCGCTGACCTTTCACCGAACTGGGTCCGCCAGTTATAGCTGGTACAAGGAAACGTATTGCTGTTACAGCTATATTATTAACCATCCTAACCACAAATATGTCTGATATAACCTAAAAAACCCTTGTGACAGCTACACATTTTTTCGGTACGGTATATAATAGTACACACCAACATTTTGCAATACATTTAATATATCACAAAATCCTAAAAGGTCTTTCTTATCGAAACTGCCATAAACTAGATTATAAATTAATCAAATCAATTAATTACAAATTTAAATCAATAAAAAAACCATAAGAAAATAACTTCAAAATTTTTTTTTCAAAAATCGTAGTTGAAAATAAAGTTAAATCGCTAATTTGAAAGTGTTTCATGTTTTAAATCACCTAATTACTACTAATACTATATTAATAAACAATCTGTCGTGTTCCTGACATTTTCTGTATTTTTTAAATTTTCGCGCCAATAGCCAATACGAGAGTACGCCGTCAACTTTCTAAGGCGGCCGCGTGCGCGCAAACATCTGCGCGTTGACACTTGTGATTCTTTTAGAAAATTATTATAATAGCGTTATTTTAAATTACCAATCATTGAAAGCGGACTACTAAATACCACCAAACGATTTCGAACCGATTGGTGCAAAAAAATTCGGAAAAGTCAAAATTTGAGGTATCCGTATATTTTTCAATTTTATCTACCAATCTTTTTTCTATCTACCTATCTACCAATCGTCGAAACTTGACTACAAAACACCACCAAACGATTTTGTTTTTAAAAAATTGGTATATGAGTGTTTTTTAAACGTTTTTTATGAGCTTTCCGATTAAAATAATGATTTTGTAATAAAAAAAAATATTTCATCCTCACTTTCCCATTTTAAACATATTTTTAACTTTTTTCAAAATGCGACCCCTTAAATTGTTTTCAAAATTTTTTAAATTAAAAGCTTCATTCTTTCCCTTCAAACTCATCGAAGGTAGAAAGTGAGGCAAAAATTGCTATTGAATTTATAAGAGGATTCTTGCGCTCGGCTGCCGCGCCGTGAGCCGCTATACAGAGTAAGTAAGCACTTCGTAGGTCTTATTATGTATTGTGTTACAGCCAGATCTACAGGATAGAGATATTACAGATAGAGAAGACAAGCCAGCCTGAAACCTGTCAGCTTGGGCGAGAGAGAGAGTGATATGGAGGGATAGGCTGTCTCTCTCTCTAACGCAGTACGTGTATACAAAGCAGTAAAAACCTCCCATTGTCTCTCTCTTTCGCTCTCACCGAGTTTCCAGACTGACGTTGCCACTTACAGAGCGGCCTATGGCTTGTCTCCTCTATCTGTAATATCTCTATGTCTACAGATCAATAGAAAGATTAATTTGGTATTACCGTGTATCGTTATAATCCCCACACAAGATAACAAATTGACTGACTAAAAGAGAAGGTGAATGAAGCCCTACAGTACCAACGCACTATCACATGCACTTTTCACACATAAGAATCACTACATGTACAATAGACGTCAGTTCAATCTAGTCCAGTTTAGTTCAGTGAAATCGACGCCACAATGTAACATCTACGAGAAGTCAGTCCAGTCTCATCAGATTTTTTACCGCAAGTTTAGTCCAGTCCTATTCTAATTCAGTAAAATTGGCGCCAGGACATAAGGTCTACGAGTTCAACGTCAGTAAAAGATGAAGGGGAATCGCGTTAGAGAATCCTCTAGAATAACCCCGGGATCAGAAATCCATCCCAACCGGCTGGACCACAAAGTTTACAGTCTAATTAAGACTGATCTCAACACTCACGGAGGGAGGACTCAAGTTACAATATTCAACCAACTGGACTCAATCATAATTAACTTACTTTCATCCAAGGGTAATTACAACTAACTTTTAATATTTTATATTATTACCATTTCCATGGTGCTTACTTATCATCTATTTTATGTCAATCAATATATTTAATATAATTAAACCATTCCTGTTCACTGACTTATGTGTCCATTAATATTTTAGTTTATTGTTTAAAATTATTTTAAATTTATTTATTTAAAGACTATTTAAAGTAAAGCCCGAACCAAATATTTTTCATTTGTTTCTAGTAGAAACATTCAAAACAAATAAAAAACACGTGACTCCGGAACTGAAAACTTCGAGATCTCGCAAAATTAAAAATAATTATATCATAATAATATTGGTGGACGCCATATACACGATGACTAGTTTATGAGTGTAATCCACTATTTTGGATTTAGAGAGTACTAAAATAAACTGTAATTGTATTTTGTATGTTTTTAAATGCTTTTGATTATGAAATATAATATCTTGGAACATCAGTATGCTGAAAATTCAACAGGTTTTTTAAATTAAAAATATTTTATGTGTGCCCAAGGCGCAGATTACTTTGATTCGTTCCTGCGTGAATAGATGTAGCTGGTGGAATAAGTCTTGCGATTCACGGTTTACTCAACTCTCGATTGAAGCGTAGAGTAGAATGAACGGAAAGCTCTACTATTTTTGTGATTTGATAAAATATTGGTTTTTTATAATTATACTACGAGTAATAATATATATATATTTAGAAACTTTTAATGCTCGCTTTCAAACTTCACCTTACACTTCTGAATTTTACTCAACTTTGATCAGGGTTCCAAAATTACGCGTAACTTGAGGCTTTCCATGTAAATTACGTAAATTACGTTATTTACGTCGAAAACTATAGTTTATTACATATTCAAGGTAGCGAAGGTAGCGAACCTTAAAAGAGTATGTATAATCTCTCTTGTAGTGTTTTTTATGCAATTAATTGTAGTTGAAATTTAAATCTGCATTCCTCTTAATTCGGCAAGTGTTGAAATTAAAATCAAAATATAAAATGAGCAAATCTGAAAGAGGAAAAAGAATGAAATGCGCCCATGGTCGGAATTGAATTTCAAGTGTTTAAAAGAAACTGATAAAATTGTGGCAAAATGTTTACAATGTGACAAAATTTTAAAAAACAGTGCTTACGATCGGCTTCTAGGTCACAGGTAAGTAAATAAAAATTTATTAATTTATTTGTTTATTACCTTTTGCTAATCACTGGAATATCAATAATTTTAATAGAAAACCTATAGAAGTTATAAATATTTACCGAACTACTGTAATATGTTATATTCAGGATACAGACTTTATAATGTATGTTAATGCTGTGATCACTTTGCTTTATACTTATACTAAATGATGACTTATACAAATGATCTGAAGAGGACCTTACGGAAAAAGATATTCCTTTTAAAAAACGAAAAGTAACGCTTATAAGCTTTTCAGTGGTCCTTTATTTACAGCAAAATAAAATAATATTGATAGCTTTAATAATAACGCTTTCGACTGCGCTGGGATTCGAGCCCAGGTATTTCGATTGCTGGTCGACTGCTAGACCTGTGCTCGAATCCCAGCGCAGTCGAAAGCGTCTTTTTTCCACAGGAAGATTACAAATTCTTTAAATTTGAATTTTATTTGCATTTATTTGCGATATAAGAGTTTGAAATTGTCTACGAGGACACCTGTTGGCAGCGTATCCTATCTGATACGTGACTAGTGATTCTCCAATAATGTAGGCTGTGGCAGAAATTTCAAACTCAACTAATTAATTTGAAACCATTTACAGCCGCAAGGCTGAGCCACTAGGCGATATAAGGAGATCTTCCTGTGGAGAAAGAGATGTCGGACGCCTGTGTAGCTCAGTGGTCAGAGCAGTCGACCGGCAATCGAAAGACCTGGGCTCGAATCCCAGCGCAGTCGAAAGCGTCATTTTTTCCACAGAAAGATTTTCAAAATTCTTTAAAATATTAAATTTATTTGCATTATTTGCGATATAAGAGTTTGAAATTGTCTACGAGGACACCTGTCGACAACGTATCCTATCTGACACGCGACTAGTGATCCTCCGATAATGTAGGCAGTGACAAAAATTTCAAACTCAACTAATTAATTTGAAACCATTTACAGCCGCAAGGCTGAGCCACTAGGCGATATAAGGAGATCTTCCTGTGGAGAAAGAGATGTCGGACGCCTGTGTAGCTCAGTGGTCAGAGCAGTCGACCGGCAATCGAAAGACCTGGGCTCGAATCCCAGCGCAGTCGAAAGCGTCATTTTTTCCACAGAAAGATTTTCAAAATTCTTTAAAATATTAAATTTATTTGCATTATTTGCGATATAAGAGTTTGAAATTGTCTACGAGGACACCTGTTGGCAGCGTATCCTATCTGATACGTGATTAGTGATTCTCCGATAATGTAGGCAGTGGCAGAAATTTCAGACTCAACTAATTAATTTGAAACCATTTACAGCCACAAGGCAGTGTCATTAGGCGATATAAGGAGATCTTCCTGTGGAGAAAGGATGTCGGACGCCTGTGTAGCTCAGTGGTCAGAGCAGTCGACCGGCAATCGAAAGACCTGGGCTCGAATCCCAGCGCAGTCGAAAGCGTCATTTTTTCCACAGAAAGATTTTCAAAATTCTTTAAAATATTAAATTTATTTGCATTATTTGCGATATAAGAGTTTGAAATTGTCTACGAGGACACCTGTCGACAACGTATCCTATCTGACACGCGACTAGTGATCCTCCAATAATGTAGGCTGTGGCAGAAATTTCAAACTCAACTAATTAATTTTAAATAAATTAATAATATTTAATAATTTCATATTCAATGATTCAAAATCAAATTTTATTTTATTTATAAGCTTAATTTTTTGACATGTCAGTACTTGAGTCTTGAGATTTAGAAAAATAGTTTTATAAAGTCTATATCATTCGATTTTTAACTCAAGAAAAAAATTTTTCATTGAAAAAAGGTACTAAAAAGACATAAACTAAATTTAATAGTTATATTATAATTTGTGCAGAATTAAGAACATTTTCTATTTCTTTTGTGAACCATCTTTACTATTAAATAATTTTAGCCACGGTAAATTCTTTTTAATTGACATGATATTGTAGTTTTATTTCATATAAGCATTAAGCACAAGACTTACTTTAGGGTTATTGTTTAACAACACTATTTCTTCTGAAGAACTCTTGCTTTTATTGAGCACGAGACTCATACTGACAGTGCAAGTGCTATCTTGCCTTTTGTCAATATGCATCTGCTCATCGGCGAGCCAATCATGTTCAATGGCAATGCATCTTGTCCCGGAAAACAGTAATTTTGGTGCATTGGACTACCACCCTTCCTTATGTTTAAATTATAATTTTGACATTTATTAACAAAATGATAAGATTCGCGAACGACACACAAACATTAGGTTAGTTTGCGCACCCGCCAAAACTTTAAGTCTAGCATAGACGTAAATTACATGTAGAAAACCACCTCGTAATATACATAGTAAATTACGTGTAGAAAACCATGTAAATTACGTTAGGCATTTTACCTTCGCAACCCTGACTGATTCATTTTTGAACATTTAATATATCACAAATAATAACAATGATACTAAATAACTTCTAACTTATCCTTATGTCCCAAATTTGATCGGAAGTTGAGTAAAATTACTTCAACTATTTTTCCTTGTGTAGTGTTACCCAGAAACAACGGCGTGGACGCAGTAAGTTCCGTTTCCTTTTGGGTCCTTTCTTGTCGTGAGTTCCCCTTAACTATCTAAAAGTTTTTGCTCAGCGACCCACAACAAGAGAAGATCTGATGGAAAGGATTCGGATAGCCCTAGATTCGTAGAGCTTGAGCAGCCATCTCTCGAGAAATTTTGCTAAAAACTGTGGATCTGAGAAAAATCGTCTTGACCTTCAAGTCACCTTGAAAATTGACCTGAAAGTCTTGATGATCAAGGTGAAGTACACCTTAACATTTCATCGACTTTTGTGAAGAATTTTGAACGTTTGTTTACCCCGAAAAACCAAGACAATTCAGAAAAAGGGCATCTGGTTGTTTCTCAGACATTTGACCTTAATTTTTTACCTTTCCAAGGTCACAAAAACTATTTTTCCACGGCTCATTTTTGACGTGAAATTTCTCGCTCTTTTCAAATTTGTAGTCAAAAATAGGTATTCTCATTTAAGAAAAGGGTCTTACCTCCATTTGACCTTAAAAATTGACCTCAAGGACAAAATGAGTGGTACAGTTAAATGCCCCCCTCCATCGTGCTCAACCTTTTTCTGAACTACTTTTTTGTAGATAAAGTATTTTAGAAGATATTTGGGATGATGGATTAAAATGGGTCACCGTGTATAATAAGACCTACAAAGTGCTTACTTACGCGGCGCGGCAGCCGAGCGCGAAAATCCTCTTATAAATCCGATAACAATTTTTGCCCCACTTTCTACCTTGAATGATTTTGAAGGGGAAGAATAAAGCTTTTTTTTTAAATTTTGAAAAAAACTTAAGGTGTCACATTTTTAAAAAAAAACTCAAAAATATGCTTAAAATGAAAAAATGAGCATGACATATTTCTTTTATTGCAAAATGATTATTTTTAACGGCGCGCGAGTTAAAACGCCGGAAATTTGAGCCCCTGTATGTTGACAACCAGTCGTACTAGAGCTGTATCCTTTGGGGGATTAAAAGAGGTCCACTATGACTACAATCCAGTGGAATCTTAAGAAGAATGAAGACAACAAATTTTTAGGCGAGTACACTTGGCAAATCTTGCCCCATATGTGAGATGTAAAAAAAGATGTAAAAAATGTATTTATAAATATTTTTTCATAGAACATAGATTTTCGTTTTAATTTCTAAAAATTGCCTTGAAAATAAGAATCATGTCTTTCAAGCAAGCTATACTATGTACGAAAAAAAAATTAAGGCAGTAAAATTATTTTGTGAGAAAGATCGGCAAAGTTGAATTCAATTAGTTTTTTATGTTATGCAGTTTTCATTTCAATTTTGAAAATGTCATACAAATTTTATAACTCCCCATTTTTCAATTTAATAATACGCACTGAGGCACAAAAATGTTAGCAATGAAATTTTTTCTACAGAAAAATGTTACAAATTTCTTCTGAATGCATTTGTGATAGAAAACTTAGTTCTATATTTATTAATTTTCTAAATACCTCAACTTTTGAAATGTCATTATCTGCCTACGAAAGTAGACACATTTCGATTATTATTATCAATTTTTCATCAAAGCATGAGTTCTAACTTAACTATGAGAGAATTTTATCGTTATTATGCATAAATCCAAGTTCATAAAAAGAATTATTTCAATATTTTTATAGGTTTTCCGTAAGCCTAAACATTAATTTTTGCCTTTCGCATTTTCGAAAAATTCTACTTTTTCTGGAAACACTCATAAAGAAGACTACAGGTGTACGCAGATGAAAAAACTTGTGCTACACAAAACCTTATTAGTGTTTTCAGATTTCGGTATTGTAAAGTTATATTTAAAATTTTCAGTTTTAATTTCATATAGATAATAAAATTATAAAATATATCTCCTATTTGAACTCAAGGAATTGATAGATTCTTTAAACACAAATTTTTAATTTTGAGTTTTTTCAGTTCTGGTGCATTCTTACCCTTCGCCATCCTGCTATTTTGGCTAGTGGCGTTTTGCCTTGGACTCGTTTATATGAAAGTACATTTCCGACTTGTCGTTTAGGCTTGAACATAAATTTAATCCAATATTTAATCTTTCAATTCATAAAAAATATAATATTATTTGTTTTCAACGCGCAGTTACGTGTTGAACATGGTACCACAAAAATATGAGAGTAAGTTTATGGATTATTTGAAAAAAAATTCTGTTTCATTTTTAATGATTGTAAGAAAATACAAAATCATGTCATAATTCTAAATTGGTTGTAGTGTTCAATTTTTGAAGAATCTGTAAATTATGCAGAAATTTATTTTTTAGGATTTGAGGGTGACAAGATCTTTATGCACGGCTACTCACAATCGAAATTGCTTGAAGTCCTCCTTCACTGGGTTTGTCGACTCGAACTGGGTATTCTTGTTTTGCTACTGCATTTATGGCCATGAGATTACCATGCCCTTCGTTAACGATATTTTCGTTGGTAACTGTCCAGATTTCGTATACATCATTTCCATTATTCTGACTGAAATGAAATGCCCCGGTCTGTAATCTTTTACAATAATTGTCACGCTCTATATAATATAAGCTGCTTAATATCAGATCAGTTTCTTCATTCTTTCCGGTCAGTCTATCTTGCAGGGTCGAAGTGAATTCTGGAAAACGAATTACAGTGAAGAAGAAACTGTTACGTTATAATTACGTAAATGCTTATTTTATTCGAAGGTTCCTCGTTTTAAGTCAGGAACAAATGTTCCTCGCTTAGGGATAAGGATAAGTCAATAAAAGATACAATGATTATGAGATTATACAAATTTCATTTATTTAAACAAGTTAATTAATTTTACAAACAAATTGAAACATTTGAAAAATATAGGCACAGGCTAGTTGAAAAAATATGAAGAGAAGAAAACAGGGAGAGAAGTTACGGTACCTTGTAGATTTGATCTAATTTGCAGATATTCCCTTCAATTGTTGAGTGAGACGGAGTGGTGATCCCCGCAGATATGAGTGGGTTGAAGCAAACGATCCCCACAGGTGTAACTGCGATGAAAAGACTGTCCTTACAGGTGTGAGAGAGAACAAGCGATTATTCCTCCTTTCACTCAGTCTAAGATCTTAGAAAGATTATCAAACTGGACACGATGAATTTAATGACTCCCAAACCTTAGGTTCGTAGATGGAAACCGGTCGAATTTTACAATCTCGCACAATGTTAACTCTCGGACTTTATTTTAATGAAGATGCTGCACTTTCTCTACTCGCGAGACCGACGTTAGATTATGAAGAAAACTGAATACATTGCTCCTGTGGTTGGCTTCTTTTATAGTATTCAATATTATACGACGGTCAGCGTTTTCTGTGACGTAGTCACTTTTTCCTAGAAGAGAGGGGCCTCATTACCTCTCCCTAATTCTGGTTCCTGTTTTATGATTATCTAATATATTTTTACCACACCTAGCCTGTGCGTAATATATGCATTTGTATGCGTCACGGAACGTGACGAAACGTTTACGATAAAGTCAAAATAGTATATTATGTGCCTAGCCGCGTAATGAAGGTTATTACGTAACGAGCGACAATGCTCGCAGGAGATCGAAGCCGAGGCGTGATCAGTCCTGCGAGCATTTTAAGCGAGTCTCATAATTACCCGAATTATGTGCATTGGCACATATTCTATTTTATGTGACTTCGGTGCGTATACGAGTTTTTATGCGTACACTCGAATTTAATCTAGTATTCGTCATGATTCTCATCCATTGCACTTGATATTTCGAGACTAGTTGAGGCCATTTTGATTTTCTCGATTTTGTGTAGTATTAGCGTATTGTAATAGAGCATACGCAGTTCAAATGTACAAGGCTTTGTCAGTACGGTGCTAACGATGTACGAAGAAGAAGAAGAATAAGAAGAAGATTACACTCCGCTGTATGGTTATAGGCACATGCGCAGTTCAATTTTTACATTGCTTTCCTCTGTATTGTAATAGAGAACATTACGCTACTCTCAACTGTAGCGTAAGGAGCGCCGGAGGCACATAAACATATTAAATATAAGTTTATTAAGTATAAAGTTATGTCAACTATTTAGAATAAGTTACACCCACCCAGCTTACGTACGAGAAACCAACCCCAATTCTACATCAAGGTGTTTGAAAGTTCACTAAAAATTGTATGTATGATATTAGATAAATGTTCCCCTCCGTAATGTTGCGGAGCTTAAACCCTGAAAAAAGTTTCTGTAATTGAAAAAAAATTTCTTCAAATCATTCAAATTTGTGCATTACTACCAGGGGTGTTAGTTGAAGTTTGCCGGTTTTTTCAATAAAGAAAACACTTAATTCTCAAGGGAATCTCAAAAAAGATTTATTCAAAGTATTGACCATTGGATTCTACACATTTTGCCCATCTTTCAGGCAAATCATGGATACCATTCCAAAAAAACTTTTTCTTTTTCAAGGCAAACCATTCGACGAGCCATTTTTCGACTTCTTCAAAATTGGCGAAGCGCTGCTCTGCTAGTGAGTGTCCCATCGATGCGAAAAGGTGATAGTCGGACGGGGCGAGGTCTGGAGAGTACGGCGGGTGCGATAATATTTCCCAATCCAATGCTTTTAATGTGTTCTTCACCACTTTAGCGGTATGAGACGGTGCGTTGCCATGTTGTAGGATAACTTTGCCATGTCTTCGGGCCCATTCCGGCCGTTTTTCGGTCAACGCATGATTTTAAATTGATAATTTGTTGCCGCTAGCGATCCATATTCACCGTCTCACCAGGTTTTAATAACTCGAAGTACACCACACCACACTGGTCCCACTAAACACAGAGCATTGTCTTACGGCCAAAACGATTTGGCCTTGGAGTCGATGGGCCGCCCTCACCAGGTGAAAGCCATGATTTTTTCCGCTTTGGGTTCTCGAAATAAATCCATTTTTCGTCCCCCGTGACAATTCGATGCAGAAAAGATTTCCTTTCGAACCGTTGAAGCAGCATTTCACAAATGGTTTTTCGATTTTCCATTTGTCTATCGTTCAGTTGGCGTGGTACCCATTTTCCATACTTTTAGATTTTTCCCATGGCTTTTAAACGTTGGCAAATTGCTCCTCGGGTCACATTCAGTGTTTGTGCAAATTGTTGTTGCGATTGGGTTGGGTCTTCATCCAATGACGCCTGCAATTCCTCGTCTTCGAACTTTTTCGCTGCACCAGGATGTTCATTGTCTGTTAAATCGAAATCTCCACTTTTAAATTGACGAAACCATATCTCACATGTTCTAATCACTGGAGCATGTTCACCATAAGTTTCTACCAGCAATCGATGAACTTCAACTGCTTTTTTCTTTTGATGAAATAAGAAAAGCAACGAATGCCGCAAATGCGATTTACTTGGAACGAAACTCGACATATTCACTGAGGTAAACAACTATGATTCTATTATTTTGGCAGAATGTATTTGTGTATTTTTGAAGGTTATTGTCCATAGAAAAATATGATATAGATGCCAAATCATAGAAATGTATACATATCTCTAGCGACATCTATGAGTGAAACCGGCAAATTTCAACTAACACCCCTGGTATATACGGTCAAAGAAAAGTATCTTTGATTGATTTTTTTCTTTGAGCTAAAGAAATGAACGTCTGGGTAGTCGCATAGTACATGCGTAATGTGATTGACAGAAATATTTTCTTTAATTGAAAGAAATAATTTTCTTCGTTTAAGATAATAAAATTAATAAATCATTTATTTCTTAAGTTTTTGCCAGTACAATATTTGAATGAAAAAATATTCTTTTAAATCAAATAGATAATGTTAAAAAAATAATTGCTTTTATTTAAAAACGACTAAAAACGTAATTTTTTAAAATCAACTAAATTTATATTTGTTTTGAAGGTATTTTTACTTCAAAATGAAGAAATGAAGTTAAAAAAAACAGTTTCTTCAATTTGAATAAAACTTTTTTCTGAGTGTAGTATATCTATTAGTGAATTGCCAAATATCTTGGGATTGAATTGAGGTTTGTTCCAAATAAACTTTCAGGCAAATTTAGAATCGGAGACTATTCTTAAGAACGTTCTCAAGAATAATATTCTCAGGATGAAAACAATTCATCGAGAACTTAGAAAAAAATAGATTTCGAAATATATATTTTGTTCTGTTGTAATCAAAACAATATACTAACTTTACTATAGGTCAAGCTTGATTCTAAGAAGCTACTTAGTGATGTTATGTTACCGTAATTTTTTGGTCACTGATCAATTTTGACCGTAGTTCGGTAATTTTGTAGTAATTGAGGTAATTCGCTATCAACCCTTCGGAACATGTATTTTTCTGCGAAAATTCTTCTTTTTCAATGTTTGTTTAGACGGGGAGAACTTTAGGCGAAAAAATGCATGAAATCGGAAGAGAAATTACCATACTTGACGGAAATGCCAAGACAAAGTATATTTACAGTAAATTGTGCCAAAAGTATGAGAAAAATACGCCAAGTAAAGATTACTTTAACGAAAATCAAATCTGATGAGTTTTAAACAAATTTTACCTTCAATGTAATCTGTTTTGCCATAAGAGCTGTTAGAAATTCCCATACAGGACGGGAAAGTGCACTGGTCGCTTTAGCAATATCATCATGCTGACATGTAATTTCCCCCATTCATTTTGAATAAAGAAAAAAAGAAATTCTTTGTATCATTCATGTCAGCTTTTTTATTAACATTTTATACCTGATAAATTTTCAATTACAGTGATTCACGGAAATGTAAACACGTGGTCATGTGGTTCACACACACCGTTTCACATGCTCACGCACACCATTCCCGCTATTAAAGCAAGAATGATGCCGAACGTAAAGCCGTTTTACCCATACGCGGCGTCAAAATGTTCCCAAGTGTAACGAAACTTTAAAACCTTTCACAGTAAATAAGAATACTTATTATTTTTACCATGCACTCGTCTAAAGGCGTGAGGGGGCATATCAATAGGATGCATATACGTCGCTGTACGCGTTCACTCATTTGGGCACGCTAGCTGATCAAATTAGACGCACAGAAAGTTGAGATATATTAAATTTAATGATCGTTGAAGACGTAACTTATTTAGCAAAATTCTCATGGAGCGAAATTTCGGATTTCATACAAAAAATTCTTGAATATTCGTTTTTTTGTGTATCTCTTGCCGTTTCATAAATATCTCAAAATTTATGGCATCAAAAAATTTTTAATTTTCAAAATCTTATTAGTGGATAAGTAAAATTAATCACTTAAATCAAATCTTGCAAAAGATTGATCATATTTTGATGTTAGGAAAATTCTTACGAATAAATCAAACAGATTCGTAGGTGATTGATATATTCAAGAATTTTTTGCATGAAATCCGAAATTTCGCTCCGTGAAAATATTGCTAAATAAGTTACGTGATTAATGATTATTGAATTTAATATATCTAAACTTTCTGTGCGTCTCATTAGATCAGCTAGCGTGCCCACATGAGTGATCGCGTACTGCGACGCATATGCAAGGCACTGTTATGCCCCTCACCAACCCTCACGGCTCACGCCTTTTGTCGAGTGCGCGGAAGATTGCTGCATTCTCGTTTGCACACTGACCCGCATGACATGCGGGCGTCTTGCCACGAACAATTGTTATCTGGGTGAAGAAAGGGCGCCAGAACCCACAGTGGAGGGAGAGGCCAAGGGATAAAGGTTTGGTCCTCTTCATGTAGCTCGCCTGCAGACCAGAGGCAGGTGACGATCTATCGCGTTTTTTGGAGTATATCTCTGTAACAATAGCAGATCGTTCAGTCGGAAAGATCAGCCCGGATAGGCAGACCACTTACACCAGCAACAGCAATGACCTCCCCCCACAGAAATATATGCGTTTCTCCTGGCCCGGATGACGATCCATTAATGGCACAACCGCTTAACGATTGGCCGCCCGTGTGTTAAGGCGCTAATCACACACGCTCCCTAGCTAGACGCGCGCTTCTATTGGGTGGCGGCATGAGAACGCTTGAAGTTCACGCAAAGATCTCCCATATTCTACAGACGAGTGAAAAAATGATTTTATGGTCGCGTATTATTTATTTATTCTTGAGATCGGAATTTCGGCTCAACATTCATACTGTTTCAATAATTCCTGAGGTTCATTAATGAGTTGAGAAATTCACAATTTTATTTAATTCATATTGATTCATTTAATTTTTAATTTATATTGATATTTGAATGCAACTTATGTTTTTTTTTAAAATTAATTACCATAGCATCTGAATATTTATTTATTCATGTTTAAATATTCTAGGCCAACATTATCAATAAATAAACTGCCTACATGCACAGAAATAAAAGAAGCAATAATCAATTAAGTAAAAAAAAAACGCAAAAGAGAAATGAACGTGGGACGCCCATCCAGTGAGACACGCACAAAGCTGTTTCACCCAGGTTGCTGGGTGAGTGGCAGCAACCGCAGGCTAGTGCGGCGCTCTCTGAGATTACGAACAAAAATGTCCGTGAAAACTAGACGGCCGTGTTCAAACCACATGCATTTCCGGTTTGGAAGTTAATGAGTAATTACGGAACTAGAACTCAACGAAACCTCGCGATCTTTCGTGCGAGTTTCGGGTGAATGTGTTTGTCCTTATTAGACGGTTATTTATGGGAATTTTGCTCCCTTTCTCTCGTAAATCAGCCAAGACTCGAGGCTGGGCCATCTCAATACTTTTCTGAGTATGTTTGTAAATTTTCAGGGCCATCTGATTTTTTTTCCATGATTTTCAAATTCAAAATCTGTTAGTCGTACAAAAAAATAATTCAATACAAAAGTGCGCAGAAAACATTAAGTTTTGAAAAAGTAAAAAAAAAATGCAGAATTGTTAATTTCCAATTGTTTATTCTAAAAAAATTTTTAATTCTTGCTCTTGAACGTGAAGGACATCATCGATTATCAAATTCTTTCTTTAAATACCGTTTAAAGTCTTCCTAACTTACCCTGAAAATATAAAAATCGTGTTTTTTGTTATATTGGAGTAAAACATTTTTGAAGTTTAAAACTCCCGACGCGTCATATCGAGCCTCTGACTGTAACGGTCGGATGCACCCAGAATAGTATTGAAAAGTGCTGAAAATGATACTTGGAGACATTCGTAGGTATGAAGGGTTTAATTGTTACTTCCTGTCATTATAAATTCTACACTGGGGTGTGCTTTCAAGGAGATTATACCCTTTGGAGTATGTAGTTGGTATGGAAACATAGGGTTTTCCCTCACCTAAGGAATTTTAGGTAAGAATTTCTTACAATTCGGAAATTCGGATTTTCTCTTTCTTGTGATTAGTTGAATAAGGACGAATCATGAAAGATTACGTTTTCGTTTTCGAACTGTAGAACAAATCTTTCCATCAGTCAGAGTTTTAATGTTGAAGACAGTGGGTCGTTCAGTTGTAATCGATACATTAGTGGAAGTGATCAATCTTATATACATTCAGTTTCTTAAATTGAACGAAATGCCTAATCAGCAGATTTGTTGAAATCCTTTCAAGTTGAGGAACGATGTGTGGATTAGAAAAGGTTTTGTAAATTTTGTCAAATAAAATTTTTCGGTCAACTGTAACTCTACAGAGTTGGGCTGTACAACATTTACCAAAACAATTTGATATCACCTTTAAATTGGCTCAAAAGGCTGAACAAATACAAATGAAATACGGATTTGGTTCATACCCACCGCCAAGAAAATCCGTAACGCTTTCCGAAACTGATTTTGCATTAGTAAACAAATTTTATCTGTCCGATGATATTAGTCATCTTATGCCTGGACAAAAATATTGCGTATCGGTAAAACAAGCTGATGGAAAGAGAGTGAAAATTCAAAAGCGGTTAATAAAGGGTTTCCCAATAGGGACATAACAATTTCGTATCTTTATATGAACGCACCCTTAAACTTTTTTAATGAACTGTCAATGTCAAAACGTTAATTTAAGTCAACATTTTCATCATGGCAAAGTTCACGAACCAGCAACGTTTGGAAATCATTAAAAATTACTACCGAAATTCTAAGTCGGTCGTCGCAACTTTAAGAGCGCTTCCTCCAATTTTCGGCCGTAATAATCGTCCCACCCGACGGGCTGTGCGTGCTATAGTGGATAAATTCGAGACCAAATTTACACTATTGGACGTTCCGATGCCAAAAAGACGTCGTATTGCTCGAAGCGAAGAAATAATCGCAGCCGTAAGTGCATCGATTTTAAATGAGCCAAATCAGTCGATTCCACGTCGTTCTCAAGAATTGGGCATCGCTCAAACGACACTGTGGCGTATTATGCGAAAAGATCTTGGCCTACATGCTTTCAAGATTAAATTGACTCAAGAACTAAAGCCACTTGATCATTTGAAACGCCGAAACTTCTCCAATTGGGCTCTGGCAAAGCTTGAAAAAATGAAGAATTTCATCGAAAAATCATCTTCGGCGATGAAGCTCATTTCTGGCTCAATGACTTTGTTAGTAAGCAAAATATGCGTTATTGGTCAGCAACGAACCCAAATGTGCTCCTTGAGACACCGTTGCATCCGCAAAAAGTGACTGATTGATGCGGTTTTCATGCCGGAGGTGTGATTGGGCCGTATTTTTTCGTGGATGAAAACGACCGTCATGTTACCGTCAATGGAGAGCGCTATCGTGCTATGTTGGAAGATTATTTGTGGCCAGAATTGGATGAACTTGACATCAACGATATGTGGTTTCAACAAGACGGTGCCACTAGCCACACAGCACGCGTCACAATCGATTTATTGAAAGGCAAATTCGGTAAACGTGTTATCTCGAGGAATGGTTCGGTTGAATGGCCGCCTCGTTCATGCGATCTAACGCCATTGGATTTCTTTTTATGGGGCCATATCAAGTCACTGGTCTATGCCAACAAGCCAGCAACTTTAGACGACCTCAAAGACAACATCCAACGCGAAATTGCCAACGTTCCGGTCGAAATGTGTGCCAGAGTGGTGGAAAATTGGGTCCAAAGAATCGACCACTGTAAACGGGCTCGTGGTGGTCATATGACCGATATCGAATTTCATTCATAAAATGTAATGCTTGCACTACACTCACAATAAATTTCAAAACATTTATATCCTCATATAAAACTAGGATTTACTAAATTTTCTTTACTGTGTCTCAAAGAATGCATTTTGGCTGATGGCAATGGAACCCACACCGTATGTGCTTGTTAAATTCTTCAAAATTTCAAATTATTGTCAAATAATTTAAAATATGTTTGGGACAAACTTTCATTTAGAACTTACGAAGATGTATTAAATGATATGATAAGTGAAAGTTTCACTTCTAATTGTCAGCTTCGAAAATGCAATCTTTGTCCAGGCTTTCAAGACATTGGTACTGAATTAGAAGAAGTATATGAACAAAATAATATTACTAACATAACTCACTTACAATGAACTCATACTGATCGTTCTGCCTTAGAAACGCTCACGAAAGACACAGAAACGTTCATCAAGACGCTGAGAAATGAAGCATTCATTCTTCAAACGCACAACTTCATTGCCAAAAGTCAAAGTGAATTTTTAAAAGCTCTTAAACTTAAAATAAAGGAAGGAGAATTTGTAATAATAGGTGATTTTTCAGAATTGCAAGATATGAGATAAGTTTTTCAATTCTGTGATAATCCTTATTTTAATTATCTCCGTTTTACAGAAATTTTGAATTATTCTTTGAATTTATGGCACTGAAGAGGGCCGCCATATGTGGCCGAAACGTTTGCCTTGCTTTCTTTTTTAGTATTTTTATGTCTAATAGTGAAAATTTTAATCGAAGAAAATAAAACGAATCTATCCCTATGCCAAAATAACGAGAAATGAAAAAAATTCTATGAATTTCGGGTCAATATAATAGCAGACATGTTATCAAACATGTCACTTTAAAACAATATATATAGGTCATTCCATGTAAGGTTTACAACTAAATTTTCAATATCGCCGAAAATTTTTTCTAGTATTCTCTCGATAAAAATAATCACCACGCGTTTTTTTATTTTGAAATTTTTTTTTTTTTTTACAGGATATGATTCTTTGAAATTTTTAATTTGTAAAATTTATAATTTTGAAAATGTTATAAACAAATTCAATTTTTTCAAAGTCGGGCTATATGGTTTTTCTATTTTTCTAAATAAAAATGTATATTATTGTGTAAGGAAGATTGTGTAAAATTTTTGGAATGGGCCGATATATAGTTTCTGAATTATTCGAATTTATACAAAACGTTGGCTATACCTTTGCAATCATTTACAAAACTCACGTTGACAAACAGAAAAAGGACTTGGAATCTGAGGAAAACCACCAACCCTACGGGCGCGCCTCACGAAGCGAGACAGATCTGGTCAGCGCTCTGTATCAATTGAGCGACAGAATGCAATAATCGGTCGAGCGCTCGAAAACTCGTAAAAACCATTGGACACGTTGAGACATCACGAGTAAAAACTGAAAGTCCTAAATATAGGAAAAATATAGTATTACAGAACTCTTAAAATCAAACCGAGGTTGTATTGAAATTTTTTTTGTAAAGTTCATACTTTTGACAATAAAAAATAAAATCAACAGATTTTTCACACTAGAAATATCATGCATTTCAATGCACAACTCGACGAAAATTGGTTGAATTATTAGTGAAATTAATACATATTGGTGTGAATCTACTCGTGATGCTTCAGCGATTCGTACACGATAATTAAAGTGGTGAAAACTTTATAATTTATTAATAATATTTCAATTGAAAATTAAAAACATGTTTTTCCCTCTCTCAAGAGGAAAAACTTTCGGACTGTTAGTGCTATGGACAACATTCAGCGACAAAGTTGTTCCTTAATAATTGAGGTGCCGGATCGTATAAGGGCACATAGCATTTTCTCGTGCGAAATCGCAGTCCCCTGAAGGCTTTTAATAAAATTTCCAAATTAAAATTTTTCAAGGTTTTATCTCGATGTAAAATTTGATTCCGCATCTTTTTCTCCTTAGAAAAAAAGTTGTAGCTTTTTTAGTTTTCAAGTTAACTAACGAAAACAGTCTTTTTTTAAATAGTCAATTTTGATTCATTTTTCACTTCAACTCGTGCTCACTTCATCAATTTTTGGAATTTTTCAATGAAATTTCCAAGAATTGTGCTTTAGGGAGTTCTTCAACTGATAAAGCAAGTCGATTTTTAAAAAATTACTTTACAAAATTTTATTAATTTTTTTTCTGACGTTCGCAGCAAATCAGACTTTAATATCGTCCAGCCCTTCGTTTAGCGAGGGAATTTTGAGCAGGCAAGTACTTCTCGTGACAAAAATGTAAAGGAAGGTATGATACAGTTTTTGGAAAAGTTTAAGACCAGAATATTCAATAGTTCTGTAGCTATAATGAGTTTAGTTTATTACAGTGCCCAAGTTTTCGAGCGTATCAAAGGCTCCGTGTCGTACAGCCGCACGGCACGAATTGTCTCGCCAATGTATGGCTTATAAATATTTATTTAATAATATTTTTAGAGAAATTTCAACTAACATGTGCATTTTTTTGTTTACAATAGGAATATTCAAGGTCACTGACCAGCTAAACCAAAAAAAAATGTCAACATTATGTACATTTCAGTATTCTACAATTCAAATAACAACTGAAAGCTAAAAAATACATTAAAAATAGAAACAAAAACAGATTAATATTTGGTGAACTTTATTTTTCAAATTTTTATTGTATAGAATATTCAGCTTTTATCATATTTATGAACCATACATTGGCGAGACAATTCGTGCCGTGCGGCTGTAAGATCACGGAGCCTTTGATACGCTCGAAAACTCGGGCACTGTATTAAACTAAACTCATTATAGCTCCAGAACTATTGAATATTCTGGTCTTAAACTTTTCCAAAAACTGTATCATACCTTCCTTTACATTTTTGTCGCAAGAAGTACTTGCCTGCTCAAAATTCCATCGCTAAACGAAGGGCTGGAAGATATTAAAGTCTGATTTGCTGCGAACGTCAGAAAAAAATTTAATAAAATTTTGCAAAGCAATTTTTTAAAAATCGACTTTCTTTATCAGTTGAAGAACTCCCTAAAGCACAATTCCTGAAAATTTCATTGAAAAATTCCAAAAATTGATGAAGTGAGCACGAGTTGAAGTGAAAAATGAATCAAAATTGACTATTTAAAAAAAGACTGTTTTCGTTAGTTAACTTGAAAACTAAAAAAGCTACAACTTTTTTTCTAAGGAGAAAAAGATGCGGAATCAAATTTTACATCGAGATATAACCTTGAAGAATTTTAATTTGGAAATGTTATTAAAAGCCTTCAGGGGACTGCTATTTCGCAAGAGAAAATGCTATGTGCCCTTATACGATCCGGCACCTCAATTAAGGCAACTTTTCACAGGTTTGAGAATCAATCAACGAAAAATTAAGCAGTTAAAAGGCGATGTAAAACTGTGAACGCTCCGCACGTGCATGACCGAATCGGCCACAGATTCAACAGTCTTATGTGCCATCGTCGATAAAATATTTTTCTTATTGGTGAACAATGACAAATAATCTTGAAAAAATAATATTTATATTGGATATATAACTTAATTCGTGCGGTTTTTTTACAATATTTGAACGTTTATTTAGGAAAAACATGTACAATAGTATTATTCAAAGTATTGCCCATATGAAGCTATGAGTTTTTCCCATCTTTCTGGCAATTTGTGGATTCCATCCCAAAACAACTGCGCCGGCTTGGCGGCCAAGAATGAATCAAGCCAATTTTTGATACCCTGTTCTGATGTGAACCGTATTCCAGTGAGGGCGTTCTGCATCGACCGGACAAAATGGTAGTCAGAAGGGGCAAGGTCTGGGCCATAAGGCGGGTGAGGTAAAACTTCTCATCCACTGTTTTGCAAATAGTTCTTAACCGGAATAGCAACATGCGGCCAAGCGTTGTCATGATGGAAAATTATTGCCTCGTGTCTGGTCGCATATTTCGGGCGTTTTTCGGCTATTGCTCTCTTCAAACGGATTAATTGTGTTCGGTAGCGCTCTCCATTGATGGTTTCACCCGGTTTTAGCAGCTCATAATACAGCACACCCTTCTGATCCCACCAAATACAGAGCATTACCTTCGTACCATAGATATTCGGCTTTGCCGTTGATTTGGCTGGTTGGCCGGGGTTCACATATGATTTTTTGCGCTTGAGATTGTCGTAATGGATCCATTTTTCATCACCAGTAACAATCCGATGCAAAAATGACTTCTTTTTGAGGCGTTCGAGCAGCATTTCTGACATGCAAAACCGCCTTTCAACGTCTCTCGGCTTGAGTTCATGTGGAACTTAATTTCCTTGCTTTTGAATGTATCCGGCTGCTTTTAAACGTTTTGAAATGGCTGTTTCAGTGACTCCCAAAGATTCTGCGAGCTCTTCTTGTGTTTGGCAACAATCTTCATCGAGTAATGCTTCCAGTTCTTGATCTTCAAACTTTTTTGGCTGCCCAGGACGTTCTTCGTCTTCCATGCCAAAATCACCACTTTTAAATCGTGCAAACCACTTTTGGCACGTTCGCTCAGCTAGATCATGTTCACCATAAAATTCTACCAAAATACGATGACTTTCGGCAGCAGTTTTCTTCATCTTAAAGTAATGAAGAACTCCCCACAAAAACACTTTTTCGGGCACAAAGTTCGACATATACTTAAAAAGACGCACAATGACAGTAGCTTTTCAACGCATGTTCGGAATATTGGAACCATGGAGAATAGACATAAGGAGACCAAACTGTAATGCATGTACTTCACAGGAAACGAGCACATTTCTCTCCGAAGTAAGTAGTACGGAATCTTCCCGAGAGAGTCGCACGTGCGAGTACGGGCTGAAATGGCCGCCACCGTGTCTGCAGTATCCCGGTTTATTTATATTCATGGAGAAAGGTGCAAAAAAATATTTTAGTAACGTATACCGTCATATTTATCGTTTGTGAAAGAAAAGGGAGTTGAAAAGTGCAACTTTAATGATTGAAGTGCAATATGAGACAGGTAATAACTCTATTTTATGATATGTATGAACATATCCTAATGTCATGTTTAAATGCTTTAAATGTATAAAAGGCAAATCGTGCAAGTCATTAATACAAAAATATAAGTAATATTCCTGAAAATATATTATGATATTGTGATGTAACACTTATTTGCAGACGTGTAAACAGAAAAAAGTATTGCATCGAAGATGCGCAGGTTGCAATTATACTCGATATAGTGGCACTAAGGAAAATGCTCGGCCTAGAAAATTGTTTAAAGTACCGAAGGCAGGGAATGAAAGAATTGAAGTAAAGATTAATGAAAATGAATTAGACTGAATTACAAAATTGAAAAATTTGCATTAGAAAGCAATCCTCAACATCTCATCAAATTGCATTGTAATGCTTTTGTTTTACAATTATTTGTAATGTGTTATTGCAGGATATGAATTTAAGGAAGAAATGGGAAGATGCCATGTCAAAACCTTTACAAGAATGTGATTGTCTTTGCGAAACACATTTCAATGAAGAAGATATCGAATTGTATTTTGAAACTAAAATGCCAGATGGAACAATTAGTCGCATACTTAAAGAAAGGATAAGTTTAAAACAAAACGCTATTCCGAAAAAGGTATGATGACTTGTAGGTTATTATTTTTTTAATTCTAACCAACTGAAATATATTATAGAATAGACATTACGAGAAGCAGAGCATCGCTCTGAAAGATCCCGCGAATAATGTCTTTATATCACGCGTATTAAATGCTGTTGACGAAAATTCCATGGTAATTGCGGATCCAGTGGAGGAGAATGATGTGCAAGGTTTCTTTGTAAAGGTACAAAATGACTTCTTTCAGTTTGATAATTCAGTCTACTTTAATTACTTTAAGGAAACTGAAATACAAAATATTTGGCACTTTTTTAGGATGCTACGGTCGCTTCTCTCAACGTTGGCAATGAAAATCCGTATTCAGTACGGGAAATTGACTTGCAGGATTTTGTCTCTTCAGAGTCGAAAACTTCTACTCAACATGAATCTCGTTGTTCTGAACGAATGTTTGGCAATGCAACACATGTAAGTAAACGATTTTTTTTTCATTTTGACTTTCCTTTAATACGAATAATTTACAACTTTTCTGACTGCAGAAACACGAGAAGGCTTATGAGTATAATTTTAAAAAGTTACAACACGATGCTGAGAAGATGCTACGTAACGATTGGTCAGTTGTTGTATTCCCATGCAACCGAAACAGAATAATAATTGGCCAGTGGGATAAATTGGGGTCCAGTTCAAAGAAACTGATTGTTGATATGGATATGTCTACTAAGGTGGACAAAATAGTTACCAGATGCAATTAATTGCAATGATTTTTTTTATGTAAAATAAATGAATTATCAGGTTTGATGGCTAATCAAGTCTTTCTTCGGCCATCATCTATTTCCGTTTTTATCTAGATTTATGTGAACGAAGCACAAGTATTCCTGCCAGGAATAAGAGAAATAAATTCTTTCGAAGATGTGACCCATAATTTAAAAGTTTTAAATGCCATAAAGCCATGCCCTGGAGTGAAGAAAAATACAAGGTAGAATACACAAATAATGAATTATTTGTGTAGATCATATTGCTATTTGCGTAAATGTAACTCTCAATTGTGTACATTAATATAGGTCAGAGGCTTGTGTACGATACTTGGGAGCGAACACAAGAAGCGAATTCTGCGTACCATGTCGCCTACTACGACGCAAAACAATACGCAAAGAAGCATGGAGGAAAAAACGAGGCAAGGTACCGAAGAAAAAGAAACAAAACATATTACAGTCATTGAATGACAAAATGAAGCGCTTGAAAGCAAAAGTATGTATTGCCTTAATATTTCTGTCTTTACAATCGCAATTTTCCATATTTTCATGCCTTTCACGTAATGAGGTTATTTCTTTGTAATACAGGTTATCAAATTCAGAGAATGCATAATTCATTTAAAAAATAAGTGTTCTAGAATGAAGGAGGATATTCTTGAGAAAAATATTGCTTCATTGCCATCAGAACAACAGCAGGCGGTTCGTACATGTTTTGAAGCAGCAAAAGTAAAGAATCCGCGAGGGAAACGGTATGACACACGCTGGATTTACGAATGCATTCTCATGAGAATTAAGAGTAAAAGTTTGTACGAACACATTCTTGAGAGAAAGATATTAGTTGTTCCGACCTTACAAACCTTGAATTTATACATTAAAAAAATGCATTCTTCGTACGGCTTTGATTTAAATGTCTTTGAATGTCTGAAAGAGAAGTGTTCAAATATGAGTGAACTTGAAAGAAGAGGTAATAATTATTTCTGTTTACAACGAGATACTTATTTTTACGTTTTTTAATGTACATTTTTAAACCAAGACTAAAGGCAATTATTTTACTTTTATAAAAGTCTACATTAGTTTTTGCTACTTTTTCTAAATACAGAGATTTTTACTATCTTTTAAAACTCATTAAGTACTGCGAGGCTTGGAATCAAAGAAAAGAATTAAGCTTTATTCGTCTTACTTTTCTTTTCTAGGAGTTCTTCTACTAGACGAGATGCAGCTAACTCCTTCAGTATCGTTTGACCGAAAGAGTTTTCGTTTTAACGGATTTACTGATCTTGGTGCACACACTCCAGTGCATCAAAGTAGGGAATTGGGAGATCATGCGTTAGTCTTCATGTTTCAGCCGTTTGCTGGAAAATGGGTTCAGACTCTTGGATGCTTCTTAAGCAAAGGCTGTGCGACGGGAAAAATTTTGTGTCACCTAGTCATAGAATGTGTAAATTTACTGCATGCTGCCGGATTGTACGTAGACGCTATCATCAGTGATGGTGCTCAATGGAACAGGGGAATGTGGACTCAGTTTGGAATACATGAAAACAACGTATCTTGTCAACACCCCTGTGATGAGAAAGAACAACTGTGGTTCTTATCGGATTTTCCCCACTTAATCAAAAATCTCAGGAACTTTATCGTATCCAAAGAGGAAACCTGGGTAAATTTTGTTTGTCTTCTAACTACGTGTAATCACTGTTTATCTTATTAAGAGTACATTAAAATATATTACTTCATTACAGACTCCTGATGGAATAATTCGAAAAAGGCATTGGAGAGCTGTTCTGGAAGTAGAGAACAAAAATTTCTACAACATGAAAGTGGCTTATAAGTTAACCCCTGACCATGTAGATCCAAAGTATTTTCAAAAAATGAATGTTCCGATGGCATTTTACGTATGTACTTTTACACTTTTTACCATTCCTGCAAATACTATTGAATATATTTCACTTTTTAAAACATCAAAAATGTCCAGTTCTTTTCAGAACCCGTACATAGAGCCATGGAACTCTACAGTAATATTAGCAACGAATTAAGAGATTCGTTAGGCACGAGGACTTTCATGGAAAGAATAAGAAAGTTGATAACGGCTATGATGTCTCGTACACCCGAAAATTCACTGAGAGAAAACTCAGATGGGTATAAAGTTAGTACCAAAATATTGAATACTTCTTACGGAAATCGAAATTTCAAATTTAACTGAATCACTTGAAAGAAAGATTTATTCGGATTTATATTTCTTTTTTGTATAGGCCATATTTGACTTTTTACAGTATCTTGGAGAATGGGAAGGAGGAGCTAAAAGAGATGGAATCCCTTTTTTAAGTCATAGCACGTGCCTAGGACTAAAAGTTACATTAAACGCGACCTTACAGCTGTTTGCTTTTCTAAAGGAGAAATGTAACTTATCATACCTGATGACAAGTCGATTAAATCAGGATGCTTTAGAGGTATGGAAATTTACAAAAATATAGAAATGCTTGTGGCAGTTGACAGTATTTCTATAGGAAAAAAAAACATGTTTATCCAATTTTTAAATTTAAATTGATTTTCATTGGACTTTTAGCGATTTTTTGGCTTAGTGAGGCAAGTTTGCGGCTCCAATGACCATCCCGACTCTCGGATGTTTGCACAAATTTATCGCCTTCTAAGTGTTTACTCTCTTATCAAACCTAGAAGAGGAAGCAATGTTGAAGGCGTTGACATCTTGAATACCATGCTGAATTTTCGTGATCTACAGACAGAGAAAAATCAGGAAAATGTGTGTGAAATTTTAGACACAATTATATCCGATGATGACCCAGTTGTAGAACACATTCCAACATTTTTGGAGAAAATTAAACATCATGACCACCGATTGTGCAAATCACCGGACTTTGTACAAGGGTTCGTTGCCGGTTACGTCGCTTTCCGAGCTAAAACATTAACAAAGTGTATAGACTGCATCGCAAATGTGCAAAACCAAAGAAAAGTAGGAGACGACGAACGACATAAATTGATTGATGCTTGCAATCGTCGACGACTGCAATATCCATCGGATGATTTATATAAATTGACCGATAATCTCGAAAATGTTATTTTACATATTTTGGCTGGCGGTCAATTGAATCGTGACACGTTTCTTCACATCTTGGATAGTCTCGATGATTGTGAAATTCCAAAAGTGGGATGTTCTGAGCATAGTTATAAGTTCACTAAGTCAATCATTAGCTTTTATTTAATAACGCGGTCACACTTCATCACAAAGCGATATAACCTTATAAACGATGCTTGTCGAAAAAAATCAAAAAAATGCAGAAAAGACGGAAAGCTTTGAACTGCAACGTATTTTGAATGTTTCGTATTCAAGTTGTTTATGTTTCACAATTGTATTGGTTTACATTCTAAAGTGAAAGAAAGACACTGAGTTGTAAATATGCATGTTTAATATTTCATATTTACATTCTTTATCTTTTGAATGTCTATAATGTCTATAAGAAAATGGAAAGTTTTAATAAAAATCTTTTTTTTTTAAAAGAAAAAAAGAATACAACTATTTTCATCACAACTGTTACCTTTATTTTCACACTAACATCTTCATTTTAATACATTTTTTTTGCGTCTCACAGTGTCATTCACAATAAACACGCTATACATAATGGAAACTGAATTACTAGTAATACGTATCTAAGGTGTAAAAAATTAACATGACAGAGTGGCATAAAAAGAATTTATAACAATAAATTAATCATAAAACTTATAATTGCGGGGCACAACGTTATAATTGTGCTATAATTTGGCCATAAAGTTTTTATCGTTTTGTGTTCACACTTTTTATTTGAATAAAACTTTCGAAATCAACGTAACTTTCCTGATGAACTTAAAGGCTTTAAAATTCTATGTGAGATGAGCTTCAGTTAAAATGCTTTATTGTATACATGATATTCATGATGTAAAAGAATAAAAGTTTTCTGAATAATCAGAACTATAGAAATTAAGAAATAAAAATAAATACATGTGTATAAAAAATAAGAAGTAAAAATATACATAAAAAATTTATAATTATGCCACGTCAATATATAAAAGAAGAACAAAAATAAAAAATTTCATTACACATATTTACAATTCATATTCAAAATCCGCACTGTTTATAAACTTATGTGCCACAATTTTCTGTATTCCATATATTGTAACAAATTGAGAACTCATTCCCTCTTAATAACGGAATACGCTCAAGTATTTTTTAATTTTACAAACCATAACTTTATAACTTTAGCATATGAAATACAGAAAATTACTATGGCACACATTTCAAATTGGCACATTCAAATTCATACTACATACAGGGTGGGCCATATAAAATTTTAAATTTAAAAAGTCAATAAAAAAAAACGGCTTGATATTTTTTAAAGGTCTAACATTTATTTGAAAGGTTGTTTTATGAAATTTATTTGTGGAAAACAATTTCGGACAAATGACCACCACGGCTGAGTTTACAGTAGCTTATCCGATCCACCCAATTTTGGAGTACTTTCTCGATGGTTTCAGGCCTTATGGCATCAACAGCAGCTTGAATCTCGTACTTTAGATCTTGAATTGTTTCTGGATGGTTGGCAAGACTTGGACAATACTTGGTTCCAGCAGGACGGCGCTACGTGCCATACAGCAAACGCTACACTCAATCTTTTACGCCCTATCTTCGAAAATCGCATAATCAGCAAAAGAGGTGATGTGAATTGGCCTCCCAGAAGCTGCGATTTAACTCCGTTGGACTATTTTCTGTGGGGAGCTGTTAAAGATAAATGTTACGCCAACCATCCAGAAACAATTCAAGATCTAAAGTACGAGATTCAAGCTGCTGTTGCTGCCATAAGGCCTGAAACCATCGAGAAAGTACTCCAAAATTGGGTGGATCGGATAAGCTACTGTATACTCAGCCGTGGTGGTCATTTGTCCGAAATTGTTTTCCACAAATAAATGTCATAAAACAACCTTTCAAATAAATGTTAGACCTTTGAAAAATATTAAGCCGTTTTTTTTTATTGACTTTTTAAATTTAAAATTTTATATGGCCCACCCTGTACAATTTAAATTCACTTACGTAATTAACAAGTCATCTTATTTGTAAGGTATAGAATCATGTTGATATCCTCAATGCTTTTCGGCTTTTCGACTTTCATCCAAGGACACACTTTCTTTTTCAGATACACTTCTACATTTAAATAGTTTCTAATTATTATTTTCCGCTTAGTATTGCCATTTTCTGTGTTCTGAAAAGCAATGTAAGGAAAATTATCCATTCTAAGAATTCCCCATTCACGATTTGACGGTAAACATCATACCAAATGTTGGTTCTGATTCAGGTAATTGAAGTCGAACTTTATCGTTTTGGCCACAGCTACTGCAAATAATAAAACAGTAAATTAATTCTTTTCTACACAAAAACTCATTTCTTCACTATTCTTTTCCTCTTACACATACAAAATAATGCAAAAAGAGAAAATGAACGTAACGCATACTTGATATTATTATGTACAATTTCATTTACATTTTCTTCTAATTTTCCCGCTCCCTCGTGTCTCAAAACACTTTCATTCATCAAACAAATAAAGCTAAATTAGACACTTGAAAATTGCTACTGAATGACTTACCTTCCTTACGCCTTCATACACGACTTCACGTAACCATTCTTGAACCTCCTTTTTATCAGCAAAATTTTCACATCTTTTTTAGTAGCAAAATTTTTACGCCCAAATTTTCAATCGCATGTTAATTATTTATTTTCATTTTCAGTTACGTACATGGTTATGTAGCTCGCGTTGACGTGTTGACACGGCGGCGGCCATTTCAGCCCGTACTCGCACGTGCGACTCTCTCGGGAAGATTCCGTACTGCGTACTTCGGAGGAAAATGTGCTTATTTTTGGTTACACTACTTTGATCTCCTTATTTCTATTTTCCATGATTGGAACGATGGAATAATAATCACGTTACGCCATCTCTTAGCAACCCGCACGAATTAAGTTATAGATCCAATATTTCAGACTCAATTTACATTAGGTTAGATACATATTTTGTATACGTTTTTAATATTTACAGTAAAACGACTAAAGAACTTTATATACCTATATACGTAAATTTTTATATCATTTTCTATTCCCGTTTTTTAAACACAATAGGGCTTTAATTTCAGACGTATATTCTGACGAAATTTTTTTTTTCTTCATGCTCAAAAGCACAAAAACTGACCCGAAATTCATTGATTTTGAGTTAGACGGTAAATTCTCGCTCTAAACTAAAAACTTCTGACATTTTTCACATGCCCCATCTGAAAGGTGATAACAGAAGCTACTTTTGTTAGTAGCTGCTTCTGTCAGTAGCTTCTGTTATCACCTTTCGGGTGGGACATGTGAAAAATGCCAGAAGTTTTTAGTTTTAGGCGAGAATTTACCGTCTAACTTAAAGTCAACGTATTTCGGGTCAGTTTTTGCCCGTTTTGACTGTCTTCCGACGAGTGAATTTTTAAAAAAATTTATTTTTGAGAAGCTTTTGTTATCACCTTTCGGGTGGGGCATGTAAAAAATGTAAGAAGTTTTTATTTTTGAGAGAAAATTCACCGTCTAACTCAAAATCAATGAATTTCGGGTCAGTTTTTGTGTTTTTGAGCAAGATATTGCATTTAAAAATGTAGGACGGATTTGACACCTATTGTTATCAAAGTTTAGGCATATTAAGTTGATGATGAAAAAAAAAAATTTTATCATAATATACGTCTGAAACTTCAACCCCATTTTGTTAAAAAAACAGACAACGAAAATGATATGAAAATTTACATATATAGGTTTATCAAATTTTTTAGTCGTTTTACTGTAAATATTAAAAGCGTATACAAAATATGTATCTAACCTGATGTAAATTGATTCGGAAATATAAATATTATTTTTTCATGATTATTTGTCATTGTTCACCAATAAAAAGAATATTTTATCGACGATGGCACATAAGACTGTTGAATCTGAGTGCGATTACGTCATGCGCGTGCCAAGCATTTACAGTTTTACATCGCCTTTTAACTACTTAATTTTTTGTTAATTGATTCCCAAACCTGTGAAAAGTTGCCTCAATTATTAAGGAACAACTTTGTCGCTGAAAGTTTTCTATAGTATATAAATAATAAATTATAAATTTTTTACCACTTTAATTAGCGTGTAGGAATCGCTGAAGCATCACGAGTAGATTGACACAAATAACTATTAATTTCACTAATAATTCAACCAATTTTCGTCGAGTTGTGCATTGAAAAGCATGGTTTTTCTAGTGTGAAAAATCTGTTGATTTTATTTTTTATTGTCAAAAGTATGAACTTTACAATAGTATATTACGTGCCTAGACGCACAATGAGGGTTATTTCGCGACGAGCGACAATGGTCGCAGGAGATCGAAGCCGAGGCGCGATCAGTCTTGCTAGCATTGTCGCGAGTCTTGTAATTTCCCGAATTGTGTGCATTGGCATGTATTCTATTTTATGTGACTTCGGTGCGGATACGAGTTTTTATGCGTGCACTCGAATCTAATCTAGTATTGTTGTTGTTTATGGCGCTAGTCATTACACTTGATATTTCGCGACTCGTCCCAGCCATTTTAATTTTATCGATCTTGTGTAGTAGTAGCTTGTTGTAATAGAGCATGCGCAGTTCAAATGTACAAGGCTTTGTCAGTAGGGTGCTAACGCTGTACGAAGAAGAAGAAGAATAAGAAGAAGATTCTGCTCCGCTGTAAGACTATATGCGCATGCGCAGTTTAATTTTTATATTATATTCCTCTGTAACGGAACACGTAACATTCCGTTACTCTCAGCTGTAACGGAAAAACGAGTTTCCGCGCCGGAGGCACATAAAAAAAATTTCAATACAACCTCGGTTTGATTTTAAGAGTTCTATAATACTGTATTTTTTATTTATGCGATTTCGGACTTTCAGTTTTTACTCGTGACGTCACAACGTGTTCAATGGCTTTTAAGAAGTTTCGAGCGCTCGACCGATTATTGCATCCGACCGCTCAATCCGAATATTTCGGAAACTATATATCAGTGAATGAAAATTGTTCCTTTTTCCCAAATTCAAAATTTCAAAAAATCATATCTTGTAAAAAAATGATTTTTTTCGAAATAAAAAAAGGGTCAAATATTTTGCTCTAGAGAATACTAGAAAATAATTTCGTCGATATTAAAACTTCAGTTGTAAATGTGATATGAAATGACCCATATATTGTTTTTACGTAGATACATATATGATTTATTAACACAATATTGGCTGCCTACCTCTAGGTTTAAATATTTACTTTATTTTAAACTCCGTTTTCCACAAGTTCTGATTTCCGTGTTTGTTGCAACATATGTTTGAATAAAATCTAAAGTATTAAACACAGGCCTCTAAAATGTTTACTACTTATTCTTTGTTATATTATCAATATTTCCGGTTATTCAAAGTTAAAAATGCCCAAAAAACTCAAAACCTTTAGTTTAAAATTACATAAAGGTGATGGAATTTTTTTAAAAGCTCTAAAATCTTTCTGAATAAAGGTACTAAACGTAAAAAAAAATATATGAGAGGTGTATACTCAAAAAATAAAAATAAAGATATTAAAGGTGGGGGATCCTTTTAAGGCTCTATGGGCTCGATTTTCTGTATACATTTCTGTAATTTTCTAATAATTTACATGATTAAAATAATTTATTTCCTTCAAAATATCTCTACAAGGAAAAAGAATCGTAGACTTTGATTAAGCAAACGATATTGCATTTCAACGCCTATTTCGTATCTCACAATTTTTGGTTAAAAAATTGAACTTTTTATTTTCAATAGTGTTTTTTAAAATCAAAACACAAAATATACATCTCGTCAAAAGATGTCCTGCTGAGAATCTGTTAATCTTATTTTGTCAAATAAGTTTCCATCTGGTACAGGTTTCATGCATAGATTTCCACATACATTTCCATATGGATTTCGACGGGGACTTTTAGACGAATATTTTCAATAAGGTCATATTTTTCTCGGCCTATTTCATATTTGATTTAAAACGAATAATAATTACCTTTAGAATGTGCCAAAGATGAAAAGGCTAAAAGCGTCCAAACTTTTATAGCACTCAGGTTGCACATTATTAACGGCTTATTCTTTCAAAGATGTTTTAGCGACTTATGAAAACTGTTGTAGGCTTTGAATACAGTGAGGCGTACATGCATATACAAATATTAGACAACAGTTTCAGACTCGTACTATTCAATAATAATATTTTGCGCCACGTACACGTAGAGGTTGATAGCAAAAGTAAACTTTTACAATGACGGCCCAGATAAATATTTGCTTGATAACAAGATAGAGAAAAAATCACTGAAAAAATGATTGATTCACCGATTTGCATTTATTTGTTGAATGACATACTCTGAATTTAATGATCTTCATAAATATACTCTTGATTTACTGAGTGTCATGTTACAATATTAGTTCAAGATTTTAAAAACCAAAGCAGTTGGGTCTACTAGACTAATTTTTTCTGTTAGTTTTACAAACCGATGCAATATTGGCTGTTTTAAAAAATATTATTTTTTCTTCAAATTAATCAATTTGATAAATCCTCTAAATTTCCTACTTTCTAAAAATGTGCATACTTCATGCGAAATATTTTTATGCAAATGCCATTCATTATAGAAACTGTATTCTCGAACATAAAATACAAATTTTAAAATAAAAAATTGTAATTTCACTTTAAAATTCAATATAATTGTTAATTGAATTGCCAAGTGCAATAACTTACTCCATTCATGAAAATGCAATAAAGTACATATTGTCCAATCGTTTCAAATTTAGAAAAATTTCAAATTCAAAAAAACAATTTTTTGAATTCTTTCTGATAGATTTATACATTTCAATTCCACCATTTTGGATCCACCATACTGATTCTAACTTTGTATTCGTAATAAGAGAGTCAAAAATTTTTTCTATTAATATTTTTGATTATAACAGTAGCATTCAGAGTTAATAGCTTTTTTAATATCGGCTCCAAATTATTGCCTGAATTATAAATTTTGGTACAGCTAAAAATTGTTCAAATTAGAATAATTTTACATTAAAAAAATTCAATGGTTTGATTTTTAGCATTCAAAAAGGATTTTCCTTCAAGGGAATATTAGGCAGCTAACTTTAATTCGTAAAACATTGGTTATAAATATTGCTTTTGAAAATACGCTTTATTAGTAAAAATGAATCAAATTAAATAATAAAATTATAATGTGACGTTGCATTTGATAATAAATGAACACAAGTATCGAATTCAAACTTTTGCTTTGCAAAAATTTCTATTGCACAAGTAAATAGTTTTGTTTTATATTAATTAGCAATGCAATATTTAATCGTTCTGATAGTTTAGATTTGAAGAGTAAGATTTATTCTCGATGTAATGGTTTTGAAATATGTTTAGAGACACTTTTCGCAGCTTGGCCATGAGTTTAACTAAAACTTTCAATATTTCGATTTTGCTATGAAAACTTCTTTTGATTTTGAAACTCAATATTTTTTGACTCGTTTATCATAATAACTTCAAATTCGGTGAAACTCTCTAGAGTTTACATAAAATATTTCGAAACAAAGGAAATAAAAGTTTTTGATTGGACAGAGAATAATATTTTTTTTAGAAAATAACAATGTGACAAGCATGTACTTGGCCTTCAGCTGATTGAATATATTTAATCTAATCTTATAGAACAAAGCTTTAAACGTGTGCCCTATTATATTGTTTTTACTATTTTGTAAACTACGAATATCTATATTAAAGCACGATTCTTCATCTTCCTCGTCACTCCATCATTCTTATATGGAAATAAAATTATGAATCAACAAATTACAGCGCTGAGAGAACAGTTTTGATTGAATAAGAAAAAATTATTTGTTTAAAAGGTTTTTTTTATTCAAACAAGAGATTTATTTGCATGAACGAAAAAAAATTATTTGTTTGAAAGGCTATTTTTGATTCATATAAAAAATTTATTTGAATTAAAAACATTCGTTCAATTAAAACAAAATATCTTTGGACCAAATAAATATTTGCTTAAATGAAATTATTCTTTCTTCAAAATAAAGGAATTAATACATTGATATGTAGTCAAAGATATAATTTGTTTTATTTAAAGCAGAAATTTATTTAATTTGAACAACATTCAATTTGGTTCAAAGATTCTTAGTTTTAATCAAACAAATTTTATTTAAATTAAATAAATCATTTCTTCAAATCAAAGAAAGCCTTGAAAACAAATAATTTTCCTTGATTCAATCGAATCTTTTTTCTGACTGAGTGAAGATGAAAATTCATATGTTATATGAAACTGCACTTTTGAAACGTTTATCATAATATTATCATAAATATATCAACACATTTTACACCTACAAATGGCAGTAGAAAATCATGCCAACTAGCTAGAATAAGTTACACTCGCCCAGCTCACGTACGAAAAGCCAACCCCAATTTTTAACCCTAAGACGCTTGAAGATTCACTATAAATGTAATATTATATGTCTTGGGGCAACTCGTTTTAGATAGTTGGCATAACTTTCAGCTACCATTTGCAACTGCTAAATTTTATTTTAGTTAAGAAAAATTAATTTGTTCATTTTGAACGTTTCAAGTTTTAGGTTATTCCATCAATATCGAAGTATATTACATTACTAACAAAAGGGAGGGTATCGATTTACCAAAATCACTTTTTACCGAATGAATATTATACGAGGTCTGTCCGGAAAGTATCGGGCCTACCTTTATATCTCGGCGCCCTAGTGTTCGAGCGACTTCTGCGGGGCATGAACGTCAACAGTAAAGCCTCACGAACCTATCGGTTGCTTGCTGACATCTGCCAGACGTACAGTTCATGCGCAGCGTCTCTTTGTTTACAAAGATATTTTTGAGTTCGGCGGATTTTGTGATTGTTAAAAATGACTGAAAAACAAGATCAACGAATTCGACGACAAAAACATTGGATTAAAAAGGTTATTACTGGTGATGAAACATGGGTTTGTGGTTACGATCCTGAAACTAAACAACAATCACAGTGCGGCCACTACCACGTATTTTAGAAGGGTACTTAAAAGAGTGAAAATGAGCATCAGCGCCGCCAAGTTTTGATAGCAAGAACTAATATCAATACAAACGAAACCCCCGTCCCCCAACCCGATGTATTCTAAAGAGCGGGAAATTTTGAAATATATTGTATGAAATCCATTTCATAAATTTAAATGATTTAGTTCAAAATAATTTGTGAAAGAATAAAAATACAACAACATTTTTTAAATATGAATCACAATGAACAGTTAAATACTGTACTATTACACGGAGAAAAATAGTTGAAGTAATTTTACTCAACTCAAGGCCATCCCTAAAAGTGAGTTCCAGGACTGTTTCGAAGAGTGGAAAATTCACTGGATTCGTGTTATTCAATCAAGTGGGGATTACTTTGAAGGATGCCACCCACCCGATGATGAAGAATAACGCCAGCTCGGAGATATAAAGGTAGGCCCGATACTTTCCAGACAGACCTCGTACTATAAAAGTTTTATTTTAAGGCGTACTAGGGTGTTTGGTATTGATGTGATATTTCTAAGAGAGGTCGCCACTAATAACAAACGGCTATCATTGTTGACAAGTTCCATCCTTCAAACCTCTCCTGTCAAAATTTAAGCCAAATCCATTTATTAGTTTTCAAGTTTCAGTGTCTGAAAGCAACCAACCAACGAATTTTTCGCAAAGGTGGAAAAAAGTGAATTTCGTGTGTATGGAATGGTTTAGGAGTGGTTTACTGAATTTCATTATTGTCCCTAGCGTACCCGGTTGAGAGATTGGTCAAAGAATACTCTGACCGTTCTCTAACCGCACATTATTATGGCTAAGAACGATAAGAAAAACATTGAAAGCATTGCAATTAAGATTCTGCCACCAAATTTGAATTAGCAGGTGTAGGAATAAATACAATAATGTAGTCAGGGATGGCATCAAATAAATTCGAAAGGCTTTACATTTACAAGTTACGTTTATTCAAAAGTGCTGAGAAGGTACTGACTGTCCGTACCGTTGTCGAGGTTTGTCGATTTACAAGGTTTACCTGCATCCCCTCTTCTTGAGCTTAGGGCTAGGTCAACATCTAACTATATCCTTAAGTATGAGGTGGGTTACTGAATGATGGGGAAAACCCGCCTACAGTTCGGCTATTCTGACAATTTGGTCGTCTCGACCAAGAGTAATCGTAAAATTTAATTGTAATTTGTAGTGTAGTTACAAAAAATTCGGTTCTTAATCCTAGGTCTTAAATACTATTACAATTTTCGGACCCAATACTTCATCTGGTCGGGTCCTATTATTCCGGTACATGGTATTTGCGTTATTTGAAAACCCTCAATATCTTTTACAATATATCTGTCGTGGTCTAATACTTGCTTAATTACGTAGGGTCCTTTGAAGGTTGGGATTAGTTTTTTATTTGCGCCTGGCGTACAGTCAGCGTTTTTTACCATAACGTAGTCTCCTATTTTATAGACCGTCTGTTGCTTATGGTGTGCGTCATAATTTCGTTTATTGATTTCTTGACATTTAACTATGTTTTCCGACGCGGTTCGTCTTATTTCTATTAGATTACGGTTGTTTTCGATGTTTTTCCTAGTGGATTTATACCGAACAATAAAGTACTGGGTGTTTAGTGTGTAGATCTACAAATTGTATTATTTATTGAATAATCTACTTCCGCTAAAATTCTGTCCCATTTTTTTGGTCATACGCATAATTTTGCTAACATAGGTGTAATATCTCTGTTAAAACGTTCTACCTGACCATTTGTGCGTGGTGTGCCTACTGCAATTAAATTGTGATTGATATCGTTATCGTCTATAAATTCGCTAAATGTTTTTGAGGTAAAACATGTTCCTCTATCACTAATAATGCGTTTAGGTTTGCTGTAATATCTAAAGTAATCGTTTAAGTGTTTCATAACTTCTTCTGTTTTCATAGATTTACATGCATATAGTTTGATGAATTTTGTGAAAGCACTAATGACTGAGAGGATGTATTTATTTCCGTGATCTGTTTTTTCTAATCGACCTAAATGATCGATATGGATTGTATCAAAAGGGATTTTATTTTTTGGTATACTGTTTAAATATCCTTCGGATTTTCCGTTTTTTGGTGAAAATTCGATGCATTTTAAGTAGTTTGCGATATAGTCTTTAACTTGTTTTCTTAATTTTGGGAACCAATATACAGTCATTAATTTTTCTACAACTTTTTCTAAGCCTATGTGTCCTAAATCGTCTTGACATGTTCGTATCCCGTTGTTGGTCATAGATTCTGGTACGTAAAATAAAATTTTGTCGTTTTTGAATTTTTTACAAACAAGACCGTCGCGTAATTATAAGATTTGTCTTCTGATTTTTCTAATTTTTCCCGGATCGCTACCATATCTGGATCTTAATCCTGTTTTATTGACAATGTTTTTTCGAAAGTGTTCGCTTCTAAAACTAAGATGTTATGACAACGACTGAGGGCGTCTACGTGGCTCATTATTTTGCCAGGTGGATATTCTATCTCGTAATCATAATTTTGTAATAATATTGCCCATCTTGAAATTCTGCTGTTTACATCCTTTTTTCCGAACGTTAATTTAAAACTGTCGCATTCGGTAATGATTTTAAATTTTATACCTGATAGGTAAATGTGGAAACGTTTTATCGCATAAATTGCTGCTAGACATTCTAATTTGAAACTGTGGTCTTTCGATTCGTTTTGTGTTGTGTGGTGACTAAAATATGAAATAGGTTGATATAGATTATTTTTCTGTTTTTGAATAAGAATCATGCCGAAACCATGTGCACTAGCATCGCAATGTAACTGTGTTTCAGCTTTAGGTGAGTAAATTGCTGATACCGGGTAGGATGATAATTTGTCGCGTAACGTTTCGAATGCTCTGTTTTCTTCTGGACCAAATTTAAATTGGCTTCCTTTTTGCATGATATCATAAAGAGGTTTTGCTATTGAAGAAAAATTGTGTACAAATCTCCTAAAGTGACCAGCAGGGCCAAGAAACATTTGTATTTCTTTAGCGTTTCGTAGAATTGGATAATTCGCAATCGCTTTTACATTTTTAACGCTGGGCCTTATTCCGTCTTTATTGATTAAATAACCGAGGTATATTGTTTCTGTCTACATAAACGAGCATTTGTCGGTACGAAAATTTAGGTTATAACGGTGAGCGATCTCCAGTACTTCGCGTAAAATAGTGAGATGCTCTTCGGTATTTTCTGTTGCGATAAGAATGTCATCTAAATACAACAAAATTTTCCTAGTTCTGATAAGTGCACTGAAAAAAATGGTTAGTAAAACCAACTACTTCGGTTTGTAAAATATGCCTCAGCTATTTTATTAGCTAGCACAACAATTTTTTTTGTTGGTGTTACTATCTCAATTGTTATTACAAGAACTTGGGTAGTAACACCAACAAAAGAAATTGTTGTGCTAACTAATAAAATAGCTGAGGCATATTTTACAAACCGAAGTAGTTGGTTTTACTAACCATTTTTTTCAGTGTGGATCAAAAATACTGTTTAGATATCTCTGGAAAACGCGAGGTGCATTTGTTAGTGCAAAAGGCATCTTAAGGTATTCAAATTTACCTAATGGGGTTACAAAACTTGTGTATTTAATTGTTGGTTCCGACATTTTTATATGGTGGAATCCGTTTTTCAAGTCTAAGTTAGTAAAGTATTTTTTGTCTTTTAGCTGATCTAAATGATCTTCAATTAGCGATTCAATTAAAAATGTTGGAAAGTTGTCTTTGATTGTTATTTTATTAAGTTCTGGATAGTCGACACATAGTCTATTTTCGCCAGTTTTGTTTCTAATTAGAACAATGGGACTCGCACATGGTGAGTTGCTTGGTCTTACAGTGCCGTTTTTTATAAGGCCATCTATAACTATACGTAATTGTTCTTTTTCGTTAAATCCTAATCTTCGCGGTTTAAAGGTGATTGGTTGTTCGTGTTTCAATTTTATAATCATCTCTGGTTCGTTAATCAGTGTTTCTGTGGTCTGTTTTAACAAATACTCTTTTTCGTAAATTTCTGTAATTTTTGACGTTATATTGTCAGGTATTTCAGGGTTAATGTTCAATTCTTCGTTAATTTTGTAAGGTGATTCTAAATAATTAATTGTCATAAGTTCATTCGTGAGGTTATTCGTGCTGTCTTCTTATAATCGTAATGCTTTAATAAGTAATTTGTTTATTTCTGGGCGTGACATAAAATCGCGGCCTAATAAGGTGGCATGTGCCATGATCTCATTCGGTACCACTGCAAATTTGATTTCTGCTTCAATATCTTCAATTTCTACTAATGATTTAAAAATTCCTTGAATTTGAATATGAGAGTGGTTGACACCGCAAAATCCATGATTATGATGGGACATTGAGAGGCGTGCATTTAATGGAATATATTTGTTTTTAATTAAGTTAGTCGGGGAACCCGAATTGACCACGGCCATTATTTGGTTTTTATGATGAACCTGAGTTTCGTCGTTTTTTTACCGAGAATTCTAATCTTAACACATGTGGCGGGATTAAATGTGAGTCACAACTTAAATCTAAGGACTTATCTTTTTCATCGTCGTCGACTAGTGTTGGCTAGACTAAATGTGTTGTTTTATCTATTTTTTTCTCCTTTTTTGGACAGTTCATGATTCTATGAGCTGTACTTCCGCATTCGTAGCAGGAACCTTTTTCCCTTTTTTCTTTCTTGGATTCGGTTGCTATGTGACCTGGTTGGTTGCAATTATAACATCGTAGTGTGTTTCTTCGTGTATCTGGTGCTGGTTCTTCTTTCTTAATTTCTTCTTTTTGCCTAATAGGTTTAGGTTCTTCCTCCGTTGATCTTCTATTTTTGTAACTGTTCCTTGGTAAGGATATTTTTTCGAATGCCTTTAGTAAGTCATTTGTGGATGTGAAATTGTGCATTCTAGCTTGGTTGCGTGAACGAAAATCAGGTATTCCATCCACGACATAATCGATTGTTTCTTTATCGGGTATTGGTGCTCGATTTGCCAAGATTTCTTTATCGTGATGGTAATTACTGAAAGTTTCGTTCGGCATCCATCTTCGTTTCTCAAATTCTCGGCGTAAGCTTAATTTATTGGGTCTATGATCGAACATAGCCTCCATTCGATTCATAAGTTCATTTACCCTTAGCGTAATGTGTTCCGGTTTTGAATGGAACCAACTTAATGCTTGCCCTTTCAATTTGGAGCTAATTAAAGCTTTTAGTGTGTTGTCTTCGAGTGAGTAAGAGTCTCGTATTAATTGAACTTTTTGAGACCAGATGCCATAATTATCTGAACTTCCCGTAAAATCGTTTAAAATTTCGCTAATTGTTTTGAAATTAATGCTAATGGAGCGTTCTGTGTGCGAATTTGTGTTATTTTGTATTGATGACCTTCTCAAGAGTTGAACCTCACATTCTAGTAAGTCTCGTTCCCTTCGTAAGAAATCCATTTCTCGCTGTATAAGTGATGCTTCTCTATGCAAGTCGTTGGATTCGTTGTTCTTCCTGTGGTCTATCCCAAGTATCTGGTTCTGCCTTTGTCAGTCTCTGAATTAATTCTGCTTTGAATCCGGTGATATCGAGGTTTCTGGCTCGTATAAATCCTTTAATTCCAAAACTGTGTAGTCGATGGGGTTTTTGATGGGCATTTTTATGTTGTTATTAACTGAGAGGGTGTTTAAATGTTCTGCACACGACACTAAGTCTCCAAGAAAATTTTCACAAAAGCACTAAAGTTGCACTAAGTTTATAAGAAAAATTCGTAATGTGGTTCTGTAATGCACTGAACGCGAAACCCGTAAATGGCCAAAAACGTACTAAGAGCTCATAAGAGAATTTTTTTAAAACGTTTTCTAAATGCACTAAGCGTGAAACCTGTAATAATATCATAAACGCACTAAGCTCATAATAAGCTTCAGAAATTTTCGTATCGAGAATAATTGAACTTCGCGAGCCTGAATCCTACTTCTGATTCTTTAGTCAGGGATGGCATCAAATAAATTGGAGAGGCTTTACATTTGCAAGTTACGTTTATTCAAAAGTGCTGAGAAGGCACTGACTGTCCGTACCGTTGTCGAGGGTTGCCGATTTACAAGGTTTACTTGCATCCCCTCTTCTTCAGATTAGGGCTAGGTGAACATCTAACTATATCCTTAAGTAATTATTTTATTTTTCAGTGATAAAAACTGGAAAAACATCGTATACTTGTCATTGAAGGCAGTGCAGTTCAATAAAGCTGCGCGCTACAGGTGTCGCGCAGTTTTATTACATCAGCTGGAAAGGCTCCTTTGTTAGAGACGCTGCACGGAGATAAAAATCGGACTATATTAGTAAGAACACTAATCATGCTTTTGTAGCAGGTTTCGTTCTTGCTATCCTGGTGAAAAAATCATACATTTTAAGCAAGGATCCCTTCATGCTAGAAAAGTACTAAGTTTCATGCTTTTAGAGCAGTTGTGTCTTGCAGAAATAGTTCGAGCTTCGCTTTGCTATGATTGCAAGAAACCTCTGGAAAGCAAAACGTCCTAAGCGCGCAGACTGGCATTTCCTAGTAGACAAGAGAGGGGATACGCGTTGCTATGCACCGCGTTTGATCCGACACATAATTTTTAAATCGCCATTACTCCGGTAATTATTGTCATATCGAGTTGATTCTTGCGTGAAAATTTTCGTTCGTCTTTGCCAATCCTAACGAATATAATCTCATTTTTGATTTCCCTGAAATTTAATAAGCAAACAGTGCACAAATTTTACACAACTTTGCGTTCAAAAATTTCGCTATGAATTTTCGAATTCCTCTAAACAAACAATTTCTATCATTTGGTAATAATTTATTCATTTTCGAAAATTGGAAATGGTTAAGTTGTAGGGAATCTTACACTCAGTGGCCCTCATATGTTAACAATGAAATTTGTTCTCCATGAAAATGGTACAAATTTGCTTCAGACACATTTCTAATAGAAAAGTTAGTTTTCATTTTATTAATTTTCTATAACCGGCATTCGAACCACGTCAAATGCGCGGGGCAGTCAACATGTTGAGAAAATGTCATCGATAATGTGCATTAATCTAAGTCTATAAAATGAATTATGTCAATATTTTCATAATTTTTCCGGAAGTCTAAGCATTAATTTTTACCTTTCACATTTTTCAAAAATAAGACTGTCTGTAAGTGCCGAAAAAAAAATTAGTGCTACACAATTTTGACTCAATTTCCCAGTTTTCAGGATTACAGGTTTATAATTAAAATTGAAATTTTTACTTTCATGAAAATGATAGAACTAAAAATCACTTTCAAAATGTACTTTTTTATTGCAAAACTAAATAAAAATCTTGTGTAAAATATAATTTTTTTGTTCTGAAGTGTCCCATTTTTTGATTTTCAATTTTTTCTACTTTCATTGATATGTTTTAGATCAATTTTGAAGTTACTGTATTTCCCGTAAAAAGGATACCGCCACCACAAACCTTACTCCAAAAATACGCCATAACTCCAGAATTTGAAAATATTTTTTAATACATAAATTCATAGAAATAGTTAAAGTATACACAAAGTTTCATAATGTAAAGCATTTTATTCCTTTTAATATTGACATTTATAGTGTGAATTATAAATCGAATTTAAGTACATAATTTCTAGAACAATTCGAACGTCAAAACTTCAACAAAAACCTCAATTTTTCTTTATTTTAATTTAGCTGAAGTTTATGACGTCTCGTGTAACAAATTTTTTTCATTTTTTCGTTGTATAACGTCCAAAACAATAAAAAATACGCAGAATAGTGATTTTAAACAAAAAAAACATTTTTTATGGTTAAAAATTTTTTTTTAAGTTTTAAAAAAACAAACCATTTATGGACGAACACGTTAAATTATCTCGCGAACTAAAAAAGAGACATTTATAGGGACTTCAGTTTTTGACTGCAGTCAGATAATACTTTTATGTAGTTTGCGAGATAATTTAACGAGTTCGTCCATAAATGGCTTACTTTGGCCCAATTTTATTTCAAGGCCATGGATCAACCAGACCATATGATCGATGTGGTGATTTTTTTGTCTGCAAACTTTTGTCCATGCAAAATAAAATATCAGGTTAAAAATTATTGAGATCAAAGAAAAAGCAATAAAGCAAATGTCCCAATAATCGGTATCTTAGTTTCAGTAATCCGCACACAAATAATCTTACATTTTAATGGATTGTCATTGATTTTGACAATTTTTTATAATCCATGTTACTAAGTCATACTATCAGTTGTAAAATGCTTAAATTGGAATTGTTTTTCATTACTTTGTCAAATTTCAAGAGTAAAATGACGATCACTTATACACTGATGATTACTGGGTCATTTCCCTTAAGGAATATCTGTCCGCTCTCAAGTTTTTATAATTATAAAAAAGATATTTAAAAATTTTTTTTGAATTTAAAAAATCTGAGAAAAAAGAAATCTTTCTTTGATCTCACAAATTTTTGAATTCATATCTTATTTTGAATGAACAAAAGTTCACAGACAAAAAATCACCATCTCGATCATAAGGTCTAGTTGATCCATGGCCTTAAATTAATGAATTTCATGAAAGATACTGTTGTAATTTTATATAACTTTTGTTTTCCTCGTTGATCCTACAGAGCAGGGCATTTTTACATTTTGAAGATTTTCGAATAAAGCATCCTCACTCATCTCCCAAAAGTTCCAAAGAAAACTACTCACATGTGTAAATTGGAGGTGAAGCCTACTGACCGCCTATAATTAGTCAAACCACAAGATTCTTTATTGATAAAATGTGCATAAACTATTGTTTTTTTACTCACTTTAAGTAGGCACTTTCACAGAAAAAAGAAAGTATTATATTTACTTGAATTTACGTGTCAAATTTGAGGTAAAATGTAGGTTTTATTTTCTTACTTGTACTTGCTCCTGGGGAAAAACAGACGCTAAACCAAGATTTATGAGTAGATTTAGGTGGTGGTCGTGATGGTAAAACTGGTTCATATTTCTTTACATTCGTAAATATGTTGAACTCTGCCGCATTGATAAATTTACTCTTTTCGTACATACTTACGAAATTGACTTTATAATAAAAATCTTGTAGCCCAACATAATATTGGCATTTTTCTAGTCCTACAGCTATTCCAAAAATTTTTTCTTTAAGTACTATAAACGCGCCGTGGTATGACTGAAATTACAAAAAGATCGTTAGTAATTGTTTCATGATTGACCTAACTGCAAACTGTTATGATTAAATGTAATTACTTCATCGAGTAATTCAAAATCGTCTTTGAAATATGTCCAAATATAATATTTATTAGAATGAGCCTCGTGTTCATCCACTTTTAGATTGTGATTCTACAACATATAAAATTTACAAGTCAAAATATTTTCTGTAGAAATCTCCTATGATTCGTCAAAGTTTACTACTCAAGTATTGGCCTGGCGCTACTTTGCAATACTAACATTTCATATAGTTAATCCAGGAATACTTGATAGTCCGATCACAAAAAATTTAGAGAATACTTATATTAAATTAAAAAGTCGTTTGTTTACTTTCCTTTTCTTAATTAGAAATGAAAATTCAATAAGAATTAAAATTTATATCACTACAAACTCAAATTCATATTAACGCCTAATCCAGATTATAATGTTTCAAAGACGAAAACGACCAAATTTGGACCAAATTGAATTCCTAAACAAAGAAGGAGAAAAGAAAACAGAAGGCAACCATCCAAAACCTCCTCTTTTTTTTGTTTCTTTCGTCCTCTTTAATAAGAATTTAATATAAATAAATGTCTTCTCAAGGCTTCGGTGCTGATTTTTAAATTTAAATTTTTTCTAGTCTTGAGAATGGCACTGGGTGAGCGCTGTAACGTTGGCAAGACATATATTTGTATTGAATTCTCATCAAAGAGGACAGAAGAAAAAAATGAAAGAAGGGATTTTGGATGGTTGCTTTCTTTTTTCTTTCCTACATTTCAGATTAAAAGTTTATTTTGGTCCAGATTTGGTCGATTTCGTTTTGATAATAAAAATTTATTTATGTTATAACCAATTCGTTCGATTTTTAAAAGCAACGAACTGCAGTGGAACCAATTCTTTGTTGCAATTAGTTGTTGCAATTATTTGCAATAAATGCTGCTAGAATAAAGAAAACTTTTCATTGAAACCAAAATATCTATCAAAACACAAGTTTCTTTGATTTTAAGTTTGTTTTAAATTAAGAGCCTGTCATAGTTAGAAAATCAGCAAATTTGATTTATTTTAGATTTTTAAGTGATATTGTCCAAAATAAATACAAAGCTTTTTTTTCAAATTTGGAAAAAGATAAAAACGGACATACACGAATAGACTTTCTATTGCAATAATTGACGTTATAATATTCATAACTAACATATTAATTGATTACAAAATGCGGATTTTCGAGCTGCTGTATTAAATATTAATAGTAAACAAAAAAGAAATTTAGCATTAAAATACGAATCCTTAATATTCATAAAGAAGGAAAATTAGTACAGTCAATAGGAAAAATTGGTATTTTCCACATAAAACTGATAGTGTCAGTATTAGGTAGTATCTCAATAATTGGATTTTTAAATAGTGAAAATGACATAAATTAATATGAATTTTTGATTTTTCTGCCTATTTTTATGATTCCAATGCATATTACTGTCATAAAAACTCCATTTCTGTTGACAAAATATTTATATAATAAAATACAATAAAATTTGTAATTACTTGTAAAATTTTATAGAACACTTAGGATTTTAGGAAAAAAGTTTTAACTTACTACAGTAAAACCTCATTTATCGGGATCTTCACTTATCGGGATCTCGCAACCTCATTTATCAGGACATTTTGTTTCTCCTCCAGCCACCACTCCTTGTACATAGTGACATAGTTTGCAGATGTTTCATTTGCAGGAGTTTTATTATGTCAATTTTTTTACATACCTTCGTATTATATATACCTTCGTTACCATTACTAAATGTCAACATACAACAAGAGTCATGGCAACCTACCATGAGACTGTAGGTGGTAGTAGGGAGCCCCTCCAAATCCCGATAAACGAGGTGTTTATACTTCAAGGGCGTCCCGATAAATGAGGTTTCACTGTATAGCCTTCAAAAGACTGGGTTAAGTTCTTAATTTATATCCAATAAATCTGTAGATTTGGACTCATAATTAGTGAAGGTTAAATATTACAAGCTAAACTCTATACATGAGCTTGAAATTTTTATAACACTACAACCAAATCTACAAAAATCTGCAATACAGTTTTGACATTTTCACAAAAATTTTAGAAGTAACCATAACGTTTTACATGACATTAGACTTTTTACATGTTACAATTCATTATACTTTATTGTAAACATACTTCGATACTTCAGGTTTTAAAAGAGTTTGGATAAAATAATTTGATTAGAAAGAGATGAATACCTGCTATACAAGTCGAAGAAAAATTCTTGGACTGCGCTTGAAGGTCTTGTGAAATTTTTACTGGTACGAAGCGCAGTTGTTGATGTCAGTTTTTTAGATACACGCAATTTTTATTTCTTTGTAAATTGACATAAACTTCAGAAATTATGAAATTCTTATATTTGATAATTTAGAATTCAGTAATTAATTTATTAAAAATCTCCCCATTTAAAAACTTTTTTTAGCCTTATATAAAATTGTTAGCAAAACGAGGCGCAGCAATTTCTTACACGGACCTGCATCTTCTATAGATAAAATGTACCCAATATTTTTTGAAAAATATCGCAAGTGCTTCGTTAGCCGTGCGGTTTAATTTATAAGGTTGGACTGCGTTATACGTCTAGGTTAGGTAAAAGTTTAAGGTATACAATTGAATAATCTTATTTAGTGTAGTGTACTGTGATTGCAGTAATTGCTATATATCGTCAAGGAGAGAAGAATAAATGCAATAACCGCGATCGGAACCATACGAGGGATCAATGGACAAGACGATATAGGAATAGAAGATTTCATTAAAACTGTTAAGAAAGCAAAAACTAGATGTACACAACCTAATTTACTCCTGGACTTAATTATAGCAAAGAAAATTACTGGCTTCCAGGAAAAATCAATCAGATATTTACAAATAAAGGGCATAGCCGGGTTTCCATGTGAAATCGGCCTTAAAACCAAATCAAATTTCGCATTAACCTTATGGAAGGGGTTGGGCAAAAGATTATTTTGTCAAATTTTCAGATCATTATCTGCTATTTTAAATGAGTAATGGCGGATTTTACCATTTTGGTTTTTTTCTTTTTTTAGCTGAACTAATCATAGGAAAATTTTGAAAAAAATCAGGGTTGTTTTTTCCAATAGAAGAAACATTTTAAAATTTTTGCAGATTGTTTGATGCATAATTCGCGATGCAAAAAATTGTGAAAATTTTTGCACGCAATTTTGTTCATGTTTGAATTGCGCGACCACTCTTTTGAATTATTCTATTCATTAGTTACCTATCGACGATTAAAACAGAATTTTTGCAGATTTTCGCAAGGTGTGGACGGAGGTAAAAAAAAATAAAAACAATCAAAATACGCATTCTTCCAACATCTTACTATTAAAGCACATTTTACAATAACAGTAGACAAATGAAAAATACAATTTTATTTGGTAATCAATCTCTAACACGGTTTACTGCTGAAACTTTTGCAAATTTTTTTTGTTGCGAAAAATCGAAATTTTTACATGCATTGTGAACAAATGGTTTACTGTCGTTATTCGCAAGTCGAAAGAGTATTGCGAAAACTATCTATTTATATTCTTGAATATTTTTCGAATATACAGGTTTTGCTCCTTGAAAATTTAGTCCGTTCAAAAAGTTTCCGTTTTATATATAAGTGGTATACAAAAAGCAAAATTGGTTTTCCTATAAACTTACAGTTATAAACGAAGACAACGATGATGACTAATTTATAATTAAAAAAAAATTTTATGCTTGGCAAATGTTCAGCCACTTATGGAGTATGAAGTGCTATGAAAGTACAATCAATCGTCTATATTTGTAAAAACTCGATGGTAGAAAAATATATTTTTGTAGAAAAACCAATTTTACATTTTGTATACCACTTTTATTTAAAACGGACAGTTTTTGAACGGACTAAATTTTTTAACGGGCAAAACTTTATAAAAAAATGTAACGAAAATGTAAGTATTGTAATGCAAAATAACTGCTAACAATTTTTTGTTATCCAGAAATCCAAGTTAATTACTTATTTTATTTACGAGCTTTTCATATTATTTGTGCTCATTTAAATTTCAAAAAGTAAAGTAAATGGAGGACGATTTGAGGGTATTTTCGATGTCATGTGTGGTAAAATGAGTATGTTATTTTTAACAAAGAGAAATTAATTTTACCTGTATATTCGAAAATTATTCAATACGAAAAGATATTTTTAGCAGCACCATTTCGACTTGCGAATAACGACAGTCAACCATTTGTTCACAATGCATGTAAAAAATTCGCAAAATATTTTGCAAAAGTTTTGCAAAAATTTCAGAAGTAAACCGTGTTAGAGATTGATTACCAAATAAATTTGTATTTTTCATTTGTCTACTGTCATTATAAAATGTGCTTTAATAGTAAGATGTTCCTACGGAACGTTGATTAAAAATTACCAATAATTAGCTCATATTGATTATTTGCTGACAGTTGTCTTCGTCTGCGTTAAAGTGGTGTCGTGTTCTTTGTTTATTTACGAATTCCCTGATAATTTCTTTTAACATCGTAGGTGTCAGGAGTTGTGGGTATACTATGCCGTCTTTACCATCATTAATAGAATTGATTGCGGTGTCGATATTTTCGTTTGTTTCATCAATCAGAACTGCGACCAACACTAATTTACTGTCCAAGTAACTATTTGTAGAAATGGAATTCAGTCCGAAGCTTAAGTTTTTCGCTATGTCCTTTTCATTATTTTGGGTTTTCTATTAGTTCCTTGTAGTTTACTGATGAGGAATATAGTATGAGCTTTAGGATTTTCGTGTCATTGGAGAGTACTGTAGCGATGTTTTTGTTATCCTTATATATTTTATCTAATTCATGGTCAATTTGGCTCAAATCGCTTTTGTTTAAAGTGCCGAATAAGGTTTGGGAAATGGATATTTTGGAAACCCTCTTTTGGTACTTGTTTGTTTGCCTAATAGTTTCTTTAGAATATTTTTTTGTGAGTTAAGCGGCTATAACGACTTCTTATTAGTTGGACTTCGTATTGGAGGGCACATTTCCTACCGCAAGCCGTTTCTCCTACACGGAGAGCTCGCTACAGAGAGAATCTTTGCGCGGCGCAGTGTTGAGTGCTGTGCAGAGAAAAAAATATTCAAATACATCGAATTTTACTGTCTGATGTAGGCAAAACAGTTTTCTTTTATCAATCCTCTGAATGCGTTGTCCATCATTCTCTGGAATGTGGCTGGTGCATTTTTCAATCCAAAAGGCATCCGGTTGTACTTAAGGGAGTTACTCACCTACCCGCTTAGTCAAAACAGGGTTGAACATGCAGGTTGACTACAGTAGTACTTGATCTGGCAACGTCGCATTTTGTTTGTTCGTGTGCTATGGTTATCGATGCATACAAAGAACATGGTTTTGATGGATTATCTCATTTGTTTGGTGCTGATAAAAACGGGAAAATTCGTGTGAGAAATAATAGGAAGGTTAAAAATAAAATCTGTGATTATCTGAAAACAAAATACTAATTTACTTTAGTTTAGTTGGTATATAATTATTGTATATGTATCAAATATTCTAAATAATAATTAATGAACGATTGTGATGATAATAGATATGTTGAAAAATTGTTATATCGATTCAAGATTGTGAAAATAAGAGAAATTTAGTATGTAATTGAGAAAGATTTTACGTACTACGTATTATGATATGTATATAAATAAAGTTGTTTATATGTACTTAATTCGTTTATTTATCATACGAATAATTAATATATTATATTTCATTTATTAAAAACATGATTTTCATAACAAATTTTAATCACCAGTTGGTAAGAGCTGCTGAATAGATATAATGCATACATTTCAAATTTCGCGCACATAACCTACGAATGCGACGTTGCCACATACCTAACCAAAGACCAAAATCACAGCAATTTCCAATCTTCATCACATTTGTTATTACTTTTAGAACCCACCTTTGAGTATTATTAAAGTTAATAACTATTCCTGAACATCTTATCTTCCTACTGTTCAAATCCCGTTATGATCTGTTCGTCAGTTGAAAACATGTCAATGATAATACACGATAAACTCCGCGATTTCTCATAAGAGCCCATGTTGAATCAACTAGAGGCGCAAAATAGAAATATAAATATCTCACTAAAAAACCCACCTCAGACCTTAAAATTTCGTACGGATAATTTTTTAATTATATTCTAACGCTCTGCAAAGTTTAAGATTTTTCTGTTCGTTAATTCTTCATCCTGAGTAACTCCCTTAAAGTGCCCTTGGGGTGTGGAGAATGTTATATATTTTTTATGTTCATCCTTCATTGGGATTTGATGGAATCCAGCGTTGTGGTCGAATGCTGAGAAGAACTTAGATTTTCCTAGTTGGTCTAAAATATCGTCTATGTTGGCATTTCTTAGTAATTTCGCTCGTCTGTCACCCTCCCTTTTATTCAAGGCTTATTCTCGAGTCTGTGTCATTTTGATAGTTAGAATGGGGTGAAAGGAAATTTTGTTGTCTATTTTAATTCCTTTTTCCTAGTTGGTCTAAAATATCGTCTATGTTGGCATTTCTTAGTAATTTCGCTCGTCTGTCACCCTCCCTTTTATTCAAGGCTTATTCTCGAGTCTGTGTCATTTTGATAGTTAGAATGGGGTGAAAGGAAATTTTGTTGTCTATTTTAATTCCTTTTTCTAAATAATTGTACATTAGTGCTGCGAGGATACTATTTTCTATTTTATAGATTCCGTTTGGGATTCTGTCATTATCCAGGATTAATAGGTCCTCTTGTTTGTATTCTTTTCTGATTTTGAGGATTTTTTTTTAATTGGGGGGGGGGGGGGTGAACTCTCCATCGTTGCGCAATGGTAGTTTCTTATTTCCCAGTATTATAAATTATTAGTATTAGTATTAGTAGTAGTATTATAAATAGCATATCTATTGTCATTTTCAAAGAATTGTACTCCGATGATTCCATCTTCTGGAACAGGGAAATTGTTAGGTATGATGGGAAAAAGTTGTTTTTTACACAAGTATTCTATGTACACTGCTTCTGTTGTTTGGTGCTTGTCTTTTCCCATCACGAAGGTTTTAAGAAATTTGAAGGTTTTGCCAATTTTCTTTACTAATTCTTTTTTGTTTAAATTAATTGCGGCTCTGCTATCGACTAATAACCTGTATCGGCTTCCGTTTCTGTTTCCGTGTTTCCATTTCCATTTCTTCCTGTGTCATTTTGGTATAATCTATCTTTTCTTCTTCTTCCTGTATGTTTCTTATCGGTTCCGGTGGTTGTTTGGGGTGTTGCACCTGTTGAAAATTCTGGGATTTAGCGAGACATTAGACTGATAAATGGCCTAATTTGCAACACTTAAAGTATTTAATATTAGCGCGGTCGGCCTGTAGTAAGTGATTTTTCTGAATCTGAGGGAGAAATTTTGAACAATTTCAGTTATTCCTTGTTTGCAACTTTCAAGTTTAGATTTGGATGCTAGGATGAGTCCAGTTTGTTTCAGGTTTTGACGTAGTGCATTGAATAGGTCATCGTAGGAATCTCTTGGGATGAACCTTACTCGCCTATTTGCGGGCTTCGTAGGGTTTTATCGCTATGTGTGACGTATCCTTTCACTTTAATTCCTGTTCAGCTTTCACCAGTTCTGAATTTACGTAGGATAGCACTTACTCAGTTCAGCGGCTAGTTTTATCCAAAACAGTTACTTACTTTTGTTGACGGGTTTTACCGTGGTAAAAGTACGGAGTCTCCTTCTTTACTTAGATTTCGTAGAATTCTTTAGCTTTTGGATCCGTATGTTCCAAGTTCCTCAGGTCCGCAGCTCGATCAAATTAATAATTCGCGACTTTGAGCGGAACCTGGGAGGAACGCCAAAAATGTTATGCTTAAAATCAAAAAGACTTGTTTTCTCTAAAAAAAAGAAGTGGTATCCTAACTTGAATATCAGTTAACTTTATTTGAAGGTTCACAAGCTCAGCTCAACCTAATATATACTTACTGTAGTAGTGGGTGTGGCTCATTGAATACCGGATGTATACCATCAAGGAATGCCTAACACCTTAATAAATGTATAATTAAGGCTACAAATTTCATTTTAATTCATTGACTAGTTTTCAAGACAAAAATTTCCAAAAAAAGGTATTGAACCTTTCGAAAGTAAATACTAACATAGTTACAATAATTTGACCATCATTTTTTCATTTCCTATTATTTATAATTGAAGCTCCGGATTGCAGAACATGCGACAACTCTGTCGCATGCACTGTTATAAGAGGCATAATATTTTGGTTTCGATCGCTATACATCGTATTGTCCTATCAACGAACTTGTATCCTTCGCGGAGCAATATGACGTTTAGGAACACCAGTATAGCTGTCTCACCTATACTCGTATAGTTCTGAGGACCATAACGTAGCATTGGTCTGATAGCAATATTTTCTGGTTCTGAGGAACAAAATATAGTTCTCTCAGCTATACTGTTTTTTCAGTGTACGAAAAGTTTCTATTCGATAGCTGAATTAATGTAAAAATCTAAAGAAGAACGAAAAAAAGTGTTGGTATTCTAAACCTCAAAATTCCCCGTTCAGAAATGTGAATTATCCATTTCTACCTTTCTAAATAATAATATTGATTTTAATATTTCGCAATAATAAATTATTGATGCTATTATTATTTTTTCGAAAGAATGTAAAAAATTTATCAATTTTTCGAAACAAAGTGCTAATGTTGTAAATTGATAGTCGCTTTATTAATTTTTAGACTATGCTATAAATATCTGCGATTTAGAATAGTAGCATATTAAAATGTGCTTTTATTTTCATCGAACTTACAACAGAAAAAACTTTTCGTATAATTAGGATTAGGATAATTGAAAAAGGCTGATTTTAACAAAATCTTTTCCAATTTTTTTTCATTAATAAAACTAAAAATAGTTAATTTATGTCCATTTTAATGTTCTCCGACATTTTCCGGACTTCAAAAACAAAATTTTATGTTTTTGGACGTAAATTCGTGTAAACTAGAACAAGTTGTTTAATTTCAGAAGATTAAGGTTTAGCATCAAGTTTTGTAAAACTTACACAAAATTTCCCGCAGAGTAATAAAAGTTTGTAATTGTTATCCTTAGATAATCTATAAAAATAATTACTCAGATGAATAAAAATAGGTTCTACAGGTACAATAAAAAAATGTATTATTGATCTCAAAAATGGTTCTGTCGATTAGAATTTATTTTGATCATATAAAATTTTGTTGTCACTGAAAAAAATTAATTAGGCAGGTGAAAGAATTTTCTCATGTCAAGAAAATAACTAGGTTAGAACAAAAAAATAGGAGCACCTAAAAAATATTATTGCATTAAAAAAACAGTTCGATGAGTCAATTGACATTAAAATTATTTTTTTGAATTTCAGGAATTTGTTTTGGTCGAAAGAAACAGTTTTCTTAGTGTATCTTGCCATGAGAGGCCCAATACTTACAGGTAGTAGCCTGGCTCATGCTAGGCATATGAGAGTCAAGATAATGTAGTATTTTTACCTTGTCCCATCCCACAGTTTTAACATCTTTGTAATGGAGGATCGTACGCGTATCTAATTGACCATAGTTCAATCCTGTTATTAGTACATTCTCTTCTATGTTTCTATCCAGCTATAACAAAACCAACTTTTAATATATATTTATCACATTAAAAAGTGTTACTGATTAAAACTAAGAATTTCTTTTCAAACTGAATAATTACTAATAACCAAAAAAAAAAAAAATTAGAAATACGCATGCAGAAATTCTCGACCCTAGACCTGGCCTGGAATTAAAAGCCGAATCGGGCCTGATGTGTTTGCAATTAATCAGACCTTAGATTAAAGATATATCAAAGATGGCGTCACAATAATGTAACAATCAAGCCGGAGCCAGCTCTGGTTCAGCGTTTCATGACAATTTGAGGCTTGTCAGGTCCAAGCCTAGCTTTTAGGCCGCAGCAAGATTTTTGCATTGGTATATCTCTTGCGTCTTTCTTGAAAATTTTAAAATAATATGGGTAATGGAATGGTTAAATTCAACTTATGATTTTGGTAGTGATGATAGGCAACTTTTATAATATTTACTACTATAAGTGGTAATTTGCCGCGGCTCGCAGAGATAGAACATTTATTGGAATAAAATCTAATAATATAAAAAATAATAGTAAAAAAATATATATTATTTCTCATGAATTTCAACCAAGTCTGGTAGTGCTTGCAGAAATATAAAATAAATAAAATAATAATTAAAGAAATATATATTATTTCTTATGAATGTCAACTGAGTCTGGTTACACGGATAGAAATTTGATGTTTGAGAATACCATTATTTTGGGCATTTCAGCCACTTAATCCCAAAAATATGCTACTTAATAAAACACGTTTTGGGAAGTATCACCAAGAATTTATGGTAAAAATTGAAAATTCACATGCTAACTTCTTTTTGACGAAATATACCTGTAAAGATGTGTATGAATAATTGCATATCTTTCGCCAAAAAAGTAAGGACGAGTTTGATAAGCAGCCAGATCTGATCAAAATTGTTGAAATAAGAGCAATTTTGTGTTTTTGAAAGAAACGTTATGAAAAAATCCAAAATTCGAATACTGGTTTCTGACAGTGCTCATAAATCTCTACTAATAAACCTGATAACATTTTTCGATTAAACTAAAATTAGGAAAGATACAGTATGTTTAATCTTGAAAAAAGACAATATCTAAATCCCATTTCCGAGTTATATTATATGAGATATGAAAAAACGTTATCATACAAAATTGTTAAACACAAAAAGATTCAATAATTTAAATTGCCACATTTTTTATGAGGTGTATATTTTTATTTTTAGTTTTGAAAACTACTGTCACGTCCCGCGACATATTAGAATGTACTATAGGCACAGGCTAGGTCTAGAGAAAAATCTGGGGAAATTACTAAATTTCTAATAACTAAAAAGGATTCTCAGCGTGAGATAATTGTACCGTGCAGTTTACCAGTGTGAAGACCCGAAAGTCATAAATTTACCGTGGTCCGTTTTCAAATTCTTGAAAGGATTTTAGAGTCAGTGTCTAAGTGAGATAATATTGCTGTCTTCCTCACACCAAGAGAATAATATTGCTGTCTTCCTCACACCAATTGGATTATATTACTGTCTTCCTCACACCTGTGTGGATTAATTAAAAGGGAACCATTCAACTAAATCAACAACAGGTACCGTACTTCTCTCTCTATCTTCTGTCTTTTTCCAACCAACCAGCCTGTGCCTCCCATTACATACCAATCGTATCGACATTTTTATAAACTCCAAATTATAATTATTTTAATAAATTTAATTTGTATTATTTGATAATCATTGTGTCTTTTCATTGACTTATCCTCATCCCTAAGCGAGGATCATTTGATTCTAACTTAAAACGAGGAACTTTCGATCCAAGTAAGTATTTACGTAGTTGTGACGTAACACTACTATCAAAAATCGAAAATTCAAGCTTTTAACCATTAATATGTAAAATACTAAAAGAACGTAAGAACGAAAAATTGTTCGCTTAAGTAAGGTCTACAAATTTTGTCTCACACAGTTTCTGATAAAACGCATATTTGTTTTCATTTCAGTTTAAAAAAATACGATTAAAATTCAAAAATTTTATCATTTAAAGAAAACATGTGACATGTGTAAAAAACATTGAGGTGGAAAATTATTTACCTAAATGAGGTCTACAAATTCTCAGTAAGACATTTTTGGACAAGATGTATATTTTATGCTTTGGTTAAAAAAAAAAGAAAAAACATTGAAAATGAAAAATTCCATTTTTTAACCAAAATATGTCAGATACAAAATAAGAGTTAAAATAAAAAATCGTTTGTTTTAAAACAGTTTATGAATTTTTTTCCTTTCTGAGATATTTGGAAGATAAGCTTTTTTTAATCATGTAAATTATTAGAAAGCTACAGAAATGTATACAGAAAATCAAGCGCGAAGCTCGAGTGTCATAATGAGAATATGCTCCTTAAAGCCGATAGAGCCTTAAGTAAATTGAATTTCCTTTTTCATTTAAAATCAAAAGCAAATTTAGTAACTTTGCAAAAATCTAATTCACATTTACAATATTATAAAATTGACTTGAGCTTCAGTATCAAATTACGAGAAATAATATGTTCGAGGTGTGTCCGAAAAGTATCGGACTTGCGTTCATATCTCCGCGTTGGTGCTATTCTTCGTCATCCGGACCGTGAATCTTAAAGCAGTCCTCGAACGCAGATTTTGGAATGGCCTTCAGCTCGCGCGTCGCATTACTCTGAACCGTCTCGATGTCGTCGAACCGCTATCCTTTGAGCGCCATTTTCGATTTTGGGAACATCTAAAAGTCGCAGGGAGCTATGTCGGGACTGTGCGAAGGCTAGCGAAGCTGTACAATCTTGTGTTTCGCCAAAAATTGCTGCACATGGTTTGATGAATGCGCAGGCGCGTTATCATGGTGAAGAAGCCAGTCACCGCTTGACCAGAAAAGCGGTCGTTTACTTCTCACGGCATCACGCAATCTTTTCAGAACTTCAACGTAATATTCTTTATTGATCGTCTGACCTCTTGGAGAAAATTCGTAGTGCACAACACCCTCACAATCGAAAAAAATAATCAGCATTGACTTGACATGGCTCCGACTTTGACATGTTTTTTTCGGCCGTAGCTCGTCTGGAAGCTTCCACTGTGAAGACTGTTGTTTAGTTTCAGGATCGTAACCATAAACCCATGATTCATCACCACTAATAACCTTCTTAAGGACATTTTTATTATCACTGACCATTTCAAAGTTGTCCTGAGCGATTTCATAGCGAAGGTCTTTCTGCTCGGTCGTGAGCAATTTCGGAATGAATTTCGCACACACGCAAGACATTCCTAGAATCTTGTTCAAAATTTCCAAAACAGTATTTTTCGGTATTCCGAGATCATTTTCTAGTTCACGAACAGTCAATCGACGATCACCTTCAATCGCAAGTCGAACACGCTCGATGTTTTCCGGTGTTGTTGTCAGCGAAGGTCGGACAGAACGAAGTCACTGTCAACAGATGTGCGGCCATTTTTAAACCGCCTGTACCACTCCTTTATCTGTATTATGCCCATACTTTCGTCCACAAAGGCCTTCTGTATCATTTCAATCGTCTCCGTACAAATCTTGCCGAGATTGAAGCAAAACTTGATGCAAATTCCGTGATCTGTTCTTTCTGTCATTTTCAACTGTAAACAAATGCGACGAACGGAAAAAGCATGTTAGACATGAACACACGCTGCGCGCGACCCAAGGCGTCTGGCCGGTAACTAGGGCATTCAGGGAGTTCAGGAAGGAGTACTGGTTACGCTCATACCCCGCAGAGGCCAATCGAGCGCTCTGGCGCGAAGATATAAACGCAGGTCAAATATTTTTCGGATACACCTCGTATGTGATGAATATAAGACTGACCGTGAATCGCGCGCCTTAAGCGCGCTCAAACTTGTGAGCAAAGCGCGCTATGAGAATGTGCCCACAAAGCGAGCAGATTTTTTTCTTCAATTTGGAATTATTAGCATCGAAAATGGTGATATCCACTCTCATTAATTTGACTTTCTAAGCCCTACTCTAGTCGGAATATGAGAATGCTCGAAAATGAAACGTACCCATCATAGATGGTAAAAATTTACCTCAATGTTTCCATTTTCATGATAGACAGTTATTAATGATTATCATGATAAACTTTACCATTATGATGGGACTTCTTTACAACTTTTTTCAATAGTTCTAGTTTATTCTGTAAAATGGTACTTCTTCTCACGAAACGTAATATATTTAGTCATCAAATTTCTTTCCGTGTATGCTTACAAAAATGTTGTCCTTTATTTTTTTTACAGAAAAGTGAAAGGTTTTCGAGATACGCCCTTAAATGAGATATAAATCTTTTGTACAGCTTACCTTTATAACTGCTATCACTCTGTCCATTAATTCAGGATACATTTCGATAACTCCGGGTTCAGGCATGGGTTCTGCATCTATGCGGTCTACTCCATAATATATACCACTGTTTTCAGCAGGATTACCTAAGACCATAACCCCGAGTAGTGCATATCCATTTGGGATAAAGTTATATAATGATTTTGCCAAAGCCATTGCAAAATTTTCTTTGAATAAAAATGTAGTAGTTAAGAAAGAACCTTTGAAGCGCACATAGGCTAAAGCGGTTTCAATCGCGGGTTTATTTTCATCACCTTGCCAAGATTTCCCGGTTAGTTGAGTTAGGTGCGTCGAAACGTATCCTGCCAATAAATGCATTAGTCAATTCTCAATATAAGAACTTTAAATTAATCCAATGTATTTTTATTTTTACATTTTCATCACATTTGAGAAGGTATCATAATTGTGTGAAATTCTCGACCCCTACTATTTTAAACGAATCTTCACGTTTCATGATTTCCTGAATCCGCAAAAAGGGTTTTTTTTAATTTTGTCTCTCCCCGTCGTCGGTATCGTTGTCTGTAAACATGATAGCTTTCGAAAAAATCTTCAGATTGCAATGCGCTTTGGTAAACTTTATCAGAGCCCGAAAAGTAGGGACAAGTTCGATGACTAGACATATCCGACCAAAATTTGAAAAATTAGAACATTTTTGTTATTTTTAAAAACTACTTTTTGGAAAATTCCCACATTTTAATACTAGTTTATGATATTTTTCAACAATCTCCAGAAATTGTTCTCATAAAATTTTTCAATCAAACTAAAATTAGAAAAGTTACAGTATTTTAAAAATTACAAATAATCAGTAATAAAAATCCATTTTTCAGTCAAACAATACAAGATACGCAAAAACGTAATTACACAATCTTTGGCGGAAAAGTTCTACAAATTTAGTTCCACATATTTTTTTGAATTGCGTATAAGATAAATGAACAGGAACCAAAAATATCATGCGATAAAATACAAAATCATGAAACTATAAAAAAGTGTATATATGTCAGGGGCGTGAATATAGGCAAATTTTTTATAAAATCTCGACGTTTTGAGACGCCCTGAGTAAGAAAAAATGGTTTTTACAACGTTATCTGCCTGTCGTTGTCGACGTCTTTAAGCATGATAACTTTCGTAAGAATTTGATTTCGAAAGAACATTTGTTTTGGAACTGGCACTGTTTTTTCGCACAACTGGTGATATTTTTATCTTGTTAGTATATAAGGACCCAACACCCCACGGCCAATAGCATGTATTGGGTTCGACATACAAGCTCTGTTACAAAAGTTCCAAGACAAGCTAAATATCAAGAAAACTAAAAATGTTATTGGCAATTTGATTTATTTAATTCAAAATAGTCCCCTTTGGACTCAGTGCACTGCTTTGCACTATCAAGAAGCGAATTGGAAGATATTTTTATTTTATCAGTAGAAATTATCTTCAGGATGGCGGCCGTCGACCTTTGAATGTCTTCAATGTCTGCATGAGGCTCAACGTTGCCAGACCCTACCATAATTATGTAATCGCACCATAATTTTGCCTCTTGTACCATCCCTCGTGTACCATACCTCTTAAATGTATCATAATTTAAAAATACTTCTATGTTTTATTTTACATTTAACCGAAATGAAATGAAGACAAAAGCAGAATAGTCATTATCCAATGAGAATTGTTTTTTGCCCTATATGAAGCATGTTTGACTAATCAATCATTTTGTAAATGAAGGCTGAGTAGAATTAATTCTCATGTGATTTACGTAAAGACATTCCAAAGACAATTACATATTATATTTGCTTTTTATAGATTATAAGCTGTTTTATAAAAAAAAAAATGTTCTTTAATGAGTTACTTTAAGTAAATGTTACAAAATACAAAGACTTGAAAAAGTAGAAACTGTGTTATAATTATTATTAAAATAGTTTTATTAAAACATAATGTTATTATATTTATCAACAAAATGCTATTAGCATTTCATTTATAAAAAGTATTAAACTTTAAAGTATTTGAAGGCATATTAATTTGAATATCGCGCCGCGCATGCGTCTTGTAAACATGTACCATAGGGTACCATAATTTTAACATGCGGATTCCATAATTTCGCTCCGTGTGTCTGGCAACGCTGATGAGGCTTTCTTTTCATGGCCAAATGTAACTTTTCGAACAAATACACAGTGCAAAAAATAAGTTTCGAGACTGCCTATGAAATCATCATTATGAAACAAGATATCTGAATATTTTTCGATTTTTTTAATCAAAATATTCTCCAGTTCCAATACACTTGTTATAGCGATTCAAAAGTGATTCAAATTCCAAATACGTGTTCTAACTTGTAACTACTCGTGTTGCAGCTGTTTTGATGGTCAAAATGTCATTAAAAAAACATCCTTTCCATTTTAATTTCAATTTTGGAAATAGAGAGAAATCGTAGGAGGCCAAATCAGGTTAATATGGCGGATGATTCAACACACAGACTTGATTTTGATCCAAAAATTGACGAAAAACGAGTGAGGTGTGAATCGGTACATTATTATGCAATCGAGACTGGGTCTCTAGATCACGATATTCTGGTCGAGTATGACCAAAATAGTAAGTATTTAAATTTAAATAGTAAGTTCAAAACTTCGACATAATATGCGCCAGTAATTGTTTGACCAGTTGGAACGAATTCCCTGTAGATAATTCCTTTGCTATCGGAGAATGTAATGAGGATAAAACTGAGAATGTAAATTTTAAACTTGAATTTTATGTTTATCTCCTCTTAATAGAAAATATCTCTTTAACTGAAAATTTTTTAAACATACAAAATTGATAAGAAGTATGGAAATATCGGAAAAACAGTGTTGTTTCTTAAACAACATATTTCGTAAACTTGAATACGCAAGCATTGCAAAGAGGAAGCGTGGAGAATAAGGAGAAGTGGGACGAGCCGTTCTCGCGTGCAAAACAGTGATCCCAGAACGTGGAGCTGGCGGCCCCCACCATAGATGCCGCGAGCTCATTGTGTCTTCCCCATTCAACCAACCTATGGTAGTCGAACGAGGAAGAAGCCATGAGCTGGTGGGGTCTATGGTGGGGGCCGCCAGCTCCCACGTTCTGGGATCACTGGTGCAAAAGCGACGAGGAAGAAACAAGGGCAGCGCGCGCCGCCGTCTCTCCCTACTTACCTCACACGGACAAGAGGTGCTTCTGCACATGTGACTGCATCGGTATCCGATCTGTGCACACTGACTCGACACACATACATGCATACACACGCTACAACCAACTTCGAAGCGTACGTGAAATCAAGTCAGCTGTATAAAAGTTAACAGACGTTCATTATTATCTTTTGTTCCGTTTCCCAACTTTTCAGAAAGATATTTTTTAAATTAAAAAAGTTACCTTACATGAATGAATAGATGTATAATTTAGTCACGTGGTCCGATTGATCAATGACCTTAAGCCGAAGACAGCCTAAGATTAACAAAAATGTCGATTGGCGATAGTAAATACCATAGACGTATGAGGAAAATACATCGAATCAAACTATTTTCTGTGAAAAATGCTAAAAAGTGATGGAGAATGCTTTGGGACGTAACGAAACGTGATTAATATATTTTAAATGCTCAGTAACACTATATATGCACTTCTTTATGTATAGATGACATAAATAGTATTTGACTAATTGCTCACTAGGCAGTGCTTTTATTTTTTGCGGTAAATTCAAAAAGGAGATAAATATTTTACATTTTTCTGCTAGCGGGTCATAAAGTGGATTTTATTGCCCCGTGCGGGGCAAACAATAGTACATTGTGCAACTAGGGAAAAAAAAAAATTATTTTGCGAGTGTGAAGTTTGATGCCCGAGCAAAGCGAGGGTAACAACCACACGAGTAAAATAAATGTTTTTCCCGTGTTGCACACGATTTTTTCTACTTGCGGGTCAGAAAGTGGATTTGTTTGCCCCGCTCGGGGCAATAAAGTCCACTTTATGGCCTGCTAGTAGAAAAATCCATTTTCTGACCCCCTAGTAGAAAAAAAAATCGTGTTCAACGTGTATTCGTGTTACTCGTGTGGTTGTTACCCTCGCTTTGCTCAGGCATCAAACTTCACACTCGCAAAATAATTTTTTTTCCCTAGTTGCACAATATTCTATTTTTCCATCGATTTCTCGTTATAAGAATGAAAATTACAGCTCGACTTTGCCACCCCCTAAATTTTGCTGCCCTGGGTGGTTGTCTATTCAATTTTCTTATCATGGTTTCAACGTACATTTCCATGCAGATTTCAACCCGGACTTCTGGGTGAACATTTTCAATTTTCTTGACCTATTTCATATTTGATTAAAAATAAATATTAATTACCTGTAGAATGTGCCAAAAATATAAAGGCTAAAAGCGTCCAAACTTTTACAGCACTCAGGTTCCCCATTGTTTATTCTTACTAAAATGTGTCAGCGACTTATGAAAACTGATAAACTTTGAATTCAGTCAGGCATATATGCATACGCAAGCACAGACAATAGATTCAGACACGTACTATTCGATAAGAATATTTCGTACCACTTACACGTAAAGTTTTCAAGAAAAATAGCCTTTTGCAAGAACTGGTAAAATAAATATTTGCTTGCTAATAAGTTAGGCAAATATGACTGGAAAATAGATTGGTTGAACCAGTTACATATCATAGTAAAATAAAATACTCCAAATTTAATGATCGTCACAACTCTAATCTTGATTTACTAATGTGATGTATTCATTTATGTAAGTGAATGTATAACGTCAAAATGTTTTCCACACGGGAAACTGTGCTGTAACGACTGATTTTTTGCATAGGCATCCGTTATACTGCCTAAATTTAGTATAAAAAATTACAGAACAATCTTGTGCTAACTGGGTTTCCGCTCCAACTGCCTTAATTGTTAATCTTTTATTTTTGCGATATTATGCAAACCAAATTACTTGCTTAAAAAATTTCTAATAATTGTAATTATAAACATTTTTTTATAAAGCGTATATTTCTGGTTTAATTTTATCCTTTAGCCAAGCTATACGATGGACGAAAAACAGTTTAAGAGAAAAATTATTGTATTGAAAAAAAATCTGTAAAGTTGAATTTAATTATTTTTTGGCATTGTGTTTTTTTTTCATTTAATTTTGAAAATGTCATACAAATTTTTTAAACACCCATTTTAAAACTAAATCATGCATGCATTGACGTTCAAATCTTAACAATGAAATATGTTCTCCATGAAAATATAATTTTTTTGTTCTAAAGTATCCCATTTTTGGATTTTCAATTTTTTCTACTTTCACTAATATGTTTTAGATTAATTATGAAGTCACTGGATTTCCCTTGAAAAGGATAGTGCCAACACAACCTTACTGAAAAAATACGATAACTCCAGAATTTAAAAATATTCATAAATATTCATAAAAATTCATAAATATAAAGCATTTTATTCCTTTTAATAATGGCATTTATAATGTGAATTATAAATCGAATTTAAGTACATAATTTCTAGAACAAGTCGAACGTCAAAACTTCAACAAAACGAATAACGAGTAACGAATTTTTTTCTTTTTTTCGTGGTATAACGTCCAAAACAATACAAAATATGCATAATAGTCATTTTTAACAAAAACAACATTTCTTATGGTAAAAATTTTTTTTTTCAGTTTTTGCAAAAAAAAAAAACCATTTGTGGACGAACACGTTAAACTATCTCGCGAACTCAAAAATAGACATATATATGGACTTCGGTTTTTTACTGCAGTCAGATAATGCTTGCTTTGGTCAAACTTTGCTAATTTTGGTTTCGCTTTGCAAACTCAATTTTTATTTATATCCATCAAGAACCGATGTCCTTATATATGTCTTTCTTTTAGTTTGCGAGATAATTTAACGATTTCGTCCATAAATGTCTTGCTTTGGCCCAATTTTATTTTCAGGCCATGGACCAACCAGACCATGTGGTCGATATGGTGATTTTTTTGTCTGTAAACTTTTGTCCATGCAAAATAAAATATCAAGTTAAGAATTATTGAGATCAAAGAAAAAGCACTAAAGTAAATGTCCCAGTAGTCGGTATCTCAGTTTCCGTAATCCATACACAAATAATCTTTTAAAAATCTGAGAAAAAAAATCTTTCTCTGACCTCACAAATTTTTGACTTGATATCTTATTTTGAATTGACAAAAGTTTACAGACAAAAATCACCATATCGATCATTAGGTCTGGTTGATCCATGGCCTTAAATTAATGAGTTTCATAAAAGATACTGTTGTAATTTTATATAACTTTTGTTTTCCTTGTTGATCCTACGGAGCAGGGTGTTTTTACATTTTGAAGATTTTTGAATGAAGCATCCTCACTCATCTCGCAAAATTTCCAAAGAAAACTACTCATATGTGTAAATTGAAAGTGAAGCCTAATCACGGCCTATAGTTAGTCAAACCACAAGATTCTTTATTAATAAAGTTTGCATAAACTATTGTTTTTTTATTCAGTTTAACGGTAATTGGCAATTTCCCGCGCCTGATGAAATTTGGTCATTTTCATGCCTCTAAATCTTGGAGTCTACTACATCTATTAACTTCATTTTTTCTTTTATATTGTCAAGAATTGAGTACTGAACAACTTTGACCATGGGCTTTGTGGTTTTCAAATACAGTAAATAAGGAGCAATGCCAGTACTGATCATTAATACAACGCCGAGCGTTGGCGCGGTACTGGTATAGTACTGCCCCAGTATGGAGTCAAATGCTGGCTAGAAGCCAACTTAGGAATTTATGCCGAGCGTTGGCGCGGTACTGGTCCAGTACTTCGCCAGTATGGAGTCCAAATGCTGGATAGAAGCCGACTTAGGGATTTATGCCAAGCGTTAGCGCGGTACTGGTATAGTACTGCCCCAGTATGGAGTCAAATGCTGTCTAGAAGCTAATTTAGGGATTTATGCCGAGCGTTGGCGCGGTACTGGTCCAGTACTTCGCCAGTATGGAGTCCAAATGCTGGATAGAAGCCGACTTAGGGATTTATGCCGAGCGTTGGCGCGGTACTGGTCCAGTACTTCGCCAGTATGGAGTCCAAATGCTGGCTAGAAGCCGACTTAGGGATTCATGCCGAGCGTTGGCGCGGTACTGGTATAGTACTGCCCCAGTATGGAGTCAAATGCTGGCTAGAAGCCGACTTAGGGATTTATGCCAAGCGTTAGCGCGGTACTGGTATAGTACTGCCCCAATATGGAGTCCAAATGCTGGCTAGAAGCCGACTCAGGGATTTATGCCAAGCGTTAGCGCGGTACTGGTATAGTACTGCCCCAATATGGAGTCCAAATGCTGGCTAGAAGCCGACTTAGGGATTTATGCCAAGCGTTAGCGCGGTACTGGTATAGTACTGCCCAAGTATGGAGTCAAATGCTGTCTAAAAGCCGACTTAGGGATTTATGCCGAGCGTTGGCGCGGTACTGGTCCAGTACTTCGCCAGTATGGAGTCCAAATGCTGGCTAGAAGCCGACTTAGGGATTCATGCCGAGCGTTGGCGCGGTACTGGTCCAGTACTTCGCCAGTATGGAGTCCAAATGCTGGCTAGAAGCCGACTTAGGGATTCATGCCGAGCGTTAGCGCGGTACTGGTATAGTACTGCCCCAATATGGAGTCCAAATGCTGGCTAGAAGCCGACTCAGGGATTTATGCCAAGCGTTAGCGCGGTACTGGTATAGTACTGCCCCAATATGGAGTCCAAATGCTGGCTAGAAGCCGACTTAGGGATTTATGCCAAGCGTTAGCGCGGTACGGGTATAGTACTGCCCCAGTATGGAGTCCAAATGCTGGATAGAAGCCGACTTAGGGATTTATGCCAAGCGTTAGCGCGGTACTGGTATAGTACTGCCCCAGTATGGAGTCAAATGCTGTCTAGAAGCTAACTTAGGGATTTATGCCGAGCGTTGGCGCGGTACTGGTCCAGTACTTCGCCAGTATGGAGTCCAAATGCTGGCTAGAAGCCGACTTAGGGATTCATGCCGAGCGTTGGCGCGGTACTGGTATAGTACTGCCCCAGTATGGAGTCAAATGCTGGCTAGAAGCCGACTTAGGGATTTATGCCAAGCGCTAGCGCGGTACGGGTATAGTACTGCCCCAGTATGGAGTCAAATGCTGTCTAGAAGCCGACTAAGGTATTTATGCCAAGCGTTAGCGCGGTACTGGTATAGTACTGCCCCAATATGGAGTCCAAATGCTGGCTAGAAGCCGACTTAGGGATTTATGCCAAGCGTTAGCGCGGTACTGGTATAGTACTGCCCCAGTATGGAGTCAAATGCTGTCTAGAAGCCGACTAAGGTATTTATGCCAAGCGTTAGCGCGGTACTGGTATAGTACTGCCCCAGTATGTAGTCAAATGCTGTCTAGAAGCTAACTTAGGGATTTATGCCGAGCGTTGGCGCGGTACTGGTCCAGTACTTCGCCAGTATGGAGTCCAAATGCTGGCTAGAAGCCGACTTAGGGATTCATGCCGAGCGTTGGCGCGGTACTGGTATAGTACTGCCCCAGTATGGAGTCAAATGCTGGCTAGAAGCCGACTTAGGGATTTATGCCAAGCGTTAGCGCGGTACTGGTATAGTACTGCCCCAATATGGAGTCCAAATGCTGGCTAGAAGCCGACTCAGGGATTTATGCCAAGCGTTAGCGCGGTACTGGTATAGTACTGCCCCAATATGAAGTCCAAATGCTGGCTAGAAGCCGACTTAGGGATTTATGCCAAGCGTTAGCGCGGTACTGGTATAGTACTGCCCAAGTATGGAGTCAAATGCTGTCTAAAAGCCGACTTAGGGATTTATGCCGAGCGTTGGCGCGGTACCGATTAGTACTGCCCCAGTATGGAGTCCATGTGTACTATTTTTTTAATAGTACTTCATAATTTGGAATAACTTATTGCGAACTTGAATGCATAATTTTGTTATGAGATAATTTTCTTGATTCCAAAGTTTCATCATATTTTTGGAATTGAAAAAACTCAAAATTTTTAGATTCTGAACATACGTTGATTTTACTCTTAAAAACAAAACTTAAAGGAATCATAACCTGTTGAAGGTTATAAGCGCTATTTTCTTTCTTGTATTCCAAGCGTGCGCAGTCAAGAGGCTTAGTCTTTAGGTTATTAATGCGTTAATTATAAGTAGAGAGGGTTCGAACCTGCAGCGTTAAGAATAATTTTTAATACTATCTAAATGTGCGTTTGTGTAGTGTAGAGGGGAGTGTATGTTTTTAGATAAGTTTGTATATAAAAATACTAAGTTAGAGTCTGCTTGAAAGTAAATAAAGTTTTGAAATGTTTTGGAATAATGCCAGTACCACGCCAGCACAGACTTTCAGTACAGGCATAATACTATCTGAAGTACCGCCCCAGTACTGAGAAACAACTCCCAGCCAAGTTACCTTTTGGAATAATGCCAGTACCACGCCAGCACAGACTTTCAGTACAGGCATAATACTATCTGAAGTACCGCCCCAGTACTGAGAAACAACTCCCAGCCAAGTTACCTTTTGGAATAATGCCAGTACCGAGCAGTTTAGAATCCGGTATTACGCCTGCACCGTACCAGTACCAGAAATCCTTCGGCGGTACTGGCGCAGTACCGAGCCAATTGTAAATTTCTACCTGAGGAATCGACTAATTTGGCTCATTTTGAATCGATGCACTTACGGCTGCGATTATTTCTTCGCTTCGAGCAATACGACGTCTTTTTGGCACCGGAACGTCCAATAGTGTAAATTTGGTCTCGAATTTATCCACTATAGTACGCACAGCCTGTCGGGTGGGACGATTATTACGGCCGAAAATTGGAGTAAGCGCTCTTAAAGTTGCGACCACCGACTCAGAATTTTGGTAGTAATTTTTAATAATTTCCAAACTTTGCTGGTTCGTGAACTTTACCATGATGAAAATGTTGACTTTAACTAACGTTTTGAAATTGACAGTTCATTAAAAAAGTTTAAGGGTGTGTTCATATAAAGATACGAAATTGTTATGTCCCTATTGGAAAACCCTTTATTTCCCCCAAGTTCTTATAAAAAACCTTTGCATGGTCAAAGTTGTTCATCACTCAATTCTTGACAAAATAAAAACAAAATTTAGTTAATAGGTGGAGTAGACTCCAAGATTTAGGGTCATGAAAATGACCAAATTTCACCAGGCGCGGGAAATTGCCAACTACCATTAAATAAGAACTTTCACAAAAAGAAGCAAGTATTATATTAACTTGAATTTACGTGTGAAATCTGAGGTGAAATGTAGGTTTTATTTTCTTACTTGCACTTGGCCCTGGGGAAAAACAGCTGCGTAACCGAGATTTATAAGTAGATTTAGGTGGTTCATATTTCCCTACATCCGTAAATGAGTTGAACTCTGCTGCAGTGATAAAATCAATCTTTTCGTACATACTTACAAAATTGACTCTGTAATTAAAAGTTGATTGCTGAGAATCATATTCGCATTTATGGACTTCTACAGCTATTCCAAAAATGTTGTTCTTCAATACTAGAAACGCGCCTAGGTATGCCTGAAACTCCAAAGAGATCGTTGGTAATTGTTTTGTGATTCAACTAACTGTAAAATTTTATGATTAAATGTAATTACGTCATCGAGTAATTCACTCTTTTCTCTGAAATTTACGAAAATATATTGTTCATTAGAATGAGCCTCGTCGTGTTCATCCACTTTGAGATTGTGATTCTGCAACATATAAAATTTACAAGTCAAAATATTTCCTGTAGAAATCTCCTATGATTCGTCAAAGTTTACTACTCAAGTATTGGCCTGGCGCTACTTTGCAACACTAACATTTCATAAAGTTAATCCAGAAATACTTGATAGTTCGATCACACAAAAATTTAGAGAATACTTATATTAAATTAAAAAGTCGTTTGTTTACTTTCCTTTTCTTAATTAGAAATGAAAATTCAATAAAAATTAAAATTTATATCACTACATTACACAAATTGGCTTGAATAAATGAAACTTTTCATTTAAACTAAAATATCTATTGATACACAAGTTTCTTTGATTTCAAGTTCGTTTCAAATTAAGAGCCTGTGATAGTTAGGAAATCAGCAAATTTGATTTATTTCAGATTTTTAAGTGATATTGTCCAAAAAACACACAAAGCTTTTTTTTCAAATTTGAAAAAAGATAAAGACGGACATACGCGAAAGACTTTCTGTTGCAATAATTTACGTTATAATATTCGTAACCAACATATTATTTGATTAGAAAATGCGGATTTTCGAGCTGCCCTATTAAATATTAATAGTATACAACAAAAATGTTGAATTAAAATACGAATCCTTAATATTCATAAAGAAGGAAAATTAGTACAGTCAATAGGAAAAATTGGTATTTTCCACATAAAAATGCAGAATAATCAAAAGTGATAGTGGCAGTATTAGGAAATATCTCAATAAATGGAGTTTTAAAAAGTAAAAATGATATAAATTAATATGAATTTTTGAAGCAAGTATATAGTCTATAAGAAAGTTTGATGGAATGAGAGCGCTGTATATTTTTTGTAACAAGTGATAACATATGTTGAAAACATTCAATTTATTTTAAAATGTTCTGCTTATTTTTATATGATTCCAATGCATATTACTGTCATAAAAACTCCATTCCTGTTGACAAAATATTTTTATGATAGAATACAATAAAATTTGTAATTACTTGTAAAATTTGATATAACACTTGGAATTTTAGGAAAAGAATTGTAAATTTCTCTAGCCTTAAAAAGACTAGGTTAAGTTCTTAATTTATATTCAATAAATCTGTATAGTTGGACTCATAATTAGTGAAGGTTGAATATTACGAGCTAAACTTTATACGTGAGCTGAAAATTGTTATAACACTACAACAAAATCTACAAAAATGTGCAATACAGTTTTGACATTATTCACAAAATTTTTAGAAGTAACCATAACGTTTTACAGGATATAGATTTTTCACAGGTTTTAATTCATTATACTTGTACTTTATTGTAAAAATACTACGATGCTTCACACGGAATACTCCATATCGCTACGACAGCGCTACAGAAATATTTATTTTTCTAAACGCTTTGTGAGAGCTATGTATCGCTATTAGAGGTGTAATACAGAGAAACTCTCAAAATAGGCCCCGTAGCGATACAGTTCCGCTCTGGTAGCAGTATTACTGTGGGCAAAAAGTAAGGTGAATTTTTAATTTAAACTTCGCGGGCTAACCGATGTGGGCAAACTCTTTTATTTTTATGTTGGTCCTACTGTTACTGACATATGTGCCAAATTTCATGTGAATCTCATCTTTTGTTACATAGTTACGCTTGTGTTTTACAATGTCTGAATATGTTGAGCAAAGAAGTGCCATTAAATTTTGTTTATGGAATGAAATTTCAGTTGTGGAAACGTTCAGAATGTTGCAGAAGGCCTTCGGTGATATGACCCTGTAGCAGAAAAATGTTTATAAGTGGTACAAAGACTGGAAAGAAGGCAGAGAACGTGTTGATGACTTGGAACTCCCCGGACGACCATCAACATCAACTGACGGGCAAAACGTCAATCAAATAAAAAAATTAGTGCACAAAAATCTTCGATTATCAATAAAAGACCTTGCTGACACTATTGCCATTTCAAGAGCATCACTCAATGCCGTTTCAAAAGATATTTTGGGCAGACAACACGTGGTTTTTGCATTACGATAATGCGCCGTCTCACACTGCACTCGTTCTTCGTGACCATTTCGCGAAAAACTCAACGCATATCGTTCCACAACCACCATATTCGCCTGATTTGTCTCCGTGTGACTTCTGGCTATTCCCCAAACTTAAAAGAACACTCCGAAGACACCGTTTTGACACCATTCAAGAGATACAAGCCGAATCGAAGAAGGCTTTGAAGGCAATTCCGGAAATCGAATTTAACAAGTGTTTCGACAATTGAAAAAAACGTTGGCATAAGTGCATTGTATCGGGAGAAGATTACTTTCAAGGGGATGAAATTGATTTGGATAAATAAATAAAGATTTTTCATTTTATAACAAAATTCACCTTAGCTTTTGCCCACAGTAGTATACGTATCTCTACACGGAGAGAAGTTTAGTCGAACCATAAAACTAGGGGTGGGAGAGCCGCTCCTCTTTGGTTTGGTATTACGTCTACTCCAAGATTGGGGCACTGGTGGCCCCAAACTGTCGACAAAGCTTGCGAGAGAACGGCTGGCACAAGTGTTTCGCGTAACAGCTCGTCTAGTTTGGGGTAATGGCTCTCTCAAATTGACAAAGCCGTTTAACTAGACAGACCTCGCGCAATTCTTCGTCTGTTCAGCGCAACAGTTCTACGTGTTGGGCGAGCGGTTCCACCAAACTTCTTTCCGTGTACGGTAGCCACAAAAAGTGTAGCGCTCTGACGCGTATGCAGTTGAACTGTAACAGCTCTACGGTGTCGTTGCCACTCCTACACGTAACGTTGCGCTGGCCAGTGAATTTGTTACTTGAGCTACCAATTTGATAAAAATTATTCACAGTGCTTGATGTTGTCAGTTTATCTCAAGCGTGTTTCGTGATTTTTCCAATGGATAAGAATATCGAACAAAGAATTTGTCTCAAATTTTGCATTGCAAATGGAATTTCGTTTGTGGAATAGCTGAAGATGCTGAATCAATTCGTACCATTTTAAACGATTGTTTGTGCGTGAAACGCGTTGCTGCTCGACCACGATAACGCACCATCTCACAAAGCTATCATTGTGAACGAATTTCTGGTCGAAAACTCAACGAATATCATCAAACAACCACCGTATTCACCTGATATGGCTCCGGCCGACTTTTTTCTCTTTCCAAAACTCAAATTACCACTTCGAGGCACCCGTTTTCAGTCGATAGAAGACGTAAAAAAGAATTCATGGTGAGAACTGAAGTCAATTCCGGAAAATGCGTTTAAAAAATGTTTTGATGATTGGATTATTCGTTGGCATAAGTGTATTATTTCGGGAGGGGCCTACTTTGAAGGCGATAAAATAAATTTGGATGAATAATACAATAGATAGTTTGTCTTTAATTGACCAATTCCCGGTACTTTTTTGACAGAATGTACATTAGGTGATTCATCATTTAAAGTTTATAATTTATCAATGTTGTTCAGTACATCATTCGTCGTTGTGTGATTGCTCACGATTCATTAAAACATGATGAATAAAATAATAATACAGTAAAACCTATCGTAGCCGACACATATGGGAGACAAGTTCGGCTACGATGGGTACCAATGACATGCGATAATTGCTAGGGACTTATTACTAGCTTGGTTCAGTGCTGTGGCAATAGGTGCCCCTGTGTTTAGTAACACACATTTACCGGCTTGTACTTATTTGTTGTGTTTACTTTTGTGCAAAAAGGTGAGTAAAAGTTAGTTTGAAAAATAATCAGTTATTTTTGTTGATAATTTAAAAACTTCATGGATAAATTCAGTCGATAAAAAACTATAAGGAATACTTAGTGCTTTTAGTGGAAAATGTATAGATGACAGTTGAGGTTATGTTGCACGACTGTACATACATATTTAAGATCTTAATAAGTTGAAATATAATTGGTTATGAAAATTCTCCAATTTTTCGAAGTTAAATTGTAATTAAAATTTATAATTCAAATATAATCATTAATTAAATTAATATTTCATTTTAAATATTCATTGAAAAAAAAAATTACTAAGATTTTTTACAAAAATATGAGGACCCTCCAAAGACGTTGTTTAAGACGGCCCTGACCATGCACATTTCTCGACCAATAATGTGAAGCGTCAGAGTGGGATGTTCGTTAGGAGAGTGTCGGCTACGATAGGTTTTACTGTACTTCCCATTTGATTTTTGCACAGTCGAATTCGTCTTTTCAATATATATTTTTCAATCGTGCTAATGTTGTCATGCAATGAAATGGACAGAGCGCTATGGACTAATTGCTGGAAATCTATTGTTACGTAGGAAGATTGGCTAAGTCGACATAGCAACGATTCCAATGTCGCGCATTTGAATCACGGTGTGTCCACTCCCATATATTTCAAAGGGGTACTTACAGATAGTGGCGGGGCGAATGAATTTATATCAGCGACATCTAGGGGACGTAGCAAGAATTAAATTTCTCAAAAACTTCTCCTCCTCCCTCTACTTCAGATATGGTAATGAAGGGCGCGAAATTTTCGCCTTCCCATGCGAAAAAGGAAAAATTCGGATTTTATTATATTTGAGGTTACTTTACATGGCTTAAAACGGCTTTGAAGGGGACTGGAGTTTAATCTTTATCGACACTTAGATAGGGATTTAAAACTGAAGGACACAAATACTTTTTAATGTAAGCTTTCTTACCGGGTTTTGCAATATGATAATACGTAATGAATTTTTATAAACAAAACGGGAAACCAAGCCTTGAAGAATTTTATTTTAGATTCAAAACAAAAGTTATTTGTGACTTACCGGATTTGTAGCTATAACTATTTTCATTTGGAGGGCAAATAGTAAAGCACTGCAAGTTGTTGCTACATTAGTCTAGGTAATAGCACTTTAAAGATCGAAGTTCATTAAAATCACTTGAAATCGCAATCAATTTTAATCAATTACCACATGCAGACAAGTGATAACATGTCTAACGCGCACGATTGCACACGACGCTCATTTTAATGACACACTAGCGGCAACTAGGGGACGTAGCAATCACTATTTTTCTTTCGCCACTTGGCCTATAGGAGTGGGCACACCGCGATTTGAACAGTTTCAATGTTAAAAAGTGGAGACCCCTGGATCAGCACTCTCGTGCGACACAGCTATGTTTTAGAAGGCGCGCGGCTATGGATTATAGCAGCGTGAGCAATATTCTTCTCTCCATGTATATTGCGTGAAGAGGGTCGAAAGACAACAATTACACCAGTGAAATCGATGCCTCGAACCGAGTCATGAATACAATTTAGAATCACATCGATGATCGCAATTCGACTTGAGATGCCTGTGAAGTGGGTCTTAATCGAGTTTTCTGCGCGCTTCACAGGCATCGAAAGTCAAATTTTCGATTGAGGTACGATGAGAAATCCTCGATCTAAGAGGTAAGGTGAAGTGAAATTTCTTCTTAGTGTATCGTATGAATAGTGAGGCTTCGCATGTTTCACTATCCAGCAGTTTAATGTTGGGTGGTTTCGTTTACATACATTTTATTCTGAAATTTGTTTGCAATTTATATTGTTGGTTTTTCGGTAAGGACGTCGAGATCGGGAATGATGCAGAAGTAGATATTATTGACTTGGTAAGGGATTAGGATTATGTGTTCAAGAGTACCTTCTTCCTTTTCCAATACAGGAATCTCTAGTATATATGTAAAGAGCCTTTTTATGAGTGCTACCGATGATTGGCTTATATTGATTACCATATATGCTAATAGTTGTCTTCGGCTGCGTAAAAGTGGTGTCGTGTTCTTTGTTTATTTTCGAATTCCCTGATAGTTTCTTTTAACATCGTGGGTATCAGGAGTTGTGGGTGTACTATGCCGTCTTTACCACCATTAATAGAATTGATTGCGGTGCTGATATCTTCGTTTGTTTCATCAATCAGAACTGCGGCTAACACTAATTTGCTGTTGAAGTAACTATCTGTAGAAATGGAATCCAGTCCGAAGCTGAAGTTTTTCGCTATATCCTTTTCATTATTTTGGTTTTCTATTAGTTCCTTATGGTTTACTGATGAGGAATCTAGTATGAGTTTTAGGATTTTTGCGTTAAGTCTTGATATGCTAATGTGGGGGAGTTTTTAATGGTGCAATGGATATTTGGTTCTCGTCTAAAGGTCAGTTCGCAAGGAGAAATCCGGTGGTTTGGTTTTTTATTGTATTGATTGCAACATTTATAAGTTTCAGATTTTTATCCCAATCGTTTTTGTTTTCCTCCATACTTGTATTGATTAAATTTAGGAGCGTGGAGTGCATTCGTTCAATCTTTCCATTTGATTGTGGGTGTAATGCCGTGGTTTTAATGCGTTTATTTTTGAGAGCTTCTTCGAATTGTTGGATTAATTCAGACAGGAAGTTTTGACCTTGATCGGTCAAGATAGTGTTGTGGGCATCAAAAATGTAAATATAATGATCAAGGAGTTTCTCGACAATCGTTGATGATGCTTCGTTTATCATTGGTATCAACACCATGTAACGGGTGAATTTATCTTGTATACTAAGGATGTATTTGTTTCCCTTATGTGTTTCGGATAAAGGTCCAAAAATATCGAGTGCAATTTTTTCATGAGGTTTTGTCTGAATATCTGGAATAACTGATCCCATTCGGTTTCTAACTCGAGTTGTTTTCTCGAGTTGGCATATAGGGCATTTTTTGGCATCATTTATAGTTTCTTTGTTCACTTCCAACCAAATTCCTAGTTTCCTAGGTCTTTCTAACGTATTTCTTTCTCCTAAGTGGTTGTCATGGGATTTTTTCATAATACTCTTTTTTTCTTATTTCGCGAGTTCCCGAATATTGATGAAGTTCATATGTATTTTTGGGTCTAGGTATAAGTTTGATAGAAATTCTAGCATTTCTTGTATTATTTCTTTTTCGATAGGTGAGATAAGTGGATCGTCAAAAGATAACCTGATAATCGTTAGTTTCTTATTTTCCAATACGTCAATAAACCATCCTACTTTTCTTAACCAATCCTCTTCATCGAACGGTGGTAGTTCTTCTTTGGTGACATGCTTCCAAAGTTTTTCTATGGCGTTTGGTTTTGTCTTAAATTTGCTGTGTTGGTGTTAGTTTCCAGTTCGTAAATTGTTCATACAGATCTTCATCATCTTCATTCTTCATCGGTTTCTAAGGTAGATTCCGACAGTAATAGTGTCAAGCATATCCTTTCTCTTTTAGCCTATCTTCAGCTCAATTTAGCTCACAAAAATGACAGATAACATATAGCAACCAACAGAACATCAGTTACTTCAAACCCGGTTTGTATATTTTCAAACGCGAAAACTCGCTTTCGCTCCGCTGCCGGACAAATAGTATGTGAAAATCGAGCAAAAACGGGCGTTTGTGCCTTGTATAAAGTTAAAGACCCCTCGGCGTCGCCTCGGGGCTCAACTTTTTACGCGACGCGCAAAACCCCGTTTTTGCTCTTAGTGCACAATATACTATTGATGATATGAAATGTTTTGACCGGAAAAAAATTCAATTAAGCACGTAAAAGGATTTTCTCATATCAATAAAATATCTTGTTAAAACGAAAAAATAGGGGTGGAAAATAAATATTATTGCATTAACAAAACAGTTTGATGAGTCAATTGACATTAAAATTATTTTGTTGAATTTCAAGAATGTGTTTTGGTCGAAAGAAAGAGTTTTCTTAGTGTATCTTGTTATGACAGGCACAATACTTATAGGTAGTAAACCTGGCTCATGCTGGGCATATGAGAGTTAAGATAATGCAGTTTTTGTACCTTGTCCCACCCCACAGTTTTAACATCTTTGTAAACGAGGATCTGATGCTCATCTAATTGAAAATAGTTCAATCCTGCTATTAGTACATTCTCTTCTATGTTTCTATCCAGCTATAACAAAACCAACTTTTAATATATATTTATCACATTAAAAAGTGTTACTGATTAAAAGTAAGAATTTCTTTTCAAAATGAATAATTACTGAAAACCAAAAACAAATTAGAAATACGCATGCAGAGACCCTAGACCTGGCCTGGAATTAAACGCCCAATCGGGCCTAATGTGCTTGCAATGAATCAGGCCTTAGATTATAAATATATAAAAGATGGCGTCACAATAATCTAACAATCAAGCTGGAACCAGCTCTGGTTTAGTGTTTCATGACAATTTGAAGCTTGACAGGTCCAAGCCTAGCTTATCGGCTGCGGCAAGATTTTTGCATTGGTATATTGGTAGCCGCATTGGTAGCCGCTCGCAGAGATAGAACATTTATTGGAATAAAATCTAATAATATAAAAAATAATAATAAAAAATACAAATTATTTCTCATGAATTTTAACTGAGTCTGGTTGTGCTCACAAAAATAAAAAAAATATTGATCATAAAAATATACCATATATTATTTTATATAAATGTCAACTGAGTCTGGTTACACGGATGGAAATTTGATGGTTGAAAATGTAATTTTTTACGGTAAACTAGAACCATTAGGAATTGTTGCCAGTTAGTCCCAAAAATATGCTACTTAATACAACACGTTTTGAAAATATCACCAAGAATGATGGTATAAATTGAAAATTCATATGCCAACTTTTTTTTGAACAAAATATACCTGTAAAGATGTGTATGCATATCTCTCGCGTTTACATTATAAGACATTCCATAGGTTGAAATATTACTATCACGCATTTACGGAACATTATAATCGTAACGTTCGAAAAAGTCCCCATTAGAGTTCAAACGTTGGAATCATAGATGTTACTTTTTCTCTTCCCTGAAAACGCGTTGGCCAATCAACGAACAGCAGACTTCTAATACGGATTCCAAAATTTCGAACCGCAGTTGCGAGAGTAGTCTAGTGCGTTAATTGTAGGAAGTAGGTACGTTAAAAGCCGTAGGTCATAGGTTCAATTCCCCCTCATTCGAACCCACTTAGGTAGGTTTTATTCGGCTAAAATGTTTTTGCATTCTCATCATATGAGAAGGTATTAGTTTTATGTGAAAAATCACTTTCGGAATTTTCATCAAGTGTTTACGTTTTGAGACCCCCTAAGTCAGAAAAAACGGGTTTTACAAAAGTGTCTGTCTGTAGTAGTAAGTCGTGTGCGGCTTAACTTTCGATACCCGTGTGGAAAAATTTCATGGTAGTCTATTGTCTGATCTGGCCCAGGTCTGGCGCTGGTCGGCATTCCATAACAAAAATGTTTGTATGTGTCAAACGAATTTTTTTTTGAGAGGTCAGGATTTTTAATCGAAAACAATAAGTGCTCATTTTAAATAATTTTTCAACCAAAACTTTATTAACTGACCACTAATTAGTGGCTAACCAGTTGCGAATTAGTGGCTGACAGCCGCTGGCTTGTAGCTGGCCAGCCGCTGACTAGCGGCTGATTGTACAAAAACGTTACAGTTCCGGCCAGCTCCAGACCAGGTCTTATAGTCAGCGCCAGAACTAGAAACCAGACAGTCTGATCTGGCACTGGCCAGCGCCATGAAATTTTTCCACACGGGTAGAATTATCGGATTGAATTGAGTTTGGCATACTTTATCAGAGCCAAAAAAGTGAGGACGACTTCGTTAAGCAGCTTCATCCGACCAAAATTATTAAGATATAGGAGCAATTTTGTCTTTTTGAAAAAAACTTTATGAAAAAATCCAAAATTCCAATACTGGTTTCTGATAATGCTCATAAATCTCTAATGATTAACCTGATAAAATTTTTCGATTAAACTAAAATTGGGAAAGATACAGTATGTTTAAACTTGAAAAAAGTCAATATCTAAATCCTATTTCCCACTTAAATTATACGAGATACGAAAAAACGTTATCATACAAAATTGTTTACTACAAAAAGATCTTAAAATTTAAATTGCCACATTTTTTTATAACCGTAATATATTTAGCCATCAAATTTCTTTCCTTGTATGCTTACAAAAATTTTGTCCTTAATTATTTGTACAGAAATGTGCGAGGTTTTCGAGATACGCCCTTGAATAAGATATAAATATTTTGTACAGATTACCTTTATAACTGCTATCCCTCTGTTCATTATTTCAGGAAACATTTTGATATCTTTGGGTTTGGGCTTGCGTTCTGCATCTATTTGGACTATTTCATAAGGTTTACCACTTTTTTCAGCAGGATTACCTGCAACCATAACCCTGAGCTTTCCATATCCATCTGGGATAAAGTTATACAATGATTTTGCTAAAGCCATTGCAAGATATTCTCTGAATAAAAATGCGGTAGTCAAGAAATCGCCTTCATTGCTAACATAGGCTAAAGCGGTTTCAATCGCCGGTTCCTCTCTAGTATTTTTCCACGCTTTCCCGGTTAGTTGAGTTAGTTCCGTCGAAACGTATCCTGCCAATAAATGCATTGATCAATTTTCAATATAATAACTTTAAATTGATCCAATGTATTTTTACATTTACATTTTCATCACATGTGAGAAATTCTTGACCCCTACTATTTTTAACGAATTTTCACGTTTCATGATTAGAGGTGTGCAAAAAGATTCGATTTGATTTTCGATCCGATATTGGCCTCCGTCGAATGTCGAATATTCGACATTCGACTATGCGGCCGATCGATTCGAAAAAATCCGATCCGACAAATAAGGCGAATCGAATTGAATTTTCGATATTCGATCCGACAGAATGCATACGTCTATTCATGATCTCCTGAATCCGCAAAAAGGATTTTTTAACATTTTTTCTGTCCCCGTCGTCAGAATCGTTGTCTGTAAACACATTAGCTTTCAAAATAATCTTCAGATTGCAATGCGCTTTGGTAAACTTTATCAAAGCCCAAAAAGTAGGGACAAGTTCGTTAACTTGACATATCCGAACAAAATTTTAAAAATTAGAGCATTTTTGTTATTTCTAAAAACTACTTTTTGAAAAATTCCAATATTTTAATACTAGTTTCTGATAGTTTTCAACAATCTCTACCAATTTTCCTCATAAAATTTTTCAATCAATATATGACCAAAAATATGACGCGAGAAAATATGTAATCATGAAACTATGAAAAAATATATATAATATAAATATATATATAATAGAATTGGTAGCATATGTATCATTACTTACAGAATATTTTTTTAAATCAATAATATACATGCTTTTGGCAGCTACGCAATAGATTCAATGGCATTTTTTACTCAGAGTAAGATTAAATTTTGAGTAAAATTTTAAATAATGGATATTTGAAGGTTTAAGTGAAAACATCAATGAAAAAATGTTTTCACTTCATAAATTTGAATGTACAAAATTTCTAAGAAGTATAGAAATATCGGGAAGAAAGTATTGTTTCTTAAACAACATATTTTGTAAATTTGAAATTGTTGTCTGCTTCACGCCTCTTTTGCACGGAGTCGAGAAAAATACAATTCTCAATTTCGACTCGATAACTGACAGCGTGAAGTCTAAAAAAATGGAACACGCAAGCATTGCAAAGAGTAACTGAATAGAATAAGGAGAAGTGGGACGAATCGTTCTCGCGTGCAAGAGCGACAAGGAAGAAACAAGGGCAGAGCGCGCCGCCGTCTGTCCCTACTCGCCTCACACGGACAGCAGGTGCTTCTGCACATGGGACGATGGGACTGCGTCGGCATCCGATCTGTGCACATTGACTCGACACACATTTACGCACTCACACAACCAACTTGGAAACGTTCGTAAAATCAAGTGAGCTGTATAAAAGCATGAATGTAATTATTAAAAAATGTTATTAAATCAACAAAGAACTATGATTCAAAAACCTAGTAATATTACATTTCTAATGGAGTTTAAATTTCAAAGAATAATATTGAAATCGTTGACATCAAACTATTCAAACGCATATCACAGTTGCTCAATGATGGTTAGGTTTGAATTGCAACGTTGCACGATCTACGAGTCTTCTGTTGGCATAGCATTGGTGACTTTACGTATACACACATGATAAGAATTCCAAGCCAGTAGTGCACTAAAATGTTCACCATGTGGACCCATGAAATTTTTTTAAAACAGCATAGCTCAACAGCGCCCCACGGGTCTCTACTATTTGTATAGGGATCGGACTTGCATTCAACCTTAACATGTAATTGTCGATAAGTTATCGAATTTTTTTTAGAATTTTCACTAAATAGAAGTTAACAGACGTGTATTCTTATCTTTTGTTACGTTTCCCAACTTTTCAGAAAGATATTTTTAAATCAAAAAAGTTATCTTACATGAATAAATAGATGTATAATTTAGTCACGTGATCTGATTGTTCCATGGCCTTAAGCCGAAGACAGCCTGAGATTAACAAAAATGGTGATTGGCGATAGTAAATACCATAGACATAACAGGAAAATACATCGTACCAAACTATTTTCTCAGATAAAGTGCTAAGAAGTGATTGTGAATGCTTGTGGACATAACAGAACGTGATTAATATATTTTCTACAACACAAGCATGTTTTTCTAGCTTTTTGACGCTTGTTTTGCGGGCATAAAGTTTGTCATTTAAGCCCTAGGGCGTAAATAGGGATAGAGTGCTTAAAAGTAGTCATTTAAGCACCCCCCACTCCCTATTTACGCCCGCAGGACTTGAATAACAAACTTTACGCCCGTAAAACACACGTCAAAAAGCGAGAAAAACATGCTTTTGTTGCATAAAGTACCGTGTACAACACGGGGGTAAGATCATTTAAAATCTCGTGCGATGTTTACGTTTCTTGGCTTCGGCTCGCATTCGCACTCGGCTTCGCCTTGTGCATGCTCGTCTTCGCCTCGAAATGTAAACATCGCACTCGCCTTAAATGATCAACTTTACCCCCTTGTTGTACAATAGTACATTGTGCAACTAGGGAAAAAAAAATTTATTTTGCGAGTGTGAAGTTTAATGCCCGAGCGAAGCGAGGGTAACAACTACACGAGTAAAAAAATGTTTTTCCCGTGTTGCACACGATTTTTTTTCTACTAGCGGGTCAGAAAGTGGATTTGTTTGCCCCACACGGGGCAATAAAGTCCACTTTATGGGCCGCTAGTAGAAAATGTACTATTAAATGCTCAGAAACACTATATATGCACTCCTATATGTATGGATAGCATAAATAGTATTTCATTAATTGATCACTAGGCAGCGCTTTTATTTTTTGCGGTAAATTCAAAATAAGAGATGAATATTTCATATTTTTCTGCTAGCGGGTCAGAAAATGGATTTGTTTGCCCTAATTTTTTTTCCCCTAGTTGCACAATACTACTGTGGGCAAAAACTTAGGTGAATTTTTAATTTAAACTTCGCAGGCTAACCGATTCGGGCAAACTCTTTTATTTTTATGTTGGTCCTACTGTTAGTGTCATCTGTGCCAAATTTCATGTCAATGTCATCATTTGTTACATAGTTATGCTTGTGTTTTCTAAGTGACTAAAAGTTCTTTTTCCGATTTTTACAATGTCTGAATTTGTTGTGAAAAAAGGGCCATTAAATTTTGTTTGTGGAATGAAATTTCAGTTGCGGAAACATTCAGAATGTTGCAAAAGGCCTTCGGTGATTTGACCATGTCGCAGAAAAATTTTTATAAGTGGTACAAAGACTTCAAAAAAGGCAGAGAACGTGTTGATGACTTGGAACGCCCCGGACGACCATCAACATCAACTGACGAACAACACGTCAATCAAATCAAAGAATTAGTGCACAAAAATCGTCGATTGACAATTAAAGACCTTGCTGGCACTATTGGCATTTCAAGAGGATCACTCAATACCGTTTCAAAAGATACTTTGGGCAGACAACTCGTGGTTTTTGCATCACGATAATGCGCCGTCTCACACTGCACTCGTTCTTCGTGACCATTTCGCCAAAAACTCGACGCATATCGTTCTAAAGGGTTTTCCAATAGGGACATAACAATTTCGTATCTTTATATGAACGCACCCTTAAACTTTTTTAATGAACTTTCAATGTCAAAACGTTAATTAAAGTCAACATTTTCATCATGGTAAAGTTTACGAACCAGCAATGTTTGGAAATTATTAAAAATTACTACCGAAATTCTGAGTCGGTGGTCGCAACTTTAAGAGCGCTTACTCCAATTTTTGGCCGTAATAATCGTCCCACCCGACAGGCTGTGCGTGCTATAGTGGATAAATTCGAGACCAAATTTACACTATTGGACGTTCCAAACGTGCTTCTTGAGACACCGTTGCATCCGCAAAAAGTGACTGGTGCGGTTTTCATGCCGGAGGTGTGATTGGGCCATATTTTTTGGTGGATGAAAACGACCGTCATGTTACCGTCAGTGGAGAGCGCTATCGTGCTATGTTGGAAGATTATTTGTGGCCAGAATTGGATGAACTTGACATCAACGATATGTGGTTTCAACAAGACGGTGCCACTAGCCACACAGCACGCGTCACAATCAATTTATTGAAAGGCAAATTCGGTGAACGTGTTATCTCGAGAAATGGTCCGGTCGAATGGCCGCCTCGTTCATGCGATCTAACGCCATTGTATTTCTTTTTATGGGGCCATATCAAGTCACTGGGCTATGCCAACAAACCAGCAACTTTAGACGGCCTCAAAGACAACATCCAGAGCGAAATTGCCAACGTTCCGATCGAAATGTTGTGCCAGAGTGGTGAAAAATTGGGTCCAAAGAATTGACCGCTGTAAACGGACTCGTTGTGGTCATATGACCGATATCGAATTTCATTCATAAAATGTAATGCTTGCACTACACCCACAATAAATTTGAACTCAATATCTCAAATATTTCTGTGCTTTATTCATAGATAAAATTGTTATGTCCCTATTGGAAAACCCTTTACAACCATCATATTCGCCTGATTTGGCTCCGTGTGACTTCTGGCTATTCCCCAAACTCAAAAGACCACTCCGAGGACACCTTTTTGACACGATTGAAGAGATACAAGCAGAATCGAAGAAGGCTTTGAAGGCAATTCCGGAAAACGAATTTAACAAGTGTTTCGACGATTGGAAAAAACGTTGGCATAAGTGCATTATATCGGAAGAGGATTACTTTGAAGGGTATGAAATTTATTCGCGTAAACAAATCAAGATTTTTCATTTTATAACAAAATTCACCTTAGTTTTTGCCTACAGTAGTATACTATTTTTCCATCGAGTTTTAGTTATAAGAATGAAAAGTGCATCCCGATTTTGCCGCCCTGGGCGGTTGCCTATTTCGCCTATGTAGTAGTGCCGGTCTTGGTCAAGCGCGAAGCGCAAGTATCATGGTGAGAATGAATGACAATATGGAAACATACGTGGAAATAAAAATTAGGAAATCCACCGGATTTACGCATAGATTTTAACCTGATCTATAGTATACAGAGGAAAGAAGGTAATCTCAATTTAAAACAGTTCTAAGGGCGAGATTTCCTGTTCCAAATTGCCAGGTAGGAATTGGGACAATTTTCTTAGCATGATTTCAACGTACACTTCCATGCAGATTTCGACCCGGACTTCTGGGTAAGCATTTTCAATTTTCTTGACCTATTTTATATTTGATTAAAAATAAATATTAATTACCTGTAAAATGTGCCAAAAATATAAAGGCTAAAAGCGTCCAAACTTTTGCGGCACTCAGGTTCCCCATTTTTTATTCTTACAAAAATGTGTCAGCGACTTATGGAAACTGATAAAGTTTGAATTCAGTCAGGCATATATACATACGCATACACAGACAAAAGATTCAGACATGTACTACCCGATAAGAATATTCCGTGCCACGTATACGTAGAGTTTTCAAGAAAAATAGCCTTTTGCAAGAACTGGTAAAATAGTATATTACATTACAAGGGGCGAAACAGAGCGATTGCATGAGTGTGAAGTTTGCTCTGCCCGAGTGAAACGAGGGCTGCAATCACACGAAATGCTTTCGCTGTGTTTTGTTTCGAGTAATGTATACTATTTTTCATAGCAACTCTTTTGAGAATCTGATTGGCTGTAACTGTGGAGCGGGTTGAAACAGCGACAAATCGTAGTTTCAACTCCCTCTACAGGTTCCGAAAATCGGATTTTCAAAGGAGGCGCTATGAAATAAGTATTTGCTTGTTAACAATTTAGGAAAATATGTCTGGAAAAATAGTTGGCTGAACCATTTACATTTCATAGTAAAATAAAATATTCCAAATTGAATGATCGTCATAACTGTAATCTTGATTTACTGATATGATGTATTTATTTTCGTTTTTATAGCTCCTCAAACATGAAAAAATTGACTCTTTTTAGAAAAATGGCTGCCATATTTATAAATTGTTATATTCTTAAACAATTGAGCAGACAACGATAGTTAATGAAATAACAAATAAAGTTGTAATTGTGTTTTTTGTTTCAGACCACCAAAACAGGTTCAATCGTCGGCACAGGGATTTTTCCAGCTTCCGGTCACGGTCATCCTGACGTCACGAGTGACAAGACAATAAACTCAAAGTAATATATAAGGAAGACATTAAAATGCTTTATTCAATAGAAACAAATTTATGTCATTATCTTTTGTGGTTTGGTTGCAATAAATTCTTGAAAATGCGTGTGGAAATCAGACGGCGAACCAGAAGACCCCCTTAAGAACATGTTGACTGGACGATTGATCAGTGGAAATCAGTTTTATGGACAGACGAATCAAAATTCGAACTTTTCGGTAGCCATCTGCGTCAATATGTTCGCAGAAAAGTCAATGAAAGATTCAAACCGGATTGTATTGTACCAACTGTAAAACATGGCGGTGACTCAGTAATGGTTTGGGGCTGTTTCAGCCACGCTGGCGTTGGTCAACTTAAAAAAATTGAAGGAATTATGAAAAAAGAGCAGTATCACAGTATACTCCAACGCCATGCAATACCGTCTCGCATCAATTTAATTGGCCGTGGATTCATTTCCCAACAAGATAACGATCCGGTACATACATCAAAACTTTGTACTTCTTATTTGGAACGAAAAAAAGTCGCAGGTGACCTTAATATAATGGAATGGCCGCCTCAATTCCCCGATTTAAATCCCATCGAGCTATTGTGGGAAGAATTGGATCGACATGTGAGAGATCTAAAGCCAACAAGCCTTCCTGGTCTCTGGGATTGTTTGAACGAAGCGTGGAATAATATTCCACCTCAAACACTTCAAAAACTCATCGAAAGAATGCCAAAATTGTGCGCTGCAGTCATCAAAGCAAAAGGTGGCCATTTTCAAGAAAATCGCTTGAAGAAACATATTCACTGTTTCCTTATAAATTCTGATGAAAATTTCAGTAAAATGCAATAAAAATGTCTTCGAATCATGAAGCTACATTGAACGTACAAAACTACCGCGAATATGTGAATAATATTTCAATAAATGATACGATAAACTGACAAAAACAACTTTTTTTATCTTGTTCTACATAGAAAATAGAAGTCTTATCGATCAAGATTTCGAAAAAGGTCTGACCAGAGAGGGATCTTCAGGGTCTTTCTGCCAAAAGGTCCCCACTTGATTACTTGAGCTCTCTGTAGCCACTTGAGGGTGTCAAATTACAATGTCTGTTTTGACTCCAAGGGTCCGTCTCTGGTCAAGTATCTGTGGTGTTACATCATTTAAGGGTTGACAGATACTTATACAGATTTCACATTTTAACGATCGTTCAAGTTAAATAATTTATTAAAAAGAGCAATAAATGTAGAATTTATTGCTCGCCAGATATATTTCCCAAAATTTCCAGAACGATTTCTTCATGGTTTAGAACAAGGAAAGGTTCTTAAACTATTCTTATTTATTACTATATTGAGGCATTTCCTTAACGGTTTCCAGACAACCTGTAAATCTGAAATTAAGTTATTGAATTAAATTATTTCAAGTGACAAGGCTGGTCTGGTTATTATTTTCTATAAAAGTTAACTGGTTCTGTTAAATTTCAACTAAATAAAAAGCTTTTTTACATTCTCATCATGGATGAGAAGGTATTGGTTTTATGTGAAAAATGACTTTCGAAATTTTCATCAAATCTTTACGTTTTGAGACCCCCTGAGTCAGAAAAAAGGGTTTTTACGAAAGTGTCTGTCTGTCTGTCTGTCTGTCTGTCTGTCTGTCTGTCTGTCTGTCTGTCTGCCTGCCTGCCTGTCTGTCTGCCTGTCTGTCTGCCTGCCTGTCTGTCTGTCTGCCTGTCTGTCTGTCTGTCTGCCTGCCTGTCTGTCTGTCTGTCTGTCTGTCTGTCTGTCTGTCTGTCTGTCTGTCTGTCTGTCTGTCTGTCTGTCTGTCTGTCTGTCTGTCTGTCTGTCTGTCTGTCTGTCTGTCTGTCTGTCTGTCTGTCTGTCTGTCTGTCTGTCTGTCTGTCTGTAGTAGGTCGTGTGCGGCATAACTCTCGATAGAATTATCAGATTCAATTGAGCTTTGGCACACTTTATCGGAGCCGAAAAAGTAAGGACAGCCAGCCACATCCAATCAAAATTGAGGGATTGAGCACTACTTTTGTGTTTTTGAAAATCATTTTCTGAAAAAATAAAAAATTTCAATACTGGATTTTGATAGTGCTCATAAATCTCTAAAAATTATCCTGATAACATTTTTTGATTAAATCAAAATTAGAAATGTTACAGCATATTCAAATTCGAAAAAAGTCAATATCAAAATTCCATTTTCCAGTTAAATTATACGAGATACGAAAAAACGTTATGATACAATATTATTAAATAAATAAAGACCTACAAATTTGAATTGTAACATTTTTTCATAAGATGCATATTTATCTTTTTAATTAAAAAAAAAAACTATTGAAAATCCAAAATTCAATTTTTTAGCAATAATATTCGAAACACGAAAAAAACGTAAGAATACAAAGTTGTTCGTTTCGAAAAGATCTACAAGTTTTTTCTCACACAGTTTTTGATAAAACATATATTTTTCGTTTCAATTCCAAAAAATACGATTAAAATTCAAAAATTCCATTTTTTAGACAAAATATGTGAGATACAAAAAAAACGTTTGGATGGGAAATTGTTTGCCTAAATGAGGTCTACAAATTCTCATTAAGACATTTCGGGACAGGAGGTATATTTTATGTTTTGATTTTTAATATTAAAAAAATTCGAATTTTTTCACCAAAATATGTGAGATAGGAAATAAGCATTGTTCTGCAAAATCGTTTCCTTAAATAAAGTCTACGACTGTTTTTTCTTTTTGAGAGATTTGGAAGAAAATAAATTATTTTAAAACTTATTAAAAAGTTACTGAAATGTATACAGAATATCGAGCGCGAAGCGCGAGCGCCATCATGAGAATGTGTTCCTTAAGGCTGATAGAGCCTAAAGTAAATTCAATTTCCTGTTTCACTTAAATTCAAAAAGAAATTGAGTGACTTTGAGAAAATGTGTAATTTACATCATCTGTAATATTATTATAAAATTGATTTGAGCTTCAGTATCAAATTATAATAAATAAACTTGAATGTATGTGAAGAGCACAAGAACGGAGCGCGAAGCGGGCAGATTTTTATTTTTCTGTTTACAATCTCACGAAATTTGAGATTGTTGCACGTGTCTATACGTGTCTAGTGATACCAACCAGTCCGTGTCATTTTACAGTTAAAGCTAAGAGATTTATTGTAATACTTAATATTAAAAGTTTCTTTGGTCATTAAAATTTAATAATCATTCTGCCAATTTCAAATATTTCAATAAAAGCGAAAAGGAACTCGGGTTTTGAACGGTCAAGAGGCCCTGAGTTACGTGGTCAACAGGCGAAAGCAATTAAGTTTAATAAAGGGCTTAACAGTAAAATACATTTCTCCTTTACTGTCAGGGACAGTTATATTGAGCATCCTAATCGTGTTTTAAGACGGCTTGAGAAACTCGTATTTACTTTATGTATATATAACACAAATTGCTTGGATGTTCAGATTTTCCTTCTAAGTTCCAGGTTTTACAATTCCTCGAACATCTGTTGCTTATTACTATCCACTTTTGTGACACATTTGCGATTCTATGTTCGTTATATATCTAGCTACAAATAGATCTAGAAAGGTTGTTATTGTTATAAAATTATCATGCTTCATTCGAATTCAATATACGTTTCTTAATGTCGAATCGCTCTTATTCTATACCAAACTCATTACATTATATTCTAAATAATTAGTTTCTAGGGTGTTTCTAAATCATCTTGTCTACCTTTGTTGTTTGATTTTTTAATCTTAATTTGAACATTTCGCGCGCGGATCGCGACGCCTCTAGCGTCGAAATCGGCTATCGTTACATTTAAGAAATTTTTAATATAATTTTAAACACAGAATAGTATTTCTGTAATATTTATTTTGGCTTGGGGTCAGCTTAGTTTCTAATTATTTATGTCATCGAGGACATAAACATTAGGAAGGCAAACGTTTCGGCCACAGATGGGGGCCCTCTTCAGTGCCAATTAGCTTAATTGTAACCTTTAAATATTTATTAACTAATACATGCAATTAAGAAATATATGGTATTTTTTGTTTTTTTGTTTTTTGCTTTTTTTTTATACCATATATTTCTTAATTGCATGTATTAGTTAATAAATATTTAAAGGTTACAATTAAGCTAATTGGCACTGAAGAGGGCCCCCATCTGTGGCCGAAACGTTTGCCTTCCTAATGTTTATGTCCTCGATGACATAAATAATTAGAAACTAAGCTGACCCCAAGCCAAAATAAATATGACAGAATTATAACTGTGGGTCAATGTAACAAGGAACATGTACGGAAACATGTCACGATATAACAGAATAGTATATTACAGCAAGGATAAATAAATATGGAAATTATTTTTAAATCATAGTTTATTGAAAGTTTTTATTTTAGAAAGCAGTCCTGGTAGTCCAGGTATTGAAAATACATCTTCTTCCAGGAAGATGTTTTAAAAAAAAAACTTATGTCACCCTGTTTAACCCCAAGATAGAATCTAGGGGAAAAGTTCTAAGAATATTTTGATTAGTTAACAAAATACTGTGAAGACACATTTAAAAAAAACCTTTTAAAAAGTTAATTTTTTACAGGCTTATTAATATCCTTCAAGGAGATCGAAATTTGACGTTTTTCGTAATATTTTTCTATAAAATTGATATTTTGCTTTCAACCTGAGGTCATCAGATGCAACATTTTATTAACTTTCATGCTATCATTTTGAGAAAGTTTTAACTTTTCATTACAGAAAATAAGACACTTCAACAAAAGTTGAAACTCCAGTTAGACCTGTAATTTCCGATGGTAGTTTATATATACAAATTGTCATGTAATAGATGATAAATTTCAAAAAATTTTATTCAATGTATTTACAGTAAATCCTAGTTGATCAATTTGATCTCAAAATTGGATCAAAATTATCTGCAACACGTTGATACAAATTACAAGTTTTTTTTTAATTCGAAATTGCGAATCAAAGTGTCCCGATTATCGTAATCAATCGCCTGTTACCAAACTTCAAAAATAACATAAATAATCGTAGTGCAGGTATAAGGTTAGTCATGACCATCTTCATGCACCGTAAAGCCTGCCTTTAAAAAATGCATTACATTTCATTTCAAAGTTTACTTGACAGTTCTAATAGAAATTTCAGATTTCCGGATGGGATTTTCAAAGATCTCGTCGTCTCGTCGTTTTAATGCCTAATAAAAAAGAACACTAAAGTAACAAGTCTTGGTTCCTAAACGTACTATAATGTTGCATTTAATATATTAGTCAAGAATTTTTCCTTCTGTGAGTCAACTCAAAATACCTAATTACCATACCTTGATTACCTAGCGCGATATTTAAATTCTTTACTTCCTAAAAGTTACTACTCGAAAATGTTTAATTAGGAAAATATCAGAATATCTACCAATATTAGGCTTTATGAATAAAACAATGTTAAAATTAATAAAAAAATATATATTTACCATTAAAGTCAGTGTTACATAAACATTTTAATGATTGAAAATGCTTGAAGATTTTCTTTAAAATCTTTTAAAAAAACAAGAGTATTTGGTATCCGAATACTTGAAAATACAAATCACTAGAGTAAGAAATCAATCACCTTCTGAAAATATATTCTCTTGATAGATATAACGAGATTCAAGCATGAATAAAAAATCGATTTAATTAGAACACGCTAATTTTTAATGAAAACAGTCTTAGGTATCTCTGGACCAATGCACAAAACAATTCTTCCACGTATAATAGAAGCTGGTCAAGAATACTTATGCGTATGTTTTAAAATATTTTACATTCAGAATTTCACTCTTTTCTTAAATAATATATATATAAACATTAGGGTGTGCTAAAAAAACGCGATATTTTTTTTTCACGAAAACTTGAAAATATCGTAGAACATGTCTAAAAAAAAATTCTGTCCAAAGCACAGCTCGTAATTTTGTAGACGACTAAATGTACTACAAAATTGCCATTTAACTTCTTGTCCTATCTTAAATAGTTTAGCTTGAAAATTCAAAAAACTCAAAATTTTTAGAAATTAAAATTTTGAGACTCTGTAGAATATCCAATATTGATGATAGGAATTCGACTCAATAGAATTTTTTCTAGAGAATTTAATTCTGAATAAGGTTTACTCATTTCTTTGATGAAAAAACAATTTTATCATAGCTTGCGGAAAGAAATAATGTAGAAAATACCCATACTTTAGGTACAATGAGAAACCTCTTAAAATTAAAATTACGAGCTGTGCTTTGGAAAGAATTTTTGTTTAGACATGTTCTACGATATTTTCAAGTTTTCGTAAAAAAAAAATATCGCGTTTTTTTGGCACACCCTAATAAACATCATAGAATAAAATAATTTCCCCTTCGTTGTCATGATTTGAATTCAGTAACAAGTTTCTTATCTTCACTAAATATATACAAACGATAAGACTACAAAAAACACTTGCTAATTATAATTTACATTTAACATTAGCTTAATATTGAAAAATATCAGGTGAAGTCAATGAGATTCACTTCCCTAGTTACTGAATTTAGAGTGTTGGACGTGGTAACTGATGAAGTGAAGGATCTAACGTGAGATCGAAAGCTTGGTTTGCTTTCCCAGGCTTCATCTCTTACGACTCCTTGATTTCTAGGATATAAGAGGAGAGGATCCTTGCCCGTTTTCTGGTGCAGCATTTGCTGAAGCATTATTAGTTTAGAGCGCCAGTATTCATAACTGGCCTGCCTCAAAGCATTTATCCACTCTTCCACTTTTTCTTCAGAGGGCCCACTCAAAATGTGTCGTTTGTCATGTTCGTCTCGAAAAGATATGCAAAAGGCAAACGCACTTTCGCTAGTAGTGTCTACATTAATACTATAGTTTTCGAGAATCAATACACCTGCTGGTTGCTTCCTGTCGATTTTCCCCAGGTCGTTTATATTGAAGTAAAACAACAGATTGTATTTTAATTTGAACCATCTTTCCTTAAATGCTAGAAAGAAAATCATCTTCATAAAAAAGTCATTTTTTATAATAACATTGTACCAAAAATTTGGCATAGGTAGCGTTTAAATTTTTTTTTAATATACAAAATTGCAAAAACTATTTACATTACAAAATACCTCAAAAATCTAAATTTTCTTCAAGAATTTAATGAATTAATAGTAAGTATAAAATACTCCAAGATTAAAGAAGTAAAAAAGGATTTTTGAAGGTTACATCAACGAGTCAAGAATCAATAAGAAATAACAAATACATTTTTCTAAATTATGAAATTTCATCATTTTCAAATTTTTTTTCAAAAATACAAAAGTATATGACTAATAAAACTTGAGCGAAAAAAGAATTTTTGAAAGAAATAAAAATCCTGGGAAACAAGTTTGAAGACACGGTATATGTATATATATGTATATACACATCTAAAGACCTTACTAACCTGATTTGTGAGCTCGCTTATGATTTAATCTACCTTCAAGGATTGCGGGCCCAAAACTTGCTTCTGCAAGTTCCTTGTCGTTGAATTTCATTATAACTGAGCCCTCTTTCCTCTAATAAAATTAAAAACAATTTCATTAATGCCTAATATTAACGATTACGTCTCCAACGTTTCTAAAGTGATTGACAGGTTCAATTCAACGCTTTCGTAAACACATACAAACATAACCTTACAACCAACAAAAATATCTTCGGTCCCGGTGACACCATTGCAAGGTCACTATAGACGCTATAGACTGTTATAGACATATAAATTTAGAGAATAGAGAGCCTGACCAACCCTGACTGAACTAATAGTTTATAGTTAAAGGCAAGGTTGTAAACGTAAATTACGTGATGTTTTTTACGTACATAATTTACGCTTAGTTTTTTACAAAACGTGATGTGTGATATACGTTTACAAAATGATGTCCTTCTTGATGGTCCCCAACTTAAATAGTATTCTGCTGCAAACCTTCATCGATATAATATTTTTAAATAAAAATGAAGAGGTGATAGGCCCAAAAATAATGATTTGGAGGAGAAAGACGTTAAATTTTGTGAGAGCTTTAATGTTTTTTTTTCTTTGTAAATTCAAATCCATCCACGGGATATCATTCTTCCTGCTTGAGATTCCTTTCTTCATTTTATTGCTTAAACAATTTTCTGTAACCAAACATCAACTAAACACAAATGGAGCAAATACAAATGTAATCAGCAACCAAAAATAATTTCTCATTCGTTAGAAAGACATCGCTACGTTAGAAACAGATAGACAATATTTACGCTCATGTTCCCGACTCAATTGTGCTTAGGGTCTGTTTACACCTAATGGTGCATTTATGCCTCTGTTGTCTGCCTGGCCGGTATGGACAGAAAATACATAAGAGCAAAAAAGACAGACATTTTCTTTTTTTCCAATTTTACACTGTCTGTCTCCTTTACTCTTTTGTATTTTCTTTCCGCACCAGTCAGGCAGACATAGGTATAAATACTATAAATGCACCATTATTCCCACAAACAAGAATGTGAACGCAATAAAAGTTCTGCAGTTGGCAAATAGATGCGCGCGCACGACGTAAACTCTACATTCATGTCATGTCGATGTTACGTCGGTTTCTAAAATCCTATTCTGTAAAGACCTTCACAAAAATAAATTTCATGAAAAGTGCCATCCCTATAAGTGAGTATATTCAGTGTGTGAGTGAGTCAATTCATATAATTGTGTATTTAAGGGCATGTGATACTTAAGAAATTAGCAAATTTGATTAATTTTAGGTTTCTATAAGTTTGTGGCTAAACTACATAAAATTTTCTTTTCAAAATTTTAGAAATGGTAGGGAACATAAAAATGGACGTAGATAGACTACTTTTGATTTCGAAATTGAAAAACAGTTCAATTTTATCAAAATACATTGGAATTTTTTTTTCATTTTCAAAACCAAAAGTAGTCTATCTACCTCTATTTTTATCTTCTCTACCATTTCACAAATTTCAAAAACAAAAGTTTAGGTATTTTGGACACAACGCGTAGAAACTGGACTAAATTGTTCACATGAACTTGGCACCAGGGATGGGTTGTGACGCACAATTTACTGTTTCCAATGTAAATATATTGTTCAAAATCTGTTAATGTAATTTCATAGAAATTTCATTAATTAGTATGATGAATATACCTCTTTGGGTTGCTTTTGGTTAAAATTCTAACCTCAAAATTTAATCTCTTCATTTTTATTGAAAAAGAAATAGTTATGTATATATATATATATACATACATATGTAAATTGATTTTAATATTTGTATGTACAAGTTTCATTGTTTAATCAATTTGTGTATAAGTACTCGTTATATTTGTTTGTTACAATCTTTTTATTGTATTTATTTTATGTTTGAATATAATTTAAATATTTTTTTCTACTAGCGGGCCATAAAGTGGACTTTATTGCCCCGCGCGGGGCAAACAAATCCACTTTCTGACCCTATAGTAGAAAAAAAATCGTGTGCAACACGGGAAAAACATTTATTTTACTCGTGTGGTTGTTACCCTCGCTTTGCTCGGGCATCAAACTTCACACTCGCAAAATAATTTTTTTTTTCCCTAGTTGCAGAATGTACTATTGTACATATTACACATTTAAATATACATGAATTTTAAACATTATTGTGAATTAAAAAATAATAATTAAATAAATAAAAATAAGTCCCTTTATAATTTAAAATATTTTTATAAATATCGATATGCACTAAAAATGTTTAATTTACTGTATTAAACTATGGGTACTCTAAATTCTCTGCGTCTCCATCAGAAGTGTATTCGTATTTAGTCATACAAGTAATACTTTTCAAACTTTTAACATGCACTTATTTATTCATCGCACTCTTAAAATATTAAGCATTATGTTTTTTATGAAAAAATTTGAAAAAAAGGTCATCAGCGTTAAAAAATATAAAATTTGTATTTTCCCTATGCATTTTTGAATTTGTCGGCCTGAAGTACAGCCAGCGCTGCCACACGGATTCGGTCAACTTTCGTGATAGATTTTTATACAAGCTGGAGATCAGAGTGCCATCCCCGTTCCTAACGATGGAGACATGGAGACTATCTAGTCTCCATGGATGGAGACATGGAAATTGATGAACCACTGCTGACTGCAACTGCACTGCCTTCAGTGTCAGGTATTGTATTTTTTATATTTTTTAACGCTAAAAAATGTAATTATTGTATAAATTTCGATACTTTCGAACTCAAAATGTACCGCAAAATCATAATTAAAACAATTTAAATATCTTTTGTGCTCAGGGTGGAGATAAAGATATAAAACAGTTCATAACAGAATACCTCTCAATTTTGAATAATTATAAATTGATCGAGAAACAAAGTTCTGAATGGGTCCCAATGTCGCATATGTTCATCGAGACGAGATAATGTGGATATACCTTTCGAAGCTAAAAAGCAAGTTGTTTTATTAAGTATTTCGCAAATTGATGTACGTTTATGGGGAATTCCCTAACACTTACAGACGTTTTATCTAAAGATTTTATTCATGTAAAGTTTTTTACTGCAGATTTTTTTCAGTCAAAAAAGGTTTCTTTACTGTTATGCAAAAAGATTGAAAATTCGGACGATATGTTTAATGCGTAGAGCATAGGTTACAAGAAAAAAGATAAGCTTCCAAAACTGATTGAAACATTGGATAAACAAAAAAAACGTTTCAAGTCAATTTAAGTATCAAGAAAGAGGCTTCTTAAAAAGGTGTGTTATGAAAGATATAAAATATAGAGCGCTATCATGAATTACCTTTTTATAATTAATTTACAGTTGAATAATGTTATTGGAATAGTATTTGTGAAGTAAAAAACGCTTCTAACAAAAAAAGCAGGAAGAAAACAATTTTCCACTTTAATTTAATAAATAATATAGTGAAAAATTACAAAATTCGATATTTTTCATCAATAATATATTTTTGTTATATTAGTGTGAATGTTTTTAGAAGAATTTTTCTCTCGAAATGTGGAAAAAAAGAATGAAAGTGTGCAGCAAAAGAAAATTCAATTATAAAGCCATATCAATTATTTCCTATAATTCACCTTTAAAGAAAAAAAAGAAGAAAAGGCAATATTTATGAGGTTTGTATATATTACAATACTGCATAATTATAAATTCACTTTAAATCATTTTCTACAACATTTTTTTATGTTGTTCAGAGAACTTTACTGTTACATGATCATTCGTATGTTAATTGTTAATAATGAACCGGATAAAGTCGAGGCAAGTATCATTAATCAATTCATGAAAAAATAACATAAAAAATGTCTTCGACATCTAGAATTCGATCTTATTTTTTGCAATTTATAGGTGCGTTCACCAGATTCTCCCCAAGCTCCTATGAATCAAAAGCTGAAGTCTGCAGAAGTGAATAAACTTTCAATAAAACCGGAATTGGTAATTGATATTAATATGAAATAAATATTTTTAAAAATAGATAAAGGAAAACACATCTTACAATGATTTGTCGTCTTTATTTCAGGAGCCGTTTGAAAATAATTTACAAGCCTCGAGTGAAGGCAAAAAAAACCAAATTGAAGTTCTAAAAGGAGACGAATATTTAGAAAATAAATCGATATTCTCCACATTATCAAAATAGGAGATAAAGAAAATGATTGCTACTCATGAAAAGGGAATTTCTGAACTCCAAAAGGAACTAATGTTATGCGCGCAGTCAGTCTGTCAGTGATGCCATGTGAATAATTATATGAACATAGTAAAAAAGCGTATAAAAAAGATTTTTGCGATTATTCAACATGGAATTGACTTATTTGACGGTATGTACTCAAAATACTAAAAATATAATAATATAATAATAAAAATATCTATGCTTATCAGGTGTATTTTTGAATATTTCCAGAAAAAAAGAAAGAAAGTTTGACAATTCATAAAAAAATAGAAATTTTGAAAAATTTGGAAAATGAGATGAGAAATCGTGAAATTTGCAAAAAACATAACGTCCAAAGTTCCATTGTCTCGACCATCCTGAAAAGGAAAGATAAAATTAAAGAACAACATGCTTTTATGCAAAGTGTCGGCTCGGATTTCAGCCGAAAACGATTGCGCGATACAGATTACGACATCCTTGACCACATTGTTTTTGAGTGGTTTAACCAAAGAAGAGCCAACGGTGAACTAATTTCCGGAATAATTTTGCAAATCGTTGCGAAAACTTTTCACGAAAAATTGGTGGAGCAAGGATTAGTACCGAAAAATTTGCAGACTAAAGGGAAGAAAGCCTCAGCTAATAAAGAAGAGAGCAACGCATTCGTTGTAAAATTCGAACAGTTTTTAATTGACAACGAATACGAGTTGGATGATGTCTACAACGGGGATGAGGGTGGACTCATGTTCAGGTCCCTGCCAAATCAAACTTTGGTTACAGCCAATGAAAAGGAAGTTGCTGGATACAAGCCGATGAAGGACATGTGCTAATGTAACTGGAACTCACGCAATCTCCTTGATGATAAGCGACAACGCGAAAAAGCCAAGATGCTTTCATTCCCTTGGAAATCGAGCGCTCCCTATATTCATTACAACGATTACATTAACCAAAAAAATCGTGGATGTCGAAAGAGACCTTTATCCATTGGTTCAAAAACGTCTTTTTGATGAACGTCAGGAAAACTGAGCCTTATAAACGATATATTGCAATATGCATTCTTAGATAAATGAACAATCAAAACAAAAAATTCAGAATAAAAGTAAATAACAGTATTGAAGTTAAAAAAGAATCCAAAGTAATTATAAAATGCAAGGTAGTAAGAAAATCAATAACAAAGTTAAAAAAAAGTTACATATGAAAAATAGTTAAATTTAAACGAATAAATTAAAATGATAAAATGTTTTAAAAATTAACAAAATCACAGTAATAAAAGTAAGAACAATAACAAATCAACAATGATAAAATTAAAAACAATAAATAATCAACAAAATCAAGAATAATGAATAACAATAAAATCGAAAACAATTACAAAATCTTATTAATGTTTAAAATTAAAAACAATAAGAAATCAATGATTATTATATTAAAGACAATAAATAAAAATTAGAATAAAAAATAACAACAAGACAATAATAAAATCAATTAACACAAAATAATGATACGTAATATAATTTTCACGATTCTGTTGTTACTCGATAATGCTCCAACGCATCCATCTGCGAAGGAATTAAACGAGATTAAACCGAATGGCCGAGTGATGTACCTTCCACCGAACGTCACGAGCTTAGTACAATCCATGGTCCAGGGTGTCATTTCGGCGCTAAAACGTCGTTAAAAAACGGTATTCTTGTACGAAATGCTATATCGCAATCACAAAACAAATGCAGAATTCGTCCAATCTGTTAAAAAATGGTCGATTTTGAACTGCATGTTTGTTTTGAAGGGGCCCGATTCTCTTTGTGATTTACCTTCCAACACTGAATTGATCTTCCTGCTCAATCGTGTTCCTGGCGGAGAAGTTTGTGATGAAGATGAAGGCGAGAAGCCTGCTTTTGAAGTCATGACTGACAATCAGCTTTTAAACACCTACGCTGGACTGGACTTGTCAATTGATGGAGATTGTCTTCAAAGTTCAAACTCCAATGACATGGAAGAAGACGAGGAAGTTGAGACAAATCCAAATACGAGCCGAACGAACGAAAGTATCGTGAATATGGCACAAGGTTTCGTCAATTGGACCAGGGAAATCGACCAATTCACCGATGAAGAGCGAAAAGGATTTTTGAAAGCTCGAGATATTGCTCTCAATGCGTTGTTTTCTCCGTAATTTATTTTTAATAAACGTTTTCGAAATTCAAAAGACTGAAAATGTATCCTGGCGAAAGTATCGGATAGGAATTCATTCCGAGCCAATCAGAACTATTCCGATTCATTCCGATATCTGTATCCGAGCCAATGCAAATCATTCTGAACCAATCCGAAAAACTTTTTATATCTCGTTTGATGAAAAAAGTAAAACATCGATCCGACCTAATCCGATTTAATCCGAGGCAACAATCCGAAAGAACCCGAACCAATCAAAAACCAAGTTTTCAATCCGAATTAATCCAAATCCAATTTTCAATCCGAATCATTCCGACCTCGGATTCATTCAGATTGATTTTGATTGAAAATTCGGTTTGAAACAATCCGAGCTTGTATTGAAAACTTGGTTTCGGATTGGTTCGGATTCATTCGCATTGGCTCGGATACAGATATCGGAGTGAAAAGTTATTGTAACTTTAAATTTAATAAAGAGTAATATAAATTTTAAAATGTTGCTGATGGTTTTCATTTATAAAAAATGCGTATCGAAGCATAGTATTACACATGCAGTATTGATCACAATAATAAACTGCACAGAATTATACATACTGGTTAATTGGAATTATATAAAATTTTCATACATATTGTTTTGAAAAGGGAGAATTTTAGTTATCTACAGTAATGTGTGAAGCATCAAAATTTCCCAAAAAAACTTATGCAACTTTAATGTTTGATAACCGACTTTACTCAAAAATATTGAAAATTCCAGATTGGAAAAATTAAATATTAAACTTTTCAAATTAATTAGTTGAGTTTGAAATTTCTGTCACTGCCTACATTATCAAAGGTTCACTAGTCGCGTATCAGATAGGATACGTTGCCGACAGGTGTCCTCGTAGACAATTTCAAACTCTTATATCGCAAATAATGCCAATGAATTCAAATATTAAAGAATTTGAAAATCTTTCTGTGGAAAAAATAATCACCTGAAAAATTGGTTAAGAATGTAAATATAATGATGTAATGTATATAAAACAAATTAAAATAGAAATTAAAAATATCTAATAATAAACGTATAAATGTGAATTAAATGAAGAAACAAGTAATTTTTTTCAAGAATAGGATTTTTTTCTTACATAGTCTTTATCTCTTTGTACATTTTCAAAAAATGCTGGTGTATTCAGATTTAATATGTTTTTTTAGTTACATTTTTCATTGATCAACATTATTCTATTCGATATTCATTTTATGCTTCTGTTCTTAAGTTCTCGAAATCTAACACTTTTTTGGACGAGCAGTTTTACTAGGACTTGAAGAGCAATCTTGTGGAGGGCAACTTGGAATTGGACAATTTGGCGGAGGGCAGGAAATTGAAGGCTGACATTGTGGTTGACTAAAATAGAAAGAATGTGAGTTAAATAGAATTATTTATCTAGAAAAATGCCAATAAGTAACAATAAATATTCCTCAACATAAATTAAATTTAGATCTAGCTGATGCTATAAGAATATTATTATACATACATATTATCTAAGAATATTACAAATTAGTTAAAACATAAAGTAAGCTTACGGAACGCATTTATTAGGCTTGTCTACAATGCCTATCGTTCCTCCCATGCCTAATTTTCTGTTTTTATCGAGTTTCTTTTTTCCGTCCTTTCCTTTCTTCCCTTCGTCTTTTTTTGGTGGCATATTTATTTATATGAAATACAAACTTATAATTCAATTTAGAAACCGGAACCAAAATGTTAGAGGAAATTTAAAAATAATTTATTCTGTCCTGAAGAAACTATCCATGTTTTTTTATCTTCTTTTGACTTTTGACGGTTGTCAACGTCAACGATTATGTTTTTGTTTTTTTATTTTTTTTCTTAAGTGAGTTTTATGGTTTTATACCTACATGTAATAAACTCAATTAAACATTGTGTTACGTCACAAATGAGTAAATACTTACTTTGATCAGAAGGTTCCTCGTTTTATGTTAGGATCAAATGATCCTCGCTTAGGGATGAGGATAAGTCAATGAAAGACACAACGATTATCAAAATAATACAAATTGGATTTATTTAATTAATTAAAAGGGTCAATATACATATTGATTAACATAATTCAATTATAAAAGTAGGCACAGGCTGGTTGGTACGTGGTTAGGTGACAGAAAATAAAAAGAGAGAGAGAAGTTCGGTACCTTTATGTTGAGGGTTAATCCAGGCGGTGAGTTGTAGAACGCAGGATCCCCACAGGTGTGTGAAAGAGACGGAGATATAGGCCGCACAGGTATATTCCGTCAAGGCGGTGATCCAAATTTATGACACTGTTCGAAGATCTTTACAAAGATCTATACAAGTCCACGATGTCTTTTACGACTCTCGAACTTGCATTTTAAATTGTCCCGGTCGAATTTTATTAATCTCAAACTAAGAGATTTTCGAAGTTAAATTGAAATACCGCACTGGACTATTGTCGCGAGACCGGTAATAATTCCGAAGGAAAATTTAAGTGTCGAACCAGACGAAGAATTAACTGACAGCTTGCTCTTGGTGTGGGCCTCTTTTATATTTTTACATACAAATTGACGGTCAGCGTAAATCATGACGTAGTTCATGACTTTTCTTATAGGAAAAGGGGCCCTATACTGCTCCTTACTTCCCCTACTTCTTATTCCCCTTTATCGATTTTCTCATAGATTTCTAACTCAATCCAGCCTGTGTGTATAAAATACATTCAAATACGTCGCGGGACGTGACAATTGTTTAAATAAAAAGTATTATTGAATCCATATCAATACATATTTGTACAATTCATTAAATTTTTTATTTTAGAGCAAACATTTTTATAATTAATAAGTTTCCCTTGTAGAAGAAAATAATGGGACCTGATTCGGACCGATTGATCTGATTGACCCCATTTCAAAAACATGATTGAAATCGATTTATTAATTGGATTCAAAATGGTCTCGCCTGATTGAATCCGATTAATAAATCGGTTTCAATGATGTTTTTGAAATGGGGTCAATCGGATCAATCGGTTCCGATCAGGTCCAATTTTTTTTTTCTACAAGGGAGGGTTTCTAGAAAGAATAACTTTGCAAATAATTTGTAATAAAATTCTTCTAATCATTCATATCTAAAATAATAATTTTAAATGCAAGAATACATGTCTTTATTAATGCCTTTTTTCAGTGAAATTATTGATAAAATTATTCTAGAAAAAAATCTATAAAAATCTAGATTCAAAATTTTTATTGACAAGACCTTGGACACTGTGGTGCTAGACAACTCGGTTGTGGACAGCAATCAGGTCCCCTTCGATACCACTTGTTGGACTATTCCAAAAATATAAAAGTATAATTATAATTTTCTGCAGTTGAATAAAGTTAAAAAAAAAACTACCGAGGAGTTAAAATAAAGTAATTTACCATACATTTATTTATAATTCTTTAATTGTAAATAGCATAATAGTTTACTTACACCCTGAATGTAGTAACTTCGTCCAGGAATTGGATAAGCTAAATCAGGAAGACAACTTATTAAATCTGATTGAACTAAAATTTCAGCAGTTCCACTGTAAGTTATTAGGGGCCTTTTAGAGGGAAATGTCCAAGCTGGTTTGCATTCATGAGGACTTGGTTTTACATGCCAAGCTTCTGGATCATTTCTACAATCGTATCTCACACACATCGTTGGTTTATTGCTGCGTCTATATTTTTAAAAATATATCATTATTATTATTAATTTAATTTCTTCCCTAGAAGAAAAAGAAAAAATGATTTTCTGAATTTCTGACAAAAAGACTTACAGACTATCCATTTCCGCAAAAATAGTTTTTATTCTTTGTAGCTCATTACCACTATTGGTTGTTCTATTTGAGAAACCCCAATTCCCTATAGCTTCTGCAACCCCTGTTCCATTTCCTCGAGAAAATTCGTACACACAAGGCATTTTTTGATTCATTTTGATGATAATTTGAAATATCAAACACAATTTTGCTTGTTAAAAATAAATACTTTTTAATTTTTAAACTTGAAGGTTAAAAGGTAATAAAAGTTGAAGATTTGACCAATAAAAAATAAAAGCAGATCAGGATTGATCTGATCAGCTCGGAATGATCTGGATTGAAAACTTGGTTTCAGATTGATTCGGATTGATTCGGTTTAGGCAGGATCGGTTTTTTACCGTATTTATCAAACGAGTTGTAAAACGTTTTTCGCCAGGGTACGAAGATTATTTTTAATTATCACTATTTTTATTAAAATCGCTACTTCAACTTTAATTACTTGTTCATAAATATTACTTTTACAATTATTTAATCCAAAGTTTAACAAATTTTTGTTCTTCTTATAAGCTTCAAAATTTATACTAAAATTTAAAAAGTAAATTTTCGATCATCGAAAATGAATTATTGATTCTTATATACTTCTCTCTTTTTCTCACTTTTCGACTGCCTCTTTTTCTTTGGTTTTCTTCATTTTACATCATGAGCTGATGGGGACATGGGCGAATTTACACAAGGGCAACATGGACAGCTGTGCAGGGCTAGATCTAGATCTCTTATACTATGAATCTTATTAGAACGTAATCACTGTTTTATTTTTTTAAACTTGCGCCTTGACAATATTTGTTGAAGGGTTGAAGTAATGGAGGGTTGGGGCGGTGATTCTAGTTTGCCTAGGGCGCCCTCGTCAGTAAATTCGACCCTGGATGGGGGTATACAGTTTGTTTACCAGTGGTGAAAATTGCAAAGAAAATATTCTATTTATTTTTGTGAAATGGATATCCTCGAGCTCAAAGATGTAAAATCAGTGCCTGATATAATTCATTCATATTCACAAAAAGTGAAATCAGAATCAACCCCACTAGTTATCGACAATGGTAAATAATATTTTTCCTAACCTCAAAAAAGAGATGTATATTTTTGTTACAATAGTTTATTATAAAGAAACCGTTCTATTTGTACTTTAATAATACAAAAAAATTATTCCTGCTTATTTATTCTTTTATTTCATCCATAAAACTATAAAATTGTGGTGCTGATGGTGATCCGAAGATATAACCTCAAATATTCAAAAATATAAATTCTTGTGATTTTTGTCGATATACCCTATTATCTGTTTAGGATCTTACAATTGCAGAATTGGATGGGTAACAGACAAAGAGCCACTTTTAATATTCAAAAACCTAATAGCAAAACCCAGAAAAGAAAGAGGAAAAAAGGATGGAGAATTACAAGTAGGAAATGATATAGCGAATATAGAAGCTGTTCGATTTCAGCTAAAAACACAATTTGACCGAAACGTTGTAACCCATTTTGAAGCCCAGGAACAAATATTTGATTACGCATTTACTCACTTGGGTATTGACACAGTAGGTTCTGTGAACCATCCAATTATTCTAACTGAGGCTTTTTTAAATCCAAATTACTCTAGAAACTGTAAGTTAATCATGAATAAAAAAACAACAGCATTTTAACTTCTTAGGAGTACCTAACTCTTTAAATTTTATTCCAGTAATGGCCGAGCTTCTATTCGAATGCTATAATGTCCCATCAATAGCTTACGGAGTAGACTGTCTTTTTTCTTACCATCACAATAATTGCCCCTCTGATGGTCTGATTGTCAGCATTGGTTATCACACGACTCACATTATTCCAGTATTAGATGGCAAAGCGGATGCAGCAAACTCAAGAAGAATAAATATTGGTGGTTATCATATAACTTCCTACATGCACAGATTACTGCAATTAAAATATCCAGTTCATGTGAACGCTATTACACCTAGTCGAGCTGAAGTAAGGTTTATTTAATTAAATTTATTTATTAAACATATTTGAAAGAATAAAAACATAAGAGTTTTAAATTTCACGGTACAAGGTAAAACTTTTAATAAAGCATAAATAATCGTTTTTAAGGAACTAATTCACTTTCACTCTTTAATCACCCTGAACTATCAAGAAGAGATTTCTAAGTGGGCAGATCCAGATTATTATGATATGAATATTCTGAGAGTGCAACTGCCATACATAGCACCAGCGAGCACTCCTGGATTGACTGTAGAACAACAGAAAGAAAGAAAACGAGAGCTTGCTCGACGGCTCATGGAAATCAATGCCAGAAAACGGGAGGAGAGGGTCTGATTTCAAATTTAGAAACAAAACTATTTAATTCAAAATCATGTAACATTCTGTTAGTATCCTAATAATTTGATTTTCTATAGCTAGCAGAAGACGAAGAACAGCTCAACCAACTTCTAGCTGTTCAAGATCTTTTAGAAGAAGGTGAAACTGAGGAATTCGAGAAAGCTTTAAAATCTTTTTCTCTTTCAAACGAGGCAGAGCTGATCAAAATGATCAACAACCTCCAAGTAAAGATAGAAAGAACTAGGCAAAAAATAGTCGCTGCCAATTCACAAGAGGAGAATATTGTCATGGAAGAGAAACCAAAGATAAAAACCAGTTTGCAACCTAAAGACCAGCAAGATTTTGATGAGTGGATCAGTAGTGTTAGGAAAAAAAGGTAAAAGAATTTTTTCAAATAGCAAAAGCTAAACGTATTAATTATTTAAAGAATTTGAAAATCTTTAAATATTTGAATTCAATTGCATTATTTGCGATATAAGAGTTTGAAATTGTCTGCGAGGACACCTGTCGACAACGTATCCTATCTGATACGCGACTAGTGAACCTTTGATAATGTAGGCAGTGACAACAATTTCAAACTCATCTAATTAATGTGGTATTAATTATTATTTTATTATTTAACATTATTTAAATTATTGTTCAGGCAAGATATATTAGATAAACGTTTAGCAAAGCGACAACGAAGGCAAGATATGGCAAAGCGTAGAACAGCAGCTGCTCAGGAAAGAATGCGAATCATAAGTCAACTGGCCAGGAAAGAGAAAAGAGACGATGACTTTGGAATGCGAGATGAAGACTGGGATGTCTACAAAGTTATAAATCGCGTATGTAAATAAAATTATAATCATCGTATTTTCAAATTTTTATTATTCAGAATTTGAATTAAAAACTTTCAATTTTAACGACTTATGAATAATTATAAATTAAGTGATTAATATTGATTTAAATTTAGTTTTAATTTTAATCTTCCAAAAATTAGAGGAGAAGTTGTGATGTCTTATAATATAAATTATTCCCCTAAATAGGAGGGCGGAGACTCAGATTCCGAAATGGAACAAGAAAAATTGATAGAATTAGAGGACGTCTTGCGTCATCACGATCCAGAATACGATGGTGCAGGGTCGAGTGTTCCATTGATTCCAGGTGAAACTCATCAGTTACACGTCGGAGTGGAACGTCTTCGAGCTCCAGAATTATTATTTCAGCCCTCAATGATTGGCCTCGTTGAAGCTGGCATAGCAGAAACAATGGAGTTTGTCTTAAAACTTTATCCGCCTGAATTACAAATGAGACTTGCGAATAATATCTTCTTAACCGGAGGGCCTGCCTCTTTTCCTGGACTCTTAGAACGGCTGAAACGTGAACTCAAGGAAATTAGACCTTTCGGTTCTAGTTTTCAAGTCAACATTGCCAAAAATACAAGTCTAGATGCTTGGTATGGAGCAAGAGATTTTGGTTTAAATGGAAATCTTTCTGAATACTTAGTGACAAGGAAAGAGTATGAAGAAAAGGGAGGAGAGTATTTTAAAGAACACTCTTCGAGTAATATATTCACTCCTTCTCCAGATCCATTACCAATGACGCAAGTTCCAGCGACTTCAGAGCAGATCGTCGTCGAAGATGCTATTGTAGATGTGGAGATGGAATAAATTCTTTAGTATGAATTTCCTTTTTAAATAATTTGAAAACTCATGAAATCGAAAATGCTTAGAATAGGATTATGATGGATTGATAGGATAATAAAGATGAGAGGATTTTGTCTACGGATTTCTACTTTATTACACAAGAGTTCTCGTTTGTTCATGATAATGCGAACAAACTACATTGTAGCTTGCCGATCACAATATACATTTCCATTGCGTTTTTATCATCCAAAGACAATTATACGGATACTTTTGTAGCTCTAACTCTTGGAGATAATAATAAGGTCTTAAAGACGTTTAGGTATTCTAAAAAAATGTGAAAGTGATCCCTCACGCTAGCGACAAGTCTGACTACAGCGACCTCAGCGTATCTCTCCGACTTAGGTCCACAGCTTAAAACCTAACATCACAATATAATATACTGAAAATATCGTTTATGTCTAATGTCAGCAATCCATTGCCTTCTTCTCATCGATGGACTAACAAGCTGCTTGAAATTGTAAACTTTTAATTCTCACTCGAGAGTTAAAACTCATTCATTGATTTCTGTACTCAATATCACCTAAAACGGAACGACATATGTATTGGTACTCTCACTGTATTTGTCGACTACCACACGGAACGACATGCTTTACAATACATTTTGCGAAATTTTACAATTCGCTTTACAATGCTAACACCGTATTATCACTTGGTTTACATAGCGATCTAAACTTTCCAGTTCCTTTTTCAATTTCCAGAAGAGAAGAAAATTTTTCGACTAGTAGCGAGGCTTGCGTGAAAATTATCTAAAGATCATTTATTGGAATTTCAATGCTTTTCGAAACTTCCTCTTTCAATTCAAGAGAGGAAAGCCAAATTGCAAAATGTACCAATAAATGAAAAGCTTATGACTTTGAAACGTAAAACTTAGAAAGTAAAAACGTGGAAAGAAACTCATCGTTCTGGATTTCCTCTTCTGTTCGAAATGATTTGAAAAAATAAAGGAACTGCTCGCTTTACCACAGAAAGTCGCGTTTCACTTAATACAATGAATCTTAATTTAAATAATATTCTTTATAATTATCACAGAATGAGGTCGCTGCAGGCCAACAATGCGCTATTTTTCAAAACGGTCTTATTACTTTCTCGCTCAATTGTGTTCGGATTCCTCTAAAGAGAATACACGGGTACAATATTCTATATCAATAAAATTGAGGTAGAATCCAATTTGAAGAATAAGATTCCTTTCTGTCTCTCACATTCTCTCTTTCTCTCTCCGATCGTGCTAAAAGTGAGGGTCTACTTCCGCTAGTGGTAAAGCTTAATCTAATTAAAATTATAGCAATATATTGTTCTGTTCTCGCAGTAATAATAATAATAATAATAATAATAATAATAATAATTAATAATAATTAATAATCATAAATTCATAATAATTCACAATAATAATTAGTACAACAATGGTTAATGTTTTCTAGGCTAATGGGTGTATGTATATATGTATATATATATATATATATTTATAATTTGTTATGTATAGTTCGTATGTGGGTGGGCAGAGGGTAAGTGACAGCTAGCTATGTACAGTACATACACTACCTTCGGAAATTATAGGTTCATCTGTTGTTTCAGCTATTGTTAAAGTCTTAATTTTTATAATAAGTTGACACTCTTTCCCCATAATAACACGAAAGTTTATAAAATTTTGCATCTGATAAGCCCATGTTAAAAGCAAAATGTTAATTTTATAAAAATTTATTGAAAACGTCAAATTTCGATCTATTTGGAAATAATTAATAACTTTGAAAATAATTAATAACTCTGAAAATAATTAATATTTTTCAAAGTTTTTGGTCTAATTTTAAAGACAAGTCTTCATAATATTTTGCTAACCAATTGGGATATATTTAGAATTGTTTTCCTGGATTCTACTCTAGGATTAAACATTATACAAAAAGTCGTCAAATTTCAAACTCTATACATGAATTTAAAAATTGATTAAAATTTTTAAAAATATTTTCAGTTAATAATATTCCTCAAAAAATATCGGAATTTGAAGTTTTTTCCAATAAATTTTCATTAAATTAACATTGTGCCTTCAACTTGGGCTCATTAAATGCAATATTTTATTAGCTCTCATTATATTATGGGAAAAAAAAGTCGACTTCTTATTATGAAAATTAAGACACAATAATTGAAACAATAGGTGAACCTGTAATTTTCGAGGGTAATGTACTCGCCTCAGTTGTACCATCGTTATACTATATGTATAATATGTATCTATGGTCTTGTATAATGATAATTTAATAATTATCGTTTACACGTAAAATAGCCTATTTATAACATTTATAACAAAGGTATATGCAGTATGTACTTAAAGAAGATGTTTCTAGCCAGGATATGTCAGTGAAAATTATAAACGTGCTAAGCGTCAATCCTTTTTCGATTTTTTTTAAACATTGTTGTAAAACGCTCTTATAAAAGTGTCCGTATGTGTCTCTAGCCAATGTGTACCTTTTAACTCGCGTCTCTCAAAGGTACATGAGATCGCGTAATCTATCTAACTACCTACTCATTCATTGTCGTTATTACTTCGGTAAATTATCGCTTAATTAGATACTTTTTATTAATAGTGTACTATGGTGTTTTTCCGTTAGCGCTCATGCGGGTACATATCCTCTATTCAAAAGATACAATCCTTTTTTTTTCTAATTGTATTTCGAGAAAGAAAAGTACTTCAGGAAAAGTTTTTGGATTTTAATAAATGTACAAAAATTATCGTTTTCCTGAAAAACTCTGCATTTGATAGTTCGAATTCGATTTTCATCTTAGAGAGTAGAATCGCAAGGAAACTGATAATCTGAATAATCGAAGAAAAAAGAATTTAAAAGCATTTTAAAATATCATTTAAAAATTCTCGATAAACTCAATTTTCAAATTCGAGTCTAATTTTTTTCTTGTAAAGTAAGGATTGTTCTCGAAATAATTATCCATTACGGTTTTGCGTTCTTGAAATTGGAGTAAAAATTTTAAACATGTATCTGGTCATTGTTGAGCGCCGAACGCGAATAATCGAATCTCCTGCCCTCCACCCCATTTCTACAAAATTCTCTAAACCTAATATACGCAGGCCTCTAAGACTTACGACAGCACGATAAAACCTCTATAAAAATAAGAACTATTCTACGTAAACGTATTACAAAAATAAATGGCATTGTACTCTGCTAAAGAAGCAAAATGGTACAGGCGCAATGTCGAGCAACGCGAGCATTTTTTTACGACAAATATATTGGGTTTTATTTTAGTTTGTTCTACAGGTATGCTTTGTTCGAATCTGACTCCTTGAACTTGTCTCTGTGTTTCTCGCTTTCCTTCGACGTTTCATTGCTAATGTATATAGTAACATCGCGTGAAAAATCAATTGCTATTACGTGCTCCGAATCGTGCTCGATTCACACAGTTGTTTGCTTTTAAACACGTGCTTATCGAACGATTCGTATGGCATCATAGAAATCTGTAAAGCTTATTATTTAATATTTCCTAACACTGGGCGTTTTACATTTCGCATTCGAAGAAAAATTCTGCTTAAATATTTTATCAGTTTCTATAAATTTTTAAAAATATTTTATTTCCTCTCCAGTCAAATGCAACTTTTAAAATTGGAATAAAAAAGAAGTTTTAAATATTCAAACTTCAAGTTGCTTTGGGAAAAGATTTATTTTATCTTGATAAATTTTAAAATTATTTGAAACTGATAAAAATTTGAGATAATTTTTCTTTATCCTTTTTAATTAAAGCCACTCTTGCACGCTAAAAAGCTACTCAGAGCTATTTCTAAGCACGCTCTCCTTCATTTTTGTTTTCTTAAAAACGAGGATATTTAATCAATTTATTTTTCATACGGAAAATTTATCGGGTGCAATGATTAATTAATTTTAAAATAGTTTCTAAGCTGCTTCCCAATTTGTAAATCGATTTTGCCGTCAACATTTTTCTCGAAATATTTTCTTTCGACTCCACACTTTTTGCACTTTCACATTCTTTTTCATGTACCTGTACCTGATAAAAGTTCAGTTACTGAAATTTATTGCCGAAATTTACGCTCACTTATCCTGTACGAACGACTCTCGAGTTTCAGAAATTGAAGGTTTCGTGCAATCAGAAAAAATTTTCTTCTTAGATTTTCAGAACATTTGCATTTGCAGAATTTGTCTTAGTTCATTTATTTTAAAGTTTTAAAATAATTTTAAAATCCTCAAATTCGAAAGTCATTCTTGTTTTTAATCATTACAGATAAAATTCATTGAAATTTATTTTACAGAATAAGATTACAATCGACTCTTGTAAAATACACAAAACTTTTTTATTTCCATTGCAAATAATCGATAATTAAATTGAGAACTCAGCATCAATTAAGACGTACACACTATAATGATAATTTTCATCTTACTAAAAAATAACAAACTATCACAAATTGTTCAGTAAAAAAATATTTTCCTCGATTTTCTAAGATTGCTCCTTATTCAAAGAAAATCGAGAGTCGATCTTGAGTATTCAATGTCGCAAATACAAAAAAATATAACTCAATAATTTGACGTTAAAAACCTAAAGCTAGTTCGCACGAATCTATTTTTTCCTAAAGTTTTATTCATGTTAAGACAAATATTTTCCGAATTTAGAATTTCTTTTCAAGTTTAATTTCATTTTAAAGGAAAACCATTAAATTAAAATATTGATCCACATGTGAATAAATCTTTTCACAGAAATTCTTTAAATTTATTTCTGTGCATTATTGTTCTTCAATGGCAAATTTGACTGTCGAATTTTTTATGACGCAATATTAAAATCACATTCATCACACATGTTTACATAGTACATTTTTGAAAAAACCATTTTTCCATGCCTGTTTTTGCGATCCGTAAAATCTATATATTTTTTTTATAAAGAAGGATAAAACATTACTTTGTGCTTCGATGTTTTACCATTCAGTGTTAATTTCTCCTATAACTCGATTGAATGAAAGAGGATCCACGTTTAAAACTTGAGTTCAAAACTCGTTTTCAGCAAAATGGCACTCTAATGAAAACTAGACGCCTTTCTCTTTTTCATTTTTATTCCACTTAAATTAACAATCTTTAGCTAAGAGACCAAACCATAATTTTCAGCTTTCTCTTTCTTATATCACAGAATATTCTACACTTAACAATTTTCAGTCAAATTTAAAAATCTTCACAAAATAAAATTTAAAACAAATAATTTTACAAAACATTAAGATATTAGTAAAACTTCCAATTTAAAAACACATGACTTTGTAAATCTGAATAATTGAATAGCCTTTGAATTGAAATGAAGTCAAACTGCTAAAGTCAAAATTTAAAAGTTTTTCTATCTAGATTTTTCTTGATATCAGCGAATTGATTTTCATAAAATAAAAATATTTTTAAAATCATAAAAATTATTAGAATTATATAATTCTAACATAAAATCTTTGAGTAAACATAATTAAAATTTTGTTAGAGTAATTTGAAAGCTTAGATAAAATTATCTTTGATAAAAATTATGGCCTAGATTTGAAACCAGACTGTGTCTATCACGTTTATTTAAACGAAGATTAGACTAGTAAATAACCTTCTTCTTTTTCGGATATAAACTGAACGAAAGGCAAAATACAACGCTATGGACAACATTTACCGATTACCGAGTGTCAAGTAGTATCAAATACGATTTTCGCGGGTGTAGATGAGGTATGACTACTAATCATTATTAAACGTCTGTTTCTATCGCACTAACTTACGTGTTTCGATTAGAAAATAACTGTTGCGCCTTGGTATTACTTAGTGCCTTAAACTATTTTACATCGGGAGTTTTACATAATATTATCTCGACCCATGGCTAAGTATTTTTACCCTAAGTAGACCCTTTACTCATTAGTTTCCATTATGAATTATTATTTAGATTATTTACAAGCTTGGCTTTTTCAAGGCTGAAAAGTTTATCTTGTTTCGATCGTCACTTTTCTTGCGCGTCTCTTTGCGTTGACAATATTGAGTAATCATCCAAGAAAGTTAGAGTCTTGTTCAAAAAAAAGGTTTAATTGATCAATTAAGATGAGAAAAAATCCAAATAAATCTGAATTTATCGAAGAAATTCGGAATATATTAAAATTAAAAAAAGATCTCAACTTGAAAATGAACCAAGGAAATAAATTATTTACTATTCAATGAAAAGCTTTATGACAAAATCTTACAGTTTGTACACATATTGTGCACAAAAATCTAATATCAACTAGCCTAGCGCTTTTAAAAAGCTTAAGGATTGGTTTTTTTACTTTTTTTGTCCAGTACGCTCTATAAATATTTTCTTTTTTGCTCTCCGACCCTATGAAAAAATATCTTTTGATCTATGCACCGGAAAACAGTTGTTTGGGAAGTATTAAGCAGATTGTTAAGAGAGATAAGAAGCGTTGCAATACTGGAATCGAAGGAGCGAAGTTCGGAAGCTGAAAATCATTTCTCAATTGAAATGAATTAGAAATCAGGATCGTTCAAGCGATCGTTTAGATTCGTAGACAACAAATTTAGATAATTCTACACACACTACCTATAATGAATGTAGGCTAAAGTATTGCTAGATTACTAAATAGAATCTGCGCGAACATATGCACGGAGGCTTTAATCACAGCTCTGTAGTACAATATCTTCTTATAGCTGCACAATGACTAGCCAATATAAAGATCATTATTTTCATCCTCACAGTATATCAACTAGGGCAGCTAAACCATTTTTTCCAATTTTAAAGAATCTGAAATTATTACAAAAATAGATTAATAAAGTTTACATGCTCATATTAATTTATAACTGTAAAGTATTCAAATATCAAAAAACTCAGAGTCCAAAATAAATCTGTATTCCAATATAGAAATTTTAGAATTTCCAAACTCATAAATTCTACAATAACCCTATTTTTGATAGCTTCCTCAAATCAGAAAAAATGCTATTTCACCCTAAACCTCTAGCCTCCCAAGAAAAACGTCCTTAGAACTGAATTTCAAGTGTCCTTGGAAATTTCGCCCATTCTCTCTGTTTCATTTTTAAAATACACATTAAATCAATAACGATAATCAGTCTTTCCGGGTGACTTCCGTATATCTTGTGGAATTGAAAGCCTCAGGCATACGCGCGCAGTTATCGAGAGAAAAAACTAAATTAGCAAAGATGGACCTAAGATAAACGTAAAATATCGAGGCATCGAGAAATCACGATTGGCTTATCTGCCGTTATTTGAGTCACTTGTGAAACAAATAATTACAGCAGAATTTATAATGTATGAATCGCTCTGATGCGACAGAATTTCGAATTAAAGTCGCATTATATCGAAGAGATGCACAAACAATGTACACTCTTGCGGTAGTCATGGTTCCCCCACTTGTTCAAAGCTGTGTTAGTAACGATTAAACTAATAGCTAATAGTGTTTTACAATAACAGCCCTACTATTGCAACCTCGCAAAAGGTCTTGGACCGTAGATGAATATATGATTGCATCAACATTATCTAGGTATGAGGGTTCATAACTCTGTATATACAACCTCGTATAGAGTATTCCTCGATATGTGAAACATAAGTACACCTATGGAACTGATGGCTCGAAGTCTCTAGTTTACACCTAGTTGGAAATTTTCGTCACAGATCGATATTGTCTCTCACTCCAAGAAAAAGCATAACAGAGCCAAGAATGAATCTTTGACAATGTTGATTCTTCTAGCTTTCATGGAAAATATTTCTCCGAAAGAGAGCACTTTTCCTCGACCTTTAGAGCTTTACAGCCAACCTTGGCTTTTAAAAATCACCCAAATATCGAAGAAAATTAGAGAAACCATTTTCCTATGAAATATCAGAAAAGCGTTTAAAGTCAAGGAGAAACCATGACACGATATTGATACACAAAAGTTTGTGTAACTTCCATTAGCCAGAACCAGAATTAGGAAGTGAATAAAGTACTAAAACCTCTTTTCTTCTTATAAATACTTTTAAGATAAGAGATTTTTATCGAAGTTTCTTCTCTCCCTCTTTGTGCTTTTTGTAAATCATTTTGATTAATGCCGCATTATTCAAGTCTAAATCTGGTTGAGGCTGCAAAAAGAGTACCAGCGATTAGTAATTTTTTTCGACATTAAAATATAAGTGGGAAGTTGATAATCGATACAAGAGAAAATTCTAGTGATAGCGTATAGTATATCAATGAATCGTAATAATTGTGTTGCTATAATAGTAGGGTGTCTACCAAACACCTTCGGTAGAGACCAATGTCCACTGAGACCAATGACTACATCGCTCCATGACATTGCTTTCTTTTTTTTTGTTCTGTATATCGAAACAGCAAAACCAATATTTAAACCTTGTAGACAATAATTACTATCTATATCACAGATCCAAGTGACTAAACTCCTTTAAAAATATAATATAAATATGTGTGATGGTCGCATAATATATGTATACTCGCAGACATAGTTAAAAAAAGATACAAAAGAAAAGTGCTGATACGATGGAAACGTGTAGAGACTTCCGAGAACGGATCTCTGCTAACATTGGCTCATTCGATTCTAAAATAACTTCCAAAAAGATTTTACTTCAATTTTAAGCTTTCGAAATTTACAACTCCAAGACCAAATATACACAAATTTTTAATTTGGACAGTAACCAACTTTAAAAGCCGTAAGACTTCAAAGATTTTGAATCTGGAAATGCATACCTACTGAATTGAAATAAAAAAAAACGTCGAATTAAGTTTTGAAGTGTCCAGCATCATAAAACAGAATACGATGTTTCCTTCAAGGAAGATAATAAATTCGAGTTTGAGTCTTCCAATGCTAGCATGACTTCTTTTCAGTTGTTACGTTGGATGTATTCAGGATACGAAATCGAGGGATTGGTATTGGTGTATTGGGCGTAAAGGTAAAGAGCAGGGTGTAACCCTGATGGAGGAATTCCGCGGTGCAACTGGTGCGAATCTGATGGGTCAAGAGGAGGTGATAGGTGAGAGTAGAGTTGGGAATTGGAACTGTCCATGGGACCGGAGGATCCCGTCGTTTGGTAGACACTCTGCGGTGTTACGTGTTCATGAGATAGGGATGAATTGAGTGTGAACGACGACGACGACGTCGCCGAGGTGGGACAAATTACTTGCTGCGGTGACTGTTGTAACGGCAGGGACTGAGACGCGCTGCCGTCTAAACACTAGTTGGTGGTCTGCGGATGCAGCAAAGGAAGAGGAAGTTGTAGACTGTTCTGTTTGGCTAAACTAGCGATCTCGGCAGCGATTCCCCCTTTGCTGGCCCCGAGTCCATCCAACGAAGAGGGTCCCTCGCTGTAACGCAGATCACAAACTGGACTCTCGAAACCGGTGCCTGGCGTCCCACCCCCGGTACTCTGAGGGGTAGGCGGGTTGTGATTTGCATTGGTCTGGCTCATTTCACGATGCACTCGATTCTGATGCCGTATCAGATAGCTGTCCCGGACGAAGGTACGCCCGCAGATATTACACTCATAGGTAGTGCTCGCCGTATGGGTGCGAATGTGAATCGCAAACTGACTCTTTGACGTGAAGGTCAAGGAGCACCTAAAAAAACAAGAAATATTTACTACAATTTCTTGATGAATAAAAGATGAGGAAAATTGTAGAAATGAAAAGATAAGGACTGAGTCATAAGCACTTATTTTAGAAATTTGGTAAATTAAGTATGATGGTCAGCAGACGTTTCGAAATTTTATCAGGGTATGTAGTAACCATCAAGAACTTTAAAAATGCTATATTTATTTTTACCAAGAATTCTGAGATTTCAATTAAAGGTATTTTATTTTTGAGGTAATCACATAATGCTCTTATCAACCTCGAACTCAGAGATATCTATGCCCACAAAATGAAGTGATGAACAAAAGATGAACTTGAATTTATGACTCAGTAGCCAAATAGTTTTTCATAAAATAAAAAAATCCAAATCTTTTCTTAAAACCATTTAAACTAAAATAAAACGAAAATAATTGAATATCCGGAGGTAAAAATGTTGAAAAAAACTAAAATGAGTTTTAAAAAATAGCGAAAATCTCTACCTATCACAAACAAGCGGTTTCTCAGCAACATGACTCCAACGATGCGCCGTAACATAACTCTTAACAGCAAATCTCTTCTGACAAATATCACAAGCATAAGGTCGTTCTCCAGTGTGTACACGCTTGTGAGTATTCAAACTGCTCTTCTGTGTGAATCTTTTAAGACACAATTCACACTGGAAAGGTCTTTCCCCAGTGTGTGTTCTCATATGAACCTCCAAGTATGGCTTCCTGCAGAAACTTGCCTCACAAACCGTACAATGATAAGGTTTATTACCAGAATGAAGTTTCATGTGAACATAGTAAGAACTCGCAGACGATAGAACCTTACCACAGACCTTGCAAGGCTGAGGTTTAGATCTCGAGCCTTCTTTGACAGTTTGTTGAGCTGTGGACTGACGACTTGGTGAAACACTCTGACCTTGTTCTTGCGGTTGCTGCTGATGAGTCTGGAGTGTCTGCTGTTGTTGCATATGTCCCTCTTGTTGCTGCATATGTCCCTCCTGTTGCTGCATGTGTGCTTCCTGCTGTTGAAGATGAGCTTCTTGTTGTTGTTGTAGGTGTCCCTCCTGCTGGGAAAGTTCCTCTCGTTCATCGGAGAGATTCACCATTGAATTGGAACCATCGGAGCGACTCGAAGCCACTGAATAGAATCCCATAGGTTCACTTTTGATCTGCTGATCAAACATAGATGTCATGATGTCTGCCTGCTGAGGTTGCACCAGCTGTTGCTGGGTGGCTGCTGGCTGTTCCGGGAGCAGAGTCAGGTTGCGCTTGACAAACTGCTCATATCCTGCGTACCAATCCACCTGCATGATATGAAGAAGCGATAGAGATCAGATGTCGTTCTTCCATGGACACTACCCGGTGAGGGTCGCGTATTTCGGGATAGGCACGAGTCGCGAGATCAGGTTAGACATATTAGTTTGACATTTATTTTTGACAAGTGACAGAAGCAAATGACGATGAGGGCGGGCGGGCGAAAGAGCGAGGCGATCAGCTGATTGCATAACTTATCCGCGAGCGGAGAACTGAGATCGGATGCGACATTTCCGAGAGTCAAATTTTAGACGAGGAGAGACTTGAGTGTGGAGTTAGTTTATTTTTAAGAGGGTGGGAAGTAAGCGCAGTTTATATGGACGCTAAAACCGGATCACGATGCGCGGCTCTTGGTCGCGGAACGTCGCACTGATGACGGGAGCGTAGGGACTACCATGCTCATTTTTACTAACCTTTGCTAATGTATTGGTCCAGGCTAGTGGTAAAAAAGCTACGCCTCATCGAGCGTACGCCTCCTCGCCGTTCCTACTCACGGGATAACGCGAGACATTTGTTTAAATAAATGTTTTTCTTCAACACAAAATATAAGATGGCTGCTACTATATTGCTCACGAGCTGATATATACATCCGCACGTACACGCGCGGACTGAATCTATGTATATGATTGACGGTATGGTTGGGACAATCTAATTGGCTGAGGAGAAGGCTATCGAGGTTAGAGTCCGTGCAATAGAAGAGATTACGATTTGCTCGACGCCATTTTAATTGTCTCTACAGAATTGCGTAAATTCCAAGTCTGGTGCCTTTCGAATTTGTTGTTTAAAAAATGTGCAGAGAATTTATTTGAATTCTATGCTGAATTTTTTTATGATCAAATACAAATTCAGAGAGCTTCGAGACGTCAATGACTCGAATAACTCGAACAAAATGGCGACTGACCAACCTCAATTGTAAGAACTTCTGTAGGAACTCTAGCTACAAATTGTACAACGATAAATGACAGAGAGGTTCTGATTGGTTCTCTGATATTAAAGGCCGGTTCATAGGGTTTATGATTTCTCTGAAATTTTCGAAGGTAAATTCCAAGTTACTCGGATATTCAGACATTTTCCGATTATTAGGATCTGTTACTATCCGAGGTTTGGAGCTCACCGAAACTACGGGAGCTTTTCTTCAAAGCGAGAAACATGTGGCATCAACGAAACATAGTTCAGAAGAAAAGTGATTAACAATTGTGCAGAATTTGCTTATGTATTTACACATTCTCTTTGGATCGTACTCTGCGATCGACTTTATTCGCATGTGTGTATGTACTTCCATTGAGAAAAATCGGCGAGGCCGACTTCGTTTTCAAAAGTGTGCTTTTACCACCGGGAAAATCAAGATTTCATGGATCTCTTGCTAAGTGCTCTCAAGTCGGTGAGTTAATTTTTCGAATGCTGATTCATTCATATAAAGTATGATTTAATATTGGTGACTTGAACACATCTAGAATACGAATTTTGTTTACCTGCCTATCTGTTTGACATTGGCTGACTTTTTCCTCCTGGGATCGTCAATTGGACTGTTTGCAAACAATTGATGATTGAAAGGCTTTAATAAGGATAGTGTAGTAAAGATTATTGTATTTATCAATTCATTAAATTGCCAAACTCGAAAGCTTTGTAAACCCACTTGTGAAAAGATCGATTTTTAAGATCATTATTTCATTATTTACAATTGCATTTTTTTTAAATTTTTTTTTCTATTTTTTGTTATCATACACTTTTGTAATTTTATTTTAAAACTTTTGGTTGACATGCCTTACAATTCAAAAAATAAATTTACCATTTTCGGAATTTATTTCAAGAAACACGTAAATTAAATATATGAAACTCGGGAATTATATTGTCAATCATTAAATAATAGGAACTTGTAACTTGTAAAGAAGTTGTAACCTTTTTCATATGTCAGTTTGAATTTATATGTGAAATGGAATATTAAGGTACCTCATAAATAGATTTTGAATGTTTTTTTGTCAAAGTATTTTATTCAAAAAATAAATCTTATTTTTTTCTCTATTTTTTTTTAAATTTTATTTTTCTTATTTATTTTCGATCAAAGAGAAATTTTTATATGTAAAAAAGAAACCTATGTATTTTCAAACAACGGACCTCTTTGTTTCCTAATTACACTTTTAAAATATCAATGTGCATAATTTTACGTATTTTCAAAGTATACTTGTGTAATAAATCACTGATAAGGGCTATGCTTAGAGTCGAAACGTCTGACTGACATCAAGTTTTTTCCATTTATGGACCCTAAAGTAAATTCAATACTACACGCATCATTAAATAAATATAAATGTATTATTTCTGATTTAAACCTAAAATATATAAAAAAAAATGCATTTGTTTAAAAAATTATAATTGTGTTTCAGTAATTAAATTATAAAGACCAATCATGACTGAATCATTAACGGTAAACTCTCAGCAACTAAGGATGGATGAATCCTCACAAACCAAGACTGTCGATCAATCGATTCACCCGATGATTAATGGGTCAGCTGAAAATCAACATGCTGGAAATCAAAATCTGAATCAATCTAATAACAATCAATCTCTCAATGATCCAGTTACAAAAGCTGTAGTTGACAACATAATGGGAAACTTGCCCACAAAAAAGCCCTTTTATCGTTGTGATGATTGTGATCTCTCGTTCACAAGTCACGCAGTATTAGAAGCACACTTGCAAGGTGCTCGTCATGCCAAACAGGTACTTTAAATTGGTTAAATACTCGAATCTTAAGTTAGAATCCTTTAAAATCTACATGTCTAAATATTTCTCCAAACAGATTAGATCGAAAACCATAATGGCAACCTTAGACGAGTCGAAGGTCCCATTCACAAAAGATGCAGAAACGAATGGACTTCAGTGCAATGTGTGTAATGTACGACTTAATTCAATGCAACAACTTCATACGCATTTAAATGGTAAAAATTTTCTCTATATAGTTTAAAAGACAATAGTCTATCGAGCTAAAGAAGCAAATGCACTTTTTCCTGATTTAAATAGCAATACGTATTTTAGTCAAATTTGAATGGAATATTTTTTGCAAATAAATTTAAAGAGAAATAATACTTTTCAGGAAACCGACACAAGAAAAAGGCACTAAGAGGTAATAAGACCCTTGGTGTAAAAAATACAGTAGCCTATGGTTTTAAATCTAGACGAACGCTGTATGTAGATAAGATGATTGAGAAGGATGCTGTAATCTTAGTTTATTGCTTAATTCTTTTCACTTTTGCATGCCTTACGCTGTTGCTTACGTTTATTTTTCACCTTTACGTTCTTTGAATGCGTTAGCCTTCACTCTAGTAACTAGTTTGAAATTTGGTGTTGTGCAGTTCTCAAATGTTTTGTAAATATTTATTATTTGTTCGTTGTTACGTGTTTATTTATTATTTATTTTTTTCGCAAGTCGAAAATTGATCTATTTAACTTTTTCACGATTGTTCATAATTCTGATTTTGGGGATGAGATCCCGTTCTTCGTGTAAATAAATCAAATGACTTGTCACAATCACCCACCATTTGATTTTTTTTTATTTTCTTTGAAAATCTCCTAAGCTTATTCCTAATGCGCTTTTCTGGTTTTTAACGTTCACTTTTTTAAAGCTCTTTCTGATGCTTTATAATTGCTTATTTAATTTGCTTGCTTTTTTCTCAGTAACGTAAGTTAGAAATAGATAATTGCAAATTTAAAAACTCTCACTTAGATATTTATTGCAATTATTTAGCAAAATAATTAAGTAGTAAAAAAAGATAAAAAGACAAATGGTACGTATTTTTCAACATTTATTTTAAGCAAGTAAAATTGATGCATAGTATATTTAAATAGATTTGTTAATGTTTTATTATTTTTTAGGGGGATGGCGAAGTTCTGAATCAGAAACTGCAACTGAACTTGGAAAGCCGTCGTCATCATCAAAAGGTGTTATTTCAGGAAAACTGGCTTTCGAAAAGACTACTTGCAAAATTTGCAAAGAACATTTTGAAACCGTAAAGTTATACAAAAAGGTGATTCAAGTATTTAACAAATAAAGTTTCAAGTTATAAATTAATTTAAATATTTTAATTTATATTTTGAACAATTCACTTATATATTATTTTATTTACAGCATTGCAATAAAAAGAAGCACGTGGAAAAGGTCAAATTAAAAAAGAAAGAAAAACGAAAGCGAATATTTACTGAAATGTACAAATCAAAAGCGAAAACAAAGCAAAATGAAAGTCAGACAAACTTTGAATCGAAACAGCCTTTGGAAAATTTTTTTGTTTCGAGCGGCTATATCAACGGTACTTCTTGTGAAATGAGCGACGATTTTTTTTAACTCTGAGTTCATCATGAAGAGTAAGACTCAGAATGCTTTATGATAGATTTTATTTACAAATCTGAAATGAGAGAGTATGTAAGTATTATTAAATGAAAATTGAGTCATATTTGAATTTTGGGGAAGTGCCCAAATGTAATTTATTATACAGTTATTTATGAATTGCAGGAGTATAAAAATTGTATGTCGTGAATTATGTTTAAAATATTAAAGTTAAAATCAAGATTCAAGCTAATATCTTGATTAGGATTAAAAACATTATTAAAATTAAAAGCACGTGTCTTCTCTTTTAAGTTGTAGAATCGGCAAATCAGTTTGAGGCTGGAATGAAATTTTATAAGGATTTAATTTAATTTGTAAGAACATATTTCTCAAGTAAATTTTTTTAATATTTAAAAATATACTTTTTCGTAAGTTTCGAGCAACCGGTGAAGTTCAGAATTTTGTCTTCGAAGTGATTCAGTTTCTGCATTTAACTTGTGTCGTTCTTTTAAAATTTCGTGATATTTATTTAATCCAATCAAAACTGCATCCCAGAGACATTCCCTCATTTCATTGAAAATTTCTCTGTATCTTTCCCAAAATTTAGTCACGTCATCAGTCACAATATTTCGCGAAATGGAAAATTTCTTTTCAATTAATTTTTCTTTAAATGTAGGAGGAGCTTCTCCATTTTTGACAATATTATATTTTTCTATGAATTCTTTTAAAGCTTTAATCACATAGGTTACTTGTATTTCATACATATGTCCTTTATTACAAAGAATTTCTCGTTTTTTTAAGTCACTAAAGCAATCAAATGACGACTTTTCATTTGTTTCTGTACCTGGAAAATTAGAATAACTCGGAAAGAAGTTGAAGGGATCATTGAAATTAAGGAAGAGAACGATAGAAAAGTATACCTTCGATAGTGGCTTTATCGCTTGCAGAACTGGATGAATCAATAATTTCAGTGAAAATGCTATCACTTCTTTCGCTCGACTCGCAGGGGCTAATATTTCCTACAACTTCTTTTACTGCTTCGATTAATTTTTTTGCCCTTTCATCTGTGGGTTCGTCTAGATCTCCACAAACTTCTCTGAAAATTGTATTTATCATTTTTCAATTTTAGGATTTTAATATTTAAACATATAATTTTTACAGTTGTGATATTACTCTTTTATGCTTGATGCTGAAGTTTTTACAGAAGAGCTGTTAATTTCGGAACCATTTCCGTCATTTGTGCAAATAGGACAATATGCATAAGGCAAAAAAAAATTTAAAAGTAAATCATTACCATCTTTTGATTCGATTGCCAGGGCCTAAAACATTTATACTTAGAATTTAATTAATTTCAAATAATTTATCAAACTTTTAATAAATAGTTTTATAATATTATTACAGTACCTGAAATACATTTCCTAGTTTAATTATAAGTTGATTTCCATTGCTTTGTTTCATAAGCAATTTGCGTAACTTCTCTTCAATTAAAAATCCAGAGTGGTCCGCAATTTGTTTCATAATTTGCATGAGCATTTTTCTTTCTAAATTAACTTCTTCCAATGTCGTCGCTGGCATGTAAGCGTCGCATATTTTGTTCCTTTCCGACTCCATAATTTTTTCTGGAAATAATATTTTACCTTAATTTTTACCAAATAATCTTTTGATATTCGTGTACGAGATTTTACATTATTACTTTGTTCGATCATAGCCAATGATTTTCTGTATGAATCCAAATCTTCTTTTCTTAAAATTTTCTTCTCGGGTGGTTCCCATTCCAAACCCAAGACCTGCTCATATATTATTCTGTCTGCTATCAAAATCTAATAATACAATGAATTAATTGACAAATGACAATTTGAAATATTAATTTTTTTATTTCTACCTTCTGTAAAAGTTCGTCTGCAGTTTTGGTATTCATGTCCCAAATTTCTAAATAATGTTTTTCATTGATAGAAGTAAAGTGATTAGATTTTTCCTCAAACTCCAAAATACTTTTGTGGGCTCTTAGAACTTGATCTGTTAATTTTTGTATTACCAGTTTTGTTTTTTCTTCCAAATTTGCATAACTTCTTTTTAAATCGTTTACAACATCTTGCAGTCTAAGACGTTAATTTAGCAATTAATAGAATGAAATAATCGATTGTAATTTAATTTAATTATTCAGATATGAGATTCTTTTTAAAATAGGAAATTATGGGTACACAACTGACTTGTTGAGTCTTCTTTGCTGTTGGTTTCTCACAATAGCATTTTCTACTTTTCTTCTTTTTAAAATCATATAGTTATAATTAAGCTTTTCACAATTCAATTTACAGAATGCTTTCATTTGTAAAATTTGTCGTTCAAGTTTTTGTGATTCAGTTTCGAGTTGTATTTTCTTAGCTCTATATTCCTCGTGATGCTCAGTCATTACTCTATCCACTTCCTCTTCATATTGGCTCATGATTTCTTTTCTCTCCTCGATTCCATTAATCTCATTTTCTTGGCGTTGTTTGAACAAATACTCCCATTTTTTTGTCGAGGATTCCAAAAGATTCTTTCGTTCTAAATCCAACGTTTTTTCAATAAATATCAATTCTTCACAGTAGGCTCTTGCCATTGATTTCACCTGAAACATTTATGCAACAAGCCAAAATTTAAAATTTTATTCATTAAATTTTAAAGCATAAAAGAAATTAGTTACACGAAACACTTACTTGATTATTGATTCTATCAATTAATATATTAATATCTTGATTTTGCTTTTCCAAATCTAAAGTGAATTTTGTATCTGCCTCCTCTAATTCTTTTTTTAACTGTTCAATAGCTTTGTCCTTCATTGCAAGAACCTCTAAACATTTTTCGTTTTGAACCTGCATCGCGGAATGAATATCCAAAGGATCCTTAGATGCGAGAATATGAGACCACTTTTCGTTAATTTGTTTATAACGTTCTGTGCATTCTTTTGCATTTTCTTCCAACATTCGTAACAAGTTTTTTCGAATTTCATTTTCTTTTTCTCGACGAACCAATTCCCTTGTGTCATTAGCAACCCTTACACTTAAAGTCTGTGACAAAAAATGTTTACAACAATTTATTGAAATGCGTTTTCTATTTAAAAAATATGAGATGGTTAAATTCCATGAAAATTTATATTCAAATTCAAATAATTGTTTACCACTTTCTCTCCTTCATCTATTAATTTTTCTAAATGCTGTGAGCTTGCAATAATTTGCTTTTCTGATTCTGTTTTATCCTCATTTTCTTCCTCTTCTGATCTACTTTGTCTGTAAAAGGTAAATAATAAATTGTAGCAATTTATGTTGAATTATTCTAATATAAAATTATAAACACGTACTGCTTTGAGGCCTCTTGTCGTCTTTGAATTCGAAGTCTGCGAGCTAATTTCCTTTCATTTGGATCAGGTGAGATGAGTGAAGGTTCTTTTAGTTCATCAAAATCTTCTGTAGATTCTTGGTCTTTTGTAGACATTTTTCTAAAGTAAAATAAGGTCAAGTTTTGCTAGTTGATATCATTTCACGCATGACGTATTAGAGCAGGAAAATTAAAAATTCTTAAGAAACAACTTCAGTTTATTGAAGATCAAGATAAATATTCAAGTAGTTGTTTCTCAATTTATTTTTTGAAGATTTAAAAGTCTAAACATAAATAAGAAATCAGAATAATGTTTGAAAATAAATGATATTTTCATAAATGATCTTCCAATTGAATCAAGAAACTTACATTCAAAAACATATATATATTTCTAGTTTGTAGATAAGGATAATGATAACAAGGATTACTGCAAACAGTTAGTATGTAACCATTAGCAACAGTCAAAAAACGTCGGCAAACTATCGATCGGGACTAACGAAATTTCTTCTTCTAACATAAGATGGAGCCACCAATCCAGCTTCTGAAATTCCACCCACACTAGATGTCTCCACCAATTCAGTTAACAACGAAAAGTATTTTCGTGAGTAACTCTACGGCCTATTTTAAATTATTTTCTTTATGAATTAATGAGACACAGATTACAATCGTTGACTCTAACTCAGTCTTTGTAACGAGACCAAAGATAATTGGCGAAAAATCATTATCCTCTGGGTCAAGCGACCCTATCGCTTTAATAATAAATAACATTATTTGTCGACGTGTTTTGTACAGGAGAGTGTTGTCTATAAAATGAACGGACCGTTACGTGTTTGCAGTACTAATGACGAAACGAGGATGCGTACTACTTTCACGAGTTGTTACTCTTATACTCCAACTTGAAACCAAAGGATTTCTTCAACTCAAAGGAAGTCCAAACCAAATCTCTTTATACGAAACTCTTATTTGCGATTGCGATCGATTTCGAAAGAGACATGCAGAGAAGTGTTTCCCGGGTGCGAAAAGCAAACATCAGAGCAAACAACGGCTTTAACTGCACCGGAATTCAACAAGGAAATGGAAAAACTGCTCGTGTCCGAGCCTCCAGGGCTCAGACTCGTCTTCAGGGTGCACAGTCTTCCCCTTTTTTTCTTTGTTTCCCCTTTTCTTGAACAATTCACTTTTTTCCCCTATTCTCGAAAATCTTCCCTTTTTTTCATTAAAAATATAATATTTGAATTAAGCGGGAAAATTATCTTCGCATACGAGCGCGCACAAAGACTAATTTCCAAAAACTCAGTTTAGGTAATACAAATAAATATATTCGTCTACGGCAAGGACCAAAAAATGTTAAATGTATTTTTGCTAGATGTATAAATCAGTTTCCAAAAGATATTTCTGTTTCTCGAAATTGTGTGCCAAAAAAACTATAACGTACTTCGCCTAGATTTTCAAATAAAAACAGTTAATGGTACATTACTTGATCCTTCGAAATATGGAACAATCTCTAAAGCATCTCGTAGAGAGACTTGTTGGTTTGATGGTAAATTCATCAATTTCGGTAGGTTGTATCGGTAGATTATTATTTCGTAAATTATTGATTGCTGTTTTACTTGGTGAATTATTTGCGGAAATTTTTTTATCAGATTTTCTCGAAGTTGAATAGGGATGTGAGAATTTTAGTGAATTAAGAGCTTGTTCAATATTTGCAGTCGTTAAGTGTATTTTGATTGATTTTATTTGGCAATTCTTTTCGAACTTGTTGCGATTCTAAATTTGGATTCTTAAATATTATTGTTTGGTTAAAAGATTCTGAAGTCCTATTTAGTTGCGATTTTGTTGCAGATGGATCTATAAATTCGTATCTTTTCCCATTTTTGCGAAAAAATCACCTTATTTCCCCTTTTTTGAGCTCATTTTATGCTGTACACCCTGCGTCTTCAAAAATCCTCTGCCTGCTAAGTAAAAAAAAATCTGTAAATTCCATTCAATGGTAATGAATCAAAAATTTCAAAATTATGTATCGTGATTCAAAATTAATCAAAATCTTCATTACCTTATTTTTGGTATTATGCAAAGTTCCTTTTAAAATATCAGCTTCATTTTAGTAAACTTTTTAGGAAAAGTGTTTGTAGAGAGAAAATAAAACTGGAAGAGTTGTATACTATTGGAATTAACTGTAAATTTGTTTGCAAAATTGTCACTAAAACCTACTTCTGATTACAAAATATTTCAGGATATTTCAAGGTACTTTGAAATAGTTAAAAGTACTTCAAGATGTTTCAAAATACTTCAGGATATTTCACATACTTATAGATATTTCAATGTACTTTGGGATATTGCGCATACTTCAAGATATTTCAGTGTATTTCAGGATATTTCACATACTTCAAGATACTTCAAGAGCTTTCAGCTCAAATGTACATCTAATTTCACAAGTTGTTAACTTCTTGTAATAAAACCAACAAACTTATGAAGTTTTTTACGTACTCTAATTTACATATTACAGTTTTCCAATATTAAAGAAACCACCCTCACTGCTCCAATTATTACAGTTTTTTAAACGTATGCTATTCTGATTCTTGAGACTACTCAACTTTAAAATTCATAAAATTTTGATTCCTCTGAAACATGCAAACTCTGCTACCCGGTAAAAACAACTGATAAGAATTCAATAGAACGTCTAATTTCATAGAAACCAATGGTATGATCTCTTTGGATGAAGCAGCCTTTCTATTGAATTTTTGTGACTTCAGCTCCCCTATAAAACGAGTCTGGTTCCTGAAATCCAATTATAATGTTGAAATATTGAAAACTATTTGGATGGTCTGAATTTTAAAAAATCGAATAGTCTGAAGAATTACATCTGTAATCAGATTATTTACCTTTTGAAGATTATTAACATTTCGGAGTACAAAAAATTATTTTATAATGAGTTTTTAAATGTTATTTGCGGAGTTGCATTTGTTGCAATCACGACCTCGGCATCAATAGTGTTTATCGGAAGGCACTATAGGACTTTTTTCTGTCCTGCACTGAGAAAACAGTTTATTTGAATCAAAGAAACTGTTCTTTAGGGGGTAACACCACTTTAGAAACCATTTTCTCTTTTATTGGCTTAAAAGATGCTTTGAACCTTTTAAAATATAAGGCAAAAATATGAGCAAAAAGTAAGAGTTTTCTAAGAGTATAATTTGTTCATTTGTTCATATCTATAACATATCTCAAAAACTTCAAACCCGTTCTTCTCGAAATATGATTTTTCAAAACGGCACGCAGCATAACTCTCTAACAATTTTAAATCTTTTTATTTGGAATTTTATCCGCAACTTTGAAATAAAATTTCAAAGTGAACCACGTAGGGAATTTTTGATTAGTTACTTTAAGCAATATTTATTAACAAGTGACTGTCTCTTTTTTTTGTGAAAATTGAACGACTTTATTCAAACACTCGCCAATTACACAAAAATCAATATTTCTAAAATCCACTACGTGGTTCACTAGCTACACTCACGTAGATTACATAGATTTTTTTCTTTTTTCCAGCTGCAAATTCGCACCAATTATAGTGCGTGCCCCAGATCGCCTCAAATTCAACATGCCTCGGGAGAATTGCTGCAGTGTCGAAATTTTGTAATATTTTCCTACAACATTTTTTTGTAATATACTTGAATATATGCTCAATAACTACCCCAAGTATTATTCTTTATCACCTTTCCTTACGGCCTATAAAAATGGTCAAAAAACACTTTTTTTGGGGCCCTTACAGTGGTGTTACCCCTTAATATACGGTCAAAGAAAAAATTTCATTGAATTAAAGAAAGTTTTGTTAATTCGAAAAAATGTTGTTTGATCCAAAGAAATAGATTTGCTTACATTAAAGAAAATTTGTTTGAATCAACAAAACTTTCTTCAACTCAAAGACATTTTTTCTTTGGCCGCATATTAAAGAAATGTTTCTTTGATTCAAAGAAACTGTTTTCTGGGTGTGGAACAAAAAAAACAGAGATATTTTTCATCTAGTGGGGAATTCAATTATGCATATGCATGCACCGGGACATTACGATTGAATTAATATTTTTCAAGTTACGTTTCGCGGCAATTTGAAAAAAAAAGAGATTTTGAGAAAAACGTGTTAAAAGTTTTCGGTCTAGAAAAGTGAAGGTTTTTGTAAACTTGCCGGTGTCTGGAGCTAATCTACAATTCAAGGCCCATATAATTGCCCTTCCGTTTCTTAAAAAAACTCATTCTGCTCTATTTGTTACAGTCTGCCTGCTGTACAAGCCTCTTTCGTCCTGTTCAAGACTTCAAGCTGCGAGGCTCCTGCCTGGGGTCCTATTCTCGAGTTCACTGGAGTAATTTTCGTACGTAAATGTATTGTGCTTTCTTTTTTAAATGGCAGCAGTCAAAAAAAGATAGGACTATACTTTCGCATAAGGAAATTAGTCAAGCGATTTCGAGAATAGCACCCCTGGTCTAACACGCGTTGTCGTACCCCAGGTGGAAATTTACAATCGGCTTGGTACCGCGCTGGTACCGCATAAGGATTCGCAGTACTGGCGCGGTACTGGCATAGTGCTGGCATAAGCACGGTCTACCACCGACGTGGCTTCGAACGGTAACCTGGCTGGAAGTTATCTATCGGTACTGGCGCGGTACTGAACATCGGTACCATGCCAGCACTGAAATCTGCACTGGTTTAGCACTGGCATTACTCCGAAGTCGGTTGTTAGCCGACACTTGGTCTCAGGACTGAGGCTGTACTACTATGCCAGTACCGCGCCAACTCTCGGCCCGGTACCAACTGTACCAACCGACTTTTCCACCTGGGACGCATCAGCGTAAAGTTTGCACTGCTGGCACACTTTTATCTCCAACGTGTTCATAATTATCAAAACTGTAGAGTATATTTCCTTGAACATTCCAGCAGCTATGTATGCGGCAATTTCAACAATTTTGATGCCGGCATGAAGATGTTTTTGAGATAGTCGACATACAGATGCATTAAAATTTTCATTTGGATTTTGCGTGTACTCGCCTAAGTACCTCTCAAGCAAATCTATATTTGATAAATCTTTATAAATAGACGAGATATGTTTCTGTACATCTGGGTGAAGAGGTTATGTAGTCATTATAGCTTTTTCCATATTGTCAAGAAAGTTAACATTTCGACGAATAACCAAGCCGTAATATTTCATTCATTTCTTCATAAGAGTATCGGTCAATTTCCCTTTTTCTCCAAGTTTTCCAGTTTTTTAATATGTTCTGAACTCTTTGATTTCGTCTATTTCCATTCCTTCCCGCGAAGCCGCTACACAGAAAAAAATTTGTAGCTGATACAAAGAAACATATCGCTGTTCCAGCTATGTTATTAACTATCCTAACCATAAATATGGCTGATATAACCTAAAAAATCCTTGAGAGCTACACATTTTTTTCCGTGTATGATTTGCGATACAGTCTTCTTTGTGATTTTGAAACTATTTTTCGAAATCCACATGAGTTTTATTTGCTTTTGCTTGAGTATAACCTTGGCAGTAACTCGATTTTAGAAACAAAACTTTTCCAGTGTAGTAACCCACAAGGGTGATTAATCCGTAATGTGACGTAAAGTCATACGTTTATTCCACGATCCATCACCAGTAACTTTTATATCAGTGTCAGATCTTCCTTTTTTTTATTTCCTTGCTCCTCTTTAATTGCTTTCTTGTACAAAAAGTTAAACACTGCCTTCAACACGGCATGAATATGTTTCACAGGAGTTTCGTAGGAATATTTATTTCCTCTTTAGCAACCTTTAACCTCTATAACAGTCTCATTACAAGTACAATTTTTCTATTAATTTCATACGAATTTTCCACCAAAGGCCTGGAATAAATTTATTTTCTAACACATATACAAAACAGCACATTTTTTAAACCAAGCCACAATTTCCTGTTTCTTCGAAGATGATACTGTGTCTGCATTCCTTGCAAATCGCATAACTGGCAAGTGCACTGAAAATCGTTAAAAATTCAATAATTCCATAGCAATGAGTTGGAGATATTATAATGTCTTCGCTCTCTGCAGTACTTGATTTTTTTGCTTGCACTTGTTTACCCGCTTGGTCCCGCCTCAGCATATTCTTTTTCAGTAATAAACAAATTACCTTTAAATTTTATTTTAAGCGACTTTGTTAAACAGTAAGTGTCTTTTTTCGAGCCTTCTTGTAACATTGTAAAATATTGTCTTCAAATTCATACGAACCAGTCGAAATTCGAACGGCAACTGAAACTCAGAACTTTCAAACGCAACGCTTTCATTGTGCGTACAACATTTTTGTACAACTATGTACAAAAATATACAAAAATACATTAACATTTTAATGCATAAACCTGAAAAACATCTGTCTTTAGGCTTGTCTTCGAAAGCTATTTCCTTTATTAGTTTATTGTCTGCAAGGCCGCGTCTCAGTCTCAGTGCCATGGATCTACAACCTACAACCAACCCAAACGCAACCAACGGTCGGCGTCGTTACATGGGCTTAGTTAGAGGAGAAGAGAGAAAGAGATATGAAGAGAAAAGAGAGAAAAGAGAGAAAGAAGAGCAAAAGAGAAAGAGGCGGTGAGACGAGCTTGGCACGGGGGTTCGGGTTAGCTCGTTCGACCCGTTATCCCTCCTACCCTTCAGTCCTGTGGCAGGGGCGGACTAACGGGTGCCCTTCTATAACCTAAAGGAGATGATTTGCAACATTTTTAACTTTTTTGTGACATTTTGATATTTATGTCTAGTATTTTTCTTGGCTCAAGATTAAAATTGTTAAAATTTTACTTGTATTGGTATTGGATCCATTTTTTTAATGCAATGATTAAAAATTTATATTAACAAAGTAAAGGCAAACGTTTCGGTCACAAATGGGGGCCCTCCTCGGTGTCAACTAATTTAATATCATTAATGACTAAGCTGAAATTAATAATGGTAGATCTTTGTTTATTCACAAATAAGAATATTATTTTCTAAATTTCAATCGTTGCTGAACTTATAAGCTGGCTTTAGAGTCAAGAAATAATAAAACACAAAGTTACATCCTTTTAAAGGTTTCGACTCTGGAGTCCTTATCAGTGAGCGTTTATTTCTAAAATTACAACAGCAACAACAAAACAAGGAGGAGGGAGTTTAAAATTACAATTTTTAAAGTAGATATTTTTCGGTGAGATTAGAAGCTGAGATTATTAGAGATGACTGCCTGGTAAAATTATTCTTATGTATAATATGATTTTTTCAGAAATTAACGTGGATTAATTAATAGTTATTAGACCTTTGTGTATATAACTATACATATAACTACAAAAAAATTTTAATTGTAAACAGAATTCTTTAGAAAAAATAACTAAGAAACTAAAAAACTAAAACTGGACATAAAAACGAGAATAATATTTAACAGAGAAAATAAATTGCTAAAGTTGTCCATAATAATATTATTTTTGTAAAATAGTTTATACATTGTTTCTAAAAAATTATAGATTGTATTTTGTCAATATGCTAAAAAGAAGGAAACTAGAATATGCAACATTAAAACCTTTTAGAAGGATGAGATTGACCTTCAGATTATTTATAATTTTGATTAAATAGCCTTAATCTTCGGAAATTCAAATATTTTTTACAAAATGGAATTTAGTTTTTCTTTGCAAGAACAAAAATTTGTTGTATAAATTTATTTATAGGAATTTCTTTAAATACTCTTGATTGGGATGCTTTTTAAAAGGAAAAATAACATTGTTTAACTTTTCCAAAATACATTACATATCCGGATCATCTGTTCAGTTCGACTAACATAACATTAACTGGGGAAGAATTTTTGACCGTTAAAGTTATAAAACTTGGTATTCCATCGTAACTTGTGTGACTAAACAGAGGTGTGATCCACTCGTATTGGTCCATCCACTTTAATGCTGCTGTTATCTCAGAAACACTAAGTTGACATTTTGTATTATTTTTTTCATCATTTGTACCAGCCATAGTCTTAATATACAAATCGAATATCGTTAGGAAAAAAGTTCCTTGAAAAAATATGAAAGGTCCAGTTTCTTATATTACATCAATATTTTGTGATCGATATCGGGATTATTTATTGTTGCTGTACTAAATCCCAATAAAAAAAATGTTATTATCAATAAAAAGTAAATTGATGCATTAAAGAAACTAGTATACTTCAAGATTGTCACTTTTTTCTGGAAATCCCTGACATTTCTGTTTTAGAGAAATGTCAGAGATTGATTTTAATTTCTGGAAAAATATAAAGTTAGTAAAACTGTATTGTTTAGATTTTTACTGTTTAAAAATACCGCTTTAAAATTCAAAGAAATATTTAAATATTTGAATTATTAATAATTCCAATCAGTTGATGACTTCTTGCATTATAATTAGCAATTTCTCACTGAGAACCGAGAAATCAGTTACTGATTGAAATTTTTAAAAATTCCAACTGATTTCAGAATTTTGAAAATGATAAAGGAGATAAAAGCGGAAGTAGATATCGACTACTTTTGGTTTCGAAAATAAAAAAAGGTCAATTTTGACAAAATATATCTGAACATTTTTGTTTCATTATCAAAACCAAAAGTAGTCTATCTACGTCCATTTTTTATCTTTTCTACTATTCCTCAAATTTCGAAATAAAATTTTATATGTTTTGGACATAAACATGTAGAAAATTTGGAAAATACGATTGAAGACGATAAAGAACGTCTTTCAACTTTGTTTTAATGAAAATTTTTCATAGTTAACTGTAATTTTATTCTCGATAAGATTTTCATATTTTTTCAAAATGTTTACAAAAAAGTACATACTTAACAGACGTGCATTATTGTCTCTTGTTACATTCCCCAAATTTTCAGAAAGATGTTTTGTAAATTAAATACCTTACATGAAGGAATTAATGTATAATTTTGTCACATGGATCAACGAAACCATATGATCGATATGGTAATTTTTTTGTCTAAACATTTGTCCAATATGATTATTACATTATTATTTTGGTAATTTTATTATTAATTATATTGAATAAAATGGCCTTTCTGGTATTTTTATTAAAAGATCTTATTTTCAGAAATAAAAAATTTGTTAGAAATTGTTTGTCAAAAGAATTATTTGTATTTCTACACTGAGAAAACTGGAGTGTCAAAATGTAGATAGTCAGTTTGAACTTCTAGATAGTACAACACTTTCTCCGAAATTTTTTCTTTTTGGTCAGGGAGACACTCATTTGATATTCTGCTTAACTGTTACCAGAGGGTCAGAATCACTATAAAGAGTGTCAATTGGTGAAATACGCGCCAAAATTGTAAAGTCACGTAGGTTCGCCTATTTTTCCTCCAATATCACCAGCGTGGACTCTAACCTCATTGCCAGTTTCGCGTCCTTTACGTGTTAAAGTGTCACGAGGGTTATTTTTGCCAACTAATTGTCGAGTACCTATTTCACTTGCTATAATAACATAATAATTGTGAAAGCTTAAATGTAATAGTTTTGAGGTTAGCCATAGAGGTAGATTATAGTCTGTTTTTCCCTCTTCGATAATCTATTTTTCTCTCTGCGATGATCAACTTTTCCCTCTAAAGTATTCAAGTTGACCATCTTATTTCCACAATCCACAGGTAATAAGTTACACTATCTAGAAGGCTGTCCTATAGTTTAACCTCAAATATAGTCTGCTTCACCCTCCAAATGTTTAGGTTGACACTCCAGTTTTCTCAGTGTAATATTTACCTTTAAAAATCGTTGAATCGATAGAATAAAAGTGGAGACATCATGTTTAGTACATTTTTTTGTAGATTGCATATATTAAATCAAAATTGTAAAAATTTCCAAAAGACAAAAATTTGTTGTAGCATTTTCAAATATTATTTCATTACGCTTCTATCTTGATCCATCCATCTTTTAAATATGTTATGGTAGAGGTTAGGTATGATGTAAATAGTGTTGTATTTATGAAAAGTAACAATATTATCCAGCAAAAAATGATTATAGTTTGTATATTTAAAATGTATATTTTTTAATTAAATAAAATAGTATTCAAAAAGTTATTGTGAACTCGGCGGCTTCATTTTGGAAAAGGATTAATAAAAATTTTGAAAAATTACGTTAAGGAGTATATAAATATTATAATTGAAGATATATATTGATGATGGTAATTGGCTTTAGGGTCCAAGGTTGATAAAAACTCAGAGTTTTACATAATCAGACGTTTCGGCTCTGATCGGAGCCCTCATCAGTGATTTATTTAAATCTTGATTAAAATTACGATTTTTTGTATAAATGTTATTATCCAGTTTTTTCTTTTTCCGTTTTTTGGGAAGACACATAAAAAGAAAAAACTGGATAATAACATTTATACAAAAAATCGTAATTTTAATCAAGATTTAAATAAATCACTGATGAGGGCTCCGATCAGAGCCGAAACGTCTGATTATGTAAAACTCTGAGTTTTTATCAACCTTGGACCCTAAAGCCAGTTACCAACATCAACATATATCTTCAATTAATTATTAAGAGTCAATGTAAGTCCAGAATATGAGAATAAATATTATAAATAATTTTAAAGTGACATGTTTGATAACATGTCTGCTATTATATTGACCCATAATTCATAGAATTTTTTGTTCATTTCTCGTTATTTTGGCATAGGGTCAGATTCTTTTTATCTCCTTCGAATAAAATTTTCACTATTACATATAAAAATACTCAAAAAGAAAGCAAGGCAAACGTTTCGGCCACATATGGGGGCCCTCTTCAGTACCATAAATTCAAAGATTAATTCAAAATTTCTGTAAAACATTAGAATATAGGAGATAATGAAATTAAGGATTATCATAGAATTCAAAAACTTATCTCAAAGCTTGCAATTCAAAATGAAGTAGTCCAGTATGCAGCATTACGATTCGAAAAAATATTTAGAGTTCACTGTGAATAAAAAACCGGATAACAAATAAACCAGGAAACATAAAAAATATTCCACACGAACCGACCGCAATTTAAAAAATTTTCTTATTAAAAAAGGATGCCAATTGCTTATCAATGGCAGAACGCGAACAAAACCGGATAAAAAATAAACCGGGAAACATAAAAAAAAATTTTTTTCACACGAACCGACCGCAATTTAAAAAAATTTTTATTAAAAAAGGATGCCAAATTGCTCATCAATGTCAGAACGCGAACAAGGTTTACATTTTTAAACTTTTCGTGAAGACTTTGTTACCGGAGTCTCTCACAGAATGATCTGAACTGTTTTAAAAACCGACTCAAGACATGTGGCTTTGCTGACCGAAAATTTTTTTATATAAGAAATCCTGAGAGGTTCTTTTGCTCCTTGAAGAAGACTATTGTCCTATACCTAGTAAAGAAATTCGAAACGTTTATGGTGATTTTCACAAGTGGACGAAGGCGTGTATTTTTCAAGAAACGATTTTTTTATATCAGCTTCACGGACAATCCATTTAACATTGAATTTGCAAGCAAGGCATTACAGAAACATAAATTATTATAATATCTAGACATGTACTTTTACTCAATATTATTTGAGTATGTTAAGCAATAAATAAAAAAATTGAATGTTGTTTATTACTGCATTCAGATTTATTCTGAGATGTTTTGAAAAATACTACATTTATCTTTAAAAAATAACAAAAATGCAATTTTAGTATTCGTGATATCAAGTATCACATTTTAGGAAGTATTAATAGATTAAGTTTGTTCTGAAAATGGTCAGAACTATGAGATATTCAACCTTTATACTAAATGTGCCACTTCAAAATTTTAAAGTGACATGTTTGATAACATGTCTGCTATTATATTGACCCATAATTCATAGAATTTTTTGTTCATTATTATTTCATTAAGCGTCTATCTTGATCTATATTGTAAATATGTTATGGTAGGTTAGGTATAATGTAAATAGTGTTGTATCTATGAAAATAAATAATATTATCCATCAAAAAATGATTATAATTTGTATATTTAAAATATATACATATTAATTAAATAAAATAGTATTGAAAAAGTTATTGTTGACTCACCAGTTTCACTTTGGAAAAGAATTAATAAAAATTTTGAAAAATTACGTTTAGGAGTATATAAATATGAATAATTTGTCTTAAAAATGTTTTATTTCTAAAAATAAGATATTTTAATAAAAATACCAGAAAGGCCATTTTATGCACTATAATTAATAATATACTGGTAACAACTAAAATTATTTATATTATTATGTTGTTTCTCAATAAAAATAAATACATTTTCTAAATATTGAAAGTGTTATTAACCATTTATATATACAAAATATTCTTAAAAATCTCTAAATTCTAGACCTCGAAAAGTCAGGGAATTTCGTATACAAAAATATTGTAAATTCTGTACTTTCAAAAATACTATAATTTTGTATGTACATGAAAACTGTTTACTAACAAAAATCTTCAAGTTTTATTTAATGTGGAGCCCTAGAATCTCCACCTTCACCCCTGCGCCGAGTCCCCCACTTGTCCTTGCTTCGATTCCTCACCTCCCCCTCCCACACTCTTTCTCACTCGACCGCTGTCAAGCAGCCATGCCATTTCGCTTTCCCCACTTCGCCACTTCAGTATTATCCCCACCACTTTCTCAGAGCAAGCGGCTCGCAGACGAAGAGTGCGATAGGCGGACCGCTTCTCTCAAAGTAGACTCGCTCTGCTCTCCTCCAATCCCCACCCGTCGCTCTCACAATACCTGGCCAGCGAGCCTCGCTACGCTCCCGCCACGGTGACGTCACTCCGAGTAGTGTAGTGCAGTGAGAAGGAGCGAAGCTAGGCTCCGTCCGTGTACATACCCAAGTGAAACGAAACGAGTACGCGAAGCGTTTATCGCTACACAAGTGTAGACAAAAAAAGCACGTTCTGCGTGCATGAATTCAGGTAGATAGATGTATCTACGCACATTGCTCCCAGAGTCATCATCACTGTTATCATCCTCTCCCAGTAGAACCCGGATAACCCAAGTGTCTTCAGTCCAGTGATGTGAACTTTTGTGCGATACGCGAGTGGAAAGCACGACAAACGAAACGTCTCTGTGGAAAGCTGAGTTTTGTTTAAAAAGGTTGAGTTGGAAGAAAGTCGAGTTGATAAAAGTAGTGGGGAATAAAAGTCGGTTTTGTCGACGAGGAGGCAGGCGGATTTCGTGAGTGATGTCGCGATCAGAACGGGATGGGTCGTGCCCAGTGAATATCTGGTGTGAGGTGTGATTAGGCTTCTGATAGTGTGTACGATGTGGTGTTCAACAAAGGTCCACCTCCTCCTCGTTGCCGCTGTCAGTGGTGAATCCTGGCCGCTTTTCATCGGTGTCCCTCCCCCTTGCTGCAGTCACCCCCGTTTCCGGGGTCAGCGTTTTCAAAGCAGTGACTAGTGCTCTTTCTCTTGCTTACAAAGAGAGAATTGTAGATTGGAAGAGGTGTTTTGAAACCTGGAGAGTTGAAAAATCCGGTTAACGGTCGCTTGCTCGGAAGCGAGCGTTTTGCTCTGCCTCATGGCGAGATCAGTCCGGCGCTTTTGCCAATCCATAACTCTAATTGGAGGGTTCTTAATTTTATAAATTATTTTATTATTCAGGTGTAAGCAAGGAATTGTGAAGTGGTGATCTGTGTGAAGTGTGCGTGAAATATCGGGCGAGTTGTGTGTCGTTGTACAGTGCCGCCAAACGATACCACAACATCCGATCCCAAATGAAGAGTTCGGAGCAAAATGGTTAGAGAGACACGTCACCTGTGGGTTGGAAATCTGCCGGAAAACATCCGTGAGGATCGCATAAGAGAACACTTCAAACGGTAAGATTATACCTCAAATTTGCAATATCACAGCAATCCATTCATCAAATTATTTTTGAGTAATTGGTATCTATGGATTTATTTAGAAATTTTTCTATCAAGTTAAATAACACTTCGTTAGTTGACATGGTTATGTTATGAGGATTTATAAAATTAAAACTTAGTCGTGGAAGTGCGGCCCTGAATGTGCCATGGACCTTAAGTTAAACCCTGAAACTCGTCTTACATTCTCTTTGTGGGCCTTTGGAGCACACTAACTCAAAATACATGCAATTTGGCATTTTCTGTAAGATTTAACTTGAGTTTGAATACAGTTTTCAAAACTGATGTTTTGGGTTATTTTATTTATTTGAAGGGTGGTACGGTAGAAGGAATGAAACCACATTTTTCCGAAAATTCTACTTGCTAGAAATTTCTTAGTAATGCAATTTCACGCCCTAACCAAAGGAGTTTTCAACTCGTGTTCTTAGCAGTAACATTTTTTGAACATCATTTTTTCGGATTGATCCAAACCGAATTTTCAATTAAAATTAATCTGAATTATTCTGACCTCGGATTTATTCGTACTGTTCCGATATCTGTATCCAAGCCAATGAGAATCATTCCGAACCAATCCGAAAAACGTTTTATAACGCGTTTGATGAAAAGCGGTAAAAAATCGATACGAATTAATCCGAGGCAACAATCCGAACCAAATTTTAATTAAAATTAATCCGAATCATTCCGACCTCGGAATTCCAAGCTCAGATTGGTTTTGATTGAAAACTTGGTTTCGGATTGTTGCCTCGAATTAATTCGGATTAGGTCGGATAGATTTTTTACCGTTTTTCATACAACGAGCTATAAAACGTTTTTCGGATTGGTTCGGAATGATTCTCATAGGCTCGGATACAGATATCGGGATGAATCGGAATAGTTCTGATTTTACAGAACGTTTTTTTGCCCTTTCTGGAAAATGTAATAAATGTAAGTATATCTTTTATTACGTGCCACTCTTGATTTGTATTATTTTTCAGTAAAACATCTAATTCGGAATACAACTAATAATTATGACAATATTTGAGGTTTCGGTGGTCTATAGTAAATAGTAAACTTTGCTTATGAAACGTGTTAATAAGATTGATATACTGGTTATTGTTGTGATTTGTGTCGAATGATTTCCAAAAATTGGGAATTTATATTTTCACGAAAATCGAGGTAAAGACCACTCTCTTTTCTTGAGTAAGAAAGGCCAAAAATGGAGTTTCTCTTACCAATCGATTGCCGCTAGTGATATTTCACAGGAATTTCAAGACTCGTACACGAGCTTATCCGACTTGGACTTTCCAGTTTTCCAGAGAAACATTCGACCTGTTCTTCGAAAAATCTGTAACTTTGAATTCGATGTCAATATAACTCGTTTATCAGCGACGTGTCGCCATCTCTTGTTTTTTCTCCTGCTTATTTTCTGGATCAGGGCAATACAAATTTTTGTTATCGCGCCAAGCAGGATAACACAACAAGAAACTTCTTTCTTTTTTTTTTTTTAAAGGAGCTCAAAGAGTCGTAATGTTTTTGATACGAAGAGTAGACTTCCCGTCGAAGATCCTACGTTCAGGGCCTTGGCTGTCTCTCGTAGCGTGAGCTCGCCGACATTCGTTTTTTCCCGAAGTAATAATAGCTGAGGACAGCCATTTTGAGAGCTCGGCGGCGGTACGAAGTTATTGTTCGACAGTGATTCTCAATCCGAGGCTCTCGTTTAAAAAATGTATTTCCTAGAGTAAAGTTTAATCAAAATAAGTTATAACAGACTTATTTTAATTTTTTAAAATAATTTACTTTTATTTAGCATTTTAATTGAAATTTATAATAATTGTGCATTTATATTTACTGGAATGTCTCTAACATGTGATGAATTTTGATTAGTCAACGAAAAGTTGGTATTAAGAAATTAAGCTTGTACTATTTTGAAATTTTCAAAATTTGTCTGGAAATACTTATTCTTCTTGAAAATTTGAATATTCACAATATTGTACTCCGAATTTCCTGTGACATATTCACTGGAAATTACAAAATATTGAACTCGATATTCTGTTTGTAATATATTTCAATAACTGTTTTTTTTTTTGTTAAATCAGTGTTATGATACATGTCAAGGGCATGGCCAGTTTATATGTCGACATACGTCAGTTAATAAATATGTACTTCCAAACCCGGTCGAAGATATTGTCACAATCAGTGATTCTCGAAGCGGAGCATCGAGTTTTACCCTAATAATAGTTTCTTGCTCGAAAAAGCCTCTATATTCACTAATTTATTATTATCATTATGCACTCATTTTGGATGAATCTTTCCATAAGATAAAAACTCTTACAGAAAACTATTGTAGATCAAGGGAGCCTTTTTGAGCTCAAGGTGTTTCAGAGTTATTACTCGATAGTGGTGCTCAACTCGAAATCCCCATTTTAAAATAACGTCTCTTTATCATTTATGTTCTTTTATTTATTTATTGGACTGTTTGAATTTTTAGAATATATATATATATATTTTTAAGCTCTGTTTTGAATATCATGTTAGATTGTCTTTCTATTTCTTTGCGTCACGAAAAAAGATTTTCTATGGCAAGTTTTCATTGATAGAAGTAGGATTAAGGATTATTGCTCTTATCAGTGAAATTTTCAATCTTGGTTCGTGGGACCATAAAAAACGAAAATCCGATTAGGCTTTATGAAAGTCGTGGATTGGAGGAGAGTCGTGAGGAGAGACAGTAAGAGCTCGATATAATGTTGGAGGGGGGAGTTGTGACGTAGTTCAGTGTCACTCAACCTGCGGATACCATTATTCGAATTTATTATTCATTTTGAAGCTGATAATGTGTGGGATTTTCCCTAAAATCTTTCGATAGGTTTATAATGAATTCGATTGTAACTCGCCAGCCGTTGAGTATAGAACCGAAAGTCATGTTTCAAAACTGGTAAAAATTCTATTGATATTACCAAGTTTCTGGACAATAAGGCAATCCATAAATAGACAATTAAAATCTTAGGTCCGTGTCTACCTGGGAACTATTATTTGCACGCTGGAGGGTTTATGGTTCCTAAAGTGACCTATTTCAAATTCTCATCTGGAAGTTTACAACAAAAATTTGTCTTCGTTAGGTTTCTGAATTATTATTGAACAATATTGATTTTACAATTGAGAAAATCCACAAGAGAGTTTCTTTTGACTCCGATTTTACACACCTATTTCGTTAATAAATTAAACCGGAAAAAGAATTTTGAAAAATCGTAATTTGATAATTGGTTGGTTTATTTTGTACGAATACGTTGTCAAACGTATTTCAATTTTACAAGAGGACGTGATATGGACCAAAGAGAAAAAGAGATTGGTGAAAGTTAGCAAAAATTTATTTTAAATTTACTTGAAAAAACGAGTTATGTAATGATTGTAGACGTCCGTCGGAATACTTTTATGTTTTAAAGTGTAATAATAAGATTTGAAGACAAAGAAAACGTGAAAATACATTATTTTAAATTTTTTACCGGAAATTGTGCATTATAACTCTGAAATTCTATACATTACTAAACTTCTATAATAGATTTAATAAAAATATACGTACAGTTCTGAACGTTTATTAAAAAATGATAAAATTATTTTTTTCCATAACAAAATTAATTAATATGTTTATATTCAGGGCCCTTCAAATATGCAATGTCATGAAATGCACCCTATATTTTATTTACGAAGCAAAAAATCAGTTATTTGTTTTTAAAATATAATGATGCCAATAAAGAGAGACAGAACAACAATTTCTGTTACTATCATTGCATAAATGAACGCACCCAATGTTAGAAGTACTGTCTGAGCCACATAAACCAATTTCTTGATTTTGCACAATCTGATGAAATTCCTGTAAATGAGTTACTCTTTTACTTTATTCAAAATTTCACTGAAAATCATAATTGAGTTTAACTGGATAACAGTAAAGTTGTCACTAAAATTGATTAGTAAAATCTATTTCGCCAAATAAGTTCTACTGATCAACTTTAGTGGCAACTTCACTGTTTTTCAGTGTAATACCGCTGAAGTGAGTAGTAACCAATTTTCAGTTATTTGATTAGTGAAATCTCTTTAATTTAAATTAAAAAAGTAATTAATTTTATCTTGCATTGGCTTTAAAACATTATTTCTATTCAACGCATTTGAAACTTTTATCTTTTATTTATAAATGTAGTGATAGTTTCAAACAGATTTAACAAAACAAATGATTGTTAGAAGGTAAGTACATTATTATTCTTTTTGTTTTCTTTTAGTTTTCTTTTAATTTAATCAAAATGGTAGTTCAATAGGTTTTATACGATATTGAATCTTATCGGATCCTATTGTGCTATTTTTAAATTATTGAACTATATACCAAAAAGTCTAGTTGAAACAATTAGATTTGATTTAGTGTTATTTAAAATTATTTTCCGTTTTCTACATTTACACCAGAATTCTGGTTATTTCAACCAGATTTTCTAGTTATTCCTATAAAATAGCTTTTCATTTGGCTAAATACATTAGAAAAAGCAACACAGAAATAAAAAATCTGTTGCATTTATTAAGACCATATATAGTGACAGCATATTTCTAAAAATTTGACTGATATTCAGTAAATATAACAAATTTCTCGATAATTATTACCGAAATGCCTGTTTAAATTTACAGAGTGAAGAATTTTCTTGAAAAAAGAATTGTTTGTCTTATTTATACTCTCAGTTACAAAGAATTCAGAATCTAAATAAGAGTTTCGTTTTATTTAAAGAAGCTCTGATAATCATGTTGGGAAAAAATAAAAGCTGTAAGACATTTTTAATGTAAAACTTTATTGCTAAATAGTTGTTATTTTAAAGAGCAGCTGCTTGTAATATGGCATTTTTCCAATCACGGATTGTTGTACCTCAAATAAATTTACAAGCCAGACAAAAATGACGTAAACAATTTTTTTGTATTTTAAAAATAACAAAAGCCTCTTGTAGATCCAAAGCGAAGATTATTGCTTTTTAAATTTAGGTGCATGAACTATGACATCTTCTTTGACTAGAAGTTGAATAATTTTTTATGGGTCAATTTTTTTTGTCTGTTGTGTTTTTATACATAACTAAACAGTTGCGTAGAACGTCTGTTCTTGAATGTTAGATGTGGTGCCCCGCAATAAATTTCGAAAAGGGGAATGTTTCTATGTAGTAAACATTTTATTTCCGATCCCTGGACAGCTGGCGATATTAAATTAGGGGGATCCATAAATCGATAGACAGTCGCTTTACTTTGTTCTTTCTACTATTGTGTTACTATTTAGTCTTAAAAAAGCTAAGCAATACTTGAAAAAAATTTGAGACATGATAAAAGATATATTAAGAGATGCCTGTAGACTTTAATTAGTTTTGAGCAAGTTAAAAAATTGATTCCTGTTTTACCGACATCACAGTTTTTTTATTTTACTTGTTTATTTTACAAAATATCTTTCTAAATTTTTCTATTTTTACTTTTTTTCTATATTGAATATTTTAATTAAAAAATCGAATTTTTGATTTTGAATAGTATTTTTAAAAATGGAAACGAGAAATATGCATTTTATCGAAAAATGTGTGAATGAAAATTTATATAACGTAATGAAGGAAACAATTTTGCATTATAACCTTTTTCCATATCTCGAATATTTTAGATAAAAAAGATTTTTTTAAAAAGAAAACGAAAAATGTCTTTATGAAAATGTTACTTTTCTAATTTTAGTTTGATTGACAAATTTAATGAGGACAATTTGTAGATCTTTCTCTACCATAAACTATCAGAAACTATTGGATTTTTCAAAAATACAAAAAGTGTTCTAATTTTTGAAATGTTGGTCGGGTATTGTTTTTTTCGGTTTCAGGAGATCATGACATGTGGACATTCGTTAAAAACAGTGGGGGTCAAATTTCATACAAACAAAAATAAAACCTTTAATATTAATTTTTTGAGTTTAGATCTTCCATACAATTTTTTTTAAATGTTTAGTACTGAATAACTTTTTTGTTTTTTAATCAATTGTTATGATTCTTTTTTATTTTGTTCCTTATAATGTTTAGCAACTTTTTGGGTATGGAAAATAAGGTAACAAGACTAGAAAAAAATTACAAATAAAAAAAAAAGTATCCCAAAATATTATAAACATTTTTATAATTATTTTTTTAGCCCAGAAAGCTTAATATTTTTAGTTAAAAAATACATAAAGGTGCTGGAATTTAAAAAAAAAACCAAAAACTTTATAAATAAAGGTACTAAACAAAAAAAATTATATGGAAGGTCTAAACTCAAAAAATAAATATTAATTATCAATTATTTAAAACATCAAAGCATAAATATAATCTGCTGTTTTTTCGTATAATTTTTATTTGTAATAAATTTCGAATACAAAATATAAACTGTAGAGCAATTGATAATGGGATTTCCCACGAGAGACTGGGTTACCATATTTTCCTAGAAACTTAGTCCTGAACTTTTATCTTCTTGTGACATACGACTCTTGTTATAAGTCCTTTACGTCGTTTTATGTACTTAGATGTGCATTGCTTCGTCTCTACGATATTTAAAGTTCATGGAGCGAGAACTTCCATGCGAATTACAAGACATAATAGCGATTTAAACGAATTAACTGATCGAAAGCCTTGTATTAAAGATCTTCGATTCTCAAATGCTAGACATTTTAATACTTTAAAGTTAAACTGCTTAACACTTAGCGTTCAAGGCAATCAGAGAGTAAAGTACAGTCTATTACATGCTCTCTAATTATGAATCAGTCAAGATCTACTGATTATCAGTAAAATTTGATTGATTCAATAAGCTACAAAGAGGTTACTATGAATCAGTCAAGTTTCACTGATTACTCCATCGAAATTTAACTGATTTGACAGTGATCATTAACTGATTTAACAATGAAAATATTTTTCCACTGATGAATCAGTGAAAATTTGACTGGTTCTAATCTATAAAGTGAACTTGAAATAATAGCAGTTTAATCCTTTCGGTCCAACCAAATTGTTTGGTTAAATGAACAAAAATTGTTGTCTCAAGTAATCAGAATTTGGTTGGAGTAGACAAAATTTTAGTGGATGAATCGAGATTTTTGTTTAGGTCAAGCAAAATTTGATTGAATTAACCAAATACTTTTTTCTGAGTTTGTGATTCAATAAAATTGAATAAAACAAATTTCTTTAATTCTTGGATTAATTTTTATTGAGAGCAATTTGATTCTGAGATTAGACAGAGGTTTATTGAATAGTTTATAAATTTTTTAAGTGCCAGATAGTCCGAGATTCTAGCAAGTATTACATATTCAACTCTGTACTTTGCTCGAGAAAGATCAAGTTAGAAACAAGATGAAAAACAAATCTGAAAATCTGAGATAATCGAAGTGAATAAATACTTTGGAGAAATTTTATTTAAGTAGTTAACGCTATTGTTGTTAGAAGTGATTGAAATAGAATCACGACTCACAGAAAAATCAACGTATTTATAAATTTTTAAAAATTATTTTAGAAATTGAATTTTTCAATTCAAATGGAATTTAGTTTTTAAAGGCTAATACGGAATTTCTAATTTTTAATTAGTTTTATTCAGAATTGCTTACAATGGAAAAATAATTTGTTGAAGCTGACAAAATATTTTTTAGGACGATAAAAAAAATTGTTGAATCGTCAACATTTTTCACAGTGTATTCATTCTATTGAGAAATATATTTCCTTAAAGTATTTTTACGTAAGTCAATCTAAAGTAACATTTGCATACGTTGCATCAGCTGATTCTTGATTTAAAAACTATTAGTTACATTCACTGTATAGAAAGTAACTGTTTGGTATATGTAATATAGACAAAACTTTAAAATAAAATTCCATTCTTTAATCATCGAAATGATAATTACTTTGTAAAATAAAATTTACTAAGAGAATATTTGGAAAACATTTTTAGATAAGTGATATAAATTTTGACTTGATTAACTACTCTCTAAATCTGAATCAGTCAAAATCTACTGATTATCAGTGAAAATTAACCGATTTAACAGTGAAAAATATTTTGCACTGGTTCAATTAGTGAAAATTAACTGATTTAAGAGTGGAAATATTTTTTCACTGGTGAAGCAGGAAAAGGTAAATTTATTTAAAGGCAAAAAATGTCCAAAAACTCAACATTTTTAGTTTAGAAAAATATAAAGGTGCTGGAATTTTTGAAAACCTCCAAAATCTCTCTAAATAAAGGTACTAAAAATATAAAAAAATTATATGGAATGTCTAAACTCAAAAAATAAAAATATTAATGGTGACGGATCCCCTTCAGTTTTCGTTTGTTTATAAAACAACAATTTTAAACTTACGAAAAATAATACTTTCAAGGCCATGGATCAATCGGACCACGTGACTAAATTATACATTTATTCGTTTATGCAAGCTAACTTTTTTAACCCCTTGCCGTACCATTAAGCTTAAGAAACTTCGGGCCTAAGTGACGCGCGGAATTGATTTATATATTTTATAATTTATTTCATACGACGTTCTTCTTGTAGAAAACAAATAGACTTAAACTGAAAACTTTTAAACAATAATTTTATTTGGCGTGAAACTAATCGCAAGTTCGACTCGCGATTTTCATGTTTGGTTCGAAATTCTGATCACGAGTCAAACTCGTCAAAGTACGGAATGGGATCGATTTGTAAATCATCTTATTCTCTAAATCTTAATCAGTCAAATTTTTACTGTTTGAATCAGTGATTTGCCTTTTCACTGATTCATCGGCGGAAAAAATATTTATCACTGGTAAATCAGTTGATTTTCACTGATTGAGGAAGTGAAATTTGACTGATTCCCAGTAACCTCTTTTTAGCTATTTAAATCAGTCAAATTTCCATGATAATCAGTAGATTTTGACTGTATCAGATTTAGGTTCCAGTGATTCATCAGTGCAAAAATATTTTTCATTGTCAAATCAGTTAATTTTCACTGAAGCAATCAATGAAATTTGACTGATTAACATTAACCTTTTTTTAGCTTATTGAATCAGTCAAGTTTCACAGATAATCAGTAGATTTTGACTGATTCAGATCTAGAAAGCACTCAAACGAAGTTGACAGATGTTCTTTTTTTGTTTTCTCTTGTATTTCCCAAATTTTTAGAAATATATTGTGTAAAATAACGAATTTATCTTACATATACTTTTACAGGAAAATGGTCACGTGGCCTGATTGATACATGGCCTTGAAACGAAATTTATAGATTTTATAAAAGAATTGCTAGAATTAAAATTTCTAAATTTTTTCGAATTAACAATTTTAAGTTTATTCTCACCTCGAATAGTCGACCCAAACCTTGTATTTGATTATTGATTTCTTTCACTTTTTCAAAATTATCAAATACTTTCTAATTTTCAAAATTTTTGTCAGATATTCCTGGTAACGGAACTTGTCATTTTTTTCTGGCCCCAATAAATTTTCCACAGACATCGACATTCGGACAGACCGGATTAAAAAAAAAACCTTTTTTCAGATTCAGGGAGTCATGGAACGTGGAATCAAAAAAAGTCGATGTTAAATTTTACATAAATCTCATAACTTCTCATATGTAATGAGAATGTAAAAAATATATATGGTAATTAAATTTAAAATTTTTATATTTACGCATGCAGTTCGAAGCTAGTTCAGCGGTTGCTGTGTATAAGTGGGTGGGGGGGGGGGGGGGTGCATGTGTGTGTACGACTGGTTGCCGGTGTATTTTGGTATATTGATCGCGCGCGGTTGGCCATCCCCCTCCCCTTCGTCTCTCTCTCACTCTCTCAGCCCCATCTTGCCCCGCTCCGCCCCATTTACCCAGCAACCCCACGTTTTCTGCGCCGCGATATCGCGCCCCCTCTCGAAATCACCCTTCTCGAAACCTTCGACTCGAGCAAGCTCCAGTCACACGTATTTTGGAGTGTGAAAATGTGTGTGAATTATTCGGGGATTTGTATATCTATAGCTCCTTTGTATGTGTGGATCCACATACATAAATTAGAACTGTACATGTGGGTCGCACACTCTGATAAATGGAGCTTTCCATCTATCCATCCAAACGACTGTGCAGACCAACCCGAAGTCTCCGAGTGAATATTTAGAACTTGAATTTCAAGGCGACTGATATGTGGAAATCTCGTACGCTCCAAGAAACACAGACTAGTATAAAAGCAGGGATGACAAAATCTGATTTGAAATTGTAGTCTGGAAAGTAATTTGGAAATAGGAATAGGGAAAGTTTTCCAGATAGTTTTATATAATGTGAGGCTTATTTATTTTTCATGTTTTTTCGATTCATATTACATATATTTAATACTTTCTTTAAAAAATAAGCCATTATTGATGAAAATCTACTATAAATCTGTTAAAATCTACTAAATCTATAATTTTGCTTTCAAGAATAACAATATTATTATTGAAGGGCTATTTTGAATGAGAAAAGATTATTTTACAAGAAAAAAATTTGAAACACAAAAAAATAATTTTATTAATAAATTTTATTTTTTATCCAACTTTTATTCTTACACGGAGAAACTTTCTATATCAATTTTTACTATAGTATTTTTCAATTTAGGGAAAAACGTGTCACTTTGAGAATTTTTGTTATTAAAAATACTAAACTATATAAAAATGATATAAAACTTTAGTATAAACTATAGTAAAATTTGCTATGAACTATGCTGAAGTTTCATATCATTATTATAAAGTTTAGTATTTTTACTAACAAAAATTCTCAAATTGATACGTTTTTCCCTAAATTGAAAAATACTGTAGTAAAAATTGATATAAAAAGTTTCTCCGTGTACACGGAGAAACTTTTCATTGTAAAATCTAGTATTAAAATATTTATTTTTACTAAAAGTCAATAGGAAGCGAGGATATAGTGACAAAATTAGTTTTATTTACCATAGCGGTAGGAGGAAATACATTTTCTGAACCAATTGTAAATATAGTGCAACTTTATAAATTACCATTGAGAGTTGCAAAGATTAATATCTTTGATGGCAAATTGAAACTAAAAATAAGTGATAGATATATAAATAGAAAGTAAAACTATCTATGCAAGAATTGGTCTTTTGAATAATACAAATTGCAAAATAGTTTAGAGAAATTACCATTGTCAATAGTAATGAACAATGAAGAGAGAAAGACTTGAATATTTTGCAATCGAATACATGATATATTGGAATAGTACGTTGTCAAAATTCCCATTGGAAATATTAAATGTACTGCCGAGTGACGTCAGATACGCCGAACGTTTCTGATATTACCCGAGAATCGCTCCATGTGCTCGTTATGATTATTTGTCGGTAGCCGATATAGTAATATATTTTTTTACATTTGAATATGGCGCCTTTCTAACTTACGATTTTTTCTAGCAGGGGGACTGCCGAGCTTTTCCTCACAAATCGTAAGAGTTTCCACAGTTCAGTATATAATAAAGTTGCTACATTGTAATTGACAATATTGACATATCACTGCGATCCGTTTATGAATGTGTGCGTTGTGCAGTTAGGTTAAGTTGCGTTGAATTAGTATTTGAGCGTGCATTGGTATGTTTATTATATATATATATATATATATATATATGTCTATGTGTATGTGTATGTAAATATGTAACTATGTTTATAAATACTCTCTCTATGTAGCTCACAAAATCTAATAAGAACTATGGTAAAATTTACGAATGAATGATTTTTTTATATCATGGAGGTGCAATTATTTCCTATTTTCGATAGGAAAAGTTATAAATATGGTTCCACTATCTCCAAAAGACTATGATAATTCGGTTAGACAGAAGATGTGACTTTACTATTGTCTTTTGTAAACTTAACATTCTTTTTTAGGAATTAATGAAATATTTATTGGGTTTACTTCAATATAATTCGTTCGATGTGTCGATTACGATTTTACTATTTCAAGTAATAAAATTTGCTTTTGTTTTTAGGCATAAGTACAATTATATCACCATTTGCTCCAATATTATTAGTAACTCCATAGTTTAATATTCAAAATAGTAAATTCTAAAAAAGTGACGTTATATCCTCGTTTCCTATTGACTTTTAGTAAAAATAAATATAATAATACTAAATTTTGCAATGAAGAGTTTCTCCGTGTATCGCTACTTACCAAATTTTAAAAAATTATGCGATTCTAATAAATCATAAATCATTTTTTCAGAGAAAAGATTTCCCACAATTTCACCGTTTCTGATTTTTAAAAATAAATCCTTTAATAGCTGAAACCATTAAAAAAAACATTTTCCAAAACCAAATTTTTATAAATAAATTACTGAATTTGATAATAATTTATTCATTTTCGAAAATTGGAAATGGTTAAGTTGTAGGAAATCTTTTTCTTGAAAAAGTGATTTGTAATTTATTAAAATCGCATAATTTTTTAAAATTTGGTAAGAAATGATAAGAAAAAAAGTTGGGGCAAAAATAAAATTTATTAATAAAATTATTTTAAAATTTTTTTCATGGAAATTAATCGTTTCTCTTCCAAAATAGCCCTTCAATAATAATATTGCTAATGAAAGCAAAATTATCTATTTTTGCCTGAGGTCTAATTTTCGTGGATCAACTACCTTAATGAAATTTGACTGATTCAAATAGGTGAAAAGAGGTTACTGAGAACTAGTCAAATTTCACTGATTACGTCAATGAACATTAACTGATTTAACTATGAAAAATATTTTTAATGGTGAATCAGTGAAAATTAAGTGAGCTAACAGTGAAAAATATCCTTTTCATTGATAAATCAGTGAAAGGGCAAGGCACTGATTCAATCAGTAAAAATTTTAATGATTCAGATTTAGAGCCTGGGGTAATTGGTTCTGTTCAATCAACTATACTTTTTTTAAGTGGGTTCACACTCAGAAAAATGGTTTATTCAACCAAAATTTGATTGTACCAGCCAAATAAATCTAGATTATTCATACTCTTCATCTAAAGTTTTGTGGTTTTTGTCTTTTTACCATTGTTTTAGTTTTGCTTTGTTTTTGTTACAACCAGTTATTTAACATTTAATAATTCGGAACGTTAAACAAAAGTATTTTTTCAATCGACCAAAGATGATCGATTCAACTACCATTTGGTTATTATATCAAACCAAATAACATTTTATTGTACCAAAAATGTTGATCTATTTAACAGAGCTCTTTTGTTTCGATTAAACAGAATTTTTATTCAGTTGTAATTATCAGCAACAAAATACATTAATCCTTATTCGAAATTTGTGTTTCCAAGCCCGTATCACAAAATAGTATTATCTTCTTGTGAAAAATCCCTTGGGATATAGTGACTTCAGGGAGAGATAAATTATCTCACGCGCTTTACCTTCTTTGCGCGAAATTCGAGTATTTTGTGAAACTTAAGCGATATAACATGGTAAAAACGGTATCAAGGATTAAAGGGCGCTCGTTAATTGTTAGCTAGCTCCCTTGGCACGATATGTCTACAGGATGAGGTTAATTGCATTGGAAATGCTGCCCTTGATATATATATATATATATATATATATATCAAGGGCAGGGGAAAGAATAAATTAGAATTTTCGATTTACGTATCGTATATATGCGAATAATTTTTTATTTGTTCAATTCCCTATTAACGATAATAGTATTCATTCAACTTAATTACATATTTCTGTAGAAAATAATATTATACGTTTTGACTAGAGCTTTAGTCCTTATCAAGAATAAAAAATTTAATAAAATGAATTATATAGTGCGAGTGAAAGAATACTCTCCAAATCTTAATCAGTCAAAATCTATTGATTATTAGTAAAATTTGACTGATTCAAATAGCTAAAAAGAGAGTACTGTAAATCAGTATAATTTCACTGATTACTTCCGTGAAAATTAACTGATTTAACAGCGAGAAATATTTATTCCGCTGATGAATCAGTAAAAAATAACTGATTTAACAGCGAAAAATACTTTTTTACTGATGAATCAGTAAAAAGGGAAATTTGACTGTTTCATATTTAGAGAGTACAGTCCAACAATGAAGTTGAAAATAGTTGGGGTGAAAATAAAATTTGTTAAATGCATTATTTTTTTGCATTTCAAATTTTTTCATGAAAAATAATCTTTTCTCTTTCAATTTAGGCCTTCAATAACAATATTTCTATTCTTGAAAGCAAAATTATCTATTTTTGCCTGATGTCTAATTTTTGTGGATGAAATGCCTTAACTTCATTTTAGTAAAAGTTTTGAAAAAAATTGAAAATCTTATCGTTAATTACAGTTAACTGTAAAATTTTTTGTTGAATTTTCACTCAAATTAAGTTAAGAGATTAAGTTAAGATTTTCTTGATCGTATTTTGTTGTATTTTTCAACTTTCCGTAAAGATATTTTGTATAATAGAAAAGTTATGTTACATTAAGTTTTACAGGAATTTGATCACGTGATCTGGTTGATCCACGGCCTTAAGGCCATGAATTAACTAATTTTGATCACTGGACCTTCATTTTTTATTGCCGAAATAACAAGAAATCTCAACAAAAAACGAGGAAAGAATAAAGGAAGGCGACCTCCAAAACCTCTTCCTTCTCTTTCTTTTGTCCTTTTCTGTTTCTATCATTTGATGAAATATTTCAGAAGAAATCAAATGACTTATAAATTGCAATCCAATTTTCATGAAATTTGAAAAATTACAGGGCTTTGTTATTAAAGTTGGTAGAATGGAAACCTTGATAAACATTTATTTTTTACTAATTCTCAAAGTTTCAAGACAACATTTTCTAATTTACTAAGTATTTCCTAAAATCGAAACTGTGAAAAACCACTGTTTCGAATGTTATAAGTCTTCCTCATAGAATCAGTGAAATTTAACTGATATCAGTAGGAAAACTCACTGGTTGACCACCGAATCTCACTGTTGACCATTATATTTCACTGATTAACTAGTGAGTTTCTCTGGTGGAATCAGGGAAATTCCACTGATTTCTATGTGGAAGACTTATAAATTTTTTAAAAAGTGGTTTTGCACTGTGAATCAGTGAGTTTTTACTGTTTCGAATTTAGGGAATATTATATCGACGTGGATTGGAAGTCCTTCGTAAACTTAGTTAATGATTACTTTAAAAAAAATGTTAATTCTGTAATTCAATATTTACTTATAGAGAAAAGTGTTCGCTTTACCAGGAAAAAATTTTAAAATATAAAAAATGTATTTTTCAATATCAATTACTATAGGTCATAGTTTAATGCAGTTTTCTCAGGTTTACGCTTTAAAAATGTTCGGTTTTTGAGGAATGATTGCCCTGGCGAAAGTATTGGATTGAAATTAATTCCGAGTCAATCAGAACTATTCCGATTCATTCTGATATCTGTATCTAAGCCAATGTGAATCATTCCGAACCAATCCGAAAAACGTTTTGTATCTTGTTTGGTGAAAAACGGTCAAAAATCAATCCGACTTAATCCGATTAATTCCGAGACATCAATCCGAATGAATCTGAACCATTCCGAAACCAAGTTTTCAATCCGAATCAATCCGACCTCGAGTTTATCCAAACCAAATTTTCAATCAGAAGCAATCGGAATGAATCGGATTGAAAGCTTGGTTTCGGATTGGTTCGGATTCATTCGTATTCATTCGGATTGTTGCCTCGGATTAAATCGTATTAGGTCGAATCGATTTTTACCGTTTTTCATCAAAAGAGATAAAAAATGTTTCTCCGATTGGTTCGGAATGATTCGCATTGGCTCGGATACAGATATCAGAATGAATCGGAATAGTTCTGATTGGCTTGGAATTAATTCCTATCCGATACTTTCGCCAGGGATGTGTTCAATTTGCCATGCAAAAATGTTATCTAAGGTGGTGAAGTTTTCTGAAAATGTTTAAAGATGTTTTATCTTTTGGGAAAAAGATTCAAAACTTAAGTAAAATAATACTTTTATTAATTTTTCTTGTAATAACATTTTTTCTTACTATATTCCTTCTTATGAATTTTTTTGAAAATTATTGAATTTTCATAAATCATGGCTTATATTCTTTCAGAGAAAATATCCTCTATAACTCTACTGTTTCCAATTTTGAAAATAAGTAAAAAATCTTTGAATATAGTTATTTTTAAACAAATGTTTCTTTAAAAAAAAAAAATTTCTTGAATTAAATTTTTTTTTTTTTTATGACACAACTAATAATATCATTTTATGAATGAAAATCATAAAAAAAACTTTTATTTCCAGAGACCTGTTTTTTTGGCACTACTATCTTAAATTTGAATTTTTTAATTTTAAAAATTTGATTTTAAGCGAAGTACCATAATTTGTTTGAAGTAAACGGCACCAACTCTATGAAAATAAATTGAAAGTCATGTCGAGCACCTGCATGATGCGATACTGCCAAATTTCTTAATCCGTCGACCCTGTTACGGTGTCTGGCAAGCCTCCCTGTGTTTCAGGCTGAAACTTCAGCGTTGCCTTCTATTCTATGCAAAACGTGTCCCTCGCTCCTCAATGTTGCCAGCTCTTGTGCCTCAGAAACACACACCTACGCATTGGCAACGTCGCTTTGCTCTCTCGCAGGGAACGGACTCGCGAGTTCGCGAGCCCATTTGCAAAGAACTGATCGCACCGCAAACCATCATATACAGGGTGACTTTTTTTGTCTTGATACATCAAAATATATCAATACATACGCAACGTACGGAAAAAATAGCACGATAAAAACTTCTTATTTTTGAGAGTAAAAAGTAATTGTACGTTTCGACTCAGGTTGGAGTCCTCATCAGTGAGATTTATTTCTATAAAAAATACAAAGGAATATTCAAATTTCAATACTAAGGGTCGATATAAGTCCTGTTTATTATTATTATATTTTTAGAATTTGGATTCTTTTTGTTGGAAAAAGAGACGATTTCGATGTAAAGATTTCGAACTCAATCATCTCATTTGGAATAATAAAATTATTGAAAATAAAAATATGTCATAATTATGGCAATTTATTCAGGCTGAGATTTTTGAAAAAAATATTTTAAAACTCACTTTTTAATTACAAGTCTACATGAAATTTTAATTACTAGTGATTAAGTAATTTGATAAACGTATAAATTGAAATTCATGTACCTGTGAGATAAAATTCATTCAGAAACACCTTTTTCTCTATTTTTAACAAAGTTATAATTTTATATATAACTTCATCCAGAAAAAAAGTTCACTTGATCTGACCAAACCATTTTATTGAATAAAACAAAATTTTCGATTCAGTTGAACAAAATTTGGTTAAATCAACTGGAATATTTGTTTGATTCAACTAAATAATTTTCTACTAAATCTTGGTTGGATTAACTAATTATTTTTCTGAATTTTATTTTCATAATAATATTGTAAAATAGGACTTACTCTATAAGGCAATGATTATTTGAATAAAAATTAACAAATCTATCAAATTCGGTTGAGAATCACTGATAATTAAAAGTCATTAATTTTAACAACTAAACACTTAGAATACCTTGGGAAAACGTATGCCATTAGTAAAATTATCAAATTCATATATGTAGGTGACAGCTTCACAGATTATTTAAGATTATTGTAATAATTTGTTAATCTGCATTTAGAAACTTACTCTACATTTTTAAACATTAGCGAACTCTCATATATTCTTTAAAATTTGGTAGATCAAAATTAATACAATAGTATTAAATAATCTCCAACTTGTCCATATTCCCCAACTTTGCTCAAAAGTTGAGTACATACGTTTTTTAAAACTATTTTTCTGCGTCTGTTACAAATTACAAATTGTTAAATTAAGGAAATTGTTTTATTAATTCAACAAAAACATTTTTTTAGTATTTGTGCTTTTAAATATTTTAGTGTGCAAATAAATTTAAATGAAAATGAAATGACATCAATTTTTTTCTCACTTCATACATGTACTACGTTTTTGAGATATAGAGTATTTTTAGACAAAATTAATTTAAATATTGGATAATTTTGTTGCAATAGCTCGGAAGGCGAACTATGTCCCATGTGCGAAGTTAGATACGGCCCAACACTGGCCCAGAATTGGCAAATTTTTTGCCGAAGATCGGTTGCTAATATTGTAGCGATGCTGGAATGATAACTCCGGTATGCACTCTGGCTCTTTTACTTTCGGAACTGGATGCCATAGTAAAAGCGACAATCGGCTTGGTATAGGGCCGATACTGGGCCAAGGTTCGGTTGAAGGCCGTCGTCTTTGGCCCAGCACTTAGCCAATGCAAACGGCGACACTAGCCCAATAACAGCCGACTTTTGGCTGCCGAGATTGGGCCAATATTGTGCCGTATTATCAGCTTCGGCTATTTGCGCTTGCCCAGGTGGAAATTTACAACCGGCTTGATATCGCAGAAATATTTTCAGTACTGGCGCGGTACTGGCATAAGTACCGCGCCAACCCTCGGCCCAAAACCAACTGTTCAGTACAAGCATTGCTCCTTGTTTACAACTGGCGCGGTATTGTGCCGTTTGTAAATACTGGCATGAACCCGACTCTTCCACCTGGGTGAGATATTATTTAACGAATATAAGAAAAAAAGAAGTTAAAACGAGTAAAATTTTATCCAAAATTTGTGAAAAATGTTTTAAAAAAAATGCAGATTATTTTAACAATATAGGTTTTCGAGGTAAGATTGTTTTTTAATGCAAAGCATTAAGTTAGACTTTCAAACTCATGCATTGAACAATAAACGATACGAGATTGCCTTCATTGAGCAATTAAATATGATGACGACGAGTAGCTTGGACATCGCGTAGTACCTTGGTGCATAGCACATTAACATTATCCAAGAAAAAATCTTAACTATGTACGTATCGACAAGATCATTAATAGCTATGCATTAAAATCATTAACTGCGGCCTTGTTTTGCAAATCGCCACAATTGTCTCTACATTCAATCAAATTATTCATCGTAATTTATTATTTTTAAAAATACTTTATTTATATATCTTATGAATTTCATCATTATTTCTTCATTTTCTCTAGTTTCAAATGCAAACTTTTTGTTATTGTTTTCATGTCTAGGGATGCGTTCTTCTTTTTATAGAACCATGAGATCTCCCACTTTTCTTGGACTATTTTCGTTTATTGTTCATTCCAAGTTGTCCAAATACTATCCCATTTTTATCATAAGTACTATACATGTATTTCAAACTAATAAGATCATTTGAATTTTCTCCTTTCAGTTGATCGTTTTGGTCAATAATACGTAAATATTTAATATTTACACCTAAAAAGAAGAAATCAAAAGGAATAATTAATATCGGAATAAATAAATGCATTACTTGGAACTTGAGAAAAGATGGATTGAGAAATAGTGAGCGCTACTTTTTACCAATCAAATGTTTTAAATGCTAATTAAGAGCCTTGTTATCCAATCACTAAGAAACTGACTCATTCTCAAGAAGAAAAATAAGCTCTCTACATAATGTAAATTTGTCTTTGCTCTCTTTCATTGTTATGAAGAAATTTCTCATAATTTTATTCATTCAAGAGAAACTTATTAAAAACTGAGAAAATGCGTTTGAAGAAAGTAAGAGCAAAAAATTTCCTTTTTGCATCGAATTTCGCGAATCTGTGATGCAAGGAACTGATTACATAAACCAATTAATTATTCAATGCTGTTCTTTCGTTCGTCTACTACTATATACGCATTACGATTTTGACGATTCTCTTCAATTCTATACGATGTAGTAGGAAATTTAAATAAACAGGAAAATAGAATTGTGCATTTGACCTTTGTTGTTACGTAAACAACAAAGCGAAAATCGCACAACTTAACGCGATTTCTTATCTAACTTTGCAAGGCTTCTTTTCATTTAAAATTCGTTTGACCATTTTGCCAGCTTCATTCATTTGGGGGTTAATTACATACTCACTAATACAGGTGTGTATCTTAATAATAAACTTAAATTTATGTAAGATTTACTTGGGCACAAGTGAACCTTCCATGTGTAATGATATAATACAACAATAAGACTTGTTCTGATTTTAGTCGATATAAGGACTCTTCTACGAATCTTATTTTAAGTTTATTTATTTTCTTTAAAAGATAAAGGTACATCCATAAGTGATGAATAAACGTGACATTCTGAACACACCTTATGAACAAGGGTCTCAGATATTTGCAAGAAAATAACATGTGAAAGAGTCTTTATGTATCACACAGTACTTCTTAAAGAACTATTTTTAATGATGCTTTGGTTCTGATTAACACTTGTATTTCAACAAGTGTTAGACTCTTAAAAACGGTATTCAACTTTATATGCATTATATGAAACCATTTGTATTAACAGAACATTAAATCTGATGAAAAATATTGTTAAATTTATTACAAAAATATATCAAATTCAATATTCAATTCAATATATTAGAATACATCTATATTATAATTAAATTCCTCTTGTATATTAAATTTAAAAATATTTTTATGTTCAAAGAAACAGAAAAGAACCTCCAGTTTTTCTTTCTAATCATTTTTAATTTCTTTCGCCGAAATTTTGAAACTAATACAACAATTAATATCTCAAAGAATGCTTTTAAGAGGTTAACTCTCTGAAAATTGACTCCACAGAGATTTTTCTATTTGTGTCACATGACAAAATACATTTTCATGAATTAACTTCCGTGAATTTAAAGAAACAGAAAGGAAATGCGGAACAAGACAGGCTCTTTTAAACATGACGTAATGTGTCACAAACCGGCATGCGGTATCATTTCGAATAATTTATAAAGCTTTTATCTATATATTTGTTAAGAGAATATTCATGCGAGGACACATACACATGCTCACACATATTCTCAGGGCAGGATACACGTCGTTGCTATATTCAGAAGGGGCACTCTTGGGCGTTTACACGACGCTCGGCTGACTTTCACCGGCTCAACCCGAAGACGATGATAGAGTGGCTTCGTGTAGTCGTATTGTACACTTTAAACTGTATATACTATATTTTATACAACTATAGCGAAACACGTTAAGTATATAAGCCCTCCTGAAAATATTGACCCGAAAGATCTCGCTCTATGTTCGTCCATCAATTCTAGGCCGAATGATATCATTGTTTGACAAGATTCATCCAATATACACATTGAATTTGTCTTCCCTGATCGAATAGGTTTCTTTTCTTTAATATGTATGACATCTACCGCAAAAAGCAATTCGTTTCCATTTCATAGGTCACGTCTAGGGGTCGATTTGCTCTGATATTGAACAAAATGCTTCAATTTTCTCACTTGCTTCTTTGATTTCTGTTGGTTCCCTATTGGGAGATGTCACGAATAGAGCAACGCTTGAGTCATCGGTTTCACATGATGTGTTATTAATGCTGATGACGATCTATTGATCTTTATTCATACTCAGTTTATATGCTCATTGTGCACTGTGCACAGTAAAGTCTCCTGATTCAAGAATAAAGACCTCCTCGGGTCAAACTTCAAACCGATAGCGTATCTTTATCAAGGTACAGTGCCATTCAGAGATCTGAAACGACTTACACAATTCTTGTTAAATATGCTCTTGTCCTTATTTTTTGTATACCTTCTTATGAAATAGAGATAGAAAAAATGTAAAAAAGTATTTAAAAACTTGTATAATTCCGCATAAACGAATTATTAACGGTTCTTGAAATGTTATTCAATATAAAGGTAAAATTCGTAAGCATGTTTGATATATCAAAGAAAATGTAAAGTATACTAAATTAAAAATAAAGCTTTATAATTTTGTTACCCTTTGAACAATTCCTTTTGCATGAAAAGAACCCTTATTGAATAAGAATTCTGTTTTCTCATATATCCCCCCCTATAACTCACAAGAAACAAAATGAAAATAATTCAAATATTGTCACACTTTGTCACTAAAATCAATTCATTTTCGAAAATACACCCCCTGACGTCATATAATCAAATTATTACGAATTGAGATTAGATTTTTTGCTTACTTCATCTAATAATAAAGAAGAATTAGACAAAATTAACGCAATACAAATAATTAAGCGAGAGGTCATTGTAACAATACTCCTAATTGCGAAAAACTATTCCTTGACGTGATTCAAAGAAATTATTATGAACCAAGGTTACATTATTTTATGCAATAACATTGAAAAACGAAAAGAAAAGCGCGAAACAAATAATAAAGAGAACGACTATTGTATCAAGTATCCCAATTTTAAGAAACCACTCTCTTGCATGATTAATTCTATTAAAAGCTAAAATTACATTATGTAATAAAAACGAAAAACAAGAACAAAAAAGTAACAGTATAAATAATGCAAAGAGCGGTCATTTCCTATGCTTCTTCAAAACATCTTGAAAGTAAAATTTGTGCGAACTTTCTGTAAAAAGATGGCTTTATAGGATCTTTAAAGGTTGCGATACTTTCGTTTCTTAAGACGTATTTGGACAACGTTAAATTACAGTTAAAATGTTTTAATGTCAGATTTCGAAAGTTTAAAATTTATCATCAAGGACTAGGATGATTTAACATTAAATTTTTACGAATTCATAAATTGGTAAATATTTCCAAAAATATATATTCCTCTTAAGGGGTTTAGGCCACTCCTGAGACCAAGAAATTAGGCTCCATTTGCTGTTTATTTTGTGGGTAAACAAAAAAATTTTAAAAGATCAGGGGTGGCCTAACCCTTTAAGGCCATGTACTGTTTCAGTTTAACAAATTTTTGTTTTGATCAAGGAAAACATTTTTTTTTGGTGCTAAGTTTCTTAAATTTGAAGGTCAAAGTCATAGTTACAAGTGCACGATAAAACCGAGCTGTGAAATGAAATCGTAAAGAGCAGACATGTTAGTTTTATTTATAAACATGCGACACGTCCGAGATATTGCGAAGAAAGTCCATGGCTATCGCCTCATTAATCTTGTTAAACGTCGTGTTGTATAGGGAGTCACAATTTGCAAAGTGAAAACCACTGGATAGCACACGCTAATCCGTAATTGAGGAATGCGGAAGGTCATTGCACGAGACAGTTCTATAACAAGCCTGGTGAATATTTAAAATAAATGCAAGCTGATACAAAGTTTGTTGAAAAAGGGCAGAACGGGTTGCGTGACACTAGACACGTGTACTACCCTCTTTGCCATTTATAAGTTGCCTTGTTACAACCCCTTTTCGCAGTATTCTTCATACGAAACCCCACAATTGTCCACTAGGGTCATTCTTCCACAACCCGACATTTAATCTTTGCTCTCAATAATTTACTTCCAAATTGTAACAGTAAAGAAAGATAGGGATGTATATTAGATTACTATTGATTTTTGAATTAGAGATGATTTCGCTATTTGATGAAATTGCTTCTTTTGTTGTTGCTCGCGGCCTCTTGCTAGTTAGGAAATGGTCTTATCAAAACCGAAATTGTTTCTAATTTCAGTTCTTTTCAACTTGGAACAATTAATCACTCATTATGTTCGTTGCTTCTAGGTCAAAAGGTCTATAATTGAGCACACCTGTAAATTTCTTTTACCTCCCCTTTTATAACTTCTCTTCCTCATTTATTATTGTTTAAGGATACACAGACCAGTGCTCACATCCTCAAATCACCATGTCGTTTTAAAATCAGAAGGGAAACTTCTCATGCGAATAGGTCAAGCATAATGACTTACTTTGATTCATATCGTATGCTTTAAGTATTCACTAAAATACTTCTCCCAGTCTATACCCAAATAACCGAAAAAATTGACTTACACTTCTACAGACAATCTGATCTTATACAATTTTGAAGTGTCTTTGTTGAGAGCTGTTCATTGTACAAAATCCCATATTTCAAACTTAAATTGATATCCTCTACTTTTATTATTTTTAGAGTATTTTTCTTTTATTTTCAATGTGTCAGTTCTTTTCATGAAGATGTGCTTGTTTGTCAGCTTTCTAGAAGTAAAATACTTGGCAACGTCGCATTGAGTTGGGCCCAACGTTTTTGTACCCTTCAAGGCCTCGCCTCACCCTTCAGACTGGGAACAATCGGAATATGGGGCCCACCTCGACCTAATTGTGTCACGTTGCACCTTTTTTTTGCGACCCTTTGTTGCTGCGCACCATAGTACGTGCGTACGTCGCTTGATCCCTCTTCAATTGCGTCGTCTTTCCTCTCCTGTGTCCCATTCGAATATTTCCTGCCCTTCGCATTTCAATTGTCGCTCTCTTATTCACAATTAAACCCTTGAATGCTATGGCCTTTCCTAATGACAAAGGATCAAGTGCTAATACGCGTTGCTTAAAGGATTTTAGTCCATGATGTAATATTACTCATCTATACAGAAAAAAGGCCCATTATTTTCAACTCAAAATATTATTATTGTTAATAACATGGAAAAATAGTGTCGACATAACTCTTTTGTTATAATCTTTTCAAAGAATCTAATAGAACATTTGCCAAGTTGATGGCACGTGGAAGATATTGCAAATCTGACATTAATATTGCCATTTTATGTTAAATATTGATGTTTTACTTCATTAATACATCCAGATCCAAACTTCAAGTTACCATATTAAAAAAATTATTGTTGATATTCTCTTGATAAATTATTTCTCTAAATCAATTAATTAATTAGTCCACGAGAGCTGGCCTCGCTTTTGCGCGGAGCTTCATTTCGCTTTTATTGATTTTCACGCATACGTATAATGAATTAAAGTTATATAGAGAATTCGGAATAGCAGAGTGTAGTGACGTTGTTACAAGTTTTCTTAATTAAAATCAGAATTTCTGCAATATATTTCGATCATCATTTTCATTTCATGTAAAATTCACATTTTCATAGATTTTCATTGATATGGTTATCGTTTCAATCACGGTTGTTTCTATTAACTTGACGATACTCTCGTATTTAAATATTTATAACATTTTAGGAAATTTAGATAAATTTTTATCACTTATTTTCACTTATTCTTTATAAAAATTCTCCATTCGGTAGAATTTAGGAGAGTAAGTGCAAGGGACATTGAGAATATTTGATCTGGCAACGTTGTTATATCTCTGGGTGGACATGGCAACGCCGCGCGCCTATTATGTAACACCCGGCAGCATCGCCATAGGTAGAGGGACGGTTAACTATGAGGGAAAGGGGGGTGACACTGGGTTCCCCACCCTTTCTGCATCACAAGCTATTGCAACCCCTTGCCATTATTTCCTTACAGGGAACTGTACCTTCGGGGTTAGTGTTGAATTCTCGAGAAATCAGAACTCGTTCTTGCTTCTGTAATTGTCACTTCCAGAAAGCGTGTTTGATATATATCTTAAGTACGTGTGCACCTTTGATGTATAGTTTTTCCGAAGAGAAAATGTTTCTTACGCGATAATTAATTCCCTTCAGTTTTTGAACCTTTTTGTTGTAAATAATATCTTAGTACCACACAACACGCGAATATTTTAATCTCTTGAAACAGTTTCCGTAATTACAGTAAATTACTATGTTGTTTTGTCATTCTTGGAGAACGTAGAACAGAGCGGTGCAGAAATATCGTAAGGTCGTTGCGGTTTTACTTCCGATGATCCATTCAGAATCAGAAGTTTCGCAATGAAAATCCATTCGCACGTAATGGCGAAAGCGTTTCAAGTCTGCCCACGCACACTTTACATTAACACTTGAGAGGAACTGCGTTTGTTCATCTGTTCCAAATAAACCATCTAGAAATAAACGCAGATTGATGTATATACATACCAATGACGTTTGCCATGAACATTCTCTTAGGCTGAATCATTTACTATCATAAAACCTTAATAGCTTAAAAGAATATGATAAGGTTTTTACCGAAATGATTCTGGTTCTTGTAGATTTTTCTCTTCCTCTTTTTGAGAAATATCATTTGAAGTTCGCGTTGAACGAGAGTGGAATATTTTGAAGAACTGTTTGTTCGCCGAGATGACGCGGATATTCCGGTACATTCTGAAGAGAGAAGGATGTAGAATGTATAGGAGGTGTACCATTGGGCCAGGTTAAGAGCTCTTCTCGCGATGTTTTTAGCCTGGTCTGAGTTGTTGTTTTGTAGTTCAACGACATACTACTCCTCCACCTTCTCTTCTCCTTCGCATAACATACATAGTAGATGCCTCACGAGCACGGTGAAACCGAGAGACCGACAGACCCGATATAATACTATTGTTGTAGACACCAAGCATGTACGTTCAGCTGGATCAAACATCCTACAAAATGCTGGCCAGATACGGAAGCAGTCAACGCAACAACATATACAGGCTACCGGCGAATAAATATTCATAAGAATCTCTCTCTTTGAGGTAGTCAACCGTTCTTTAGTACTCATATCACAATGCCTGGTGATGTTTCCTCAGCAGTGGAAAGTTCGCTTTTTTAATTGATATTTTATATTCCTTGGATTGAGATTCTTTCATAAGATACTTATCGTTTAAGAATAGATGGTTAGAATTCATCAGATGTTATTAAGTCAGTAATGAATAGATAGAGTTCTGTTTAATTATAATGATGGAATAGCGTAAGGTCGTTTTATAATACAAGCTTAAGATCATAACAACCTATTCTGCAACCATAGGCTCATTATTTTAATGCTTGATCTAGATTATGCTGTCTCTCGACTCGTTTGTTAAGGTGTTCTAGCAGCATGTTGAGTTTTATATTGTTTTATCATAAATTACCAGAAAATAGTGTTCTTTCAATATACTGTTTGACAGAAACATTATATAATAATAATTTAGATAAAAGAAAACGATTTAATATGTGTATTTTATCCAATCGTTGCACGGTGGATAGTTTTTTTTTTGTTGCACAATATTCTTGTCAACTGTTAACAATGTTTTAATTCCTAGGCTTGTGTGTTTTTCTTCAATCAATCACGCCTCACTTTCTCTGGAGTTTAGATAAGATAAATTCAGATACTATTTCTATTTAAGTTACCACTCCTTTTGAGAATGTTTTCTTTGAATCTTTTGATGGAAAAATAACATGTACCCTTTTTTCTCCTCCGATCGTCGATGTCTTGCATATTTCTGATTCCTTCCATTTCTACTTGACTTTTTTTATTTTGATCCTACTCTTTTATTTTCCTTCTCTTCCATTTTTTATCTTTTTTTCCACATCCTTTTCCATTCGTGCATGTTTCTCCTCCTTAAGGCGTCACTCCCAATCCCTTATTACTTCTGTTGCTGGAATATTAGTTCTTTTTGACTCTTTGCGTCAGTGCGCTCCTCTGGGGCTTACAGCTCTCTGTATAATCAACTATATATTTCCTTCTTTTTGCTCTCTTTTCTTTCCTTTTCCATTCTTAGTCTCTTTTCTACTTGAGGAAAACGCAAAGGTTAAACGTGGTTGGCAGGATGAGAGAGAACTTGCAGTTGCGAGAAAGACAGACTCCTAATAACCTCCTCCGCTGCACCTGCATCGCACTCTATATCACTGATTGTGCTTTGCACATTTAAACACAAATGCATACATATATAAATATATATGTACAACGAGCACCGCCTTTCAGATGGCAGCTTTCCTGACTCTACTAAACGCGAGTTGTTCCCACTACCGGCTGGCCGTGACATACATACTTCCTCCGAGAAAAGAGAGGCAGGATCTTCTCTAAGAATTAGATAGCAAATATCAATCGTTGACCATAATTTTGACTTAGGGCAAAGATCCTTTCGCGCTTTTCAATCATCACGTACATTTTTGCATCGACGAGTTCTTGTGCGAGCCTGATGATTTGAAAAGCCATCTCTAATGTTTGAGGTCTCGAAGATGATGCAGTAGGTTAATGAATAATACGTGTTGCTAGAGGAAAAGGATGTCAGCTATTGTTTAGATTGTTAGAGGCCTTTTTACATAGATAATAGTGAGTCATCTTTGATGGTAGGCACCAATAGATGTTCATCTTGAGAATTTGACGTGTCAAAAATAGAATGTTGAAAGAATGGATTTTATAACTGATAAAAACTTGAAAATAAAATGGTAAATGAAACTAATGTAGTGGTACATTTATTATGCAAATGATAATAAGAGGTATGATTATGTATAAGATTTATTGTAAATACGTATCATTCTTGATGTAATTAAAACAGATATTGTTTAGCTTCTATTGTGGGTTTCAATAATATCATTGAAACCGTGAACTTAATTCTGCATTATTAATATCATTTCCTCTAGAACATTGTTTTCCCTAAATGGAGGCGTTAGAAAAGCATATACTTACGTATGTAAAGAGCACAAAGTCTACATCGCTAAAACATTAATTTAAATATTTAACAATGTATCAAAAGAGCAGACATTTGCTTGTGATATCCTTCGGATACTTAACACAAGTTTAAGTTAACACTAAGAGAAAACTTTTCATTCAAAGGAATACGTATTTTTGATTCAATTTCTTTGTAGCAAGGGCTGTTTTATTCAAGTTAACTTGAAATTAATTTAAGCATAAATTATTAATGTTTGTTGAATTGGTTTCATTTAGACACAATATTTTTTGTATAGAAAGTGTTTTTTACGGAAAATACAATGATTTGTTTCAATGAGAAATCAGAATCCGGAATACATTTTTCTTCATCTCCAGCCGAAAGTACGGTCCTCCCGGCCGCATTTCACTCCAGAAACAAGGACTTTTGTGGCTCAGTAGTGCCGCTAAATTCATCGTATAATTCGTTTGTTTAATTTAATTTAATGTGACTTCATGCAATTGCACGAAAAATCAATATTAATATTATTTCGGTTTTGGGCGTACTTTCGGCTGGAGATCAAGAAAAATAGTATACAACCCACATATACAACCCAATGTTTGATGCCCTGGCGTATGTGATGTAAATTCCTCGGCTTCGCCTCGGCATTGATATCACATACGCCAGGAAATAACACTTTCTGGCCTAGTGGTCGTAATATACTATTTTGATTTTGGTTTCTGATTAACTTTCTTTATGTTTTCTGTAAAAAAAAGACTTTGTAGAAGAAATTTGGTGTCCAAATGAAACTAACTTGGTTTGTTGAAAATAAAATTTCCCTTGGTAATATTTCTTCGGTAGAATAAAATATTTGCGAGTCTAAATCAGATTTTAAATACAAACATAAATTTGATTACAGAATAAAATGAAAATTGCATAAAAAGAACTTAAGTATTGAAATTGAAGGAAATAATTTTTGTTTGAATAGATGAACTTGTTTTCGTTCTATTTCGCTCCAAAGGATCCTACTTTAGACATTGTACTTGAAAATTTTATAAGCATACAATCATACCTTTTAGGTTGAGTTGTAGGTGTAATGAATAATAATTTTGTACTGAAGAAACGATGGTGAACATACATAAATTGTTATGATTTCAAACCATGTACGGTATATAATCTAAATGCATACATCACTTATAGGTTATGTACAATACTTGACAAGATAATGACCTGTTCCCATTTTGTGAATTTGCAAACAATGATGTTCAGAATACCTAAGATACATTATTTTTTATTTTAATTATGATATGCCAAAAATTAGAATACTTGTTTTTTGAAAGTGGATTAAAGCTAGTAACATTTTCATCAGTGGTACATTTCAAATTAATATCAAGGGACTACATTATTTCTTCTTACTTATTTTTAATTTAAAGTAGTCTTCAGAACCATTCTTAAATATTATTTAACACTGTTATGTGATAAATGCCACTGACGTAATTGGAATAAGTATACTCAGAATTATAATCAGACTTGTTGCTTCAAAGCGGTCGCTAAACTCTTTTTAGATGATTATCACCTGACACTTTTGCTATCTATCCTTAGCTGAAAAATAACGTTCAAGATAGATTTGCAAATGTCTGCAGTGGCGAAGGTCCTGACCATTTGACCCTCACTGAGAAAACTGTATGTTACAAAGGTTACACAATGAATGTTTAGAGCGAACTTAAAATGGAGAAAAATTGAGACCTTTAGATTCTCCATTGGGCAGCTTTGAGACTAGAACAACTGAAAATGCTGATTGTACACTTTTTTACTCTATGTACCCTCTTAACAATAACATTGTCCACCATGGTGTGACTCCTTTCATTCTATTGTAAACGATTCGTTGATCAGGGTAGATTTTTGTTCGTTGCTGAGTATCTGACATAGCGTAACTAGCGTTTCCTATTGATACAATAAGTCTATTATTCGAGGTTATCATGTGTCAGCACGTGTGTTTGTGTGTGTCTTTTACACTGATAGAAATGGCTCGGGAGTTTTAGCCATTGGGTTGTAGGTTGGGAATTTATAATTGTATTTATAATATAATATGTCTCTCTGAATAATGCAGCATGTTGAAGACAGTAATCGAAATATTGTAAGTGAAACTAGTCGAATCGAAAATATAATTTGGGAAGGCAAACGATAAATATTGCTATAGCAACCAATAAATATGGTTGTAACGGCCATTCCTTTCTATTGGTGTCTTTATTTGGCATCATTCAATTTTCTTTGCTTGAATGAAGACAATTTTTTCTTTAAATCAAAGAAAATATTTCTGTAGATTACATTGCGCATGTACTATGCAACTGCGCAAACATTTATTTCTTCAATTCAAGGAAAAAAAAGACAATCAAGAAAGTTCTTCAAATCAAAGAAACTTTTCTTTGACCGTATAGCAATTCACAAATTTGTTTGATTCAAAGAAATTTTTTTCGTATCAAAGAAACTTTTTCTGGGTGTTATTATCTGATACATTTACCAAATTTTGAGCAAGATATTTTATAAATGAAAAGAGTTATCTTACATGGTTGGATTAATATATAATTTTTGTCACGTGACCTGCTTGGCCCATGACCTTAAAACACAACTAGTTTTGGACAAGTAAATTTTGCATTCGATTTTTTTTTGCTTTTACCTCACTATTGAAATTGTTAGAATAAAAATGAGAACGAAATGAAGACTGAAGTAATCTTACTTAATTTAACAATTAAATGCCAATTCATGGAGAATCGAATCTAATCTAGCGGAATTCTAGTAAATTTATTTAAATACAGTACTAACAAAAACTTAAGGGGTCTACCCACATTACCAATTTCAAAGAGGCCAGAACTCAACGGAGATAAGCTATTTTGGATGAAAATGAGTATTATGAAGCAACAGAAGGCATACTGTATGGTGCCGGCATTGCTAATTAAGCGCAGGTAAGTTTTTTTCACGATTTTTCATTATAAAAAAGTTTATGTGAGTTTTTCTCAAAACAACGTTTTTCAACGCCTTGTTGATAAAATCTCCGTAACCAATGAACCGATCCTTATGAAATTTTTACCACATATTCTTTATAATTATAGCTATGGCGCATGTCAATGACTTTTTAAAATTTTGATTATAACTGTTTTTTTGTGCAAAAAAACGGTGAAAAAAAAAACACGTTTTTTTCTCTTTTTGAAAATGTCCGCCATTTTGTTATTTTTGCAAAAATAAAAAATCATATGACATGCGCTATAACCATTAAGATACTGAATCTAAAACCGTTTGATTTTTTCTTCCAGACAATTCAACTCTGAGATTTCATCAACAACGCACGCCTATCTACTTTTTGAGGACCCATGATTCACCACCATTTTCATCTATAAAAAGTGTCTAAAATAAATTTAAAAAAAATTATAATATCTATAATATAAAACTCTCAACAAAAAAAAATCATGAAAATAGCTTTTTTTTCAGCGTCTAATGTGGGTAGACGACTTAAGAAATAATTTATTCAATTTTCTTAGCTTGAACAAACTTTTTTCTTTAAATTAAAGAAAGTATTTCCTTAGATTACATTGCGCATGTACTATGCAACTGCGCAGACATTTATTTCTTTAATTCAAAGAAAAAAAACAATCGAGACATTTTTTTGAATCAGAGAAACTTTTCTTTGACCGTATAGCAATGCACAAATTTATTTGTTTCAAGGAAATTTTTTTTTTTAATTAAAGAATTTTTTTTGTTGGTTTTATTTTCTAATAGATTTACCAAATTTTGAGCAAGATATTTTATAAATGAAAAGAGTTATCTTACATGGTTGGATTAATATATAATTCTGTAGATTACATTGCGCATGTACTATGCAACTGCGCAGACATTTATTTCTTTAATTCAAAGAAAAAAAACAATCGAGACATTTTTTTGAATCAGAGAAACTTTTCTTTGACCGTATAGCAATGCACAAATTTATTTGTTTCAAGGAAATTTTTTTTTTTAATTAAAGAATTTTTTTTGTTGGTTTTATTTTCTAATAGATTTACCAAATTTTGAGCAAGATATTTTATAAATGAAAAGAGTTATCTTACATGGTTGAATTAATATATAATTCTGTAGATTACATTGCGCATGTACTATGTAACTGCGCAGACATTTATTTCTTTAATTCAAAGAAAAAAAACAATGGAGACATTTTTTTGAATCAGAGAAACTTTTCTTTGACCGTATAGCAATGCACAAATTTATTTGTTTCAAAGAAATTTTTTTCGAATCAAAGAAACTTTTTCTGGGTGTTATTATTATCTGATACATTTACCAAATTTTGAGCAAGATATTTTATAAATAAGAAGAGTTATCTTACATGGTTGAATTAATATATAATTTTTGTCACGTGACATGCTTGTCCAATTGCCTTAAAACACTTAACTAGTTTTGGACAAGTAAATTTTGCATTTGATTTTTTTACTTTTACCTCACTATTGAAATTGTTGGAATAAAATTGAAAACGAAATGGAGACTGAAGTAATCTTACTTAACTTAACAATTAAATGTTAATTCATGGAGATTTGTCTAAGAGTGTGATATATAGTAGGTAGAGCTGTCTGGAGTTAACGTACGTTCGGATTCAACGGCGCTTTTAACGCAAGGTCAACAGCATCGGCGCTACTGCGCATTATCACGCATATGCACCCACACATGATAGCAAAATGCTGGTACGAGCGACACCCGTTCGCCTTTATCTATTTTACCTACATCCATATACATGTGTGTACAGTATAGGCATTTAATGTATGTGTTCAAAAAAAATTTATTCTACAATGGGTATGTAGCAAATAAAAATTTATACCCTAATGTAAATATACATATATGTATTATTACATTGTTATACTAAATTTATTAATATGCAAAGTCGCGAGAACCGCGAAGAGTCCGAACAATTCCAGAAGTCCATCGTCATAGAGATTAGTGAGAAGATATTATATTGGCGACTTTTCCGTCCCAGCCTTCGGAGCAAAGTTCATCGAGCGAATCGAGACTCATCGCCGCGCGCACATTTTACAATTAAATGACTGATATGTTCATTGCTCCACCCACATGATATTGAGCTCCCTCATCTCTTACAAAATTAATAGAATGAAAAAAATGTGGAGAATTGAACCCCATGACAATTATGACTACGCCTCTTAAAATACTGTCTTAATTTTCTATTACTCAAGTCAAATTGAACTTTTATCCTAGATGAACAATTGCAATTTTACATTTTACAAAACTCAGGATTTAAACTTTTTCCCAAAAATTGAAAAAAGTCAGGGAAATGTCAGATTTAGAAAAAAGATTGGTTCACTGAAAATAAGATATTCTTATTTCAAGAATATTTAAGGCTATGGATCAATCAGTACAGCTGACTAAATCAATAAAATCAGTTTCCCCAAAGATTTTGCCACTATAATGCATTGTTTTAGCTGAAAATTTAGAACATAATAAAGAACATATTAGCGGATGGCTCTAGACTTTAATTAATTTTTAACAATTAAAAAAAATGTGTCGGTAAAACAGAAATGATTATTTTTTATTGTTTAGAAGTAATTAAAGTCTGCAACCATCTGCTAATATGTCATTTATTATGTCCTGAAGCTTTAGCTAATAAAATACATTATTGTGGAAAAATCTTGGGGGAAACTGATTTAATTGATTTAATTGATTTACTCAGCTGTACTGGTTGATCCATAGCCTTAAATAGGCGCGGAGTATATTTATTCTTAGGGTAAGTGAGGATGCATCTTGAAATAAGAATATATTCTTGACTTAGAATAAAAATATTTATTCTTGACGCCTATATTTAAGGGAGATATTCTTGATATAATAATATCCTTTTTTCAATCTTAAATTTACAGAAAGTTTTCTACTTATTTTAACAACATGATTTTTTAGTAAACCCAGAAAAAAGTTTGATTTTAATTTAAAAAATCGTTTCTTTAACTTAATTTCTTTAATTTGAAGTGAAAACACCTTCAGGAGTAAAATAAATTTATTTGATTTTAAGAAATTACGTTTTTAGCCTGTTTTAATTGGGATAAATAAATAAATATAAATAAATTTAAATTTAATTTCTTAAATTCAAAGAAAAAAAACAATCTAGAAATTTCTTTAAGTCAAAGAAACTTTTCTTTGACCTTATAGCAATGCAGAAATTTGTTTGATTCAAAGAATATTGTTTTTAATCAAAGAAAATTTTCTTTGACCATATGGCAATGCAAACATTTTTTTTTTTTTTAATCAAAGAAATTTTTCTTTGACCTTATAGCAATGCAAAAATTTGTTTGATTCAAAGAATTTTTTTTAAATCAAAGAAAATTTTCTTTGACCATATAGCAATGCAAATATTTTTTTTTTTCTTTGAATTAAAGAAATTTTTCATTGACCGTATAGCAATGCAGAAATATGGGGCCCATGAAAATTCCCCAATTTCTATATTTCCTAAAATTTATTTTGAGGAAATTCATATAACCAAATTATCAATTGTTCTTATTTTTATATTCCCGATTCATCACATAACCTAATGTTTATATTTCCAAATGACTGTCTATCCGAATTTGTATTACTCCGAATCATTATTTGACATGATGTTCATATTACCAGAACATCATTTAACCTAATTTTTATTTATCCTAATTATCATTTGTTGAAATTTTCATATTTCTGAATTACTATTTCTTTTGATTTCCACTTCATCGAATTGTCATGTTACAGAAAAAGCATTTGACTTGAAATACATCAAATCGAAAAATAATGGCGGCAAATTCAAATGCAGCTAATCAGAATTTACAATAATTTAAATCAAAAATTTCGATTGGCTGCAGTTTAATTTCGCTTTGTTTTTTTTCGGCCGTATGTGTTTTAGGTCATTTATATGGTTGTCACAACTATAGAGGTTTTTTCAGTGCATTCGGTTTTTTAAAATTGTCACTGGTAAAGGTATTGGATTTGAATTTAATCCGAGCGAATCAGGGTTATTCCGAGACATCTCGAATAATTCCAAACAAAACAGAAAAACATTTTTAATATTGTTTAAAGTAAATCAGTTTGAAATCAATCCGATTCAATCCGGTATTGAAAAATATATTTTTTTGTACTTAATACTAATAAAATGTTTCTTTTTGTTTGCAGGTAAGCTTTATGAGTTCTTCGATGACTTATCTTCTCATTTTGTTTTTGAAACTATCAAGCTGTCGTTGACACATTCCGATTGTAAAGAAAGCTAGGTATGCATATTAATTTTATTTAGTAATGACACTTTATTACTGCTGTTATACACCCAGAAAAGAGTTTCTTTGATTCAAACAAAATTTCTTTGACTCACAGAAAATTTCTTTGAATCAAACAAATTGAAAAAATAATTTCTATCGTTTAAAAAAAGGCTAAAAACGTGATTTCTTAAAATCAAATAAATTTATATTTGTTCTAAAGGTGTTTCTACCTCAAATTTAATAAATGAAGTTAAAAAAAACGAGTTCTTAAATTTAAATAAAACTTTTTTCTGGATGTAGGCTTTTTTGCTTCAATTATTGATTTTGCGCTTGAGCGAATAAGAATTGAAGTTTTGATTAAGTTTAAGACTTTTTAGAAAGTAATTATAAGAACAAAGTTGTAAAGAAAGCTCGTAAAAATTATTGAGAGTAAAATATTTAAAGAATTATTGCAAAAATTAAAGAACTATTATATATTTTATTAATAATCGTTTCTATTGTTTTCCTCGTGTAATTATTATGGGTTTATAATTCTACTGTAATATTTATCCGTGAGAAAATTCTTTAATTCTGAATCGGCGAAACTCACTGCGAATTGGTGAATAATCATTAATTCGTAGTAAAAGAAGCACACTAGCAGTTATTTTGACAGGATATATAATCCAGGTTTCTGAATTGATGTGAAAAGGATTATTAGCTAACATTATTTTATTTTTATATTCAGTAAACGAGTCAATGATCTCTTGGATATACGTTCCTACCTTATAAAGATAAATATTATGTTTTAATGAAATAGCAATTTATTTTATGGACTAAATTATAATGTTTTTTTTTATTCTTTATTTTTATAAATTTTGCACTTAATGAAAAAAAATATGAATTACCGATGATAAATCGATCTGATTATTGAACATCCGGTCTATGAATTCCATGTTCGTTTCACTCATATTTTTAATAAGGTTGTTGTGTTACTTTCTCTTTTAGCACCTATTTTTGCTCAACAAACGAACACCTTTTTTGCTTCAAATAAAAATTTGATTTAGCTTCTGATCTCCTAAAAATAATTAGATACTTGTTTCTTCTGCAATTTCCTTTCTTCGTTTATTAAATAAACATTTTCACACCTAGGTATAGTATTTCACAAATAAAATGAAATATTGCTTATATAATGAATACGTGTTTCAGGTTCAAAAGTATAATTCAAAATTTCAAGAATTTGAAACCGTTCAAATTCTCAAAATGCAAAAAACGACCAAATTTGGACCAAGAAAGTTTCCCAGGATTTACGATTATGAGAAACCAACAAAAAAGGAGGAAAGAAAAAAGAAGGCAACCTTCCAAAACCAACCTCACAAAAAAGGACAAAAGAAAAAAAAAGAAGGAAGAGGTTTTGGAAGGTTGCCTTCTTCTTTTTTCTTTCCTCCTTTTTTGTTGGTTTCTCATAATCGTAAATCCTGGGAAACTTTCTTGGTCCAAATTTGGTCGTTTTTTGCATTTTGAAAATTCGAACCGTTTCAAATTCTTGAAATTTTGAATTATACTTTTGTTTGGACGTTAAGATCAATTTGCGTTCGTAGTGACAAGGGTATCTATTTCAAAATTTAACAAATGGTCTAAATCATCTACACTCATAGAAGAAATTTTCTTTAAAATAAAATTTCTTTGAATTAAACAAATTTGTGCATTGCTATAGTACCAAAGAAAAGTTCCTTAGATTCAAAGAAATTTTTTTATTGTTTTTTTTCCTTTGGATTAAAGAAATTAATGTCTGCGCAGTCCTATAGTACATACGTAATGTGACTCACAGAAATATTTTCTTTAATTTCAAGAAAAATTTGTCTTTGTTCAAAGATAATAAAATAAATTGTTTCTTAAGTTTTTTCCAGTAATGTATTTGAATCAAAAACATATTTATTTAAATCAAATAATGTTAAAAAAATGATTTCTTTGATTTAAAAAAAAAGCTAAAAAAAGTGATTTCTTAAAATCAAATAAATTTATATTTTTTCTAAAGGTGTTTTTCCTTCGGATTAAGGAAATGAACCTAAAAAAGGATTTTTTAAATTTAAATAAAACTTTTTCTGAGTCTACGCCCAGAAAAAAGTTTCCTTGATTTAAAGAAAATTTCTTTGAATCAAACAAATTTGTGCATTGCTATATGCTCAAAGAAAAGTTTCTTTGATTTAACTTTTCGAATACACCCAGAAAACAGTTTCTTTCAATTCAAATTTATAAATTATAAAGAATATAAATTAAATTAAAAATAAGTATAAATAATTCACGTGTAGAAATTTCAATCCTTCTATTTTTCAAATCAACTTTAAATCCATTTTTTCCAGTATTTCAACATTTACATCCGATTCCCGAAAAATTCGACCGGCAATCGAAAGGACTTGGGCTCGATACTCAGCGGAGTGGAAGCGTTCCTTTTTTCACAGAAAATTTCTTCAAAAAATAAATATAAATTTATGAAAATAAAAATTTTATTAATTTGAATTTGAAAATTTGATAAATTTCATAAAAATTCTTCTATCCTTTGGTAGTTTTAAGATATATTTGATAAAATTTTTATGAATATTCAACACTTTGTAACTGAAAATTAAGAAATTGTTTCTTAAATTTACTAAAAAGTAACTGAACTTTCGCAAATTCTATCTTAATTTTACGAAACTGTAACGGAATAAAACTCCAGTCAACTGTTTTAAGAAATTACGGCAGAAATTTCTAACAATATTTTTATAATATTTGAAAATTTGAAATTAGGAAAATATAATGTACACTGAGAAAAAAGATTTGATTGAATCAAAGAAAATAATTTGTTTGAACGACTTTCTTTGATTTAAAGCAATGATCTGTTTAAATGAAACAAAATTTGTTTGATTCAAACAAAATATCTTTGGACCAAATAAATATTTGTTCGAATCAAATAAATTTCTGCCTTAAATCAAACAAATTATATCTTTGACTAAATATCAATGCATTAATTTCTTTGTTTTGAAGAAAAATTAATTTGATTCAAACAAATATTTATTTGGTTCAAAGATATTTTGTTTGAATCAAACAAATTTTATTTCATTTAAACAAATCATTTCTTTAAATCAAAGAAAGTCGTTTAAACAAATTATTTTCTTTGATTCAATCAAATCTTTTTTCTCAGTATACTCAAACAGGTTCCATTTTCAAAAATTAATAGTCACGAAGTTCTATTCAGAAAATTAGTTTTGCGTTATATGATATTTTGAAATGTCACATTTATTTATTTAAATCTTTTATTAAACCTCGATTATAAAAGTTTCGAAACTTCCCCCCTCCCCTCTACCTTTTTCCCTGTCTCTCGCATGTCAAAAATTTCTCAAAAAAATCAAGATAATGGGTGAAACTTGAGACAAATCAAGTGGAAAGATTCGAAACCTCTGATTCGTCTGCAATCGCCAAAAATGATTTCTAAAATGGTATCTATGGCCTTGTAATTTACACGCGGTTATTTGTTTCTTCATTAACCTTATGATTACGTTTATATAACTTTTATAATTCAATTGTATTGTTAATACAATCACTTTTTCTTTCCTTCTTACACCTCTACCAAATATTATTATTATTGTTATTATTATTATTATTATTATTATCTATTTTTCATCTTTATTATCTTTATGATATCTTATCATAATTTATGGGATGATAAAATTTTTAACATCTATTCACATATTTTATTATTATTTTTTGATAGTTCGAAGTAGCAGTCGAGAGATTAGTCAAAAAATTCGATTCATCCAGGATGGTAATCATATTCAAGATTTTCATGTAATTTAATAGTATATTGAATGTAACAAGGCCGTGCCAGTTATCGTGTACATATCCGCTTAACGAGTCCTCGGACTTAATCATCGCGCGTAAGTACTTACAAGGCCGCACTCGTTATCACGTTCGTATCCGTGTTACATCGACTTGACAAAACCAGCAATAAGACAATCTGTAATACTCGCGATTAAAGTCTAACTTCATTCGTATTCGTAGTCATAAGTTTTTCTTTCTTAGTGTCGAGTCACGCGTCTATAACTCTATATTATCAATCATTTCTCATGTATTTAACACTAGATTCGCGTAAATACTACTGAGATGATGTTTCACGAGGTAAGATTGACTTTTTTATTTATTTTAATATTTCAAAAGAGCGATTCCATTTAGTCAAACTTATTATCGGTTTGAATTTATGTAATAGATTTTTTTTAGTCTGTTTCGATAAATTTCTAATTTTCCAAGTTCAAATAATAGAATTTGTTTTTATTGCTGACAAAAAATGGTTTATTGAGGTGAGAAATTTTTTTTTGTTTCATTTAATAGTTGAAATTCATTAAAAGTAAGTGATATATTTGATTGGATCGAGGAACTTTAACTGAGTGAAGAATTTTTTCGGGAATCGGATGTAAATGTTGAAATACTGGAAAAAATGGATTTAAAGTTGATTTGAAATTTCTACACGTGACTGGAGTTTTATTTAATTCGTATCGTAAAATTAAGATAAAATTTGAAAAAATTGAGTTATTTTTTAGTAAATTAAGGAAAGGATTTTTTAATTTTCTAAATTCTGGAAATTTTGGAAATTCTGGAACTTGTAAGAGGAATAATTTAACGTTTTGGGTAACTGAAGTTTAATGCAGTTACAGTTTCGCAATTTAAATTTATAAAAATAAAAAATTTGATGAATTTAATTAATTTAAATTGAAAAATTTGATAAATTTTATAAAAATTCTTCTACAGTTTGGTAGTTTTAAGATAAATTTGAAAAATACAATGCTTGACATTTCTACATGCAATTGGAGTTTTATTCAGTTAGTTTCGTAAAATTAAGAAAGAATTTTAGAAAATTGAGTTATTTTTTAGTAAATTTAAGAAAGAATTGTTTAATTTTCTAAATTCTGGTACTTGTAAGAGGAATAATTTTACGGTTTGGGTAACTGAAGTTTTATGCAGTCACAGTTTTGCAATTTAGATTAAAAAATTATAAATTAAATTAAAAATAAATATAAATTTATAAAAATTGAATAAATTTGATTAATTTGGATTTGAAAATTTGATAAATTTTATAAAAATTCTTCTACAGTTTGGTAGTTTTAAGATAAATTTTATGAAAATTCAGTTGTTTCGTAATATCAAGAGAAATTTCAAAAAATTTAGTACATTTTTCGCAATTTTAAGATACTTTCACTCAAAAACGTAATTATCGTTAAATTGTACGTTACCTTTTTAATATAAAATTTTTGTAAATTTCCGAAAATTTCTAACAATTTAGTTACAGCTATAATAGTTTTCATGTATCGTTCCTTTTTTAGAAATCATTTTTGACTCTCTTAGTCTCTAGGTCGATGACTTTCTATTAGATTAATTCAAGCAAACTATGACTACCTTCAACGGTTTCCTTCCGTTTCTAATACTGTCTTTGAATATAAATTTGAATTAGGAGTGGAATTTTTGCCAAAGGCATCAATTCTTTCTTACTTTCGAGTTATTGTAGCTAAAACACCAAATTGTATTTGAATCAAATAATTTTAAGGAATTAAAAAAAAAATTGTTTTTTCATTCGTTTTGAGTACGTTTTACAAAAATTCACGGTATTGAAAAATTATCTTTTGCTATCTTATCTGATATTAATTTGTAGTAACTCCACTCTCTTTCTTTCGTCAGCGATTCTACCTTATCATTCTTTTATCTTATCAAGTAGCTTCAACATTGATTAGGCAAATATTCATTATGTATTCCATTATTTTGAGATATTTGTAATTTAACTGAAATAGAGCTCGCATTTTTAATTTTATTATAATTCCCAGATCTGGATACAAAAACCAGAGTCTTGGGTCGCAGTTTAACTCATGGTTAAACGATTTTTTGTTACCTTCTATCCAAGAAAAATAGTAAATGACTGTAAAACCGGTTTTTAAAGTTGGAGAATTTTAAATCATATTTACCTAAAACGATCTTAGTTCGTGAATGAAAATGTTTAAGAGGTAAATGAGCAAAAATTGAAAAAATTTTAAGAATTTAAATATCTGTAATTTATTCTAAGGATATGCATAAATCAGACGATGAACATTCGTGATCGCAATTAAAAATTCTGAATTTAAAAAAGATGTTGAAGATATAATTTGCACGTAATTATTTAACATTTATTCATTAAAATAAACGCACTCTTCAAATCTGAATTAATTAGAATTTTAGATAGTTTTGATCAGTAATTGACTTCTTGCATTTCAATCAGTCAAGTGATTATCAGTCATGAATGTCTGATTGCAAGAAAGAAGTCACTGATTCTAATTACTAAGAATTTTAATTAATTCAAATTTAAGAAAGAAAGAAAGTCAAAAAAAATTAGAATGGTTTTGAAGAAGTGACTTGAATTTGTGAATTTTTACATGATCATTCTTTTTAATTCACTTTCTTTAAAAGAAAATAATATTTTTTCGAAGTTAAGAATGTGGCTTATTTATTAACAAAGGTGAATTCTTATTTCAAGTTTAACTCTTCTAAAAAATTGTTAGTGAAATTTTCCTTTTAATCGTCATTTAATTTATAAATATTAATAATATCTCAGTTTAATTCTCCAAAAATGTTTTTTTTTTTCATTCACTATATTTTTTTGAGTATGCGTGTAAATTTTCAGGGCAATCTGATTTTTCTTTCTTGGAAAAATAAATAAAATTACAAATTACTACAATTTACGAATAACAAGTTTCTAGAGAAAAGTAGCTTTTTACATAAAATAGTTATTCTTTGTTATATTATCAACATTTTTGGGTATGGAAAATACTCTAGCTAAAAAAACAACTACAAATTTTTGTTTTTTAATTTTGGAATATTTTTATTTATTTATTTTATTTTATTTGTAACTTTTTTCCAGCCATATTACCTTATTTTCCATACCCAAAAAGTTGCTACACATTGTAAGGAACAAAATAAAAAAAGAATCATGACAATTGGTTAAAAAAAAAAAAAGTTATTCAATGTGAAAAAATGTCAAAAAAATGGCCAAAAAACTCAAAAGTTTTAGTTTAAAAATACATAAAGGTGCTGGAATTTTTAAAAAACCGTAAAAAATTTCTAAATAAAGGTACTAAACATGAAAAAAATTATATTGGAGGTCTAAATTTAAAAAATAAAAATATTAAAGGTAGCGGATACCCTTAATCCAAAATAAAATGAGATGACCAATTAAATTAGAGTAAGTCGATCTCCTCAGTCGGAATTCTTCGCACGCTCGTAGAATTTCGTCCTGACAGAAGCAGAAAGGTTTCATATCAAGTTACCTCCTATCTCGGTCACTCGCTTGATCAGGTATTGTTTAAATCCACCGACTGTCTTAAAAATGCCCGTGAGAAAATCAACTTTTAACTCTTAAGAAACACATCCTTATTATCAGGGTTAGTGTCGCATTTCATAATTTTATCATATTGATACTGTTATCAAGTTACTTAATCAGATTTATAGATGTAACAATATATTCTTGTATCATAATTTTCTTCGAAACACCACCTACATTTGTTTTCTAGATGCCCATATTTTATTTTCTGGTAGATTTTATGTGGCGGAATGAATCCATTTTATGAAGGACTTTGCAATCTCGAAAAATTTACTATCACGGATGCGAAGAGAATGCGTCTACACGCAGAAAAAAGATCAGTAAAATTTACAGGAAGTTCGGTACTTATTTGGACAACATGACTTTTTAGTAAATTTTACAAGAAGTTGAGTTCAATCAACAGATTTTCTGTACAATTCACTTAGCGTACAGTGTAATCAACTTAACTCGGATTTTTTCGTATTCAGTAGATTTTACTGGACGCTGAGTGAAACGTACAGAAAATCTGTTAATTGAACTCAACTTCTGGTAAATTAAATTAATCATTAAATATAAATCCTTTTGTATTCTTAAGCTCTTTAATATAGATACCATTCCCTTCTATATTTCACTTTCAATACCATAGAAAAGCTTGATAAGTTTGTGACTTAATAATAAATCACACTCTAAACCTGAATCAGTGAACGGCCACTGATTCGCAGTGACTATTCACTGATGGTAGCAGCTATAGGTCTTTCACTGAGAATCAGTGAAATTCGACTGATGAATCAGTGAAATAGATTGAATTCACTTATTGAATCAGTGAAATCTTCAGGTGGGAGTAATAAAACCAGCAATATATTTTAACGATCGATGAACTCGTTTATTTTAGGCTAAACAACACTAACACGAAATTGCGTAATTATTATTATTTTTAAGGGACGATAAATCAGTAAAGTGTAAATAAAAGTTTTGAATTCGCGAATTCAAAAGTTATGTTCACGTGACGCATTCACTGATTCCTCAGTGAAATCAAAGCAAGGCACTGATTCACCAGTTGATATATTTTCACTGATATAATCAGTGACTATTTCACTGATTCAGGTTTAGAGAGCATTTTCATTCATAAGTGCAAGTACAATTTTAAGAAATATTTTTAATTATTTTGCACATTTCAGTCACGTGTGATTAAAACTCAGTTTATTTCATATTCGAAATAATAAAAATGCATACATCTTTGATCTAACATCCGCTTATGAAAGACTTAATTCTTCATTTTTTACTTATTTTTATCAGTAAAATGTCTATACGAAAAATCGAAAAAACTTTGCTAGCCATTTTAATCAATAAGAAAATAATCTGCATTTACTATACTCTCTAAATTTGAATCAGTCAAAATCTACTGATTATCAGTGAAATTTGACTGATTCAAATAGCTAAAAAGAGGTTACTGTAAATCAGTCAAATTTCACTGATTATTTCAGTGAAAATTAACTGATTTAACAGAGAAAAATATTCTTTCACTGATTAATCAGTGAAAAGGCAAATCACTGATTAAATCAGTGAAAATTTGACTGATTCAGATTTAGAGAGTAAATCAGAGTAGTGATAGGATAATATTACTCTAAATTCGACAGGTATTTCAGTAAAATTAACCGCTTTTTAAACAACATAACAGATTTGTCGATAAATATTGAAGAAATGTCTGTTGAATTTACAGAAGAAAGAATTTTTTCCAGAATTTTGATTAAACAGGCATTTCTTCAATATTTATTGACAAATCTGTTGTGTTCACAAAAAAAAGTGAATTCTGATGAAATACCTGTTAAATTTAGAGAAATGTTATGCTTTCACTGCTTTAACTTATGGACACTGTAAATGTAAAAGATTTTTTTTCCGTGAATGTGTAAATCATACACTTTTAGAAATGTTCTAAAATTGACTTAAATTTTAGGAATTTTTCCAAATATTACGAAAATTTTTTAAAAATTTCTAGACATTGAAAATTTATTATACTCTATAAATCTAAATCAGTCAAAATCTACTGCTTTTCAGTGAAATTTAATTGATTCAAATAGCGAAAAATAGGTTACTGTGAATTAGTCGAATTTCACTGATTCAATCAGTAAAAAATAACTGATTTAACAATGAAAATTGCCTGATTTAACAATGGAAAATATTGTTTCACTGATAAGTCAGTGAAAAGGCAAAAAACTTATTCACTCAGTGAAAATTTGACTGATTTAGATTTAGAGAGTAAATCAAAATAGTGACAGGATTACATTTTTCTAAATTCGACAGGTATTTTAGTAAAATTAACCACTTTATTAATAAACATAACAGATTTGTTGATAAATATTAAAGAAATGCCTGTTGAATTTACAGAACAAGGAATTTTTTTCTAAATCTTGATTCAACAGGCACTTCTATAATATTTATCGACAAATCTGTTTTTTACAGAAAAAAAGTGAATTCTAATGAAATACCTGTTAAATTTAGAGAAATTTTAAGCTCTCATTATTTTAACTTATGGGCACTGTAAATGTAAAAGATTTTTTTTCCCGTGAACGTATAAATTATGCACTTTTAGAAATGTTCTAAAATTCGCTTAAATTCTTAGAATTGTTCCTAAAATTACGAAAATTAAAAAAAAATTTCTACACATTGAAAATGATGATAAATTAAGATTATAAAAGGGTAATTGAGCTTTAGCTTTACTAATGAAGGTCTTTAAACAAGCAATGGGAACTTCCTTAACTGGATGACAACACTGTTGACAGTGTTGCCAGCTTTCATATGTTTACTGGCTTCTCTTCTCTTTCGAAGCCTCGCACGTCAATGCGTAACTTAATGCTGCCACAACTCTGTCATGCAGGTGTTGTACGCAATCATACAAGTATTATTTCGTTAGTCGTCAGTGTCTCTGAGCTACGGAAATTCTCACAATTTTCTATATCCCAGTATTTTTAAGGTAATTTTCATCCACGAAAATTGGACCTCAGGTAAAAATAGATAATTTTGCTTTCAAGAATAGCAATATTATTATTGAAGGGTTATTTTAAAAGAGAAAAGATTATTTTACATGAAAAATATTTGAAACACAGAAAAATAATTTTATTAATAAATTTTATTTTTGACCCAACTTTTTTTCTTATCGCTTCTTGCCAAATTTTAAAAAATTATGCGATTCTAATAAATCATGAATTATTTGTGCTAGGTGAGCACAATAAATTTCTTTCTCAACAATTTTCTCTCAGATGCATATTTTTCAAAAATGCGAATTTCGAAAAAACAAAAGTTGTGCTGAGTTGTGCTAGGCGAGTACAAGCATAAACTCTTATAACATTTTACAATCAGATTAATATTTTCCAAATGAAAACTCATCTTAGAGACATAGTCCATCACCGACCCGGGATTTCACAAAAATGGGAATTTTGAAAAACAAAAACTTGTGCTGAGATGTGCTAGGCGAGTTTACGAATAAACTCGCAAAACATTTCCCAATCACTCTCTAAATCTGAATCAGTCAAAATCTACTGATTGTCAGTGAAATTTGACTGATTCAAATAGCTAAAAAGAGGTTACAGCAAACCAGTCAAATTCCACTGATTACTTCAGTGGAAATCAACTGATTTAACAGTGAAAAATACTTTTTTCACTGATGAATCAGTGAAAAGGTAAATTACTGATTCAATCAGTGAAAATTTGACTGATTCAGATTTAGAGAGCAGATTACTTTTAATTTCTTAAAATAATTGTCGTGCCAAAAATCAGGTCCCTGAAAAAAAAACTTTTTGTTTGATTTTAAAACTTGAAATTATATTATCAGTTGTTTCTTATGAAAAAACATGATTTTTTATGAAAAAATTTAAAATTCAAGAAAGAGAGTACTTTTAAAAATGTTTTTTGTAATAGAATTGCTTCTTGCTATCGATTGTTATTAATTTTTCAAAAAATGATTAGATTTTCATAAAATCGACTTATTTTTTTCCAATTTCGAAAATAAGTTAAAAAATTTAAAATATGGTTCTTTAAAAAATATTTCTTTTTAAAAACTGAAAATTTTATTTCCAAAATTGGAAACAGCAGAGTTTTTAAGATTATTGAAATTAAAAAATAATGAATAAGAAAAATTCAAAAAAGTGTTTATTACTGTTATCACCTACATAATGCGACTAGTATTAAGAAACTATTTTAATAACCTCGATCTCTAAGATAAGATCCTTTTTTACAGACTATGTACTAGTTTCCAAGTCTCGGAGATTATTTTGATAATTACAGTATTATTGAAAACTTATATGTAGAATAAAAAATTTTAAGATAAGAGAAAAACGTCTACTGCATTAGATTTCTACGATAAGAGCAATAAGCCTCAAGTAAACTGACATGATCAATTTTGTATTTCTGATGAAAAAGATCTCATTAAAGTGCAATTAAAATAATACTTTGACCTGGAAACTGTTTAGCACATTATACCCACCTTAAAGTCGTATCGTATGAAAAGCTTAGCTTATTAAAATGATATTTTCATAGTATCTGAACAAAATTTTTTCACTTTGTATATTGCAGTCTATTTGAAAGAAAAGTATGACTTTTTTCAATTTAGCCACTTTTGTGAAATAATCTTTTCCCTTGCACTTTCAAAGTTTGGTTAAAAATTCATTGCTACTTGATGTTACTACACGGAGAAACTTTTTATATCAATTTTTACTATAGTATTTTTCAATTTAGGGAAAAACGTATCACTTTGAGAATTTTTGTTAGTAAAAATACTAAACTTTATAATAATGATATGAAAGTTCAGCATAGTTTATAGCAAATTTTACTATAGATTATACTAAAGTTTCATATCATTATTATAAAGTTTAGTATTTTTACTAACAAAAATTCTCAAAATGATACGTTTTTCCCTAAATTGAAAAATACTATACTAAACATTGATATAAAAAGTTTCTCCGTGTAAGTCAACAGAAAACAACAATTGGTTGGATATTACAATTCTTTTTTTATTTTCATCATATCACGCTTTTTAAGCCAAGAAAGAAAAAACGAATTCGTTAACCAGTCATTTTTTACCAACGGTTCTCGATTTATCCGTCAAAAACGTTTTTTATAAAAATAAAAAATTCAATTTTCCCGCCAAAATATATGAGGTATCGAAGAATGTTTGTAAACAAAATTATTAATCTCAAAAAGATCTACAAATTTACCGTTGAAGATTTTTTCATGGGAGTTTTAACATTTCTTTTATTTATCAAAAACTTTTTTATAAAAATAAAAAATTCAATTTTCCCGCCAAAATATACAAGATATGAAAAAAATGTTATGAAGCAAAATTGTTCGTTTTAAAACGATCTACAAATTTACTCTTGACTATTTTTGCATAGGTATTATAACTTTTCTATTATTCATCAAAAACGTTTTTATAAAAATCAAAAATTCAATTTTTCCGCCAAAATATACAAAATACGAAAAAAATTTCAAGAAACAAAACTGTTTTGTTTTCTCATCGAAACTAGTTTATTTTTAAGACACATTTCCAATGTGAAGTAACACTTGTCCTTGAGACATTTTTTGTATGGGATATACAATATTCTCACGCATTTAGTTTTGTTTTTAATGGTTCGCAGGTGTGCGAATTTCACGCGACTTCTTGTTTCTTTTCTTGGGATCTTGGACGATTTCGCGGCAGAAAATTTATATTCGAATTCACAAGCCGGCTCTTTACTCATACCACAATATTATATCCATTGTATTCACATTTCTCTCGCACATACTCGGACTTGATTCTATACATCAGTATAATGTTTACAAAGAATTCACTTCCTCTTACGCACAGGTTGAATGTTTACAATTGTCTCTATATGTACCTGTACGTTTTATTTGAGATTTACATCCTATTGTTTCAATATTTGCTTTCCCGTATGATCATGATGGGTGCACGCAGATATGTTTTAAATTATGTACTTTATGCATTTGATGAGCGAATTAAGAGATGCTTTAAGGCCATGGACCAACCTGGTCACGTGACTAGATTTATACTTTACCAGCATTTCAGTTTTTGTAACCGAAGGAAAAAAAGTTCTATTTTAACAAAATGTAGAGGAAAATTTGTTTTCATTGTCGAAACGAAAAGTAAATAAAGGTAATAAATATAAAAGCAATTATATGGAAAGTCTAAACTCAAAAAATAAAAATATTAAAGGTTGCGGATTCCCTTAACTTCTTTTTTGTAAAAATTTTGAAAAAAATTCGAAAACTTATGAACAATTACCGTAAACTTTAAAGTTTTTTGCAAAATTTTCACTCAAATGAAGTTTATAGACGTTCATTATTGTTTCCTGGTGTATTTTACAAATATCCAGGAAGATATTTTGTAAAATAAAAAATAAAAATAGAAAAAAAATATCCCAAAATTTTATTTTAATTGTAACTTTTTTTCAGCCATGTTACCTCATTTTCAATACCCAAAAAGTTGCTACACATTGTAAGGAACTAAATAAAAAAAAGAATCATGACAATTGGTTAAAAAACAAAAAAGTTATATGAAGTCAAAAAATGCCCAAAAAACTCAAAAGTTTTAGTTTAAAAATACATAAAGGTGCTGGAAATAAAAAAGAAAACCAAAACCAATCTAAATGAAGGTACTAAATATAAAAAAAAAACTATATGGAAAGTCTAAACTCAATAAATAAAAATATTAAAGGTGGCGGATCCCCTTAACTACTTTTTAGTAAAATTTTGGAAAAAAATTCAAAAACTTATCGACAATTGAGGAAAATTTAAAGTTTTTTGCAAAATTTCCACTCAAACGATGTTTATAGACGTTCTTTATCGTTTCCTGCTGTATTGTTCAATTTTCCAGGTAGACATTTTGTAAAATAAAACATTTATCTTATACGAACTTTTACAGGAATTTGGTCACGTAATCTGGTTAGTCCATGGCCTTAAATTGAACAAATTATTTATATCGTTCGGCGAAACATTTTTTGAATTATTTGAATCGTTTTAAAGAGATTTATCTAGAATCAATATTTGATTAAATAAGTTGAAAGTGTTATAAAAAATGAAATTTTGGTTCAAGTATTTTTCATTTTATGCCTTATCAATAGCGAAAATCACCTGTAATCTAGAAATAACCGGTTCTAAGACCTATTCCCGCATAAATGTGCTGGTTACCAAGAACAGTTTAATTTACTCAAATATTAATATGAATGGTAGAGCCTCTTCTTTAAAATTATACACCAGTTCACTATCAAGGTTTTATTTTTCTATTAAAAGTAATTATGAGAAAAAATTTACTTTTTATCTTTCCACATTCCGTAGATTTTTATGACATATTTTTAGATCCCAACTACATATTAAAATTGTACATTCCTGAAACCCTTAGGCGCCCCTTTTCTTAGTATCAGTTTAACGAAAACTCGTTTCGTAATTCACGAGAATCGTTTTTCTACATCAAAAAAACAAAATTATGATTGAGCTAAGCAATACTGGTGACTGTACCTGTCGACTCAGTTTCCTGGAACCTGGAACTTAATTTCAATTGCCAAGTTCTTTAAAAAGTCGGATACAAACTGGCTACCACTTCTTTCGCAAGAAGCATCTTAAATTTGGAAAAAAAAGGAATATCAACTTTTTATATTTTCCCTGTCGAAAGTATCGGATTGAAATTCATTCCGAGTCAATCAGAATTATTCTGATTCATTCTGATATCTGTATCCAAGCCAATGCGAATCATTCCGAACCAATCCGAAAAACGTTTTATATCACGTTTGATGAAAAACGATCAAAAATCGATCCGACCTAATCTGATTTAATCCGAGGCAACAATCCGAATGAATCCAAACCAATCCGAAACCAAGATTTTAATCCAGATCCATTCGAATCAGTCCGATCTCGGAATGCTTCGGATTGATTCTAATTGAAAATTCGGTTTGGATCAATCCGAGAACATATTAATTCGGATTGAAAATTTGGTTTCGGATTGGTTTGGATTCGTTCGGGTAATTGCCCCGGAATAAATCGGATTAAGTCGGATTTGTTTTTGACCGTTTTTCATCAAATGAGATACAAAACGTTTTTCGGATTGGTTCAGATTGATTCGCATTAGCTCGGAATGAATTCCTATCCGATACTTTTGCCAGGGTTACCTTAGATTTTCGTTCAGGAATCGGGTTTCGGATAATTAGACCTTAGATCCACAAAATTATGATTTTCTACAATTTTTTAATTTTTTTTTTTTGTTACTTTTTATTACTCTTTTTAATTTAATGCTAAAATTTGAATTCATTAAAGAAATATCATTTCAATCGAAATTTAGCAAAAATTTTACAGTTAACTGTAATTGTTGAAGAGTCTTCGAATTGTTTTCAAAATTTTTACTGAAAAGAAGTTAAGAGACGTGCTTTATTGTTTTTTGTTATGTTTTCCAAAATTTGAAAAAAATGTTTTGTAAATTAGAAAAATTATCTTACATGAACGGATTAATTTATAATTTAGTCACGTGGTTCGATTGATTTATGGCCTTAAATTGATTTTCAATTATTTTATTGGATTAAAAAGAATGTTTTAGACAAATTATTCCTCTAATTAAAAGCAACACTTTTTTTGTATGGCCCTTTTATCTCACAGACTGTAGTTGCAATTGCCAACGTCACGTGGTCTAGTTGATTCATGGCCTTGAAATTTATGATTCCTTCAACTTCCTTTATATTTGCTTTATTTTCTATACTTAGCTTTTTCACATTTTAATTTTTCCTAGTACAGTGTAAGTATCTTTTCCTGTAAAGAATGATTTCTTATCCGCGCACAACGAGAGATCACGTTTTCTTTCAGCTCTAAGGATGAAGACTGAAAACGTGATAATGAAAATTCTTGGTTTATCTCAAGTGTTGCTTTTCTTTGCCTCTAGCGAGAATAGGAATCCGAATTCAAAAAGAAGTCTTTCTTTGATCCAAATATTTTCTTAGGCTAAAGTGGAACGCTGGAAGAAAAATAATGTTATTCAAAAATTAATTATGATCATGAATCAACTAAACCACGTGACGTACTGTATATGTCGATTCGTTCATGTAGTTGATTTTTTGTTTTTTAACCAATGGTCATGATTATTTTTACATTCTCATCATGGATGAGAAGGTATTGGTTTTATGTGAAAAATGACTTTCGAAATTTTCATCAAATCTTTACGTTTTGAGACCCCCTGAGTCAGATAAAATGGTTTTTACGAAAGTGTCTGTCTGTCTGTCTGTCTGTCTGTCTGTAGGTCGTGTGCGGCATAACTCTCGATAGAATTATCAGATTGAATCGAGCTTTGGTACACTTTATCGGAGCCGAAAAAGTAAGGACAAGTTCGTTAACCAGCCACATCCAATCAAAATTGAGGGATGGAGCACTACTTTTGTGTTTTTGAAAATAATTTTTTGAAAAAATCAAAAATTCCAATCCTGGTTTTTGATAGTGCTCATAAATCTCTAAAAATTATCCTAATAACATTTTTTGATTAAATCAAAATTAGAAATGTTACAGCATATTCAAATTCGAAGAAAGTCAATATCAAAATTCCATTTTCCAGTTAAATTATACGAGATACGAAAAAACGTTATGATACAATATTATTGAATACATAAAGACCTACAAATTTGAATTATAACATTTTTTCATAAGATGCATATTTTTCTTTTTAATTAAAAAAAAACTATTGAAAATCCAAAATTCAATTTTTTAACAATAATATTGGAAATACCAAAAAAACGTAAGAATACAAAGTTGTTCGTTTCAAAAAGATCTACAAATTTTGTCTGACACAGTTTCTGATAAAAGATATATTTTTCGTTTCAATTCCAAAAAATACGATAAAAATGAAAAAATTCCATTTTTTAGACAAAATATGTGAGATGCAAAAAAAACATTTAGATGGAAAATTGTTTGCCTAAATGAGGTCTACAAATTCTGATAAAGAAATTTCGGGACAGGATGTATATTTTATGTTTTGATTTTTAATATTGAAAAAATTCGATTTTTTTCACCAAAATATGTGAGATACGAAATAAGCGTTGTTCTGCAAAATCGTTTCCTTAAATAAAGTCTACGATTGTTTTTCCTTTTTAGATATGTGGAAGAAAGTAAATTCTTTTAATCATGTAATTTATTAAAAAGTTATACTGAAATGTATACAGAAAATCGAGCGCGAAGCGCGGGTGTCATGATAAGAATGTCTTCCTTAAGGCCGATAGAGCCTTAAGTAAATTGAATTTCCTGTTTCACTTAAATTCAAAAAGAAATTCAGTGACTTTGAGAAAATGTGTAATTCACATCATCTGTAATATTATTATAAAATTGGTTTGAGCTTCAGTATCAAAATATAAGAAATAAACTTAAATGTATGCGAAGAGCACAAGACCGAGCGCGAAGCGCGACGTTCAAAAATTCCGGAGTGCGCAGCGCGACGATCGAATCGCGCGCCCTAGGCGCGCTCAAACTTGCGAGCGAAGCGAGCTGCGCGCGATGAGAATGTGCCCGCGAAGCGGGCAGATTTTTTTATTTAGCTCTTTACAATGTGTAGCAACTTTTTGGGTATGGAAAATAAGGTAACATGACTGAAAAAAAGTCACAAATAAAATACTATTTTAAGATATTTTTTTTTTAATTATGTTTTTTGTATTTTTATTTTACAAAATATCTTCCTGGAAATTTAGAAAATACAAAAGAAAACGATATTTGAGTGAAAATTTTGCTTAAAATTTTACATTTAACTCTAATTGTCTATAAGGGTTTGAATTTTTTTCAAAATTTTTACTAAAGAAAAGTTAAGGGGATCCGCCAGCTTTAATATTTTTATTGTTTGACGTTTTTTGACTGAATAACTTTTTTGTTTTTTAACCAATTGTCGTGATTCTTTTTTTATTTTGTTCCTCACAATGTGTAGCAAATTTTTGGTTATGGAAAATAAGGTAACATGACTAAAAAAAAGTTACAAATAAAATGAAATGAAATAATTAATAAAAATATCCCAAAATATAAAAAAAAAAATTTTTGTAGTTATTTTTTTAGCTAGAGTGCTTTCTATATCCAAAAACATTGATAATATAACGATACCTTTACTTAAAAATATCATAAGTATCATAAATATCGTTAAATTTTACGTCACCTTTGTAACATAAAAATTTTTTAAATTTCTGAACATTTGCTCTTTAAATCTGAATCAGTCAAATTTTCACTGATTGCATCAGTGATTTGCCTTTTCACTGATTTATCAGTGAACCATATATTTTTCACTGTTAAATCTGTTAATTTCCACTGTTTCATAAGTGAAAAAATATTTTTCACTGTTAAATCAGTTAATTTTCACTGTAGTAATCAGTGAAATTTGACAGATTAACAGTAACCGCTTTTAACCTATTTGAAACAGTCGAATTTCAATGATAATCAGTAGGTTTTGACTATTTTTCACTGTTAAATCAGTTAATTTTCACTGAAGTAATCAGTGAAATTTGACTGATTCACACTAACTTCTTTTTAACTATTTGAATCAGTCAAATTTCACTTATAATCAGTAGATTTTGACTGATTCAGATTTAGAGAGTACACTGAGAAAACAGTTTTGTCAAATCAACAAAAATATTTTGTTGGTATTTAGCTAACAAAATTCTTTTGTTGTGCCAACAAAACATTTTGCTATATCAATCAAATTTTGTTACTTGAACAAAATGTTCTGTTAGGACAACAAAATATTTTGTCAGGACAACAAAAAAAGTTTTTTTGGATAAATTTTTTTTTCAGTGTAATAATTTCAATCTGTCAGGCCTTTTATTTTCCACCTGTCATATAAATACTCAGGTTTAAAAATTTCGCAAGCCACTTAAACTACCGCTAGGTTTCGTGTCTAGCAACAAAAGACTTTTAACTATGACAAAAGACATAAAACGTTTTCTATTCATTCTCGTGGTCACCAGAAATCTTCCATTATATTGCGTTAATGCGCTTTCTAGAAATGAGTGATAAATTTTCTTCTCGCGCACTTTATGATGGAACAGCGCTTTTCTCTGGCTGCAATATAATTAGAAAATAATTATTTTCTCGCTTTTATTCTCCTCAAAAAACAAATTGCTAAGTGATTGGAAGAGACTTGAGAAAAATATTTATAACTGTATTTTCAGAACAAATATTTTGCCTCAGGAACTCTAGAGATCCGCGAATTTCCAGGCGACGAAAAATTAGTTCATTAATATTCACTAAAATTTAAAAGAAAGAAAAATAAAATAAGATGTTTTTTGTAAATAGTGAAAACTTTCGTAGAAATTGAAAAAAATTATTACAATTATTAGAATTATCATTTTTCCCTGCAATAATTAATTGAAGTTTTCTTTTTTTTTTTGTTACAGGTAAGCACTAATGGGTCTTTTTGCTAGAACGATGAAACACATCCTAATTAAATTGGATCCTTAATTCATTTCTCTACAATTAGTGAGAAATGTTAATCAGGTATTGCTTCAAAATTTTTTACTTTTAGTATTTTCGGGGTATTTCCAAAAATTCCTGGGCAGAAGGCGCAAACTTTTAGTGCGAATTCTGCGAATTAAAACTACATATTGAATATAAAAAGTGAAATAAAATTTTTTTTCTTGCAAATTAAACTCTTTTTTTTTTTATTGAATAGTATATTTTTATGAGATAAACAGATTTACACAACATACAAATTTCATAAACTAATTTCGAGATTTTTGGTGCAAATAAAATTTCTAACACTAGGAAGATTCAGTTTTTCATGAAAATAGAATTCAAAAAAATATTATTTTTATAATTTTTTTTACAAATTTTGCAAAAAATTTAATGTTTACAAATTTTTTAAAATTGTTCGAGCTGTTAAAAAACGCTTGTTTACGTTTCAAAAAAACTTTCTTCTACTCTCTAAATCTAAATCAGTCAACTTTTCACTGATTAAATCAATAATTCGCCCTTTCACTGATTCATCAGCGAAAACAATATTTTCCACTGTCAAATCAATTAATTTTCACTGAAGTAATCAGTGAAATTTGACTGATTTACAGTAACCTCTTTTTAGCTATTTTAATCAGTCAAATTTCTAACCTCTTTAATGGATACTTATATTTCAGTTCTTCTTTCCCCTCGATAACCTATAAATATAAATTACAGAAACTACTTTAATTTTCACTCAACCGAATTTACTCTCATATAATTGAAAAAAAGTGTGTCAGGTGTAATTAAAAGAGTTCACTGTTGAATATCGATTTTACTCCCAAGTTACTTTAAAACCCTCGTAAAATTTGCTGTTGTCAGGAAAACCTGAAAAATATGAAAAAAATTTAAATATTAAATGAAACATTCCAAAAAAAATGCCTATCGTCACAATAATCTTCCTTTTTCCTGCTAAAATCGCGGGTAAAATAAAACGCGATAAAACGGTGAATGTACCTTGTGTTACCTGCTACTCGGTCAATCATTTAGTTCATTCTGAGTCATTGAGCGTGGCAACGTATATTACATACACAAACACACACATGCGTACACAAACATTTTAAACACTAAGAAACGATTCGTAGGACTATGCACACTGACAAAAATGACTTGGCTTTATGCCAATCAACCTTCCCTTTCTCTCTTCCATCCCCTGGACAATGATGCTATCTTTTCTTACGCCTTCGTCTTTTATTATAGTAAATCAACCATTACATGAGATTAGAATTATTTTTGGTCACGTTTTATCGTATTAAATTAATAGGCCAACCGGAAATTTTGTAACTGGGGGCAAGAAAATGTGAAAATTATTTTTTTTGTAATTTACGTTCTTGTAATAAGTTTTTTTGAATTTTGTCTTCTTTCGATTAATTTTTTTTTAAAAAGTACTCTATTTTCTACGTCGGAATTAGTTAAGGGTATGTGATACTTAGCAAATAAGCGAATATGATTGATTTTAGGTTTCTTCTTTCTAAATCTGAATCAGTCAAATTTTTAGTGATTAAATTGGTAATTTGCATTTTCACTGATTCAACAGTGAAAAAGATATATGGTACCGTTGAATCAGTTAATTTTCACTGATTCGTCAGTGAGAAAAATATTTTTTACTGTTAAATCAGTTAATTTTTACCGAAGTAATCACTGGAATTTGATTGATTCACAGTAACCTTTTTTTAGATATTTGAATCAGTCGAATTTCACTGATAATTAGTAGATTTTGACTGATTCAGATTTAGAGAGTACGCGTTTGTGTCCAAAATTCATAAAATTTTGTTTCCAAAACTTGTGAAATGGTAGAAAAGATAAAAGCGGACGTGGATAGACTCCTTTTGGTTTGAAAAATGAACAAAATATCAATTTTGGCAAAATCTATCGAAATTTTTATTTCATTATCAAATCCAAAAGTAGTCTATTTACGTTCAATTTTACCTTCTCTATTAATTCCCAAATTTTAAAAACAAAATTTGATGTATTTTGGCATAAACCTGAATCAGTCAAAATCTACTGATTATCAGTAAAATTGTACTGATTCAAATAGCTAAAAAGAGGTTACTGTTAATCAGTCAATTTCCGCTGATTACTTCAGTGAAAATTAATTGATTTAACAGTGAAAAATATTTTTACACTCATGAATCAGTGAACAGGAAAATCACTAATTCAATCAGTGAAAATTTGACTGATTCCGATTCAGAGGGTAAATAAAAAATGTGGACAAATTACAATATTTGGTATTAATTCAATCATATTCATAAATTGGACGCTGTAAAAGTGCGCAAAATCTTCTTCCCGAGAGAAAATAAACTCACATTTATTGAAATCCCATCAATTTTGAAATATTGGTGTTTATTTATATTAAAAAAGTGCAGTCAGGATAAAAAATTTTAAATAAATGTCTACGTGTTAGTTTTTTTTTTTAATAGAAATTTCTTGATTATTTATTTTGCCAGTACTGTATTTGAATCAAAAAACGTTTTTTTAAATCATTGTTAAAAAAATAATTTCTTTTATTTGAGAAAAGCTAAAAACGTGATTTATTAAAGTCAAATAACTTTAAATTTGTTCTAAAAGGGTTTTTACTTCGAACTGAATAAATGAAGTTAAAAATAAATGAAGTTAAAAAAAACGTTTTCTTGAATTTAAATAAAACTTTTTTCTGGGTGGTAAGTTGGAATAGTGTCAGCATTAAATTTCTGTAAATTTAACAGATATTTCAGTACAATTCACCGTTTTTTTGTGAACATAAGAGAATTGTCGATAAATATTACACAAATATCTGTTGAACAGGCATTTTGAAAAAAAATCCCTATTGTAAAAATTGAAGAGACATTTCTGTAATATTTATCGATATATCTGTTATGTTTACAGAAAATCGGTGAATTCTACTGAAATATCTGTTGCTATATTATTTTATGGACTCAGTTTATATTATTATATTATATTGAAATCTCAAAACAAATATTTGAGGTATATTTAAAATAATTTCGAAGAACTTTAAATAAAATTTAGTAAACTGTACGCGCCTAATCCAAAAATTAATATTTACTGCGAAATAAATTAAATTATATTTTTGAATAATTTTGCTACAATAAAGTACAATAAATGCAACTGATTTGAATAGAAATGAATGTTTTATGAGAAATCATTTTTTTTAGGTTACCTTCAGCTTATTTTTGAATAATTTTGCTGTAATAAAGTACAATAAATTCAACTGATTTGAATAGAAATTAATGTTTTATGACAAATTGATTATTTTATGGTTATATCTAGGTATTTTGAATAATTTTACTAGAATCGACTAAAATTGAGCTTATTTTTAGTGGTTTTTAAAATTATTTCACTAAAATTTACTTTAATTGAACTGATTCAACGAGAAATCAGTGTTTGATGATCAATCAACTGACTTCACTTTACTTTCAATATCTCGGCTATTATTGGATAAATTTGAAATTCTTTCGGCCGAAAATCTTATAAGACGTGCCAAAGATGTTTGATGTCCCGTGCATACTGAGAAGTTTCCATGAGGGTTGCGATTTAGATTACTACATACCCAAATAGCATAACTTATTTCCTAAAAAGTTGTCTAAAACTTATACCGCAAGTTTCGTAAACTTGTATTGCCATGTTCAGTAATTGCTTTTCTCTAAATCTAAATCAAATTTTCACTGATTAAATCAGTGATTTGCCCTTTCACTGATTCATCAGCAAAAAAAATATATTTCACTGTTTAAGCAATTACTTTTCACTGAAGTAATCTGTGTTAAAACATTTTTACTGTTAAATTAGTTCATTTTCACTGGAGGAATCAGTGAAATTTGACTGATTTACAGTAACTTCTTTTTAGCTATTTGAATCAGTCAAATTTCACTGATTTCACCTAAAGATAATTAATTGAGCATAAAATATTGACTTCTGTTGAGAAAAGTTGATTTCAAGTCAAGTTTAGTGAAATCTTCAAAAATAAATTATTAACTTTTTATGAATCATTAATTTATGTACAAGTTCAGTTGATTTCAGTGAAATTATTTGAAAATAACTTAAAGATGAAATTGAAATAATTGGTTTGTCATTAAACATTGATTTCTACATAGACCAGTTCAAGTTTAGTCAAATTCAGTGGAACTATTTGAAAATAACCTAAATATAATTGATTTGTCATAAAAAATTCATCTCTTCAGATCAGTTTGATCGAACTCGAATATAACGACAATATTCAAAATTATAACTTCAAAATAACTAGATAACCTGAATATAATTTATTTTGCAGTAAATACTTATTTTCGGATAAAGCGCGTACAGTTTGATCAATTTTATTTGTATTTTTTCGAATTGTATAATATAACCCACAAATATTTAATTCGATATTTAAATATAATATAAAAGCACTTCATGTATTAATTATACACGAATTTATAAGAACTTAATTTTTAAAATGGTTTGGCGAATAAATTTTGCTTTCATATTTCATGAAATCTGGCAAGTGTCTTTACTCTCTGAATCTGAATAAGTCAAATTCTACTGAATATCAGTGAAATTTGACTAATTAAAATATCTAAAGAGGTCACTGTGAATCAGTCAAATAACACTGAAGGATCAGTGAAAATTAACTGATTTAACAGTGAAAAATATTTTTTCACTGATGAATCAGTGAAAAGGCAAATCAATGATTCAATCAGTGAAAATTTGACTGATTCAGATTTAGAAAATGCTTGGCAAATTTTTTAATAGTCTGACAGACTTTGAATTTTTAAACTTTACACAAATATATATAAATATTTATATCTCGTCTTTTAAAAATAGTTTTTGTTCTACTTTCTGGAGTTATTCTACTTAAGGAAATCCGTCACCTTTAATATTTTTATTTTTTGAGTTTAGGCCTTCCATATAATATTTTTTATGTTTAGTACCTTAATTTAGAAAGGCTTTGGTTTTTATTTTTAAATTCCAGCACCTTTATATATTTTTAAATTGAAAATTTTCAGCTTTTTGGGCATTTTTTTGACTTTAAATGCATTTTTTGTTTTTTAATCAATTTTCATGATTCAGTTTTATTTTGTTCCTTATAATGTGTAGCAACTTTTTGGGTATGGAAAATAAGGTAACGTTACTATGAAAAAAAATTGCTACACATTGTAAGGGACAAAATTTAAAAAGAAAACATTACAATTGGTTAAAAAACAAAAAATTTATTCAAAGTCAAAAAAAATTCCAAAAAAACTCAAAATGTTTAGTTTAAAAATACATAAAGGTGCTGAAACTTGAAAAAGAGCCAAAACCTTCCTGAATAAAAGTACTAAACCTAAAAAAAATTATGTGGAGGGTCTTAAGTCAAAAAATAAAAATATTAAAAGGGGGGGATCCCCTTAAGTTATAACTTAGAACTAATCTTTGAAAAATAGTTTCACGTTTTTTTAGTGAATTATCTAATAAGAGGATTTAGCGAACGAAGATGTAAATTCGCTTATCTTTTTCTGCCCAGACGACTGTCTAGTTTATGACTCTCACTACGGTACAACATTCGTTTCCAAAGGGTTAAGGGCTTTTACGTGAGGAGAGTAAAAGTGAGAAAAAAATGGAGTGACTTTTTTTTTCCAGGGAAACGTGCCAAGTCGATAGAGTCAGCTTGTATCTCTGCTTACTCTTTTATTCACTCAGCATATAAGCACATATTTCACATTAGTTTCGAATTTGAGTAGTAGTAAAAATATTAAATTGCTCTAAAAAGTTGATTTGGTCGAATTTCAGTGACTGAATAGTGCATAACAATTTAAAAATTGGTTTTGAAAATTTATTCACCAATTTTTTTATAAAATTTAAAAAGAAATGAGAAATATAATTAATCTTGTCAAAGGTCAAAAGCCAAAACTGTTATTTAATTATATTTACAGTGGATTTTCTAATTATTATACTGACTTTGTTTTTTTAGTCACATAAAATTTAATATTGACAACACAGATATTAAAATTTTACCCTAAGAATAATATAAAATACGACAAAATTATGCATAAAATGACCTGCTCAAGATGAAGTGCTTTTATACATTTTTGAGGAAGATATTGTGAAGTCGAAATTTGAAACTTTTTTTATTTTTAAATAATTCATGTTTTCAGATGTTTCTCGACTCATTTTAAAGGTAAATTTAACTAAAATGTAAAAAAAAAGTGGCAAAAAATTATATTAATTTCTTACTAGATTCTGAAAAAGTTTAAACTTAGAACAAAAAAGGTGTACAAATTTAAACTTTCAAAATTATTTATGAAAAAATACTAAAAATGATAATTATTTTCAATTTTTCAATAAAATTCAATTAATTCTTGTGGATTAGCACTTTTATGTATTTCACAAATCCCTTTTTTGAGTATTAGAATTTTTCTAATTTTTACGCCTCTCTTGTTCCAAATTTAAACTTTTTCAGAATCTAGGGAAAAATAAGTATACTTTTTTAACACATTTTTTTACATTATAGGTAAATTTGTCTTCAAAATGAGCTATAAAATGAAATTCTTCAAGTTCATTAATCAATCGGACCACGTGACTAAATTCCTATAAAACAATTTTTTTGTTTATAAAACATTTTTTTTAAATTAAAATTTAATTTACATTGCGTACATTACATCAAAGTAAATTTAAGAATGTCTCTCAACTTCGTATTAGTAAAAATTACGCTAAAATTTTTTACAGACATTTTTTTATATCGAATTTTAAAGAATTTAAAATCTTTCTGTGGAGAAAAAGATCCTGTATTTTCAAAATTTTGAGAAATATCTTTGGTGAACTAAAGTCATTTTAAGTAAATAATTTAGCATATAAACCTCTTTTGTTTATGGCCATGAATGAAACAAATCACGTGACCAAATTCCTGTATAATTGTATGTATGGTAACTTTTTTATTTTTCAAAAAATATCTTTCTGAAAATTACGAAAGTGCAGCAGAAGAGAATAAAGAACGTCTGTTATCTTCGTTTGAGTAAATATTTATCAAATTATCCGTAATTGTCGATAAGTTTTCCATTTTTTTTTTCAAAATTTTCATTATAAATAAATTGACAGACGTGCTTTATTGTCTTTTGTTATGATTCTCAAATTTTCAGAAAGATCTTTTGTGAATTAAAAAAGTTATCTTATATGAAGGAATTAATGTCTAATTTATTATAAAAATGTATAAGTAATTGATAATTAAATAATTCGTAAATAAGAACTTTCCGAGATATTTTATTTAAATTTTAATCGAAGTTGCAACGCCATTTGAGTTTCCATCTATTAATTATTCATATAATCTATTTTTGAAACAAATTTAAAATTTTTTGAAATTTATAAAAAAAAATTCCTTTCCTCGTTATACTCAATTCCCTAAAAATTTACATAACACTCCTTTCGGAAAAATTTACATCAGTAATATTTTTTGAATGTGAAAATGGGGTTAAAACATAAAAGGATGAGAACAAAGTAATCGAGAATGAACACATATCCTACATTTTTAAATATCAGTCCACCTTTTCATTTGTCTTTGCATATCTATATATATTTTTCAAATAAAAAAAGAGAATAAAAAATACCCGCTAATAGAGATAAAGAAAAGAAAACAAAGAGAGAAAAATCTAAAGGAAGAATAAAATAGAAAGAGATAAAGCGAAAAAGAAAAAACAAAACAAGTGGAACAAAAGTGAAGTGAGGGTGAAAAGCGAAAGGGGAAAGAAGAGATGGGAGGTCGTTGATAAAATATAGAAGAGAAAGAGAGAAACAAGTGAGGTCCAGCAGTCTACGAGTCTACGATCTCGTTTCAAGTTGATGACACTTGGGGGTGGTTGAAGGGGTATTGGGGGGGGGGGGGGTAAAGAAGGATGGTGGGTGTTGGAGGTGATGGAAGCGGAGGAAAAGGTGGATGCTGGGAAGAGAAGGAAAGATGAAAAACTAGAGAAAGAAAGGGATGGGAATTCCGCGTGCGTTCTGCGCCTGGGCGGCTCGTCACTGCCAGGGTAAGCGGAGGGTTGGGCCGGGTCGGGCCGGGTCGAACTCTCTCGACGGATGCTGGGTTGGCGAGGGTTGCTACCACCAATACGCTCTCGACTCTTCTACAATTCTATATTGCCATCTCGGCAACGCCGCGAGCTAGACACCCCGCAATCAATTTTATATATTTCACAAAACATTGAAATGTTTGTAAACATAAAACTTTTCTTTATCTTTACTCTAATTGCAGGTGCGATTTATTTTTTATGTGTAAATATTAAAAATGTGCCGAATTTTAATAAGTGAAATTTATGATACATAAAAGTTATAATTTTGAAAAAAATTGAAATTTTTGTAAATGGTGTATTTAATTAAATTAAACCTGGACAATTTTTTGATTGAGTTTTTTCAATGTATTGTCTATTTTGCTTTAGATGGTTGATTACTTATTTAAGTGATCATTAGATAATGTTTATTTAAACAATGTTTAATATAAATCTTACGCAAGTTTTTAGCTTTTTGTATTATTATTTGAAACGATAAATTGGCAATTTGTGTATGACATAATTGTTTAACGGTAATTTCCCACAGGTTCAGTTATAAAACTTTATTATTTATTAAACATTTGGGCTCTTACACCCAGAAAAAAGTTTTATTTAAAATTAAGAAATCGTTTTTTTTTTAATTTCTTTTATTTAATTTGAAGTAAAAACATGTTATAGAAAAAATATAAATTTATTTGATATTAAGAAATCACTTTTTTAGCCTTTTTTAAGTGGAAGAAATTATTTTTTTAACATTATTTATTTGATTTAAAAAAATGTTTTCTTGATTTAGATACAGTACTAGCAAAACCTTGAGAAATAATTTATTAAATTTTATTACCGTCAACGAAGACAATTTTTTCTTTTAACTAAAGATAATATTCCTGTGATGTACATTACGTATGTACTTTGCGACGGCGCAGACATTTATTTCTATAATTCAAAGAAAAAAAAACAATCAAGAAATTTCTTTAAATAAAAAAAAACAGTTTCTTTGATATACGGTCAAAGAAAACATTTCTTTGAATTGAAGAAAGTTTTGTTGATTCAAAAAATTTTTCTTTAGTCTAAACAAATCTACTCTCTAAATCTGAATCAGTCAAATTTTCACTGATTAAATCAGTGATTTGTATTTTCACTGATTCATCAGTGAAAACAATATTTTTTACTGTTAAATCAGTAATTTATGAATATAATTGAATCAATACAAAATATTGTAATTTTTCTAAATTTTTAATTAGAAAAATATCATTTTTTATGATTTAAGTCAATAAAAAAATTAAATTTTCAAAAATCAGACGCAGTCAAGTTTTGAATAATTTTTTTTCGAAAGAATACAAACTTTTTTATTTAAATATTATTTTTGAATATAAAAAAACGTCCGGTCAAGAATACCGTATAGCTATGTACACATTTTTTTGATTCGAAGAAATTTGTATTGAATGAAAGAAACTTTTTTTGGTAAAAGTTGAGTAAAGTTTTACGAACTATTTTTCTTCGTTCATATTTTTATAATGAATACAAAAAAAAACTATTTGTTCGATAACTTTTATTGCTTTTGAAGCAATGTTCTTTAGACTTCAAAAAAATCACTTAAAGCATATTAAAAATGATATATTTGCCTGTGTTAATTTGAATCATGAAAATAATAAATTAATAGTCTCTAAAACAATCGTTAATATTTAGGAAGAAAACGAGACAAAAATGAAAAATCTTAGATTTACTGAGTCTATACGACGAAATAGCGACAACATGAAATTTATGTTAATTTAACAGATATTTTAGTAACATTTTTCACGTGTGTTGCAAAGTCAGTATTGTTTGGATAGTCATATTTTGAAAAAAAACAATAATCAAAATGGCATCATTTTCCTTGAAACGTCATCATCAAAACCAATTTTTGAAAAAAATAGGTCCAAGATTGATCATTTAAACATTACCATCATAATTAATTCCAAATTTTCTCTAATTGAATTAGTGATTTGCCTTTTCACTGTTAAATCAGTTTATTTTCACTGAAGTAATCAGTGAAATTTGACTGGTTTACAGTAACCTCTTTTTAGTTATTTAAATCAGTCGAATTTCACTGATAATCAGTAGATATTGACTGATTCAGATTTAGAGAGCAGGGCATAAACCAAATGTTGTTGTCACCAATTACATTCTACCAATTATTTTGTTAAATAATCATTAAAAATGATTTCCAATAGTAAAAAGGGCTTTTTAAACTATTATTTTATTTAATAAATTGAATGAATGTTATGTGTGAAGTAAATTTAATCTTCTTAAGAGAAAATTACGAACATTCATCTTATGACAATATTTTTTTCAAGTGTGGAACTCGCTTACTCTCAATCCTGTCGTAGAATTTATGTTCTTGTTGACCTCAACTTTGACACGTTATTTTCACATCCTAATGGACAATTCTTCCCCAACTCAAATTACGTGCAACATCCAGTTTCCAAGCCCTTTATATCCCAGAAACGTTCGCTGGGTGACCTTGCATTTATTCGCGTAGGTATAAAAATATTGTGGACGAGTCTCTTCTTTTCTTTTTATTACTTTTTACCCCTCTCTTTTCTCTTTTTTTTGTATCTGATTCTGCTCATTTTAAATCTTGCTTCCCTTCCCTTTGAATTTAAGTGATGCTTATTCTTGTCTCAATTCATTTTAGAATAAATTCTTCTTTATATTATTGTTAATTTATTTAAATAATTGTAAATAAATATATTTATTTTAGGATAATTTAATAGGAACTACAAAAGTTTCTAAAATTTATAAAAAAAAAACACTCTTCCCACTTTTTGAAGACAAATTTTTATCATATAATCTTTTAGTTTCAGAAAAGTTTCAAAATTGTACAAAAATAGAATTTCAAAAAAATCATACCTAAAATAAAAATCCTAAAAAATGGGAGTTTGCAATTTTCAAGAAACTAAAAAGTATTTGTTCTATTTTAAAAATGAGTATCGAGTTTTCAATACTTACTTTCTAAATCTGAATCAGTCAAAATCTACTGATTATCAGTGAAATTTAACTGATTTAAATGGTTAAAAAGTGATTACTGTAAATCAGTCAAATTTCACTGATTACTTCAGTGAAAATTAACTGATTTACTAGTGAAAAATATTTGAATGATTCAGATTTAGAGAGTAGAACATCCTGTACTAATATTTAAAAACTAGTATTTTTCCTCGAATTAGTAGAAATTTCTTTAAATTAAAACCAATTTTCTGAATTTTAGAGCTCTCTAAATCTGAACTAGTGAACAGTAAACCACTAGTTCAATTTAGTGAAATTTTTCATTGATCATTAGTCATTTTCCTAATAATTACTTTTTGAAAATGTTATAACTACTAATTAAAATAGTAAAAAATGACTAATATTTGGTAAAAATGTTCTCTGAAGTAAAATAGTGGCTCACTTTTTACTATTTCAAATTTAGAGAGTAGCATGTATCAATTTTATTCAAAGTAAATGTTTTGAGTTGGCGAAATTCTTCAGAGAAATTAGGTAAATTGACATAAGTTTTTTTCTGAGGAAACTAGATTGTAAGTGTTCATTATGCTATTAAATTTTTTTATCCAATATCGCGAAATCATAATTCTAGTCTGGTTAAATTTCCGATAGAAAGCATATTAAATGATCCGTGAAACGTGTATTTCTACATATTATGATTACTATGAAAATATTTTACTCACTGTCTTCGATATCAAATATTTATCTATAGAGTATAATGTAAGTAAAATTCTCTGACTAACATATATCTCACACTTATTCTTAGTTCAACTCTACAGCCTCCCAATCGAAACAAATTACATTTTTTGAAAATCTAGATTTTTAAAGTAAATACTCTTTAAATCTGAATCAGTCAAATTTCACTGATTACTTCAGTGAAAATCAACTGATTTAACAATGAAAAATATTTTTTCACTCATGAATCAGTGAACAGGCAAATAACTGATTCAATCTTTGAAAATTTGACTGATTCAGATTTAGAGAGTGGGTTCACTTTTCTAAATTATGTGTTAATTAATTTTTGTAAAATAACTTTTTTAGTTTACAAAATAGAATTTGGAAATTTTGGATAATATTAGAGATTTTATTGAAGAATGGCCGCCATTTTTGTTTTAGTATTAATTATGCCCAATATATTTTTAACAGAAATAAAACTGAAAAAGATATTGACAAGTAGAGTTATGTGTAGAATTTTTTGCAAAATTTGTACTAAAACAACTTTGAAGATCTTCAATGTCTTCCATTCTTTTTACTAAAAATTTTAAAAGAGATATTTTGTCAACTGAAAAGTTATTTAACAAGAGTTTTCACAAAAATATAGTAATGTGGCCTTAAAGCCATCGATCAACCGGACAACAAGAATAAATTGTATATTAATTCGTTAATATAAGATTACTTTTTTAATTTACTAAATATGTTTCTAAAAATTTGGAAAATATTAGAAAATACAATAAAGTACGTCTCTTAACTTCTTTTAACACGTCTTTTAACTTCTTTTCAGTAAAAATTTTGAAAAAAATTGAAAGACTGATAATTACAGTTAACTGTAAATGTGTTTATATAAGTTTCAGTAAAACGTACCATACAGACGTTCTTTATCGTCTTCTATTGTATTTTACAAAATAGTTTCCTGAAAATTTGGAAAATCCAAAGAGAAGACGATAAAGAACGTCTGTATGGTACTTTTTAGTAAACATTTGTAAAAAAAATATACAGTTAACTGTTTTTTTTCCACAAATTTTCAAGTATTATTTTTTGTAAAAAATATTTATTGTATTCTATAATATATCATTTTGCAAAAAGATATTTTTTTCACAGAAAAATAATCTTACATGAATATATATTTAGTCATAAATTTAGTCATGTGGACAGGTTAATTAATCAATTTCTGTAAGATATGTTTTTTTAGTTGACAGAATATCTCTCTAAATACTTTGAAATAAAATAGAAGATTAAAAAAACGTTTGTCAACTTAATTTTAGTCAAAAGTTCGTTAATAACTTTATTGTTTAGAGGAAATAAAAGTCGAAATAATGTATGCAATTATTTCATTTGACTCTAAAATTTTTAAAAAGTAGTTAAACATACTCTCTAAACCTGAATCAGTGAACGGCCACTGATTCGCAGTGACTATTCACTGATGGAAGCAGCTATAAGCCTTCCACTGAGAATCAGTGAAATTCGACTGATGAAACAGTAAAATAAATTGGACTCCCTTATTGAATCAGTGAAATCTTTAGGTGGGAATAATAAAACGAGCAATATATTTTAACGATCGATGAATTCGTTTATTCTAGGATAAATAACACTATAAAGAAATTAGGTAATAATTATTATATATTGTAATTATTATTGTGTATAAGTATATTATTTAACGTATAGATGAAACTTTCGAATTCGCGAATTTAAAAGTTACTGTTTACTGATGCGTTTACTGATTATCAGTAAAAATTAATTTATTTAACAGTGAAAAATATTTTTTCCACTTACGAATCAGTGAAAAATATTTTTCCCACTGACAAATCAGTGAAAATCAACTGATTTAACAGTGAATAATATTCTTCACTGATTCAATCAGTGAAAAATAACCGATTTAAAAGTAAAAAATATTTTTCTCATTGACGAATCAGTGAAAATTAACTGATTTAACAGTGAATAATATTTTTCACTGATTCAATCATTGCAAAAGTTTTACTGATTCAGAGAGTTTACATTTTTAAAATGAATACAAAAAGAAATTATTTATTTGATAAGTTTTATTTGTTTTGAAGCAGTGTTCTTTAGACTTTAATAAAATCACTGAAAGAAAATTAAAAATAATATATATATATATATATATATATATATATATATAATAAAGTTATTTTGCAAACTAAAATGTTATCTAACAGAAATTTATATAAAAATGATGTCACGTGGTTGGACTGATTCTCGTGGCCTTGATCAAAAGTTCGTATTTTCCACATTGTATGTTTCTAGATATTTCTTGAATCGTATGTATTGTAAGTTATAAGTTATATACGTGTATTATATAGTATATATATAGTAAAAGAGTGTGCGCATTGCGTAAGTGAGTTTTCTCGTCACCCTTGCACGAGGCATCGACCGGTCCAACCCTCCTACTTGAACCTTTCGTCTATCTCCACCTTCTTTATCCGACCATTTTTTTTCCTCCTTTCCCTTTCACCCTTCCCTTGATTGTCCTTTACTATGTATAAGAAATCTCCTTCTCAATAGTCCTACAATTCTTCAGAGTTGTTCCCTCTTTTTAAAAATCTCTTCCTGCATCCAATTCCTTTCTTTTTTTATCCCCTTAGCTTCAGATCTCAAAAACCCTTCACAAAAGACAATCAGTATTCAATATTTGATTACTGACGTATTTATTAGACTTTTGTCGTCAAATATTGACTCGAAAAATTGAATTTATATTGTTATATCCTTTTTTCAAAGTATGCACATTGCCTTAATTAAATTACATATAATATAATCTTGATGGTTGTTCGTTTACAGTGATATTTTCGTTTTTTTTTTAATAATCTTGATTGTTTTTCGTTCGCAATATAAATTTGTTTTACCGTGGTATTTTGTTTAAAATTTTCAATTATTTTAAAATGAATGAAATTAATAGTTTATTTGTAAACTAACATTCTTAGAAAAAAATTTATTATTTATTATTATTAATAGGTATAATTTGAACTCAAAATTTATGCACCAAGTGAGTTTTTTTGTTTGTTTTTTTTTTTTTGAAATTTTGAATAATTTTAAAATAAATGGGATTAATAGAACCGATTTAGTAAATTTATACTTTTCTGAAAAGTTTTAAATATTATTAAATAATTTTAAAAAATAAATAAAATTATTTTTAATTGAGAGGAATTGATCTATCTTTTATAATTTTTAAAGTTATTGTAGGAATTGATTATTGTTAATAAAAAAATAATTTTAATCTAATAAAGTTTGATTAATCTTTGAAGTATATTGAGTGTATGTGATAAAGTTTTATTGCAGTAATTTTAATATATTGGAGATCTTATTTGAATATTATTTATTCATTCAATATAAATTCCAAAAAAGTTAACCCTTAGCTGCCACACTTCTGGCGCTAATCATAGCGGCTCAGTGGGTCGTCCACGACCCCAACCACATAATCATGAATTTTGAGCAAACTAATTAGTTTTTTGAGATGAAAAAATTCATAGTTGGTCTTTAACAATTAATTTGTAAGGTAATTTATGTGGCTTGCAAAATTTTTATTATTTAACACGCTTAAAAAAATTTAATTTGCAAAAAACACCAAAAAATTACTTTTTTTACTTAAAAATTCATAACTTTATCAATTTTTAGAATTGGAAGCTAAAATTTTAGTTACATATTGTTAAAATATAGTACTTTGAGTAAAAAAATAGTAGAATAGTGTCTGCTTAAAAAAATGTATTTATTTTACTAAATGAAAGTGAGATTTTTAGTCGTTTTTCGAAACTGCATTTTTAGGACATAAACATTATTTTTTAACGTATATTAATAAAAATAGTTTAGTTATGAACAAAAGAGACTTTATTAAACAAAAATACATCAGATATTTTATAAATATCATTTCAAAACAAAATAGCAACACAAACTCGATTATCGGGCATTAAGCGGGAGAATTTCCAAAAGTTTGAGGCTTTTCCACGAAAGACCCCAATGTGGCAGCTAAGGGTTAAGTTAATAATTAATCAAAATCAATTAGAGTCTACATACTCTTATAATTTCAGTCAAAAATATTGATTACTGTAAAAAAATCTTTAACAAAAGTAAAATACTTTAAGAATTTCTTAGATTATAATTTTCAGAATTTTTAATTGCACATTTTTAAAAGTTCAAGTGCCGTGACATTTGATTTGATATTTTTATATAGTTTTTCTCTCACTTCTCAAAACATGAGGGTGCTATTAAGTGTCATTCGTGGTGTTTTAATGCAAACTTGATGCAGAATACGTTACTTGAATCGAGGGGGAAAAGAGTAAAAGAGAAACAAGTCCATTCAAATCTGTCATCAACTTCAAAGTTAAGCATTCAATCAAAAAATCTTAAGGAGAAAGTTGGCAACGACTTTATGAATCGATTGCAACTTTTGAGAGATTTAATGCATCATTAAAATACTTTGCATTGATGTTTCATTTGCCATTTAGTTTTGAAGCCATAGATGAACCGAACCACGTGACCAATTTTCTGTAAAAGTTCCTCTAAGATAACTTGTTCAGTTTAGGAAATACTTTTCTGAAAATTGATAAAATAAATTAGAAAACAATAGACAACGTTTTTTACCTTTTTTTTAGTGAAGATTTTTCAAAAAATTTTATTATCAATAACTTTCCGAATTATATTTTCTCTGAATGTGTTTTTCAATTGTTCCAAAAAGAAATGATCAGTTCTTTACTGTCTTTAATTAGCTTTTCAAATGTCATCTTGGTGAATATAATGAGTTAAAATGAATCTTGAATGGATTCAAAAAAAAAAAAAAAACTGTATTTTTTTTTTTTTATTAGACCTGGAAAACCTGGAAAAGTCATGGAGAAAATGACTTGCAATTTTGAAGTCGACTATTTTAAACTCTTATCAATTATTTCAGAATATTTAGATAATATCTAAAAACTAAAGGAGAAAAAGGAAAAGAAAACTTGTGAAAAAGACAAATATCAGACAAAATGCAAGAATTTTAGAATAAGAAACGGAAAATTCAATTGGAAAAGCAAAAAGAACTTGAAGGCGTCGAAGAAGAAATTCATGAACTGATTAAAGCTCGATTAATTTATATATAGACGAAATTAGTTGTTTATTCGTTTAAAAGTTTTATCTTAACTTTTTTTTAAATTTTAGAGTTTTTAGATTACTAGTGTTTCCAATTGTAATCCTAACTTTAAAATAAATAGTTGGACTATAATTTTTCTTTAAGTCTTCTATTTGTAATAATAATAAAAGTAATATAATAATAATTACCGAATTATTTTTCACTTTTACATAAATATTATTGGAAAATTTACAATTCAATAATTTATCGTTAAAAAGTCGTTTTCACTCTAATAGAATAAGTTGAAATGAATCTTAATTGGTTTCTTTTTTTTAAGTAAATTTGGAATTTTTTCTAAATTAGATCTGTAAAACCTGAAAAAGTCATGGAATTTTGAAAGCAGACTTGTGTAGCAATTCTGATTATAGATCAGGTCATAGACCATTCACAGCACGTTTGCCAGAAACAATCGCTATGTGACTAATACCCACCTGTTGCTGCTGACTTAAGGTGTCTTCACAGCATGTTCCTTTTGCAAAAAGTATCAAAAGATACTTCTATACCAAAATACTCCATAAATGCATTATCTTGGCTAAAAAATGTAAATTTAAGTTGTTCTATGAAAAACAAAATAAAACATAATCTTCATTCACAATAAGGAAGTTTGCAGCCTACGTCAGTTGCAGACGATCAGATAAAGGGATTGTGAGGCGAAAACCGAGCCCTGGAGAAATAAATCTCTGGCTACTATATACATGAAGTATAATCATCATAAGATCGGATAAAACTATTATTCAGATCAGATTTTATGGATAGAGAATCCAGTTCGATGAACTTTTTTGCATTTTAACTCTATTTTCATTTTCATTAATATTAATTAATTCATTGTAAAATTTAGTATTATTATATTTATTTTTACTAAAAGTCAATAGAAAACGAGGATATAACGTTAGTTTTTTTTATAAATTACTATTTTGAATATTAAACTATGGAGTTACTAATAATATTGGAGAAAAATAATTTTTTGTCTGCCGTAGACCGAAAGTTGGCCTTGTCGGTGTCGTTTTGCGTGCGGAAAGTTGATTTTCCCGCACTAGTGTGGTAAAATTTTAAGTGTGCGAAAAATCAACTTTCGGCACTCAAAATAACACTGACTCGGCTAACTTTTGGTATACAGCGAACAAAAAATATCGTTCGTATCACGTGCGAATCGTATTTTAACGCGCGACTCGCTCTTGCATTAAAAAAACGCCTTTCCGCACTTGATACGAAATATACTATTATTGTATTTTTTAATAATGTTTTGTATTTTTATCATATTATCAATCTTTATAATTTTTAAAATCCACTTTTTAAGTATGAGAATTCTTTGTATTCTCACAACTTTATTTTTCTAAATTTTAATTTTAATAGTATCAAGAAAAAATTTATCAAAATATTTTTGATACTTTGCTAATAGTCTATGTAAATTTACCTTTATAATAACCTGAGAAATGTTCAAAAATATTCATTGTTTCGGGAAATTACGGTAGACATTTCTAACAGTGTACTATGTACTTTAAATCTCGAACTCTTGAACATTGAGAGACTTTTTATTTCGATAGATGGTAAACCTATACCAAAGATTAGTGTTGTCATGTTTAAAAGTTCGGAAATCTTGGTACAAAGTTCAATTACCCGTATCATAATATCTTAATCTGATATCTCTATACGAATTGGCAAAATAATACGAATTGGCAAAATAATACGAAAAAATAATATGCTGAATATCAAATATGATTCTTTTCTCAAAAAATTCAACTGAGGAAGAAATAATATTCTTGCAATTTATTTATGGAGAGAGTAATTTCAATAGAAAAGACAGTGAATACCATAAGCTGAAAAGCATATAGTCGAAAAATTGATATTTTTATTATAAACGAGCAATAAAACAGTAAAGGATATTAAAATTAATGATCAAATTATTAGAATCACTTACAATATTTACTCTCTGATTCTGAATCAGTCAAATTTTCACTGATATAATAAGTGATTTGCCTTTTCACCGATTAATCAATGAAAAAATATTTTTCACTGTCAAATCAGTTAATTTTCACTGACTTACATGTGGAAAAAATATTTGTTACTGTTAAATCAGTTAATTATCACTGATGTAACCAGTGAAATTTGACTGATTCACGGTAACCTCTTTTTAGCTATTTGAATCAGTCAAATTTCACTGACAATCAGTAGAGTTTGACTGATTCAGATTTAGAGAGTGGCCTTAAAATGGAATATCGTAGTTTTTATAATAATTCGATCGCCCACTGTAGATACTGAAATAGTAAAATTTTGATTTTTCCAATAATGCGTGTGAAAATTCTAGTGATATGTCATTTGAAACAATTTGATTCACTTGATTTAGGTTATTTGTATTTATAAATATTGTTGCCATGATAACAATTTTAATAAATGCTGTGATTTGTGCGTTTAACAATTTTCTGAGGAAGAAAAAAATAAAGTGTGGCTACGAGTGGGTTGCAGAGTAGACTATGATTATTATATATTATATTATGATAATATTTTGCAACCCACTCGTAGACACTCTTAATGTTCATATTTATGTATTCAGTCTTTGTAAATATCGAGTTCTAAAAATTACAAGATTTCAGTCGATTGCATCGATCATGAAACTTGTAAAAAATAAATAATCGTTTCAGACTCAAATTTCTTTGAGGTTTTTTTAAAAATGCATTTAAATTTTTTAATTTACATTCTTAAAGTTATAAAATTTTATAATACGTAATTTATCTGAATTCACTTTCAATTGAAAAATAGTTTAAAAATAATTAAATTGAATGAAAATAATTTTTTCATCACTTTATGTTTATAAGTTTTTGAATTTACAAAATATCTTTCTCGAAATTTCGAAAAGACAAGAGAAACCGATGAAGAACGTGAGTTGATTTTTTTTTCAGTGAAAAATTTTCAAAAATTTAATTCTTCCAGTTTGATCTTCTCCAAAACGGATTTTTCTAAAACTTTTACTAAAACGAACTTAATAGACTAAATTCAAAAAAGACGAATCCAAAATTGTATGAATAACGTTTATCTATTTTAATCCTGAGGATTGAAAATAATTAAAACGGATTGAGATTTTGTGCTGCTACTTCCAACCGGAAGTCAATAATAATTCATAATTAATTAGTTGAGTTTGAAATTTTTGTCATTTTTCCACAGAAAGATTTTTAAATTCTTTAAATAATTCATAATGTACGTTATTCGCAGATACAGCTTTTCTGAAAAGGATGACGCCCCTTATAAATAATTACCAAAAAAGGAATAAATTGCTCAGTCTATTTGTATCCTGTTTCTTTTCATTGTGTTCATCCAGTTCTTTAAATCCAATAGAAATCTCGAGATTATTCCCTTTGAGAGTTCTTTCTTTGATTACGTAATTTTGTACACTGATGATAGAGAAAATGTGTATCTATGAGGTTTTTATTGAGAATTTAAAACTTGTAAAGTTAACTTATATAGTAATATGTACTATTCAGGCTACCATTGACCAAGTAGAGTGTAATTATCGATTGTATTCAGTTACTTCATTACAACAAAGAAGTTCCTTACATTGCAAGTTACGTGAGCCAATTTCGTGTCGATTCTTCTTTTCACTGGTATTGTTAACCGAATTAAAAAAAAAGTTAATGAGTTCTTCTATTTCGCAAACTTAATCGCATAAAGATAAATAAATTAGCTTTTGGTCGTTATAAAAGATTTTTTTGTCCGCCGTACACCGAAAGTTAGCCTTGTTGGTGTCGTTTTGCGTGCGGAAAGTTGATTTTCCCGCACTCGTGCGGTAAAATTTTAATGATGCGGAAAATTAAAACAAACTTAAAATTTTACTGCACTAGTGCGGGAAAATCAACTTTCCGCACGCAAAACGAAATCGGCTCGCCTAACTTCATCGCGACTCTTGAGTTAAAATAAGCCTTTCCGCACTTGCTACGAAATATACTATTTAAATAAAGAACGTCTGTCAACTTTGTTTGAGTGGACATTTTGCAAACATTTTTACAGTTAACAGTAATTGTCAATAAGTTTTGAATTTTTTGCAAAATTGTTACTAAAAAGAAGTTAACAGACGTGCTTTATTGTCTTTTTTTTTAAATTCCAGCATCTTTATGTATTTTTAAACTAAAAGTTTTTAGTTTTTTTGTCATTTTTTGACTTTGAATAAATTTTTGGTTTTTTAACAAATCGTCATGATTCTTTTTTTATTTTGTTCCTTACAATGGTTATCAAATTTTTGGATATGGAAAGCACTCTAGACAAAAAATAACTACATTTTTTTTCATATTTTGGGATATTTTTAGTTATTTTTGTATTTTATTTGTAATTTTTTTTAGTCGTGTTACCTAATTTTCCAGACCCAAAAATTTATTACACATTAAAAGGAACAAAATAAAAAAAGAATCATGAAAATTAGTTTAAAAACAAAAAAAATCATTCAACGTCAAAAAATGTCAAATAAATGCCCAAAAAACTTGAAATTTTTAGTTTAAAAATACATAAAGGTGTTGGAATTGAAAAAAAATACCCAAATGCCTTTTTAAATAAAGGCAATAAACATCAAAAAAATTATATGGAAAGTCTAAACTCAAAAAATAAATATATTAAAGATGATCAAATGAAATTCTAACCTCAAAATTAAAATACTTTTTTCTCCTGTATTCAGCAATTCAAAATCTACCGGGCGAGTAATCATTTCATTTTTTAATTAATTATTTCATTTTTTTCTTTATAATCGTTAATAATTTTTTTAATCGTCTATTCATTTATATAAAAAATAATAATAATAAAATCTTGTAGTAATTAATTAAAGCTATTTTAATTTTTCATAAATTGGAAAAATACATTTTTTTTCTCTAGAATCTAGGCGTGTGTCGTAAAACGTTAACAGTTATGCAATATAATAATAGTAACAATGTCAACTGCAGAATTATTACAGTGTAGATGATGAGATAGCAAGGATGGAAATTACAAACGAGTAGGAGTAACGGAGATAAATAAAGGACAATAATAAAAAGACAATGAATAAAGAGTGGGAGAAAAAGAAAGAGGTTTGCATTCTCAGATCCTGTTGGCACCTTCGTTGGCAGCTTATTCAAGTCAAAGACTTTTCATCCTTGCTTATTGGCCAGAGTCTTCAGCGTTACGTAACCAAGACAGCCCCCCCCCCCCCAAATCCCTCCATCTACTCCTATATCCCCCCGCCCCCCTCTTTCCCCTTTTACTCAGCCCCACCCCACCTAGAATGCTCTACTCAGAGGTCAATGAACTATTTTATTGCAAAACAATTTTCATAGTAGTATTTCATATTACTTATTCGTAATTTCATATTAGTGTTCATGATACCGTTAATATTACTTTAATTGATTGGCTAACCGGAAACATTTGGTGTTCAAATTTAATTTTTTTTTTTTTGCAATTTGTATAAGTTTGAAACTATTTACTGAGAATAGGTAAAGTTACTTCGAATTTTAAATGAGATAAAAACTGAAAGTGCTGGGATTTTTAGAAAGTGAAGCTCATTGTAGATTCAAGATGTATCGGATTTAATTCATAACAATATGGGTGAACATTTACAGAATATAAGAGTAATTATCAAAAGAGAAGTTTTGCTTGAGTTGGTTGTCGTGACAAAAATAAAGTTTCTGGAAAAAAAAAATTTCTGTGATTTTTTTAATACTTGAAATTATATTTTCAGTCTTGCCTTGTGAAAAAAAAAAACATTTTTTTATGTACAATACTTAAAACTTACGATAAATAATACTTTTATTAATGTTTTTTGTGATGGAATTTTTCATTACTGTCGCTTCATGGAAATTTTTTAGACGATTGGATGTTCATAAATCATGGCTTGATTTTTCAGGCAAAATTTACTCTACTTTTTCTAATTTTAAAAATAAAGCCATGATTTATGAACATCCAATCATTTTTTTTAAATTGGTAAGAAGCGATAGTAAGGAAGAATTCTATTACAAAAAACATTATCAAAGCCATGGATCAATCAGATCACGTGACCAAATTCCTGTGAAAGTTTGTGTAAGATAACTTTCTTCTTTTACGAAATGTCTTCCTGGGAATTTGGAAAATACAACAAGAAACGATAAAGAGCGTCTCTCAACTTCGTTTGAGTGAACATTTTGCAAAAAATTTTACAGTTAACTGTAATTGTCGATAAGTCTTTGAATTTTTTTTTAAATTTTTACTAAAAAGAAATTAACAGACGGGTTTTATTGTCTTTTCTTACGATTCCCGAATTTTTAGAAAGATACTTTGTAGATTAAAAAAGTTATCTTACATAAAGGATAATTTAGTCACGTGGACAGATTGATCCATGGCCTTTAAAATATTTTAGTTTTATGTGTATTGACATTAGGTCAGTTTCTCTTGAAAAATAATAGTTGAAAACTCATATTGACGAAAAAAGTCAAACATGTCTCTCTAAATATGAATTAGTCAAATTTTCACTGATTCATTAATGAAAAAATATTTTTCACTATTAAATCAGTTAATTTTCACTGACTTGCATGTGAAAAAAATATTTTTCACTGTTAAATCAGTTAATTTTAACTGAAGTAATCAGTGAAATTTGACTGATTCACAGTAACTTCTTTTTAGCAATTTGAAACAGTCAAATTTCACTGACAATCAGTATGTTTTGACTGACTCAGATTGAGAGAGTTCGGCCACAAATTCGGGCCCTCTTTAGTGCCAAATAATTTTAAGACCATTTTATCAATTGCTAAACAACTAAGCTCTTTAAAACGTGTAAAGGAGTTTAATTACTTATACTATCTGTTTTTTGGAGGGTTGGGGGGGGGGGGGGTGTCACAATATTATCAAAAATATTTTTTTTTGTAAGTTTCAAATATTTTTTCTTTCATAAAATATCACGACTGATAATATTATTTAAAATCTTGAAATACTAGAAAAACTTTATTTTCCATAAACCTAATTTTTGGCACGTCTAGTTTAACAATAAAAATGAACTTGTGTCCCGCAACTGACCGAGTAATCGTACATTCACCGCTAGTTTTATAACTCACAATTTTTTCTCGCCTTTTTATTATGTTTCTTTGCTGCAGTTTATGAGGTTAAAATAATTGCAAAAAGTTGCGAAAGGATAGTTAACTGGTGAATCGTTGCGATCTTAGGTCTCTGGATCGAGGTTCGAGGACATTTTGAGACTGTAGAAGGTTGTAAAACCTTTGAGCGTGGGCGAAAGACTGGCACCGTTATATCTACAATTGCATTCACATTGCACACCTTCATTTTATTGAGAGCACCACATCCTTTCTCTTAACATGTCCTTTATTTATCATCAATCAACTTAATGCTTAGTAAATTTAAAATAAAATATTTTAAATTAATAAAATGGTAGGCTGTTGGAAAAAATTGGACTTACTCTTTGAATCATCAGTCTAATTTTCACTGATTGAATCAGTGATTTTCCTTTTCACTGATTCATCAATGAAAAAATATTTTTCACGGTTAAGTCAGTTAATTTTCACTGACTCATACGTGGAAAAAATATTTTTCACTGTTAAATCAGTTAATAATCACTGATGTAATCAGTAAAATCTGACTGATTCAAAGTAACCTCTTTTTAGCTATTTGAATGAGTCAAATTTCACTGACAATCAGTAGATTTTGACTCAATGTTGCGAGCAAAACAGTTTTAAAACTATTTTGAAATATGATATATTTCACTGGTAAATCAGTTAATTATCGCTGATTCGTCAGTGAAAAAATATTTCATTCTGTTGAATCAGTTAATTTTCACAAAATTAATTAGTGAAATCTGACTGATTCACAGTAACCTCTTTTTAGCTATTTGAATCAGTCAAATTTCATTGATAATCAGTAGAGTTTGTCTGATTCAGATTTAGAAAGTATATATATATTTTTTTTGCGTCCTATCCAAACTCGTATATAGAAATATGAATTATCCTATAATCCAGAAAGACAATACGCAAACCAATAATTTAAAAACAATTTCTGAATATACACTCGTCACTAATTAAAAAACGTTTTTTCGTTTCAGGTAAGAATCAAGAGATGCAGATGGTGTCTATCTTTTCTAAAGATTCAGAATTTACCAATTTATAAGTATAAAGCAGTAGTTGTAAGTAGATCCATCAAATTTATCTAATATATATTTAAGGTAATGGATCAACCAACCACGTGACTAAAATCCTTATATATTTTTAATTTTATGAAATATCTTTCTGAAAATTTTCCAAGTATAACAAAAGAGAATAAAATTTGATTTTAACATAAAACAAATTCTTCCGTTAAATCAATTAAGAAATTTTCAAAAGTATAATAAGCAAATTTTTTGGTTGAATTAACCACATGTTTTTCAATCAGAACCAATCCGATTATTACGCATCTCACATATTTTGTTTAAAAAATGGAATTTTTTATTTTTAATAGTATTTTCAAAAATTAAAATGAGAAATATGCATTTTATCGAAAAGTGTGTGAATAAAAATTTGTATAATGTATTTAAACAAACAATTTTGCATTATAATGTTTTTCCATGTCTCGTATATTTTAGATAAATTTTTTTTTTCTAACCAAAACGAAAAATGTCTTTATGAACATTTTTATAACTTATTCAAACAAACAATTCTGCATTATAATTTTTTTCCATATAGCATAATTTTGTTGAAAAATCGAAGTTTTGATTTTTTCAAAATTATTTTTTTTAAATCAAAACAAAAAATATCCATATTATCAAACAATGTGTGGATCCAAATTTGTAAGACTTATTTAAGCAATTTCGTATTGTGACATTTATTCGTATCTTGTACTCTCTAAATCTGAATCCGTCAAAGTCTACTGGTTATCAGTAAAATTTGACTTATTCAAATAGCTAAAAAGAGATTACTGTAAATCAGTAAAATTTCACTGATTAGTTCAGTGGAAATTAACTGATTTAACAGTGAAAAATATTTTTTCTCTGATGAATCAGTGAAAGGGCGAATCACTGATTTAATCAAGTAAAAATTTGACTGATTTAGATTTAGAGAGTATAGTTTGACTAGAAAATGGATTTTTATCATTGATTTTTTAAAGTTTTGAAATGCTGTTACTCTTCTAATTTTAGTTTAGTTGAAAATTTATATAAAGGTAACTTGTAGATCTTTCTCTAAACTGTCAGAAACTGATATTTAAATATTGAATTATTCGAAAAAGTATTTTTCAAAAATACAAAAAATGATTTAATTTTTAAACTTTTGGTGAGAAATGGCTTTTTTCGGTTTCAGGAGATCATGAAACGTGGACATTCGTTAAAAACAATGGGGGTGAAATTTCACATAAAACCAATACCTTCTCATATGATGAGAATGTTAAAAGTGATTGGTCCATGGCTTTTACTTTACTCTCTAAATCTTAATCAGTAAAAACTCACTGATTCACAGTGAAAAACCACTGTTTCGAATGTTATAAGACTTCCACATGAAAATCAGTGGAATTTATCTTATTCCACCAGGAAAACTCACTAGTTAATCAGTGAAATATACTGGTGAAATTATAATAATATAATAATTATAAACAGTGAAATTCGCTGTTTAACCAGTAAGTTTCCCTACTCTCTAAATTTAAATCAGTCAAAATCTACTGATTATCAGAGTAAATTTGACTGATTCAAATAGCTAAAAAGAGGTTACTGTAAACCAGTCAAATTTCACTGATCATTTCAGTGAAAATTAACTGATCTAACAGTGAAAAGGCAAATCACTGATTCAATCAGTGAAAATTTGACTGATTCAGATTTAGAGAGTAGTTATATCAGTAAAAGTTCATTGATTCTATTGCGATGACTTTATAAAATTCGAAACAATGATTTTTCACAGTTTCGGATTTAGGGACTAGCAAATAAATTATTTGCTCTGAAAGTGGGAATTTTTTTGTGTCAAGTCATTCAAACCCGAATTTGAGAATCAACAAGAAGCAAATAACAATAACAAGATCTACGGCTAAACCTTTCTCTTTTGAGATAGAAAATTTAGTAATCCTTTAACTTCAACTTCTTTATACCCTGAAACTCAGTGGTGTCTATCTACCTGCGAGATGTTGCTGGAAGAGACAAGTTTATTCTACTTTTATGACTAGACTGGCACCTGTCAGACTTTTCTCGACCGCTTGCTCATTATAATGTCCGCTCGAGATATCTGAAAGACTCTACGTTTCGCTTCCGCAACCGAAGACAGGCGTCTCTATGCCTGACTGCTCATGATATAACAACCAGCAAATCACCCTGCACCCGACAGACTTATACAAATAGAACAATGCCGAACTTTGACACTTAATATGTGGATACATCAATACTTGTACAAGGTTGTATACTCTCTAAATCTGAATTAGTCAAAATCTACTGATTATCAGTGAAATTTGACTGATTCAAATAGCTAAAAAGAGGTTACTGCGAATCAGTCAAATTTCACTGATTAATTCAGTGCAAAATAACTGATTTAAAAGTGGAAAATATTGTTTTCACTAATTAAACAGTGAAAATTAACTGATTTAACAGTGAAAAATATTGTTTACACTGATGATTCAGTGAAAAGGCAAATCACTGATTCAATCAGTGAAAATTTGACTGATTCAGATTTAGAGAGTACCGGATATCATTAATATTTTATCGATAAAACAAGTGTCAAATGTACTCCAAATGCATCTGATTCTTTCCACTTTTATGAAATTCACATAATCATATTTTCTTTTCAATTCACAAAATTGGGAATGGAATTACGTACTCTGGGGAGAAGTTGATAGTTTCTGATCATGAAAACAACTTTCTCGGTGTATTTTTATTCTGATTGGGTAATACTGAGTGATGAATCGAAAAATAATAAAAATCAAGGAGAGAGAGAAAGAATTGGAAAAAATTGAATTAGATGTGGATCGGTGTTGACCTGGTGGATTGACTCTTTGAAAAAGCAGCGAAGTTGATGAGATCAGATTTTGATATTTGATACTCATATCCAGAAAACAGTTTCCTTGATATACGGTAATAGAAAAAATGTCTGAATTTAAAAAAGTTTTGTTGATTCAAAAAAATGTTCATTAATGTAAACAAATCTATTTATTTGGATGAAAGAAAATTTTTCTAAATTAACAAAACTTTTTTTAATTCAAAGAAATTTTTTCATTTACCATATATTAAAGAAATGTATCTTTGATTCAAAGAAACTGTTTTCTCAGTTCAAATTTCAATTTGTACTAAACTGAATTCGAACCCGTGCCAATTGAACTTAAATTCATCTCAACGTCCAAACAAAAGTATAATTCAAAATTTCCAGAATTCGAAACTATTCGAACTCTTAAAATATAAAAAATAACCAAATTTGGACCAAAAAAATTCTTAAAATAAACAATTATGAGTCGATTTGATTGTTTTTTAATATTTTGATGGTTTGAAAAGGTTTGAATTCTTGAAAGTTGGAAATTTCAATTTGTAGACACGGAAAAAATATTCGTAAAATGTACAAGAAGTTCAATTCAATAAGCAGATTTTTTGTAACACTTTACGGGAAGTTTACACTTTCGCCGCTGAAAAATGTTCTCAAAATGGCAAATTCCCAATGACCTTAAAAGTGTACGGAAATTGTGAGATTCCGCACATTTTCTAGATTTCCGCATGCTTAAGTATGCGGGAATATCGATTCCTGCACACTATCTTTTAGGCACTCTATAAATGTGAATCAGTCAAAATCAACTGATTATCAGTGAAATTTGACTGATTCAAATAGCTAAAAAGAGGTTACTGTAAATCAGTCAAATTTCACTTATTATTTCAGTGAAAATTAACTGCTTTAACAGTGAAAAATATTTTTTCACTGATGAATCAGTGAAAATTTGACTGATTCAGATTCAGAGAGTACATTTTTCGGTGCGCTAAGTGCAAACTCTCCGTACGTCATTAAGAAATCAGTACTTAGCGTCAAATAAAATTTACAAAATACGTAAAAATTCGAGTTTGATAGATATTACTGAAAGGTAGATGACATGTACAGAAAATCTGTTAATTAAACTAAAGTTATTGTAAAATCTACTGAAATGTTGAGTTGTTACAATAAGTATGTAACGAACTTCCTGTAAATTTAACGAATCTTTTTTCTGTATCTAGAATTAAATCGTGGGCCATTTGTGAAAGTATGGCCCGCCGCTTGTCATGCTGATAAAACATAGACCTCGCCTCAATATGTAACTTTGATATAAAACCCGCCTCCTTTCGCGCGCGTATACTCGACTCCGAACTTACAATGTTATGAGCAGGCCAAAACACCAATGAGTTTAAAATTATTGCATGACGAAATAATGCACAAGCAAATTGTGCAACTTTTCGTACACGCTATCATGTAATTAAACGACCACGATCAATTCTCATCTAAATACTTTTCATGAAAGATTTTTTTTATGGCATTTTTCGTGCCAAAAATCAAGTTTCTGGAAAATTTTTTTATTTTTCTGTGATGTTTAAGACTTTTAATAATGTTAAAAGAATTTTTGAAAATGAAATATTTTTCAGTAACAATGTTTGCAGGGTTTTTTCTTAGTTTACAAATTGAAAACAATAGAGTTGAATATTAATTTATTTCATTAAAATAACTTTTTTAATTTACGGAATATATTTCTCAAAATTTGAGAGACAATAAGAAACATCTATTAACTTATTTATAGTAAAAATGTTTCTTTCTTCTAGTCATGTTGAAATTGTATTACAATATTAGTTATATTTTCTAAGGAACTTTAGTCATTCATCACTATTTATTAATTTTATAAACAAATTTTTCAAATGATTAAATTCTAAACGTTTATAAACAGAAAGCAATTGTTATTTTTTCTAGTCATGTTAAAAGTGCAAGCTCATAGTTATATTTTAGTGAGAATGAGCATTTGTTTACCTAATTTGTTTATTAAATTAACATTAGTAATGAAGAACAAGATTTTATCAAAAAAAAATTACTGGCAATATAATTTTTATATTACTAATAGAAAAAAAACAATTCTTTTTGCCTATACACGCCTAAAATACGCATTTGTTTATAAAATTGAAAAATAGTAATCAATAAAATTTATTCACAAAGTTAAATCCAAAAGTTTTATGACCTATATCCTGTCGATGAAATAAATCAATTTCAGAGCAGAAACATACTTTGAAAATGAACAATCCACTAATTTGTATTATTTGTTGATATAATTTCTTTATAACAATTAACTTTGCAAATTAACAGATTTTTTTATTCCATGCATCCTTACGCAATAAATTCATGCGATATTAATTGTAAGAAAAATGATTTCTAAGAGATAAAAAATTAATGTTTCAAAAACAGTCATTTTTGTCGCTGTACATAACAATTAAATAAAACAAAAAATCAAAAATCGTCTTTTACCAATCTCTCAACGATTGAATTCTGTATGTTCTAATAAAAAAGAAATCCTAAACTGAATCAACTTGCGCTCTAAATTTGAACCTCGTTTTTTAATTTCGTCCTACTGTGCGTCAACTTGAAGTTCCTTCCTTCTCTGTCTCATTCTGTCAACGAGGAGAAATTGTTTGGGGGGAGGGGGGGGCGCAGAGTTGCATGTAAAGTATAAATGCAAGAAATAGGCGCGGCCTTACTCTTAATACTCTTTACCGTTATTCGCTCTTGTTTCTTTCTTTCTTTCTTCCTGTTATTCGTCATTACTGTCAAATATTGTCTCTCCCACGAAAAAACTTAGCCTTAATCACCCGGGGTTCGTTAATTTTCGTTAACAAGCCTTTGTCCCCTTAGTCCAAACAATTTACAAAATATTGCTTCGTAAGAATATATCCACTGGAAAATAGTATTAAGGCCATGGATCAACCAGATCACGTGACCAAATTCCTGTAAAAGTTCGTGTAAGATAACTTTTTTCTTTTACAAAATATCTTCCTGAAAATTTGGAAAATACTACAGAATACGATAGAGAACGTTTGTCAACTTTGTATGAGTGAAAATTTTCCAAAAAATTTTACAGTTAACTGTAATTGTCGATAAGTTTTCGAATTTTTTTCAAAATTTTTACTAAAAAGAAGTTAACAGACGTGCTTTATTATCTTTTGTTACGTTTCCCAAATTATCAGAAAGATACATTGTAAATTAAAAAAGTTATCTTACATGAACGAATAAATGTATAACCTAGTCATGTGGTCCGATTGATCCATGGCCTTAAAATAGAATATTAAAATTTTATTCTTCTGAAATTTTTACGTCTTACACATTTTTTAAAATCAGATTCTAATCCTCAGAATGGTAATGCAGTTAATACTATAATGTAAAAAATCTCTTTTGATTTCGCAATACTCTGGTAGAAGTTTATTACTAAATTGTAGTCTACTGGGGGGGGGGGGGGGTCAAAAAATGTATTTGTATGCCCTACAGGGGGGAATAAAATGCACTTTTCCTACTAGTGGGTCATCAAGTTCATTTTATTTGCCCCTACAGGGGCAAAAAATGCGTTTTTTAACTAGCGGGTCATAAAGTACATTTTATTGTCGAGCAAAAAAATCCGTTTTTTGACCCCCGAGTAGAAAAAAAATACGTGTGCGACACGGGAGTAATATTTATTTTACTCGTGTGGTTGTTGCCTTCGCTTTGCTCGGGCATCAAACTTCTTCACACTCGTAAAATAATATAATATATATAATTAATAATATATACTATTATGACCCGCTAGTAGAAAAAATTACTTTACAAGTACTGTGATGCTTGTAAGAAGGGGCAAAACAACAAGTGTAGTGACGAATAACGGGAGTAAAAACAGTCCCTAGGGAGAAAAAATTATACCAAAATTGTAATTTACATTGCCGCTATTACTTTAACTTCCTAGGAACTGTTCTAGTCCCACTTTGCCCCACTGAGCAAAAAACGGCTATTTTTCCCCCGCCATACAATATACTATTTTCTAGTAGCGGGTCATAAAATGAATTTTATCGCCTGCTAGTGGAACAATAAAGTGAACTTTATAACCCGCTAGTAAAAAAACCTTTTTTTAACAGCATAGCCCTATATGAACGTATTACGCTATCCTAATTTTTGTCATGAATAATGTATTTGCGAACCTCTCTTAGGACTTATTATAGCTAACGATTGTTAAAAACATAAGTCGGTACGAAAATTCTGCAAATAGAATTGCACCTTCTTTGGTCATTTTTGAAAGTTCATTTCCGGTGATTTATTAAAAATATTTTTACTGTATATAACGAAATTTGCAAAGTTTTGTCACTTTCTCGGTATTGTGACACAAAAATACCGGATGCTTGCTTAGCAATTATCATCAATATGCAGAAAATAAACGAGTATGCATATTCAACACGTTATAAACTGTTGTATAGCACCAAAAAAAAAATTATGTTTTTTTGTTGGATTAAAGCTATTTTGTTGGGTCAACCAAATATTTTTGTTGTGTCATTTTTGTGAGCTTAAAAATTGTTTTTTTTTTTTGACTGAATGAAATTGTTTTGTTGATTTAATAAAATTATCTGCTGGCTTAAAAAAAATTGTTTTTGCCGTTACAAAATAGTTTTGTAGGTGGAGCTAATAAGGTAATCTATAACAATATCTTCTGTGATGAATTGTACATTGCAAATGTCTTTTACTTCGAACCCACGCGTCCTTATCGACCTCTCACGGCTTTAATAAAAACAAAATGAACAGATAACTCTCGCATCACACTTGCATCACGCATTCTGTTCTGACATTAAACGCTGGTGGAATTCTCGTCCTACTAGAAATAACCAGTTGCCTTTGCGACATTGTTTCAATCTCCAAGGTATGTTACGTAAAAGTGCGTCATACGTCGGAGAAATAATTGAATAGTGTCGTTATTCACGAGTAAAGGGAATGTGGCACAGTAATTAATGATCTCAAAAAAAAATAAAACATAAAATTCTTTGTAATTATGATTTTTAATTCAGGAGATTATAAAGTGCTTTTTTCTTGTTCAAATTACACACAGAAAAAGATTTGATTGAATCAGAAAAATGTTTGTTGATTCAAATACAATATTTTGTTTCTATAGTGAGGAAAAAATGTTTGGTGGTGCAACCAAATATTTTTGTTATTTGAAATTGATTTTAAGTATTTATTAGATTCAGCCAAAAATATTTTCTGTTTACGTGGATTCCTTTTACTCTGATGCAATTTTTACCCTACAATATGGTATTTAAAGTATTCCTCTTCATGTGAGAGAATTCCTTTCAAATTCCGAGACTCCCTAAATGAAAAATACTTTGAACGGTATTATTAAATTTTCCACACCTTACAATGTTAAGTTTATACTAGAATAGACATTTTGAACGGCAAGGCGATTTTAACATGGACCTATGATATGCTTAAAGGAAGATCGAACCATTCACATGAACCGTTTCCGATATCTGTATCGGAGCCAATAGGAATCATTCCGAACCAACCCGAAAAACATTTTGTAATTCGTTTGATGAAAAACGGTCAAAAATCGATCCGACCTGATCCGATTTAATCCGAGAAAACTATCCAAATGAATATGAAACTATTTGAAACTAAGTTTTCTATCCGAATCAATCCGAGCTCGAATTGATCCAAACCGTATTTGCAATCAGAGTCAATCCGAATAATTCATGGTCGGAATGATTCGGATTGATTCCGATCGAAAATTCTGTTTGGGTCAATTCGAACTCAGATTAATTCGGATTGATCCGGATTGAAAACTTGGTTTTGTATTGGTTCGGATTCATTCGGATGATTTCCTCGGATTAAATGGGATTAGGGCGGATCGATTTTTTATCGTTTTTCATCAAAGGAGATACAAAACGTTTTTCGGATTGGTTCGGAATGAATCAGAATATTTCTGATTGACTCAGAATTAATTTCAATTCGATACTTTCGTCAGGGCATTAAACGAGATACAAAACGTTTTTCGGATTGTTTCGGAATGAATCGGAATAGTTCTGATTGGCTCGAAATGAATTCCCATCCGATATTTTCGCCAGGGAAATTAAATAAGAAACATTATTTTAAAAATAATTAACGAGTAAAATTTTAGAGAATGTTTTAATGAACTAAATGAGGTTTTGTTTATTCTGGTTAAATAAAAATCAAGATCAGTTCACTTGCGAAAGTTTTGGAAAGGAATTCAATCCGAACCAATCCGAGCTGTTCCGAAATCTGTTCCCGAACTATTCGGAATCATTCGGAATCATTCCGAAAGAATCCACTAAACGTGTTGTATCTCATTTTTTTTGGAAATCGGTAAAAAATCAATCAAACTCAATCCGATTTATTTCGCTTCAATACCAGGTGTTAGGAAACGGATTTCGGAAAAGCTCGGATTCGTTCGACTTGAATTCCAATCTGACAGTTTCGCCAGGGTTATTATAGGCTATTAAAAAAATTATAAAATGCTTTCTTTTGTTTCGAATTACATTCAGAAAATAATATTGTTGAATCAGAATTTTTTTTATTAATTCAAACATACACAGTATTTTGTTCTTGTATAGACAAAAAATGTTTGGTTGTTTCAACCAAATATTTAAATTATTTTAAATAAATTTCAAATAATTATTAGATTGAACCAAAAAATTTGATTGAGTCAATGAAATACTTTTTGAATTAAAGAAATCGATTTTTTTGGATTAAAAAGAATTTTTCCTGAGTGCAGATTGGTAAATTTTGAGAGTATTGATTATTTTTGATGTGGCAATTTTCTTTTTTCCTTATTTTCTCAAAATATAACTAATTGACAGGATTTGGAGATCTATTTTAATGCTTCGGAAGGATAGTTGTAGCGTTTATAGGTGCTTGTAAACGATCCGTTATAAGCGGTGCACCTTGATAGGGATGTTTTACGAGGTGCAGACGCAAGCCAGGCTATATAAAATGCATTCTAAACGAAGCTACCTCGAGTAAACAGAATACGTACTGCGAAAAATAGCGGTCAGTGTGTTGGTCGAAGGAACATACACCCAGAAAAAAGTATCTCTGATTAGAAATAAATTTCTTTGAATCAAACAAATTTCTGCATTGCTATACGGTCAAAGAAAATTTCTGCATTGCTATATGATCTGAGAAAATTTTCTTTGATTCAAAAAAAAATTTCTTTGAATCAAACAAATTTCTACTTTGTTATACGGTCAAAGAAATTTCTGCATCGCTATACGGTTAATGAAAAGTTTCTTTGATTCAAGAAATATTTCTGCATTGCTATATGGTCTAAGAAAATTTTCTTTGATTAAAAAAAAAATTTCTTTGAATCAAACAAATTTGTGCTTTGCTATACGATCAAAGAAAATTTTTTTTGATTCAAAAAAAAAATTTTTTGATTCAAAAAAAAATTTCTTTGATTCAAACAAATTTCTACTTTGTTATACGGTCAAAGAAATTTCTGCATCGCTATACGGTCAATGAAAAGTTTCTTTGATTAAAGAAATATTTCTGCATTGCTATATGGTCTAAGAAAATTTTCTTTGATTAAAAAAAAAATTTCTGTGAATCAAACAAATTTGTGCTTTGCTATACGATCAAAGAAAATTTTTTTTGATTAAAAAAAAATTTAATGAAGATATTTTGCGAAATCGATAAGTTATTTTACATGAACTATTACAGGAATTTGGTCATGTGATCTGGTTGATAAATGGCCTTAAAAAAGAGAGATTCAGATAGGGATGAGGGAGACAGAGAGTCAGGTTAATACAGGTGCATAGCCACAGTTGCCAAATCGATCACATTGTTCATTCAATAACCAGCCACAATCGAGCTTGATGACTTTTTTTGCATTCACCATGAAGTCTGAAACTGATAACGAATCAAATTGTATTGACAGTTTTACCCTGTCAACAAAAATTAAATTTTCTGCACTCCGAGGATGATTTAGAAATTTTTATTGGCTTCATTGATTGCTATATGTTTCAATAGGCAAAGAATTCAGATATTCTTAAACTGAGTTTCACTGCTAATTGGTAAATTTTAAATTGCACTAATTAGAATATCTATTGGCTAATTTGTCTCGAGCGTCTCGACTTTTTTCCTACGTAAAATATTTTACTGAAAATTTAAAAAATAAAATAGAATACAATTAAAAATTTACAATTAACTGTAATTGTAATTGCCGATAACTTTTATAATTTCGTTTTCTGTACACTCAGATGAAAATTTACTTAATCAAACCAAAACATTTTGTTAAATGAACAAAGATCTAAATAAAGAACGTCTGTCTATTTTGTTTGAGTCAAAATTTTCCAAACATTTTTACATTTAACTGTAATTGTCGATAAGCTTTCCAACTTTTTAGAAAGATACATTGTAAATTAAAAAATTTATCTTACATGGTTGGATTTACATATTATTTTTGTCCCGTGACCAAACTCCTGTAAAAGTTCATGTAAGATAACTTTCTTATTTTAGAAAATTTCATCCGGGAAAGTTGGAAAATACAACAAAAGACGATAAATAACGTCTGTCAACTTGGTTTGAGTGCCAATTTGGCAAGAAATTTTACATTTAACTTTAATTGTCGATAAGTTTCTGAATTTAAAAAAGAAATTTACTAAAAAGAAGTTAACAGACGTGCTTTAATGTCTTGAGGTGCAGTTCCGAATAGTTGAATTCTCCGATTTCCTTCAAATCAAATCATGGTTTTTGTCGTTTATCTCAGTCAATATGCAAAATTTCGCAAACTGTTCCGAATATAATTTGTAGGCCTCATCGAGATACATATATTTTGTTATATGCATTTTTTTCTACGATTGATGGTTTCCGAAAAAAATAGTGATACATTTGGTACAAAGGTAGTATAGTAGGAGCGTTAGGTTTTTCCCATCTTTTTTGGACAGAACCATCCAACGCGCGGCAATGTTTCATGTCATAAACTTTTTCATCGAATTTTTCGAAAACTATTAGTGCTATCGAAAAAATTTATAAGACATAAAATATGTATTTTGATGAGAGCTACAACATTTGTCTGAAACATTTTTCAAAATTTTCAGTATTTTCTAAGATAAACGCCAAAAATTATGATTTTCGTGGGGTTTTCGAGGTTTTTACCATGAAAATCGGCTAGTCGGCAATTTTCACTATTATATTCGTAATCAGTGCGCCAAAAAACGTAAGTACACACAGTTTCAAAGAAATGTGAGGATTCACTTTTTCGGAACTTTATCCTTATTTTGTTCTCATTATCTGCAAAAATTGATGTCATGTTAAAGTCGACTCATATGTACGAGTATAATTCAAGGAACCGTTATCATTTTTCGAAGCTTTCTCGATGCGTCAGGTATTTTTTTTTCTTTCCTTTGGATCTATCTGCCTTGAGCCAGTCTACATGTAATTTTCATTGTCAGTCGAGAGGCAAATGTATAAACGAGTAACTGAGAGTTAGATTGCAAGCGTGACGAATAAACACATGACACAAAGAAAGTAAATTTTTTAACAACACTTCCATCGCATTGTGGACAGGCCTTGTGGTTTATTCTACGATGCGTGACTTAAGTAGACGAGACACTAGTGCAAACTGAGGTCGTTCGTCGGTCAAATTCGTTCATTTAAACGACTCTCGTGTGCAATCAGCGATAAACGCTAAACGACCTCTCCTTACCGTTCCCGTAGATCGGTCTTCAGTTTTCATACTACGTGTTGCGAATTGGTCTATTCAACTATTAACGAAATTGCACTATTAGTGACATAAACACGTACATGAAGCTGAGACATCCCTATCACTGGAATCATAATATATATACAACCAAATTTTGGACTTTCAAAATTTCTGTTAATATTCCTGTCTAATAATTTTTCAAGCTTATGAAATATCTTTTTGAAAATTTTGAAAATATAATAGAAACAATAAAAAAAACCGCGGTCATCTTTATTTTAGTGAAAATTATGTATCATTTCTTTTAGATATTATCAAATTGGAAAACTTATCGATAATTAGAGTAAAATGTTGAAAATTATTACTCCAACATATTTTTCTTAATTTTGTTTAATTTCCTAATTTTTCCTGGATTGAAAACTTTTATTAGGACAATTTTTAGAGAGTCACCTATGTTCGTTGCACATCTTAGCAAGTTTTTAAAGTTTCTAAACATTGATTTCTGATAATAAGTACCATTTGTTAAACATAATGTATTTTTGTACTTCAAAATCTAAACTTAAAAATTGTTAGTTGTAAAATTTAATGTTTTACATTGTTTTTTATTGAGCTGTGTTCATTATTTTTAAAATTATCAGAAGAAATTTAGCTTCTCGCTAGCGCTGATCAACTCTACAATGCTAGTATATAACCAAAGGTCCGAAATTGCTATTCCCAGCGAAATTGCGTGTGTACTATAGTGAATTTTTATGTATGAGTAGCATAGATTTATGGAGGCAACGCACAGTGGAATCAATTGATATCTTCTCAGGATAAAAGATGCAAATTTTATTGATTTTTGGGTTTTACTTGTTTATATCCAAAATAAATTTTCTTTTTCGAAATTTGGGAAATGGCAGCGAAGAGTAAAATGGACGCAGATAGACCTCTTTTGGTCTTTCCTAAATTATGTAAACAACATTTTATGTATTTTGGACACAAACATGTAAAAACCTAAAATCAATAAAATTTTCTAATTTCCTAAGTATCACATGCCCTTAATGGGTTAGGCCACCATGGGGACCGGAAAACAATGCCTCAATTCATGATTTTTTTAAGGGAAAAGTATACAACGTAAGAAAAATCCATTTACAGGATTTTAATAAGCATACATTGTAGTGAAAAAAAAATTTTCTAGTTATCTAATAGAAAAGTGAAGTCAATATCGTCCTTTTCGCATGGCCTCTCTCGCAACTCGGGTCCAACTGGTACAGGGTGTAGGGGCCAAAATTTTCGTCCTGCTGCAACAACCAAATTTTTATTACCAATAAAAACGTATTATTTATGACCCATCGTAGGGATTTTCTCAAATATAAATATCTTATTTAATTACAATTTGAAAAAAAAAGTATGTGTTATATCGAAAAATCCTACGATGGATTGAAAAGGATCGTATTACCAGTATTTTAGTATAAAAAACATTAAAAATTATTTATAGATTTTTACTTTTCGTATTCCTAAAACTAATGGAAAACTTTTAAGCAAATAAAAAAAAAAAATATTTTTTGAAAGTTCGAAGCTGGCCTAACCACTTGAGGGGAAGATACATCTAGAACCCTTAAAAAAAGCAGTTTTTTAATTTTATTCTGGGAGAATGAAAACGAAGCAAGTCCGGATTTTTTGCATATATTAGAAGGCATTATTTAACTTCAAAAAAACAATTTTTTCATGATAGAAAAATACAAAATGGCGGAAATATGACGGATCCTGGCTAGGTTTTTCATCTGAAACGATAAAAGAAAATTTTTTATAAATCGGGAAGCTTTTATCGAGTGCATAGCAGGGGGGTTTTGAGAATTTCGAAAAATTTCGAAAAATTGGGTATATTTTCATGCGTTTCGTGAAAAAGTGCCATTTTTACCCGTGTTTTTTGACATGAAAATAGTTAAACAACTGTAGAAATACTATTTTTCTCGAAAAAGCGCCCTACCACGCACTTAAATATAGAATTATCTATAAAATACCGTTTCATTCAAGTAAATCGGTTGAATAGTTTGCTCGCAATCTTGACGGCCGGATAAAAAAAGTTAGTTTCGAGAAAACGAGCCTCAAAGTTTTTGTACGTGAAAAAATATGTTCCAATAGAACTCCAATAGAACTTTGGGATTATATTTTTGAATAGTTTTTCAATCGATTTGAGAAAAAATTTTTTTTTCGAAAATTCTAGAGGTATCTCCCTCCTTAAAGAACAATTCATAGTCAATACACTTGCAGATGCAGCATTTGTTACAAACAACTCGTGTACCTCAAGTATTCAGGTATACAAAAAGTGCCTACGCTTCGTTGGCACTCTACTCCTCATGTATACTCGGTGTTTCTTCTATTTTCTTTTTCATAAGTTCCTATCTTGAGTCTTGTTGCATTGTTCGTTCGCGGCTTGGCATCAAAAAGACACGCGGATGTGTCGGTTTCGTGAAGAGAAAAATAAGAAGGAAGTGAGGACGATGATCGGCATGATGATTGATGATCAGCATGATGATAATAATGGCGATAGCGACTCTTTTGCAATAATGGCGAAAAAGCCAAAGAAGGAGCTGAACTAGGTGTTTTTCTAACTCTCAGAACTTTTGTGCCCGGCTTTGCACGCTCGTCTCATCACTAGCATGACGCCGCGAAGGATTGCTCCAGGAGATGGTGGGGAGAAACGAGTTGTGTCAGTGCGAGCACTTCGGGCAGGGGAAATGCATGGAGACACAAGAGTCTGGGACACAAGGAAGGATATTCACGTTCAGGTAGTGGAGTGGAAAGGGGGGGGGGGGGTGGACGACAGGATCGCCGCTGAGTGACGAAGATAGCAAGCTTGAATATTGTTAGGGGAAGTGAGGAGGGGAAGGGCGTCAGCTGCATGTTATACTAGGAAGGGACTGCGGCGCGGAAAGGAGAGGAGTGGGGCGAAGAGGTGAGGCGAGGAACGAAAAGAGTAGAGCTGAGTCATAGCGATGTTGCCACGTCTCCGCTCCCTATTCTCGTTGGACGAGGGATTCCACGAGTCTTCTTCACTCCAAATGTCTTCTTTCGTTTCATAAAAATTACTCCTTATTCAAATATCCACTGAAATCATTCCTCCTACCAGTCGAATATATTTGAAAACGTGACGCGATATCCGCTAGGTGGAAATTCTTTTTTCTTCTTGCTGAATTACGTATGCTTGAAAGTAGGGTCTTGATACATTTGGCAGGATATTTTTTTCATTCTCAAGGGAGATAAAAAAAAATTTCGTTTTAGAAATGTTGCGAGACTGTTACAATTTCATGAAATTTAAAAAAATTTTTAAAAATTATTTTACATTTAAAAAAATGTAAAAGCACATTATTCAGATTGGGATAAATGAATATTCCTATACTTGTAATTAAAAATTCTGTAAATTAAAGAAAAAAAGTTTAGGTTCCAGATAACTGAATCTTTATACAATTACATGTGATTAAAAATTCTATTACGTTTTCTTAGTTTAAGGAAAATTTTGGATATGGAAGCTTGAAAATGTTTTGTTTTTAATTTTTTCGTTAATGCGGAATAATTAATATTTTTAGATAGAATTTCAATTTATAAAACATTTCAAAAGTTCGACTATATAATAAATAAATTACAAAAAGATCGACTGAAGTACATCAAGTTCTGTGGGAAAGACTAATCACTTTTCAAGTTCCCATAAAACCAATATTTCTCACGTTTCGGGCAATAGAAAAAATACATGTTCGCTAATATTGCATAAGGAATGTTTTTTTTTAGTTTCAGACAAATTAACAATCTTGATTATTTGTACTTGGATGTTCTGAAATGGAAAAGTTCATGTAAGATATCTTTTTTTATTTACATAATATCTTTCTGAAAATTTGGTAGACCATAAAGTTCTCAAAAAAATGTTTTTTATCTTCAGTCGTGTCTACATGGTCATGCAGGGGTGCATTTTGATGTTAAGCGTTGGAGCCCAAAAATCGATAGACATTTTTGAGGAGCCCGAAAGTAGCCCGGTATTCTGGAGTAGTTTTTTTTGTCCAAAATGTATTTTTTTAAATTAAGAGTTGCTTTTCAGTGATAGGGGTTTTTTTTTCAAAAATGATTTTTGGGTATTTCAAGAGCCCGAAAATGGCCCAAATTCTCGAGTAGTTTATTTTGCCCAAAAGTTATTTTTTAAAATTAAGGGTTGCTTGTCAGTGATAGGGATTGTTTTTCGAAATTGATTTTTGGGCATTTTGAGAGCCCTAAATGAGCCTTAAATTCTGCTATAAGGGATAACTTGTTTAATTGTTATTATAACGTGTGGTTACGTCAGCTTAACGTTAAGCCAGCGTAACCCCTTGTTTTTTTGAAAAATAACGGAGCATTAAATTCAGCAGTGGGGTATTTTGAGAGCCCTGAATGAGCCTTATATTCTGGTATAGGTGATAACTTTTTTAATTGTTATTATAACGTGTGGTTACGTCAGCTTAACGTTAAACCAGCGTAACCCCTTGTTTTTTTTTTTAAATAACGGAGTATTAAATTTAGCAGTGGGGTATTTTGAGAGCCCTAAATGAACTTTAAATTCTGGTATATGTGATAACTTGTTTAATTGTTAATATAACTTGTGGTTACGTCATCTTAAAGTTAAGCCAGCGTAACCCCTTGTTTTTTTGAAAAATAACAGAGCATTAAATTCAGCAGTGAGGTATTTTGAGAGCCCTAAATGAGCCTTAAATTCTGGTATAGGTGATAACTTGTTTAATTGTCATTATAACGTGTGATTACGTCAGCTTAACGTTAAGCCAGCGTAACCCCTTGTTTTTTTCAAAAATAACGGAGCATTAAATTTAGCAATATGGCCTTAAATGAGCCCTAAATTCTGATATAGGTGAGTACTCGATTGGACGAAGTGATTACGTCAACTTAACACACCTAAATTTGACTGATTTACAGTAACCTCTTTTTAGCTATTTGAATCAGTCAAATCTCAAGTATCACATTCCCTTAATAATGTATTAAAGTTAGTTTGAATTATGTTTAAATGCAGTTGGATTTTCGTCTTGTTTACTACTATTAAACCTCTTAAAGTATAAATAGCGTCTTGAATTTGACCAAATATCTAAATGAAGGATGCTGAAATAAGTAACACTACATACCGTTTTTATATAAGAATTTCTGAAATAACAAGATTATACACGTAATTTGCATATAAACGCTTGCCTTAAAATAACAATATTAAAAACATCGCTGCTCTACACAAACATATACATAATTCAATTATGTATATAAAGATCAACCTTGGTAATATATTATCATCAAGAATCTAAAGACTTAGTTTTGTTGGTGATCCAGTTGTACATATTTCATTGAAAATTTCAATACTAAAATACCAATTATCTAAGACTTATTTCGAAAAATTCTCCTAGAGATACTAATCTGGTAAATGGTAATGAATGAAACATTATGTAAAGCATGATGCTTAGTGGTACTATTGTTAAGTACGCGACTACATATTCTATTGTGTTCATGATTGTTGTGTTAAAAGATCGATTCAGAACTGAACAACAGGCGCACGAGTCATTGGAAATGTTTTCTAAACAGCCTTTAAAATCTAAAAGTATGCTTGTGTCACGAAGGATGAAGGATAGAAGTCTTGAAACTAACCGAATAAAAGGCTAGAAGTTAGCCCTATTGTAGACTAGAAAGTAGTTAAAAAGACAGAATGTGTCACCTTTAATATTTTTATTTTTTGAGCTTAAACCTTCCATATAATTTTTTTTATGTTTAGTACCTTTACGTATAAAGATTTTGAGAGTTTTTTAAAATTCCAGCACCTTTAAGTATTTTTAAACTAAAAATTTTGAGTATTTTGGGCATTTTTTTGACTTTGATTAACTTTTTTTGTTTTTTAACCAATTGTCATGATTATTCTTTTATTTTGTTCCTTAGAAAATGTAGCGACTTTTTGTGTATGGAAAATAAGGTAATATGACTGAAAAAAGTTACAAATGAAATAAAAAAATTAATAAAAATATCCCAAAATATAAACAAAAAATTACTGTAGTTTTTTTTTTTTTTTTAGCTAGAGTGCTTTCCGTACCCAAAAATATTCATAATATAACAAAGAATAAGTAGTAAAAATTTCAAAGACCTGAGTCTAATATTTGAGATTTTATCCAAACATATGTTGCAACAAACACGGAAAATCACAATTTGCGAAAAACGGAGTTTAAAGTCTTGTAATGAAGCTTTAAGGGGAGAATCCCGTGTAACAGTCCGAAAATTAGGGTATTTTTTGGGATTTTTTCGAGGATGAAAAAAATAACGAATGTTTCCAAAACTTTTGTGGTTTATTAAGGTACTCTTGAAGTATAAAACAAATTTTTTTCAGCTTGATACATCAATAATATTTTTTTTTTTTTATGGGCGGATCTCTGACATTTTTAAATTCGATAGGTCAATTTTCCCGATTTCTAACTCCTCACACAGGCGTCTGAGATAGAAAAATAAACAAGATTTTTAAAGTTGAGATTCTTATTTAGTCAGTGAACCGAACAAATTTCGATAAATATTAATATTTCACAAAATGGCGGCCATTTGAAAAAAAATCCGATTTTCAGCCAAAAAACATTTTTAGAAAATGTCAAAAAAATCAAAAATATTACAATTAAGGTGGCTCCACCAGGACGGGCCGTATCAAGTCGGGGCTCGATTGAGGGTTATGGGAAATATGTTTTTTTCAATAAAAAACTGTATATAATAAGGTCATAACCAACTAATCGGTTCAATGGATATAATTTTTTATATAACAATAAAAAAATTAATTTTTCAGTCGCCCCTTTTACATACACGGACCTGATAGACGTAGATTTGGCAACGTTGCGCGGCTCGAGACACGACTTGTGCTCGCATGTATTCATTCCGGCAAAACCAATTCGAAACCGGACAGTTTCGTTACCTATTATTTTTTATTAAACACACAATGAAACATTTATAATTCATCGTTGAAATCATAAAACTTCATTTTTAAGCAGTAGTCCATTCGTTAAAAAAAAATAGAAATTATTCTAATTTAATGTTTATAATTCTTATGATTAATTACATAATTCTCAATTGCAGATATTTTATGAATAATACTTTTAATTGTTACCAATATATCTACATTATGAGAATCGCGAGATAAAAATATCAATAATAGAATGCTTTTACCCACTTTACAACGTTGCCACATCGCACGGATAAAACTCACCGTTACAGATTCATCATAAATTTCCAAATTCTAAATTAAATATCTTTTTTATTACCCCGGTCAACAGTACTTTTTTTTTGTAAATATGGATTCAGCAATTACTACTGCACAATATATATATTTTTTGGAAACGGTAAACATCTACTTTAAAAGTTATGAAAGGATATGTGACTTCGTATTCCGAATCCTCCTATCTTACTAATGCATAAGGAATCAACTTTGAAAAAAAATTTCTCATTATTTATGCCTGCAACAACCCTTGAATTTGACGGCATCGGAAAGCTCGTACAAAATACTTATAGTACAAAAAAAATCCGCTTCATTAATCATTAATTAAAATTTAGTGCAGCCACCTTAAAGGTGGCGAATCTCCTTAATTACAAAATACGTAAAGGTAACAATAATTAAGTTTTGATTTTAGTTTAAAACATATAAAGACTACTTTCAAGACGATTTTCGTTATTAATTTGAGTCATCGGCTCAATTGAAGGCCAGCATAGAATTGAGAATTTTGTTTTCTTTGTTCTTTCAGTAGATTGTACTAAAGTGAGCCAGTATTATCGGTGCATAAGTCTTGTATGTTTGCCAGTACTAGGTGAAGTTTTCACTCGAGCTGGAATTGTGTCGTTGGATTTTACGTGCTCGTAAATTTACATAAGCTAGAGGAAAAGCCACCGTCCACGTAAAATCCTTCGGAAGCCAAGCCAGCCCCTGTTTGTCGACGTTTTTTTGTGTGTCTCTCCCCCTTTTAGACTGTAACAGAAGTGCACAATGCGTGTCCGGTCTATTCCTCAATGCAGGAACTATGTAGCCTCGCATTCATCTCTCAATAATACCCATGGTTTTTATAACCGCTTTTACGATAGGTAGCTGAAAAACAACCGATAAATTGAAATTATAGAAATAGAACTCGACGATAAATCAAATTAAGATTCGTTAAGAGGGAACCTCTATGTAAGAAGCCAAAATTAAACAAATTCTCAGGACTATTTTATAAATATTTCAACATTATTACGCAATTTTGTTTTTTTAAAGAAAATACAAAATTGCGGAGTTACAGCATGATGTTCTAGAAAGCAGAAAGTTTTATTTAAATTTAATAAATCATTTTTTAACTTAATTTCTTTAATCCGAAGTAAAAAACCTTTAAAACAAATATAAATTCACTTGATCTTAAGAAATCACCGTTCAAGCCTTTTTTAAAAGAATGAAAATATTTTATTAACATTATTATTTGATTTATAAAAATTTTTATTTCATTTAAATACAGTACTGGCAGAGTTGAAAAATAATTTATTTAATTTTATCACCTTGAACGAAGAAATTTTTTCTTTTAAATTCAAGAAAATATTTCTGTGAATCACATTACGCATATACTATGCGACTGCCCAGATGTTCATTTCTTTAATTTAAAGAAATTTTTTTAAATCAAAGAAACTTTCCTTTGACTGTATAGCAATGCACAAATTTGTTTGATTCAAAGAAATTTTTTTTTAATCAAAGAAACTTTTTTTCTGAGTGCATGACAAGATCTCCTTGAAATTTGAGTTGACCGTCACTTGTTCAGGAAAAGTACTGCCTCGAGATTTCTCGTAGTACCCGCGCAGCGTCTTCATGGCACCAGACCGGTACGTATTATTCGGTTTGGTGAGAGTCAGAGCAGAACCAGGATGCGGGACGGTGGGGGGGAAAATAAGAGAATCAGAGAACAAAAGCCTTCTTTCCCTTGCTCCGTTGTCGTGTAGTGTTGTTGTTCCCTCATCATTGTTCCTTTTTTGCCATCTTTTTCTTCACCGAATCGTCTCTCGAGGCTTTTTCTACTTTATAGGTTAGGTCTATCAAAAACATATGCAGATATTTGTAAAAAATAAAAAAAGTAACAATCCGAAAGCGTGGGTCATTAGAAACATAAAAATAGATCGATGCGTGCACGCCCGTGTGACGCAGACGAGATTACGGAAGGCGAGGCTCTCTTTCTCTCCACTTTCCTCTCGCCCCTTAAACTCTTCTGCCCGCGGGCCAATGTATTGATCTACCATTCGCCGCCTATTGCAAACCTAAAGACAAACTACTCCATGTGGGCGAACCAGCACTTCTTGTTTTTCCATCTCTGTGTACAGAGAAAGTTTACTTTTCTCATGTGGAACACTCTTCCATAAACAATTCTAGTCAAATACATATATTGTGGTATAGAAAAAAAAAATTTTATGGAAAAATATTTAAAATGACTACTTTAAAAAAATAATAATTTTGTATGAAAATATCGACCTTGATTTGTTTATATAAAAAAATGTATTGACCTATTCAAATAATCATGTGCACTTCTCTAGTAAATCTATTTAAGGGGTTAAATCACTGTAGAGCACGAAAAAATAGGCATATTTCGAGAATTTTTTTGGCGCAATAAAGAGATCAGTCGAAATTCTGTAAGATGGAATTTATAATACTAGTAATGAAGTACAGAAAATATTTTTTTCAAGTTTTTTCATGACAAAATGGTGGTGATTATTTGGTCAAATGGCCCACCTAGGACATGGCCTTAAAATTTCAATATGATCGGATGAAGTGTTTGACTACGTTTCATGCTTTTAGATCAGTTTTGCCATGCAAGCATAACTCGAACTCTGCCTCGCTCTGGTTGCACGAAACTCATCCTATTTCAACAAGAATTAATTTGCAACTTCTGCTTGACACGGAGTATCGGTAGGCGTGGCCTTACATCTTCATTGCAATGGTATCCTTGCTGAAATAGGATGAATTTTGAGCAACCACAGCAAGATGAAGTTTAAACTTTTCTTGCATGGCAACTGCTCTGAAAACAAATAATATCATCGATATTGGCTTTTATAGCTCACTCCTTAAAAATTGAATACGTTATAATTCCATCCTACAATAGGAAGACCTCATCTTACTATAATAGTTAGATTTTTTCTCAGTTTTAAGTTAAGGAAATATAGTGTTGGAGAGAACTTTGTAAAGTATAAATATACTTTGATACACAAACACACAGACGTATGAGGGCGACGTGGAGAAGATACAGGTCTGACCTAGAGACTCCCTTGGTTTATGGAGACCCATGTTAATGTCTCCTCATAAACCAAAGCCGAACCAACGAGGAAGGTTGCAAAGAGCAAGAGAGTCATACCGAGGCCGGGAGCGAGTCTGCCCGAGTAAAATTCCTCGACGTGAACGAAAAGTAGTGGGGTGACATGGTTCGGGACGTGGTTCGCTTGCCAACAATCCACCGTATCACTTTGCCTCTTTTTTTCCATTTTTTATAACCCCCTCCAAATCCGATCCCTCTCCTTCACTCTTGTCATTTCCCCGCCATTTCCTTGGACGCGTGCGTGAGTATTTATTAGCTAAGGGCGTTCACAGCATGCATGTCTTCTTGAAACTCTCTATCTCCCTCCTCCGATTTATATTTATTGTATATACAAATGTGGATGGGAGAAAGAGGGGAAATAGAAATAGGGGCTCCTGCAGCCGCTGAACATGACGGTCTCTGAGCGATCAAGTTGCTGCGCAGTTTGTGGAACACTCATTACTAGGAAACATATGTTTCTTAAGTCTGATCAAAATTCACAAGATTTCTTTCTAATCTATTCCACACTCAACCTATCATTTTCTCCATGCTTCAAAATAATTAAACGCCATGCCTAAATTTGGATTTTTCTGAAATACGAGACACAAGAATCCGGGTAATCACTCCACACTTATAGTAATTTACATATCCATTAGAATTTTTTGTGTTTTTAGGGCAATTACAAACTAAAATGATAAATTCGTCACAGCAGAGAGGAATTAAATCTTCGATTTCAATATGGCTGGGCAACGCCTAACAGCCGCCATTACGTGTCGCAGTGCAAGATCAGCTTAACGCTGATATTTTTTAATTTTCCATCTGTTCGCAAATTATTTTCGATAGGCGCAAATGTTCGGAAAAACACGAAAACGGTTTCATCCACTGCACCGGATTCTATTTTCTTTATGTCAGTTTAGTTTAAAAGCTGACAAAATAAGGTCCGTTCTAACAATCAGGTACTTGAATATTCTTTCTATTACTGAAGGACTACAAGGTTCCCAACTCAAAAACATTTCCCTTTCGGATGATAATCCCTGATAAACATCTTGGTCGCTTATACGACACTTGAAAGTTTATTTGTCTCTGGAGTCAACAGGCAAAAACAAAAAACACCCTGGATTCGTTCGATAACCGACAATGTGTGAGTGTGGAGTCTATTGGAATTAAAATTTGTGACTAAATGATATATATCTCTGGGAGCGAAACAAGGGAACGTGCAACTCGCGCGAACTAAGAGAAGTAACTCCCCAGGAGAGGAGAGAACTCAGCAGATATCTGCGCTTGCGCATTCTCGTCACTCTGCTTAGCCAATCGCTGACGATTTTCCCCTCTCGTGATATTATCCCCACTTTTTAGGCAAAGATTGCGGTTCCCCTCTAGTGGTAGATACTGACGTGTCCGTATATCAGCCCTTTTCCCCGTTCCTCTCTTCCTGCTACTTCAACCAACTTGAACCGAATTGGCCCGGCCAACCAAGAGTCGTCATAGCCTTCTCTGCAAAAAGTTCCGCGAATACTTCTATCTACATGGTTCCTGAACGCAGGAACAAAATTTTTGATTCGGGTAGAAGACTCCCAGTTTGAGAATTAGTCGGTGTTTCTCTTATTTTATTTTCTGCCTTTGCTGAAATCGTAAATTTTTATATTTTTACGAATATAGGGGAAAAATTGTAGTTTACGGAGAGAGACTATAATAGAATCTCTGTACTTTCCTGTTGGCTTCTCTGATTTAAAATCTCAACGAACTCTAGGATGTTCGTCTGCTGTGTCGAAGATGTACTGCAACGTTGCCAAACGTATCGTCCCATGAGACAAACCTTGAATTATAGGTTTTGACCGATTCTTCTATCTTGACTGTTTTTTTTTTCTTTTTTTTTTGGTTTCATGTTTAAATCAGTTAATCAGATTTGAGAATTCAAAAATTTCATTTCTGGGTCCCTGTGCAATATTCGGTTAGGCGCTTAAACAGTAGAATAAAGGGAGGGGATAGAGGTCAAATTCTGCCGAAATTTGAAATTAAGAAAAATAAAAATATCGGTCAATATAAAATCAGAACATGCACAAAATATACAAATAAAATTTTCTTACTGGACCTACGGTTATCGAATGAAGACATTGAATTTGTTTTTTTTTTTTTTTATTACAAAATTCAATCTTTTTTCAAACTTAACTCGCGATATTTTCGATAAATTTCAATGGATTTGAATGATTCTTGTGTAATTTTATTCGTCATTGCTTGTCAATGCTTACAGGATAAAAACAGTTCTTAAAAATTAAATCTAGTAACAAATAATTAATCATTTATACATCCGTGCCAGTGATTGGGTTATATTTCGTTCAATTTGAAAATTGTGTAAGGAAGTTTTAGCTTCGAAACATGAATGCAAGCACATTGTTTGGTATAGAAAAATAAAAAACATTTATTTTACTCGTATGGTTCTTATTCTCGCTTTGTTCGGGCATCCAATTTTCTCACTCACAATAGTGTATTTCGTATCAAGTGCGAAAGGTGTATTTTAACGCAAGAGCGAGTCGCGACGAGGGCCGAGACGATACGAGGAACCTCGTCGCGACTCGCTCTTGCATTAAAATACGCCTTTCCGCACGTGATATGAACGATATTTTTTGTTTGCTGTATAGCGAAAGTTAACCGAGACGGTGTCGTTTTGCGTGCGGAAAATTGATTTTCCGCACACGTAAAATTTCACCACACTAATACGGGAAAATCAACTTTCTGCACACAAAACAACATCGACAAAGCTAACTTTCAGTGTACGGCGGACAAAAAATAATTTTTTTTTCCCTAGTTGGACAATACGCAGGGCCGAATGCATGGCGGGGCAGCCAGGGCCCCCACATCTTGAGGGCCTCCACAAACCGTGAATTCAAGAATTTTATATCAATAAAATTTTCCATTTTTAAGAAATTAATGAGCAATTAAGTATATGTCATCTTACACTGAGAGATAAGCACACCGAGGATCAGTAAGCGACGCACCCTTTAGCAGTCTGCTTAACGAAAATTTGTTTTTCAAACGTAACAATGAAATTATCAATAGATATTTATAATTTGAAAGTGCCTCCACTTTTCCATTGCCCCGGGCCCCCCACACTCCTTTATCCGACCCTGACAATATGCTATAAAAATATGTGTAAAAAATTAAAAATTTTTTTTTAAAAATGTTTAAAAAATGTACAATAACTATAGTTATATTATAATAATATTTTTCATTTGAAATCATAATCAAATTTAATAACTTTGAGAAAATGTAATTCACATTTAAAATATGATAAAATTGACTCGAGTTTCATTATCAAATTACATGAACTAAGCTTGAATTTTTTTAATAGGTTTTCTTTATTTTAAAGAAATGTTCCTTTGACTTGAAAAGAATCGTTGAAAGCAATTTTAAAATAATATGTTTGGCTGTATTATTTTAATTCAAGAAAAAAAGAAAAACAGTCCCTGAAAATTTTGAAGAAAGTCAAAAAAATATCTCGAAGTAAGCAAATCCTTTTCACTTTCAGAATACTAATTTTTTTGATATTTCAGTTATGACACTTAACTTTTTCACTAATGTTTTTTTAAATATGTAAGATATTGATTGCACAAACTAATATCTTTCAGGGTTATCTGCATTTATATATTGTAAAATCAATTACACATTTAGACGTTTCTTTGGTGCTCGTCTATAAGAGGATTCTATTGATTCAAATAAATATCTTATGGAATTAACAGCGTCACAGTTAAACCAAAACACAGAATATCTTATTGAAAATTTAGAAACTGTGATAGAATACAATAATTAACATCAGTCTCGTTCGTTTTGTAAAATTTTCGCAAAACATAGAACAGGAAAAGTTATGAACAATTACATTTAACTGTAAAATTCTTACCCAAATGAACCAGACAGACCTACCTTATTGTATTCTACTCTTATATCTCAAAAATTTCGAGAAACTTATTTTGTGCTCGAAAAAATTTACCGTACATGAATATAAACTAAATTTATTTACCAAGAAACAAATAAATCTTTTAGATTCAGTAATGTCAACAATATATATGTTATGATAGGTCATTAGAACAATTGTTAAGGAAATTTAGTTTGAATTTCGAGATCATAAACCTAATGAAAGTTCGCAGTTTTTAAATAATTGTATCACACTCTTGAATCTAATTTTTCATAGGTTTTAGGATATTAGCGAAATGAATGAAAGATGTTCTTGAATGAATACAACGAATTTATTTGAATCAAAGAAACATTTCTTTGATATATGGTCAAAGAACAAATTTCTTTGAATTGAAGAAAGTTTTGTTGATTCAAAAAAATGTTCTTAAATGTAAACAGATCTATTTCTTCAGATTAAAGAAAATTCTTTTGAATTAATAAAACTTTCTTTAATTTAAAGAAATTTTTGTTTTACCGTATATCAAAGAAATGTCACTTTGATCCAAAGAAACTGTTTTCTCAGTGTATCCTGTCAGTTTAAAACAGTCACTATTTTTAACATCTAGTAACAATTTAACCCTTTTTATTTGAAACTTGTGTCAAATATCACGCTTGTCAGCAAGGATTTAGTTCAATGCTCTCGTGTCCTGAATTCTAGATTCAATCCTGTGACGACAAGATTCCAATTTGTGAACTATTTTCAGTTAATAGGAAAAATTGAGCTTTGCTAAAATTCTAATCTAGAATTCTATTGACTAAAATTCTTCATCTAAACGACACACGGAGAAACTTTTTATATCAATTTTTACTATAGTATTTTTCAATTTAGGGAAAAACGTATCACTTTGAGAATTTTTGTTAGTAAAAATATTAAACTTTATAATAATGATATGAAACTTCAGCATAGTTCATAGCAAATTTTACTATAGTTCATACTAAAGTTTCATATCATTATTATAAAGTTTAGTATTTTTACTACACGGAGAAACTTTTTATATCAATTTTTACTATAGTATTTTTCAATTTAGGGAAAAACGTATCACTTTAAGAATTTTCGTTAGTGAAAATACTAAACTTTATAATAATGATATGAAACTTTAGTATAAACTATAGTAAAATTTGCTATGAACTACACTCAGAAAAAAGATTTGATTGAATCAAAGAAAATGATTTCTTTGAACGACTTTCTTTGATTTAAAGAAATGATTTGTTTAAATGAAATAAAATTTGTTTGATCCAATCAAAATATCTTTGAACCAAATAAATATTTGTTTGAATCAAATTAATTTTTGTTTAAAGCAAAGAAATTAATGCATTGATATTTGGTTAAAGATATAATTTGTTTGATTTAAGGCAGAAATTGATTTGATTCGAACGAATATTTGTTTGATCCAAGGATATTTTGTTTGAATCAAACAAATTTTATTTCATTTAAACAAAACATTTCATTAAATCAAAGAAAGTCGTTCAAAAAAATAATTTTTTTGATTCAATCATATCTTTTTTCTGAGTGTATGCTGAAGTTTCATATCATTATTATAAAATTTAGTATTTTTACTAACAAAAATTTCTCAAACTGATACGTTTTTCCCTAAATTGAAAAATACTATAGTAAAAATTGATATAAAAAGTTTCTCCGTCTAGAAATTTGTTTTCAGCTGTTTTAAACATTGTTACTAGTAATTGTTAAACTCAGAAAAATATTTGATTATTCCAACCAAAGATCTTGTTTCATGTAACAAAATACGACCTTGCTCTTTTCACAAATTGTATACCATTATCATATAATCACTGCCATAATTGAGTACCTTTTCGTTATATACAGATGATTCAAAAACTGACTTACATAACAGAAAACAAACTGAATTTATATTTACTATATAATCTACCACGATGTTAATTTATCATATAATAAGAAGTATTGTGCAACATGGAAAGAAAACTGTTGACAGAAGAACATCTGTTGCTTATCACAACATAGTTAGATATTTAAAAATAAAATTAAAATTGAGTTTGGTCTTTAATAAAATTGCCATGGAAATGTCATGTCAGATTAAAGTCCATTAATTTTCTTGTCTTATGCGCAACTTCACTTCGTTGCTTGATCGATGGCATGCTAAAGTTGAACAATAAATGTTTGCAGTATAATGTTCAGTGATAACTACGTCACGAATTATTTCAATTTAATTGAAGTACATGCCAAGCGAAAAGCAACGATTTCTCCCTGCGCAATTTAAGAAATCGTTTTTTTAAGTTAATTTCTTCAATTCGAAGATATTTTGAAAAATAAAAAAATTATCTCACATGAACTTTTACAAGAATTTAGTCACGTGATCTAGTTGATTCATAGCCTTAAGAAATCACTTTTTTAGTTTTTTTTTAAACGAAATCAATTATTTTTCCAACACTATTTATTTGATTTCAAAAAATATCTTTTTTTGATTGAGATATAGTACTGGGAAAAATTTAAGGAATACTTTCATTAGTTTTATTACCTTGAACGAAGACAATTTTTTCTTTAAATTAAATAAAATATTTCTGTGAATCACATTATGCATGTACTATGCGACTGCCCAGATGTTCATTTTTTTAATTCAAAGAAAAAAAAGCAATCAAGAAATGTCTTTGAATCAAAGAAATTTTGTTTGAATCAAAGAAACAAAAGGGAAGAAGAAATCAAGGTCTATTTAAATTTTAGAAATCGTTTTCTAACTTCATTTCTTCAACCTGAAGTAAAAATACCTTTAGAACAAATATAAATTTATTTGACTTTAAGAAAGCACATTTTTAACCCTTTTTAAATTATTTTTTCAACATTATTTATCTGATTTAAATAAATATTTTTTCAATTTTAATACAGTACTACACTGAGAAAACAGTTTCTTTGAATTAAAGAAACATTTCTTTGATACACGCTCAAAGAAAAAATTTCTTTAAATTGAAGAAAGTTTTGTTGATTCAAAAAAATGTTCTTTAATGTAAACAAATGTATTTCTTTGGATTAAAGAAAATTCTTTTAAATTAACAACATTTTCTTTAATTTAAAGAAATTTTTTCTTTGACCGTATATCAAAGAAATGTTTCTTTAATTTAAACAAACTGTTTTCTCAATCTAGAAAAAAATTAAGAAATAATTTATTTAATTTTATTACCTGTAACGAAAACAATTTTTTCTTTAAATCAAAGAAATTTTTCTTTTACCGTATAGCAATGCATAAATTTGTTTCATTCAAAGAATTTTTTTTTTTGATTCAAAGAAACTTTTTTTTGGGTTTTTTGGCACAGGCTGATGATAAAACACATGGCCCTATCGGGCCCCGGTCAGGCCATGTATTTTATCCCTGATCTGTCCCCGGCCAGAGCTAGAATAAAATTCGTTTACAGATAACATCGCACAACGTGGAGAAAAAATCTGCGGATTTAACAGAAATTTACCGCTTTTTTGTAAAAATAACAGATTTCTCGATAAATATAACAGAAATTCCTATTGAATTAACATTTTTAAGTTCTGTTAAATTTAGAGAAATTTTATGCTTTTATTATTTTAACTTATGGACTCAGTAAATGCAACAGATTTTTTAAATCTGGCCTATATATAGGACACCCAACTCCTTCCGAGTTTCCGAGAATTCCAATTAAACATGTTGATCATATCTACAGGAAATTACGAGACAACGTTTGTAAATCAAGGTATTCGCGTAACATATTTTGCTGCAATTTTTATCCCGAGCATAATCGACCTTTTTATCGTCCCGTTGTTAGCTGCGGGTACCGTTTAGAGTTTAATTACAATCAGAGGTCGTAGCTTGTACAAGAAACTTTGCTGGGATAAATTCATATATTACTTGTAATTTTGTGAATTTAATACAAACTTAGGTAATGGAAACGTTGGATATTTCTGAATCATAAAAAATAAAAATTAGAGCTTAGTCAAAAGAGAGTTTCTTTGATTTGAATAAATTATTTGTTTGGGTCAATAGAACATTTCTTTAAATGAAAAAATATATCTTTTTATTCATTTGAAAATATTTTTGTATTAAATCAAATAAAAAGATGTTAATGAAACGGTTACTTTAGCTGGAATCAAACTTTTTTCTGAGTGTGTTGTTTGGGATGGTTTGATTTTATTGCTGTTAAGTAAATTAAACAGGAAATCAAACTTGAATGTCAATATACTTTAAGTTGATTGAGAGCGCTTCCGGTTGCCTTTTGAGGTTCACAAACTTTCCTTGTGCCAGAAATATTACGAATGGGAAGTAAATGGAAACCTCTGGAGGTCAATAATCAGGTTACATTGAATTTTCAAAATATTTCTCTGAGTGGAATTTGAGTTGATCTGGAGCATTTCTTGTTCTCTTTTAGAAGCTAGAAAACTTTCTTCGTTGCCATAAGAAAAATAGATTTTACCAGATAGTTTCATATATATCCCACTATAGATCCCGAACTAAATTTTTTTATTAGATAAAATATATATATATATACATTTAAAACTGATAATTGCTACAAATACAATATTTTTGGATTTGATTAGAAAGGATGTTTGGGTGTATAAAAAAAATATATTTCTTTGAATTAAACAAATAACGTCAGCAATTTTGAAATTTTTAAAGTTAATCTTAATTTCCTTCTTTCGAAGCCGATTCCAAGCAATTTCGAACCAATCCGTAGTAATCCGATTCATTTCGCATCAATCAGAGTCAATTAGAATTATTCCAACCTCGAATTCTTACGGATTGAAAATTCAGTTTGGATTAATTTGAGCGCCGATTGATAACCTGGGTCGGATTTATTTGGACTGATGCCTCGGATCGAAGCGGAATGAATCGGATTAAATCGGATTGGTTCAAAATGACTCGGAATGGTCCGAAAATAGATTTCGGAATAGCTCTGATTCGCTCGGATTGAATTACAATTTGATACATTCTTCTGGGAGTTACGCTGGCTAAAGTTTCGGATCGAAATTCATTCAGAACCAATCTGGAACTTTCCGAATAATTGCGGAATTTGTATCTAAACCAAACAGTTTCATTCCGATCTAATCCGAGAAACGTTATAATCCCGTTTGATGCAAAACGGTTGAAAATCCATCCGGCTTTGTCCGATTTATTCCGATTTAATCCGAGACGAATCTGAATCAATCCTAAGTACATCCTAACCAATCCGTGGTCGGAATAATTCAGATTAATTCGGATTAAAAATCCAGTTTTTTTATATCCGATGATTTCGCCAAGGTACCAAACGTTTTAAAATCAATCTGATTCAATCTGATTCAATCTGATTCATTCCAAATCAATCGGAAATTCTAATCTGAATGAATCAGAACTAAGTTTTCAATCCGAATCAATCCAAAGTCAAATTAACCCTAACCAGATTTCCAATCCAAATAATTCCGACTACGGATTCATTCTGATTGGTTTGGATTAAAAATTCGGCCTAGATTAATCCAAGTTAATAATAAATCGGATGGAGTCGAATTAATTTTCAACCATTTTACATCAAACGGGATAATAGTCGAAATATAATAGTTCCCAGACCTACACCCAGAAAAAAGATTTAATTAAAAAAATGAAAATAATTTGTATGAAAGCCTTTTTTTGATGCGAACGATATTTTTTCTCGGTCATACACTGAAAGTTAGCCGAGTCGGTATCGTTTTTTGTGCGGAAAGTTGATTTTCCCGCACTAGTGTGGTAAAATTTTAAGTTTGTAGTGCGGGAAAATCAATTTTTCGCACGCAAAACGATACTGACTCGGCTAACTTTCAGTGTATGACAGAGAAAAAATAATTTTTTTAAATCATAGAAAGTCTTTTAAACAAATAATTTTCTATCATTTAATCAAATCTTTTTCCTAAGTGTAATGAATATAAGTATAGGGAGTCCTAAAAACTACGATCCTTTCGAAAGATTAAAAATTGTGGGGAAATTTCGAAAAACTAAAATTTCTCTTATGCTAAAGTATCACATGCCTTTAATTATTTTTTTTTAAATGGTTTGTTTCATGTATTTATTTATTTATTGCAGGTATGGACGTGTGCAAAGCGTCAAGTTGCTGCCGCGGGGCGAAGAATGTCCCGTGGACGGGGCTACCGGTGGTTCCCTCGGTGAGGGAAACGAGGGTGGTTCCGGGTCTGGTGGCGGCAGTGGAAGCGGCGGCATCTCAACGAGTACGGGGGGTGCATCGGCGACGGTGGCGTTCATGGATATCAAATCTGCAGCGAAAGCCCACGCAACAGAACACACCCTGGACGAACGAGCCCTTACCACTCAATACTACGAACCTCAACATCTTCAGCATAGGTTCCCCTCACACGGGTAAGAATCTTTCCTTTTCTTTCTTCTATTCATAGAAATCTACTCGAATTTTCGAAACAAGAATTTCAATTTCTTGAACAACTTAGGAAGTTAACACTTTTGTCTTCTGCGATATGTTGAATCTTGGAAAAAATTAGACTTTCGAAATTTTATCGAAATACAAATCAAGAACTCTAGGAATCACAGTCAATTCCCTATTTTCCCTCTTTTTAAAATCAAAATTCCTATATTTTAGAATTTTGAGCGTTTTTTCCTTTTTTTTGAAATTTCTGTTGATATTTATAAAATTATCTTTAGAGGAAATTTATAAGATTCTAAAATCAGCCACAATTTATTTTTTATTTTCATAAATTTAACAGTATAGAATATTTAAGTTTAAAATTTTCGTGAATTTTTCAATGAATTTGTCTAGAAAAATCTAATCAACCATTTTTTTCTCGAAATTTTACATAGTATCTGAAATTAATTTCAATTCCACAAAATTGTAACTGTATGAAACTTCATTTACGTAAATTGTGCAAGAAAATAGAAAAAATAAATCTACACCCAGAAAACAGTTTCTTTGAATCAAAAAACATTTATTTCATATAATGTCAAGAATAAAATTTCTTTGAATTGAAGAAAAATTTGTTGATTCAAAAACATTTATTTTCAATATGAATAAATCTATTTCTTTGGATAAAAAAACTTCTTTGAATCAACAAAACTTTCTTTAATTCAAAGAAATTTTTTCCTTGACCGTAAATCAAAGAAACTGAGATTTCTAAATGTAACGTTATTAATTCTACTATATCAAGAAAAAACACTCATAATTAGTCAACTAAGATATTTTGTCATTCTTCTTGTTGAACGTCAAGGAAACTTATGTGCCTGTATCTTTATTTGTTGATACAATTCAATTTTTATTATAAAAACGTTGCAGTTAGTAAAATCAATTCACTTTCCGAGTATTTTCAAAAGCAAATAAATCCTCCCTTTCCCCCCCTAATTTCTCTTAACTTATGCCACTAAACAGCTATGATCCCTGGAACTCTTAAATTTGTATTTTATTTGTATTCTAAAAAATTTTTAATTCACTTTTTAAAAATTTTATAGTTTTTTTAGATGCACCCAGAAAAAAAGTTTCTTTGATTCAAAAAAAATTTCTTTAAATCAAACAAATCTGTGCATTGCTATACGCTCAATAAAAAGTTTCTTTGAATTAAAGACATTTCTTGATTGTTTTTTTTTTTTTTCTTTGAATTAAAGAAATGAATGTCTGCGCAGTCGCATAGTACATGCGTAATGTAATTCACAAAAATATTTTCTGTAATTTAAAGAAAAAATTGTTTACGTTCACAGCTGTAAAATTAAATAAATCATTTCTTAAGTTTTTGCTAGTATTGTATTTGAATAAAAAAAATATTTTTTAAGACAAATAAATAATGTTAAGATAATAATTACTTTTATTAAAAAAAATAAAAACTTGTTTTCTTGTAAAAAAATAACTTTATATTTGTTCTAAAGGTTTTTTTTTTACTTCGGATTGAAGAAATGAAGTTAAAAAACGATTTCTTAAAATTAAATAAAACTCTTTTCTGGATGTACACCCAGAATGAAGTTTCTTTGATTCAAAAAAAATTTCTTTAAATCAAACAAATCTGTGCATTGCTATACGCTCAATAAAAAGTTTCTTTGAATTAAAGACATTTCTTGATTGTTTTTTTTTTTTTTCTTTGAATTAAAGAAATGAGTGTATTTGCAGTCGCATAGTACATGCGTAATGTGATTCACAGAAATATTATAAATAATGTCAAAATAATAATTACTTTTATTTAAAAAAGACTAAACATGTGATTTCTTGAAATCAAATAAATTTATATTGGTTCTAAAGGTTTTTTTTATTTTGGATTGCAGAAATGATGTTAAAAAACGATTTTTTAAATTTAAATAAAACATTTTTCTGGGTGTTTCGAAATTTTAGGGCTTTTGAAGTAGAATGCCTTTGTTCTACATGAAATGAAAAATTAATTTTATAAATCAAACCAAAATGGATATGATGCGAAATTATTTTTTCATAAATTAATGGTTATCTGGACACAAAAGTTTAGCTTCATCCGGGGTTAAGAACCGATTCGGTGTACATTTGTGTAAACTCTGGTCCCTCGTGATTAATTTTCACGTTGGATTACATCATCCAAAACTTTTTGCGACTCGCGAAAAACACATTATCGTGACAATACATTATCTCAGACACGTGATGAATCATTGGCGCGCGAATTATTTCTGAGCCTTGAATTTATAAGCAAAAGTTTTTGGCACTCCAGAATGAAAAAGTGCTCAACGTTTCGAGTTACGTTGATTTAGAGTAGAAATTAGTCACGATCTATCGTTGTTATTCTTCAGAAACTGTGTTTGCCGCTCTGAGAGAATTATCAAAGCGAATAGAAAAGAAATCTTAGCCTTTTTTTTTTCATAAATTAATTTTTGTGCGGTCTGCATATTTGTCTTCCTTATAAGATAACTTTTTTTCCTCAGTCATGTCCTTCTTTTCTTCCTCTCAGTACGAGAAACTTGCGAATTTTTAAACAAACAACTCAAATAAATAATCTAGTTTGAACATGTGAATTTGTGCTGTTCTAAGCGAGAGAAGTAGAAAGTGAGTAAACAATGTGAAAAGAAGAAAAAAAATAGTTTTCTGTGAGTGCCGTTAAATCTTGGAAGTACGCCTTTGGATTGCTTTGGATACAGTGTTGGAATACAGTGACTCAGGAGGATAGCAGTGTGATAAAAGTGTTTTTTAAAAAGAATAACTAAACCTACGTCTTAAAAGAGTGAATGCAAGTTTCTCGTGCTTAAAGATTGTCTCAAGAATTATCAAGGACGGACGTTGCCATCGAAAGTAAGTACAGTGTCCAAAAGTCCATGTCCTCTGTCCACAATTTTCTTATTTATTTCTGCAGACCGCATAAAAAATGTATTATTATTATTATTATTATTATTATTATTGATATATAAAATAGTATATGTAGATATAGACATAAGAATTCCGTTACTCGGAATAAAACTTATCTATTTGCACCGATTACTGAGAAAGCAAATAGCGAATTCCGTTTTCCTTGTTGACAGTTTATATGGCTAACAACTCAATGACGATAACGTTATCGATTCGGCATTCACTCTAGGCGTAGAGGTCAAATTGAAATTTTAGACACGAAGTCTCAATTCAGTAAGAGACGGAAGTTTCTCAGTTTTATTTACAATCTTGCACTCACTTATCATTCAAGTTAATTATAAAACACATATATTTATCAAATTTAACATTTTTTTTGCTCATTCTTAATATTTATTACTTTATTAAATATTCTCTACAATTGATCTTTTCTATAAAAATGAAATTGTATATTTCGTATCAACTGCGGAAAGTTGATATTCCCGGACTAGTGCGGTAAAAATTTTAAATTTATTTTAATTTTCCGATCACTTAGAATTTTACTGCAGTGGTGCGGGATAATCAATATTCCGCACGCAAAACGACACTGACTTGGCTATACAGCGAACAAAAAAAATCGTTTGTATCACGTGCGGAATTTTCGCACTTGATACGAAATATACTATTTTGCAATACTGTACGAGAAGATAGCACTTTCTGCACCGAAAAATGTTCGCAAACTGGCGGAGACTTTATTACTTGAAAAATGTGCGGAAATCGTGACATTCCCGCACACTTAAGTATACGGGAATATTGATTCCTGTACACTATACGATTTTACTTGACCATTTTACCGGAAAAATAGTATATTTCGTATCAAGTGCGGAAAGGCGTATTTTAACACAAGAGCAAGTCGCGACGAGAGCCGAGGTTCCTCGTGTCGCCTCGGCCCAGGTCGCGACTCGCTTGCGCGTTAAAATACTTTCTGCACGCAATACGAACGATTTCTGTTGTTCGCTGTATACCGTAATTTAGATAAGTCGGTATCGTTTTGCGTGCGGAAAGTTGATTTTTTCGCACTATTGCAGGAAAATAATAAGTTTGTTCCAATTTTCACACACGTGAAATTTTAGCGCACAATGCGGGAAAATCAACTTTCCGCATGCAAAACGACACCGGCATGGCTAACTTTCGGTGTACGGCGGACAACAAATAATTTGTCAAACATAATGTGGACATATTTTTAAATTATATTACTTTTTAAAGTTGTGCTTGAATTATGTCAAGAAATTTTCCCAAAGTAGGTTTAAGAAATTATTTTCTCTTCATAAAATGGTAAAGTAGAGGGGGTGAATTTCATCCACGATCTGAAGGCACTGGTTGATGATTCCCCATTCGTGTAAGTTAGAGCACACTCACCTTCATCTTGTGCTGCAAACCTTACGCTCTTTGGAAATCATTAACTTCCCGCTCTAGTATCATAATGTACTTATTTGCAACGCTGTGCGGGAAATTTGCACTTTGTGCATCGAAAAATGTTCGAAAAATGGCATATTTTTAATCTTCTGAAAAATGTGCTGGAATCACGACATTCCCGTACGCTTTCCACATTCCTGCACACTTAACTATGCGGGAATATTGATTTCTGCTTATTATTTTTTGCGCACATTTTTCAATGCGCTATTTCGATCTCCCCGTACAGTGTTGCAGAAAATAGTATATGATTCACGTCCTAACTTACCGGTATTTAATTTTTTCCCGTTATCAAGGTTTCAAAATTCATGGATATATGGAATTTCGAGAAAATTAGACCTTCTCAGAAATTTATCCGGAAATTATGAAATTTTATCAATTTCTGATTTTTGTTATTTACGTCCAAAATAAATAAAATGTAACTTTTAAAATTTGAGAAATTTCCCAAATTTTGAAAACAAAATTTTATGTATTTTGGGCACAAACTTGTAGAAACATAAAATTAAAAAAACTTAAAAAAACAATAGAGATTATTTTTAGGAGGGTTGAAAAAAAATTTGAGATCTTAGAAAAATATTTATTAACAAGTTATTTAAACTAAAACTAATTTATCAAAAGAAAATTTGTTCTATTATCTCTGGTTTCTGAAAAACGTTATTCAGATTAAGGTCATGACAATGGTTAAATTTTTAGTTACAAATTACTGAATGTGTATTTTTCGTTTTGAAAATTTCGGAATTTCCAGATAAAATAGAAACTAACGTAGATAGACTACATACTTTTGGTTTAGAAAGTGAAAAAAGTTCTATCTTAGCAAAATCTATAGGAAAATTTTTTTTTCTTCAAATGATATAAATTTCTACCTTAAATCGAACAAATTATATCAATGACTATATAGAAATACAATAATTTGTTTGTTTTGAAAAAATATTTATTTTATTTAAACAAATATTTATTTGGCCCAAAGATATTTTGTTTGAATCAAATAAATGTTATTTTGAAGAAATTTTTTTTTTTTTTTTTTTTCACAGAAAATTTCTTCAATTTATATTGAAAAATTCCATCTTGTTTTAAATAACGTTAAATTAATTCTGAATCATAGGTTGATAAGATCGATATAGTAAAGTTCCGTTGTCACTGATAGTGATACACTCTTCTAATGATCGACATAATCGACTGAAATGATTTTGAAAAATCAGAAAATGTTATTTTGTTCAAATAAATCTTTTGTTTGAATCATAAAAAGCCTTTTTAACAAATTATTTTCTTTTATTCAATCAAATCCTTTTTTCTGAGTGTAGATCTGGGAACTATTATCTTTTAATTATTATCCCGTTAATGTAAAATGATTGAAAATCAATTCGACTCGATCTGATTTATTTCCATTCAATCCGAATCAATTAGAATTAATCCTAACTTGGATTAATCTAAACCAAATTTTTAATCCAAACCAATCAGAATGTATCCGTGGTCGGAATTATTCGGATTTATTTGAATTGGAAATCCAGTTAGGATTAATTTGATTTAAGATTGATTCGGATTAGAATCTCCAATTTATTCCGAATGAATCAGATTGAGTTGGATTGATTTTAAACCGTTTGGTACCTGGGAGAAAGAATGGGATTGAAATTCATTCCAAGCGATTTAGAGCTATTACGAATTGGTTGAAAGGCATTTTTGATACGAAGGATATTTTTTGTTCGCTATATACTGATAGTTAGCCGAGTCGGTGTCGTTTTGCGTGCGGAATATTGGTTTTCCCGCACTAGTGCAGTAAACTTTCAAGTTTGTTTTAATTTTCCACACATTTAAAATTTTACCGCACTAGTGCGGGAAAATCAACTTTCCGCACGCAAAACGATACCGAAAAGGCTAACTTTCAGTGTACGGAGGACGAAAAAGATTTATTTGAATTAAATAACATTTGTTCAATTGAAACAAAATATCTTTGGGCTAAATAAATATTTCTAGATTTTTGTTCAAAATAAACAAATTATTGCATTCGTATATGGTCAAAGGTATAATTTGTTTGATTTAAGACAGAATTTTATTTGATTTGAACAAATTTTCATTCGGTTCAAAGATACTTTGTTTGGGGCAAACAAATTTTATTTAATTCAAATAAATCATTTTTTTAAATTAAAGAAAGTCTTTTAACCCTTTGAAGCATGGTGGTAACCCAGGTTACCACCTCAATTTTATTTAATTTTTGCTATTCGAATACTTTTTAATGCATTCAGATCTGGTTTTTTGCTATTTTCAGATAATTAAGTGATGAAATAACATAAATATACAGTCAAATTAGCAGAATTGCTAATAATATTAGATTTATAAATAAACAAACTGAAAAAATTCTACTTTTTTTCGAAAAAATTCTACTTTTTTCGAAAAAATTCATTTTTGAAGAATCTGTTCAAGATAATAATTTGAAATTTGGTGAGAGTAAGTTTTTAGACTCGCTGGTTGCGAATTCGACGTTAGATTTTTAAAATTCAAGATGCCGAATCCAACATGTCGGACATCGGAACAGGTCTGTGAAGTTGGCACCCATGTATTTGAATAGAACATTCTTATCGATGGCATACGTTTGTCCAAGGTAGGCCCACATTTGCCCACCCATTAGTTTTTTTTTGTCCAGCCTTTCTTTAATTTTTATTAACAATTAAAAAAAAAATGGTTGAGAACCACTGATTATAAAAAATTATTATTTTGAACAAAGAAACATTCACGATCGTTTGTCCAACGTTTGTCCACGTTTGTCCATACATTACTTTCGTTTGCCCACCCTTCAAAATCGAAATATTAAAAAAAAAAAATTTTCACAAAAAACATAATAAATTTTTTTTAACACTTTATATGTAGATGATTGTTTTATAAGCAGGATAAATAAAACAATTGGTTGAGAAAACTCTATGCAAAGTGGACAAACGATGCTGACCACTAAAGTTCACATCTGACAATTTGTTTAAACAATATGTCCCTTTATATATGTACGCCGGGACCTGACAATTTATTTTTTAATTAACTTTATTTTTTAAGCAGGAAAAATGGAACTATTGGTTGGACAAATCTCTATGCAAAGTGGACAAACGATGCTGACCACTAAAGTTCACATCTGACAATTTGTTTAAACAATATGTCCCTTTATATATGTACGCTGAAGACAGACAATTTATTTTTTAATTAACTTTATTTTTTAAGCAGGAAAAATGGAACTATTGGTTGGACAAATCTCTATGCAAAGTGGACAAACGATGCTGACCACTAAAGTTCACATCTGACAATTTGTTTAAACAATATGTCCCTTTATATATGTACGTCGGGACCTGACAATTTATTTTTTAATTAACTTTGTTTTTTAAGCAGGACAAATAAAACTAGTGGTTGGACAAATCTCTATGCAAAGTGGACAAACGATGCTGACCACTAAAGTTCACATCTGACAATTTGTTTAAACAATATGTCCCTTTATATATGTACGCCGGGACCTGACAATTTATTTTTTAATTAACTTTATTTTTTAAGCAGCATAAATAAAACAATTGGTTGAGAAAACTCTATGCAAAGTGGACAAACGATGCTGACCACTAAAGTTCACATCTGACAATTTGTTTAAACAATATGTCCCTTTATATATGTACGCCGGGACCTGACAATTTATTTTTTAATTAACTTTATTTTTTAAGCAGGAAAAATGGAACTAGTGGTTGGACAAATCTCTATGCAAAGTGGACAAACGATGCTGACCACTAAAGTTCACATCTGACAATTTGTTTAAACAATATGTCCCTTTATATATGTACGCCGGGACCTGACAATTTATTTTTTAATTAACTTTATTTTTTAAGCAGGAAAAATGGAACTATTGGTTGGACAAATCTCTATGCAAAGTGGACAAACGATGCTGACCACTAAAGTTCACATCTGACAATTTGTTTAAACAATATGTCCCTTTATATATGTACGCCGGGACCTGACAATTTATTTTTTAATTAACTTTATTTTTTAAGCAGGAAAAATGGAACTATTGGTTGGACAAATCTCTATGCAAAGTGGACAAACGATGCTGACCACTAAAGTTCACATCTGACAATTTGTTTAAACAATATGTCCCTTTATATATGTACGCCGGGACCTGACAATTTATTTTTTAATTAACATTGTTTTTTAAGCAGGAAAAATGGAACTATTGGTTGGACAAATCTCTATGCAAAGTGGACAAACGATGCTGACCACTAAAGTTCACATTTGACAATTTGTTTAAACAATATGACCCTTTATATATGTATATATTTTTTTGTGCAGCATTGTCAAAAATAATGCATAAAAAGTCAAAATTTCATAGTTTTTACCATTTTTGAATAACACCTAAAGTCCTTAAGCAATGAAATTTTCAAAATTTTTGTTCATCTATCACAAATGTAGATATAGGGAAAATATCAGATGTATATGAAAGAAACTGTAATTATTTTTACGTGGATTCTATGAAAGTTGCAATTTAGGGAAACAAAAGTTGTAAAAATTCAAAGTACTCTCATACCTAAAAAGCGGATCCTACAAATTATGAAAATTCCCTAAATTGCAACTTTCACAGCATCCATATAAAAATAATGACAGTTTCGTTCATATACATGTACATATTTTCCCTAAATCTACCTTTGTGATAGATGAACAAAAATTTTGAAAATTTCATTGCTTTAGGACTTTAGGTGTTATTCAAAAATGGTAAAAACTATGAAATTTTGACTTTTTTTGCATTATTTTTGACAATGCTGCACAAAAAAATATATACATATATAAAGGGTCATATTGTTTAAACAAATTGTCAAATGTGAACTTTAGTGGTCAGCATCGTTTGTCCACTTTGCATAGAGATTTGTCCAACCAATAGTTCCATTTTTCCTGCTTAAAAAACAATGTTAATTAAAAAATAAATTGTCAGGTCCCGGCGTACATATATAAAGGGACATATTGTTTAAACAAATTGTCAGATGTGAACTTTAGTGGTCAGCATCGTTTGTCCACTTTGCATAGAGATTTGTCCAACCACTAGTTTTATTTGTCCTGCTTAAAAAACAAAGTTAATTAAAAAATAAATTGTCAGGTCCCGGCGTACATATATAAAGGGACATATTGTTTAAACAAATTGTCAGATGTGAACTTTAGTGGTCAGCATCGTTTGTCCACTTTGCATAGAGATTTGTCCAACCAATAGTTCCATTTTTCCTGCTTAAAAAATAAAGTTAATTAAAAAATAAATTGTCTGTCTTCAGCGTACATATATAAACGGTCATATTGTTTAAACAAATTGTCAGATGTGAACTTTAGTGGTCAGCATCGTTTGTCCACTTTGCATAGAGATTTGTCCAACCAATAGTTCCATTTTTCCTGCTTAAAAAATAAAGTTAATTAAAAAATAAATTGTCAGGTCCCGGCGTACATATATAAAGGGACATATTGTTTAAACAAATTGTCAGATGTGAACTTTAGTGGTCAGCATCGTTTGTCCACTTTGCATAGAGTTTTCTCAACCAATTGTTTTATTTATCCTGCTTATAAAACAATCATCTACATATAAAGTGTTAAAAAAAATTTATTATGTTTTTTGTGAAAATTTTTTTTTTTTAATATTTCGATTTTGAAGGGTGGGCAAACGAAAGTAATGTATGGACAAACGTGGACAAACGTTGGACAAACGATCGTGAATGTTTTTTTGTTCAAAATAATAATTTTTTATAATCAGTGGTTCTCAACCATTTTTTTTTAAATTGTTAATAAAAATTAAAGAAAGGCTGGACAAAAAAAACTAATGGGTGGGCAAATGTGGGCCTACCTTGGACAAACGTATGCCATCGATAAGAATGTTCTATTCAAATACATGGGTGCCAACTTCACAGACCTCATCGGAACGTTATTTTATTTTTATATTAATGAAAAGTAACACTTCGGCGGCCGCCATATTGGATCCGCTATTTTAAATTAAAAAAAATCTGACGTCGGATTCGTAATCAGCGACCCAAAAAAACCCTTAATAAATATTTTCATCAATTTTCTTGAAAATTTACTTTCGGCATCCGCCATATTGGATCCGCCATCTTGAATTTTGAAAATCTGACATTAGATTAGTAATTACCGACATCGAAAACCCCCGAGTACACATTTTCACGATCATTGGACAATTACAAAAATGAATGCTTCAAAGGGTTAAACAAATAATGTTTTTTGATCCAATCAAATTCTTTTTCTGATTGTGCAATTTTAGCTGTCGATCAATCAGATTTGATAGATTTGAGACTTGCAACGTGGACTAAATTGCATACATTTGATATCATTCGGTCACAGTTGAAATCTGACCCTATGACCGGCCATTGCGCATGCTCAGAACTACTCACGTGCATCATGTGTTTTGCTCGTAAAGATAACTTATCATTTATTCACCGAAGAGATGTAAATTGTTCAAACTCGAGAAATGTATAATAATATTTTGTTAGCTTTACTGGAAAATTTTTAATTATGAATATAGTCTTATTATTATTCGTGTAATTGGCTCAAAATTTATTATTATATTGTATTCTTTTGGAAATAATTTCATCATATTTCTTTAACTTGATTTAATGTTTAAATTCCTTTAATATAATCAAATAAATGTAATTCGTATATTATTCTTATATTTTGAAAGTACAAACACAACTATTAATTTTTTTAAATTTAATTCTATGTAATTCATTTATAAATTATTACTATTATAAATTATTTAAAATAAATAGTAATTTATAAAAATTTTAATTAAATAGATTAATAAAATTGGTATAAACCGGTAAAACTTGAAAAAAATATTTAAATTATTTCTCATTTTAAAAATGTAGGTCAAATTTTTAATATAAAAAAAAATTATTTTCAATGGTTATTTTTCTTAGTAATTTCTATCTGTGACTGAATTTTAGTTATAAATCAGTTGATTCCACTTGATTAGTCAGTTAATGTGACTCAAAACTATTGATTGCATAGATATAATAATAATTTAACTTCATTAATCAATAATTCAGTCATCTGACATTTTAATTATAAAGATGGTTTCTTTATGTTGACTTATGAGGTTTAGTGACTAAAAACTGTTTAACAATTATTTGCGACCCAATTTTTAAAAAAAGTTACTTTTCAATTGTTAGACATCATTAATTTCCGCTCGAACCAAAAGTTGATATTTATGTAAAATTAATTTGTTATAAAGCTGATGTTATAGCCAGTTACACTGAGAAAACATTTTCTTTGAATCAAAGAAACATTTCTTTGATATGTGGTGAAAGAAAAAATTTCTTTGAATTAAAGAAACTTTTGTTGATTCAACAAAATTTTCTTTGATCCTAAAAAATAGATTTGTTTACATTAAAGAAAACTTTTTTGAATCAACAAAACTTTCTTCAATTCAAAGAAATTTTCTCTTTGACTGTATATCAAAGAAACTGTTTTCTGGGTGTAATCCAATGAAAAAATTGTAAGAAACTAAATTTTTTTTTCAAATATACCTACAGAGAAGTTTAAAAAAATAATGTCATCAAATATTGTTTTTTGTAACAATTGTTTATTTATAAAAAGGCTATATTTTGTAAAATTTAAAAATAGATTCCTGCAAAAGTTTTAGTGACCACTGGACTATATTTTTAATTGGAAGTTAGGAAGCGAAGCATTTATTCATCCTCTAGTCATTAAACAGTAGTCTCTGTTTTCATAATTGGTTGACTCATGCACGTGGAAAATTAAAAAACATAATATATGTAGTTTTACTTTTTTCCACAACCCCAACACGATTCTAGGTCGTTATCGCTCGCGTGACCAATTCGTTAAATCGCGAGACCTTTGTTGAGAAATCACTTAAGGATTCAAACCGTTCATTACGAAATACTATTATTAACAACCTACAATTAACGGAAAAGAATTCATGAATTTTTAATTATTTCCACCAAGCTCTATTCTCCCTCGAGGCCTTAGGGAGCGCGCATTAAGTACATAAGGTTCATTTTTCAAAGTGAGATTCGTCCTGTCAGATTTTTTGTGGATTTTGTGAAAAGTCAAAGTTATACTTAAGGCCATGAATCAACTGGGGCACGTTACCAGAATATATATTAATTTATTCCTGTTAGTAACTTTTTTAATTTACAAAATATCTTTTTGCGAATTTTGGGAATATAATAAAAGACAATAAAAATTTTTTGTCAACTTCGTTACAGTAAATATTTTGATGAAATATTTTTTAGTGAAAATAAAACTGGTAACGTTACTGACAACTAGAGTCAACTGTAAAATTTTTTGCAAGATTTTCACTTAAATAAATTTGAAAGACGTCCTTTATGATCTTCTGTTGTATTTTATAAATTTTCAGAAAAATATTTTGTGAACTGAGAAAAATAAAAAACCAACACCCGGAAAAAAGTTTTATTAAGACTTTAGAAATCCTTTTTTAACATAATTTTTTCAATTTCAATTTTGAGAAATCACTTTTTTACTCTTTTTTAAATAAAAGTAATTATTTTTCAACATTATTTATTTGTTATAAATAACTGGCTTATAGCCAAATTAAGAAATCATCCACTATTATTTATTTGATTGAAATAAATATTTTTTTGAATCAAATACAGTACTGGGAAAAAGTTGAAAAATATTTTCAATTATTTTATTATTTTATTTCTTTAAATCAGAGAAACTTTTTTTTTACTGCATAGCAATGTACAAATTTGTTTAATTCAAAGAAATTTTTTTTCAATCAAAAAACTTTTTTCTGGTCGAAAATTTTGATCAGATCATATTTTTTTCTCAGTTGTTCAACTACATCTTTAATTATTTCTAAAAATTTGTAAAAATATCCATAATTATTACTATTTTATTATGTTATCTGTTTTTTTTGTACTAATGGACTCTTTGATGAAAATACATCATAGATCAAATTTAAAACTCCTTATTTATTAAATTCATTTTCATAAATCTTGTCATCTGAATAAAAAAATATATATTCTGCGTATTTTTTTATCGTGCTAAGAATAAAGTCTGTTCACATCCACGAATTTAATTACAATTTACTTTTCTATGAATATACGTATCTGCTCTCTAAATCTGAATCAGTCAAATTTTCACTGATTGAATCAATGATTTGCCTTTTCACTGATTAATCAGTGAACAAATATTTTTCACTGTTAAATCAGTTAACTTTTACTGATTCATCAGTGAAAAAATATTTTTCACTGTCAAATCAGTCAATTTTCACTGAAATAATTAGTGAAATTTGACTGATTTACAGTAACCTCTTTTTAGCTATTTGAATCAGTCAAATTTCACTGATAATCAGTAGATTTTGACTGATTCAAATTTAGAGAGTGCTTTTATAATCATCACATTGTATAGCAACATTATTTTCCCAATTCTAATATTCTAAAATAAACATTGTTCTAAGATTTTTATTTGATAAAAAGTTTCTTTGATTTAAAGAAATTTCTTGATTATTTTTTTTCCTCTGAATTAAAGAAATGAAATTATACGCAGTCGCATAGTACATACTTAAAGTGATTCACTGAAATATTTTCTTTAATTTACAGAAAAAAATTTTTTCGTTAAAGTTAATAAATTGAAATAAATTATTTCTCAAGTTTTTGTAAGTACTGTATTTGAATTAAAAATTTTTTTTCTTATATCAAATGAATAATTCTGAAAATCTAATTAGTTTTGTTTAAAAAGGGGTAAAAATGTAATTTCTTAAAATCAAATAAGTTTATATTTGTTCTAAAGGTGTTTTGACTTCAGATTGAAGAAATAAAGTTAAAAGAACGATTTCTTAAATTTAAATAATACTTTTTTCTGAGTGTTCACCCAGAATTAAATTTCTTTGATTCAAAAATAATTTCTTTGAATCAAATTTGTGCATTGCTATATGGTCAATAAAAAGTTTCTTTGATTTAAAGAAATTTCTTGATTATTTTTTTTCCTTTGAATTAAAGAAATGAAATTATACGCAGTCGCATAGTACATACTTGAAGTGATTCACAGAAATATTTTCTTCAATTTACAGAAAAATTTTTGTTCGTTAAAGTTAATAAATTGAAATAAATTATTTCTCAAGTTTTTGTAAGTACTGTATTTGAATCAAAAAACTTTTTTCTTATATCAAATAAATAATTCTGAAAATATAATTAGTTTTGTTCAAAAAGGGGTAAAAATGTAATTTCTTAAAATCAAATAAGTTTATATTTGTTCTAAAGGTGTTTTTTACTTCGGATTGAAGAAATCAAGTTAAAAAAATGACTTCTTAAATTTAAATAAAACTTTTTTCTGGGTGCATATTTAAAAAGAGAAGCATAATTACGAATGTTTAGATAAACAGGAAAGCCATTCGTATCACTGATTTTAGCCTCAGTTTTCAATAAATTCGCATTATTCAACTGTTTCTATTCTTTATTTTTGTGTAGCGAATTCGATAGCATAAAAGATATTGTCAACTATATGGAAAATGTCAATATTGATTGCGCTGTACTTATTTTGATAGTAGAAAAGTCTTTAGGTTATGTAAGAAAGTCGAACAAGGACATACTATGTTATTAAACTGTATCGAGGGTCTTCGGTACAAGAAGAATTACGTCTCATTCCAGATATTCTACATATGGAATCGTCATTTGTAATTTTTATTAACCCCTAGATTGGTAAACGAATTTATAATTGCAATATTTTCAATAGAATTTTTTCTCACCTTGCCTTCAAAAAAGTAATCAGGTAGTTAAAAACTAACTTCTGATAGACAGAAAAAAAATTATTAATTAAAACTTGTGTATCAAAATAAGACATTATCAACACCAGAGATAATTAATTTTGGTCATGTATACCGTTAAAGAAGTTATTGATTCAACAAAGTCTTGATGAGAGGAGAAGTTTGTTAAATCGATGCAATCATGTTGTTTGTTTAACGTTTAGCCCTTGCTGGATTTCTATTAATTTAAACAAAATGACGAATTGATAAATATTGGTGATGTTAGACAACTTTTGATTGATTATTAATTTTAATCAATTTTTAAATTATTTATTCTAATTAAATTTATTATTTTAATTAATTTTTACTAAAAGTATCTTCGTGGGGTTGAGTAATTTTTATTTCACCTCTTTATAGTTTTTTTTATTTAATGCAGCCACACATATTCTTAAGAAAAACGATCCTTTTAAATTGTAAAATGGTTTTTAGAGCCAGTCAAAATTAAATCAAAATATTTAGATAGTAAAATTAAGGCAGTTGATCCACGAAATTTAGACCTCAGGCAAAAATAGATAATTTTGCTTTCAAGAATAGCAATATTATTATTGAAGGGTTATTTTGGAAGAGAAAAGATTAATTTTCATGAAAAAAATTTGGAATACAAAAAAAATAATTTTATTAGTAAATTTTATTTTTGCCCCAACTTTTTTTCTTATTGCTTCTTACCAAATTTTAAAAAATTATGCGATTTTAATAAATTATGGATCACTTTTTCAAAAAAAAAGATTCCCTACAACTTAACCATTTCCAATTTTCGATGATAAATAAATTATTATCAAATTCAGCAATTTGTTTATAAAAATTACGTTTTAGAAAATGTTTTTTTAATGGTTTCAGACATTAAAAAATTTATTATTAAAAATAAGAAACGGTGAAGTTGTGGGAAATCTTTTCTCTGAAAAAATGATTCATGATTTATATTAAAATCGCATAATTTTTTAAAATTTGGTAAGAAGCGATAAGAAAAAAAGTTGAGGCAAAAATAAAATTTATTAGTAAATAATAATGGAACAGGACTTGTATCGACCCTTAGTATTAATATTCAAATATTGTTGATGTTCTTAGTTGGCTTTAGGGTCCAGGAAAAAATTTAACTCAAAGTTTCATATTTTCAAACGTTTCGACTCAGATTGGAGTCCTCATCAGTGAGAATTTAATTCTATAAAAATACAAAAGGAAGAGACTTAAAAAAATTGCACGTGTGACCGATGAACATTGTAATAAGAAATGTTATAAAGAATTGCGAGTGTAAAATATAAAATTGGTCTAAATAACTAAATTTGCAAAAAAAATTGAAACTATAACAAACCAAAAATTTCTGTAAAAATACTAGGGGGAGAACATTAAAGGAATTGCACGTGTGACGGATAATCATTGTGGAAAAATGATATAAATGATATATAAATGTGAAAGTGTAAAATTAATCTAAATAACTAAATTTGTAAAAAAACTGCAAGACACGCTTAAACTTTAAGTTTAAAGCCAACTAAGAACATCAACAATATTTGTTTATTAGTAAAATTATTTTTCTGCGTTTCAAATTTTTTTCTTACAAAATAATCTTTTCTCTTTCAAAATAGCCCTTTAATAATAATATTGCTATTTTTGAAAGCAAAAATATCTATTTTTGCCTGAGGTCTAATTTTTGTGGATGAAAACTACCTTAAAAAGGGAATTTATAAAAATGAATCATTGATAAATATTCAAATTAAAATATACCTTTTTTACAATTATTTTCAATCTGGGCTTTAGCATAGTTTATGAATTAGGTTCTCTTGATGTTCTACAAATAGAATAGCTCATTAACTTTTCAGTGCATAATAAAACATTTCCTTACTAGTCCACCGCATAATTCTTGTTTGTTGAAAGATACTTTTTTTAATTTATTGAGGTTACATAATAATTTGTTCACGTTGAATAATAAAATTCCTATTATTACTTTTCCACTGTAATAAATCATTCTTTAAGGCCATGTCTTACTTATCCGATTCCCATTTTACCGACACTTTTTTTTCGCTCTTGGCATTTCCACATTAACTGAGATATCGAGATAAAACTTTGAGTAATTAGTAAAAAGTAGTAAATAACGTTTATTTGATTCAAAATTCTTATAATAATAAAGAAAAAATTGTTTGGAAAATTTTACTTTCATAATTATAAATATTTAGAAGCATATAAACCTTCCTTAATGCTTTTTACTTAATTATTTTAAGTTTTAACTCGATATCTCAATTAATGTGGAAATCCGAAGGGCGAAAAAAAGTGTCGGTAAGGTAGGGATCGGATAAGTAAGACATGGCCTTAAGGGCATGTAATACTTAGAAAATTAGCCAATTTGATCGATTTTATGTTTCTAGATGTTTGTTTCCAAAATACATGAAATTTTGTTTTCAAAATTTGGGAAATGATAAAAAATGATAAAAAATGGTATAAAAATGGAGGTAGATATAATACTTCCGGTTTGTAAAACGAAAAAAGTTTAATTTTAGCAACATCTATCGGAAAAACTATTTTCATTATCAAAACCAAATCTACGTCCGTCTTTATCATTTCTATTATTTCAAAAATTTTGAAAACAAAATTTTATCTATTTTGGACGTAAACAAGTAGAAACTGAACCAAGTTGTTCACATGAATTTTTTACTTTTCTCAAGTATCACATATACCCTTGAGGAAACTTACAATAACAGTAGAGGATTTTGAAAACTTTTCGTCTTGAAAAATCATACGTGAATTGTTTGAAAAATACCAAAATTTTAGATAATCCTCACTCACAAAAAATTGTTCGTTGAACAAGAATTTTTTGTTGAATTTATAAAATATTTTATTGACTTGAAAGAATTTTCTGATTTAATCTAATAAATACTTGAAATTTACTGAAAGTTACTAAATATTTGGTTGGATCAACTAATAATTTTGTTGCACGTATAACAATAAAATTCTATGGTTGAACCAACAAAGTTTTTGTAGATTCCACCAAATATTTTTCTAAGTGTACCTTTTGAATACAAAGTATTTATAAAAAGCATTCCTTGCAGAAAAAAAAATATTTTTTTAATGTTAAATGTTGATTCGTTAAGAAATTTGTCAGTTCATGTTTGATTATATAAATTGCAAATTACAATTCTGTAAATAAGATTTTTTGATTATGTCTGTTCATTAAGAAAATATCAACCCATAGAAACAAACAAAAAAAAATACAAATCTTATGAAAATTTAATGCTCTATTCCGCAATTTAATGCTCACATATTTTTTATAAAAAAATATGTTTGCGCTAGCTTAACGTTAAGCTGTCACCACATACCGCATAAAACACGTTAAAAAATGATAGAGCCAATTCATTTATATACCATAATTTAAGGCTCATTTAAGGCTCATTTAAGGCTCTCGAAATATCATGGACCGGAAGTCGTAACATTTTTTTTCTTCAACATATGTGTTGTGCTAGCTTAACATTATGAAATATTCGAAAATCAATAGAACAAAATGATTAAGCCAATCTATTTTCATAGCATAATTTAAGGTTCATTTATGGCTTTCGAAATATCATGGACGGGAAGTCGTAACTTTTTTTTATTTTTTTAACATATGTGTTGTGCTATCTCAAGTTATAAAATATTCGAAAATCAATAGAAAAAACTGATGAAGGCAATTCATTCTCATAGAATAATTTAAGGAGGTCCGATCAGCTGGCACCTCCACAACGGAATATAACTATTTATTTTATGCCACATTTTTGGGCTAATTTTGGCCGGTAATGCTGGTTTTTGGGCTCTTGTATTTTTCTTAAAAAACAAATTTTAGGTGGAGGTGCTGACTGCCCAATCAGCTAGCACCTCCAGTACATAAAAACCTTAAAGTTCAAAAAACTATCTATACCCGAATTTCAGGCTATTTTCGGTCTCTTGAAATACCCAAAAATCATTTTTGAAAAAACAACCTCTATCACTGACAAGCAACCCTTAATTTTGAAAAATACTTTTTGGGCAAAATAAACTACTCCAGAATTTCGGGCTATTTTCGGGCTCTTGAAATACCCAAAAATCATTTTTGAAAAAACAACCCCTATCACTGAAAAGCAATCTTTAATTTTAGAAAGTATATTTTGGACAAAAAAACGACTTTAGAATATCGGGCTATTTTCGGGCTTCTCAAAAATGTTTCTATCGATTTTTGGGCTCTAACCCTTAACATCAAAATGCACCCCTGCATGGCCATGCAGATACAACTTTGAATAAAAATTATCTTTTTGAAAAGTTTATCGTTGTTTTTGGAAATTTTAAAAAAAAATAAAATTAAAAAAAATGTAAATTTAGAAAAAATAAATGTTGTGCTGAGTTGTGCTAGGCGAGCACAATAAATGTCTTCCCGAACGATTTTGTCTAGGATGTTTATTTTCCAAAATAGGTTCATTTTTATGAACTTGGGAATTTGTTTGGACATATAATTTTCAAATATGTGAATTTCGGAAAAGTGAAAGTTTTGCCGAGTTGTGCTAAGCAATATTTATTATATTATAACAAATATTTTTCAAAATAAGTCCACTTTCATGAACTTGGAAATTAGTTTAAATTACTAAATTTTTAGATTTGGTGATATTTATTTTCCCACTAAGTTTACGGGGTTCTCCATTGTTCAATTTTTGTTATAAATTATTTTTGAGCTTTGTTCCCAAAATTTAAATCGAAACTGAACTTTGACGTTATTTTTTATATATTCAAACATCAGTTTTCATTTAGTATTAGTATGTAACCTTCATTCACAACATTAAAAACAATACATTTGATCGCAGCGTTCAAAAGTAGCACAAATATTGACAATTATGTACAAAATAGGAAAAATTTCAGGAACAAAAATATTTTTGAAAATTATTTTATAAATAAAAAAGAAAGTTTATTTCAAATTTTTCATGGTATTTCGAGAGCCTTAAACGAGCCTTAAATTATGGTATATAAATGAATTGGCTCAATCATTTTGTTCTATTGATTTTCGAATATTTCATAACGTTAAGCTAGCACAACACATACGTTGAAGAAAAAAAATGTTACGACTTCCGGTCCATGATATTTCGAGAGCCTTAAATGAGCCTTAAATTATGGTATATAAATGAATTGGCTCAATCATTTTTTTAACGTGTTTTATGGTGTGTGGTGCCAGCTTAACGTTAAGCTGGCGCAAACATATTTTTTTATAAAAAATGTGTGAGCATTAAATTGCGGAATATTGCATTAAATTAACCTTAAATGAGACCTAAATTGTGGCATAGTTTGAAACTTCATATGACAAGTGTGTTGTGCCAGCTTAATACACCTTTCAAGTCTTTAAGCGACAACAATTATATTATCATACAAAAAAAAGACTATTTTTTGAATAAGCAAACTACAAAAATTAATTTTACTTTAGAATTATTTTTCATCAAAGCGATTAATTTACACGGAGAAAAAAAATTGTTGTATTAACCAACTGGATTGTTGATATAGAACCAACAAACGTTTTTTGCTGTTCCAACAAAATTTTGATTCTCTCAAAAAAGTCTTTTGTTGGGAGAACTAAAATTTTGTTAGGACAGGAAAAAAAGTTTGTTGGTTCTATATCAACAATCCGGTTGGCTAATAAAGCAATTTTTTTTAGTTTTCCCAACGAAAGAGTTTTTTTTAGGAGAACTAAAGTTTTGTTGGTACAGCAAAAAAAGTTTGTTGGTCCCATATTTATAATCCGTTTGGCTAACAAAACAATTTTCTTAGTTCTTCCAAAAAAAGTTGTTTTGGCGAATTAAAATTTTGTTGGGACAGCAAAAATAGTTTGTGGCTTCCATATTAACAACCCGGTTAGCTAATACAACAATTTTTTTAGTTCTCTCGAAAAAACTTCTTTGGGAGAACTAAAATTTTGTTAGAACTGCAAAAAAAGTTTGTTAATTCCATATCAATAATCCGGTTAGTTAATGCAACAATTTTTTTAGTTCTCCCAACAAAAGTTTTTTGGGCGAATTAAAATTTTGTTGGGACAGCAAAAAAAGTTTATTGGTTCCATATCTACAATCCGTTTGACTAACAAAACAATTTTCTTAGTTCTCCCAACAAAAGTTTTTTTGGCGATTTAAAATTTTTTTGGTACAGCAAAAAAAGTTTGTGGCTTTCATATCAACAACCCGGTTAGCTAACACAACAATTTTTTTAGTTCTCTCGACAAAACTTCTTTGAGAGAACTAAAATTTTGTTAGAACTGCAAAAAAAGTTTGTTAATTCCATATCAATAATCCGGTTAGTTAATACAACAATTCTTTTAGTTCTCCTAACAAAAGTTTTTTGGGCGAATTAAAATTTTGTTGGGATAGCAAAAAAAGTTTATTGGTTCCATATCAGCAACCTGATTAGCTAATACAACAATTTTTTTAGTTCTCCCAACAAAAGTTTTTTTGGATAACTAAAATTTTGTTAGGACAGAAACAAAAGTTTGTTACATATGTTAATGTAAATAAACGATATAATTAGTTATTCCCTTCACAAAAGTTAAAATTATCGATTTTTGTCGATAACTGTCAATATAATTAACAATGGGCTTGAATTTTACTGCATCGAAGTGATATTAAATATTGGTTTTTATCTCAAGAGGTATGAGTCCTGAAATACAATGAAATTTATCTAATTGATAGGAGAGAGACTTCCCACTTTCATTAGAATACATGTCATTACACATAAGGCATTTAGAACGTTAGTATTAAAAGTCGAAGCATGTCAGATATATGAATGTAGATCAAAACACGTTTTATAATCAACAGTGAGAGCACTGAACCTTATTTATTACTGTATAAGTGTAGGTGCTATAGGTAGGCCTTTAGGTCAATACCCTTCAAGGCCATTGACCTAATTTTCGAAAATCATTGTCCTCTAATTTCTGCTTTTTAAAACTCACAGAATTTCAATTAATTATTATTTAAAAATTTAAAAAAACATTTTACAATTACAAAATATTACTTTTCTCAGGTGAAGATATTTAATAATATTTTTTAAACATTCATTATCAAATTACTTCTATTCGTAATTGTCAAGAATCCCATTACTTTTGATCAATAATATTTTTTTTACTTGTGAATTCAAATTGTTAGGTATTCGATAATTTATGATTCATTTGATTTCATTAAAGATCTCTATCAAGCCCTTTTGGCTCAGATTGAGGCCAATGACACACATTTGTCTGAAACTGAAGACATGGTTTCATTCTTATAAATAAAAACTTTAGTTCTCTTTGAATCATTGAAAAAAATTGATTATCTAAATAAAAGAATGCTTGAGATATTTACGATTCCAATCCAGTTTTTTAGGAATCTTTCAATTTTTAATAGGATACTAAAATAGAAATATCGTCTAAATTTTTTTCTTTTATAAACTAAATGATAAAAAATAATCCGTTAAAATTTAATGAACTGTTTAGCACTTTTGGACAAGGTTTTAAAAATCGTAAATTTTCAGAAAATTTCTGAAAATGGTCAACTGTTAAACAATGATAACAAAAAAGTTCTGGGAAAATTCATAAACTGATCAGGAATCTAAAATATTGGTAAAGAATTGCTAAATTTTTACCGGACTCTTTTGTTATTATTTCTAAATAGTCGACTGATTTTTAACAAAGTTTAATGCGATTAATTCCGAGACATCAATCCGAATCAATCCGATCTCGAATTGATCCAAACCAAATTTTCAATCAGAATCAATCCGATCTTGGATTGTTCCAAACCGAATTTTCAATCAGAATCAATCCGATTGAATCCAAAGTCGGATTGATTCTGATTGAAAATTCGGTTTGGATCAATTCGAGATCGGATTGATTCTGTTTAAAAATTCGGTTTGGATCAATTCGAGATCGGATTAATTTCGGATTGATCTGGATTGAAAACTTGGTTTCGGATTGGTTCGGATTTATTCGGATTGATGTCTGGGAATTAATCGGATTAAGTTGAATTGATTTTTAACCGTTTTTCATCAAACAAGATACAAAACTTTTTTCGGATTGGTTCGGAATGAATGGGAATAGTTCTGATTGGCTCTGAATGAATTTCAATTCGATACTTTCTTTAGGATGAAAAACGGTAAAAAATCAATCCAACTTAATCCAATTAATTCCGAGACATCAATCCGATCTCGAATTGATCCAAACCGAATTTTCAATCAGAATCAATCCAAGTGAATCCAAAGTCGGAATGATTCGGATTGATTCTGATTGAAAATTCGGTTTGGATCAATTCGAGATCGGATTGATTACGATATCTGTATCCGAGCCAATGCAAATCATTCCGAACCAATCCTAAAAACGTTTTGTATCTCGTTTGATAAAAAACGGTCAAAAATCAATCCGACTTAATTCTATTAATTCCGGGATATCAATCCAAATGAATCCGAACCAATCCGAAACCAAGTTTTCCATTCAGATTAATCCGAAACAATCCGAATCATTCCGACTTAGGATTCATTCGGATTGATTCTGATTGAAAGTTCGGTTTGGATCAATCTGAGATCGGATTGATTTGGATTGAAAACTTGGTTTCGGATTGGTTCGGATTCATTCGGATTGATATCCCGGAATCAATAGGATTAATTTGGATTGATTTTTGACCGTTTTTCATCAAACGAGATACAAAACGTTTTTCGGATTGGTTCGGAATGATTCGCATTGACTCGGATACTGATATCGGAATGAAACCGAATAATTCTGATTCGCTCGGAATGAATTCCAATCCGATACTTTCGCCAGGGCTGTTCTTTTTTGCGATAGTATGCTGTCCACGTCGAACTTGGAAAATAACGAGTATGACGACGAGATTCGCTTCCGGAATGCCCACGAGTTTTTACTTATCTTGAGTTTCTGCATAAAATCTAGGACCAAGTAATCTTCGCTTATGTTGTGTTGAGCATGCACAGCGATATTCCGTTAGAATCTATTTTGCTCGTATGAGGAGATCAAGATCGAGGAGAATAAATTGCTGAGGGCATGGAATTAAGTTTTATACCGAGAAGGGATCCTTGAACATGATTTAACAATTAGTTCAATAAGTAATTAAGATCAAGACACGAAAAATTTTGATACTAACTATTAGTAGTATTTTTTTGTTTCCTTTACAGTTAATTTTATTTGAGAATGAATGTAAAGAACTTTTTTTAAAGCAATCTGATTAAATTTTATCAATTTTAACCAAGTTATTGAAATTGAATACAGAAATCATTGCGGGATACAAAAATTATACTCCAGAGTTGGTAAAATTATGTAGTAAAAAAAATAATGCAGTAGGAGAAATAATTTTTTGATTGTTGAGGGTAATTAGATACTGACCAAGAAATAAGTCATGTCCCTGAGAATATAATTCACTTGTAATCGTACCGAATTGCAAAATAATCGCACAATAATTACAGATTGAAGATAGAATAATTCTTTCGTAATGATGAGTCAAAACAAGGACGAACTGATTTTAATCAAGTGAATTAAAAAATTTTGTTAAATTTAAATAAGTGATAAAGTTTTTTTTTTTACTTTACTGTGAATTATTTTAAATATAAAGATATCCTGATAAAATAGGAATTTTTTAATTTTAATGTTCAGATTTGCATTGATCTTAATATTTTGATTTAAAAAGTTGAATATCCTGTTTATTTGAAATAATAAAATTGGCCTTTTTTCTGGGTCAAGTATTTTCTGTCTGAAATAAAAATGAAGCAGAAATATACTTTGAGGTACATTAAAACAGCATCTTGAGTACGACAATCATAATTCTCATGATTATAGATATCAGAACTAATGGATGTTTACGATTTATGATGACAGTTTTAGAATGCTTTTTGATTACAGTGTCTATTTACAACAATGAATCTGTTATTATTACTATTATTATAAAAATTTCATTCATTTCGTCTTTTAGAAAATTAAGTATAAAAACTTTAATTTACACTTAAAAGGTATTGAAATCTTGACAGCGTTGAAATAAAGAAATTTTAAATTTTTTAAATTTTTTAAATTTTTTAAATTTATATACTTAAAAAATGGATTGTTGAAGATGTTATTCAACACGTTTTAAGGTCTCAGATTTCTGACAAATTTAGTTAAGAAATCAACGGTTTTTCCAGAGACATAATAGTAGAGCGAAAAAAATTCTGGATCTCCACTCTACCCTGGTTCAAATCCGGTCCGAGACATATTTTTTCTCGTTCTTAAATTTTTTGCCTGCAAGAACCGATAATTTTTTTACTAAAAAACTGAAATTTAAATAAAAAAATCTGCCCCGACCCGGATTCGAACCCGAATCCCTGCTTTATCTCATTTCGAATTCGGTCCGCGGCAGATTTTTCTCGTTCTTTAATTATTTTCCTGGAAAATTCGTTAATTTTTTAACTAAAAAATTAAAAATTGATTTAAAAAATCTTCCACGGCTCATTCTTCAATTATTTGCTTGAAAAAAAGAGATAATTTCATAATTAAATCTAATTAAAATACTAAAACAACCGTTAGCCTTTTAACTAAAAAACTAAATCTTGATAAAAAAAATGTCCTTGGCCCGGATTCGAACCTGAATCTTCAGTGTACCCTGTTTTCAATCTGGCCCAAGGCAGATGTTTTTTCGTCCTCTAATTATTTGTCTGGAATAACGTTAATTTTTTGAATAAAAAAATCTACCTCGGCCCAGATACTAATCCAGATCCCTACTTTAGACTGATTCAAATCCGGTTCGAGACAAATTTGTTCTCGTTCATTAATTATTTGTTTAGAGGAACCGACAATTTTTCAACTAAATGCAATCAATAAATTAAAACAACCGTTAGTCTTTCTACCAAAAAACTAAATTTTGAATAAAAAAATTTGCCTCAGCCTGGATTAAAAGACGGATCCTCACTTTACCCTGGATTAAATTCGGTCTGAGGCAAAATTTCTTCTCATTCTTGAATTATTTCTCTGGAAGAACCGATAATTTATTACATAAATTTAATTAAAAAACTAAAACAACTAAAAAAAATCTTTTCCATCCCGGATTCGAACCAAGGTCCCCCCTTTGCCACGGTTTGAATCCAGTCCGAGGAAGATTTTTTCTCGTTCTTCAATTCGTTGCCTGAAAAAAGCGTTTATTTTTTATTCAAATTTAACTCAAAAAATTCAAACTTGAATAAATAAATCTGCCTCGGCTCGGATTCGAAGACGGATCCTCACTTTACCCCGGATTAAATTTGGTCCGAGGCAAAATTACTTCTCATTCTTGAATTATTTCTCTGGTAGAACCGATAATTTTTTACAAAAATTTAATTGAAAAACTAAAACTAAAACAACTAAAAAAAATCTTTTCCAGCCCGGATTCGAACCAAGGTCCCCCCTTTGCTGCAGTTCGAATCCAGTCAGAGGAAGATTTTTCTCGATCTTCAATTATCTGCCTGGAAAAAGCGTTTATTCTTTATTCAAATTTAACTCAAAAAATTCAAACTTGAATAAATAAATCTGCCTCGGCCCGGATTCGAAGACGGATCCTCACTTTATCCCGTTTTGAATTCAGGCCGATGCAGATCACTTCTCGTTCTTGAATTATGTCCCTGGAAGAACCGTTATCTTTTTAACTCAAAAAAGTAAAACTTGAATAAAAAAATCTGCCTCGACCAGGATTCGAACCCAGATCCTTACTTTATCCCGTTTTGAATTCAGGCCGATGCAGATAACTTCTCATTCTTGAATCATGTTCCTGGAAGAACCGTTATCTTTTTAACTCAAAACAGTGAAACTTGAATAAAAAAATCTGCCTCGACCAGGATTCGAATTCAGATCCATATTTTATCCCGTTTTGAATTCAGGCCGATGCAGATTTTTATCTCCCTTTTTATTTATATTCCTGGAGAACCCTTATTTTCTCAACTAAACTTAAAAAATCTAAAATTGTCACGTCATGAAACTGAAAGTTAAATAACATTTTTTTTTTATTACTAGTTTGAAGTTTGTTGTTTGATAACTTTTGTGAAAATGAACAAAAAGATCAGATAATTTATAAAATTATCATTACAAAGGAATGGGTATATAAAAAGTGATAATTAACAGTTCCCTGTAAATTTGAAAGAGAGAGGGTGAAGGAATGTGATAATGAAATAATATAAGTTTTTGTATTACAGAAGTTCGGAGGATCATGGATCCAGCGGCGGTGGAGGAGGAGGAGGAGGTGGCGGAGGAGAGAGAGGAGAGGGTTTTGAGCCGAGAGGGTCTCATGGTAGTTTCTATGGTAGCGACAGCCGGAGCAACCGCGTGGGTAGCGGCGGCGGCGGCAGTGGTAGCGTCGTCGTCGGCCACCCAGTCGATCCAACTTCCGTCGATCCAGGCGGGTATATACCACGAGGACGTCCGCCACCAGGTAGTAGTTACCACGTGACGTCAACAAGGGCGAGGGACCGGCTCTACCCGCGAACGGGTCCGTATTCCAGTGCGCCGCCGCCCCCGCCCCATCTAGATCGTCACAGAAGTAGTTTACCACCTTCGTCCTGGACAAGTTATGAATCTGCTAGTTCGAGATACGGGTCCGGACCACCTCCACCATCCCCTGCGACAACGGACTCTTATCCTGATGAACCAGGTTTGATATACAATTTTTACAATTTACTAGAATTTTAATTCTACAATTTTTAAACCTTCTACATTTTCAAGTCAAAATTGCACACATACAAGTCCTTTGTCATTGAATTTAAGTAATTTGAAGTAGATTTAATTTTTTTCAACAGAAAGTGTTTTTTTATGGAAAAAATAAGGTAGTTCGATCACAAAAATTAGACCTCAGGCAAAAATAGATAATTTTGCTTTCAAGAATAGCAATATTATTATTGAAGGGCCATTTTGAAAGAGAAAAGATTATTTTTCATGAAAAATATTTGAAACACAAAAAAATAATTTTATTAATAAATTTTATTTTTACCCAAACTTATTTTCTTATCGCTTCGAGCCAAATTTACAAAAATGATACGATTCTAATAAATCACGGTTCATTTTTTTAGGAAAAAGATTCTCTACAACATGACCGTTTCCTATTTTTGAAAATGAATTCTTTAATGGCTGAAATTATAAAAAAACAATTTTTCAAAACAAAATTTTCATAAACAAATTGCTGTATTTCATAATAATTAATTCAATTTCAAAAATAGGAAACGGTCATGTTGTAGAGAATCTGTTTGCTAAAATAATGAACCGTGATTTATTAGAATCGCATCATTTTTAAAAATTTGGCTCAAAGCGATAAGAAAATAAGTTTGGGCAAAAATAAAATTTATTAATAAAATTATTTTTTTGTGTTTCAAATTTTTTTCATGAAAAATTATCTTTTCTCTTTCAAATTAGCCCTTCAATAATAATATTGCTATTCTTAAAAGTAAAATTATATATTTTTGCCTGAGTCTATTTTTCGTGAACGGCATGTGATACTTGAGAAAAATAGGAAGTTCATGTAAACAACTTGATTCAGTTTCTACATATTTGCGTTAAAAATAGATTAAATTTTGTTTTCGAAACTTGGTAAATAATAGAGAAGATTAAAATAACAGTAGATAGATTACTTTTGGTTTTAATAATAAAAAAAAAAAAAATTTGATATATTTTGTAAAAATCAACTTTTTATCATTTTGGAAACCAAAAGTTGTCTATCCTCGTCCATTTTTATCTTCTCTAGAATTTACCAAATTTGGAAAAATAAATTTTATTTATTTTGGTCACAGTCATGTAGAAACTTAAAATCAATAAAAAAATTAATTTCCTCAGTATTACATGCCCTGAATCAGAAACAAAAGCCGGAAAATATCTTCTGAATTTTGGTTCCAGATTTCAAAAATAATTTGTTTTTTCTTTAAAAAACCCTTTCTGTAGAAATTTTTGTGTCTATTAATGAAAGCGACTGGTAATTTTCTAATTAAGGTCATGGACCAAATTTATATATAAATATATCAATTTAAAATAATTTTTTTTATAAAAAAAACCAAACACACCATATTTTACGGCTTTTTTTACTGCTCTGAAGTGTACCAAAAATAAATTTCCAAAAAACAACCCCTAAGTCAGAAATCAACCCCTTTGCTTAGAATATGTAAAAGTCAAAAATCAATTACATAACATTTTACGGCTATTTTATGGCTCCAATATGCACTAAAAGAAATTTTGAAAAAACAATCCCTAATTTGGAAAAAAATCCTGTTATTAAAAAAATGTTTAAAATCGAAAAGTGAAGATAAAAACCATTACGACATTTTTAAGACTGATAAGTCTTAAAAGAATGAAAGAATTTCCAAAAAAAAAACCTAATTATGAAATCAACCCCCTCTTCAAGAATTTAAAAACTTCAAAAATGAAGATACATATTTTTATGGCTGTTTCACGGCTCGGCAATGTACTACAAATGTCATTTAAAAAAACAACCTTCTTTTCAAATCAAGTCCCTGTTACTCTAGAATTAAAAAAGAAGAAAAAATTGATCTAGGGAAATGTATTAATAAGCGAATAACGATTTTTAATTTTTATTATTTCAGAATTTACGGCTATTTTTAGGCGCAAATAAAAAATTTACGACTCTTCAAGTTTTTTCAAAAAATCAATTTTCTTTTTTCTAGGAATTTCTCCGTTTCTTAGAAACAAAAGAGAATTGAGAGCTTTTGAAAATTTATTTTTGGTGCATTTCAGAGCCGTAAAAAACCGTAAATTATGTTGTGTTTGGTTTTTCTTTTTTTATTTTGTATTTTTTCTATGGTGGGGTGCTAGCTGAACGTGCACTTAGTACCCCACACATAGAAATTGATTTTTTGAAAAAACTTGAAGAGTCGTAAATTTTTAATTTGCGCCTAAAAATAGCCGTAAAAAATCCGTAAATTCTGGAATAATACGAAATTCAAAATTGCACTGAGGGGGTTTTAGCTGCACGGACCTGTCTAGTTAGTTTTAACAAAAATGTTGTAAAAAATTTACAGTTAACTGTGAATTGTCTACAACTTTTCTAATTCTATTTGTTGTAAAAAGGATTTGTTTACAAAGTTTTTTCTAATACGAACTTTACGGGCATTCTTCATTGTATTCTATTATATTTCTAAGATTTGTAGATTTGATTCATGACTTTAAGCAGTTATTATAATTTTTTGTAAAGCACTTCACTTCACCCCTTCTTTTGATATTTATAAAAATTTAAAGAATAAATTTTGTTAGTTGCTAGAGTTTTTGAAAAATAAAATAAATTTACTTTTTCAGGGAATGGTACAGGTGGCAACAGTGGTAGCGGGTTAAAACAACACAAAAAGCAAAGGAGAAAATCGCGAAGCGGTAGCAGTTCTCCAAGTGGAAGCAGCAGATCGGGTAGCAGTAGTAGTAGTCGTAGCGGTAGCTCTGGTGGTAGTACTTCCGGTGGAAGTAGTTCGCCGGGAAGTTCACCACATCGGACCGGAAATGCTGCAGTCACAGAAGATCGTAGGCCACTGGCGATATGTGTACGGAATTTACCAGCCCGCAGCAGCGATACCTCACTCAAGGATGGATTGTTTCACGAATATAAAAAGCATGGAAAAGTAACGTGGGTGAAAGTAGTCGGTGCTGCCGGGGATAGGTATGCTCTCGTCTGCTTTAAGAAGCCCGAGGATGTCGAAAAAGCTCTTGAAGTCTCACACGACAAATTGTTCTTCGGTTGCAAGATCGAAGTTGCCCCTTATCAGGGTTATGACGTTGAGGACAATGAATTTCGACCCTACGAGGCGGAGTTAGACGAGTACCATCCCAAGGCAACAAGGACACTCTTCATCGGAAATCTTGAAAAGGATGTTACAGCGTCAGAACTCAGGAAACATTTTGAACCTTTTGGCGAAATAATCGTTAGTATTTTACTTTATAATTAATTTAAGATTAGACATTTATTTGATCAATGATTACCTAATGAGTGATGATTTTCTCTACAGGAAATTGATATTAAGAAACAGGGAGCTGTGACGAGTTATGCCTTCTGCCAGTACTCGGACATAAGCAGCGTTGTGAAAGCAATGCGGTCAATGGATGGAGAACACCTGGGCTCGAATCGAATAAAACTCGGATTCGGAAAGTCAATGCCCACGTCCTGCGTTTGGGTTGATGGCATCGGAGGTACGACTTCTATTCTTCACATTTTCTCATCAGAGATCATTTTTAGAACGATTTTTCTACTTTTATGAAGTAATTAGTAGCTCTTTAGGAACTTTAAATTCTTTAAAAGTTAAAATTAGATTTTCTCAGTTTTTTTGTATAACATAAATACTGGAACCATTATTTTGCAGAGTGTGTATCGGAAAAATATATCAACATGCAGTTCCATCAGTTTGGACCAATCACGCACGTGGTAGTTGACAGAGAACGAGGGCATGCTTTGGTTTTCTTTGAGCAAATCAGCTGTGCTCAGGCAGCAGTAAAAGAAATGCGAGGGGCAACACTTCGAGGTCGTCGATTACAGGTAGACTTTGCCTCGAGGGAGTGCCAGGAGACCTTTTATGAGCATCTTGAGCGGCAAGGGTTCGCTGGAGAAAAACCATGGGATACGAGGCCGTCTCCTGCAGCTACATTTGACGTAGCGTTAGTACTACTTTCCTTTTATTTTCGATTTCAAACCTTTGAAAAATTAATTGTACACATCTAAATTAAATTTAATTTTGTTCAGAAGGGAACGGACTTTCGAGTCAGCTGTGACGGTTCCAAATGCTGGGAGTAGATTCACTCGCTACGAAACACCACCAAGAGCGAGGGCAGCAAGTTATAGTCGAACTCCAGGAGGTGGAAGCACACCCGGAGCGAGTCCAGCTCATCCAACGGCGATGTCTCGAACTAGCAGACGATCGTATCAAGATCCTTATTACGAGAGTGACTACAGCGAGTCAACGACGAGGAGATTTCGAAGTTATGATGAATTTAGCCAGGGAAGTGGCGCGAGTCACGACGACTATGATACAGCAGTGACAGGAGAGGGCAAGCTCAACGACGATGATTGTCCAACTTTGTCTCGACGACATGCTGTTCAAAGTGTCGTAACAAGTGTTGATCCCCCGGCGCCCCCGCCTCCCTTATTACCCCCGCCTGATATCAGGCATCTTCAGAAGGAGCGAGTGCATTTGTTAGAACAACTTGAGGAATGTCACAGTAGTGGAGACGAAGTAGCATTCGCTCCGAAAAAGAGGCCGAAACTCGACGGAGCAACGTCGATACTTTGTGATGATGACGAACCAGAAATTGCTTCCCTACTTGTTACCTCGCATTCCGGGAGAAAAGGAATGGAAGTCAGGCGGGTTAGTGATAGTAAGGTGATCGTTCATCACAGTTCCAGGAGAGGCAGCTGCGAAGCTAGAGGACCTGGACCTTGTAAAAGACGGAGAGATACTGCGAGGTATTTTTTTTATATACAAAAACCTTATTTAATTGATATATTAGATATGAATAAAATTCACGAGTGTTAAAAAATATATTAATTTACAGAAACATGTAGTGTAGTTTCTAATTATTCTATTTTTGTTTTGAAATTTAGCAATTAAAATTATTAGAATTGAAAAAGAATGTAGAAAAAACTTGTAGAAGGTTAAGATTTGACAAATTAAAAAAAATGAAATTATTTTGCTATGGTTTCACTATTTTATCTAAATTTATCGGATACATTTTTTCTAAATGATTTTATAGACATCACGATCATCATGATGGGTCGCGACCAGGAACACCACTCGTGGACGAAAGGCCAGAAAATCTAGTTCCGAGTGAGCCTCGGAGGTTTCGCGAGAGAAGTCACGAGGGTCCCTTATCCTTACCTCTACCTAGGTTTGCCACTCAGATGTTGAACAACAACAATAATAGTAACAGCAACAACAACAACAGTGGAGGATCGAGGTCAACCCACACGAATCTTTCGAAAATTGCCAGTCCCCCATGTGCCTCCAGCGTACCAACGACAAGTCCTAGAACCGCGCCTCAACCTCCAGCTTCACCTCCGCCTCGGCACCCAAGTCCCAGTCCTACTAGCTCTGACAGCGATACCGCATCACAGTCACCTAGCCTCGAGGAGAGGATACGATCCTTGGATGAAAAGTACGAAAAGTGGTCTGGATCGAGAGCTTTAAGCGCTGCTGGTGGCGACGCCCTTGCCAAATTAGATGCTTCAGCGTCAGAGCGTTTAAGGTTTCGACACAGGCTCCTTGATCTTGATCTTCACGAGGTACAGCCGTCCGATATCGTTAAATCGGTTCTGGCAAAGAGAAGCGTTTTCGATGAGGACTCCAAGCGATTAGAAAACTTCAACGAGAAGTACGAGCCTCGAGAGTTCACGGGCGTAATAGGCGTGAGCTCGATGATCGGTAGCACCGGTAGCCTTCCAGGTGTGGGTTGCACCAGCAAGGTCTGCCTGCAGTATCCATTTCCTAGTCATCCACCGGTTCAGACTGCATCGTCCAGCAGTCTGTCCAGCCTTGGCGCGACGACTTCTGCAACGAGTCTCACGACGACGCCAACCCTAAAATGTGACCCGAGGACAATTACGCCGCATAATTGTGTGCATCCGACGACACCCATCACACCTGGCACATCTATAAAGACAGTTAGTCCCGAATTGCCGCCTGTTTCATTGCCTATTACGGCCCTGGGCAGTGCGACTGCGGCTAGTAGCAGCAGCGGTAGTGGTTTAACTTCAACAAGTAATCTTCTTAGTAGCATTGGTAGTGTAGGCAATTTGAATAGCGTTCATTCCATGAGCGCTTCGACGAGTCGGGCTATCAATCCTCTTGTTTCTTGCTCGTCTGTGTCGACAGCACCGGCGACGGGAACGACTACTTCCACGATAATAAGTACGACGACCGCGATTGTGACAATGACCACGGTGGCGATCTCAACGACATCGACGTTAGCGTCTAACGCGAGTCATAATCAATCTTCCACACCTCCGTCTACCTCTTTATCAAACTTATCTTCTTCTTCCTCACCGTCTTCGTCGTCTTCCTCAACCGAAATCCCGCGAACAAAATTAAGAAAGGATGTTATGAATAGTAGCCGAGAGAATCGCGAGTCTAGGGATAGCAAAGATTCCAGGCACACGAAGAAAGAAACGTCTAGGAAAGTAAAGAAAGAAGAGTCAGAGGATAAAACTCGGAAGGAGGAGAAGGAAGAGAGACCAAATGTAGTTGAGAGGGTAGAATATGAGAAGGATCTTAAGGAGACCAAATATGAGAGAAAGGAGAGAGAAGAAAAAGAGAGGCGAGAGAGGGAAGAGAAAGAAGAAAAGGAAAAGCAAGAACGAAGAGAAAAGGAAGAGAGGGATCGAACGGAGCGTAAAGAACGAGAAGAACGGGAAAGGCGTGAAAAAGACGAGGAAAGAAGAGAAAGGGAAAGATTAGAAAAAGAGAGGCAGGAACGAGAGAGGAAAGAAAGAGAAGAACGGGAAAGAGAACGCGAACGAAAGGAAAAAGAAGAGGTTGAACTATGGGAAAGGAGTCTTGAAAAAGAAAGGAGAGAAAGGGAGGAAAAAGAGAGACAGGAAAGAAAAGAAAGAGAAGAACGAGAGAGGCGAGAGCGTGAAGATAGAGAGAAAAAGGAACGAGAGCAACGATTAGAGCGTGAAAAGCAGGAAAAAGAGCGACTCAGGAAAGAAAGGGAAGATCAAGAGAAACGCGAAAGGGAAGAGCGTGAGAAGATAGAAAAGGAAAGGAGACGAGAAGAAAAAGAACGACTAGAGAAGGAAAGGAAGCGTGAAAGAGAGGAGAAAGAACGGCTAGAAAGAGAAAGGAGAAAAGAAAAGGAAGAGCGGGAAAGACAAGAGAAGGAGAAAAGGGAAAAGGAAGAAAAAGAGAAGCTTGAGCGGGAAAAAAGGAGAGAACGAGAGGATCAGGAAAGGAGGGAAAAGGAAAAAGTCGAGCGTGAAAAGAGGAAAGAGCGAGAGGAAAAGGAGAAAGAAAAGAGAGACCGGGAGGACAGTAGGAGACAGCCGATGGAAAATCATGATCATGGAACCTGCGCTACGAGTCCAGTCCAAAATCCTGCTCCAGTTGCTATCAAACGCCGTTGTTCTTCTCAGGATACTCCCGTCGAAGATGATGCTAAACGCATGAAAATTTCAGATCATAGGAGGGATAGCAAAGAACGGTCCAGACAAAATAGAAGATCCGAAGATCGGAAACACCGAAACGATTCGCATAGATCTAGTCGAGAAAGTAGAGACAGTCGAGAAAGTAAAGATTCACCTGGCCAAGAAAATAGGGACAGTCTACAAACATCTTGCGATCTTACGAGAGATTTGAGTCGAGAAGGCAAAGAGAATAATCGTGAAGGAAGTGGAAAAGAAAAACAACGTAGTAAAAAGAATCGTTCTGAAAGGTCTGAGAAGGAATCTAGGGAAAGAAGTCCAAGGGTTTCTCAGGAACCTGATAAGGATTTCATGTCAAGATTGGAGTTCGCTAAGAGGAATGACCCAAATTTTCCTAACGATCAGGTCATCATTAGCTCTCATCATGTGAAGGAGATGCAACATCACCATCAACAATCGAATTTACACAGCGACATGGATGAGAGTGCATTATCTATTCACGAAATGCAAGGAATGCGACATCCTTCTGCTACTGATACCGATAGTGACGAACCCAAAAAACATTCAATTTTTGACATTGTTGATGACGAGCCTGCATATATCAGCATGTACGATAAGGTAAAAGCCAGGTCAACGAAGAATATGCAAAAACTCGAGGAGGAGAAACGTCAAGTGCGACTAAAGGATAAGTTCTCTCAACTGAAGCAAAGTCGAGCGAGACGCGAAGAGAAAAAGCAGAGCACATCTTGGGATGGAGACTCTGTGAGCAGCAAAGCTCTCACCGAGGATGAGGCCACTTCAGAATCTGATTCCGCAAGGGCTAAGTCGCTTTCGAGAAAAGGTTCTCGATCTCGCATCCACTCGGATACCAGCGAGGAAGATGAGTCCTTTAATAAACGAACTATCATCAAGACCGAGAGGTTTCACGAAAGTGACGTTGATCTTGGTTTCGCGGATTCAGAAGAAAAACATAATCCTCTCGAGTCGCCAAAGACGAGTGTTGTGGTGAACAACGTCAGGGTGACTATTAAGGAAGAGCCTAGGACATCTGATGATGAAGAAAGAATGTCTTTCTCAGTAAATCATCCAGTAGCTAACAACCACGAAAGGGATTCGCGCAAAAAGTCACACAAGAAAAAGCAGAAACGGCAAAAGAATTCTATGAGCAGTGAGGAAAGCATCAAAGTCGAACCGTCCGACAGTATAGAGCACAAAAATATTAAGATCAATACCACTGCTGGTGGCAATTTTGAATGTCACACTAACCTTAGTCCCGAATCTATCAACACTCAAACCATTACTACTAAATCAATCAATACCATGATTATAGACAATGCCGAGGAGAGAATGCGAGCTGACAAAAAGCAAAGAAATAAAAAGGAGAAACGCAGGGAGAGAAACGGAGAGGAAAAGACCAAAGCAAGGAGAAAGAGGCTCAATAGACAAGAGGCCAGAGATAGTCAAAGAATGGAAGACATCTTTGGTCCCCTTTCAGACGACGTTGATGAAAGTCCCAATGCCTTTTTCAACAGGCTTGGGAATATGCCAAACGAAAATAATGTTTACCATTCTGATAGTGATGAAGCTCGGAGTCCTGACGTCGATAGAATCAGGCGGAAATCAGAAAAGAAGCGACGTCATCAAACCCAGGATGAGAACAGCGTTGATCTGGCAGAAGCTGGTCGAGAGATCGAGGCGAAACTTCTTGGCTTGCCGAATTCACCAAAGTCAGCTGTTTGTACAGAATCAACTGATCATGACGTGTTTAGATTTACGGATGATAACGACAGTGTGGAACCCTCGATCCCAACCACTGCACCTGAAAAGATCAAGGAGAAGAAGAAAAAGAGAAAGAAGTCAAAAGAGGAACGAGGACGCAAGGATAGTCATCACCATCATCATCATCATCATCACCATCATGATAAAGGTGGTACCTTGCCTTACCTCGGTGGCGAGTCCAGTCCCCCAAGAGCTAGTAGTCCCATACCTTCGAAAGAAATATTACCCACACTTTCTCCGTCCAGGGAATCAATGCCAAGTCCAATACCCAAAGTTTCTCCGAGCGTTACAAATATTGCCACTACTCCTTCTGTTACTTCTAGTATTGAATCTAAGGAAATCAAATCAGAGAAGAAAAAAGACAAATTCATTCCAGGTTTTGGCATAGAAATTGATGAGACCATGCATGAGAATGCTGTGAAAAGTATATCTGAACCTGAAGAAAAGGACACGAGCAATACATCTCGAAACACGAGAGAAGAGACAGAAATTCCTGCAGAAGCTTCTCCTCCCTCGCAAGCAGAAGACAAACCACGAGTCGCGATTTCACAAGAAGAGACTGAAGTTGCAGTTGCTGCCCTCATGGCAGAGAACTTTGGTGGTCCCACCGAAGATTATTCTTATGAATGTGAAGAAGAAGAAGCTGAGGCTGATTCGTCCAGTGGCCCACCACCCGAGGCTCCTCAAGAAGACGTCGAGGAAATGCAACAAGCTGTTGAAAGTCTCAATGTCTCTGCTGCAGAAGCTGAAACCGATTTGAAACCTGATACACCTCAAAGTGAGCACGATCTACAGATAGACACTGATACTGAAGAGGATACTAACTATGAGAGTTTCGATCTCACTCAACCACCTAAAACCCCAGACATTCCATCTTTTTACAAGGCACCTGCAAAAAATCCTTCAGACAAACCTCTTTCTACTTTAGAGAAAGCGGTCGAAAATCGATTACCAATCAGTTCAAATATTTCTGTTGTCAAACCTTCAAGTCCACTTGGCTCTGTTATATCTCATTCGTGGTCTATCAACGAACCCAAGACACGAGAAGTTGCTAAAGTCGCTCCTCAAGTTGTTTCACAAGTAGAGCCTTTGAAACCAATCGAGACAGAAAGGTCTCCAGCTCAATCATTATCTCAAGCAACTCAACCTAGAAGAACATCTACTTCAACTTCACCAACTCCACAATACAAACCATCAGTCACAGCCTGTGGAGTTCCAAATTTGAACGAAGTTCCCAGGATTCCAGCAGTTAGTCCGAGACCAGCACCCATTGGCTATCAATCTCTACATCAAAGACTGCCTGTTTCTGCACAAAGTCAAATGGTACCTTTGAGGCAAGTTGCCCCCAGGATGCAGACCGTTACCCCTGCTTCCTCTTCTGCCAGTTTAACACCTTTACCCCCCTTGGTACCATCAAGAATGCCACCTCTTGTCACTTCACAATTATCTCCCAGGGTATCTCAGCCTCTTTCTCCTAATGGTCAGTGGCCCAGGAACCCAGTTATGACACCTCATGCTCCTAGTGGAGGCAAACCTTCGCCGCCACCACCACCTCCGCCACTGCCCCCACCAGTCAGGATTCCAGTCAGCGTTCCAATTTCTGCACATAGGCCGGATACTCCAATTCAACACATATATTCTACAGCGACTAGTCAACAGCCAGTTATTCAACACGCTCCGGGTATGAGAGCTTTGGCTCCTAATTATCCACGAGGTGGTCTGCCCCCTCTGACTCTTAATATACCACCGAGACCATATGTGTCTAGCGTTCCGCCTCTCACTCCAGGAGTTCAAGTAAAAAGCTCGAGGGATGCCAATTTGGGTGGAAAGTCTGTTATCGAGACGCTGATTCCGGTGAATCCAAACGAACTTCAGAGATTAGACGAACCTAAATTGCCTGCAGTTTTGCCTGAACCTACCAAGGCATCCACCTCGCCGAAAGTTCCCTCACCTAATCAACCACCAACTTATATTCCTGAGACTGCAAAGATCGAAACTAGTGCCAGTACCTCGAGTCCTATCTTTGGAAAACCAACTACTGCTTTGGATACAACAATACTTTCACCAAGACCTAAACAACATCCAGTTGATGGTAATTTGCTTTCTCCAAGACAAAAGCAGGATTTGCCGAATCTACAACTTTTGACAACTCATGCGACAAGAGCTTCTACTCCGAGTCCTGTTATTGTTCATGGACAGTCGCATCTTGTTCACAAGAGTGTGGTACATCCTCTGGGTCCATCGACTCTATCTTCACCCAATCAGCCGTTAATTAAAACGGTTGTACCTATTGTGCTCCATACTGGAGAGAAAGTATACGACCAAAAATTGTGCGATCAGAATCAAATTTCGCAAAATATTTTACTTGCGAAATCTCATGTTCCTCTTGTTTCGACCGTCACGCAGACAATCGTCTCTAGGCTTGTGACTTCTACTGCTCCTTCATTGTCTAAGGATGTCAAAAAGATTAAAGATATTATCGAAATACAGGAGCAAAAAGAATTTAAAGAAATCATGGATACCAAGGAGACTTTAGAAAAGGTTGATGATCGACGAATCGATGAGAGTCAAATGGAACAATCTCAACCGATGCTGCTCACACCTCCTGTTCAATCACAATGCAATCAGATCAAGGAAGTTTTTAAAGAAGAAAAGGTGGACAAAGTTAAGGATGAAGATAAAGAAGAAAAAGAGTTGGATAAAATAGAAGTAGAAAAGCAAATTGTAGAAAAGCCTCTTAAACAAACTTTAGCTCCAAAAGAAGAAATAAAACAGGAACCAAAAGAAGAATTCGAGAATGATGATGTGAAGAAAGAAATTATAAAGAAAGATTATGCAGATAAAGAACACCTTACAAAGGATCATCTAATAACTGAACACCTTCCAAAGGAAAATCTGCTAAAAGAACAAACAAAACAAGTCATAAAGCAAGAACTAGAAGACGACGAATCAACAGAGGATCTTCTGAAGGAGCCAAGTACGGACCCTCTTGCCTTGGATAACGCAAAGGAGGATCCAACTGATAGTAAGGAAGATAGCGATTATTGGTCTGCCAAGGAAGTTAACATCGAAAGTGTAATAAAGAAAGTAGATGCCCTCTGTGACGGTGAGGAAAACGAAGTGGATGAGGAACCTGAACACCAGGAAACCAATGACCCTCATGAGACCAGCAAGAGTGAGGGAGACTCCTGGCTTGATTCAGAATCTATGGAAGGAGACAGTAAGAAAAGCTTCTCGAATGACGATCAAGACGAAGGGGTTGAAACTTGCGAAATTGAAACGAAATCTCGACGCGGTAGATCTAAAGCAAAAAGAGGTCGTGGTGGAGTTACCACAAGACGGGGTGCAAAAACTGCAAATGTTCATAAACGAGGAGTCAGAAGTACCAGAGGTGGTAAACATTACACAGAGAAAAACAAACCAGCCGATGTTTACGAATTTCATGATGACAGTGAAGAGGACAACGCTGGTCGTCCAAGGTTGATTCTCACGATCAAGTCTCCGGGTCCAAATGCAACAGGACCCAATGCTCAACCTGCGACTCCAGTTGCTGCCGTGAAGGAGGTTCCTGCTGAAGAGTTCGTTTCTCCAACGATTAACACTAGGAAGTCAAGGAGATTGGCAGAAAAAGATGGTAGTAGAACAACTGTTGATGATATTATTGAAGACGTCGTTCGTGGATCTGCAAATAAGGGTCTGGCTGCAACGAGAAGAAGCACCAGGCACAACAACTTGCCTAAAGGTCTCCAGAATCAATTAGTCCCACCGTCAGAACCTAAAAAGTCAACTAGAGGAGGCAAGAAAGGCTCTAGAAGAATATCAGAAAACAACGATGAGTCTGAAGAAAAGAATAAGGAAACAGCTCCAGTTGAGAAAGAGGAGATAAAATCCGAGAGGACAGAAGAAGTTAAGGTGAAAGTTGAAGAAGAAAAACCGAGTCCTTTACCAGTTACTCAAAAACCAGCTTCACTTGAGCCAATGACCCTGATCGATCCGGTTACAGGAATGCTCATTCCAATGAGAGAGTCAGAGGAAGGACAATACATTCCTGTTTCTACTTCTGGTCAAGCTCTTCAGAATACTACGAAAGTCACAGTCGAATCGAGGATTGGACCCACTTGTGTTATTAGTAACAGTTCCACTCTAAAACCTACTGAACAAACCAGGTCTCTCGTGGAAAGAAGAACTAGTGGAAAACATGAGGAAATAAAACCAGAACTTAAGGGAGAAGCTTCTCCTAAAGTTCAGACTCACCTCCCCGCAAATCAACCAGCTCAGCCGACAGTTATCACCAAGCCTCATTCTCCAATCACTCAAGTCCCAACATCAGTTGTCGTTCCAACTCCAACTGTTTCTGTCTCATCTACTATTGTTTCAACAGCTCCTAGTCTCGTTAGCAGTCAACCTCCATCTACTTGCTCGTCACACATTAAACTTCAAAGTCTAAAAGCGCATGTTTTGAACGCTAGTAAACTGGTAAATCCTGTCCAGCCTCTGCAGCATCCGATCGTTGTCACTAAGGCTGCTGTTCCGAGTTTGCCAAGTCAGACTATCGTACAGAATATTATTAAGCAGCCTGTTCAAGTGGTTCAAGGTCTTCATTTGCAAATACCGAGTAACAGAGTCGTCTCGCCTAGCTTAAGTCCTCATGGGAAGCGTGTCCAACCTGTGAATACAAAACAAGGACAGCCGATGTCTCCAGTACTTAATAATGCTGGAGTTCCTCCAAATCCGAAACAACATCTTCTTCAGGCGGCTAAACAACAGGCACCGACGATCATCAACTTGCCTCAAAAGTTACCAATCAATGTGCATCCTGGAACTATGGCTGCAACACCTATGCAAAGACTTCATCAGGGAATTCCACAACCAACTGCGCTGAAGGGAATTAATGGACAACTTCATCCACTTAATCCAAAAGCTCATTTGTTACAAGCAGTTGTGCCTCCTATGATGACCGGAGCCGTTGCCAGTCCACCAGCTCAACCTCATCTAATTGGACCGCAACCGGTCGTCACTGGTGCCACTTGCTCCAGATCAGCACCTTCCAAAGCACTGGTAATTATTCATTTGGAAATTAATTTTAATCCTCTAATTTATACCACTTTTATATTTTTGAAGTCTAAACTCGAAATTTTTTATAGGTATCTGGTACAATGGAGCCTCCAAAGGTAGAAGTTTCAATGTCTGGTTGTATTATGGTTCCTTCTCCGAGTCCTCAACCTCGTGGTGTTCCCATTTCTGCCTACGAAGCATCACTGGTAAACAATTTATTTATTATATTTTTAGTTTTTACTCTATCCCCCGTTGAATTAAAAATTTTAAAGAATTTCTTTGATTTAAACTTGAACTAATCAGAAACATCTCTCAAATATTCAAAACAATTGTATTTTTTAAAAGATTCCCATCATACTTTCTTATCTCTAAGAAATTTTATGAAATGAAATTCTTTTGTTTGAGCAAATTATAGAAGAATAACAGATTGATAAAAATCGAGATTTTAACTAACTTTGCTTGCTTTTGGTTAGCATGGGAGTGCGGGTGCAGCTCCATCACCAGGGGGACAGTATGGACTCGTCCCCCCACATCGATCCCAAAGCCCTCCATTGCCCCCACCTGCCCATCATCATGCTAATGCTTCTCAGGTACTTACAACCCAGGCTTTTACTAAAAATAGTGATAAATGAATGTTATCATACACTTTTAACCTTCTAAAAGAATCTTGAAATTGTTTTTGTTTTATATCTTCTAAAAATATCTACTGCATTTGCATCTTTTTTGCTTTTTCTATCATCTCTAAATATCAATTTTCTTATTTTTAATGAGAATTATTCAAATTTTCTTAGTTAAAACAAATAAATTATAAAATTTATATTTTATTCTTAGGGTGATGTGGTTAACCACTTTGGAAGTCTATCACGAGCTGGAGAGCTACCCTCTCATTACATGCATCCGCAGGTGTTCCAATATCAATATCTTCGAGCTCAACAAGAGGCTCTTACAGCTCCTCGAATCGCCTACCATGTCCCAGGCACCAGGTCACCACATCTACCTTTAGATCCGAAACTGGAAGCAGGAGGAGAGGAGAGCCATAGTCCGCCTTTGGAATTAAGACGCACCACCAGGACGCCTCAGGAACGAACAACAGACAGTCCTCAAATTGCCCAGGTCTACATGCTACATGGCAGTGGTCGTCTACCCCCACCACCTCAATACAATGCCGGAAGTGCCGTCCAACGAGGGTACTACGATCCACCACCGGCTCATATAAGATCACAGTATCCCATGGCTGCCAGCGAAGCTCCGACTGACAGAGCCATCACCCCAGATAGATCCAGGAAGCATCAAGTTGCAACTCCACCTCATGCCTCACAAGTTCCACCGCAGGCAGATTCTTTATTAATGTTATTGCAAAGATATCCGGTAATGTGGCAAGGTTTACTCGCTCTCAAGAACGATCAGGCTGCTGTGCAAATGCATTTTGTCTTTGGCAATCCCAACGTCGCCAGAGATAGTCTCCCTTGTAACAGTGATGGATCCACACCACCTCTCAGGATCGCACAGAGAATGAGACTTGAGCAAACTCAAGTCGAAGGAGTTGCGAGAAAGATGCAGGTAGGCTTTTTGCAAAATGATATTAGATTTTACAGATAAAAATTGTATTATTATAATATTATTTTTGTTTAATGAGAAATGTACAAATTTAAAAAAATCAATGTATACCGAGGGTTATTTTTTTTAATGGTGTTTCAGACTGACAATGAACACTGCATGCTACTAGCACTTCCTTGTGGTCGAGATCACTTGGATGTCTTACAGCAGAGCAAGAACCTTCAAACTGGATTTATAACGTATCTCCAACAGAAACAGGCAGCAGGAATTGTCAATATCGCTGCACCTGGCTCACAACAGGTTGGTGGATAAAAACTTGCAATTAGATTGAATTAACTATAAATTAAATGATTTTAAAAATTGAAATAAAACCTTTGCTTAATATGATTTTTAATTATTTCAGCCTGCCTATGTGGTGCACATATTTCCATCCTGCGACTTTGCGAATGAGAACTTGGCCCGAATTGCTCCAGATCTACTCCATCGAGTTGCAGATCTCGCTCACCTGCTCATTGTGATCGCCACTGTCTGAGACCAGTTTACAGATTCCTGGATTTTAATCATTTTAACTCTGTCCCATTCTCGCTGAAAATGACGCTTCTTAACTGGCATGAAGCCTAGAGTGTCTTAGCAGATGAAGTTTCTTGAACGAAACAGACAGAAAAAATCTTAAATTTCGCTCTCGTCATCAGATGCACTGTGACAATCAAGCGGACAAACTGACCTAAAGTCAGTTTCGCGTCGCATCTCCAACCCACGAGAGATTATTTTATAAAAAAAATCGCGCAGAGACTAGCGGAATTCTCTTCTTGCGCCTGTCTCTTCGCTAATGAAAAACTAGCAATCTATGGAACAATTTGAATTTAAAATCAGGAACTACTGAGGCCAAAGTGAGATCGGAAACCAAAGTTGCTGATGACTTGATGATAAAATTTAATTTATAAAAAACTAAAGTGTGTTTGGTTTCCGAAGTTGGGTCTTCCAATTTATTTACCTTTTTCGTTTTTAATTGAGTTGCTTGGAATAAGATTTTTCAACGCTCGTGGGGAGGTGCGATGATGCGTCCGACCTGGACCTGGTAGATTCCTGAAAGAAACCACAATGTACCCTCTTTACACGTGTTAAGGCATAGTCGTTAATACTGTACCAATTTAAGCGAGCCAGGAACGGCATGACTACTGTGATTTTAATTATTTAACGATATGTATCTGCATAAAAACATAAGGAAGACCGTGTCTGGTCCGTGCGATATGTGATGTGTTTTTGTATAATATTGCTCTATATAAATACCTATGTATTATATTACTGTACCGATAGTCTCCGCCGTCGTCGCCGTCGTCGCTGCTGCTCTTGTTGCGAATTAGAGAGTAAATTAATCGAGACCTCTAGAAGGAAAACGGGAGAGTACCATAAATTCCCATAGCAGGATGTAACATATTATTCTAGCGCTATGTACATTACGGAAGGTTTGTAATATTAATTATTACTCTCGATCCTTTATTATCGACATTATTGCTACGATTATAATTATCTATTAATTATTATTATTACTACTTCTACTACCGAATACTACGTTACTACGCTATGCTACTACTATACTACTACTATCGAACCTACTACTACTGCTGCTATTAATTATCATTAACGTTGTTACACAGGCTAGAGTTAGAACCGTACTGAGCGTTAAAAATATGAAAAAAGGGGCTTAAAGCTATCGTACCTCGAGTACGACTGATCTCATTGAATGTTGACGCCGCCCCTCGATACACTTCCATCCCATTACTTCTACGGAATCGCATTATAGACTCTAGAATCGTGTCCAAGGTAATAATGCGCTTACGTGTATAGACAAAAAGTTACATTATATCACACAAAGCAGTGAAAAAAATACGAGTTAAGATAAGTAATGAGTTATTTACCATACAATCGCTGACGCGCATAGAGCGCTCGCCTCTAGTGAGTAAAGTTATGTAAAAATAAAATGTAAAATGGACAGAGTGTTCCATATTGTTTCGATTAGATATTCGCAATCGAAGACCGAAATAATTGCATAATCTGTGTTTTCTTTTTTTTCTTCTTATTTTTCTTTCCCAGGGAAAGAATAAAAGTTATTCCCAAATAATTATTTTGGGGTGATTTAAAAAGAATATATATCGTTATCTTCTTTTTTGACTGTGATTTTATTCTAGGAGGAGTCTTTGTATGCGATTATCGTTAAGTGTCGTTTGGGTCGGAAGAGATAATTTCCTAAGCGATTAAATTTGAAATTCGCGAATTAGAACACTCTGTCTATTTTTTGGTAATGAGTAATATAAAGCAGCGCAGATACTCGTTGAGCGTGTGCATGTACAGTGTAAAAGATGCGTTGTGCATATGTACAGTGTAGCAGTAAAAATTGAGCGAGCGAAATAATGAAAAAAAAGCATATATTACAGTTATAAGTTAAGAATACATATATTGGGCGCACGCGACGTGTAGATCGTGCAGGCTTTCTTCAATTTATATTTAATTATACGCAATCAAGAATTTGTATTTTTTTATTTTATTTTATTTAATATTTGGCTTAGGTACTAAAGGAAAAGGCACAATGTACACGTCAGCCGCGCTGCAAATCTATCTTGTAAAATATCTGTGAATATTATGATTTAGTTTCTTCCTATTCTAGGCTACTGGTATAGAAAAGATTATGTTATTCGCATAAGGAAAATGTACAGAATATCACATTTTTGTTTTGTGTTTTACTGTAGCTATTGATAATTATATGGATATTAACGATAATAATAACTATGATTAAAAAAACTTAATTTTGAGTCTTTTTTCTATATATTTTTATCGTTTACTGGATTAGTTGCATTCCTCATTAATTCATTGTCGAGTTCCATCAATTATTTTCTTAATTTTAGTTTAATTTTATTATACCATGTTTAAATTTGGCACGTCCAGTAAATTTGGTTAATTTAACAAAACGCCTAGATAATTTCTAGAATTATATTTTTAGACTTTGGTTTTGGTACCTTATAGAAACTAAATATAGGATATACACTATACAGGGTGGCCACAAGTGAATCTAGATATGAAACAATGAGTGCAAATGTGACAGTGATATACATTTTGGTATGAGTAACGCGGTAATTATCGGTCACATTGATCAGAAGTGGTAATTCTGGTTCAGATTTGTTTCTGGAATTATGTTTTTCGAAAAATTATTTCGAAATCAGGGTCCCGACTGAAGATTTTATTACTTTTTGTTACTACCATTTAAACAAATTAGCTCTAATTCAATCATTAATTTATCATATCAGATATTGCTTTATTTTGTACAACTCTTGAGATAGAAAATTAAAGCATTGTAAAAAGACATGTTTTCTAATAATAACAAAATAGAACCAAAGTTTCGATCGGTACCCTTCAGGTAGGGTTGCAAGCGATGTTCGATGTAACGTTTCATTGAAACTTTCATTTGAAATATTTCAATATTTCATGATCAAAGTTTCATTGTTTCATGAAGCATTAGGAGAAGAGGGGGAAACATCTATCTACGCAGGCGCACAGAAGTCAGATCAGGTTAGACAGTTAGATCATAAAATGTCCTTGAAATATTTAATTAAACTATATATAGTTTGAATTTTCCCGCTTTTCTGTTTGAAACTGAAATATTTCATGAGACCCCCAATGTTTCATGAAACTTTACATTAGATCAAAGTTTCATGAAATTTTACAACCCTACCTTCAGGTAAATATGCGCTACCCGACGTATTTAGTTGTACTTTGTGTATTTCCGTCTTTTAAATTTCGCGCCGGTTAAAGTATGCGCACAAACGTCTGTGCACACTGTGATAAATTGTTTGAAAAATTATTATCTGCCACAATTGTGACCACCTAACGTCAGAAACTACCTCTAAACGACTACCAAACAATCATGAAGTGCTTCCAAAAAGAATTATTTTAAAATATTAAGAAACTTGGTTTTTGATATTATAAATGTGATGCAAATTTAAGATAGCTATTGAAGAATGATATTTTCCTTCAAATAATGAAAGGCATTTAAATATGCATAAAATAAGTGTAATTTAATAGATGATTAAATGATTTGAATAGTTTTTTTATAATTTTGTGTTTTTAAATTTGCGCGTATACATATGCGCAGACCTTATGCGCGTACTACAGAAGATTTTTTGGAAAAATGATATCTCCCACAATTTTGACCACCAAATATGAAAAACTACCTCCTAACAACCACCAAACGATTCCAAAAAGAAATTTTGAAAAATATTAACAATTAAATTAAATTAATTAAATTATTAAATTAAATTAAATATTAACAAATTCTGTAATTTTTGCAATTTTGATCACCAAAAGTCGAAAACTACCACGTAACGACCACCAAACGATTTCACCAAAAAATTTTTGGATTTTGTATGGTCGGAGTGCTAACTTCACGGACATCAGTTCCTTGAATCCTTTCTTTTAAAACGACGGCAGTTAAATAAAATGAGGCATCCCATTAGTATAAAACTGCACATAAAGACCATCCTAAATTTTAAAAGGAAACAATTATACGAACGATTCTGTGTGAGGAATCCACTTATAAGCATTATATATTCAATCCCTAGTACTTTCATTGATTGTGACAAGTTTTTTTCATGTTTATTACGTACTTATGGCAAATAAGGATCATTATTGAAAGGAAAGTAAAAATGTTGTGGAAATTGTTATTTTAACAATACCAGCCAACTGCCACACTAAGTTGGGTCTACCGGATCTCGTCCGATCACCGAAGTCAAGCAACTTTAGGCGCGGTTAGTACTTGGATGGGTGACCGCTTGGGAATACCGCGTGCTGTTGGCTTAATTTTTTTTTATTGCTTTATAATTTTAAAAAGTTTAATTTATCTATTGAAATTTTTGTTTGAACTCGAATACTTCTTAAATTGCTTATTCTAGCTTGAATAAATTCAAATATTTTTAAAAATAAATATTCAAAAAACAGGAATTATATTCACCCTAAAAAAAAATATTCAAATTTTCATTAATTTCTTGTTATTTTGGCATAGGGTCAGTTTTTCTTACTTTCTTTGATTAAAAATTATCAATGTTAGATATAAAAAAAACGCAAAAAAGGAAGACAAATGTTTCGGCCACATATGGGGTCCTCTTCAGTGCCATAAATTAAAAGATTAATTTAAAATTTCTGTAAAAGATTGAAATATAAGCGATCATTTTTAATTAAAGAAAGTAAAAATAAACTGACCCTACACTGAGAGAAAGTATTAGTCGTGGTTACCTATTTTTTTTTTGTAAAAAAGGGTCACAAGTATGTTTTTTACTCTGTATCATCTAAGCACCTTAGTTCTTACAGCAATATTAACTGAGTAGCAATGATTAAAATTTTTAGTAAAACTTACAAAATCCGATTAGTCGATCCGTTTTGTAGCCGCGACTATTTTCACGCATTCCCACATTGTATCGAGCCTATAATAGATGTTACCAATACGTTTTTGTAAAACTTACTAATTGCGTTAATTGCTTTTACTATATTTGTCCAGTGTAGTTATTACAAAAATATATATTTTTTCGACATAAGGGAGAAAAGTTGTATCAAAAACTATTCCAATATCTTAATTAGAAACTGATTAATTGTTTTCATCCGTACATGATTAAAATAGTAATTGCAACATTGAAAAAAATGTTAAATTTACCATTCTATCTATTTTATTTTTGTTAATGTCGATGGGAACTTTCTTAGGTTAGAATTGTTTAGGAGAAAAACTTTTTTGATTATTGTTTTTCAAAATGTAACAAAGGATGATAATTGTTGAGAGATTTTTCATCAAAAACTGCACAACAGATTAAAATTATACTTTAAAATTACCATGATTTAATTCTTCTCATTTTGATGAAGAACAAAAACAAAATTTTAAGAAATCAATACATGTAACGATTTCAAAACGATTCAAAACAGTTGATAAGCAGGTGAAATCTAATTCGTCTGTAAAATTATTTTTTAAAGTTTACTATTACCAAAGAATTGCAAGTCATGTTTACACACGAAATATTGCATATGGAAATAAAATATTTACATTCCTCAAAATAAATGAATTTGATCAATTTTACAAAAAAAAAATTAGTAGCATTTACAGAATTTTTGGTACTGCTTACTAAAAATATATAGTTGTGACCTTTTAGTCAACATAACTAAGAGTATTTCTCTCAGTGTATGCCAAAATAACGAGAAATGAATAAAAATTCTATGAATTTAGGGTCAATATAATATCAGACATGTTATCAAAAATGTCATTTTCTAATATTTAGATTGTTCGCTACATAAATATGAAAAGAAGATACGAGAAATATAGTAAACTTGAAAAATATTACAAATATAATGTTAGATAATGCACAGAGAAAATTGTTGAAGTAATTTTACTCAACTCTGTTGATTAAACTTGGGACATAAGGACATTTGAACATTTATTAAATCCCAGTCGGACAAGATGAATTTGACAAATACCTAATTCACCCAAAGTGAATAACAATAAGCGTTACATAGGGAATAGTAAGGAGTTGAGTAAAACGTTATCGACGACAGGGCACCAACATGCGTCAGTGGGTTAACATGAAATGTATAAGTATATCACCGACGCTTGAGGTGCTTCAAACCGTAGTTGGGCAAAATGAGCATCAGGCGTATTATTTGAACTGGCAATGGTATGGTTCTCTCAAATATAAAAAAATTCTTACCTCGAGCCTGCCAATAGTCATCCGATACATACATACATAAACAGCATACAAATGCATTTACACCATGCAGTCGTAGCCAATCATATATTTAATCACAAATACACTTAAACATTATAACCTTACATATATAAACCTTACAATCCTGAGACATAAAATTTTGAACTTTGTTATATAGTGACTGCAAGTGCTATTCAGAGCTTGTGGACCAGTGTCGTGACTAGAGTTCTTGAGCCACACTCAAGTAAAAATACCAGGGGTGTTAGTTGAAGTTTGCCGGTTTTTTCAATAAAGAAAACACTTAATTCTCAAGGGAATCTCAAAAATATTTTATTCAAAGTATTGACCATTGGATTCTACACATTTTGCCTATCTTTCAGGCAAACCATGGATACCATTCCAAAAAAACTTTTTCTTTTTCAAGGCAAACCATTCGACGAGCCATTTTTCGACTTCTTCAAAATTGGCGAAGCGCTGCTCTGCTAGTGAGTGTCCCATCGATGCGAAAAGGTGATAGTCGGACGAGGCGAGGTCTGGAGAGTTGGACCATCGGGCCACGGTTGGCCCTACTATGGCGACCAAGGTTTGGTGACCATAGTTGGGCCAACTGTGGTATCTTCGGTTTTACCAACTTTGGCAGCCAACATCGGCAACCAAAGATGTGCCCGACCGTCGGCTCAACTATGGAGCAGACTCGAACTGACTGTCGGGCCAACTTTGGCGAATTGCTTTAGATGACCGTGGCAGTTCAGTCGGCCCACCTCTGGGCCACGGTTAAACCAATCGTCGGAATATTATCAACTAGATTCCGTTGCCATTGCACGACCAACTGTCGGCCCAACTATGGCCCAGACTCGATCCGACTGTCGGGCCAACCTTGGCGAATTACCTTAGATGACCGTGATAGTTTGGTCGGCCCACCTCTGGGCCATGGTTGAAGCAATCGTCGGCATATTATCAACTAGATTATAACCGTGCGGACATTGCCCTATTAAAAAAAAAATCTTGACATTAAAATGTAAAAAGTTGTATACTATGTAAATTATTACTAGAGTACTGTAAGAATGTATACTTCTAAAGTATACAACTTCTTATAAGATAATGTTTTTGATAAAAAAGTTTTTTCCAAGTTTCATACAAAAATACTGTGTTATATAGAAATTTAATTCAGTCATTGAAAGTGTAAAAATTTTAAACCCATAACTGATTAAAATACTTGAAACAAAAAGATTGCTCATTAACAGGGTACAGACCCATCTTATACGGCCTTTGCAGCAGTAGCTTATAAGCGAGATTTTATTCGGAATATGGTAAGCGAGAATAGCCGAGAGGCTTTAGGCGTTAGGAATGCGTTTAGTTATGTAGATAATATAGGTAGGTTAGAGGGTTCGAATCCAAAAGCGAATTTGAAATTTTTAATTCAAGCGTGCGATTTCAAATAATGGTAACAATAACGTACTAATAATGTAGTAATCAAATAATGTATCTTATCAGGGCCTGATACTGCCCTGATTTCATTTTCTACGCGGGTGAAAGCATATTTTGACCTAGGACGGCCCATCTCCGGCACCCAGCGTCGGGCCAACTGTTCACGCCAATGGACGGATAGCGTTATCATTTCACTAGTTGGCCCGACCTCTGGCCAACAAGGTTGGACCAACTTTAACAAAGTTGGCCCAACCGTGGGCCGACGGTCAATTCGCACCTGGGGTGGTGTGGTACCCATTTTTCATACTTTTGGATTTTTCCCATGGCTTTTAAACGTTGGCGAATTGCTCCTTGGGTCACATTTAGTGTTTGTGCCAATTTTTGTTGCGATTGGGTTGGGTCTTCATCCAATAACGCCTGCAATTCCTCGTCTTCGAACTTTTTCGCTGCACCAGGATGTTCATTGTCTGTTTAATCGAAATCTCCACTTTTAAATTGACGAAACCATGTCTCACATGTTCTAAACACTGGAGCATGTTCATCATAAGTTTCTACCAGCAATCGATGAGCTTCAACTGCTTTTTTTTTTGATGAAATAAGAAAAGCAACGAATGCCGCAAATCCGATTTACTTGGAACGAAACTCGACAGTACACTGAGGTAAACAACTATGATGCTATTATTTTGGCAGAATATAATTGTGTATTTTTGAAGGTTATTGTCCATAGAAAAATATGACATAGATGCCAAATCATAGAAATGTATACATATCTCTAGAGACATCTATGAGTAAAACCGGCAAATTTCAACTAATAACCCTGGTAAATCAACTTTTTTCATAAATTATTCATAAAATATTTTTCATAGCGCCTCTTTTGAAAATCCGATTTTCGGTACCTGCGAAGCGGGACGAAACTACGATTTTCAACCCTACGGGCGAAACTTAAAAGGTAGGGTTGCAAACTGCACTTTCGTCCCGCTTTACAGGTACCGAAAATCAAATTCTCAAAACAGTTGCTATGAAAAATAGTATACATTACTCGAAACAAAACACAGCGAATGCAACTCGTGTGGCTGCAGCCCTCGCTTCGCTCGGGCAGCAAATTTCACACTCGTTTGCAATCGCTATGTTTCGCCCCTTGTAATGTAATATACTATTAAAAAATTAATATGATTTAAAGAATTTGAAAATCTTTCTGCACGGAGAAACTTTTTATATCAATTTTTAATATAGTATTTTTCAATTTAGGGAAAAACGTATCACTTTTAGAATTTTTGTTAGTAAAAATACTAAACTTTATAATAATGATATGAAACTTTAGTATAAACTATAGTAAAATTTGCTATGACCTATGCTGAAGTTTCATATCATTATTATAAAGTTTATATTTTTACTAACAAAAATTCTCAAAGTGATACGTTTTTCCCTAGATTGAAAAATACTATAGTAAAAATTGATATAAAAAGTTTCTCCGTGTGTGGAAAAAAAGACAAAAATTTCAAACTCAACTAATTCATTTGAAATTAATATGATTATTGAATTATATTTAGTATACAATACATTTTTATTATAACTAAGTATGAAGTTTAATCAAACTAAATTTTCAAATGTATATTAAAAAATTGTAATGAAACAGGACTTATATCGACCCTTAGTATTAATATTCAAATATTGTTGATGTTCTTAGTTGGCTTTAGGGTCCAGAAAAAATGTAACTCAAAGTTTCATATTATTTCTATAAAAAATACAAAGGAAGAAACTTAAAAAATTTGCACGTGCGACCGGTGAACATTGTTGTAAAAAATGATATAAAAGAATTGCGAGTGTAAAACTATAAAATTAGTCTAAATAAATAAATTTGCAAAAAAAATGAAACTGTAACAAACCAAATAATTCTGTAAAAATACTGGGGGAGAACATTAAAGAATTGCACGTGTGACAGATAAACATTGTGGTAAAAACGATATAAATGAATTATACATGTGATATTATAAAATTGGTCTAAATAAACTAAATTTGCACAAAAAAAAGTGAAAACTGTACAAACATTTTTTTCTATAAAAATTACAAAGAGAAAAAACTTTAAAAATTTGCACATGTGACCGATAAACATTGTGGTAAAAATGGTATAAAAGAATTGCAAGTGTGAAAATATAAAATTGGTTTAAATAAATAAATTTGCAAAAAAAGATGAAAACTGTACAAAAATTTTTTGTAAAAATACGAAGGTGAGAAACCTAAGTAATTGCGCGTGTGACGGATAAGCATTGTCGTAAAAAAACGGTATAAATGAATTGTACATGTGAAACTATAAAAATTGGTCTAACTAACTAAATTTACAGGAAAATAAAAACTGTGTAAAGATTTTTTCAGTAAAATTACTGAGGGGAAAAACTTAAAAAATAGAACGTGTGGCGGATAAACATTGTGATAAAGTGATATAAATCATTGTAGAAAACGATATGAATCAATTGCACATGTGAAAATGTAAAATTGTTCCAAAAAAACTAAATTCAATTAAATAAAAACTGTGAATAAAAAGTCAAAAAAATTTGAACTCATCAGAATAAAATATAACCGAAACAGAAAATTGACCTGTTGTTTGTTTAAGTAAAAAACGATATAAAAAGTAAGAATAAAAGGTCTAAAACATGCGAAATCGTCACAATAAAATATCACTAAAAAACAATAAAAATTGACTGTACAAAAAATGTTTTCCATAAAAATCCAAAGAAAAGAGACTTGAAAAATTGCGCGTGAGGCGGATAACCATTATGGAAAACGATATAAATCAATTAACACATGTGAAACTGTAAAAATGTACTAAAGATAACTGAATTTAATGTAATAGGAACAGTGAATAAAAAGTCTAAAAAACCCGTGAACTCATCACAATAAGATATCACCAAAACAAGAACTGACCTGTTATTTGATTAAATGGACGAACAATTGTTGGTGAAAAAAATTGAAGTGACACAATCACAAATTCTCCTTTTTTTTTCTTTTATTTCGTCGTGAACAAGGTGACCACATAATTTTTGTAAATACAATCCTGTCACTACGGATTTTTCTTCAAAACTAAGTTGCATTTGGTAACAGACTTGGAAAGAGCTTTGTAACGTAAAGTGGAGGGTGAGGTTTTTTTTCTTAGGAGAGTCTCGATTAAAGGGAAAGGAGAGAAAAAAAGTGTGTAAAGATGTCCACAAGATGACCAGGATACTGTGACAAAAGGGGCTATGAGATTTGAGACGTGTCATAAACAGTCTGTATATGACTTAGAAATTTCTGCCGCAATCTTGAATGTTCTGATACCTATATCTAGAAATTGTGAAACTTGTAACAGGAATAATTTCACGGTTTTTGGAGTTTTTAAATGCAGATACAAATTGTTAAATGTTCTGATACCTGTATATGGTATTATAACACTTGAAACAGAAATAATTTTACGTTTTTGGAAAAAATGAATTTAGTGCAGTTGTATATAACTGACATTTTGGTGAAAGTTTTGCAATTTGTTGATAAATTTGATAAAATTCACAACATTGTAAAATTTTTTGAAAAATTGACAAGAGAAGTATATTTTCGAACTCCATAAAAAATGCATTTTTTAAAAAGAGATTGAAGTTAATTGTTTAAGAGGGGGAGGTAAATGACAGATAGGTTCTCAGTGTCTGTTCTCTGATTAACAACATGAGATTTGCTGGCTATATTATTCATTTCCAATATCATTCGTTATTTGTTTATTTGCATGTTTAGTTAATGTAGTCCATTTGTCAGTGGAGTTGAAGACATCTTTTTTGTGTTCAGTAATCCTAGTTTTTAATGGACGTTTGGTTGTACCTATGTAACGTCCTAGTTACTCACCTTTTATTATATCATTTATTTTTTCCTCGTTTTTTGTTCAGAAAAGGGACCTGGAAAGATTTCTTAACCGAAACAAGGGTTGAGGATAGCCAACAATAAAACTCAAGAATATTACAATTATTAGCCCTTTTATTTAAATATTTTAAATACAAATGTGATAGAAATTCCCCTTGAAAATTCCTCCTGGAAAGCAGCTTGAAAATGAAAGAGGGAGAATTTATATATTTATTCAAGTATCAAATTACGGACTTGATAAAAATTTGGTACTTACTGAAATTGTTTCTAGTTAATGGTTCGAGTCCCCAAAATTCTTATGTGTCCTTGGTACAATGTTGAGGTCAATTTATGTGGATCCAATTAGATATTTAAAATCCTCTCGCAGCACTGATAATCCAATTAATATTCACAATGATGAACGAATTGATAAACTGATGGAAATAAGTGACGGTTGAAATCGCTTTCTGAGAAAGGTACTGAGTTCCGAACTTGAAGTCACTTTTCTAAGAAAATTCCGGGGTTGAAGATAGTCTGAAAGTCACTTGTTACTTTTCTGGGAAGAGATGCGGTTCTGAAGATGGTCCGACGGTCACTGAAGATTTGCGGATTTGCAGGTGCTTTTATAGACTGTTTTTTCGGTTGATACCTACATGAAATCCGTCATTTTTCGATCGATACTCACATGACATTGCAAGGTGCTCCCTAAAAGCTTTTCTTCCACCCAGATGAGACCATAATTATTTCCACGAACATTCCAACATTTTCTTTAATTTGTATTCATAGCGACAAGATTCTAATTTTAGTTCCACTCAGTAACAGGTCTTCTCGAATTTCCTTCGAGTTCCTCTAGCCTCCCTATTTCCCTTAGGTGAATGGACTTTGCAGGAAGTAGAGGGTTAATGGTTTGTGTACATAACGCATTATAATGCATTCCGATGGGGTTTCCCAATGAGTACAATTTCGTTTTGTCTAGACTTTTAGGGGTTTTCGACGACCGATATATAGAGATACCTGTTGCTCTTACATGTTTAATACTTTTGAATTATTAATTTTTACACATATTATTTTGTAAATAAATATTGATAGTCACGGGACGTGACACACTATGTAGGATGCCGTACAACCTGTGTAGGGGATGTTGTAAATGACGTCAGCGGTATCTAGCTTTGAAATGTGATCTTTTGCTGATTTAAAAAAATTGGACAAGTTATTTTCATTACATGGGGCAATTTTGATATTAAAGGGTTTAAGAATGTCTGACAGTTTTTCAGAATGCCCTTGTACATATGGCAAGGGTATATATTTAGGGTTTTGACCTGTGGGGTGTAAGTGTGCTTTGTGTGTGTTGCCTTTGGATGGATGCTGTGTGCAGGTATTCTTTTTGTGAAGATGGTTTATTCTGTTTTTTATTACATGATTGATAAAATTGATCGGGTAATTGTTGTTGAGTAAGATAGTTTTTATTTTTTGGATGTTTTCCTTGTGAAAGGTGATATGTGCTAAAGTAATGCCTCTATCCACCAGATGGTTGATCACATTAATTTTGTAGCTCAGTGGATGATGTGAATAGAAATTTAGAAGTAGACCAGATCAAGTTGGTTTTTGGTACCAGTTAGTCTTAATTTTTTTCACATCTCTGACCATGAGAACATCCAAAAAACAAATTTTTCCATCTGATTCCTCTTCTATTGTATATTTTAGTTTATGGTTGTAGCTGTTAAAAGTGTTGAATGTGTTTTAGCCATCTATCTTTAATGCCTTTGATAGCTATGCCAATTTGAACGTTAGTGAATAGAGCAAATCTCATGTTGTTAATCAGAGAACATACACTGAGAAACTATCTGTCTTTTACCTTATCCTCTTAAACAATTAAGTTCAATCTCTTTTAAAAAAATGCATTTTTTATGGAGTTCGAAAATATACTTCTCTTGTCAATTTTTCAAAAAATTTTACAATATTGTGAATTTTATCAAATTTATCATTAAATTGCAAAACTTTCACCAAAATGTCAGTTATATACAACTGCACTAAATTCATTTTATCCAAAAACGTAAAATTATTTCTGTTTCAAGTGTTATAATACCATATACGGGTATCAGAACATTTAACACTTTGTATCTGCATTTAAAAACTCCAAAAACCGTGAAATTATTCCTGTTACAAGTTTCACAATTTCTAGATATAGGTATCAGAACATTCAAGATTGCGGCAGAAATTTCTAAGTCATATACAGACTGTTTATGACACGTCTCAAATCTCATAGCCCCTTTTGTCACAGTATCCTGGTCATCTTGTGGACATCTTTACACACTTTCTTTCTCTTCTTTCCCTTTAACCGAGACTCTCCTAAGAAAAAAAACCTCACCCTCCACTTTACTTTACAAAGCTCTTTCCAAGTCTGTTACCAAATGCAACTCAGTTTTGAAGAAAAATCCGTAGTGACAGGATTGTATTTACAAAAATTATGTGTTCACCTTGTTCACGACGAAATAAAAGAAAAAAAAGGGAGAATTTGTGATTGTGTCACTTCAATTTTTTTCATCAACAATTGTTCGTCCATTTAATCAAACAACAGGTCAGTTCTTGTTTTGGTGATATCTTATTGTGATGAGTTCACGGGTTTTTTAGACTTTTTATTCACTGTTCCTATTACATTAAATTCAGTTATCTTTAGTACATTTTTACAGTTTCACACGTGTTAATTGATTTATATCGTTTTCCATAATGGTTATCCGCCTCACGCGCAATTTTTCAAGTCTCTTTTCTTTGGATTTTTATGGAAAAAATTTTTTGTACAGTTTTTATTTTTATATAAATTTAGTTTAGACCGATTTTATAGTATATCACATGTACAATTCATTTATATCGTTTTTTACCTTAACGAATAACAGGTCAATTTTTATTTTTTTTTTTGGTGATATTTTATTGTGATGATTTCACATGCTTTAGACACAGTTTTTATTTTTATATAAATTTAGTTTAGACCGATTTTATAGTATATCACATGTACAATTCATTTATATCACTTTATTACAATATTTGTCCGCCACACGTTCTATTTTTTAAGTTTTTCCCCTCAGTAATTTTACTGAAAAAATGTTTACACAGTTTTTATTTTCCTGTAAATTTAGTTAGTTAAACCAATTTTTATAGTTTCACATGTACAATTCATTTATACCGTTTTTTTACGACAATGCTTATCCGTCACACGCGCAATTACTTAGGTTTCTCACCTTCGTATTTTTACAAAAAATTTTTGTACAGTTTTCATCTTTTTTTGCAAATTTATTTATTTAAACCAATTTTATATTTTCACACTTGCAATTCTTTTATACCATTTTTACCACAATGTTTATCGGTCACATGTGCAAATTTTTAAAGTTTTTTCTCTTTGTAATTTTTATAGAAAAAAATGTTTGTACAGTTTTCACTTTTTTTTGTGCAAATTTAGTTTATATAGACCAATTTTATAATATCACATGTATAATTCATTTATATCGTTTTTACCACAATGTTTATCTGTCACACGTGCAATTCTTTAATGTTCTCCCCCAGTATTTTTACAGAATTATTTGGTTTGTTACAGTTTCATTTTTTTTGCAAATTTACTTATTCAGACTAATTTTATAGTTTTACACTCGCAATTCTTTTATATCATTTTTTACAACAATGTTCACCGGTCACACGTGCAAATTTTTTAAGTTTCTTCCTTTGTATTTTTTATAGAAATAAATTCTCATTGATGAGGACTCTAATCTGAGTCGAAACGTTTGAAAATATGAAACTTTGAGTTACATTTTTTCTGGACCCTAAAGCCAACTAAGAACATCAACAATATTTGAATATTAAAAAATTGCATTATTATAAAAAAGCATCTTGTGTAATAGTATATTACGTGCCTGGGCGCACAATGAGGGTTATTGCGTGACGAGCGACAATCCTCGCAGGAGATCGGAGTCAAGGCGTACACTGATAGAAAGGAATGGCTGTTACAACTATATTTATGATCAATTTAACCTTACCTTATTGCTGGGATAGATACAGCAATATGAGATTTGTATTTTAACCATCCGATTATAACTGAATAAATATGAACGAATCAACCATATTATTGGTTGCTATGGAAAAATGTATTGTTCGCCTTCCCATATAATATTTCTGATTCGACCAGTTTCACTTACAATATTTTGATTTCTGTATTTAGCATCCTGCGTTGTTCAGAGAGACATATTATTTTATAAATACAATTATAAATTCCCAACCTACAACCGAATGGCTAAAACTCCCGAACCATTTCTATCAGTGTAGTCGAGGCGTAACCGAGACGTAGCTGAGGCAAAGCCGAGACGAAGCCGAGACAAAACCGAGACGAAACTGAGGCGCAATCAGTCCTGCGAGCATTGTCGCGAGTCTCGTAATTTCCCGAATTGTGTGCATTGGCACGTATTCTATTTTATGTGACTCCGGTGCGTAGGGTAAGTGTGGGTATTACTGTGGATGCCCCAGTTACTGCGCTTTCAAATAAAACTAATGATATACAATGTTTTAAAGATATATAACGCTACAGAACAATTAAAAACAATCAATTTCTAATCCAAGCATAATAAGTATCAACGAATTATCAATAGTTACGATATTTGTAGCTAATTGATTGCAATTTAAAACTCTCATGTTCCCGATTCCCATAGTTTTAATGCTTAGATTTGTTGAAAAGTCATGAACACGTTCTGAAAAACTTGTTATAATTCCGTTTCTGAAAATAAAATATTTCTTGTGATATTACTTTCTGCAAAGTAAATACTTTATTTTTCTAAATATTTATGCAAAATAACAAAAAATACGTTTTTTAATCATTTTTTTACCAAAACAGTATTTGGTACATGATTTTCATAGGTGTATGAATTACTGCGATCTGTCAGGCGGCACTGCATAACCTTTCAATCTATTACAAATGCTTCGTTATGCTTACGTTTTATAATTGAGATTAAACAAAATGTTGAAAATTCCAAAATCGTTGCTAATGAGAGAAGAGGAAGTCAAGTAATATAATTTTAAGGTAAATTAAATAAGAGTTATAATATTATTTAATTAAATATTAAAGAATTTGAAAATATTTCTGTGGAAAAAAAGACGCTTTCGACTGCGCTGGGATTCGAGCCCAGGTCTTTCGATTGCCGGTCGACTGCTCTAACCACTGAGCTACACAGGCGTCCGACATCTAATTCTCCACAGGAAGATCTCCTTATATCGCCAAGTGGCTCTGCCTTGCGGCTGTAAATTGATTTCAAATTAATTAGGTGAGTTTGAAATTTTTGTCACCGCCTATATTAATGGAGGTTCACTAGTCGGGTATCAGATAGGATACGTTGTCGACAGGTGTCCTCGTAGACAATTTCAAACTCTTATATCGCAAATAATGCCAATAAATTCAAATATTAAAGAATTTGAAAATATTTCTGTGGAAAAAAAGACGCTTTCGACTGCGCTGGGATTCGAGCCCAGGTCTTTCGATTGCCGGTCGACTGCTCTAACCACTGAGCTACACAGGCGTCCGACATCTAATTCTCCACAGGAAGATCTCCTTATATCGCCAAGTGGCTCTGCCTTGCGGCTGTAAATTGATTTCAAATTAATTAGGTGAGTTTGAAATTTTTGTCACCGCCTACATTATCGGAGGTTCACTAGTCGGGTATCAGATAGGATACGTTGTCGACAGGTGTCCTCGTAGACAATTTCAAACTCTTATATCGCAAATAATGCCAATAAATTCAAATAGTGACAAAAAATTTCAAACTCACCTAATTAATTTGAAATATTATTTAATCTTAATTTTTTTTAAATGCTTCATGTTCACTTTTTATAATTTAGTTTAAATAAAATGTTCAACACTCCTTAATCGTTGCTAAAGATGCAAGAGGAACTCAAGTGATATAATTTTAAGTTAAATTAAATAAAATTATTAAAATTATTAATCTTAATATGTTACGAATGCTTCGTCGTGTTTACTTTTTATAATTGAGATTAAATAAAATTTTCAACACTCCTAAATTAATTGTAAGTTCACTCAAAATAATATCGCAGTATTATGCGCGCAGAAATTGGGGTTTCCGCAGTAATTGGTGCGCAGTAATTCATGCAAACCCGCAGTAATACCTACATGGAACATTATTTTTAGATTTGCATTTTCTAAGTAAATCTGGTTTCTTTTCAGGGTTTAAGGACTGCATGCTACTTACTTAATACCAAATACTGCTTTAAAAATTAATTCGTGACGACTTTTTTATCTCAAAATCTTTTTTTTTAACTTTAAAAGCCGTCTTGATTTTCGATCCGTAGTAATTGGCACACTTACCCTATACGAGTTTTTATGTGTACACTTGAATCTAATCTACACGCAGAGAAAAGATCAGTAAAATTTACAGGAAGTTCGGTACTTATTTGGACAACATGACTTTTTAGTCAATTTGACCAGAAGTTGAGTTCAATTAACAGATTTTCTGTACGTTTCACTCAGCGTCCAGTAAAATCTACTGAATACGAAAAAATCCGAGTTAAGTTGATTGTACTGTACGCTATGTAAATTGTACAGAAAATCTGTTGATTGAACTCAACTTCTTGTAAAATTTACTAAAAAGTCATGTTGTCCAAATAAGTACCGAACTTCCTGTAAATTTTACTGATCTTTTTTCTGCGTGTAGTATTGTAGTTGTTTGCTCGCAGGAGATCGAAGCCGAGACGAAGCCGAGGCGCGATCAGTCCTGTGAGCATTTTCAGCGTGTCTCGTAATTACCCGAATTGTGTGCATTGGGACATATTCTATTTTATGTGACTTCGGCCCATATACGAGTTTTTATGCGTACAATCGAATCCAATCTGAAAAGGTCGAAATTGCCGTGATTATCGCCCATCTCACTTGACATTTCGCGAATACTTCCGGCCACTTTGATTTTCTCGATCTTGTGTAGTAGTAGCGTATTGTAATAAACGCATGCGCAGTTCAAATGTACAAGGCTTTGTCAGTACGGTGCCAACGCTGTACGAAGAAGAATAAAAAGAATATTACTCTCCGCTGTATTGTAATAGGCGCATGCGCAGTTCAATCTTTACATTATGTTCCTCTGTATCGTAATACACAACTTTACGCTACTCTCAACTGTAGCGTGAAAACGAGTTTACGCGCCGGAGACACATAAAATCATTTAAAAGAAGGTTCTTTTATTTTCTGTCTTGTATATTTTCAAAATATGGATTTTACAATTGCGAATTCCAAATTATTATAAATTATATAAACTAGTGTATAATCATTGAAACAGATAATGATTAACACTGCGGAGCATGTATGAATGCTTCGTGACGAACAAATAAAACACGATCAAACATTACTAGAAGTATACTTATTTGCTGGGAAAATTAATCCGTATTATGAATGAAATTTGAGGCAACAAATAATCTAGATAATCGTTATAATTACTGGCTTTTGAACTCCAAAATTCAGCTTTTTAGAAAGACAGTCTAATATTGATATATTGACATATTTATACCCATTTATATAAATATTATGTGTTTTATGATTGACAATAACAATCTGATATTAAAATTAATAAAAATTTCGAAATTAAATGCATCATATTATACGATTTTTTTAAATTTATGTATCAGCGAGTAGAGGAGCACGGGGGGACCTGAAACCTGAACATTTGTCTGTTTTGTGACGAACGACTATATTTCGCTCGCTCTCCACTAGAGAGCAGCAGCTCTCAGAGACTGTTACGTGCCGCGCAGGTGCGACAGAAGAGATGAGAGTTGATAGGTGGGTTCGCGTCGGTCAAATTATTGAAATAAACCGGGAGATATGAATGTTTTAAATAAAAAACAAGCGGCTCGTTTAAAATTGACTTTAATAAATATTATTTATATTCAAACAAATCGGCTAAGTCCGGATTGACAAAGTTACGTCTGAGTTCAAGACAGCGAGATTATTAACTCAGAAAAGTAAAATCAAGACTGAGATTATTCAACTCACACACGATTTACAAAACTACGCGCTCACATGCTCTCCCACTCATACCTTATCGAGGCTCGCTGGCCAGAAGGTTTTAGATTCGAAAAAGGGTAGACTTGCTCTCTGTACTCAAGTATACTAATATGTTCTAGGAAAAACACTTAATGCTTCATATCTCACCCTTTATTCGAAACTCGCGTTTCGTATTTAATGTCACCTAAACCTAAACCTAAACCTAAACTAAAATAAAATGATTAAAGATAGGAATAACTAAATTTATAATTTCCCGCAAACTTAACTCGAGAGATGTTGCCATCTTGCATAAATACGAGCGAATTAGCGTCGCTCGTTACAAGACACATTTTGCACTGAATTTAAAATTGTTCAAAAGTAAAGTCAATTTTTATATAAATAATTTACTGAGTCAGGAAATGTGGATATCGACCAAATTGAGTTCAAGTAATATAACCGAGAATGTTACAGAATTTAAAGAATATAAGAGAATATAAAGAGAATTTAAAAATTGTATGGCTTAAATAATTATTCATCAATATTTATAGCACCTTTAAAGTTAAGTAAGAGGCTCTCACTTTTATAAATATATTTATAAATAGAAAGAAACCTAAGAATATACTATCATTTCTTTTATTAACTCCCACTGATGTGAAGTAATTACAGTATTTTAATACAAATATGTAAGATTCCCATACAATAATTTCCACAATAATACCTCATTAAAATAATACCTTATTAAAATAATTTAATGTTACCTTTAATATTATTACCCTTTTAGTTCTCACTTTTCATTTTTTTCCGCGCAAATTAAATGCACTTACAAAGTTGCAAACCAACTGCACCAACTGCAACCGGCCAACTGAAACGCTCGAGCTTGCTCGAGCTCCAAGAGCACATTTTGAGGTCAAGTCCAGATTTCTTTTTAAAGTTGCAAATGGAAGTTTACTGTACAATCAGAATATGATTAAAATACCAAAAGATAATTCAATATGATTATTTAACACGTTTAACAAGCCAAAATAACAAAATTCTCATAAATTCTAAAAGAATTTATCTGCCGCTATATTCTTGGTAATATTCTCCTTTTCGTTACCGTTCTCAAAGTAATATTACCTACCTTGCCTAGAAGCTCAGAACTCGAATTCTATAATTCTATTGACGGATTGACCATTCGACTTTCTTCCCTATAATAATGGCGGTATGTATAAACCCACGTAAATATTTTGAAAATCCATTAATATCTTGCGAATCTATTCTAGAAATATGTATTTAAACTTGTGAAATAATTTTAAAATGTTTATTCTCCATACCATAAAAATTCATTTTAGTACCGAACATGAAATAGATATTTTATTTTAACTTAGATTCATGTTTTGATAATTCTAACCTCAATTTTCCGCGAGAAATGTTTGTTTTTAATGTTTTAATGAGCAACATGAATTTTAATTTATTGTGTTTTGTAATTGGTTTATATGATTGTAGGACACTACTAAAGTTCAAGCGAAACCATTCGCGGGGAAAAGAAAAACGAAAAAGGAGCCAAAAGATCCTTCCCGAAATGTCATGAGAGAGGTTAGGATTCGTAAACTCTGCTTGAATATTTGTGTCGGCGAATCTGGTGACAGATTAACTCGTGCATCTAAGGTAAATTAAAGTTTTTTTCATACTTCATTCCTGTGTCAATCGCAGAGCGCTCTTCGGTTTTATAATTTTGAAGTTAATTAATCAATTATATCTAGGTATTGGAACAGTTAACGGGTCAACAGCCAGTTTTTTCAAAAGCAAGATACACTGTACGTTCCTTCGGTATTCGTAGAAATGAAAAAATAGCTGTACATTGCACAGTTCGAGGAGCTAAAGCTGAGGAAATTCTTGAGCGTGGATTGAAAGTAATTCAAGTCTTTTATTTCTGATCTATGTATTTGCTTTGTAAAGTTTAAAATTTATTGATATTTTGAATTTTCAATAGGTTCGAGAATACGAATTACGCAAAGATAATTTCTCTGACACTGGGAATTTTGGTTTTGGAATTCAGGAACACATCGATTTGGGAATTAAATACGATCCAAGCATCGGTATTTACGGTTTAGACTTTTTCGTTGTACTTGGTCGACCTGGTATGTTTGTTAAAAATCAAAATAAATAGCGGTATTATGTTTTTTCTTTGCACATTTTTGAGTTACATGAATATTGCTGATTGATGTTTAATTTTTTCAAAAATCAAATACGTGATATACTATAAGTCTCTTATTTGCAACAGATGTCCACTTCTTTTACTGTGTATGTTACTTAACATAGACGACAAAATATTTCTAAGATATGATTTTATCCAAATAATAATTTATTCATAAAATTAGGTTATCTATAAAAGTACTTACACATTATTCATTTCAGGCTTCAATGTTGCTCATAGAAGGAGAAAAACTGGAAAAATTGGTTTTCAGCATAAGCTAACCAAAGAAGACGCAATGAAGTGGTTCCAGAAAAAATACGATGGAATAATTTTGTCTGGAAAAAAGTAAAATATGTATTGTAATAAAACTGAAAAGATATTCCAGTTTATAATTCATTACGTTTTCCCAACTTGCAAAATAATTCAAGTATAAGAAATTTCCGATCAGCAAAGTCACATGATTTTACCCCTGTGATCTACATCATTTTTATTTACAAGCATTGAGGCAAGTTTTTATGTATGGCACTGAAGAGGGTCCTTAAGGCCGGTTCTGACGTCAACAATTGCATACGATTACTTTATTAATAAAATAATAATTTAAATCAATTTTACGGAGAAGACAGCAATGCAAAAAAAATGTAACGCATTACTATCTTCTCCGGAAATTTGTTAAAATTATTATTTTAATTATAAAGCGGTCGTATATAATTGGTGACGTCAAAGCCTACCATACAACCTTAAGGAGGTACGACCGTAGTGATGAAGCCCTTGGAAAACTTGATTATTTCCCACTTTGTAAACTGAGCTGTTATTTAACACATATTCTAAGAGATAAATGTTCATTCCATCGGAAAAAATGTCTTCCCGTAACAATTACTGAAGGTGAAAGCTCAACTCAATTTTTTCCAAGTTTATTAAAAAAAAATGATTGGATTTCAAGGAATGACGTCTCATTTTCTTTAAACATTGTTAGAAAACTATTATCTTAGATTTTTCAAATAATTTCCAATTTTTTAACTGCTAATTAGAAATGTTGAAAAATTTAATAAATTTTTTAAAAATAAATAGCTGTAGTTAAAAAATGAGAAATTGATTAAAAAATCTTAGATGATGGAGTTTTCTAAAAATGTTCGAAGAAAGTGAGCCGTCATTCCTTAAAATCCAATCATTTTTGAAGAGTAAACTTGGAAACGTTTTTGGAGAATCGCTTTTTCCCTTCGAAAATAAAATTTTTTTATTCTGGACATTTTTTTTTTCTTTAAATGCACATTTCTTGAGATATTCCAATGTCTGAAGATAAAAAAAGTCACCCTGTATAAAAGAGCAATACCTTTTCAAATGTGATAAGAATCTAAAAATAATACAAGAGGAATTTGATCGACTTGAAAAAATAGGAAAAATTAATCGAAAATAAGTATTTGAGTGGTATCATGGGAACGGCATAAATGTTTGCATCAAATAATTCATTTTAAATAATTTTAATATTGCTTTATTTTGAATAAAATTATTCCACATTGGATACTGATTGTATCTTTATATAAATATTGTTTCTTTAGTTGTCCCTGCAGAGCATGGCATGTTTTATATTTTGAGATTTTTGAAATGAAGCATCTTTAATTGTTTTACAGTAGTGATATCGAATGGCCATCTGGAAGCAGACAAAATATAACTCAATAAAATTTGAAGGGACTATTTAATTTTTTATATAATTTAAGTAAGTTCCTTAGTTCTTTTTATTCAATGACTGAACGTTTTAACTCGATATTTCAATTAATGTGGAAATACGAAGAGCGAAAAAAACGTGTCAGTAAGTTAGGGATCGGATAAATAAAACATAGCCTTAATCTCTTACAAAGTTTGGAATTCTTCAAGTATAATATTCCTTCTTTAATATATATTTTGATTATGTTCAGGTGAATTAATAAGTTGAAACCTGGTTTTAAATGGGATTACCATAAAAGAAACTTGCGAAGCATAAAGATGTTTTAAGTTTCATAAAAACATTCTTTTAAGGTAGCACTGTCGTAAATGAAAATACCGTTCAGATATTGATAAAATTGAAATCATCACTGGTGAACATTAAGTCAAAAAAATGTACTCATTTGATTAGCTACGTACCGACAGTACTACCTTAATCAAAGTTTCATGAAACTTTAAAACCCTTATGTGTGTACAGGAATACCTCAGATTCATTTAGATTCATTCGGATTGCATCGGATTAAGTGGGATTGATTTTTCACCGTTTTCTATCATACACTGTTAAAAATCGGTGTGGCTCCTAACACCGAATAGGTGTTGATTTTTGAGCCTCACACTAGTCAAATGTGAAAGTCACACTACTGCGGTGTGAATTCGGTGTTCGGTGTCGATATTCAACTTTATTCAAGTTTCACACCACATTAGTGTTAAAGAAAGTATCATGAACACCACTTTGGTGTTAATAAACGATTTATATGTTTGATTGTTTGATACGTAATGCATTTTTCTGGATATCAAGCCAATCACTGGTTTTTTGATGTTTGAATTTTAAAAAATCATTTTTTAAAGAAAACCAATTATTTTAAGTGGTTTATTAAGACATTAAACTTTGTTCAAATAAAATAAAAATGTTCTGTATGAACTTGGAGAAATGGTAATACTTATCATTATGTTTATTTTTCGTTTTTTTAATGTGTGACGTCCTAAGTTTTAAATTAATATGAATATTTCCTACCTAAAGTCTAGAGCCAATTACCCTATCTATATTCCTCTGTTATTATTAATTGTAATTAATAAATTACCAGGTAGAGGACAAGCCAAATAAATTAAATAACAATTTTAACAAGTATAGTTTATTGAAAATTACTATATTGACCCAAACGAAAAGAGTTGTTGGCAGGCTGGTTTTTCCTTTCGGTTGGGTGAGTCTAGTTTTGTCCAACCTTAAAGAAAATCGAACCGTGAGTTTAAGTGTAAAAGGACAAGAGAAATTTAATAAAGAGAAGGGTTTCTTTTTATTAACTTACCGGTTTGTTTTGATGTTAGGTGCCTATTAGGTACAATATTCCTTTAGTTGGTCTTAGTCCTTCCTGGTGCCAATAATAGGTAACTCCAACACTTAGTCGTAGATTATCCTTATTTGGTTTCGCACACTGACACGTAATCCTGGTTTGAAACAATTATGTTGCGGCCACAAATATGTCACTTGCTACCTTGTTGTGACTTTGGCGACTTGACGATTTATTACCGGCACTGCGACGATGGGTCGGTTTGAAATTTGATCCGCACTTAGACTCCGTAGATTTCGACGACTCTCCTTAGGCCTCGACATCTGGTATATATTGTCGCTTGTGGTTTCAATCCGTAGAACGGAAGCATGGGGGTTCGAGTTGTATAGTTTCAATAGCTTTTTCGAAGTGCATTGGTATCTTAGGTGTCAGTGTGTTGAATTGAAACCATGGGCCAGCTTTGCTTGTATGCTGCGTTAGTGACCTAAGGGTCTCACACCGATTTTCAAAGTCCGTGAGGGTCATGATTTCTTGGTGTGGGTGTTACCCACATCTTCTTAAGAAGCTGTGTAAACCCGTGCCACCAGGTTTAGGTAGATTTAGTCGTAAGGGTCAATTACATTATTTTTATACATAGGTAAATAATAGAGTAACTATAATACAATTGTTGTACATAAATGGTGATTATGATTTGTTTATAATTCTATTAATCTTTATATTTAACCATTGCTTTTGTTTATAAAATAACATAATAGTAATAGTTATTAAAAGAACGTATTTTATAATTAATTGCTGATTGTTGATTAACATCAAATAAGAATATTAACAATAATAATAATTATTATAAACATTATTATTATAAAATTTGAAGTAACATTATTATAATATTTGTTGCAAATTTTAATAACAATATGAAATAATTATAATGAAAGTGATTGATAATTATTGCAAATCAAGAAATTGAAGTAACATTGTTATTATTTAATATTTGTTGCATTTTGACAATTATTGTTAATAACAATATTAAATATTAATAATAATAGAGATTAATAATAATTTTAAATATAAAGGTTGAAGTAATATTGTTGTTGTATAACATTTGTTGCATTTTGTTAATTGTTATTATTAACAATAGTAATAATGATAGTTAATAATAATAAAAGGTAATATTTGTTGTAATTAGTATTTTATCAATAAAATCAATTGTTTATTGATATTTTAGTTAATAGTAATAGTGAAATTATTTATAAAAACAATTACATGTATCTAGCAACAATATTTATAGCAACAATAAAACGTGTTATATGATATAATAGCATAATAGTTTTATATGATTATAATATATAATATAACTGTCATGGATACGTGACAAATGAATCGATAGATGAAATTTTTTTTAGTATTGTAGGATTTTATACTTTATTTGGAAAATATAAATTATATATTAATACTATACGGCTTGATGTAGTAACATTAATGTTTAATTTTTTGTCCAATGAGAATATTATGACGAAGACGTCTAAATATAAATCATGTGAAATATCTTAGAAGTAGCTTCCATTTGAGTGTACAGGTCAAAATGCAAAGAATATTAAATATATCATTTTCCGTGTTATATTTTTATTGTTCAAAACAATCTTATTTTCTAATGGTATCATTTCATATTATTTTATATCTTGAAATTATATAATACCCAGAAGAGTGATATGGTTGATGTCGTTCATAAACTAAAATATGTGACAATTCTTTCAAATTAATTATGCGATTTTTGTAAGGAATTTTTCCTTGGATTTTATACCCTAAATATAACTCATTGTATTCGACAGTTTTGTAAATTTTACATACAGCAAAAGGTGTATCAGAAGCAACAAGTAAGGTAACAATTTCTTGGAAAATAGGAAATTCTGAATAAGTTTCTTTTGTTGCTATGAAAAAACCCTGTCTATATTCCACTCTGTAGTTAAATTTTCGATACAGCTGTACTTTTTGTGGCAAAAAATTTTTCCAACTTTTTGCGTGAATATCGTATTTTCCCAACATTTATTCAACGTCCATTTCTGTTCCTCCTGATGCCTCAATCGCTTGTTGTACATTTTTTGCTTGTACAAACCATTTATCGTACATATACTTCTGATGCTTGCTGTTCAGATAAAGGTTTTACCGCATTTTTAAAATTTTTAATCTTTTTCATTAAATCCTTAAAATAGTTATGCTTCACTTCAAATCTTAAAGTCCACAAAAATATAAGTGGTCCCATTAGTTTTAATAATAGTGGGTAATGAAGCATCAGGTGATGTTTAGGAAGCAAGTGACTTCTAAAACATTCTAGATAGAAAGAGTGATGAGCGGTTATCAATTCTTTTAATTCTGCAAGCATCGCAGAGGTAACCACAGGCGAGAAAACGATCTCCATGATTTGCAGCAGCAACAAAAGAACTTTCCATTTCTGTGAAACCGAATCTGATTCTGACTGTTCATTAGCTTCCGTAACGATATCACTGATTATAAGTGGCAAAAAAGTTATCAAACATCGGGTTTGCACAGCTCGTTGACCAATCAGATTGCTTTTCTGTGTTAAAACGATAGGACTTGGCTTATTTGCAGACTCAATTAGTCCGTAATTGAATCTCATAATTCGTTCATTTAAATCTTCGATTCTTATCAATTTTTTTTTCCAACGACTTCTTTTAGGAATAATTTTATTTCAGCCTGAGCAATCTCCTCTAATATAACGTGGGCAATGTCAACAGATAAGCAGTCAAATTCACTGAAAAATTCCAGCTTGTTGAAAATTGTTTCTGCTTTTTGTCCTGTAGTTCTGCAAAAATTGTCATCCTCGCAACGGGAATTTAATAATTCGGATCTGAAGCTTTCTTCTTTCTCCAAAATCATGGTCTTTGCCGACTCGTGAGAAACAGTACGAATTCTACAGAAATTCGTTTTATTGAAAGACTGTGGTAAACTGTAGAGCATGTTTCCCCCCAAATTGTCTTTCAAATTAAAGGACGCAATATTTTCTCCATTCCATTAATTTTTGCATCAATGGAATAAAAAAGACCAACTAAATGAATGTTTTCGAGAATTGCATTGAATTCATTAGGCAAATTCCTCAAAGCACAATATATTGCTCCTATCTTATGGCCACCGGTTTCGCTCCCTAATGGATTTACGGTTTCAAACTCGTCAAAGTAGAAAATTAAAGCGACATTGGAGTTGTTTTCTTTGAATAAGACATGTCTTTGATAATATGTACCGTCTCTGAATCCTCTTATTTGGCCATTTTGATTAAGGGGGGTTTCTACTTTGTTCGGTCGAAAAAACGTGCTTTTTTTAGAAATTCTTTTTGGCGAACGTATTTAAGATAAACACTTGAAATTTTTTTTCAGTTGTAGGTACAAGTTTATTGTACAACTACAAAAAGTTTTGAGTAGAAATATGCAAAGGGGGGGAGGGCATTGAGCAATGGCGGCGCGCCGAACGAATTTTTCCCACTCGCGGAAGTGCTGCCGCTGTTGCAGATGACCTGAAACACAAAAATGAAATATATTCTCACTTTGTATACTTTTGTCTTTGGCCGGTACTAGGATTTCGAAAAAAAATGAAAAATGAAACAATTATGCGATTTTGAATGAAAAACTCGATTTTTGCCCACTTTTTTCGATACAAATTGTTATGTAAAATGAAAAATTGTTAATATTTACTGAAGATTCTAGTACGAGCCATAGCTAAGCCCTTGATACACGACTGTTAAAAATTTCGTGGCCATTGCTTAACTCGTCTGGCTTAAATCACTTCCGCAAGACCAAAAGATATAGTTTTGAAAAAAACGCGTTCAAAGTTTTGCTTCAGTATAAAGTGAAAAAAAACTTTTTGTACTTGTACAATAAACTTGTACCTACAACTGAAAAAAAATTTCATGTGTTTATCTTAAATACGTTCCCCAAAAAAAATTTCTAAAAAAAGCACGTTTTTTCGGCCGAACAAAGTAGAAACCTCCCTTAATATGGGTCTTCGATATTTCCTGCCATACAGATTTGTCCAACAAAACGGATTCGATTGTCTCTAATATCGGAATATAAGCCATTTCACAAGTTACTGGGATAGTTTGTAAATACCTGTTTTCCTATCACGTATCTGGTTAGATCTTTTACCAACAAGAACGAATTTTGGCATAACTATTCCAGCTTGAGTCGATACTAGCTTATTTCTTTTGTATTTATGTTAGTTGCCAAATTTTCCATTCTTTTTTTATTCATTGACGTAATCGTCAATTTTCTTTACAATAAGTGGTGGTGCGTCAGAACAAATTTCAGTAATATTTTTCAATACCTGATGTAACAAGTTAGAACTTCCCTCGACAATTTTGTCGATATCTGTTTTGGTGAAACTTGACGCATCGAGATTGATAAAAAAAATTTCGTAATTATCGAATTGTTTTTCCCCACATACTTTCCCAGTATTTTGATCTTTTGAAGTGTCATCTCTGACAGCAGAATTAGCATTAATGGGTTGTAAAATAGAAGTACTTTTGTTGCGAAAATCGACCGCCTTTTTACCAATTGCGCTGGATTCTCCATTTTCATTTACTCGCATTTCTTTCTGTGTGGTTACATTTGTATTACTTACCAGGTCTAGAAGTGTGAAACCGGAATTTTTTTGCAAAAGCTACACGTCTGTTGCATGAAAATAATAAAAAATATTTTATTCAAAGTAATCTCCATTGCTATTTGCACATTTTTCCCACCTCTCCGGAAGGTGATGAATGCCACGCCAATAAAACTGTTCGTCTTTTAAATCAAACCAGTTATCCAGCCATTCTCGTACATTTTCGTACGAAGTGAAGCGTTGTTCAGCGAGAGCGTGGCCCAGTGATGCGAACAGATGGTAATCCGACGGAGCCAAGTCTGGAGAATAAGCGGCATGCGCCAGTATTTTCCAACTGAACGTCTTGATCGTTTCCTTGACCCGTTTCGCTGTGTGTGATGGGGCATTATCGTGAAGAAAAATGACTTTGTGTTGCCTTCTTCGATAATCCGGTCGTTTTTCTTGTAATGCTCGATTTAAATCGATCATTTGCTGTTGGTAGCGATTCGTGTAGACAGTTTCACCAGGTTTTAGCAGCTCATAATAGATAATTCGTTTTCTTCAAATTTTTTCGGTGGTTTTCGACGATCTTCGTTTCTCACATCAAAATTACCACTTTTGAATTTTTTAAACCACTCGAAACACTGTGTTTTGCCAAGAGCATGTTCACCGCAAGCTTCGACAAGCATTCGATGCGATTTTGCAGCAGTTTTCTCCAAGTGATAACAAAAAACCAGTGCTGTCCGCAAATTGTAGTTCGTAGGCACAAAACTCGACATGTTGATGCTTGTAGTAAATACACTGGTATATCGATCTTGGGTTGCTGTCTACTGAAAATCTTTCTCAGCTGCTAGAGGGAGAAGATGGCGCTGCAGAATCGGTCGTACGGTCCCTAAACTGATGGCAAGCACCATCTATAGGGAAATTCCGGTTTCATACTTCTAGACCTGGTACATAATGTAGGCTGTCGTGGCTAGATGTCAAATGTTCCCTGAAGCTCTTATACGAATTCAGTTTTTCTGTGCACTTCGGCAAACAACATTCTAAAACCAAAAGCTTGCCATTGAATAAGCCATGCTTCAGGCGAAAGTGAGAACGGGTACTATCAATGCTATCTAAATCTATTCCACAAATAAGACATTTGAGATCCACCTTTGCGGTTTAAGTACAAAAATAGAGTACGAAAATAGACTTATTGTAAATACTACCCTTTTTGGAAATTATCACATGAGCAAATTAGTAATTCGCAAATTAAACTAATTGCATTATTTATGAAAGAGATTCAAAAATGATTTTCTTTAGGGCAAGCAATCTATATATCAAACCGTGGAGCCGATAAGTCTTATAAGATCAATCGGGATATCTCTTGCATGGGGGGGGGGGGGGGGTAAAATTTTATTGTCGTACAAGCCACAGAAAGTGATCGCGATGAATTTGAAGAAGTTCGCCAAGTCTCAATCATAGGCCGTTTCGAAGACGTAGTGACATTTGAACAACTGATATAAAGCCTCGATTATGTTGGTAGCTTCAATTGGCAAACATTTTTTGTTAAGAGCGATAAAATAGCTCATGATCGCGTTCGGTTCCGGTCCCATGGTTTCAAATAAAACCTTGTTTCTCATACTTTTCAATTAACTCGAGGCCCCCAGATATTCCTTTGATTTCTTCGCGGAGATCCTAGCACAATATTAAAATAGTTCTGTATCAAATTTTTTCACAAAGAAAAATTCCATATTAGACAGATGTAATTTAAAAAATCTTTGAAAAAGAGTTTTGCACTGCAGCATTTATTTGAATTAGAACATTTGAAAGTGCACATTCTGCGGAATCAATGTTACTAATCGTCATGACAACATCCTGATCATTAGGTTGTAATGATTTCATGAGGTCGACGTCATAAAGGTTAAGAATACCTACCACGAAAAAAAATATATGTGTTTGCATGAAGTGTAGAATTTTTACCCTAGCGAACTGGCTGAACGGTAGCTTTACGCTGCACCGTAAAGCTATCGTAAAGCTATCGTAAAGTAGCATTATAACTCATGAATGAGGCAAAATAAACATTCAAAATGTTTTCATCCTTATTCTACGTTGAAAATAACGTTAACTGGTAATTGAAATATGCAATTATTTTATTTATCTACGCTAAAAATTAAAAAAAAACATAATACCTGTCATTAAAGGCAGTTCAGTGGTTCACCTTTTGTGGAACTTCTCCGTTAAAGTTGACCATTGGTTGGAGTGAGACACAACTATACTTTCATCTCACTCTAACAAATATTCAATCCTGACGGTGAAGACATGGAAAGTGATGAACCACTGCACTGCCTTGAATGACAGGTATTATGTTTTTTTCAATTTTTAGCGTAGATAAATAAAATTATTGCATATTTCAATTACCAGTTAACGTTATTTTCAACGTAGAATAAGGATAAAAACATTTTGAATGTTTATTTTGCCTCATTCATGAGTTATAATGCTACATTACGATAGCTTTACGGTACAGCGTAAAGCTATAGTTCAGCCAGTTCGCTAGGGCAGCTACTCATATTTCAAGCAAAACTGATTTTATCATCAACTGACCTGGGATTTGAATTTCCTCCGGGACTGATTTAATGCAAAAAATATCTTTTTTAAACAAATAACACGTGTCTTCTTCGATGACGGCACCGTCAGAATCCGTAACTTCAATTTTTGATTTTTTAAAACGTTCCTTAGCTAATGAGGGCCCAAAAACATGACAACTTTTTTATTTAATTGAGAGCTAGAATAAATGAAGAATTGTACTGTAACTGGATCGTTCTCGCCAATTTTATCGTCCGTGGACGGCAAAATATGATGCCAGAGGTGTGTAGAAGAAATTACCTGCAATAATAAATTCTTCGTATGACGCAGAATCCCCGGTAAATGGAATATTTATCCAAATAGTTTTTCCATCACAAATCGGTTTTCGTAGCTCTCGATTCATTGTGGATATGAACAATAACTGGATCCGAGAAAAGCATTGGAACTTTGCGACCGAAAATACTAGTTGTTTTTGTCAAGACCAGTCGACACATGTGCAATGCGCGTATTCACGATTCTCAACACCGGTTCGGTGTTGATCTTCAAAGAAATCAGCACCAGTTCGGTGTGAAACAGTATTCCAATCCAAAGTCACACTAGAATCTCACACCAAGCGCTTGCAACTATACACCATTGGTGTGAAGTTGCCGGAAAATTTTTTACAGTGTACGAGATTCGCTCGAATTGAATTCTTATCTGATACTTTCGCTAAGGTAACTTTTGTCAAGGTAAATTACAGGGACGAATCTAGAAAAAAAATGTGGGGGGGGGGGGTCCGATCAAAAACATCCGGAGCAATCCGGAAACCGTCTCTTACGGTTGAAGGACCGTGTGCTGTACGGGTATTGAGATTTGAGAGAGTCTGATATTTCGGGGGGGGGGGGGGGTGTCCGGACCCCCAGGACCACCCCTCTGGATCCGTCCCTGGTAAATTACCATCTAGTAGCCACCTATTTCTGGATTACGAATCCAGTTATTTCGTAGTTAATTGGGATTGTGGCAAATTGAAACTATGGATAAGTTAATTCCTACAGCCCCTATCACCCTATGTAATGTAACACAAAGGAGCAATTAGTATGTTTTGTTTTCTTACCTAATTTTTCTTGGATTTTCTGAATTTGAGGTGCGTTATGACTCTAGTCACGAGTGAAGGTATTGTATCTTGTATGAATTTTTGTTTGTAGTATAGATTCACAAAACTAACAGTTTTACCAGAAAAGCTTACTTGAACTTTGTAAGCAATTGCGAAAATTCTTTCCTTTTGTTGTTCTTTTTCTTTTGTTTCCATTTCTCCAAACATTATGAATCCACCCAGGAAATGCTGAAATGTCGCAAAATGTTTTTCTTGTAATTCGTTTAGATACGAATTATCAGAAATAAAAGTACTTACTTCATCAATATCTTGTTTAAAGACTGCATAAGTAATGCCGGTAGAGGCTTCTATCGATTCATGAGTTTCCCTTTTGCGGATTTTATTCTGCAAAATATACTATTTACAATCTTAATTATTTTCAATAGAAAAGTGTCCGTATTACCGGAACCTTAAAAGAACCCTATGCCGACGATTGAGCCTGTCCTCGTGGTCTGGAGCAAAAAACACAAATGCAATTTTATTTGTTGTTTCATTGACTATCGTTGTCTGCTCAATTAGCTCATAAGTCCGTTTATTTTCGTTTTTATATTTTCTCAAACATAAAAAAATTGTCTATTTTTAAATAAATGGCTGCCATATTTGGAAATTGTTATATTTTTAAACAATTGAGCAGACAAAAATAGTCAATGAAATAGCAAATAAAATTGTACTTGTGTTTTTTGTTTCAGACTACCACATGGAGAAAAGTAAATTTGAATTGTTACCAACGAAGCCGTAATGGTTACTGCGCTGACCACAATTGTTAGGCAGAAACTTTGTGTTGTAGCTATTTTGTGTTTAATACTGTCTTAGCCCGAACAGTACCTCCTTAGACCGTAACTATTACTCCGCGAAACCAGAACGTGATGTCGTGATCAGGAGGAGTCATTATTGCGTTTGACTGCGTTGGCATTGGCAGTAACAGTTACTCCTCTGTACCGAAAGCGTTTCCCCCGGCGCAGTTCTCGTTGCATATTATATCGGCAGGGGCGTCACTGAATATAACAGCTGAGCGCATTGTGACGAGTTTTGCAGGTATACGTGCCACGTGCCGTGTTTGTTATACGCCAAAAATCGATATTAAAAAGATATTTGAATAGAAAACTGCGCTGGCGGAAACGTTTGTGGATCGACTGCAGTAATAGTAATACCCGTTCTGGTCTCGCAGCGTTACAGTTACTGCGCCCTCCAAAACCGCTCACGCTTAAACAGTTAACGCCACTGCTTTCTCCCGCTGCGCGAAACTGTTGCGGTTTCGGGAGTAAACATTAAGGTTTACTTTTCTCCGTGCAGGACAATCGTCGGCACAAGATTTTTTTCAAGATTCCGGTTAAGGTCATCCTGACGTCACGGGTAACAAGACAATAAACTCAAAATAATATACGAGAAAGACATTGAAATACTTTATTCAATAAAAAAAAAATCGTGTCATTATCTTTTGTCATTTGCTTGCAATAAATTCTTAAAAATGCGTGTGGAAATCAGACGGCAAACCAGAAGACCCCATTAAATCAGCACAAATTTGCACCTACAAACTACTAACTCATTTGAGTGCGCCTTGGATACCAAAAGACGCATGGTTATGAAAAGTTGTTTGCACAATGTGAATTATTGACATGACGATTCTCTTAATAAAGAATAATAAATATTAGTATAAATATTCAAAGATATTTGGAAAATTTTTCTCTGAAAAAAGGAACGCTTCCACTCCGCTGGGTATCGAGCCCGGGACCTTTCGATTTCGATTGATTCTAAATCACAGGTTGATAAGGTCGATAAGGTAGAGTTCGGTTATCATGGTGAATGATACACTCTTCTAATTGTCGACATGATCGACTGAAATGATTTGGAAAAATTTGTAAATAGTTCATGATATATCCGTGGCCAAATTGGCGTAAATAGATTCTGTGAGATAAGTTTTGTGAACCTCCGTAGCTCAGATGATAGAGCATTCGACCGGCAATCAAAAGGTCCTGGGCTTGATACCCAGCGGAATGGAAGCGTTCCTTTTTTCACAGAAAAATTTTCCAAATATATATTGAAAATTCCATCTGGTCTTAAATTACCTTAATTCTAAATCAATATTTAAAGAATTTGAAAATTTTTCCGTGGAAAAAAAGACGCTTTCGACTGCGATGGGATTCGAGCCGAGGTCTTTTGATTACCGGTCGACTGCTCTAACCACTGAGCTACACAGGCGTCCGAGATCTCCTTCTCCACAGGAAGATTTCCTTATATCGCCTAGTGGCTCTGCCTTTCGGCTGTAAATGATTTCAAAGTAATTAGTTGACGTATCTGATACACGACTAGTGATCCTCCGATAATGTAGGCAGTGACAAAAATTTCAAACTCAACTAATTAATTTGAAATCATGTACAGCCGCTAGGCGATATAAGGAAATCTTGCTGTGGAGAAGGAGATGTCGGAAGCCTGTGTAGCTCAGTGGTTAGAGCAGTCGACCGGCAATCGAAAGACCTGGGCTGGAATCCCAGCGCATTCGAAAGCGTCTTTTTTCCATAGACAGATTTTCAAATTCTTTAAATATTAAATTTATTTGCATTTATTTGCGATACAAGAGTTTGAAATTGTCTACGAGGACACCTGTTGTCAACGTATCCTATCTGATACGCGACTAGTGACCCTTAGATAATGTAGGCAGTGACAAAAATTTCAAACTCAACTAATTAATTTGTATAAATATCTTCAAAATGCTAAACTCGGTTCTACATTTTCAAATATACTTTCATATTTTCACACGGAACTGTAATTTATTTACTGAGTTTAATATTAAACAGTTTTAGAATAGAGTGTATGGAAATAGTTTGACATCATATGTATGTTAAAATTTCGTATTATTGCTTCTCATTGGTCAATTAAAAATTTAATTGAAATAGTATTTTCTGTTTGTTGATTAATTATTTTTGGACGAAACAATGCTTTTTATTATGTCTCCACTTTTTTCATGTTCTGAATTGTTTATAGCTTTCTCACAAGCATCATTGGCTCCCTTACGAAGCTTATATGTGATGTGCGCTGAAGAAAAAGGGTCTCTTCGAAAAAAATCGATTTCCAGGTTTTGACGCCTTTTGATAGTTTTTGAGTTGCTCTTTTCATTGAAACGATGAAAATTTTTTGTTCGAACGTCATTATTGTAAATAATTGGCTTGCGGCCTTTCCTTTCTCCCAAAACTTTCGTTCGCCGGGTCCGTTTCGATCGCTCCTCCTGTAAAATCTTTTTCCGAGGAAGCTCTCTTTCTTCGCGGGGTCTCACATATAGAAATAGTGTTGGCGACCCCGTAAATAGAAATTATTGAACCAGGCCCGCAAAATTATATTCTGGAAGTACTATAGAATTATCGTACAATTTAATAATTAGATAAATTAATATTTAAACAATAAAGTGTGCTAAGAACCATAATCACAGTGATTTTTGAGTAAAAAAGTGTCAATTCTTCATACATTTTTCTGATTATAATAATAAGAGAGAGGAGTTTTTAATTTTATAACATTTAACATTGCCTGATAAAAATTTGATTTTAAAAAGAATCAAAAACAAAAAAATTCATCGTAAACGAAAGCACACACTTTGTTCAAATATACAAATAAAATCTCCAGCGAGCTGTCAGGTAACGGCAAAGATTTACCTAATGAATCGTTGACTTTACCCCGACGAAGAGAGAATGGGTTTTATGTTATGTTTACGATGAGGTTCTCAACCTGAAGCAGCAAGTACGCCACACCTTGTCAAATACACACACTAAATCATCGATGGCGTCCATATCCCCCTCTCCCCTAAACTGCCCACGTGGTATATAGATGGCCCCTAAGTTTATACTGGTTTATACGAAATAAATTTGCATAGTATTAGTGTGAAGTAAATGGGAGAAAAATCTAGCCGGCCAGCAGTTATAGCAGATTTAGAGATTATAGTACGCTCATTATGTTACATGCTAAAAATGTCTAAATTATGTGAAGTGTACTATACTAGGGTGTTTGATATTGACGTGATATTTCTATGAGAGGTCGCTACTATTAACAAACGGCTATCATTGTTGCAAGTTCCATCCTTTAAACATCTTCTGTCAAAATTTGATCCAAATCCATTCATCAGTTTACAAGTTACACCAGTACCTGAAAGCAACAAACCTCCGAATTTTTTGCAACGATGGAAAAAGGTGAATTTTGTGTGTTGATTAAACACTACTTTTGCGTGGAAAAACCTTATTAGAAACCAAGGCCATGTCTGATAAATATTATTCGGACTCTGCTCCGTCGTATGGAATGGTTCAGAAGTGGTTTACCGAATTTCGTTGTGGTCGTACGAGCATTAAAACCATACCAAGCCCAGGTCGTCCAAATGAGATTACTACACGAGAAATGATCAATAAAATTCATGATATTGTTTTGAATTACCCGAATGAGAAGCGCGTGAGATAGCTGAGATCGTATACATCTTAACTGAGCATATGTGTTCAATATTTTGCATACCCATTTGTGCATGAGAAAGCTCTGTGCAAGATCGGTGCCGTGATTGCTCAAAATCGACCAAAAACGCATTCGTGTGACCACTTCGGAGCAAAAGGCCTATTTTAACCGCAATCCGAAAAAGTTTTTACGCCGATTAGTGACAATAGATGAAACATGGATCCACCACTATACTCCGGAATCAAGTGAAGGGTCAAAACAGTGGGTTAAACCTGGTAAAAGTGCACCAAAGCGTCCAAAAATGCAACAATCGGCTGGAAAAGTTATGTCCAGTGTTTTTTGGGATGCACATTGAGTAATATTCATCGACTACCTTGAGAAAGGAAGGACGATTACTGGAGCATGTATGCTGCATTATTGGATCGATTAGTTGACGAAATCTGGAAGAAACGGTCATATTTGAAAAAGAAAAAAATCCTTTTTCATGATGACAATGCACCATCTCACACATCGAACATTGCACAGGCAACAAAGGATGAATACGTGCGTGCTTGAGTGGACCAATCAGAAAGGCGCTTGCGAAATCTTCAAAATATACAACGTTTATACTTTGAGTGATCGCGATTCTAATGATAATGTTGTGATGTGGTGCAAGTTACTGCTTTGTTTTGTTCAATTTTAAATTCTAGGGTTGGGAATATCTTTCAGATTACTATCGGTGTTTTCAGCATGTGATGATCAAAATTTCTGGTATAGTGCTGGCATATGCCTATTACAGAAAACTACCATCACCTGTATGTAAACATTTTTAAACATATATGAATAACAAGTTTTTGAAGCTATCTGTGTAGAATAGTTTCGATAAATTCTTGTTTATTTTCGCATCCTGTATGCTACTTTCCTGTAAAACATTTTTAGCATACATGATGTTAAATTATAAGATACATCACGTAAAGGTTGATTAGAATATCAAAGATGCTACTTTTTTCCATTCATTCTGTTGCTTTCTTTTATACAATCTTTCTCAGCGTATTAGCGACTAAACTACTATTAATTAAAATGATACAACTGGACTATGAATTTAGTTGGAAGATACTATTTATAGAAGCAATGCGTAGTAAGGTTAAAACGCAAAGGAGTAAAGTGAGCGATTTTAAACTATTAAAATCTTTCCTAAATCAATTTGTGAGTAATACAATTTTTTAAAAACGAACGAAACCGATTTTTCAGGTAAGGAAATACGCGTCTACACATGCGCACTTATTTGATTCACCTAAAAAAAGCAGCTAAAATCTCCAATGTGATAAATAAACTAAAAATATGATCCTCTCACTCTCTGAATCTGAACCAGCGAAATTCCACTGATTATCAGTTATAAGTATACTAGTCAGTGTATAAGTATACCAATCAGTGATATACCTATATAGCTGATTCAGATTTAGAAAGTATGTTAAAAATATGGAATTATAGATATTTCATGGTAAATATCATCATTTTATATAATATAATTGACATTAAAAGTCAAAATACGTCCTACAGAAATGTTTCGAGTGTCTGTAGACCGATATTAAGGGTGACCATTTATGACTCGGTGGACTACGAACATGCACTATTGGTTCATTAAGTGTGAAGTTGGAAGTTCGAATTCAAAAGTTTGTTTTATTATTCTTCGAATAAAATAACATTTCAATTATTCGAAGTATATTCCTGAGGCATCGATGCAGTTTTTCTATTTTACTGGTAATTCATTCATGCCTTTTGCATAGAAGCCTGGGGAGCGAGAACCGATGAAAGCTTGCGTCAGTTGTCGAACTAAGGAAATTTCGCGATTGGATTATATCGAGTCTCAAATGAAGATTTCGCGGTTGTATAATATAGTCTCGAATGCAAAATAAACAAATAATTGTTGTTCTTTTATGCTTATGGCCAAAGATCGAATATTTTGATTATTATTAATTGTAGATCATTATATGACGATATTATTTGTTTATTTTCTTTATTTTTGAAATATTAAAATTTTAGATAACTATTTCTCTGTTTCTCTTAACTTTCATGTCTGCTGGAAATATTAAAATACATTTGTAACGAGAAATTGCACGTTTTCTTATTACATTAAATCTACTCTTCAACGTATAAAGTGATCCCATGACCCCAGAACTGCGTTAGCCTTAAACTCCAGGGTTATGTTCTATAGGTGCTCTACGCCGAACGTCGGCGTCCCTATCTGCTGCCTGCTTGGCTTCATATGCGGCCTCTCAAAAGCTTCTTCTTCGGGTCTGCCTCCCAAAAAACCGCGCAACGCATTGTCCCCGGAATATGGTCGTCCCGGGGCTTATCTTTTCTTGCGAAGAAAAGGTAGCACTGCGGTTTCCTTGTGCAGGATCCCGCGGCGTTCCTCTATTTGCCGCACCTCCAGCAACTTCTGCTTTGGTCGGGCCCCTGGCAGTTCGCCGCCATGTGGCTAAAGCCAAGGAAGCAGTAACATCGATTTATCTTCATTAAAATGGCCGCGTAGCTGACTCCCTCAGTAGGATTTATTAGCACCGCTTCTGAGCGAGCACGCCTTGGCCAATCCGGTTTCTCAGCCTCCGGTTTAGGCTTTTCCTTCCGGAGGCTCTTCCTGGCTCGAAGCTTCATCCATTCCTCTTCCCTTGGGGAGGCTTTAGGCCTCTTCATCTCCGGCTTCTTTGCTGCAGTGTCTTGGGGGCTCACGGTCAGCTCTTTTGGCAGTTTCCGCAAATCCGGAGTACTACTCACTACAAATCGTGGGGCTGTCCGGTAGCCCTCATCCCTGACGCTCTTAACACTTTGAGCCCGCGCTAGTTTCACCTCCCTGTCAAGAGCTTTTCCCAGATGAACATGTTTTTTTTTATCCTGATGCTTTCCATCTCAATTCAACCAGTCCATTCGAGAACAGATTTATTTTTTGACAAAACTCAAATATGCTGCTCTTTGATCGGAATAATGGGAAACGTATTTTTTTTTGGCCAAAACAAAAATTTTCTGAGATTTATCGGCAATTTCGTTTTTTGGGGTAAAATATATTTTTTCAATTATTCGCGAGAACTTTTTTTGAATTGTCTATAACTTCGTCAAAAATTGACCGATTTTAACAATTTTCACTTTTAAATATTTTTAATAATTTGTTTTTAAAAATTGCAATTTTTTTTTAAATTCAATGTCTCGAAAAGTGTATTTCTTTTTTCTCTCAAACTTTTTACGCTTTAAAAAGACACCTTGAGTTTCAATTCTACTGAATCGCTAGTAGCTTAAATTTTTTGTTTCCAAGTCATGATTTTTTGAAGAAAAAAATCGTTCTCTTCGTAAAAACGTGGACTGCACAATGAATATCAACTGTATATGTTCCACGTGTATGGTATAACGATGTATAGTTGTCTTTTACGATTACATTGTGAAACTCTAAATATCACAAAAAATGTTTACTCTGTCTTTATGACAAATTGACTGTGCTTAGATATGATCTATCCAATGTTATCAACTTAACGACGAATTTCATTGAATGTTTTTTTCGATTTTGTACCTAAAAGTCTTCAGCAACAGCTTGGTATTCAATGTACACATTCTTTGTTATTATTTTTTATTGTACGAGATCATTCTGATATATTTCTTTCGAAATTCACGATATATTAATGTTGCTGTGTTTGTTCATTTCACAAATATTCATTTATAAATTTTGAGGGCTGAAACAATAACTATCCAGCGGGTAATTTATTATTTAGTAATGAAAATTATATCTTTCACTGCAATTGCATTCTCTGTATTCGAAATAATTGAATCAATCTAAATGATTTGTTGAACACTACTTTTTCAATAATTCGAGAGAAAGCCACCAGTATAATGGTTCTACTTTTTCCAACATTCAAATCTATTTCATCTGATAAGTGTAATAAATACAAAATTGAATATAAGTTGACTTTTAAATCATGTAAAATTTGATCATTCTTATTTTCAATGCATAGAAAAAAAAACTTGCAGAAAAGGAGATATTCACTTTTTCCATTATTTATATTAGAGTGAATTTCGAAAGAAATATATCAGAATGATCTCGTACAACAATAAGCGTAGATATACTTACAAAAAATGTGTACATTGAATACTAAGTTGTTGCTTGTCACGTCCCCGTGACAATTAATAGAAATATTATACATTTATTATAAAAATTAAGCGTAAACAGTTTTGAAAAAAAAGAGTAAATCATTGTTATACTAAGTAATAGCAGATCTTACAACTAACAAAAGTTGAACAAATAATAACAAATTAATTTGACTGACAGTTCCATTATCAACTAGTTTTTTTCGATCGAAAGTTTAATTAACTTGAAAGCTTTTTAGAAACTATTAGTCAGATCAATAGCCATTAGCACATTCGCAAATTGGGCCATGATGTGTGATTCACCATAAGGTTGCTAAGGCAACACCCAACCATCCACCGATTACGAATTTCGAAAAATACTAATTGGATCAATGACTACTCATTAACTGGGTCATGATGCGCGATTCACCATAAGGTTGCTAAGGTAACACCCAACCACCCATCGATTATAAGTTGGCGGAATTCAATCACGGAGCTCAGTCTGATTCTTACCATCGCAGTCGCAGTCTGATTTTTACCACCGAACTTTAACTGTAACATCGAGACCACGTGCTGATATCACTCCGCGCCGATTATGATCTAGATCTTTGCAAATGTCAATCATACCAGAACGAGTTAATCCGGAATCATTATTGTCACAGCTGGAAACTTTTTCCTTGGGAAGCTTACCTACTCCGCTTACCTGCAGCGGCGCAAGCCTGTCCACCCGGTGGATCGTACCCCTCGAATTCGAGGCCAATCCCACAGATATTTCAGGTAAATCCATATCTTTTATTTTCTTATTTATTCTTGCCTGTCAAATTATTACAGGTTTGGGTTTCTCTTCTAGGAACCCGAAAAGAAGAAGAAGATTCCTGCGATTTGCCAAATTTGATCTAATTAAGCTCAGAAAATTGTATAAACATATCTCATAATTTCAATCTGTAAGTTGTTAATTTCTGCTATTATTAAAATCATATCTCTGTCTTTTAGTTTGTGTTTAAAAATATATATGTGTGTTTAACTGATTTCTAAATATATTAATTATTTGAGTGACCTTTTGTTCCCGTTCCCTTAGCTTGAAACATTGTGTTTCATAAATAAAACGGGAGAGTGTAAATCTAAATAAAATTAGGTCTGTTTAATCTTTCGGGACGTACCGTGTTGAAGACTTTTAGGTACAAAATCGAAAAAAGCGTTCAATAAACTTCGTCGTTAAGTTGAAAACATTCGATAGATCATATATAAGCACAGTCAATTTGTCATAAAGACAGAGTAAACATTTTTTGTGATATTTAGAGTTTCACAATATAATCGTAAAGGACAACTATACATCGTTATACCATACATGTTGAACATATAAAGTTGATATTCATTGTGCAGTCCACGTTTTTACGAAGAAAACGATTTTTTTCCTTTAAAAATCCGCAACGTAAGGACACGCCCGGTCGCCTGTTCTAAGGCCACCTGATCGGTTTCCGAGGAAACCACTACAGGACCGGGTATCTAACCAGCTTTTTTGAATCCATTTTCCGTCACAAGTAAAGATACGATGCAGAAAAAGGTCTCCTTTATTTCGCAAAAGCAAAGAAACGCTAGCATCGAAATGTTTTTTCATCGGCTGTGCGTTTAATTCATGCGGAATCCATCTGTCAAGCTTTTTTAATTTGTTGATTTGACGCGAATGATCCAATATGGTTAGGATAGAAACACCAAATTTTGATGCTAACTCACTAGTAGTTTGAGATGTGTCACTCTCTACATACGGTTTCAGTTCATCATTATTTATTTCGAGTCGGGGTCTTCCACGTGGTTCATTTTGTAGGCTGAAATCCCCATAAAATCATGTAAACCAAAACGATACTGTGCTATGGTTAGTTTAACATTCTCAGAACACGCTATTAATTTTACGAGCTGTCTCCGATGCGCTGGTTCCACAAAAAAATTCATATTCGAAGATTGCACGAATTTTCGACTTGTTCATGGTTTCACAAAATGCTATTAAAAAGATAATTATTGTAAATTCCACGAAATAGTATAAGAAGGCCGAACTCCATACATTCGAGTTTGTCGCAGTCATTGTACAATAAGTGAAAAGCTGAAGGAATGCAATCAATTTTAAGTTTGAATCGCATGTGCACATCTTTAACTCTATCTTTTTCTCTTGGCAGAGAATCTTAAAGTGAGAAAAGTCTGACGTCACATTTGAACAAATAAATCAGTTAGTGAGGTTAAATACCGGCATGCAATTTCTCATTTATTCATTGTTTTTTTTTGTGTAATTTTCGTCCTGAGTGCTTCGCCTCAAAAGAAGATGGTAGATACAGCATACAAACAATTGAATATTTCATCCAAATCTTTTAATTACACCCAGTTATAACCTCAACTTGTAACTTTTATTTCTCCTTACACTACTTCGTGATTCACACCAAGGTACATTTAGAAATTACTTACTCAATTTAACAGTATACTTACTTCTGGCTTCGATGATCACAATTTATTTATTTTTCAATTGAAGATTTTGCAAAACACTATTTACGTATTTATATTTGTTGACATGTGACGTCAGACTTTTCTCACTTTAAGATTCTCTGCCAAGAGAAAAAGATAGATTTAAAGATGTACGCATGCGGTTCAGACTTAAAATTGGTTGCATTTCTTCGAGCTTGTCACTTATTGTACAGTCACTGCAACCGATTTCGGATTCTTCTTCTTCAATTAATGGCTTCTTGTTCGATGAACAAATGGCCAGAACATCCACGTGGAGCCTTGGTAGGCTCAATATAACAGTCAATATAACAGTCTCAAAAAGAACGATATGTTCGAGAACTTGGTCTCATCCTTACGTCATAGGTTCTATATTCTTTGTGCCTCTCCCCCTCCTCCTGACAATTGTACCTGCTCGTAGATTTCAGCCAAACTTTCTTCTGCTGGTCTCTGTCAGGGCCGCGCAGGGAGAACCACCCCGCCGGGAGACTGCAGCACGTGGTCGCCACGCCCCAAATTTCCAGCCAGCGCTCCCACGATTCCAGGTCTGGGGTCAAACACCAGATCCTCAATGGGAAGGTCCTCCGGTCTGCGATCAGTGGAGCGCCTAGACTGGAATGCATAGTAACCGGGCCTGGATTCCGCCAATAGAGGGCAAACATGCAAAATATGGGCCAGTTCACGTAGGGGAGCGCCGCAAGAGCACCCAGCCTTCAGGTCCCACCCCATCCTCTGGAAATGATCCCCGGTGTATATGTGGCCAGTACGCAGCAGTCTCGTGATCAAACAAATAGAGCGCCTCAGCGAGCTCACGCGCGAGAATCAAGGTCTGGCCGATTTATAGGCGATCAGGAGACACTTCCAGTCTCCAAATATGGCCACAGAAGGGGAGACCGTACTAAATACAGTACGGCAGTTCCCTCGCCGCCTCCGCGACCCGGTCCTCTACCTCATTTCCGACTATACCCACATGGCTCGGTGCCCACATGAATTCCACCATGCTTCCCAGATCCCTCAAGCCCGCCAGAATATGTGCAACCCTGAACACCAGATAGTCCATACCTAAAGTCATCCCTCTCCACGCAGAAACCACAACCAGTGCGACGACTACCCGGTTCCACCGATCCGTCCGTATAGATAATATTGTACTCCGAGTAGCACTGTTTCAGGCACTCCATAAAGGCCCGTCCAGGGTTCTCCGAGTTTATGAATATATGCCCGGTTTCGAATTCTATATCAATAGGCAAGGTGATCGACTGCCATGCCCAATCAAAATAGCTAGACCTCCCAGATTTTGGAATGAGTTGGTTGCCCCTCCAAGAGAAGTTTCTGATAATAAAACAATTGTTTATGAGATGTCGCCTAAGTTCCAGTGTGGGCTCACCTGATTCCGAAAGAAGGATAGATATGGGGGAGGATCTCATCCACACCAGCACTGCCCGAAGAGCCGCATACTGCGCCCGGTCCAGGAGCCGTAGCGTCCCTCGACTTGCTGAAGAGAAAAGTGCTGAGCCTCACTCAAGCGTCGACCGAACCAAGTTGCGATACGCCGCCAGGAGCAAAGATGGTGTGACTCCCCAGCTTACCCTGGACAAAAATCGGATGATATTGACCGATCTGATTGCTTTATCTGATATCATGCGAACATGAGGGGCCCATGTAAGCCGACGATCCAAAATCACCCCCAAGTACTTTATTCCACCGAGGCAAGGCAGATTGTGGCCCTCCACTAAGAGAACAAGATCCGATAGGTCGCTCCTTGACCCAGTAAAGACAGAAAACTGACATTTGGCGATGGAGATCTCGAAGCCATCAGCGGAAAAATACAATTCCCTCCGGGATGTGATGTAGATGATAAAATTGTGAATTTCATTCGATAGCCCCAGACGACCTAGTTGGTCAGAAAAAACCGCCGGCAACACCGAGTTAAAGCCCCCCTTGATGTCGACGGAAGCTGCCACCACCGATTCTCCACAGCCAAACCCCTGCAGGATATCCGTAGTCACCATGGCCACCGCGTCCATAGCAGAACTGCCCATCCTAAATCCGAAGTGTCAACTCGGGATCCAATTGAAGTGCTCCGCTTGGTGTTCTAGTCTTCGTTGGACTAGCCTCTCAAATAACTTGCACACCGAGGAGGCCAGCGAAATGGGTATATAGCCCCGGCCCCTTGGTTTCGGGACGAAGATAACGTACGTATCCTTTCAGGAGGGCGGGAACGATGAAGCCCGAAACATATAATTGAACAGCGGAAGGAAGAATGCCCTAGTCTCGTCCGAAAATTTTCTCAAAATCTCATACGAGTCTCCATTCAGCCCCGGAGCCAACTTGACTCGACATGCCGCAATCGTTGAGTTGAACTCCCTCCGGGTGAATTGCTCAGCATAGTGCCCCCCGCCAACCCCAACCACTCTAAGGGATATGCCCGCCAGCGGGACTTCCCCCCGAACCAGTTCGTTCCTGAGCTCTACAAATTCCGGTGTGTTCAAGTCCGTAAGAACATCAGTTCTTAGAGCTCCGGTCCTTGATGAGAGTGCCCTAATCGTGGACCAAATTCTACAAATGCCTTGCGAAGGGTCAAGAGATTCACAGAACGCCCGGGAGGAGGAGCTCTTCTGCCGTCTTAAGAAGATCTTGACCTCAGAATCAACTTTCTTAAACTTAGCCTTCCTCTCCGCCGACTGATCCCTATAGTAGGTCTTATAGCAACTTCTCCTTTCCTTCATCTTCTCCTCGCATTCTCTGGACAACCACAGACGTTGTACTCTCCACCTTTTCGTTGTGCCGTCCGGCCTAGTAGTTCCAGATTCGAGAAGATGCTTTAGAACAGCCTGTATGAATTCATCATACAAAGCCGCCAGTGAAACGCCGGTACCCAGTGACTTATACAGCCGCGGCAACTCCACTTCAAGACGTTCATGGAAGACAGACCAGAAAACCTCCCGCGTATTGATGCGACACGTCGGCTTAGGAACAGCTGAGACCGCCGACTCAAGCACCAACACCACAGGTAGATGGTCAGAATCAAACGGGTCAGAGACCACGTCAACGCTCGGGAGGTGGAGACAATGACAAGGGACAGAAAATCATATCTATATTGCTTGAAGATACACCGAAGCCAGAAACGTAGGTAGGGAGGGAATCGTTGAAGAGTACAAGATCGTTACTAAGGGATGTCTCATACAATGCCAGTCCTCGAGGAGTGGAGCGAGAACAACCCCAGCTGATATGATGAGCATCAAAGTCACCACTGAAAAATATCATGTTATATGGGATCACCCCATCCAAATACGAGAACAATTCATCTCCGTCGATCACAGGTCCGGGGAGGGGGGGCATAAACACACAAGACCGCCACCTGGCCCTGCGCAGTGGACAGAGCCAGACCTCCCAGATGTCCTCCGGGCTCAGCCAAGACTCAGTAACGCACAGAACATCCAGCCTCTGCGTGTGTAGCAGTGCCTCAATCTCGGGACTCTTGTTATAAACGGTATGTGCGTTCCAGGTTGTCATTCTGAACGGAGGTTCACCAGGGGTCAAGCCTAGCGTCCCCATCTCTGACACCCGGGAGGGAGGCACAGAAATGCCCCTGTAACGCCCAACACGAGCCGTCAGGATTCCAGCGGGTCCAACTCCAAAGAGGAGGACAGAAACGGACATGTACAAATCAAAACAAAGGAATTTAAACAAATAAATGAATCTTCAATATTGATCTGGGAAGTGTAGAAGAATTAACCTAAACCTAACATGCAAAGGACTGGGCCCAAGATTATAATTAACACTATACAACAGCCATCACCGGCGAGGGCTCGACAGGGCTAGCTGAAGTCGACCCATCCCCTTCCAAATTTGCCGAAGCAGCACCTACATCAACCCCCAGGGAGTAACTACGTCCCGCCTTCCAGGCCTCCACCGAAAAAAGGGGCTTTGATATGCCCCTACTCAAGAACATGTTTTCCGCCTTCTCATATCCACAGTTCTTTAGTGTCCTCTCCTTTATGACGGCAAATTCGAATTGATAAATGGGACAGTCACGGCTCAACGCTGGGTGCTTATCCCCACAGTTGACACAGCGAGGGAACAAATTGTGTATTAGGGCAATCGCGAGATGGATGATCCTCCGAACAATACTCGCAGATAGATCGAGTGGACCGGCACTGCTCAGATATGTGCCGAAAGCGCTGGCGGCAGTAACACCGTTTGTGTGGTGGCAAAACTGGAGTCAAATCGAAGACCACACTGGCCAGGCTCAACTTCCTAGGAATATTAATTGTAGAAAAAACGAATTCCACCCTATCCGAAGCAGATCCGTCGTCCAAAGTACGTGGCGATTGGACAATATGTTGGAAAGCATGTCCGGATCAAGCCTGGTACTCAGATCAGAGGCCGAATACTCCGTCGGGATGTTCCTGGTAAACGCCTTCTTCTGCACCAATGAAGCTGGTATATACGTCTGCACTCTAAAGTCCCGCTGCTCAGGTGAATCAACCAGGACATTGGCTGCCTGCCATCGGTCACAGAAAACCTTGGCCTGATTTCGGCCAGTGGGAAAGATCTGCCTCTTTGTATCACTAATAATTGAATCAATCAAATCCCCCAGGGCAATTAAATTGAATCGGCCCAAGCTTTTACCAAGTATCCGGGACTCTAACAATACTATGAATGGGGGATCGAAGTGTCACTGAAGCGCGTGTGCAGCCAGCCCTCGGGATTACTCCAGAACAAGGGGCTCTTAAAACCCGGGACGGCGCCCCCCACCCAACCCCTGGAGGAGGAGCCGACTCCCACCTTATCCAAGGAAACTTACGTCGGATCAGTCGAGTCCCCGTGCGGCAGGTCCATGCGATCTGCCCCACCAGCACGAGCCCGCCGAGGCTCCCTCCTTGTTAGCTCCCCCACTCCATTTACTGGGAGAAGGGGTGAGATAACATCGCTCTTACGCTTCTCCCCACCATCAGCACCTAGAGGTAAATGATATAAATAAATGATATAATAATAATAGCAGGTCTGCGTATAGTTTGCGTTTACAACATGATAGGTCGTAAGCGGTAGGTCAATGCGTCCAGGCGCAAACAGACGGTGTGGCTAAGATCCAAGCCAACCAATAAAATGGCTGAAATTGCTACATAATTCAATTTCGATCTCTTACCTTTCTTATGTTGACAAAGCCCTTAACCCTTGTAACCAATATCAGTCCTGCGGTGCTGCATCCACCGCCACCGTGCTTCTATAAGTAACCAGATCGCTGACAGAGTTAATCTTGAGAATAGCCATTGGATCGTTAGATTTGAAACCGTATACGCTCTTAAAATTCGTGATGGAAGTCGAAGCTATCTAGCTTTAATTGTCAGTGTTTTCGTCCACATTCATGTAGACCACAGTATCTCAGTAAAACAATATCGTTATAGAGCACTTCTCCACGTTTATACTCCACAGAGGAACCACCAAAGGCGCAATTTTGCTCACGCCACAAATTTTATCGTAGAACCAATCATTATCAACCACGGTCGAAACGCGACTCGTGTATAAATATAGTACTTACTCGGTGGGGAATTTGGAAATACGCACATGAATACTAGCCATGTCAAAAACGCAGGCTGCCTGCCAACGACGCACATTGGGAAAATGTAACCCATATTGTCACAGCTGTTCAGAGGGGATAAGGAACACAAGTAGGACCTAAGGAACAAAAGTAGTACCTAATAGTTCAAGATCCGAATAGGAAACGACCTTCACCCATCCGTTTAAACGATGAAAAGTATTTTATATTAAATTTAATATGTTAAAAAATATATCGCGAGTGGGTTGTCTAAAAAATTTCTGTCAAGACTATGATTAATTAAAAATTCAAAAATGACTTTTAAAAAAATTACATTTATTCGTTTTCGAAACAAACTGTATACCAAACGAAAGTATGAAGCCTACAGAATATGCAAGCGCGAGGTTGCCTATTTTTTTCCCGGCATAACTATTGGGTTGGCAGGTATAAACAGGTAAGTCGATACTAGTAATTTGCACTCATCTGTTTACTCAATAAAACTTATATCAAAATAAAGATAATTTTATTGCGAACACGGTGATATAAGGTTGCCTGCGAAAAATCTTATTTGAATTCCGGTTGTCGAGCTTTAAAAAGCATAATATTGGTGCATGCTATTTGTCCGTGAAATTGAGGATAGCGATAAACTAGTAAATGCTGAGTATCATTTTGGAGCAACTGGCCTCAGTTTTCGTAATAGAAGAAACATGCTACCAATTATCGTTGTAAACAATTTATTGTAATAAAAAATGGCTAAAAAGTGTTTTTTGTGTAACTCGGACAACTCTGTAATTGATTTTAATGATGAATCTTTTTAAAATTGTTCATTGCAGTTGGTTTTCCGTAAAATAAAGAACTTTAAATACAATGATGTAGAGCTAACCAATGCGTCACTCGATTTTCTTGGCTAAAATTATGAATATACAGTAAAACCTCATTTATCGGGACACTCATTTATCAGGATCTTCACTTATCAAGATCTCACAACCTCATTTATCGGGACATTTTGTTTCTCCTCCAGCCACCACTCCTTGTACATAGTGACATAGTGACAGTTTCCAGATGTTTCATTTGCAGGAGTTTTATTATGTCAATTTTTTTACATACCTTCGTTTGTATTTCTATTTTCTTTTTACATCATGAAAAACCAATTAAATTTACACAATTTGCAAATACATTACAACTTATGTACATAACCATTACTAAATTTCAACATACAACAAGAGTCATGGCAACCCACCATGAGACTGTAGGTGGTAGTGGGTAGCCCCTCCAAATCCCGATAAACGAGGTGTTTACATTTGAAGGGCGTCCCGATAAATGAGGTTTTACTGTAATATATTATATATTTATTTTTTCATTATATATATAATTTCATTTAGTCTATTCCCAGTTGCTCGAAAATGATGCTCAGCATTTACTAGTCTATCGCTATCCTTCTCAATTTCACGGACAAATAGCATGCGCACTCTCTTTCATCCGATGGACGAGTTACGTTGCAGCTGCATTGCTGCGTCCTCTTCTGTCGCAGCGGATAGTTTGCTCGGACCTCTCTGTCGCACATCTTCATTCACACCAATATTTCGCTTTTTAAAACTCGACAACCGAAATTGAAAACAGATTTTTCGCAGGCAACCTTATATCACCGTGTTCGCAATAAAATTATCTTTATTTTGATATAAGTTTTATTGAGTAAACAGATGAGTGCAAATTACTAGTATCGACTTACCTGTTTATACCTGCCAACCCAATAGTTATGCCGGGAAAAAAATAGGGAACCTAACGTTAGTATATTCTATGGGCTTCATACTTTCGATTGGTATATAGTTTGTTTTGTAAACGAATAAGTGCAATTTTTATAAAAAAAAGTCATTTTTGAATTTTTATTTAATCATAGTCTTGACCGAAATTTTTTAGACAACCCACTCGCGATATATTTTTTAACATATTTTTTATATAAAATACTTTTCATCGTGTAAACGTATGGGTGATGGTCGTTTCCTATTCAGATCCTCTGGTATGAGGGACGAAAACAGATACAATATGAAAACGCCGGTCGCAAATGGACGTCCTTACTACCGTTCTACAGGAACTCAAAGTGCTTCTTTATTCTGTAAATATATATAAATCAGCGCGATAAGTATATACTTATAGCTAATAATCAGCAGGATTTCGCTGATTCAAATTTAGAGAGTAGTGCGTGTTTTGCCAAAAACAATTTTTCAGAATTTTCTAGGATCTAAACAAAATAATTTATTTTAAATTTGGCTCTGAAGCTAATTAATTTTACATCTTTTTTGGGAGCACAATTCTTTCAAATTGTGTGACCCTATTTCTGATTGTTTGCAAGTTATTGCATAGGGGAAAATAATTTCAACATACACATGTAGATTTTTAAAAACATAATTTTCGGACTTCTAGGGTCGAGTTATATCAATATATGTCGATAGATCGAGATCAAAAATTTTATCGTTTGAAAGCTTCTTCTATTAAAAAGCAATGGTTCGTTAGATGCACAACTACTCAAGTTAAATTGGTAAAAGTAGAATAGTTTGCCAGCCTATAATCCAACCCGTAATAATTAACATTATTATGGCTAAGATTGGTAAAATATATTTAAAGCATTACACTTATGATTCTGTGGCGAAATTTGGAATAGAAGTTGTAGGAATACAGTATATGATGTTTTTCTAACCTTTTTTTCTCGAGTTTCGTATCTATAAGAATGTATACTCTAAAAACCACAAGGAGTTTCCTCTCTAGTTAAGTAGTTCATAAATATAAGGTTCAGTACACAGCCGATGACGGACGCCTTGCTCCACCAACAGTTTTGTAACGCACACAGTGCATTATATATTTAAATAAAGTTTTATTAAGATACGTCCTGACTTGTGTTCTCCGCCACGGATATTTGCGGATGTAGGCCGCTCTGGGCACGTACGCACGTACAGAAAGACCCTAATTACCTACAAATTGGTGACCCCGACGTGATCACGTCGCAACGTGGCACAGCCCAAATTTTGCAAGGACGGAAATTTCAACTTGATTGGACATTCCCATGCGGAACCATTTATCGAGCTGACACATTCAAGGCACAATTTACCAGGCAAGCAGGGACCTTCAACCGATTGGCATTATTCGGACCAGATTTCAACAGATTTAATCCTCTTGGTGGATGTTTTTTTCCCGGCGTGGCCGCCGACATCTTGTTCCTGCTAGAGTTCACTCGAATTCAACACCAGGAAAAGAGCGAGTATTTTTTTTTCTCAGGCTCCACCCTCCAGACCTGAAGCAGAAGCCTTCAAGAAGCTTCAAATAGTTAATCATCGATTTTTCGTAAAGTTATGTCAAGGTATCCTATGTATTTTAATCTTTAAGTGAAATTGTATTTTAACTGTTCTGACACGCGAAACTGTATCATTTAATTGTCGATTTCCTTCCGTAACAAAGTCGTCCGGGTTGCGTGCGTAAACATTAAACTAACAGCTCTTTTCTGCCGATTTACAAATTCATACAATTCGGATCGCGCGATTCAAAGGGTGTGTTAGCTTCGAGTTGTTGGCAAGACTTAAGAGTTTTTTTTTTTTTTCAATGCAAAAAATCTCTTGTCAAATTGTAACGAAAAACCAACGCAGTCTTGATGTAAAAAATTGCAGAGGTCGGTGACTCGACATTCGGGGGACTTCACAACTGTCTCTCATTACAGGTTATTGTTTTTACTGAATTGTACCATCGCACTCGTGCGGATTCATTTTTTTTTTCTTTTTCTTTTTGTCTCGACAGACTTGAATTGCAGCAAGATGGATCGAAATCAAGGCGGTTCATCGAACGAGCCCTCCGGTACGGTCCAGGAAGTTCAAGCGCCTCGCGTAGAGCATTATCGGGTTCCGAAAATCCCCGGTTTCTTCCGCGAAGATCCTATGTTATGGTTCTCCAGAATCGAATCTTCTTTCAATACCGCACGGATAACCGATGAAGTAACAAAAGCCGACCATGTCATCGCGAATCGAATACTTACCTGGCACGGACAACGTAGTAGCTGATTCTCTCTCTCGAGTCGAGGCAATCCACATCCCTACCGAATGGAGCTTGAGCGATCTTGCCGAAGCTCAGAAGAGCGACCAAGAGCTCAAAAAGTTGATCGACTCTCCAAATCATTCGCTGAATCTCAAAAAAGTACAATGGGGTGCTGACCACACGTCACTTTATTGTGATCTAGCGGGCGAAACACTACGCCCTTATATCCCTGCAACTCTAAGAGAACGGGTATTCAATTTGTTTCACACCCCAGCCCATCCAGGGGCTAAAGTAACTGATCGGGTGATTCGTAAGCGCTACGTTTGGCCAAGCATGCATCGCGATATCACTAATTGGTGTAAAGCGTGTCAAGATTGTCAAAAATCGAAGGTAACGCGTCACAATCAACTCGTTCCAGCCCAATTCGTAGCTCCAGACGGTAGATTCAGGCACGTTCAAATGGACATCGTCGGCCCACTACCTGAGAGTGACGGGTACAGATATTGCCTAACAATGATAGACCGTTTCTCCAGGTGGCCCGAGGCCGTTCCTTTAAAAAACATCGAGGCTTTGACGGTCTGCCGAGCTTTCGTGGATTGTTGGATATCGAGTTACGGTGCTCCCGAGACTCTGACGACCGACCAGGGTAGTCAGTTCGAGGCACAGCTGTTCACAGCTCTACTACAGCTAACGGGCTGTCAAAGGACAAGAACAACGGCATATCATCCGGCGGCTAACGGCATGATCGAGCGTTGGCATTGTAGCTTTAAAGCCGCAATCATGTGTCACGCTAATCACAATTGGTCACGATCTTTATCAACGGTTTTGCTCGGTCTTAGGTCAAACGTCATGGACACCGGTTCGTCTCCGGCTGAATTTCTATACGGCACAACCTTACGTATACCCGGAGAGTTCGTTCTACCCAATGATTTCAACCCAAATCCAAAGATTTTTCTAGAAGAATTCCGCGAGCATATGCGATCAATCAAAGCAGTACCTGTCGAACACCATTACAAAAAGCGAGCCTTCCTGCACAAGGATCTCAACACATGCTTACACGTTTTCCTCAGAGTAGGAACAGGTAAGAAGTCCCTCGAGCGTCCTTACACAGGTCCTCACAGAATTATGAAGCGTATTTCCTGCGACAGGATATTTGTGATCCCTTGTTCAAACAAGCAAGTTCAACGACTGACAACGATATAACTAAAGAGACGCCGACTGAGGTAAACAAAGAGACTACAAGCAATGTAAATACTGCGATAAGAACTTATTCACGCAAAAAGAAGGTGCAATTTAAAGTATGACAAGTTACATGTAAACCTAGTTTTATTTTAAGTCAAGCAACGCGTCCAAGTTTATAACAGAAAAGCGTATAATCGGTTTGAAAATTATGTTCATGCGGCTATATTATTTAAGCTATTACAGTTTCATTCCGACTTAGGGCGTCATTGGGGGGAGTACTGTAGGGTTCTAGAGCCCCCTCTCCAACATTCTGTTGGAGCAGCGCTCAGTCTCGAGTTTCGTATCTATAAGAATGTAAACTCTAAAAACCACAAGGAGTTTCCTCTCTAGTTAAGTAGTTCATAAATATAAGGTTCAGTACACAGCCGATCACGGACGCTTTGCTCCACCAACAGTTTTGTAACGCACACAGTGCATTATATATTTGAATAAAGTTTTATTAAGATACGTCCTGACTTGTGTTCTCCGCCACGGATATTTGCGGATGTAGGCCGCTCTGGGCACGTACAGAAAGACCCTAATTACCTACAAAATTAGGACTTAAGGTGACATCTATTAGGTTTAATTGCAAACACTTTCGTGAATCGACAATCTTAGATGGTAAATTACCTAAAATTACCTAAAACTAATAAGTGAAATATACCGAAAATTGTTTGAAATGCTGTAAGCGGTGTTGGCTTGGTGCGTTTATCACAGTAAGTCCCCGGAAAGGCATGTATATTCGGAGGTTCGATTTCTTCTGGCACATGCAAGATGCACGCTTTCAAATTTTTTTCGGCCTATACATATTACCATCTAAATATTAGCCATTTTACATATTTCACGAATTTAAATAAAAATAATCCAAAGTACAGTCTAAAAAAATCTATTGATACTGAAATTACGTTCCTTTAAGAATGCATCCATTGAAATTAAGCAGATTTCTTTTATCTATCAACAAAATCGTATCACTGTTAAAAAACTCATCTGTAAAATGCAAAACGAAAATAGTTGTACCAATAAACGATTTCTTACGACTCTGAAAAGAAATCCTTTAACTATTAAAGGATTGCATTCGTCGGCTGGCAGACGAAGTGCGCCTGCGCATCAGTGAGTGTGCATCATGTAGTGCTTAACGGTGCAATATGCGCGAGTAATTTTTTGGCCACCTCACTTAAAGTCAGAGTCTGAAGTGCTCGCGCATCACTTTGCAACTTTTTATTAGTCTCAGAATCCGTAGTGCTACCGTATTAATTGACCTCTATTCAAATCAGAGTTTGAATAGCTCGCGTAATATTTTACCACTTTACAACAGTCTTATAATCCGAAAAACTCGGACATCATACTTATAAACTTAATATTGTATTTTTCCGGGTTCCAGTTATTAAGAATCAGAGGTTTCGAAAAACCAGGAAATTAATTTTTCGTGAATTTCCACTTTAGCTGCATTTTACTTTCTATATCCACAAAAATGTGTATAATTTTTACGACGCCGGGACCGTATTGAGTGCCTTTCCTTACAGAATTCTTCGAACACGTGGTAGGGGTTTGCTTTCCTTGGACGCTTGAGCACATAGAAATCTCAAGTGCCGGGGACATTAAAGTAAATTTTGACTGTGTATAACCCTTGGTGTTGGAACCTGACCTATCATGGAGAATGCTCTCCATATACGTCAAACTCTGAACACTTGTCTTCCTAAACACGACTTATTCCCAAATCAGTTTTCTTCTAGCCATGTGGCAGAGTGGTGGACTTACATCCGTCTGTCATCTCTGTGGTTTTTGAGAAAATAAATAAATTTTTCTGTACCAATTGCAATGTTCTGATTGTTTTAACTTCAGTGTCCTTTACTTCTGGTGCTCGTGCATATGTGTGGTTTGCTGTGCGTGCTTTACCAAGGACCCACGTTATATTCTCCAGTGTGTTGTTTCTTTCTGGTTTGAAATAATTGTGTTTATATATGTGTCCTTGAGGGAGTGCGTTCCGCGGCCGCATTTTTCACGGTTCCTGTGGGAGAGGATTACTTGTTGGATCAGTTTTTGGAACGGCCTGGTTTCTTCACACCTAGGAACTCGCTTACTCATAAGTTTTTCTGCATGTTTACTCTATTTTTAATTAATAAGCAAAAAGAAAAAAACAAAAAAACAAAAAATACCATATATTTTTTAATTGCATGTATTAGTTAATAAATATTTAAAGGTTACAATTAAGCTAATTGGCACTGAAGAGGGCCCCCATCTGTGGCCGAAACGTTTGCCTTCCTAATGTTTATGTCCTCTATGACATAAATAATTAGAAACTAAGCTGACCCCAAGCCAAAATAAATATTACAGAAGTAATTTTTGTGTTGTGCGATATATTCTTTTATCAACGAGATTAATTAACATGGATGCTTCAAGGAAATAAATTTCTTTCAAATATTAGGAATCCTAGAGTGACGACGTAAAAATTTTGGAATGTACATATACCAAAATAAACAATTTTTATCGGCATAAGCTCATTTTTCATTGCTTCTGACAATCGAAGCATTAAAAATTTATTGGTTTTTAATACTTTTAACCATCGAAGGGTTATCAGTCGTCTTTTTTAAAAATTTAAAGGATTTTTCACATACAAATTTTGAATAGAAAATCCTTTAATAGTGAAAGAAATCATTTGACAGTCAGTAGTCTGTTTTTAGAGTGTATTGAAGTTTATTATGGAAGTGTGTGGGAGATTGTAGGGAATATAAAGTTTTACTTAAAGTGCACATGTGCAACAGTGGTGAAAATTACTTTCACGCACTGATCTGAAATTGGTCATTTTCGGCTGGCTCTACATGCCCAAACATAGTCTCATTCTATGCATGTGTTTTAAAAAGAAAGTAATCTCAGGGCATCATTTCGTTACAAAATAAGTATACGTACTGTGATCCATCCCACTGTTGTAAATTCCTTATTATAAGTCACAACAGCAGTCCTGGGGAATTTATGATACAACAATTTACAGTAAAACCTATCGTAGCCGACACATATGGGAGACAAGTTCGGCTACGATGGGTACCAATGACATGCGATGATTGCTAGGGACTTATTACTAGCTTGGTTCAGTGCTGTGGCAACAGGTGCCCCTGTGTTTAGTAACACACGTGTACCGGCTTGTACATATTTTTTGTGTTTACTTTTGTGCAAATAGGTGAGTAAAAGTTAGTTTGAAAAATAATCAGTTCTTTTTGTTGATAATTTAAAAATTTCATGGATAAATTCAGTCAATAAAAAACTATAAAAAAAACTTAGTTCTTTTAGTGGAAAATGTATAGATGACAGTTGAGGTTATGTTGCACGACTGTTCATACATATTTAAGATCTTAATAAGTTGAAATATAATTGGTTATGAACATTCTCCAATTTTTCGAAGTTAAATTGTAATTAAATTTTATAATTCAAATATAATCATTAATTAAATTAATATATAATTTGAAATATTCATTGAAAAAGAAAATTACTAAGACGTTTTACAAAAATATGAGGACCCTCCAAAGACGGTATTTAAGACGGCCCTGACCATGCACATTTCTCGACCAATAATGTGAAGCGTCAGAGTGGGATGTTCGTTAGGAGAGTGTCGGCTACGATAGGTTTTACTGTACCTATTTTCACCTCTGTCTCATCGATCTTTCCTTCCAGCTAAGAGAAAACCAAATTTTCATATCCTTATCATGCAGGGTGTATAAAAAGATCCAAGACAGCAAAATATCTCATAATACATGTATGCATTTTGTGAAGAAAATACTAAAGCAAAAGTTGTTTTTCAAGGGGAAAGTCAGATTCAAGTCATATCTTCTACGTAGAGGTTACTAATCAAGGTAATTTTAATGTCAATTTATGTTTATTAAATAGAATGACCTATTTTCGAAACTGGAAATCAATAAAGCATAAACTTAAGCATTGAGACATATGCCCTTATGTGTGTGGGATTAGGTTACACTGTCCCGCCCAAAAGATCTAATGATTTGCCTGCATGGAAAACCTTTGCTAGCTGATTCGATTAATGATTTTGCTTTCAATGGATAGTTTGATAATTGATATTGACTTGGTTTGCTGGATTATGGACTGTCTTGCTTTACTAAGCCAGATCATATGTTCCTTTGGAGTCAATGTGAGCAAACTTAAAATCACATATCACCACATGCCTTTGCGTAAAACATGGCATATGAATAGGCATAAGGAGACCAATCTCTTAAGGAGGAATCACACCTTTGCATGCAGGTTACCATGATAACATACAAGAGAGAAAGAAACCGACAATTTTTTTGTTTCTTCCCCACTAATATGATACCATGATAATGATTATGTTGAACACTATTAAGTCAGATAACAAGACATAGGGAAGCCCAGCATCCGGCTGAATCTCAGCGCGCAAGCTCAGCATCCCCTCTCGAACTGAATGGACCAGAGTGGGAGATGAGCGAGACGATATAAAAAGGGGATGTTGAGAACAGGAAGGGGAGTTCGGCGGCTCGTCAGCGAGCCGTAAGCCGCTAGATAAATGCTCTCGAGGCAGACTTAAGGGTTCTACGCCTTAGACCGAGTTTTGATTCGTTTCTTGAGACGCTTTTTGCACTCTAAAAACAAGTGTGTTACTTCTACACGTGAAATACGATAGTAACTTTTTAGGCATTTGAAGTGTGTAGTTTTAATACACATTACAAACGTAACGTTTAATTTTCAAACACTTTAACGTTTTGTACCCAAAATGTGTGTTAAAAATACACACTTCAAATGCCTAAAAAGTTACTATCGTGATTCACGTGTAAAATTAACACACTTGTTTTTAGAGTGTGGGCAGGACGAGGGGTTTTACGTCTCGTCTGAGTTCAAATTCGTCTCACGATCGTGTAGCACTGGGCAGGATAGGAGGTTTTACGTCCTATCTGAGTTTGGAGAACGCGATCATTGTCTTGCGGCACGTCGCGAGTTCTGACTTCAGAGAGATTTTATAAATTGATTGTTGGATTTAGTGGATTTAGTGAATTTAATTTTCTTGATATTAAGCCTGCAATATCACCCTTTAAATTACGTAGGATCAATCAGTGATTAGAATAGGCTAGAAATATTTGTATCGCGTATAAGAAAATATTATTAGATTTATTTATAAAAAATGTTTTCTTCTATAGAAGATTCATTTTCATAAGTGTTTCTAATGGTGTGAGAAAATAAATCTACCTCAGTTAAATAAGGAATTAATAGGCATTTTGGTTCTTCACTTTTTCTCCCATGTCCGAATACCGTAAGTTACTGTGAATTCTCACAACTTAGTACATAGCTTTTCATTAAATTTTATCTTTCCTCTGAGAGACAAAAAAAAAGAAACTAACAGTATATAATTAAAGAACAACAAACAGGAGTTATTAAGGTAGTCCGGTAGCGATCAAATGAGCAACTATAACAATTTTTCAAAATTGTTTCATGCGCGTTTCAAAATTTCGAACATTGTGCAGAAATTTTTTTTTTTCGATATAATTTACTATTAATACCTATAACGATTGGAAAAAAATGTTTTCCATTAATTTACAATCTTTATTTGACTCTTGGAGTATTTCTTTCGGTGAACTTCGTCAATCATCGCACTGCGCCAATCACTCGGGATCCAATCGCGAACTCACCCGACAAGATGACAACTATAGTGTTATGGTCAGCTGAGCGGAAGTATGGATTCCATTTCCTTTTTATTCTTGTTTTCTGGCGTTTATTTCGAAATAACTTTCCGAGATATACGGTAAGATACGATTTTCAAAGAAAAATTAATATTCTTATGAAATTTCCGAACGGTTTCATAGTTTTCCGCTACATCGCCACCAGAAATTTTTTTGCAAATTCGTGATATTATGAGCCCGCAAAATGACTTTCCATAAGAGCCCATGTTAAAATTCCATATTTTGAGACGTGATAATTCAAAATTTAATACGGTAAGGCCCAAAATAGCAGAGGACTTTTCGATCGGGAGGAGTCTAATCCATCTATATATGAAATAAAAAATGGCACTTAACCACCATCCTTCCCACTACCGGACTACCTTAATATAAAATGTTACCATGACGACCTGCATGCCATCTCTCGAGAAGTTCCCGTACTCAATCAATATACTTCCGACAAAAAAGATACTCATTTTTAATTACATTCGTTTGGACCCCTTATGTCTATTCTCCATTACGTAAAATTTTACACTATCTCTAAACTTGGATCAAGAATCGACCAGACCAACCGTCTCAACAACGAATTTCCCATCAAAGAAGTACTATCTCAAGGATCTCAACGAGGACTCAACTGACCACCTTCGCTCCACTGGACTCAATAAATCACCAGTCAAATTTCACTCGGGGTAATTACACAGGTACGTCTAAATTTCAATTCGATTTCCAATTCCATGATGCTTATTCGTTTCTCAATTTGATTGTCAATAAACATACTTTATATCAATAACCATTCTCAATCACTGACTTCTCCTCATCCCTTAGAGAGGATGCTTTTCGATCCTAACATAAAACGAGGAATCTTTTAAGAAGAGAAATGTTACGTTTCTGACGTAACACTTTCTTGAGACACAATGCCGGGACAATCTCTAGAATCAAGAGTATTAGCAGTATCTACTAATATTTACATAGTCATAATTAATAAGAAAACCAAAAAGGCAAATAATCAGCCTTTTCTCCGAAAAAATATTTAAAGTTATTAATATACATAATTCATTAAGGCCATAGATCAACCGGAATAAGTGACGTCGATAATTGCAATTTACAGTTTGGGAGAAAATTTTTGAACTTTTGAATTTCATACATTTTTATTTGGCAATCTTAATTATTCTGCACGTGAAAATGTAGAAACTGATAACCGAACTCTGTTGTTCACATGAAGTTTCTAATTCCTCAAGTATCATATTCACTCAAAATAATTTCATTTTTCAAATAAAAAGCATTTAAAAGTTAACACATTTGTAAGTCGATATTCCATTTCGCATCGAGTTGTCGGGTTAACAGGTAAAACAATGCCGGTGACGTGAGAATTGATAAGTGATACGTGACCATACATAGAAAATTATTTATCACGATTGGTAAAAAAACTGAAATATATTCAGTCGGTGACTTTAATATTCAAAAAATAAATTTAATGGTTTATAATTAAATGAAATTATAAAAGACATATATAAAATAGCATTAATGTTAACTGTGGACGCAGAAACAAGATTCGTAAAATGTACAGGAAGTTCAGTTGAATCAATAGATTATCTGTACGTTTCACCTATCTTTCAGAAAAATCTACTAAATTTTTCGTTTTTCGCAGATTCTACTCGACGCTAACTTAAACATACACACTGAGAGAAGAGATTATTTATATTTAACTAATCAATTTATTTGACGTTTACGTCCGAAATTCGTGTAGTATTAAGAAATTTCTTTAATATTAATAGAATGAGCAGTTTATCCAAATGACATTTATTTTTAGTAGCATTTCCTCGAAATATGCTATCCATTTACTTGAAAATATGCACATTTTACCAGTAAAGTTTTCTTATTTGACATTACAAATATGAAAACTTGATCCAAATGTAGCATATTCTCGATCAAATTGGGAGATTCTTAAGATGAAAGAAGAACTCGTTTACATGAAACGCAAATTCGTTAATAGTTAACGAATCTCTTTTGGTGTAAACACGGCAACTTTTTTACGATGAAAGATGAACTTGTTTCCATAAAATACAGATTTGTTGTTAGTTAACGAATCCTATTTAATGTAAACACAACAACTTCACGTATGTCTGACTAGTCAGTCTGATCTGTTGTAACCGCGGACGTGATTTATAAATGTATTGTTGCTCAATTTTCAGTGATTTTGATTGAGCATTTGTGAAAAATTAAGAAGATAGATTTCGAAAATGTGCTATTTTCGCAGGTACGTTCAAGTTCAGTATTTGTATAGTCGCATTCATATTTTCTTGGTTATGTTCATGATTAGTCACTCATCGAGAAAAAAATTCTAATGATTTTATCCATTAAAATTCAATATTTATTGGTTTCTATTAGCAACAGGAGTTCGGTCAAATACTTGAAAAATATGATGAAGCATTCAAGCTACCCCTTCCAGAAAACAGAGAAGCATTTATATTGTCTCATGAGTTCAAGTAAATGGCACTACCCTATTGAAAAACTTGACGTAAAAAATAACGTAAAAAATGACGTAAAAAAGGACGTCAAAAATGGCGTAAAAAACGACGTCAAAAATGACATAAAAAACGAGGTCAAAAATTGGGACAGTTTTTTACGTCATTTTTGACGTCGTGGTGTATGTCATTTTTGACGTCGTTTTTTACGCCATTTTTGACGTCCTTTTTTACGTCGTTTTTGACGTCGTTTTTTTTCGTTAAGAAGCCGTACATTTACTATTACAATTTTTGTTACTCCTTTACGAAATGCCCATTCCACTTTGAAATAAATTATTTTATTATACAATAGTTCTTTTACTGATAAGCATTTCTCAATTACGATACCCAATGAACGACCGAATATAAATTGTTAAGGCTTCTTAAAGACAAAAAAGTACGTCAAAAACGACATAAAAAACGACGTCAAAAATTAAGTAAAAAACGATGTCAAAAATTGGGTTAGTTTTTTACGTCATTTTTTACGTTATTTTTTACGACGTTTTTTACGTAATTTTTCGACTTTAAGAAGCCTTAACAATTTATATTCGGTCTCTCATTGGATATCGTAATTGAGAAATGCTTATCAGTAAAAGAACTATTGTATAATAAAATAATTTATTTCAAAGTGGAATGGGCATTTCGTAAAGGAGTCACAAAAATGTAATAGGAAATGTAAGGCTTCTTAAATACAAAAAAGTACTTCAAAAACGACGTCAAAAACTGTCCCAATTTTTAACGTCGTTTTTTACGCCATTTTTGACGTCCTTTTTTACGTCGTTTTTGACGTCGTTTTTTATGTCATTTTTGACGTCGTTTTTTACGTCAAGTTTTTCAATAGGGTACATATAAACCGGACAGTGCAATTTTCTTCGATATCAATAATAATGAAGACCCTTGCTTTGTACTCATTGATTGTATAGTTGTTAATGATCTCATCAAAATTTATTTAATTTATAAAAAATGTAACACACTCGGTTTAAATAATCATATTAAATGTTACCACGTTTGCATGCCTCATAAAAAGGAAGAGAAAATATTATATCAACTCGACTTCAATACTTATGTTAGACCAGCGTTTATTCATACATCCGGAGACGGAAATTTTGTAATATCACAGCGAAAATAATTGTAATAAACATATTACGTATAAATTATTGAACAAATTATTCTTACCTACCCTTTTACGAAATACATACATATTATTCTCAAGCAATTAAAAAATTTGTGTCAATTGAAATTCAATTTCGATTAAATTTTCAACGTATTTGAATCAACTTTGTATTTAATTGTTCCAATTTTTCCTGTATTTTTATCAAAAATGACAGATTTCGTTATAGAATTTCATATTTCATTCAAATAATTGATTATTAATGACAACTGTACATTTGCTAGCTTCGAATAGGTCATACAATTGCTCGAAACTATGGTCAAATTGTATGAAACGAATGATTTATTAATTATTATCGAATTTCGAATTTGGGCCAAAAATTTTGTCCAAATACGCGAAATGTTTGAGGCAAAGAAATATTTATTTCGCTATATCCAAATATACGATTCGTTAACTATAAACGAATCTCGTTAAGTATAAATAATCTCTTCTCTCAGTGCAAAAAATCTGTCGATTAAACTGAATTTCTTGTAAACTCTACTAAAACTTCAAATTGTAAAAATAATTATACCGAACTTCCTGTAAATTTTACGAATCTTTCATGTATTTATTTATATAATGCAGAGTAAAAAAACATCATAGAATGTAATATTGTTCCAGCAAAATAGCGGCGCAGATTTTCAAAGTTTAACGTATTTTTTTTGGCTTTGGAGTAGTATTCTATTCATTAGTACTATTCATGTAATTGACTTCGGTAACACAGAAATCTACTCCTTACACCCATAGTTTCCCACGAAACCTATTGTACCCAAATAGCAATTGATTGACCCAACGATCGGTACGTTTTGATTGAGTAAATTGAATTTAGGGAATAGCGAGGTGAGATTGTACAGTCATAAAGAAGACATTCACAAACGACGTTTCCGGTTCTCCATAAATAGGCAATAGGTGCCCCATTATGTCGCAACTGAATGTATCATTTATTGCCCTCTCTTGGCGTCGCATCTTATGGCAATCAATGCCGAATTCTCTAATGAAATTCGATTGATTCGATAACGAGTTCCTATTGACTTTTTCTGAGATTATTTTTCTTCGAATGACGAACAATAGTTAAAACTCAATCATGGCACAATTCTCATCGATGGTGGCGATTACAATGAGTATATGCAGTTATTGGCAAATCTATTGTGATTACCTATACCATGCAGAGAATTCGTCATTTATGCGATAATTGATGACGGATAGAATAGCTTTCGTTAAATAGTATTTTCTTTGCGTAAAGTGAAGTCCAACGCAATACGACGAATTACTCATCATATATTATTTATTTAAATGACTTGAGTTCGTTATCATTCACAAAAAAATAAAATTTTTCTGAAGAGATTGTATAAAATCGTATTTAAATAAGCCAACTCTTTGCCAACGCATAAGGTAAATGTATCAGTCGTTGCGCTTGTACCAGTCGTTGCGCTGTCGAGCATATTTTACGTAAAATTAAGAAAATTACTTTATATTTTTGTGTTCAAGTTGAAATATTGTTGAACATAAGGTTATTATTCATCTCTCATAACAAATTTTTAATGTAAATTCTTACTCAAAAATGCTATATTCCGGAATGTTCAAATCGTAGTTCATAAAATGACTATGTGCTTATTTTTTATGCAAATGGAACTCTTCTCGCATTTAAGTATTTACATCAATTATTAAAGTTTTTGATTTATATTTGTGATAACCCTTATATAACAATAAATAATACAATAATAAATTTCTCGCGCAAAGACTGGGCCAAACGCATTTTTTCATATTTTCGACTATTTGTTAATAAGTGTTGAAAATTTTCAGAATAATAAGCTTTGCAATACAAATCAAAAGTGTCTTTCAAAATGTGATTCGATTAATATGACGAAAAATTTTATTTTTCTATAATTAAATTCAATAATCTTCGAAGGCTTTCCTTAACCGCGCAACGACTGGTACATTTACCTTACATAACAAGAAAAATTGTCATTGTGAGAATCAACTCTTCATTGTTTATACATTTTGGTAAGTTGTACGAATTATAATTGTCACGATTTCTATTCTTAAAAATTGCGTCACTTTTTCTCTGTATCTATGCAAAAGTTGTGGACGGAGATATTTCAATATAGCTTTTTTTTCCATTGTCACACCATTTTTTAAGGGTGCAAACATCGATGACGACCGATGACAATTGCTTCGATACAATTTTTTTACATAAAATCTTGTTTGGTTAGGTTATGATGAAAATGAAACTAGATGATCTAAATTAGTAAATTAATTCACGAATAGAATTGACCAATAATGGGTGACATATTGCATCAATGAATGACCGATAATACCCAATTTATTGCCCATTTATGACTGATCTATTGAGCAGTTTGCTCGTCTCTTTAGTACGTCACATAATGATCCAATACAAGGGCATTCAAAATCGAGAAAATAATCTCCCAAAAACATCAACATCTCACAATTAAAGCCCCATAAGTCGTGTGCTTTAAAGGACATCCATGATTCAGCCATAAATGTTCTGTTATTCAGTCGCATCTTACGTCATTTATTGCCCAATACAACTGAATTCAATTCTACAATTGTTGCTCTAACTTTGCTTTTTGGGTAGCTATTTTCTTTTCTTCCACACCTTTCATTTTACACTTAAAATCATCTGCTACATTTCCTTCCATAGTATACATTATATCGTTTAGGTTATTCAACAGCACAAGGCTATTTATTTTCTCATTTATTTTGCGCACGCGTTGTCTGTGTACAATTTGGATCTTCAGATCTCCTTTTCCACTCTCTTATTATTTCAATTACAAATCCAATTTTCTGGATTCATATCATGATAATCGATACAGGTTTAATTTTTGCTATCCTAACCGGCACTTATATTTTGTTGTTGTTGTTGTTGTATTGTTACTTGCTGCTCTAAACACCCTGCTCGGAGTGAGCGTCATCTCTATTAATACTGTTTCATTTTTTGAAGCCGCACGACTTTGCACCATGGTCTCTTCGGTATCCAGCAAGGGTCTACATAACCCTTGCTGGATACTGAAGAAATTCACCATGTCAGTTTCTCGAGTTCCTAGTCGCCTTCGAATCTAAAGATACTTATCTCTAAAGGACCCCGGTTATTCCTCCCTCTAGCAGGTGTTTTAGTTGCCAGCAGTTTGAACATATTTCTATCTAATGCTGCAGCTCTCGTCCTATTTGGGAGTTCTGCTCTGAACATCACCGCACGGTTTTATGTCCAAACAGACTTCGGTCGGCATTCTGTTCTGACTGTTATGGGGACCACATGGCCTCTTCTAGGGAATGTCCGGTCTATTTATATGAGTTGAAGATCACGAAGGCCCACAGTGGGTTGGATTCCAAAAAACAGGCAAAACCCAAAAAATGAACTGTCTCATTTTAGACTTTTATGAACGAATGATGAGTTTCTACACCCTGTGCCACACTAAAACCGGTTTGTGGCCCTCAGGTATTCAGCTGACGACAGGCTGAACCTAACCCACGGTGTGCCCACTCCCATGTATTACAAAGGGGTACTTACAGATGGTGGCGGGGGGAATGAATTTATATCAGCGACATCTAGGGGACGTAGCAGGAACTAGATTTCATGAAAACTACCCCTTCCCCCTCCACTACAGATCCAGTACTAAAGAGCGCGAAATTTTCGCCTTCTCATGCGAAAAAGGAAAAATTCGGATTTTATTATATTTGAGGTTACTTTACATGGCTTAAATCAGCTTTGAAGGGAACTGGAGTTTTATCTTTATCAACACTTAAATGCGGATTTAAAGCTGAAGAACGAAAATCCTTTTTAATGCAAACTTTCTTACCGCGTTTTGCAATATAATACGCAATGAATTTTTATAAACAAAACGAGAAACCAAGCCTTTATGAGTTTTATTTTAGATTCAAAACAAAAGTTATTGGTGACTTACCCGATTTGCAGCTACAACTATTTTCATTTGGAGGGCAAACAGTACAGCACTGCTAATTGTTAGCACATTAGTCTAGGTATTAGCACTTTAAAGATCGAAGTTCATTAAAATCACTTGAAATCGAAATCAATTTTAAACAATTACAACATGCAGACAAGTGACAACATGTTTACCGCTCATGACGTTCATTTCCATGACACACTAGCGGCGACTAGGGGACGTAGCAATCACTATTATTCTTTCGCCACTTGGCCTATGGGAGTGGGCACACCGCGACCTAACCGTTTTCGAGAAAGGTTCGAAGGGGTTTCGTGCTCCAAGATATTTAACTCGCGCAAATATTTCAAAACGGTTAATTGGAGAATAATATTGAAGGTATGTAAATCACTTTTGTATAATGAAATTATTTGAAATGTTCTATACTGCATCTTTAAAAGAGTTTTGAGTGTATTCCAAGGACGCGTGTGAATGTTAAAAATATTAAGATTCGAAATCGATAAATACTTGCTGCGGAATGTTGAAAACCTGGCTTTAGGAACCGGAAATTGCATATCATGCCACACTCGGAACATTTTTTCTCGCACATAGTCCCGAGCAGGTGTCACACTAGCCCTTCCCCGGGGAGTATAAAAGAATTTTGTACTTGGTGTACTTTTCTTAATGATTTACGAGTGATATAACGGGTGTTTAGAGGAGTGCAATAATTGATTTCATGTTTTATTTCGGAATCCAGCCCACTGTGAGGCGTGCTATTTGAATAACTGCGGTTTCAAGGAGACTGAGGACACTTTTGAGGCCTTGACGTCGATCGGACGCGGATTTTGATCGCCTATCTCTGGAGAAGTCCTTCTGTCATAAGGGACCTAGGTCCCCCTGTCTCTGCCCCTGCTTCGATTCCGTCGATTTCGTCAATAGCAAGTTCTTCTTCTGAGGCTGCCAGGTCCTTGTTTTTCTTAGTTTCAAGCTCATAGTATTTGTTGGTGTATGTTATTTGTTGTTACTCTTGTTTTTCTATTTTAATTGGAATTTGATCTATTAATTAGTTAGATATGCATTCCCCTTGTAGGAGGATTAGATTTTCTGTATGCATCGCCCATATCGTTAACAATAAGAGGGCCGATATTAAAGCTATTCTGTCTAGTCTACTCTGTCTTAGACGCAGTGGCCATTAGGGTCACTACTTCTTTCGGCACTTTGTCTGTGTTCTCTATTTACTCCCCTTCTAATAGTAGAATTAAATCTAATGCATAGTATGACATATTTCGTTGTGCACCGGATAGTGATGCCAGTCTTGCTTTGCCAGGATTTTAATGCCTACTCTCCCCTTTGGGACTCTAGGTTTTCCAACCTTCGAGATCGTGAGCTAGACTACCGTCGGAAATTGTGCGCACGTGAGGAGTTAAAAAAAAAATTCAAGATTTTTTCAAATTCTCTACCTCAACTTCAACTTTTTGCAGGACCTAGGAAATTTTTTTTCAAAATTTGAAAATTATACGACACAAAGTCTAAAATCTTATCTTTTATTTAAGGGGGTCTCCTTATCCAGAATTTTCAAAAAATCGATTTTTTGTTTTGTTTCAATCGATGGATCTATTATCAGAGAATATTGTCGCAAAATTTTAGTCCATATCGGAATAGTTTTGATGGTAGAGTTCCGAGCAGTGGCTTGTGCGGAGCGAGCGGAAGGTTTTTTTCACCGTCTGAAAACTTTAAAGCGCGTTTTCTCAAAACCACATTTTTCAAAATTGCGTGCACGATTAAAGGAGAACCAATTAAGCTATTATTATAAACTTTTTTTTTATTTGTAGGTAATTAAAATGCGCATATAGTAAACCTTTAGTTTTCATGATACAGTATTTATTTTCATTATAAATAACGCATTTTAAACAAAAAAAACGGTGAAAAATTTGATTTTTCTGGAAAGTAACTCAAAAGATCGATAAAAAAATTTTTTTTTACAATTTTTTAGGTTCACTATAAGCAGAAGATCCTTCTGAATAAAAAAAACAAATATATATGTGTTTCAGATGAAAACTTTGGACAATATCGTGCACGCAAAATTAATTGTCCGTGGTGAGACGCTGCGCGGGATCTTCGATAAGTTCGAGATTTTTTCTTGTTTCCAAATGAAAAATTTTTTTTAACAAGTTCAAATATGTACCTAAATATATGCGAAAAATTTTCGACCAGTGTTTTTATTTTCTGCTTCAAAGAAAATTGTGAAAAAGTGCCTTTTTTGAAGGTTCTGGATAAGGAGATCCCCTTAATACGAAGAACTTGGACTGGAGCGGATTTCACAACCACATGGATGCCCTGCTCCCGGGAGTCCTTTTTGGTTTGTAGCGGAAGAGGGACCCGTCCGTCATCTATTTGCAATTTTTATATATGGTGAATTAGCCTTGAAAGGAGAGGATAGCTTGTAGATTTTTTGATCTCTCAGGGAGGAACTATCCTGTTCGCATATATCTCCAGTGGAGATCCCTCTGTTTACTGAGGTTGACGAATCCAATCCAATGAACGGCCCTTTTTCTGAACAGGAGTTCTTCGCGGCTCTGAGGTCGTGTAATACTCGTTCGGTGCCTGGTTTTAATGGAATTAGTTACGAAACCTTTTTGGGTCTTTTGGATCGTTCGAATTGCTCGAGGGTTTTTCTTCTTCTGATATTCCTGGAGTACTCTTTTTCTCCTTCTTGGATGCATACTTCCGTTTGTTTTATTCCAAAGCCTGGTTCCTATGGTTTTCGGCCCATTTCATTCACATCCGCGATTTGTTAAACCTTTGAAAGGTTTATCCATAAATGACTTGAACTCCTGGCAGAGTAGAACCGGTGGATACCTGGCAAACAATTTGGCTTTAGAAAGGGTCGCTCTTCTATGGATTTTGTGCATTCTCCAAGATTTCGGTCTGGGGGAGGGCACCCTAACGATGACATTGGATCTAAAGGGAGCTTTTAAAGCAGTCCTTCCTGACAAACTCATTCTTCAGCTCGTTGAATTGGTGAGTCCGAGCAGGATTGTCAACTTCATTATTTTCCTCACTGCTAAAAGACTTCTTTCATTCTCAGCGGGAGATCATTTCCCGAGTCCTTGTGGAGTTGGTGTCCCCTATGGAGAAGTACACTCCTCTTTACTTTAAAACAGCAATCTTAGGCATCTTAAGGAGATCTTCCGGTTGGAGTTCTGAGGGCGTGAGGATTCCTTCTCTGAGTTCACTCAGGTATCTCCGGGTTCTCTTGGATTCTCGTCTTTCCTGGACCCTGCATATCAAATGGATTGCAAGGAAAGCGTTGCGCGCTGTCAGTGTTGTTAGGGTTCTTTATAGAGTTTTGTGGAGGGTGAGCCTTTGCTTGCTCCTTCTTGTTTGCTGAGGTCTCGTTAGAGTGAGTGTAGGGTGAGGCTCACCGCAGTTCCAGTCTGCTCAAAGGACCGCTTTATCCTGCGAAATATGCTCTGGCGAGACAATCGTTTGATTCCCAGATTGCAGCTGTTGACGCAGAGATCGAGTCACAGGCGTTGCAGGGTGAATTCGTCGAGGTGTGAACTCCTATCGGCCTATGAGAATGCTCTGTGCATCCTTGCGGTCTGCCTCCAGTCAATTCGTCCCTCATACTTCAATTGTTCTCGAAAGGAGCTGACTCTTCCGATTTCCCTCGATTCAGACTTCGGACGGGTCATTAGGGAGGCGTCTAATTTGGCTTTACTGCTTTTGCTTTATGTGTGTTGTGTGGCCTACGTTGGCTAGTCTTTCCTGCTCCACCTATTGAGGCAAGCAAGGCTTAGTCGTCTACGTGGGACCACACAGTGTAAAGCTGGATTTATGTGTTTGACTTTCGGAATAAAGCTATGGAGTGCTTTGGCCTGCTTATTTATATATTGTTCTTAATTATAATTGTGTAGTGTTATGGGGATGCGCTATTTGCATCAAGAAGCCACAAACAAGAAGAAGAGTAAAAAGAGATATTTAGCTTGCAATCTACTCTCGTCCTTTCTATTTTTAAACTAATTTTCAGGAAAAAGTCTACGAAAAACTTCTTTTTGCTTTTTATGCCTCCCTTCGTTTCGGAAATTTTAAGGATCAGAAGGAGTTGCAAATAATATCGACTTGAAAATTCGCGAAATTTTAAAAACTTAGAGTTAATAATGAATCCCGATAAGATAAGGATTAGGCAGTGAACCATGGCCTTAAAGTACTTAGGTATTATGCCACTTTAAAATTCTTTTACATGAAATAAAATTCGAATGATCCTAATTTAGTCTTGAACTTTGTGTAGAGCTTACTTTTATAACTGCTAATAATTGATTTATGTCAAAGCCTTTTATTGGAGCGGGTTCGAAAATTATTTCTGAAACATTATAAGTCCTGGTAGAAAAAGAATCTGGAGTAGTTGTAACTATAACACTCAGTTTATCATATAGTGTTTGGTCGATCTTAGAGAACTTTGAGGCGGGAACTAAGACTCGTGATGTATGAAATATAATCGCGCCACTTTGGAATGCACCATCATATTGCACATAGGCTAAAGTGGTTTCATAATTTGGTTTGGCTTGAACATTTTTAGTTTTCCCAGTTAGTCGAGACGATTGAGCTGAACTATATCCTGCTGGAAACATACGGAACAAAACAAAATCAAATTTTTTTAAAGAGAACGCAAAAAAAGACGGAACTTAAATGAAGAGAGTAGATACAGACTTTGAAATTGTAAACACAGTGTAAAAATAAAATGTAATCTGTTACTTATGTTGTAACGTGGCATCTTGCCACTTAAACGCACTCTCTTACCTAGCACGGGTGAATAGATAGTGACACTCAAGGCAGGATCTCCACGGTAACTATAATTAAGTAGAATCACGCCAGGTCGAGTATAAATGGTCAAATCTAAATGAATAACCCGAGAAGATAGAAGAACTCAATCAGTTGCGTTTATTATCTCGCCTAGGTCTCAAATAATTGTCTTACAGGTGTGATAATATCGTATGCCTACTATGCATCAGGTGTACAAATCAGTTTCCACCGTTTTTTTTTATCAAACATTGGGCATTTACTGTAAAAGAACGGGACCCTATATTTTATTCGAAGTATTGTCCATCTGTTTTTCTTACGTTTGGCACGAATCTTGATCCAATAGTGCTTCCAATTCCGCGTCTTTGTACACTTTCGGCCTTCCGCTATGTTCTTTGTCCCCAAGCCAGCGTGGGCGCAACCGTGCCCATTGGCTCTCTTGATACCCGGGGGCAAGAGAGGGTATCTTGCATGGTGCCTTGGGAACACCGGACGACCTTCCCGAGTATTTAGCCCTAACCCTGCCAGCGGGTCTCTGCAGGGTTGGACCGAATATTTCCCTAGCTTCTCGTGGAACAAAAATGGAACCCGAAATTAAAAATAAAAACATCAGAGTGTGAGAGGCGGGAGCATCAGTGGACGCGGAGCTGGGCTTGCAAAGGTCTAGCACAAATCCACCCCTGCGAACTGCCCTAAAAATACCGCACACGTCTTAGACTTTAGAACCCTTGCATTCCTATCTGGGGGAATTGCGAAAAAACGACAAACGTGAAATAGTTTGGACACCCGAGGCCGAGGAAGCGCTCGACAGGATCAAAATTGATCTCGCTAACGCGACCTTGCTTGTTCACCACACCATTAATGCCGAAACACGTCTTGTCACAGATGCATCGGACTCGGGCATGGTGGCTCGTCTGGAACAACAATTTTCCGACGCATGAAGACCGTGAGCTCACGGCAGTTTTTGAATCCTTCAGGTATTTTAGACATTTCCTCGACGGTCAAAATTTCGCAATAGTAACGGATCATAAGCCTTTTATCTATGCTTTTACGCAAAAGTCAGAAAAAGCTTCTCCACAGCAACAACGCCAATTGTCGTTTATCTCTCAGTATACAACGCTTGAGCGATCTTGCCAAAGCTCAGAAGAGCGACCACTTTATTATGATATAGCGGGCGAAACACTACGCCCTTATATTCCTGCAACTTTAAGAGAAAGGGTATTCAAGTTGTTTCACAACTCAGCCCATCCGGGGGCTAAAGTAACCGATGATAGATTCAGGCATGTACACATGGACATCGTCGGTCTACTACCTGAGAGTGACGGGTACAGATATTGTCTAACAATGATAGACCGTTTCTCCAGGTGGACCGAAGCCGTACCTTTAAAAAACATCAAGGCTTTGACGGTCTGCTGAGCTTTCGTGGATTGTTGGATATCTCGTTACGGTGCTCCCGAGACTCTGACAACCGACCAGGGTACTCAGTTCGAGTCATAGCTGTTCACAGCTCTACTATAGCTAACGAGCTGTCATAGGATTAGGACAACGGCATATCATCCGGCGGCTAACGGTATGATTGAGCGTTGTCATCGTAGCTTTAAAGCCGCAATCATGTGTCACGCCAATCACAATTGGTCACGATCTTTATCAACGGCTTTGCTCGGTCTTAGGTCCAACGTCATGGACATCGGGTCGTCTCCGGCTGAATTTCTATACGGCACTACCTTACGTATACTCGGAGAGTTCGTACTACCGGATGATTTCAATCCAGATCCAAAGATTTTTCTAGAAGAATTTCGTTAGCATTTGCGATCAATCAAAGCAGTACCTGTCGAACACCATTACAAAAAGCGAGCTTTCCTGTACGAGGATCTCAACACATGCTCACACGTTTTCCTCAGAGTAGGAACAGGTAAGAAGTCCTTTGAGCGCCCTTACACAGGTCCACACAGGATTATTAAGCGTACTTCTGACTGGGTATTTGAAATTGATGTTAACGGTTCACCACGGCATGCATCTGTTGAAAATGTCAAGCCAGCGTATTTCCTTCGACAAAATATGTGTGATCCTTTGTCTAAAGAAGCAAGTTCAACGACTGACAACGATGTAAATAAAGAAACTTCGACTGGTGAAAACAAAGAGACTGCAAGCAATGTAAATACTGCGATAAGGAAATATTCACGCAAAAAGAAAGTGCAATTTAAAGTATGACAAGTTATTTGTAAACCTAATTTTAGTTTAAGCCAAGCAACGCGTCCAAGTTTGTAACAGAAAAGTATTATAATTGATTTCCAAATTATGCTCATGTGGCTCTTTTATTTTAACTATTACAGTTTCATTCCGACTTAGGGCGTCATTGGGGGGGAGTATTTTAGGGATCTAGAGCCCTCTCTCCAACATTCTGTTGGAGCCGCGCTTAGTCTCGAGTTTCCTTCTCTATAAGAATGTATACTCTAAACCACAAGAAGTTTCCTCTCTGGTTAAGTCACTCCATAAAGCTCACTCCACAGCCGATCACGGACCTTGTGCCCCATCAACCGTTTTGTAACACACACACACGGAAAGAAATTTGGAGCAGCTGCTGCATCAAGAGGTAACGCTGCTGCCTTTAAAAAGGAGGCAGCAGCGCGACCTATGCATAGGACGACAGCTCTCTTATTTTGGGAACGCTGCGTTCCTAGTGTGGGGCGACTGCAGCACCAAAGTTTTGTGACAGCAGCTGTCTGTGAACGTAGTACATTTAGTGGCGTCTTTCAGACAGGCGGAAATTTGTATTCATTCGCGATGGAAAAGTTTTTCAAGGAATTTAATAGTTACAAGTCAGGGAGACTGACTGCCCGGGCTCTGAGCCTGTTGGAGTCGGCTAAGACTCTTTCACCCTTTGGATTGGTAGTTTGGGTCTTTCCATCTCGATCCCTAAGAGCCAGTTGTGTGTTTTTTCAAGGGCCCGTCGTGGTGTGGTCGATTTCTCAATCCAAGCTGGCGACACCTTCATATCCTGCCAGCCTTCTCTGAAATATCTCGGTGTAATCCTTGACGCCCGGCTCACCTGGGTTCCCCACATCAGATATATTGCGGATAAGGCGATTTGGACCACTAACATTCTCAAGGTCTCCTGGGGGGCTAACCCTACGCGGCTCCTGACCGTTTATAGGAACCTTGTTAGGTCCTACTTGGAGTGGGGCGCTCCTTTATTTTGTTGCACGAGCAAGTCCGCCCTCTGCACACCGGGTCGAGCGCAGTTTGGTGCACTGAGAACGGCTTTAGAATGCATGCGTACCATTCCGACTTCTATGCTCCTTTCTGAGGCTGGAGAACCTCCATTATCCTTGCGTAGATCCCTTCTCTCAAATAGATTTATCCTGAGGAACTTCTCCTGGAGACGGAACCCGCTTCTTCCTAGACTCCAGCTCCTTTGCGAGAAGGTTGCTGCTAAGAGGCTACGTCTTCTCCCATCTAGGTGCGGTCTGCTCACTTCCTACGTGTGCTTGTGAGGCTCCGTGATGCTTACCTGGCCTTCTTTGTGACTCTTCTTGTCGGCTTGTTTTTACGGATGTCTCGGTTGATCCTGTTGGGGGGGGGGGGGGAGGCTGTGGTTTCTACGTACCTTCTTCCAAGTATCGGTTTGTAGCTCGGCTTCCTGACGCTTCCTCGTTCTTGTTCACCGAGCTCTACGCAATTTTCTCCGCGGTTAAGTATATCCTAAGAATAGATTTTGAGGACTCTGCTATTCTTTTCGACTCACGAATGGCCCTTGTCTGCATTAGGGACCGTTTTATAGATTCCAGTGTTCCCTACGTTGTCCACTCCATTGCGAGACTCCTGCCTCTTGCTTCTTCGCGGGGTCTTGGGGTGCGTTTTGCCTGGATCCCTACCCACTCTAACATTCAGGGCAATGAGACTGCGAACTATATTGCCAGGTCCGCTGCTCGTCTCTCTTTCTCTATTCGTCGGTGCCGCTGACGGACTTGCGGCAGGACTTTCTGGCATGGTGCCGTCCGCTCTGGACCTGCCACGGGCCTGGTCTCGCTGGCTCTGCGTATTTCGCTAGGGTGGGCTTTAAGAACCCTCGTCCCTGGTTTCGCGGTATTAAAGCACCCGGGGGCTATATTAATTTGGTTACCCGCCTCAGAACTGGGGAGCATTTCGCACGCATTGGTTGGGACTTGGAGGCTGACTGTGACTGTGGCACGGAGTTGAGGAGCCGGCAACACCTCTTTCTGAACTGCCCATTCCTGTCAGAGGGCAGGCCGAGGTCTTTCGGCTTCTTGGCGTGCCAATTCCCCGGCCTGCCGCCTGATCAATTTGATTATAGAGAGCTTGTGTTTGACCCTTATCCGAGCGTTGTGAGAGAGCTGGGGAGATTTTTTGATTACGGTAATCTTATTATATGATTTTTCGGGACTTTGGCTGGTGAGGGCTGCCCCTTGTGTTTGGTTCTCTGCTCTCTCCTGCTCCTATGCGACGAGATCAGGCGGGACTGACCACGTGGTAGACCTCGTGTAGACATCAAATAACGTTTTCAGGTTTTGTATTTTTAGAAATAGAAAAAAATGAAAATTCAAAACGCGTTCTGCCATTGATAAGCAATTTGGCATCCTTTTTTAATAAGAAATTTTTTTAAATTGCGGTCGGTTCGTGTGGAAATTTTTTTATGTTTCCCAGTTTATTTTTTAACCGGTTTTTTATTCACAGTGAACTCTAAATATTTTTTCGAATCGTGATGCTGCATACTGGACTACTTCATTTTGAATTGCAAGCTTTGAGATAAGTTTTTGAATTCTATGATAATCCTTAATTTCATTATCTCCTATATTCTAATGTTTTACAGAAATTTTGAATTAATCTTTGAATTTATGGCACTGAAGAGGGCCCCCATATGTGGCCGAAACGTTTGCCTTGCTTTCTCTTTGAGTATTTTTATATTTAATAGTGAAAATTTTATTCGAAGGAAATAAAAAGAATCTGACCCTATGCCAAAATAACGAGAAATGAACAAAAAATTCTATGAATTATGGGTCAATATAATAGCAGACATGTTATCAAACATGTCACTTTAGAACTGTAAAAAGTTTAAATAAAATCCACTTGGTTCATTTTCAACCCAATACGTTTCATCTTAAACTTTTTGCAGTTTAATTTGAACTCTTACTTCTTTCTGTGCACCGTTTAGTATCTGCCACGTCTGATCCTGGTTTGGGAGATTAAAAATCCGGCAGAAGGCGTTGCAATTATTTGTTCCCTAGATCGGGCCCAGACCAGGCGCAGATCTAAACATGGTTTTTATCTTAAATTAATTAAGCTTTTATCCAATTAGATTTAATAGAATTCAAGATACTTACTCTGAGTTGATACAGCAATAGTAACAATAAACAACACAACATTTTTTAACATTTCACTTGATTTAAAAATCTTTGAAATAATGTGTTTTTCATACAGTAAACCAGCGACTTTTATACAGTGCATTTTAACTTCATTAATTCCTTCTCACGTCAGGTGAATTTCAATTATCCCACACAAGGTTTTAGAAAAAATATTAAAAGTTCCCATGCATACAAATCTTTTTTCAAGTTTTGCGTTTATCGCACTAAAATAGACGCAATAGAATTTTTCCATGCATCCAAAAATAAATCTCAGCAAACGAAATTTTATTGAAAAAAGTTGGATTTCATTCATGGAGAGTTTTCTGCTAATCTGTTTTATAGCAAATACGAATTGTGATACATGAATTCTATTCAATTCGTTAGCACGGATACCTTTCAATAGTAGTCAATTCGATTTAATGCGAAAAAGTGAAGATGAACCTTGAATTATTTTCAATTCGAGGGTTGACATTCATTTAAATTCGATTAAATACGAAGCCAATCGTAAGGTAAAAGTTCGCATTTATTTGCATATTTAATTCGAGCCATTCTGAAATCTTCCCGAATCATTCAGAATCATTCGAAACCAATCTGAAAAACGTTTTGTATCTCGTTTGATGAAAAATGGTAAAAGAACAACCTGACTCAATCCGGTTCATTCCACTTTAATCCGAGACATTGATCCGATGAATCCATACCAACTTTTTAATCCAAGATAATCCGATCAATTCGAACGAATCCGAGAAGATTGGAACGATCCGATTAAGAATGCTGTTTGGATCAATCAGAACTCGAATTGGTTCGGAAAAAAAGCTTAGAAATATAATATTGTATGTAAGTAAATAAAACGTCAAATATATGTAACATAAATTTGTGATGGTAATTTTCAATTGGAAATGCTGTGTAGGTTTGCGCATGGTCTCCCATCTCGTTTTCCTAAAATAAATTAGAGTCAAGTTCCTCCATACTAATAAAACAAAATTTTAAGTTTAAGTTAGATTTGAATCAAATCTGTAACAAAATTAAAATTGGTTTCAGAATGTCTCGGATATCCATTGCTGTTATAGTGCATATGTATAAATAGGTTTCTATACATATAGAGATTTCCAGTAAGAATCATGAAGAAATTAGAAATAAGCAATAACAAAGACGGTTTTCGATGTTTTGGTTGAACAAGTATGGTTTCTTACTTATCTATAAATCCAAGAATATACGTAAATTTGACTTCAAATTTACTTCATGATTCTCCAAACGAATTTGTATTTATTATTACATTTATTATTTATCAATTATTTGTATTTTTATCCAAGTCCTATCCAGGTAGCGCCAATTGACCTTTGGTAACCGAAGGCAAGGGCAGATAATCGATAAAATTTGGCATTATCTAGCATTTATTTTATTATGAACATAGAGATAGTACTAACTACAATATTTATTCTTGGTACAAACAATAACTGTTGGTTAATACTGTACAGTTTGAGGTCTTTGTAGGTCCCGCGTACGCAATATTGTCAGGGTTGACTGTTATCCATTTTTCTTCTGTAAGCAGAAAAACATACTTCAAATAATTTTCTATTAAAAACAGTGTGCTTGTTAAATATCTTAGAAGATTTTTTTCGTAAATTTGAAATTTCAACACATGGTTGAGATTTTATCTCTGTTTTTCGATTGATACGGACCTTTTTTTTTTCTTGTGTCCTATGAGCGATTCCTGGCCACTATCATCTTCGCTTTCTTCGGATTGGCTGCTGCTGCTACTGCTGGATGAACTACTCGACGATTCGCTTGAGGAATCACTGGCAACACCTGTATCTTCCTTAATATCAATTTTTTCAGCTAATGCTGCTATGTCAGGAATCTTCTCTCTAAGAGCTTTCAGCCATTTGCGAGATAACTTTGGCCGTCCTCGAACCTATCATAAATACAAGCAATTATATTGACAATTTATAATGGATTACTGATTATATCATAATATATATTTTAAGAGAAATGTCAGAGTGTGTTTAATTTTTTTACTCAAGAAAATGATTAAATAATTCAATTTTCTTTATTATACTATGAAAAAGTTATGTTAAAAATGACTGTCGATTGTGATTTCATGTATTGGATTGTTGCAAAATAAATATGATTTAAGTAATAAATTTTAAATAAAAAACAAGATAAAAATCAGAATTTACATCGTGCTGTAATTTAAATTCATTTAACTTTAAATTAAATTAAAACATTTACATGTTTCTTGTATGATTTGAATTGACAAATTGTAAGAGTGATCAGTAGTTCACCAAGTTATATATTGCAGGTTTTTCTATTAATGGTTTCAAAGTTTCGTTTCAAAAATCCAAATTTTTAATATTTTGTTAACGTGTTTTTAAGAATACGAAATACAATTTTTTTTAGTATGCTTTACTTATTACATAATATTTTAATTTCAAATAAAACTATGAAAAAATATACCCTAGCATTTTTCATAAAAAACAATAGCAGAATGAAAATTTTTATCTTTCCACAATCATTACTTCAATTATTCTTTCCAAATATTAATCTTTGAAAAAGTATCCTTTCTCCCTATTTTTGTTTTTGAATGGGATATTTTTGTGTGAGTCATTAACAAAAAATTGTAAAATTTTAATCTCAGAAATTTTTCGCATTTTTATCATTTGATCTATATTTTTATTTACAATTTTTTAAACAATCAATGCTCATATGAATTATTTTTATTGACAAAAAATTTAAAAGTTAAGAATCCCAGCGCAGTCGAAAGCGTCTTTTTTTCCACAAAAGGATTTTAAAAATTCTTTAAATAAAGATTAATATTACAGATTTGAAAGTATTCAAATGTATTTTAAAGTGTTTACCTGAAGTTTTATATTCACTTGGTAAATGTTATATTAATGTTAAAACTCGAAGAAAGTCGCTTGTTTTTTTTTTTTTGATTGAAAAATTGTTCGTAACGACACGTGTGCTCTTGAAATATTTCTCAGCAAATAAGCTTATCGTTTTTAAGAAATATAAATTCCTTTAAAACCTATAAATAAATTTTTTTTGACATACATGAATTCTAATTTAAAATAGTGCTGGAATTTTTCTTGCGGATCTTGTTGAACATAAAACTTACTGTTTTGTGCCAGACAATAGGGAAGTTGGTGCGCGAACAAAAGTTTTGTGTAACAGCAATGGTGTCATCGAGATTTAGAACAACGTGCCACCATCCACCAGGAACAAAAACAGTCTCTCCTGGGTTTTGTAGAATCTCCACTGGTAAACAATCCTGAGGCCAAGACGGTAACTTTGTTCGAGGATAAATAATAGAGAACCAGGTAATAGCCTCGTCTCGCTGCTTGCCTCCTTCGGCACCAGTGACTTTTAAAAGTTCCCGAGGAGTGTGTGTAGGAAAGAGGCACCATCGTTTATGCCCAGAAACCAACGCGTTCCATGCACTGGTACCCAATGGGTCGATGTGTATTCCCGTACCTATTTTATTACATAATTCATTTAATTTGTTAATATTATAATGATAAAATTCGAAAATATTAACTTTGAATTACGGACCAGATCTAGCAGGACCCATGACAAACCACCGATAAGGCGGACGTCGATGTTCTCCTGCATACTGAAACAAATCGTCTCGGAAGTACCGAGGAATCTCATAATCTTCTAACAATTTTCTCCTCCGAGGATGCTCTCCAAAGGAACTGTCAAAGATGTACAAAGGCGAGTCATCGTCCGTTTGGAGCATGTAGCGGACATAATATTTCATTTTCATCTTTACACTGTAGCCTTCGTTGTCCTCTCCGCATTTGAATTTTTGATTTCGATATTTTTTTGCGAGTCGCTGCACGAAGAATTTAATTTTTATCATTACTTTAAGTTCCTTCATTGTTCAGAAATACATAAATAGCTCAAAAGTTAAACCGTTTTAATTTTTCCTCATCTTGTTTCGAATTATTGATAAAAGAGTATATTAATGAAGTGCTTAATTACATATTAAAAGGCAGAGAATAGTGAATTAACTTGTTATCTTCCGGATGTAAACGCAAGTATATTATCTAAAGAAAAAAAATGAATTATCTCAGTTGTGAAGCAGAAAAAACTAACGTGATTTTTTTAAATCTCTGTTTCTGATGATAATTATTAAGTAAGATTTAATATAATTTTCAAGTAAAGAAACACTTTTTAAAAATACCTCTATAGTCCACTTATGTTGAGCTTTCCAGTCTTTTTGCACCCCTCGTATTATCACAGGTTTATAAGGTTTTTCGTATTTTTTCACAAATTCTTGCGATGACATTTCTGATTCTTCGATTCTGTCTACATTATCTTCTAACTTCCAAAACGAATCGAAAGTTTTAAAGTAAGCATGTTGCATCCAAGCAGCTTTATCAGCAAGTTCTGTAAGCATCAAGAATATTCACGATATTAATTTACAATAGTCACAACTTAACTTATAAATTTCTTTCCTTTAATGTTTTTAATAGAATGAGTCCACTTTTTACAGTTTTGCTCGTACGAAAAATTATCAACTGATGTATACACTTTTTCTGATGAATCACCAGTAAAGTAGGCCAAAATTAACATCATTTTATTACAATTCTTTTCATTTCTTTTCTTGATCATTACTAATCATTTATTGAAATAATAAAAGCACTTCAAGATTAGTTTTCAACAAAAAAACTTTCAAGTTAAGATGTTTCTAGAACAAAAAATTCAAGATTAGGACACAAAAACTAATTTCAGGTGAACCTTAGTCTTACATTTTGAGAAGAATATTATAAAAATGAAATAAAGCTGCGGAGTTTATCTTTCAATATTTATATGAATGATACTGATAATATGAAATTTGTTAGAAATAACTTTAAAGGAATGGTTTTCAAAACAATAGTTGTTTATGAAATCAGGTACTCCATTTTTCATTTTTTTGGTTTACAAAACTTTGCATATCAATTAGAAGCTCGGTTTATAAATATATATATAAAGTAATTATTCAGAAAACTTTAAATGCCGCAAACTAGAGAAATGATGCCAAAGCATTTTTTAATGTTCATTGGTAAAACGAAACAAAACGGGGTCAGAACGAATTTAAAAACGGATCTAGTATAAAAAAAGTAATCTAGAAATTAGAATTGCAAAATCGCTTACCATACTATTATAATGAAAACAAAAATTCATATTCCTTGGTTTCGTACAAAATGAATGCCCGCATCTTATTACTGAATTGAGGTTAGAAAATAGGTTATAAAGTTCACTTACCAGGTCTTGCTTTTCTTTTCACCTCTTTGATCCTCTTTTTTGCTCGGTGGTCTAACTTTAACTCGTCCGTCATGTCTCTGATTGTAAAAAATATTAACTTAAAATAATTTCAACGTATTTACAAGATTAAATAGGAAGCACTTCTAACACCTAACGTCACGTTGCTATCTCACAGGCAACTCTCAAGGCAAGGCAACTGGTCGGATTTCGGATTCTTTTATTCTTTATGAAAGTTGTCACTGCGCTTGTGCATCAAAAATTGGAGTCGAGTCACTCGAGACACTCGAGTCAGTACTAATGTATACAAATTATCTTATCTATAATCTTTTATTTATAAGCTATGGCATAAAGAACCATTAGGATTTATCAATTTAAACTCCAGACTTCAGCTCATTTGATTCTCTGGTACCTCTTCTAACCTCTTTTTTATTATTTTACTGATATTACTTCTTAAACAATTCTTTTTGCAACATGCCGATTTCTAAAAATCGGGTTCCTAAATAAATCGAGGGAGGCGCTACGCGTCTTCTGCCTACGTGACAAGATTCATGCAGAGAAGCTTACAATAAATTGTACCTATGCTTTCCCATGCCCTCAATCGAAATTAAGGAACGTAGGTGATGTTGCAAATCTCCAAAAAAGCTGCTTGAAGTCAGGAAAACTCTAAATTTCCATATTAATGAAAAAAATTAAATAAAACAAAGAAATATGTTCCAAAGGGTCAAAAATATTTTTGGATCAATCACATTCTTCAGGTTTTAAAATCTGAACTTAAAATTGTTTTAATATTTTTCGATCATTGTTAACATATCTTCAAGCTAGCAAGGGTGTTTTCTGTATTTTTGGAGCTCCAAGAACAATAAATATACTAATTTAAAAACAAGAGAGGTCAAATACTGAAGGTCAATTCTCAGGAACGTAATGAGAGGGTTTCCGGGGCGAAGGAAATGGAAGTCATGCAGCATGTAGCGCTTGCAAAAAATTTTAAAATGCGTATTCGATTCATACGGCGTGTTCTTCAAGAAGTAACGTTTTCGTATTTGTTATGATTTTTTCTTTTTTTTTTTAGAAGCGGGTCTGTGGCCTAAGATTTAACATGGGTTCAACGGTTTGGACGGCGCATGCGTAGAAAACGCAATATGCGAAGGCGCATAGTGCACGACGGGAGGAGGAAGGCATGACGCCATGTTTTGATGTCGTCATCCCCCCCCAAGTGTCCAACTCGTTCTGCAGTTTTCTGTTGTGCACCCGTGATTCTCTCCTCTTGTGCTGGGTGGTGGGTTTTGGCGAGCCCTCCCCAGCTCGAAAAGCATCAGTGTAGGTGAGGTGGTGCGTTTTTCGTAAAGTTGCGGAAACTTTTCGCGTCGTTTAATGTGCGGGAAAGTAGCTCGAGCTGAGCGGGGGGGGTCCGCGAGCGTCATCTACGTGGTGGTAGTGTCCTAGTGCAACGCGCGAACGCCAACAACGGGATTCTGGGTGGTTACGTCACGAGCGGAGGCTTCGAGCTTTTCCGCCTACCTGGAAAATATCAGGTTCGATCTCGAAGCATGGAGCTGCGTTTGCATTCCCCGGCCGGAGCAGAGCCCATAATCTACCAGTGGCCCCTCACGTCGGGATCAGGATCCGTAAGTTTTTCAACTAATTCTAATATCTTTAGGAGGGGTGAAATATTTGCGTTTTCAAGAGTTTTCGAGTCATTTTTCCAAAGATTTATTCAGGGTCAATAGGAGGGGGAATTTTGTTGGGACAGTAATTGATCGTGGAGAAGATTTTGACGGGTTTTAAAGAGTAGAGAAGAAGAAAAACTAATGCCTTGTTACCCACGTCACGAAACTCTCGCGCATGCCATCTACCATCACACAGCTGATTTCTTTAGAAATCGCGCCATTTAATGTTTATCAGTGCAGAACTTCAGAAAATCAACAAAAACTGTTCGGTGAATTTAAGGCAGGTTCTTAAAATCGATTTCATGCGGCTTAAGATAGATAGCCAGTCTACTCTCATTTCATGATCTTAGGCTTGCTCACTTAATCCACTCTAAAGTGCTATTGTCCTTTATTGTGATATTCTTTTGGTGGTTATACCTATAGATTTTATTTCGAGCGGTTTTTTAAATTCTTGATGATCTACTTTTTGAATTAATTTTTTTTTATTGAAATACGTTTTTTAAGCATTGCATTTCATTTCTTGATAATATTATGATTGAAGGAACAATTACGTCATATAGATATAATTAATAATTCTTCTGAATGGATACATGTTTTTTTCAGAAATTTCTAGTCTTTTTTGAACTGTATATTAATTTTAGGATCCAATTTATCAAATAAAGATTTTTTTTTCATTTCAAGGCTCTGATCAGGTATGTACGTCTATTTTCTATTTAGTAATCAGGTATAATTTATTATCATTCTTAAGCCTGAAGTCTTTCTTGAACTTTATATTTTTGGAAAAAAAGGTAGATTTGACAATGCCGACTAAAAACGACTCAGATTATATAGAATATGTACTTATTGGTAGAAATAATAACTAAATAATAGTTATATAGTATAACTAGTATAATAGTATAATTAGATACTGGAAATAAAAATAAAGAATTCTATGTATTAACCAACTGGTCCAACTACGTTAAAAAATAGCAACTCCATCTGAAAGAATTCCTATTGTATAAAGACACAATATATCATCTTAAGTGTAATAATTCAATTAGCTAAACATGGCCTTAGGACTTCAACAAGGTTGCAGATTAAGACTAAACTGTGCTTAAATTTTACAATATATTCAAATATTAAGTTTAAAACTCTAAAACTCTTGTAAAAAATATAGATATCCAAAATAGAATTAGAAAGATATTTTTTAAATTTAAAATAAACAATGGAAATATTTCGAGATATGTTTTTTATCTTTTTTAACAATAAGACTTGGTAACTAAAATTTGACCTTGGACAAAAATTTTTTGTTCTCAGGATCGTCACGATGGAGCCTTGGACGTCGTGGAATCGATGCGATGGGTTTGCGAAGATTTACCTGACTTAAAACTGCCGTTAGAAAATAATATCCTTTGTAATTATGACACTCGCGATTATGAAAGTATGAAGAACCTGTGTGATAGATTTAATAGGGCTATTGACAGTTTAGTTCAATTGGTAAGAACCTTTACGATTATAACTATTCTAGACTTTTTAAAATCATTTTGTCGCCTTTATCTACAGTTATTAATTGTTTTAAAACAGGAAAAAGGTACGAGTTTACCCTCTCAACGCTTAAATAAAAGGCCTAGTAGGGGTCTCCTTCGTCACATACTTCAGCAAACTTATAATCAAGCTGTTGTCGAACCAGACAAATTAAACAATTACGAGCCATTTTCACCCGAAGTCTACGGAGAAACAAGTTATGAGCTGGTTTGTCAGATGATTGATCAAATCGACGTTACCGAAGACGATGTTTTCGTTGATTTGGGTTCAGGAGTCGGACAAGTGGTTCTTCAAATGGCTGCATCTACTTTTTGTAAAATATGCATTGGTGTTGAGAGGGCTGATGTGCCTTCAAAATACGCGCAGGTACATTTCGTATAATTTTATTCACGTCTTGTTTATACGGTGATTTTTTGAGAAAATAAAATTTTTAATTTTTTCAGAGCATGGAATTAAATTTTCGAAAATGGCTCAATTGGTACGGCAAACGCTGTGGAGAATATCGTTTGGTGAAGGGGGATTTTTTAGCTGATGAACATCGAGAGAGTATTACGGGCGCCACAATCGTATTTGTAAATAATTTTGCGTTCGGTCCAACTGTAGATCATCAATTAAAAGAAAGATTTGCTGATTTGCGTGATGGTGCACGCATTGTATCATCGAAATCCTTCTGCCCGTTAAACTTTAGGATAACTGATAGAAATCTCAGCGGTAAGGTTTTACTCTTTTAATTAATCTCATAATTGTTAAACAACATTGTTCATTAGCAACATAAAATTATTTTACAGACATAGGAACAATCATGCACGTATCAGAAATGTCTCCTTTGAAAGGGTCAGTTTCTTGGACGGGTAAACCTGTATCATACTACCTACATGTGATCGACCGGACGAAGCTTGAGCGCTACTTTCATCGCTTGAAGAATAACAAGCAAGGGGCGCTAGACGTTGAAAATAATGATTCTGTGATAAGTAACACTGCCAGCCATAGTAGTAGGACGTCAAATAGAAGTGAAAGGGGAGAAAGAGCAAAGAGGGATCTGTCCAGACAGCTGGATAGTCCTAATTCAGAGCAACAAGTTTCCAACAGCGACTCTGATCCAGACGATAGTTCTATAAAAACACGTCGCCAATCGAACAAAATGCGTAGAAAATTGAATCGCAAAGCAGCTAACGGAATTTCAAGGCAATCTGTACGAGGGAGACAGAAAGGCCGTGGAGTCAAAAAAGCAAAACCGAAAAAAGCGATCAATATTTCTGGATTAGACCTTCTTCATAGTCAAACTTTACTTAGTACTTCCCCACAAGCCTTGGGAAAGAAACCACCTCCTGCACCTGGATGCGTTGATCAACAACTTTCTTCTATCTCTATGTCTCTTCAATCAAATGCAAACACCATGCATGAGGAACTTAGCATTCCTGCGGCTCCGTCCGCAACACCCTATGCTCTGCAGATTCTCCTGGACTTGTACAGGTACATAATGCCTTATTTTAATTTTAATTTTGACTTCGGAGTTTTTTGGAATAATTAATCATAGTTCTCTTCTTCCTGTACCTTATTTCATAAAGGTGCTTTAAAGTATCTTGAATCCATAATTTTCAAAAGTAAAAGTAAAAGTTCGGATTTGTAGCACCGTGGAGAACTTCCTAGTGAAAAAATATCAAGAAAAGTATACCAAAAATTACGAATTTGATTTTCGCAATCCCTGTGGTTTTAAAATTTCAAATAAGTTTTTAATTCCCAGGGACCAATTCATGGCGATGTTAGAATCTATGAGAACACCTACGTATAGAACTGCGGTAAATGCTGACATCGCGAAGGAAAGAGAACGGAACTCAAAGCTCCAGTCGAGAGCAGCTCAACTAGAGAAGCAAATAAAGGTCTTGATTGATGACAGCGTTGCTTTATTGAAAGCCAGGATGACTGAGTTAGGTATTAATGCTACATCACCTGGAGATCTACTAGCCAAAGCCAAGGAAATCGTTCTTAGACACAAGCAGCTTCAGAACAAAGCTAGCAAATTACAGGCTCAGGTGTCTAATATTGAAACAGAACAGGCTAAAGTCACTGCTCAACGATATCAAGAGTTGCAAGAGAAATTTAACAATGGATCCAACAATCTTCCAACACCGCCTAATCCTCTCACTCAGGAGTATATACTCAAGGAGATCTGCACCACCTTGTCTCAGAGGAAAAAACTCCACACTCAGGTGATTAGTTTTTATTTGATAAAACTTCAATTTTACTTTTAAAAAACATTTGGAGATATTTTTTAATCACTTTTTTTTAAACCACGATCTTTGGAATTATTTTAGGTCTCTAAACTGGATCAGGAGTTGAACGTTTTAGAAAGAACGAGTTCGGAGAAGCAATCAGCAAATTTGGCTCAACAACAAAGAGATGCTGCAAATGCGAAGAACTTGCAGAACCAACAACAAAATTCAAAAAATCCTCCTTCTCGAAAGAGCAGGGAAGGTCGTTCCAGATCCCAAGACTGGCCTGACGTTCCCGATATTGGAAAAATACAGGAGAACAATCCTGAGATCCTGGCGCAGAAGATTTTAGAAACTGGAAGGCAGATTGAAGCTGGTCGAATATCAAGCAAGCCAAGTGCTAACTCACTTAATAGTAGTAATACTAGGTCCAGGTTACCTCAAGCAACTCTTAGTTTTTCATCTCCTCCTCCGTCGACTCTGTCGCAAACGAGTAGTAAAGAGTCTACCAGTAGAATTCAGGAACCGCCAAGAGTTGCTAATTTTGAAGACAGACTTAAAAGCATCATTACAAGTGTATTGAACGAAGACCAGCAAAATCGAAATAAGCAGCAGCAAATTCAAATGCAACAGTCACAACAACCAGCAGAACCGGATAGAAAAAGACTTGCTTTAACTCCGAATGTCTCTGCGCCTGATTACACCCAAGTTCGTAATATTTTTAAATTATAATCTATTTTTTTCTTAACTCAAGGGTCTGAACTAAGCAATAATGTTTTCTATATTCGTTTTCAGGTTTCACCAGCTAAATTGGCTCTTCGTCGTCATCTTTCTCAAGAACGTTTGACGTCCCACATACCATCGTCCGAGAAGTCGACGAACGACTCAAGACAGTCAAACCATGACAATAGAATTGTTTCTGGAGGAAGTGGATTGTTAGGTACAAGGACAATCGGAGACTTGGTGAGCGGTGAAATCGAAAGGACGCTCGAAATTTCGAACCAAACTATAATAAATGCTGCAGTTGATATGAGTTTGATGATAAGACCGGAAGCAGTTTACTCTCCTATTAGTAGACCGGCGAGTGCAGAAGGTGATACTGGATTGGCAACTTTAGCACACGTGGCCAGTTATGCACCTACCTCCACCGCAGTTTCTACTGCTACACCTACGACAACATCTCGGTCTTCCGTATTGTTCACTCCAGTCACTCAGCCACAGAGGTGAATTTTTTTATTATTTCACACGGAGAAAAAAATCTGACTATAATAGCAAGAACACCGGTCATGCTTTTATAGTACGGATCCCTTCATGCTAAAAAAGTACTAAGTTTCATGCTTTTAGAGAAGTTGTGCCTTGCGAAAATAACTCGAAATTCGTCTTAGTATGGTTTCAAGAAACTCATCCAATAGCAAGGCATGAGTTGATGCCAATATTGGTAAAAGCTCATACCAATTTCGCACATTAAACTCGGTGCTTTAATAGGAAGAGCTCAGCTTACTATAATAGTTAGATTTTTTTCTTCGTGCATTAATCCAGATTTTGGTATATTGTTCAATATTACTATATTCTCGACTCACGCACTAGTATCTTGTTTTAAAGAATACAAATTTTATAATAAAATTCTTTCCTTCCATGAAACTTCTATATTATATAAAATCTCGATAGTTTTCTTAGTTATTTAAATTAATATCTAATTTTTCAATCTATTTCCTGTTTCAAAATGTCTTTCCTTTTTTCTTAAGGTACACGCCGGTGCAACTTCCACGAGCTAATATCAAGCCTTATCATGAATCGTACTTTTCTGATAACCCCACTCCACCTCATACGCAATCACATACTAGTTCGTCTTTGCACTCGAACCAACCGTCTTCAAATGGAGATGCATTGCCGGTAGAAGGTCTTGCTGCTTCCTTACATGCGAGGATAATCAACAATCAAAGTAGCAGTCTCAAGATTGATCAGAACTGTGTCAATAGTAACAGAAGGTATTTTTTTTTATTTACCTTTTACTACTTTCATTTGTATTTATTGATTAGTAAAAACGTAATTATTTACGAGATATTTTGATAATATTAAATGGACAAACTTTTTGGTGATTCCAGGTACCACCCATACTCTGGTTACTCTAGTAATATCAGTGGTAACAATGCAAGTAACATCCCAACGACTTCCCATTCACAACCGGCAATTACCGTTAAAACTGAAACGTCTGTCTCGTCGGTCAGCACCAGTGGTGCACCTTTGAGTCCTCTCGTAGAACCTCATTCGAATACTTCAACTCCTTTGGTCGATGAACCTCACATGACGACCCAAAGACAGCGAAATGCAACAGGCGATGATGGTAAGTTTATTATATGATTTTATTTATCTATTTTCAACAATCTGTCTATACATTTCAACGTTAGAAGAATATAAATGAGTGTATGCATGAGTCTGCAGGCTCGCAAGTAGTTAGAAAAAAAGCTTCTCGCTACTTTATTTTATGTAACTAAAACCCAGGTTTATTTGAATATCAATTTTGCAATTAATTTTCATCTTTAAATAGACTTTTCAAATTTTATATATTGGTTTTTAAAAAGACTGATGTGCACCTAATTTTAATTTAATTTGATGGATACAACATTTTTAATTGTCATTATCCAAGAAACTTTATAATAATAATTCTAGACCCACCTGTAAACTCGTTAATATTTATTCTTTATTGAAAATGCAAAAATAATTCTGTCCTATTATGGCAGGATAATAATTAGAATATTTTATATTAATATTGATAAAAATCATTATTGCTGTCTTGCATTAAATTTCTGTATGTGATAAATTATTTAGATTTTAGATGTGAGCTTTGTACAATACTTTCTATAAATACTTTGCTTGGATTGCTTTACAATCTTTTTTACTTCCTTCCTGCTGTGCATTTTTCTCGTTGTTGTGTTGCATTAATGCAAGATTTTTTTTTATCTTAGCTTACATAGATACAACTTTATCTTTATTTATATTTATTTTTACTGTTAATATATTTATTAGATGCACTGTAGCTGTTTGTTGGTTAGCTCTCTGTCACACACTCGATCTCACTCACAACCCTCGAAGCTAATTTTGTTAGAGATTGAGACGCACAGAACAGAGGGAGAAATCAGAATGTTTGGCTGCCTTTGGGTTGTTTCGTAGTTCCCGGTGAGTTGTCCCACAGGAGTTGATCGAAATTTTTTCGTCACAATCAGACGTTTATCTCACTCTTATTAGTTTTTGTACTCGCTTTTTAATTCACACACAATCAAAATTTATACACGCGAGCTTCATAAATTTTATTGAAAAAAATGCCTCACATTGGTGTGTTTCGATATTTCCATGAAAATAAGCCACACTCAATTCACATTATCGAAACAAAATAATATCCAATTAATAATACTAGAAATAAGAAAAAGGTACGTATCAACGAATTGTTGAAAAATATCATTAATACAATTGAAAAATAGAAATGTGATTCTTCTAGCACTTGGTGGTTTGATAGTGGTGCATGTTTTTGCATGGTGGACAATAATTGTTGTAAAAATGGTATTTAACATTTTAAAATTAATTTTAGATGGTTGAAAATGACTGTATATGTTGCATAAATTTCAATTATAGTTTTAGAAATGTATAGACTTGGTCATGAAAAATTATGGGTACTTAAATAAATTAAATAATTTAAGAAGTCATTCTCATTGCCTCAATTTTAAAAGGTTTGACTTATATCTGATATTTTAATTGTATCTGATATAACAAAACATTCTACCCTTTTTATCTACAAGATTTTCATTGTTCTATTTTCTATAATTAAATTTCGAAAATATACTTTGAAATTATTCAACGAAACTTGTAAATATTTTATTATTTTTAAAAATTGCTTATTTAACTTGAGATCCTGAATTCGGTAGACGTTCTGTACCTGAAATCCTTTAGTTATAATCTTTTGAATAATGCATATTAATCTTGCCCTTAATTTTCAAAGTCTCCAATTAAACGAAGGAAGAAAAAAGTCTGTCATCCTCCTAACAGAACTTTATTGATTCCAATCTCTCTGTGCGTCCCGTTATTCAATTATATGTAGATACATTCATATCGATACTCCTTTACTTACAAAACACAAATGATAATACTTCTTTTTAGATAAAAAGCAAAATATAATAAGATATTGGCTTATTTTTATGAAAATATGATGGAGTATCGTTATCCAATCATCAAGGTATAGAATTCTTAATCGAAATAATCTTATAGACGGGGAAGCAGACTGGCAGGACCGAATCAGCTCAGGATTTGATCGTTTGGTTGCCTTCGCATCGACCGAATTGGATAAGAGAAGGAGATCTACAGAGGGTGTAAATACTAGTCCAGATAGTGGATTGGGCTCTGATAGTGTCGTTTTAGGACCACCACCGGTGGTGCCTTCTCCTGATGAAGCTCTCGGACCTCCTCGGACTCCTTCACCTCATAGCCCTCATCGACCAAGCTCTGTCAATGGAGGTAGCATGAACGGACCCTCAGTTCCCCTAAAATACCAGCGGCAAACAGATCCCGAAAGGCATCACTTTAAGAAAAAGTTTTTCCATCGGGACTGGAATAATTCTGGAAGCTCCAGTAAATTTCGTCCTAAAGGCAAGGACTGGGACTGGAATCACTCGGGTCAATGGCCTCCCACCGACGAACAACCCTAAACGATAAATAGGCTACAGGAACCGTAAAGTGTTCTGAGAACACTAGATTTAGTTAAAGTTAAGAGTAGGGTTCGAAAGTCGTAATAATTAGACATGATGGTTTGATCCTTTGATAGTTACAAACTTTCTTGTCATCTTATTTATTGGTAGTATACTCTGTTGTATCAACTCTCTTTTTAATACTTTAACCCTTTAAGTTCTAAGCTCATCTTCAGGTGAACAAAATATTTTTTTAAATACATTTTTACTTTTTGCAATTAAATATATTTAAAAAAAAACACTAAATTTCTGTCTACATCCCCTTCTTTAGAATACATTAATGTTTGTCATGATTTTCTAGAATAGTTACTCGAATGTTGCCATTTTGTAACCTTAGACACTAAAGGTTTAAAGTATAATTTACAAAGCATGTGAACCATTTTATGGTTTGGATTTTATAACTATTATTGTAGATCATAAGTTTGATATTTATTAAAAACTTACATTTGTTGATGTTGAATTTGATGCATATACTTTGAGGCAGGTACTTAACAGGTTTTTTTTTAGTTTTTAAAGTAACTTAATTTTATTTGTTTTGTATTATCTATTTGAATGCGAGTCCATGAGAGGTTTCAGTTTTTTTTGGACTGAGGCATCCAATTTGAATTAAACTTTGTCTTCTTTTTAGTACACATCAAGACTAATAAGTGCCTTAAGTTCAAAGTGGAAATATTCATGACTAAAATTTACTTCAATGTTATTTTAAACCCAATTTCTTGAAGGATAAATTATGATTGTAATGGTTATTTCTATCTTTATATCTCTTTTTTCATACGAAAAGAAAAAAAGAAAGAAAACATTTCTACGACTCCTGGTTCAAGAAAAAAGGTTAAAAGGCTTTAGTAAATTTGCAAGTCTCATATACTCATATTTTTACTTATAACTTGCACTATATTAATCATTGTATAGATTACTAAATCATTAAGTTTCATTCAGATTGGTTACCCTGTCTGGAAAAAATTGAATATTTTCTGGGCTTGCAAGCAACTTGAAACATATTATTTATGAATGGAATTTTTATTTTTATTTTTTTATAGCGATGAATGTAATTTGTTTTTAAAGAATAGGTACCGAAGATTAAGATTTTTCAAATCTGTTATTACCCAATTTTTTTATCTGCATTTTTTTAGTAAAGTTACGTTATACTTTGTTTAACACTAATTTCAAACAAATTCGTTCATCTTTACCTACTTTTTTTGTAAATATCATTTTTACGCTTTAAATATATTCATATGTTAATTACTGTTGACAATAAAATAATCCATTTAAGGTAATGTATTGTACATAACATGTTAAATTTCTTACAATTAATTAGAAAATTGTCTAAAAAATTTTCATAATTTTTGCAGTTTATGAATTCTAAAGGAACATAAATCTAAGAATAAGATGGCAAATTTCTATGACTAAATATTCTAAAATGATACTGTATTTTCAAAATTTAAAGCAGCATTTATTTAAATTTCAAATGAATAAAGAAAAATAGTGCAATTTTCGAACCCTATTCGAGTAGCATTTTGTTTTTATTTTATTTTGTTTCCAATAAAATTTAATTCCTAACGCCGTGTTTAAATCCATCCTCTTGTATAATTGTATAATATTATGAATAGTGTTCTGCGATTTAAGCACGGCCTTATTTTGATTAAGACGGGGCTGTATCTTGACGTGCACCATATAGTTCAAATTTCTTGAATTTTATATGCATACAAACTCATATTCATCCACACACATACGTAGAAGCAATGAGAGCACTGATAGATGAAGACCAGAACACAAAGCTGCATATTTTTGTTGTAAATGAGAGGTAGACGTACGTCGTACTGATTAAAGTTAGGACTTAGATTTAGTTTAGCGATTAAATTTTGAAATTAAATTGAATTTTATAATTTACTTAATTTCGAAGTTAAATCCGCTATCGAGTATTAGAATAGATGTATTTTTAGTAATTTTCTTTTTTCTTCCCCTAGAGAACACCATGGCTCCCCAATGAATTTGTGAATGTAACGTATAGTAAAGCTGTAATATTACTCTCAGTATCGGTTGTAAAGGATGAAATCAAAGGAGATGCAAATTGACAAATGAAGATCCAAAATGTTACTTTTTAACTTTAAGCGTTGCAAAGTTCGATAAAGCATTAAAATCCGGAAGTCTGTAGTTATTTCGATTGCAGTAGAGACACTCCTTAATTAAAGGCGCTTTTATATTTCACTGGACAAAACAAGTTCAGGTATAACGTCTTCATATGCAAACATTTAAAAGTTAGAATGTTGTTAAATAGAGGCGTTTTTAAATTAAAACGCTTTCAAATCTGAAGTTTTGGATCTCCACTTTATAATAAAGGAAGAATTCATTTTGTCCTGTAGCGAATATCTTTGTACGAAGTGTATGTACTTTTTTCCCGAGAAGTTGGTTCCAAGGAGACAATTTTGTAAATAGACACATATTTTAAAAATTTGCTAAGCTTGGGATAATTATGACAGTTTGCATCACCTATAAGAATTTGATAAATTGAATATTGATGTCACGTGCGCGGGGGACTGAACGAAGATCGGTACAAGATACTACCAAACCTCTGTGTGTTCGTCGCTAATTAATGTTACGAGATTTTGTAAGAAGCGTCTTTTGTATTTATGAAAGATTTTTACTCAAGTGTTCACTGTTGTTCAAGAAAGATGTAACAACGGACAAAAATCGTGTAGGCATTTCAGCTAGTTTAGCGCAAGATGTTTAATTTTAGCACAAATCGACATAGACTTGGATCGATGAGGATGTAATGTCTAAATTTATGGAAACATATTCGCATTTTGCAATTATTTCATCGTCAACGTTTTCTAAAATATTCTTTGTAGAAACATTTCTTTTTATATGAAAATTTATTATTTCTTTATAAATGATTTTCCTTTTATTTATTTATTTTTTTTTGAAAATCACTTTGAATTAAAAGACTTGCTTCATACCAAATTGTCGATATTATTGGTAACTGTCGAAGCAGAGAATTTTTTCTGCATTACTATATTAGAATTATTGATATTTATTTCGCCAGGAAATGAATTTATTGAGAAACTCGAATTGATCAGTGTAGCTTTGACGTGAATGAATTTTCCAAAGTTTAATTTATCACTGATGAATTAAGTGGAACTTAAATATCAGTGAAGGTTTTAATTGCATGAGACGACAGGAAGTTTTCTTTCTAGGAATTCTTTGTTGAAAAAGACTCCTACTGAAGAAAAAATCTCCTAAAGGGTGACTGAACTTTTTGAATGGCAAATTTGTATTCGATACCTAAGCATACCGACAGGGTATTGGTTATCGAAATGTATATTAGAGGTATTTTTCTCTGACTCGTCATCTTTTTGAAGGGAAATGTTTGTAAAACTTTTACCGATAGAATAATGGTTTTGTGAGTATAGGGAATCATTGTAATATAATAATTAAAATTGTAATTAGCTTTCGCATTAAATTACAAGATCGAATGAAACTTTTAGTAACAAGTCGAATACAGAGTCGTCAATCATGTTAATGGTATTTTATTCTCACGATAAAACCGACTACCTACCTATTATCACTTGTCATTTATTACAGTTCATTTATTTACTGCAATGCTTCACTTTTGCTGATGCATTAGATCATTTTTCTAAAATTCACAGGGCGTTTTTTGCATCTGCATGTTTACCGGGGTTTTTCTATTCCCATAAAAATTCAATGAACGTATTTTGTAACATAATAAATTTTTGTCTTTTAATGACAAGGTTTGTTCGTTTTAAGCAGTAGTTCAATATTTCTATGAAGGCATAACATTGTAATAGTTTAAATAATAAATTACAGAGAAAGATTATGTTGCCAATTTGGTCCTATTGTGTCGAATATGATTTAATTGCTATTCAAGGGGTAATTTTATAACTTGATGAAAATATATAATTCAAAAACAGAATATTACCTGCTCTTTCATTATAAATTTATACAATATTTGCAATGAAATATACTTTATGCCCAAATTTTTTTGTTTATGAAGTAAATCGTGCGTGAAGATGAATTTTGAAAAATTTGCACAATGCTAGAAATTAGAGTTTGAAATTTCTTGCTAAAATATAATTGGAGAAGGAAATAAAAAAAAATACAAGGATTAAGAAATGGTAGAGTAAAGGGCCCAGGAAAAAAGAAACGTCTGATTGAAATTTCTGTGAATTGCGTATCTTAAAATTTACGATTAAAGGTTTCAGAATCTGCAGTTTTATCTGAAAACGATTGCATCAAAACATTGTTGAATTGCGTTTAGGACATTTCAATCATATAAATTTGTTTCAATGATTCAAATTCGCTTTTTAAAGCTCGACAACCGGAATTCAAAACAGATTTTTCGCAGACAACCTTATATTACTGTGTTCGCAATATAATTATCTTTATTTTGATATAAGGTTTATTGAGTAAACAGATGAGTGCAAATTACTAGTATCGACTTACCTGTTTATACCTTCCAACCCAATAGTTATGCCGGGAACAAAATAGGCAACCTAGCGTTTGAATATTCTATAGGCTTCATACTTTCGTTTGGTATATAGTTTGTTTCGTAAAAGAATAAGTGTATTTTTTTTAAAAAAGTCATTTTTGAATTTTTAATTGATCATAGTCTTGACAGAAATTTTTTAGACACCCACTCGCGATATATTTTTTAACATATTAAATTTGATACAAAATACTTTTCATCGTGTAAACGGATGGGTGAAGGTCGTTTCCTATTCGGATCTTAGATTATAAGTGACACAGTCCATAAAATTTGAATCGTCAAGATATTTTTCGTAAATTGGTCATCTCAATTGTGAAATTACGATTAACATCAGTAAAACAAATTTTTACGAATGGAAGAAGCGTAAAAACAATTCAACAAAGTAATGATTTAATCGGTCTGAGATCAAATTGCCGATTGAAAAAGCTTACGTTAAATTAAATTTTTTTATAAAATGTCTCGAAAATATATGTACTGCGTCTAGAACTATCATTAATCATCTAAAGTTTTTTTTAACTAGATAATAATTATTTGCATTTGAAATGAACCCGCGCTTTTCAGTAAACGGGGGGGTTGGCTTGTGCAAATTTTTTTCAAGACTGCTCAGTTGCGCATCTGCGCAATAATATAAGAGTCTTCTGTTGACATTCGGCAACGTTGCTATCGTATATAAGACTATCGTTGGAATTTGGAATCTGAATTCTGCTGAAATCCAATCCACCTATAGGAGAGAATGCTTTATGCTATAGAATCCATAACATTAGCAAGAAGAAGAAGAATCCATAACATCCGTTACCCCCGGTAAAACTAATCAACAATGGGTCCTTATCTCGATTCCCGCTTATCATTTCAATAATTTAATTTTGCCAATCTAAGTAGTAAGTGGTTGAAGTCAGTTGAAGTTGATTAACGTTTAGCAGGTTAGTAAAAATGAGAAAAAGTAATTTTCCATTGTTCAATGAGGAATGAATTTATATGGGCCTTTTTATTCAAATAGAACAAAAACTGTTATGTTTCTACGCATTCTATAGGAAAGGAACCATATGAACAGCATTGAGTTACATGATATATATCAATTGAATTGGACGCTAATCTGCTAAACCTGCTTAACATATTTTGACACTGGGTAAAAAATTAAAAATTTTTTTTTTTCAAATTTTAATATCTCAATCTAAATTATTCGATACATTTTAGGGGTAATATATCTTCAACGAAGCTTCCCGGTTATCTAAATTCGCTTTTGTAAAAGAAAGTTTGACTTCTCATTGAAGGGCGATATCAGGAACAAAGGGTAAAATGGCACCAAAACAGAAGCCAAACGGTTTCCTATTATTTATGCGAGATTTCAGAAAGGCTGAAGAGCGTAAAGGTCGAGTTTTCCCTAATGGATTAAAAGATGTACAATGTGACCCAGAGTGCAATAATCAGTGGAAGGTATAGTAAAAGTTGAAATATTTCATGAACTTTAACTTCTTAATTTGTATATATTAAAAATTCAAGACTCAAAATAAACTTGTCCAATTATTTTGATGATGTTAGCAAATTTACAAGTTCTACTTTTTGTGAACAAGAGATGAATATTTTAATTTTTTAATGACTTCTTAAAAATTTATTAAATAGAATAGATGGGTAATTGATTTAAGAAACATAATTTGTTCAAGCTTTTTGTAATGTTTCCAGAATATGGACCCCCAAAAAAAAGCAGATTATAATAGACGTGCTAAAAATCAAAAGTCAAGTGGAAAGAAAACTGGAACTGGTGAGTCTATGAATGCTGTTGAACGAGAAAAAAAGAGACAGCTAGAATTTCAACAGAATATGAATGAAGAAATTCAGTCGATGGTCGCTTTGGCCATGGAACTCGGAAGTAAGTTAAATAAGGCAAGACATTTATTTATAAAATGTTTCACTAATTCAGAAAACTAATCTCCCATTTGATTGATTTTTCTCAAATAGATCTTCCTTCAATTAAGTTCGATTTCATCCACTCCAATTGGTTCTACGCAAGAGTATTAGAAAACAATGAATTTGACTACGTTCCAGCTGAATTCGCAGTTTCGGTGTTTTCATTGCGTGATGGAGTTACTGATATTTATCATGAGATTTTGAAAACCGAAATTCGCACTGGATACACTCGAGAAGCTATGGAAACAAGTCAAGAGACTCATCAAATACCTTGGAACTTGAAAAGCGGTGAAAATCGTTTTCCAGTGATGTGTGAAAAGTTACAGGAATTTTTAAAGCCGAGAATGAATGGCGGAAAATATCCGCCCCTATATGCATCAAGAAAAATCCGCCCAGTCGTGAAATCGCTTTTAGAGCGAATGGTCGCAAGTTTGAGTAATTATCAAATATACTAAAATAAATATTGTAATTTAAGAATTTAGAGACTTTTAATCAACAAATTTTATCTTTTTCTCAGACCTCCCAGAGGAAACATTCATAGTTTATGAATTGGAGGTTCTATTCACACACTTGAAAAATGCATCTCAGCACAAATTTGATACGTTCGAAAGCTTTAAGGACGTGATGGCGGAATACGAACTAATCAAAGACGTTTTTTCTTCTACTCCAGGACTTGATTGCGATGTAAGTTTGCAATGTTCCTCTATTTAATTATTACATACATATTTTAGAAAAAACTTGAGCTTGAGTATCTTCATTTTTTTTTTACAGTACCATAAAAACTTGGATGGAACTAGTCAGTATTGTAGTATGTCTATAGTGAAGCGATGGGCCTTTACTTTCTGTGATTATTGTTGTGAAAATTTGGGAATCGAAATGCAGGCGGGAGTTCACCTCCCTCTTAAAGTCAAATTGAATTTTGAAAATATGAGCGATACTATACACGAGTTGTCCGATAAAATGAGTATGGTAGATATTCAAGAAGTTATAGGCATAAAATCTATGACTGGAGTAAGTATTTTATACTTCGATGGAGAAACACAATTATTTTAGTTTTATTTAAAATAATACTTTTATTGATATAAACTTATTTTATTAAAACTTTAAAATGTTTTCAGGTTAGCAGAGAACATAGACTCAAAGCTTCTTCACGTACCGAGGAGGAAGAAAAACGTCGACGAAACGACAAAACGCCGGTAACGGTAGTTAATTATGCCAAACGAAATGATGTACCAGAACATGATTTTACTCCTTCATCTTCTGGTGTTGGGGTAAATATTTTTCTAAAATGTTTATTTTAACATTTCAATGTCTTAAATTCTAATATAAACGCTCTTATTTTTAGGAATACCAAAGACGTTTACGAACGCCACATACATTAAGTGAGTTGACGTTCTTACTTCCAGAAATTGAGATTTTTACATCTTTGAAATATTTTAACCTTTTCGTTTAATTTTTAAAGGTGAGGCACTCACCGGAGGAAAGCAAGAGGAACTAAATTATAACGAAGAAGAGTTTCCCAGTTTAGGCGCCTCAATTGGAAGAGGACTTCGTTTAAAAAAACGAGCAAACGGCACTGGTCCTGGAACTGGGCGCGGTAATTATATTTTTCTTTATATTTTATTTATGCTGGATATGACTTTTAAGATATAATTTAACAGGGACCACAGTCTGTCTTCAATTTACGTTTTAAAAAATAAAAGAAAGAAAGAATCTTAACTTTTTCCGGAAAATGTTTTCTTTAAAAGTTTAGCTAAAATTAAATCTGAGATCCCTGAATTAAAAACTTTAAAGTAAATTTAATAATACAATTAATTATCAAAGACTGAAATCTATATTTATATTAAAATTCTAATTTTTTTATTTGCAGGACGCGGCATTGCTCTAACTTAGGACCAGCGATATGATTTGATTCTTTTGTGATTTAGAGTTTAAGTTTAAGATACAAAAAACTAATCAGTTTAGATCTTTTATGTTATACACATTTATAGATTGACTTAGGATTTTAAGTTTCAAATTTTTTTTTTAATTCTTTTTAACATATTTTCTTTTTCTTTTTAATAAAAACTCACGTCAGTATTAATGAGTGAGACGAAGGATAATTATTCAGAAAATAAGAGTTTACTATCCATATAAGAATATTAAAAATTGTACCTTCCATTGACGAGATAATAAATATCTCTAATTTCTTAATTTTTAGGTTCCTATTCATTACATCAATTGCCGGCTTCGTTCTAAGTTGAAATAATGATTGAAAGTACTTTATAAATTAAGATTTAATCAAAAGTAAATTTGGTTAGCCATATAAAATGGGATTATTCCATTTTTAAATTCTTTATAAATAGAAATGCAATCCTCCACATATCAATGAGTCATAATGTCCTGAACTTGATTACTCCTTGCTTAGTAGCTTGTTATACATGTGATTCGTGTTATATATCAGCAGCTTCAAATTGTTTGCTATGATTTTTCCATGAGTTTATTTTTATCGTCTATGGCAATTTCAAACTCATCATTCATGCTTAATTTGGAAAATTTAAATAAAAAATTTAATTAATTTTAACTATCGTTTCGTTTATAAGGAACTTTTTTTAAAAAGTAAAATTAAATACAATATGATTCAGACTAATTGAAAAACGCGCTCTTAAGTAAAACTGAGCTCATTTTTTGAAAACTTCTATAATTAATTATTCTATACAATTAGTAAATTAATGTATTTGGGTTTTTTCTCATTTTAAAAATAACTTTCAACAGATTTAAGATTAAAATTGATATTGAGGCGTGTGTACTAAAAGTATTATCTGCAACCCACTTCCTTTTTCATGATTCCTAAGGTTCTCTTTTGTATGAGTGTAGTAGAGTATTAATGTGACTAGTGAAGGTTTTTCAGAAGCACGCGGGAGATTCTGACTTCTGAGTTCTGACTCAACAAAAGTTCAGTCTTCGATTGACAGTCGCGAAGCTCAGTACTGCGTTTTTGTACTAAGTATTCACTTTCACAATCCAATAAAGAAGTAAAACGAGTTACTTGTGAAACTGAAAAGTGCTTTTTAAATAAATATTTATTCTTGGTATGTATACTTATTTTATTATTTATTTCATTTTACATTATTATTTTTCAATTACAGCTCCATTTCTTATATGTTTTATACTGTTGAATTTTCAGTTCTTTTCATCTGAGTAAAGGAATAATTTAATTCGAACAGATAACTTAAGTTTACGTCAGAGTCAAGTTAATAATAATGACTCATTCTAAATACTAGTCGTCTACTGTATTTTTAAAATTTATAAAATCAAAAACAAACTGCATGCATAAAATCATTGGAAATTTTTTCTAGTAGTTTATTTTATCATTTATAATTCACGCTGAAAATATTGAACCAAACAAATGTTTTCATTTATGAGCATTTTGATAGAAACATTTTTATGGATTTGAATTTGATGAAAAGAAAAAATTAATTTTATTTATGCAAGATTACAATCTTTTGTCAAATACGTAATTTATAAGAAAATAAACTAATTTCTATAGTTTTTCCAAACCAAGTATCTTATCTCGTTAATCTTATCAGCACAAACGGACAATCGTGCAGTCTTTTAAAGATTGTGAACTATACAAATAATTAAGTTTGAAATCTATTTAAAAATAGTGGATAATTGTTTGAACCACCTTTTTGCATATTTGAAGGTTAACAAATTTCAAAATAAACAAACGTTTTTAAATTTTTAATTTGCGATTGAAATTAACATTTTTATTTTAACATACTCTTAATTTATTCTGCTTATAAATTCATTTTCATACAAAAAGCAATAAGATTTTTTTTCAATTCTAAAATTTCGAATCTTTCATTTTATAATTTATAATTGCAGGTGAAATGGAAAAAATAAGATAAAGTTCCTCTTTATTTAATGTGTTTTATAATTATCCTGCTCGCAATATCTCGTGACTAAAGCAAGTTAAACTTTTTCCTAAATTGAAGAAGAGATGTTGGGTGGGTGGTGCACAAATTAGAGAATATGTACGTGGAAGACTTCTGACTCGCATGCATGTTTTAATTAACTAATTGCAAGTTTGAGCGTTAAACTCGAGGCTTTGTAATGGTACAAGAATTCGGTAGTTATTCGAGGTCAACTGTAGGGAGGAAATTATAATTTGTATCATCCTAATTATTTCTATCAGAATGCAAACATTTGAAAATTCTGTAAATAATGAACTAAATTAAAAAAAATAAAAATTCTGTAAAAATAAAGTTGATTGCAAATTTACTTAACGAATGTATTTTACCAATAAAAAAGTATATTTATCGAATTAATTAATTTAATAACTTCTCAAGTTCGGTAAAAAAATCTATAAATTACTGGTTCAGTATTTTGGAGCAGATTTTATTATGTCATTTAATTTCTTTGATAAATTTTATATTTAAATATTAATGTTTAGGTGCACACACGATGTAGGTACTGAGCGAATTGATAAGACGAATCGCAGAACTCAGTGATAAGGCACAACGCGAGACTGCAAAGATATTATATCTGCTTCGAATTATTCTTCGCATACGAAGTTGAGTCGAGACAAAAAGAAGAAAAAAACTAAGTGCCCTCATGTGCATCGGCAGAGATAAAACTGGAGGTAATTTGAATTTTTCATTTTTTAGAGATAATAATCAGGTCCTCAAATTTTTGAAAAATAATTCCATGTTCGTCAGAAATTATGACGATGTTTAATCACCTTTAGACTTATCTTTCTACCATTTTTTCAAAGATCAATCTAAATACAATTTGTGAAATTCTTAAGAGAATTTTTTTTGAGAATCTCAATTCTCTTATAAAATTATTTATCAAAATTTTTATTAAAGATTAGATAACAATAAAAGTATGAATTTATAAGAGTCGGGATTGTAAAAAATAGATGTTATAGATATATTTTTCTTGACAATTTCGACGACAGCGAAAGTATCGACGGATGTGCTCAATACTTGAATGGACATGAGCGAACGTTTAGAGTAGAACTTATTATGGTATAATGAAAATGCAGGACTACTCTGAGGTTCATTGATATGCCAAACAGCGACAACGATGGAACTTAGGATAGCTCTGGTGCCGTCGTATAGTCGCCGGATGCGTTCGATACTTCCTTTTCAGTCGCCCAAAATATATTTATTATTGTTAAAAATCCCATTAACGCTCTTGTATGGAGATAGTAATCGACAATTGAATCTGCACTTTTTTTATTTTCAATTTACTTATACGTTCGAAAATTTTTATTTGATTTAGTTTCCTGTTTAATTTCAATATTTTATTCAATTCAAATTTTTTTTATTCCTTCATTTTTTGTCTTTTTTTATCTTTTTATCATTTTTAGCCCATTTCTTAAGGTAGTTCATCCACGAAAATTAGACCTCAGGTAAAAATAGATAATTTTGTTTTCAAAAATAGCGATATTATTATGGAAGGGCTAATTTGGAAGAAAAAAGATTATTTTCCATAAAAAAAATTTGAAACACAGAAAAATAATTTTATTTGTGTCCCAATTTTTTTTTTTATCGCTTCATACCAAATTTTACAAAATTATGCGATTCTAATAAATCACGAATCACTTTTTCAGATAAAAAATCCTCTACAACTTCACCGTTTCCAATTTTTGGAAATAAATTCTTTAATGGCTGAAACCATTAAAAATAAATTTTTATAAACAAATTGCCGAATTTGATAATAATTAATTCATTTTCAAAAATTGGAAACGGTCAAGTTGCAGAGAATCTTTTTCTTGAAAAAGTGATTCTTAATTTATTAGAATCGTATAATTTTTTAAAATTTGGTAAGAAGCGATAAGGAAAACAAGTTTGGGAAAAAATAAAATTTAATCATAAAATTATTTTATTGTGTTTCATATTCTTTTCATGGAAAATAATTTTTTCTCTTTCAAATTAGCCCTTCAATAATAATATTGCTATTTGTAATGTTAGATAATTGGCTTTAGGGTCCATAAATGAAAAAAGCAGTAGTTTCAATCAAACGTTTCGACTCTGATTGGAGTCCTCATCAGTGATCTTTATTTCTAGAATATGAAAAAACAACTAGTGAATATTGTGCATTTGAGTACAACTTTGTTTCTCATATTTTTATACTGCAGACAATACCAAAGTTGTACTCAAATGCACAATATTCACTAGTTGTTTTTTCATATTCTAGAAATAAAGATCACTGATGAGGACTCCAATCAGAGTCGAAACGTTTGATTGAAACTACTGTTTTTTTCATTTATGGACCCTAAAGCCAATTATCTAACATTACAAATATTGTTATTGAGGGTCGATATAATTCCTGTTCTAAATATTGCTATTCTTGAAAACAAAATTATCTATTTTTGCCTGAAGTCTAATTTTCGTGTATGAACTACCTTAAAGGAACCTAGATTATCAGACAAAATATTTCATTCAATTAATTAATAAAGCTTCTTATAAATTAAGTGCGTGTGTAAGTATCACTGCAAGCTAGCACGTGGAATCATGAGTGGGTGTTCCATCTACGTTTGCTCTGAAATGTCCTACGCACGATTATATCTTTCTCCGGGTTAATTGATAATGTTTTCCTCTTATCCAGTCCATTTCCACAATTTCAAGTCTCTTTAGAGTAAGCTTCCAAGTCCTTATTTAATTTTTCTAGAAAATACAAGAAAATAAGAATAAACGTTAATAATAATGAACAGGAATTATATCGACCCTTAGTATTAATATTAAAAATTGTTGATGTTCTTAGTTGGCTTCAGGGTCCAGAATAAATATAACTCAAAGTTTCATATTTTCAAACGTTTCTGTAGATTTAATTATTTAATCCAATTTTATAGTTTCACACGTGCAATTTTTTTATATCATTTTTTACCACAATGTTTATCTTTCACAGGGACAATTTTTAAGTTTTTTCCCTTTGTATTTTTATAGAAATAAATTTTTGTACAGTTTTTATTTTTTTGTAAATTTAGTTATTTAGACCAATTTTATGATTTCACACGTGCAATACTTTTATATTATTTTTTACCACAATGTTTGTCCGTCACAGGGACAATTTTTAAGTTTCTTCCTTTGTATTTTTTATAGAAATAAATTCTCACTGATGAGGACTCCAATCTGAGTCGAAACGTTTGAAAATATGAAACTTTGAGTTATATTTTTTCTGGACCCTAAAGCCAACTAAGAACATGAACAATTTTGAATAATAAACATTAATTTCTTGATTTAAAAAATATTCAAATAGATTTTCTAAAATTATTATTGAACTATTCAAATATTCACGATGACACACCTCTATAAATATATTTACACTTATTATTTGGTATTATGTAAATATATGTAAATTCACATCTCTAACTTCCTGAATACCAAGATCATAGCATAACTAATACAATAGATACTTTTTAGACTTTGAGACTGCAGTTTAATTTTGATTCATCTCTCTTTTTTGCAGAAAGCAGAGAAATGTCTCGGAACAGACCTATCAAAGTTACTGCTGTGGGAGATGGAATGGTCGGAAAAACTTGTATGCTCATTACCTATACCTCGAAAAAGTTTCCCACAGAGTATGTCCCTACAGTGTAAGTGTTCAACTTTTTTCATCAAATTAAATTTATAAACAAAGGTGAAAAAACTAAAAGTATTTGTGAGGACAGAGTTTTATTTTAGGTTGAAATTCCTGATACAAAAAGTAAAATCTAATTGTATAAAGTTGTAAGAATCGAGAAATTTATTAATTCTTCTAATTGAGCAAGATTTTTCATAGATTCGATAACTACCCAGACAAGATTACGGTAGATGGAGAAGAATTTAATGTGACACTTTGGGACACGGCAGGTCAGGAAGATTACGAAAGACTAAGGCCCTTATCCTATCCGCACGTGAGTCAACAATTTATGATTTTGAATGATTGCAATCGATTAGATTAGAAAAATCAGAAAAATGTATTTTAAAATTTGCTTTTCTGAATATGCGAATATAGGTGAATTCTGTATAACTTGAATTTTCTCATTTTAGACTGACTGCTTCTTGCTCTGCTTCTCAATTAGTGCCCGCAGTTCCTACGAGAATGTAGCTAGCAAATGGCATCCGGAGATAAAGCATCACTGTCCCAACGTGCCGATAGTTTTAGTTGGTATGTTCATATCGTAGATCATACTTCTGACGTGAATAAGAGTGCATTAAACTCTGACCATGTCTCTATACTCTTTGAAACACAGATAAATGGTCACACTGATAAATCATTTTAATTTAGTTTCATTATTCTATAATATTAATTAATAAATATTATCTATTAAGTCACTGGAGCGATGTAATAAAGCCGTTGTTAATTTTTATCTATAGGGACGAAAAGTGATCTAAGGAGTCAAGAAACTTTGGATTTAGTAACGACAAAGGAAGGAAAAAAAATGAAAAAGAAAATTAAAGCCGATAAGTACGTGGAGTGCTCAGCTATGAAACAGGAAGGTCTACAAGAAGTTTTCACTGAAGCTTTAAGAGCAGTATTAAAGTCACCATCTTCAAGAAAATACTGTTGCGTATAGTAAAATTGAAGTACTGAAAACCAAGGATAATAGTTTTGCGAATCTTTCCATTTTTTATTAAAAATCGTGAAAACTCAAAAACATTTGGATATTAGGATTGTACCGTTTTTGTATAAACTATAATTCATACAAGTTTTACTCTCAAGTGCCACATTGCCCTCATATTATATTCTTATTATTATATACTCGTGTAAATAACTTATGAGATATTTTAATTATATTGTAAACAAGTATTTTGTAAAGCAGTATTGAAATAAATTTCATTAGAAATCAATTGTTAATTGATAATATTTTTGTCTGAACATAAACAAATTTCTAATTTTGCTTAAAGAGAATAAATAATGCTACTGAATGCTACTCTGAAAAAATTTAAAAATAACCAAATTTTCATATTTCAAAGGAAATTACCGAATACAATTTTTTAAAATTAATTAAGAAATATAACACCAAGTTTTTCAATAAACAAAACATTCAACCTGAAATATCTGTATAAATATTAGAACCATTTTCTCATTATGGAATAACTCTATTTTATCAAATTTGAATGATTATTGGTAACGTAAAGAAATAATAAATACATAATAAATCTATAGCAACATGACAGTGATGTTCAAACCAAATCTAAAAACACCACGTTTGTAAATTTCAAGTTCTGGGTCTTGATAAATTTGATAATTTAACTTACAAAGTTTAGTCCTATATAATATAAATAATGAAAAGAGTTTAGCAAATCTTTCTGTATTAATTATTCAGTACATTAATATGTATACGTGATATACATCCCTTAAAGTTAGATGCTTATAAAATTATTACACTTCTTAATTTCGAAACAAACTTCTCTTACAAAATAGTTTTACTCTATCAGTCGATTGAAGTTCATCGGACAAACGAATCAGCAATAGGAGTCACTTTCTGTTGAATTATTTTTCCATAGCCTCCTCTGCCGCTGTCAAAATCTGATCGGTATTCATCTCTCACCTACAAATTAAGCAAAAGTATTAAAGTTTGTAAATAAAATATATTACATAACAAGAAAAAATCATATTTTTAATTCAAAATATTTGAGTTTCTTGAAAACTATTAACGTTAGAAAAAATGTATATTTTGTGTTTCAAAACATTCAGCGTTTCAATTATTTATAAATTGATTTTTTTAATGAAGATAATGCGTTAGGAATTAATGATATTGCATTAAATCATACGTACTTGTCCACCAGTTTTTCCACGTCCATATTGACGGCCTTCTATGAATCCAGCATCCCAATCTGTTCGGATAATACGATCATCGAGACGAGTTCCATTGACATATCGCATGCAGCTTTCAGCATCACTTCTTACATAGTATTCGACAAAGCAAAAACCACAAGGTGTTTTTTTATATTTGTCGAGGCCCATGATAATCCGCTTAATATCACCGCATTGTGAAAACAGTTGATAAATTTGTTCTTCCGTAGTATAATAAGAAAGATTCCCGACATACAAGGTTGAAGACGTTCTTAATAATCTGTCTTGCTCTGCACGAGAACCCTGCAATAGAGTAAAAAGTTCTTTTTGTTAATAAGAACTGAAAAATGTATTTAAAATAATTCAAAAATAACAATTTATGATAATATAATAATATTCTGTAAACCTTGAAATGTTGATCTCGATAAGCTGTTAATTCCACGGAAGGTGAACTAACTGGCGAGATGATGCTCATTTTTACCTCAAATATGAAATTTTGTTACTAATTATGTCTTCGCAGTTAAAATTTAAGAAATACTCAAATATCTTTTATCTGTTTCAGTTGAAACTAGGATGAATTGAACGTCGCTGTCAACTCTGTCATCAAAATTCACAAAATTTAAGGTTAAGTTGTCATCAGTCACGTGACCAATATGAACCACAAATAAATAAGGAATTAGTCATGTTCACTTCTATAAACCAGCTAACATCACTTCGTCAGTTTGTCGAACACTGAAGGCAACTGAAGGGATAGGGATTGCTTTCATTGGGAATGTACAGGAAAGAATTTAATTTTTAATTTTTTGCAATAAAGAAGTAATTTTTGAAAAACATTTACTGATAAAAATATATTTTATTATACAAAAGAAATTGAACTAAACAATAAATTTGACTTAGTTTGACGAATTTCTTATTCAGATAATTTTATTATTTAATTTAATTTAATTTACATCATAAAACATATTCGCGCAGATAAAATTCTTTTGAAAAATGCTTTATATTGCTGAAATTTAAAAATAAGATTCCTTCTCACACATTTCCAATGAAAGCAATTTATGGCAATTCCCTCAGTGTTCGACGAAGTGAAGTTATCTGTTAATATAGTGAAAATACCTTATGGTTTTAAATAGATTTATTTTTTAGATCGAAAGTACCTAATTGTTTGAATTTTGAATGTTCAATTTTTAATAATGAAGTCAGCTTGTTCCAATTCACATTTTACACCATCTTCCAATGTTTTTAACCCTTTTAGAGCCAAGCAAGGGCCATACCATTGCATATGCAACGATATATCGTTGTTTGGCACTAAAAGGCTTAAATTGAAATGTATTATTGTGTTTACAAAAATTTGTGCCTATTTTATATTTAATAACATAATAAAATTCACAAAAACATATATTATAATTTTTTCTTAAATTATTTACATTTATACTTCCTTTTATTGGGACCGTGCAATCGTGCATTAATTTTGAAGGATTTCTATAAGAAATGGGCCGAGAAATTCATTTAGATTACTTCATTGGCACATTCCGTTGATCAAAAATCAGGATTTAACAGAATGAACCAATCAACTTCTGTAGATGACGCGCCGAGTCAATTCGTGTGACAACCCGATCTCAGGGCCGTCTACACGAAACTTCGCGAACTATATATTTTAAGTTTTATTGCGCGGTTCGATTTCAAATCCTATAAAGATAGGAACGAGAAATTATGAGATTGCTTGATTGAACACTTCTTTATTATCAAAAACAAAGTTCGAACAATTTACTCAAATTGTTTGTTCACAAATAAAAGTCCGCGTACAAAATACGTATTCCGAAGATAGGAGCGTAACTAACTAACAGAAACTAAGAGCGTACGTGCGAGCGCGCGTGTGTACGTAATGTCCAGAGAGGGATCCAAGGGGTCTTTTTATCAAAAGTCCCCACTAAATGATTTGAGTTTTTAGGGCGTAGATAATAGATCTAATTGGTTGACTTTTAGTTTTGGGTGTTTCCAAAATAATCTTATTGGATTAGATTCTTCCCTTAAAACAGTGAGGGCGGATACGAACTAGGCCAATAGTGGGTGTCGGGCCCACGTGCGTTCCCAGCATCTCAAGTGCGGCCACTTGAGGGTGTCAAAATACAATTCCTCTTTTGACTCCGGGGGTCACTTAACTTCGATCGTAGATCAATTTTTAAGGGTTGACAAGTACCCATGTTCTTTCACATTTTACGATCGTTCTGGGGATTTTGGGTTTATTGAAATTTGGAATCAAATTTCAACGACTATTGAGTATTTAGCGAAATTCATGGTTTGTAAATCAAACAATTTATACTAGATGGCAATAAATATAGAATTTATTAGTCGCTAGTGACATTTCCCAAACTCTCCAGAACGGGTTTCACATAGTCTGGTCCTAAACTATTTATTATTTATTTCTATCGAGGCATTTCCTCGAAGGTTTCCAGACAACCTGTCAATCTGAAAATAAACCATTAATTTAATTATTCTAAGGAACAAGGCTGGTTTATTTATTATTTCTCTTAAATGTCAACTTGATCTGGTAAATTTCAGCATGTAAATTAACATTAAATTCATTTTAACAATTTAAGAACCGTGAGATTGTTGCACGTGTCCGTACATATAAAGTGACATAAACCAACCCTTGTTATTTTTCCAATAAAACTAGAAGATTTATATTTATTCTTAATACTAAAAGTCTCTTTCATCATAAACCTTAAGATTTATTCTGCCCTTTTTTAATTATTTTAAAAATGAAAACGATATTAAATTTTCCCACAGTACTTCATTGTTACGTATAATTACGTATGTATAGAGGAAGGGATTTTGAATCTAATTTATGAACGCACCATCTAGTTTATTCGCAATCCGCAAATCAGATGAGCGCGCAGGTGCGATCATCACACCTCACCCCCTATTTTCAAAAGAATGTTTACATTCTTTTCGTGAAGTTTTACGCCGGTGTTTGTGTCCCAGTGAATATAAAAATAATTTTAATCTACAGTGAATGGATGATTATTCGTTAAATTGGACTCAGTTTCTATTGCCAATTTAAAATTTTGCAACTTATGAACCGTGCGCGGGAATCGTGAAAAATGAGGTAAAGTGAACCTTGACAGCGATTGTTGATAAAGTAAGAATTTCTTTTATTTCATTATGGATTCAAGATTTCCAAGGTAAGAAATCAAAGTAGGTTTTATAGTTGTTGATCCTTTAGGATTATTTGAGACAAGTTTGTTTCTAGGTTTTGTAATTATGACCGGTATTGCCGGTAGCTATTAAAGAATATGTATATATACACATGCCTATACGTATACGTGTGTATCCTATAGTGTTTGGATAAAGTCAATGTATGGAATTTCTAACGACAAGGAAAAATTAACAGTCATCAAAGGATATACCTTTTTGCGACATTTTGAGATTTAAAGTTCACCATGAACAAGGAAAATAAGGACTAGTTTCGCAATGAATAATGTGAATGCACATTGCTATCGTGGATTTCTGGTAGCTTCTGTGAAATTAAATTATAAGGCTCAGGTAAAAAGAAACCCTTCCATATTTGTTGAGCTGACAAGATTATCTAGGGAGGCTAAATTAAACATTCTTTTTTTTTTCAGATGATGTATTTTGTGCGGTTGAGGTTTACTTCTAGAGTAATGACGTGGAAATTCCTTCAAACTGCTTTTGTGAAAAAGGATTCAACGACATATTCGCTGGTTATTAAGGTAATTAGGAGGTCAGTTTGTTTTCCTCATTCAACTGTAAATTACGACCTTGTTGAAAAGTTCTCGAAAGATAGGCTTGTGAGTATACTGTTGAGATAAGATATTCTTATTAATATTAAAACGATTAGAATTACATATATATATATATATATATATAAAGTTATAATTATTTATTATTTAGTTTGATAGATTCTTATTTTATGGCTTTTACTACTACTGTTTATCATATGTTTATTTAATTGTCGAATTTTACACATAAATTTCTTGTTATTGCTAGCTTTATTTATAACTACATATTTTTGTTATGTTTTAACTAGTTTTTATCGCGATCATGATCATCACATTCGAGCGGGAGCTATCGGTAATGTTAAATTTGATTATTTAAATTGAATCTTTTGAGCTCGGATAGCTGGGTGTGAGCTCTCCACGTTTAAGAGTGGAAGCTCACCTCACCTTGAGTGGAAACACTCCTTGTAAAAATAATAAAAACTAGTTAATCCAATTTTAATTAAGCAAGATGGTTCAATAAATAATTAACAATTATTAAAATAGCAAAGTTAGACGAAAGTATATTTGAATGTTCAATTATTGTACACAGAAAAAACTTTAAATTAAAGTTTAAAATCAGCTCACAGTTACAGAAAATGATCGGTCAAGATTTCGTGCGCGGATCGATTATTTTAAAGGTCAGAATCATCAGAAATAGTACATTGTGCATCCGGTAGCGGAGCGAAAGCGAGTTTTCTGTGATGATTGCGCCGACGCTGTTTGATTGGCTAATGTGATGTTGGCTTTAATTTAAAATCGCGTCGGTGATATTTGGTCGCATATAAAGATAAGCTTCGAGTTTTTATAATAATTATATTATAAAAATTAAATCACTGTTAATGTACTATTAAATAATATTTTTAGTTCTTTATTTGAACACATTAACACTCATTACCCACTACATTTGAAAGAACTAAATTTATAATTCGATAAAATAACTGTTAAAGTTTTCAGTGAATATGCAATGCTATTATTTTAATATTTAATTTTCAGATCTTCAAGAAATACACGCTACAAATTATGCACTTATAAAAAGATTTATTTTACTAAATTCTTAATGCAATTTAGAAATAAGAAATTAGTTTAAGATTTATCGAACAGGTCTACAAGAAATATCTTTTACAAATCATGAACTTTTTATAAACTAGTTTAGATTTTAGTAGAAAAGGGATTGAAACCAAGTCGTGAAACTGTAGACTTTTATTGAATGATAAATTGTAAAAGAAATAGGACTCTAATCCATATAAACCAATTTATTAGTACTAGTTCAATAAAGCTTTTCTCGAAGAAAAACTATATTTTTGACATAATAGTATATTATGCAACATGTGCGTAAAATACGGATTTACACACGCGTGGTGATAACGTGCACGAGTTCAACGCGATCACCACAAGTGGGTAAATCGTACGCACGAGTTGCATACGATATTTTTTGACACAATGTGCGTAAAATGCATTTCAATGATATCAGACAATATGACGAAAGTAAGGTTGATGGAGACTAAAGGGGGTGACATGGGGTGGAAGATCGGGACCAGGGCTGCAGCCCCCGCCGGGGGTGAGGGGCGGAGCCCCCCATATAAGGATAATTAGATACATAATTCTGTAGAAGGATGATTGGAATAAATTAATTGAAATTATTTGTGAAAATTATTATATTTAATTATGTGTTATTTTCAAAATGAAATACACAATAAATGTTTATAAGGTACTGAAGTTTATCCTGCGCACTCTATTACGCTAATTGGCAAAACAAACGTTCACCGCGGGCTTAGGGGCGCTGCTGCATGAAAACAATCATAGCTGCCGCAGGACTTCGGCTTTCACGTATTTACTGTTGATCTGAATAGGACTTTTCAAATTACGTTTATCTGTAACTGCTAAAAATGCTTTTGTTGTCGTTAAATACGATATGCGAGTACATACAAGCACTGCCTTTACGAGTAAAATCCTTTCATTTCCTGTGCTTCGGTGAGAATTCCATTTTCACGCTTATATTTATTTATGCACTTGTCACTTACTTTTTATGTTAACTATATATTTTTTTGTCAAACAATTAATTAAATACTGCGTTACACTGTGAGTATCTGGCTTTAGAATAGTATACACAATGCTGCGCGAAGCCCAACGGTAGCCATATTGATGAGTTCGCTTGTCGACCACCAGGTCTCGCATTGCAAGTTTGAATTGCCAATAGAATTCTAATATTCTACACTCTAATGTAACGATAAAATTTTTTTTTATTTTACGCACACTGTATCGTAATAAGCCGTTTTACGCACTCACTCTAAACACCCTCATTGGTTAAAGATCATTCCCAACTTTTTCTAATTTTTATTCCATAGAGTGGGGATTACAGTCTTAAGATGCCGAGACCGCGCCTCCACTTTTTGCTAAGTCAGTTTCTGTTCAGTTTTTAGCGATATAACTTTCTTCTTCTCGTAGAAGAAAATAGCGCCGGTCACTGAAAACTTTAACAGTTATTTTATCGAATTATAAAATTAGTTCTTTTAAATGTAGTGGGTAATGAGTGTTAAAGTGTTCAAATAGAGTTCTTAAATTCTCGAGAATTGAGGTTCCAGTAATATAACCGAGAATATTACAGAATTTAAAAAATATAAGAAAACATAAAGGGAGTTTTGAGAATTTCTGGTTCAAATAATTATTTATCAATATTTTGAGTACCTTTATAGATAAATAAGATTCGCTCACTTATATAAATATAATTGTATAAAGAAGAACCTAGGAACAGTTTAACTGTTAATATATTAAAATTATTATACACTAACAGTGTTTTAATTTTTATAATATAATTATTATAAAAACTAGAAGATTATCTTTATATGCAACCAAATATCCCCCGCGCAATTTAAAATTTAAATGAAAATTCTTGACACTTTTGATAAACCACAATATTAACTAAATCATTTCGTCATTTTTTTACTTTTATGCCAAAATTTAGCAGAAAGCTCTTCAATTTTAGTTTTCAATCGTCTCCCCTTTACAGGTGTGGAATCGTTTGGCTTCGCTCTTCCAAAGCGAAAACGAGCTTTTTCGCTCCGCTGTCGGACAAAAATATAATCTTCAGCTACGAAGTCTCGTGAGCTGCACCGTCATGTGGAATATGAAGTTAGTCTGAAGTTATTCTTTGAACATTGCTCCTTCGCATACTATTTTTGCGCTTTTCAAGTTTCCTGCGCATCTAATTCTGCTTATTCGGCCAGCGTGCATTTTGCTTCCATTACCGCAATATCTTGTGTGTGCCTCTTCTCCCTATCATACCAGCTGACCACACTGTAAATTCTACGCCATACATCTATTTGGACTACATATTTATGAATAGCCAGTGTTCATCCTTTATCCTGGAACGCCTGGAAGAAAATATTTAAATGCAACAAGGGACGCCCAGTTGGAAGTTCTGTTACATGCTCATGATTGTTAGAAGCCTCTTTCTATCAAATGTAGTGGCCTCGACTGGGTCCGTTAGGGGTCTGTCGGGTGGACTGTCGTGGAAATGCTCAGGGTGCGAGACGTGGTCGCGGTTTTGTTCCGGGGAGGTCTGGATCGGACGTGGGTCCGTGTACTTCTGTATTGTCAGCTGATGCCGTGGGCGCTGACCGGGCTGGCCTGGCCCCTATAGATGGTCGCAAGAGACTTATTTCTTCCCCACCTCTTCAGCGTCCTTCCCATGGTAAGAAGAGCAAGCTTCAGTCTGATTCTGGTCAGTGTTCTCACTCGGACCGGGATGATACATAGTCTTGATGGAGTGCACCAGACCTGGGAAAGTATGATCGTCTGGCACAGGCGGTGTGAATCGATCTGGTCATTTCTGTTGTAATTGCTGTGGTAACCATGTCACGTCTTCTCGTGAATGTCCAGTTTATCGCTGTGAATTTGAGCTCAAAAAATTCTGCTACTGGAACTGTTGTGGATTCGACGAGGTGGACGCATTGAGATTGGTATTAATCGTATTTCTAATACGATGGTGCTGCGCGAGATTGATCGGGGCTTCTTTGCCTCTGTCTCCCTACCATCTGGCTCTGGAGGTTGCTAGGTCCCTGTTGGACTTCGGCCAGTCTCGAGAGCTGAAACCGGACGCCCTTGAGGACTCTGTTTCTTTTCCTCCCTCGGGTGCTGCTACCATTAGCTCCTTTTTGGGTGTTGGGCCCGGCCCTCCTGACGGTCCACGATATGCTGGGCACTGGCTTGCCCCAGTTTCTGCTTCTATCTTTAATTTAGTTCTTAAGGCTTTGTTTTATTATTTCTACTTTTCTATATATAATATTAGATAAGTTGGTTCACATGTTCTTGTGTATTCATTTTTATTTGTGTTTGGTTTCTTTTTGTTACATTTTTTGTTGTCAGACCAGGGAGAAGAGGGTTTCTTTCAGGAGGGTTGGTGAGGAAGTTGAAAGATTCCTTAGGAGACAAAAGCACCTCTCCTTTGTCTCCTTCTGTGAGTCATCGACCCCTCGTTGGGTCTAAATAGGATTTGGAGAACGGTCAAGTCTCTCTCTTCGCGTATTGCTGGTTCTTGTACGAATCGTGGAACGGATCTGGACTCGCCGTCCTTGAGGGCCCTTAGGGAGGAACTGGTCTGTTCGGGTATTGCACCGTTTGTGGTTCCTATGATAACGAATGTCGATGATGTTGACCCTATGAACTGACCGTTCACTAGGCGTGAGTTGTCTGCAGCTCTAAGCTCTTGTGATGCTCGCTCTGCTCCTGATTTGGACGGTGTCGTCTATGAGGTCCTTTTGGCCCTGTCTGAACGTGCCAGGGAATTCTTACTATCTCTTTTTATTGGTGCTGGTGCCTTTTTCGGCGCAGTCGCTGACCTTGGCACTGGTGTCGGTGCTGGTGGCCGTGCGACACCCCTCCTTGCTCCCCTTGCTGGCAATGACCGCCGTGGGGACCTTCCTGGGGGCTGTTGGAACCTTCGCCGGGCGGGCCGGCTTTCTTATCATGGCCGCATCGGAGGTGTCGGCTTCCTAGGTGTCGTAGAGGGAGCCCATCCTCCGGAATTTGATGAAGCTATCGGCTTCCAGGAGTCTCTCTAGTTCGCTAACTTCATTGTCGAAGGACATCATTGTTTGTTGTTCGAGCCTTGAACTCTAACTGATGCCTGTCGGTGGTGGCGGACTCCCTACGCCGGCTCGCTTTGGAGGGGTTTGAGGTCCTTTACGTGCGCGCGCTTCGCCGTATTCACAGTGGTTGACAATCCCGACGCGTTACATGTAAATAGCGTGGCCCCGGAGCGTGATGGACTGGCGGCTCTGCACTTCAGATGAAGCCGAGTCCCGGAAACCTCCCCTTCCCCACGGTCGGTCAGGTCTGTACGGCTCGTCCACAGAGTAACCTGCTTAGTCTTAGCCCGGTGAGAGCTCCTCGATGTGACTCGAGTCGAACGCACCGGAACCGGACCGACTGCCTATCTCTCGTCGAGATGTTGGCTTTATAGTCTCATAGTGCTGTGCGCGCGTCGTCGAGCGGCAGTCTGGGGGAGACTGGTGCGTGGGGGTACACGTATCGTTTTAGGAGAGGTAGCTCCTCTATGGATTGTGTTTCTTGTGTGTTCACGGATATTCTTCAGAGTTTCGTTCAAGCAGATGGCACTTTGGCCCTGGAATTGGACCTCAAGGGTGCATTCAATACAGTCCTTCCTGGAGTACCTATTCCTCAGCTTACTGAGTTTTGTTTGCTTGTTATTTGTTTTTCTACTGAAAATTGTTAATTTTGTACAATTCCTCACTACGAAAAGAATGCTTTACTCCTTACCCAGTGATGATACTCCTAGACTTCGTGGAGTGGCTGTTCCTCAGGGGATCTCTTGCTGTACTTGAGACATGGGGTCCCTCATCGGGCGCTTGAGCGTCTTGAGGGGCCTTTGGGCGTTCTGACCCCGTGGCTTCGCGAGTTTGGCTTGTCTATCTCGATTGGGTATGTGCTTCCGCACGGTTCGGCCCCTGCATTTTGACTGGCGACTCCAGCGACTTCATAGATTATTCAGTAAAAAAAAGTTTCATGTTTTGTTGTTTATTTATTGTTTTGCACTGATCTGATATGGAGATTCCAGACGGTCATTTTCGTCACATTTTACTTTATTACTTCCGGAAAGGTAAAAACATACTGCAAGCACGGAAAAAGTTGTATGATGTTTATGGTGAAAAATCATTAACAGAACACCAGTGCCAGAATTGGTTTACTTGTTTTCGTTCTGGAGATTTTGACCTCAAAGATGCACCACGCTCTGGACGCCCAACTGAAGTTGACGATAAAATAAAATCAATGATAGAAAATAACCGGCGTAGTACGATACGAGAGATCGCATAGAAGCTTAGCATATCACATACATGCGTTGAAAGACATTTAAAACAAGGTGGTTAAGTTAATAAGCTCGATATTTGGATTCCTCTCAAATTGAACGAAATTCAACTTACCAGACGAATTTCCATTTGCGATTCACTGATGAAACGTAACGAAACCGAACCATTTTTAAAGCGAATTATAACGGTTGATGAAAAATGGGTTGTTGACGATAAAGTCGTGCGAAAAAAATCATGGAACAAGCGAGATGAGCCTGCACAATCGATATTGAAAGCCGATATTCATCAAAAGATTTCAAAGGTATTGTTTATTTTGAGCTGCTCCCAAGGAACAAAACTATCAATACATACATACATACATCTTTGGTCACTCGCAAAAAATTATTGGAGTTAGGCTGGGAATCAGCCGTATAGTCTTTCTCTCTGTTGGGGGACACGACCTACCTTGCCTCAATAAGATCAAGTACTGTAGCTGCTGAACAACCGTTTCATTATTATAAATTTTTCCTGGAGAGACAACATACTTATACCAAAACTCAAGCTACTGGCTGAGAAGTCTGCGACTCCCACAACACGCTTCCGACCTCCTAAGTCTTCTCTTCTGATTGTGTACCGAGGATTGGAGGTGCTTCTTCCAACTTCCAATGGTGACTCGCTTGATTTGGCTGGCCATGGGACGCTGTCACGGTGCCGGTTAGGGTCGACCTCACATCTGGATCATTAGCTATGGTTTTTACGGGGAACGTGACAATTTTAGATGTGGCTTGTCATTGCAGCCGTTTACTTAGGTTCAGTCGGCCGAGCTCTACGCTAGCCTTAGGGCGATTCACTATTCCAGTATGGATAGGGTTCTGATTCTGTTAGATTCTTTGGGGGCATTGTCTTCTATTGCGGACCCCCTTTCAAGGTCTGTTAGTTCCTACTTGGTTTTTAAGATAGCTCATCACCTTGCGGGGATGATGGATGAGGGTCGGGTGGTGGAATTTCTTTGAATACCTTCTCACATGGGCATAATCGGTAATGAGGTCATCGATTGCTTTCGGAAATTTACAGTGATTATACTCCATCGATTGAAACGTGTGAATACTGGTTTTAGACACTTCAAAAGTGGTGATTTCGTCACGAAGGACAAAGAACATCCAGGCCATCCGAAAAAGATTGAAGATGAGGAATTGGAAAAGTTACTCGATGAAGCTCATGCTCTGTATTTGGTGGGATGAGCAGGGTGTAGTGTACTATGAGCTGCTCCAACCTAACGAAACCATCGACGGTGATCAGTATCGGCTTAATATTAATTATATTAATGTAGACGGTGATAATTTCAGATATGGCCTGCGACTCCAACTATTCACCTCGGTTTTGTCTGCGGAGCTCTATGCCATCCTTAGGGTGGTCCATTATGCTGGACGATCCGCAATGAGTAGGGTTCTGAATTTGAGTGACTCGATAAGGGCGCTCACCTACCTTGGAGACTGTTTGGCCATATCGCTCAAGAACTATCTGGTATCGCTCATCTTTTGACGGGCTTGCCAGATCTGGGCAGGGTGGTGAAATTCATGTGGGTCCCTGGTCACGTTGGTATAGTTGGAAACGAGGTGGCAGATAGGGTCACGCGGGCTGCGGGGGGCCAGCCTTACAGTATTCAGTATGGCTTGACCTTTTGTGCACTCTACGGCCCCATCGGACGTGACATCGAGGCATGGGCAGGGCTTCTGCGGCCCTATGTGGGGACTGGGGGTGCCTCCTGCTTGCGATATTTCTCTCGAGTGACTTTCAAGTCTGACAGACCTTGGTTTTCACGCCTAAGCCTGCCTAGGCGCTCGATTTGTTTGGTTACGAGGCTGCGTACCTGTGTACCGGTGATCATTTTCTGAGAATGGGGTCGGACCTGGAGGTCGAGTGCTCTTGTGGTGCTCCCCTGCGGGACCTGTCTCACGTTCTGCACGACTGCCCCCAATTGGATGAGTTCAGGCCTGGCTATTACGCGTTTCTGTCTGGACGTTTCCCCGACCGCAGGCCCGAGGGGATTCCCATCGAGGACCTGGTGTTTGACCCCGGGCCTGGGGTTACGGGAGTGCTGGCTGCACATCTGGGGCGTTGCAACCGCGTGCTGTAGTTCTCGGTGATACGGTCCTCCCTGCGCGGCTCCTGGTTTCTGTTCCCTCCCAGCCTTCCTCCCGTGGATGGCTGGAGCTTTATTGCCTGGGGTCGCGCACGGAACAGACATAGGTCTGTTCCAGCCGGATTCTACCCCTAGCGGACCCGGTTGAGAGAACGGTCATAGAATACTCTGACCGTTCTCTGACCTCGCGTTGTTATGGCTAAGAACGATTAAAAAAACATTTAAAACATTGAAATTATGATTCCGTGGCAAAATTTGGAATAGAAGGCGTAGGAATAAATACAATAATTTTATTTTTCAGCGATGAAAACTAGCAAAACATTATGTACCTATCATTGAAGGCAGTGCAGTGTTTCACCATTTGCGGAACGTCTCCACCAATAATAAACCTTCACGGTGACGTTCCGCCAATTGCGAACTATTGCACTGCCTTTAATGACAGGTATACGATGTTTTTGTAGTTTTTATCGGTGAAAAATAAAATTATTGTATTTATTCCTACGCCTTCTATTCCAAATTTTGCCACGGAATCATAATTTCAATCTTTTATAGACGTTGTACAGGACTCTCCTAGGACGGGTCTAGGCATACCTGTTAAAACCAAAGCCCCCTCTCTCGAACCAAAGCACCACCCGCGGAACCGCGTTTCGGCTTTAAACTTCAAAGGGTGGTTGGTTCCAACTTAAAGTCGCGTACGACTCTTCCGTCATCCTTTCGCCCGGAACTCCCGCCCGCGGCCAAACGCCCGTTTGGCAGACCGACTAGCCGCGCCAACCTGGGCAGGAACAAGAAGATTTCTCCCCCGGTCGACGCGGACAGTCAAGTGCGCCCAGGGCGCAAGACCGCAGGTGCAGGCCCCGATGCGATTTCTACTGGCTCTCGTTGTTGCCGCGCTCTACACGCCCATCGAGCTCGCTCTTCTTTATCACCCGGGTGACAAATGTCTCGATAAGCATCCATATCTGTTCAGACTGGAGCATGAGAGAGACCATCGTGTCAGGAGTGAGTTGTGCGCCTACTGCCCGACCGACAGCCTATCTTTCCACGTCCCACCTGGCACAGACAAAGAGCGTGTGCTCTGCATTTTCCACAAGGGATCCGCAGTAGCAACACCACTCATCGTCTCTTTTCCTGAAGCGCTTCAGGTACGCATTAAAGCAACCATGTCCCGAAAGCGCTTGCGCCAGATAAAAGCCGACTTGACCGTGCTTTCTATCCAGCCAGGTGGTGAGCTCCGGGATTAGACGGTGTGTCCATCTCCCGGATTGGTCAACATGCCATCTCGCCTGCCATTTCTCGACGAGTCTGCGCCTTCCATCCTTGCGGATGGCCTCCTTCACGCGAGCGTTTTCTTGCAGGTTTGTTAAGCAGGTGAGCTCCTTACGGAGCTGAAAGGTCTCTCTCCTTTCCTCCGCCAATAAGTCAATTGGCGGGACGCTCGCCAGGACCTGCACAGCACTCGTCGACACAGTTCGGTATGTTGAGACAATTCCCATCACCACACCTCACTGTGCCGAGAACAGCCTCTTCAGGATAGCATGGTTGTTAAGGGCACTTGTCCAGATCGGAGCTGCATAAAGCAGCTTCGAGTTTACCACGCTCGCCACCAGCCTTCTCTTAGCTTCCCTGGGTCCACCAATGTTGGGCATGAGCCGAGTTAGGGTGGCCCCACATTGGATGGCTTTAGCAGACGCGATCTGCAGGTGTTCGCCGAAGCTAAGCCTTCAATCCAACTGCGCTCCCAGGTACTTAATGCTCTTTTTCCACTCGATTTCATGTTCCCTGAGAGCGATCTTCGGATATTGGAAGGATCTCCTGTCTGTGACCAGCAAAGCCTCGGTCTTCTCAGGGGCCATTTTCAGGCTTTCTGCTATCTAGCCAACGCTTTCCCCGCCACAGAGTATCATTGATCGTCAGCTCCAGTATTCCGACGTTGTCAGCAGCGCACACGACAAGTGCGTCGTCCGCGAAGCCGATGATGCTCGTTCCAGCAGGCAGGTCCATGCGCAGGAAATCGGCGTCCATCTCGCGGTGTTGAACGCATTGCGTATGTCAATGCTGATCAACACGCAGAATCCCCTATGCTTAACAGTTCCTCTTCTTGCTTTAGTGGCGATGTCCACCACTGCCTGGATGGCGTCAACTGTGGACCTGCCTTTCCGAAAGCCAAACTGGTTTTCCTAGCGACCATCTTACCGACCAAGATTCCCCTCCTGTCCAGATGGGCTTCTCCCCATTCGGGCGACTTACTGTTAAAGTCGCCCGCAATAAGGGACCGCCCACTAGCCTCTTTGAGGCTTTCCTCAAGGAGGAGGATCTGGGTCTCAAAGATCTCAAAAGGATCGTTGGGAGAAAAGTAGCAGCTGTACACTCGTACCCCCGTCACCTCCACCCAAACGAACCCCGCGTCGGTCTCCAGGAAATCCGCGATGTTCAAATCAAGGCTGCAGACAAGGATCCCAGCCCTCCTTGATGCATCCTGGTACCAAGCAGAATTTTCGGACCATTTGTGTTGCTCACTAATGAGCAACACATCGGCCCTCCTCTCCCTGGCAGTCTGCATCAGAAGGTTCTGGGCTTCCTTCCCTCTGTCGAGGTTGAGCTGTAGAAACTTCACTTTCCACCCCTCAACCTCCGGAGCTCCGCCCTGAATATTGGGCAAGAGCCGCTCCCCGAAGCATGGGCGACATATTTTTCGCCCCTATCAGCGCAAGTCAGGCACCGAGGGGGAGCCTTGCACTCCTTGGCCACGTGTGACGCGCCCCCACACCTCCAGCAGGCATCCTTCCTACTCTTCGGAGGGAGAAGGACCAGCCCTTTTCTCCCCCTTTGTCAGCTTTTTTGGGGTATCTCCCAGAGACGCAGAGCGCAGTCTCCGGAAGATACCCATCTTTTTTGAGGCGGGGTGGGATTCCAGCTTCTTCTGGATTTCCACCCCGCTTTTCCATTTTTGCGCTTTGCTCCTTCAGGAGCTGAAGGACGTATGAGCGTGAGGGCGTACCTGACGCCTTCACCTCTTCACCTCCTTTCTTTTTAAAACATTCATGTCAAAACTGTCGTGTCTTAAGACGGTTCGCCCATCATGGGAAACTACCGCAGTAGGGCTACTATCCCCGCCTGTATGGATCCCTAGTTATGTGCGCCGAAACAGAGAAGCGGCTTATCGGATGGTCGATCCTATCGGCACATTAAATGAAGCTAGTAAAAGTTACGGGATAGGCCCGCGCCATAGTGATGCTAAAGGTTTAACGTCACCCCTATCGACCTAGCGGTGCCGATTCCGCCCCGACACCTGACCCGGACTTCAGGCTAGACGGCGTGCGATTTATCCTACGCAACGTCGGATATAAGGAAATACTGACCAGGTAATCCTTCATTCCTGCGCCCGGGCGTCCATGATTTCAACCCCGAAATTGGCTCCAGACAGTAGGAACGTGAGCGGTTTTCCCAATTTAACATGAGGTTTCACGGGATCTTTGCCCTTCGCGGCTGAACACCGGAGGGACTTACATTTACCCACATTACTTCCATAGAGGTGAGGTACTGACATCGCGTCCTACCCTGGTCGGGAGGCTACTACTCCTCCCTTGGCTAGTCTATCGGGAATATCCACCAGGCGCCAGCCGCAGCCCATTCACTCAGCAGCGCATTCATTCTGGTATGTGTGGGTGTCGGTATCGTGCATGTGGTTGTGATGTGACCGCGAGAGGGTACGAGGGAAGTTTAGCGTCACCGCCGCATGCGCATTTTGGGCAATACCCCGATTAAGGGGCCTCCCGCATTCACACCATGTCCACTCATACGGCATCCAAGAACCTGTTCAAGGTCCTCCGATGCTTTTGCTCCACACCACGCCCTCACGCGCTTGAAGGTTGCGGAGCAACCATTCCAACGCGTGCGCCCGGCAGACCCACCGCTACGGAAAAGCCCGTCTATAGGGCTCCCTTGACGGCCGTCCTAAAGGCGACAGCCCAGTTGCCAGCAGAGTCCTTTCGGCAAGTACCTTTAGCAGGCTGCAGGACCCGTCTGCTCACCGTGCATGGCCTCACGCACTCTTCCGGGCGAGACGCTGCCCTCCCTCTAAACACCCTTTCGGGAGTTGTGTGAGTTGCTTTCAGTGTCGCTGTAAGTATGTAGTGTCATGGACTCTAATGAACATTTTCGACGCAGGTCGGGAGGGCGTTGAATTGGGATTATATAATGGTGGAGTTATTAATGAAATAGTATATTACATTACAAGGGGCGAAACAAAGCAATTGCATGAGTGTGAAGTTTGCTGCCCGAGTGAAACGAGGGCTGCAATCACACGTAATGCTTGCGCTGTGTTTTGTTTCGAGTAATGTATACTATTTTTCATAGCGCCTCTTTTGAAAATCCGATTTTCGGTACCTGTATGAAAAAATATTGTTATTTTATTTATTTGCACTTGTGTATATTTCATTTTTATGTGTTTTTTATGATAATAAAAGAACTTTTTGATAAAAAAATTATATTTTTGTTTCATTTTAATTATTTTCATTCTTCAATTTATTTACATTGATACTTCTCACTTTCTATTCTCCTGTTGTTGAAAGTCGAAATAGCCAAGTTCCTATATCAAATTCTGCATTTTTCGACGCAGATGGGGTGTGTATTGGATTAGGTTTATATGATTATCACATGCTCTACGTTTACTTTGTTGGCACAAATTTGAAAAACTACTGACTTCCCAACTTAATGTTTGAAATAATTATATGAAATAAACAAGTTTTTGGTTATCAGTCATTTTTTATTAATTATTCAATTAATTAATACATTATGTACATGTAAAATTGGTCGTGGCATTACAACTTACTATATAAATAAAAACGTCCACGAAATAATTACTGGCAAAAAACCATAATACTTTCTCAGTAAATATAAAAAATTAACTAAAACTTAAATTAAATTTAAACTTTTACTTTAATGAAAACATTGATCATTCAATAAAAGTATGCTTAAATTCATCAAACTTTTTTTTCCAATGCTCTGAATATCTCAGAAATGCTTACAATGCAATTTTTCTTTTCAAAAAATTGTTTCAGTTACAAAACCTATAATTTGTATTAATCTATACTCAAGTTCTAGTTGCAAAATAGTTTTGAAATCATATTTAAATTAAACTTATGTCGGCCGTTTGAGATTCACCGGACAAACGCGTCAGTAAGAGGAATTACTTTTTGTTGAATTATCTTTCCATATCCACCTCTGCCACTGTCAAAATCTGATCGGTATTCGTCTCTTACCTAAAAATTAATAGAATTATATATTTGATTATTTCTTTCCTCAAAAACGAAAAAAGTTTTTTCTATTAAAAATATATTAGAAACAAATGATCATGATAAGAATATATACTTGGCCCCCAGTTTTTCCTCGACCGTATTGTCTGCCTTCCACGAATCCGGCGTCCCAATCTGTTCGTATGATTCGATCGTCAAGACGAGTTCCATTTACATATCTCATACAATTTTCTGCATCACTCCTCACGTAGTATTCGACGAAGCAGAAACCACAAGGTGTCTTTTTGTACTTATCAAGGCCCATAATAATTCGTTTAACGTCACCGCATTTTGAAAAAAGCTCATATATTTGTTCCTCAGTTGTATAGAACGAAAGATTCCCAACGTACAACGTCGTTGAAGTTCTTAATAATCTATCTTGTTCCGCACGAGATCCCTGTCAAATAATACTTTTTTTTAAAAATATTAGTGCTCCAAGATTGGGTAACTTTCTTCTTTTAACCTTACTAGAACAATTCACAAAATCTGTACATAATATAAAATAATATATCAAAAATTGGATTTGAAAACATGAATTTCAACTAATTTTATCTTAAACATAGAAAAAGAAACTAGGTAAAAAAGGCTAAAAACATATATGTTGCACAAAAATTGTCTATAATAAATTAACCTTAAAGTGCTGATCCCGATAAGAGCTTAACTCCACTGAAGATGAAATAACAGGCGATATAATGCTCATTTCCTGCTGCAGCCACAGAAAATTGTTATTATAACTATTCACTAATTAGTTCTTGAGGTGAAAATCTAAAAAAGTTGGAATTGAAATTAAGAATTGACAAAATCACGTTAAACGTCTTTTGACATATTTCTTTCAAACCGGAAACATCTGCTGTCATCTGTTAAAAGCTTGTCTCCTAGCGCGCATCTGCAAATTTATTAATAACAAAATATCACGAAAAAAATTAAAATTTCAAAATTTAATATATAAATTGTTCATTTAAAACAGAAACATTCAAAGTCATTAGTGAAAATTAATTATTCAGTAATTATGAACGATTTTGTTCATAAAGTTTTAGACTTGACAATTGGAAATTTGTTTGGAAAAGATATAACCTGCAGAGAACCGGTCCATCGTTGTGATAATTATCAACCTGGAACTTTAACGGAATTCGGAAGAACTGGTGTAAAAGTAAAAAAGAAAACAAAATAATATAAGCAAAAAAATTTGGAAAAAGTGGAAAACGAGCGAACATAACCTTCAAATATACCACAGTTACTTTATTTTTTATTATTGCATACAATATAGATTATTTCAAAAACTTGCACAAAATCTTAGTTGAAAAAAATAATAAATAAGAAATAAGTTTCGTAGTTTTTTTCTGAATTTGAAATTCTGTGTTTATCTCATATTAAAATTCTTTGATTTACGCATGTGCAATATGACCGGAAATGGCTTTTTACGTTGCCATCTAGGCCCTGCGCCTGCGTGGTGCGTGCCTGGTGCCATGTGAAATCTGACTGAAATCCATCTCTTGACACGTCTATCAGTATTTTCTTGTTTAAAAAATATAAATTGAAGGGCTAAAATAAACAAAGTAACGTTTGTATACATCTGGTTTAAAAAAAGTACATACTGAATCTTTTGACAGTGGAAGTCACGTAATAGTGACACATCTAATTCATCGTAATGTACATAAATGTATAAAATTCGTAAATTAATAAAATTATTCGGAGTTCTTGTCTTATAAATGGCATCTTTTTGAGCTTTAATTCCCATAAATTCAAAAATTAATTAATTTATCTGAATTATATAAGTGTTCTGTAACGTATAAAATTATAGCAACAAAATGAAGGTAATTATTACAATCTTATGCAATATTTTTTTTTAGTCTAAAGCCAACTAACTTTGGAACATAAGTATATTCAATACTAAAAATTTAATTATCACATGTAAAAAAGCGAGTTTCACAAATTTTCTATAACAATATTTGCTAAATTATCAATAACACCTATACATTTTTTCTGTTAAAAATATCCATTTTTCTCTTTTGTTACATAATTCGTGAATTATATACATCAAAAAATCATTGTAACCTCAAAATTGTTCGAAACTTGTAATGCATATAATATTATTCCTTATTAAGTCCATATTTTTTTATAAACGTTAGGATATAAAATATCTGAAACATCCCTGGCGAAAGTATCGGATTGAAATTCATTCCGAATCAATCAGAAATATTCCGATTCATTCCGATATCTGTATCCGAATCTATCTTAGCTCGGATTGATCCAAACCGAATTTTCAATCAGAATCAATCCGAATCATTCCGACCTTGGATTCATTCGGATTGATTCTGATTAAAAATTCGGTTTGGATCAATCCGAGCTAAGATAGATTCGGATTGAAAACTTGGTTTCGGATTGGTTTCGGATTCATTCGGATAGTTGCCTCGGATTAAATCGGATTAGGTCGAATAGATTTTGGTCGGTTTTTTATCAAACGAGATACAAAACGTTTTTCGGATTGGTTCGAAACGATTCGCATTGGCTAGGATACAGATATCGGAATGAATCGGAATAGTTCTGATTGATTCGGAATGAATTTCAATCCGATACTTTCGCCAGGGATGTGTACTAAAAGTACTAGAAAGTCAGTTTCTACTTCGTTTTTATTTTATTAGGTTTTAATTTCCAAGTACTGTATAAATTGTTTATTTTTATGAAGTTTTTCAAGAAATTTTTGATGCCTTGTGGGCTTTGTGCGGCTGTCCCAGTTTTGAAAAATGGTTCACCAAGCGATGGTCTAAAGCCTTGTAGTAATGAAATTCAAAAAAAGCTGATTCGACCCTCAGAATTACCTATTTATCCGAAAGAAGATGCAATTCCGAAGATTCCATGGTAAAGCGCAAGTAATTCACGTCTAATTCTCTATATAATTTCTTCATTAAACGATCATTCGATAAAAAATTATTTGATCTTTCTTTTATTTTATTTCATAGTCCTGAAAATAAATATGCATCTTCTTATCTAGAAGAAGGATTTGGAAGTATTCGAAGAAGTCTTAAGGGTTTGACTACACAATATCAAATAATTACTGAAACTGTAAGCAATACTATCAGCACTGGTCAGGAACATAGTGAGTGTGAGTAAAATGAGTTAAAATATATTTTAATTTTCATCTTTATTTTGTTATTAAGGTAGTTCGTTCACGAAAATTAGACCTCAGGCAAAAATAGATAATTTTGCTTTCAAGAATAGCAATATTATTATTGAAGCGCTAATTTGAAAGAGAAAAGATTATTTCTCATGAAAAAAATTTGAAACGCAAAAAAATAATTTTATTAATAAATTTTATTTTTGCCCAAACTTATTTTCTTATTGCTTCGAGCCAAATTTTTAAAAATGATGCGATTCTAATAAATCACGGTTCATTTTTTTAGGAAAAAGATTCTCTGCAACATGACCGTTTCCTATTTTTGAAATTGAAATAATTATTATCAAACACAGTAATTTGTTTACAAAAATTTTGTTTTGAAAAATTGTTTTTTTATAATTTCAGCCATTAAAGAATTCATTTTCAAAAATTGGAAACGGTCAAGTTGTAGAGAATCTTTTTCCTAAAAGAATGAACCGTGATTTATAAGAATCGCATCATTTTTAAAAATTTAGCTCGAAGCGATAAGAAAATAAGTTTGGGCAAAAATAAAATTTATTAATAAAATTATTTTTTTGTGTTTCAAATTTTTTTCATGAAAAATAATCTTTTCTCTTTCAAATTAGTTCTTTAAATAATAATATTGCTATTCTTGAAAGCCAAATGATCTATTTTTGCCTGAGGTCTAATTTTTGTGAACGAACTACCTAAAAGTTGAATTTTTTTGGGAATTTCAAAACAAAATTTATCCATCGTAGATCTTGTGGAATACTTGAGAGGCGATCCAAATCCGTGGCCTCGAGTTGGTGCTATCACCATTGGAGGTTTAACTGGCTTTTTGTTGAGCATTCGAGGGGGAAAGTTTAAGAAGTTGGTTTATATTAGCACTGGTGCTGCAACTGTTGCTGCTTTCTGTTATCCTAAGGAAGCAGGAGAAGGAGTACAACTAGCTAATCATTATATGAATATTGGTTACAACTTCATATACGGTGGTAAGAATTAAAATGCTCAATGACATAGAACAGTTTTATGTGATATTGTTCTTATTTAGGATATATTATTATTTAATCTTTTATTTAGATGAACCCCCTCCAGAATCTCCTCCTCCAAAATGTTGACTTTTCCAAAGATGAATCTACTTTTTAGACCCATAAATCCAACAGGAAATTGATTCATGTTATTTTGCTTCTTCTTTTGCTCCTTCAGTGAATTTCATGAAACCTAGCATTTTTATAATAGAAGAACCGCAGAAAATCAAGAGAGTAATGTGTTTCATTTGTAATGTTTAGTGCAAATTCATGCTGTTTTTTAATTATTCAATAATTCTATCTTAAAAATTATTATAAAGGTAATAAATAATTAAAAAGTGTAAATTTGTTCATATTTATGCATAACTAATTTCAGTTAAACCTGGAGACGAAAACCAATTGGAAATCAACTGGCCGGAGTTTCCAACTTCTTTTTCGGAATTCGGAGATTTAGTAATTGATTTAGGTTCTGCTGCCACTAGCACTGTAGGAAGTTTGGTTACTAAAACTATAGAAGCCGTGAAATCAAAAGAGGTATCTTAAACAAGTAAATGTTTTGTGTAAATAAAGGTAGTTTTAAAATTTATTAAGGAAGCTTTGAAATTGTAAAATATTTCTTCGAAAATTAAACTTTTTTTACTTTTCAGGCAAAACCGGATGAAGTAACGTCTAAACCAAAGACAAGCTAAATTAAAAAACGCTGATAGTTGAATTATTAAAAAAATTGATTGATTTTATCAGGAAGATCGTAATACATATTACCAAGGAATGTTTTAAACAGATGTTCCCTCAACGCAAAAGTATAAAAAACTTATACACAAGCATAGACCCAAAACTCCACAATCAAGTGTTGCAAAAGTAATTAAAATAAAAAAATAAAATCAATGCAGTATTTTGTCTTTTAATTTATTTATTGTATAGGTATAACTTATTGAATATATCATGAATTTTCACCTCCATGATGTCCTGAGAACATTTGGCGTACTACAAACTCACGTTGCTGTTTTTCTTATGAGATTGGAACTGTTAACATTTCTTGAACATTTCTGTACATAGATGTTTTCAGGACGGTTGCTGGAAGTGAAAGTACTTGATCTTCAATTAAAATGACTTCACAAAAATTAAGTTAATCAAACAAAAGAAAGAATGGAATTGTTTTCCAACTCTTCTAAAATTATTCACCTAGAAAAATATGGAACTAGAGATAAAAGATAAAAACATCCAAAAAGGACACGATTAGGAAATTTAAAAAAAAACAATAAATTTCAAATCAAAAGACTTGTGATTATTCATAATGTTAGAGCTCGATTATCCAATTTGTACGTGAAACATATGCATATGAAATGTAGATAACTTTTTTTTCTAACAATACAGTATATCTTACTGATTTTATAATAACACTATTGTAGGTTCCTAGACATTGAAAAGTTTTACAATAGAAAGAGTAAAATGTAGAGTTTTCAAAAAAAAAATGTCTAATTAACACAGAGATTTTATTTTTTTTATAAATCTGTGTCAATTTGAATGTGCGCAAAATAAAAGTTTGGTTTTCCAATTAAGGCCTTTCGAGAGTTCTGAATATAAAATAAAATCTATCAATTAAAATAAACTGATTACCTTATTCTCTTCAATCTAAAAAATTTTTTCAAAATAAATGAAAATATCATGTTACAATTTCATAAAATTATCAGAAAACGAGTTTTTCAATCATTTCTGATTATGAATACTTTTCTTTCTGATTATAAGGATATAAAAGTTCATTATTCTGTATAAATTTGAATTGAAAAATGTTGTCTATCAAAGAGCCTTAGATGATATTATTCCTGATACAGGAAATCTCTAATTATAATCGAAGAGCAAAGTGCAAATACGAAATGCCAATTGCTTATTTCCTTGAATTAAATTACGTTTCAATTACCCACTAAATTACACTTCTCATAATATATGCACAACTTAAACTGTACATACCCTACAATAAATAACAATTTAATTAACCTCCATAATTCGAGAAAGATATTAATTTTAAATTCAAATAACACAAAATTTCATTTTACAACACGTAGGTTGAACGTATTTACAACCAACTTCATGTAATGCTATTTAACCGAAGTTATATATAACTGAAATAGTATATTACATTACAAGGGGCGAAACAGAGCGATTGCATGAGTGTGAAGTTTGCTGCCCGAGTGAAACGAGGGCTGCATGAGTGTGAAGTTTGCTGCCCGAGTGAAACGAGGGCTGCAATCACACGAAATGCTTTCGCTGTGTTTTGTTTCGAGTAATGTATACTATTTTTCATAGCAACTCTTTTGAGAATCTGATTGGCTGTAACTGTGGAGCGGGTTGAAACTACGATTTTTCAACCCTAGGGTTGAAAGTCGCTGTTTCAACACGCTCTACAGGTACCGAAAATCGGATTTTCAAAGGAGGCGCTATGAAAAGTCTTTTGAAAGTAAAGAGATCCTTTTGCACCCAACCTTTCATTTTACTTGAAAAGTTGCAAAGTGAGAAATCAAGAAAAAATATTATAAAATTCATTCAGCCTTTTAAATGCGCTTCAAACGGAAATAATTTTACGCACCTTGATTTTGCACACAACTGCGCGAAAACTCATATGAAAGAATTAACCCTTAAATGCACAAGTTCATACAATTCTCCAGAAATAAAAAATTATGTAAATAATGATAAAAAAAACAATTTCTAATCATTATGGACAATATTATTCACATTATGCACTTAAGGGTATCAAATAATAAATTGAATGTAGATAAAACTACATTTTTTAACGTATTCACTGAGATTATATCTACAATCTGGTTTAAGGGAATGGAGAGACTTATCTAAGCTGCCACATGACCGAATACAATTAGATAATTAATAGATATAAGTTCGCTCGATTAAACTTTAGGCGTTTGCACAAATCACATGGTTACCACTCAAATGCTAAAAGTTCTTCTGTACACGAAATTTTTTCATATCGTTCATAAGTCATTTATTTCATCACGAGCATGCTTGTTGCATTTCTGCTTTGGCTGCTTTCAATGCTGTGAAATAAAATATTAAGAATTAATGAATTTTTTCAGTGTTTATCAATTACTTTTTCAAATAATCATACATTATATTAAAAGTAGAATACTAACCTTCCCGTTCCCGCCTCTTTAACTTCTTTCGTCGCCTCTCGATAGCTGCGAGTTCCACCTTCACCGAATTATATGTTTTCCTCAATTCACTAAGTTTTTGCTGCAGAACAGCTATTCTTTGACTTCCATCCCATTCGGGGTCTATTTTAATAGCCACAGATATAAATTTATTAATAAATACTTCATAATTGATAATCTTGAGAATAATTTAAAACATAAACAATTGGAATCGATTAAATCAGTAAATTAAAACTCACCTAATTCCACATAAAAGTTGTACTTGGTTGGTCGGGGAGACCTTGAAGAATAGCTGTTTAATTCTGTGATATTAACATTACTATGACCTGAAGGAATCGAATTAGCGCTGCTGCATTGGTTCGATCCTTCGCTCGTATCATCGCTATCACTTCCAGCTCCATGCCTGGTACCTCTTCCCGACTGCCTTGGCGACTTCTTTCCCGAATTATTACCTCCACTTTCCGTCTGAGTTCTAAGCCTTTTTCTCTTTTTCGAACCCAATGAATCATCTAACGTTCTCTTCAAGGCTTGCTTCAAAGGTCTATCTGAGTTGTTTCCTTCAGAGTTCAACAAAAAAGCATCATCCTCGCTCAATCCCGCCAACTTACTATCATTCTCAACTTCCGAACTGTCTCTATTCAACTTCGAATTATCTTCAGAGAGCGGACTCGAACCCGCAGTTCTCTCATCTCTTGGAGACTCACAGATATTTGAAATAGTCGAATCAGGCGTTGTTGGCGGTGTGTTATCCATCACAGGAGCTGCCTCATTGCTTTCTTGCCTTTGCACTGGAACTGGGTGTTCCTGTCTCACCGGGACCGGGACCTGTTGCACCGTTAGAGGAACTGAAATCATCGTACTATTACCTGGAGGCAAGGACATGCTTAAAGTCGAAATCGTCGCACAGGTCGTGGAGGGACTTGAGGTCGGTGCGCTCGCAAATGGCATCTCCATCAAAACGGTAGAGCTATCAACCATCTTCGGCTTTGGACTCGCATGAGATGTTCCCGCAGTTTCATGGTCAATAGTATCCGCCCCAGGAGTTGGCGAACCTGGAATTTCCTCTTCGCAGAGTAGTGAGTTCAGGTTCTCGCCTTCCTCGTCAGCTCGAGCAAACTTGCACTGAAGGCCAGCTTGTTGTAGTCGAGCTTGATTCTGAACTGTGAATTTAACATTTTCCACGGGTTGATTCCTCTCTACTTCTGAAGCTGAAGCCATGTTCATGTTAAGAGTCGAGCTCAAACTCATTTTGAGGGGTGAATTCCTGTCGAGATTTTGTTTCAAACTTGTGGTTCTGTCGAGATTCTGTTTAAGACTTAATCCTCTCTCGAAGTTCGGTTTAAGAGTTGGGCCTCTTTCCTGGTTTAGTTTAAGGTTTGAACTTTTTTCTTGGTTTATTTTTAGACTTGATCCTCTCTCCTGATTCTGTTTAAGACTTGAACCTCTATCCAAGTTTAGCTTAACTTCGAACTTAGGAAGTTTCTCGTCGTGGAACTCCATTTCGTTATCGATAATCAATCTCCTTTCTGAATCGCTGCTATCCGTTGAATCTGCGAATTCAAGGCTAATAGTAGCTTTGTTTTTCTCGACGTCGATTACCTTTCGTTCTTCTTCCTGGAAGATCTCCTCACTTTTCTTCCACTTGCCTTCGAGTCTTTCCTCATTGAATTTTCTAAGATCAAGTTTCGAAGATAGGGTTTCAATTTCAGTTCTTTTTTCATCTCTTAATTCTTCCTTTACTTTTGTCACAACGAATGAAGACCTTGTTTTTTCTTCCAGATTATCTGTAGCTTGTTTTATAATCAGTTCCTCGGGTAGCCTTTTAGTTTCTATTTCGACCTTGACTTTTGTTTGATCCTCCTTGATTCTCCGCACAGAGGCAAGCTCCGATTTTTTAAATGCATCCTTTTCTTTAATGTTTGATTTTTTTGAAGTTTCCGCGTCATCTTCCTTTTTAGTCTCCTTTGTTTTGTTTCTGAAGGCCGCAGCGGCTGAAAGTTTTTCTTCTATGAAGGAAGTGACGGGAAGTCTTGCGCTAATAGGCACGGGGACTGTGGGTAGAGGAGACAAAACAGAAGCAACATCAAGAGGCTTTGCTTCTAGAAGTTTTGGTTCAACAACCTTGGGGGGCGGTGTTGGTTTCACTAAACCAAGAGTTAATTTTGGTTCTACAGGAACTACAGTTTTTATTTCAATAACAGGAGGTAGAGATGGTGGCTCTTCCCTCTGGACCTGTGGTTTCGGTTTGATATCGTCTTTGAAGTCAATCTTCGTATCATTAGGTAGAAAAGTTTCTTGCTGATAAGAAAAGATATTCTCTTGTTCGACTTCGGGCATCTCTGTTTCTGATATAACGAGACGATCTTCTGGATCATCGACAGCACAATCGTCTTCGCCAGGTAAATCAGTAAAAAGAAGATCCAAGTTGGAGGTATGTTTGCTTGAATCCTCAACCTGCACAGACTTCGGTTGATTATAAGCAGGGCTCTCACAAAGTTTGTCGAAAGCTTCTTCACATTTCCAGGAAGATTGAAGCGTAGGCCTGCTGGTCGAAACACCTTCCTCAGATTCCTCGATTTTTCTAGTGAATGGTTTTTTGATGGCCTTTTTTCTATTATCGCTAATTTCAGTTTCTGGTTTTGTTTCCTTCGGAGATAAAGACATTTTTTGTTTTTTCTTCGGACTATTTTTAACAGGATCTTCGAACACTCGTCGTTTTATTTTATCTTTATCGCCACCTGACTTATTTCTTACCTAGAAATCACATAAAAAATAATTAAAATAAGCATGAATGAAAAGTGCTCAGCTTTTAGAAGCAACTCTATGCACATAAATTGATTTAATTAAATTATTAAAAAAGAGATAAAATTCTTACCTCGAACTCAAACGGCTCCGGTTCCTTGAACTCGTAGATGTCCTCTGTGCTTTCAACTGGGGGTTTCACTTCTATGACTGGTTCTACTTTTACCGGTTCCAGTTTCTTTTCTGCCTTCGGCGACATCGTAACAATTGTTTTCTCCGAACTTTCCTTCTCCAACGGTTTCACCTCTTCTTCGGGTTCAGGTTCTACTATCATCATTTCCAATTTCACAGCCTTATCAAATCCCTTTAATTCAGATCTAATTTGATTCAAATCAAAATCTCTTCCCTTCGGTTGTTCCTCGTCACTTTCGGGTTCGGATTTAACTTCCGGAATTTTTCCTAGGTTTCTTCTAAGTCTTCTGCCTCGGCGTGGCTCTTCCACAACCTCCTTTTCATCTTCATGATCGCTTGCTTCCAATTTAATTTTCGTCTCAACTCTTCGTTTAGCATCTCTGCGACATCCTTCATCTTTTTCCTTCGATGTCCCTCTCGTCTGTTCTGGCTCAGTAGTATCAGACTCATAAGAATCCGTATCTTCACTCTCAGAAGCAGCTGTTACATCCGTATGAGCTGAAGTTCTTCTCGTTCTTCTTCTCAATTCAATTCCAGCTTCTGCATTTTTCGTCGCTCTGCTTTGTCTTCCGGTTGCTGGAGTCGCTGGACTTTTCGTTCTTGTACTCAAAAATGGAGTCGTCGATCTGTTTGAAATTTCTTTATCCTTATCCTTATCTTTTTCTTCTCTCTTCACGTCCTTCATCATTGTTGGAGTTCCCGAAGAAGGTGCAACGCTTTGGGCTCTTCTTCGAGTCTGAGATCCTGGTGTAATAGCACCTCTCATAGAATTCCCACTGCCAGAAGAAGAAGCACCAGGAGTTTGGGGACGTGGGGTAGCTTTTGTCCTCTTCATTCTGCCTTGAGTCTGCGTAAAATTTTGAGCTATTCGAGAACCTTTAATCCATTCGTCATATCTCGTATTCCAGCCAGTATAATGAACAAGATAAACGGGCTCAGAGTCATCCTTTTCGACGTCGATGACCTTCGCCTCGTAGGTGACCTTTGATTCATGAGTTGGTCCATAATAAACTTTCAGCCTGTCTCCTAGTTCTACAGGTCCTTTATAACAAGGTGCATAATCTACAGAGTGTTCATCTGTTGTTCGTGATTTATCCCCATCTGTATCTTTTCTTTTGCGACCTCTTTTCTTCATCTCTTCTTCGGTGAGGCGTCTTTGTTTAGAGAAGACTTTCTTCTCTGGCTCTCTCGAGGGGGTTCTCGTCTCCCTTATGTCAAGGTTCGACTTTCCCTTTGTTGCGTCATCCTTAGATTTCGACCTAGTCTTTGCAGTATCTTCATCTTTCTTCTCTGGTTTTTCCTCTTTTTTATCTTGCTTCTTTGGCTCTACTTTCTTTTTCTCAAGAACCTTTTTCTTTGCATCATCTTTAGTCTTTTTATCTTCTTTGACCTTTCCTTTACTTAAATTAGAATTATATCTTGAAGTCTTCTTGGAATTTTCGCTACTTGAAGATTCCTCTTCTTCGATATTAACATCGCTTTCCTGTCCGCTTAAACTCTCAGATTCTTCTTTCTCTTTTTCTGTTTCTTTATCTTTTTCCTTTTCTTTCTCTTTTTCTTTCTCCTTTTCCTTCTCTTTTTCCTTCTTCTTTACTTGCTTTACCAATTCTACCTCTTTTACTTCCTTTACTTCCTTTTTGACCTCACGCTTTTCCTTCTTCTCTTCCTCGAGTTTTTTCTCTTCTTCTTCCTTTTCAGATTTAACCTGAGGTGGAACAGGAGTGTTCCTATCCTTATCTCTTATCAAACTCCGACCAGGTCGCTGCTTCCTGACGCTTCCCCTCGGGTGGTTCACCATAGTGCAGCCTAATTTCCTGTAAAAATCCTCGAAGGAATGTAAAAACTTTTTATAAGCCTGTTTAACTAGATTATGAGTGGCTGGATTACTTTGCATCGAGAAACTTAAACGTCGGGTGATTGTTTTCCATTGATTTTGATTCGTCACTCTATTGTAGCCTCCAAGTTTATAAACCGCACGAAAAAGTCTGTAGAGATCAATATCTTCGTCACCAATCATTGGACAATTATTAATCGGTGTCCCGCGATCGTCCATAAATTTATAAAGCTGGGCAACGAAATGGTCCTTTTCCTCACGAGGCTCATCGTCAGAACTGTCTGAATCAATGTCACCGTCAGAATCACTATTTCCGCTAGAGACAGAATTTCCAAATAGAGAATCTTTGTCCCAGTGAGGGGGCAACTCATTCTTTTCAAGAAAGAGCAAAGCTTTTTCAACGGCTACTTTAAGGATACTGTTTTCTACTTTATTTACCAAATCTTTCGTAAACTCAGTCGCTTCCTTCTTTGGAACGGTGTAGTATCTCGCATCTTTAAAAGAACGTACTAGATAGTCGTCTTTCACTCGAATTCTCACGGTATCTTGAGCCGTTGGTGCAACTACTAGTCCTGGGAACCAGTTGTCTTTTTTTTTCTTGTCACCAAGCTCCACGCAGACGACTCTTCCTATTTCTGGCTCTATTTCCGATCCTTCTTTTCCTTCTCCTCCAGTTCCGGAGTCATTAGAGCCTCGCGGTGGGCTCTCTTCGTCTTCACTGCTGTCATCTCTGATAAAAGAAAAACCGTCATGCTTAAGACTGAATTAAATTAAAGACTAAAAAAAATTTTTTAACTCTAATATGAACTTAGGCTTAAAAGATTATACTCACTGAGTTTGCCTGGATCTTCGACCTCGTCTGCCCCCGATTACAGGGTTTCCAAAATGCTCAGGGTGCGTTAAGGGAAGTTGATCTAATGTTTCGCTTTCCGCAAAGTGACGTCCACTTTTCAAACAAAGAGCAGTTCTTCTTAATGTGGTTATATCACCATCGTCGAAAACAACTGTGTACTGACTACAATCTTGAATCTTAGTGATCGTGGCCTCAACAAAATCTTTTCGCTCATTATGTCTCGCTTCTACGGAAGCACCTACTCTCAATGTTCCTTTTATTTGCTCATCTGTAACTGTAGCAGTACCCAATCCTTGCTTGTAAGTAACACGACATTTTACGGATCTTACGACTTTTCTAATCTTTGCTTCGCAGAAGGCACCCTTGTACTTGGCACTAACTTCCGTACCCACGGACAGATATGGCGGATCGTCTCCCTATTTAATAATTTAAAAAATTTATTAAAATATAATAATATATACCTACATTGGAATGATCAAATTTATAGATTAGGATTATTTACTAATTTTTGAATTTCCTGAAATTCTATTCCTGAAACAGTTTCGGATCAACTCATTTCGACATTTTCGAACATAAGTAATTTAAATTCAGTTTCTTGAAAGAAATATTAATTAGAATAAATCTTGAATAATTAATGCATAAATAAAGAAATTAAGTGAAAAAAAAAAGAAATATCTAAAAATAAAAATAGTCAAAATGTTACACAATTTTAAATAATGGAAAACTTGTATCTATGCAATAAAACTTGTTACTATCTGGTAGAAAGAATCAAAGACCCCCACTCCCAAAATAAAGTGCCATAAAATCATATTGTAATCAATTGTTGCCACACACTTTGGAAAATTAAGGTCTCCCGAAGTTAAAGACATCTGGATACTTTTGAACCAAAAAAATCCTCTTTTCTTCGTAAAATAAAATAAAGGTTATTTAGAATTCGAAGTCTCTTTAAAACAGATTTTAAAAGCACTTTTATTTCAATATAAAATCCTTATGAAATCGAGATAAAAATTAGGGCAAGCTTTTCCCTCGAAAAAAACAATCGCCCTCTTTTTGGAGCGATTTATCATATTTTGGAATGTTAGTTGACCTTTGTTGCCTTGGATGTCACGCTTTCTATTAAGAAATCTCCAAATTTGATTATCAATTGACACGTAGTGAACAAATAATTCTAGCAGCTGATAAACAATAAATTGAACTCTTGTTTTCTTCGAAGCTTGCCAGTTTCCTGTAGTTGCTTACTCACCAACATCTTCTAGCGATTCACTGGCTCCATTTTACGAGATTTCCTAAATCCAGGCCTCAAACGAGACATCCACGACTTCCTCTAACTGATTTTAATCCAAAAATCACCAACCTTTACACAATACTACACTGAAGAACGCACAGCGAGCTGGAACCTTTTCTGAGAAATCTACACTTCGCAGCACAAATGCGTCAACTCTGGACTCCGTCACCCCCGTCACCCGTCTGCTCCCAACGTTCCCACCGCCACACATGAACACATTACACATATCTTTCTTCGACCAACTACTCTGGCGCGGAACTTTTCGGCAGTAACGTAACCACTGGGGTTTATCAGCATTGGACTATTTTAAATTCCCACCTTGAGTGTTCCATTTTTAAATGCAAACGTGGACTAGTTAAAGTCAACCTAAAAAAAACACATTATTCTTTTAATTCGACTTTTAATGCTCAACAATGTAATTGGAGATTTACGCTGCGCAATTCTCCCTCCGAGAATGTCTACTAGTCCCGCCGTTGAGTGCTAGCAGTCAACTGAGATCTGATTGGTCCATGCTTATGTGCCATATGAAGATGACCTATCAGTAATCTCAATTTTTTATTCAATTTTTAAATCAGAATAAGATATTAAAATCCATTGAATTATGGTTAAGAATCGAATGATCGCATGATAAAAATATTATAAGAACTTTTTTCTTCTTTCTATAGGTATTATTTTGTCGAATAAAAACAAAAAACTAGTATGGTGAAAGCTAGTCTCCAGTCATGATGGTGCATCTAAACAGGGACGAATCATGGCGGTCCAGGTCCCATATTAAAAATCGATTACAGAGCTATTTTGGATATTTCCATCATTTCTTGATTTCTAGTTGAAAGTCAGTAACACTTTTTCCGGTGTGAAAATACGTCACTATTGTCAAAAATCAAGTTTTTAGGCACCCTTCAATTTTTTTAAGTGTTTGTTTTTAATAAGATCTCTAAAAATGTAAAATTTTGTTGATAATCAAGAATATTGGTAAAAAAAGAGTAATTTCTTGAAATCGAATAGTGATACATTTTATCGAAAAATTGAAGTGGTTGGTAATTTTAAGGCTAGATTTTTTGTCATAATTGAAGTTTTGTGAACGAAATTCTTGCTCCAGTTTTTGTGCTATTCAAAATTTGGAAATACATATTTTAATTTCGAAAATTTGAGGTGCCCCAAAGGACCACTCGAATTGGTCCTTCCTGCATCCCGCCGTCTGCTGTGACGTAGTTCAAAATGGCGACGAGCAATGAAGTGCCGGTAGAAATCAACGAAAGTGGTGCTTGTCCAAGAGAGAACAACGCGGTAAGGCATTTGTGTAAAACCGATATTAAGACGTAAACTTTCATCAAAAAAGTCAAATTTCATAAGATTATCTTGTAAAAAATCAAGTTTGTTGCTGAGTTTTCAAATGACGTGGTTTCGTTTCTGATAGTGAGTGAGTAATGGGATCGTGGTTCTTTTCTTGAGGATTTCAAACTCTTTGTCTAACGACACTTCTTACCTCTAACATATTTTTTCCAAAGAGTAATATTCAAGAATTTTTAAAAGCATTGGAATTTTTTAATTGCGCATTTTCTTTGTGAGTTTAAATTGATAAGATTTAATAAACGATGTGAGAAAGACGTAAGACGCAATCTTTTGGCGGGCACGTGGTCCCTGTTTCCCTACCAATTTTCATCCTTACGAAGCGTCTCAAACTTTCGTGAATCTTAAAATAGTAAGAATATATAATCTGGTGATTTTTTTCCCATTTTGTCGAAATTGTTAACATCAATAAATTCATAGTTAATTAATGCAATTTTTCTATTTGGATTTTTTATTAAATAATATTTACAATTCTTAATATTAAGAAGTTTAAAAATTGAAAAAAGTTAAAATTTTTATTTTATTTCTAAAACATAATTGAAATCATTCGGCATTAAAATAAAAAAAAAAAAATAGTATACTCTTTTGAATTCTATAAAAAGGAAAAAACATTTTTGTTGTGAAGTTTAGATAAAAACCTTGAAATCATGTTTCACAGTGCTAAATAATTTTTCCACTGAGTTTATAAATTCAAATGATATTTTTATTTTCAATCTAAGAAATTCTGCAAGCACAGATTGCTGAAATTGTAGTTTTTCACGAAAATTGACATCTCTGCTGATAAGTCTTTTATTTTCTCTGGAAGGAAAAAAAAGTAATGAAATGTTCATAAAAAATACAATACATTTTGCCTGAGTAATTTTTATAAATGACAGTGTATACTGAATTTTATTTTGAAAATCTGATAAAGTCCAAAAAACTCACTAAATTTGTTTTCTCAAATAAAATAATGTGACTCCCTATAATAAATAAGTCTAATAGATCTTGATGTTAAATTAATGTAAGAATGTTCTTTTAGGAATCAAAAATGGAGAACATGGAGGTTGCCGAGTCTGTGGTACTGTCAAATAAAGATCCACTAGCTATCAATAATAAAGAGACAGTCCCCGTAGATGATATGACTTCACGTGATTATTACTTTGATTCCTATGCTCATTATGGAATACACGAAGAAATGCTTAAGGATGAGGTACGCACAGTTACCTACCGAAACTCGATGTACCACAACAAACACCTCTTCAAAGGAAAAACCGTCCTCGATATTGGCTGTGGTACTGGGATCCTTTCCATGTTCGCTGCAAAGGCTGGTGCTGCGAGAGTCATTGGGATCGAGTGTTCCAACATCGTTGAGTACGCAGAGAAAATTGTAGAAGCTAACCAACTCTCCGACATCGTTACGATTCTGAAAGGCAAAGTCGAGGAGGTTGTCTTGCCTGATGGAATAGAGAAGGTGGATATTATAATCTCTGAGTGGATGGGTTACTGTCTTTTCTACGAATCCATGCTTGACACGGTCCTCTTCGCCAGGGACAAGTGGCTCCGAGAAGACGGGATGCTTTTCCCTGACAAGGCGACGCTTTTCATTTGTGGTATTGAAGATCGGCAGTACAAGGACGAGAAAATCAACTGGTGGGATGATGTTTATGGTTTCGATATGAGCAGCATACGAAAGGTCGCGATCAGCGAACCTCTCGTTGACGTCGTCGACCCGAAACAGGTCGTGACGAACTCCTGCCTCATTAAAGAAGTCGATCTTTACACTGTTACAAAAGCCGATCTCGAATTTTCCTCGCCCTTTACTCTCCAGGTCCGAAGAAACGACTACGTCCAGGCCCTCGTGACCTTTTTCAATATAGAGTTCACCAAATGCCACAAGCGAATCGGCTTCAGCACCGCTCCTGAGGTTCAATATACTCACTGGAAACAGACTGTCTTTTACTTTGATGAATACATGACCGTTAAGAAGGGCGAAGAGATCTATGGCGTTTTCTCCATGAAGCCCAACGCTAGGAATTACCGGGATCTAGATTTCAGCATTGAACTCGATTTCAAGGGCGAACTGTGCCAAGTCCATGAGACTAATAATTATCGTATGCGCTGATACCGATCCGAGATTGATTCCTTGTTTGCAGACTCCTAGAACTTCCTTTAACACAAGTCGAATAACGGCCATAAAATTAAACTGTATAAATATTAAGAACGGACTGTAAGTGACGAAAATATTATTCCGAACCCGGTACGATCAATGCCGTTAGCTTCAAGCTGTATAAATACTGATGTTGGATAAATATCTTATTTGAAAATTTTTTATCTCAAAAGCTTGAATATCTGAAGAGTTTTCGTATTTATTGAGCGCTTTCAACGTCGGGTTAGAAGTTTTAATTTAGGAGATGAAAGGGATTACAGTTAATTAACTGTAGTATTTTTAGTCTCGAGGACTTCATGCAAACAGATTTCTGTTTTTTTTTTCTCGAGTCATAATCGCTGATTGTAGAAAGTTTTTTTATTAGGAGGTAGAATAAAAAACGAAGATTTTTCAGTATTGGGAGACTATAATACAAGGCCTTCCAAACGCGAACTAGTTTACGTAAAGTACTTTGGAGATTTATACGTTGGTGAGTATGCATTGTAATATAATCAGACCTGTAAAATGATTTTTCTTTTTTTTTAATATATATTTCAACACAACAGTTTCTTAACGTTTATCCTTTGATTGCACTTACAAAATCACGACAAATGACCATCACAGATGAGTAAATAGTAATACTTAATTTAAATTTTAGCGCCACCGAATGAACTGTCAAACCGCGATATTCATCTAATATTGTGATTCGCCATGAAACAAGGGATTAAACATGTAATAGTGTTTTGTATTGAAATGAGTAAAAGCTGCATAAAATTTTTTAACTTCATGAATGACTAGTAGAAAATAATTGACTTTTACTTTGTATAATTGTGTAAGAAGTTTTAGTATACATGTTAAAATTCATAAACGCCTCAACTCAAAATCAATTTGTTTGATGACATAGATTAGCCACATTTTCTACTTTGTATTTTTCTGGAATTATACATTTTTCAAACCTTTATATCTATTAAGTGGATTTTTTAAATTTCAACAGACCCGAATTCTTAACAATTCATCTTATATGAAAATCAAAATAAAAATGTTTTTATCGATATAGCCTTATTTCTTAATGATTTCTAAACAATTAAATATACAAAGATTTTAGATTGCTACTTAGAAATTTTACTTAAGGATAATTTAAGTTGGAAAGATTCAAATTAATTTTGCATTCGAAGATTCAAAAATGTACAAATATTCAGGAAAATCTATTATTTATTTTGTAATATAAATATTGGAATATTAACGTTATTAGTTATTTGATATATTATCACCATCCAGCATCAATATTCCCTGCGAAGAGTAAGCAGTTTATAAAATAAATGCATTTAAATATATACAACTAGGTAGTCAGTCCTTTTAAAGTATTTGCCAGTTTCTGAGTTTTATAATCCGACCTTAACTGTATAAACGAAAGCAAAATTGATCTATCTAGCATAGCCTGTAACATAAGAAATATACAAGATAGTAGGTAAAAAGTTATTTAAAAATAGAACTATCTTGAGAAAATTAAAAAAACTAACCAATTGATCACCAGAGCAAACTTGCATCAAATTTTCTGGTTTTACCAAAAGAAGGTTGCAAAGAGCATGTAAAGTGTCGAACAATGTTACAACAGTGCCAATTTTTAATTCCTTGACGCATTTTCTATACTCATTCATATCGCAGATTGCACACATCGCTCCAGCTGAATTAAACTGAAACTGCTGTAAATGTTCGTAAATCACTCTATGAAATCGAATTCCAAGTTCTGTTAATACATTTTCTAAGCTTTTGCCATCAAGGCTATCGTGAATATGTCTTATCATTCCTGTTACATATTGAACTACTGTTAAACAAGCTGGTGTGTTTAAAGTATCAACGTCAGTCTCTGGTTTGAAATCAGTCTTGCGTTGCTCTGTTTGCAGATAAACCTTCACCCATCCAATTATAGCGTTGATACTTCTATCTAAACCGAGATCAAGTTTCATTTCGATTTGCTCTAAAATCTTTTTTTTCTTTGTCATGCATTCCACATGCTTTGGTGTTGACCTGAAATTGACAAATAACATTAAATTTTTATTTTTCAATTCATTTAGCGAAATTTTATGACTTACATTACAAGAGGTAGTAAACTGTCGCAGAATTGTTCTTCCAGTAGTCGAATAATAGCATTGCATCTTCGAACAATATTGAAAAAATGAATTTCTGGTTGAGTTCGACTCTCAGGAATAGGAACACTTTGCAAGCCTAATTCCAGGGCGTAATCGACGTGCTCATCGATCAGGTTCTTTAATAAAATATCCAAAATTTGTGTCGCATTAATTGGCAGATCCGCGGGTTGCGATAAAAGCGAGCATCTTTGAAAGGCCAATTTGCTCCTTTGTAAGAGGTTGATAGCTAATTCCTCTGAGAGAAATGTTTCTCCACCAAAGTCCTCTATTTGAGCGATATTTATGTTCGTCCTGGTTCCAAGAACTGCCTGTAAATCTCTCCTTAGTTCCTGGAATCCTCCAGTTTGCAAAACTTTCTTCTGGTGATTTTTTGACTCATAATACTCGATTAGAAGAGCTGCTGATTTCTCTCGTAGCGACTTTGTTTCTACTCTGAAAATTATTGTTTAAATTATTATCAACAAAGAGAATTCTTTTCAATCCAATTAATTTAAATATTAATAGAATCAACTCACGTAATATAGGCATCTAAATGCTTGTGAAAGATATTTCTGGTGAGTTTAATTAAATAAGATTCGTCAGTGCACATATTATATTTTTTTAAATCGGCAGAGAGCTTCACAGTTTTTAAATATAAGTCGTACAAATTTGAGAGATATTTTTCTGAATCAGAACGATCTGCTAATTTAGCCACAACGTATTTTTGCAGCCTCAAGTGATAAATATTTAGTACAAATTTTGCCATTACTTGCTCTGGATTAGAAAAAACTTGCTGCATGAGTTGGTAATTTTTTGTACACATAGGAATAACTTCCTGGAAAACGTCCTTTCCACCAAAAGAACTCATTTGACTTTGTTCTATAAATGCGTCAACACACTGAGAATATCCTTTAAAGTGAGAAAGTATTGATGCGAGCTTTTTCATTCGAGCAGCGTCTTCACTATTTTGAGCCCGAACAAATTCTTCTATCAAATTGCGCTCGATTTCGTGATATTTTGAACTTATTTTCTTCTTGGCGTGGTCAAATTTTTCGGCTGGAAGCTCTTGCGCTATTAGATGGAGCTTTAATATTACATCGGCTGCTTCATCCAACTGTTAAATTAATTTACATATTTTAAATTCTATTAATATATTTATAAAAATACTCTTTAGAGCAATTTATAAACTGTAAGTTTTAGAAAAAGGTAAATTTTGAGAAAAAAATCTTACGGATGACTTATCTGTGAAAATTGAACCAGTCAAAGGGCCAGGGCTAAAGAATTCTGAAAAATGTTTCATTAATTTCTGAGCTTCAACAGCCCTTGCCCTTGGTGTATTGACATTTTCGAGTTGTTCGCCCAAATGAAGAACTTTCGTCGCAACTAAATTAATTCTTTCATCCAACTGATGAAAGAGGTCCATTGCATTTTTATTTCTTTCTTGTAAATCTAAAGTTTCGAGAGCATGTCTCGCTTCTTCCTCTTTTAATGCAGTTTCTAGTTTGTCACATTTCTTTTGCTGACGTTCTTGTAACACTTGTAAATCTTTAATCGCTTGGAGAAAAGTTTCATGAATTAAAAGGGGATCAAAAACACTTTTTCCGTTTTCGCTGATTGTGTCATTGACTGTTCGCCAAGCCAGACGTTCAACAAACTCTTCAGGATCGAATGGCTCCTATTGTAAAAAATTAGTTTTAATTTAGCAGATACTCTGATTCATTATTTATTTAATTAATCGTATAAATAACATTGAAAAGAAAATATAACATAAATGTTGAACTACTTAACCTTTTCAAGAACTCCTCAAACTTGACATTATATTTAGTATAACGAAAAGTAGTTATTCAACAATTTATTCAGAAATAATATTTTATATTAAAATTATTGTAATAATTGTTGTCAAACATGAATGAATAGAATTTAAAAACATAAAATAATTGTAGAATAACATTGTTTGAGATCAATGATTTTTATCTTTGTATAGAAAAACTTGACAAAGAATTAATTAACAAATTATAAAGTGAATTAACAATGGAATTTAATGTTTATAATGTATTAAAACTCACTTGTTCAAGTTCTTTCATATATTGTTGCATCATTTTGGGGCATAACTATTTCTAGACAAAGCCGGTCTGCGTCGAAAAAAACTTTAATTTCAAAATCCTAAAGAGATATACATGTATTTTTCTCTAATTCTTGCTTTTCTTCATGGAAGAAAAAATATATATATATGCAGAGAACCGCAGAAAACTAAAAAATTTCATGAAACGTCAAAACAGGTAAATAAGTTGCTTGGTTGCTCAGAATAACTTTTTAGGTTATGTTGCTCCTAGGGCGTTCGACTTCGACTATGTAATCGTTTTATTGGTCAAAATTGTAACTCACTGTTTAAAGTGACGTAACATTGGGCCAATCAGATGCAAGAACTAACTGAACTATTAGATCAAGGTTAAAAAAGTCATAAATGTCAAAATCATGAGGTCAAAATTAATTTCCACTTAATTTCTTACTAAACTTGTGCTATTTTTGAATGTTATCTAAAATAAATTGGTACATAATTTGCCTTTACTGTGAAATTATTAGTGTGTTGCTGACAAACGAAAATTAAAAGTTAATCGATGGTTTTACAACAAATAGGTTATAAAATGTTCTACTGATGGCACATGTGCAAATAAATTACGAGAATTCGAGATGTCCGATTATGATTATCTAAATAAATGGCATGGACAAAAAATGCGATTATGCAGTTAAAACAACCGTTTGCGTTAACACTTGCCATCCTAAAACCTCACGTTGTAAAATCTCCCTTTGCATTACAGGTGATTTTATTAAATTACAAAAAACTTGTTATTTTTATCTTTATATTGATATTTATTGATAACTTTATAGGAAGATATTATTAATTTAAATCTCAACATTTTAGAAATAAATCTAACGTATTTTCCAACTTTTTTTTTTAATCCAAAGTTTATTATTTATTATTCTAAAGATATTTAACTTTCAACACATTTAATATTTTCAAATTTATAACTATTTTAATAAACTTCTAATCGTAAATTTAGCATCGCACTAATAATTATACTTTGAAGCAAATTAATTTTATAGAATATTTAATCGATACAGTAAACAGGCAATTGATGAGAATTTATATTTTTCAGAAAATTCGAGACTTAATAATCATCAACGACTTTAAAGTAGTAAGATCGCGTAGATTGACAATAAATTTAGAGCAGGCAGAATTCTTTTATGCAGAACACAAAGGAAAATTTTTCTACAATCGTCTAATCACCTTTATAAGCAGTGGTCCTTCTGACGTATACATTTTAGCAAGACATGATGCCATACTTAAGTGGAGGCATTTATTAGGGCCTGCGAAAGTTTATCAAACCCAATTTACCAATCCCAATACAATAAGAAGCATGTTTGGTCTCTCAGATACTAGAAATGCTGCGCATGGATCAGGTAGTTTATTAAAAAATTGAAAAATAAAAATTACATTTCGTATGAAAATTCTGAAAAATTATTTTTAACACTATTTGAAGTTATTAGTTTCTAAAAAAATAAATGTCTTTTTTTACTCTAGATTCCGAGGAATCAGCTAAAAGAGAGATAGCAATATTTTTCAAAGAATTTGACATACAAAAGTGGTATAAAACCGAAGAAGATCTCTTTAATTCAGGGAAAGTTAACTTTGACCCTCTAAAGTTTGTTCATACTATTGATAATAATTCAGTAGATTTTTAAAAGTAATGTATATATATATTAATGAATTTGTGTGCCATTTCCTGTTGTTAAATATAGTTAATTATATATTTAATAAATAAATGAGTCAGAATTCAGAGACTAATTTTTTTTAGATGCGATAGTTTTTCTTCGATCTGAAAATAAAAATCCTTATATTACTAGAAACAAGAAGTCTTTGATTAGAAAAATAACTGTCTATATTTTTCAATTATATTCCAACTAGACACTCAAAATACTGTACAAATTAGACTAGATAATTTTTCCATTTAAGTGAATAAAAAATATATACAAGAGTCGATGATTGATTGATACGTTAAAATTATTTTAGCAGTGTAATTAATATTCCATAAACTTTGTTTCTCTTCTAAAACTTTATCCAAAAGATCATCACGCGTCCATTTTGACATAAATTTTGGGTCTCGAAAATACTTTTATACCTTCCTCGATTTTATTTAGTTTCTTCTCAATTTCCATTTTCTGCTTTTGCGCCCTTAATGTATCGGTCCTTATTGGCAACTTGTTCAGTTCATTAACGCATTCCTGGTATTCTATATAAAAAAGTAATTAGTTATTTTCATGAAATTTAGGCTTATGCAAAATTAAATTAATCATTTAAGCATAATGTAACCTACTGGACTTTAATAATAGCAACGTTTCCTTTCGATCTTCATCGGGAAGAGCCATATAACCTTCTGGACAATCTGACTGAAGTGCTTCAGCTTTCGTTTTCTCCTCTTTCTTCGCTGCTTCTTTTCTTTCTCGAATATATCTTTAATAAAAAAAATGGATACAGAAAAACTAGCAAATAGTAAAATTAAAAAATAATGTTTAGTGCATACTTAGGAACAACTCCTTTACGATAGGTGGAAGGAAGGACACCATTATTAAGTTGAGCAGCTAATTTGCTTGCCACAGTATTACGTTGTTTATTCAACTTAAGAGGATTCACCTCATCGCCAGGCATAACAAAAAGTCTAGATTCTTCATCATTTTTTACAGGAGATGAACGCATGTCACCTCTATCTGACGGTGGACTCAAATGTAGTTTTCCTCTTTTATCTAAGTTTCCTTCAAGTAAATGCTTATGAGAATCACTAGTTGACACATTTTTTTTTGTAGGATACCTTAAAAGAAAAAATATCTATGAAACTAAATTATTTATATTTTAAAGTCTGAAGATAATTTGAAAATTTTAGGTACCTAATTATGCCTTCAGTGTATAATTCACCCAAGTCTTTATCCTCCAATGTTTGAATACCTTGATTTCTGTACTTTATAAGAGGTTTATTATCCTTGTCATCTTGCGACCTATCACGCAAGACATTAGGATCAGAAGGCACTTTTGAATTATTTTTATTATTCAAAGATTTCTTCATTTCATGATTTTTTTCGCATTTTTTTTTAATCAGAGCAGGATTTTTATTAATTGGTGCTTTTGATATTTTTTTTGAAGTTGTAGAATCTTTGCTAAATAAGGCTGGCAAATTTGGCTTTTTTACATTTTTGTCTGATTTTTCTATTCCGGATTTAGAAGGTCCTGTTTTATAAATCTCTTCTAATGTTGGTACACTCGGTTTCTTTTTTAATGCATCATTTTGGGTCTTATTAGCGATTTGTTGCTGTTTGCGTATATGGAAGTTTTGAAAATCTTCTAGATCTGTATTGTGAAAATATTGCCCCATTTGTTTCAAATTTTTAACGTTCTCTTGAATGAAGTTTCTTCTCCGAACTGGTTCTATGGATAATTAATCAATTTGGATTTATTTATATAAAAATATTAATATTTGTAGGGAATTTTAATGAAATTTATGTTTAAATTTTGAAGAAAAAATTATTTTAAAAAGTACGTTATATACGTTATTGAAACAAACAAGTCGGAAAAATTTTATTAATGACATTTTGTGAAATTTCTCACAGGAATATCATTTCTAAAAGAGCCTATTTGTAGAATAAATAATAGTTTTTTGAGCTAAAGTAAACATTTTTTGTGAATTGAAACAAATATGAGAATTTTTAAGTGGAGACTTAACCTAAAAAGTTCTACAATTTGTGTCTGGATGGTCTGCATTAAAACTAAATTTTCCATTAAAATTACATGGAACAGGATTATTAATAAGAATATTTTTTTAACACTTACTTGGTTCTGGAAAAACACCTTTTAACGTTGTCATCCTTGTTGACATGATATTAAAATAAGTATAATATCAAATTGTAGAAATGGAACCAAAGCCGATATCAAAACTTTCGCGGAAACTTTATTAAAGTGAAACCAACTTTCATTACAACTTGAAACTAAATGGCACGCAAGAATCACTAACTCTAGTCCCTAAATTATAAAACTTATACACATCGGCCACATCGCTTTAATTTTGTGATTCTCGTTACCAAATGAACAGTTTTGTTTACAAATATTTCCATGAATATTTCTGTCAATTTCAGAACTGCCATTCGAAAAACAAAGAAGCTGAAAAAAAAATTTTATTCTACGAAGGACTTTCTACATATCAAAAGGAAAGTTATGTTACAAGATCAAAATTTATTAACACTTCAAATGAAATTGTTTTATCAGGTTTTATCTAATACTACATTTACTTAAAGTTTACCAAAGTTTACCTTACCGAAATGTGCACTGAAAACTCCACAAAGTTTGGTTGCCTTTTGGCTTTTGAGTGGCGCGAAAATTTAAAAGCAAATTTCTGAAATTTGTCACATAATATTTATTTCCTTCGTACACTGGTTACAAAATAAAAGAAATAACAATTTATTCAAAATTACACATTATAAATGTCTTGAATCCCCACAATATATAGGAACGAAAAATATACATAATTATATGCAAGAAATTGTACATTTTTTTTCATAACGTCGCAATTGTTAAAATATTTGTCTAATATTTACACATATATGAATAATTATATATGCGTACTTGCATATGGAATTAAAAATTAATATCGAAAATATGATGTCAAATCATGAAAATTCACAACCAACTCAAGCCAAGTTTTTAAAAAATTTTAATCCACAATGTGGTTATTTTACTAAAAACTATTCAATCCCGGGTTAACCCACTTAGATTTTTCGTGTTTTAATTATGCTGTCAAAGAAAATATTTGGACGTGCAATATTATTTTTATTCACTTACCACTGATATGCTTAATGGATTGTGTAATTTCTGGTGTACCTATTTACCCTATTCACTTACTGTCTATTACTGAGCTAATTTGGTTTCAATTTTAAGGTATTGTTTTAGTTTTATTTGATGAAAGATATTAATTTTGTGCAAACACTTTGAAGACTTTATTATTTATAAAAAAGAAATTACTTCTTCGTCATATGTAATCTTCAAGTTCGCATTTTGGTTTCATGAATTCTATAAATATAAACATTGTTACGAAAACAAAAATAAGCATTTGTCTAAAATTTTGTGACTGTGCGTCTAAAATAATGTATACAATGTCAATCTGATAAATATTTTCATGGATTAAAATTATTTACATTAAATTTTGCGAAAAAAAATTATGCAATATGCTTTGGAACGTTGTAGGAATATTATGGATTTACTCGTAATTATAAGAAATATTGGAAATTCAAACTCATTTATTGCTACAAAATATTTGCTTAAACATTTCGGAGCAGTGAATTTGTTTGTAAATAACTTTCTGTAAAATTTCTTTCTTCAGAATAAATTTAAGTTTAAAATACAATATAGTGAAAATATTTCTCGAGCTTGGGATAAATATATTTTTTTTTAAATATAAGAAAATTACTTTATTTTTAAAGTACTGGATTGAGAACTTTTTATACAAATAAAATAAAAATTAATCAGTTTTCCGGTATCCAATATTTCCAGTACTTTTAAGCTCAAAAATATTTCACATCACTATCAACAACTAATAATCTTTCGTCAATAAACATAAATGTTAAAATGAATGAAATCTTAAAAATCACATTTTCGTACAGAATTTAGGTCTTAAATGGCAGTCTGTCAGTAGTTAAATTACAGAATGTGTTAATAAATTAAAATGCTCATTGGCCATTTAAATGAGATAATTTGTCAGATACAATCCTTGCCTTTTACATTTTGAATCTTGAAAATTTTGTGAATGGATATGTATCTCAGCTCTGAGAGCAATTATTACTCAGATGGTTATTATTTTTTCAGAGCTACTATAGCACCTTTTTCAGCATTACTATAATTTTAGGTGAAGTGTGCACAGACATCTTCTAATAAATGCTACTGCTATTGTTTATCTCAAGCTTAGACACATATGTATATACAAGGAAATATTTATAATAAAACATTTATCGTACTCATTACAGGCTGATGGTAATTACCCTGATGGAAGTAAAAAGATAGAAATCTTATCCTTTTCAATAATTTTGAATCTTTATTATAGAAAAAGATAGAGATAATTTATCCAATTCTATCTCTTTTTTATTCTAAATTCACGTCTATTTTTTCTAATAACTACTTTTCTATCCATTCCAATCCTTTATCTATCATCCTTAAGCTTTTTTTATCTCTTTTTCAATCTAAATTCACGTATATCCTTTTTAATCTCCCCTTTTCTATCTCATTCTATTCTACATCTATCAACGTCAATCTTTTTCTGTCTCTTTGTCAATCTTAATTCACGTCTTTCTTCTTTTATCTCCCCTTTTCTATCTCATTCTATCCTTCATCTATCAACGTCAATTTTTTTTCTATCTTCTTGCCAATCTTGTCGATGCCTATCTCTCCCTATTAAAAATTTTAAACTCTCTTTCTATCTCTCATTATCTCTCCTTACAACAAAATAAGATCAATCCACTACTAAGATATTTTATATTCTTTTTCTATAAGAGTGATTATATTTTATGGACAATGAAGTAATAGTCTTCCATTATGTAAAATGGACACAATACTTTTTAGAACTGCACTCTTCATTTCATGGCAAGAATGGATACTGAGAGATATAGAGAGAGATTAAAATTTGAACTATGGGGAGATAAATGAGGGATAGAAAAAGATACAAGTGGTCAATCACGAAAGATAGAGAAAAAGGTGGAAAAAGATAGATACTACTTCAGTCGGCGGATAGACTAAGGTATACGAAAAGATAGATATTCCCAGTCACTCTGGATAAGTGTAGAGATAGAAAAAGATAGAGTTTTGAGGATGCAAGATGATGGGTTGGGAGAGATAGAAATGTTCTATCTTTTAAAATCCCCCAGTTCCTATCTTCTTCAATCTTTTTACTTCCAGCAGGGTAGTTTTTTCTTAGAAATTACAGCAATACTTGTTATCCATTACTAACAGTACACTGATGTCAGCGAGAGTTATTTGATTCTTCAATATATAATTATGGCCCGATAATTGAAAAGGTTACAGAAATTTTTTGTCCAAAGAACCGATGACCAGCTACTGATCGCTTGGTCTTGTCTATGCCATCGGCATTCACAGCCTAGTGAGCTCGCTCATTCAGAGAACCAATTTAGTAAATTTCTTTCATAAAGGTGCACGAGCGTAGAGGGAAAAATTTAGAAAAAAATATTATTCATGGAGATTTAATGCTGTACCGAGAGGAACAGTCTTTAAAACCGATTCGATTCACTCAAATAATTCTACTGTTCAATTCATTCTAGGATATGTTATTCTTCTACTTGTTTGTTTTAAGTGTAAAATACTAATGTGTATAGTTATTAAGACGATTGAGCAAAATTCTTTCAAAATTGTTTTCCCCTCGACAATAATAACAACCTCTCTGAACTTATTCATCGATAAAATTTTGTTTCAATTTAAAATTCGACTATTTTACTACTTTTTATTTCGATCTTTTCAATTATTCAATTCGTTTCATGTTTTAAAATAAAATCTCCATTGTTTATTAAAAATAATGCTTTTAAAGAGTCTAGAGAGTTTGAATTACTGAGATTCTATTATGGAATTCTAGCCAGACTGTTCCATAAAATGACCGAATTGTAGATTATAAAAGCGTTAAAATCGGTACTTTTTATAGTTGCAAAAGCTATATAAATAATTTCGACTATTTAATCTATAAAGCTACAAATATCTCTCGCCTTGGAGACAGATTATGTAGCACGGGTGGGAGCTATATAATTGTGATGTGCATAGTGTTTATGGCCAAAGTCTACAGTATAATTTTTTCAAGCTTTCATATCGAGTGGAAGATATAGAAAAACACTGAGTTACAGTTGATCCTTCATGAAAATACTCATAATGAAAGTATAATATGATATACGCATGTATAGCAATCACAATGTCTTTACTTTCTTAATATCTTATGATTCTCTAGCTAATCGATAAAATCAAGTCTAAGTTTTCGTTGCACATTCACTGGTTGTTTTCGTCTCGCACTACTTTACAGTCGGAAAGACTTCCAAGTTCGAGATTACATATGATTATTGTTTTATTAATACTACGTGGAATAAATCAGCTATTGAACTAATCTGCATTAGAAAAAATAAGTGAATGAAGGAAAACATATCGAATGGATTAAAAAAGATAAAATAAGTTAAACAGAAATTGAATTCGCAAATTTTGGACTTTAATCGTTAAATAATAAAAATGAATAATGGCATCACAATGAATATTCAGTTGAAACGTAAGATTTTCATGTCATGGATATGATGATGATAGTATAACATAATACGTACATAGTTATTACTGTAATAGAGCTGCTGCTAGTGCAACACAAGAAACAAATTCGCATCGATTCATTATTTACAAGTAGTAAATTATTTTATACAATCACTGACTACCGAATCGAAGAAGCACACGATTTAACACACTTATACAAACTTTCAAGCTTAATTTCTTTCATCATTATCAAATGATAAATTGATTAATTTATTTTACAATTAATTAAAAGTAGCTGCTTATTTTAAGTCCAAGGATTCACAACGAAATGTTGTCAAATTAATTAATTATAACTAAATTTTCTACATATTAATGGTTTACATTATTTTCAATAAATTAACTTTAATCATTTATAAAAAAGTTCAAATAAAATAATGACTTTCTTAAATTTACCATAAGCAGAATCAATTATAACCGGTATGTACAAGCGAAAAAGCCTATTCAGGAATGGATCGGACATTTCGCTGAAACTTATGGTGAAAATACAGTGATTGATGATTTGAAAAAGTGTTCAAGAAAACATAATGCAAAAAATATTTATTCTTTTTAATTTAATTAAAATTTAACAATTTTTTGCATCATGATTTTCTTCTAGGATATTTTTATTGATTAATTGGAATTGCCCGATTCCAATATCTACTTTTATACGATAAGAAGATAATGAGGTTTTAATAAAGAAAATAAAGTACTGTTTACTTCGACTACAGTTTCCCCAAATCTATTATTACGAAAAATATTAACAGGACGAGGATTAATTTTTCATTCAGGCTTTCACTATTCATTTCGAGCTTTCAATTTCCTATTTTGTTTGATGAAATGTTCTGGATTTGCAGACTCTACGCAACCCATTGCGAATTGTCTCTATTAATTGACTAATGAATGTACATGTTAAATTCATTTTGATTAAAATGTTATTTGTAGAAAAATTCAACAAAATTTAATCAGAGTCAATAATAATTTAGTGAAATGTTGGAAAAATTTGGTCATAGCAAACTACTCTCTCAATTTAAGAGGATAAACCTAATTGTTTAGGTTTCTTGAGAGTGAAAATAAATCTATTTTTAAGGAAAAGACTGATTTTAAATGAAATTTAAAAAGTAGGTTGCTTTTAAGAGTAATTTTACGTTAGATTCCTAAATTCCTAAATAGCGACTCGATTTAAAGCTGAAAGCTTGGATAACTATTAACAAGTTCGCAATAAAATGTTTGCTATAATCATATACAATAGTATATGCAACAGTTGCTCTCAGTCGTACCATGCGTCCCGAGTTGTGCATCTTGAGAGCGACGACACGGAACAACAATGGCTCTACATTAATCAACGTAATTGGTGTTCTTCCTTGTGTAATCAACAGTTTAATGTTGACCATGGAAACGCTTCTATCTACGTAAACCTAGACAACGAAGAAAATCTAATTTACCAAAGAAAATAGACTATAGTTATATCCTAAACATTAGCTGCGAAAATAACCAAATAAATAAATAATATATAGATATTCGTTTTGGGGTTCGTATGTTAGTCCTGTATTAATTATAATGACAATTATAATTAATCTTAAAGCATTTTCTCGAAACGTTTTAGGCGAACGAGGATTAAAGCAAACATGAATATTATCTACACTAAGCATAGTCGAAGGCTGACGAAGAGCGTGAGATCGTATTTAGCCTTTTCTAATGTGTGAGTTTAGTTTAGATGATCTCTTTAAGGTCTATATTTCGATTATTTGAATCATTATCCTCGTATACTTAATATTTAATATATTCACGCAAGTATAAACTTGTCGTAAATACAACCTCATAGAGGTCGTTAAATTACCAGACTTGAACCGATAGACAAACCCTTTCACTGATCTCGAATTAAGGTCTTGACGTTTTCGAATAAACATAAAATAAATACCTTTCAAATAGAACATTATGCTCCTTCAACCTTTTAGTTTTAAGACGCAATCAGTGAAAGGATTAGGTGTACTTTAATTTTGTAGCTGAGACTTCTTCCCGCCTCGGGGTTTAATGCTTTCAGAAATTTGCCACATTGCGTCCTCACAAAGAAAGTCGCTAAAATTGTTGAAAAACGCAATGATACGCTCATTCTTTTTGAAGTGGTATGTACTGTAAAAAAAAACCATTATTAGTTATCACAGTATACATTTGGAAGGAAATTTAATTTTCCTTTATAATTCTTGTAGGAAATACATAGGTTTATAAAAAATATTACTTACCCCTTTTTAAACCTTTTCATGTTTTCGACAATATTGAACTGTTGCCATCGCTTAGAAAAATTAATGGAACCATCGGGCAACAAATCACTGTTCCCAATGTGAACGAATGTCAAGTCTTGAAGGACAAGACCACTAATGTGAAAAAATAAAATCATTTTAATTTATTATTAGAGAAAAAAATGTTTGCAGCTAAACAAGAGAAATAATTATTTTAAAAGAATACATACATGTAGGGAATGCAGGGTGGCTGAGTCTCTGCCAAGGCATTCCTGTAGGCTCTAAAGCTGCTAGAACTATCAATAAGAGCGCAATATTCCTTCAAGCCTTCGGTTATGTGTTTCTGCCATTCCAGTCTTCTAATTGGCGCGCTGTCTAATGCCGAAAGTAGAGCGAGGTAGCTATTAAAGTTATTAATTTTCCTCAAATGCTTCATGATTTTAATAAATTTCACCACATATTTTTCCCTATCTTTCGCCTCGTTTTCAAGACGATGCTCCAGTATTCTGGATCTAGCCCAGTAGGACATTTTATTAAAGTGCTCCGTGAATCTTGTGAGATTCGGACTTCTTTCCTCATTCTGCTCCTGTGCCCAGATTAAAACCTCCGGTATTTCTATCTTCATAAAAAGCTCAGCATCGAGTAATGTCATTTGCTCGGCTATTTGCTCACTCTTGAAGTCTAGCAAAGAGGCTTGTTTCGTCGAAACACTCAGTGATGAAAGGATAGGCTGCGTTGCTTGCATTTTCTTTGCTTGATGTTTTTCTAAAATTTTCACGCGCAAAGCTTTCGCCATTGTCAGATCGCCACTACAGACTAGCTGTTGCACGAATTCCATTAGGGTTTGGAGTAGTTTGTTATCAAGATCAGATATCCTGAAATTTCGAAAAAAATGCCTCTTTGATGATCCACAGATTGATAAATGAAGATAATTAAACTTTATTTTCACTTATTTATCAAAGAAACTTACGTCAAATCACTAACAACTCTAACCAGTAGAGAAAAAGCTTCTCGCGCAGCTCGCTGCTTTGCCACATCCGGAGAACAAGAAAAACGTTGGTGTCGCCTGTGCAATTTCTTTATTAGATCTAAAGGTGACATAAACGTCCTATATGTTGTCAAAAATGCTTCCTGGTATAAGAAATCTGCAAACAGATAAAAGATATCAAGTTGAAACTGACAATAAAGTTAAGATTCAATTAATTTTTAATATAAAAAATAAGCAACAAACCTGATTCCTTCTCGTCTTGTGTGCAATAGGAAAAAGCATAAAATGGAATTACTAGTACTGATTTATGGTAAAAAAAGTATTTTTATTTTAAAATGTAAGAAAAAAAGTAAAATTTAGAGAGGATAATTTACCATGTTTGTTAGCTTTGGTGGCGTGAACTAGCAAAGCATCCGGATTTCCTCCTCGAATATCAGGACCATCTTCCTCTGGTTTTTTAAACACTAGGTACTTGTTGATATCCAATTCGTCTAAAATGCTATCCTCCTGTTCGACGTCGTGTAATTCGAGTGTGTTCTCGTCAACAGATATATTCGACAGAGCGTCGCTTACTGGTCTTGATAAGATGTCCGTATGCGAGTTGTTATTCTGGAATTTAAAGCAAATTTAAGTGAGTTAAAAATAAAACACTCGATAAGGTCTGTGAATAAAAATAAATTTCTGACTTTTCCAACTTTCAAAATTTCATAAAAGAAGACTTACCAGTGAAGCAGGAGTAGAGGGCGTGACAGGTTTTGGGTCCAATATGCATTTTGAATCTTCAATCTTAAGAGGAGTCGACGTAGAAATGATCTCGGGTGTGTTTACACTTTGCATACTGACAGTTGGTTTGGGTGAAATCAGGGGTGGCGTGGAGTTTGATTTAATGGAACGAGATCTCTTTGGCGGTAATGCTGGAGGTAGACTAGAATTGCTTATGACTTCCTTTATCGATGGCGTTGTGGTGATGGAAATGCTGTTCAGAAAGAAAAAGAATGTTTATTTATTTGGAAATTCCTCTCGAAATAAAATCAACATTGGTCGATTACTCTTACCTCGAACTGTCGTGCAAACTTGTCATTGTGTGGGTCATAAAGGAACAAGATTGCGTTGTTGTCAAAGACATTTCGTGCTGCTGCCATTCTGCTTGCATTGAATTATAAGCTGCCATCGAATGTCTTGTTCCCAAATCTGAGATAAAGTCGTTGTTACTGTGCGAGCAATTTCCAAACATCTCCATGTACGCCATAACTGAAAAGATTCACGATTATAAATATTTCGAATTGATTTATTCTTTCTGATTGTTTGTAATTAAAGTTGGAACACTGTTATGTTTGCGATGTAAAATATGTAGACACTTAATGCAAAAAAATACAAGCAAAGCATTTATGCTAAATCAGTTATCGTGAAAGAGAATATATCGGTCTTAAATATTCTATTGTTTAATTAATGGTGGCAAAAACGAAATCTTATGATTAAAATGGTTAACGAAAGGGATGCAACAATTATTCACTAAAAACAACTCGTAATCTGTGACTTAATACGATTTAAAAATTTATTTATTCCTGAAGATGTTAAAATATCAAAAATAATAAAAAGGATTTTTTAAATTATAACTTTTTAGCCAAATTAAAAAAAAAATTTTTACCAATATATATTAAACATTTTGTAAAATATTTAAAATATCACAGCCAGTTTAAGATTTATGATTGAGCTAATAAGCAAAACAAAAGATAAACGTATTAATGAAATCGAAAGTTTCATGATATATGAATTATGTGCTAAACTTGTTGTTCTAGTGCTAAACGTGAGATAAAAAAAAACTGAAAAACAGCAAACATGCCGTAAAAGCTCGGATAAAAAACCGTATATGAACGTCAATAATTGCAACTTAGCATGAGAATGATTGCCGAACATAATCGACTAGTGGGCAGGATCCCACTTACCGGAATAAGCCACGGATTGGAACACTGGGGGATATAAAAGATTTTATCAGTTTCAAATAAACACCTACTTTTAATTTATTAGATTTCTTCTAATCAAACATAATAAACTTCCTCTCAGTAGAGTTACTCCTATCTGATTTATCAAGAGACTACAAATTAATTTTTTTCAAAAATTTTAATTTAATTTAAATTAATTTAATTGTTTTGCTTGGTTTTTTTCTAATTTTTAATTAATAAATTCCAGATTTCTCGAATAAAAATGAACTATTTATTGAGGACAATTCAACTTACTGTGTCTTTTCTTGATCGGAAGAGGTGGCGGTTTGCTTGAATCGTAGTTATCGCCGTTACTATGAAGACTGCAAGTTGACAAATGTTCATTTTCAGGAACATTGTCATATTGTGAAGGATGTCTTTCTTTTCTACGCTTGGACCTTTTTTCAGGGAGAGCTGGAGGTTCTCCATTCGCATCTAATCCTAAAGTATCTTCAATCTCCTGAAATCAAATTTCACGCTAACTTTAATTTACTTTCAATTTAACATGAGAAATATTTATTTAAAAAATAATAAATAATAATAAAATAATAAAAAATAATAATAAACCTGAGAATTTCAAATAAAATTGTGCTCATAAAACTCGTGGAGAAATAAAATGAAAAAGCTAAGGATGTAGGGGTAAAACTTGAGGCAAAATAAAATGCATAAAATGCAGTAAAGAAAAATAAAAAAACATGCAACACCCACATTTACCAGTTTCTCCAACAATGTTGGATCACCACTACTGGTTACATTCGTCGTACTAACAGAACTTTTCGAACTGGTGATCGTTTTATGCGAGTAAACTGTGCCATTGTTATCGGCAGCCAGCTTTTGCTGAGAGAACGACTGTTGTTGAGAACTAAACGACTGGGAATTGTAGCTGATACTACTCTGCTGCGAAGACCTTTTCGAAGTCATACTGGAAGCAGTGTAGCTTTGAGAAGAACTTCGTTGCGAGTGCATTGAAACGAAACCAGATTCTTGGGTTTGCGTCGAGAGTCGTTCCATTTTTGCTTCAATGCCTGCAACAAAAAGAAGAAATACCATTTGAAATTTTTGTAGCAAAGGATTTTCAATAAAAAAAAAAGATAGACGAGAAGAATCAGCCATTTGGAAAATTGGATGTTTATCCTGGAAATCTATTACTTTAATTCCTGAAAATGTAATTTATTTGTTATGTTTTTAATAAAAATTATTTTTGAAAAATATGAAAGCGATTTATATCAAACATTTTTTTCATAAAAAATGTTTCTTGTTTACTAAATTATTTACAAAATTCAACTTATTCTCAAGCCTTATTTACTAAGTCCCACGTCTATTTAATTTTAGATTCGTTATTTTCCTCTCAAAAGTTACGAAATTATATTTTCTTATAGATTTTAAATCATATGATATTTTAACCCCTTACCGCCCGAATTTCTATTTTAGCAAATCAAATGGCTTCAAATAAACAAAACATGTATTTTAAAATTAACATTTCATTATATTTACATGATAAAAAAATATTGCAGAAATAAATTAAGTAAAATACAAAAATAAAGTAATTAAAAATATACAATTTGTTTGGAAAATGTTAATTTAGATTTTAAAATGCTTATAAAAAAAAATGCTCAGGTCTTAATAGTGTTAATTAACTTATGAAAGGAAACACACACAAAAAAAAAATTCGGCCGGGAAGGGATTAAAAATCGGTTCATGCATAAATTAAATTACATACCGGTAAAGGGACTGAGAATATCTTGTGGAGTTTGCTGACCTAGCAACACAGTGCTTGGTAAACTTGTTTCCGAACCATCCCAACAACCGCAATGAGATGTTCCATTAACTTGCATGCCTAAACAATCAAGTAGAATTTGAAAATTGCCCGAAACTTGACTCTTTAAGCTCTAAGTAAAATCACTTTATTACGCAATTAATCATTCAAAAACTGAAATCTTTAAAAATAAACTTTCAATAATTGATTACTGAAAGCCTCTTTCTTAAAAGATATTTTCTTAAAAAACTCGTTTTCCAAAGATGAACAAAACTTAATATTAAAGAAATTAAAAAAATTAAATTTATAAACGTACAATTGTGGAATTTGGAAAGGACAGAGTCGATCCTTTTTCTCGTATTAAGTGAACTATTATTTAAATTCATTTTTCCAATTTAATTGTTTTTTATTTTTTTTTTAAATTTTAGAGAAAATCTATTCGTTATGAATATTCAGTTCAACTCTGTCTCAATCTCAGCACGTTTGAGATTCAACTGCCCGTTTCAGCTTCACCAGTCGAGGGTCAAGCCGTCGCGCTGACTAAGCCTTTTTATGTATCCTTCATTCACATATGGCAAGGTTTTTACATGATCATACCGCAAACAAGCATGTCTTTCCAGAAAGTATTTCCTTGTATCAAAGCAGATATCACAGACGACATTATTCAGATCCCACGCAAAGCCAGATCGAGTTGTTGAATGCATTATTGTTCAAATTTGTGAAAAAACTCAACAAAAATAAACACAATGTCGTCTAGTCTAATAAAATTACAAAATGTAGGTTCTTTAAATAAAAAATATTTTAAATCTTCATAATTTGAATTTCAGGATATTCTCTAATAATCACTGAAATAATTTTCCATTCCTCTTCATCTTTTCACAGAATATTTAAAATGTAATTGCGTTTTCAACGTTTATAAACGAAAATTCCATCATCCACAAATAAAATTTAAAATAATTTACGAACAGTTTATATTTTCTTGTATAAATGTTCAAAATGAAAATAGAAGTATTAATCAGTCAATCATTTAAAATCCAACAAATCATAATTGAAAACAAATTTGATCTTTTTGGCTATAAACGTTGCAAACGGCAGTTACATTATTTAAAACGAATTTTTAACTCAAGACTCTAAGATGACTTTAAGCTGGATGAAAATAAAAAAATATTGAAAAGAGCTCAATATTAAAAATAAATCACCTTGAATTGTTGCGACAAGACTGAGATCCATACTGTCATTGAGAGATTCGTCATTTGGTCCCATAATCGCACGGATTTCATCCTCATCTCTCGAGTGATTTAGTGCCGAGTCTAAGCTGCCAGCAGATGCACTAAGAAGAGATGACGAGTCCTCTGGAGATCTACTTCGAAGAGAGACCCTGTCGAGACTAGTTGCTAAAAGACCATCGGTTTCGTCCAGGAGTTGTTGAACTTTAATTCTTCTTTTCGGTGGCAAAGGGGGTGGCGTACCAGAAGAACTGTTTTCATCGGACATACAAACAGTTCTGTAATAAATAAAAACTTATTTCATTTTTAATAAAGAATTTAGAAAGTGATCTAGCAAAGTTTTTGTAAAATTATAAAACAGTAATCTTGCCTATCTGGAAGAGGTGGTTTTGGAGGTGGACTGGAATCTCTCAGGATGGATTCTGAACTATGCGAACTTCGAACTAAGCTGCTTTGTGTTGCTGCCTGCTCCAAGATCTGTCTTTCTCTTGGAGTTAATGGAATGTCAGGTAAAGAATTCCTCTGGACGTTCAGCTCGGAATTATAACCCGATGTTCTGTAATAGATAATTAAATGTAAGAGATAATTAACTGTTTCAAATAATTAAAAGTTTTATGAGAACTTTCAAAAGAGCCATCTTTAAAATTAAAATAGTTTTTGATTTTCAAGACAACGAGAATTTTAGTGACTAATTAAATAATTACCTATTATTGCTGACAGCTACCGGTGGATGTTTTTGCCTACTAGACATCTTTTCTTGTGCAAGAGTAACCAGATTTTTAACAGCATCCTCGACCAATCCAATCACGTGTGTAACATTTCCAGTGTCCAGTGCAGAAGATTGGTCTCCATGTAGAAGCACATCGTCGCAAAGTTTTAGCAACTGTGCGAGTGCTTGGTAAACTTGATTAGTAGCTGAACCCAGAGTTGAGCTGAAAATAAAAGCAAACGAAAATTTCTTTAATAGAAGGAATTGAAAATTGAAAATATTAAAATTTATAATAATGAACAGGAATTATATCGACCCTTAGTATTATTATTCAAATATTGTTGATGTTCTTAGTTGGCTTTAGGGTCTAGAAAAAATGTAACTCAAAGTTTCATATTTTCAAACGTTGCGACTCAGATTGGAGTCCTCATCAGTGAGAATTTATTTCTATAAAAAAAACAAAGGAAGAAACTTAAAAATTGCCCGTGTGACGAATAAACATTGTGGTAAAAAATGATATAAAAGAATTGCAGGTGGAAGACTATAAAATTGGTCTAAATACATAAATTTACAAAAAAATAAAAACTGTACAAAAAATTTTTTCTGTAAAAATACTAAGGGGAGAAACTTTAAAAATAACACGTGTGACGGATAAACATTGTGGTAAAAACGATATAAATGAATTTATTGTACATGTGAAAACTATAAATTTGGTCTAAATAACGAAATTTACAAAAAAATAAAAACTGTACAACAAATTTTTTCTAGAAAAATACAAAGGGAAAAAACTTTAAAAATTGTAAATGTAACCGATAAACATTGTGGTAAAAAACGATATAAATGAATTGTACATGTGAAACTATAAAATTGGTCTGAATAACTAAATTCAACGAAATAAAAACTTTGCAAAATTGTTTACATTTTTTCTGGGCCCTAAAGCCAACTAAGAACATCAGCAATAATTGAATATTAAAATTTATATTTCAGAAAGTATGTTTTATTGAAAAGTTAATAATATTCATATAATAAGATGGAGTTTTTTAATTCTAGAAGTTTAATAGACCTTTTCATTTTTAATATTTTTAAGTGACCCATGCGACAAAAATACTTTAACTTTCATTTAATAGTTGGTAATGTTTTTAATCAGAATGCATTAGGATGTGTAAATAGATATTATTTTAAACATTGTTTAATAACTCAGCAGTGTTTTATTATTGTCCGCTGGGGTTCTAAATTTATTTTAAACTAAATATAAGCCTGACAAATCTCACATTTTAAAAATAACTTTTGAATAATTATACATACAGAATAGAAATCTTAATAGGAGAAAATGACCGACTTCAATCAATTTGCGGGTCTATTTATATATTTTTATAATTTAAGGCCATGGATCATCCAAAGATTCCTAACTTACCGACATTTCAGTTCCTGTAACCCAATTTCCAAGCAACTAGAGAAAGCGAGTTAAAAATTTGTAGAATTAAATAAAATTAGTTTAATTTAAATATTTTTCAATCCGAATGAATCCGAGCTCAGATTGATCTAATCCGAATGTTTAATCCGAATCAATCCGAATGAATCCGAGCTTGGAATGATTCGGATTGAAAATTCGTTTTTGATCAATACGACCTCGGATTAATTCGGATTGGCTTCAAATTTATTTGGATTGATGCCACGGATTAGATGGTATCAAGTCGGATTGATTTTTGACCTTTTTTTATAAAACGAGATACAAAACATTTTTCGGATTTATTCGGAATGATTCGCTTTGGTTCGGATGCAGATATCGGCATGAATCAGAATAATTCTGATTAGCTCGGAAAGAATTTCAATCCGATACTTTCGCCAGGGTCATTTGACGTTTAATTTCACAAATTTCCAAGCCGATATCTCATTTTGCATGAAAATGAGGTTACAGAAATTGAAATGCCGGTAAGGTAGGAATCATTGGATAATACATGACCTTAAAGAAATTTAAAAAAGTTTTTTGATCGACAGATATAGAGATTATCTAGATATAAAATTTTTACCTGTTTTCGGAAAGGAGATAAGACTTAAGTACTGTGTGTATTGTCGTGACAGTATCCAAAACGATGGTACCGTTTCCCGGAAGCATCTCCAGCTTGTTTTTTGATACAACATCGCGAAAATGCAGCAGGGCCAACTGTACTTGTCGAACATGTATATGGAGGTCACGAAGAGGATTTTTATCGAGTGTCTCAGCAACTGCAGTCTTGTTACGAGGAGTGCGAGGCGATGAGGGCGAGGCCGCCCGGGTAGCGGTTGCGCTTCCACCGCCTCCAGTGCTACCTCCTGGAGAACGCATCTGGGACAACTTCTCCAGGAAGTCTTCCTTGAAAGAACGCGCCCGACGCGCTAGCTTCCCACCACGCGCCTTCCCACTTGATCTTTCTTCTACTTCTGTAAAAAAAACATTTTTATTCAATAAATAAAATCTGTAGTAATACATGTTCGAATTTATTTTTGTATTCTAATTACTTCCTTTCTATTCAAACGTCTTTTAATTTTCTACACCAAGAAAACTTCTTACTCTCTAAATCAAACTCAGTCAAAATCTACTGATTATCAGTGAAATTTGACTGATTCAAATAGCTAAAAAGAGGTTACTGTAAACCAGTCAAATTTCACTGATTACTTCAGTGAACATTAACTGATGTAACAGTGAAAAATATTTTTTATTGATTTAAACAGTGAAAATTAACTGATTTGACAGTGAAAAATATTGTTGCACTGATGAATCAGTAAAAAGGCAAATTACTGGTTCAATCAGTAAAAATTTGACTTATTCAGATTTAGAGAATAACGGTTTTTTTTTCATAAAGTCTACTATCTTCAATTTTGAAAAATAAAATGTTTGTTTTAAAAACATTCTATAAACGATTTCAGGCTTTGGAAACTTTACTTTAAAAACTGAAAACAGTAGAGTTTGTTGAGAATATTTTCCCTGAAAAAATAAGCTACGATTTATAAAAATTTAATAATTTTTAAAATATTGGTAAGAAGCGATATTAAGGAAAAATTCTATTATAAAAAACATTATTAAAAGTGTTATTTTCGTAGGTTTTCATTTTTCCAAAAAAATTTTTTTTGAATCTTTTAATTATTTTGCATTCTTTAGACTATTTTATATAAGTATCAATTATAAATAACGTTTTAATATGAAATAAAACTTCAATATTTTTCTTGTTTCGTCATTGATTTAAATTTAGATTCAGGAAAACGAATCTGTGAATTAGAGATTAGATTATATCTGAAAATCCTGGAAATATAAAATGTGCAACGACGCCTGTCATTAGGCAACTGATTTTGTCACGACAGGCGAGTATAGAAATTGCATAAAACCAGGAGCTAAAGAACATTCTGCCTCTGACGTTAACTAAATTTATCAAATTTTCATGAATTACGTCACTAAGTTAGGTTATAAATTTAATTATACGCCCTCTGTGCAAACTAGTTATAAAAAATGAAAATAAAGTATTAAGATGTTTTTACACATCAATATAATAAAATTAATTTAACAGATGTGTTTGCATTTTAAATTAATTATTAATTAATTTTGAAATAAAAGACTCTGTACGTGCAAGGTATAATAATTTAATTTCAATCAGTCAGCTCGATAACTGCAGGGTAAATGGATACGAGAACTTTCTCTATGAAAACACCATTGAATTTCGCATTCAACGCAGATTCTCTTTTCGTACTGTTCATTCATTATTTACTCCAATGGACAGCCAACAGGACAATAAATCGCTATGAAAAGCAGTATGTTGCCAACTAAACCCTTTGTTCCGGACAGCAAATATTGTAAAAAGTTCCTAACGTTGAAATTGGCTTTCTCTTTACTCAGACTGAATAAAAGAAAACATTTGTTTTTTGTATCAACACAATATATACAAATACAAAAGGATAATAATAATAATATACTAAAATTGTAAATAAGTATTCATTTTGCTGATATACGAAAAAAATTTTTTGGTACATGGCTTTTACAACAAAATAAATGGTTAAAATTTTTTTTAAAATTATTATAGAGATCATTATAATATCTATAAGGACCTGACGTAGTAAAATTTAATTAAATTGTAAATTTGAAATATAAAAATAATTAGAATTTATTTTCAAGACATTGACTTATACAAATTTTTGTTCATGCTTCAAGTACTAGAAAAAGATTTGGTTGATTAAAAAAATTCTTTTATGTTTACCAGGTTCATAAAACGATCAATAATCAATCCGACTTTATCCGATTAAATTCAAGGCATCAATCTAAACAAACCCAAACCAAGTTTTCAATCCGAATCAATCCGAGCCCAGATTGATCCAAAAATAATCTTTAATCTGAATCATTTCGATCTCGGGTTTATTCGGATTTAAAACTTGCTTCGGATTGATGCCTCAGATTAAATCGTATTAAGTCAGATTGATTTTTGACCTCTTTTCATCAAACGAGATACAAAATGTTTTTTGAAGTGGTTCGGAATGATTCACATTGGCTCGGATACAGACATCGGTATGAATCGGAATAATTCTGATTCTCTCGGAATAAATTCCAATTGGATACTTTCGCCAGGGTCATTTGATGAAAAAAGGTAAAAAATTAATTCGACTAGATACGATTTAATTCGACGCTTTCGAATGAATTTGAGCTAATCCGAACAAAGTTTTTAATCCGAATCAATCCGAGCTCAGATTTATCCAATCCGAGCTCGGATTGATTCAGATCGGTTCGTATTCATTCGGATTGATGCCTCGGATTGAATCGTATCAAGTCGGACTGATTTTTGACCTTTTCTCATCAAATGAGTTACAAAACGATTGTCGGATTCGTTCGGAATGATTCGCATTGACTCTGATACTGATATCGGAATGAAACCGAATAATTCTGATTCGCTCGGAATGAATTCCAATCCGATACTTTCGCTATGGTCATTTGATGAAAAAAGGTAAAAAATTAATTCGACTTGATACGATTTAATTCGAGGCTTCAATCCGAATGAATTTGAGCCAATCCGAACTAATTTTTCAATCCGAGCTCAGATTTATCCAATCCGAGCTCGGATTGATTCGGATCGGTTCGTATTCATTCGGATTGATGCCTCGGATTGAATCGTATTAAGTCGGACTGATTTTTGACCTTTTTTTCATCAAACGAGATACAAAACGTTTGTCGGATTCGCTCGGAATGATTCGCATTGACTCTGATACTGATATTGGAATGAAACCGAATAATTCTGATTCGCTCGGAATGAATTCCAATCCGATACTTTCGCTATGGTCATTTGATGAAAAAAGGTAAAAAATTAATTCGACTTGATACGATTTAATTCGAGGCTTCAATCCGAATGAATTTGAGCCAATCCGAACCAATTTTTCAATCCGAATCAATCCGAGCTCAGATTTATCCAATCCGAGCTCGGATTGATTCGGATTGATGCCTCGGATTGAATCGTATTAATTCGGACTGATTTTTTACCTTTTTTTCATCAAACGAGATACAAAACGTTTGTCGGATTCGCTCGGAATGATTCGCATTGACTCTGATACTGATATCGGAATGAAAACGAATAATTCTGATTCCCTCGGAATGAATTCCAATCCGATACTTTCGCCAGCGTCATTGGATGAAAAAAGGTCAAAAATTAATCCAACTTAATACGATTTATTCCGAGGCATCAATCCGAATGAATTGGAACTAAATTTAACAGATCTGTCAATAAACATTACAGAAATTCCCGTTGAATTAAAATTTTAAAGAAAATCCCTTATTCTGTAAATTTAACATAAATTCCTGTGATATTTATCAAAAAATCTTTTGTTTGGAAAGAAGCAGATAAGTGTACTGAACTATCTGTTAAATTAAGAGAAGTTTAATGCTGTCACTATTTTAATTTATAGACTCAGTAAATGTAACAGATTTTTTTCTCCGAGAATATATGCAGCGGAGTTTGGAACGGAAATCAAGTCCTATTCAGGAATTAGGTTTGAAATCCGAATCAGACAGGATTCGGAATACCAAGCTTGATAATAGACTGACAGTCAGTATATATCTGAAATCTACATATAGAGAAACAGAGAGGCCTAACGTGAGAGGTGGAAGTGGAATTCAGACAAGCTGCTTTATGCAAATTCCTGTTATTGAGGGAGAATTTGTGGTACACTCTGTTTCCACTTCGAATGAGATAATTTTAAAAAATGTTCAATTATCGTGGCAGGCACGAACCTTTATTTTATGTTTTGAAAGTTTAGCATTGACAAAAATGATAAAACTCAGTAACTTTCATAAATATTAAAAATATTTTTATTTTCAGATTACCTACTTGTGTTGATTGGGTTGGATCTCTAAATTCGAATATTCGGTAAAAATTTCAAATTCCTAAACCGTCAGTCCTATAATGCAACTGAAATTTCGAACAATGTATCAAATTATTTAATTTTTGTAAAAATCGCTATCACAGAATTTTTCTGGGTCGCTAAATTCGAATTCAACGTCAGAATTTCCAAATTCAAAATGTAGGATCCATGACTCAGAAAAAAAATATTCATTGAACAAAATCGTTTTGTTAAATTTACAAAGTATTTTGTTGACTTTATTAAAATTTTTGGTTAAATCTAATAAATAGTTGAAATTTCTTAAAAATAAACTAAGACATTTGTTTGGATCAAGCAAAAATTTAAACAACGAGATTTTAATAAATCAAAGCATTTTTTTGAGTAATGAAATAATTTTATTGGATTAACCAAATATTACACGGAGAAACTTTTTATATCAATTTTTACTATAGTATTTTTCAATTTAGGGAAAAACGTATCACTTTGATAATTTTTGTTAGTAAAAATACTAAACTTTATAATAATGATATGAAAATTCAATATACACTATAGTAAAATTTGCTATGAACTATGCTGAAGTTTCATATCATTATTATAAAGTTTAGTATTTTTACTAACAAAAATTCTCAAAGTGATACGTTTTTCCCTAAATTGAAAAATACTATAGTAAAAATTGATATAAAAAGTTTCTCCGTGTATGTTCAATCAACCAAACATTTTGTTGTCAGCATAATAACAAAATACTATAGTTGAAACAAAAAATTTTTTGTTAATTCAACCAAATATTTTTCTGAGTGCAATATGAACAATAAAATGTTTGGTTGATTAAACAAAATATTTTTAAAAAGTTTTTTCAAGTTTGACCCTACATTTAGAAACAAATTTAAGTTGTTTGAAAAAAATCGTATCTTTGGTTACATGAAACAAATTTTTTGGATGTTTTAGAATTTTTGGTTGAATTTATCATATAAATTTTCTTTGGTTGCATCAATAAAATTGCTTGACAGTATCAAACAAATGTTTGGTAACATAAAAAATTTTTTTTTGTAGAATTAACTAAACATTCTTAACCAGAACAATGTGTTGGGTCAATTAAACATTTTGTAGTTTATATAATAACAAAATCCTAGATTTGAACTAACCAAAGTTTTGTTGATTCAACCAAATATTTTTTTGAGTCTAGTTACCCTTGTATGTAGTAGCGGATTAACAATAAGGATCCCTAACCAATCAGAATTATTCCGATTCATTCCGATATCTGTATCCGAGCTAATCTAACATTTCGAGCCAATCCGTAAAACGTTTTGTATTTCCCCTGACGAAAGTATCGGATTGAAATTCATTCCGAGCGAATCAGATCTATTCTGAATCATTCCGGAATCTGTTTCCGAACTATTCCGAGTCATTCCAATTCAATTCAAAAAACGTTTTGTATCTCGCTTGATGGAAAACAGTAAAAAATTAATCCGATTTAATCCGAGGCATAAATCCAAATGAATTCGAACCAATCCGGTCCAAGTTTTCAATCCCAATTAGTCTGAATCAATCCGAATTCGGATTGAAACAAACCGAATTTTCAATTAGAATCAATTCAAATGATTCCGACCTCAGATTTATATGGATTGATATCTCGGATTAAATCGGATTAATTTTTGACTTTTTTACATCAAACGAGATATAAAACGTTTTTCGAATTGGATTGGAATGACTCGGAATAGTTCTGAAACAGATTCCGGAATGGTTCGGAATAGATCTGATTCACTCGGAATGAATTTCAATACGATATTTTCGCCAATTTTTAATCAGAATCAATCCGAATGCATCCGAGGTTAAATAATTCGGATTGAAAACTCGATTTGGATCAATCCGAGCTCAGATTGAAAACTTAATTCAGTTTGGTTTGAATTCATTCGGGCTGATGCTTCGGAATAAATTGTATTAAGCCGGATTGATTTTTGACCTTTTTTCATCAAGCGAGATACAAAACGTTTTTCGGATTGGTTCGAAATGATTCGCATTGGTTCGAATACAGATATCGGAATGAATTGGAATAGTTCTGATTGGCTCGGAATTAATTTTAAATCGATACTTTCGCCAGGGCTGAATTATTTGTATTTTGGGTAAACATGTCCTAATGCCCATGAAAATTGAGTGCTTTACTCCTGTTTATTTATTCTCGTGAGAGGTCGAGGTTGCGATGAATAATGGCAATCCTGACAATGTTAACGTACGAATGGTATGTATGTACATAAACATGGAAACTCGGTTTAATTGTTTTATGGTAATACTATATATTTGCATAACGCCGCTCGGTAGCAGCATGCATTAAGATATGAAGCTGAAAGCTCTTTAATCTAGGGGACTTTCACTCATTTGAAGCATTAACCTCAAATTCAATAAACCAACGTCCATGGTTCAAATTTTGCGAAATATCGATTATTTAATGCTTCGAATTTTGAAAGAATATTTATAGTTTTAAAAGCCTTTTATTTTTCCGAATTATTCCGAACCAATCCGAAAAACGTTTCAAGTATTGTTCGATGCATTCATTATGGTTTAATCCGCAACTTTAATTCGATGAATTCGAATTAATCCTAACAAAGTTTTCAATCCGAATCATTTAAATCTCGGATTCATTTGGATTGAACTCCAGAAATATCTATTATTTAATGCTTCCTATTTTGTAAAAATATTTATTTTTTAAAAGCCTCCTTCAATCCTGGCAAAAGTTTCGGAAAGAAAGTTAATCCGGGCCAATCCGATTCATAACGATTAAATTCAAACCAAGTTTTTTATTTTAAATAAATCCAACTTTGGATTAAGCTGAACCGACTTTTCAATTCGAATCATTCCGACCTCGGATTCGTTCGGATTGAAGACCAGAAATATCTATTATTTAATGTTTTGAGTTTTTAAAGAATTTATATATTTTAAAAGACTCCTATTTTAGCATTCCAACCCTGGCAAAATTTTTGGACAGAAATTTAATCCGGGCCATTCCGATAAATGTTTCAAGTCTTGTTTGATGACAGTCGGTCAAAAATCAATCCAATTCATTATGGTTTAATCCGAAACTTTAATTAAACGAATCCGAATTAATTCGAACCAAGTATTCAATCAGTATAAATCTGAGTTGAGATTGATTTAAACCGACTTTTCAATCCGAATCATTCCGACTCGGATGGAAATACAGAAATATCGATTATTTGAATGCTTCTTATTTTTTAAGAATCTTTAAATTTTGAAAGCCTCCTGCATTACCATTCTAACCGTGGCAAAAGTTTCGAAAAGAAATTTAATTCGGTCCATTCCGGAACGTTTCGAAACATTCGGAAAAATGTTTCAAATCACACTCAATGCATATAGGTCAAAAGTAACTCCGATTCATTACGGTTTAAACCAAGACTTTAATTAGATGAATCCGCAAATGTTTCGGAAAGAAATTTAATCTGGGCTACCTGAACCAATCCGTAAAACGTTTCAAGTCGCGTTCCATGCGGATCGGTCAAAAGTCAATCCGATTCATTACTATTAAATCCAAATAAATAAACCTCGGATTCATTCGGATCAAATCCCAGAAATATCTATTATTTAACGCTTCGAATTTGAAATAATTTTTATATTTTGAAAGCCTTCTACTTTAGCATTCTAAATCTGGAAAAATGTTCGGAAAGAAATTTAATCCGTTCCATTCTAAACCAATTCGTAAACCGTTTCAAGTCTCGTTCGATACGAATTAATTACTGTTTAATCCAAATAAATTAGAGTTCGGGTTGATTTCAACCGGTTTTTGAATCCAAATCATTTCGACCTCGGATTCATTCGGATCAAAGCCCAGAAATATCTATTATTTAATGCTTCGAATTTGAAAGAAATTTAATCCGTTCCATTCTAAACCAATTCGTAAACCGTTTCAAGTCTCGTTCGATACGAATTAATTACTGTTTAATCCAAATAAATTAGAGTTCGGGTTGATTTCAACCGGTTTTTGAATCCGAATCATTTCGACCTCGGATTCATTCGGATCAAAGCCCAGAAATATCTATTATTTAATGCTTCGAATTTGAAAGAATGTTTATATTTTGAAAGCCTCCTACTTTAGCATTTTAAATTTGGAAAAATGTTCGGAAAGAAATTTAATCCGGGCCATTCTGAACAAATCCGAACCAATTGGAAAAACGTTTTAAGTCTCGTTTAGTTTGGATTGATTCGTATTAAAAACTTGTCCAGATTGGTTCAGATTAATTCGTATTGAAGTTTTGGATTGAACCGGAATGAATCGGATTAGTTTTTAATCGATTTGCATCAAATGAGATTCAAAACGTTTTTCTGATTAATTCCGAAACAGATTTTGGAATAGCTTAATATAAAAGTCGATTTACCAAACTAATTAACAACGTAAGAGGTTTCAAAGCGACAGAGAAAGTCAATGATCTCATTTTTACGCTGCCTTACCATTTCCCATCATGTGACTTTAGACTCCAAAGCCAATGATTATCTGTCGTGAAAATTGATTAGCCGCAGGTTCGTTAACAGCCACGCAGCCGTCGACTAATGGATTCTGAATTACGAAGCTGAGCACGAGTCTCTATGTATATTGTACTTGTATTTATGTATGTATGAATGTATATATGAACAATGACACTATTATCCATAAATCTATTCATTATAAACCACAGCAAGATGCATCGTGGGTACTAGAGAGAACATTGGCAAATTTCGATGCAGCTGTTAAGGCCATGGACCAACTGGATCACGTTAATAAATTCCTACCTTACCAGAATTTTCAATTCGTGTCCCTGGCGAAAGTATTGGATAGGAATTCATTCCGAGCCAATCAGAACTATTCTGATTCATTCCAATATCTGTATTCGAGCCAATACGAATCATTACGAACCAATTTGAAAAACGCTTTGTATCTCGTTTGATGAAAAACGGTAAAAAATCGATCCGATTTAATCCAAGGCAACAATACAAATGAATCAGAATCAATCCGAATCATTTCGGCCTCGGAATGATTCGGATTGATTATACTTGAAAAATCCGTTTGGATCAATTCGTGCTCGGATTGTTTCGGATTGATCTGGATTGAAAACTTGGTTTCGGATTGGTTCAGACTCATTCGGATTGTTGCCTCGGATTGAATCGGATTAGGTCGGATCGATTTTTTACCGTTTTTCATCAAACGAGATACAAAGCGTTTTTCGGATTGGATCGGAATGATTCGTGTTGGCTCGGATACAGATATCGGAATGAATCGGAATAGTTCTGATTGACTCGGAAAGGATTCCTATCCGATACTTTCGCCAGGGGTAACCCCATTTCTGTAAAAAATAATATAACGGCGGCGATTGTTTAAATTTACCGATCTTCAACCGAAACTTGGCCCAGTATCGGCCCTATACCAAGCCGATTGTCACTTTTACCACGGCAAACCATTCTGGAAGTGAGAAAACCAGAGTTCAGCACAGCATCGGTCCGTTGCTGTGCCAAAAACAAGTATTGGCACGATATTGGCAACCGATTTTCGGAAACATTTTTGCCAATGCTGGGCCAGTATTGGGCCGTATCTAACTTTGCATTTGGGTGAGGTTACACAAACTGCACTGCCGGTAAAGTAGGGATCTTGTCACGTGACCAGTTTAGCCCGTGGCCTTAACGTCCATAAGAAAAAGGAATAAACTTTTTCAGATGAATTAAAACTCCTTTCTGCTAATAGCATTAAAATTCAAATTAGAAAGGAAATACTCTCTAAATCAGATTAAGTCAAATTTTCACTGATCGAATCAGTGATTTTCCTGTTCACTGATTTACCAGCAAAAAAATATGTTTCACTGTTAAATCACTTGATTTTTACTGAAGTAATCAATGAAATTTGACTGATTTACAGTAACTTCTTTCTAGCTATTTGAATCAGTCAAATTTCACTGATAATCAGTAAATTTTGAATGATTCAGATTTAGAGAGTATAAAAGGGACTTATCGATTATTAGGGTTGTAATTTGAGAGCTTTTCAATATAATGTACTTTAGCGGCCAATATCCGCTTGTTAAAGTAATTAAAAACTCAAAGTATTTTGAATTGGTGTTAAAGCATTTCAACTTTGCGACCTCGATTAATTGAATCATTAATCAAATCAGAAATAATCACCCGAGATTTTCCTAGAACACATTCAGAAAAATATTTGGTTAAATGTACAAAAATTTTGTAGGTTCAACTGTAATATTTTTTTTTATACATACAACAAAATTTTTGGTTAATCCGACAAAATATTTACTTGGTTCAACAAAATTCTTTGCTTAGTAAAATTTGCTTGATTGAACAAAAAATTTCGTTGATCCAACCAAATATTTTAATTATTTTCAATAAGTTTCAGGCATTTATTAGATTAAACAAAAAAATTTCTTAAGTTAATAAAATACTTAATGAATTCAACAAAACGATTTTGTTCAATGAACTAAATTTTTTTCTGAGTGTAGATATTATAACCAAAATTCTGGTTGCTACAACTAAATTTTATTTGACTCAACAAAAGATTTTGGTTGGTTGAACAAAATAGTTTGACTAGATGAAGTAAATTTTTTCTCTGAGTGAATGTAAACATTATCTCGAATAATAAAGAACAGGCAAGACAGGTGTTGGATACAATAAATTATTATGATGCAATCCGTCTTGTGTTCAGGATCAGTTTGCATTTAGGGACGTCTGCATTCCCTGACACGAGATCTATACCAAAATAACCAAGAGGTTAATGCACTGGCGATAATGTGTAAGTAAGAGTTTTCCTAAGAGCCTATTCAGAAAATTTATACCTGACATATTTTGTTTACTTAAATTCGGAAAAGAAGAAAGAACAATAATTATTTTCCAAACTGAGTTAACCTCGTAGTTCAATCCGTAAAGACCAAATTCCGAGACTCAATATTCATGAACGAAATTTTTGTTACTTTAACCCAGAAGTTTTGTTATTATATGGACAACAAAATATTTAGTTGACCCTATACAATTTTTTGGTTAGAAATGGTTGATTATACCAAATAGTTTTTTTGACCTAACCAAAACAAATATATTTGGTCAAGTCAACAAAAAGAATGTTGTACGATTAACAAAATATTGTTTAAAGTTAACAAAACTGTTAACGCAAAGCTTTGGTTCACTTGAGCAAACGAGTTTGGTCAGATGAACAAAAAATTAGTCTATCCTACCAAAATATTTCTTGGAATCAACCAACTGCAGTTAACAGAACGACTTTGTTCAAGTAACAAATATTTTTTTGGGTGATGCATTATTTGAAATAAAAGATTACACTATAAAAAGTAGTTGTAAAATTAGAAGGTACATTAAAAGCTCATAATAGGGGAACTGGGTTTAGGAACTTCCTAGAATTAGTTTGGCAATAGTGTGGTGCGAGGGGGCTTAGGGTTACCTGAGTTTAAGGGTGTAACACCCGACATGATCCCAATTATGAGTCTTTAGTGTATGTCATGAATCAACCAGACCACGTGACCAAATTTTTAGATACATATATTCCTATATAGTAGTTTTCGTCACTAGGGGATGAAATACGCAAACAAAATTTAAAACATTTTATTGAGGAAATGGAAAAAAGTTCGTTACAACAAAGATTGTGAGATTTTATTGAGGGGTAAAACAGAGTGGGAGAGAAGTATATTTTTTGAATTATTAACTTCAATTTTCAAATGTTACTGTACGCACACTATGCGTAAAAATCAACTTTACACACTGAAAACAATGTGTGAAAACGTACTTTACGCATACTATAAAAACATAATATTTCCCAAAATTCGAGATAGATATAGTAATAATAATATAATAAGAAACGTCTGTCTGGATCGTTTTAATAAAACTTTTACATGAAATTCTTACCTTATCTTATCTCGCTCTGCGCGTTAAAACATACGTTCCGCACGAGATACGAACGATATTTTATGTTCGGTGTATACCAAAAGTTAGCCGAGTCGGTTTCGTTTTGCGTGCGGAAAGTTGATTTTCCGCACACTTAAAATTTTACCGCACAAGTGCGGGGAAATCAACTTTCCGCACGCAAAAACGACACCGACTCGGCTAACTTTCGGTATGCAGCGAACAGAAAATATCGTTCGTATCACGTGAAAAAAGAAAGAAAAAGTCCATTAGACAGACATTTTTGAACAACAATTCTGGTTTTATCCATCAAAAACGCTTTTATAAAAATAAAAAATTCTTTTCTCCGGCCAAAATATACGAGATACGGAAAAAATGTCATAAAACATAATCGTATAATTCACAGAGATCTAAAAATTTGCTAATGACCATTTTTTCATAGCAGTTATATATTTTGTTTATTGATGAAAAATTTGATTTAAAAAAAAAACTTTTGGTTTCCAAAAAAAACTATAGAATACAACAAAAAATTTGGACAAAATTGTTCATCTCAAGAAGACATACAAATTTATTTGAAACCACTTTTTGACCAGACACGTAGTTTTCGTTTCAATCGTAAAAAATGTTATCAAAAATTAAAAATTCCATTTTGCACCAAATCTATGTTTTCATAAAAATCAAAAGTTCAATTTTCCTGCTAAAATATTCGGGATACGGACACCTTTAATATTTTTATTTTTTGAGTTTGGATCTTCCATATAATTTTTTTGCGTTTTTTGGGCATTTTTTGACATTTTTTGACTTTGAATAACTTTTTTGTTTTTCAACCAATTGTCATAATTCTTTTTTTATTTTTTTCCTTACAATATATAGCAACTTTTTGAGTATGGAAAATTAGTTAACATGGCCGAAAAGAAAGTTACAAATAAAACAAAATAAAAAAATAAATAAACATATCCCAAAATATAAAAAAATGTTTTTTGTAGTTATTTTTTTAGCTAGAGCGCTTTGCTTATCCAAAAATATTGTTAATATAACAAAGAATAAGTGGTAAAAATTCCAAAGGTCAGTGTCTAATACTTTAGATTTTATTAAATCCCCTTAAGTCTTGAAATCATAGAAAAACTTTTTTTTTTCAGAGACCTGAGTTTTGGCACAACTACCAAATGAAGTTTGAAATATTTGTATCAGTAAATCAAGTATTTCTCGTAAGTGAATGTGAGAAAGTGTATGAGGGATAAGAGATTAAGGAATTCGGGAAATGTAAAAGGTACAAAAGTTGGAAAAACTTTTGAAAAGTTGGTAGCGATAGGGCTCTGCGCCAACAACCATTCTGTGCAGTTAGGTGCAACGATGCAATTACAGACTTCAATGCCCAGAGAACGCCGAGAATCGTTTTCAGTTGCGGAATTTCATGGTTGGGCGAGTTATATATCAGTGAAATAAAATCCCCTCCGGGAGAACTTGTGTCGTTTGCTGAATTAAGAGCTCGGCCCGATAGTTCCATAATGGTTCAATTCTAAAGAATTATGTAGTCTCCAAACGAAGCTCCGATTCCATTGCAAAAAACCTAATAAATTCTAGTACATCTTAAATTAAAGTCTTTAATGAATGTCAAGCACGGTTGGAGAATCTCTAAAGAAAGATAATTAACTACCACTTCAGGACATTTTATTTGTGATACTCAATATATTTTTAGGAGAAAAATATAAAAAATTCTTTCTTCATACGAATTACTGTGAATTAAAAATTACTGCATTTTTTTAAATACCGAGAAAAAAGATTAATTTAAATTTAAGAAATCGTTTTTTTAATTTCATTTCATCAATCCGAAGTAAAAACACCTTAATTTATTTCATTTTAAGAAACCACGTTTTTAGTTTTTTTTTTTTTTTTTAATCAAAGAAATCATTATTTAAATATTATTTGATTCTAATAAATATGTTTCTTATTCAAATACAGTACTCAGGGTGGCCGTTTTCATCGGCGAAAATAATTCCCGGTCATTTCCCGGTCATTTCCCAGTCATCGAAAATTTTTTCCTGGTCATTAAAAAAATAGTTTCCAATGAATAACAGTTGATGCAATGGGTTTTTAAAGTTTTAAAATATTTTTTGTCTAATATTCTGAAATGTAATTTCTCCTGGTATACCGAAATCACGAAATAAGGCGGGAATTTCGGAATGCATAATTTAATATATAAGTAAATCACTTTATGTAACACATTTAAAACAAATTGAAATCGTTTTTTATTAAAAATTTAAAAAAATTCCCGGTCATTTCCCGGTTTTCCCGGTCAAGCGGCCACCCTGAGTACTGGAAAAAACTTAAGAAATGATACATTTAATTTTATTACCGGTAACGAAGAACATTTTTCTTTAAATTGCAGAAAATATTTCTGTGAATCACAGTATGCATGTACTGTATTTCGTTAATTCATAGAGAAAAAAAAAAAACAATCAAGAAATTTCTTTTGAATCAAAGAAACTTTTTTCTAGGTGTAGGCCCAGAAAAAAGATTTATTTAAATTTAAGAAATCGTTTTTTTAATTTCATTTCTTCAATCCGAAGTAAAAACACCTTCGGAACAAATATAAATTTATTTTATTTTAAGAAATTTCTTTTGAATCAAAGAAACTTTTTTCTAGGTGTAGACCCAGAAAAAAGTTTGATTTAAATTTTAGAAATCGTTTTTTCAACGTCATTTCTTTAATCCGAAGTAAAAACACCTTCAGAATAAATATAAATTTTGTTTCTTTTAAGAAACCACGTTTTTAGTTTTTTTTTCTTTAATCAAAGAAATCATTTTTTAAATATTATTTGATTCAAATAAATATGTTTTTGGTTCAAATACAGTACTGGAAAAAACTTAAGAAATGATTAATTTAATTTTATTACCGGTAACGAAGAACATTTTTCTTTAAATTGCAGAAAATATTTCTGTGAATCACAGTATACATGTACTATATTTCGTTAATTCACAGAGAAAAATATATTGAAAAAAAAAATTTTTAATGGAAGCTTTCTTGTACCGCTTCAATTTTTTTCCTATAATACACTCACGCCCTCAGTAACAACATATATTTTTGCGAGCCTGATCCTAGTGGTGCTTCACGGTTAAAAAAAAAATTATTTTGTTGGCCTCTACAAAGTATGCGATTCCATTGAAACGAGGGGTCTTCTTAATTTTAAGTCATCACTTTGTTAAATGAGCATCATTCGAAATCATAGATCATCCTCATAATAGATTTTAAACATTCGAGTTTAAAAAATAATAAGCGATCTATCGATAACTTCAGATCAATTCACCCATGCATTTTGATTTTACAAATTTTCAATTCGGTATCTTATTTTGCATAGAAATGGAATTAAAGGATTTAAAATGCCGGGGAAGTAGGGATCTAGTCACCTGTTTTGTTATTAATACTTTAATTTTTTCATTTGTCCCTTTTGCAATATTCGTTAATCTTATTATATCATAAGCAATATTTACAGCCTATTCGAGTAATAATAAAAAAAATTAATACAAAAGAGATGTAAAATAAATAATGCAGAAGAGCTTTGGGAATTAACCTGACCACAGTTTAATTTGTTAACACAAATCTACAAGGGAGGGTGCAAGTGTAATGAGTTGCGATAACCGTGTTAAACAAGCGTATAATGCTTTTCATTATCACCATCAAACGTACACGCAGATTTATTGTTATTGCCCTGATATTTTATACTGAAGAAGAATTTATGTATGAAAGTGTTCGCTTTAAAATTCCATATCAATATGAAAATCGCTCTCTGAATCTGAATCAGTCAAATTTTAACTGATTGAATCAATGATTCGCATTTTCACTAATTCATTAACGAAAAAAATATTTTTTACTGTCAAATCAGTTAATTTTTACTGAAGTAATCAGTGAAAAATATTTTTCACTGTTAAATCAGTTAATTTTCACTGAAGTAATCAGTGAAATTTGACTGATTCACAGTAACCTTTTCTTAGCTATTTGAAAGGTCAAATGTCACTGATAATCAGTGGATTTTGACTGATTTAGATTTAGAGAGAATCAAACAATATTTGCTTCTTTTTTGAGCTTTTTGATTTCAAACTTAAAAATTTCAGCAACAAAAAATTTAATTTTCGAGTATAAGTATATAATTCAAGTAAAAATCTTATGTTGATTCAACAAAATGCACTGAAAACTGAAAAATATACTTTTTTTTTTATGATACAAAATTAAATTATACGAAGTCTCTGTATAATGATTTAAAAAATGCGAGTCTTAGAATTTGAAGTTCAAGCTTCAAACTGTCTAGGGGTGATATCGATTTGCGAAAGGGCGAACGGGGATGTGAAGTATTTCTCCAAGTTCATAAAAATGCAAACACCGAACTCATTAGCGCACAACCCCGACCCTCGCAATGTTTTCAATTGAATCGCGTAACCCTCTCAGAACAGTCTATAGCTTCAGGTGTTTTCCCCCTTAAAAAAGCAAGAGAAATTTCTCTTCCTGTACAAAATATTTCTATTCAATGTAATTATGTTTTCTAGAAATAATTAAAAAACATGATAAAAAATCATCTTACCAGAATGTCGAACACTTTTAACTACAGTCATTACAGAATCTCACCTGAAACAAAAATGAAAAAGAGATAAGTTTTTATAAACTTCATGCTACCAATAGACATTAAGGAGGGAGATCCATTTAGAACTTTCAAAAAGTGAAATTTTTTGCATAAAATGTTAGCTTCAAAAATGTAATACCAAAAGATTAAATCGAAATTCAAAATACTTTGAAATTTACAGCTGTTGATAAACAGCTAGAGTTGGAAATATAATGTAATTTTCACGAGTCAGAACTTTAAGGCCATGGACCAAACGGATCACGTGACTAGATTCCTACCTTACCAGCATTTTCAAATCGTGTAACCCCATTTCTCTAAAAAATTAGATAATAAGTTAAAAATTTGTGAGAGTAAATAAAATACACTAAGTCCAGTCCATCTGCTCTCTAAATCTGAATCAGTCGAATTCTCACTGATTGAATTAGTAATTTGCCTTTTCACTGATTCACCAGTGAAAAAAATATTTTTCACTGTTAAATCAATTAATTTTCACTGTAGTAATCAGTAAAGAAACATTTTTTCTGTTAAATAGGTTGATTTCCACTGAAGTAATCAGTGAAATTTGACTGATTTACAGTAACCTCTTTTTAGCTGTTTGAATCAGTCAAATTTCACTGATAATCAATAGATTTTGACTGATTCAGATTTAGAGAGTGGTCATAAATATTTATAATTGTAATAACAATTGTTCAAAGAAATTTTTTAAAATAATTATAAACATTTATGACCAGACAGACTTATATTAATGTAATTTATTTAATTCTACAAATTTTCAGTTACCTATCTTATTTTTTTGCAGAAATAGAGTTACACAAATTGAAATGCCGGTAAAGTAGGAATTTAGTCACGTGACCATATTGGTCCATGGCCATAAACGCGTTTCTCTCGAAACGTGATATTTAAAACTGGTGTGACATGTAGCTCAAAAATTATGTAACCCATAATTCCAAATTTTTTACTATATCTTTATATAGTATATTTCGTATCAAGTGCGGAAAGGCGTATTTTAACGCAAAAGCGAGTCACGACGTTAAAATACGTCTTTTCGCACGTGATACGAACGATATTTTTTGTTCACTATATACCGAAAGTTAGCTGAGTCGGTGTCATTTTACGTGTGGAAAGTTGATTTTCCGCACACTTAAAATTTTACCACACTAGTGCGGGAAAATCAACTTTCCGTACGCAAAATGACATCGACAAGACTAAATTAATTTATTATTGTTATTTTTTTAAGCAAAATATATTGCGTTGAAAAAATGTCGAAGAAAATAAAATGGTCTGTCTGGTCTGGTTATAAACGTTTGTAACTACTCTCTAAACTTGAATCAGTGAAATAGTCATTGATTATATCAGTGAAAATATATCAACTGATGAATCAGTGCCCTGCTTTGATTTCACTGAGGAATCAGTGAACGCGCCATGTGAACATAACTTTTGAATTCGATTAAAACGATTAAAAATTCATCAGTCGAATTCCACTGATACATTGGTCGAATTTCACTGATTCTCAGTGAAAGACTTATAGCTTCTGCCATGAGTGAATAGTCACTGCGAATCAGTGGCCGTTCACTGATTCAGGTTTAGAGAGTGTAAATACAATTTTTCGGAAAAAATTTAATTTCATAGTTATATACATTTATGACAAAAGAGACTTATCTTGGTGAATCTTATTTAATTTAGCAAATTTTCAACATTGTATCTCATTTTGCATTGGAATGGGGTTACAGGAACTGAAATGCTGGTAAGGTAGAAATCTTTGAATGTTCCATAATCTTATAACTTGAAATTTTAACTAAAATGATTTCTTCAAAGATCCTTGTGATTTAATAGAATATTCAAAAAAAAATTATTCATGCTGGGTATAATAATACAAATGACTCAGAAACGGAAGAGAAATAGATTCAGTGCCTCTAATTTGAATACACTGTAATGCATGAGATAGTTAAGAAGAAGAGAAGGCCCTTTACTCGAGACACTAGATAAGGAAACGAGTAGGTGGCCAACTCGTCCTTTTTGAAATTCAATCTTGAGACCCTAGAGCGTTTCACTAACGAGTATTATTCTTCTGACTTAATTATGTTTTAGTCACGTTGAGATGGCGATATTCAGCGAAAAACAACGGAATATATTTCACATATATACACTTTGAAAAGAAAAATTTTAACGATAACAAATAATAATTAATTTTTAACGCTTAAATTGATAATCTATTTTTATAAACTCTCTGAGTCGGATTTAGTAAAAAACTACTGATTGAAATAGTGTATGAAGCAAGAAATGCAAAATTTTGTTTCACATGCGCAATAATTCAATACACTATTATATAATTTTTAATATAAAAGAAACGCTTTTCAATAAAAGTGGAAGATAATTCAAAGTATCTTATATTTTTCTGGATTTATTTATTTTATTTTTTGAATTAATGGAATTAATGTATACGCAGTCGCATAGAACATATTTAATTTGATTCACAGAAATACTTTCTATAATTCAAAGAAATAATTTTCTTTGTTCAAGGTTATAAAATGAATAAATTATTTCTTAAGTTTTTTCCAGTACTGCATTAGGATGAAAAAGTTTTTTTTTTAAATCCAGTAAATGATGTTAAAAAAATAATTTATTTTATTCAAAAAAGGCTAAAAACGTGATTTATTCAAGTCAAATAAATGTATATTTGTCCTAAAGGTGTTTTTATTTTGGATTAAAGAAATTAGGTTAAGAAAAGGATTTCTTAAATTTAATTAAAACACAGCCCGAAAGAAGTTTTTTTTTATTCAAAAGCATTTCCTTGAATCAAACAAAATTGTGCATTGCTATACGGTCAAAGAAAAATTTCTTTGATTTAAAGAAATTTCTTGCTTCTTTTTTTTTTTCAACGAAATTAATGTATACGCATCAGTTACATGGTACATACATATGTAATTTGATTCACGGAAATACTTTCTTTAATTCAAAGAAATAATTTTCTTTGTTCAAGGTTATAAAATGAATAAATTATTTCTCAAGTTTTTTCCAGTACTGTATTAGAATGAAAAATTTTTTTTTTTTAATCCAATAAATAATGTTAAAAAAATAATTTATTTTATTTATAAAAGGATAAAAACGTGATTTATTCAAGTCAAATAAATTTATATTTGTCCTAAAGGTGTTTTTACTTTGGATTAAAGAAATTAGGTTAAGAAAAAGATTTCTTAAATTAAATTAAAACACAGCCCGAAAGAAGTTTTTTTGATTCAAAAGCATTTCCTTGAATCAAACAAATTTGTGCATTGCTATATGGTCAAAGAAAAATTTCTTTGATTTAAAGAAATTTCTTGCTTGTTTTTTTTTTTTTTTAATGAAATGAATGTATACGCATCAGTTACATAGTACATATGTAATTTGATTCACAGAAATACTTTCTTTAATTCAAAGAAATAATTTTCTTTGTTCAAGGTTATAAAATAAAATAAATTATTTCTTAAGTTTTCACCAGTACTGTATTAGAATGAAAAACTATTTTTTTTAAATCAAGTAAATAATGTTAAAAAAATAATTTGTTTTATTTGAAAAAGACTAACAACGTGATTTTTTTAAGTCAAATAAACTTATATTTGTCTTAAAGGTGTTTTTACTTCAAATTGATGAAAATAAGTTTAAACAAACGATCTCACAAATTTAAATAAAACTTTTTTTGGGTGCAATATACTCTATAGATTGATTAAACTTAAAACTTTATTAAATTAAAATTGAATAAAAATTTTTTAAACAATACTCATTTCCTTAAGAACTATAACCTTTTAAAAAAATCACAAATTGGCTGATTCGGCATTTTTCTTGACAATAATTTCAAAATATAGAAAAGATAAATCAATTTCTCAAAATGTTAAATAATTTCAAAGAATATAAAAGACTGTTTTTTCATCTTTTTAAAAAAAATTTTAAATATGAATAAACTTTTCAGAAAATGATGAAATAATTATATTTTAGTAATGCCACCAAAATATAATCAACAAAACTATTTTGTTGTGGTGACTTTTTCTATTTTTATATTCTCATTACATTGGTTTTTTTTTATTGTGTTCTATCATATTTCTTAAATTTTCAAAGATATTTTTTGTGGCCTGAGGGGATGAGTGTTTCAATTCCTATTATGTTTAAATATGAAGTAGCAGTTTCATATTCATGCTTATTTTGTTCGAAATAGTGTGAAAATGATACCAATGAGATGAAATTTTTCTTTATCGCAGAATGTAAGAAGAACCCTTTTAAAGCTGCTTCCATGCTCAGAAGCCATTAGAAAAGAGACTGCCAAATGCGAGAGCAAAGTGCACTCGGTTAAAAGAGCCAGAGAACGTCATTCAATTTAAGAACCTACGTACCTTCACATATATCTAGTACCTACCTATATAATATATATTATTGTACGTAACATCTATTGTGCTTGTCCAACCTCACAAACTTATCCAAAAAGAGGAATAAAAAATACAGAACAACATCTCACGGGGAAAAAATAATTGTGATGAAAAATGAGAATTGATTGATTTCAAGGTCTATTATCTTTAGGGATTGGTTTTTTTATTCCCTCCAGGAATTCTCACAAACCGTCAAATTTCGGTGGTTAAAAATGCTTATTTTTAAGACACTTTAAAAAAAAAAAAAATAAATTATTTTTTTAACATTATTTATTTGATTTAAAAAAATATTTTTTCGATTCAAATACAGTACTGGCAAAAACTTGAGAAATTATTTATTTAATTTTACAGCCTTAAACGGAAGCAAGGTTTTCTTTAAATTAAAGAAAATATTTCTGTGAGTCACATTACGTATATACGTATGCGACTGCGCAGACATTCATTTCTTAAATTCAATGAAAAAAAAACAATGAAGAAATTTCTTTAAATCAAAGAAACTTTTCTTTGACCGTGTAACAATGCGCAAATTTCTTTAATTTGAAGAAATTCTTTTTGAATCGAAGAAACTTTTTTCTGGGTATAAAACGAAATTTAAAGAATTTGAAATCGTTCTGTGGAAAGAAAGATGCATAATGTAGGCAGTGGCAAAAATTTCGAACTCAACCATTTAATTTTTAAAACGAAATACCTTATCATATATGTACTTAAAGTTTGGAAGGTTCATGGAACGATGAAAAATATTTTTTTGGAGACTAAATGAATGGTTTCTTCTCCATTTAATTAAAAAGTATAGTGTATATTTAATAATAGATTGTATACTTGAAAGACTGAACATAAACATAATAACTAATTTTGTTTCGAAATAAAAAATTTAGTCGTCGTTCAATGAACACCCAGCAAAAAGTTTTATTTCAATTTAAGAAATCATTCTTTTAACTTTCATTTCTTCAATTCGAAGTAAAAACACCTTTTAATTAATTAATGACAAAACGCAAACAAGCTTTAAATTTTTGAAAACTTTTCTTGAGGACTTTGTTACCGGAGTCTCTCACAGAATGATCTGAACTGTTTTAAAAACCGACTTGGGAAATGTGGCTTTGCTGACTGACAATTTTTTTTTTACAAGCAATTCTGAGAGGTTCTTTTCTTCCTTGAAGAAGACTATTGTCCTATACCTAGTTAAGAAATTCGAGACGTTCATGGTGATTTTCACGAGTGGACGAAGGCGTGTATTTTAGAAGAAAACGATTTTGTATATCAGCTAGCTTCACGGACAATCCATTTAACATTGAATTTGCAAGCAAGGCATTACAGAAACATAAATTATTATAATATCTATATATGGAATTTTACTCAATATTATTTGAGCGCAAGTTTGAGCGCGCCTAGGGCGCGCGATTCGATCGTCGCGCTTCGCGCTCCGTTCTTTCTGGACCTCGCGCTTTGCGCTCGGTCTTGTGCTCATCGCATACGTTTAAGTTTATTTCTTATAATTTAATACTGAAGCTCAAACCAACTTAATGATATTAAAGATGATGTAAATTAGTCATTTTCTCAAATTCACTAAGTTTCTTTTTCAGATTAAGTGAAACAGGAAATTCAATTTACTTAAGGCTCTATCGGCCTTAAGGAATACATTCTCATCATGACACTCGCGCTTCGCGCTCGATTTTCTGTATGCATTTTTGTAACTTTTTAATAAATTACATGATTATTGATAAATTTATTTTCTTCCAAATCTTTTAAAAGGGAAAAACAATCGTAGACTTTATTTAAGGAAATGATTTTGCAGAACAACGCTTATTTCGTATCACATATTTTGGTCAAAAAAATCGAATTTATTTAATATTAAAAATCAAAACATAAAATATACATCCTGTCGAGAAATTTATCGATAAGAATGTGTAGACCTTATTTAGCCAAACAATTTTCATCTTAAAGTTTTTTTTGAATCTCACATATTTTGTCTAAAAAATGAAATTTTTGAATTTTAATCGTATTTTTTGGAATTGAAACGAAAAATATATGTTTTATCAGAAACTGTGTGAGACAAAACTTGTAGATCTTTTTGAAACTAACAACTTTGTATTCTTACGTCTTTTTCTTATTTTACATATTATTGTTAAAAAATTGAATTTTGGATTTTCAATAGTTTTTTTTTTAATTAAAAAGAAAAATATGCATCTTACGAAAAAATGTTACAATTCAAATTTGTAGGACTTTATTTATTTAATAATATTGTATCATAACGTTTTTTCGTATCTCGTATAATTTAACTGGAAAATGGAATTTTGATATTGACTTTTTTCGAATTTGAATATGCTGTAATATTTCTAATTTTGATTTAATCAAAAAATGTTATCAGGATAATTTTTAGAGATTTATGAGCACTATCTAAAACCAGTATTGAAATTTTTGATTTTTTCAAAAAATTATTTTCAAAAACACAAAAGTGGTGCTCAACCCCTCAATTTTGATTGGATGTGGCTGGTTAACGAACTTGTCCTTACTTTTTCGGCTCCGATAAAGTGTACCAAAGCTCAATTCAATCTGATAATTCTATCGAGAGTTATGCCGCACACGACCTACTACAGACAGACAGACACTTTCGTAAAAACCATTTTTTCTGACTCAGGGGGTCTCAAAACGTAATGATTTGATGAAAATTTCGAAAGTCATTTTTCACATAAAACCAATACCTTCTCATCCATGATGAGAATGTAAAAAAAATATGTCTTTAAAAATAATAAATATGCAATTTACTTAATTTTATTACTTTGAACAAAGACAATTTTTTCTTTAAATTAAAGAAAATATTTCTGTGAATCAATCAAGAAATTTCTTTACATCAAAGAAATTTGTCTTTAGTCGTATAGCAATGCACAAATTTGTCTGATTCAAAAAATTTTTTTTTGAGTTAAAGAAACTTTCTTCTGGGTGTAGACCGTTGAAAAGAGATTTAAAAAATCTGCCCGCTTCGCGGGCACATTCTCATCGCGCGCTTCGCGCGCAGCTCGCTTCGCTCGCAAGTTTGAGCGCGCCTAGGGCGCGCGATTTGATCGTCGCGCTTCGCGCTCCGGAATTTTTGAACGTCGCGCTTCGCGCTCCGTTCTTTCTGGACCTCGCGCTTTGCGCTCGGTCTTGTGCTCTTCGCATACGTTTAAGTTTATTTCTTATAATTTAATACTGAAACTCAAACCAACTTAATGATATTAAAGATGATGTAAATTAGTCATCTTCTCAAATTCACTAAGTTTCTTTTTCAGATTAAGTGAAACAAGAAATTCAATTTACTTAAGGCTCTATCAGCCTTAAGGAACACATTCTCATCATGGCGCTCGCGCTTCGCGCTCGATTTTCTGTATACATTTCAGTAACTTTTTAATAAATTACATGATTAAAATAATTTATTTTCTTCCAAATCTCTCAAAAAGGAAAAACAATCGTAGACTTTATTTAAGGAAACGATTTTGCAGAACAACGCTTATTTCGTATCTCACATATTTTGGTGAAAAAAATCGGATTTTTTTAATATTCATAATCAAAACATAAAATATACATCCTGTCCCGAAATGTCTTAATGAGAATTTGTAGACCTCATTTAGCCAAACAATTTTCATCTTAAAGTTTTTTTTGAATCTCACATATTTTGTCTAAAAAATGAAATTTTTGAATTTTAATCGCATTTTTTGGAATTGAAACGAAAAATATATGTTTTATCAGAAACTGTGTGAGACAAAATTTGTAGATCTTTTTGAAACGAACAACTTTGTATTCTTACGTTTATTCGTGTTTCGAATATTATTGCTAAAAAATTGAATTTTGGATTTTCAATAGTTTCTTTTTTTAATTAAAAAGATAAATATGCATCTTATGAAAAAATGTTACAATTCAAATTTGTAGGTCTTTATTTATTTAATAATATTGTATCATAACGTTTTTTCGTATCTCGTATAATTTAACTTGAAAATGGAATTTTGATATTGAGTTTTTTCGAATTTGAATATGCTGTGACATTTCTAATTTTGATTTAATCAAAAAATGTTATCAGGATAATTTGTAGAGATTTAAGAGCAAACAATTTTCCATCTAAACGTTTTTTTGTATCTCTCATATTTTGTCTAAAAAATGGAATTTTTGAATTTTAATCGTATTTTTTGGAATTGAAACGAAAAATATATGTTTTATCAGAAACTGTGTGAGACAAAATTTGTAGATCTTTTTGAAACAAACAACTTTGTATTCTTACGTTTTTTTCGTGTTTCGAATATTATTGCTAAAAAATTGAATTTTGGATTTTCAATAGTTTTTTTTTTAATTAAAAAGATAAATATGCATCTTATGAAAAAATGTTACAATTCAAATTTGTAGGTCTTTATTTATTTAATAATATTGTATCATAACGTTTTTTCGTATCTCGTATAATTTAACTGGAAAATGGAATTTTGATATTGACTTTTTTCGAATTTGAATATGCTGTGACATTTCTAATTTTGATTTAATCAAAAAATGTTATCAGGATAATTTGTAGAGATTTATGAGCACTATCAAAAACCAGTATTGAAATTTATGATTTTTTTAAAAAATTATTTTCAAAAACACAAAAGTAGTGCTCAATCCCTCAATTTTGATTGGATGTGGCTGGTTAACGAACTTGTCCTTACTTTTTTGGCTCCGATAAAGTGTACCAAAGCTCAATTCAATCTGATAATTCTATCGAGAGTTATGCCGCACACGACCTACAGACAGACAGACAGACAGACAGACAGACACTTTCGTAAAAACCCTTTTTTATGACTCAGGGGGTCTCAAAACGTAAAGATTTGATGAAAATATCGAAAGTCATTTTTCACATAAAACCAATACCTTCTCATCCATGATGAGAATGTAAAAACCTATAAAAATCACCCCCGAAAGTCTTGAAAATATATATTTTAGGGGTAGTAAAGAAAACTTTGAATGGGATGATTATTTAAAAAAGTGAAATGGAAAGTCTTGCAAATACTGATTTTCTTTTTATGTGTGCAGACTACGTAATATCAGCTTATGGCAATTCTATTTGCAGAGAGTGAACATCAAAGGTGGATACAAAGTGCACAAAATACTTTCTATAGCAGATTGCAGGGGAAATTTGATCTGAACGACATGATTCGAATCCACTATACGGTTCACAAAAGAAAATTTACCTCCTTCAGCTTCATTATATTTCTCAACTCAAAGAATGAAGCTGAGTAAGAGACGTTTCTGTCGAATTCAATTTCCGTTGAGAAAAATCGTTCTGACAATTTCAGTATACTTTATACTGGATGATGCAATTTGGGAATTCAATTCCTATTTTTGATATCTCTATTTCATTATGGAGAGGCGCATACGAGGGGCACTATTTATATTTTGAACCTAATAGTGAAAAACAGTAATTTGTCATGAAAAATGGCTTTATTGTTTTTCAAAGTATTTTCCTTTATGATCTATACATTTTTGCATGCATTAGAAACCTGTGTCATAGCATTTATTCCATTCTGCTTGAAACATCTCCAAAACATGGTTTTGTCAAATTATGGGGGATCCAACGAGAACAAATCTTTTTCATGGCTAAATGTTCATGCAATATTTTATATATGCTGGTGGAACTAATGTCTACACTGAGAAAACAGTTTCTTTGAATCAAAGAAACATTTCTTTGATATACGGTCAAAGAAAGAATTTCTTTGAATCAAAGAAAGTTTTGACATTTCGGAAAAAATTTCTTTGATCCAAAGAAATAGATTTGTTTACATTAAAGAAAATGTGTTTGAATCAACAAAACTTTCTTTAATTCAAAGAAATTCTTTCTTTGACCGTATATCAAAGAAATGTTTCTTTGATTCAAAGAAGCTGTTTTCTGGGTGTAAGGTTGCCTTAATCTCACAGTATGTCACATGACGATCTTGCATTATCAGTTTTTGCACAGTATTAATGTTTTCTGGCTCAACAACTGATTTTTGACGACCTTTACGAAATTCGTCGGTGAGCGAATGGCAACCACGATTAAACTCGTTATACCAGCGTTTCATAGTGGCATAGAATGGGGCTTCATTGACAAAAGTGGAAGTAAGTTGATCGATGCATTGTTGTCTTGATAATCTACGTCGAAAGTCGTAATAAATCATTCCACGAAAATTTTCACGAGTTAATTCCCTTTTTTTTGCTAAGACACAATTTCCAAGTCACTATAAACATTTGACCGAAATTCATATGACTGAATTACTATTTACCCTAATTTATATTTTTCGAAATCATTTGTTATAATTTTATATCTGCAAATCAGCATTTTATTTAATTTTAATTAACTGCTCCGAATTGTCATGTTTCTGAAAATTTGATAGGTTTTCATTTGTCAGAAATTCCTTTTTGAGAAAAAAGTCACTGAATATTACTAAATTGGCAATGGTACAAAATGAGGTTTTGGACAAATGAATATCCACCAGAAAAACCAGTTAATACTAATCAAATCCGGCCAAGTAATAATATTGGAAAAATTTGATTCAAATGATAAACATTTTTTCTGATTTATTGAAAATTCGAATTGGCTAATTTTGTCTTTGAAGCCGTTTATTTCGACCGGATGCGTTTTAGGTCAAATGGTTTTACACTTACATGACATTACATGACATCCGGAAATATAAAAATTATGACAAATGATAATTGAGAAGAATAAAAATTAGGCTGAATGGTGGTTTGGAAAAATACGAATTAAGTTAAAGAGTGATTTGGAAATATAAAGACAAAGGCAAATGATAATTTGAAAAAATAAAATTTAGGGCAAATGATAATTTTGTGTCACTAATTACAGTAAAATAAATTTGATATAATGTAGAATGTGGGGGATATTGATGCACCCCATGAGAGATATTAAATAACCTATTCTTGATGAAACACTCTGTAATGAAAATATCCATTGGAACGAATGGATGTCTAGACAGTAACGGTCTTGACCCCAATGTAGAAAAATGAGTGAGTCCCCACTTTTGGAAACACCCGCACTCAAGACACGAATTGAAGATTGACATAGCGCCATAACACGTGCGTTGATGGCCATCGGGGAATAGAAACCTCACGAACTCCAAATCCGTGACTGGTTAAAATAAAAATCTTCGAACTGAGCTGCTTTCTAAAGAATCACTCTTCACAAGAGCATTGAGATTCTTCGCATTTTTCCAAAAATAGGCTTCTGTTCTAAAAGCAAAATCGCATCTTGGAATCTTGAATCTCGCTTAGTTGTATATTAAAGATGTCATTCTAAGAAATCCGTTCAATAATCCAAAAGTAAAATTAACAATAGAATACATGTATATGTACACACACAATATATATGTATATATACACTGTTAGAAATTTCTACACACAGAAAAATGTTTCTTTGATTCAAACAAAATTTCTTTGAATCAAACAAATTTGTGCATTGCTATTCGTTCAAAGAAAAGTTTCTTTGATTTAGAGACCTTTCTTGATTATTTTATTTCCTTGAATTAAAGAAAAGAAAGTATACGCAGATTGACATACGTAAAACGATACACAGAAATATTTTCTTTAAGTTGATGAATACATTTTCTTCGTTAAAGGTAATAAAATTAAATAAATCCTTTCTTAAATTTTTGCCAGTACTGTATTAGAATCAGAAAAATATATTTTTAAATCAAATAAATTTATATTTGTCCTAAAGGTGTTTTTACTTCGGATTGAAGAAATTAGGTTAAGAAAAAATTCTATTTAAATTTAAATAAAACTTTTTTCTGCGTGTATACCCAGAAAACAGTTTCTTTGATTAAAAAAAAAATGTCTTTGAATCAAACAAATTTGTGCATTGCTTTACAGTCAAAGAAAAGTTTCTTTGAATAATTTTTTTTCCCTTTGAATTAAAGAAAAGAAAGTATACGCAGTCGCGTAGTACATACGTAAAATGATTCACAGAAATATTTTCATTAATTTCAAGAAAAAATTTTCTTCGTTAAAGGTAATAAAATTAATTTATTTCTTAAGTTTTTGTCAGTACTGTATTTAAATCAAAAAATATATTCTTAATTCAAATAAATAATGTTAAAACAAAAATTATTTTATTTGTGAAAGGGTAAAAACATGGTTTATTAAAGTCAAATAAATTTATATTTGTTTTAAAGGTGTTTTTACTTCGGATTGAAGAAATTAAGTTAAGAAAACGATTTTCTGAATTTAAATAAAACTTTCTTTCATTCAAAAAACATTTCTTTGAATCAAACAAACTTGAACATTGCTATACGATCAAAGATAAGTTTCTTTGATTTGAAGAAAATTTTTTAATGGCTTCTTTTTCTTTGAATTTAAGAAATGAATATTTGCGCAGTCGTATAATTACATTTTATAAAAATCCAGTTGAGTTTCATAATATGAAGAAAAATTTCAGAAAATTCAGCACATTTTTCGCAGTTTTAAGATACTTTTACTCAAAAAAACCATATAAATATTGTCAAATTTTACGTTATCTTTGTAACATAAAAAGTTTGTAAATTTTCGAACATTTCTAACAGTGTATATATATATATTCAGCCATAAATAAAATGGAAAAACATCGGTAAAATATAGATTGCATTGAAAGAAACAAGCCACAAAAAATGCCGGGAAAGTTTCGTAGTTGGGTATCCTGTGTAACTAATTAAACTACTAATTAAAGAGCTCTATGGAGAGTATCCCTGGGGATAAAAAGTTGTCTCTGACAAGAATGAGATAACGAGGTTAATAATTTTTCTAGATGGCTATAAAAAGACGTTGCTCTCTAAAAATCAAAATCTGTTCTATTAATATAAACATTTTTAATAAACATTCAATACCTGCAAAATTAATATGAAATATTATTAAATAATTATTACTTTATACTCGGGAGCAAAAAAAATATGTGGCATTTACTGGGTCCATAAGTTAAAATATTGAGAGGATAAGATTTATTCACCAATTTTTAGAAACAACATATTTGTCAATAAATATTATAGAAATTCCTATTGAATTTATAGAATAAGGAGTTTTCTTAAAAATATTGTCATCTGGCATTTCTGTAAAATTTATCGACAAATCTCTTATGTTTACAAAAAAGTTTTATTTTTTATATTCAGAACTTGTACTGTCTCTTAATTAATAATTGAAAATATATATTAATTTTGATAGTTTGCCTCAGAGTCCAAAGTTGATAAAAACTCAAATTATTATCTAATTATTACATACATGTCACTGGAAACATTTTTTCCAAACTTATATATTATTTGGTGATTTATATTCTCTCACATAAAAAGATGTTGCTGAAGAAAAATGTCAAAACTGTATAAAATATCCTCTTAGTTTTGTACCATATTTTTAGGAACTCATAGGAGAATTTATGCAGATATTACTTCATAGTTTGTTATGATCTAAAACCTGTATTCAAAAGTATTCTTAGCCACGATTTGCGTATAGATTTAACGCCAAAAATCAGAAGAAATTTATTCCACACATTTTTATCTTCTCTCTAAATCGGAATTAGTCAAATTTTCATTGATTGAATCAGTGATTTGCCTGTTCACTGATTCATAAGTGACAAATATTTTTCACTGTTAAGTCAGTGAATTTTCATTGATTGAATCAGTAAAAAAATATTCTTCACTGTCAAATCAGTTAATTTTCACAGAAGTAATCGGTGAAAAAAACTTTCACTGAAGTAATCAGTGAAAAAATGTTCACTGTTAAATCAGTTAATTTTCACTGAAGTAATTTAATTTTAGATTCACAGTAATCCTTTCTTAGCTATTTGAATCGATCAAATTTCACTGATAATCAGTAGATTTTGACTGATTCAGATTTAGAGAGTTCTATATGAACAATTAAAATTATAATAAATTTCAATCTTCAAATTTTGAAAAGGAAACACAGAGTTTATGCATTTGAAAGTTATGTTTGAAACGTATACATAACATTCAAGATTTCCAGGTGATTTGAAATTCAGGCACTGCAGTTCTTGACGTTCGAATGAAACTCTTGAGACGAGAAAAGGAAAGAGATTCGGTCTATTTTGAGGTGCATTTGACGTATGTCTCCGTTTATCGATTTTCGTATAATCCAGAAAGACATCTAGGGACATCAAAAGCGTCATTGACCTCCCTTGACACGTACCCATGACGCCAGTCACACTTTGCTTGCGTTAATTAATTCCGCGCTTCATAAACCACGACTTATTCGAATCAAATGTACCTACGCAATAGGCATTCTACTGAATATAACTGTAAATTTTACAAAAATAATGAAATATAAGATATACAGCAATATTAAAATTAGGATAGATCTATTTTTGAATTAATGTACCTTTGTATATTAAATTTAGTGTAATTTTTAAGAGCATTAACACTGTTAGAAATTTCTGTATTAAACTTTCATTAGACGTAATGGAAGTTTTTTTCAATAACGTACATTAAATTTAAAATACTTTCATCCTAAAAAATACAAACTTTTACTGTGAACCAGTCAAATTTCACTGATTACTTCAGTAAAAATGAATTGATTTAACAGTGAACATTAACTAATTTAACAGTGAAAAATAGTTTTTTCGTTGATGAATCAGTGAAAAGGCGAATCATTGATTCAATTAGTGAAAATTTGACTGATTCAGTTCTAGGTAACTGGAGCTTCATACAAATACATTTGACAGAAATTTCAGATAAGTTTTGTGATTTTAAGAAAAATTCTAGAAATTTTAGTGATCACTTCGCTTTTTTCAAATAAGTCTACTCAAAAGTATTGTTTGAACGACTTTCTTTGATTTAAAGAAATGATTTGTTCATATGAAACAAAATTTGTTTGATTCAAACAAAATATCTTTGGACCAAATAAATATTTGTTCGAATCAAATAAATTTCTGCCTTAAACCAAACAAATTATATCTTTCACCATATATCAATGCATTAATTTCTTTGTTTTGAAGAAAAAATAATTTGATTCAAACAAATATTTATTTGGTTCAAAGATATTTTGTTTGAATCAAACAAATTTATATTTCATTTAAACAAATCATTTTTTTAAATCAAAGAACGTCGCTCAAACAAATTATTATCTTTGATCCAATGAAATCTTTTTTCTCAGTGATTATTGAATATAATATTTATTGATGATTAAATTGATTTGAAATACAACTAAGCAGTTTTAATGATTTACAAGTTATCAAAGAATCTAGAAAATATTACTTTTTATCGACACTTTTTACCCAGAAAACAGTTTCTTTGAATCAAAGAAACATTTCTTTGATATACGGTCAAAGAAAAAATTTCTTTAAATTGAAGAAAGGTTTGTTGATTCAACAAAATTTTCTTAAATGTCAACAAATTTATTTATTTGGATCGAAGAAATTTTTTTTAAATTAACAAAACTTTCTTTAATTCAAAGAAATTTTTTCTTTGATCATATATTAAAGAAGTGTTTCTTTGATTCAAAGAAATTGTTTTCTCAGTCTGATACATATTAAAATTTAACACGTGCGTATATTAAATTTCATATATTATTATTATTATTTTATTTCAAACATTTTTCTTTAAAACTTAGTCCTCCCGATTTATTTGAGCGTTCCGCGATTTTTAGCACACCCTGTATATATAAATTTGGGGAAATGAATTTGCAATACCTCTTCTTTTTGTTTACCAAGGCACGTGAGAGGAATTTTTTTCCATATATATAAATAAATCTGGCATTCATTTCGAATAATGATTGACTTCAATTAATCTCCATCACATTTTTCATTTCTCGACTCGAAGACGCATTACATTAAAAGTGTATTCATGATATCAAAAACGATTTGTATAAAAGTATAAAAATGTCGGATGACTTAATGAATAACCTCCTTCCTCCTCTACCCTGGATTACGCAAGCGCCTACTTTATGTTCACTTGCGATGATCTCATCCAACAATTTATTTACTAGAACTTCTAATATTATAAGATTTAAGGAATCGAGAGTATTTTCACAATACTCAAGGGCTATCTATAAATTTTTATCAGAAATTAGGGCTCTCGTGTCAAACTTCACGACTAATTTTTTTGTTAGAATTCAGAAAGAAGTCTCTAAATCTGAATCAGTCAAAATCTACTGATTATCAGTGAAATTTCACTGATTTAAATAGCTAAAAAGAGGTTACTGTGAATCAGTCGAATTTCAATGATTACTTTGGTGAAAATTAACCGATATAACAGTGGAAAATACTTTTCACTCATTCAATCAATGAAAATTAACTGATTTAATAGTAAAAAATATTTTTTGCTGATGAGTCTGTGAACAGGCAAATCACTGATTCAATCAGTGAAAATTTGACTAATTCCGATTTAGAGAGAAACGCGAGGAAAAAAACATACATGATCTCACATTGAGCCCAACATAAATATTATTCTAGATAATTTATGAAAAAAATAATTAGTGACTAAAATGTTTCTGGTGTTATTTGCATAAATTAGTCACGTTCTGAGTCTTTGATTTAAGGGGATGTGATACTTGAGAAAAGTAGCAAGTTTATGTGAACAACTTGCTCCAGTTTCTACATGTTTACGTCCAAAATCCATTAAAATTTGTTTTCAAAATTTGGGAAATAGTAGAAAAGATAAAAATCCTTATTTTGTATTTCACATATTTTTGTTAAAAAATGGAATTTTTGATTATCAATATTGAAAATCAAAAACATAAAATATATATCTTGTCAAAAAATGTCCTACTGAGAATATGTAGACCTCAGTTAGGCAAATAATTTTTCATCTTAACGTTTTTTTCGTCTGTCACATATTCTGTTTAAATAATGGAATTTTCCAATTTTAATCGTATTTTTTGTAATTAAAATGAAAAATATACGTTTTATCAGAAACTTTGTTAAATAAAATTTGTAGATCTTCACTGAGAAAACAGTTTCTTTGAATCAAAAAAACATTCCTTTAATATACGGTAAAAGAAAAAATTGCTTTGACTTAAAGAAAGTTTTGGTAATTCAAACAAATTTTCTTTGATCCAATGAAATAGATTTGTTTACATTAAAGAAATTTTTTTTGAATCAACAAAACTTTCTTCGATTCAAAGAAATTTTTTCATTGACCGTATACCAAAGAAATTCTTCTTTGATTCAAAGAATCTGTTTTCTGGATGTTATTGAAACAAAAATTCTACCTGCACTGTTAGAAATGTTCGAAAATTCACAAAATTTTTATGTTACGAAGGTAACGTAAAATTTGATGATATTTATGATGTTTTTGAGTAAAGGTATCTCAAAATTGCGAAAAATCTACTGAATTTTGTGGAAGTCTTCTTAATATTACGCACTGAGAAAAAAGATTGGATTGAATGAAAGAAAATAGTTTGTTTGAAAGGCTTTTTTTAATTCAAAGAAAATATTTATTTGAATGAAATAACATTTGTTTTATTCATACAAAACATCTTTGGGGCAAATAAATATTTGCTTGAATAAAATAAATTTTTCTTTAAAAGAAAGTAATTAATGGATTGTTATATGGTCGAAGATATAACTTGTTTGGTTTAAAGCAGAAATTTATTTAATTTGAACAAATGTTTCAAATTATTTAGTTGAGTGCGAAATTTTTGCCACAGAAAGATTTCAAATTCGTTAAAAATTTGAACAAATTTTTATTTAGTTCAAAAGTACTTCGTTTGAATCAAACAAATTTTCTTTAATTCAAAAAAATCATTCATTCAAATCAAAGAAAGTCTTTCAAACAAATAATTTTCTTTGATTCAATCAAATATTTTTTCTGAATGCGAAACTCAACTAAATCTTCATAAAATATATCTTAAAACTACCAAACTACAACAGAATTTTTGTCAAATTTATCATAAAATTACAAAACTGTAACTGAATTTTCTGAAATTCTATCTTAATCTTACGAAACTGTAACTGAATAAAACTTCGGTCACGTGTTTTGGGAAATTATGGTAGAAATTCCTTACAATGTGGTTTCTTACCTACTTCACCAGTTTCCAAATTTTGAAAACAATATTTTACGTCTTTCCGATACAAACATGTAGAAATGTTAAACCAATCAAATTTCCAAAATTTCACACGCTCTTAAACTTTGCAGAAACAACAATCGATTATGGAAAACCCATAGTTTTCATAAAAATGTTAAAATCTAGGAATTTATCTAAATAAAGAATCGATTTGATTACAGTCTATGTATGTGTAGGTCTTCAGCACAGATATTAATATCCAGCTGTCAGTGGGACTATGTAGCCATGATTGATTTGCGACTCGTGCCAGTGGAAAGTCAAGGCTGGAGATAGTGTTTGCAGACGAGAAAGTTTACTCAAATTCCACAAAAAACTGATAAAAATAAAAAAAATTGATATAGGTGGAAGCTTTCCTTCAGTTCCTAAATAAAATGATTGATTTAAGGATCCATCAAAAAAATACGTAGCATTAAAACAGTAACAGGGGGGGGGGGGGGGGGAGTAAATCGACAGTTATGTGATTCATTTTTAATAAATAAACACATAAATTCACTTATTATTTTATTTTAATATGTAGCAAAACTTTCCACGTTACACCCAGAAAGAAGTTTTTTTTAATTAAAAAAAATTTCTTTGAATCAAACAAATTTGTGCATTGCTATACGTTCAAAGTTTTTTTGATTTAAAGAAAATATTTGATTTTTTGTTCCATTGAATAAAAGAAAAGAATGTATACGCAGTCGCATAGTAAACTCGTAAAGTAATTCACAGAAATATTTTCTTTAATTTAAAGAAAAAATGGCCTTTGTTCAAAGTAATAAAATAATATAAATTATTTTTTGAGTTTTCTCCAGTACGGTATTTGAAGCAAAAAAATATATTTTTAAATCAAATAAATTAATATTTGTCCTAAAGGTGTTTTTACTTGGGATTGAAGAAATTAAGTAAAGAAAAAGATTCCTTAAATTTAAATAAAACTTTTTTCTGGAGATACACCCAGAAAGAAGTTTTTTTTGATTAAAAAAAAATTTCTTTGAATTAAACAAATTTGTGCATTGCTATACGTTCAAAGTTTTTTTGATTTAAAGAAAATATTTGATTATTTCTTTTTCCTTTGAATTAAAGAAAGGAATGTATACGTATACGTATTAAATGAATTATTTCTTGAGTTTTCGCCAGTACTGTATTAGAATCAAAAAAATATATTTTTAAATCAAATAAATTAATATTTATCCTAAAGGTGTTTTTACTTGGGATTGAAGAAATTAAGTCAAGAAAAAAGTTTCTTTGAATCAAACAAATTTGTGCATTTTTATACGTTCAAAGTTTCTTTGAGTTAAAGAAATTTCTTGATTATTTATTTATTTTTTTTTAATTAAATAAAGGAATGTATACGCAGTCGCATAGAAAATTTGTAACTATTTTTCCTTACATAAGGGCAGGGAGGGGTTTAAAATTGGCAAGAAATATGTTACGTATCTCAAAAAAATTTTACCCTGAAAAGTAAATAATGTAGGAATCGACTGGAATAATTTTGATGATTCCCCCAAATGTTTATCTTGCGGTGTTTACTTATTATAATGTATTCACGAAATACAGAATTTTTGATGTCGAGTTTGTTCAATTTACATGTTATTCTTGAAATTAATTATTCAGGGCGTAGTTATTGTGACCAGGTTGTGTTCAAAGATTAGGTTACTGAAATGATATTTTATCCCTCTACTTTTTAGACTAGGACTCAACCATCAGGGGGCTTAAATGTACTTCAAGGGCTCATATTACTAAAATCCTCGAAACGTGCTTAGTCATAGGGGTACACAAAATCAAAGCACTGGAACTTCACTAAGTGTCTGAACTTGAGAAAGTAAAATTCATTTCCTTGAGGATTCTTAACAGAAATTCGAAAACATGTATTCGTACGAAAAAGTAAGTGTCTAGACTTTTAGAAATTTCTGTATTAAATTCCCATTACATGTAATGAAAGTTTTTTTCAATTAAGGTGGCTTGATCGTTTTTGAAAAAAATTATAGACTGCTTTGAAACTTAGAGATTATCTTAATAAAATATGCTAGATTTATATGGAAAAAAGAAATACCGTGGTTGACGATGTCATTGCCGAAAAAATCGCTACCGAAAAAATGTCAGTTTAACACGTAGTCTTATGGGATTCCTCGTCAAAATCGGCGAAACTCCGGAAAAAATCACAAGTCCCCATAAATTAAATATATACTAGTACTTTCGATTTCGAGGAATCTATTAGTATTATAAAAACAAAAGGGTTAACGACTTCAATCAAGAGAAAATTGCGAAAAAGGTACAGAATATAGAAATCGCCTCGAGGTGAAACTAATAATTTTTTACTATCGCTTTTTTCCGGGGACATTTCCACGATTTCTTACCCTTCGACTCAGATGTTACTATAATACATATGATTATTAAAAAAATAAGTAGCAATGAGCATTCATGTAACATGTGTCCCCACGGTGCCCCTCACTTCATACGACACCAAACGATCAAGCCACCTTAAATCAGTCAATTTTCATGTGTTGAATCATTGAAAAAATATTTTCCGCTGTTAAATCAATTGGTTTTCACTGCAGTAATCAGTGAAATTTGACTGATTCACAGTAACCTCTTTTTAACTATTTGAATCAGTCAAATTTCAATGATTACTTCATTGAAAATCAACTGATTTAACAGTAGAAAATATTTTTCAATCATTAACAAGGCAATTTTCATTGATTGAATCAGTGAAAGATATTTTCTATTGTTATATCAGTTGATTTTCACTGAAATAATCCGTGAAATTTGTCTCATTTAAATAGCTAAAAAGAGGTTACTGTAAATCAGTCAAATTCCACTCATTACTTCAGTGAAAATCAATTGATTTAACAGTGGAAAATATTTTTCACTGATTCAATCAATGAAAATTGACCGATTTAACAGTGTAAAATACCGGTGGAAATTTCTAACACTTATTTTCATATTTACTATTCCCGTTCCCGTTTATTTACATCCCGAAAGATACTTCACTCATTGGAAAATTGAAATATAAATATAGTTTTCAAAACAAGGGACTTTTCTAATCAGCAAAATTTCATTTACTTAGTGAGTCACATATACCAACCACATTACCATTTACACTTCCATCATAAAATTATCATAACCACATTCTTTAAATCTGAAACATAATTAGTAAGCAATGATAAGGTCAACTAGAATAAATATCTGAAAAATCACCTCAGAATCGATAGTTTTTTTTCTGCCGGCGAATCAGAACCACCTGAAAACTTGAGGTGCGGTATTTCTCACTTTTAAATCAAAATTGCATACAAAAGCTTGAAAATACTAAATTTTGGAATAAAGTGTGGCGACATATAGAACTGTCAAACGTTTAAGACACGTGACAGGTGTTGATTTTCAAATGTTTAAAGTGAAAGCTTTTGTATGATATTTAGTTGGCTCATGGAATCGTAAATGAAAATCAACTGTAGGCGAATCAAATTCACTGACACTGAATTCAAATATTTGAATATGTTCTCAAGTCTCAAGAGGAACTTGAGAACGAACGTCCGGTACGTGTGATGTGTGCGCATCGACTGCTAACTAACTTCACACGGAGAGTTCCCTGGGATATTGTCCTCTCTCTCTCTCGCGCTATCTCCCTCTCTCTCGTTCTTTCTCTATCTCTTTCTGCGCGCGTATTGAATCAATTTTCTATCTCGTTCTAGTAGTTCGTTACAACGTCTAAAAAGCAAGTTTCTTTGGTACACAAAAGATTAGCTTTCCTTCTTCGCCAGTGAACAGAAATATTGTGGCTATTCTGAGACTTCGACGAGACTAACTTTATGTTTTGCTTCTCTTAAGACTTCTCTTCTCTTTAGTTTGCAAAATATTACAATTTTAATGTCAACTGCAGATTTTTCCATTTTAAAGGGAAGAAATTAGTGGTCGAAATTTGACTTGCTGTAATCGATTTTTGGATAGGGCTGAAGATGTAAACTTTTTGATAGACGTTTTTATTAACTGTCTAAATCTGAATCAGGCAAATTTTCACTGATTGAATCAGTGATTTTCCTTTTTAATGTTAAATCAGTTACTTTTCACTGAAGTGATGACTAAAATTTGACTGATTCACAGTAAACTCTTTTAAGCTATTTGGATCAGTCAAATTTCACTGACAATCAGTAGATTTTGACTGATTGAGATTTAGAAAGAAGGTAGTTTATCCATAAAAATTAGAACTCAGTGCAAAAATAGATAATTTTGCTTTCAAGAATAGCAATATTATTATTGAAGGACTAATTTGAAAGAGAAAAGATTATTTTACATGAAAAATATTTAAAATGCAGAAAAATAGTGTATTCAACAAATTTTATTTCTACCAAACTTTTTATCTTATCTCTTCATACCAAATTTTACAAAACCATATGTGATTCTAATATATCACAAATCACTTTTTCAGTAAAAAGAATCTTCACAACTTTACCGCTCCCAATTTTTGGAAATAAATTTTTTAATGGATGAAACCATGAAAAATCAATTTTCCAAAACAAAATTCTTATAAACAAACTGCTGAATTTGGTGATAATTTGTTCATTGTAGAAAATTTAAAACGGTTCAGTTGTAGAGAACCTTTTTCCTGAAAAAATGATCGGAGATTTATTAGAATCACGTTCATTTTTTTAAATTTGGTATGAGGCAATAAGAACAAATGTTCGGGTAATAATAAAATTTGTTAAATGCATTATTTTTCTGCATTACAAATTATTTTCATGGAAAATAATCATTCCACTTCCAAATTAGCCCTTCGCTAATAATATTGCTACTCTCTAAATCGAAATCAGTTAAATTTTTTTTTCACTGAAGTGACCACTGGAATTTGACTGATTCACAGTACCCTCTTTTTAATTATTTGAATCAGTCAAATTTCACTGATTACTTCGTTGAAAATGAATTGATTTAACAGTAGAAAATATCTTGCACTGATTCAATCAATGAAAATTGACTTGGTAATGATTGAAAAATATTTTCTTCTGCTAAATCAGTTGATTTTCACTGAAGTGATCACTGAAATTTGACTAATTCACAAAAACCTCTTTTTAGCCATTTGAATCAGTCAAATTTCACCGATTACTTCGTTGAAAATCAACTGATTTAACGGTTCATTATCAAGTCAATTTTCATTGATTGAATCAGTGCAAGATATTTTCTACTGCTAAATCAGTTGATTTTCACTGAAGTAATCAGTAGAATTTGACTAATTTACAGTAACCTCTTTTTAGCTATTTTATCAGTCAATTTTCTCTGATAATCAGTAGATTTTGGCTGGTTCAGATTTAGAGAGTAGAAAAAATTCGAAGAATAGGGAAGATTTGTGTAAATAGAGAATTGGAAATTATTAATGCGGTTAGAGAAAGAAAGAAACAAGTCAGAGAAGGATAGGAAGAGTTTGACATGGATAGGCAAGATATAATTAAATTGGATACTTTGTGCCATTCGAATTAATTTTAAAGATTAAAAAAATTCAAACGGATAGAAATTATACACATACACTTCCAGCAGGAATAATCAGAGCCAATCAACATCTTTCTACATTTTATTAAGAAATTCAATCTCAAAATTTGATAGAATGACGATTCATATCAATATAATTTTTATGCTAGATAAAAAAATGTAAATAAGGATGAAATCTCAATTAGTTGCAATAAAAACTGCGAGAAAGAAATGCAAAAAATAATTGCAACTGAACGCAGAGATAAACTCGACAAACCGCGTAAAATTTCCCATAGGAATCCTCATTGTTCATCCCTCTTTCCCTCTCATTCCTGTAAATGATTTTGTCTGAACAAGCCAGTCCTCGTTTTTTGGGGAAAACGAGAATTCTTTGAAAATCTGTCGGTATTGACAAACCGCACCGACCAATAAAAAAGCTTCATGTCGAGATGTTCCTAATGCAATTTACATGCAAGTTACGGGGTACATACGACCAGCTTCAATGGAGTTTTTTATGTACCACGTGTGCGTTTGAATATAAATATACACACAATTTACGCTCAAACCACATATACAAACTTTATATTTTATATATAAATGCATTTTACGTGGTCTACAGCGGCGTAGAAATTGTAGACATTTTTCTACTCATGCAATTAACAGAAAACGTGTGAAGCACCTAATATCGTTATAATGTTCACAGAGAAAGTGCAAAGTGATTCGATAAGACTTTCATAGAACAATAAACGTGGGTTGAGAAAAATAAAAAATTATTACCAAAAAATGAGATGGTTTAAATTAAAAACAATAAGTTTAATGAAGTCGATCGTTTTACAGAAAGTATAAAAATGTATTTTAGGGCCATGGATCAATCACATCACGTGATTCAATTATACTCTTTAAATTTGAATCAGTCAAAATCTACTGATTATCAGTGCAATTTGACTGATTAAAATAGCTAAAAAGAGGTTACTGTAAATCAGTTAATTTTCACTGATTGAATCAGTGGCATAAATCGTTTCACTGGTTAAATCAGTAATTTTCACTGGAGTAATCAGTGAAATTTGACTGATTCACTGTAACCTCTTTTTAGCTATTTGAATTAGTCGAATTTCACTGATAATCAGTAAATTTAGACTGATTTAGATTTAGAGAGTATTTAGGAATTGGTGTTATGTGAAAAAAGACTTGAAATTTTCATACAATCTTGACATTTTGAGGCTATTTGAGTGAGATAAAATGGTTTTTATGATGGTGTCTAACTGGGATTGCGCTTTGGCATATTTCTTGATGACCCAAAAAGAAAGAACGAATTCGTTAATCAACCATTTTTGACCAAATGTTTTGGTTTCATCCATAAATTGGTATTTATAAGAATCAAAAATTCAATCTTTACGACAAAATATACAACATACGACAAATTTGCTCCTGACCATTTTTTCATATTTCCTAATAACTATTTCTTCACAGAAGTTATACCTTTTAATTTATTCAACGAAATTGTTTATTATAAAAATCAAAAATTCAATTTTTCCACAAAAATATAGGCGTACTTAAACTTGCGAGCGAAGCGAGCCATGCGCAATGAGAATATGCCCGCGAATCACTCTCTAAATCTGAACCAGTCAAATTTTCACTGATTGAATCAGTGATTTGCCTTTTCACTAAATCATCAGTGGAAACAATATTTTTCACTGTTAAATCAGTTAATTTTCACTGTTTAATTAGTGGAAACAATATTTTCCACTGTTAAATCAGTTACTTTTCACTGATAATCAGCGAAATTTAACTGATTCGCAGTAACCTCTTTTTTAGCTATTTGAATCAGTCAAATTTCACTGATAATCAGTAGATTTTGACTGATTCAGATTTAGAGAGCAGGCAGATTTTTAAGTTACAAAATATCTTTATGAAAATTTGGGAAAAATAAAGTTTACAGACGTTCTTCATCGTCTCCTGTTGTATTTCCCAAATTTTAAGAAAGATATTTTGTGAAATAAAAAAATTATCTCACATGAACTTTTACAAGAACTTGGTCATGTGGTCTGGTTGATCCATATAGCTTTAAGACCATATCTTACTTATCCGATCCCTACCTTACCGGCATTTTTTTTTTGTCCATCGCATTTCTATATGAATTGAGGTATCGCGTTAAAAATTTGAGTAATTGAGTAAAAAGCACTAAGGGACGTTTATCTTCTACTAAATATTTATAATTATAAAATATAAATTTTCCAAAAAAATTTTTTTTTCATAGTTTAAAAAGTTTGGACCAGATAAACGTTCTTTGCTGCTTTTTACTTAATTACTCAAATTTTTAACTCGATACCTCAATTCATGTGGAAATGCGATGGGCGAAAAAAAAGTGTCGGTAAGGTAGGGATTGTATAAGTAAGACTTGGCCTTAATCAGATATTAAAATTATGAATATGTTCTTGATTTTGTTTCGAAAAATAAATGAAATGAAATTTTTGTAAATTCTTAAAGTTGAAACACTTACGAACTAAATCAAAATTTATATTGCATTAGCAACGGAAAAGCAAAGTATATAACGATTAAAAATTATCAAATGATGGTTTAATGTACATTTGTGTATTTTTAGCAAAGAAGACAGTAATTATAATCTCCACAGCCTGATGACTCGATTCTACTTTATGAATTAAGCAAATGAGTTCATCAGACACGAGCTGAACGAGAGATTGTTTCCAAACCTTTGAGCTTTAGTAAAATTAAAATTTCAAATGTCAGTTTACTAAAGATTGAACAACTAACAGAATGATGTTTATTATAGCTAATTTACAAAGCGTGCTGAATTTAATTTGGTACTTTCGTAATGCTTTTACTACGCTTTTATAGATTTAACTAACGCAACTGTCTAATAAATTTGTAATAATAAAGTGAGATGGAAATGCTAAATTGCTGGCTAAGTTCAGATTTTTATATTAAATTGAATACAAAAATTTGAATCAGTGTCACGAGTTGGAATATTAAATAATTTAGACAAAAAAAAGATTGCAATTTTTTGTATTTTAGAAAAAATTCCAATTTGTTGAAAAATGAACTCTTCAATCAGACTTTAACAACGCGCGCTGTAGTACGCCCGTAGTGACATATACGCGCACGGTACTGGCAATCAGTACTGGCACATGCACTGGCACAATACGGGGATGATAACGCTTTGCCAGTACTGGCCGAGTGCTGACCACCAGTGCAAGTCAGTAATGGGATTATACGGGCATGCCATTACTGGATAACCAGTACTTAAACTGTACTGGCAATTAGTACTTGTACAGTACTGATTACTATAACTCGGGATTGTATAAATAATAAATGACGAAAAATCAAAATATTTAACTTATTTATATCAATTCTTTTTTCCACTCAAGTTTTCGTGGAATTTCTTTTTAAAAATTTTCCTGCATACGAGATTCGAACCTACACCTGAGTACTTCAGTCAAAGGCCATAGGCGGATAAGCAGGGTAAAAATGCCTTTTGTAAATATCTTAATGATATTCTATGGATATGTACTCTCTAAATTTTAATCAGTTAAAATCTACTGATTATCAGTGAAATTTGACTGATTAAAATAGCTAAAAAGAGGTTACTGTAAATCAGTCAAATTTCACTGATTATTTCAGTGAAAATTGACTGATTTGACAGTGAAAAATATTTTTTTCACTGATGAATCAGTGAAAATCTGACTGATTCAGATTTAGAGAGTAGATACTATAGAAATATAAAGATCCTGAAAATTTCAGGCCTTATAATCTATATCGGTCTCTTCAAAAAGTCAAAATAAGTAAAAATTGGAAAATAATTTTTATCTTTGGATTGAGTGAACCGATTTGTTTGAAAATTTAGTATGTTATGCAGGTGATAGAGAGCTTTTACGAACACCATGGACCAATTTTTAGCTTAATAAATTGATGATCACAAAAATTATTTTCTCTTACTTTTTCAATTTTTATTATGATACTTTCTAAGCATAATTATGATTTTATCATTTTTACATTTCTTATAAAACCTATAATGACTCAGCATTTTTTAAAAATTTATTCCGTTAACTTCAAAACCATATGAATTGAAAAACATTCGATTCAAATGAGGCTATCAAAAATGAGTTGATTCAGTTTTTTGTCTCTAAGAACCAAACTTTCTACGAAAGCATTGTTTTTTGTCCATCGCATTTCCACATAAATTGAGGTATCGCGTTAAAAATTTGAGTAATTTAGTAAAAAGCACTAAGGGACGTTTATCTTCTACTAAATATTTATAATTATAAAACAGAAATTTTCCAAAAAATTGTTTTTATAATTTAAAAATTTTGGACCAGATAAACGTTCTTTACTGCTTTTTACTTAATTACTCAAATTTTTAACTCCATACCTCAATTCACGTGGAAATGCAATGGGCGAAAAAAAATGTCGGTAAGGTAGGGATTGTATAAGTAAGACATGGCCTTAATCAGAGATTAAAATTGTGAATATGTTCTTGATTTTATTTCGAAAAATAAATGAAATTAAATTTTTGTGACTTCTTAAAGTTGAAACACTTACGAACTAAATCAAAATTTATATTGCATTAGCAACGGAAAAGCAAAGTATATGAAGCTGACTGACAGATGGCAGAAGGTCATCGAACAAATTGGTCAATATATAATTGATTAATGTTTGTTATTTGTATTGATAAACTTGCTTTGAAAATCACGAAGAAAAACGAAATGACTGTGTTGCCAACCCAATATTTTTATTAAATTTTAACCTGCGTTACATTTTATTGTAAGAAAGAAAATTTTCTTTTTAACGTCTCTAATGCAAAAGATTTATTTCAGCGTATTATTTGTGTGATAATAATAATATTATATAATTTGTAATTATTTAGGTAGAGTTTGTTGAAAAATTCGATTTTTTGGTAATAAAAATATTTTTTATTTTTTTTAACTATGGCGTACCATTAAGAAAATTTTGAAAAAATTCTGAGTCATTATAGGTTTTATAAGAAATGTAAAAATGATAGAATCATAATTATGCTTAGAAAGTATCATAATAAAAATTGAAAAAGTAAGAGAAAATAATTTTTTTTATCATCAATTTATTAAGCTAAAAATTGGTCCATGGTGTTCGTAAAAGCTCTCTATCACCTGCATAACATACTGAATTTTCAAACAAATCGATTCCCTCAATCCAAGGATAATAATTATTTTCCAATTTTTACTTATTTTTACTTTTTGAAGAGACCGATATAGATTAAGGTCTGAAATTTTCAGGATCTTTACATTTCTATAGTATCTACATATCCATAGAATATCATTAAGATATTTACAAAAGGCATAATTATGATATATGCACCAACATAACTGATACATTGAATACATTAATACAAATAAATCCAAATACACTTTGTTTAAAAATCAATATTTAAATAACTATGGTACTTCAAAGTTTTCAAATAATTTTTGAAAATCTCATTTTTGAGAGTTCCAAGAGTTCTGTTTAGAGTTCTGGATTCTTCTTAAATAGTGTTTTGAATTTTAATTTTTTTAAAAAATGTATTGGAACTTATTTCTAGAACTATTTGATAAAAATCCAGAACTCTAAACAGAACTCCTGGAACTCTCAAAAATGAGATTTTCAAATTTTTTTGAAAACTTTGAAGTACCATTGTTGTTTGAATTTTGATTTTAGAACAAACTGTATTCGGACTTATTTTTAGAACTATTTGAGTAGAATCCAGAACTCTACTCTCTAAATTTGAATCAGTCAAAATCTACTGATTATCAGTGAAATTTGACTGATTCAAATAGCTCAAAAGAGGTTACTGTAAATCAGTCAAATTTCACTGATTATTTCAGTGAAAATTGACTGATTTGACAGTGAAAAATATTTTTTTCACTGGTGAATTAGTGAAAATTAACTGATTTAACAGTGAAAAATATTTTTCACTGATGAATCAGTGGAAAGGCAAACCACTGACTCAATCAGTGAAAATTTGACTGATTCAGATTTAGAGAGTAAACAGAACTCCTGGAACTCTCAAAAATTAGATTTTCAAAAAAATTGTTGAAATTTTGAGTAGCCATATTTTCCGTAATTTCCCGGAACTATTTCTAAAAACTGTCAGGAACTCTAGAACTATGCTAAATTTTCCCAGAACTTAAGAAAAAAATTTGTTTTTCCGATAGTGTAGAGATGCGTGAAGTTAGCTCCGCATTTCGAAAATCGAATTTTTTAAGCATTAAAAGTCCAGAACTATTTTTAAAACCTATCAGGAACTCTAGAACTATTTTAAATGGTTTATGCTGATGCTCCTCAGTCAATTCAAGAACTCAAAGAGAAGATTTCATCAAAGAGTTTTCTTATAAATCAAAATGAAACCTTTAATTGGAAAACCCTTTAGCTGATATTATTATTATATAATATAAAAATAATAAATACCAATTTATTAATAAATCATGGAAATAATAAATTATTTTTTCGAATTAGATGTAATAATCAATATTTGAATAACTGTGCTTTTATAATAAAATTATAGTTGGAATTCTATTTTCAGTGTAAAATAATACTTCAGCGCTGCGCCATAAATCTATCGTTTTATTTGAGTTATGAATTTCAAAAATAAATTTTTTCATAACTTATCATTGGTAAAACAACACTTAATTGAAAATGTAATCAGTTATTACATATTTAGAGAATTTGAGTAAATACATTTATTCGACGTGACAAAGTTGAAAAATTATCAAAAAACGTGCTTCTTTATTTATTATACTTTGTTCTTACTTCCCTAAATAGTTTCTTCATTAAAACGTCAACGTAAAATACTTTTATGTTTTATACGTCTGGGTACAATCAGTCATAATTTTTTTAATTCTTGGACAAGATCGAAGAGATAGATAGCACGTAAGAAAGATGAGCACACCGAAAAATATTTTTCGTTACTAACTTCGTGTTGGAAATCCAAACAATTGTCTTTATCTTCTTTTCTCGCAAATGGCTCTAAATGATTTTCTTTAAGCATTGTTTGAAAGTAGTTTAAAATACGTCTTTGATTTGGCAATTAATTATATTTTTTAACTTTCACAAAGAACAATAGACTCCAACAAAAGATATTTGTTGGCTCGATATGATGAAATAATAAAATACAAATTTTATTTATCATCCGCAACTTCAATTTATTAACTGCAAAATATCATAAAGTATTTCATCACAGAGACACTTCTAGACAGAAAATACACGAAACTAGGATGAAAGTTTTTATTACATAAACGCAGCAACGAAGAATAATCAGAAAAAAGACGAGTAGAAAATACGCAATGAAATATTTGTTGGAGGATCAAAGAAAATGAAAAATGTAGTTATAAAAAGAGGCTTGTAAACTTATTAACATTTATTTTGGCATAAAGTAATATAAAAGTAGATTGAAATCTGTTAGATTTACTGATTCCATAAGTTAAAATAGTAAAAGCATACAATTATTGTAAATTTAGCAAATATTTCGATATTCTCCAAATCTGAATCAGTCAATATTTCATTGATTGAATCAGTGAAAAATATTTTTAATTTAAATTTAATTTGATTCAATTTAATTTTTAAATCAGTTAATTTTCACTGAAGTAATCACTAAAATTTGACTGATTCACAGTAACCTCTTTTGAGCTATTTGAATCATTCAAATTTCACTGATAATCAGTATATTTTGTCTGATTTGCCTGTTCACTGATTCACCAGTGAAAAAATATTTTTCACTGTTTAATCAGTCAATTTTCATTGATTGAATCAGTGAAAGATATTTTCTACTGCTAAATCAGTTGATTTTCAATAATGTAATCAGCGAAAGTTGACTTATTTACATTTTATTTTATTTTACATTAGAGAGTGAATTTATAGGCATTTCTATAATATTTATCGATCATTATATCCATTAAAGCCACATTTGTATTTTAAAAAATTTGAACACGCCTAGAGCGCGCGAATCAGTCGTCGCGCTTTGAAATATGTGGACTTCGCGCTTTGCGCTCGATATTCTATCTCCTTTACTTCCAAATTGCTAAATTTGTTTCTGATTCCTAATACGAAAGTAAATTTAATTTACTTAAGGCTCTATCAGCTTTAAGAAACACATCATCATTATAATACTCGCGCTTCGCGCTCAATTTTTACTTTATATCAATTGGAGACATATTTGAAATAAAAAAAAAATTTTAGATGTTTTTGGAATAAACAATTTTGTTTTTAACATTTTTTTCGCCTTTTTTTACATTTTTTCGAGAAAATTGAATTTTTAATTTTTATACAAATATTTTCATTCAAAATGAAAAGATATTGCTCCTATAAAAAAAAAAAGAAAACAGCAAATTTGTAGATATTTTTTAAATAAACAATTTTTTTTCTTAACCTTTTTTCCTTATCTTGCATAAATTTGGTACAAAATGGAATTTTCGTTAACGTTTTTACGATCAGAAGGAAAACTACGTGTCCGATCAAAAAATGGTCTGCAGTAAATTTCTATATCTTCTTGAGATGAACAATTTTGTGCCCAGCATTTTTTGCGTATCTCGTATAGTTGTTTTGTAAACCAAAGGTTTTTATTTTAACAAATTTTTCATTGATAAATAAAAAATATAACTCCTATGAAAAAATAATCCCCAGTAAATTTGTAGATCTCTTTGAAATGAAGAATTTTGTTCCGTAACTGTTATGAAAATTTGAAAAGTCATTTTTTACATTAAATCGCTATCCCGTGCAGAAATAGACCGATTCGTCCCTATTTGAACTTGGGCATTGGCCGGGTATTAACTAGAATACCTGGACCAGAAAAAATCAACCAGGCGTTGACCGGGCCGTGAGTAGAGAATCTGCATCAGTATCTACCCACGAAACGCTGACCGGGCACTATAATATGCAAGTCCCACTTTTGCTGACTCGAAAAATTGGTTAGATCTAGACATGCCCCTGTCTGATATTTTAGTCAGGCACTAATCGAATACTAACCTCTATAGTATTTAAATTTTTAAATAACTTAATAAATTTATTAAATTTACGTTGGATCATATTAATTATGAAAGAAATAAGTTTTATTGAATATATTTAATTATAAGATAATATAATTAATATTAACTATTACTTATTATAAACAATGCATAGATTTTTTGTGAAACAAAAATATGTCAATGAGGCATTGTGAGAAAACGTCATATAATAAGAATGTAACGATATTAAACACATTTACACGGACAATTACGTGAAATACCGATGCAATGTAAGAAAAAGAGTTTTATAGTTGCCGGTAGTCTACTACGATCGGAACTAAAAGCGTGTTGTACTGAGATTATAAAATTTTCAAAATCTTCATACAATAAAGTTTACGGATGTGAACAAAGTTAAAGCCCATTTCTCAGATTTTTTAATTATTTCTGTAAATTTTATATTATACAATATACATTTTATTGAAAAGTATGATGGGTAGAACAAGTTACTATAAAAAAGAAAAATGGCAGATGATGTCAAATAATTTTTTCAAACTTTAGTTTTATTGTGAAAAAAATGTACATGACAATGTTAATAATTATGTCTATTTCACTGTAAAATTAAAATGTGAAATAATTATTTATTTATTATTACTTATTATCATCATTTCCCTATTACTGTTTTTTAAAATAATTTATTTTGCCTGGCATGTTACTTTCCAGTCAAATTATTATTTACAATTATTAGAAATATAAAATAGGCCCTCAATTCCGCTCATAAACTGGGAATAATTAATTAAAACTGGTTAAAATCATTAACTGTGTACCTGGAGGGATCTAGCAGGGGCCTATGTTTTTGGTTGGGCGGTAACCAGACGATCTCGCTAGAATTTGACTTGATGGCTCCAGCCAGGGCCCAATATTTTAAGCGTTACGCAGTTATTCGGGTCCTGCCTATTTTCCCCGGTCAGTGCCCGACTTGAGATAGGGCAATCCAGCCTGGCCCCGGTGAAAACCCAACATTCAATTCCACACGGGATATTCTCATATATGATGAGAATTTGGTAAAAACACTCTCTAAATATGAATCAGTCAAAATCTACTGATTATCAGTGATAATTTGACCGATTCAAATAGCTAAGAAAAGGTTACTGTGAATTAGTCAAATTTCACTGATTAATTTAGTAAAATTTTACTGATTTGACAGTTAAAAATATTTTTTCGCTGATGAACCAGTGAAAAGGCAAATTATTGTTTTAATCAGTGAAAATATATCAACTGATAAATCAGTGCCCTGCTTTGATTTCACTGAGGAATCAGTGAACGCGTCACGTGAACATATCTTTTGAATTCGCGAATTCAAAACTTTCATCTACACTTTACTGATTTACCGTCCCTTAAAAATAATAATAATTACGTAATTTCGTTTTAGTGTTTTTTAGCCTAAAATAGACGAGTTCATCGATCGTTAAAATATATTGCTGGTTTTATTACTCCCACCTGAAGCTTTCACTGATTCAATAAGTGAGTTCAATCTATTTCACTGATTCATCAGTCGAATTTCACTGATTCTCAGTGAAAGACTTATAGCTGCTGCCATCAGTGAATTGTCACTGCGAATCAGGTTATAGAGTATAAGTTTCCACCCTAAATTCTGATTTTTTGAATTAGAGATCTATAACTGTATAATTCTATAACTGTTAAAAAGTTTATTCAAGGGACTCCTTAGAGTTCCTAATTAACGTTACATTTTATTAACCAAGACTTGAATGAAATGAAAAGACCCGATGCTGCTTTGGTAGACAAAAATAAAAGTTGCTAGACTTCAAGATCAATCGAAAGGAATTGCTTTGAGTTTTGAAAGTCTAAGAAGTTTGTTTGATTGGAGGGTCTTGTATGCAGTCTAGAGAGAAAAAAGTGAAAATTATGTTGAAAGCGGAAAATAATAGATTGTATTTCCGTTAGAATGATTATTTATCAGTGCCGTACTATCATAATGACTATTCTGGAGAGTTATGACCTCCCTTATGAACGTTCAATACTTGAGCTACTCGTAGTCTGCATATCTGATTAATTGGCCCCTAAATCGAATTATACCCTCTCGTTGAATTGGCTAAATTACGCTATATGCGTTTCCGCACTACCTCCTACGCTCTAACCTTATTAACGAACTAAATAGAGAGTGAGAAGAGAGTTTAATATCCGTAATAAGAACCTCTTGAAAAACTCGGCTGTATTAATATAGAAATATCACTTAATTATTTAATCATCAAATATCAAATAAATAAATGAAATAAAACAAAGCAGTAACTTAACGACTCGGATCAATTGGAACATCTCACTAAAACATTTTAGAAAAATCCAAAAACCATTTTAAGGCCATTGATCAATCGGACCACGTCACTAACTTATACAATAATTCGTTCATATAAATTCTCTAAATCTGAATCAGTAAAATTTTCACTGATTGAATCAGTTATTCGCCTTTTTACTGATTCATCAGCGAAAAAAATATTTTTCACTGTCAAATCAGTTAATTTTCACTGAAGTAGTCAGTGAAAAATATTTTTCACTATTAAATCAGTTAAGTTTCACTGAAGTAATCAGTGAAATTTGACTGATTAGCAGTAAACTTTTCTTAACTATTTGAATCGGTCAAATTTCACTGATAATCAGTAGATTTTGACTGATTCATATTTAAAGAGAAGTAACCTTTCTTAATTTATAAAAACATCTTTCTCAAAATTTGTGAAACGCAACAAAAGACAATAAAGCACGTCTGTTAACTTATTTTTAGCCAATATTTAGTAAATAATTGTAATTGTAAAAAAAATATTTCCAAAAATTTTTTTTTTCATAATTATGAAAATTTTAGACTAGATGAACGTTCTTTACTGATGTTTACTCAATAATTCAAAGTTTCAACTCGATATCTCAATTAATGTGTAAATACGAAGGGCGGAAAAAAGGTGTCGGTAAGGCAGGGATCGGATAAGTTAGACATTGCCTTAAGATTTAATTATAGAACCGCTTTGTAGTAAGGCCATGGACCAACCTGGAATTTTAGTTTGAGTAACCCCATTTCTATAAAAAATATGTCAGATAACTGAAAATTTGTGAAATGAAATACGATACATTATTATAGGTCTGTCTGGTCATAAATATTTTTAATTATAAAAAAAAATTTCTTCAAAAAAGCAAATTTTATAATTATAAATATTTATGACCAGACAGACTTGTCATAGTTCATTTCATTCACTCTCACAAATTTTCAACTTGTTATCTCATTTTTTACAGAAATGGGGTTACACAAATTGAAAATGTTGGTAAGGTAGGAACCTAGTCACGTTATCCGGTTGGTCCACTCTTTAAATCTGAAATAGTCGAAATCTACTGATCATCAGTGAAATTTGACTCATTCAAATAGTTAAAAAGAGGTTACTGTGAATCAGTCAAATTTCACTGTGATCTTCAGTGAAAATGAACTAATTCAACAGTGAAACATGTTTTTTCACATAATTCAATTGGTGAAAATTAACTGATTTAGCAGTGAAAAATATTTTTTCGCTAATGAATCAGTGAAAAGGCAAATCACTGATTCAAGCAGTGAAAAATTGACTGATTCAGATTAAGAGAGCATGGCCTTAAAGTAGTTGATCCACAAAAATTGGACCTTAGGTAAAAATAAATAATTTTGCTTTCAAGAATAGCAATATTATTATTGAAGGGCTAATCTGAAAGAGAAAAGACTATTTCCCAAGAAAAAAATTTGAAACATAAAAAAATAATTCATTTAGCAAATTTTATTTTTATCCGAACTTTTTGTCTTATCGCTTCATAACAAATTTTAAAAAATGATGTGATTCTAATAAATCCCGGATTATTTTGTCAGGAAAAAGATTCTCTACAACGTAACCGTTTCCAATTTCTAAATTAAATAATTTATTACCAATTTCATCAATTTGTTTATAAAAAGTTTGTTTTGGAAAATTGATTTTTAATGGTTTCAGCCATTAAAGAATTTATTTCCAAAAATTGGAAAAGGTAAAGTTGTGAAGATTATTTTTCCTGGAAAAATGATTCGTGATTTATTAGAATCGCATCATTTTGTCAATCAATTGAGCCGCATATCACTTGCATACCTGATGGTTGTATCGTGCGACGCATATCACCTTCATATTTTTTATTTCCTTTACCATCTCAAAAGCTGTTCAAAACACACGTAATGCAAAATGCAAGATAATATCCTCGATTCGACCTAACCTCTATAATATGTATTTACCTGCCATTTTAAAATAAGATATTGGGTTTTCAAAACTATAGATCCAAATATATTGATTAAATGAAGATTTAGATAACCCTGGCAAAATTATCAGATAGGAATTAATTCCGAGCCAATCAGAACTCTTCCCATTCATTCCGATATCTGTATCCGAGCCAACGCGAATCATTCCGAACCAATCCGAAAAATGTCTTGTAACGCGTTTGATGAAAAATGGTAAAAAATCGATCCGACCTAGTCCGATTTAATCCGAGGCAACAATCCGAATGAATCCGAACCAAGTTTTCAATCCGAATGAATCCGAGCTCGGATTGGTCTAAACCGAATTTTCAATCAGAATTAATCCAAATCATTCCGACCTCGGATTCATTCGGATTGATTCGGATTGAAAACTTAGTTTCAGATTGGTTCGAATTCATTCGGGTTGTTGCCTCGGATTAAATCGGATCAGGTCAGATGGATTTTTTACCGTTTTTCATCAAACGCGTTACAAAATGTTTTTCGTATTGGTTCGGATACAGATATCGGAATGAATCGAAATAGTTCTGGTTGGCTCGGAAAAAAGTAAAAAAAGTAGTTATGGTGAGAAATTTTAAATTCGTAGAAACTTTAATGACACGGCGCATGCGCATTAGGACTTCTGAATTAAAATGAAAAGGTCTCTTGTTAAATTACGTCAAAAAAACAAAAAAAAGATGTAATAAACAAGCAGTAACCTTCAAGAAGTACCATGACTACAAAATTAACTCGTTTCAATTGCCTTTAATTTATTGAGTAAAAAAAGATGGGCATCCAAAAAACCGCAGGTTTATTCCTGCCTGAATATTTATCAGACTTATAACTTTTCGAAATACCTGGAAATATAATTTCTCTAAAAGCTGTATGTTAAGTAATGGGCCAAACTGCAATGTCAGGAGAGGTTAATATGGAAAATTTAGACGTTAATAATTCTCTAGAAGTCCCAACTGAACAAATCTCGTTAACATGTTCAAATTCAAAAGATAAATTAACGAATGATCAAGAAATAACAATTTCTAGAGAAGTTAAGCCTGAAGATGAAGATATCCAAGGTCTCGAAATCTACTTGAGTGCTTCCAACTTTCTTATGGATTTGAACAAGGAATTCGAGACTGAAGATTTGGTAAATGTCGAGTTTTCGATAGCAAAAGAGGAAACTCAAGAAGCAAAGTCCTTTCAAGAGCAATTTGAAGGGATAAAAATAAGTGAAATAAGCTGTGAAGATATTGCTGTGAACACTGATATCACTCAGAATCAAATTCTAAAGTCGGAAACGATCCCTCATTCCCAGGACCAAAATGATCCATTTTGTGGGTGTTTATCTTCTAAAAACATGGTGGACGTTTTGAAGAAGGAAATTCTAAAAGATATGGCACTATTTAGACCGGAGACTGTAAATTCAGATACTTTGTCAACCTTCTTTAATCCTATAGTTGATGAGGGTAACTCCACTCAATTTCAATATCTCGTGACAAGCAAAAAATCCTGCACAAAAATTTGTTTTGAAAACAGTAAAAACCAAAATGGTTCTAGTTACTTGGATGATTCATTAGAAAGTGAAGTAAATTTAGAAAATAAGAGAGACGATTGTAGCAGCTTGTGTACAAATCATGGAGAACAAAATAGGGTAAACAAATTTTTTGGACAGATAATCAGGAAGTAATTTGTAATATTTTTTTATCTCGAATAAAATGAGCCATGGAAAGTTTCAATCAGATAAAAATAATAGATTTTATATGGTCAGAATCGATAGGAAAATTTTAGTTGCTTTTGGATAATATGATTCGACCAATAAAAAATCTAAATCGAGAAAATAGTTTCTTTGAATCCAAGAAACATTTCTTTGATATACGGTCAAAGAAAAAATTTCTTTGAATTCAGGAAGGTTTTGTTGATTAAAAAAAAATTTCTTTGATCTAAACCAATATATTTCTTTGGATTGAAGAAAAATTCCTTGAATCAACTTGACTTTCTTTGACCGTATATCAAAGAAATGATTCTTTGATTCAAAGAAATTGTTTTCTCAGTGTACACCTTTGATCCGATTCAAATTTTTTATGACTCATTTATGCAAGATAAAACTTTCCGCACTTTTACTAAAAAAAAAATCAAGACAACAAATTATAAATGAAAAAAACTGAGTAAATAATCGGTTTTATTAACCTTATTCCCGATTACCTGCACCCAGAAAACAGTTTCTTTGAATCAATGAAACATTTCTTTAATATACGGTCAAAGAAAAAATTTCTTTGATGTGAAGAAGGTTTTGTCGATTTCAAAAAATTTCTTTGATCTAAACAAATATATTTCTTTGGATCAAAGAAAATTTTCTTGAATTAACTAAACTTTCTTTGACCCTATATCAAAGAAACTTTTTCTTTGACCGTATATCAAAGAAATGATTCTTTGATTCAAAGAAACTGTTTTCTCAGTGTACAACTTTAATCCGATTCAAATTTTGTATGACTCAAGTTGTGCAAGATAAAACTTTCCGCATTTTTACTAAAAAAATCAATACAAGAAAATTATAAATGAATAAAACTGAGTAAATAATCGGTTTTATTAACCTTATTCCCGATTACCTGCACCCAGAAAACAGTTTCTTTGAATCAATTAAACATTTTTTTAATATACAGTCAAAGAAAAAATTTCTTTGATGTGAAGAAGGTTTTGTTGATTCAAAAAAATGTTCTTCAATGTAAACAAATCTATTTCTTTGGATCAAAGAATAATTTCTTGAATTAACTAAACTTACTTTAATTCAAAGAAACTTTTTCTTTGACCCGATATCAAACAAATGTTTCTTTGATTCAAAGAAACTGTTTTCTCAGTGTACAACTTTAATTCGATTCAAATTTTGTATGACTCATGTTATGCAAGATAAAACTTTCCGCATTTTTACTAAAAAAATCAATACAAAAAAATTATAAATGAATAAAACGAAGTAAATAGTCGGTCTGATTAGCCTTTTTTCCGATTATCTGCACCCAGAAAACAGTTTCTTTGATATACGGTTAAAGAAAAAATTTCTTCAAATTGAATCTTTCCTCCTTTTTTTTGTTTTGTTAAAATGTGGTGATTTTGGTCCAAATTTGGTCGTGTTCTTTGTATTTTGAGGATTCGAGCGATTTCGAGTTCTTGAAATTTTGAATTATACTTTTGTTTGGACGTTGGGAGGAATTTGGGTTCGAGTTCAGGTTTGAAGAAAGTTTTGTTAATACAAATAAAATTTTCTTTAATGTAAACAGATCTATTTCTTTGGATCAAAGAAAAAATTTTTTGAACTAACAAAACTTTCTTCAATTAAAAGAATTTTTTTCTTTGATTCAAAGAAACTGTTTTCTCAGTGTGTCTAATTCTTTCGAAAGGGAGGACACCACTTTAACGGACCAAAAAAAAGTCTTTCTTGAGTACATTATTTTCAAATTCACTCAAATGTTTTATGAATTTATTTTGTTTTTATTAGAAAGTACATAAGAGTGGTTCAAAACTATAATGTCATTTACTATTGAGTAATAAGTATATTAAAATGTGTATTGCGTAAGAAAAAATTTAAATGATATTAAATAATATGCTGCAATAACAATTGATAAAATCCTACATAAGTAAATTTAAATAAAAATTAATTAAATATTAAAACCAATTTTAATCAGTAAAAACGGAAATTTAAAATTCTGCGTGATATATAATTACACAAACTACACAAATAATAGAAACAAAACATTGTATTTTAGTAGCTTCTTCTTTATATCGTTTATTCCACAATGACAAAATAAACAGTTTTTGTAATAGGCGGAAAAAAATAGTTTAACAAAGTTTATAGAACTGTTCTGTAAATTTTCTAGAACTCTGTTCCGTAAATGTCTGTATTCTCGACTCTTTAACAGTTCTATAAACATTACTAAACTATTTTTTTCCGTGTACTTTTAAACTTATATCATCTTTTAAATGTATTTGTTTTATGAATTTATTTTGTTTTTATTAGAAAGTACATATGAGGGTTCAGAACTATAATGTTGTAAGTAAAAAAATATTTTTGTTTGCAATTAGGCCTTGGAGTTTATCTTAAATTCTAAAACAACGTTGCAGGATAAATAAATTATAAATAGTAGCACCATATGTTACATTATTCATGAATTACTGCCTTACACGACAGTGGGAGTGAAAACTATAATTTTAAATTAGAGTTTGCGAAAATGACTTACCACTTTTATTCTGAACAAACAAGCGGGTGAATCACTCTTCACAGAAAGGATTGAAATAAAAAATTTGAACATTTTATCAAAGTTTGTTATAACAGCTTCATTCAAACGTAGAGGATATAAAAAATTTAGTTTTTTGATAAAATAGCGTCATTTGTAAAATCATTACAAAAACTGCTTGCAAAGTCTTTCTTTTTTTACCTTTGAAAACTATACTTTTAAAATTAGATACAGTAGAGTTGTAGAAAATGTTTTCCTCGAAAAAATAAGCTTCTGAAAAAATATAATTAATTAGATTTTGTACAATGTAATAAATATATTTTTGCAGACTTAAAAGAAAATAAAAAAAGTTAACAAATTAATGTAACAGAATTTTGTCTAAGAATTAAGAATTGTTTGAATTTTCATTCATTATGATGAAAAAATATCTAGGAAATTACGTTTTTCTATTTTTATTTTAACATTTTCTCACTTTATACTGCAATAATTAAATTTTCAAAATTGATTTACTTCTTGAGACTTTTAACATTTTGAAATTGGAGGATTTCAAATTACCTTATTTTACATTTTTAATATTTTTGCGTTTGGTAAAACACTTTATTTTCGTTTTCGAATTGTACAACTTTTGATGAACGATCTGAAAATTCTTAAATTAAAATATCAAAAACAGTCAATTCTAAATATTTTGAATATCTAGAAGCTTGATAAAAATATGACCTAAAAATTTGAAAACCAGATAATTTATCACATGAACCAAAATATTTAAGGGAATTTAAATTCAAGTTTGAGATTTAAGGAAATTCCATATTTTAAGTTCCCATTTTCTAATGTTCTTGGAAATTTATAAAAATACGATTTTATGATCATAAAATAGGAATCGTTTCAACAGATAAAATTTTTAAAAATTATTGACCAAGAATTTTGATTGAATAGACAATTAAAATACATATAAATTAAGGTAATCGTCGAGCCAAAAATCATGTTTCTGAAAAAACAAAGTTTTTTCATAAAAACTTTTTAAATAAAAACTTTAGGTTTTTTCAACATTTCAAAGTCATATTCCCCTTTAATTATCTATGTATTAGGAAATTAGTAATAGAACTTTTATTCTAAAGGTAATAGTTCCTGATATAATGGTTGAAATTGAAGCAATAAATGTAAAATCTTCTGAGGATCAACAGATAATAAACGACGAGAGACAATCTAAATGTAAACCATTAAAATGCAGATCATGGAATGCGCAGAATGAAACAGCAACTTTTTCTGAGCTTACTTCAAAACTAAAGTCTTCCTCAGACGCGAAAGGACTACGTAGTTTAGAAACTGCAAGTTTAGAACATACATATGACTCATCTCGAGGGACTTCTTCAAAAAGTTCTAAGATTCATCGAGACACTCTAACAATACCAAAGATGGGAAAACTCCATGAAGTATCGAAATGCTGTCGTCCTTCCACGTCATCCAAAAACGATAACTTCATTGATAGAAAATGTGAGGATGTTGGGTGTTCTCAAAATGAAGACTTTCACGACTGCAAAAGTATTTGTTCCCACAAGGTATACATTTGCTTGTATTGGTTTCCTCTATAACTTAGATAAGATAATGTGACATGTTTGAGAACATGTCTGCTAGTATTATATTGACCCAAAATCCACAGAATTTTTATTCATTTTTTGTTCTTTTGGCATAGGGTCAATTTCTTTTTATCTTTTATCCTCTGTTAAAAATGATCAATGTTGTATATAAAAAAGAAAAAAGAAGGGAAGGGAAACGTTTCGGCGACATATGGGGGCCCTTTTCAGTGCCACCAATTAAAAGATAAATTTAAAATTACTGTAAAAGATTAAAATATAGGAGATAATTGAAATAAGGAAAATCATAAAACTCAAAAACTTATCTTATAGGTTGCAATTCAAAATAAAAAAGTCCAGTATGCCAACACGTATTAAAAAAATATGTAGAATTCACTGTACATAAAGAACCGGATAAATGAACAAAATTTACATTTTCAATCGACCAGCAGGGAAAAGAAAAGCCCAATTGATTATTACTGACAAAACCCGAACAATTTTTAATTTTAAAAACTTTTCTTGAGGACTTTGTTACCAGTCTCTCTCTATCTTTTTTTTATTTTTTATATATATTCAACATTGGTCATTTTTATCGGAGAAAATTAAAAGAAACTGACCCTATGCCAAAACAAAAAAAAAACAAAAATGAATGAGAACATGTCTGCTATTATATTGACCAAAATTCACAGAATTTTTATTTAGTTTTTCTTGTTTTGGCATAGGGTACGTTTCTTTTTATTTTCTCCGATAAAATCTATCAATGTTGGATATAAAAAAAACCGCAAACAAGGGCAAGGCAAACGTTTCAGGCATACTACATTGATCAAAAAGTTTTAGGACTTTATTTTTAAAATCAAAAATACAAGTTTATTCATCATAATCGATATTGTCCCCTTCAAAATACTACCCATCGATTGCAACGCACTTATGCCAGCGCTTGATCCAATCCTCGAAACATTTTTTATAATCAGTTTGCGGTATTCGTTTCGTTTTTAGCCAAATGCTTACGGATAACGATGGCATTGTGCGACTGTGCGTTATCGTGGTGCAAAATCCACGAGTTGTTTGTCCACAAATCCAGTCTTTTTTGGCGAATTGCTTCACGCAAACGTCTCATAACGCCCAAATAATACTCTTTGTTGACGGTTTGGCCTTCTGGAAGGAATTCATGATGCACAACACCTCTGTAATCCATGAAAACCGTAAGCATCACCTTCTTTTTCGACTGAAAACGACGTGGTTTTTTTTGGTCGCGGCTCATTGGGTGAACGCCATTCACTCGCTCGATGTCTGGAGTGCGTGTCATACTCATAAATCCACGTCTCGTCATTAATAATTATCCGTTTGATGAATGATGGGTCGGAGTCGACCTTGAAGAGCATGTCTTTCACGACATCAACGCGATACCTTTTTTGCATGAAATTCAGGTCTTTCAGCACCAGCTTTGCAGCGACACGTCTGAGGCCGAAATCATTAACCAAAATGTCTTGAGCGGATCCGTAAGCAATGTTCAACTCCTCTGAAATCTCTCTAATGGTCAATTTGCGGCTTACGGTCATCCACCCTTTGATATTGTTGCTGTTTTCATCAGTTTTCGCCGTCGACGGCCTGCCACTGCGTTCGTCATCCTCGACCGACTCACGACCACTTTTGAAGCGTTCGTGCCAGCGGAAAACGTTTGATCCCGTTAGAGTATCGTTGCCGAAACACTTTTCCAACATTTCCAAAGTCTGCGTACCGTTAAATCCATTTTTAACACATAATTTAATGCAAACTCGTTGCTGCAAAGTCGATGAGATTTTTTTTGTGAAAAATCGAAACCACACACAAAGATAGATGTACACAATACAGCGTCACTTCAAAAAATGTCAAGCTATCAAGTTGAAAATCTGACAGAACATCAATGACACTTCTACCAACACAACAAAAAAAGAAGAATTGAAATCGGTTGAACGAGAGCGCCATACGGTGACGAGTCCTAAAACGTTTTGATCAAGGTGGTATATGGGGGCCCTCTTCACTGCCATCAATTAAAAGATTAATTTAAAAATTCTGTAAAAGATTAAAATGTAGGAGATAATTAAAATAAGAAAAATCATAAAACTCAAAAACTTATCTCATAACTTGCAAATCAAAATGAAGAAGTCCAGTATTTTGAAAACTTTTTTTGAGGACTTTGTTACCCGAGTCTCTCTTTTTGCGTTTTTTTTTTAACATTGATAATTTTTATCGGAGAAAAGAAAAAGAAACTGACCCTATGCCATAATAAGAAAAAATGAATAAAAATTCTGCGAATTTTGGGTTAATATAATAGCAGATATGTTCTCAAACATGCCGCATTATATAGTAAAGAATGTCAGTTGCAATACCTTCAGCATAAACGCGGATTTTCCATAGTTCTAAACATTTTTAGAACATCGAAATTAATCCTTTTTTCTCTTTATTTTCATATTTTTCGTGGGAAACTATGGTAAAAGCAAAATGTAAAAATTCTCGAAAAACGAATGCCCAGTTCCCTTAACAGTGGGTTTTAGACTTTTATTAGTTTTGAACAATTAAAAAATGAATTTCGGTATTATCAAGAGTAGAACTTTTTAATTCTTTTTTTAACCAATCAAAGTCTACAACACTCCGTTGATATGTCGTTTATCATGTTCCAAATTTTTGGGCAATAATATTTATTATCCTAGGAAAAATTGGGGAAAAACGAAAAATTTTGATTATCACGTAAACCACTTACTCTATAACCTTAATGGAACCCAGCCTTTTATTAATATTTCGAGAGGAAAAACAAAGTCGTAAAAAGTAACTGTGGCTTCTAGTATTGAATCTATTATGCGTCACTCAGTTTTATGTTTGGGTGGAGATTTTATAGCTAAAACAGAGGGTCTGGCGACTTAGAAAAAATGTGTTTTCAATCGTTTAAAATGTTTGAAATGTAATTATTATAAATGCTGAAGACAAACAATTAAAGTCGAATATTGAATATAGCTGTAGGGCTATAAGCAAATTTGAGCATTTTGATTAAAAATTATTCAAGGTCATGTATCACTCATTGATTTTAACTTTACCGACATTTTTTGTTTTTAAACTCGTCTTCATGCAAAATAAGATATCGAGTTCAAAATTTGTGAAATAAAATAAAATAAAAGTGATGAAGGAAGTTTTTTTTTTCAAAAACGTTCAAGATCAGTAAGTATACATGGGAAGATATTGATACAGATTTCTGCACCGAAATTTATCGGCATTCGAGAGCTTTTGGTTCTGTTCCATGCTAACAAGGGGACCCCGGCAAGTCTTACCAAGACTTTGAGCTCAGAAATCTTTCTGAGATTGATGAGCAAAGAATATTTGACACGTGTCTCGACTTTTTCTTAAATGGGCCTACTACAGCAAGACTTTACAGTTTTGCGTTGTAATCACAATGGCCTGACGGTCAAGCGGATTAAGCGGTCCATCTGAAACTCTCGAGGTTCTGGGTTCAATTCTTGCATCTGGATTTTTTTTTGTATTTACTCATTTTTTGCATATCTTTCGAAACTGTTATTCACTTATAAAATGATATGACATTTTTCACACGGATTAGTAAAATTAAATAAATTAATAAACTTGATGATTGATATTGGGAAATATAATGTAATCGGCCGTTTGTTGCCGATAAACAGATAATTAATAATAACAAATAATAAAAGTTTTCTTAACTTAAGAACAAATTTTGATACTCTGCTTATTGGAGTTCAGAAATAATAAACGTAAAAAAATCAATTGGACTGTTCTAGGTGGTCCGCTTAAAATTTCTGAGCTCAAAGTCGAGGTAACACTTTATGTTCGAATGGTTCTGTTCCATGCTAGTCTCGAGGTTTCTGAAATCTTGTGACGTCACGTTGTATCCAAAATTCACGTGTAGAATGCTCAAGAAAAAATGTCTTCCGAAATGATAAGGATAAATCCTTTGTTCCATGCTAAGTTTCAAAGTTTCTCGAAGGTTCTCGAATGTCGGTAAATGTAGGTGCAGAAATCTGTATCGAGAACGAACCATTTTTGGATATCCTGCATAAATGACGCATGAGCTTAAAATAAGTGACAATATCTCTGGAAATGTTTGAGCAATGAAAAGTATAGTTTAGTTTCAATATTTGTGACGTGCCCCAAAATAAAAAAATGATGCCAATAAATAATTATAAGGGTGTAGTTCCAAAAAGCTGAACACTTCGATTGGTTTGAAACGCTGTATACTTACGTATTTTGACGCATAGATTACGAATATGATAGTGTAAATCGGCGCAAATTCGATTTTCATAGCGAAAGCCATGAAAAATCCATGAAAATCATGGTTTTTTACATTTATCTCAGCTATTACGCAAAACTTCGAAAAAAGTTTTAAACAAAACCTGTAGAACTCGTAATAGTACATCTTTTTTGTCCATTTCATATTCACATGGGGTGAACAATTGTGACCTTTTAGATAATCTGAAACAAAAAAACTGCAAAAGCTAGTGTTTGTTATCCCCTTAGCTGTGATCAGACACAAGATTTTTCAGAAATCAGAAAAATTCACAAAATGGCAGGTGTTTGAAAAAAAATAATTTTTTTAGTCCTCTTTTTGTGCTAATAATAGCTGTGAAAATATATTGAATCAAAATTTACAAAAAAGCTTGTGTATAATTATAGTGATATATTTCCTGAAGATAAAAACGGAAAATTCGACTTGATAGGTTCAAAGGTTTTCCTAAAAACGTTCCTTCTAACTTAAAAAACATAACTTTTGGGAAAACGCATTTAAAAATTTGCAACTATTATCCGTACGAAATAAATTTATTAAACAAAAAATGTGCATTTCGACAGAATCTATAATTTTGGTCTGTAACTTTTTACGAAGTTTTGCGTATTGGTTGAAATAAACGCATAAAACCACGATTTTTATGGGTTTTTCATTACTTTCATCGTGGAAATCGAATTTGCACCAATTTTCAATGTAATTCCTTCCTTCTTTTTTTTTTTTCGTCCTCTTTTGTCTTTATTAGCCACAACCATCTACATAAAAAATAACAGGCCGACGCTTCAGTGCTCTTCCAGCACCCTTTTCAGAGCTTAAAGAAAATAAAAAAAAAAAATAAAAAATTTCTCGTAATCGTTTATTTTAAGAAATGTTTGGTCCAAATTTGGTCGCTTTTTAAATATTTTGAGGGTTCAAACAGTTTCGAATTCTTGAAATTTTGAATTATACTTTAGTTTGGACGTTAAGATGAATTTGAGTTTCTAATGATACGGGTTCGAATTTAGTTTTGAATTTTCATAATCATATTCGTAATTAGCGCGTCAAAGTACGTACGTATACAGAGTCTCAGGGAAATCGATGGATTCAACTTTTCGGAACTCTATCCAATCATAATCAATGAAGTCTATATTTCAGGAAATATTGCCCAGAGAAAAAGATTCGAAACAAGACTCTTCTCCATATAAAGTACTTGACGGTAAACGTTCCTCTAAGATAAGTTCATCAAGCTCCAGATCACGAAGTGGATCGAGAGAGCAAAAAACTCCTCTTTTTCGTCGTACGAATTCTACATCACTATCAGATAGATCCCCTTCAAGATCCACAGAGTTGAGTTCCAGTTCCGGTTTCGAAGTCAAATTTCATGAAATAAAGCAAGATTCTCAGAACAGCTCTTTATCATTTCCTGTTTCCGAGGATAATAAGCTATTTCTACGGAGTAAGAAACAACTTCACAAGATTCCAATTCACGACTCAAGTATTGAATTCCTTCAGGATAAGATCTCGAATCTGTTAATCCAGGATCAAAAGGCGGATCATCATGTAATGGAAATGATGGTTAAGCTGGCGGAGAGAAATTTGGAATTGGAAGATCAGCTCTCTCAGAAAGAAATGGAAATTGACAAGCTCGCACATAAAAGCGAAAGTGTAATTGAAAAATATGAAGAGATTGAGGTTGGTTTCGTGTCAAATTTAGCGAAAACGGATCAAAAGATATCGAAATTATCACGTGTCATGAATGTAGCGAAGCGTTTTCAAATTGAGAATAACTCCCTCTGGAGTCAAATAGGAAAGTTGAAGGAAATTTTGTCTGAGAAGGATCGAGAAATATCGAGATTACTTCTTCAGAAGGGCAACGATTCCAGAAAGGATGAAATAAAGTCCCTCAAAGAGAAATTAAACAGCCTCGAGCACGAATACGCAGTGCTGAGCACCAACTTCAGAAAAAGCGAAAAAATCTGCAGACAGTATGAAAAAGACTTGGAAGGACTCGAAAGAAATTTAAAATCTGCTGAAGATAAACTCAGGTACATCTATTAACATGAACCAATTTACTTAATGGTCTTCTGAAGGGGCTATACCAGCGTGACACTTTCAAAAAAACATTTTTTTTTTTTTAATGGTAAATATCATTTTATCATGAAGAAATCGATAGTTAAAACTTTAAACACAATTTACTTGAAATTTCAGCAGAGTGTTATAAACTTGCTTTATTGTTCAATGCACTCAAAAAAAGTCTGAATTCCGGTTATTTCAACCGGAAATAATGTTACGGAGAACCGTATTAGTAATTCCGGTTAAAAATGTTAGAAATTCTAGTAAACACTTTTCGGTTATTTTGAACTTTTATTTCAGTTAACGTAATAAAATTTTCTAGTTGATATCACCGTAATTTTTCCAATAAATTCAACTAATTCAGTCCATTTAACATTACCATATTTCTAATTAAATTTACTAAATATTCCCGGTTAAATGATAACATAACTTTAAAAATAAATAATGATTTAAAGACGTGGGAATTATAATTTTTAAAATGAAAAAATATATATTTATTGTTGAATTATTTTATTTTGTTTATATTATTATTAAAAATGTACATTTAATTGTATATAAGTCTACAAATTTCTTTACCTTTGAATTTTTCCTTTAAGGTAGTACTGTCGTATATAGAAAAACCGTTCAGATATTGATAAAATTGAAATCACTGGTGAATATTAAGCCGGAAATGACTCAGTTAAATTTTTGAGGACCTAGGGTACACTGGAGGGGAGTAATTAGTAATTGCATTTTGAGACGATTAACACCTAACCTTATGTGAAACTGAGTACATTTACAAATCCTGCCATAACAACCGTTCAGATTTCAATAAAAATAAGCGGTGCATTGATTGATAATGTAAGCATCATTTTGCAAGTTAAAACATCTCAATTGGATACGTGTAAGCGTAGCAAAATCCAATTAAGTAAGCAAAAATATAATTTTTCTCCAGTAACCAACGTCGATTAAATAGATGTGGCAACGTCGCAGAAGAAGTGAAAGCGCGCGCCATTCACGTATCGTAAGAAGTCATCTGCTATATACACATGTATAGTCGCTTTCTTATGCGACGTTGACAAATTTAGACACTACGTGAAGCAAATGAAAAAAAGTACTGATTTGATTAGCTATGTACTGACAGTACTACCTTAAGTTATCTAACTTCTACTCACTTAACACCTTGTACACTTTATTCCCCATTTCTTTGAAACTTTGTGAAAATAATTCGAGATAAGACGCGAGATCTTTAAATTAGTACTTCCCTTAAGTCGATTAATTAAGAAGTCGTTGAAATTTTAGGAGATCGTAAATGAAGTCCAAGTACACATTCTGGCAAATTTTAAATGCATTTGTCTTATTAGTTTCGAAGATTTTAATTTTGAAAGTCACCTACTTTTACTCGGGAAGGATAGGATGCGCCTTCAATTTGACAAGGAAAGTTAGTAGAAAAGTACAGAGTGAAATCAAGATCGCAATGAAATTTTGATGGCGTAATAATTACTTTATCAGACGTACTTGTAAAAAAATTGAAAAACTTTTTTATTTGCTTTCGAGTTATTCAGTCCGAAAGTTGATAAAAATGAGTGCGTGAATGCGATGAACCAAGTAGCAATGTCGAAACTGAGCAAGAGAGATAGATGATACTGGAGAACAAATGAGAAGGGTGCTAGTGAGATTTATAAATAGAAAATCAACATACTAAGCGTTTCGCGGAGTTGCCAATTCTCGGACAGCTGATTGTGGTAGGCGTGTGCGCTCATCCGATCTCTGATAGAATTTTTCGAAAAATGAGTTTATATTCAAATAGATTGATTATTTATATGCTAAATTAATTTCAAATTTTTCAACCGGACCGATGCTGAGATAATTAATGTCAAAGTTGACTACTTTAACATGTAATTTATGGGCAATGCATAGGCACTCTCCAAATTTTAATTTGTAGTAATTAAACGCTCTGCTAGAGAAATTTAAAAAATTTCGGTATTTGTGCTGTTTGAAAATACAAATTTAAAAAAAAAAAACACCAAATATTTCCACGTTGTAGTTTTATAGATAATGTAATTAAAAACATTGAAATTTTAGTCACTTTCAAATGGATAAACGTAACAGTATCGCGATCTGGCAACACTGTTTCCTTTCTCCAGCTTGTCTGCTGTAGGTACTCGACATATATACACATACACAACCAGCTTGGAAGCGTACGTGAAATTAAGTCGGCTGTATAAAACCATGAATGTTATTTATTAAAAATGTTATTAAATTAACAAAGACATTTTTTTAACTTTTAACAGTAATCGTTGACATCAAGCTATTCAAACGCATATCACAGTTGCTCGATGATGGTTAGGTTCAAATTGCAACGTTGCACGATCTACGTGTCTGCCGCTGGCATAGCATTGGTGACTATACATATACACGCATACTACGAATTCTAAGTCAGTTATGCACTAAAATTTTCACCATACGGGCCTATGAAATTTTTTCAAAATAACATAGTTCGACGGTGCCCCACGGGACTTTACTATTTGTATGGGTATGGGACTTGCATTCAACCTAAAGTTCATTAGGTGGCGCTCACGCGGTAGTCAAGAAACTTTTTGTCATAAATAAGGGAAGTACTACCTTAAGATTCCTTTGGATTCTACCTTGTTTTCGTTTTCACTTGTTTTTGCAAACGGCCTAATACACAACATAACTAACAGGAAACCGGTATCAACGTGTATACAAGCCTCGGCCCCTCGAGAGTCAAAATGCCGAGGCTTGCATGTATAGCGTAAAACGAAAAGGCGCCAGATTGTGTAGACAGTGACGTTGCCAACGGCGTATCTTGAAACTACATTTACTGTATTTTCCTGTAACATTAACAGGAATAATAACACCAGAATATATATAACCAGAATTTTGTAACCATAATAAGTAAACAATTTTTTTGGTGAAAATAACTAAAAGTTTAGTAATTTTATCCGGAAATTTTTTAACCGTTTAGCTTAAGTAAATTTAACCGAACTTTTTTTCTGAGTGTGACATAGGATATTTTTGATTGGATGAAAACTGTCAATTTGGCTTCGAAAAAACGAACATTTTTTCAAAGCAAAATCAAATTTTTTTTCCAAACTCCGCCATTTTGTCGAACTTTAATATTTTTCAAATATCCCACGTCATTGTACGGAGAATACCTTCTAGTTCAAGAGCGTATTTTTTATGTTTTTAATTCAGGCACTCTAGCGACCGGTACGACTGCAGCAGTGGAGAAACTTTTTTTTTGGCTTCTCGGGAGATAGCGCATAAGTTGCTCGCATTTCATTATTTTTCTACGAAAAAAGTATTTTATACATTTTATCTACAGGAAAATTCATCCCTAGAGTTTGAAACCATTCGATGGAATACTTCTTTTTAAAAAAATTTCCAAAAGTCACCTAAATTTTGAGCGGTCACAATGGTATAGCCCCTTATAATCACAGGAAATCATAATGTTATCTAATTTTTATTTTTCAGCTTTTCAATTCAAATTATCACAATAATAACGATTTCTTCATTACTGATATAGATCGACCTTCCTTGATCTAAACGGAATTATTAAGAACCAAACATCAAAACGAAAATCTCAAAATTCCGGACACTCTCTACCTAAAGAAACAGAAACTCATACAATTTTGAAAGAAACTAAAGACGCAGAAAGGGAAAGCAAAAAAAAAAGTGCCAAAGATGTTTGAAGTGACGCTTAAGTCACAAATGCTGCTGGATCTGAAGTAGTGGATGAAACTGATAGTAACAGTAAGTGTCTTGATTAAGTTTATGTATCACTTATCCGATTCCTACATTACCGACACTTTTTTTCGTCCTTCGCATTTCAACATTAATTGGAATATCGAGTTGAAACCTTAAGTAATTAAGTAAAGTAACGTTTTAATTAAGCAGTAAAGAATGTTTATCTGGACCTAAATTTTGTTAATTACAAAAAATGTTTGCAAAAATAAATTTCTTTATAATTATAAATGTTTAGGAGCAGATCTATGTACGTAAATTCTTTTTACCTAATTACTCAAAGTTTCAACTCGAAATTTCAATTAATGTGGAAATGCGAAGGGCGAAACAGTATCGGTAAGGTAGGGATCAGATAAGTAATGCATGGGCCTTAAAGTAAAAATCGAAAATGTGAAACACATTACAGAAGCCCCTTCGCTAAAAGATCAGAGCAAGTTAATGGTGGCTCGAAAGTAAGACGTCGACTGAAACGAAAACCAAATGGATCTTTAAGCCTTCTTGTACATATTTTATGAATCACTTTGGCAGACAACATTATGAATATTTACTATATTTGAATAAATCAGAAATTAATGCATCTCGTGTTTGTTTCTCTCCTGGCATCACTATTTTTTCCATAAAAGCACTTTTTTATAATAACAATAATTTTCTTAAGCTTAAGGAGGATCGAGCCCAAACTTCCAATGATCAGATTTTTTAAAACTTTGCAACTTAGGAGATATTAACAATCGAAATGTGCTGTCAAAATTTTTACCATTTGGGAGTCTAGTTTAAGGGAGAAAAGGAATCAAAATTAGCATTGATGCTCTATCAGCCTTAAGGAATACATTCTTATCATGACACTCGGGCTTCGCGCTCAATTTTTTACTTTACATCCATTAGAGCCACATTTGCATTAAAAATTAAAAAAATAGCACGCCTGGGGTCATCGCGTTTTGCGCTCCGAAAGATATGGATCTCGCGCTTTGTGCTCGGTGTTCCTTTACATACAATTTACTAAATTTGTCTCCAAATTTTTTTTTGTATTCCGCGTAGAGTTTTGCTTGGAAAGAGATTTTTTTTATTTCTAATTATTTTTATAATATTGCACCAAAGTTGTAGACTTCTTGTTTTTGTTCGCTGTATGCAAAAAATTACCCGAGTCGGTGTCGTTTTGCATGCGGAAAGTTGATTCCCCCGCACTAGTGAGGTAAAATTTCAAGTTTGTTTTAATTTTCAGCACACTTAAAATCTTACCGCATTAGTCCGGGAAAGTGAACTTTCCGCACGCAAAATGACACCGACAAGGCTAACTTTCGGTGTGCGACAGACAAAAATTATTTTTCACACAAAACCAATACCTTCTCATATGATGAAAATGTATTAGAATAGTTCAGTCACGGATACAAGTTTCTAAATAAATAATTTATTAATGTTAACATTTTTACTACAAAAATAATCTTTTCCCTTTCAAACGATATCGTCAATAATAATATTGCAATTTTTAATAGTATAACTAAATATAGTTTCCAAGAGACCAGTTTTTCCTCGAGGTAACCACCTTGAAATAAAATATTTCCCCACATTTGAGGAAATTTCTGAGAATCAGCAAAAGCTTTTTTTCTCAATGTACAGAGACATGTGCTCCTTTAAAAAATGCTTCAATTATCGGAAGCCATAAAAAACTTTCATTTCTAATAATACCAATGTATTTTGCAATAAAAATTAATTATAAAGAATGAAGGGTAGTAAAAAGCATAAGGCCAGAAAAAGTCATAGATCGAGCTGTTGCACTGGTATTGATTTTCAGTCCAAAATGAAACGAACGATTACTGTCGCTAATCAGTACTCCAGTGGATACTAGAAGCAATCAATTTGTGCAGAAACGTAGTTACACACACATATCAAGAAATGGCAGGAATGAAGGAGAGAGATGAGTCACGTGAGAGTTTCCAGTTTGTATTTCCTCTACACCAATCCATTTATGATGCCACTTGACATTTAGTCATGTTTCGTAGATTATTTATTGTACAGGGATGGAAATTCTCTGTTACAAATATTGACAGTCCATTTCACTCAAGTTTCAAGTGCAGACTCGACCTTTAATTTAGAGAGAGAAACGAGGAATTTGCCCTACTCTCATAAGCACATTGAATAAATTATATTATCCCAGTCGGACCAATCCGTATTGTGACGACGTTCACAAAAAATTCAGTAATGCGCCAGTACTGTTTTGCCGCTACTGACTTGCCATTACTGGCGCAGTAATGGCTATCATAAATATTTAGTAGTGTAGCAGTACTGCACCAGTACTGGTTAGTCGCTACTGGCACAGTACTGGCGCAGTACCAAAGTATTATTTTACACTGAAAATAGAATTGCAACTATAATTTCATTAAAAAGACACAGTAATTAAAATATTGATTATTACATATAATTCGAAAAAGTAACTAATTATTTCCATTATTTACTAATAAAATAATATTAAATGATTTCAAATTACTGAGTTGAGTTTGAAATTTTTGTCACTGCCTACATTAATTTTCAAATTCTTTAAATAATATTAAATACTTGTTATTTTTATATTATAAAATATTTAATATGTTTACATAAAATATAATGAATATTTAATTTCAAAATGTTAAGTATAATTTAAAAATATTATTAGTATACAGTTTTTTTGAAATTATATAATAATAATATTTATGCAATGGAAGCACCTTTCTCGCGTCATTCCGAAAGTGTTTCGTAACATTAGAAAATCGAGAAATATTTGGGTTGGGGATTATTACCGTACTTGGACGGTAAAACTGACTGTACCAGCGCTTGCGCATGCGCATGCGCAGTTTATGAGTTTTACCGTCCATTTACGGTAAAAATCCCAAAGCCAAATATTCAAGTACTGGTAAACCAGTAGTGACATGCCCATATGAGCCCTGTACTGACTGGTACTGGCAGGAAGTACTTAGACTGTACTGACTAACCAGTACCGGTGAAGCATTATCATCACCGTACTCCGCCAGTACAGGCACAGTACTAATTGCCAGTACCGAGCCCTCATCGAGCCGTACGGGCGTAGTACCGTGCCCGTTGTGAAAGTCCAACTGAGCCCAGTACTGGATTGCCAGTAGTATCACGTACCGGCTGACCAGTAAAAACATGCCCATATGAGCCCTGTAGAGACTGGCACTGGCAGGTAGTACTTAGACTGTACTGACAAACCAGTACTGGTGAAGCATTATCATCACCGTACTCTGCCAGTACAGGCACAGTACTAATTGCCAGTACCGAGCTCTTATCCAGTCGTACTGGCGTAGTACCGTACCCGTTGTGAAAGTCCAATTGGGCCCAGTACTGGATTGCCAGTAGTATCACGTACCGGCTGACCAGTAAAAACATGTCCATATGAGCCCTGTACAGACTGGCACTGGCAGGTAGTACTTAGACTGTACTGACAAACCAGTACTGGTGAAGCATTATCATCACCGTACTCTGCCAGTACAGGCACAGTACTAATTGCCAGTACCGAGCTCTTATCCAGCCGTACGGGCGTAGTACCGTGCCCGTTGTGAAAGTCCAATTGGGCCCAGTACTGGATTGCCAGTAGTATCACGTACCGGCTGACCAGTAAAAACATGCCCATATGAGCCCTGTACTGACTGGCACTGGCAGGTAGTACTTAGACTGTACTGACAAACCAGTACTGGTGAAGCATTATCATCACCGTACTCTGCCAGTACAGGAACAGTACTAATTGCCAGTACCGAGCCCTTATCCAGCCGTACGGGCGTAGTACCGTGCCCGTTGCGAAAGTTCGACTGAGCCCAGTACTGGTTTGCCAGTACGAATCAATTACTGGTTGGTCAGTAATAACATGCCCGTATAAGCCCAGTGCTGACTGATGCTGGCGGACAGTACTCAGCCAGTACTGGTGAAGTATTTTCATCACTGTAATCCGCCAGCTCCGGCGTAGTACTGATTGCCAGTACAGCGCCCGTTGTTAAAATCTGATTATTCTACGTAATTTTTGAGACTAATAATTTTTCTTACCCCGCTCTAGAAAAATCCATTCCATAGAAACATACCTGAAACAAAAAAGGAAATGATTGATTAATTTTAATTTTTTATTTTTGCAACTTAAGGTTATAGACCAACTGGACCACGTAAATAGATTTCTACATTACCGGCATTTCATCATCATTGGAATGGGATTATGGAAACTAAAATGAGCATAAGGTTAGAATCTTTGAGTTTTCCTTGCCCTTACCTTTCACTTTTTCAAAATTTTCAGCAGTGCTCAAATATTTGGTGATATTTTTTGTCAATATTACTAAGCGTTTTGCATTAAGGAGAGATTCCGGTGTAGGAACACGTCCGAAAATAACAACTTCAGTATCAATAAAAATTTATTTTTCAAAAATTTCCGCATGTAGATGTTTGTTAATTTTTCTTCTAAACAATATTTTTCTTCATTTTCGATTCTCTAAGCGTCACTTTGTAGGTTAGGTTGGACAAGCTGAATTTCATTTTAGAGAATCCTCATCGTTCGTCAAATTTTATCTGGTACTTAATATTTATAAATGTGCAAAAAATGTTTTATTTTATTTCTTTAAGTTTCAAATCGGTATCTCATTTCGTGTACAAATGTAACAAACGAAAAAAATTCTCCACATTTATTCTCTCCGATTTTTAAAAAAAATTTAGATACAAATGAGGCAGAAAAACCTATATCATTGTTTTTTTCAAGATTTCCCACAGTTTGAGGATAATATTTTAATTCCAAAAACAATTATGTAGACGAAAGAAAAAATTGATTACTTGGTCACGTAACTAATGTAAGACATGGCCTTCATTGGTTTCTTATTACAAGAAAAATATGTAAAACTTACAAAACAGTAGGGGAACTTTTACCAAACTATTTGGAAAAAGAAATCCAAATACTCCTGCTTATACATTACTTTTCTCTTATTTTTATTGAAAATAAGAAAAACGCCCGCTTGAATTTAATAAAAGTGCCAAATATTTTCAAAACTATTAAATTTTGTAAGATTTACGTAAAAAATTATGTCTTATAATGAAATTAAATAGCGAAACTAAAAAAAACGCATTTCGAAATTAATATTAGAATGATAATTAACTAAGTTTTCTAAACTGGCAAGTTATTATGAGCAAATCGTGATTCATGAGCTTTCGTTGGAAAAGTAGTAACTGCATCGGAAACAGACTATACATCGCATGCACGTACCTTTCATTACATGCAGTAGCCTGAGAGAGCTTTATTACAATATTGCATAACTGTGCATATCTGGGATCAGAGTTCCGTGTCAACAAACAACGATTACGAACATTGATCCTCCACTAGATATGCAATCATCCCTTCTAATATTTTAATCGCCTAGAAATTGAATAAACAAACGTGGATGTGAAATTCGACTGTATTGTAAAATCGCAAGATAACATAGTATTGAGATAATAATATTAAGGCGATTTATCACTTATCGATTACTACGTTACCGACATTTTTTGCCTGGAAACTTTTATCCGTGTAAAATATGTAAAATTAAAGAGAATAAGGCACAAAAGAAAGTCTGTCTATTCCTAAATATTTATAAATACAAAAAGAATGTTAAGAAATTTGTTCGAAACATATTGTTGCCTTCGCTAAAACGCATTAAAATTAAATACTGTTTCATTTTTATACGTTCTCAAAACGTTTTGTAGTTTAAGGTTATGTCAGAGGGTCATTCCTTAAGACGATGGTTCATTCAATGATTCCTAATTTAATGGCATTTCAGTTTCTGTAACCTCATTTCTATGCAGAATAAAATTTATAATTATAAAAATGTATGACCAGACAGACCTTCAATAGTACGTTTTATTGAACTCTTTAAATTTTTAGTTACTTTTTCTATTTTTTATACAAATGGGGTCACACAAATTAAAATGCCGTTTAAGAAGGAATCTATGAATGTGGGCAGGTTGATCCATGGCCTTAAAAACTTTTATGACCAGAAAGACCTATCTCAGTACATTCGGGCTTCTCAATAAGAACGCTCACGGGGCTGTAGGGGAAGGAATTTCCGAGAAGTGTGGTATCCCCACTCTCTACAGAAAAGCTCGCTCGCTAGAAACGTAAGCGAGTCTCTAAAAGATTGTAATCAAAACTAGCTATTGCTAAAAAAGATTGCACGGATCAATAAATGGAAAACAATGCACTTTTTATTATTATTATTTTTAAATCGTCGCGTTACCAAATTGAGAAAGTCGTTAATAATCAAACTTCACTGAACGTTCTAATTAAGAAGTCTCGAAATGAATCTGGCGGCACTCAAAACAAGCACGGTAGTGGGGGTACTACTCGATCACGGATTAGGGGAAGCGCTCTTATTGAGAACACTCTTATTGAGAAGCCCGACTGTATACTAGGGTGTTGGATATTGACGTGATATTTCTATGAGAGATCGCCACTAATAACAAACGGCTATCATTGTTGACAAATTTCATTCTTCAAACCTCTTATGTCAAAATTTGAGCCGAATCCAGTTATTAGTTTACAAGTTACAGTGTCTGAAAGCAAATTTGATCGGCCGTCCGTCGAATATTCGACATCCGAAGCTCGCTTCTTCGGATGTCGGATTTTCGACATTCGATCAGCCGTCCGTCGATTGTCGAATAATCGACATCCGAATACATTGAACAATTGTATTTTAATTTTATATTGTCATATTTGAGGAATAAAAAAATATTAATTAAATTAATTTTTTCAATTTGAGACATTAATTTTAAATAATTTCAAGATAATTAGTTAAGTTGAAAAAATATTAAACTCAACTAATTAATTTGAAATCATTTATAGCAGCAAAAAGATTTCAAATCCTTTAAATTTTAAATAATTTTAACTAATTTTCTAAAAATATTTAATAATTCATTTTATTAAATTTAAAATAATTGGTAAATAAATTTTTTAAGTTATTATTATTAATTTATCATATCGGAATCGTGAGTCGAAAGAATTTGTTTTTGTCTTATGCGATTTATGCATATCAGGAATGTGTATTAAAATTGTTCGAAGAATCAGGCAACGTAATTTGTCTTTAATAAAATAACTACAAAATTAAATTTTATACGCCTGAAAACTCGAGACAAATAATTATACGCACAGGGACTATACAGAGTTATATATATTTAACAATTTTAATATTTTCAACTAACTCACCAAAGTTAATTCTATACCATAAAACTCTACAACTGAAACAAGACATAATAGTTTGAATTTTGGAAATTTCAATGAACTTTACATAATAAAACTCTGTACAATAAAAGAGAAAACCCTAAGGAACATAATTTCATTAATAATTTTTAAAGCACAATGAAATTTTACATCTTACAACTTGTACACTAAATTATAGAAAAATTCATTTTGTACATTTAAATGAACTCTATTAGAATGTACGAGAAAATATTCTACACCCAATTAAATACTTTTTTATTAGCTTAATTTCAAGGCCATGACACACTTACCCGATTCCTACCTTACCTTTTTAAACCAACTTTCGGCCACACGAAATAGGATATCGATTATTAATAGACCAGCATACAAATTTCAAACTAAGTAGCACACACTTTCTCAAATAATCAGTATCAAAGAAAGTAGGATTAAAAAAAGCATCATTAAAGAAAAATCCGAATTTAGCTGAAAGAAAACATTCTAAATTGAGAATTGTTAGTCAACTGGAAATTTTAGGCAATCCATTATATCTACCTTAATAATACGCAATTAAGACTTAAGACCTAATGTCAGATGTAGAATCTTCTAATTGAAAGTCCTTCCATTTACTTTGCTGAAAAGGGCGAAGAAGGCATTCGAAAAAGAATAAAAACAAATTTATTTCTTTCATTCGAAACTTCTACAATATTTTCTTATTCCCTCAAAAAATCTTAATATTCATCATTTTGGAACGATTTAAAGACCACGAAAATATTTTCTGGCATTTCTGGAATATGCATTTACAATTTTTTGAATGAAAATTTTCAAGCAATTCTAAATCCAGCAAAATTTTTTAAATTCAGAATTCTCTATTATTGTTCACTATCAATAAACCACAAATACAAAAAATTTGCTGAAATTTGTTAACCAATAGGTATTTTTTACGATTTTTGAATAAAAAATGTAAACAGAAGATATAAACTGATTTCAAAACTTTTTATTCTTATTTTTTTCGTATGCCTTACTGGCAAAGCCTTGTACATTTGAACTGCGCATGCGTCTATTAAAATCCATTACTACTACACAAGATCGATAAAATCAAAATGGCCGGGACTAGTCGTGACATATCAAGTGTAATGACTAGCGCCGCAAACAACTACAATACTATATTAGATTCCAGTATACGCATAAAAACTCGTATCCGCACCAGTCACATAAAATAGAATACATGCCAATGCACACAATTCGGGAAATTGCGAGACTCGCGACAATGCTCGCAGGACTGATCGCTCCTCGGCTTCGATCTCCTGCGAGCATTGTCGCTCGTCACGCAATAACCCTCATTGTGCGCCTAGGCACGTAATATACTATTTTGTTCTCTGTATACCAAAAGTTAGCAGAGTCAGTGTTGTTTTTTGTGCGGAAAGTTGATTTTCCCGCAATAGTGCGGTAAAATTTTAAGTTTGTTTTAATTTTCCGCACACTTAAAATTTTACCGCACTAGAGCGGGAAAATAAACTTTCCGCACAAAAAACAACACCGAATCTGCTAACTTTCGCTGTACGGTGGACAAAAAATATTATTCGGACTACACCAGAAATGATCAATAAAATCCATGATATTGTTTTTTTTTTTTTACGAATGAGAAGGGCGAAAAGAATTGGCTGATGTCACGTCTAGAATATGGTCTTAAGGCCATGGATCAACTGGGCTATGTGGCGTCGGTAATTATAATTACAGTCTCTAACGTTATTCGAAAATCCAAAATTAACAATTTGTCCTTAACGTGACTTTATCTAAAACTTATCCATCTGAGTTATTAATTTAAGAATGGGAAGCACGAATAGTATTGGATAAAGTCACGTCAAAGACATGGCCTTAAAATGGATTAATTTTCGCAAAGAGTTGAATTTACCCATCAAGTAATATAGGAGAAATTATGGATTTTCTATACATCCTATCGACGAACATGTTTGATTTTCAATCGGGATGCATCTTGCAATCATGCTTTCTTAGGGTTAACCAATAAATTCATTTGGAACAGAAAAATACTTTTTTTCTATTTTATATCATAAAAGGTTTCGGGAATGCATAGATGACAGACCAAAATAGGATTTTAATACAGCAACCCTACACAGATGATTGCATATATACGTCGCTTTTGCATGTAAGATTCACTTCGCCGGAAAACTTCTCGCATGAATGACGTTCGATGTGACAAGGGTGGAAGTGATGAGAGGAGGGGGGCAGAAGAGGAGAATGAGTCATGTAAAATCGCAAGAAAGGGAAAGAAAATAGAGATGGACAGAAGAGGAAAAAAAGAATTGATATAAATAGAAATGGCTAGATGGTTCGAGGCTCTCCCACTTTAATTCCCCCCCCCCCCATTCCAAGGATGTAGAGAACTCCTTATTCCACTGGCGTCGCCGAGGAATACCCTATTTCTACAGCTCGCCGATGAATTTCGTTCCTAACTCTTCAACGTAGGACATCCCCCCCCCCCCACACACACACACACACACACCACCATCAAACTCACCCTGGCCATTCCCATTCAACACAGTCTCGCGTCTCCCGCACTATATTCTCATCCGTATTCTTGCCTAAAGCGAACATACATGAATGCACTTATCGACAAAGAGGTCTTTTCCTTGGAAATTTATCTTCGTAGAAAACTTTGAACTGTGTGGGATGAATAAAATTGTTATTTTGTTTGTTGTTTGTGAATAGAATAGAGATTTGGGTGGAACAAATAATTGATACAGCTTGTGTGCAAATATAATAAGAAAAGAAAACTAGATATTTACTACCAAAATGCCTGCTGATATTGTCACAATAAAATGTGGTACGGATCATATCTGTATTAAAATTTTTTTAAATTAAAAAAAAAAAATTGGTCTTTTGAATAAAATAAATTGCAAAATAGTTTAGAGAAATTACTATAGTAATATATTTTTTTTCATTTGAATGTGGCGGCTTTCTAACTTACGATTATTGCTAATAGAGGGACTACCGAGCTTCTTCTCACAAATCGATTTTATAATTTCAGGAAACAAGGCATTCAAATTTGTAATCATAAAAATAATTCAATCAATACTTATTATTCAAATTATTTTGTAAAATTAATATATATTTAATCACCAATTTTTTAAAAGTTATACATTTTGAAAGAAAGGTTGTTATAATTTATTCGAAATTTAATAAAACTTTAATGTTTTTTTTCAGTAGATTTTTTAAAAAAATTAATTAAAAATGCCGCTTTTTATACCAAGAAGATAATTGATTTTCTTCGCAAACAGTAATTTTATTGGCTAAATAAAAAACGAAATAGAGAAATATTTAAATATGAAATGAATATTTTTTTTTTAATTGTATCACTGTTTGAGAAAATAATTTATTCATCTAGTAGTGGTTGTGGCAAAGCCCACGAGGGTGACCAAACTTTGAACAAGCGTATCCTGAGGGTTGCTTTTGTAAGCACTCTCATGTTACGTCTTGATTAAACGGCGGTTTACACCCTCCAGCTAACGTTCACCCTCACGAAACCGTGTAAAACTGAGGCTTCGTATTTTGAACTTGCCTTAGAATACTCTTGTTTACACATGGCCATTAAAATCAGGGGTGGGAACTAACACGTGAATTTCATATTTTCCATCTAAATAGGAAAATATTAAAACAAATAAAAGACATATACATCGCACGGTTTACTCGCAATTTTGAGCGCGCGATTTAGTCTAGGCGCTTTGCGCTCGATCTTATGTCTTCTTCGTGGATATTTTTTGTGATTTATTCTCTAATCCTAAGCGTGACTGCGGCGCAAATATGTACCACTTACAAAAACTTTCGTAACTTTTTTAGAAAATAACATACCAATAAGCGGTTTAACTTGTTTATCAACTTCTTGCATGCCTCATTTTATATTCGACAAAACATTGTAGTATATTGTCCCATGGGACAATTTTTTTTGTCGACACGGACAGTGTTAGTTTATTCATTCAATTTGCATATAATAATGCAACACTTGAACAATATTTTCCTTAATTTTAATCGCAAAATATTGAAAATTGAGCGAGTGACAGTGAATCTCCGGAGGTGCTTCGAAAAAAAGTTGTTTGTTGCAGGGTTACCTGGTGAATTATGTGAAGAAGTACTGTGCAAAATTGTTAAACGATTGGTCCAGTAGATTTTGAGTTATGGTGCACACAGACTTAAAAAATGACAAATTTCAGAAAAACGCTTTAAAGTAACAATGAAAATTACGATATATTACCGTTAGGGTGAGAATTTATCGAGAAAATATGAGAAGATTCTTTTAAAAAATTTGTTTGTTATTATTCTTCAGTTAAATCACATTTAATTTTAATTTTGTGTGCGAAAAATTAGTAGTAATTATTATAAAACAGAATAAATAATTTTACTTTGTTTATTTACAAAAAAATGTAAAAAGATGTTAAAGAAATAGGATATAAATGAAAATTAGTCATAGGTAAATTGCATTACATATCATTCATATTTTAATATCACGAACATTTTAACACTCTAATATAAACTTTTTCGTATAATCTATAAAATTAAGTACTGTTATAAATTGTAATCTTATATGTAAAACTATTTACAATTACAATTTTGGCGCGTATTTCACCAATCGACTCTCTTTATAGTGATTCTGACACTGGTAACAATTAAGCAGAATATCAAATGAGTGTCTCCCTGACCAAAAAGAAAAAATTTCGGAAAGAGTGTTGTACTATCTAGAAGTTCAGATTGACTATCTACATTTTGACACTCAAAGTTTGACACTCCAGTTTTCTCAGTGCAGTCAAAGATAATTAATAATTAAAGGTACATGATACTTAACTACAAGAGCAATTTAATTACTTCAACTTTACTCTGACAATATTAAATTGTAAAGTATCACATACCCTGAAATCTTATCCTTATAGAAATTCTTAAAATCTGAACAACTTATATTGAACTTTCATGAAAAACATAAATTCTCCTAAATTCTCGAAAAAAATACCGGTAATTTACCCGAATTTTCTCATCCTTCTTGACGTAATATACCGTCTTTAGAACTCTAATCTAGAGCATCTTTTTGTATTTGTCTACACAAAACTCTTCCTTCTTTACGAAGCAAAAGAACTTGAAAGTACAAGTAGCTACATTAGCTGCAATTTCAACAATTATATAGAAACCCGGCCTGGAGCAACGGGCGTTCAAATACTCATAACTCTTGTGTGGTAGTAGCGTATTGTAATAGAGCATGCGTAGTTCAAATGTACAAGTCTTTGTCAGTACGGTGCCAACGCTGTACGAAGAAGAAGAATAAGAAGAAGATTATGCTCCGTTGTATCGTAATAGGCGCATGCGCAGTTTAATTTTTACATTAAATTCCTCTGTATCGTAATACACGACATTACGCTACTCTAAACTGTAGCGTAAAAACGATATTACGCGCCGGAGGCACATAAATTACTTTATAACGACAATACTAGTAAAAGTTCAGAAAGTATTATTTCGGGAAAACGCACGCACAATTTTTTCTATCATGATTTAAAATAATAGCTAAATTCTTAACACCTGGTCTGAAAATATTAAGTCTAAAATAAAATAAAATGTAAACTTTTGAGGCGAACGGTCTACAATATACTCAGATCATAAATTAACGCCTTTTCCGTTTGCAAGAAAAAATAAGCATATTTTAACACCAGTCCTGTGCAATTACATGATATAATAAATTCTTACTCTGAATTAACACTATTGAGAATAATCAAGAGATTAATTAAGGTGGTTTTATCATGAAACGAAATCCATGGTAAAAATCTGAAATTTTTATTATAGCTTCTTTAATTATTTTAGAATACACCTACAAAGTTTTAGGTTGCTTGACCGTCTAGTTATAGAGAAATAATCCATGCTACGTATTCAAAAAACTATACAAATTTGCCGCGAACCTTGAAAAATTCGTCTGCTTTTTTAAAGAATTTTTTACCGTACAATAAGTTTGTATTGTCTTTCCAAAGATTATAACTCTGTCGAATTTTATCGGCAGCCATAATCGAAGAAGACAGCAGTGAGCACGTGGCAACGTCGCAATTCATGCTTGAGCGTACACGTATGCGTAGTCAGTTAGGAGAAGGTATGTGTCGTATACACAAGAGAATTTGAAATAAGTTATCTAATGTTCGAGAAATCAAAAGACACTGAAATTTGTTGTAAATTGAACTAATCAAACAACAACAACAACCGTAAAATAGGTTCTATACATGTGCACTTGGACATGGCGGACTAGAGGAGTGGAGAGAGTGCGACGTTGCAACATTGCTTCTTTCGAAAGTCCTATGGTCGTGAATACGCAAACCGTTGAGAGATATCTTTTTATTAATTTATTTATTATTCTCATTTACATCGCGGAACGGTCACAAATGTCAATCTTAATTAATTTTAGGATTTTGCAACATAAAAGATTCGATGTAAATCAAGAATATTTTTTACGCTCTTGTATGACTCACTGAGTCGCGATATAACCACCTTAATCGGTCTGTGGTGGGCAAAGCGTTGGTTGGATAGCAAATGCCTGAAAGTGGCCTCTGAAAAGACCGAGGCTTTGCTGGTCACGGACAGGAGATCGTTCAAATACCCGAAGATCGTTCTCGGGGAACATGAAATCGAGTGGAAAAAGAGTATTAAGTACCTGGGTGTGCAGTTGGATCGAAGGCTTAGCTTCGGCGAACACCTGCAAATCGCGACTGCCAAAGCAATCCAATGTGGAGCCGCTCTGACTCGGCTTATGCCCAACATTGGTGGCCCCAGGGAAGCCAAGAGAAGGCTGGTTGCGAGCGTGGTAGATTCGAAGCTGCTTTACGCAGCTCCGGTCTCGACAAGTGCCCTTAACAACCATGCTATCCAAAAGAAGCTGTTCTTGGCACAAAGAAGTGTGATGCTGTGCTGGTCCTGGCGAGCGTTCCACCAATAGACATATTGGCGAAGGAAAGGAAGGAGAGCTTTCAGCTCGCCACCTGGCTGGATAGAAAGCACGGTCAAGTCGGATTTACCTGGCGCAAGCGCTTTCGGGCCATGGTTGCTTTAATGCGTACCTGAAGCGCTTCAAGAAAAGAGACGATGAGTCGTGTCGCTACTGCGGATCCCTGGTGGAAAATGCACACACTCTTTGTCTCTGCCAGGTGGGGCGCGGAAAGGGAGGCTTTCGGTCGGGCAGTGGGCGCATAACTCACTCCTGACACGATGATCTCTCTCATGCTCCAGTCTGAACAGATATGGATGCTTATCGAGCCATTCGTCACACTGGTGATGAAGACGAGAGAGCTCGATGGGCGTGCAGAGCGCGGCAACAACGGGGGCCGGTAGAAATCGCATCGGGGCCTGCACCCGCGGTCCTGCGTTTTCGGCGGACTTGGCTGTCCGCGTCAGCCGGGGGAGAAATCTTCTTATTCCTCCCCTGGTTGGCGCCGCTAGTCGGCCTGCCTAACAGGCATGTGTCCGCGGATGGGAGTCCCGGGCGAACGGATGACGGAAGACTGTGCATTAGACAAGTTTTAACGCGTTAATCTCAAGTGATCTCAAGCTAACTCGAGCTGGCTCGCTCGATTCCCGGTGATTCCCCATATGATTCTGAAAAATCTTTCGACGAGTCACTGATTCTGAATCGATTATAAGTATTAAAGTCATTGATTCTTCTAGTGAACGGCCCCTCGGACTTGGCGAGTTTATCAAACAGTCCCTAGGGAGTAAAAAAAATGTCGGAATAGTATATTGTGCCACTACACTGTTAGAAATGTTAGGAAATTTACAACAATTTTATGTTGCAAAGGTAACGTAAATTTTGACGATATTTATGATGTTTTTGAGTCAAGGTATCTTAAAATTGCGCAAATTGGAGTGAATTTTCTGAACTTTATCTTAATGTTGAGAAACTCAACTGAATTTTCATAAAATTGATCTTAAAACTACTAAACTGTAACAGAAGTTTTATAAAATTCATCATACAATTACAAAATTAACAAAAATTCCAGTTATATGCAATGAGAAATTTTTTTACCGTAATTCCCGAAACACGTGACTGGAGTTTTATTCAATTACAGTTTCGAAAAATTAAATTGGAATTTCAGAAAATTCAGTTACTTTTTAGTAAATTTAAGAAAAAATTCCTTAATTTTCAGTTACAAAGTTAGAAAGTTTTCAGTTCTAGTTTTCACTTACAAAGATCTGATTAAACATTATTACATTGGAATTACATGCAATAATTGGCCTAACTGGACCACGTGACTAAATCCCGACCTTACCGGAATTTTAGTTTGTATAACCTCATGTCCATTCAAAATGAGATATCGACTTTAAAACTGGTGAAATTGAAAAAATTGCACTTATATAGGTTTAACTGGTTCAAAATATTCACTATGTAACGTTAACAAACCCGGAATTTACTACATTTTATTTAATTTCACAAATTTTCAACTCGATACCATATTTTGTGTAAAAATAAAGTTACACAAACTAAAATACCGGTAAGGTAGGCATCTAGTTACGTGGTCTGGTTATTTCGTAGCCTTAAGGTCATGGAACACCCAGTGATTCCTACCTTACCGGCATTTCAATTCCTATAATCCCATTTCCATGCAAAATTAAATATCCATCTGAAAGTTTGTAAAATCATAGAAAATGCATTAAGATAGGTCCTGTCAATTCCTAAATATTCATAATTATAGAAAACATTTCTTCAAAAAAAATTTTTTTTTGTAATTATATAGATTTAGGAAGTGACAGACTTATCTTAGTATATTTTATACAATTTTACAAACTTTAAACTTAGTATTTCATTTTGCACGGGAATGAGATTAAAGGAACTGAAATGCCGGTAAGGTAGGAATCTGTGGGTGACCAATGGTCACAAGTTATAAAAGATCTGCCAGAATACGTGTATAATCATGAATTCAAATGTAGATAGAAGCATACATGAATTTTATTTACCTTGCAAATTACATGTTGATGAGGAAACAGCAATACTCCTCGAGCGATTGGTCACAGCCAATAGTAGAGGAGTGGCCGTAAGAGAAAATGATTTTGACTTTGGAACCACTTGTTTTTGCACACAATAACTGCGAGCACGTCGCCGAAAAAGAGGCGAGTCCAGAAATGAATCATCATATTGAGGCATTTCACAAACACATTTCTTTCACAAATAATAATAAACACTTGAGTCTGTTAGAAACAGTAATAATTGTTTTTTTTCGAGTCATTTTCATTTCAGTTACGGTTTTTTCAATTATTTTTCTTTTTTTTTTTTTTTTTCTTTTTCACTTTTATTTCACTGATCAAACTTCTATTTTATTATTAATATTTTCCAAATCTGTAAAAATGTATATAATAAATAAATTCAATGAACAAAAAAATAGATTGTTTTTTGAAAATTATTTATTTATAATGTTGATTAATTAATTTCAATAATGTAATAATTCAAATTATAAGGAACTTGAATAATTGTATTTACATCAAATCTGAACTTAGCAAACGAAAAGAAATTGTTTAGATGTACAAATTACATGTGTAGAAATAATGACAGTGGAATTTATTTTGAAAAATCAAAACATATTTCAGTATAATTGACCAATTTTCAAAAACATAACCAACCAAGAAAATTTTTTGACTAAGGGAATGTTTTTTGCCCCCATATATAGAGCAATACACAGGTTTCTTTGATTTAAAGCTTTTTTGTCCACCGTACACCGAAAGTTAGCTTTGTTGATGTCGTTTTGCGTACGGATAGTTGATCTTCCCGCACTAGTGTGGTAAAATTTTAAGTGTGCAGAAAATAAATTTTCCGCACGCAAAACGACAACGACTCGGCTAACTTTCGGTATACAGCGAACAAAAAATATCGCAAATTAAGTCATAAAAAAAGATATAGAGATTTTATCATATAAAATTGCTAGGCATGAACTTGAGTTTGAAAATCGCATTGATTTTTATAAAAACGTTTTTTATGAATAAAAGAAGAGATATAACCCCTATGGAAAAATAATCAACAGCAAATTTGTAAATCTTTTTGAAACCAACAATTTTGTTCCTCAACAGTTTTTTCGTATCTTGTATAGTTTTTTTGGAAACCATAATTTTTTATTTTTTATAACATTTTTCATTAATAAACAAAATATATAACTCCCATGAAGAAATGGTTGGCACTAAAGTTGTATATATTTTTGAAATAAACAACTCTGTTTATCAATATTTTTGCCGTATCTCGTATATTTTGCCGGGGAACTTGAATTTTTGATTTTTAGAAAACCGTTTTCGATGGATAAAACCAGAATCATTGGTCAAAAATGGCTGATTAACGCACTCGACTTTTCTTTTTGGGCCCTCAAGAAGTTTGCAACCATTATATCGTATATTTCAATATAACGATATAACAGAACGATGTATTTTAATGCGCTGTTCTATCCTAATCCTAATCGTTTTTTTTACATTCTGGTCATCGGAGAAGGTAAAGGTTTCACGTGAGAAATCACTTTTCAAATTTTCACCAAAAATCGACTTTTTGACACGGTTCTGGTTTTATCCATAAAAACCGTTTTTATAAAAATAAAATATTCAATTTTTCTTCCAAAATATAGAAGATACGAAAAAAATGTAAGCAGAAAAAATTTTCTATTTCAAAGAGATCTAGAAAGCTGCTGCTGACCATTTTTTCTTAGGAGTCATATCTTTTGTTTATTAATGAAAAATTTTATTTAAAATAAAAACCTGTGGTTTCCCAAAAACCTTAACGAGGTACAAAAAAATATTCCGGACAAAATTCTTTATTTGAAGAAGATATACAAATTTAATTGAGACCATTTATTGACTAGACACGTAGTTTCCATATTAATCGTAGAAAACGCTATAAAAAATGAAAAATTCCATTTTGTACTAAATCTATGAAGGATACGAAAAAAATGTTAATAAACTAAATTGTTTATTTTAAAAATATCTACAAATTTTCTATTGATCATTTTTTTATGGTTATAGTTATATATATCTTTTATTTATCAAAAACGTTTTTATAAAAATAAAATATTCTTTTATTAAATATAATATAACGTTTTAATACATATTTACTTACGGTTTTAACATTCATTCAACGACGGAAAATGTTTTTTTTTAAAACTAAATCATTAGTTTTCGATCCAGAAAATTAAAAAAAAGTGCATTCTTTGTAACCGATTGTATATTTAAAGGGGCTCTAAATATAAACATAATAATTAATTTTCCTATGAAAAATTTTTTCGCATCGTTAAATGAACATTCAAAACTGTAAGTACATCTTTAATACCACATTTTTTTGTATAATAGAGAAAACAAATAATATACAAGAATATTCGAAACAAGACTATCAGCAGATACGGTGAGAGTTTTGGAAAGTTTAATGGCAGAAGTAGGTATAATGTATAATACATGTACTAGAGACCACATAAACCAAGAAAAGTCTGAAACTCTGGAAGATAATACGTATATAGTTTCATTTTCAGTCACAGTAACTTAGGGAATTTTCAGGGTATCTATTTTCATTGTGATAAATGTTCTGTCACTGTCTTTAGCTTCTTCCTCTTTGACTTTATATATAACTCAGTCATCCTGATATAAATCTGTAATTTAAGTACCTAACGACTCAATATAGTATCAACAAGCAAACTTTAGAATCTCAATTCATTAAGAACATTTCTTAATTTAGCTCAAGTTTACGTAGTCATAAAAATTCCATAAATAAAAGACAATTTAAAACAATTGTTTTTCTTCAGTGAGTGCTTTCAAAAAATTTGAATAATTGTAACTTTAATTCATAATTTTTAATTAAATTAAATTAAATTAATTTTTAATAGGTATATTTTATAAATTATACCAGTTGAAGAAAGTTATAAAACAAATAGTTAAATAAAATAATTTTACAAATTTTGTGTTATGAAATTTTGCTGCAGTAAACTGTCACACATTAAACATTTGATAATAACTTAAACAGTTAATTAAAACGATTCTGAATAATATGATTCCTAAAAAAATGTTTTAACATATAAAAACATAAATATAAATATATTTCTTATGGCATAAAAAACACGAATTGAATTATTCAAATAAGTTCCAGAATATATTTTAATCTATGGAAAACATTTTCTATTTTGTGATTTCCAAGTCCAGAAAAAAGTTTTATTTAAATTTTGAAAATCGTTTTTTAACTTTATTTCTTCAATTCGAAGTAAAAACAACTTCACAACAATTATCAATTTATTTGACTTTAATAAACCACGTTTTTTAAATGAAAGAAATTATTGTTTCAACATTATTTATTTGATTTAAAAAAAAATTCGATTTAAATACAGAACAGGAAAAAACTTGAGAAATAATTTCTTTAATTTTATTATCTTTAAACGAAGACAATTTTTTCTTTAAATTAAAAAAAATATTTCTGTGAGACACATTACGTACACTCAGAAAAAATATTTGAATCAAAGAAAATAATTTGTTCAAGAGGCTTCTTTTTATTAAACAAAAGATTTATTTGAATGAAATAACATTTGATTAATTCAAACAAAATATCTTTGGGTCAAATAAATATACTTTCTTTGAATCAAACAAATTTTATTTAATTCAAATTCAGGCAGACATTCATTTCTTTCATTAAAAGAAAAAAAAAACAATCAAGAAACTTCTTTGAATCAAAGAAACTGTTCTTTGACCGTATAGCAATGCACAAATTTCTTTGACTCAAAGAAATTTTTTTTGAATCAAAGAAACTTTTTTCTGTGTGCATATCTGAAGCTTTCTCAAGCTTCTTTAAAAATCTTTCTTTTTTTTCGAAACAGACATGAAATTTATAGTTGAAATAAATAGAAGAATTTTTTTGAGTCCGAAAGTACCCAGCTATGATTAAAAAAAAGTACCCACTACCAGTACACTTACTCTATGAAACACTTTTTAGCGCAAAATAATAATTAAATTCGCAAAAAATCCGACATAAAATGTATCATAATTGATTGCCAAAACCGAAGAGGCTTTCGCATCCATCACGATAATAAACCCGACACGAGACTAGACGCGTGAAGTATCTAAAGTGATCTGAGCGCTTCGAGGTTTGCAGAATGGATAAGAAAGGTGAGGCGCGAAACCTGAAAAAGGATTATGTGTGACGAGCCCTGGGCTTCGATCGAAAAGTGCCAAGAATGTATGGCAAGTGAATTTCACACGATAACACAATAAGGGAGAATCATAGCCCTGATATCTATAGATTTTAATGCCTTGTAGAACAAACGATCCGCGATTACTGGAGCGAAAATTTGACCTCTTCTCCTTTATCCTCAACTATTTAGAGACCGCCACTATACCTATGTATGTGGTCCTTTTCCTTGTTTAGCCTAATTTAGACGATAAAGGCGAAATGCTCATGTGTAACGTGCCATTATCAAACGCTACAACGAACACATCGAGCTGAGCGAACCTTATAATCGGGTCCTTATAATCCTCAAATCAAAATATTGATCCCGATTAAAATTTGCTTCATCGAATATCTAAATCATGCATGAAAGAGCTTTCAACCCCATAGTGTTAAAAATATTATTAAATTTCATACACATTTGTATACACCCACGAAAAAGTTTCTTTGATTAAAAAAAAATTACTTCGAATCAAACAAGTTTGTGCATTATTGCTATGCGATCAAAAAGTTTCTTTGATTTAAAGAAATTTCTTGATAGTTTTTTTTTCCTTTGAATTTAAGAAAAGAAAGTATACGCAGTCGCATAGTAAATACGTAAAATAATTCACAGAAATATTTTCTTTAATTTAAAGAAAAAGTGGTCTTCGTTCAAAGATAATAAAATTAAATAAATTATTTCTCAAGTTTTTACCAGTAATGTATTAGAATCGGAAAAACATATTTTTTAATCAAATAAATATTTTTGATAAAGTAATTTCTTTGATTTAAAAAAGGCTAAAAACGTGATTTATTCAAATCAAATAAATTTATATTCGATTTAAAGATTTTTTTACTTCGAATTAAAGAAATAAAGTTAAAAAACGATTTCTTAAATTTAAATAAAACGTTTTTCTGGGTGTACACCCAGAAAGAAGTTTCCTTGATTAAAAAAAAAAATTCTTTGAATCAAACAAATTTGTGCATTGTTATACTGTCAAAGAAAAGTTTCTTTGATTTAAAGAAATTTCTTGATTGTTTTTTTCCTTTGAATTAAAGAAATAAATGTCTTCGCAGTCGTATAGTACATACGTAATGAGATTCACAGAAATGTTTTCTTCAATTTAAAGAAAAAATTATCCTCGTTCAAAGACAATAAAATTAAATGAATTATTTCTTAAGTTTTTTCCAGTTCTGTATTTAAATCGATTTTTTTTTTAAATCAAGTAAATAATAATTTTAAAGTGACATGTTTGATAACATATGATGTTAAAACAATAATTTCTATCATTTAAAAAAGGCTAAAAACGTGATTTATTGAAGTCAAATAAATTTATATTTGATTTAAAGATGTTTTTACTTCGAATTGAAGAAATAAAGTTAAAAAACGATTCTTTAAATTTAAATATAACTTTTTTTCTGGGTGCACACCCAGAAAAAAGTTTGTTTCCTTCAAAGAAATGTCTTTGAATCAAAAAAATTTGTGCACTGTTATATGGTCAAAGAAAAGTTTCTTGATTCTTTTTTTTTCTTTGAATTTAAGAAATGAATGTCTGCGCAGTCGCATAGTACATACGTAATGAGATTCATAAAAATATTTTTTTAAGGGCATGTGATATTTGAGAAAAGCAGCAAGTTCATGTGAACAATTTGGTCCAGTTTGTGTCCAAATATAAAACATAAAATTTGTTTTCCAAAATTTGGAAAATGGCAGAGAAAATAAAAAACGGACGTAGATAGACTACTTTTGATTTTACAATAAAAAAAATGGTCCAATATATAATATTTTTGCCTTAAATCAAAAAAATTATATCCTTGATCATATATAAATGCCTTAAGTTCTTTCTTTGAGGAAAAATTAATTTGATTTGAACAAATATTTATTTGGCCCAAAGATATTTTGCTTGAATTGAACAAATCTTGTATAATTCAAATAAATCTTTTGTTTTAATCAAAAAAAGCCTTTCAAACAAATTATTTTCTTTAATTCAATCAAATCTTTTTTCTCAGTGCATATAACTTATAATAAAAATTAAAAACTCATAAGTGACATATAATTCAATCCGTTTTTATAAGATCCGAATGTTGAAACTAGATATTCACTTCAAATAAACATGGATCTAATTAACATGTGATTCTTCAGATGCATGACAATTAGCTTTAGTGAACTTGCGACCTAGATTGACTACACTTCCTGTCGCGATGGAGTTTCCCCAGGGGTTTTGGTATTTTCGGAATACTCTGGAGTGATGCTAAGTCAGAAATCTAAATCAGCTTCTTTACGACACGTGCATGCTCCATAATATTGTATATCAACATAGACACACGACGAAAACTTTTTATAGCAATATATGTTTTATTATGTAATGATAATTCTATAAATATTAGGAATCTAGGGAAAATCGAGGTGCAATGGTAATTATTCATAGCGGACTGGAGATTTTCCGCAGTCGAAATACTTAAGATTCGAAAAATTATATAAAAGTTTAATATAGTAAAGTTTGATATAATCTACAATAAATAATCACACCCAGAAAAAAGTTTTATTTAAATTTAAGAAATCGTTTTTGAAAATTCATTTCTTCAATTTGAAGTAAAAACACCGTTAGGACAAATATAAAATTTGATTTTAAGAAATCGAGTTTTTAGCTTTTAATTTATTCTTTAAATTAAAGAAAATATCTCTGTGAGTCACATTACGTATGTACTTATGCGACTGTGCAGACATCTATTTTTTTCATTTAAAGAAAAAAAAAACAATCAAGAAATTTCTTTAAATCAAAGAAACTTTTCTTTTACCATATAGCAAAATGCACAAATTTGTTTAATTCAAAGAAATTTTTTTTGAATCAAAGAAACTTTTTTCAGGATGCATGCAGTTCATTTAAAGTTTAGTTTCTCCGTGCATTTTATATAAAATGCTAAAAACTTCTACAAATGAGTTTGATTCCTGCAGCTCTTCCACACGCAGAAAAAAGGTCCGTAAAATTTACAAGAATCAACAGAACTTCTATTTCACTTATTTCATTTATCTTCCAGTAAAATCTCTTGAACTCGGATTTGTTTACAATTCGTAGATTTTATTGAACGCTGAGTAGAATGTCCAGAAAATCTGTTGATTGGACTGAACTTCTTATAAAATTCAATAAAGACACAAGTTGTAAAAATAAGTACCGAATTTCCTGTAAATTTTACTAATCTTTTTTGTTGCGTGCAAGGCAAAAAATCATTTGTAAAAGTATTAACATGTTAATAAAGTTAAAATTTTAAGTTTATTTTTAATTACTTATTAACATAATATGGATGAATAAATCTGTAGACCGGAAAATATTTGCTTGATCCAACCAAAATTTAGTTGGTTTAATCAAAGAATTTGCATACTGAACAAATGATTGGTGGATTTAACCAAAAAATTTGTTTTGTGAATAAAAAGATGGTTTTTTTAAAATACGATTTGGTTAATTCAAACAATTTTTTTAAAATTATTTAATTGTTCAATCATCCCAAATAGTACAGGATTCAGTTTCTGAATTTTTAGGAATTCCGAAAATTTTGGGAATTGGAAAGATGCCCAATTTCTACGTCGGAGGCTCAGGTTCGATTCCTACCAGCTTCGTTTTTTTCTGAATCTGATTTTTCTATTTTAGCTAATAAAATAAAGTACTTTCTAATTTTATACTATGTCTGCTTGATTTAAAATAAATGCAACTGTAATATCTTTCATATCGTCCAAAATCAACTAATATTCGTTTACCGATTCCGATCATGAAGAAATGTATAATATTTATCCGGTTAAAACTTTTCATGGCTCATTTTATTTGAAATCAAATTGTCGACACTTTTACTGAAAAAAACCGATAAAAACTGAGGAAATAGTTACTTTAAGCAACTTTATCTGTCCAATTCTTCCTTGACCCTTTGTGACCCACTGGGACATGTATGTACCAGAAACGCATTCAAAAATCCATATCTCTGCCAAAAATCGAGATATCTTCGTTTTCTTTTCGGCATAAGCTAACCACATTCTTCTATTCTTTGAAATGTTTGGGCATTCATAAAAATTTGTTAACTATAACTCCAAGAAGCATCTCGTGTTTTTGGCGAGGAGGAAAAATGGCAAAATCTTTTATAGACGTTGTACAGGACTCTCCTAGGACGGGTCTAGGCATGCCACCCTTAAAAATAAAACTATTTTACTCGATGCTTTCAACGTTTATATTAATTCAAAAACTTGATCTGGATGAAGATTTCAAGCGATTTTAAGTTCCAATGGTTCGATCGAGAAATCTCCAACGATTTTTCAGGTAAGAAAGTGATACTTCTGGGCTTCAACTACAAGAGGGTGACAACACAACCCCCAAAATGAATTATAAAATTTGGTCTGGATAGGGGTGATTCTTGTAGATTTCCCAAAGTGATTTCAGGTTCTAATGATCTGATAGGAGAATAACAACGATTTTTTCCAGTTGAAAAATCGGTACTTATAGGCTTCATCCACTAGAGGGTGTTGATACAATCCTCGAAATGAATTCGCAGACTTGCTATGGTTAGGGGTGACTTTTTTGAATCTGTCATGGTAATTTCAAATTCGAATGGTTTCATAGAAACAAGCCGCAACGATTTTTTCAGATGAGAAATCGATACTTCTGGGGTCCAACTACTGGAGGGTGAAAATACAACCCCCAAATGGATTGAAAGACTCACCCTGGACTAGGGTAACACCTGTAGATCTCTCAAAGTGATTTCAGGTTCTATAGGTCTAATGGGAGAATTTTAAACGACTTTTTCAGATGTAAAATCGGTATTTCTGCGCTTTATATACTTGGGGGTGGAAATACAACCCCCAAAATTGATCGGAAGACTCATTCTTTATATGGTCGAGGTCTTTAGGTATCCCTTAATGATTTCTGGTCCCAACAATTTGGTGAAAAGATCCCCAAAGATTTTTCCCGACAAGAAAACAAAATTCCCATGCTTTATGTACTAAGGGATGAAAACACAACCCCCAAAATGAAATTTAAAATTTGATCTGGATAGGGGTGACTCTTGTAGACTTCCCCAAGTGATTTCAGGTTTTAATGATCTAATAGGAGAATCTAAAACGATTTCTTCCTGTTCAGAAATCGGTACTTGCAGGCTTCGTCCACTAAAGGGTGTTAATACTACCCTCGAAATGAATTCGCAGACCTGCTATGGTTAGAGGTGACTTTTTCGAATCTGTCATGGTAATTTCAAATTCGAATGGTTTCATAGAAACAAGCCTCAACGATTTTTTCAGATGAGTAATCGATACTTCTGAGGTCCAACTACTGGGGGGTGAAAATACAACACCCAAATGGATTGAAAGACTCACCCTGGACTAGGGTAACACCTGTAGATCTCTCAAAGTGATTTCAGGTTCTATAGGTCTAATGGGAGAATTTTAAACGACTTTTTCAGATATAAAATCGGTATTTCTGCGCTTTATATACTTGGGGGTGGAAATACAACCCCCAAAATTGATCGGAAGACTCATTCTTTATATGGTCGAGGTCTTTAGGTATCCCTTAATGATTTCTGGTCCCAACAATTTGGTGAAAAGATCCCCAAAGATTTTTCCCGACAAGAAAACAAAATTCCCATGGTTTATGTACTAAGGGATGAAAATACAACCCCTTGAAGTAATTTGAATTCTTGTCATGGATGGGAGTAACTTCTACGGATGTCCTTAAGTGACTTTAGATGCGAATATCCCTATGAAAAATTCCTCATTCCCATTTTTTGAATTAAGGGTGGTTTTGGACCTTCAGGGTAGTTTTGAGTGGAGTGAAAATTATGGCATTTTTTTTCGTCATTTATAACCCTGCCACATTTAATAACAGTTGATGTTTCGGATAGAAAGTGGGTAGAAATAATTTAGGTCACAAAGAGTCTAGAAAAGTAAAAACACGGAAAAAATAGTTTAGTAAAGTTATAGAGTTATAGAAAATTCACAGAACGCGAAACATTCAGGAAAAATCACTGAAAGTTCTGCATTTTATTGTGAAAAGTTCTTTACATTTTCTAGAACTTGGTTCCGTAATTGCCTGTAGCCTCAACTTTTGGATAGTTTTATAAACTTTATTGAATTATTTTTGTCCGTGTATCTACTTTTCTTAAGGAAGAATTAGACAGAATTTTTGAAAATTGGAAAGTGATAGAAAAGATCAAATATATACATATACAGTGAATGAAATTTAATATAAGAAATTATGAATTTTAATATGCACCAAAGTGTCGATAAAACAGAACATTTTTTAGATTTCTTGATAACTTGTAAATCATTAAAAATCAGACAGGCAGTGCAAATTCAATTCATAGAATCGGTCGCTAATTGATTGTGTTATTTTTCAAAGAAAATAAGACGACACGTATTTTTCCATTTTGAAAAAAAAATCAAGTTTCGCAAAGTTATAACAATTTTAATTTTTAGGCTGTTTTCAAAAAAACATAAATTTTTCTTTCAAACCTGTATAACTTTTGATCTAATTGAGATATTTAGTTTTTCTTTTGAGAATCTGGTAGAGTTTTTGGCTCTTTTCAAAATGCACTAAAAAATTTCAAAAAATAAAATTAACAAAATTGTGGCAGTTTTTCTGAAAATATTCAAAGTTGATTTTCTAAAAAAAAAACCCTTCTTTTTGCACAAATTTTTTTGCTAAATTGGTAATTATATCAAGACAGTAGAATTGAGTTAAAAATGTCTCTAAATATAAAAATTCATGTCTTGCATATCTTAAATAATTTTAAAATGAATTTGTATCAATATGAAGGAAAATAATCTACTTTATTATTTACATTCCAGATTCACTGCAAAAATAAATGTATTACTGCGTAAAATCAAATTATGTGAGTTGATAATTTTGTTATATTAAATTTACAACACCAGTCTATTGTTCCAAGAATAATAAACAATTATTAAATTTCATATAAAAATTTACATGAAATTAAATAATATTTCTAATAGTATAGAAAAAAAGTTCAGAATTTCTTCATGAACAATTTTTTTCCATTTTGAAATTAGTTAAATAAAGAACTGCTTAAAAGTATTAGAGAATATATCCAAATTACAATATTTTTTGAGCAGTCCATTTTTATTCTACCAAATATAGATATTACGCGCAATTCATATTTTTTAACAAAGAAGAAGTGTAGGTTTCATATTCCAAGAGTATATCCCTGTAAAGAACAAAAGTACCATGAATGTGATATAGCGTAGATTTGTGTTCATAGAGCGTGTAGAACCCGAATAAGTATCTTTTCACTCATGCTCTGTTGCATTAACGAAGTGAATGTATGTGAAAACCGAATGCGTACACGCATATCACAATATCACCGACTCGAGCTAACTAATCAGACCTTGATCGTCCATTAGACGGATTGCCCATCCGTTTATATTCTCCATCAATGGGAACAGTACCACATAAATTGATTTTACAGTCGTTTATATCTAGATCTTGTCACAGGATTTATTAAAATTATCCTATGAAAAAAAAATAATTTTTAATTCTTCAAGATAAATTTTAGGGACAAATTTTGAAGAGAGCAAAAAATAAAGATTCAACTCTCTAAATCTGTATCAGTCAAATTTTCACTGATTCATCAATGAAAACATATTTTTCACTGACTCACATATGAAAACAGTATTTTTCATTGTTAAATCAGTTAAATTTCACTGAAGTAATCAGTGAGATTTGACTGATCCACAGTAACCTCTTTTTAGCTACTTGAAACAGTCAAGTTTTACTGACAATCAGTAGATTTTGACTGATTCAGATTTAGAGAGAATTGATATAGACTTCTGTGCAAAAGTCGCTGGGCACTTGTTTTTAACAATTCACATAAAAGTTTCTAATTTATCAAATACTTAACAATGAATTTTTTCCTAACTCTCTAAATCTGAATCAGTCAAAATTGACTGATTATCAGTTAAATTTGACCAATTCAAATAGCTAAGAAAAGGTTACCGTGAATCAGTCAAATTTTACTGATTACTTCAGTAAAAATTAACTGATTCAACAGCAAAAAATATTGCTCACTGATTACTTTCGTGAAAATTTACTGATTTAACATCAGTGAAAAATATTTTTTTCGCTGATTAATAAGTGAAAGACGAATTATTGATTTAATCAGTGAAAATTTGACTGATTCAGATTTAGAGGGTAGAATGAGATGGAAGGTAACAAAATTCTACATTTGATGACCCCAAAACAATGTGTTTTAGTCAATTATTTACGAAAATATTCCCAAAAAGAGCAAAAATTCAAACCTTTTTTAAATTTTGAATAACTCTTAGAATAATTAATATTTTTTAACTTTTCTTGACTCATTTCAAAATGAGATTTACGTAGAATGTCAGTAATGTAACAAGTAAATTGTAATCGTTTTTCCTTGAATGCAGCCAAAATCTGAGCTCAGAACGAAAAAGTTGGAAAACTTCAAATTTGTCAAATTATTTATGAAATAACTTCTAAAAATAATTGTATTGTATTTTTTAATGGTGTTTTGTATTTTTTCATATTAACAATTTTTATAATTTTCAAAATTCATTTCCATAATTCATAAAATTTCCTATTCTATGAATGTAACAGGTATTTTGTAATGTTTTGTAATGTTTACAATATTAAACTTTACAAAAATACTGTCATCATTGTTGCTTATTAACTCAGTAAATGCAGTAAATGCATTTGATAATTGTTTTTGTTTATAATTACATTCTATTAGTACAGTTTTTTTTTCTTCAAAATCGTTAAATTTCTTGATATTTCTTTATTTTCTATACCAGCCATAATCTAAGATTTTATTGTAAAATCTAAACATTGTAAAAATTTCTTTCAGAATTTTTCTCAAAATTGTTGATATGCTAATTTCTATTCTTTTCAAAAAATAGATAGGAGAAATTTTTTTTCCAAATATTGCATTGTGTTTCTCAAAATATTTTGTATTTTTTTCAAAAACTGTCACAAGAATTTCCCTAAAATTCAGAAATTTAATGGAATATCCGAACAATTAAAAATAAAATTCCTAAATAATTGTAGATAATATTTAATTTCCTGAAATCTTTTGAAAAATTTATTTTCCCAACAAAAATTTGGAACAATCCGTAAGAAATTGTGAATTTCCCCAAATTTTTTATAATGTATCAACAATGATATAAAAACGAAAGAGTGTTAACTTTTTTAAAAAAATAAAAAATTTTAAACCTTTTCTTTTGATGCGAATAATTAAATCTATACGATAGATTAAATTGTAATTTGTATTTCATTCTAAAAACATCGAAGCAAAATATTTGTCCATACTAAAAAAGATTCAAATGATTGTTATTCGTAAAATAGGACTTGTATCATTTCTGGACCCTGAAGCCAATTATTAACAACAACATCGTATGAAATTATTATTTTTATTATCTAAATATATGACCGTTTTAAACCAATAAAAAAATATACGTTAAATATTATTACTGAAAGCTTTCATTTATATTGTAATGGTTTATGAGCTGTTTCAAAGTTTAAATATATTTTACCCGATATTTTATTTTATCAATTTCGAGATCTTAAAATCGGTGTTTTCAAATTCAAATGAAAATTGAATAAATCATATAAATAGTAACGAGTACAACAAAATATAATATTTGAAAATTGTAAACTTTAAATATTGGTATATAATAAAAAATTATTATATAAAATAAATAATAATTTTTTTAAATAAAACATTTATAAATAAATATAAATTAAACTCATGTCAACTGAAGCTAGAGTTTATTTTCCACAAAAAAGTTTGAAAACAATTCGTAAATATGCACATTATTATTTATAGCTCATGGACTTTCCAACAATTTCATATAAACTACCGACTTTAAAAATTAGAAAATCTTCCTTTCTCGCAGAAACACTGTATTTAGAGCAAACTATTTTCGCATCCGAAAAACCGTATCGACACTAGAAACATAACGAGAATTCTCGACAAAGTATGTAACTACTGTAAACACTGTATTACCACTGTAACCTGTATTAGAACTAACTTGGCCGCGAATCAAAGCTGGACTGTCGGCAAAATGTGTGGACAGAGAACAGGAAATCACATTGGACGATTATATCTCTGACTTTGGCACGGAAAGAAGGCATGTCTATTTTCGCAATTTAAAGGAGAAGGAGAAAAAATATTACGTGTATCTACATGTGTAAAATGTTTAACTTATTTTGTTGCTACAGTTTTATTTTAGTTTATAAGCACGGGAGAGAATTGTACGACCAGTTGGAAGGGAAATTAAAAAATCTGCAGGCTTTGTGAGCACATTCTCATCGCACGCTTTGCTCGCAAATTTGAGCGCGCCTTGGGCGCGGGATTCGATCGTCGCGCTTCGCGCTCCGTACTATTTGGACCTCGCGCTTAGCACTCGGTCTAATATTCTTAGCATACATTCAAGTTTGTTTCTTATAATATGATACTGTAAGTTAAGTCAATTTTATAATATTGTGAATGTGAATCACATTTTCACAAAGTTACTAAATTTGTTCTTGATTTCAAATGAAAAAGAAAATTCAATTTACTTAAGGGGGGAGACTCATGTAAATGACTAAAAATGAATACTATTTATTTAAGGCTATAAAATAATAACTATTCGACAGATTTTTTTCAAATTTTTACGATATATTATCTATACTTTATACATCTAAAAATCACAGTCAAATTTGGCACTTGGTACAAAATGGCGGACTTTAATGGCGGCAAAGTAACTATATTTTCACAAGAGGCCCCAAACGGTGTGCATGATTGCGTAAGCGGCATCCATTGGAATCTAAAAAATGACCAAGATTTTTATTTTTTATGATATTCTGTACAAGATGAATAAAAAAATTTGAATAAAAAATGCAGAATTGAATATTTTTAACATGATTTTAAAAAAATTTAGAATTTTGAGCATTTTTTTCTTGTTTAATTGTGTAAAAAGTATTGTTTAATTTAACATATTTGAAAAAATAATCCATACAAATTGTAGATAATTGTTTCACCTAACTACCTACAAAATATGAGATCAATCGAATGGGTAGTTTTTGTGTAATCCTGCACACCAGTTTGTGGCCTCTTGTGAAAATATAGTTACTTTGCCGCCATTAAAGTCCGCCATTTTGTATCAAGTGCCAAATTTGACTGTGATTTTTAGATGTATAAAGTATAGATAGTATATTGTGAAAATTTGAAAAAGATCTGTCGAATAGTTTTTATTTTATAGCCTTAAATAAATAGTATTCATTTTTGGTCATTTACATGAGTCTCTCACCTTAAGGGGATCATCCTATGTAACTGGTTCAAAAAATCGAATTTTTTTTTTTTCATAAATTGCATTCAAATACAGTCCGCGCTCGCTATAGAGCCGCTCTTAATAGCGCCTCTACCCTTAATCTCTACTCGACGCTTCCCTCACTATGTTCACTACTGAATTTAATTTCCACTGTTCTCAATAGGGCCGCGCGATCAATACACTAAGAGAAGAATATATCAAATATACATAAAGTTGATTATGGCAAAATAAATGTAAATTAAAATGTAATTGTAATCATATTAACTATTAATACATTTTTGAAAGTAAATGCTCCGTTATCTTTGTTAATTGAAAAGGAAATGGTCACTCAGAGCCAAAATTATTGGTTTATTGAAGAAGATCCTTTATTATTTAATAGTGCTAAAATAACATAGGACTTGTCTACTCTTTACTGCCAGAGGCTCAAATATAGTTCACGATTTCAGATATCTAATTTTGAGATTAAATTTCAACTTTGCAAATTCAAAAAGATAATTATAAATTAATGTAACAGAATTCACAAATTATTTAATTACTATACATTTGATTACACAAAATATTTGAATATTTATTGAATTGAATTATTGAATATTTATTTAATTGAATATTATTGAATATTTACGTAGATGCACAAGACAATTTCGATTACAAATTGTTAATGAGGTTCGGTTCATTTCGGAGCCCTATTGAGGAAGGTAAAAAGTGATTCGAGCGCGCTCGCTATAGCGAGTGGAGGGGAGAGGTTTTTTCTAAGAAAACACTTCCCCTAACCGCCCGAGGCAGCCTTATAGAGAGCGCGGACTGTATAGAGTAGAATATGTGGCAGATAGCAGATTGACGGTGAGTTAAAATTTTATTGGTGGTAATCGTATTTTAACCTTTAAACGCGTTTTTCTCAAAACTGTATTTTTCAAACTGGTGACCACGATACCTCCAAATCAGTATAACGAATTCCTTCGAAATTTTAATGGTTTATTTAGTAATCATGTAGACACAAGCCGAACGAGGATAATTCTGATTCATTGACCGTTTTTTTTCATGTTGGAGAAGTCGTAAAAAAACACCAAAATTCACAAAAAAATATTCAATAACATGCAGAATATTTAAATTTCAACATTTTTTAATGATCCTAGTTCAAAGACTAGTTTTTATTTCACAGATTAAAATGCCGTTTGATCTTTTTGTTTTAGATAATCAGAAGCTTGCAATTTTGGTCACCGCAAAAAACTTTTTTTAGAGATGAGTGGCTAAGTTGTCATATAGTTCAGCAATGAGAGACGATTTCGTGTTGAAAAATTATTTTTAGATTCTCATCATGTGAGAAGGTATTAGATTTGTGTGCAAATGACTTTCGAAAATTTTATCAAATCTTTACGTTTTAAGACCCCCTGAGTCAGAAAAAACGGTTTTTATGAAAGTAACTGTCTGTCTGTCTGTAGGTCGTGTGCGGCATAACTCTCGATAGAATTATCGGATTGAATTGAGCTTTGGCATACTTTTTCGAAGCCGTAAAACTAAGGAAAGTTCGTTAACCAGCCACATCCGATAAAATTGCCAAAACTTTTTGTGTTTTTGAAAAAAACTTTATGAAAAAATCAAAAATTTCAATACTGGTTTTTGATAGTTTTCATAAATTTCTACTAATTATCCTGATAACATTTTTCGATTAAACTAAAATTAGGACATTTACAGTATGTTAAAACTTGGAATAAGTCAATATCTAAATTCAAATTTTCAGTTAAATTTTACGAAATACGGAAAAAAAGTTATGATATAAAATTGTTTTCTACATCAAGATCTACAAATTTGAATCGCAATATTTTTCCAAAGATGTATTTTTTTCTTTTTAAATTAAAAAAAATACTATTGAAAATCAAAAATTCAATTTTTTAACCATAATATATGAAATCTAAAGTAATGTAAGAATGCAAGATTGTTTGCATCAATGAAGTCAGCAAATTTTGTCTAACACCGTTTCCAATAAAATGTATATTCTTTTCATTTCAATTTCAAAATATACGATTAAAATTTAAAAATTCCATTTTTTAAACAAAAAGTGTGAGATGCGCAAAGAGAATTAAGATGTGAAATTATTTTCCTTAAATAACGTTCTCAAATTATGATTAGGACATTTTTTGACAAGATGTATATGTATATATTTTAACGATCGATGAACTCGTTTATTTTAGGCTAAACAACACTAAAACCAAATTACGTAATTATTATTACTTTTAAGGGACGATAAATCAGTAAAGTGTAGATGAAAGGTTTGAATTCGCGAATTCAAAAGTTATTTTCACGTGACGCATTCACTGATTCCTCAGTGAAATCAAAGCAGAGCACTGATTCATCAGTTGATACATTTTCACTAATATAATCAGTGATTATTTCACTGATTCAGGTTTAGAGAGCGAGTGTCATGATGAGAATGTATTCCTTAACGCAGATAGAGCCTTAAATAAATTGAATTTCATTTTCTACCTCAACATTTTGTTTCACACAAAGAGAGTTTTTATTTTTAGTAATATTTTTCATCAATAAAAAAAATATAACTCCTATGGAAAAATAGTCAAGAGCAAATTTGGAGATCTCTCTGAAACGAACAATTTTGTTCTCAATATTTTTTCCGCATCACGCATAGATTCGGTGCAAAAGGGAATTTTTCATTCTTGAGATGAAACGTCGTAAAAGAACCATTTTTTTCACTCAGGGTGTCTCAAAACGTCGAGATTTAATGAAAATTTTAAAAGTCATTTTTCACATAAAATCAATGCCTCTTCATACGATCAGAATGTAGACAGCGTGTTTCCTAAATCGCGCCATTTTTCACATGCAGAAAATATATTTGTAAAATGTACAGAAAGTTCGATACTTACGCACACGGAGAAAAATAGTTCGAAAAACTTAACTCAACTTTTATCAATTTTGGGACACATGGACCAGTTGGAGATTATTTAATATTATTCTACTAATTTGTAATGCACCAAATATTAAAGAATGCATCACAGTTCGGTAAACTTAAAAAAATGCAGATTAAAATTTCAAAATACGCGTCATAAATCATTACAATGATATAGTATTGAATAATCTCTAACTTGATCATAAGTCGAATTTTAAGCATATATTAATATTTAACCATTTATTTAGTATTTTTAATTTATAATTTCATTGGATCAAGATTCTTTTTTAGTAAAAGTCTAACATCTAAAATCTGTCTATTGATTTTGACGATAAAAAATCTATAATTTTTATCCGGTTTAAACTTTTCATGGCTCATTTTGTTCAAGATAAAATGTTCCATTCTTTCACTAAAAATATCCATAAAAAATATTCTGAATGGAAAAAACTGAGGAAATATTCATTCCAAATAACTCTTTCTTTCGATTGGTTACTATTTGCACTGAGACATTTATGAATTTGCCAATCAATAAATTAGCAATGTCATGTTTTACAAACCAAAGTAGTTGAATCAACCATTTTTTCTTAAAGCCCTCAAGAAGATAAATGTCAAGTCAATTTGAAGTAATAAAAATGGGTATGAGTGAATTATTTAACCCAAGCTGTTGCCCGCAATAAACAGAGAACTAAATCAATTAAAATTCTAGAATCTTAAGTGATGTAGGCAACCTTGAAAAAATATGTGTGATATGCGAACGCAAACTTATTTATTTCGTATTGAATTACTTCGCCAGCAATTAGTCTTTCTTTGCCTTTTATTAATTCGTCTCGCCAAACAGACGTCACCTACGAAGGTCCTACAACCTACTACTGTTTTTATAATTGAATTTCTTCAATACTGTACTTTATTCTCTTGAATTTCCAAATAAAATCCAGAAATCCAAAAGTCCAGAAATTTAATTGGTACATAAATTAGACACATCAGCGTAAAAAGAAATAAAAATAAAGTATTGAAAATCATAAACAGAGATGTAATTAGATTCTGAAATTTATCAAAAATCTGTATACAATTTTTGAAAGTTAAAATCTTCATTTCATTTAATTTTTATATTTTCGATTCATCAGATAATTTCTCGTTTATCTTTCCTGATAACTACTTGTAATCATTTTTATATTTCAGAGTCACCATTAAACTTTTTTGTTATTTTTCAGAACCATCATTGTTATGACCAGCCGAAAAATAACGGTGTCAAAGTCGAATCTGGTCAATCATTAATTTTCTTTTAAATGTGATTTAGGGTAAATGTGGGTATTACTGTGGATGCCCCAGTTACTGCGCTTTCAAATAAAACTAATGATATACAATGTTTTAAAGATATATAACGCTACAGAACAACTAAAAACAATCAATTTCTAATCCAAGCATAATAAGTATCAACGAATTATCAATAGTTACGATATTTGTAGCTAATTGATTTCAGTTTGAAACTCTCATATTCCCGATTCCCATAGTTTTAATGCTTAGATTTGTTGAAAGGCCATGAACACGTTCTGAAAAACTTGTTATAATTCCGTTTCTGAAAATAAAATATTTATTGTGATATTACTTTCTGCAAAGTAAATATTTTATTTTTCTAAATATTTATGCAAAATAACAAAAAATACGTTTTTTAATCATTTTTTTACCAAAACAGTATTTGGTACATGATTTTCATAGGTGTATGAATTACTGCGATCTGTCAGGCGGCACTGCATAACCTTTCAATCTATTACAAATGCTTCGTTATGCTTACTTTTTATAATTGAGATTAAACGTAATGTTGAAAATTCCAAAATCGTTGCTAATGAGGCAAGAGAAAGTCAAGTAATATAATTTTAAGGTAAATTAAATAAGAGTTATAATATTATTTAATCTTAATTTGTTAAAAATACTTCACGTTCACTTTTTATAATTTAGCTTAAATAAAATGTTCAACACTCCTTAATCGTTGCTAAAGATGCAATAAGAGGAACTCAAGTGATATAATTTTAAGTTAAATTAAATAAAATTAATAAAATTATTAATCTTAATTTGTTACGAATGCTTCGTCGTGTTTACTTTTTATAATTGAGATTAAATAAAATTTTCAACACTCCTAAATTAATTGTAAGTTCACTCAAAATAATATCGCAGTATTATGTGCACAGAAATTGGGGTTTCCGCAGTAATTGGTGCGCAGTAATTCATGCAAACCCGCAGTAATACCTAAATGGAACATTTTTTTTAGATTCGCATTTTCTAAGTAAACTTGGTTTCTTTTCAGGGTTTAAGGACTGCATGCTACTTACTTAATACCAAATACTGCTTTAAAAATTAATTCGTGACGACTTTTTTATCTCAAAATCTTTTTTTTTATCTTTAAAAGCCGTGTTGATTTTCGATCCGCAGTAATTGGCACACTTACCCTAGATCAAATTTTTTTTTTTGTAACTTGACAATTCGGTGAAGCGAGATTCGAGAATATAAAGATGGTGAAAAATGATAATTCGGACAAATAGTTATTCAGAAATATAAAAATTAGAGCAATTGCACTCAGAAAAAAGGTTCGGTTAAATTTACAAAAGCTACCCAATCAGAAATTTCGTACTTACGCCCGTATATACAATGGGCGCAGTACTGCGCCTGTAATGGCAAGCCTGTGCTGGCTGACCAGTGCAGGCATAGTTCGGGCTATAATACAGGCATAGCATTACGCCAGTGTCGGAAGACCGGCAGTGGCATGGCAGCGTTGGCTTAACTCAGGCATAACTCAGGCCCAATGCACATACAAGTAAACTGAATGATGGCTAGCCCGTACTTTCCGTAGTTATGCCAAGCGTCGGCTCAATACTGGCACCATACAGGCACCATGCAAAATGATAACGACGTTTTTAAAGGGATTTATGAAAAATCATTTCAGTATTTTCTTTTTCTTGGTTGAAAAATAAGAAATTGATGTAGGAATTTTATGCTTATATCTTCTTAATAGAAAACATCTCTCTGACTGAACATTTTTTAAATGTACAAAATTGATAAGTATGGAAATTTGAATAGGAAAACATATATTGATTCAAATTTTGAACATCTATTGGCTTCCAATTGTACTGAAAGTTTATTTTTGAAATGTTCAAATGCTTATGAAATTTTTAAAAAATCGTTATCGATATAATATCGATATGAAAGTTTTTTTTAAATTTTAAATAATAATTCAGGTACTTCATTCAATGTAAAAGTAAAACAAATAATTTTCTCTAATTCAATGTAGATAAAACGACTGCTGTAACAGTGTTCTTATATCGTGGATCAAATTTACCCCCTCCATTTTACAATTTTATCGAAAAAAATAATAATTTGTCAAACATAATTTGGAAAAATTTTGTAGTTATATTACTTTTTTAAATTGTCCTTTAATTATATTATAAAATTTTCCAAAATTATTCTTGTTCAATAATATGGTAAAGTGGAGGAGGTAATTTTCATCCACGATCTGTGAGCACTGTGCAGTAATCTTATTTTTTATTTATCAAGATACAAAAAATTAAGAACTTAACTTAATTAACTATTTTACATGTTCAATATTTTTATTGACAAAATTTATGAGAACAGATACAACAAATTTTTAAAATGCATGGAACAAAAATAGAATACTGTATTTTTTATGTCCCGGAAGTTAGAACCGCAAACATAATATTTTCAAAAAATAAAAGTTGTGCTCGGTTGTGCTAGAGTTGTGCTAATTTGTGTCGCAAACTATTTTTTGAAAAATCAAAAATTACGGCTGTAAATTTTGAAGAACTTTTTTTTTGCTAGAACCGTAACTTTGCCGTAACATAAAACTGACAGTTGTGCAAGGTACTCTCAAGTGTACCCAATTTTGTGCTGCTAGCAGAAATTTCGCAACTTTGCCCGCTTTTCGAAAAAAACAAAAAAACAAAAAAATTTTGAATTTACAAAAATAAATGTTTTTCGGAATTTTTACAGGTCAATAAAATTTTTATTGAGTAACAAATACGAATTTCATTGCTGTGCTGTAATTCTGACGCCAAATTTTAAAACAATTTTTAAAAAATTCGGAATAAAAAAATCGGAATTTTATAAAAAAAATAATTTCAGGAATTGGAAACTTGTGCTGAGTTGTGCGATTTAAGTAGATGTTAATAACAATTCTTACTTTTGCTAACAATCAAAAGAACAATCGCGAGCAAGCAACCGGCTCGGGCGACCGCGTGACGTGTGTACATTAGAGTGGTCCAAAAACGCATTGCAAAAATTTTTTTGATGCTAGATGCAAACGATCCCCCCAAAAAGTTTCGAAATCCAAAAGGTTATGTTAGCATTCAAGCGGGAAATTTCAGCAAATTTAACCCTTTAACGGTTGGTGGTACACATAGGTACCGCCTACTTTGAAAAATTGTAACTTCCATAAAAATGAACATATCAACATTGATAAGGTCTCATTTTGAAGACGAAAAGTGCATCTAATCATGAAAACTTTAGCGAATGCGAGGGTTGCACTCCTTCAGTTTTACACCCTGTCAAAAAGTGCGAAAATTGCAAAAAAATGAGAAATGAGCATATTTTGCAGGTGGAATTTTTTTTAGAGTAAGGATCTTACATGTATGTTTATAAATCACATAAAAATTGTTTAGCAAAAAGGTCCGGAACGAAAAATACCCCTAGCCGTAAAAAAACATCAAAAACAACTCTTAGCAGTGGTGATGCTCCAGAAAATGCAATTTAATTGATGTTAAGTTCATATATATTTTTGAAAATACATAAAAAATTTTTAGCAAGAATATCCGAATCAAAAAATACCTCTGAAAGTAACGGAATATTGAAAACCACCCCTAGAATTGGTGAATAGTGATGCACCTAAAAATCAACTCTCATTGGTGAGGTTAGGGTGCTTTTTGAACGTGAGTCCCCTTGCCTCTCACGAATCGAGGTGCTTTTCGAACGTGACGTGAGTCCCCTTGTCTCTCACGAACTGGGGTGCTTTTTGAATGTGAGTTAGAATATACTTATGATTTAAAAACACCAATTCTCCGATTCAGATCAGGATCTAATAACAGAAAATGAGATGATAACATTTTATGCATTGGAGGGGGGGGGGGTCACAATTGAGGGGTAGTTCATAATGGTTGATTGATCCTTAAGTTCTTCTGAATCCCACTACGTGTTCTGGAATGACTATTTCTCAATTACTGGCAGAGTTAAACGATGGGAAATGAAATTAAAATATTTTCAAGCGGTTGGGGTGGTTTTTCCATTTGAGCGTAGTTTTTGAGAGTAGGATAGTTCTGGAATAATTTTTTTTTTCAGATTGGGTACTCATGAATTCAGATTCACCATGTAATGACTTCAACGATCCCTCAGAACAAACATGTCCGTTAAAGGGTTAACTAGAAATATGGTAATGTCAAATGGACGAAATTACTTAAATTTACCAGAATATAACCATGAATGTAACGAGAAATTTTTTACTAGAAAAATTACGGTGATATGAACTAGAAAGTTTTATTACATTAAGGTAGTACGATCACGAAAATTAGACCTCAGTCAAAAATAGATAATTTTGCTTTCAAGAATAGCAATATTACACTCAGAAAAATGATTTGATTGAATGAAAGAAAATGATTTGTTTGAATGACTTTCTTTGATTTAAAGAAATGATTTGTTCAAATGAAATAAAATTTGTTTGATTCAAACAAAATATCTTTGAACCAAATAAATATTTGTTTGAATCAAATTAATTTTTCTTCAAAACAAAGAAATTAATGCATTGATATATGGTCAAAGATATAATTTGTTTGATTTAAGGCAAAAATTCATTTGATCCGAACAAATATTTATTTAGTCCAAAGATATTTTATTTGAATCAAACAAATTTTGTTTCATTGAAGCAAAACATTTCTTTACATCAAAGAAAGTGTTTCAAACAAATAATTTTTTTGATTTAATCAAATATTTTTTCTGAGTGTATTATTGAAGGGGTAATTTGAAAGAGAAAAGATTATTTTTCATGAAAAAAATTTGAAGCACAAAAAAATAATGTTATTAATAAATTTTATTTTTGTCCAAACTTATTTTCTTATTGCTTTGAGCCAAATTTTTAAAAATGATGCGATTTTAATAACAGGCCTCGCACTGCTTTATGACCTTTAAAAAAGTAGCAAAAAGTAGCCTCAGTGTCTAAAAAAAGTAGCAAAAAGTAGCCCAGGCTTTTAGATAGAGAAAAACAGTGAAATGTTTATTTAGTTATTTTTTAATATGAAAAATGAGGCTAATTTTTAAATAAAAACAACAGGAAAGTAATTTACTAGTTTCCATTACACATATTTAATTAAAAAAACGTGTTTATATTAAAGATATGTAGAAATGCGCAAAAAAGAGCGATTACAAAAGTTCTTCCATCCTAATTTGTTTCTTAACCAGACGCTCGGTGGTATGAGAAATATATTCGCATTTAATCAATTTTACTTGATCGATTGTGAGGTTTATAAAAAAATCGATTTATATATTTGCATTACTTTTTTTTGTAAAAAGTGAACTGCGCAAGCCCATATTACGATACAGCGGAGCATAATCTTCTTCTTATTCTTCTTTTTCTTCGTACAGCGTTGGCACCGTACTGACAAAGCCTTGTACATTTGAACTGCGCATGCGTCTATTACAATACGCTACTACTACACAAGATCAAGAAAATCAAAATGGCCGGAAGTATTCGCGAAATGTCAAGTGAGATGGACGATAATCACGGCAATTTCGACCTTTTCAGATTGGATTCGAGTGTACGCAGAAAAACTCGTAAATGCGCCGAAGTCACATAAAATAGAATATGCGCCAATTCACACAATTCGGGTAATTACGAGACTCGCTTAAGGTGGCTTGATCGTTTTTGAAAAAAACTACAGACTGCTCTGAAACTTAGAGATTATCTTAATAAAATATGCTAGATTCATTTGGAAAAAAAGAAATACCGTGGTTGACGATGTCATTGCCGAAAAAATCGCTACCGAAAAAATGTCAATTTAACACGTAGTCTTATGGGATTCCTCGTCAAAATCGGCGAAACTCCGGAACAAAACACAAGTCCCCATAAATCAAATATATACTAGTAGGGGAAAAGCGGCGAAATTGGCGCACCTAATAGAAAGTGCGAGTTTAAAAAGAAAGTATATGACTAAAAATTATGAAAAAATATTTATTTAATAGCTGGATATCTTTTCTATACTTTCCAATGGATAAAGATTGCATTGAAAATTATTAAAGCAGGTTTTTATTCAGATTTTCGAAGGACTGCACCTGCGTCAATTTACCCGCCATGCCGGGTAAATTGACGCACTAATATTATAATCTTCTCTTGCCACGTATTAGTTATATTTTCATAGATTTAGAATTACATTTCAGTAGCAAAGGTTGATGAAAAGAGGTAGTTATAATTTGAAACTAAATTTGAGATAGTATATCAAGATATGTGAAGTTTTTTATACCTTTATTCACATAAACCAGCCAAAGTTAAAATATATTTTATATTTGTACAATAAAATACTGGCAATTGTGGATATTTAAGTGAATATTCAAATTGAAATCATTTTTATAGAGAATTATTTGAATTTGTAATCAGAAGTATATACAATTATTAACTTTAGAAGACTTATAAATAATAGAAACAATCAATCAAAAATACAAATTTTTTACTCACATTGCTTTCACATCTTAAAATCGAGAAAACTTTCAAAACACTGTCAGACTGCAAATTAATTATTAAAAATCGCTTTTAAAATGCCTTAATACCTCAAACTTAAAAAAAAATTTAACCACTGATTGTTCAAATGAATATAACCTTACAAAGTCGTTACATCAGTTTTGCGAACCACATTACCTCCCATGTCACAAAAAATCTTAAGAAAAAGATTAGCAGAAAAGTCCAGCAACATTCAAATGTATATATCTATATATTAATAATTGTGCCCTTACTATCTTCTTTATATTTTCAATCATAAACATCCGAGCACTTGACTTCAGTCACCGGTTTCCAGAAACACAACACGTGTGCCAACTTCGCCTCTGATTTGAATCTCGTATGCGCCAATTTTGCCGCAAGTGTATCGTTCATTAATTAAATACTTTTTACGTAAAATGCTTATTTTTTCATACAAATATTCTATCCTAATCGTAAGATTAAATATCAAAGATTATAAAATCGTTGCATTAATCTAATTCACCTTGAGTTACTATTATTTAACGATTTAACTCAATGGCTTCGAACATAACCATTATGCCAAAAAACGATTAATCGCAATAAACCTGTATTAAGCAATTAGATTTTTATAATGTTTTCTATGAAATACATATCATACAAGAATGCACACGATAGAACTATTTTTATTTTTTGTTATGTTATCATTTTCTGAAAAATAGGGTGCGCCAATTTAGACGACGCGCCAATTTCGCCGCTTCTCCCCTACTTTCGATTTCGAGGAATCTATTAGTATTATAAAAACGAAGGGTTAACGACTTCAATCAAGAGAAAATTGCGAAAAAGGTACAGAATATAGAAATCGCCTCGAGGTGAAACTAATAATTTTTTACTAACGCTTTTTTCCGGGGACATTTCCGCGATTTCTTACCCTTCTACTCAGATGTTACTATAATTCAACGATAATACATATGATTATTAAAAAAATAAGTAGCAATGAGCATTCATATAACACGTGCCCCCACGGTGCTCCTCACTTCATACGACACCAAACGCTCAAGCCACCTTAAAATGCTCGCAGGACTGATCGCACCTTGGCTTCGTCTCGGCTTTGCCTCAGCTACGTCTCGACTACGCCTTGGCTTCGATCTCCTGCGAGCATTGTCGCTCGTTGCGTAATAACCCTAATTATGCGCATAGGCACATAATATACTATTATTATTTAATTACAAGAGAAAAAAATCTTGTTAGGAAAAGTATTTTTTATTCCATTTTCCTGAAAAAGTAGCTTATAGTAGTACTGGACCGCAAAAGGTAGCCAAATAGTAGCCTCATGCGAAAAAAGTAGCAAATAGTAGCAAATAGTAGGGGAGTGCGAGGCCTGTAATAAATCACGGTTCATTTTTTTAGGAAAAAGATCCTCTACAACTTGACCGTTTCCGATTTTTGAAAATAAATTCTTTAATGGCTGAAATTATAAAAAAACAATATTTCTATAAACAATATTTCTATAAACAAATTGATGTATTTGATAATAATTACTTCATTTTCAAAAATAGGAAACGGTCAAGTTGTACAGAATCTTTTTTCTAAAAAAATGAACCGTGATTTATTGGAATCGCATCATTTTTAAAAATTTGGTTCGAAGTGATAAGAAAATAAGTTCGGGCAAAAATAAAATTTATTAATAACATTATTTTTTTGTGTTTCAAATTTTTTTCATAAAAAATAATCTTTTCTCTTTCAAATTAGCCCTTCAATGATAATATTGCTATTCTTGAAAGCAAAATTATCTATTTTTGCCTGAGGTCTAATTTTCGTGATCGTACTACCTTAATTGGAATAAAAGATCAAAATAACCGAAAAGTGTTTACTAGAATTTCTAAAATTTTTAACCAGAATTACTAGTATGGCTCTCTGTAACATTTTTTTCGGTTTGAAGTAACCGGAATCCTGGTTATTTTAACCAGACTTTTTGCTTATTGCGGTAATTAGGTCGCATGGATTTCGTTAAAATCAATTTTAGGATATATATAATTTAGAAGGTAGTCATGCGCCCTCAAGAAAACTGTATAAAAGCGTGAAAACCACAATTTTGAAAAATTAAAATGGTAAATTATGAGGCTCAATTTACATAGGCGTGAAATATAAACTGAACTATACTGACCAACAAGCACATTCCAATATAGATATAAATGGCATAGAAACGACAGAGACGTTGCCATGACAAATGTTTAGTACGTCAAAACAGTTGCATATTCATGCATCGTAAGTCAACATTTCTACGACATTCCACTTCCAGACTCCAGAACCATGTTTCTGGCACGAATTACCTCCATGTGGTCGAGTTGCTGTTTGTAAATTACAACCAGCCTTTGCATTTGCATTTATATTAAAGAATTTAACTATTCGAACTAAGCGTTTATTCCTCAAACTCTAATCCCAATAAGTTTTTTATAATACCCTCTTTAAAAACTACACTGTTGAAAATATTATTAAATTTCATACATATTTATATATGAGATTTAATATATTGATATGCATTCACTCAGGAAAAAGATTTGATTGAATCAAACAAAATTATTTTTTTGAAAGACTTATTTTGATTTCAAGAAATGATTTATTTGAATTAAAAAAAAAATTCGTTTGATTTAGACAAAGTATCTTTGAACGAAATAAAAATTTATTCAAATCAAATAAATTTCTGCCTTTAATTAAACAAATAATACCAGGGGTGTTAGTTGAAGTTTGCCGGTTTTTTCAATAAAGAAAACACTTAATTCTCAAGGGAATCTCAAAAAAATGTTATTCAAAGTATTGACCATTGGAATCTAAACATTTTGCCCATCTTTCAGGCAACTCATGGATACCATTCCAAAAAAACTTTTTCTCTTTCAAGGCAAACCATTCGACGAGCCATTTTTCGACTTCTTCAAAATTGGCGAAGCCCTGCTCTGCGAGTGAGTGTCCCATCGATGCGATAAGGTGATAGTCGGACGGGGCGAGGTCTGGAGAGTACGGCGGGTGCGATAATATTTCCCAATTCAATGCTTTTAATGTGTTCGTCACCACTTTAGCGGTATGAGACGGTGCGTTGTCATGTTGTAGGATAACTTTGCCATGTCTTCGGGCCCATTCCGGCCGTTTTTCGATCAACGCATGATTCAAATTGATAATTTGTTGTCGGTAGCGATCCGTATTCACCGTCTCACCAGGTTTTAATAACTCGAAGTACACCACACCACACTGGTCCCACCAAACACAGAGCATTGTCTTACGGCCAAAGCGATTTGGCCTCGGAGTCGATGGGCCGACCTCACCAGGTGAAAGCCATGATTTTTTCCGCTTCGGGTTCTCGAAATAAATCCATTTTTCGTCCCCAGTGACAATTCGATGCAGAAAAGATTTCCTTTCGAACCGTTGAAGCAGCATTTCACAAATGGTTTTTCGATTTTCCATTTGTCTATTGTTCAGTTAGTGTGGTACCCATTTTCCATACTTTTGGATTTTTCCCATGGCTTTTAAACGTTGGCAAATTGCTCCTCGGGTCACATTTAGTGTTTGTGCCAATTGTTGTTGCGATTGGGTTGGGTCTTCATCTAATAACGCCTGCAAATCCTCGTCTTCGAACTTTTTCGCTGCACCAGGATGTTCATTGTCTGTTAAATTGAAATCTCCACTTTTAAATTGACGGAACTATGTCTCACATGTTCTATTTACTGGAGCATGTTTACCATAAGTTTTTACCAGCAATCGATGAGCTTCAACTGCTTTTTTCTTTTGATGAAATAAAAAAAGCAACGAATGCCGCAAATGCGATTTACTTGGAACGAAACTCGACATATTCACTGAGGTAAACAACTATGATGCTATTATTTTAGCAGATTGTAATTGTGTATTTTTTAAGGTTATTGTCCGTAGAAAAATATGACATAGATGCCAAATCATAGAAATGTATACATATCTCTAGCGACATCTATGAGTAAAACCGGCAAATTTCAATTAACACCCTTGGTATATCCGACTATATATCAAAGCATTAATTTGTTTGTTTTGAAGAAAAATTTATTTGATTCAAATAAAAGTTTATTTGGCCAGAGGAAATTTTGTTTGAATTAAACAAATTTCATTTAATTTAAATAAATCTTTTGTTTGAATCACAAAAAGACTTCCAAAAAAATTATTTTCTTTCATTCAATCAAATATTTTTTCTGAGTGCATATGAACAAAATTTTGTATAATTTTCATTAAAAAATATTCATTATTTAAAGAGTTACAGCCGATACCGCGTAGCATGTTATTTTTTTAGATGCTATGCGGTGAACAAACATTGCTTGGGACTGAATCATCTAAAATAAAAAATACAAAAATATTTCGTTGATTTATGAGTTTTTCTAGTCAATCGAAGGGTTTTGCAAAAAAAAAATTTGGACAAAGCGGCAGCCGGTCAAAATTGAAATTTCGATTTTTGTAAAAAGAAATCGGTTGTTATTTGTTGATAAAAAAAGAGGTTTTAATGAAAAAAAGATCCTCAGATTATAGACTGCTTTCGTATATTTAAGAAAAGACTGCCAAGTTAGAAATTGATAAGGTTAGTGATTTTTGAGAATTCTTGCTCACCGACTTTGAAAACGTCGTTTTAAGAAAAACGCATTTAAAATTTAAGATACTATTCAGATGCATATAAAATATATTTTTTCTTGCTTACACAAGGTCATCAAGTCCAGTCCCATTTAATTATGTTTCATTATATTATAATAAATATTCCAAAACGTCGATTTTGTGCTGTCCAAATTGGAAAGATAATCGGAAAAAAGTTACTCAAAATATTTCCTCAGTTCTTTTTATTAAGACTATTTTTTTATCGTGTTTGGTTCAGTTAAATGTCGACAATTTGACAAATGGATAAGTTGGAGATTATTTAATATTATTATAATAATTTATGACGTACTAAATGTTACAGAATGCATCACAGTTCGGTAAACTTTGAAAATGTAGAATAAAGTTCCAATATGTACTTTACAAATTAATACAATGATATGAAATAATTTCTAACTTGTCCATAGATTCAAAACTTAGCTTTAAAATCAAATAAAGTTTCTCGGACTATTCTTCTCCATTTGCAAATAACTTCATACACAGGGTTTTCCAATTAGAGGTTTCATTTTGATTTATAAGAAAATGCGTATTTTTTGTGAAAAATCATTTGATTTTTATTTCATTCAATAGCGGAAGGTTTTCCATTAATGGTGAAAAACAATATCATTCATATGGCCTCCACGGCTACGTTTGCAAGACCATGTATGTTCTTTTGATGAAATTTTCCATTACACTTTCGCACATTTGGGGCTCTTTTTCGTCGATAACGGAAGGAATCTTCTCTTTGAGTTCTTAAATTGACTGAGGAGTATCAGCATAAACCTTATCTTTCACGTAACCCCAAAGAAAAAAGTCTAGAAGTATTAAATCGCATCCCAGGTGCGAATTTCGGTCGGCTGCCAGAGTTGGACCATCGGGCCACGGTTGGCCCTACTCTAGCGACCAAGGTTTGGTGACCATAGTTGGGCCAACTGTGGTAGTTTCGGTTTTACCAACTTTGGCAGCCAACACCGTCAACCAAAGATGTGCCCGACCGCCGGCTCAACTATGGCCCAGACTCGAACCGACTGTCGGGCTAACTTTGGCGAATTGCTTTAGATGACCGTGACAATTCAGTCGGCACACCTCTGAGCCACGGTTAAACCAATCGTCGGCGTATTAATAACTAGATTCCCTTGCCATTGCACGACCAACTGTCGGCCCAACTATGGCCCAGACTCGAACAGACTGTCGGGCCATCTTGGCGAATTGCACTTAGACGTACTAATAATGTACTAATCAAATAATGTACCTTATAAGGTCCTGCTAGTGCCCTGATTTCATTTTCTACACGGGTACAAGCATATTTTGACCTAGGACGGCCCATCTCCGGCACTCGGCGTCGGGCCAACTGTTCACGCCAATGGACGGATAGCGTTATCATTTCACTAGTTGGTCCGATCTCTGGCCAACAAGTTTGGACCAACTTTAACAAGGTTGACCAAACTGTGGGCCGACGGTTAATTCGCACCTGGGTATCTCAGAAAAATGGAGATTTTCTGAACACGGTCTTAGACAAGATCATTACTTAAGATATTAAGATATTAAGTATCACATTTGAAAAGTATTCTTAAATTTAATTAGTTCTGAAAATGGTCAGAACTATGAGATATTCAACCTTTATACTGAATGTGCCATTTTTTAATTTTAAAGTGACATGTTTGATAACCCAAGTAGAAATTTTCAAAAGTTTTATTTGAGATACTCGTAAGTTTTCCTTTTCAACTAGTGAGGCCCTCTTGAGGAAAAATTGTAAGTTATTCAAAAGAAATGTAATGCTACGCCATTTAAGTTATTAGTGAGTCTAAACTTTTCAAGTATTGTTGAGGCACTCTCTAGTTATTTTTGAGAAAATAGACAGTTCTATCTCAGGAATCGAAATCTGACATATGTACTTTAATGTCAGTAAAGATTTCGAGTAATAAAATTTGATGTTGATGGGCCTTGAACGTCGATTCCAAAAAATTCTGCCGCATCACTTGATCCATCTGCCATAAAAAACGTTATATAAGAACCTAACACCAAAAATGAGAATAAAAAAAGGTTTTTGAAAACCAGGCAACGAAAACTTATGCGGGATCCCGAGGAATTATAGATTAAGTAGGAAAGTAATCAAAGGACTTTGTAGATTAAACAAAAATTGTACGTGATATGATTGTGCAACATTTTGTCCAAGAAACAAAACAAGGAAATTGAGAATTTTATTGAAAAACTAATGTCATAACCTATAGTATATAGACCTATTGCGATGAATACTTACCGGACTCATACTGATACTTTTGGTTCATTTTTCTCCGTTTACGAAACCTCTTCACTCGGTTTCTGTTTTCTTCCCTTTTTCGGTCCATTCTTCCATATGCAAAATGTTTTTTCCAACATCTCACTAACGGATTAAATTTTATGGTGACATTTAACTTGTATTTTTAGTATGCACACATTAAATGAAATGATTCCAAGTTTTCGCTTACAAATGCCTCAACAATTACTTACAAGAAATATTCAAAAGTTAATCACGGGGGAAACCGGACAAGTTTTACTCCAGTTTAGCTTGTAATAGTTAAACTTACAAATAACTAGTAAGTCCCTTACGAATATTTTTTTACTAGTTTTGACTTACTATTTACTAATCAACTGACAAGTGAAACTTAAGACATTTCTACCTGGGAACATGTCTGCTATTATATTGACCCAAAATTCATAGAATTTTTGTTCATTTCTCGTTATTTTGGCATAGGGTCAGTTTCTTTTTATTTTCTTGGATTAAAATCATCACTATTAGATACAAAAATACGCAAAAAAAGAAAGAAAGGCAAACGTTTCGGCCACATATGAGGGCCCTCTTCAGTGCCATAAATTCAAATATTAATTCAAAATTTTTGTAAAAGACTAGAATATACGAGATAATTAAAATAAGGATTATCATAGAAATCAAAAACTTATCTCATAGCTTGCAATTCAAAATAAAGTAGTCCAGTATGCAGCATCACGAATTGAAAAAATATTTAGAGTTCAATCTGAATAAAAAAACCGGATAAAATGAAAAAACATAAACATTTCTGCACTCGAATTTTCCCTGTACTTTTTCTCTCAGTGTGGAAAATCCTTTTCATTTATTATTTTTTCAGTGAGATACCTGAACAAAATTGGTCACGTGATTCTGCTGATATATGCCCTTAAATACAATGCGGAGGTTCAATAGGGCCCTAATGGTATCCTTTTTTGCAGGTGGAGTAGTGTAAGGGCTGACCTCACTAAACCCCTACTAGAAAGCCTAGTGGGGCCCACCTCAACAAAAGCGTTAGGTTACCGACGGGGCCCTGACTAGTTTTCCACGCTAAATCGCGACTGTTTCCGGGACGTTTTCGTAAAATTTTAAATCAAAACTTTTCTTATGATCATTAATTTATTATGACTTACTAAAAAATACAGGAGAAAATTTTGTATGCAAATGTGACCCCCAAATTCCATTTTTTGATCACTTGAAAAAATGTGCGAATTCCCAATTCTGCTTATTAACATAGCCTCACTGCAAAAAGAAGTGTCTCAATATAAGATACTTGTGTAGTTATTTCTAAGATGTTTCGGTAGTCACATTCAAGTTGCCTAAAGCATATTAATTGGAGACACGTAAAATATCTTGAGTTGAACCATCGGTAACACAGGTTACTTAAGTTACCGACAGTTCATGTTCCTTATAACCTCTACACTGTGAGAAAAAGCTTACGGCACACCGGTATCTGTTACACATGTGGTGGTTTACATGGCTGTATGTACTTCTTAAAAAAATTAATTCAAGAAAATGCTCTATTGGGAAAGAAGATAAGCGACTTAGCAAACGTATCCACTACGTTAAAATAGAAGGTATACCTGATATCGAGTTACGTGTTGCTGATACGATTCCCAATTTTTATATGTAGCTCCACATCCGTCATATCTAAAGTTTAAATAAAGGATCGTGTCGATGAAAATGAACAATATATTCCTCTAAATGTGTTGATATTACACCACAGAAGAAAAACATGCAACACTCAAAACGCTCCATTTTTTGAGGTTATGAACTGTAACTATAACCCTTTGAGAGATTCTATCTTTCGACCACTACTTCTTTGACACTTTACGCGTCTTAGTTATTGCTAACTTATTGACCTGCTATATCTTACAATTCAGAAACATCTTTTGCCAGAACCATCTTATGACACCCTAAACATCTTAAACTAAGATACATTATCTAACTCAATCAAGTATCTTATTTTGTAAGACGGAAATTACATCTTTATTCGTACCAAGATACGTAAGTCATCTTAATTTTGAATAAGACACTTCGTGAGACATCTTATTTTAAGACAGAAGATACCAAATTCCCATCTCATATCTTACAGTAAGATACCAGGTAAGACACTTTTTTTTGCAGTGCTCCAAGGTGAAAATGAGCCTCATCGCTAATAATGATTTTTCGGTGAAATTCAGGTTCATTTTCATGCATTCTTGTAGTGAATTTTAACAATTTCAATGCGTTGTTGAAGCGTGTATCGTTCCATTTTTATTAAAGGGCATAGTTCTTAGTTGCCATCTGTCAAAAAATGACACCTCTTATTATGACAGCTGCCAAAATAGCGAGCTATTCAAAATGAAACCTCTAATTGGAAAACCCTGTACTTTTGCAATTCAATTAAATACAAAAATTTCCAATAGTGTACGCAACGAGTTGAAATATTAAATAATTAAAACAACTGAAGGATTGTAATTTTTGGTATTTCAAAAAAAAACTTTAAGTTTCTGAAAAATTATCTTATTAAATCAATTTTTATAAAAGTAAGTAAGCTTCATCACAATTTATTTGGATCTATCATTTTGTGGACTTAATTTCTCCATTTTCTTCATGGAAAATTTACAGCATCTCCATGACATTTGCCTACGGACATATCAAACGCGACCCTTACAACCACAGATTTATTTCAATGAACTACTAGTTGGGAATTTAATGAGTTTGCATTTGAGATGCCTCGTGGCAGTACTGAGAGATCTTGGTTCCTTCGATATTCAGCTAAATTATTGACCTCCTTGCCAGTCGTTTTCTATTCTGCAGACACGATTTTTCCAGCTTTTTCCCTCAACTTTGTACGTTTCTTCGCATAACCCAAACGCAATATCGTCTAATAATTTACCGATTTTTCAACCCACAGCTGCACTCATGGATAATGAGATTTTCCCACTGGAGCTAAAATTAAAATATATCTTTATATCTACACATAAAAATTCTTTTCCACCGCCCAATTCTATTTGAATTTCGTTATTTTAATTAAAAAATATGCTCGCTTCGCGGGCACATTTTCATTTCGCGCGCGATTCGATCAGCGCGCTCCGTTGTGTTTAAACCTCGCGCTTCGCGCTCGGTCTTATATTCTTCGCATACATTCAAGTTTATTTCTTGTAATTTAATACTGAAGGAAGGAAGTCTGTTTCAAATTTTAAAAATGAGTAAAAATCTCCAAATATAGTTATTATATATTATATAGTATTTAAAAAAAATGTTTCTTTAAAAAATTATTTTTAACGATTGCAGCCACTGTAAACTTTATTTTCAAAATTGAAAGCAGTAGAGTTGTAAAGAATATTTTACCCGACAAAATAAGTTATGATTTATGAAAATTCAATAAGTTTTAAAATTTTGGTAGAAATGCTATAAATTCACACACAAGGAAAAAAATTAGCTGCAACAGCTAAGAATTTGGTTTTTAAAAATTGAAACTCGAAATGTTTTGTCTATTTTAACAAAGAAATTTGCAGCAGCAGCATTTTTTTTCTCCGTGCATATTACCGACTGGCTTGCACAAATTGAATCACAAGTCTTAAAAAATAATCCCATAACATTTAGCAACATCATATGTATAGATAAATATAAAGAAACTCTTAATTTATGCGTAAACTATGTGAAATATTAAATTTCACTTAATATATTGCAAGGTTTTATTTTCTAAGTTTGAAATTTGAAATATAGAATAAAGTTTTTTTAAATTATACCTGAATTGCGTCTATTTAAACTCTGTATAAAATTTCAATTTGAAAAGATTTTTTAGTATAGATTAAAAATAATTATATTTATCTTGAGAATCTCACACAGTTCATGCACAGTATTACAAACTCTCAAGTCATCAATTCATTAAAAATGTTCTTTTTTGTATTCTATAGAAATAAATCACAAAGCCGAACAACAATCGCTACTAATTTGAATAAAATTGAATGAAGTTTGTTTCATTTTTTTTTTCATATGAAACAAGAGAACTTATGTGTAATTCTGAGTTGATAAAGTATAGAATAACATAATAAAGTGCATTCTGTGACAAAATCACGTCATAATGAAACCAGCTTAACGCTTTTGTCAACAAAATACGAAGACTGCGCGATATTTGCTTTTGAAATGAATATCCACGGAAGAAATTGTGACTATAATTTCAACCGCCAACAAATCAACTCGAATTAAACACAATTAGTTGTTTCAAATGATGCAGGGTGCTAGTCTCTGTCCCATATCCGGCAAATTTATTAATCTTTTATACTTCATAACTCGAAGCTCTCGAGTTTACCGTCTACTAAACTTTATATACAGCTTTAAACTTACAACAATGTTCATTATGAAATTTAAATTAATACTCTTTAAGAAAATTTCCTAGATTAAGGAACTTACAATAGAAGCATCAGATCGTAATCAGGCGGCAAACCTTGATCAACTTTTTGTTCGACATAAGTTTTAAATAGTTTTAAACAACCTCAATTTTCCATAACTTTGTCTAAAAAAATAACAAAAAAATGAAATTATATCAAGGCAATATTCCAGACGCGTTCGTCCTTGACTCATCATGCTCTGACCAAAAAAGGACGAAACAGTGGTCCATGGACTAATTCAATGTGAATCGACTCTCCTTCATTTCACTTTCAATTTCTCATGACAAAGTAACATATTATTGTAAATTCAAAAAAATATTTGTAACAGTCAATAAATAACCAATGTGATATTTTACAAAATTTACTTGAAACGAACATTTTTTTCTATGAAGATAATACAGGTTTTGATATATGTATAAATTGGCTTTAGGGTCCAGAAATAATAAAAACACTAGTTTTACATCCTTTCAAACGTTTCGACTCGAATTGGAGTCCTCTTCAGTGACAATTTATTGCTAAAAAAAAGTATAAAATCGAGATTTCAAAATAACATACTCTAAGGTGTATAAGGGATTCTTACAGACTTAAAATTAACTAAAACGTATTTGAAATATGATATACTAAAAAATAAAAATGCACATAAGTATACTTTGGAGAGACGCATGAAGGTGTACATGAAGAGCCGCACAGAGGTGTACATGAATTTTTGTGTATAAAGAAAACACATAGGAACGGCTTAGGGTAGAACTAATACTAAATTGAATTTGTATAAAGATGATATAGTTTATTCAGGAGAAATATATATATATATAATAGATAAATTTTGTAATAATATTTCTTTGGTTGATTGCGTTGAAAAAATAAAAAGAAAGTAAAACTTAACATATGTGTACAACGAATATCACGTCTTATTCTTTTCATACCAGAATGAAATATCAAAACTCTTTTAGGATTTAACTGAAAAATGTCAAATAATTTAATAACACAAAAAGAAATCAAGTAAAAAAAGGCGGACAACCTTTAATTAAATCTACCAAGGGTGGTGCAATTGACCCTAAATATTTTCTACTCTAATATCCCATTTACCTAATATGTTTATTTTAATGAAAAACTATTTCACATTGAATATATACCTACAAAATCACATAACTTTATCATATGCTTTAAATAGCGAAGAATTAAATTTTCCATTTTATAAATATTTTAGGACAATATTTACAATATAAAAAAAGTAATTCCTTAGAGCTGAATCATAGAAGAACAAAATTTGACCTACTTGATTTAACCCAATTGTAAACTTCCTCAAATCCAAATCTTTCAACAATTATTTCCTAACCTTTTATTTTTACGTCATCTGCATTCTAAAATAAATAAACCTCAGTTCTTTTCTTAACAAAACGTCCCCCCACTTCTAGATTATCGATTAACATTCAGAACTTAAAGAAGACAAAAAAAATTCTGACCTACTGAGTTCCTCTGGAGTATAGAAGGTAATAAAAATAGAGAATAACCTCCTGACACATCAAATCTAACCTCACACAATAAGTTGGAGATTCAGGAAGGAATCTGCAAAAGAAGAAAAAGAAGAAAAAGTCCCGCTCCCACCCGACACTCACACATATGCTTTTGACGTTTTACGTCCGGCGTCTTTCGGGGCAAAACACTGTGTATGCATATTGTTGTCGTCTGCCATTGTTACATGAGATAAAGGTCGTTATTTTAGATTCTAAAGATAAAGTAACTGACGCATGTGATAAATTCAGATAGGGGAGTTGTAAATTCTTGGTTGACAACACACACAGACACAAGTTCCTGGAAATCTCGTCCTGATACGTACTATACTACAAGTGCCTTCGCACTTGCGAATTTGGTTTCTTACTTACCTGTGCATTTTTCGGATTTAGGCGTTGACGCCATCATTCTCCCGTCTCTCGTTCTTGCTAAGCACAACACTATCTCACCATTTTCGCGACCGGCCGCCCTGTAAACCACGCACTAGCCGCGATTTAAATCTAATGTAAACTCGACGTGCACCGCTACATTTTCGTTTGTCAACCATTTTCATTCGTCAAGCACAGCACTGCTATCTGGTGGTCAACTTTCACAACTCTGTGAGAGGCTTGACAAGAAATTAACAACGCGACTGTCATCATTCAACATTTTTAGAGTTTTACGACCTGGAAAACTTACTGAGATATGAAATTACCACACTTTGCGGCTTGCATTTAGCAGAAAAATCCAAATTTAGTGGTGAGTGAACCGAAATACTAAGAAAAACACTAGGAAAACAATGCAAAGAAAAAGGTACAGTTGAGCAAAAACTTCTGCACGTGGTTAAGTATACAGTCGAGACAAAAAGTGTTTTGAAATAATCAACATATTTCAGCAGAGATGGGTAAGTAATTAATGTCTAAAACTAGAAATTTCTGGTGGTGGGAGGGTTTTGAACATAAATTACTTAATTTATTCTATGTAAATAAACTGTTATTTACGTAGAAGAACTTTAAATAACGCGCTATAACCCATCTCTGCATTTCAGATATATTTAATTGATTTGATTTTGAAGAATAGACATAAGGAGACCAAAGTAGCGTAACCGAAAATGAACGGATTTAAAGCTGGAGTCCCATAAGTAGGGTTTTAAAGTTTCATGAAACTTTTGAAACGTTTCAAAGATTCCAAAGTTTCAAGCACAATGGCAGGAAAATTCAAACTAATTGAATTTTCAACATTTATAAATAAATTGCATAAATAATCAAATAAATAACTAATTTATATAGAATATTTGATTAAATAAATAATTTTAACTAATTCGAAAGATTAAATCACTATCCGAATGAATCTGAACCAATCCGAATCAATTTGACCTCGGATTCATTCGGATTGATTCTGATTGAAAATTCGGTTTTGATCAATCCGAGTTCGGATTGAAAACTTGGTATCGGATTGGTTCGGATTCATTCGGATTGTTACCCAAGATTTAATCGGATTAGGTCGGATTGATTTTTTACCGTTTTTCATCAAACGAGATACAAAACGTTTTTCGGATTGGTTCGGAATGATTCGCATTGGCTCGGATATGGATATCGGAATAAATCAAAATAGATCTAATTGGCTCGGAATGATTCGCATTGGCTCGGATACAGATATCGGAATGAATCAGAATAGTTCTGATTGGCTCGGAATGAATTTCTATCTGATAAAATTAAAAAAAAAAAAAAAAAATTTTGATAGTTTAAATTGACGATTATGATAACGAGTTTAATTTTCGTAATATAATTTAAAAATATAATGTAAAATGGCCAACCCTGAAGTGAGTATTTCAGATATTGTTGAGTGTTTTTATAGATGAGTACAGAATGTGTGAATGTGTCGTAGCCCTAGCGAACCTAGTTTAATGAACGGCCAGCGGATACACTGACTATTCATTCACCATTCACTGACCTTGCAATATTATAAATAAGAACGGTAAAAAAACATTTAAGTCATTGAAATTATGATTCTGCGATCAAATTTCGATTAACAGGTGTAGGAATAAATACAATAATTTTACTTTTTAACGATAACAATTAGGAAAACATCATATACCTGTCATTGAAGGCGGTACAGTGGATCATCATTTGCGGAACGTCTCCATCGTCAGCGTTGACCATTGGTTGGAGTGAGACACAACTACTTTTCATTTAAACAGACTAAGCTCCCTCTCTTCCGCGCACGTCACAAATGTACTACTATTTATTCCTACACTTTCTAATTCAAATTTAATCACAGAATCATAATTGCAATGGCTTAAATGTTTTTTTTACATTTCTTATGCGTAATATTGTAAGGTCAGTAAATGGTCAGTCGGTCAGTGTATTCGTTGACAGTTCACTAAACCGGGTCCGCTAGCGAGCAAGTCGTATGTTGCAGACATATATATCAAGAGAAGGAAAATTTGTAAGCAGATATTATTTTTTTTAAGTATTTTAATATTATCCACAAATTTAGTATTTTGTCTGTAATATAATTGAATTAATATTTAAAGAATTTGAGAATCTTTCTATGAAAAAAGACGCTTTCGGCTGCGCTGGGATTCGAGCCCAGGTCTTATTTTTGTCAGACATTTTAAAAATATTGTACAAGTCAAAGTAAAATAATACAATGTTTTTTGACGATACTTATTTTTTTATTTAATAGGTTGAGATGGATTATTTATATGATTGCGTGAGATTTTTTATAATTCTCTTATTATCAATTTTGTATAACGTAAAACAATTTGAAATTTATTTATTGTTTTCATATTCAGAATTTAAAAACGCTTTTCAGCGAATTGTGTGAGGCAGAGTTTGACTACAGAGACGGTACGAGTGCTTTAATGGAGTACTCATTATCATAATCGTCAATTTAAACTATGAAAAACTTGTTTTATTTTATTTAAAAATTTAACATTATTTAAAAGTCTCGCGCCATTTTCACATTTTCTGAAGACAAAATTCCTTGAGAATAACGGTTAAGGAGACCAATCTCTTATGAAGGAATTACACCTCTGCATGCAGGTTACCATTGTACCATACAAAAGAGAAAGAGACCGACATTTTTCTGTTTCTTTCCGACTAATATGTTACCATGTTAACCTGTATGCATAATTACTGTATGCAGAGGTGTAATAATTCCTCCTTTATGGCGCTTTTATACCCTTCCGACTGCGTGCTGAGAAATTCATTTATAGTACTTTATTGGTCCATCCGTTGCCGGAGAGGTATAAAACCACCATTATGGATGTACTTCACAAAGCACGAACTGGAATTTTGCTAGAGTTCTTAAATTCTCGAAAATCTAAGTTCAAGTTATATAACCGAGAATATTACAGAATTTAAAGAATATAAGAGAATATAAAGGAAATTTTAAGAATTTATGGTTTAAATAATTATTTATCAATATTTATAGGACCTTTATAGTTAAATATAAGAGGCGCTCACTTATAAAAATATATTTATAAATAAAGAAGAACTTAAGAATAGTTTTACTGTCAATATATAAAAATTATATACTGTTGAAATTTTACTTTAGGTTCATTTTGAATTTAATACATTGAAAACTAAAAATCTTAAATCAATATTATACTTTAATTTATATTGTCTATATAATTGTTGAATTTATATAAAATCCTTTATTATACAATAAAATATATATAATATAAATTTAATAATTATATTAAATCATATATTAATTTATAAAAATTCAAATTTTTAAGGAACAAAACATTTTTACTTTTTCTTGTATTTTCCGGGATCGCTGCAGGTCACGGAATTTATAAATTGGCAGGTAAAGTCAAGTAAATCTTTAAAAAGTTAGGGCATTTTTTTTTATTCAAAAACTTATATTTATAATCCAACCATTATGTTTATAATTTAACAAATAAATTTCTTTATTATCTCCCACTGATGTGAATTTATTCCAATTATGGTACAAAATGTAAGATTTCCATACAATAATTTCCGCAATAATACTTTAAACTAAATGTCTGGAACATAACCTATAATATTATATCCTTTTAGTTTTCGTTTTTCACTTTCTTCCGCACAAATAAAATACATACAAAGTTTCAGGGATAATTTCATATTGCATTATTAATTCATTTTCATTGTTTAACACGTTTAACAAGCCAAAATAACAAAATTCTCATAAATTCTGAAAGAATTTATCTACCGATTATATTCTTGGTAAGAATGTAAGATTCTCATTTTCGTTACCGTTCTTAAAGTAATATAACCGACTCAGAACTCTAGAATAAATACATGCCCTAACATGGAGATTGGTCTTCTTATATCTAGTCTCCATGAATATAACTTTTGTTTCCTCATGCCTATTCTCCTGTCTCCATGCTCCATGTATTTGATTATGTTGGATTATCTAAAGTAGAATTAGCTAATTGGCCCCTTTTTGTATTTTCAGATAAGAAGTTCCAAGGGCACCAAATTTCGAAGTTACCATTTCTCAAGGGAAATTTAAAAGTTACAAAGTAAAAAATATACAATTAGATAGCTATGGGTAATTCTGGATTAAAGCAGCACTACGACACAGCTAAGAAAACAGGAACTTTAACCCTCTCGAAAAGAAAACTGGACGAATTTCCTCAAAATCTTAGAGCCCTTGCACCACTTTTGCGAACTTTGGATATCTCAGAGAACAAATTTCTGCATCTTCCTCCTGAAATAAAGGATTTTACACTATTAAAACAGATTAATCTTAGTCACAATAAATTGCTGGACCTTCCAGAAGAAATGGGAGAGCTAAGAAAGCTTGAATGTCTGAACGTTTGCTCCAATCAATTAAAAACGTTGCCATTCTCCTTATCGAAGTTAACATACTTGAAGCAAGTGAACCTTTCTGATAATAGGATAACAGATTTTCCTCTCATGTTTTGTGGTCTGAAACATCTCGACGTTTTGGATCTTTCAAAAAATAAATTGACAGATGTTCCAGATGCAGCGGCAGCGCTCCATGTAACAGAACTTAACCTTAATCAAAATCACATTTCTGTGATTTCGGGGAAATTAGCTCAGTGTTCGAGGCTGAAGACTTTGAGGCTGGAGGAAAATTGTTTGCAAGTTAATTCCATTCCTATATCGATTCTAAAGGACTCCAAGGTTTCGATTTTAGCCCTGGATGGAAACCTTTTTGAGATGAAGCAGTTTGCTGACCTTGATGGTTATGAACAGTATATGGAACGATATACTGCTGTTAAAAAGAAAATGTTTTAAAATCTATCATGCGGAATCACATATATGGGACATTCTTTTACATATCGTACGGATTTAAAAAAAAAAAAAAATTTTTAAATATTTATTATCTTCCGATCTAATTGAGTCTCCACTTTTATTAAATATTTGCTAGTTATATTGAGACATAGCGCATATGATTGTATTTTTTCCAAATTTTCCTACTGTAGGGGCAAACATGAAGAAATTGTTTAAATAATTAAACTACTAATATCTGTAGTTAATTAACAAAATAAAAATTATAAAAATATTCATCTGAAAACCTAACGTAATAAGCTAAAAAATAAAACAAACCCGAAATCGATTTGATTATTTCAACCGGAGATAATGAATTTCAAGTACAAGAGAATTTAGCATTTTATCCAATTTTTCAAAAGTTTAAGTTGATATATATCTCGAAAAAAAATTTGTTTACGAAAATCCCTATACACATGTTGGTTAATTTATTAAAAAGAAGCTATAAAAAAAATTTTATGCGAATCTAAATTCTGAAACCAAAATGGGTGTACGATTTGTAAAAGAATGTCCCATATGTGGCATTATGAACTGATATTACTTGACAAACTTTCTGGAGTGAGTAGTACTTTATATTTTTGGGCAAATTTTCTCTATAAATAATTTCACTTTTTCATCAGAAATTTCTATGGTTTATTCAACAAATATCACTTGTTTTTTTTTAATATACACATATATTTAAAAAGATTTTGTTTATGTTTATATAATAAGTGTAGGTTGTTTTATATCTATAAATGTTAGTGCTAATGGTTCATACTAAACAAAAAATTGTAGTTTAAAACATTATTTATTGTACATAATTGAACACTATTATGCAACTCGTAAACAAAAATATATTATTTATTTTTAATTAATGTTGCTAAGTAATCATTTATTTTCTACCACATTTTCTATATCTTCATTTTCCGTTAATTTTAACTTTAAAAATATCTGAGGAAATAAAATTATATTTGATTTAATTGTTAAAGTGTCAAGTCACTATGAAGTCTAATTTACAAACAGGTTATAAAACTAACTAGTAGGTGTAATTTCAAAATTTAAGTGCCTATTCAGTAAATTCTAGCTCCTAGGTTATAAATCAAAGGAATATTCCAAAACCCGGTCACCAAGTAATTTATAACTGCAAAAAGGAACAGTAGGTTGTTTGAAAGGTAAACAAAGTTAGGATGCGTTATGCACCAGCGCTACAGTGAAGAGTGTACTGAGTTACGGAAATAGTACTACCTTAGTTTTTTTTGCAAAATATTTGCCTGAAAATTAATGTTATTAATGAAACTCGTAACATAATTATTCATAAAAAATAAAGATTTAATTTGTCGGATGATCTAAAGAATTTAAAATCTTGAAATAAACAATGTTTATGTTGTGTTTGAAATAAAGTATAAAACCCAGGAGTGTATTAAATTGGGAGTGTTAACTCAAACCTGAATAAAAACTCGAAATTTTCAGAAACCTAATACCAAAATGCTAAAAACCAAGTAAAATAATTCCAGAACTGTGACCGAAAACGGTTATTTGAGAATGTTTAAAAGAGTTTTATAAAAATTGCAACCCTTATTAAAAACATTTTTTATGGTTATGTTGAAATTAAAGCTTTTATGAAATGTTATGATTTCATAAAAATTCATTCCGGATTGATTTTGATCAAATTAATGCTTTCATTCGAATATTAGTTATATTTTTTAAATTAGAATTTTAAAAAAAATTTCATTTTGACCTTCAATTAAGAAATGCGCTCTTTGAAAGAAATAAAAAACAGTAACGGTGCAGTGAAACTTTGTGGTTGTCTGAAGGAAGTATTTAAATTGCTAGGGAAAAAAAGATTCAATTGCACCCAAAATGGGAAAATAGAAGGTCTAGTGCCAGGCACAGCGATAAAAATCTACATTACTGGTTTTCTGAACAGACGATTGCAGTTCGCTTGAACTCGGTGGTACCCAGCAAGTGTTTCCTCGAAGATGGCGGACGGTGCTGATTCGAATTTCTAGGGCACAGGATGAATGTGGGCCGGGAATTCGGCACGTACGTTCTTTTCTGAGTGCTCGTGGACTTCGGAAAGTCGGTAAAGGGGTGCGAAATATTTTCGCGGTCGGTGCCCCACGATTAGAAGCCCCAAAGCCGGCGAGAGACTCGATGAAATAGATTTTGCCGCGCGCGAGTGTATCTCGATCAGAGGTGGCGGGGCCCCCATGGTTGTAAATGGCTGACCAGACTCGAAAAATGAGTGGCAACTATCACGCGTGAATCCAGAGCCAAGATGCTAAGGTACGAAAATAAAAGTTGCAAAAATCTTAAGGTTAGAATCTTAACCTTCTCGCGTGTTTTTGGCAATTTGGAATTCTTCATAAGAATCAACCCGGTATTCGCAACATCGCAAGGGTTGAACCTTTCATGATCCGCCTATGTGATTGATCGGGTGTGGGGGGGTGGTATATTCACTTTTCCAATCGTGCTTTGAATTCGTTGATCTGAAATGAGAATCGACGATTTTATTCTCTTACGGAGGAAAATTTAACAGCTGAGATAAAAGCTAGCTTTTGTCTCAAGTCTGGACTCAAAGGGAGTGAGTAATTTTTAACGATATTTCGATCATATGGTCGCAGCTTCTTCTCAGAGTATTTTCTGACGATTCTCCAGCCATTGGGGATTTTTATTTTTCTTGGTTGTTTTTTGATAAGGTAAGGGATAACGCTGATGCTCTGGGTGTTTATTTTACATCCAGAAATGTATATTTTATCGTTTGAGAAATTCTTTGGGCTTAGGTGTAAGGATTATTGCACTTTTTATTTCATTTGATCATTTTCCATTATTACTTATCAAAATTTACGATTCCTAATAACTTAATATTGTATCTATATTATTATTTATAATTTGCCGTTACCAGATTTGTGTGTTTTATAATTACTTTTATCAAAATGAATTTCATCCCTGAACATAAAATATAAAAATAAGTTTTATTTTACTTTATTACATAGATTATTAATGCAACTGTTAAGTAGAGTTTTATTGAATTATTGGTAATAATTTACTTCTGTAATTTCGTTTAACTGAAATTTTCAACGGGTTTTGTATTTTTTACCTGAATAATTAGAGTTCTTTTTAAAAGCTATATATTTTCTCTAAAATCATTTCTTGTAAGTCTAAACGGTTTTGTAAGTAATAATTGCAAGTCTTGAGAATTTAAATAAATGCATTTTCAGTTACAGTAAAATGTCCGAACTCGAAGAATGTCCGGCAACACCGGACAGTACGACGAAGGAGCAGCGACTAGGCTTTTCGCACGGTGAAGATGTTCTTCTACAGCATAAAGATGGAAAATATTACCTGGGAACGGTTGTTGAGGTAATAATAATGATACTAATTTTTCTTTTACAGTTTTAAAGTTATAATTAATCTCTAATCTCTGTAAATTAGACCTTAAATTTCAAATGAAAAATGATACTTTTTCATATAATGAGAAAATATAATTTTCAGGTCGACTTGGCAAGAGAGAAATGTCTTGTCAAGTTTCTGGACAATACGTCAGCCTGGTCGTCGGTTAAAGAATTAACGAAGTTAGCGATGCCCGATTCCGATGTGATGTGTGTCCTCTGTAAAAAATCTCGACCCAAGACTGATAACGATATCATCGTTTGCGACAAATGTGGCCGCGGTTATCATCAACTATGCCACCAGGTACATAACGAATTACTTTTTATCATATTTTTATCTCTGGTGTTTGATCTCTTCTTTGATTATGTATAGTTTATTATTTTGATTAAACCTTGTTAATTTTTTTCAGCCTCAGATAGGAAAAGAGGAAACACTTCCAGAGGCACATTGGATGTGTAAGAGATGTGTAGACAGTCAACCTAGAATTCGGGATCATGGAGAGCCCAAAAACTCCATGGTTAAGGCGAATATCAGAAAAGTTTGTAGCGGCAGAGATCAACCACTGCCTCCTCCAGAAGACATGACGAAGTTACCGTACGACGTAAGTCTTGTAAAGTGAAACTACTTTTTAGATTATTAATGCTGCTCTCGATAAATATTTTCACTCGTTTTCTATTTTAGCCGGAAATGTTGAGCTGGGACGCACATCACAGGGTGAATGCCGAACAAATTTATTGTTATTGTGGGCTAAACGGCGAGTGGTATACGCAAATGTTGCAATGTGCTCGTTGCAAGCAGTGGTTTCATGAAAAATGCGTTAGCTGTTTAAAATATCCTCTTTACAGTGGGGACAGGTAATTTATTTGAATTTTTAAAAATTCTTTAAATTTATTTGAATATTTGAGATTAAATTATGTCTTAAATGAAATTAAACTTTCGAAAGTAAGTAATCTCTTTTTTTTGTTTCAGGTTTTACGTATTCGTTTGTTCAATGTGCAATTATGGTAAAGAGTTTGTGCGTCGATTAGAGATAAAATGGGTAGATTTGGTGCACCTGATGTTGTACAATCTGACTGTTTATAATGCAAAAAAGTACTACGATCTGGACACTGTCATCGTCCCGTATGCAAACGACAATTGGAACACTTTACAGTTGCCGCCTAGAGTAGGCATATCCAATTCATAGATATTTATTACTAATTTATGATTATTGGAAGTATTTTTCTTAATGGCAGTTATTCTTTTCAGATTCGAGATGTTAGTACACAAGTTCGCAGAGAATCTATTCTCGCGATATTAACCAATAATAGGAATAGGTTTAAGTGTGGTAGGGAAATAAAAAAGCGTACTACTATATGGGGATTAAGGGTAAGATTACCACCTCCATGTCCCATCGTGCACCTTCCTGCTGCTGGAATCATTGATGACTCCGTTTTGCGTCGTTGCTGGGGTGCCAACAAAAGACTGCAATACCTTCCACCGCCTACTGGGTGCGCCTTCTTATATCCAATTATTTTATTCAATTTTACGAAAGAAGTTCAGATTATAGCATATTTAACAATTCATTTTATTTTTCAGACCGGTATTATTGCCAGAGAGTACAAAGCAACTCATTGAAATGAAGCAAGCTCCGAAGGTGAACATAGAAATTTCTATAAATCCAACTGATTTGATAAGGGGCATAATGTACCAAAATTCAGAGGGCGAACAAAGTTCTTGTGCAAGTCCACCTAATCAGACCACTGACTCCCTTCGTGAAAGGTGCGATTATAAATTCCATTTTTTAATTATTACAATTTGAGGGTACTTTCATAAGAAAAACGATGTTTTATCGATTTCTTCAGGTACAGTGGAGGAGGCTACGTCAAGAAGTCTTTCCCATTTCCTAAGTTAAGCTTGCAGAGAAGAAGACGACTTTTGGCACTAGGAAGCTCTCGAGAAAGAATGCTACGCAAGCATAAAAAGAGAGAAAAAGTTAGTTCGGATTCCGGCATCAAATTACAGTGTGTTCAAGAGGCAAGATACCGAAAAGCTAAGAAGTTACTCAAAAACGCGATTGCGAAGGTAAAAATCTCATTCAAAATTTAGTACACGCTTACAGTAAAAAAAAATAAGCACTTTCAGTTTTTAATATTGAAATGACTAAAAATTGATTCTATACCAACAGAGCTGAATTACTTGTTTAAAAAGTAAAAACAGAGTTTATATTCTCTAATTATTTACCTAAAAACTGTACCTGAATTTAAAGTCTTTAAAATCCTATGTGAACGAATCATCTAATAGTAGTGGTAGTAGTTTATTTATTTATATGTGAGTGTATGTGTCCCAGATCTTCACAAGTGTGTAAACAGTCTAGTATAGAGTATCAGATAAGTAAACTATAAAGGTTAATTCAGTACATTTCTCAGTAGAGCACCAAAGATACCGGTTAAAGTTAGAAAAGCTCTATTATTCATAACATATACGATTTTTCAGTTTATTTGTGAAAGATTTTATTTTTATTTTGTGCGGACGAGGTTTTTTATTTTGTGATCTATGAGTAAATTATACAAAATAGGAATTTTATTTCTTTTACTTTTTGGGGTTAAGATAATTTATTTATTTCAAATGTTCATAACTCTGTTGGTGAATAAATAATGTGAATACCTGTTTATGAAATTATATTTGGGTTAAAAAATATGCAAACTCGTGTAAGTTATTAACTTTCTGTTTGTGTTTATAACTTATTTTAGCAGAGTATTTACTAACTTGAAATATAGACTGGACCAGAATTGTAGAAAATCGAATTAGTTTACTTAAATTTTAACAAATTTAGTTTTTCTATCTTTTTCAAAGAAAATACCAAATATTAGCTTTTACTTTAATTTAAAACCTTCTATTCAACCATATAAGAATTTATCTGACAGGTTAATTAATTTGTATTTACTGAAATTGAGTTGAATTTTGTAGGATTTATTAAATGATATCTTTTAGTTTATTGGAATTCTATTTTTGTTCTCTTAAGTTCGATTTTAATTCATTCCAAATGTCTTTAGAAAAGTGTATTGTACAGAAAAATTCAAATCAATTTGTTTGTATTCATCTCACTTGGAACATTGTTCAATTGTTTTATAAATCAACTGAATTTTTGTAGAGGTTAATATTTCTTATAATAGGAATTTTTATGATAAACCGGGAATCAGTAAAGAATTTTACTGTCGGATTAATTACCGATACTGTTGAAAATTATACTATTTTATCCTATTATTATTTTGAATATACGTATGTTCCACTCAAAAATGTAACTTTAACAAAAAAGTTCTACAATTTATTTTGTAACTGTGAATCTCACGAATAATTTTATTACAGAGTAAATCTCGGAACTCTGAGGCTTCCGATTTGCCTCCAACTCCACCGACTTCAGTTTCCGGACCTCCAACGCCGCCAGCCACTACTTCTGGAATGTCAGAGATTTCCGTACCAAGTTCAATTGAATTACTGCATCCGTTGCCACCTTCAACACCTGCAGACACTAGTGGTGATGAAACCAGTTCACGAGGCACTCTTGACTCTTTCATCCCTCCTCCCAAAGACTTCGAAGGAAAAAACAATCCGTTCCGAAACCTAAGCGAACTTCTAGGTACTCCTTGCATTCTCAATCACAATAATTCCAGTACTCCATTGTCTTATAATCAGTGTCCTATCACTTTGCCTCTTCCTTTAACTCCAGTCATATCCCAGCCTCCAATCGTGAGGCCTGCCAAGCGCCAGTTGTCTGAAAAAGACATCATCATAGACAGAAATGGACAAGTAAAACGTAGAAGACAACATCGGAGAGGTCGTCCACCCCAACAATTTCAACAAACTGCCAGTAAGACAGCCGCGATAACTCCAGCTCGAAACAGCGATGTTAAGAATGAGTTCGTCAGAAATTTAAGAAGTTCCTTTAACGGTACATCTAGCAACGCCAGTAGTCAAATCGGAAATTGCGTTGATTACGCCTTAAATGGAAGGAGACTCAGACAAAGGCAATGCAATGAGAAGCTTCCTCCACCTGATCCACAGTTGCAAAAGAAAAACAGCGTTGCTTCATCACCGAAGTGTTCTCCAGTGAAACAGAATGCTCCTGACATATCGATCGACGATCTCAAATCGTCAGTGAACATTTACTTTGGGGCTGCAAACAGAATAGCATCTGGTGAGAAATTCTTTATCAAAGCGAAACGAATAGGACCCAACGGTCAGACGCAGTATCTCATCGAATGGGAAGGACCCAATACTTAACGGTAAACAAATATCCTTTAAGTTGTAAGCCCTAATTGAAAGATAAAGATCCTCTTCATTCGGCATCGGACATGCCGATCGACTGATCATCCTCTTTACAGATTCAATAGTAGATCGTGGATCAAAGGTGTCGCATACATTGCTTTTTTGGTAAAACTATTTTCTTGTCAATCTTTTACAAAAGCATTTTTATTTAAAACGTTATGGATTCGAGCACCATTTCAATTTTATAAATTTATTTTCTGACAGTTGTAAATTAAAATCTTTATTATTGCAAGTTCAACTGAACTTTTTTAATACTGAAATAAATTTCGTTGCTGGCCGACGGATTTCGATCATGAATTCTGTTCAACTTAGTCGAATGACAAGAGATCAACTTACGGTACTTAGAAAAAAATCATGGATTATTAGTCGGTTAAATTTGAATTCAAGGAGCGCCGTCCACGTTTATATTTTGAATCCAGTATTACGTAACGTCGTTCAAAAAAGAAGAACAACGAATTGCACGATCGAAGATTTATTCTTACAGAAAGCAGTCTAAAAGAAAATAGTTATCAGGAATCTTAATGTAAACTGTGGAAAAAAGTAAAAATTATAAGTTTTTACCAAAATGGTGTGTCTTTTAAAGGAGAACACGCTCGCGGATTTGCCCGAGGAATAAAGAGAAATTAAAATAAACTGCACCTCTCAGTTTATCTGATTAAATTTCTGGAATTAGCAGATTATAGAGATTAGTGGATAATGATGAAAGCAGACTAAACCTGCAAAGGTTATTTTTCAATACGGTCTTAGAGTTAGTCTTCTGCTTTGAAATTTATATCTTTTTAAATTGAAACATGTTAAACACACTCAAAAAAATATTGAATTAATCCAACTAAATTTAGTTAGATCGACCAACGTATTTACTTATACGGTTGACCGAATTTTTGGTTCATTCAACCAAAGATGGTTTCTTTGAGGGCAATTTGATTGATTTAACCAAATTTTGCTTGACTTAACCAAAGATCTTGGTTCATTTAACAAAATGGTTTGGTTAGATCAAGTAATTTTTTCCTAGATTTACCTAATTGGCAGAGAAAATGTTAAATTACATTAGAATTGATTTCCTTAATACTGAGAGAAAAGATTTGATTGAATGAAAGAAAATAATTTGTTTGAAAGGAGTTTTTTAATACAAGCAAAAGATTTATTTGAATTAAATAACATTTGTTTAATTCAAACAAAATATCTTTGGGCCAAATAAATATTTGTTTAAATCAATTAAATTTTTCTTCAAAACAAAGAAATTATTGCATTGATATAGGGTCAAAGATATAATTTGTTTAATTTAAGGCAGAAATTTATTTAATTTGAATAAATTTTTATTCAAATTTTATTTAATTCAAATAAATAATTTCTTCAAATCAAAGAAAGTCTTCCAAACAAAAAATGTTCTTTGATTCAATAAAAAAAATTTTCTGAGTGAAATATCTACAAATACGATCGGTTTTAAATTTTGAAGTTTCATTAAAAATCAAAATAGATAATGACAGTTATTCGGATTTTCTTAGATTAAGTACTAAATATCTCTGAAAAATGTATTTAAAAACTATAAAACACAATTTACATTATAAATATGAAGAATTTAAATCGAAAATATTTTTTAAAAATTTACCTGAGCAATTTGGAAAGATAAAAACGCAAAAGCAGTATTGCTCACTACAATGCAAGAGTAAATCTAAATACTACAATACTTACAAACTTACTTGATACCACCTAAAATCAAAATAAGGTGTCTAGCGATATTAAAAACTCTGAATTGTCTTGTAATTTTCTCGAACCTCCAAAAACTGGAAATATCCTGGAATTTTATTATAGGATGATGATTCAAGTTTTACGTTTAATTATGTTCTTTGAAAAATTATTACGCAATTCAACCAAGAACTTCGTTGTGGATATTTCTGAATTAATGTACTTGAAAGTTGGTACAATTTTTCAACCCTATTCCGATTTTCAATTTGTAAATCTTCTGAACATATTGAATTCCAAAATGAGAATGTAAAACTTTAAATTTCTTCAAGAAAATTATTAAAATTTTGGATATTTCTTCGTTTTCCTTTTCTCTTAGAATTTTGAAAACTATTTTTTAACTAGTTTAAATAAAATGATTCTTAGAAAAAAAAGTTTAGAAATTAATAGTCATTAATGTATTGACATTGGCATTATTCCTTTTCAAGGCAATACAATTTCATTTTTAAACATAAAGTTTCTTTATTTTAAAAATGAAAAACTCTGTCCTTAAATTTTAATGAATTAATTTAAACAAATTTTTTTTAGAATTATTTAGAATAATAGTTTTTTCAATTTAAAAAATGTAAAGAAAGACGAACGAAAATAAATAAAGAGATTTTTCGATCGCCTTCTCTTCTCTTTCTTTACAACTATTTTTATAATTTTATTTGTAAAAGATTCTAATTTACGTTAAATAAACTCAATTTGTTAATTTGGAAACCGGAATAATCCTGGAGTTTTTTTACGATCACTAGACACCTTTCAAAATGAGTTTATGTGAAACTGATCAAGTCTCATGTAAAAATATACGATTACTTAGTCAGAAATAGTACATTTTTTACTCAGAACTGTGCACCAATGTTAATTTAAACGTTGATTGCGATTTTTCTGTTTTCAAAGTGTTGGAAAAACCGTACAAAGATAAACCGTAACCGCATTGAATGTACAAATGAATGCGATAATATCGTTATTTATTTTGTTCCATCGAATAGTTATAATCTATCCTTTGATACATACGTGTATTTTTACTATTTCTTTGAATTGGACCTGTCGGACTTAGCAGAACTTAGAGATATGGGACATGAATTTTTTAAGTAGATGGGATGAAGTTAGTTCGAAAGTATAAAAGAAAAGTACCTAAGAATTGGTACCCCTAAGAACTATTTAATTAGTTTAATACAAGGTTAATTGTGTTCTAATTCTATGAATGTGGTACGGGAAGTTCAGCATCCTTAGAAAATTCAATTTTGTAGTTTTAAAAAATGAAGGAATTGTGATAACGACATGTTTCAGTTGTATACGTTTTTTTATCGGATAAAATTGGAGGTAGAGTTCTAGAAAAGAAATGATAATTTTAATTCTAAAACTTGAACTAAAATATGATTATGAATCGCTTTTATAAATATATTTCGTATTTTTAAAATTGCAAATTGAAAAAGACTGGAGTATCATTATGTACTTTTAATTATTTCCAAAAGTCTACTCAAGAAGTTAATTTAATTTTAACGTTTAGTATGTTTTATAGCCTCGGCGAATTTTAGAACTCTATCCACAAGGCTAATATTTTCAAAAATTGTAATTAAGTAGATCAACTAATTATTAGTAGGTAACTTAGTGAGATTGCCTTTGTCGAATTTTCAATTACTTTTCCGATGTAGCAACACGAGACAAGTCAGGGAAACCAAAATAATAGACTCTTCGTATCAATTCTCCTGTTTGAAACGAAAGGGTCTATTTTTTTATCTCGTAGTAGTGAGAAAAGCTGTTCTTCATAATGCCCGTATCACACTTTAGGTAGTATCGTTTTTCCTGCAAGGAAAATTTAGGTAATATTTGTACGAAAACAGGAAGTGGACACTGCCAAATTAATAATTTACGTGCTAGAGAAATTGTAGCAAACGATTCGATATTTAATTTCACTTGTAATGTATGTCAAAATTTGTTTCTTTTTATAGTATTTTCATCATAGCGAATAGTTATTATTTGAATTATACGATTATTTAAAATTGATTAATAAAAGTTCCACTCGTCATTTCTAGTTAGATCTGAATAATCCATTGTTTATCGTCAAATGAATTCTCTAGAAAATTATGATATTGAAATTCGACTTTTTTTATATAAGAAAAGGAGAGGAAAAATTGAATAATTAACGATGCGTTTAATGTGTATGCTAAGCATGCCTTCTCTTCTAATAAATATATAAATAAACGATCGTAAGTGAAATTAGGAGGAAAAGAACTACTGCCAGTATCGTATGTAAATATTCTTTTTTTGTAAGCTATAAATACGTTATATATACATAGTTATACTGTGTGAATGGTTTGGAATCATGTATTTTGTGAATGCGAGTGCGTGAGAAATAGAAAGATGATGTCGTTTTAATCAAATAATCTTGACACCAAAAGACTTATAACCGATTTCAGCTGTCTCGCGAGTAATTTTTCAGCATAATAAGCCTCAGTCATTGTTTTTGATCAATTAACTGTTCACTTTCAAGAAAATAAAGTCTATTTATTGATATTTATTTTCGCAACTCAGCTTTTATTTAAATTAATGAATTTAAAAACAATAATTGGAAGTCTCTAAAATGTCTGACCATTACAGAATCAACGAGAGAAAATTCCAACTGTCGATGGAATTTAATTTAAATAAAATATGAAAATTGTTAAATGAAAGTGACCATTGTCTGAAAATGCGAGATCAAATGTTTAAGCAAACGATTTGAGAAAATTTGTCGTTCTCTAATGAAAAAACGAAACATTGTGAATGTTGATCGTGCAAATAAGAAAAACTGTGAACTGTAAATTGAGGTTTAATATAATTGAAATATGTTTAAATTGCACTCATCAACTCTTGCAGTTTCGGCAATTTTTCGAGCAATTTAATTTGGTATTGAATTGAAAGTGACTAAATGGATTTCTATATGTGAATAACTTTGCCAAAACTAACTGTGTGATAACTAAACACGGGTTATACAAATTTAGTTGCTTCTTTAGTCTTTTTTTGTAAAAATATTTGTAACTCATTTGAGTAAAAAATGAATACTTCTTAAAACATCTGAAAAAAGTGCAAATCAATAGATGTCCTCATTGTGTAAGTTTTTCTTAATATTCCATGTTCGCATAAAGTAATCGTTTCTTTTTTTAATTTAAACTGAGAATGTACGTGAGAAAAAATTGTCGAATACTAGTAATAAGAATTAATCTGCTGCCTGTATAAAATAAGCTGAGGATAAAAAACCTCGGATGTAGAACGAATTGAAATTGCAGTCGATATTCTTTGTATCCCCATATTTGCTGCATGAAAAGACATCCAATCAATGCTTTTGATATTTTTCTATTTTTTAATAGTTATCGCCTTGAGAAATTAATTGTGACTTGTGTCGAAATGGAGGAATTGTATATTTGTGATACTGGCACCACACATTAATTTCTTTTTTGATATTCGAGTTGCATTTTTAATCAACTCTTCTCAAATGCTTTGCGAAAAAAACTCTGATCGGAATATGTATGAAAGTGTCGAACAGATTGTTTTGCATATGATTGAATGAATAAAAGCTATAAAATATGTAAACTCGTAGAATTTCTTGATTTTAAAAATAAATCTTCCCATGTTAAGGTAGATGTCGTGCGATTCAACTCTTTCCTATTCTGCAACCCACTCGTAGTCACTTTGCATCTTGTGAAAATTTTTAAAAAGAAAAACCTTTTCTCACGACAATTACCTTTGGAGTAATTTACCAAATTATTTTTTTAAGTTTTTAGTTTTTTTTGCAAATAAAAAAAGACAATCAGAATTATTTTACATTCAATTCATTTGACATACAGATATCTAACTTCATATCAGATGCCGTAGATTATAGGTAATCAGTTGACTTCTATCAAAGAAAAATATTTCAGAAAATTAATTATTGAAGTGATGTGACACAGGTGATTTTACTCTTTAAAATTCGATATGTGGAGAACAAAACATTGGAGTCAAATAATAAAAACAGAAAAATTTTTAAGATGACCGTTATTTGCGTAAGATATATTTTGTATTATTAGCCATTTTCATAAACAGTTCTTTAATTGGAATCATTGAAAAATTATTCAAGTACATTTAGTGAAGGTTTTTTTCACGATGAATATCAAACTGGTTAATAAAAGATTTGACTCATAGTAAAATCGTATTTAGCTTTATTTTTCCAAATAATACAACTCAACTTCAAATGCTCTTGATTGGTTTTACTTTTTTGAGTTAGATTAATGTTAAAATACTTTTAGATAATAATAGGCGTCCTGGAACTTCTTGTCTTCATGACAGTTACAGGGGTTCTGTTAACATTCGCAGCTCTATTCAGTCTTTTAGAATTCATATTAACGAGCTTAAACCCAATTTGTATTCTTCTTCTTCGACAATCTGGACAACTACTTACTGTGAGTAAAATTGACATTCTAAAGTTCCAAAATAATTTTTTAAGTGTCTAAAAAAAATTATTTTGGAATATTCTAAATATAGGAGATTTTCATTCGGAAAATCTTAAAATAAGGATATAGATTATTAAAATGACAAAAAAATATTATAAGCAAGGCAGGGTTGAATAGCCCACGCCTAGTTAATTTTTAATTCGATGTTAATCATAGTGTTCAATCGTGTTGATGATACGTCAAACTCGGCTTGTTTTTTGCAAAATGTGTCCTAATTCAACTAATGCACTGACTCCAGAAACAATGGTTGGCACTATTGAACCACCCGCTGAGGCGATAATAAATTTGACTGCACCATTCTTGCCATATGAAAATAATCCACTTTCCAATAACATAATTGCAATGCAAGAAAATTTTGAAAACGAGGCGAACAATGAAGAAATTACTGAAACTACAAATAACAGTTTAAACCGAGAATAAGTTCATTTTTCAATGCTTTACACACATTTTTCTTATTTTCATTAATAAATTCAATAAACTTTTGGGAAGTTTTGAACTATATATAGAAATATTTTCAGGGTTTGTATTTTTCTATTATTCTATGAATAAATAGGTTTGAAGAATTTATAAAATTAAGAGACTTTATTCTTTAGCATATGGTGATAGAAATCGTAAATAAATTTTTCATAACATGTATATTTGCACGCGTCTAACACTTTAGAATAAATAATAGAAACAATGTTTCAATTAAGATTGATAAAAATATGTGGTAGCTTTCCCTATTTTATAAAAATAAGTTTAATTAAAACTGAAAAATACTTAGATTTGAATTCGTTTATTCATTGAGCATTATTTAATATTTTATTTCAATTCAACATTAATATTCAGTTATAATATAAATTGAAAGAAAAGGAACCTGCATTGGAAGTTTCCAAACATTTGCTCAGTCGTGGAAAAGCTTTTTCGTCAAGTTCATCCTTCATTTGGAGTAATTAGCATTTATATAATGGAACAGGAACACCAAAAAGAAGAGCGTAACTCCCAGAATATTTGAAAATATCGCAAGCTGTACGTCCGTGATCATTCTAAACAAAAATATGAGAAATTAATTTCTAAGTATAAACTCATAACCTAAAATATTGCACACTAAGGTATAATTTTGATTAGTATTATAATAATTTTTAGAAAGTGAGATTATATTTATAAATACTGACAAATACCTTGATTTTTAAGGAAAAAATAGGGAAAAGAAGTGTCCTATCGAATTTTGTCGAACAGCAGAAGTAGCTGACGTGAATTTATTTATCTGTGTTTATCTGTTTACGTGGCCACTTTTGATTTCTTGATTTCTAGAATCTAGAATTCAGGGCGCAGTCGTATCCCATGTTCAGAAGAATAGGGGAACAAGATTCAATCACTGGATTCAACCAATAACATGGTGAGAGCGGTAAAGGATAAAGAAGGAATTACACCTCTGCATGCAGGTTACCATGGTAACATATTAGTGGGAAAGAAACAGGAACGTTGTCGGTCTCTTTTTCTCTTGAATGTTGCCATGGTAACTTGCATGCAGAGCTGTAAGGGTGCCATCCCATGCGAGCTCAAACTGGGCGTCATAGTGAGAGCGAGAGAGACAGAAGTATATTTTTGTCTCTTTCACTCTCATTACGACGCGATGCTTTACGCCGACATGGGACTGCACCTTAATTCCTCTTTAGGGTGTCGTCCCATGTGGGTGCAAAATGCAAAGCAGAAAAAGAACAGCTAATTACAGAACACCTTGAAGAAGAAAGAAATTTAAATCTTTTCTGTAATTGGCTAATCGTTTTCTGCTTTGCATTTTGCGCCCACATGGGACGGCACCCTTAAGCAAAATTTTACTGACAGTACCAGTTATGCTGAAAAATAAAATTAGACGCACCAGCAGAGCCAGGGTTGCAAAGCTACGCGTAACTTTAGGTTTTCTATGTAAATAACATAAAATTTGTAGAAAACTGTAGTTAATTACATATTCAAGATGGCACACCTTGAAAAAGTATATATAACCCCTCTTGTTATGTTTGTTATGTGATTAATTATATTTGAAATTTAAATTCTTCTTAATTAGCAACTGTTGCAATTAAAATCAAAATATAAAATGAGCAAGTCTGAAGGAGGAATTAAATTGTGGCAAAATGATCACAGTGCGACAAAATGCCACAGTAAATTCTTTTTAATTGACACGGTATTAGAGTTTCATTTCATATAAGAATTAAACACAAGACTTACTTTATTGTTATTATTTAACAGCGCTATTTCTTCTGAAGAAATATTGCTTTTATTGAGCACAAGACCCATACTTGAAGTGCAAGTGCAATCTTGCCTTTTGTCAATTTGCATCAGCTCATCTGCTAGAGAATCAATTTTAATGGCAATACATCTTTTTCTGAATTTTTACATGTATTAACCAAATGACAAAATTCGCAAACGATACACAAAAATTAGATTAGCTTTCGTAGCATATACGTAGATTACGTGTAGGTAACCTCCACGTAAAAATACATAGTAAATTACGTGTAGAAAAGCAAGAAAGTTACGGTAGGTATTTTACCTTCGCAACCCTGAACAGAGCATTTGGCAGATGTAAATTAGGCTTTAGATTTCGTAAGAGGAGCTGTGTATGCTGTGTATTAAGGCCGTATGGTAGGGTTTGACGTTTGACATCACCAATTACATACGACTAGAGTTCGTAAATTCTCGAGAATTTCAGTACATGTAATATAACCGAGAATATTACAGAATTTAAAGAATATGAGAGAATATAAAGGGGATTTTGAGAATTTATGGTTTGAATAATTATTTAGCAATATTTTGAGTACCTTTATAGTTAAATCAGAGGCGCTCACTTATATAACTTATAATAATAAAAATCTTAAATTAATATTATACTTGAATTTATATCATCTATATAATTATAGAATATATAAAAACTCCTTTATTATACAATAAAATGTATATAATATACATGTAATAATTATATTAAAACATATATTAAATTATCAAAATTCAAATTTTTAAGGTTCAAAACAGTTATTTTTCTTTCTTGCATTTTTCGGGATTGCTGCAGGTCACAGAATGTATAAATCGGCAGGAAAAGTCTAGTAAAATTTTAAAATGTTAAGGAAATTTTTTTGATTTAACAAAATATAATCCAACCATTATAATTATAATTTCACAAATAAATTACCTTTATTAACTCCCACTGATGTGATTTAATTCCAATTCTAGTACAAAAATGTAAGATTTCCATACAATAATTTCCGCAATAATATTTCAAACTAAATATCTGGAACGTAAAGTTTTTCACTTTCTTTCGCACAAATAAAATGAACATACAAAGTTTAAGAGATAATTTCATATAGCAGTATTAATTCATTTTCATTGTTTAACACGTTTAACAAGCCAAAATAACAAAATTCTCATAAATTATAAAAGAATTTACCTACCGGTTATATTCTTGGTAATATTCTCATTTTCTTTACCGCTCCCAAAGTAATGTAACCGACTCGGAACTCTATATTTGTCAACTTACGACGATTTATATTTTACAATATTATTAAATATGAGGTTCAAAACTTTTCAAATTTTAATTGTCCTCGTAGACAATTTTAAACTCTTATATCGCAAATAATGCAAATAAATTCAAATTCTCAAATTCTTTAAAATTTAATTTTCAATTTCAAAAATAAACATGCGAGAAAAAAACCTCAAATTCAAAAATGTTCCGTCTCGTTATTCTACACATTTAAAAATAATTCGTAGTGGAAATTGCTGAACAACTGCACTGCTGTCAATGTCAGCCCCAGCAGACCCAGTTTAGTGAACAGTCAGTGAATACACTGACCATTCACTAACCTTGAAGTATTATGAATAAGAACGGTAAAAAAAACTATTAAGTCATTGCAATTATGATTCTGCGATCAAATTTAAATTAGAAAATGAAAGAAAAAATACAATAATTTTATTTTTCAGCGATAAAAACTAGAAAAACATCGTATACTTATCATTAAAGACAGTGCAATGGTTCACGATTGGCGGAACGTCTCCACCGTCAAGGTTGACTATTGGTTGGAGTGCGACACAACTACTTGACGTTTTTCTAATTTTTACAGCTGAAAAATAAAATTATTGTATTTATAATCAACCAAAATTGCTAATTTCCTAAGTATTGCATGCCCTTAAGGCCGTATGGTGGATTCTGACGTCACCAATTATATCCCTGGTGAAAGTATCAGATTAAAATTCATTTCGAGCCAATCAGAACTATTCCGATTCATTCCTATATCTGTATCCGAGCCAATGCGAATCATTCCGAACCAATCTGAACAACGTTTTGTATCTTGTTTGATGAGAAACGGTCAAAAATCAATCCGACTATCCGAGATATCAATCCGAATGAATCTGAACCAATCCGAAACCAAGTTTTCAATCCAGATCAATACGATTCATTCCGACGTTGGATTAATGCGGATTGATTCTGGTTGAAATTTTGGTTTGGATCAATCCAGGCTTGGATTGATTTCGGATTCATCTGGATTAAAAACTTGGTTTCCGATTGATGTTTGACCGTTTTTATCAAACGAGATACAAAACGTTGTTCGGATTGGTTCGGAATGATTCGCATTGGTTCGGATACAGATATCGGAATGAATCGGAATAGTTCTGATTGGCTCGGAATGAATTTCAATCCGATACTTTCACCAGGGATATGACCACTTTATAATTTATTAATTTATTTATTTGGATTATTATATTATTAATAAAGTTGTCGTATGTAGAGTTCTGAGTCGGTTATATTACTTTGAGAATGGTAACGAAAATGAGAATATTACCAAGAATATAACCGGTAGATAAATTCTTTCAGAATTTATGAGAATTTTGTTATTTTGGCTTGTTAAACGTGTTAAACAATGAAAATGAATTAATACTGCTATATGAAATTATCTCTTAAACTTTGCATGCATTTTATTTGTACGGAAGAAAGTGAAAAATGAGAACTAAAAGGGTATAATATTATAGGGACCGAGCGTTCGGCGGGAGGGGATAGAAGAATCGGTCGCCGCGCTCGCAGCAGTGTGTCCAGATTTGACACGCGAACGTTACGCACACAACGCCAACAGCAATACGTGCGTGAGAATGGTTGCGCGCGCAGCGTAGTGTGTCTGCTGTTCGCAGTGGTTCTCTAAGATTTCTCTGGTTTTCTCTCCTTGACAAAGAGCCTTCAACCAGAGAAATCTTAGAGAACCACTGCGAACAGCAGACACACTACGCTGCGCGCGCAACCATTCTCACGCACGTACTGCTGTTGGCATTGTGTGCGTAACGTTCGCGTGTCAAATCTGGACACACTGGCTCGCAGTGGCGAAAAGTGTAACTTATGGAGTAAATATATGTACGTATTGTTCTAGCAAAATTCAATAACAATGGATTTTTCATGTTGTATAGTTAACTGTAAAAATACAGCTTCGAATAGCAATTACAAATTTTTTCGATTCCCAACTGCCGCACACAAAATACAGCAAAGAGTTTAATGAATTCCTGCAATAAGACTCATATTGTTAAAGCAAAAACTTTAACGATACCCAGTTAGAAGAAGATAAAGAATAAATGTTGCAGTACGGTAACCAAGGAGTATGCTGAGACAAATCATTGAGCGTAGAACTGGTAGAACCCCAAGAGTTGGGAACAGGAAGACGTTATTGTCAAGACTACGAGTCACTGCAAAAAGAGGAACAACTTTTGGACTTGGCTGGAGTTAGTTATGTCACTTTTGATTTTTTGTTAGAAAGAACACTCGTACCATCAGATAACTGTAAATTTAGTCAAAAGAATTCTAATCCTGAAATCCATAATTAAATTGTTCAAATCTGGTCATATTTTTGATTTACTGAAAAAAATCTTACTTGCTGAATGTAAATACATATACAGAAAATAATTACGAGCTAACGACCTTGCAATCATCGTGTAAAATCACAATTTTCCACTGTTATACTTACTGTTTATAATATTTATATATTGACACTCGATGTTGTTAATACGATTGAACTCCAATTGATGCTCTGTAACTGTTCTATTTTGATATACAAATTATTTTCATGCTATTTACCTGGCATTGCTGCAAGAACTTTACTCCATTAGTTCGTCTGTTTCAGTCACCAGATAACGCGACATGCTTTTCTCGGTCCCTATAGGTTATGTTCCAGACATTTAGTTTAAAGTATCATTGCGGAAATTATTATATGGAAATTTTACATTTTTGTACTAAAATTGGAATAACTTCACATCAGTGGGAGTTAATAAAGAAATTTATTTGTTAAATTATAATTATAATGGTTGGATTATAATTATAATTTTTCGAATAAAAAAATGCCCTAACTTTTTAAAGTTTTACTTGACTTTCTCTGCCAATTTATAAATTCCGTGACCTGCAGCGATCCCGGAAAATGTAAGAAAAAATAAAAATGTTTTGTTCCTTAAAAATTTGAATTTTTATAAATTAATATAATTATTATATGGGGCGGTTCACATAATACGTCTCACAGTTTATTGGAGGGGGGGGGGGGGGGTCTGCCCTCTGCGTTACGTCACATATTAAATGTGTACCCACGAAATTTGAAAAAAAGTTCTGAAAAGATTATCTACAATAATAATTAATAGCTTCTTTTTTTACTGGATTTTGTGCGCGTTAACGAAAAATGTTTTATAAAATTAAGAGGTGTGACGTGACATCGAAAGGGGGGGGGGGCTGAGGTTTGCGACCATGTGTGACATGGGTGGCGGGGGGGGGGGGGGTAAAAAATAGCTAAAAATCGCGTGACGTATTATGTGAACGGCCCCTATGTATATTATATAGATTATATTGTATAATAAAGGATTTTATATATAGTATATAGTTATGGAGATAATATAGATTTTAGTATAACATTAATTTAAGATTTTTAGTATTCAATGTATTAAATTCAAAATGAACCTAATAACGTAAAATTTCAACAGTATATAATTTTTATATATTAACAGTAAAACTATTCTTAAGTTCTTCTTTATTTATAAATATATTTTTATAAGTGAGCGCCTCTTATATTTAACTATAAAGGTCCTATAAATATTGATAAATAATTATTTAAACCGTAAATTCTTAAAATTTCCTCTATACTCTCTTATATTCTTTAAATTCTGTAATATTCTCGGTTATATAACTTGAACTTAAATTTTCGAGAATTTAAGAACTCTAACTGTGGAATGAAATGAGAGAGATGAACGTTATATGTTTTTCTCATTTCATTCCACACAGATGACATGGGAAATAGAATCTGATATAATCCGAGTAACGGACAAACGGACTTGATGCATTCGCCTTACGGGTGATTTCATTGGCATCATTGGGCTCAGTTGTTTATTCACGTTGCTAAAAGTAAGACTTTGTACTGCTTTGTGCTTCTTCAATATATACACTCTTATCTCATTCTCAACGTGTTGTTGACGTTGCTGTACTTGGCCGTACTCAGCTGTACTTCGATGCTTGGTCAACTTTCCTCTCGGAGAAGCCTCCACACCCCCACCCTCATTCGACCACACTTGCACTTCCGTCTTTGTGTGTCCTTGTTTCACAGCGGTCCTTGTTCAACGCCTTTGCTATTGTAAGCGTGTTGTGCCCTGTTTAACACTCGTCGCAACTCGAAAACAATTGTCGTTTTCGCGGACAGGTACAAACCGGGTATAATAGCTCGATAGTGCTCGATAGAGCTCGTAAAACGCGTTCTAGTGTTCTCACGCAGTGGATTAAAGACTGAAATTCTAGTGAAAAACTCAACACGAAAGTTGGCGTTCTACGAATCCTGTGTTGTGGTCAATACACAGTCGAAGGGAGGCCTGTAAACATGAATCCTCGCAAGTTTTATTCCTTTCCTCAAAAAATTTCAAAAATTACACACGCATTTTGAATAAATCGTTCGATGCGTCACAAATCCGTTCCTCTCAAGACTTCGATCCGAATATTTATTGAATTTTTTTTTTGGCTTTCGTAAGCGATCAAAGTGGCTCCCGTGGAGTTTGTCGATCGCAACAGCAAAATTGGCTCTAACACGGATCCCACAATGGTCATACGGTAAGAATAGTTTTTATTTTCGTATTGACCTTTTTCTATTTAAAATTCGAATTTTTTTACAACCATATTTTCCTAAGAAGGCTTACAATTAAATCAGACCTATTTGTAATTTAATTTTATTTTAATGCGGGTATTTTTGGACCAGGTGCACTAAAAAAAGTTTATACAAAATTGATATGTAAGAAAGTTTTAAAAATAACTAAATATTTGCTTTAGGCCATAACTCTGAAAATGTATAATATATTTTGCGAGAAAATTTGACAGGTAATTCGATGTAAACATTACTTTTATTTAGACTGGGTTGGCCATGCATTTAAAGGACGCCGCACGTCGAAGAAAAATATTTCTAGTAAATTGTTGTGTTTTTAGCCAATGCCGTCTGTTTTTTCACTAACTGTATTATAAGTTTTATTGTACAATTGATTTCTGGTAATTTAACATTTAAATTCGTATTATTGGAGTATGCACGTAATTTCAAGAAGGCATAAACAGTTTTATCTTATCTATTGCTATTCGCATTTATGTTTTGTCATAACATTCAATACTTCTGTATTGGAAAATAAATATATTACCTGCAAACTGTGATTCAATTATTGGTGTTTTTTACTGCCTCAGTCAAAATCAGGGGCGAAGCAAGTAATTTCAGCTTTTTCTGAAAATTTATTTTCAAAATTTCGACAAAGCTAATCCACTATGCTTATTTTTATTAATTTGCAATTTAAAAGAAAAATCAAATATTGCTAAATCTGTATTAATCTAATATAATTTAATTTAAAAACTCGAGGTACAAAATACTTATTTATTATTCTGACTAAGTCAAATGTAGGTAGACAAAAGAATTTTGAAAATTTTACATTTTGAAATTTATAAGGTTTAAAATTTCAGCAGTAGCGTAGTTACCGGGGGTGTTGCAGGTGGCAATCACCGGGGCCCCCAAATTCCTAGGCCATCTATAGATTGGTATCTTATTCCTTTTAAAATATTTTGATATCGTTGAGATTAATTAAATTCATTAAAATATTTTAATATCGATAATAAGAGTATATTATTTCTTTAAAAATATTTTACATATATATGGTAGTAAGTAAAAAGGCTTTTCTACAAGCTAATTATTGTATTTCGAAAAAAATACAAAAAATGTTAATATTATTGCGTTATAAATATATTGAGAGTTTTTTTAGTTAGCCCCAAAGAAATTTTCCACCTGGGCCCAGAAAGGTGAAGCTACGTCACTGAGTTTCAGATTCAAATTTTCAGGTACAGATCGCTTAAGGCCTAATGAGGTTGAGGAATTTCACAAGTCCTCTCCCTTAAAATTATTTTCAGTTTTACTTCATTTTCAATATCATTTTAATCTTAAATACATTTACTTCTTTGTCTTGCTAAACTTGAAGGTAATAAATGTCAATTAGAAGGTAGATGGGGAAATGGTCGTTTCAAATGTAGTCATTAAACTGGACAACGTATAGTAATTTTCTTAATTGCACAAAATTACGTAAATTAGTATATTTCTAAGTTAATGTTTAATTTATCTTTATTTGAATATTTTTCTTTTATATTCAATTTTTGAAATATTTTTTTGAATTTTAATGTTTATAGTTTTATTATTATTTAAAAAAATTAATGTAGTGCGGTCACGAAAATTAGGTCTCGAGCAAAAATACATAATTTTGCTTTAAAAAATAGCAATATTATTATTAAAGGGGTGATTTAAAAAAAAAAATTTGAAACATAAAAAAATAATGTATGTAACAAATTTTATTTTAACCTGAATTTTTTTTCTTATCGCTTTTTACCAAATTTTTAAAAATAATCCGATTCTAATAAATCATGGAACACTTTTGCAGGTAAAGGTTCTTTATATCTTGACCGTTTCCCATTTTTGAAAATGAATGAATTATCAACTTCAGCAATTTGTTTAAAAAAATTGTTTTTTAATGGTTTCAGCCATTAAAGAATTTATTTTAAAAAATTGAAAACGGTATAGTTGTGGAGAATTTTTTGCCTGAGGCCTAATTTTTGTGTCCGAACTACCTTAACATAACACAAATTTGTGTTTACTTGAATTTTTAATTAATAAAATCTTGATTTCAAAGATTTAAAAATATTTTTTTAAGATCTATTCTTCAAATATGTTATGATCGCTCAAAAGGAAAGAAAAATTGTACTTTAGTAATATAGTTTCAAATTATTTTTATTATGGATCTTTGAACACTCAATACTGGTGCTATGATTTTACGGCAGTTTTTTACAGTATAGGATAGCGGTGTTTAATGCTGGAATCTGGGCCAGTTAGACTGTAGGTCGCTAGCAGGTCGGTATTGATGACTCTGGGTCTAACTAAGCACTCATAGATCTCCTCACCTGTTATCTTTCTTAAGTTTTTAATTCCGAACTCAATTCAGAATTTCTATTTTTATTGTCCTTTCGTCTCAATATCTTAATGGAATTTCAGTAAAAACTATTAAATCACAGAAAAAAATTCAAGGCATAATGTGATAGATGATATTGTTTAAAATGTCATTTATTTTAAATAATTTAATAAAATAAATAATATTATATTTAATTTTGACAAGATGACAAAAGATTGGTAAGATTCACAGAAAGTTCGGTACTTATTCTTATTCTCTAAATCTGAATCAGTCAAAATCTACTGATTATCCGTGAAACTTGACTGATTAAAATAGCTAAAAAAAATTACTGCGAATCAGTCAAATTTCACTGATTACTTCAGGGAAAATTAACTGATTTAACAGTGGAAATTATTGTTTCCACTGATGAATCAGTGAAAAGGCAAATCACTCATTCATTCAGTGAAAATTTGACTGATTCAGATTGAGAGAGTAGAGCATAGCTTTTTAGTAGATTTTACCATAAGTTTAGTAAATCCATGGATTTTCTGTAGGTTTCACCTAACTTACAGTGAAATCTACTAAAAATCTCAAACAGCAAAAATAATTACCAAACTTTCTGTAAATTGTAGGAATCTTTTTTTTTGTCTGTAATTTTCACCTTGTTGAAATTGTGAAGGTGAGTTGACTTCTTTGGGAGGGAATTAATATCCGTTTTTTGTTTCTCGCTATTTCAGTAATAATGACAAGGTTTTTCCCACACTTTTTATTTATACCTTACAGATACTTTTAATCTTTTTGTCGACTATGAAAGATGCAATACTAATGTATATACCTACTTCTCACGTGTATGTACAGTTCTTTGTTCATAATTTATTTTGTAATTTACCCACCTGGTTCTTCAATCTTTTCTCTTTAATTTACGAAATCTTTTTTTAATAACAAGGTAGATTATGTACAAATTTTCAGTTAGAAAGAATCATTCCCAAGTTTAAAATTAAATTTAAAAGACATTTTTTAAAATTCTGACAATAAAATATTATTTCAGCACGTTTATTCGTTTTTTTAATTTTGTAATGCCAAATAGATTATTATAATGGTATTGTTATATTTGTTTTTAAAATTTGAATTGCAGGTCAGATGGTGGCAGCAGCGAAAGCCCACTTCTAGTAGAAGAGGGCGAGGCTGTTGGCCAACCGCATAGTCCACACAGCAAAGTCCACACAAGTCACAATCATAGTGCCCATGTTAATCCCCATGGGGCTCAAAGTCATCACGATAAGCCTAAGCAGGTGGTAAAATATGGCGAACTAGTCATCCTTGGGTAAGGAACACTAAAATTCATACAAACTTACTCCTTCCTAAATATAATACCTCTAATCCCATCCAAACACCCAGAAACCATTTCTTAGCTTAAATTCTTATCAGAAAAATTTTGCTGATTTATTACGAATGAGTCTTTAAATTTCTAAGAAGATTAAATTTTTGTATCTTTTCAAGGGGGGACCTCACTGTGACTCACTTTGGACTTAAAAAGATCTTCTTCGATTTTTTTTTTAATTACTAAACAAATTATTAAAAACTCTGAGAAAATATGTTATTAAGGATATATTTGAATAATTTAATATTAATTTTTACAAAAAATATTACATAAGGTTAGTTCATTTTATTTTAAAATTCCAAATGTTGATGGGATTGAAAAATTTAGATATCCCTTTGTCAGAACACATGGTTTTTTTGTCATAAAACTAATATTTGAATACTGGCATTCTTATGAGCAATTTATTTATAATTTACGTTTATATTGCAAGTTTATTCGCTACATTTCAATTTTTTACTCTAAACGTTTTTTACGCGTTTTTACTTAATATATATTTATGTATATTATATGGTGACGTAAAATTTTACGATACTCTCTGGGTCGGAGTCGATCGGCATTTAATGATTATCGGTGAGATTTGACTGATTCAAGCAGCTAAAAAGAGGTTACTATGGATGGGTCAAGTTTTACTGATTACTTCAGTGAAAATCGACTGATTTAACGGTGCAGAATAATTTTCGCTGATTCAGTCGGTGAAAATTGACTGATTTAACGGTGGAAGGGTTTTTCACTGGAAAATCAGTGAACAGGCAAATCACTGATTCAGTCGGTGGAAATTTGACTGATTCCGATTTAGAGAGTGTTTACGGTGTTTTGAGTAAAGGTATCTTGAAATTTATGAAAAATGTACTGAATTTTCTAAATTTTTCTCAATATTATGGATCTCAACTGAATTCTTATAAAATGTACATATACAAAATATTCAACATTTTGTAACTGAAAATGAAAATTTTTTTTCTTTTCATAAATTTACTAAACAGTAACAGAATTTTCTGAAATTCTGTCTTAATTTTGTGAGGCTATAGCTGAATAAAACTCCAATCACATGTTTTGGGAAATTGTGGTAGAAATTCCTAACAATGTAGAATTCGTGCATTTTGAGAATCCTCCCTCCTCTTAAAAATCGAATTTTTTTACCATTCACAGTAGAGTTCCCTCTATTATAAAAATTTGGTCTCTATTTGTTCGAAAGCTCTTGAATTTTTGTTTTCAAGTAGATAAAATACTTTAGAGTATAGCAATTTTTTATATTCTGAAAGAAAAGTCCGTAAAAACTAGATTACATATCTAATTTGTAGGGCAGAATGATAATCTTAAAAGGGTTATGTAAGCAGCTTAGTTGGAAGCCTGATATGAATTTAAAAGTTGTTTTTGGAGACTGCTGTGCAATAAAAATTGAATATAAAGGCGCTAAACGAGTTAGGGGGCAAAATTAGATTTACGATGATCACGTTAGAGCATTAGAGTCCATAATATGAAAATGTTTGCCAAGAAACTCGAGTTAGAACTCTCAAAAATTGTCGATCGAAGTCAGTTCAGAAACTAAAAACTGTACTTTCTTTGTGATCTTGATGACCATTATGAGCCAAAGTATTGTTTTATTTAGCTTTGCAAATTGCATTTATTAGTCTAATCAACTAAGAATTTCTGGATTATTGTTTATCTTATGGAATCCAGGGTGGCCGTTGGACTGGGAATTATTTTCGTCGATGAAAACGGTCACCCTGGAATCCTCTTTCTCCAAATTTCATTTTAAGATGAGAAAGCGAAGAAATTTCTTTGATCTAATCTAATCTACAGTCTGTTGGCCTCGTTACAGTTACAATGGTTATCTCCCACCTGGTGACCGTGGAAGAAGAAGAAGTAAATTTGTTCTTTTGAAAAGAGCAACACCCAACGGTGTAAAAAGAAGCAAGCACTACGTTGTGAAAACGCCACACAGTTCTCAAGCTATCCTAAACACAAAACAGCACTCGATCTCATATACACTTTCAAGGACGCAAGCTGTGATTGTAGAATACACTGAGGATGAAGACACTGACATGTTCCAGGCAAGCTGACAGGCCAATAAATTTGCAATTGCCATTTCCCCCAATGCCCTTTTCAGTATCAACCTATATTATTTTTTCTGCATTATTTCAATCCAGTTTATCGTAATAATTCAAATGCTGGCGTAGAAAGGGAAAAATTCTAATTAAATTTTCAGCAAAGTGATTACCTGTATTTAACTTCTAAAAAAAGTCAAGGTCTTGCTGTAATAATAACGTGACTCAGTTTTGCGCTGTACGTTTTGCTTTTCTGGCATTCATATCACGAGTGCGATCTGCGTACAAATTTTTATTGTTTGATTTACAATCAATTATGTAATGCAAATTGTTTTACGTGCCTGAGTGTCACTTAGAGGTTTCACTCAGGGAACAAAGAAATTTAGAATACAAGGAAGCCTTTGCAAACTTGGCAGAGGAATTTTATCTTATAACGTCCACCAAACTTTCCTTTCGTCCATGCAAATTAAAATAGAAGGTCAAGAAGCAATAAAATGTATTATATAAATTGTCATAGATTGTTACAGTTTTGATTTAATTTTATTTCATTCACAATTTTTTTCAGAATCGAGCCCCATATCTCCGATATTATCAGTCATCCCATTTTATCTTTACATGAATTTGTTGTAAAAAAGTTAAGCTTTCTTTTGATATTAGTTTTAAAAAAAATCAAAAGTGCCCGAATGATAGAAAATGTTGAATAAACATTTAATTCATTAATTTCTTTATGAAAATGAAAAAATAATAAAAATGCATATAATAGAATGAAAGGGCGTAAAAAATCCTTTCGAAATCACCAATAGAAAATTCAATTCGTATTTCTAGAAAGGGACTTATTGCCGTTTGAAAATACCGTGACGGACGTTATGGGTGAAAATTTCATCCCCTGTAGTTTAGAAAGGGGTGGTAACAAATGTCTGTACTTTGGGGGGGTAAACTTCCATCAAGTAGAAAAAAAAAATTGTAAATATGAAGACAATCGAAACACGTGACATAAAATGTTGGGGCAGTTGAGAAATAATGCCCCATATGCATGTTCTCTACTAACAAAATGTAATAGAAAATTTAAATGAAAAGATCCTTCGCTAATGACTGAAAAATTTGCCTTGTAGATCGGACGATCATCGGAATCTCCCATCGACTTCGTAGTAATGGATACTTATCCAGGAGGTGCCGATGGTGCAGCTGCAAGCGAAGGTCGTGTTGCTCAGAGCACCATAAGCAGGTTCGCCTGTCGGATTTTAGCAGATCGTTCTGATCCCAAAATTGCTAGAATCTACGCTGCTGGCTTCGACACATCTAGAAATATTTTCCTAGGCGTAAGTACTTTTTACAGGGTGGTTGCTGAACCGGGAAATTTCTGTGACTTGGTAAAACCGGGAAATGACCGGGAATTTTTTAAAATTTTTAATAAAACACGATTTTAATTTGTTTTAAATGTGATACATAAAGTGATTTACTTATATATTATGTTATGCATTTCGAAATTCCCGCCTTATTTCGTGATTTCGGTATACCAGGAGAAATTTCATTTCAGAATATTAAATAAAAAATATTTTAAAACTTTAAAAACCCATTGCATTAAGGTAGTTCGTTCACAAAAATTAGACCCCAGGCAAAAATAGATCATTTTGCTTTCAAGAATAGCAATATTATTATTGAAGGGCTAATTTGAAAGAAAAAAGATTATTTTTCATGAAAAAAATTTGAAACACAAAAAAATAATTTTATTAATAAATTTTATTTTTGCCCAAACTTATTTTCTTACCGCTTCGAGCCAAATTTCTAAAAATTATGCGATTCTAATAAATCACGGTTCATTTTTTTAGGAAAAAGATTCTCTACAACACGACCGTTTCCTATTTTTGAAATTGAATTAATTATTATCAAATACAGCAATTTGTTTATAAAAATTTTGTTTTGAAAAAATGTTTTTTTTAAATTTCAGCCATTAAAGAATTCATTTTTATAAATTGGAAATGGTCAAGTGGTAGAGAATCTTTTTCCTAAAAAAATGAACCGTGATTTATTAGAATCGCATCATTTTTAAAAATTTGGCTCGAAGCGATAAGAAAATAAGTTTGGGCAAAAATAAAATTTATTATTATTTTATTTTTATGTTTCAAATTTTTTTCATGAAAAATAATCTTTTTTCTTTCAAATTAGCCCTTCAACAATAATATTGCTATTCTTAAAAGCAAAATTATCTATTTTTGCCTGAGGCCTAATTTTCGTGAACGAACTATTGGAAACTATTTTTTTAATGACCGGGAAAAAATTTTCGATGGCCGGGAATTATTTTCGTCGATGGAAACGGTCACCTTGTTTTTAGCTATATTTTAAAAACCGGACAATGAAGTATTAAGCGCACAATTATCTAGTTCTAGCTTTGATGTTTTTGATTTTTTACTGATAGTTAAATTCAAATTTTGTAATAAAAATTAAAAGATTATCGAAGGCTTGACAGTTTAACAGAAGCATTTATTTTGCTAGGAGAAAGCAACAAAGTGGCAAGAAAATCGAGAGATAGATGGACTGACTACTAATGGTGTATTAATTATGCACCCTCAAGGATCATTTTGTGGAGGTGAAGCAAAATGTGGATGTTGGAGAGAAGTTAGCGTTGGTGGCGGTGTTTTTTCTCTAAGAGAAAGCCGTAGCGCTCAGCAAAAAGGCAATGTTGTCGAGGACGAGAACAACATCCTTAAGGATGGGACACTGATTGATCTGTGTGGAGCCACTTTGCTCTGGAGATCAGCGGAGGGACTTGCAAAGTCTCCTGTGAGTACTAAGTGAAGAAGAATTGTATACTAAAGTTGTTTTAACTTGATTATTTAAATGTTTCAAAATGTCATATTCCATTCAAATTGAACTCGTAATGATTTTATCTCAGTTAATTAGAAATTTTTTAATTTGGGACACTTAAATTTAAATAGGTGTATTCAAATAATTTTAAAATTTTAAAGACTTGAGTCTTATTGGAGGTTTGAGCCCAGAAAATCGATAACATTGTTGATTATCTGACATAGTCTTGTTTATATTCAAATCACTAACCAAAGATTGCAATTTTCAATAATAACTTTAAGATAATACAGTTAATGCTCGATGTCGAAAAAGCTGTCGTTGGAATTTTATAACTTTCCTCTTTGAACAAAGAAGATATAGAAGTTTATTAAAAAAAGATAAAAAAATGCTTTTTATAAATAATAATAATAATATAATATTTTTTCCAGACAAAACACGATTTGGAGGAATTAGTAGACGCTATAAATGCTGGACGACCACAGTGTCCGGTTGGTTTAAACACGCTGGTAATTCCTCGAAAAGCTGCATCTGACTCTGCTCAGCAGCAGCCGTACGTTTATTTACAATGCGGGCACGTGCAAGGTCACCACGACTGGGGTCAGGAGAAAGACAATGCAAAAAGGAGATGTCCGATGTGCTTGATTGTCGGACCGATAGTAAAATTATGCATGGGAATTGAACCTGCATTTTACGTAGATAGTGGTCCACCTACCTACGCATTTAGCCCTTGTGGGCATATGGCAACGGAAAAGACTGTAAAGTTCGTATTATTCACAGATTTTCATTAAATCAATTTATCAATCAGAAATGATACTGACAAACTTTCGACCTTTAGACACCGTTTTGAAATTAAAAAATAATTTTAAATGGAAATATATATATTTTCTTAAATATGTAAATTCATCAAATTTTAGATTTCTTTTGAAATAGATAATTTTTGTGAAAAATTGAAAGCACTATAATGTTTGTTTTTCTTGCAGGTATTGGGAAAATGTATCAATCCCACATGGTACAAATGGTTATATAGCGATTTGTCCTTTCTGCGCGGTCCCGCTGGAAGGAACTCCAGGATATGTAAAGCTCATATTTCAAGATCACGTAGACTAGAGTGTTCTCGCGAAAGTTGATGAAAATATAACATGTACAGAACTGATTATTTTCTATCCCAATCTTATTAGAGATTGGGATGTTAGAGCCTTATTGCCGTAAGTTATTGAAATATTGAATTATAACTATAAGATACGTGCCACGATCTAAGGATGCTTTTATTTCTTTGCTCGGCACGTCTAGGTAGTCCCTATTGAAAAAATTTAGATCCATTTCATGAAATAATGTTGTACAAAGAAGCTTTTTCGCAATAATCTTCTAGGGCTTCGAAATTCGCTTACCAAAGACACGATTTTCCTATTCATATACTTTCAGTATAACTTACATCAACCAGCATTCCAGAAATATCGGTCGATATTCCTTTTTAAATTTCATTACAGACATAAGATACATGTTAGTTGAGAATAAAATTTTTTTTTTTGATCTATGTAATTCCTTTATTAGTAGTGAAATTATGCGGCTTCTGGCAGAAATGAACTCTGTGATGCAAACGTATCGAAAGAGTTCTTCAACAAGAAATGTCGAGTGTCACATTAAGATTTGAGTTTTTTTAAAGTTTAAATCACTGCACTAAAATTAGTAGCACAATTCTATGGTGTCACAAGGTATCCACTTTGAACTTTCTAAGGCGTCCCACAAAGTATAGTCTTGTTCGATTACCTCCCTGTTCATTTTGTCAACATCGATTGGCGCCGAATGCTCTGAAATAAATTTGAAAGTTTTTATGCAAATTTGCATACTTAATTGTTTATTTAAAAATAAAAATTTACTTGTGGTCTTGAAAATTTATATTTTAAATCCAAAACGCTGGAAATAAAATTTTACGATACTTTGATTAAAACAATTCATACAAACCTATTAATTCTAGTTCATCTTCCTCAGGCTTCTGGTCAGATACGTAATTAGAATAACCTTCAGAAGTTGGTTCACTTTCGTAGTAACCTTGTTGCCATGCACTGTAGCTGTTCCAGTAAGAAGATGTGTCGTAGTAATTGTAACCTTCCGATCCAAGATTTGAAGAATAATCAGTTGAAGATGGCGGAGAAGACCTACTAGATTAATTGGAACGATTAACAAAGTAGAAATGTAAAAAAATTAGAAATGAAAAAAATAAGCTGAACGTCTACAAACCCTGATTTACTCCAAGGCCTTGGCACTGCGTTACAGATTTTTAAAGATTTGGTTCCTAAACCTCTATAACCGTTCATAGTGACCAAGCAGTTTTTCTGTTCTTCTTCGTTCGCGAATCTGACGAATCCATAACCTTTGCTGAATCCAGAGCTGTCAAGAATCACTTTCGCTGTTCGGATTGAGTTGTACTTAGCGGCGAAGGTTCGGTAGAGGGAATAATCATCTACTTCAGTTGAGAGATCTCCAACCCAAATACTAAACTCTCTATCTGCTGCAGGTTTTCCTGTTGTACTTGCGTGGTTTAGGCGAAACCGCACTGGCTGTGGGAAAAAGTTGAAATTTTTTAAAATTGAGTTCTTAACAAGGCGACAGGCACTCAAAAACGGGAAAAAGTATTGTCTGCATTGTGACGTCATACATCAGAAATGAAAAAAATCGTTAGTTAGCTGTTAAAAATGAACTTGAGTCTCTACCTACGGTTTCTTCCTAACGTTTAACAGTTTCGAGTAAATAAAAACTGCGTTATTTTTTAATTGAAAAAAACCATTTTTTCACATTCAACTCGTCTTAAATGATTTGTTTTCCAACGTATTGACGACTTTTTGATCGAGTTTTATTTGTTATACTTCAGAGGAGACGACTATGTTAAAAAAAAAAAAAAAATTTATATTCTATGTTTTTTTTAATACGAACAAAGAATCATGTTTTTTGTGTTACGCATTACAAAGTGATCGAGGAAGTTTAAGCTACAAGAAAATTCTTCTGGAAGAGTGAACCGCTAGTGTATTGGCAAAATTTATGGAAAATCTTAACTCGAATCGATTTCTATTTTTTTCAGAAAATGCGGATGCGTTGACGAGCGCGAGCAAGAGAAACAAGCGAAGAATCGCGCGCTCGAAATAAACTCGTTGTATTGCTAAAAGTAGAAATCGATGTTAAAAATAGTAGATATCTGTGTTTTTCGACTTTGGATTAAACAATCAATTTTTTAAAAACCGAATCGTAATTTATTCCTCTTTCAAGCATAAGAAAATCATCTTTAAATGCTGAATTTTTACATTCTCATCATTTGAGAAGGTATTGGATTCATGTGAAAAATCACTTTCGGAATTTTCATCAAATCTTAACGTTTTGATACCCCCTGAGTTAGAAAAAACGGTTTTAACGGAAATAAAACTTCTGGAAGGCTTAAAAAGAAAGGACGAGTTCGTTAACCGGCCATACATACAAAATACAACATTTTTTACTATAAAAAGATCTACAAATTTAAATCGCAACATTTTTTTATAGGATGTATATTTTTCTTCTCAATTGAAAAAAAATACTATTGAAAATCGAAAATTCAATTTTCTAACCAGAATATGTGAAATACGTAAAAAAAACGTTAGAATGTAAAATTATTCGCTTTAACAAGGCCTAAAAATTAGTCATTAGAAACTTTTTTGACAAGATGTATATTTTATGTTCTGATTTTAAAAAACACTATTGAAAATAAAAAATTCCATTTTTTAACCAAAATATGAGATACGAAATAAGCTTTGAAATTCAAAATAGTTTGCTTGAATGAAGTCTATAATTACTTTTCCTTAATAAGATATTCGTAAGAAAATAGATGATTTTAATCGTGTAATTTATTAAAAAGTTACAGAAATGTATATACAGAAAATCGATCGCGAGTGTCATGATGAGAATGTGTTCCGAGCCGTAAGATAGTTCGTCCACGTAAATTAGACCTCAGACAAAAATAGATAATTTTGCTTCCAAGAATAGCAATATTGTTATTAAACGATTAATTTGGAAGACAAAAGATTATTTTTCATGAAAAAAATTTGAAATGCAGAAAAATAATGTATTTGAGAAAATTTTTATTTTTGCTGAACTTTTCTTCCTTATTGTTTCATATCAATTTTAAAAAATGATGTAATTCTAATAAATCACGAATCATTTTTTCAGTAAAAAAAATTTTCACAACTCTACCGTTCACAATTTTTGGAAATAAATTCTTTAATTACTGAAACCATTAAAAATAAATTTTCCAAAATAAAGTTCTTATAAACAAATTTTTATTTATAAACGAATTTTTGATGTTACAAATTTCATTCTTGAAAAATTATCTCTTCTCTTTCAAATGATCACTTCAATAATAATATTGCTATTCTTGATAGAAAAATTATCTTTGTGTCCAAACGGGCGGAAAAAGTCGCATTGCATGCTTGTGCGTAGAGCCGCATGCAGTCAATTGTGCCTCGGCGTCAAAATCGCGCGAAATGTTCATATCGCCCGCCTCAACGGGCAAAATTTTCATACCGCCCGAAACTTGACTGCCTGCGGCTAACTACGCACTCGCACGTAACGCGACTTTTTCCACCAATTTGTACACAAAACGTGTGTACCTCGAGCGACATGGTGATGGTGGCGATGTGACTCGTGTGAATACCGCCCTCGCTACGCTCGGGCGGGTACGCTTCGCACTCTTCACAATCGCCACCATGCCGCCCTTGGCACACAATCTACTATTATATGCCTCAGCCGCGGAAACTCGTTTTTCCGTTACAGCTGAGAGTAAAGGAATGTTGTATATTGTATATTCCGTTACAGAGGAATACAATGTAGAAATTGAACTGCGCATGCGTATATAGTCTTGCAGTGGAACGCAATCTTTTTCTTATTCTTCTTCTTCTCACTTCTTCGTACAGCGTTAGCACCTTACTGGCAAAGCCTTGTACATTTGAACTGCGCATGCGTCTATTAGAATCCATTACTACTACACAAGATCTGACAAGATCGATAAAATTAAAATGGCGGGGACTAGTCGTGACATATTAAGTGTAATGACTAGCGCCGCAAACAACTAAATAAAATAAAAAAAAAACTCGTATCCGCACCAAAGTCACATAAAATAGAATACGTGCCAATGCACACAATTCGGGAAATTGCGAGACTCGCGACAATGCTCGCAGGACTGATCGCGCCTCGGCTTTGCCTCACCTACGACTCGACTACGCCTTGGCTTCGATCTCCTGCGAACATTGTCGCTCGTCACGCAATAACCCTCATTGTGTGCCTAGGCACGTAATATACTAATTTTTACCTGAGGTCTTATTTTCGCGGACGAACTACCTTAAGTAAATTAAATTTTCTTCTTCATTTGAAATTAAAAATAAATTTAGTAACTTTACGCTGGTACCAGTCGTTTCGCTGTCGAGCATATTTTACGTAAAATTAAGAACATTACTTCATATTTTTGCGTTCAAGTTGAAGATATCGTTGAACATAAGGTTATTATTCATTTCTCATTACAAATTTTTAATGTAAATGCTTACTCAAAAATGCTAAAAAATAAATTATTCCGGAATGTTCAAATCGTAGTTCATAAAATGACTGTGCTTATTTTTTATGTAAATGGAACTCTTCTCGCATTTAAGTATTTATATCAATTTATTCGACATCAATTTTGAAACTTTTTGATTTATATTTTTGATAGCCCTTATATAAAGTGTATCTCGTGTCATTTAAGGTAAAAATTTAAACTATATATTAATAATCGAACAAATTATTGACTGGTACACGAAAATCGTGCATGACCTAGTGTTTGCATGGCCATAGCAACGACTGGAGCATATGTATTTCATGAATTGTCTCAGTCGTTGCGCGGGACGTTAAACGTTGTGACTCAATGTAAAAAACATCTGTGTGTTCATAAAAAAGTAAGTATTTATCATTTTTAAGTTTTTAAGTGAAAAAAAAAAATGATTTGTCGGTAAAATCATTCGCTAGAAAAAAAGGTTAACAATTTAGAGCCATAAATAAATTTTTCTTCGTAAAAATCTTTTCTAACCTCATAACTTTGACATTTGATGCAAGTTTCGAAAATTTATAAGTATGAATCATTATTTTTAGGCAAAAAAAAGAAAATAAACGACAAAAAAGAGGGCTCAAAAGGGGAAATAATTATAATTACTGATGATATTAATAAAATGTTATTTTTTGCAATAGTAATATTTGTTATTTTACACGCCAGACATTATTTCAAACCGATTATGAAAAAAAATCGAAGAAAAAAAAAAGAAAAAGAGATGAAGAATTCAATAGCGCAAGGCCTAGGACACGCGAGTGCAACGACTGGAACAATAATAAATTTCTTGCGCAAAGACTGGGCCAAACACATTTTTTCATATTTTCGACTATTTGTTAATAAGTGTTGAAAATTTTCAGATTAATAAGCTTTGCAATACAAACCCAAAGTATCTTTCAAAATGTGATTCGATTAATATGACGAAAAATTTTATTTTGCTATAATTAAATTCAATAATCCGCGATGACTTTGCTTAACCGCGCAACGACTGGTACATTTACCTTATTCAACTGAAGGTGCAAAAATACCTAGTTTTGAAAATTTAAAAAGTTGTTACAATTTAAGATAAAAGGGATAGAGGAATTTATATTTTGATGAAATATATTTTTTTTTCTGAGTGGATACAGATATGTTATTGCTTTATTGAATTATAATTTGTTATCACTTTGAAATAAGCAAATTTCGATTAAAAAGAAAATATTAAGTAACATACCGGATTTGAACCTGGGATGATTTTTCCGTTGAGTTTGTGCATCGCATCAAGAGCCATTTCATCTGTTGGAAAGTGAACAAAACAATAACCAGCTGGTTCTCCTGTGTATCGATTTCGCATTACTTTAACAGTTTGTGGTTGTTCATTCATTTTGTGAAAAGCATTCATGATATAACTTTCTGTCATATATGGCTCCAACTGAAAACAAACAAAAATTATTTGTAAAATAACAGGTAAGCACTGGAAATCAAATGAAAAACAAGTAAAAAAAATGAATAATCATCTCTAAAAAAGACCGGCTACAGTAATATTCTAACACAATTTTTTCAATAATTGATCAATTTTCTAAAAGATAAATTATAGTTGAAAATATTATGCTTATATTTCAGATATAATTATGATAATTAAGCGTATACTAACCCCTCCCATCCAGAGTTGACATAATACCATTGGACCAGACATTTATGCTTTATAAAATGATGAACTTTAAACAATCGTCTCTGGCAATGAATTGTTATTAATATTTTTCAGTTTATTAAAAATTTTAGAAAAATTGTTACTTACAAATATTAACCGACCATAACATAAAACAAACTAATCCTGATCCTCCTCTCGTGATTACTGATCTGTCCGGTCCATAAACGCAAAAGAGTAGATAGTAGGTGGATAGTAATTTGTCTGCTAGATTTTTTGCCTCTGTTAATTTCTTTACGAACAGAAACGTAGATATACGACCAAAAGTAACAATGTGGTCATTTTTGGTACTAAATATAAAATGCTTTAGAACTCTTTCAACGATCGGACGTTTCCACCTACACCAGGGTTGCGAAGGTAAAATACCTAACGTAAATTATATGGTTTTCTATACGTAATTTACTATGTATATTGCGTGGAAGTTTTATATACGTAATTTACCTATATGCTAGACTTAAAGTTTTGGCGGGTGCTCAAGCTAACCTAATTTTTGTGTATCGTTTGCGAATCTTGTCATTTCGTTAATAAATGTCAAAATTATAATTTAAACATAAGTAAGGGTGGTAGGCCAATGCACGAAAATTACTTTTTTCCAGGAAAAGATGCATTGCCATTGAAAATGATTTGCTAGCAGATGAGCAGATGCATATTGACAAAAGGGATGATAGCACTTGCACATTAAGTATGAGTCTTGTGCTCAATAAAAGCAATATTTCTTCAGAAGAAATAGTGCTGTTAAACAATAACGCTAAAGTAAGTCTTGTGCTTAATGCTTATATGAAATAAAACTTCAATATCATGTCAATTAAAAAGAATTTACCGTGGCTAAAATTATTTAATAGTAAAGATGGTTCACAAAAGAAATAAAAAATGTTCTTAATTTTGCACAAATTATAATATAACTATTAAATTTAGTTTATGTCTTTTTAGTACTTTTTTTCAATGAACAATTTTTTTCTTGAGCTAGAAATCGATAATAATAACTAACTGAAAAATATGTTCCTGGTGATGAATTGTTGTACAAAAAAGTGGAGAAGAATACCATTTCTCAATTAAAAAGATGGTTGAAATGTAAAAAACAGTCCATTAAAGGAAAAAAGCAACAACTTGTTGACCGGTATGTAGTATATATAAAGATTATATTTACATCAGTGATATTGAGAAATGCATAGAAAAATTGTACTTTTATATAAAACTGTTTCTGTGAATTGAAAAAAAGTAAAGTAAAAAAATTAATTTTGTTTTTAATTTGAAAGTACAAGAATTTGTGGATTATACTTTATAAGAAGTAAGTATCTGATGTATAAAATAAAAAGTATCTTTAAGATGCTACCAGGAAATCGATGAAATTATACTACATAATGTTTATAAATGAGTGATTTCTTGACAGTAACTTGTCATAAATTATTCGGTAATGATTTTCTTAATCTTAAAATTCTATGCTCTAAAAAAGTGAATGCATTTATACAAATATTTATTTTTTAAATGGTAAACAATTCTTTGTAATGAATAGATCATAGTAAATGAGAATATAAAATGATTATTCTCTATCTCCTTTACATTTCTATAGTACGCAGATAATTTAATTCTATGACATACAAAATATTAAACGGAAAAAAATTATTTTCAGAGCAAATATAAGTATCTTTCTTTACATTCTTTATACTACAAAAGTACTCGTCCTTAAGCGCATATAACCTCACCCACATATCACATTTTTGCACCCCGCACAATTTTTAATATAATATCATCCTTACTGATGTTTAAATTATAATTTTGACATTTATTAACGAAATGACAAGATTCGGGAACGATACTCAAAAATTAGGTTAGCTTGCGCGCCCACCAAAACTTTGAGTCTACCATAGACGTCAATTACGGTAGAAAACCTCCACGTAATATACATAGTAAATTACATGTAGAAAACCATGTAAATTACGTTAGGTATTTTACCTTTGCAACCCTGAGGGTGGCCACGAGCAGCGTTGGGTCCGTAACATACGTCACGTAACTTCCGTGGTTTTCGACACGTCGATAACCATGTATTTTACGTATTGAGTTTTTGACCTCACGTATTTTACATGTCAAAAACTATATGTCACGAGAACGCCATTTGAATGAATTTTATTCGAGAAGTTAAAATAATACATAATTAAATACGTTCAAAATTGTTCTCCAATTAAAAACTAGAAGCTTTTTTTGTAAACATATTATTATTCATCATGAAGATTTTTATAAAAGAATATATATATCGTTAGCTAGGGCTATTCTGGTACAAACAGAGAATTTTTTCTTGTTTTCGCGATGCGAGATAGAAGAAAAAACACTATTTTGTACCAGAATAGCTCCAGTTAACGATATATATTTCCGAATGGAAAGATTACTTAAACTTAGTATTTTTTGAAAATAATGAGAAAGCTGAATAAAGATGCTAGAAATTAAATCACAGAAATTTTTTATATCTCATGTAAAGCTTTTAGTAACGTATCCCTTTTATAGTGTACCTATATATAATATAATAAGAGTCTTTTGTATGGAATAATCAAACTTTATTTGTATCTTTATAAAAAAACTCATTTTTTAACCATTATAAAGAATATAAACTCGCTTTCAGTAACGTATCAGTATAGTGTATCTGTAATATATAATAAGAGTATCTTAATATATTGAGTATCGAATACAGAATCTCTGTTTGTATCTTAAAAATAAACACATTTTTCAACTAATATAAACTTTTTTATGCATGTTACGTCATCAATTTTGAGACCAGAAACTTAAAATTATTTGAATATGAATCTAGTCACGTGATCCATTTGGTCCATGCTCTTAATCAGCTAATCGCCTTTTATATTTCCAAAATTCGAATTTACCCTCGCCTTTGCTCGGGACGTAACATTCTAATAACAATTTGTACAAAAATAGAAAAAATTATTTGTCTATGTTACGTGGAATTTATATAGAATATTAAAAGGCACTAAATTTTTCACTCCTTCATGTATTTTTTCTTTGTTTATGCAACTATTTCGGATTTAAAAATTGTTAAGTAATAATTTTTCCGAATAGCAAAGTTAAAAAACAAAATTATTAAATTAAACAATATATTATGAATAGAAGGTTTTACGAACCAAAGTAGTTAGATCAATTTTATCTGTATTGCAAAGTGTATGTTTATTTAGCTTCTAGCAAACAAATATTCGTTTTATCAGTGTTTGTAAAAGAAAACATTTCTCCTTGAAAACTCTGCTTGTGTGTGGCGCAATATTTTTAGCAAATAATTAACTAGTTTCTGTTGTTTCTATATATATCTTGGATTGCACTTAACATTTATTACAGTCAGCGTTGCCATTGCTACTGATTTTTTGTATTGAAATCTTCTGATTTTTCAAATTTTGTAACGTTAATTACAGTGAGTTTACAGGAAATTTTCACAATGAGAAATCTAGTTGCTTGTCTCGTTTTCACGACTTTAGCTGTTACATATTCTGAAGGTAATTATTATTCAGTGTTATCATTAATTTTCTATTATACGGTCATTATGGTTTCACTCAGTCAATATATTCGCTGAAAAAGTAATGCCCATAATTATATAGTATGTATGGCAATTTATTGTCTTCGTGTCCATCATCTGAGGCCATGCATCATTTACCAGTTCCTGCATTACCGACATTTTTTACTGAAACCTCATGCGCATGTAAAATGAGACACTGTGTTAAATATTTGTGAAATAAGATAAAAACGCTAAAAAAGCTTTGTCCAGGTACTCATAAATACTTTTAATTTCAAACATAATGCCAATAACCGCTATGACCTGTTCAGACCCTGTTAGACGCCCATACCTGCGATTCAAGAGATCTCTGATGGAACCACGGTAGACCCGTTTAGACACCCAGTACCCAGAGCGCACTTTGCTAAATTTATCAATCTATGTCTGCGCTATGACCCATTCAGACCCTGTTAGACGCCCATACCTGCTATTCAAGCGATCCCTGATAAAACAACGGTAGACCCGTTTAGGCGGTTTAGATACCCAGAGCGCACGGCCAAATTTGTCAATCTATGTCCCCGCTATAACCCTATAACCCGTTCGGATCCTGTTAGACGCTCATACCTTGTATTCAAGAGATCTTTGATTTTGATAGAACCACGGTAGATCCGTTTAGATACCCAGAGTGCACTTTGACCAAATTTGTCAATCTATGTCCCCGCTACGGACCGTTCAGATCATGATAGACGCCCACTAATAGACTAAATATGTAGGAGAAATTACTATTGTCTGTAGGAATACGATGTGTATTATAAACATTTCGTACTTTTTCTAACAGAGTTTAATACCAATTAATAAAATTGATTTCAAATATCACTAATTGACGTAGCAGTCAGTGTTCGCTGAACGTGGACATAATCGGCCCCCACCACTGACCCTTGTGGATCTCCACACAACCAAACGTAGCGTGTCGGTGTGTCCCCACTTTCTAGCTTCAATTTCATGCTGGCGGCTGCTGAGCTAAGTACGAGAATTATGTTTCTCTCGACTTCGTGTGAAAGAGGCGCGAAGCAGACGACAAATTAAAAATGATAAAATACATAGTTTAAGATATTAGCTTAATTTTTTTGATATTTTGATAAACACTTACCTAAAATGAATATTTGAGAGATTTTTTTGAATTTTAACATGATTTAAACACTTGAGAAATATTTTTTTAGTAAAATTTATGGTTCAATACGTGTTTAAAGTCTCAAAACAAAATATCGATTTATATATTTTTTAGTCTTGTAAATAAATTATTTTCAATTGAAAGATTATATCGACGATAATTCATATCAAGATAAAATAAATCATGAGATTCAAATTAAAGAAATAAAAGGTTCGAATAAAATACTTTGGAAAGTTTTTTTGAATATAAATATGCACCTTTTTTTATGATGTGTGGCATCTTTTCACATGACTACTTGAATATACAAGTGTGTACAAAAGGTTTCTATTATTAAAAAACTAATTAAATTATATCTAATTTTTCAAACAAAATTACCAAAGAATTCTCAATGCGTGATTTCGTATACAAAATAAGATATAATTTATTTCATTTTTAAATAATCAAACCTTTTATTTGCATTTATTTGATGAAATTGCCATAAAAGATGTCAAGTATAATAAAAGTTCTTATTGAGGTATTTTATTCCAAAGGAATTTTCATAAATTTTATTTTATGCTAGAGGAATTTAAGGTGTAATTTTCAATACAAAATTAAATATGGTCTTTTATTTTTTCAATAATCAAACCTTTTATTCACAATTATGTATTGAAAAAGAGGCTCTTAAAAAGTGTTATGTGTTTTAAAAACTTTTTCAAAGTATTTTATTATTATAATATCTGTCAATTTTGCTTCATACTAAAGAAATCTCAAGGTGTAATTTCGTATGCAACATTAGATAAAGTTTATAAATATTTTAAAATAATCAAACCTCTTATGTATACTTGTATATTGAAATAGTCATGCGAAGGATTTTAAGTATTCTAAAAGCTTTTCCAAAGCATTTTATTCGATAATATATTTTTATATTTCAGGGAAATCTCATGATGTAATTTCTTATGCAAATTTAGTTACAATTTATTTTGTTTTATGGTATAATCAAACCTTTCATTTATACAGGCATGGATATTATTTTATAATTACACATCTGTAATTAAATGTTCATCATCTTTTGTTTCAGCCTCTGTTCAAGTGACTTAATTTTTATAAAAACAATACAAATTTTTTTATTTCACCTGTTGTTTTTATTTATATTGAAAGTGAATTCATTTTGATAATAACTCAAAAAAAATTACTAATAATATCATGAAAGTTAATAAAATTCTGCATCTAATGAGCTCAATTTGAAAGAACAATGTTAATTTCATAAAAAGATACTACAAAAATGTACAATTTTGATATTTTTTAATTTGAAAAATTTATCTTACTTGAACTATGGCCTGAAAGGTGAGTCATAGTTTTTTAGCTAATAAATGAAGATATTTATGGAATTTTTTTCCTGCATACTAAAAAGTCGTCAAATTTCATGATGACCATAGTTTATACATTATTTTATGTGCCTCCGGTGCGTAAACTCGTTTTTACGCTACAGTTGAGAGTAGCGTAATGTTGGGTATTACGATACACCATGTTTGGTTGTGTGAGGATCCACACAGTTCAGTGGTGGGGGCCGTTTACGTCCAAGTTCTGCGAACACTGGACGCGTTACAAGTTGGCAGCGCAGCCCCGGGACGTGGTGGGCGTGCGATTCTGCGTCCTGGTCGGTGCCGAGTCCCGCGAGTCTTACCTCCTTGTGTAGCTTTTCAGGTCGGTCCTGGGAGACGGCGGCCCGGGCTGACGTGTTGTCGAGAGTAGGGTGGTCCGGAACGCCGGAAGCCACCGTACTCGGCGCCCGTGGGCCGATCACGGGAACGCCCGTTCATCGGCGCACGGATCGACTCGAGCCTTCCACGAGATGCCCCGGTCCCGTGGTCCCCTAGGGGTCGTCGCATGCCCGAGGATACGGTGATCAGAAACACTTGAAGTCGATCATGGGAGCACCCATTCTGTGCGCGCGCCGATGCGACCAGCGTGGGGAGGGAGCTGGCGCGTGGGGGTATGCGTGCGCAAACGCTTGTGACTGCGCATCACATCTTTAAAAAATGCATTTTCATCAACTTCGTTTTAGGATTCGTCATCATTGTCGCTATCATTTGGACGCCCTTGCCAGATTTTAAGCTGGCTCACATGAGCTGTAGTCGGTCGCTTGGATTCGCCCTTAGCTGCTAGATATTGGATTTTATACGTATCATTCGGCCATACTTCGGTAATCACACACGGACCCTTACATGGCGTTTGCAGTTTCGTGAATTCGCCGGTTGCATACTTTGCAACTTTAACCGCAACAATATCACTGGCATCAAATTTTACATTTTTAATTCGTGATTTGTCATATCTCTCTGTTGTACGTTTTTTTTTTGTTCAATTTGATCCCTTACTTCGAGTCGAATTTCCTCAGGCAGACGATAAGTTTCACATCGTTGTGTTAATTCTCGCAAAATTCCTTCATTAAAACGTGCCGTGTAACCGTACAGCATCTCAAATGGAGTGAGTCCGATTGTTTTGCTAATTGCGGTATTTAAATCTCGCTCAATTTTTGGAACACTGTCGTCCCAGTGACGACCTTCCTCGTCTGTCAAATTTACTTGAGTCGCTGGTAAAATCGTCTGATTTAGACGTTCAACTTGGCCGCTAGCCTGAGCATGTCGACTCGAATTAAGGGTTTGTTTTATTCCCTGTAGCTTACAGAATCTCCCAAATGCATCAGATGTAAAACTAGTACCCCTATCAGTTATGAAGCGATTTGACGCTCGAAAACAATCTACAAACTTTTCAACCTTTTTGGCTGTTGTCGAAGCCTTCATATTCGTCACTGCATACAATTGACAAAACTTCGAAAAATTACACACCACTGCTAGAATATATTTGTTACCACGTGCCGACCTAATAAAAGGTCCACGATGATCTAAATAGATTATTTCAAAGGGTCGTTTACCTGCTGAGATGGGGTGCAGTTCGCCTGCTTGTTTACCTCCCTAGCGGACCCGTGTGAGAGAACGGTCATAGAATACTCTGACCGTTCTCTGACTGTTCTATGACCGTTCTATGACCTCGCATTATTACGGCTAAGAACGGTGAAAAAGACATCAAATGCTTTGCAATTATGATTCTGTGGCGAAATTTGGATTAGAAGGTGAAGCAATAAATACAATTATCTTATTTTTCAGCGATAATAACTAGGAATACATCATGTACTTGTCATTGAAGGCAGTGCAGTGGTACACCATTAGCGGAACGTCTCCACCAATAGTAAAACTTCACGGTGGAGACGTTCCGCCAATTGTGAACCACTGCACTGCCTTCAATGACAGGTATTATGTTTTTCTAGTTTTTATCGCTGATAAAATAAGATAATTGTATTTATTGCTTCACCTTCTAATCCAAAATTCGTTACAGAATCATAATTGCAAAGCTTTTAATGTCTTTTTTACCGATCTTAGCCGTAATAATGCCAGGTCATAGAACGGTCATAGAACAGTCAGAGAACGGTCAGAGTATTCTATGACCGTTCTCTCACACGGGTCCGCTAGGGCTGCTTTGTGTTCTACAAAAAGGCACTCAATACATGCAGCAATATGTCTTTGGACATAATTTCTCACCTTAGGAAAATTATAATCTTCTCGAATACGCGCAACAGTTCAATCAACATCGAAATGGTTTGCCTAATTGTAGTTTTTAATCACTAAGGCCTTTCGCATTGCCCTAGGTACAACATACAATTCTTTGTCAGCATTATCCGGACTTATTTTGTACAGTATCCCATCTCTTAGGATATAGCCTTCAATTTCCCCGTTCTCCCTACGAGAATGCTTTCATTTTTCTTTTTTCATGGTGTTATTGGAGTGAACATCCTCGCAAACCCTGGGATAAATCTGCGGAAGAAACTGGCCAAGCCCTGAAAGCTGCGTGCCTCGTGGCTGTTTTTAGGAGCAGGAAATACCAAAACAACTCGTACTTTCTTTTGTCCAAGTTTCAATCTCGAATTACTGAATGAATATCCCAAATAGTCTACTTGATCTAATCCAAATTTACATTTTTTCAAATTAAGCATCAGTCCGGCCTCTTTCAGCATGATCAAAATCTGTTCGAGTTTCACCATTAATTCGTCCCAATTCCGTGCATGCACCAATATATCGTCAAAATACATCAGTGCTAACTTATTTCCATAAGGACCAAACACAATTTTTATTAATTTGGCAAATTATAAAGGGGCGTTCTTTAAACCAAAAATAGCTCACTCAAATTGTTCAGTTTCATCCTGCGTGATGAGAGATGTTTTTTCTTTTGCTTCCTCCATTAAGGGGACCCTTGTGCCAGATTGAGCACTGCAAAAATGGTCGCTCCATACAGGGCTTCTAAACCATCGTCAATGCTGGAGAGCGGGATGTGTATACGAACTGTAATTTTATTCAAACGGCGATAATCGACTACGAGTCTTTTTGAACCATCTGGTTTTTCTAACAAAATACACGGACTCGCGTAAGGCGAGGTAGTTTCAGTAACTACATTGTTAGCCTTCCACTCGGCAACCCTGGCTTTGATTTCCTTCCTTTTTATCCCTTTTTTATTGCAACGCACATTCGAAATCTGTTCAACAACTCTAATAATTACGTTTTTTGACCTCCATTTAACGGTAAATTCGGTGATAGGTCATCTTTGGACAAGACCTTTTTTCGCGGTTCTAGTACAGGCACGTCATCTCTAATACATACCGTAGAATTTAGTACAACTCCCTTATCGAGGTTGAGATTCTTAGTGTCACGATTTTCGAAAGGCAGAAGCGTTTCTGCTTGATCAATTTTTACACTTATAAAATTTATTGACTCCGGCGATAAACAGATAGATTTGGATACTGCCGGTGTAGGCGCATGCATTTTCTTCGACTCAACTTCCAGAAAAGTTGGAAATGGAAAATTTTCCAAAACACAAATTGAAGTTTATCATCATAACGAAAATATGCAAGTTTAGGTGTATCGGTATAATTTCTTGCCACTATCACGTCATACCGCTCAGCCTCGTCTGGGACTACTCTAAATCTAACCCTTTCAACTTTGCAGTCATCCAAGATAAGATTTTCATAAATGACACCTTTTGAGATCACTGTACCTCCCCCAAAACCTTCAATCTTATTTGTCAAATCAATAACTGCATACTTGAATTTCTGTACGACAGACTCTCGAGTGAGACAATCAGAGCTGCCCTAATCAATGAAAGCAAATAATTCATAACCTCCTACTTCTATTCGTTTTTCGCATTTTGAGTGTAAATTGCTTTTGTTTTTTGGTCAATAATCGTATAATTTTCGCCTTTGGGTAGCTTTCGCGGTTTCGGACAGTTTACTGAAATCTGAACTACCTCTTGACAATTAAAGCATTTAATGACAGGCCTAACCTTACATTCTTTGACTGTATGGCCTTTTTCCTTACAACGAAAACATTCCCTAGTGCGTAAAGGTTTGTCCTCCTCTGTAACTCGCCGATTCGTCCTAAGCGTCTTACTCGTACTTTTTGACTGCGTTGAACTTCTTGATTCTCCCATCGGTGATAATCTCCTTCTTTGTTCCAATTCTCTGCTTGCGCGCCGATTCAAGCGATTCCAGATCCAAAATAATTCGCAGAACATCATCTATATTAAAGTGGCTGCAGCTCAAAATAGCGGTTCTCACTTCGCGAGACCAAAGTCCTATAGCGATTTGTTTTTTTATCTCATCCAATTCAAAATTTAAAGCCTTATAGAGGCGTACTTTGTCGAAGAAGTATTCTTTAGACGCTTCATCAGGTCCTTGACATCGTATAAACGTATAAACGTGTTAGCGAACGCCTTTCGAAATCCTTTCCAATTCTTTATTTTATCAATATTGGCCAGATACCAAGTCTTTGCAGCCTTTGCCAGATTTCCTCGGACCGTTTCGAACGTATCATCTTCCGTCCATTGATGCATAGTAGCCGTCAATTCTAATTGCTCGATCCATGCTCTCACAATCGAGGCGCCACACAACCCATCAAATTTTTCTATATTGTGAGACAAATCAGGTAACACTAGGGTTCATATGAAAGATGTTTGAGTGTCCTGGTTTTTCGCCTGACCCATCTGGTAACCTTAGCTAACACACTATAATGGTTAGTCGGTGCAGCCTGATTTGCATTTACCCTTTCGACTAGAAAAGCATTCTGACGTAACAGGTCCGACATCATAGCCAAAAGCTGGTTAACTTCACTCGAGGTTGATGTAGCTGGCACTACAGCAGGTGGTGATGGCTGAATATTGTGAGATGTCATGTTTTTAGTTTTTTGTTGAACCCGATTCAAATCATCCTGTCGACAAATTCTCCCATCTTCCATCCGAAAATCGTACTGATCCTTCTGGTAATTGTCCTGCAAGATCGAGCAGTGCACTTGCAACGTCTCCGACCCTGTGGTATATTAGACATTTTTTTTCAATAGCAGTCCGCGCACAACCGTCCTGCATCCATTCAAGCACGCGCACACTGAACTCCTTTGTTCACAGGTAAACAGGCGCCAATCAGTCGGTCGCCATCTTGACTTATTTTTTATTTTTATGTCACAGGGCACTTTTCATTGGTTCGATGATCATTCACGGAAAAAAAGAGTAAATGTTTGACAAATTCACAAAGATTGACCACAAATCCAACTTCTGAATTTGGTTATAAGTTTTATGCGTCAGTGGGGCGGGGAGAATAAAATAGACGCATTCCATACACAATCGATTTCAACCGGAACTTAATTAGTTTATTCTTCACACATAGTACCGCTCATTACACCGTACAGTTTACACTCAACCTTTCTATTTCCGTTTTTTTGCATTAGTCCCACAGGACTCAAGGTAGGCGCGCTACTCTCTCTCAATTAACTGAACCTATTTTTTCTAACATTTCTAGTTATTCTAACATATGTAATTTCTAATGTTGTTAATTCTACAATTATGTTTGATGTATTATTAGTGTATATATTCGGTTTCGAGTTCGATAGAATATGTGTGTAGGTAGGTTTGTGTAAAGTAAGCCTTTCATAGCTCGCGACACGTGTTTTTTTCTTGGTCTTACTACAATTGATAAAAAGAGACGAATATTAGATATTATTATTGGCTGAGCCTCCTCCAGTCTATTTACTATGGCCATTTATTTAATGCGTTCGTCAATGAAATAACGCGGCGCTATGCACTCAATCGAAACGGGTGCAAAAGGACATGCACTACTTTTTCGCGAGACCCATCTGGTAATCCTAAACATACACGGTTTTTAAACGTCGCATATATGTATTCAGGTTACCTTTTTGTACGTCGTGTACATACGAGGGTTGATCAATAAGTCCGTGACTTCCCAAAAGATAGTGCTGTTGTGGTAAATATTTTACTACTCTAAGAGAATACCATCAAATATCAGTGCGTATAAAAAGTTTCAAGTCAGTACGTTGATTAGAAAATTTTCTACAGCCAGTTGAATTTAGTTTTTCATTGTTAAAACGAAGCCATGGGAAAAAGCGAGTTTCGCGTACTCATTAAACATTATTTTCTACGAGAAAAATCAATCAAAGAAACTGATAAAAAGCTCGCAAGATATTATAAGGTGTCTGCTCCATCGCATGGCATGGTTCATGAGTGGTTCACTGAATTTCGTTGCGGCCGTATTAGCACAAGTGATGCTGAGCGTCCTGGCCGTCCAAAAGAGGTGACTTCTCAAGAAATGATCGATAAAATTCACGACATCGTACTCAACGATCGTCGATTGAAAATGCGTGAGATTAGTGAGACTGTAAACATTTCACTGGAACGCGTATGGCACATTTTACATGAATGTTTGGTTATGAGGAAGCTGTCTGCAAGATGGGTGTCGCGTTTGCTCACAGCCGATCACAAAAGCTGGCTCGTGTGGTTGCGTCTAAGCAATGTTTGGGTATGTTTCAACGTAATTCAAAGGAATTTTTGCGACGTTATGTAACCGTTGATAAAACGTGGATTCATTATTATACGCGAGAAACAAAAAATCATTCGAAAATGTGGACTGGGCCTGGAAAAACTATAGTATTCGTAGTAGTAATTATTTTTCATAAGAAAATACAAAAGGTTTTTTTCTTGATAAAGAAGTTTAGAATTCACGGAGTGAACAATGTAGTAGCCAGTACGAGAATTTTTTCTCTATCCCAAATAAAAAAATATTACTTGATGATATAAAAAAAAAATTTTAAATTATTTTTCAGAAGCCGATAAATATGGATAAATCGGAATATACAGGGTTTCCCAATAGGGGTAATATGATTTTAAATGTCCCTATCGGGCTCATTTGAACTGAAATTTTTGACGTCTGCTGTCAGTTGTCATCAGTAAGGTTTGCCATTTAATCATGAGTAGTTTTACGCTTCCACAACGTTTGGAAATTGTCCAATTATTTTATCAAAATTCGAGAAGTTTTGTCGGTGTTCAAAGAGCATATCGTGCAAAATATGGTCGTCATTCTGCTCCATCCGCGCTCTCAATTCGTCGAATAATCGATAAGTTGGAGAGTGAATTTACTCTATTGGATACTAAGCCTAAAAATCGTATGCGTACCGCACGTTCTACACAGAACATAGCCGCCGTACAGGCCAGTATCGAGGAAAACCGTGAATTGTCCGTGCCACGCCGATCTCAGGAATTGGGCCTGTCCAGGATGACTACCTGGCGTATTTTGCGATTGGATCTTGGCCTGCATCCCTATAAAATGATTCTGGCCCAAGAACTGAAGCCTAATGACCATCGTTTGCGTCGGGAGTTCGCTGATTGGGCTCTGGAATCAATTGAAAATGATCCCAATTTTCATAAAAAAATCATCTTTTCTGATGAGGCGCATTTTTGGCTCAACGGCTTTGATATTTGGCCGATATATTGTTTAAATCATAAATGGCATAGAATATCCAATATAATAAAAAAGATTTCGATCAATTCCGAATGAATATTCAGTGTTTTTTTTTCAATTTCAAAACATATCACCCTTATTGGGAAACCCTTTAGTACGTCTGAAACAAAATCCGTTACTTCAATTATTAGCTACAGTAACAGTAAAGAATTACGATATAAAATAATGGTTTTATTTATGTTTTATATTGACAGTAAGTTGTACAGCATTTTTTGACTATCGCAAAATAATTAGTTTATTCACTTTCGTTATCAGATTCAGATGCCAATTCATTGTTCGCTACATTTTTGCAAGCTTTGAATGCATCAAGGTGAAAGTTTCTATTAGTTGGCTTTATGAAACGAAGTAAAAATATCAAATCCTTCTTTTTAGCTTCATTAATACCAATTGCCTTCAGTTTATTGACAACTAAGTTTTGTTTACTGAAAGCATTTGCATTAATTTTCAAATAGGTGAATCTCTCACCTATACCATTATACTTTTTTTAAGCAATTACAAGTTCTGTTTGTTTAAATTCCAGTTTTACGTACTTCTGAATTGTAAAAGTAGAATTTTTTAATTTAGGAACTCTTAAAAACAGTGGATCAAGGGCTGATTCCCAATCCTCTAGACATGATGCAGCCGCATGTCAGCTTTGGAAGGGCTCGGATTATTTCTGGCAGATCTCTTTATTTCAAGATATTAGTTTAGTGTTTCAACAATCTCTTTTCTTTTTAAGATTGTTCCATAGCAACCAAAATTTCTGTCACACTGGCAATAACTGTGGCCTCTTATTGGAAAAATATGTATGATGTCAACCTGAAACGTAACTGATAACCAAGAACAAAATCGTACAACAGTCTTGTTTTTATTCTGCCCTCCACAGGAATCCGACAGAAAAACTATTTTTTTTGTATTAGGTTTCTCTTGTAATTGCTTACTGGCAAAATCGTATAGAAAGCTGCATACAGAGTTAGAAGTTTTGCTACCTTCACATTCTAAAAATGTGAACCATTTGGTTCATCATTTTTTTTTCATCACTTTCATCATTGAAGCAATGGACATTTTAAGTGTAAAGATTTAACTGTCTTTTATAGTATTGTGAGTTAACATTCAGTTTAGGAAGAGCAAGGTTTTGAGCGTAATCGAATTCTAAAACTAACGTTTTATTGACTTCCGTCTTAGCAATTTCTGATATATACTCATCTCTGAGTTTTGAGTGCTCCCCGTAGTCTAGCTTATGAATACGGTACATTTTGGCACATGAATCATGTGGATCAGCGGAGAGTTTCACAGTTCACTCAGTACAGTAGTTTCACACATGAGCTTTTCGTTGCGAATCTAATATTCGCTGTTGCTTCGGAAAAATTTATGATAAGCTTTGTATTTCAGTTTGCAATCTTCTCCAGTTCTTTGTTTGTAAAATTCCAAGAATAAGGTATGTAACTTTTTCACAGTCAAATCAGAATTAACAAAGAATTTCCTTTCCGTTTTCTTCCCAGTGTAGTGTGACTTTTTATGCGAAATCGATGACCAATGTTCTTTTACAAGATTACACACTTCTTTTGAAATTTTTTTAGAATTAGGTTGTTTTCCATGGTTCTCAGTAGCGACTAGAGCACCTTAAATTAATATTTTTGGTGTTATCTTAACATGTATTTAATATTTTAAAAAGTCTAAACAAAAGAGTTACAATCATATATCTGCTTTGCAAAATCGAAGTAGTTTTCATTCTAGAATCAGTTATTTGAAATAAGCTTACTAAAAAGTTTTTGCAAATACTTTTGTCCACTCCATTATTCTGTAAACTATACTTCCAAGAACATTCTCTATTTTTAGTTCACACATTTTGTTTGAATTGCATATTTCAATTACCAGTTAACGTTATTTTTAACGTAGAATAAGGATAAAAACATTTTGAATATTTATTTTGCCTCATTCATAAGTTATAATGCTACTTTACGATAGATTTATCTTATTTTTCTTTGCTACCCATGGAGTAAAAATTGTTGAAAAGTTCTTTCTGCAAACCTGTAGGAATTTTTGAATAACAATCACCTCTACAGCAGTGCGGAATTTCCTTGAACTTTTTACGTGGAACTACAATGACATTAGCGGCAACATAACCTTTACCGCGATCACGTCTCGTTTTCCTTTTGTTACCGTCCATCTTTCTCGTCGCGATTTCCTTTTCAAACCATGAGTACTTGTAGATGTTGATGTTGTTATAGATGAATCCATTATTGTGATTAAATAGTATCTTACGTGCCTAGGCGCACAATGAGGGTTATTGCGTGACGAGCGACAATGCTCGCAGGAGATCGAAGCCGAGACAAAGCCGAGACGAAGCCGAGGCGCGATCAGTCCTGCGAGCATTGTCACGAGTCTCGTAATTTCCCGAATTGTGTGCATTGGCACGTATTCTATTTTATGTGACTTCGGCCCATACACGAGTTTTTATGCGTACAATCGAATCCAATCTGAAAAGGTCGAAATTGCCGTGATTATCGCCCATCTCACTTGACATTTCGCGAATACTTCCGGCCATTTTGATTTTCTTGATCTTGTGTAGTAGTAGCGTATTGTAATAGACGCATGCGCAGTTCAAATGTACAAGGCTTTGTCAGTAGGGTGCTAACGCTGTGCCAAGAAGAAGAAGAATAAGAAGAAGATTGTGCTCCACTGTATGGCTATAGGCGCATGCGTAGTTAAATTTTTACATTTCATTCCTCTGTGGCGCAATACACAACATTGCGCTACTCTCAACTGTAGCGAAAAAAACGAGTTTCTGCGCCGGAGGCACATAAAAGTTATTTATTATACAGAAAATCGTACTTTACTCAACATGTGTACATTGTTGCATTCGCTAGCCGACGACTGAAGCGCGAGTCGGTCGCGCGCGGGAGACTCCGCATGCAAGCGATGAGGCTGAGCGCGCAGTTTTAATTGGTAATAAAAAGATCAAAAATACACTAAATGTTATAAATTTTTATATACATACTTATTGAGGTTGTGAGTACGGCGTGATAAGCGTATCCGAAAAACGACCTAAGTCGAGTCAGGCTATTCTTTGAGCGAACGGCTCATTTACAGATACATAAGAAAAAGTCAATAATTTGAGACGCAATCACAATTGTGAATTATTTTTATCCATACGTTTTTTGTCAGAAGCTCCAGGAGCTGGGACATCTTCAGAAGGAAAACCCGATGTGGTCACCGCTACAGTCCGCGTGCTACGAGATGGTCAATTTAAAGCTTTAGCAACTTTATGCACTTCGAAACATGCCTTGACTATAGCAAACGATTTTATTTATACACAAGAAAAATATAATACTGTAAAAGTCACAGTTATAGCAGGAGATTTTTCTGAATCAGGGATGTGTTCTTCTCATCTCGTTAAAAAAATTATTACGGATAAATCCACAGTTATTATTGTTTTGGCAATTATATTCGTAAGTTGTAGACAAACTCCAAGACCTTAAACCAGGCTGAGTTGGATTGAATTTTCTTTTCTGTTTTAGCTTGCAGAGCCGGTTGATCGAAAGGATATATTCAAACCGCACATCAACAAGATTAAAACCCCTAAATCAAGCTACATAAGTCAGCAACAACTTATTTTTGAAAGGGGAACAGTAGTAGTAAATGAAATGACAGAAGAGGTAAAGTACGACCTCCAACTAATATCTTGGCTCTAGCACAAAATGCCTATATTAATTTCTTGACCTGACGAAATCTACAGGGTGGGTTTTCTTCTGAGGACATCAAAATGCCTGAAGACAAATGCATGGTACGAAAAAAATGTCCGCAATAAAAAATTTTTTTAGAGGAGGAGAAGCGACTCTGCAAAAATTTATCCCATGTCTAGAGGGGCTATGGGGGGGGGGGGGGGGGGTGATTAACTTTGAATGTCTGAATCAATTTCAGTTTTTGCGGAATCGCTTTTCCCCCTCAATTTTTTTTTATTGTGGACACTTCTTTGGTACGACGCGTATTTCTTGAGATATTTCGATGTATCAAGATAAAAAAACTGTCCCTACATAAGCAAATAAACGTCAGACCTCTTTCTCAATACTGCATGATTATATTTCTCAATAAATTTTCCTTCATTTAGCTAAATGAATTATTTTTCTGGTTATATTTGACAGTTCATTTATTTGGTATACACGCAAAAAAAGTTTTATTTAGATTAATTAAATCGTTTTTTTAACCTAATTTCTTTAATTCGAAGTAAAATCACCTTCAGAACAGATATAAATTTATTTGATTTTAAGAAATCACGTTCCTCGCCTTTTTAAAATTAAAGAAATTATTTTTTTAACATTATTTCTTTAGAAAATAGTATATTTCGTATCAAGTGCGGAAAGGCGTATTTTAACGCAAGAGCGCGTCACGATGATGGCCGATGTTCCTCGTGTGTTCTCGGCCCAGGTCGCGATTCGCTTGCGCGGTTAAATACGTTCCGCACGTGATATGAACAATTTTTTTTTCTTTGCTGTATATTGATATTTAGCCGAGTAGGTGTCGTTTTGCGTGCGGAAAGTTGATTTTTCCGCACAAGTGCGGTAAAATTTCGTTTGTTTTAATTTACCGCACACTTCAAATTTTACCGTACTAGTGCGGGAAAATCAACTTTCCGCACGCAAAACTAAAACCAACAAGGCTAACTTTCAGTGTAAGGGGTGTTACGAGGCCAGATGATGACCTCCTTCCCCCAGGTTTAGTTACCCATATATGTAGAGGTTGATGACCTCCCCCTCCTAGGTTTAGCTGTCTATATATGTAGAGGTTCAGGCAGGCCTCGTCAGTTCTTCTCTAAAATCTCTCACGAATAAAAACATACAAAGTGACATCAGTTTGATTTCACTACCTTTAAAAATTAGAAAGTTTAGTTTTCACTATAACATTTTGGCGATCCTGCCACGATCCGCTTAAGTTCTCGGTTTTTAATTTCTACGAAAATCCACATAGAACGCGGACCTGTGGGAGACTTGGAATCCACTGACTCAAGAAGCTAAAGAAACTTTACGAAGTTTTAAAAATAAGAAGAACTCCGGACTTCACTACGGTAAGCCCGAAAACAGGAATAAGTAGCTGATAATAAAAATTAGTTGGTGAATTTAGTAGCCACTATACTTAATGGCCCCTGAGAAAACCGAGGCTTTGCTCTTTACGGACAGGAGATCCTTCCAATACCCGAGGATCGTTCTCGGAGAGCATGAAGTCGAGTGGAAAACAAGCATTAAGTACCTGGGGGTGCAGCTGGATCGTAGGCTTAGCTTTGGCGAACACCTAAAGATCGCAGCCGCCAAAGCTATCCAATGTGGAGCAAACTTGGCCCGGCTTATGCCAAACATTGGTGGACCCAGGGAAGCGAAAAGAAGATTGGTGGCGAGCGTGGTCCATTCGAAGCTGCTTTATGCAGCTCCGGTCTGGGCCAATGCCTTGCAAAACCATGCTATCCAGAAGAAGCTGTTCTCGGCGCAGAGACTTGTCGCGCTGAGAATAGTTTCGGCATATAGAACTATCTCGACGAGCGCTGTGCTGGTCCTGGCGAGCGTCCCGCCAATAGATTTATTGGCGGAGGAAAGGCAGAAAACTTTTCAGCTTCGCAAGGAGCTTACCTGCGCCGACCTGCAGGAAATCGCTCGCGTGAAGGAGGCCATCCGCAAGGATGGAAGGCGCAGACTCGTCGAGAAATGGCAGATGAGATGGCATGGTGAGCAGACAGGGAGATGGACCTACTCCCTGATCCCGGAGCTCGCCACCTGGCTGAACAGAAAGCACGGGGAAGTCGGCTTTTACTTGGCACAAGCGCTCTCGGGCCATGGCTGTTTTAACGCGTACCTGAGGCGCTTTAAGAAGAGAGACGAGGAGACGTGTTGCTACTGCGATTCCCCGGTGGATAACGCAGAGCACGCACTCCTCGTCTGCGCAAAATGGGGTGTGGCTAGGGGGGTCCTCGGTCAGGCGGTGGGTTCCGAACTTACTCCTGACACGATGGTCCCCCTCATGCTCCAGTCTGAACGGTTCTGGACGCTCATCGAGTCATTCGTCACACTTGTGATGAAGACGAGAGAACTTGATGGGCGTCGAGAGCGAAACAACGGGGAGGGCCAGTAGAAATCGCATCGAGGCCGGCACCCGCGGTCCTGCGTCTCGGGTAGACTTGACTGTCCGCGTCGTTCGGGGAAGGAATCTGTTTGTTTCTCCCCTGGGTGGCGCGGCTAGTCGGTTATCCTAGTGGGCGTGTGGCCGCGGGTGGAAGTTCCGAGCGAACGGATGACGGAAGAGTCGTACGCTACTTTAATGGAACCAACCACCCGTGAAGTTTAAAGCCGAAAGGCGGTTCCGCGGGTGGTGTATTGGTTCGAGAGAGGGGGTTTTTTGGTTTTAACAGGTATGCCTAGACCCGTCCTAGGAGAGTCCTGTACAACGTCTATAAAAAATTTTGCCATTTTTCCTCCTCACCAAAAAAAAAAATATTGGTTTGAATTATTACTAAACGTAAGGCATGATTTCAAATTTTGATATTTTTAAATTTTATGTTATTGAAGTTAAATTGAGTTTGAATTTCAAATTCATTGGTTCTTCACGCACCAAACGCATAGATTTTTTCTCGGTGTAGTACATTCATTTAAAATAGTTGAACTTGGCCAACTTACAGTCAAGATAAACAAATGTTACTTCAGATATTTTGGCGGACTCTTATTTTCGTGAGACAGCGCATTCAGTGAAAATTACAAGAAGAATATCCCTTAGCAGTCGATGTATGCTCTCATTTGAAAAATCATTGTCAGAAAAACTATTGTACTTGACCGATTTTTTGCAGTAATTCAGCATTTTAAAAATGATAAATGTAGATTGATAAATATTTAGTTCAAATTTTAAGTGCAGTGGTTTAGCATTGTTTTACTACAACCACCGCACTGCCTTTAATGATAGGTTTTATGTTTTTTTTTAGTTTTTGCCAATAAAAAATAAAATTATTGTATTAACTTAGATACCTTTGAACTCAATTGTACCGTAAAATCATAATTAAAACAATTTATGTTTTTAATGCTTTTCTTATTCATATTATTACGAGGTCAGCGAATGGTCAGTGAAAGGTCAGTGAATGGAGAGCGAATCTGCTGACCGTCTTTGGACCTCCAATTAGTATTGACTAATAAAATTTAGAAAGTAGCGAAAAGTTTTTGTAGATTTTCTACATTGCAGGTAAAAAGAGTGCAGAACTTGTTACGACGGATGTTGTTTTGAAAAAGTATTAAAATTTTTATAATATTACTGTGCTAGTGCTGGCACTATTCTGTTTTATGTCTAATCAATACAATTAACATGGGTAAAAGTACAAAGCCTATTTTTATATTTTAGGAAAATGTACACACTGAAAAGATGAAATGTACCATCTGAATAGTCATTACAAAAACTTTCAAAGATTGTGATTTTATATAATTCATAATAGCAGGTATTGAATGCGTGAAATTCAGAAATAATCTTGTTAAATCTCCTAAGCGTTTCCAAGAATAGCCGGAGTATTCTCCGCCACTGTCGAAATCTCGCTCGTGTTAATTTTTTGTCAAGGTTGTGTAATTTAAAACAAAACAAATATTTTTTCACACTTACACTTACTGTAAGCTTCAGTGTATATTTGCTACATTTTCAGTAACACACACATCCCTGTATATCTTCATACGACATGAATGAAAAACATATTTACCGATGTGCTTTTTAAATTTCTTATTCAACTTAGAAGTAACTAGGAATAAGCCAAGACGTATAAAATTATGGCCTTCTGTTTATAACGGATTGCAGCACTCATTTAGTCCAACCATCTTAATAATAATTCATAAATATTTCAACAAAATCAATGGCGTTCAACAAGTCCTTAAGTAAATATTTTATTTTCAGGTAAATTGACATTGTAAATTGGTAAGTTGGGCCAGCCAGTTTAAAGAGTTGCCAGGTCACGGGTTCATATATCGAGATTGTGCTCGAGACATGAGAGTGGTTGTGATTGGGAAATTTAAATAGGATGAGTCCGTATCGTCGGATGAGTCGGTTTGATAGAGCGTGCTATCTCGGTGTTTATCAAACGCCAGTGTACCTACTTATCTATTGTTTGTGACTCGGGTGTAGAATGTCGCGATAAAATTTTAAATGTTTATTTTTTAATACAACAAAATGCAGTATAAGTTGCTACAAACTGCTACTGATTTTGAGGTAGTGATACTTAATTTGTTAAGGGTGGCCAGTGCTTGTGAACACACAGAGTATAGCCAACCCGATCTTGCCTCAACTTTACCTCACCTGTACCGTAGTACAGTCGCCGTGCAACGTACGTAAAGAAGATTTATACTCTAAGGCCCAAGATCGATTGAGAAATGTTTACAATACTTTCACTTTCTAGAAGTAATGCTTACTGTGCTACTCTTGGCCTGATGTGGGATCCGTAGACCGCCTGCCTTCCTTGACGTGACGAAGAGATGAGTCAGCTTCTCACTGCTGCTAACAGGTTGCCTGGCTGGGCGTTGGCTGCTTACCTACGCAGATGCGTCTTCCGCCTGATTGCGCGCCTCGTTCAATTTTAATGGAATCTTTGATGTGCAATCATTCTTAGGACTTGCAGGTTACTATAGGAAATTCATCAAGAATTTCTCTTCTATAGCGAGACCTTTAACAAAGCTAACTCAGAAAGAGACAATATTCGATTGGACCCCAGACTGCGAAAAAGCATTTTACGATTTGAAGAACGCATTGGTAATCGCAACAGTTTTAAAATTCCCTGATTTTTCCAAACAATTTATACTGACTACGGACGCATCCAACTGTGGATTAGGAGCAGTATTGAGCCAAGCCGAGCACCCTTGTCTTTTTATATCAAGAACATTGAACAAAGCCGAAGAAAAATACACCACCTCTGAAAAAGAACTTTTAGCAATTGTATGGGCTATGAAACGCCTCAGACAATATCTTCTCGGAAAGAAATTCAAAATTCAAACAGACCACCGTGCTTTAGTTTGGCTACACAATGTGAAAGACCCTAGCTCAAGACTTTTACGATGGAGACTTCGTATGGAAGAATACGAATACGAAATAGAATATGTAAAAGGAAAAGAAAATAAAGTAGCGGATTGTCTATCCAGACTTTTTCCCATCACTAAGGACACATTACAAGAAGCAATGGAAAAAACCGGAATTAGTACTGAAGAAGAAGAACCAAGCCACCGGAAGACCAGTCACCGGAAATAGAAACATTCGACACGCCGCGAATAACAAAAGACGAAATTTTAAATGAAAAAATCAAATTAACCGCGAGGCGAATGAGAGAACCATCAGAAAATGAAACCACAGAAACGGAAGAAGAAATCACGGAAACACCAGGAGACAATACTAATTTATATACGGATTTTATAAATTGGAAACTACAACCAGTCAAAGGCAAAATTAAAACAAAGCCTAACGCTATCGGCAAACTTTGGAAAGAAGTAACTAAGGATGAAATGCCTATGTACAACGAAGAAGATTGGCTGTATAAATTAAGTTGGTTTATCGAAGAATTCGTTAACAGAAAACTCTCAATTGTTAGATTATCCTTTGGAGATCCTCTATTTACATTTCTGGAGCGAGAAGTAATTCAAGAAATAATGGAATTCCTATCAAACTATTATCCAGATAAGAATTTCTACATTTGTTTCTCTACAACCCGAGAATTAACTAAGGAAGAACGAAAACAAATTATTAAAGAAGCTCATAGGGATCACACTGGAGAACAAAATACTATCGAAAAAGCCAAGAGAATCGGAATTTGGACCAATATGGACCAAGACATTAAGGACTATGTCAAAAAATGCCCTATATGACAACTACAAAAGACCACGCGAATTAGGAATCAATCAGAAAGTATAATACCCGACATACCACTCAATCCAAATGATAAAATAGCACTGGATATTTTTGGACCGTTACCCACTACACCTAGAGGTAACAAATACATACTTAGTATTCAGGATAGATTGACCAGATACACCACTTTAATACCGTTAGAAAGTGAAACCTCAACAGCAATAGTAGAAGCTCTGATAGAACAATATATTTACATTTATGGATCCCCTAAAATTATTCTCACTGATCAAGGGTCTAACTTTCTATCTGATTTAATTGACCAATTTGAGAAAGCTTTGAAAATCAAACATATTAAAACTACAGCATTCCATCTACAATCCAACGGAAACATTGAAAGAATGCACTCAACCCTGAATAATATGATCAAAACTAGCATGGCAGAAAATCAGAATAACTGGGACGAAAATCTAAAATATATAACATTCGCAATAAATTCAACAGTAAATCAAACCACGGGATTCACACCCTTTGAACTCACGTTTGGAAGATTACAAAATATACCATCTCAAATTGAAAACTCACCCAATTTAACCCATCAAGATCTGATTAGAAAATGGAGGAAAAAACACGAGGAAAACATCAGAAAAGCTAAAGAAAGAATCCAAGTGGAATTAGAAAAAACTAAGAAAAGATTGGATGAAGGAATAACAAGAACGCATCCTTTATACAAGCCAGGGAACCTAGTTAAAATCTTAAATAACACCAAACAAAACAAATTAGAACAATCCTGGAAAGGTCCTTACGAAGTTATAGATTACCTAGATAATAATAATCTACGCATTAGGAATAAAGATAAAATACTGAGAGTACACATAGATCAGTGTATGCCTTATTTTTTAGATGAGGACCCTAGTGCTTCTAATAGGGGCAATGGCCAACTGTAAAGCCAACTACACCTTACAACCGTCAAAATTCCCATTATAGAACAGGAAGAGGGTAGCATCAAACATATTATACCTATCCCTTATCCTATCCAAAACCTATATTTTACAGTAATTCCCGACCATGACTATTTAATAAAATTTAGAGACTCATATGTAATTACTGACAAGGAAACAATAAATAAATGTACGACGATAAGCGAATATAAAATTTGCGAAAGAAGCCAACCAAACCTTAGGCTGACTGACAGTGAAACATGCGAAGCTACGATATTCAAGCGATACTCAGAGAACAAATGTAAAACTTCAACTTTTGCTTTACACAAAGAAACCTTCATACCCGTACTAAACGGATACATAATAGTACTAATGAAGAGGTAGATTTAGATATTAGCTGCTAAACAGGAATAGAACACCTAAAGATTAAACAACCCTCACTACTGACGGGCTCAAATTGTAAAATCTATAATGGAATGGATGCACTGTACCTTAGCAAAAATCTAAAGGGACAATTTTACAACGAATTCAATGCGACCTACAACATTAGTTATTCTAACGACGATCTAAAAACCTTAGAAAGTAAATTAATACGTCTCCCTAAAATTATAGTTAACAATGAATTACGTCAAGCCAAATTAAGCCTAGACGATGCAGAAAATATGTTAAAATCAATAGCCATTAACAGAAGACTAAGAACATGGAGAGAAACAACTATGGATTGGTTAAGCTATTTAGGTTACGCAGCGCTAGGATTAGGATCAGCCTATGTTCTGTACAGATTAGGAATACTCGAATTCATACAAAAGTGTATGCCCAAAAAACTCTGTATATTCTGTGTAAAAACAAAGGTAACAACGCCGACGAACGTCGTCACGTACAATTCTAGCTTGCAACCCTTGGTGATCACCGAAATACCAAAAGTAAGGAGGGTAAGAATTTAGTAAATTAAGAGACTAATTTATGTCTAAAAAGGGGAGTGTTACCAGACCAGATGATGACCACCTTCCCCCAGGTTTAGTTACCCATATATGTAGAGGTTGATGACCTCCCCCTCCTAGGTTTACCTGTCTATATATGTAGAGGTTCAGGCAGGCCTCGTCAGTTCTTCTCTACAATCTCTCACGAATAAAAACATACAAAGTGACATCAGTTTGATGTCACTACCTTTAAAAATTAGAAAGTTTAGTTTTCACTATAACAGGGGGACAAAAATTATATTTTTGATTCAAATACAGTGCTGGGAAAAACTCAAGAAATAATTTATTTTATTTTATTACCATGAGCGAAGACATTTTTTTCATTAAATTGAATAAAAAATTTTTGTGAATCACATTACGCATGTAATATGCGACTGTGCAGACATCCATTTCTTCAATTCGAAGAAGAAAAAAAATCAATCAAGAAATTTCTTCAAATTCGAAAAACTTTTCTTTGACCGTCCCGTACAGAAATTTTACTGAGGCTCCCTTCTGGCCCTATTGGGGTGAAATAAGGCCCTGATGAGGCGATCCCGCTAGCGCTCGATGAGAAATGAAACGTGTAACCTGATGCAAGCTACAAAGTTATGCCCCTACTGTGGCCCTGACGTGGACCATATAAGGCCCCGGTTCATTTTCATGTGCATTATATTCTTATTTCTTTGAATATATTTTTGTTTGAAATAAACAATACAATCACGAATGGGCAATTTATTGAAAAATATTTATTGAGAGATAAGTAGTATATTTGTAGCCTATGTAAATGTACTTTTTGGACTTCATTGCATAAATAAGGAATGGTACCAATGTAACTGTGTTTTCGAACACGGAAAATGCTCTAAGCTTTTGGCATTTGTTAATAAATGTGTTTGACTCTTATTGTACTTAATTTCACTTCACCAAACTCTCTAATTGAAACTTGACGCCACAATAACATCGAAGCGACAGATTTTAAAACTAGCCCTCTCTGGTTATCATCGGGACCGCAAAATTTGCCTCACTACGGCCTAAGTGGCGAGGCTCATCGGGTCCTCATTACAAATCGGTACCAAATTAGGCAATTTCTTCATAGGGTATAGCAATGCACTTTGTTTGATTCAAAGAAACTTTTTTCTGGGTGTAAGGTTACTGATTTAAAAGAAAATTAATGGATTCTACTTACTTATGGAAACTAATATATTAACTACATTTGAGACCAAAATATCAATTAGTTAAAAAGCTACTCTGTTTTTCATTTAAGCAATATTTGAACAACAATGTGTCATATATTCTTCGCTTAAATATAATTTATTTATTGCAATTTGATACTGTAGCTCGAATAAATTTTGTAATATTGTAAATGTGAATAACATTTCCACAAAATTACTCATTTTTTTGACTGTTTTTCGTGTTTGATATAATTTTACTGAAAACTGGAATTTAGATATTGACTTTTTTGAAATTTTAACATACTGTAACTTTCTTAATTTTAGTTCAATCGAAAATATTATAAGAATAATTAGGAGAGATTTATGAGCACTATCAGAAACCAGTACGAACTTGATTTTAATTTATCGGCTCCAATAATGTATGCTAAAGCTAAATTCAATCCGATAATTCTACCGAAAGTTATCGAGTATACAACCTACAGACAAACAGACAGATACTTTCATAAAAACCTTTTTTTCTGACTCCGGGGGTCTCAAAATGTAAATATATGATGAAAATTTTAAAAGTTATTTTTCACATAAAATCAATACTTTCTATATGATGAGAATGTAAAAATTACTTAAACAATTTAACATAACTTTTGTCCAACCAATCGAAATCGTTTGGTGCAAAGACCAAAATATTCTTTATTTTATCTTCTGTGAAATTAGAAAAAAATTGAGTGCACTTCATAAACTAGCTCAAATTTTAGTTCTTTGAATAATTTTTTTTAATTTCAAAAATATGTCAAAAACACATAAGTCATTATACCTGTTTGTTACATTTTTCTGAATGAAGAAATAGGAAATCGTGTCTATGATACATTGTTCTTGCGATACTGTTATTTTTTAAATTATTATTATATTTTGACCTCAAATTTAGTGAACATATTAATCTTGACACGTAATCGAAATGTACCAAGTTGTCTTCTAATCGGTTACCCGATTCTCTAGAATTGAAACTAGTTCATAGACTGACACATATGTAAAAACTGGCAAGTTTAATACTAGATCTACTACGTAGTTTCGGTTACAAAAATAGTAGTAGGAAACTACTTTAGTAGTGAATTTTAACGAGCCACGGGAATTACCTATTTGAAATTATTGATAATGTAAATTTGATATGTTGCAGGAGAAGTTCACCCCCAGAAAGTTTTTAAACAGAAGCCTATATGTTATGGATAAAGCATATCAAACATATTTTGTTAATAAAGAACTGGAAACCGATTCTGTAGGTGTTTTTATTTCTAACAATTCATACCCAAAGAAATTTAAAAACATTAAAGGGTAAATCTTTTGATATTTTAGGAATACTTGGGTGGATTTTTATTGGCCAAGATAAAAGACGTTGATAAGCTCATTGGAATTGTTGGTACATCTACAAAAATGAGGAATCCAAAGGAAATTTTTTTTCTCAATCTTTCGAAAAGTGTATTATTCCTCTTGGACAATATGTACCCCCTAACTGCATTATGCACAGTGGCGTGAATAGATTGCTCAATAACATAAAAGCAACAAGTAAGTAAGTAAATGAATGTTTGGGTAATATATCGTCCATTTGGTTTTTTAAAAAATTTATTCATTTTTTTTTTGAAGAGGAAAAAATGGCAAAATATTTTATAGACGTAGTACAGGACTCTTCTAGGACGAGTCTAGGCATACCTGTTAAAACCATAACCCCCACTCTTGGACCATATTGCCGCTCGTGGAACCGCCTTTCGGTTTTGAACTTCACGTGCAGCTGGAGCCCGGCTTTAAGTCGCTTTGCGAATTTTCCATCATGCGTTCACCAAAACACAGACACAGCAATCCAGCTGGCCTCAAGGATAATTTATTTGCTGGCCCACTCCGCTGCTGCTACTCCTTACGCCCATCGAGAACCTTAGTCCTCATCACTTCTGTGACGAAGGACTTAATGTATTTCCAGGACTTTTCAGACTGGACCATGAGAGGGACCATCGGGTCGAGTTTTTTTTTGGAGCGCTTGCATCAGGTGAAAGCCAACCTCACTGTGGTCTCTCTTCAGCCAGGTGGCAAGCTCCACGATCTGACGATGTCTTCATCTCCACATTGGATGGTTTTATTCGTTGCAATCCGAAGCTATTCGCTGAAGTTAAGCCTTCGGTCCAACTGTACTGACAGGTACTTGATTCTGCTGCTCCACGTGACATCGTGTTCACCGAGTACAATCTTTGGGTACCTGAAGGATCTCCTGTCCCTGACCAGCAAAGTCTCAGTCTTTTCCAGAGTCATTTCGAGGCTTCTGCTGTCCAACCAACGCTTTGCCCGCCGCAGACTCTTATTGATCCTCAGCTCCAGGATCCCGACGTCATCAGCAGCACACACGATAAGTGCGTTATCCACGAAGCTGATGCTCGTTCCCACCAGCGACCCCTGAAGGGCACCACGTGTCATCTCTGCTTTGAAAGACCATTTGTCGCCCTCGTATATAGCCCACCTGTTGCTTTGATAGTCGTTTATCATCCGCAACAGGTTATCTGGAATCTTCTTACGTATCATCGCCTCGAAGCAGTTCTTCCATCTCGCATGATTGAACGCATTGCGTATGTCAATGCTGACCAACGCGCAGAATCCCTTTCGCTTACCAGTTCCTCTTCTTGCATTTGTGTCAATGTCTACCACTGCCCGGATGGTGTCCACTGTGGACCTGGCTTTCCTAAAGCCGAACTGGTTTACCGACAGAATGTTCTCGCCTTCCCTATGACTTTGAAGTATTTGCAGAATCAAATCCTCTAGAAGCTTCCCCATTGTGTCCAATAGACATATTAGTCTATAGGATTAATCTTTATCTAGAGGTTTCTTTCCCTTTCTGAGAAGGACTAACTTCTGCTTCTTTCAATCCTCGGAGAACCTTCCCACTCAAAGACGGGAGTTAAAGGCTTCCAGGAGCATTTCCGGGTACACGATTACCACCTCTTTCAGGATCTCATTTGGCACCCCGTAGATTCCCGGTGCCGAATTGGCTTTTAACCTCCCACCTGCTCTCTTTAGTTCCTCGAGTTTTAAAAGTTTCCCACCTTGAACTGTGCAGGAACATCGGTCCTCTCGCAGGAATGCTTCTACCTGTGGAGACAGACTTTGCACGATGTGCCTGGCCCGATCAGGATTGTCCAGGCTGGGAGTCCTTTTTCTAGTTGCTAATCTCTTGGTGACTACTCTGGAGGGAAGACCCCATGGGTCCTTGTCGACCTCATGGATTAGGTTCTTCCAGCACTGGAATCGGCTTTTCTTTATGCTTCGCCTCAGAGCCGATTTTGCTGTTTGCCATGCCTCGTGCAGCGCATTATCGCCCTTTGAATGGGTGAATTTCCGCCGCGCTGTCATGCATTCACGGCGCAGGAGAGACAGGTGGTCGTTCTACCAGTACTCGACGAGGCATCGAGTGGTCACATGCTGCAACTACTTTCCGCCTCGTCAGGTGAATAAGGTGGATGCTGCAACAATTCGTGCTTTAATTCGGTTATTTTAGTGATGGTTTTTTGAGCTGTGTGAGCGGGTGCATTGTCTTGATGAAAAAGGATTTTTTTCTTCTGCAAACCGGGTCTTTTTTCACGAATTTTTGCATCCAATTGATCCAAAAGGTTACAATAATATTCAGAATTTATTGTTTTGCCAGTTTGGAGATAATCCACCAACAAAATCCCTTTTGCATCCCAAAAAACTGATGTTAACACCTTCTTCGCCGATTTCTGGACACAAACTCGCTTCGGTGCCGAAGTGCCTGGTTCACACCACTCCTTAGCCTCTTGTTTTGATTCAGGATCATGATGGAAGACCCAAGTCTCATCCATAGTGATGAATCGACGCAAAAAATCCTTTTTATCCTTTCGAAAACGCTCCAAATGTTGCTCAGAAAGTCGCATTCGAACGTGTTTTTGTTCCATTGTGAGCGAATGCGGCACCCATTTTGCTATGAATGCTGGTGTTGATGCACTTTTTGGACGTCCTGAGCGTGGATCGTCTTCAACGCTTTTTCGACCACGTCTAAACTCTAAAACCCATCGATGCACAGTTGGAAATGAAGGAGCAGCTTCCTTTAACACTTTCACCATTTTTGTATGAATTTCCGTTGCTGATAAACCTTCCAAAACAAAGAATTTTATCACTGCACGATATTCGGTTTTTTCCATTGTACAAAAATACACTGACACGTCAACTTCAGATGGCTTGTAAACAAACAATGAATTGACAGAGTGGAATGACACTTTGGGTATGTTCATATGAAAGATGAAATCTTAAAATGGCGTAGAAATTTTGGTTCTTCTACTGCTCAATAGATGTCGCTTTCAAAACTTTTTGAACAACCTAGTAGCAGCTAAACACACGCACCCCCATCACCTCCACCAAAATGAATCCCGCATTGGTCTCCAGAACGTCCCCCAAGCCGTAATCGGGGTTGCACACAAGGATCCCGGCCCTCTTTAATGCATCCTGGTACCAGCAGAGTTTTGGGACCATTTGTACTGCTTACTAATGAGCAATACGTCAGCCCTTCTATTTCTGGCCGTTTGCATCAAGAGGTCCTGGATGTCTCCCTCCCTCTCCCGAGGTTGAGTTGTAGGAATTTCACTTTCTAGCCCTGAACCTCCTCAGTTGTTCTCTGAATCCTGGGCAGGAACCGCTTTCAGAAACACTGGCGACATCTTTTGCAGCCCTCTCCGCGCACATCATACACCTAGGGGGACCTCACACTTCTGGGCCCTGTGCGTCAATTCAGTACACCTCCAATAGGCATCTTTACTGCTGGTGCAGGTGCAACTGCGCGAGACGTGACCGAACCCCTGTCAGCGATAACATCAGGCAATCTTGGCGTGTTCCCGGGTGCGGTAATTCACCCAACCGACCCTTAGCTTTCCGAGCTGAAGCAAACGTTGGGCGTCTGCCTCAACCAACGGGACCACTGCAGTCTGGATACCGCAAAAGCGTTTGTAAAGTCTGCAGGGTTGGTTGAGATCGGGTCCGGCCAGTTGTAGACAGAAAGCCAAAAGTTTTTTTATTTTCTTTAAATAATTAGTATTTACACAAATCAAGTGGCTTAACGTTAAAATCTTTTTTAGCCTCTCCTGTAAAATTTTATTTTTGTGGATTACGAATTTCTGGAACGTTTGGAAGTGAAATGATTGCAACCAAGATTATTGAGCAATTGGGACTATCTATAGGAGCAGAAACAATTACGATTGCAGAAAAACGCGACACCGAGCAATTGGTAAGAGGTGTCGAAAAAGCCACTGATATGGTATGGTGCGGGAATGTTCTTATAATTCTCAGTAAAATTGTACATGCAATATATTTTTCATGTTCTACGTACATTATATGTATTATACATATGTTGTTTTGGTTACATACAATAGCTGACTTGTTCATATATTTCTTATGAACAACATCTTACTTTATAAACGTACTTCTTTAGAAATTCTTATTTATGAACGGCATTTTGTATAAAATCTCTAGAGTTTTTGGAATTACTTGCAAGTGTCCAATATATTTTCGAATAGCTTTATTTATTGCAAAAATATAAAAGTCAATATAGAAATTTGTAAAACATAAGGAAAAATTCTTTTTTTAAACTTCATATGGAAACTGATAAAAAGTTACGAACGCAGAGGATTTTCGGACTTCGTAAACGTCTTTATTAAGTTCCAATTATGGAAATTTAGCCTTGAAAGTCGATTTTCTTCTACAATTTTAATTAGTTTTCATCGGCGATTTTTTGGTGATATTTTTTTGTTATTGTTTCCATCCTGTTTAATCCTACGACGAAGAATAAACACGTTTTAGTTCTGACGAGGATGACTGATTTGAAGTCTAATTAATTCTGTTTAATTTTCTAATGGGATTGCAAAAATTGAAGTCAATTTCATCCCTTCTGTGAGATAATATTATCAATATTTCAATGTAGACCAATTCTGCAGAATTATTCTGGATTAAAGTGTTGAAAATTTAACTTAAACCGACAACACTTTGAATCCACAGCAATACCATTTTTGACCACTTGCAAAATCATTTTATTTCATTTCAATACACCTCTTGTTACGGGAAAAGCAACGAATGGTAAGTGAACGCTTAGTATTCAAGTATCGACGTATTTAGTTCATGGACGTAAGAATATACTTCAAAACATTCCTTAGCTCTCAACAAATCAGCTAATCAGAGGCCCAAAAATGTCCTTAAGATGGCTTCAGATTACTTAGATGTGACTATAATACGTATGATTATCAACAAAATAAGTAGCAATAAGAATTCATGTAAAACGTGCCCCTACGGTGCCCCTCACTTTATACGACACCAAACGCCGAAGCCACCTTAAGGTGGTTTTATCATGAAACGAAATCCATCCTAAAAAGCTGAAATTTGTATTATAGCTTCTTTAATTATTTTAGAATACACCCGCAAAGTTTTAGGTTGCTTGACCGTCTAGTTATAGAGAAATAATTACTTGAAGTTTCACCGTTTGGTCATGAATTACTATACCGTCAATGGCAATGACAAGTGAACCCAAGTTTCAAATGAGCATTATACTTACAAAATCCATGCTACGTATTCAAAAAACTATACTAATTTGCCGCGAACCTTGAAAAATTCATCTGCTTTTTGAAAGAATTTTTTACGGTACAATAAGTTTGTATTGTCTTTTCAAAGATTATAACTCTGTCGACTTTTATCGGCAGCCATAATCGAAGAAAACAGCAGTGAGCACGTACACGTAGTCAGTTAGGAGTAGGTATACGTCGTATACACAAGAGAATTTGAAATAAGTTATCTAATGTTCGAGAAATAAAAAAAAACTGAAATTTGCTGTAAATTTTATTTTATTTTCATAACTCAATAGATGATATATTACTCCAAAGTGAATGTTTCAATTAAAAGGATTTTATTACATTTTTTTAAGCGTCTTTGGAATCCGTACTTATTTTGAGAGGTACATTTTTTTTCTCATGAAATGCATAAATACTTTTGAAATTCTTCATTCAGCAGTTCTTTCCAAACTATCATTTATGTATATATTGCTACATATTTGTGTTTTATATGTAACAGAAAAATATATAAATTTTTCACATTTCAATGTAAAGGGTTTCCCAATAAGGGTGATATGTTTTGAAATTGAAAAAAAACACTGAATATTCATTCGGAATTGATCGAAATCTTTTTTATTATATTGGATATTCTATGCCATTTATGATTTAAACAATATATCGGCCAAATGTCCCCCGAGACTTGAGCCAAAAATGCGCCTCATCAGAAAAGATGATTTTTTGATGAAAATTGGGATAATTTTCAATTGATTCCAGAGCCCAATCCGCGAACTCCCGACGCAAACGATGGTCATTAGGCTTCAGTTCTTGGGCCAGAATGATCTTATAGGGATGCAGGCCAAGATCCAATCGCAAAATACGCCAGGTAGTCATCCTGGACAGGCCCAATTCCTGAGATCGGCGTGGCACGGACAATTCACGGTTTTCCTCGATACTGGCCTGTACGGCGGCTATATTCTGTGTAGAACGTGCGGTACGCATACGATTTTTAGGCTTAGTATCCAATAGAGTAAATTCACTCTCCAACTTATCGATTATTCGACGAATTGAGAGCGCGGATGGAGCAGAATGACGACCATATTTTGCACGATATGCTCTTTGAACACCGACAAAACTTCTCGAATTTTGATAAAATAATTGGACAATTTCCAAACGTTGTGGAAGCGTGAAACTACTCATGATTAAATGGCAAACCTTACTGATGACAACTGACAGCAGACGTCAAAAATTTCAGTTCAAATGAGCCCGATAGGGACATTCAAAATCATATCACCCCTATTGGGAAACCCTTTATATTATTATGACAAATTATAGCATGAATTGTGCCTAGTACAGCAATCGCTTTACCAATTGCGAATCAATTGTTTTACAAAATGCGAGAATATTTCTACTGAAAAAAATTCAATCATGCATTCGAAAATTATGAGAGAAATATGTAAGCTTTAAAGTAATTAAAATGCATTGTTTGTACTAGTCGTTTACGTACCATCGTTCGGTTCCACGTTTTCACTCATTTATAATTGCACATATAATGACAATAAAAAAACGCATTGGAGGTTATTGGAACACGACTGTAAACAATGATAAACAGCGAAAGCGCGAAAAACTATTCGTTTAGGCGCATGTGCTGATAATCAGTTGTTCAAGCTGGTGGCGAAGAAGTGGGAACCCCTCCGTTTTTGCGATAAACGGGAGGCATTTGATTGGAAGGTGTTGCGATAAACGGGGTTTTACTGCATAGCAGTCTACAAACTGGTACAGAAAATACGTGAATGTACCTATTTGTAGACAGTCATGTGAAAAAATCAATTCTAACGCGTTTTATTTCTATTTTTATGTTTATTCAGTAAATAATTAGTCAATTAACGAGTCTCCACATTGTCAATAAATTTTCTTATCGATTATAGTCTCAAAAATTCAGTAAAATGTACTTATAATCAAAACTTTTCATCTTAAATTTTTGGAATATGATAATAAATAATTGCAAAAATACAGAGTTTAAAAGTTCTTTAATAATCTTTCTGAAGTTCTAATTGATTTTCATGCGAAAAACTTGTCACTTTTCATAAAAATCTAGCACCATTTAATACAGAAAAATTTGATATTGATATCAATTTTTAAAAGTGGGCTTATAGCTACATAAAAAACAATTTATTTTCGTTGAGGGATCAAAAGAATGCATTTTTTGACCCACTAGGAGAAAGAGCCAAATGTTCAATAAATGTGTTATGAAATAGTTATTTGTAAATAGTTTATTTTAATTGATTGATTGATTTCGGTACCTTCAAACTCAAAATGTACCGCAGAATCATAATTAAAACATTTTAAATGTCTTTAGTGCTCTTCTTATAGATCTTTTCATCTTGAATATTTTTTGGTGCGCATGCGTCTCGAGTAATTCAAGTTCCGGTGAAGATTAGGTCATTTCAGTGCAAAGTACATTACGAATTGGCAATAATATTATTTAAAAAATAATTTGATAAAGTTTAAGTAGAAAAGTGAGTAAAAAAAAATGTATTTACAAACTACATGTAAATTTATCACAAACTTGATATCTTAACTTCAAATTGTGTGAAAATATAATTTAAGGTTGCCACATTCTCGAACCAAAATCGAAGTCTCGTCATCAACTTCTTTATGTTATTGTCATTTTATCTTATTTCTTACATTCGTAAAAATATCTGTATTAAATTAAAAATATATCAACTTCTTTCTCTTTAAACGATTAATTTGCAGAATAAAACGAGACCACCAGGCAGTAATAAGAAATAATACGTACAAATATTATTTGTTTGGAAATAATTCTTTTTTTATTTGAACATTTATCTTCGAGAAAAGGCAGCGTTACATATATATACTGAGTATATTTCTTCAGAAAATTTTATAACAAATACTTTTTCTTTATTATAACTCCCCTATTGAAAAATCCTATGTAGGATACCATATAGGATCTTATGTAGGATCCTATGTAGGATGTATTTTAAAGTAATAATTTTCAACCCTACATTTTAATTCAAAATTTTCTGAATAATCTGATCTATCAGGATGCTAGCAGCAGAATTTCATTAATGAGTTACTAAATACATTTTAACGATATTTTTTATTATAAAAATAAAATAATATAGATCAGATTATTTAGAAAATTTTGAATTAGAATGTAAAGTTGAAAATTATTACTTTAAAATACATAGGATCTTATATAGGATCTTATGTAAGATCTTATGTGCGTTCTTATGTGATATCCTACATAGGATTTTTCAATAGGGTCATTAAATATAAATTTCCACATCACCTAACGCCTTCTAATTAACAATTAAGGGGCTATACCAGTGTGAGAGCTTAAAATTGAAGTGATTTTTGGGAATTTTTTAAAAGAAAACTATTAAACTGAATATTTCTGAAAATTGACAATGTATTTAGCTATATTTGATGAATATTACATTTAATTTTTATTAAAAAATATTTAAAATTAAGCGAGTTATGCGCTGTCTTTGGAAACGCGAAAAAAAAGTTCCCCCACTGCGGCCACGATTCCGGTCGATTGAGTAACTGAAATGGAAAAAAAAAAGGCATTAAACTAGAAGGTATTTTCTATACTGTGAACTAGGATTTTTGAAAAATTAAAAAATCAAACAAAATGGCGTCAATATGAAGAAAACAGTCTATTTTTTGATTAAAAAATGGTCGGTTTTTTATCTGCTAAAATTTCAATTTTCATCCGATTAAAAATATCCTAGTTCACTGTATGGAAAATATAGTCAAGAGTAGTCAGTTAAAATTTTAAGTCAATCGGATAATTATTCTTCGAGTTAGAATGGCCGCAAATTGGAAAAATCTCATTTTGAGAAAAACGCGTTTAAAGATTTACCTATCAATTTTACGCTAGCGAGCGGTTCCTCTTTGAAAGACTGCCATTCAAAAAATATTACAGATACGACTTTGAAATTTTCACAAAATATTCTTAAAAGTGCAAACTGTCGAATAAGCCAAAAAAAAAATCAATTTTTTGAATGTCTCACACTGGTATAGTCCCTTAAATACTTCACCATTTTCATAAAAAAAAGTAGATATTAGTTCAAATATACTACTTTTTATCATTAAAACTACAAGTGCCAATCTGATTTTTAAACTTTTTATAATATTACATTCTTTTTCATAGAATATTTACATGAGAAAGCATACATCACGCATCATGAAAGCATAACCTCTCACCTTGCAATTAAATTATGTTTTCTTCCTGTAGTCGGTTGTTTTCGACAACTCAGCCACCTTCGCAGTTGTTCACTGCTGTTGCTTTCCACTTTTCTATGTGGCAATATTGCACCCCGTACATCTTTCTCCTTTAAATTTATTTTTGAATAAGGTACACTTGGAGCACACATGTCGATATCCAAAATATGACCTAATTTATGAATTTCGCGGGAAGTGCCATGGCAGCCGCGTTTACGTACATCAACTTCCTATTCAAAATGAAAAGGTCTATTCATATTATTACAAGGTTAGCGAACGGTTAGTGAACTATTCCCCGTAAACGTGATAATAATGTCCCGTTCAATTTCATATCACGATAAAAAAATTGCAAATATTCGATGCTTAAATTGTGCAATTAGCGAGGAATCATCCATGTGTTTTTTGACGTAAATGTTTAATTAGATACTGATGGCAAACAAATATTCGTTATACCAGTGTTTGTAAAACAAAAATTTCTCCTTGAAAACTTGAATCGTATGTAGCACGATATTTTCAGCAAATAATGAACTAGTTACTGTTGTTTCTGTATATATATTCTTAATTACAATCGAGGTTCATTACAGCGAGGTGGCAGAAACTGTTCACGATGAGGCATCTGGTTGTTTTCTTGGTCTTAACGACTTTAGCTGTTACATATTCTGAAGGTAATTATTATTCAGATTTTCCATTAATTTTCTATTATACGGTCATTATGGTTTCATTCAGTTAGATAAAATATTCGCCGAAGAAGTAAGGCCTAAATTATATGATACATATGGAAATTTATTGTCCTCGTCATGTACAAGCAAAACGAGATATTGTGTTGAAGATTTTTAAAAATAAGTAATAGACCTTCCCTTTTAGTGTTTTCTAATTCATTTCACAAAATTTGATCTCGATACTTCAATTCATACGGTTTTACATGAGCAAGAGTTTGAAAAAAATACAATATCGGTAACGGTCACTGGCATTCGTGGCAAAGACGGAATTATTTCGCATTTTAAAGCATTAAAATGTCGATTTTTAATGCCATTCTATACTTCCCAATAAACTCCTTCTTATCGATAAATCCGTAAGTAGAATTGTGAACATGATTAGGCCTGAGCACAATGAAGAATCGCGAGTGATCGTTTACCCTTTTCTACCATAGCATGTCAAAAAAGGATGTCAGAAATGTGTATCAAAATTGTTTGAAGAATCAGGCAAAGTAATTTGTCTTTAATCAAATAACTACAAAATTAAATTTTATACGCCGCAAAATTCGAGACAAATAATTATACGCACAGGAACTATACAAAGTTATATATATTTAATAATTTTAATATTTTTACTAACTCACCAAAGTTAATCCTATACACTGAGAGAAATCGGCTTTGGTTCCTGTGCACATGGCACATAAATTTTTTGTACAGTAGTTGCCTTGACCAAAAAAGTTGAGAGAAGCTACTACTTTTATAGTTATCATAACAGTAATTTGGACTTTTTTGTATATTCGGTTGTTGTGACCAAAGTTGATGATTAGAATGAGCTTTATACGTACCCCAACGGTTAGTACACGTACATTTTCTTTATGTGTACTGCCAAGCTCCTTTGGTTACTACAACCGCAGCGTTCGCTGTTGCGCTAGACAAATCAAGTATAACTTTCATTTTTTACAACGAAGTAAGCCTGTCGTGACAACTATTAAAGTAGTTACTTCCAAAAAGATATGCAGCCTAAGTTGAATCCTGCCGATTCTCATTCTCGATTCCTGGACTATATTTCACCGTGCCAAGCATCATCAGGTAAATAATTCTATTATAAATATAGTTTGACAATTCTTTCTAAATGATAAGCGATTTTGTTCAGGGACAATGCAATGCGTTCTAATGTTGCTGTCTCGTCGTATTTTGTCAAAACTATAGTCAGTCAAAAAAAGTTTATGGTGATGAAAAAAGTGACAATTTTTTAACTTAATCGACGAAAGTTATTATAAATATCATTATACCGGGTTATTTTTCTTAGATCTTTTCGGTGAAACTTTATTTTCTCTAATGAAATTAAATTCGTATTTTGATAACTAAGAGAACCATACCTATAACCTCAAAAATAATTTTGGCTGGGTATTTACTGTCCGTAGACTTAGTCATTTTAACTAAACTCTATGCGCGGCTTTACGATGGACTTTGGTTCCTATAACCGCAGCGCTATGGTATTTCAAGTACCAGAATCGTGGTCTCAGTAACGTTCCTTGCAGTTGGAGTAAACACTTTTCCAATGTATGACAGCCACTACCATGATTGTCATGAGAACTTTAAAATTTTTGTAAAGACGATTTTAACAAAAAAACTTTGGTCAGTGAAACCTAAAATTTCTCTCTGTGTACCATAAAATTCTACAACTGAAACAAGACATAATAATTTGAATTTTGCAAATTTTAATGAACTTTACACAACAAAACTCTGTACAATAAAAGAAAAAATCCTACGGAACATAATTTCATTAATAATTTTTCAAGCACAATGAAATTGTATACCTTACAACTGTACATTAAATTATAAAAAAATTCATTTTGTAGATTTAAATGAACTTTATTAGAATGTACGAGAAAATATTCTACACCCGATCCAGTGTATATTGTGTTGTAGCATATTATGTGCCTAGGCGCAGAATGAGGGTTATTACGCGACGAGCGACAATGCTCGCCGGAGATCGAAGCCAAGGCGCAGCTGAGGCAAAGCCGAGACGAAGCCGAGGCGCGATCAGTCCTTCGAGCATTTTAAGGGAATCTCGTAATTACCCGAATTGCGTGCATTGTCACATATTCTATTTTATGTGACTTCGGTGCGTATACGATTTTCTGTGCGTAAACTCGAATCAAATCTAGTATTCATCATGATTCTCGTCCATTGCACTTGATATTTCGCGACTAGTTCCGGCCATTTTGATTTTCTCGATCTTGTGTAGTAGTAGCGTATTGTAATAGAGCATGCGCATTTCAAATGTATAAGGCTTTGTCAATACGGTGCCAACGCTGTACGAAGAAGAAGAAGAATAAGAAGAAGGTTACGCTCCGCTGTATGGTTATAGGCGCATGCGCAGTTCAATTTTTACATTATATTCCTCTGTAACGGAATACACAACATTCCGTTACTCTCAGCTATAACGGAAAAACGAGTTTCCGCGCCGGAGGCACATAATAGTATATTATGTGCCCAGGCGCATAATGAGGGTTATTGCGCGACGAGCGACAATGCTCGCAGGAGATCGAAGCCAAGGCGTTGTCGAGGCAATAATGAGGTGTAGCTGAGGCAAAGCCGAGGCGCGATCAGTCCTGCGAGCATTTTAAGCGAGTCTCGTAATTATCGGAATTGTGTGCATTGGCACATATTCTATTTTATGTGCCTCCGGCGCGAAAACTCGCTTTTACGCTACAGTTGAGGGTAGCATAATGTTGTGTATTACGATACAGAGGAATGTAATGTAATAATTGATCTGCGCATGCGCCTATTACGATACAGCGGAGCGTAATCTTCTTCCTATTCTTCTTCTTCGTACAGCGTTGGCACCGTACTGACAAAGCCTTGTGCAATTGAACTGCGCATGCTCTATTACAATACGCTACTACTACACAAGATCGAGAAAATCAAAATGGCCGGAACTAGTCACGAAATATCAAGTGCAATGGACGAGAATCATGATGAATACTAGATTTGATTCGAGTTTACGCACAGAAAATCGTATACGCACCGAAGTCACATAAAATAGAATATGTGACAATGCACACAATTCGGGTAATTACGAGACTCGCTTAAAATGCTCGAAGGACTGATCGCGCCTCGGCTTCGTCTGGGCTTTGTCTTGGCATTGCCTCAGCTACGCCTTGGCTTCGATCTTCTGCGAGCATTGTCACTCGTCGAGTAATAACAAAAGTTCAACTTTTGTACAAAAAAATTTTTTGGATTTAAAAATGATTTTTTGGAAAGGAATCCATGTATACATTTTGCGATACACAGAGTGAGATTCTTATTTTGAGGCATCAAAATATCTCAAAAAATACGCATCGTACGAAAAGAATGTTTGCCATAAAAACTTCTTATTTTCGAAGGGAAAAGCGACTCCACAAAACATTATGCCATACCTTTCCCCTTGAAAAAAAAAGTTTTTATTGGAAGGATTTCTTCTATGCGATGCGTATTTCTTGAGATATTTCGATGTCTCAAGATAAAAAACTCACCATTAATAGAATGGAAACAAGTGTAATTTATCATAAACAATATAGAAATTTTAAATATTTACAGATTTTGTGATCAAGCCGCCTACATTTCTTGTGAAAAAGAATTCACTATCATGTTGAAAGTAAAACACGAAAGCTTACTATTGTACCTCCATAGCACAATACCTTCCCTAAACGTTCCCATCCCGTGCAGAAATTTTGGTGGGGCACCGATCGGACCCCAATCGGGAAAAATGTGGCCCCGAAAGGGTAATCTGTCTAGCACCAGACCAGTAATGAAACGCCCTACCCAACCGGGCCCAGATCTGGGCCTGTAAAAAGGGGACCCGATCTGGCCCCTCCTAATTTTGTATTTCTACAAATAGTAAAATTGAAAAAGTTTTCGTTTAGTATAAATTTTGTACAGTATAATCTTCAAACCCATCTTCGTAGTCTGTATAACTATTCGATTCGTCTGAATCTAAAAATAAATTGCATTATTAATCATTTTCTTTCTAAAAAATTCACTTTGCAAAATTACTTAGTTCATCACAATGTTAGGATTTATGTAATGAATCTAGTGAATTAACTTAGCTTGATCTATAATGCTTTTTGCTTTTGGCATTTTATTTTCAATATAGTCACTACGATATCACGACCACAACACAAAATTTGAAAATAATTTTGTCTATCATACATAAAACTTGGAACTTTCTTATATAGTGTTTTTTTTTAAATAGAAGCATGTACTTTTTATTTGATGACATCATTACCGATTTTAAGCCGAATTCAGCGACCTACAACACAAGGTCATTTTAGTTAAGCAAAGTATGAAAATAGTCAAAAAAATTGAAACATATCGGAGTAATCACTTTCAAAGGATCCACTAATCTTGGTTTGGGTCTACCTATAAAATATGCTCGAAGTGATGACCCTCAACTTCAAGTCGGCTTTTACCTGGCGCAAGCGCTTTCGGGCCATGGTTGCTTTAATGCGTACCTGAAGCGCTTCATGAAAAGAGACGATGAGTCGTGTCGCTACTGATGCACAACTGTTACGAGCCGCGCACGCGTGATATCACGGGTGGTCAAACTCTAGAACGATTGGTTCGTTCCAGTGTTAACCCTTTATAGGGACCGGGAAAATTCAAACTTTGTAAATGAATAAACACACAGGTTAGAGTGAAATTAATATTTAATCGACTTGGTATAGATAAAACCTTGTTAAATCTGGACCTTTATAAAATATACTACCGGTTTTCACAACTGTTGCCAAAGTTCGATGCTCTACAAATTCAACGAAGGAATTTGTAGAAGTTTTCGACTTACTTTATATAACGGCAGAAATAGGTTCCGATCGAAAGCCCCGTACATTCTGTTCATTCCTCCACTCTACAGGACTCACGCATCCCCTTTCACAACTCCCCCACGCATCCCCTCTCTCTCTATTTTCACACAGTGGCCCTCGCTAGGCCCAGCCCAATTTCCCGGAGAAGCTCGACTAAGAAAATCCGAATCCGAAGCCGCCCGATTCGGAAAAACCCAGTTCTAGTCTCTCTCCTCTCAGCTGCAAGTTTTTATGGCGCTTGCAGTGAAAGCGCAAGGGAAGGCAGTAAAACAGTAAATCTTAAAGGATTACTTTTTACTTCCTTCTGGCGACCAGACATGCTATTTTGAATTTCTTTAACTTTATGTGACTAAAGTTTCTATACCTATCTACCTAGCCTTTTTCCGTCTAGTTTTTGCCTACCTTAAATGAATGAGTATTACTTCTATATTCCTAGTTCTATCTTAACTTAATTTATTTTAATCCTATGGTCCAGACTTAACCTTTTCTTATCCTTAAAACTAGTATACACAGAAGAAATATAAAACTTACAGAGAAATCTTAAAACTAATTTACATTGTTGAATTCCTTGCCGACGGCACATGTTGACCATTCGTATAATAAATTTAAATCTAATATTTATAAGTAATATTTCTAGCTAGGATATTTCTACGCTTTTCTCAGGGTCTTTTTATTATTTTCAGCTGTGTCCCGTGGGAAATTCATCTATCTAAATTGGATGGGAATTTCCTTAAACGCGATTTGATTTATTTGAAAGTTGAAAATCGCGCGAGCTTAATTCGATAGGTCGATTAAATTAATCGGCCTCGAGCGAGAACCTATAGTCGCTCGTTACACAACGACGGAAGAAGTCGTACCGTAACTTTAAGCTGGAACCAACTGCCCGCGAAGTTTAATGCCGATAGGCGGTTCCGCGGGCGGTGTATTGTTTCGAGAGGGGGCTTTTTTTGGTTTTAATAGCTATGCCTAGACCCGTCCTATGAGAGTCCTGTACAACGTCTATAAAAGATTTCGCCACTTTTCCTCCTTACCAAAAAAAAAATGTCCCGTTCAATTTCATATCACGATAAAAAAATTGAAAATATTCGATGCTTAAATTGTGCAATTAGCGAGGAATCATCCATGTGTATTTTGACGTAAATGTTTAATTAGATACTGATGGCAAACAAATATTCGTTATACCAGTGTTTGTAAAACAAACATTTCTCCTTGAAAACTTCAATTGTATGTAGCACGATATTTTCAGCAAATAATGAACTAGTTACTGTTGTTTCTGTATATATATTCTTAATTACAATCGAGGTTCATTACTGTGAGGTGGCAGAAACTGTTCACGATGAGGTATCTGGTTGCTTGCCTGGTCTTAACGACTTTAGCTGTTACATATTTTGAAGGTAATTATTATTTAGTGTTTCAATTAATTTTCTATTATACGGTCAATATGGTTTCATCCAGTTAGATAAAATATTCGCCGAAGAAGTAAGGTCTAAATTATATGATACGTATGGAAATTTATTGTCCTCGTCATGTATAAGCAAAATGAGATATTGTGTTGAAGATTTTCAAATTGAAGTAAAAGAACTAGAAAATTTTTTGTATAGGTACTCATTAATACTTATAATTTCTAAAAAATGGCAATAACACATTTTTGTAATCATAAGCATTGAAAAATCAAAAGGTTAATAGACCTTCCCTATTAGTGTTTTCTAATTCATTTCACAAAATTTTACCTCGATACTTTGATTCATATGGTTTTACATGAGCAAGAGTTTAAGATGTTCTATCGAAAAACGAATTAACGGTCCGAAAAGAATGAAACTTGAAACATAGTTATTTAAATGCATAAAAATGAATCAGTCAAATTTTCAAGACTCCAGAGTACTTGTGAGCTAAGATATTTCAATAAATATTTTCCATCATTCAACATGTGCTCTTATGGACAACTACCTTTTCATTGTTTTCAATTACCCACCACACATTTATTAACGGTTGAATATCGATGAAATCTTTTATAATAGTGAGAAAAATACCTAAAAAACATTTTTAGCTTACAATATTGTTAGAAGGGTACTTGTAAATCAATAAAAATGGAAATAAATGTTACAAAAATCATGATATTTAAGTGATAGTGTAGTAGATATATCAACACCGCAGCCGAGTATACGTTGGTAGGTTATGGCGTTCTACTCAAAAAGAAACATTGAGCCTACATACACGTTTGTCCTGTCATAGTATTCACATCTAAATGCCTTAAATTTATAATCTAGTTCAATAAAGTGCCTCTTATGATGCCAAATTTAGAAGGGACACTAAAAAAAGCGAGGTGGTGTTGCCATATCAACTACCTCGTGAGTCAACTGCATGAAATGTTTTGTTCTGACTAGCTATGTACTGATAGAACCTCCTTAAAATAAATACAATATCGGTAACGAAGAAACTTATGAATGTTACATGACATTAAAATTAATAAAGATTTCCATAAACTGTTTAAAATTGTTTCTTTTGGTTAAATTTTACAAATTTTAAACTTAATTTTTCATTCTGTATAGAAAAAGGTTATGTGTAATAGTTCTAAATATGGCAGAATGTCATTAAAAGGGATTGACTTAGATCGATATTTACTTCGTGAAAAGCATTAAATAGCATTCAAATTAGAAGATTATCCAGCAGCATTACAAAATTATTTCTATGCACATTCAAAAAGAATTTACATTTGTGGCAAAGACGGAATTATTTCGCATTTCAAAGTATTAAAATGTCGATAAATACGTATTTGAAGATCTGTCCACAATACGACGACATAGACATTGGCTTATTTCGGACGCGTCGTCTTGGCTGTGCGCGCATGCAAGTAAAACTTGCACAGTGGGTCCACTCATATAGGAGAAAAGGGGAACGAATTATAATGTTTAATATCAACAAGTGGTGGCACTATTGTCGCTACCGATGTTAATTTTAAGCTGTTGTAACCATAGCAACCATATCATTGCCAGTTGAAATAATACAGCCGATGCTCATTTTACTCAACTATCGTTCGAAGCACCTCAAGCGTCGGTGATATATTTATACATTTCAGGTTAACCCACTGACGCATTGTGATGCCCTGTCGTCGACAACGTTTTACACAACTCCTTACTTTTTCCTATGTAACGCTTATTGATATTCACCTTAGGTGAACTAGGTATTTATCAAATTCATTTTCCCGACTAGGATTTAATGAATGTTCAAATTCCTTAAGTCCCAAGTTTAATCGACAGAGTTGAGTAAAATTACTTCAACTATTTTTCTCCGTGTGATGTAATTTCGGTACATGATCGGGGCATTCTTTCTTTCATGTCGTCAGGCATTGTACATGCTACCGCCATTACGCGTTCTTTGACAAAATAAATAAAAAGTAATATGATGATGTTTAGATCTGGCGAACGAGGTGGCCAAGCTACAGGGCGGCCTAGTTCTATCCACTTTTCGTCAAAAATCTCATTTATCACTTGTCTTGAACATAGAGCATAATGGGGTGGTGCACCGTCGTGTTGAATCCACATGTTCATGCGAACATGCAAGGACACGTCTCCCATTAATTTTGGCAGTACCTACGTTTTGCAGAAAGTTTGCGTAAACTTACCCATTCAAGCGACCTTCAAAAAAATATGGACCAATGACGTGATCGCCGACAATGCCGCACCAACAATTAACGGACAATAACAATAAGGCAACATTGTACATAATTTCTGATACAGTTATCAAATTATACTTTTTATGGCGGATTTCAACAGATTTTTTAACGAGGTTTACAATAAAAATAATCATTTTACAATAGAAAAATTATTTCACCCTAATTTTTCATTTTGTCAAATATTTTTGAGTTCTTCTCACAATGCGGCATTTGTGATTTTTTAAAAGTAAACTAAAAAACTTGGCAAATTTTACCCCATTTATTGATACTTAGAATCATTTAAAAATAAAGCAATATAATATAAAGCTGTTTTTACAAATTCCTTATGCTGTCATTATTGAAAAGAAATTATGCTGAAAGCTTTTCAAGTACAAGAAAGTGTAGCTGAAATTTTGATATTTTAATAAGCTCTTGATCCTGTACTCTGACCTCATGATCACTGTCCGATTACCAGTAAATTTAATCTATTTAAGAAAAAGTCAATTACTTCCAAAAAGACTCAATTTGTGATTAATTTATATCCTTACGTTTCCTGGCAGGAGCGAAAGGAGCCGGAACATCTTCGAAAGCAGAACGTGATGTGGTAACCGCTTCAGTCCGCGTAATACGCGACGGTGAAGCCAAAGCTTTAGCAACTTTGTGCACTCCGTTACATGCCTTGACTATAGCAAACGAATTTATTTATACACAAGTAAAAATGAATACTGTAAACATCTATGTTGTAGCTGAAGATTTTAATGGATTAAATAATTGTTCTCGTCATCTCGTGAACAAAATTGAACATGAAGATCGCAAAGAAATTGTGGTTTTGGCAATTATAATCGTAAGTTGTAAGACAAACTCTAAGACCTTAAAACAAAATGAGTTGGATTGAATTTTATTTTAAAATATTCAAGATTGACACAATAACAGGTGCTTTCAATAAGATAAAAATTGAAATTATAATTCCATGTTTAATCATTATCTTTGCATTTTAATGTAAACATTTTGTGAACTTCCAAAGACAAAAAACAACAAAGGAAATGTTTTTCATGCAGAATCCAATTCTTAAGTATATACACGGGGAAAAATAGATAGTAAACCGCAATATCTTGATATTAGCAGATAATGTATTTGCGATTTAACTATGGGACAGCCATCTAGATATTGAAACAAAGTATCTGTAGATATTTAAAAAAAATATGTTATTTCGCAATATCTAAGATATTAAATTAAAGAACCCAATATGTTAATTTGAAATATCTCAGATGTTAAACTGAAATACATTAGATATCAGGTCATACTATTTGAGATATTAAACTGTAATATCTTAGATAATTAAAGTCAATATTTATGTCATTGAATGCAATTGTCTAATAATTATGTAAGAATACTGATTGAAAAATTGAAAGAAAAAATGAAATTAAGAAAATATAACATGATGTAAATAATGATTGATCAAGGAATTCCAAATTTTCTTATAATCTCCTTTTTTTCTCGAATTCCTCGATCTAAGAGTTTTCGCAAGTCCGTATTTTGTTGATTATTATCAAATTATCAAATATTATCAAAGTCAAGGCAACCTGTTAATAAATGGAGATTATAAAAACGTTCAACATAATTGTAAAGATTTGGAAACTATTACGAATTCCAGTAAATAAATTCCGATTCGATGTTGAATTTAAAAACGGCTACATAAAGAACGAGTTATTGAGAGGTTAGAAAATTCATTTCAAATATTGAAGGTATAAAAATGATATACTTATATAGATAGATATTTACTGATTTCAGTACTGGTAATATACAAATTTTTCAAAAATCACACTTCAAAACTTCATATAGACACAACATTATTATTTTAGTGTCGAAACCAAAAACCATGCGACCGGCAAAACTATGGGTGAGCGCGATAGACAAATTACATGGAATTCAAAGACTCTGATCACGTGACTTTTCCTCAGGCACATGCACGCTACTGTTTATAAAAATCTTAGATATTAAAGTTTAATATCTAATATAGTAAATTTTGAATATAAACTGTTATTGGTGATTAATATCTTGTATATTTAAAAGAATATATTAGATATTATGTAGTATAATCTAGATGTTATAAGGTAATATCCAACATTCTAGTATCTCATTTTTAGTATCTATTTTTCTCAGTGTAATTTTTTGATTTTGAAAACTAATACTTTCTAATGTGACAAAAAGAATGTGAACATTTTATCTTATTTTAGCTAACTGATAAGATTGACCGAGAAGATATATTTATACCTAAAATTGACAAAATTCATACCTATTTATCTGTAAAGAAGAACTATTATGTGCCACAATATCTTGGCAAGCATGGAACAGTAGTGGTTAACGAAGAAATAGTGATAAACGAAAGAACACAAGAGGTAAAGCACAAATTTCAGTCTATTCCTTGCTCTCGGTACAGAAACCCCTGTATGTACCGACTCTTCTTTGGAAATTAAAATTGAAAATTCGTAAGGATTCAAAGAAAAAAGTTATTTGTAATCAAACTGTTTTGTTAACAAAACCAAAATACTTTTTCTGCTAAAAATTCTGTTGACCAACGCAAGTTATTTTCTTGGCATGATCAAATTTATTTAATTTTAAAACCAAATTATTTTGTGGAACTGGAAATATTTCTTTGCTGGAAGAGCGGCATGCAGTCAATTGTGCCTTGGCGTCAAAATCGGGCGAAATGTTCATACCGTCCGCTTTAAAGGGCGATAATGTTCATACCGCCCGCTTCAACGGGCAAAATGTTCATACCGCACGAAACTTGACTGCCCGCGGCTAACTACGCACTCGCACGCAACGCGACTTTTTCCACCAATTTGGACACAAAACGTCGTGTGTACCTCGAGCGACATGGTAGCGATGTGACTCGTGTGAATACCGCCCTCGCTACGCTCGGGCGGGTACACTTCGCACTTGTCACAATCGCCACCATGCCGTCCTTGGTACACAATCTACTATTCTGACCCTCTAGTACAAAAAAATCGTGTGCGACACGGGAAAAACACTAATTTTATTCTTTTTAATTATGAATTTCTCAAATATGCTTTCCAGGTTATAATATTCATTGTTCGACTTATTAGAATTATTTTTAGAAACCTTAGTAATCATAATATCATTTTTCAAACCTGAACTTGAACTCGCATCACTACGAACCCGGATTCCTCTCAACGTACAAACAAAGTCACAATTAAAAATTTCAAGGATTCGATTACTATCGAATCCTTGAAATTCTTGATTATCATTTTTCGTACTCTAAAGTTTTCGAATGGAGATTCATAATATTTGGTATTTAAAATACTAATATGTCTTCTATATGTTTTGAAGACTTTTATGATTATAATGAATTTCGATGCCATAATATGAATGTGTAATGAAACCACGGCTTTCCCCATTCCAAAACAATATTATACTAAATTTTCATTCAATTTTATCATTTTTTCTAACGAAAAGTTTCTCAGTGTATATACGTCGAATATCGAATTTTCCATGCACTCGTTGTGAAAAATAATAAGCACAACAAGTTGGCCAATGCACTATTGATTTGATACTAAAGCTCAAGTCAATTTTATTATATTGGAAAGGCGAATTAAATTTTCTCGGTTCCTAAATTTGTTTATGATTTTAAATAAAAAAGGAAATGTAATTTACTCAAGGTTCTATCGGCCTTAAGGACCACATTCTCATCATGACACTCGCACTCCGCCCACGATTTCTTACTTTATATCCATTAGATCCACATTTGCATCAAAAATAAACATTTGAGCACGGCTGTGGCGGGCGTTTAGGTCATTGGGCTTTGCGCTTAGAAATATGTGAATGTCGCGCTTTGCGCTCGGTGTTCTATGTCCTTTATATACAAATTACTAAATTTGTCCTTAACATTTTTTCCGTATTTTGCGTAGAGTTTTGCTTAGAAATATGTTTTTTTGTGATTTTTAATAATATTTTTCATTAATAAAGTAAAGATGAATAAATGTTTTAGACAAAAGTTGTAGATTTCTTTCAAACAAACAGCTTCGTTTCTTGACATTTTAATCGTTTTTTGTACACTTTAGCGGGGAAATTGAATTTTTGATCTTCATATAAAATATTTTATCCTCAAACTTAGTGAAGATATTAATCTCGAAATTAAATTTAAATTCACAAAGTTTTAGTTGAATCGGTGACGGTATAAATGAAAATATTTATGGTCTGACATATAATGTAAAAACTGTCAAGTTCAAAAATGGAACAAGTACGTAGTGTCGGTAACAGAAACAGTAGTAAGAAAGTACAGGGTGGGCCATATAAAATTTTTAATTTAAAAAGTCAATAAAAAAAAAAACGGCTTGATATTTTTCAAAGGTCTAACATTTATTTTCGATTTATCCGATCCACCCAATTTTAGAGTACTTTCTCGATGGTTTCAGGCCTTATGGCAGCAACAGCAGCTTGAATCTCGTACTTTAGATCATGAATTGTTTCTGGATGGTTGGCGTAACATTTATCTTTAACAGCTCCCCAAAGAAAATAGTCCAACGGAGTTAAATCGCAGCTTCTGGGAGGCTAATTCACATCACCTATTTTGCTGATTATGCGATTTTCGAAGATAGGGCGTAAAAGATTGAGTGTAGCGTTTGCTGTATGGCACGTAGCGGCGTCCTGCTGAAACTAAATGTTGTTCAAGTCTTCCTCTTCAATTTGCTTGAAGAAAAATTTGGATAACATTGCGCGATATCGCTCACCATTGATGGTTACGGCGGTTCCTTCTTCAAATTCGAAGAAAAATGGGCCGATGATTCCACCAGACCAAAATCCGCACCATACAGTGACTCCTGCTGGGTGCATTGGCTTCTCGACGATTACGTGCGGGTTTTCTGTGCCCCAATTGCGACAATTCTGCTTGTTAACGTAACCACCGAGGTGGAAATGAGCCTCGTCCGAAAAGATGATTTTTCAGTAAAATTGACCATCCTCGGTCAAACGATCTTCCGCCCAATCTGCGAACTGTAGACGGCTCGGATGGTCAAGTGGCTTCATGCTGCACCAATTGAACTTTATATGGCTTCAAAGCGAGGTCTTTTTGAAAAATTCGTCGCAAAGTTGTTCGTAGAATGTTCAATTCTTGCGATCGACGGCGAGTTGAGGTGGATGGATTCTCACTAACACTTTCAGCCACAGTCGCAATATTTTCGGGTGAACGCGCGGGAAATGAACGTTGACGTTTTGGTTTATCCACCAACGAGCCAGTTTCACGGACACGCTTGACAAATTGTTGCACAAATTGAACTGATGGCACTTTTTGTCTGTCCACTTTTTTTGCCAAATTTCTCACAGTTTGGGTTGAAGACTCACCACTTTGGAAAAAAGTTTTCAATATTTCCCAGTTTTCTTCTAGCGAATAGCGACCCATTTCGTAAATTTTAGACTTTTTACTGAATATCTGTCACTTTCCGAATGGTATTTGACGTTTCCAATGTCGAAATACAGATAGTTCAAATTTTAAACGCTAGATGGCCCACCCTGTGCTTCAGTAGTGAATTTTATCAAACCACAGAAATTTGATATGTTGCACAAAAAGTTCATCCCCCAAAAACATCCAGACAGAATCTTGAAGGTTTTGGGTGATCTATACGTAACAGATTTCAATAATAAAGAACTGGAAACCGGTTCTGTAAGTATTTATATGTAGAGCAATTCCTACATAATGAAATTTGAAAACAATAAAGGGTAAATCTTTCGATATTTCAGGAATACATGGGTGGATTTTTATTGGTCGAGCACAAAGGCAAGAACAAGCTTGTCGGGATTGTTAAGGACAAAAGAAAATTCAGGAATCCAAACGTAATTATATTTATCAATCTTATAGAAAAATCACTTTTTCTCGTGAAACATTTGTGCTTCAATTTGGCTAGCTGCAAATTAATGTAAAAAGATTACTTACTTACATGAGAGAAAAAAGCAAGTGAATAAGTAAATATGTAGATATTATGAATATACACTGTGACCCATTTTAATCTATAATCCCCAATATCTTCTAAAATACTATATCAACGAAAAATTGATTCGGACAAAGGTTGACCAGGACCGAGGGGGAACATTTGACTGTACCATAAATTTTGACCTTGAGGTCAATTTTCAAGGTCAAATAGAGGTAAGACCCTTTTCTTAAATGAGAACCCCTATTTTTGACTGCGGATTTGAAAAGAGCGGGATATAAACGGTAAAAAATTATGGTCAAATGTCTGAGAAACGACCAGATGCCCTTTTTCTAAATTGTCTTGGTTTTTCGGAGTAAACAATCGTTCAAGATGCTTTACAAAAGTCGATGAAATGCTAAGGTGTACATCACCTTGACCATCATGACCTTCAGGTCAATTTTCAAGGTGATTTGAAGGTCGCGACGATTTTTCTTAGATTTAACTCTGTGCCTGGATAAATTTTTTTTGTAGACTTTTGGCTGTGGGTTGTTATCGCACCCCCCCCCCCCCCAACACATCCAGACAGTAACAACTATTTCGGATAAGATGTAAAGACTGTGACTATGTAGTTAAAAAAGTGACAATATTGACAATGTCACTTCTCTGTGACTAGTTACAAAAAAAAAGACACTTTGTCCTTACCTTTAGCGTTATTCAGAAACAACGGCATCCCGTGTGGAAAAATTTCATGGCAGTCTATTGTCTGATCTGGCTCAGGTCTAGCAATGTCCAGACTGGCTAGTATGGAAGTTCTGGTCTGGCTCAGATCTGGCGCTGGTCAGCATTCCATGACAAAAAAGTTGGTATATGTGGCGAACGAAATTTTTTTTTACACGTTTCAAAAAATTCATAGGTTAGTAACAAGTTTTTAGAAGCATTCATTAAGCGACCGGAAACAAGTATCTTCTTTTTGAAAATATTGCTACCACTTACTTTTTGATTCCAAAAATAGCGAAGATTAAGTTGTGACTGCGCGTCATATTGCTAGTCTTCATCGCTCAAATGTGTTGACAAATCGAATAAACTGTCAGAAGTTTCTGAGCAAGAGCTTGACTGCATTTTTTGATGCATGAAAAGTGGAATGCTTCTTGTCAAACGGTGATCTATTTCTTAATTAAGAGGCATGCAAGCCCCGTGTTTCTAATAAAGAAGAATATAAGAATAAATTGAATTACTTTTAGAGGTTAGGATTCATTCATTCATTCATTGGGCTGAAGTTTGTGACGTTTCGTGTGATGAATTTTTTTTTTTCGTCGTATGATCTCCAAGCCATTCATAAATATGCAAAATAGTGATTTTTGACAAAAATAACATTTTTAATGGTGAAAAGACGAAGACAAATTATTTACGGAAAAACACATTAAATTATCTCTTGCAAACTAAAACAGAGACTTACGAGATGTGCCCGAAAAGTATCCGAACTACGTTCATATCTCCGCGTTGGTGCTATTCTTCGTCATCCGGACCGTGGCATCCTTCGAAGTAGTCCCTATTCGATTGAACCACGTGCTCCCAGCGGTGCTTCCACATCTTAAAGCAGTCCTCGAACGCAGATTTTGGGATGGCCTTCAGCTCGCGCGGCGCATTACTCTGAATCGTCTCGATGTCGTCGAACCGCGTTCCCTTGAGCGCCATTTTCAATTTTGGGAACATCCAAAAGTCGCAGGGAGCTATGTCGGGACTGTACGGAGGCTGGTGAAGCTGTACAATCTTGTGTTTCGCGAAAAATTCCTGCACAAGGTTCGATCAATGCGCTGGCGCATTATCGTGGTGAAGAAGCCAGTCACCGTTTGACCAGAAACGCGGTCGTTTTCGTCTCACGGCATCACGCAATCTTTTCAGATCTTCAACGTAATATTCTTTGTTGATCGTCTGACCTCTTGGAGCAAATTCGTAGTTCACAACACTCTCATAATCGAAAAAAATAATCAGCATTGACTTGACATGGCTCCGACTTTGACGTGCCATTTTTAACCGCCTGTACCACTTCTTTATCTGTGTTATGCCCATACTTTCGTCCAAAAAGGCCTTCTGTATCATTTCAATCGTCTCCATACAACTCTTGCCAAGATTGAAGCAAAACTTGATGCAAATTCGTTGATCTGTTCTTTCTGTTATTTTCAACTGTAAACAAATGCGACGAACGGAAAAAGCATTTTGGACATAAACACACGTTGTGCGCGACCCAATACGTCCGGCCGGTAACTACGGCATTCAGGGAGTTAGTGATGGACTAATGGTTACGCTCATACCCTGCAGAGGCCAATCGAGCGCTCTGGCGCGAAGATATAAACGCCGTTCGGATACTTTTCAGACACCCCTAGTATATATGTTATAAAAAGTGTTTTTTCCGCTTCTATGTTATTAGTTTCGTTACATTCCAGGAACTTAAAATTTTCACACTGCCCCTGTGCAGAGACAATACGCCACACACCAAGGTGAACGAGCAATGAACTATTCACATGTAAAGGGTTTTCCAATAGGGGCATAACAATTTCGTATCTTTATATGAACGCAGCCTTAAACTTTTTTAATGAACTGTCAACGTCAAAACGTTAATTAAAGTCAACATTTTCATCATGGTAAAGTTCACGAACCAGCAACGTTTGAAAATTATTAAAAATTACTACTGAAATTCTGAGTCGGTGGTCGCAACTTTGAGAGCACTCACTCCAATTTTCGGCCGTAATAATCGTCCTGGCTCAATGGCTTTGTTAATAAGCAAAATATGCGTTATTGGTCAGCAATAAACCCAAATGTGCTTCTTGAAACACCGTTGCATCCGCAAAAAGTGACTGTTTGGTGCGTTTTTCATGCCGGAGGTGTGATTGGGCCGTATTTTTTCGTGGATGAAAACGACCGTCATGTTACCATCAATGGAGAGCGCTATCGTGCTATGTTGGAAGATTATTTGTGGCCAGAATTGGATGAACTTGACATCAACGATATGTGGTTTCAACAAGACGGTGCCACTGGCCACACAGTACGCGTCACAATCGATTTATTGAAAGGCAAATTCGGTGAACGTGTTATGTCCAGAAATGGTCCGGTCGAATGGCCGCCTCGTTTATGCGATCTAACGCCATTGGATTTCTTTTTATGGGGCCATATCAAGTCACTGGTCTATGCCAACAAGCCAGCAACTTTAGACGACCTCAAAGACAACATCCAACGCGAAATTGCCAACGTTCCGGTCGAAATGTGTGCCAGAGTGGTGGAAAATTGGGTCCAAAGAATCGACCGCTATAAACGGGCTCGTGGTGTTTATATGACCGATATCGAATTTAATTCATAAAATGTAATGCTTGCACTACACCCACAATAATTTTAAACTCAATATCTCAAATATTTCTGTGTTTTATTCATAGATAAAATTGTTATGTCCCTATTGGAAAACCCTTTAGGAATATTCTGATGATAAATTATCATATGGACCGAGTAACTGTTCGCATGAGGTAAACCAATGTCGATAAAATGTTTATGCTGTGGTAATAACCTAATGAGAGAATGAAAAGTTAACAACACAGCCTTATTGAATATTATGTCTATATATTTTGCAAATGTAATTATTATAATTAATTAGTATTATATTAATGGAATTTTATAACTATTATTAACATCCTGGTTATTAATTTAGCATTTATCATTATTAGTGTTACTGTTTATTGATTGCCGATAATCAATTACTTATGATCGATGGATAGAAGTCGATTATTGATCATAGGTCATGAATGAAGGATTGATTAATTGGTTATCGGCAATCGATTCTTGATCATAGTTTATAAGATAAATAATATAATTTGCGGGCAAATGAATGCAGAAATGAGTAATTAAAACTGCATTTACTTGAAAAATAGAAATTAAATTGGGCAATAGAAAGAAGAGATAAACCCATGAACTCCTGCAGAGATCGTGTCTGGCCACCAACTCGCAATTTGTATGTACCGAGCCACAGATTTGCGATTTGTATGTATCGTGTCACCGATTTACGATTCAAACGTGCCTTGACACCGATTTGCGATGATCTGCTCCCACTATTGGAAGCATTAATAGTATCTATGTCCTAGATTTACCTTTGGTGGTTTGCATTAAGTTCCGATCAGTTGTACGGTCAACTTGATTCATTTCGGACCAGTAGGTCAATATCGTGAGCAGGCCTTTCGGTAAACGAAAGTCTCATCGATTTCTTTGAGCACAATTCTACCTTCGGTACGTGGTACATAAAATCCTTGGCCCTTACGTGGTGCAAGTCCGGAAACAGTAATGCTATCTAGTTCTTTTGGATTACGTGTATCGTCGTATTTAGTCGTGTTCGGTTAATAGTGATCCAATTCTGAAATCGGGACGAACTAATCAATCTTGTTAACAAGTGCATGCCAGATTCATTTCTCGTGTACTTAGCAAGATATGTAAGCGGATAATTGATCATACAGTAACAAACGACAATTCTCTCTTTTGCCCTCTAACCTAAGAGGTAGACAAGTAAGTTACCACATAATTATTGTTCGTTGTGTAAACCTATCCAACATCTTATTCGTTTATAATAAATTATCATATACAGTTATAAATTCAGTGTTTTATTATCATTGTGAACAACTCAGGGCCCACAGACCTAACAAGTGATAACGTACCCACATTTAAAAATGAATTATCAGGCCTTACCAACCTGATATAATCAGCCAACCGCCTCCCTTATATCCAAAAATCCAAACTACCCTCGCCTTTTGCTCGAGATGTAACAGTTTCAGTGAGTTTGAGGCTTAGTATAAAATTTTGGTTTCGCTCCGCAAACTTAATTCTTAATTTATCTCTTTTTGATTGTAGCTCTATTTGACTGCAATAAAAAATCGAAGTCCATATATATGTCTCTTTTTTAGTTTGCGAGGTATTTTAACGTGTTCGTCCATTTATAGTTTGTTTTTGTCAAACATTAAAATGTTTTTTTACATTAATGAAGGTCAGTAAAAAATTATTGTGTAACTCAGTTATTCAAACATAAATAAGGTATTATTATATTAATTATTGTGTCCATATTTCTACTGAAACCCCTCCCCTCTTCTCAGCACCGAACCCCCTCTTTCTTTTATTTGTTTCGCACGCGTTGGAAAACTTTAATATATTGAATTTGAAAATCTCGTTAGTTTTATAACAGTTAGTAGAACGTATATTTCATTTATTCAAACGAAAGTATTAGCCTTGCCACTTGAAAACCAATATATTAATTTTTGATACGTAGATCCTATTCACTTGTTCCATTTGATTATTCCCGGCTTCAAGAAGTAACCGATGTTGATTATTTATTCGTGACGTCAGAGATAAGAAAGTCCTTTCTTAACTCTGACGTCATTCATTTTCTGACCTATGTAAGAACGAAGGTGAATTTCTTTACTTTCTTGCCGCAAATCCCTGGTCAACACAGTTGAGTAAAAGGGGCACGAATTAGGAGCACTGGGTCAGGTTAGGATGGCGAAGAGAGGGGGAAGTTATCGATAAATATCGATATTATCGATACTTTTTCCAAAAACATCGATATTAATCGATACGCGATTTGGTCGATATTTCCCATCACTACTTTATGGTAATGCATGGCCTCATGTTGCAAAATAAGTCAAAACATATTTGGAAAAAATTTAATTGAATTAAATTCACGTAGGAGGCGAAAATGGGATCGATGAATGGTTAATCTCAAAAGACGAGCGGTGATATTGGAACGGAATCCAGCACTTACCAAAAAGATGAAAAGCTTTGTATGGAAAAAAATGTTTGAAATTAAAAATTAATATAATAAACAAAATAACAGAGCAAATGAAGAAGAATAAGAAAGTTGAAGGCATTTTTGGGAATCCGGATGAAAAGCGTTGCGAAAAATCGCTTGTGACCAGCTTAGAAAAGGCAACATATTAGTTAATAAGTTATGCAACAGTCTGGGGAGCTTACAAATCATATAAATTAAATTAATAGAAAAATAACCTACATAATTTCTTTTATTTTTGACTCATTTAATTAAAAAATTATTGAGATAAGTAATAAATTATGAGTGGAACATTTTACGAAACATATAGTAGTGAGATCAGTTTTATCTATTTTTGACATAAATATTTATTTAGCTATTGATAAATACATATTCGTTACACGTGTTTGCGAACAAATTCTTTCTTGGAAACTCTACTTGCGCATGGCGCGATATTTACAGCAAATAATAAATAAATTACTGTCGTCTATATATATATATATATATGAATGTCTAATTACAACAGACGTTTATTACATTGAGTTTTCAGAAATTGTTCAGAATGAGGAATCTGGTTGCTTGTCTAGTTTTTACGACTTTAACTATTACATATTCTGAAGGTAATTATTATAAATTCAATCTTTTCTCCAAATTTTTATTATACGGTCATTATGATTTATCCAATTAGTTAAAATATTCCCGGAGAAGACAACAATGCGTTATATTTTTCTGCATTGCTGTTTTCTTCGAAATAGTATATTACGTGCCTAGGCGCACAATGAGGGTTATTGCGTGACGAGCGACAATGCTCGCAGGAGATCGAAGCCGAGACAAAGCCGAGACGAAGCCGAGGCGCGATCAGTCCTGCGAGCATTGTCGCGAGTCTCATAATTTCCCGAATTGTGTGCATTGGCACGTATTCCATTTTATGAGACTTCGGTGCGGATACGAGTTTCCGCGCCGGAGGCACATAAAGTTTATTTAAATTATTATTTTATCAATAAAGTGTACGTATCTAATTGGTGACGTCAGACCCTACCACACGGCCTTATGGCGACCGCAAGACGGGATCCCACTCACTTTCCGCGACCTGCGTCGTGCGTTCAGTTTTGATGTCTACGCATGTAAATACTCACGTTGGTAACTCATGGTTCGTGGTCGTGTGTAATACACAAATTGTGTGCATTGGTACATATTTTATTTTATGTGACTTCGGCGCATATACGAGTTTTTATGCATACACTCGAATCCAATCTGAAAAGGTCGAAATTGCAGTGATTATCGCCCATCTCACTTGACATTTCGCGAATACTCCCGGCCATTTTGATTTTCTCGATCTTGTGTAGTAGTTAATAGGAGCGGATTGTAATAGTCGCATGTTCAGTTCAAATCTGCAAGGCTTTGTCAGTACGGTGCCATCGATGTACGAACAAGAAGAAGAATAAGAAGAATATTACGCTCCGCTTTATCGTAATAGGCGCATTCGCAGTTCAATTTTCGCATTACATTCCTCTGTATCGTAATACACTACATTACGCTACTCTAAGCTGTAGCTTAAAAACGAGTTTACGCGTCGGAGGCACATAAAATTATTAATAACCCTCATTATGCGCCTAGGCACATAATATACTATTACGTTATTGTTACGTTACCAATCGGAATGTAACGGTAATTTCTACCTCAAAAATCTTTTTGCGACGGAATATTGTAGTTTACAATAATAAAATGGTAATTTTTAGGTTACATTACCGGAAAATAAATTACAGTTAACTTCACTTTGTCTCACTTTGAAGGCATTATTGCCATTTAAAATGCATGGGAAAGGATCTTACTAAACTTTAATAAATAAATTCAAAGACAAGCGCGTGATTTAGTATAATATCGTTTCAAAATGAGGCAAACAGGGTATACGTATCAGATATTGAAGGGGAACTTCCACCCTGTGACTCAGTTTTCGGGCCAAAATTCAACACTTTTTTTCTACAGAATGGCATAAGATATCACAATAATTTTTTTGCATGCTCGTTTATTCCTCAAGATAAAAAATATATTTACATGAAAAGTTCAACAACAAAAATTTCGCGGTATAGTCGTTTTCGAAAGTGAACTTGTTGGAAAGTTGGAGCCAAAATGTGACCATGATTTTAGCATCCCAGGTCGATTGGAACAAAAAAATTTTTTGGCCTATTCTCGATAGTTCATTTAATTATAAAAGTGCGAAAAATGAAAATAAAATAAATCTAGCATCCCGAACGGAAGAGGCATGTTCAATGAATATTCAGTCAAAAAATCAACTTGACTCACCAAAAACTTTTCTTGTAATCGTGGTTACAGTTTCGAAAAGAAAAGTTTTGAGAAATACGCGTTTAAAGCTCTCAGTGTGATTTATCATGTACAAAAAGTGTCCAGGGGGGACATTTTTTGCACAAAATTCTTTTGAGAATCCATTTTTGATAGTTCATAAATTTGAAAAAAGCATTAAAAAAAAAATTCGATTTTTTGGAACGCATAAGGTGGAAGTTCTCCTTAATATAGTGGTTTTTAAGCGGCTAAGTTAATATTTTCGTTTGAATGAACGAAATATATGTTCTACCAACTGATATATAACCTAGGAGAATTTGAAATTTACTACATCAATGTTTCGAAACGAAACAAAGAATATGTGAATTTGAAAACTAATATATAAAACATTATTCACTCCACCAAAAGGTTTAACCTTTAGAAGTGACGGCTCCGGATTAAGAATTCTTATGTTTATTTCTAACGCGTACAAATAAAATGAAGAAAAAGGGGGGCTTTAACACTGAGAAGAGGGGAGATTTCAGTGGAAACATAGACACAAATATTATAATAATACCTTATTGTAAGTGAAATAACAAGATCTTATTAAAGCAAACAATTTTGCATTCTCACGTTTTTATCGTATTTCACATATTCTGGAAAAAAAATTGAATCTTTGATTTTCCATAAAATTTTTAAATTAGAACGAAAAATGTACAATAGATCTCAGTTGAGCCATGTTAATATACATTCGTCTGGTTTTAACCTTCTCTACATGGAAATGTTATATCCTTACTATTTGAATATATAAAATTTTATGAAACTGTTACTTCCAAGCCTCTTAAAAAAATGTCAAAATAAAAATTATTATTATAATGATTATTTGCATGACTTAACACTATATAATTTTTACTATTGCTGCATATTGACTGCTAGCTTTAATTTATATCCTAATTTTACAATTTGAAATCACAATCAAAAAAACTTTTCAATTTACGACATAAATACTATTTTTACCCCAAAAAAATATAGGCGAGACCAAGGCAAACTTGTCAGGTGGACAGCCATTGCTCTGCAAAAAGCCGAAAGAACATTTTATTTTAATGCGTTCATTTCTTATTCCGAGTTTCCAACTTTTATAATTTGCTGGCAGTATTTTCGTAATAATAGAAACATCTTAGAGTTAAAAAAATTGTATAGTTATATTCATTGTCATTTTATGCTTTCTAAAAGTAAAGATTACTTATATGTAATTAAAAATAAAAATAGTTGTATCTGTACCACAAGGAGAAAAAAATCTGACTATAAAAGCAAGAACACTGGCCATGCTTTTGTAGCAGGTCTCGTTCTTGCTATCCTGGTAAGAAATTCATACATTTGAGGCAGGGACCCCTTTCTGCCAAAAAGTACTAAGTTTTATGCTTTTAGAGCAGGCGTGACTCGCGAAAACAGCTCGAACTTCGCCTTGCTATGGTTACAAGTAACTCATCCTATTTTAGCAATAGTTCTTTTACAACCAAGATGCTGGGCCACGCCTACTTTCGAACGTAGCACGTAACGTGTTCTCTCAGTTGTAAGAGAACTCTTGCTGAAATAGGATGAGTTTTCTTGCAACCGTAGCAAGGCGAGGGTCGAGCTATTTTCGCAAGTAACATTACTCTGACAGCATAAGGCACTAGCAATAATGGCATGTGCTTGATCCTTTTATATTATAAGACATCCCATACTAAAAGTACATGTGATGATGCCAATATTGGTAGAATTTCATACCGATTTTACACATCAAGTTCAGTGCTTTGATGGGAAGAGCCCAACTCACTACAATACCAGTTTAGATCAATAAGGACCGGTGTTAGGAATGAAGTCGCAAGTTTTTCACAAAAACTTTTTTTGTTTTACAACGTAATCTTGAGGGCGATACACTTTTCCCAAAATCCCGGTCATTTCTTCAAACCTTCTAAAAAGTACGATTTGTCAAACAAAAAGAAGTCGCAGAGAGTTAGGTCAAGCGAGTGCAGTGGATTCGGCAGCAATTCGTAGCGCAATTCATGCAATTTGGCCGCAACGTTTCCGGATGGATAAGCTGGTGCTTTGTCGTCGTGGAAGAGAACTTTTTTCTTCACCAAATGTGGCCGTCTCTCTTTCAATCTCGTTTCCAGAGCAGATTAGCCCGGAAAAATCTATTGTTTTAATTGTCGCTTGGTCTCTAGCGAATAGTAATCCCTGCTTAAAAAACCGTTAGAATCCTATAGAACCCTGTTAGAACATGGGTTTCTACTTGGATGTAAACGGAAGTCTACACGGTTTTTGCAAATGGGTCTTGCCCCGATTTTTATCCGGTCCTAAGAAGGGTTCTCAATGGGTACAAAAATTTTGCGGCCATCGGTTTCTATTGGGATGGCAACAAATTCATTTCGTTTTTTTTCATGTTTTTCAAAGCAAGTTTATTAATACAAATAACAAACATTAATCATTTATGTTTTGACCATTTCGTTCGATGACTTTTTGTCATCTTTCAGTCACCTTCATAATTCCGCTTTCGTAGAAAGTTTGGTTCTTAGAGGCTAAAAACTGTATCAACTCATTTTTGACAGCCTCATTTGAATCGAATGTTTTTGCATTCAAATTTCAGATTGATTTATAGGTTAGTTTTTGTTACATCTTAAAGTCAGATGATTTTTAGACTTGAATTAAACCCTTTCACACAGTTTGGATATCTGCCATACTAGTAGAGAATATTTGCTTTAATCTTTATATAAAACATTAATTATTTCTTTATTCTATTGGGTTGGCAAAAAAGTCACTTCGCTTTTTTCCGCTAGATGACTTTAGTCGTTCGAAGCCGTTCTTCTCCATTGCAAACTTGAGACCATATATGGTATTTGACAGCTGACGTTTCATAAATTATTCAGTAAAAAAAAAGTTTCAAGTTTTGTTGTTTATTTATTATTTCGCATTGACTTGAAATTGAAATTCCAGACGGTCATTTTCGTCACATTTACTTTATTATTTCCACAAAGGTAAAAACGCAGTTGCAAGCTCGGAAAAAGTTGTATGATGTTTATGGTGAAAAATCATTAACAGAACGACAGTGCCTAAATTGGTTTGCTCGTTTTCGTTCCGGAGACTTTGACCTGAAAGATGAACTACGCTCTGAACGCCCAACTGAAGTTGACGACAACAAAATAAAAGCAGTGATAGAAAATAACCGGCGTAGTACGACACGAGAGATCGGAGAGAAGCTTAAAATATCACTTACATGCGTTGAAAGCCATTTAAAACAACTTGGTTACGTTAATAAGCTCGATATTTGGGTTCCTCACAAATTGAATGAAATTCAACTTATCAAACGAATTTCCATTTGCGATTCACTGCTGAAACGTAACGAAACCGATCCATTTTTAAAGCGAATCATAACGGGCGATGAAAAATGGGTTGTTTACGATAACGTCGTGCAAAAAAGATCATGGAGCAAGCGAGATGAGCCTGCACAATCGACATCAAAAGTCGATATTCATCAAAAGAAGATGGGATTTAAAAGGAATTGTTTATTTTGAGCTCCTCCCAAGGAACCAAACTATCAATTCGAATGTCTACTGTCGCTAGCTAATGAAATTGGACAAAAAAATCAAAGAAAAGTGGCCAGAACTGGCAACTCGTAAAGGCATACATACATCTTTGGTCAGTCGCAAAAAATTATTAGAGTTAGGCTGAGAAGTGATGCCTCATCCACCGTATCATCCGATTATCATTTATTCCGTTCACTTGAAAACCATTTAAATGGAAAAACACTCCATTCAAATGAGGCTGTCAAAAATGAATTGATACAATTTTTTGCCTATAAGAATCAAACTTTTTACGAAAGCGGAATTATGAAGGTGACTGAAAGATGACAAAAGGTCATCGAACAAAATGGTCAATACAAAATTGATTAATGTTTGTTATTTGTATTAATACACTTGCCTTGAAAACCATAAAAAAAGGAAATTACTTTGTTGCCAACCCAATAGTTATCATCTCAAAATTTGTCAATTTCTTTTGTTTGAAAACTTTGCTCCAAACTCTTTAGTTACTTTCTGAATTCAAAATCAGCTGGACTTGAATTATGCCTAATTCTAATAATTACATGGTGCTATACTAGGTTGTTCAAAAAGTTTTGAAAGCGGAAATGAAAATACGTTTTTTTTTTGGTGAAATCACTTTGATTGCTCAGTATAATCTCCCATAAGATCAATACATTTGGTCCAACGGTCTTCCAACTTGTATATCCCATCATGGAAGTGACTTTCTGCAAGGTCTACAAAATACTCCTCTACGACGGCTATAACCTCTTCGTTTGATGAAAAATGCTTCCCACGAAGGAATTTCTTGAGGTGTGGGAACAGCCAGAAGTCAGAGGGAGCTAAATCAGGCGAATAAGGTGGATGCTGCAACAATTCGTACTTTAATTCGGTTATTTTAGTGATGGTTTTTTGAGCTGTGTGAGCGGGTGCATTGTCTTGATGAAAAAGGATTTTTTTCTTTTGCAAACCGGGTCTTTTTTCACGAATTTTTGCATCCAATTGATCCAAAGGATTACAATAATATTCAGAATTTATTGTTTTGCCAGTTTGGAGATAATCCACCAACAAAATCCCTTTTGCATCCCAAAAAAACTGATGCTAACACCTTCTTCGCCGATTTCTGGACACGAACTCGCTTCGGTGCCGAAGTGCCTGGTTCACACCACTCCTTAGCCTCTTGTTTTGATTCAGGATCATGATGGAAGACCCCAGTCTCATCCATAGTGATGAATCGACGCAAAAAATCCTTTTTATCCTTTCGAAAACGCTCCAAATGTTGCTCAGAAAGTCGCATTCGAACGTGTTTTTGTTCCATTGTGAGCGAATGCGGCACCCATTGTGCACAGAGCTTTCTGAAACCCAAAACTTCACGTAAAATATGTCTCACACTGTCTAATGAGATGTCTAGGGCCTCTGCTAAATCTCTTTCGGTCAATCGACGATCTTCCAAAACTATATCCTGTACTTTTGCTATGAATGCTGGTGATGATGCACTTTTTGGAGGTCCTGAGCGTTAATACATCCATTCACATGACAATCGTAATATAATCCAGTTAGCGAATCTTCCATTCTTTCATCATCACAACTGTTTTTTACATGAATTTTGTTAGTACCTGAAATTTTTGAAATCTTTGTTTATAATATTGTCCTATTTATAAAATCGATTTATACTATGCAAAAAAGAAATCAGTTCAGAAATAGTAATATTATTTGCGAATACAATATTGCCCTATCGGACAACTTTGTCCTGGTCTACACTATTATAGTTTTCATATACCAGTCATTATTTTACTAATTCAGATTTAGGGAACACAAAGATATAAAAGGATTTTTACATTCTCTTCATATGAGAAGTTAAAGATTTTATTTGAATAACGATTTAAAATTTTCATCAAATCTAAACATTTTGTGGCCCTTTGAGTCAGAAAAACGGTTTTTATGAAAGTGTTTGCCTACTGTCGTCGTCGTTTGTAAGCACTGCCGCACTTCTAGAGGGCCCAAAAAGATAGAAAAAGTTGTACAAGACTGACATATAAGAGAATTCCCTCTCTGTGTATTGATATATAAGAACAAATAAATTACTTCAGATGCAGCTAAAATTATAATTAATTTATTCCCATGTTTTTTTTGTCAGGAACCGGAGGATCTTCAAGTGTACAACCTGATATGAGAACCGCTTCAGTCCGCTTGCTTCGAGATGGTAAATTTGAAACTATAGCGGTTTTATTCACTAATAATCGTGCTTTAACCACATATGAAACTTCTGGATCAAAAAAAAAAAATTTCCAAACCGGATATTTCACAATTGAAGTTATGAATTTCAGTGAATTTACAATGCGTTCTACTCACAGGGTTGACAAAATTATTGAAGAAAAATCAAACTTATACTCTGTTGATTTGGCAGTTATAGTTGTAAGTTGTAAACAAACTCCACGACTTCGAACCAGAATAATTTGGAATACATTTTATTCCAAAATATTTGAAAATGACCCAATAACATATGCTTTCAATAAGACAAAAATTGAAATGATAATTCTATTTCCAACCATTTCATTTCATTATTGTGACATTGTTTGAATTCACAAAGACGAAAAATAGTAAAGAAAATGTTTTGGAGAATTCAATTCTCAAGCAATTTTGTTTTAAATTTTGGGAACTAATATTTTCTAATGTGACAAAAAATGATGAAAATTTTTCTTTTATTTTAGCTAAAAGATGCGATCAAGAATAAGTATAAGGATGTATTTATACCTGAATTGGGAGAGGTTGTAGTCCCCACATACTACAAGAAAGAAGCGTATACAATACCTACGCATAAGACAGTCAAATTAGTGATAAACGAAATGAATGGAAAGGTAAAGAACAAATCAAAACTAATATCTCGCCCTTGACGCAAAAGTTCTTATAAATACTGATCTTTTTTAAAAACTGTACTAAGGCCATTTCTCTGGTAAACGATGATTCGTAAAAACTCCAAAATGAATGTTACTTGTAATCAAACTGTTTTCTTAGCCAGGTCAAAATTTCTATCCTTGTGAAATTCTGTTGATCTAAGCAAGTTATTTTCTTGGCATCATAAAATTGATTTACTTTTATAACCAAATGAATTTGGCTCTTTTCCGTGCTTGTAAGGCGGGGCGGAAATCGCTGTTTCTTATTCAGCAGCGAGTAGCGTGACTAAAATAGTCCTTAGGGAATAAAAATGTTACTTTAAATTATTCCTACTCTCTAGTTTTCACTGTTTTTACTCCCGCTATTCCTCACTGTACGGGTAGTTTTTCCTCGTTCTAAAAGCATGCTAAATTCGCCAAATTCATTCTTGCATGATAAAAAATATCGTCCATATCATGGGATTATATAATATTCTTGAACTAACGAAATATAGAAGCAAACAAACGTCAGTCCTTATTATCTATACTCCATAATTATATTTTCTTCCATAGCAAGCACTAAAAAACTGCTTCGAGCCCCCGTAGAGCGGTATTAATGACGTCCATTTACGATCAGTGTTTTTGTTTCTTAAGTCTCTCTTTCGTTACACAATATACTATTCAGTAAATGTTTATTTTTCCAACCAAGCGGACTTGTTTTCCTGGTTGTGTTTGAAAGGCGATTAAAAATGTTCAGTTTTTGGTACGAGGTAATGTCAAATGACGTTAGTCGGTCAAGGGTAAAAAACTGACTGACTCAGCCTCCCAAGGGATGCGCTGGACCAGTCGTCTCGTGTTCATAAAGGCCCAAGATCGTAGAACCTAAAGAGTGGGGAGGATTCAGTATCCTGTTACAACCCTCTTCTTAGATTAGGTTTAGCTCCTTAATCTCTCTGATAGGTCTTATTTTAAAAGTAGTAATCTGCGTTATAATTTGCATTTATCTCCTCTGTGGCAGGGGCAGTAGGAGTGACGGTATAATCTATAATTTATACTTTCCAAATAAAAATAATCTGCTGCTGTCGTTGGAGTTTTTAAGGCTATTAGTGCTCTTTAAAAGTGATTAATTGAAAGCTTACAAGAGGATCATAAGTGGATAGATTAAAAATAATCAGGTATTGAAAATTGCTCAATTAGTAATATTTCCAATTTTAAATTGAATAAGTTGGACAGACTTAAGTGAAAAGATCTGCAAATAATTATAATGGTTTTTCTTTACAAAAATTTTAATCGCAAACAATTCCAATTGTAAAATATCCTCGAGTTTTAGTCGTTTTTAAACTAAATCTGTATGATTTAAAGTAATTTTATTTATATATCGAAAAAATTTAAATAGTCTTTGGAGTTTAGAAAACTAGGAAATTTACTCATGAAAATCATTTTAAATTGCAATTAATAAAATATTACAAATGAAACAATTATAAGCTGCAGGTACTAAAAAGTGCATAATATCCAATGTTTTTGTCGTCGAAGGTCAGCCAGAACGAGAATCACTATCTGAATAGTTTCCGAACTCGTTTTTCCGAGTTGAAAACAAAGTTTGATGCGAATCCGTTGATCTAGTTTTTCAGTCATTTTTAACAATCACAAAATCCGCCGAACTCAAAAATAGCTTTGTAAACAAAGACACGCTGCGCATGAATTATACGTCCGGCAGATGTCAGCAAGCAACCGATAGGTTCGTGAGGCTTTATTGATGACGTTCATGCCCCGCAGAGGTCGCTCGAACACTATGGCGCGGAGATGTAAAGGTAGGCCCGATACTTTCCGGACAGACCTCGTATTTATATTGTATAAATTATATATTATATATATTCACTGATTTTATTAATGAATATATACATTATTATTGAAATGAAGGAAAACATAGATTTTTATTTTTTTAAGAAAAAAATTTTAATCTTTTCAATATGATCACGTTTAATGTTTTGGTACTAACTACTCTCACACAATTGTAAGAAAGCTGCTGCCCGACAAGAGGGAATGCTGTTGCTCCGAGTGAAGAAGACTAGAAACAGGAGAATAAACTCGAGTGGAAAGGATATGCCAACATGTGGCCGCACGGATGGCTGTTACCTAAGCTTTATGCGGTGCGCCAGAGTACGTTTTTGATTGTTCTGCGCAAATTGAACGAATGCGATGATGCATTTGTGCTCGTACGGCGAGACAACCATAAATGTGTGCGTACATGCACAATAATAACCTATTGCACAGCGAAGCTCTGTTTGGCACGCCTTTTTGTCGACGTTTTCGGCTTCAACAGACTTCACGGCCGAGTATTGAGAGTTTCTTCTCCCATTTCTAATCTTCTTGCTCCGAGTAGATAATGCTGCAGCGAGTCATATAAACTGAGATTTAATGATTTACTAATCGATAATTCGATTGTTTTGATATTTATAAATCCTTATTGATTATTATATGTCTTTTGAAGAGTTTGTTTGATTTCTTAAAATGATGTGCAATTATTTGAAATCTCAACATTGATGTTAGCTTACTTGTAAACAGATCGCAATGCACCAAAAAGTATTTATACAGAAACCACCATTTCAATGGGCACTTTCATGTAAATCATAAAAAACTTAAAATTTGTACTTTCCCTTGCTTTTGCATTTATCTGACGATTTATCTGTCAGCTGCTCCCAAAAAAGGGACAGTTGCTCACCCACAAAGGGAACGCAGCATACCCAAATGTATTGTCGCACAACTCTTCTCTGGTAAACGCAACAGCTCTACCATAAGAGGCAGTATCTGTACCACATTTTTTTCGTATAAGTAATCAATTTGTGGTCGTAAATACTCGCACTTGTCAGGTTGGAACTTCAGGCCTGTGTTTTTAATTTAAAAAATCGGTTGACCAAGTTTTTATTGTGTTCCTCCAAACTTGATCCAAATACGACGATTTTGTCGAGATGCACATAGCATTGCTTTCACATTAATCCCCTGAGAGCATTGTCCATTATTTTCTGGAAGGTGGCAGGTACCATTTCAAGTCCCTATTGAGAATCGATTTTTTTTCTCAACTCGAGTTCCTTCTACAGGTGCTGTAATTTCAACAGCAGAAACAGTAGTAGAAAAGTATTTGAGTAGTGAATTTTAGCGTACCACATAGATTTTCTTTTTGAAATAATTGGAAGTGTAAATTTGATGTGTTATAGGAAAAGTTCAACCCCAGAGTGGAAATATACGAAAATGTAACTACAAATGGCCAAATGTTTACGGTAAAATTTCATGCTACCCGACTGCCAAAAGATTTTGTAGGTATTTTCATTCATAACAATTCATATATGAATATAATTGAAAAGAATAAAGGGCAAACCTTTCAATATTTTAGGAATACATGGGCGGATTCATGTTGATAGAGCAAAACAATAAATATGAGCTTGTTGGGATTGCTTATAGCTTTGAAAGACAAAAGGATCCAAAAGTGTTTTATTTTATCAATTTATGGTCAAGAATTTTGTTCATCTTTAAAAATGTATGCAGATACCCTAGTTCGTGCTCAGTGCTGTGAATAAATTGCTTAACTACATAAGAGTAACAAGCAAGTGAGTAAATAATAATATAGGTAACATATACTTGTTGCAGTCTGATCAAAATACACGCAATCAATGTTCAATCAATCACTTGTAAAGAAATATGCATACTTTGTTAATCAACAACTTTTATTCAACAGATGCTTTTTTTATGCTCCAATCTAAAAAACTTAGAAAAAAAAACCTGTGCTTGAGGGAACAACTGAGAAAGCAACACTTATTGAAAGATACAGCAAGAATTAATGTAAAATGTATTATTTTAAATAAATCCAGCCTATAATTAAAAAGAAAAAAATATATTTCTTTAATAATGTCACCCTCGCGGTTCGGTTAAATCTCTCTTGAGTTTCACTGATTCTCATGAATTAAAATTACGTTGTATTGTATAGATGTACTGTTTGTAACGCCTTAAAAAGTGTTCAAATCGGTTAATATTATGATCTTTTTGTTTTTAAATCATCATTTTAATAATAATATTGCTATTCTTAAAAATAAAATAATATATTTTTGCCTGAGGCCTAATTTTTGCGAGCCTACTGCCATAAGGTAGTACTGTCGGTACGTAGCTAATGAAATGAGTACTTTTTCTCATTTGCTTCACGTAGTATCAGGCCATGCCCGCGTAATGCTTTAGTGGTGGCCCAACATAGATTTCGTCAGAGCCATCTGGCGTAAGCTCAAAACCCTAAAAGAAGATAATAGATTACTGTTCAGATCATGTTCAGATAATTCAGGAAATAATGAAATCGGAATAAACTTTGAGGTTAAATAAAATTATGTAAGTAATTATTATCGAGTAATTATTCGAATCGTATTGATAATCTTGCTTTTTGTGATTGCACTTTCCTAATGAGTGCATCCTCACATACATGGAGTTTTAATTGTGTATCGCAGAGTACTGTCAGGCTAAACACAAATAGAGATGATCACCCAAGCGTCCCAAAATTACAAATATATACATTGAAATAATAATATTCCATGTATGTAAGGATGCACTTATCAGAAAACTGCAATCACAAAAAGCAAGTTTATCAATGCGATTCAAATACTTACTTAATAATAATTACTTAAATAGTTTTATTAAACCTCCAAGTTTATTCCTATCTGTTAGCATCTTAGCACATTTTAGTGACCATTAGTGATGCAACTACGGTGCGGTGGTCAGCGGGGTGAGGTTAAAGAAATTATACTTCTGCGCCATCTGGCGTAAGCTCAAAACAGGATCAAAGTATAGTGTCCGCTATCGCCTATGCTCGCGAACACGGCCTGCATAGTATATACCAGGGGTGTTAGTTGAAATTTGCCGGTTTTACTCGTAGATGTCGCTAGAGATATGTATACATTTCTATGATTTGGCATCTATGTCATATTTTTCTATGGACAATAACCTTCAAAAATACGCAATTATATTCTGCCAAAATAATAGCATCATAGTTGTTTACATCTGTGAATATGTCGAGTTTCGTTCCAAGTAAATCGCATTTGCGGCATTCGTTGCTTTTCTTATTTCATCAAAAGAAAAAAGCAATTGAAGTTCATCGATTGCTGGTAGAAACTTATGGTGAACTTGCTCCAGTGATTAGAACATGTAAGACATGGTTTCGTCAATTTAGCAGTGGAGATTTCGATTTAACAAACAATGAACATCCTGGTGCAGCGAAAAAGTTCGAAGACGAGGAATTGCAGGCGTTATTGGATGAAGACCCAACCCAATCGCAACGACAATTGGCACAAACACTAAATGTGACCCGAGGAGAAATTTGCCAACGTTTAAAAGCCATAGGAAAAATCCAAAAGTATGGGAAATGGGTACCACACCAACTGAACGATAGGCAAATGGAAAATCGAAAAACCATTTGTGAAATGCTGCTTCAACGGTTCGAAAGGAAATCTTTTCTGCATCGAATTGTCATGGGGGACGAAAAATGGATTTATTTCGAGAACCCGAAGCGGAAAAAATCATGGCTTTCACCTGGTGAGGTCGGCCCGTCGACTCCAAGGCCAAATCGCTTTGGCCGTAAGACAATGCTCTGTGTCTGTTGGGACAAGTGTGGTGTGGTGTACTTCGAGTTATTAAAACCTGGTGTGACGGTGAATACGGATCGCTACCGACAACAAATTATCAATTTAAATCATGCGTTGATCGAAAAACGGCCGGAATGGGCCGGAAGACATGGCAAAGTTATCCTACAACATGACAACGCACTGTTTCATACCGCTAAAGTGATGAAGAATACATTAAAAGCATTGAATTGGGAAATATTATCGCACCCACCGTACTCTCCAGACCTCGCCCCGTCCGACTATCACCTTTTCGCATCGATGGGACACTCACTCGCAGAGCAGCGCTTCGCCAATTTTGAAGAAATCGAAAAATGGCTCGTCAAATGGTTTGCCTTGAAAGAGAAAAAGTTTTTTTTGGAATGGTATCCATTATTTGCCTGAAAGATGGGCAAAATGTGTAGAATCCAATGGTCAATACTTTGAATAAAAATTTGTATACATGAATGGCGCGCGCTTTCACTTACTCTGCGACGTTGCCACATCTATTTAATCGCCGTCGGTTACTGGAGAAAAATTATATTTTTCGTTACTTAATTGGATTTCGCCACGCTTGCACGTATCCAATTGAGATGTTTTAACTTGCAAAATGATGCTTATATTATCAATCAATGCACCAGTCATTTTTATTAAAATCTGAACGGTTGTTATGGCAGGATTTGTAAATGAACTCGGTTTCTCATAAGGTTAGGTGTTAATCGTCTCTAAATGCAATTACTAATTACTCCCCTCCAGTGTACCCTAGGTCCTCAAAAATTTAACTGAGTCATTTCTGGTTTAATGCTCACCAGTGATTTCCATTTTATCAATATCTGAACGGTATTTCCATTTACGACAGTACTACTTTAAGTGCAGCCCTTATGGAACTTGAGTGAATTTTACAGGACGAGCGATTGAAGAAGCGGTCCACACTGAGAGAAAAAGTACAGGGAAGATTCGAGTTATATATCTGACCAAAAGTTAAAAAATTATAGCATTTTTAGTATTTTTAGAAACTATATTTTGAAAAAATCCAAAATTTTATTACTAATTCCTGATAGCAATCAAAAAGCTCTACGAATTGGTGATGAAATTTTTCAATAAAATCATAATTAGGAATGTTACACTATTTTGAAACCTCAAAAAATTAATAATTAAAGATCTACTAAAATCAATTTTGATATTTTTTTATATGATGTATATTTTTTGTTTCAATATAAAAGAATACTACTAGAAATGAATGATTCCATTTTTTATCCACAATATAGTAGATATGGAAGAAAACGTTAGAATCTAATGTTCACAGAGAAAAATATTCCGAAAAACTAAAAAGCTAAATATATAATTTCTTTGGTAAAAATTTGTAACACGATACGTGGATAATTTTTTATTTTTAAAGTGAAATAAAAAATACGTTTTTCTAAAAAATACAATTGTATTAAAATAAAATTATTTTTACCTTTTTTAATAACAATTATAACAATAAATTACCCTAATAATCGCAATCAATCCCTCTGTGAGAATATCGGCAGGAAGAAAGTGTTTTGCAGAAATTACATGTCCAGGTTTGTAGGACGATATCGTCGCGCAAAATAGCGATTCGTCAGTTTTTGATTCTTTTTTTATCACTTGGCACAGTGAAAGTTGGCAGTTTGTCTAAGTTGCTCGCATAACCTGTCGTGCAACCGGAAACGACGCACTTCAATGATATTAAATTACAAATGTGTACACTTTTGACGCGTTTCCCCATGCATTTTTGAATTAGTCGGCCTGAAATACAGCCAGCGGCGCCACTCGGCTACGGTCAACATATGGTACATTTTCATTTCAGAGTACCAGCCCCGTGATTATAAATCTTGCAGTTACCTAACTGATTTCTACGAGCTCACATACTGTTCCTTGGATATCAATTTACTATTTATAAGAATTTCTGTGAAAACTGTTCGTAAATTTTTGTGCATTTCAAGTAAAAATTATTTTATTAATATCTCATCATTTAGGTATCCAAATAATAATAATTTTTTTTTGTTCCCCTTCTCTGTACAGCTGCCAGGCGTTTGCGGTACTTTTCGTACCGCATACTGTCTGTCTAGACTTCGGCACCGTAGAGCATAATGGACTCAGCAGCACGCAGCAACAGGCGCCTCACGCAGGGTCGAGGTCCACCAAAGTTGGCCATCACCCTGCCTTGTCCACCCCTCTTCGTATTTTTTCCCAAAAGATGAACCTCGTATCTAGCAACACCCTCAGGTACTTAACGGCCGCTTTTGTTTGGGCCGTGACATCGACCACCTGTACAGAGAACAAGCGAGGAATCCTCTTCTTCATGAGGAGTACGATCTCAGTCTTCGCCATCGCCAGTTCCAACCCGTGGTCCAGCATCCAGCGGCGAACACGGCACATTACCTGACCGAGACGCAGTTGGGCAGCCTCTACATCCCTTGTGGTGATGAGAGCCGCCACGTTGTCCGCGTACCCGATCAGGAAGCAGCCATCAGGCATTTCCATGCGAAGGATCCCGTCATAGGAGGCATTCCATATGTCGGGGCCCAGAATGGAGCCTTGGGCCGCTCCCCCCGTGAGCTCCTTGCGTCTTGAGCCATCTTCCGTATCATAGACAATGAAGCGGTCCTTCAAGTAATCCCCGATAAGTCGGAGAAGATACCTGGGCATCTGGAAGTCCCGCCTCAAAGTTTGTAGCGCGTCAACCCACCTCACGGAGTTAAAGGCATTTTTGACGTCTAGCGTCGCCAAGAGGTACACGGGTCTGGAGTAGTGATTACTCCTCTACATGCTCTTGGCAGCCCTCACTACCTCCTCGAGAGCGTCGACGGCAGACCTACCCATCCAAAAGCCGTATTGCCTCCTGGACAGGTCTCCTGCCGCTTTTATCGCGGCTTGGAGGCGCGGTCTTACCAGCTTCTCCAGGAGATTCCCGGCAGTGTCCAGCATGCACAGAGGTCTATAAGACGTTGCTCCATCCGGACCCGGAGCCTTCTTGTTCTTTAATGAACATTTTAAATGTATTGTAGTAGGTAATGTTAGATTATTATTTCATTTTATTATAAACGATGTAAGTGATAATAATTTTAATAATAATAATAATAGAGTATAATATCTTTTACACTTTCATTCCAATTTTTAGCAAGACTGGCTTAGAGAATATAATTTTTAATTCTCAATGATTGTTAAGTATTCTTCATATCGCTCTTTTGTGACTTTTAGAACTCAAATTAAATATTGCTTCTTTAATTTTCAATATTTTTCCGGTAATTACTAATTATACTATCAAATAAAGAGATTTGTTAACTTAAACCGATTTTCTCTCCTATCTATTATGGCTAATACACAAGAACTATAAATTTTAATTCTTAGAGGATATTCTTGAAAATAGAATATTACACTTTTGTGTGTCAACCAAGGAAGATTTTCTCTAATATTTAGAATATATCTATAGCACTTGTTTGAGAGGGATTTATTCTTGAATTAAGTAAAAATTCTATATACAGTTTGGATTGCTATTTTCCAGCAAATTAATGATTAGTGGCACATTTTATAAATCAGGGCGATTTAGATTTTAAATTAAAATTGTTGGAATTGGTCCATATTAAAAAGTTGCTGCTTGAAGTAAATGTTTGCTCACCTAATGGCAAACAATTATACGTCATGCCAGTGTTTGTGAAAGCAAATTCCGTTTTGGAAAATTTTCTAGTGCATTGCATAATATTTTTATCAAATAGTGAGTCAGTAACTGTTGCTTATATATTTAAGTGTCTAAGTAATATTAAAGTTAATAACAGTGAGTTTGCAGAAATTGTTCAAAATGAGGAACCTGAATGCCTGTCTGATTTTTACGATTTTAGCTGTTTCATATTCTGAAGGTGATTATTATTTAGAGCTCTCCTCAATTTTTGGAACTAAATTGACTTTAATCTCTTTAATAATATAAGAAATTGGTGCAATATTTTTTATTTTCTCTGTTGTATGAAAATCTATATCGCACTGATTTTTATGATTTTTTTTTTTAATTATCCCATAAAAGACTCAAATTTTATCGTATAATTCAGCATTCTCAAATGTATAAAGTTAACATTCCTACCTGCACGGATAAAAATAGTTCAGTAAAGTTTATAGAATTGTTCAAGAATTGGGAATACAGGGATTTATGAAACAGAGTTCTGGAAAATTAAAAGAACTTTTCAGAATAAAATGCGGAACATTCAATAATTTTTTCTGAATGTTTCGCATATTATTTTGAAAAGTTCTGTAAATGCCTATATCCCCAACTCTTAAATAATTCTATAAACATTACTGGACTAATTTTTCCTTGCAACCCCTTTTTGTAAATTCTCGAAATTTCGTCTTTTTTAGCGCAGATTTTACCTGATAAAAATTCAACGGTTTTAAATAAGAAATGTCCTTGAATTCCAGACGGAAAAATTATCTACAGACACCTATGCATAATGAGATTTTATCATAAAACATCGAAATATCTTAAGAAATAAATCGTACGAAAAAAAATTCTGGAATGAAAACTTTTTATTTTCGAATGATATTTTTTTTATAAAAAATCCAAATCTGCAATTGAAAATAGAGGTTCTCATTTGAAATTTCAAAGTTGCCCTCTATCCCACACCCAGGGTGTGGAGTACAATTTTGCGGAGCCGCTTTTTCTACTAAAATAAAAAGTTTTTACTGCGAACATTTTTTTCGTACGATGCGTATTTCTTGAGATATTTCGATGTCTCAAAATGAAAATCTTATCAGGTATATTAGGCATAATTAAATTCTATATAATCGCGTCAACTTGCTTTGGGAACCGCTCATACTCTAACAACGTAGAATCTCAAAAAGCTTTGCTGAATTTATTAATATTATTTGAAATAATTAAAAAATCAGAAATCATGAAAACTGTTCTACATACGAGTTTATTTACAGCGTACCATAAAAAATGGTTTCTGATGATTCTGACACTTGTAATAGTTTATAACTAAACAATTTTGCCTTAGTTACAAAGAAAGTAAGAATTATTCTTAAGGTCATGGATCAACCAAACCACGTGATCAAATTTCTGTAAGAGTTCATGCAAGATCAATTTTTATTCCACAAAATAACTTTTCGGAATTTTGAAATATATGAGGTGTGTCCAAAAGTATCCGACCTGCGCTCATATTTCCGCGTTGGAGCTATTCTTCGTCATCCGGACCGTAACATCCTTCAAATTAATCACCATTTGATTGAACCACACGCTCCCAGCGGTACTTTCATATCTTAAAGCAGTCCTCGAACGCAGATTTTGGAATGGCCTTCAACTCGCGCGTCGCATTACGCTGAATCGTCTCGATGTCGTCAAACCGCTTTCTTTTAAGCGCCATTTTCAATTTTGTGCACATCCAGAAGTCGCAGGGAGCAATGTCGGGACTGTACGGTGGTTGGCAAAGCTGTACAATCTTGAGTTTCGCCAAAAATTGCTGCACAAGTTTCGATAAATGCACTGGCGCGTTATCGTGGTGAAGAAGCCACACTAGCGAACTGGCTGAACGGTAACTTTACGCTATAGCGTAAAGCTATCGTAAAGCTATCATAAAGCTATCGTAAAGTAGCATTATAACTTATGAATGAGGCAAAATAAACATTCAAAATGTTTTTATCTTTATCCTACGTTAAAAATAACGTTAACTGGTAATTGAAATATGCAATAATTTGATTTATTTACGCTAAAAATTGAAAAAAACATAATACCTGTAATTCAAGGCAGTGCAGTGGTTCATCACTTTCCATGTCTTCACCGTCAGGATTCAATATTTGTTAGAGTGAGATGAAAGTATAGTTGTGTCTCACACCAACCAATGGTCAACTTTAACGGAGACGTTCCACAAACGGTGAACCACTGCACTGCCTACAATGACAGGTATTATGTTTTTTTAATTTTTAGCCTTAATAAATAAAATTATTGCATATTTCAATTACTAGATAACGTTATTTTTAACGTAGAATAAGGATAAAAACATTTTGAATGTTTATTTTGCCTCATTCATGAGTTATAATGCTACTTTGCGATAGCTTTACGCTACAGCGTAAAGCTACCGTTCAGCCAGTTCGCTAGGGCAGTCACCGCACACACGCGAGTCATTCCTAAAATCTTGTTCAAAATTTCCCAAACAGTAGTTTTCGGTGTTCCGAGATCATTTTCTAGTTCACGAACAGTCAATCGACGATCACCTTCAATCGCAAGTTGCGCACGCTCGATGTCGGTCAGAACGAGGGTCCTGTCAACAGATGTGCGGCCATTTTTAAGCCGCCTGTACCACTCCTTTATCTGTGTTATGCCCATACTTTCGTCCACAAAGGCCTTCTGTATCATTTCAATCGTCTCCGTACAACTCTTGCCGAAATTGAAGCAAAACTTTATGCAAATTCATTGATCTGTTCTTTCTGTCATTCTTAACTGTAAACAAATGCGACGAACGGAAAAAGCACGTTGGACATAAACACACGCTGCGCGCGACCCAAGGCGTCCGGTCGGTAATTACGGCATTCAGGGAGTTCGTGAAGGACTACTGACTACTACACACCTCGTACAACAGAAGACGATAAAAAACGTTTTCGAAAATCATGTTTCGGGAAGTGCGGGCCTAGCGTGCGGTCAAAACGTGATTAGTGCTTATAGGCGTTTATGAAAAAGTCGTGCATTTCGTAGAACTTTCAAGGCTTAAGGTTTTAATTTAATATTTGAATAGTTTCAAAACGGTGGAAAATGAGGGCTACACTTTCATAAGAAATGCTGTATCGTACTCGTATAAAATTTTAAAATTGTCGTCCATCATGTTTTGACCGTGTACAATTCGTTAGTCTGCAAATTTTTTTCAAAATTTTTACTATAAAGAAAAATTAACAGACGTACTTTATTGTCTTTTATTACCTTCTCCAAATTTTCGAAAAAATGTTTTGTAAATTGGAAAATTTATCTTACATCAACGAATTGATGTATAATTTAGTCATATGCACCGATTGATCGATGGCCTTGAATTACAAAAATAGTGGCCTCTTAAAAAGAAAAAATATATAATCATTGATAAATTAAAAAGAATGAAATTAAATGTTCAATAACCCTGATATATATCCTTTTTTTATAAAATAAATGACTTATGCTTTTATTTCCACGTTTGTGTCTCTGTAATTACTATTGGGTTTCACTCCCGCAATGGGTATAATGAATGTAACTTTTCAGGAGTTGAACCCAACGTCGCAACCGCTTTAGTTCAGGTGACAAGGAATGGTCATTTTGAAACTGCTGCGACTTTATTGTCTACAAGTCATGCAGTGGCAATATCAAACAAATTTCTCAATTCCCAAACAAACAAGATTACTGCAAAAATCGAAGTTCTGGTTGGATTAGATGTTGTTACTCCTTACAACGTTTCCAAAGTAGCTGCTCAAAAAAAATCAACAATTTTGGCTTTAGCAATAATAACCGTAAGTTTAACACAAAATACAAGGCTCTTAAAACTACAATTAGTTGGGTTATATCACACGTATTTTTCATTTGAAATAAAAAAAATGTTTCTAAAAATTTGTTAATTCAATTTTTTAACTAAAATAGGTGTTGCAAGAAAATGTTGAAAGAGAAATTTTTACTGCAAAAAATGTTTACAAATTTGCTTGAAAAAAATATTTGTAAGAGAAGATGATTCAGTTGCTGCTTCAAAGGAAGGCACGTAAACTTATTTCGCTGGAAGTAAGAAGGCTCCTTGCCATTTAGAAATCAAGTTACGAATTCGAATTTCCTGGGGCTTGTCTTCTCTCGCGGCGCAGAAATGGCACTGTAGTTTCCTTAAGTGTAAGGATCCTCTAGGAAAGGATGCGATAAACCCCGTGCCTAATGCGGATTGGTTGAGCGAAGTTCGTTCGAGAATTCCGATTAGGTATTAAGCGGTTGTTTTTGTTTAGTAATTTATAACGAATGTGAGTATATTCGTTTAATAAGTATCTAATTATGATATGGGCATCATAAATGATACATTATGATGCATATTATAAACAGGAAAGTGTATTCACTCCTAAAACTAACCTCAAAACGTGCGCCTATTGTTGTTGTTTTAGACAATCCAGAATGCGTATGACGTCACTTCCGACCCAATTGTCATGGCGGAGGGCTCAGTGGTGGAACAATGTCCCATCATTCCATAGAGGATCCTTACTTAAGTGTAGGTTTTTGGATATATACTTTAGGGAACCTATTTTCCCATGCCAGCCGGAGAATAAATAATCACCTTTTTAACGTTTCAATAAGAACTTTATTAAATAACAATTAGTCTGTAACAGAGACTAGAAAATTTTGTCACGACAAGGGAACGACCCGCTGCCAACTGTTGTTACAATATGGCCGCCGCTGTGGTATAAAACAAAGTACAAGAGTGGGCGAGAAACTCGCCGAAACGCGGTTAGCCAATCATCATTCCCTACATAAGTAGGTCCTAGCTGAGTGTCCCTCTTTGTTTCAACATCAGCATTTTCCTGTTTCTATCACGGCCACGACAGTCCGCTGCCATGTGGCCAAAGTCAAGGCAGCGTTAACACCGGTTCATCACTGTTTTCTTGCGGACCCTGCAGGAGACCCACCCAATCTTAATGTGGGTCCTCTTAATCAGCTTCAGGGCCTACACTCCCGCTGGCCAGACATACGTCCTTCTCGTGTTTCTGAAGAGACTCTTGGTTAGAAACACTTTCAGGTCCATCGCTGATCCATGATCAAAGAAGCCTCTTATGGCCTCTTTAACATCTTTGATCTCGATGCTGGATTTTCCACCAAAAGATCCTTAAAGCATGTCTTCCTAATTCCTTAGAAAGTAACACCCAGCTTCTGAAGTTTGACCCGTTTTTTTAGGTCCTTAAATATGTCCGCATAGTTCAGCCCCCCAGCTGTCTCTATTTGCAACGCTTCTCAGCCGGTATGCTCGACCACTCCGGTTCCTTAACATCCGGTTTAGGCTTTGGTTTCCGGAGGACTTCTTTTTCGCCTTGTCCTTGGTGAACTCCATACCAGGGAAGTTCTCGAGCGACTCGATGAAGGTTTGACGGCTGCTGCTACTACAGCTCAGCTGACGAAGTTCCTCCAGCGTATCGGTTACACCTTCATTGATAGGGAGGAACATATTTTTTTTTGTGTAACGAAAAACCTCCGTTCCTTCAAGGATCAGCGTCATATTCTCGATCATTTTATTCTCCTATGCAGTCATCTCAAGAAGGCATCCCTATATTGCTTAACTTGAGATTCGGTGAAATTCAAAGAGAACAAATCCTAGCGCTGCGTATCCCATCCTGTTCCTACTAGACCGCGCGCCTTTGCTGTTATTGCATCGGACCCCTTAATTGGCGGGCTAATTAAAGATTTTTAAAATACGAAAAATTAATAATTAAAAAAGTAAAAAATTACCATTATCTGCATAAAATGTGTAAAAAATTGAATCATTAATATCATTTCAATAATAATCATTTGCAAGGCATTAATGATCAATTCTTCGTACACAGAATTTTGAATTAGCCCGCCAAATGATATAATTTGTTACTTGATTCTCTTCTCAACCTTTTTTCTACGCTTGTGCAGTAAGAAAGGCAGCAGGTTTCTGACATCACTGTTTCCGCTGCCATACAGCCCTCGGCACTCTATTCTACACCTTGCTTTAGGGGTTATTTCTTTAGAACCATCCCTGGAACATTGTCCGCGACTGCTTATTTAGTTTTGTATCCGTATTCAGCAGTAACTCTCCGTACAAGGACCCTATTAATAGGGATGCGAAGGCTGAAACATAAGACTTTTGAATAATTTTTCAAACCTAACGTAAAATGTTTTTAAATCCTAAACGATTTTCTAATGATTGTGTATAATGTATAAAATAATTTAAACATTTTAATGTATATTTATTTTCTGTTTCCATAACTTGTCTCAAAAGAAGCACAAAAAACTGAATTTGAAAAAAATATATTCATTTTCTATCACACTCGTTTTTTAATTGTATTTTTGATGTATTTTCAAAGAGTAAAAAATAATGCCATTTTAAAATTAACGCTGGTAAAATAGGAAAAGTACGTTAGGTAAGAACTTTTTTACTTTTCAAACATTTCATGAAATGTTTCAAAAATATTGAAAAGTTTCAAGTTTTCATTTCACAAAAATAAATTTTATGAAAAGTGAGATCCCTACCTATTTACGCAACCTGAGGACGCGCCCGGTCACCTGTTCTAGGGCCCCCAGCTCGATTTTAAAAGGAACCAAAGCAGGGATGGGTCACCAGACCAAATTACCAATCCCTGAAGTTTTCCATTATTTTAAGGTAGTTTCGGTGACAAATATTTTAAGACTTAAAATGACATTATCAGCCGTGTCTTATGAAAAAATAAAAACTATTCCTTATGAAAATATTTTCAACTTGAATTTTCATAAGTTACGGCTTATTTTTTAGGTGGAAATATTCTCCATCAAAATATATTTTTAAAAAATTTGAATTCATAACTTAATTTTTGAATGACATGGGACCTTCTTAAATGGGAAATTCAACTCTATCGGAGTAAAATTTCATAAACGTATTTTTAAATATTTAATATTTTAAACGTGCAAGATTAGCACTGGCTGAAAATGTGCCCGCATTTCACCCTGAAGAAGGCTAAGCAGATTCTTCTGAAAATTTTCCTAAATTTAATTGGTTTTAAAATCATTCAATTTTTCTGAGCAATTTTATATTATTTCAAAAGATACCCTTTTCCAATATGCCAAGGAAAATATAACAATTAACTTTTGTTCCAGCTGGAAAGCTCAATCACGCAAAGGGGGATATTTATACCTAAATTAGGGACGTTCGAGGTAACTGTGAAATACCCCGATTATGAAAACGGTATTGAAACGCTTGCAACAACTGTGGTATATGAAAAAACAGAAATGGTAATACACAATTCTTAACTTTCTTGATCTTAGTACCATATAAGTAATCAACATATTGACTACTTCACGCAAATAATTTTGGTAGAGATGCTGCACTACCTCTAGTGCACTTGCGTCACTACACTGATGGAGGGCGACTGCAGCGCTCTTTATAAGTTAGCAGCTTTACTTTTTTGTGGACTAACTGCTCTCCCACAATTGTGGGAGAGCTGCTGCCCCACAGGAGGGAATGATGTTGCTTCGAATAAATAATGCTGCGGCGAGTCATATAAACTGAGATTTAACTGTATTGTTCAATGGATAATTCGATTGTTTTAATATTTCTGAAATCCTCGTTATTTATTATATTTCTTTTGAAGAATTTGTTTAATTTCTTAAAATCATGTGAATTTATTTCAAATCTCAATATTGAGGTTAGTTTATTTGTAAACATATCGTAATCCATCAAAAAGCACTTCTATATATATATATGTACAGAAAGCAATATTTCAATGGGAACTTTCATGTAAATCATAAAAAACTTAAAAGTTGGACTTTCGCATTTGCCTGACGATTCGGTGCAACTACACTCTCTACCGGAAGGAGCGCTGTTTTCCTCCGACGTAAGTCAACTGTTCTCCAAAAAAGGGGCAGTTGCTCACCCAGAACAGAGGGAACGCAGCATACCCAAATGTACAGTCGCTTAAATCTCCTCCGGTAAATGCAACAGCTCTACCGCTAGGGACAGCATCTGCACCAAACTTTTTTCCGTGTTACTAAAAATGTAAACTAAAAATTGCTGTTTTTTACACCAACAAAGATTTTTTTGGAAATCAAAATAGTTATTTTGTTACATTGAAAAAAACTCTTGAATTTGTTGCGTCTAATAGACGATTTTGGCTTAAATTCAACCGCCCACTATAAAAGCAAATCAGTCTTTCCTTTTCTAATAGTCTACTTTTTGTTACATCTTAAACTAAGCCGATTTTCAGGCTTAGAATAAAAGTTTATTTTTTACAGTGCATCTTATGAATAAAGCTCAACCAAGTTATATTGTTGATCTGGCAAAACTTTCAAGCTGATAGAGCAAAATTCATTTTTCGGGACGACATATTATCTAAGCGAATGGACACTTTATATTTTTAACAATACCAGGGGTGTTAGTTGAAGTTTGTCGGTTTTTCAATAAAGAAAACACTTAATTCTCAAGGGAATTTCAAAAAAATTTTATTCAAAGTATTGACCATTGGATTCTACACACTTTGCCTATCTTTCAGACAAACCATGGATACCATTCCAAAATAACTTTTTCTCTTTCAAGGCAAACCATTCGACGAGCCATTTTTCGACTTCTTCAAAACTGACGAAGCGCTGCTCTGCGAGTGAGTGTCCCAGCGATGCGAAAAGGTGATAGTCGGACGGGGCGAGGTCTGGAGAGTACGGCGGGTGCGATAATATTTCCCAATCCAATGCTTTTAATGTGTTCTTCACCACTTTAGCGGTATGAGAAGGTGCGTTGTCATGTTGTAGGATAACTTTGCCATGTCTTCGGGCCCATTCCGGCCGTTTTTCGATCAACGCATGATTCAAATTGATAATTTGTTGTCGGTAGCGATCCGTATTCACCGTCTCACCAGGTTTTAATAACTCGAAGTACACCACACCACACTGGTCCCACCAAACACAGAGCATTGCCTCACGGCCAAAGCGATTTGGCCTTGGAGTCGATGTGCCGACCTCACCAGGTGAAAGCCATGATTTTTTCCGCTTCGGATTCTCGAAATAAATCCATTTTTCGTCCCTCGTGACAATTCGATGCAGACAAGATGTCCTTTCGAGCCGTTGAAGCAGCATTTCATATATGGTTTTTTGATTTTCCATTTGTCTATCGTTCAGTTGGTGTGGTACCCATTTTCCATACTTTTGGATTTTTCCCATGGCTTTTAAACGTTGGCAAATTGCTCCTCGGGTCACATTTAGTGTTTTTGCCAATTTTTGTTGCGATTGGGTTGGGTCTTCATCCAATAACGCCGGCAATTCCTCGTCTTCGAACTTTTTCGCTGCACCAGGATGTTCATTGTCTGTTAAATCGAAATTTCCACTTTTAAATTGACGAGACCATGTCTCACATGTTCTAATCACTGGAGCATGTTCACCATAAGTTTCTACCAGCAACCAATGAGATTCAACTGCTTTTTTCTTTTGATGAAATAAGAAAAGCAACGAATGCCGCAAATGCGATTTACTTGGAACGGAACTCGACATATTCACTGAGGTAAACAACTATGATGCTATTATTTTGGCAGAATGTAATTGTCTTTTTTTGAAGGTTATTGTCCACAGAAAAATATGACATAGATGCCAAATCATAGAAATGTATACATATCTCTAGCGATATCTATGAGTAAAACCGGCAAATTTCAAGTAACACCCCTGATACGTCATTATGTTTCCTAATAAATTTTTGTTAATTTAATAGTACGAATTTTCGTTGAATGTACATTAAGAACTTGCAAGTTTAATATTAGGTTAATTATCTAGTGACAGTTTTAGGAAGCAGTATTAGGCTAGTACAAAAATTTCTTTAAGAGATAATCAGAATTGTAAATTGGATATTTTGCAGAAAGCATACATCGTCAAAAAACATTCACACAATGTTGTTTTTGCTGGGTGGGCACATGTAAAAGTAGAGTTCAATGTAAATGAACTTAAAATCGGCCATGTAAGTATTTATATCCATAAGAATACGTCTAAAAAAATAAGTTAACAATAAAAATACACATTTTGATATTTTAGGAGTATTTTGGTGGATTTATATTGTTGAAGCAAGGCGGTGTTCAAAAGCTTGTCGGAATTTCTAACGGTATTTCGAAAGAACCTGGTAGAGTATCTGCTATATTTTACACTCTTCATCATGAAGCAGCTTTCATCGAACAACAGACAGGCTTAAAGTTTGATTACTGTTAAGAAAGAGCAATTCAACAGTTTTCTATTGTATCAAAATACGTACATTAATATACTAAGTGCCAGATGGCATGACAGAACCTCATCTCCAGTCATAGTTGTTGCGTAATATAACCTTTTCCACAAACTCTATCGAAAAGAATCTCTTTATACATTTTCCAAAAATATCTGCAAACTCGGAAAAATATTTGCCCAATCCAAATAATATTTATTTGGCTCAGACAAAGTATCTGTTTATTATACAGCCGACTAAACTTTTGGTTGATTCAAAGAATTTGTTTCATGTAACCAAAGATGGTTTGTTTCGATAAGATTTGCTCAGATCGAACAAATATTTAAGTTAATTCAACCAATTTTTTTTTGCTTTAACGAAGATTTCGGTACATTTTAAAAATGGTTTGGTTAGATCAGGTAATTTTTCTCTGGGAGCAGTTTGCTGTAATGATACAATGCTTCGTTATAGTAAAATTGTTAAGGAAAACTAAAGCGGAAAAAAGTTATTGGTGTAGGAACTGATGGAAAAAATCACATTGGAACCTATGCTTATGGTTACTAAGATACCTTCCGAAAAAAGTAAACTACCGATGATTACTAAAAAATTGAGTATTAAGATTAGATTAAAGAAATTAATACATACAGGGGTATACTACTTCGAATCATCCACGTGGTATATGGGTCATTTTTTTACAAACCGCACACCAATCTAAACTTCAAATTTCAGAATCTTCTGAAAATATTTTTTCAACTTATATAGATAAATTTACTTCATGCGTATTTCAGGATTTGCTAAAAAAAATTTTTTTCGAAAATATCCACGTATAAATTTTCGATAACTTGATGGATTTTCTCCAATCTTTTCATACTTGAAATTCATTATCTCCAGTTGTACTGTCCGAATCAATGTCAATCTTTTTTTATTTTAGACTTTTTTATGTAAGCTTTCAAAGTGTATTTTCAACAAAAATTTTATTGCAAACAAATTAAAAATAATAACAATTTAATTATTGGATCTATAACTTAATTCGTGCGGTTTGCTAAGGGATGGCGTAACTTTATTATTATTCCATCGTTCCAATATTCCGAACATACGTTGGAAAGCTACTGTCATTGCGCGTCTTTTTCAGTATATATCATTCATTTGAAGCGTAAACAACAATAATTTTTTTTCACTTAAATATGTCGAACTTTGTGACTGAAAAAGTGTTTTTGCGGGGGATTCTTCTTCATTGCTTTAATATGAAGAAAACTGCTGCCGAAAGTCATCGTATTTTGGTGGAAGTTTATGGTGAACAGGCTCTAGCTGAGTGAACGTCCCAAAAATGGTTTGCACGATTTAAAAGTGGTGATTTTGGCTTGGAAGACGAAGAACGTCCTGGGCAACTAAAAAAGTTTGAAGATGAGGAACTGGAAGCATTACTCAATGAAGATTGTTGCCAAACACAGCAAGAGCTCGCAGAATCTTTGGGAGTCACTCAATCAGCCATTTCAAAACGTTTAAAAGCAGTTGGATACATTCAAAAGCAAGGAAATTGGTTTCCACATGAGCTCAAGCCGAGAGACGTTGAAAGGCGGTTTTACATGTCCGAAATGCTGCTAGAACGCCACAAAAAGAAGTCATTTTTGCATCGGATTATTACTGGTGATGAAAAATGGATTCATTACGACAACCCCAAGCGCAAAAAATCATATGTGAAACGCGGCCATCTAGCCAAATCAACGGCAAAGCCGAATATCCATGGCCCGAAGGTAATGCTCTGTATTTGGTGGGATCAGAAGGATGTGCTGTATTATGAGCTGCTAAAACCGGGTAAAACCATCAATGGAGAACGCTATCGAACACAATTAATGCGTTCGAAGAGAGCAATACCCGAAAAACACCCGGAATATGTGACCAGACACGAGGCAATAATTTTCCATCATGACAACGCTCGGCCCCATGTTGCTATTCCGGTTAAGAACTATTTGGAAAACAGTGGATGGGGAGTTTTACCCCACCCGCCTTATAGCCCAGACCTTGCCCCTTCTGACTACCCTGCTGAAAGTAAAGAGATAGAAATCCTATCACTTTTAATCGCTTTCTATCTCTTAGATAGGAAAAGATAACAAAAATTTAACCCTCGTCTATCCACCACCATCTCTTTCTATTCCTTGTCTATCCACATTTTTTCTTTATATCTCTTTGTCAATGCAGATTGATGCCTATCTCTTTCAACCCCATTTTCTTTATCTCAGCCTAATCCTCATTTATCCACCTATATCTATTTTTATCAATTCTCTATCCACCAAGATTTCTTTCTATCTATTGTTTATTCAAATTTGCATATATCTCTTTCAATCCTCTTCTCCTAGTCTCAGCCTATCTCTCGTATATCCACCTTTATCTCTTTTTATCTCTTTGTCAATCCTAATTCACGCTTATCTCTTTCAATACCGTTTTATTTATCTTTGTCTATTTTTCGTATATCCACCTTTATTTGTTTCTATCTCTTATCTATTCACCTCTATTTCTTTATATCTCTTTGTCAATCCAGATTGGTGCCTATCTCTTTTAACCCCATTTTCTTTATCGCAGCCTAATCCTCATCTATCCACTTGTATATATTTTTATCTCTTCCTATCTCTTGTTTATCCAAATTTACATATATATCTTTCAATCCCCTTCTCCTAATATCAGCCTATCTCTTGTATATTGACCTATATCTTTTTCTATCTTTTTGCCAATCCAAATTCACGGATATATCTTTCAATGTTCTTCTCTTTATTTCAATATATCCCTTATCGATTCACCTCAATCACTTTCAATCTCTTGTATATCTCTTCGTCAATCCAGATTCACGTTTATCTCTTTCAATCCCTGTCCCTTCTCGTAGTTAGATCTTCTAATCTTGTACATACTGTATCATTAATTGCAAATAATTACTTTTAATTACCGAATAGCAATGATATAGAAAATAACACCGCAAATATATAAGGTATAGATCGAAAGATTGGATTGATTTTGGATTAACGAAGGGATAGAAAAAGTTGAATAAAGATAGTCGAGGAATAGATATGGATAGCGAAATGCATCTCATAATTAACATCGAGATTTTTCACAGTTATCTCATGTTCTACCTTAGATCAGTAGACTAAGCGTTTAGCAATATATCGATGCTTGCGTGGTTAGGGTTCGAGTCTCGGTACATGCTGATTTTTCAGTATTATACGCGTTAGCGAAAAATTAAGTATATTAGTTATGTACTAAGTAATGCATTTATAAAATTGTTAAATATATGTTAAGGGTATGAAAATTAACAAATTTGAAACGAAGATCGAGAAGGGAATACAATATGATCCAAATTTTGTTTACAATGATGGGAAAGAGATAAAGATTACCGGTTAAAAGAATAGACAAGGGGATAGGAAGATGCAAATATTATCAGACGTAGGGATAGACTGGAGATAGGAAGAGATAGATATTCCAGAATAAGAGATAAACTGTGGGATAGAAAGAGATAGATATTCCTTGGCATGGTGAATATAATTTTGAAGATAGAAAAACATAGCGTTTTGGGGATGCAAATCGGCTACTTGGAAGAGATAGAAAAGGTTCTATCTCTTTCTATATCACTGTTTCTATCTCTTTCTATCTTTTTACTTCCAGCAGGGTACCATTTGTTCCGGTCGATGCAGAACGCCCTCACTGGAATACGGTTCACATCAGAACCGTCAAAACCGTCAAAAATCAAAAATTGGCTTGATTCATTCTTGGCCGCCAAGCCGGCGCAGTTCTTTTGGGATGGAATCCACAAATTGCCAGGAAGATGGGAAAAAGTCTTAGCTTCAGACGGGCAATACTTTAAATAATACTATTGTACATGTTTTTCTTAAATAAACATTCAAATTTTGAAAAAAAAACGCACGAATTAAGTTATAGACTCAATATTTATATAGTTTCAACATACCTTCCGCCCACCCCAAATCGAGTCAAAAGAATACCATTTTTTTCTTTATTCTCTCATCTACAAAATCCGTTTCACGAAAGAGTGGAGTTCCTCTTAGACTCGAAGATATTAACTAAAATCCGAGCGCAAGTCACGCAACGCGCAACGTGTCGAAGTGCGCAGCGTGCAACGAGTCAAAGAATGTCAGAACTTGCAAAGTCATGGAATTTCGATAAAATGCCAAAATCAACAAAATATTCAAGTAGTTCGAAAATTTGAACATATCGATGTTTCAATCTTTTCATTTTGTCTCGTCATCGAAAACTACAAAATCTTAGACAAGTTGTAAAACAACATTTAGTGATTTTGGTCTTGTGAGGTGGTGCATTTAACTGATGTGGAACAAAACGTGCACAAATCTTTCTTTTACCCAAATCTTCAGTTAATATTGTGTAGTTTGTACAGTAAGATGGATTTAATTCTTCTGCCAGCATTCTCACAGTGAAATTTGCATTGATAGCGATTATTTCACGTACTTTTTCCACTAACTCAGCACGATTTAATGCTTCTGGTCGTCCAGGTCTTGGATCATCATTTAAATCGTCACGGCCATTTTTAAATCGTGTAAAACACGTGTTTACTTGAGTATGATTCATACAATCATCACATCACTTAATTTTTTTACGTTTTGCTACATTTATCTTCTTCTCTTATTTAAAAATTAATTAAAAACCGTTACCTGTCCCATAAGGAACAACAGAAAAACCAGGAGTGATGGTACAGTTAGCGCCGCCCGTCAGCATTCGGTCAATTAACTTAAGAATGGAGCTCGTGACATTAACGGGGTCAAGTTAGAATAATGAAATACGGGCTGATGCATACCCCTGCTGCCAACGTGTTCTATGGTTTAAATAAAAAATTCAATTATTCATAAATAATTCATAAATAATTCATAAATAAAAAATTCAGTTATGTGTTCTTCAGTATTGAAGTTTCTAGAGCAGTTGACATTTCAACGTTTACTTTTGTAAACGGAACCACTTTTGTTGGGTTTACTATATTAATTTGATAAATTTCAAGTATGAGAAAATTAAAGTAAATCCAGCAAATTATCAAAAATTCATGTGTGGATGTTTTCGGAAAAATTTTTTTTCTTAAATTCTGAAATACGTGTTAATTAAATTTGTTGAAAAATTTGTTATTGCATTTAAATATGACAAATTTTGTTTTTCTTGAAATCCGCGCGGTATGTAAATCAATGACCCATATGGATGGCCCCTTACCAGTATAGTGTTCAACTAGGAACTTTAGGTTTACATTAACTGCTCTTATTAAAACCCCGCTTTCTCTTCCTAAATCTGAAATCGCCAAGTATTCCTTTATAATTAGTTTTTTTATTTTTTACAGGTTTTACATCCTCTAACTTGGTTAATATTGGTCCACTAAAAAAATGTGCTTGAGATAATGTGTAGAGCTTTCCAAAAGCTATCTAAAAATGTCCTTAAAAAAAGCATTGATGTCTTCTTCTTGCGGCATCACATGCATTTGTATATGTATGCAATAATTATATGGCATTGTGTATAAATTACGATACAAATGTTTATATAAATATATAAAGTACACATATGCACATAGATTGAACTTTTTACCTGAGTTGAGTGAAATTTGTTCTGAAACAAGATTTTAGTTTTCCAATTGCAGAATATTTATATATTTAAAATAAATGATAGAATGCAAAGTGTTAGTAAACCTTTTTGAAAAAATACCACTTATTATTTCAATTATGAGTGTACAACTTCGCTTCCACTGTTTTTTCTCAAAATTTGAGGCTTTATTCTCAAAAAGTAATTTTTTGACTTCTTCATAAGCCAATCTTAATGGTCTAACAGTTATTTCAAATTTACATCACTCAGCAAAATTGGAAGCTGTGTACAGGTCATTGGATGGCATGAGAACGACGCTTCTGCTGGCTTATATCAGCTTTCTGCTTCCGGCATATATAGCTCCTGCTTAATAATTTCCACCTTTGCTTATTCTACTTATTCCTGTACAGATTTTTCCATTGTTTTGAAAATTACAAAAGTAGCGTCACTAAAACCACTGCAACTTGTGAACTAAAGGTCAGATCGTCATTAAATTTTGACACATATCGTTTGAAGGATGGCACTTCCTAAAAATCACATGGATTTGTCAATAGTGACGACATCTATATGTCATCCGACGAACTTGTTGAGTGATGTGTTATGAAATGAAATATTGTGTTAAAATTTATAAATTGAAAAAAGGCACCAAAAAAGCTTTTTCTAAGTACACATAAATATATTGCTTATGATGACAATTTGGACAATTTGAGAGGGAAGGTAATATTATGAATGGAGAGGATCCTCCATCTAATAATGTTCTAGTTTAATGTCGCGCGAAACTCTAATTACATTCAACAAGAAAAATGCACGTTTCTTGTCAACGAACTGGAAATGAACAAAGGACGACACCATTTCAGTAAGACTTCGAAAGTTATAACAATTTTTTTACTTTCGATAATTTCAACAGTTGTTAATTTTCTTGCCCAACCACTGTTTCCAAAGTAATTATAAGTATGCGTGCTCTAACTGAACATGTATATATGCAATATATGGAAAAAAATCTTATAGGATTGACATTTCAGATGTGCTACTGTATACTCATTTCCATAAAAAATGAGATATCGAATATACGCTTTCGTCTTGATTATTTTTGAGTACGCGTGCGCGATAGATACTTTGATGAATCCTTTAGTAAAGTGGTACTCGACACTGCTTATCCCATTTATAGTTTTTAGATTACTTGCATGCAACTGGATAAAAGACATATAATTGTATAGATAAGATGTAGATCTAGTAAACAGGTTGATAGAGTAACAAGAAGCATGGAGGCCCCTGAAGCAAGGTCGAGATGTCTCAAAGGAAGCGCGATCGAAGTAACCGTTGAGACGTCATCCAGCCTTAACGTCGGGCCATAGTGCGCAAACCCAGAAGACGAAATTTCCGCCCAATACCCTCAATATGTTCCCCCGAGAGTCCCCACAGCGCACCGAAAACGGGAAACAAGCAGCCGATCTGGCAATAGAGTCTGAGACTTCGTTACCAAGAATACCGGCATAAGGCGGGATCCAGGCCACGGACACAAACAATCCCTGGCTCCTCGCAACAGCAATCTGATGCGCGACCGCATAGACCAGACGCGTGAATATCAGATTGACCAACCTGTCCGTCAATTCTTCGAAAGGATCGAATTCAAATAGGCCTGTGGATAATACGATCCTCAAACAGGCAGTTCCAGATTTGCACGAAGATCTAGTGTTCTGCGAGTCAATTGACCCTTCGCAAGGCATTAGCAAATATTGGGGCAGTCGTAGAGCTTTGTCATCGAGGGCTGGGGCGTCTAGGACCAATGTTCTAACCGAACCTAATGCATCAGTATTTAGGGCTTTTCAGGATGAGCTGGTTCGTGAGGATGTTCCTCCTGTAAACATATGGATGAGCAGGGATAATTCTAGTGATGAGGCTCTTGATGAGCATGGAGTTCTGCGGCATCTAAGACGTTCAATAAAGTTACTATTATGAAAGAGGTTAAAGTCTTTTCTCAAGCATAAAAAATAATGTGACATAGTGGGACGCGCCTGGGTATTAAAAATATAAGTCCAATGAGCTCATTTCCCACATTAGTGACATGATCTATCGTCGGTTTGGCCAAAAATTTCATTCGCCGGCATCTGAGGTTAAATCATGCATTATTAAAATCCAAACCACCAACTATGAGAGGGAAATTCTTTCCACCTACTTGAAATAAGATCTTCTCCGCTTTATCTGGTCGTCAACCTCAAAAGGCTCAACGAAAACAGTCGTGTATTGCTCCCGCTATTTTAAGACACCGATAATCTCACGATCCTCGAATCTTGAACATATTACGTCAAAAACGTAATAAACGTAAAAAAGTATCCAAAACCTGTGAAAGGATTTCAATTTTTAAAGAGAAAAATAAACAATAAAGGTCTTGCAAAATGCAACCTTTTTACCATTTTCTTTTTTCAATATAGATGATAACCCCTCCAAAACTTTTTTTTGGTCCTACCACCTCTATTCATTTTTTTGATTATTTTAAAATACCATACCGATTAACACTATCAGTAGGATATTACTCAAGTTAGTGACAATCAAAGAGGGCCGGAATTGAGAAACGTATATTACATTTTGTGAAAAAGTAAGGATGTAAATTACGTATCTGTTTGCGGCGCTTAAGCGGGACCACCAGTCTTGGTGCAAACAGTTATGCCCGATCTTTTCCGAACGCAGACCGAGATTTTTTCGATTTCTGTCAGAACGCTTTCCGGGCAAACCCCCTAAGCTTAAAGTTGCGTACGATTCTTCCGTCGTCCGTTCGCCCGGGACTTCCATCCGCGGAAACACGTCCGTTAGGCAGACCGGCTAGCCGCGCCAGCCAGGAAAGGAATAAGAAGATTCCTCCCCCAGTCGACGCGAACAGCCAAGTCCGCCCAAGACGCAGGACCGCGGGTGTAAGCCACGATGCGATTTCTACTGGCCCCCATTGTTGCCGCGCTCTGCACGCCCATCGAGCTCCCTCGTCTTCATAACCAGGTTGACGAATGACTCGATAAGCATCCATATCTGTTCAGACTGGCACAGACAAAGAGTGTGTGCTCCGCATTTTCCACAAGGGAAGCGCTTCAGGTACGCATTAAAGCAACCATGGCCCGAAAGCGCTTGCGCCAGGTAAAAGCCGACTTGACCGTGCTTTCTATCCAGCCAGGTGGCTAGCTCCGGGATCAGACAGTGTGTCCATCTCCCGGTTTGGTCACCATTCTTCAGGATAGCTATTATAAGAAGAGATATGTTTATTTGTTGAAATTTTAATGTGTGGTGATATGGCTGTTTGATAGTTCCAGCAAGAAGCCACAAGCAAGAAGAAAAAAATTTGTGGTAGAGCGTCTCAATCCCTAAACTAAGAATATGCGGGCTTGTATAAAGCATAGAGACAGAGCATGGATGTAAGAACACATGCAAAAGTGTCAATAAATCAGGAGACGTGTAAGAAAACCATAGAGATATTACAGATAGATTCGACAAGCTATAGGCCGCTCTATAAGTGGCAACGTCAGTCTGGAAACTCGGTGAGAGCGAAAGATAGAGCCGATGGAAGGTTTTTTCTGTCTTTGTTTTAATGTTAATATATAAAAATTATATACTGTTGAAGTTTTACCTTAGGTTCATTTTGAATTTAATACATTGAATACTAAAAATCTTAAATTAATGTTATACTTAAATTTATATTATCTCCATAACTATATACTATATATAAAATCCTTTATTATACAATATAATCTATATAGTATACATATAATAATTATATTGATTCATATATTAATTGATAAAAATTCAAATTTTTAAGGAACAAAACATTATTATTTTTTCTTGCATTTTCCGGGATCGCTGAAGGTCACGGAGTTTATAAATTGGCAGAGAAAGTCAATTAAATCTTTAAAAAGTTAGGGCATTTTTATTATTAAAAAAATTATAATTATAATCCGATCATTATAATTATAATTTGACAAATAAATTTCTTTATTAACTCCCACTGATGTGAATTTATTCCAATTTTAGTACAAAAATGTAAGATTTTAATACAATAATTTCCGCAATAATACTTTAAACTAAATGTCTGGAAGAGTCGCGTTCCGACCGTGGTTAATAATGGTTGGTTCAACGAGATAATTTGTGGCGTGAGTAAAATCGCGCCATTAGTGGTTCGTTTGTGGAGTATAAACGTGGAGAAGTGCTCTATAACGATAATGTTTTACTGAGATACTGTGGTCTACATGAATATGGACGAAAACACTGATAATTAAAGCTGGATAGCTTCGACTTCCATCACGAGTTTTGAGAGCGTATACGGTTTCAAGTCTAACGATCCAATAGCCATTCTCAAGATTATCTCTGTCAGTGATCTGGTTACTTATAGTAGCACGATGGCGGTGGATGCAGCACCGCAGAACTGATATTGGTTACAAGGGTTAAGGGCTTTGTCAACATAAGAAAGGCAGGAGATCAAAATTGAATTATGTAGCAAATTCAGCCATTTTGTTGGTCGGCGTGGATCTTGACCGCACCGTTTGTTTGCGCTTGGACGCTTCGGCCTACCGCTTACGACCTGGCATGTTGTGAACGCAAACTATACACCGACCTGTTATTATTATTACATCTACGCCAGATTCGAACGACGCTTGGTTTACTGTTGCCGACTGTCTGCTACGCTGTGATTGAATTTTCTCCTTGGTATTTGCCACCGTTCCTTAGCTTGTCCAAGCCAGCTGGCTTTCCGAAGCTTTACCCTAACCTGATTTCGATCTGTGGTCGTGCGGGCGAGCTATCTCTGCCGGGCTGTTGCTCGGGTTGCTGGGTCGCGTGTGTTTAACGGAATTGCGTTCTCAGACTCTGACGTAGTTGGATTCAAGTAGGTATAGATACTAGCTGTGCTGCAATTTAAAAACCAATGTAAATATTAATTTATTATTTATGATATGGATTTAACTCCATACTACATATTTGTGACCAACCTATACTGGTCAATTTGAATCTAACTGCGTGCTAAGGCGGAGCTTTGCTATTATTTTGCATTTGTTTATTATTCATTATATTTGAATTAATTTAATTAATTAACCCTCATGGGAAGTGTAGTATGTGCCTACTTCAGTCTGGCCTTGCTGCTGCACGTAGCCATTTACGCAGTCATGTACTTACGTTGTTAATTATTTACGTTGCCAATTAAGTACACTCAAGTTTTCTAATTATCTTCAATTTATGATGACAGGCAAGGGCAGGGGAAGGGGCTTAAGCCCTAATAATAATCCGGGGTCATTCAGGAGCAGGGGTGCGCCGATCTCCCCTCCTGGCGACATCCGAGACCTGGCTTCTGGGGAAAGTTCTTCCGGTTGGTTTTCTGCGCCTCTAGGTGCTGATGGTGGGAAGAAGCGTAAGAGCAATGTCATCTCACCCCTTCTCCCAGTAAATGGAGTGGAGAAGATAAAAATGAGGGAGCCTAGGCAGGGTTGTGCTGGTGGGGCAGATCGCATGGACCTGCCGCACGGGGACTCAACTGATCCAGCGTTGGTTTCCTTGGATAAGGCGGGAGTCGCCTCCACCTCCGGGGGGTTAGGGGGGGGGGGCTCTATCCCAGGTTTTCAGGGCCCCTTGTTCTGGAGTAATTCCGAGGGCTCGCTGCACACGCGCTTTGTTACGTCTGATGTAGCATTTCACAATTATATTTTTATATTCTTTTCGCCATGCAGCAGGTACCTTGAATTAAGAATGCAACAGGGTTCCTTATATTTTTAAGTATATGTGTGAGTGTGTGTATGTACTACTTATTTGTATCGAGTACGTTAAGTCGATAATTATCGTGGATGAATTCGTAATTAAACATTATACCAGGGGTGTTAGTTGAAATTTGCCGGTTTTACTCATAGATGTCGCTAGAGATATGTATATATTTCTATGATTTGGCATCTATGTCATATTTTTCTATGGACAATAACCTTCAAAAATACACAATTACATTCTGCCAAAATAATAGCATCATAGTTGTTTACCTCAGTTAATATGTCGAGTTTCGTTCCAAGTAAATCGCATTTGCGGCATTCGTTGCTTTTCTTATTTCATCAAAAGAAAAAAGCAATTGAAGTTCATCGATTGCTGGTAGAAACTTATGGTGAACATGCTCCAGTGATTAGAACATGTGAGACATGGTCTCGTCAATTTAAAAGTGGAGATTTCGATTTAACAGAAAATGAACATCCTGGTGCAGCGAAAAAGTTCGAAGACGAGGAATTGCAGGCGTTATTGGATGAAGACCCAACCCAATCGCAACAAAAATTGGCACAAACACTAAATGTGACCCGAGGAGCAATTTGCCAACGTTTAAAAGCCATAGGAAAAATCCAAAAGTATGGAAAATGGGTACCACACCAACTGAACGATAGACAAATGGAAAATCGAAAAACCATTTGTGAAATGCTGCTTCAACGGTTCGAAAGGAAATCTTTTCTGCATCAAATTGTCATGGGGGACGAAAAATGGATTTATTTCGAGAACCCGAAGCGGAAAAAATCATGGCTTTCACCTGGTGAGGTCGGCCCATCGACTCCAAGGCCAAATCGCTTTGGCCGTAAGACAATGCTCTGTGTCTGGTGGGACCAGTGTGGTGTGGTGTACTTCGAGTTATTAAAACCTGGTGAGACGGTGAATACGGATCGCTACCGACAGCAAATTATCAATTTGAATCATGCGTTGATCGAAAAACGGCCGGAATGGGCCCGAAGACATGGCAAAGTTATCCTACAACATGACAACGCACCGTCTCATACCGCTAAAGTCGTGAAGAACACATTAAAAGCATTGAATTGGGAAATATTATCGCACCCGCCGTACTCTCCAGACCTCGCCCCGTCCGACTATCACCTTTTCGCATCGATGGGACACTCGCTCGCAGAGCAGCGCTTCGCCAATTTTTAAGAAGTCGAAAAATGGCTCGTCGAATGGTTTTCCTTGAACGAGAAAAAGTTTTTTCGGAATAGTATCCATGATTTGCCTGAAAGATCGGCAAAATGTGTAGAATCCAATGGTCAATACTTTGAATAAAATTTTTTTGAGATTCCCTTGAGAATTAAGTGTTTTCTTTATTGAAAAAACCGGCAAACTTCAACTAACACCCCTGGTATATATGTATGGCACTCGCAAGTAGACTTACTTCTCACTCCAACGGGAACACAACCAAGTTTAGTGGTGAATACATTTCTTTTCAATTGTAATTTTGTTTTTCTCTCTTTCCTGTCTCACCTAGATTTGGCCAGCTCAAGGGCGATTTTCTTACCTTGAACGGACACAGGCCCACTCTGTTTGATCCTTCCCCCGCTCGGGGATCAAAGCAGTCTTACTGTTGTTATAATTTGGATCACATTGTCCGTTACTTTTGCGACGTAACAGTGCGATTAAATTTTGGTGCTAAGTGTGGAGTACTCGTGTTAATAACCCGATCTGTACAGCCGGAAGTTTTTGGTGTTGACTGACCATCAAGCCCTGGTTTGGTTGCATAACACGCGCGACACGTCTTCGCGTCTTCTCCGCTGGCATCTGCGCTTGCTTGATTTTCAGTATGAAATAAAATACCGCCAAGGAGAAACTAATTTAAACGCAGATGCGCTCTCGCGAAACCCGCTTGAATTAATACCCAACGTGACGTCATTACCTATGACAATGAAACCTAAGAAACGGGGTAAGCCGCGAAAGGCGCCAGCTACTTTAACACTAACAATCTCAGTCGAAAATCGTGACGTAGACCAAAGTATCGCGAATAGAGTAAAGCAACGCAGGGAAGGTGAGGGTTATCCTCTTTATTCTTATTCATCAGACGACGAGGCTGATTTCTGCGATGTGTCAACTAGGAAAACTCGGGATCGTTCACACAAGAAACGCACCGCGCATTTTCGCGGAGATAGCGATTTCTTTCCTTCCGAAGGTGGCTCCTCCAGCAGAGGTCTTTCTCCACAAGGCCTAAATTACCCACTTCACAAGCGTAGGACTCGCTCGAGACAAGAGTCACTGTGCGAGGATTCTTACCCAGCGGTACCTTCTGCAATAGGAAACGACACTCCGACCAACCTTGAGCGAGAAATTTATGCTGATAAAGACGCAGTGCCTTCTGTGATCCTGTTACCACCGGTTCCCCACCATTCTGATACTGACTCAACTGATGGCTACTCACACGAGCTCGAGGAGACGGTTATTCCTGCATCTGTCGAGTCTGATGTCACCAAATTGACCCCTAGCGCAATCGACTCCAGCCAAATCGCCTTTGATACAACCGTTGCAGTTACCCGCGTCGCCGCCTGCGGCACCCCCCTCGCTTGTAAGAAAAAATCCTAAGATCATCGGCCACTATGAGACCATCCCGCCTGAGGTTGCCTCACGGCCTTCATCTCCACTTAGGGTTGATGACTCCTTGGGAATGCCAGACCCGTCCACGCTTCCGAGATTTTCAATTCAGATAACTCGAGATCCCTTGACTTTGGTTAGGAGTAATTGGGCCCATTTTATAGCAGCTGACTGCGTTTTATCCACAGCTATCGGCCGCACTCTCCTTGATTTTGGGTATGTTGATTCGACTGGTTTGCTTCAGGCCTGTCTCAGGAGAGGCCAGGTCATCGTCCCTCGAGTTGGAAGTTCCGTGATATTCAGCGTGGTCATTCGAGAGAATCATTTCGACTCGTTATTCCAGAAGACCTCTACCGGCCTATGCTGAGTCTAAAGACCGCCTTAAAAGAAACGGACATTGAAACCGTGAGAGTTTCGCAGTCGGAGGATGAACTGGACAGGCTTCTGGTAAGTGCTCTCAAAAGTGCTCAGTATTCTCCGATAGTGACGTGTCGTTCACACTCTGCACTGCAGAAATTCAAGTGCCCCCCACTGAAAATAGGAAAAGAATAATCCGTAAATACCACGCTAGCCTGGTAAGTGGGCATAAGGGCGTGACAAAAACATACTTGAGGATTCGAAACTGTTTCGTATGGCCAGAAATGAAGAGAGACATTCAAGACTTCATTCGGGCGTGCCATAGTTGCCAAAAAAACAAATTATTGTGTATTAAGACGCGTCAGCCGTTGGTTATCACCGACACATCAGCAAACGCGTTCGATAAGGTAGCCTTGGATCTGGTGGGCCTGTTACCCATCACTCCAGATGGTAATCAATACGTACTCACAATGCAAGATAACTTGACAAAATACTGTATCGCACAACCTATCCCTAATTAACGCGCGACGACGGTTGCTCAGGCTTTTGCTCGACACTTGATCACTTCATACGGTAGCCCCCGAGCAATCCTCACCGACCGTGGCGGAGAGTTTATCAATGATTTGTTGAAGAACCAAGCAAAAATATTTAAGATACAGCATGTGACTACAACCGCGTACCATCCACAGAGCAACGGAAGTCTCGAAAAAAGTCATCAAGTGCTTGTAGACTATTTGAAACATTAAATTAAAGAATATGAGGACTGGGATCGCTGTGGTTACTAGAGAAATTTAACAACCCACAGCACTTACTTTTCACTCCAACGGGAACACAACCAAGGTTAGTGGTAAATATATTTCTTTTTACTTGTAATTTTGTTTTTCTCTCTTTCCTGTTTCATCTAGATTTCGCCAGCTCGAGGGCGGTTTTCTTACCTCGAACGGACACAGGCCCACTCTGTTTAATCCTTCCTCCGCTCGGGGATCAAAGCAGTCTTACTGTTATTTTAATTAGGATCACACTGTCCGTTACTTTTGCGACGTAAAACGCTTCAGTGACACTTAGACCCCCACATTCATAGTATTGTTGGAGTCCCGGATACCGGGTAACAGCTTGGGCCGATTCAATTTAATTACCCTGGGGGATTTTATTGATTCAATTATTAGTGACACAAAGAAGCAGATCTTTCCCTACGGGCGAAATCAGGCCAAGATTTTCTGTGACCGATGGCAGGCAGCCAAAGTCCTGGTTGATTCACCTGAGCTGCGGGAATTTGGAGTGCAGGCCTATATGCCAGCTTCTCTGGTGCAGAAGAAGGCGTTCGCCAGGAACATCCCAACGGAGTATTTGGCCTCTGATCTGAGTACCAGGCTTGACCTGGACATGCTTTCCAACATATCGTCCATTCGCCGACGTACTTTGGACGACTGATCCGCTTTGGATAGGGTAGAATTCGTTTTTTCTACAATTAATATTCCTAGGAAGTTGAGCCTGGCCAGTGTATTCTTCGATTTGACTCCAGTTATCCCACCACAACAGCGCTGTTTCTGCAGCCAGCGCTTTCGGCACATAACTGAGCGGTGTCGGTCCACTCGATCTACCTGCGAGTATTGTTCGGAGGATCATCTATCTCGCGATTGCCCTAATACGAATTTGGCCCCTCGCTGTGTTAACTGTGGGGATAAGCACCCAGCGTACAGCCGTGACTGTCCCATTTATCAATTCGAATTTGCCGTCATGAAGGAGAGGACACTGAAGAACTGTGGATATGAGGAGGCGGGAAACATGCTCTTGAGTAGGGGCATATCAAAGCCCCTTTTTTCGGTCGAGGCCTGGAAGGCGGGACGTAGTTACTCCCTGGGGCTTAATGTAGGTGCTGCTACGGCACATTCGGAAGCTAGCCTGGTCGCGGAAATTCTTTTAAATATGGCCCCGCCTGCCTCCGCCACGACAGCTTTGTCTGGGGGGGAGGCTGGCCAGTAGCCTTTCGATATGCGGGTGAGCCCTATGCCCTGTCAGACCCTCGCCGGTGATGGCGGTTGTATAGTGTTAATTATATTCTTGTGCCTAGTCCTTTGCGTGTTAGGTTTAGTTTAACTCTTCCACACTTCCCAGATCAATATTGTAGATCCATCTATTTGTGTAAATTCCTTTGTTTTGATTTGTACTTGTCCGTTTCTGTCTTCCTCTTTGTAGTTGAATCCGCTGGAATGCTGATGGTTCGTGTTGGCCGTCACGGGGGCGCTTCTGTGCCTCCCTCCCGGGTGTCAGAGATGGGACGCTAGGCTTGACCCCTAGTGGGCCTCCGTTCAGGATGGCCACCTGGAACGAGCATAGCGTTCATAACAAGAGCTACACAAGCAAAGGCTGGATGTTCTGTGAGTTACTGAGTCTTGGCTGAGCCCAGAGAACAGCTGCGAGGTGCCCGGGTTCATGTCATGCCGGGCTGACAGGCTTGATGGTCAGGGTGGTGGGGTGCTCATCCTGGTTAGTAGGTTGTTTCAGGTTTCTGGAGTGGTGAACTCGCTAGGGCATCGGCGTGAGGTGAGCTGTGTGGGAGTGGCTCTGTCCACTGCGCAGGGCCAGGTGGCGGTCTTGTGTGTTTATGCCCCCCCTGGACCTGTGATCGACGGAGATGAATGGTCCTCGTATTTGGAAGGGATAGTAGTCCCATATAACATGATATTTTACTGTGGTGATTTTAATGTTCATCATATCAGCTGGGGTTGTTCTCGCAATATAGATCTGATTTTCTGTGCCTTGTCGTTGTCTCGCCTTGCGAGGGTTGACGTGGTCTCAGACCCGTTTGGTTCTGACCATCTGCCCGTGGTATTGTCGCTTGTCGGCGGTCTCTGCTGTTCCTAAGCCGACGTGTCGCCTCAATATGCGGGAAGTTTCCTGGTTCGTCTTTCATGAGCGTCTTGAAGTGGAGTTGCCACGGCTGTATGTGTCACTAGGTACCGGCGTTTCACTGGCGGCTGTGTATGATGAATTTATACAGGCGGTTCTGAGACATCTTCTCGAATCTGGAGCTACTAGGCCGGACAGCACGGCGAAAAGGAGGAGAGTACAGCCTCTGTGGTGGTCCAGAGAATGCGAGGACAAGATCAAGGAAAGGAGAAGTTGCTATAAAGTCTACTATAGGGATCAGTCGGCGGACGGGAAGGCTGTGTCTAAGAAAGTGGATTCTGAGGTCAAGATCTTCTTAAGAGGGCAGAAGAGCTCCTCCTTCTGGGCGTTTTGTGAATCTCTTGACCCCTCGAACGGCATTAGTAGAATTTGGTCTACGCTTAGGGCACTCTCATCAAGGACTGGAGCTCTAAGAACTAATTTTCTTACGGACTTGAACTCAGCGGAATTTGTAAAGCTCAGGGATGAACTGGTTCGGGGGGAAGTCCCGCTGGCGGACATTCCCCTTAGAGAGGTTGGGGTCGGCGGGGTGCACTATGCTGAGCCATTCACCCGGAGGGAGTTTGACTCGGCGATTGCGGCATGTAGAGCCAAGTCGGCTGCGGGGCTGGATGAAGTGCCGTATGTGATTTTGAGGAAATTTTCGGACGAGACTGGAGCATTCTTGCTTTAGCTGTTCAATTGTATGTTTCGGGCTTCATTGTTCCCGCCCCCCTGGAGGAATACGTACGTTATTTTCATCCTGAAACCAGGGGTCCGGGGCCATAGACCAATTTCGCTGACCTCCTCGGTGTGCAAGTTATTTGAGAGGCTAGTGCAGCGTAGACTGCAACACCAGGTGGAGCACTTCAATTGGATCCCGAGTTACCAGTTCGAATTTAGGAGGGGCAGATCTGCTATGGACGCGGTGGCCATGGTGACCACGGACATCCTGGAGGGCTTCGGCTGTGGAGAATCGGTGGTGGCAGCTTCCGTCGAAATCAAGGGGGCCTTTAACTCGGTGTTGCCGGCGGTTATTTCTGACCAACTAGGTCATCTGGGGCTATCGAAGGAAATCCAAAATTTTATCACCTACATCACATCCCGGAGGGAATTGTGTTTTTCCGCTGATGGCTCTGGCGACAGAACCTGCGGCGTTGGAATGTCTCAGGGAGGGGGGGTTGTCTTCAATTTTATTTAATATTCACACAAGCCGGATAATTGACGTCCTTCCCCTTGGCATCAGATACGCTATGTACGTCGATGATCTGTTCCTTTACACCAGGAGCCGATCAATCATTGTCGCTAGGGATGCGCTGTCAGGAGCGCTCGATTTCATGATACCGTAGCTTGGGACTCTGGGTTTCGAGATCTCCATCGCCAAATGTCAGTTTTCCGTCTACTAGGTCAAGGAGCGACTTATCGGATCTTGTTCTCTCAGTAGAGAGCCACGACCTGCCCTGCCTCGGTGGGACCAAGTACTTGGGGGTGATTTTGGATCGTCGGCTTACATGGGCCCCTCATATTCGCATGCTATCAGATAAGGCAATCAGATCGGTCGATATCATCCGAGATTTCTCTCGACACTTTGCTCTTCGGTGAGTCGTGGGACGCTACGGCTCCTGGACCGGGCGTAATATTCGGCTCTTCGGGCAGTGCTGGGGTGCATGAGATCCACCCCCATATCTATCCTTCTTTCGGAATCAGGTGAGCCCCCACTAGAACTCAGGAGACATCTCCTCAACAATCGTTTTATTATCAGAAACTTCTCTTGGAGGGGCCACTTACTTATTCCGAAACTGGAGTTGTTGGTGTGGAGGTCCCTGTCTGTGCGGCGGTACAGATCTCTGAGGTCGTCCTTGGTTGCTGCCTATTGGAGTTTAGGGGATGTCCTCAGCATGGTGGCCCGTTCTGTGAGGTCTAGATATTTTGATTGGTCGGGTGGGCAAGAGAAAGGTCTTGGTTTTGTCCGACTCGTGGAGGGCACTTTCTTGCCTCCGGGACTGAATGGCTGCATCCATCAGGAACTATCTGGTGTTCAGGGTTGCTCATATTCTGGCGGGCTTGAGAGATCTGGGAAGCATTGTTGAATTCATGTGGGCTCCGAGCCATGTGGGTTTAGTCGGAAATGAGGTGGCGGACCGGGTCGCGGGGGCGGCGAGGGAAATACCGTACTGTATTCAGTACGGCGTCTCCTTCTGCGACCTCTACGACCCGATCGGCCGTGACTTTGAGGCTTGGGTCGGGCTGTTGTGGCCATATTTGGAGACTGGAGGTGCCTCCTGTTCACGTTACTTTGATCAGGCCGCCTATAAATCGGCCAGACCTTGGTTCTCGCATATGCACATATGCACCGGGGATCATTTCCAGAGGATGGGGTGGGACCTGGAGGCTGGGTGCTCTTGCGGCGCTCCCCTGCGTGACCTGGTCCATATCCTGCATGTTTGTCCTCTATTGGCGGAATACAGGCCCGGTTTCTATGCATTTCTGTCTACGCGCTTCCCCGATCGCAAACCGGAGGAGATTCCCATTGAGGATCTGGTGTTTGACCCCGCACCTGGGGTCGTGGGGTCTCCCGGCGGGGTGATTCTCCCTGCGCGGCCCTTGCTTTGCTCCCACCTACCCCTTCCTTAGAAGGACGTTGCTGCATCGCTTGGGGATGCGCACGGAGCGAACATGGCACTGGCGGTGTGAGCGAATAATTCTGAGGAGGGCGTGTTTGTTCTAGCCTGATCAAGAACTGCGGGTCGTGATCGGAGTTATCTCGGCTGGACCCTTGGGAACGACCATACTGACAGAGACCAGCAGAGGAAAGATTGGATGAAATCTACGAGCGGGTACAATTGTCAGGAGCAGGGGGAGAGGCACAAAGAATATAGAACCTATGATGTACGGATTAGACCAAATTCTCGAACATATCGTTCTTTTTGAGACTGTTGTATTGAGCCTTCCAAGGCTCCACGTGGATGTTCTGGCCGTTTGTTCATCGAACAAGAAGCCATTAATTGAAGAAGAAGAAGAAGAAGAAGTAATTGTCTGGAACATAACCTGTAATATATATGTAATATATACCCTTTTAGTTCTCGTTTTTCACTTTCTTCCACACAAATAAAATGCATACAAAGTTTAAGAGATAATTTCATATTGCAGTATTAATTCATTTTCATTGTTTAACACGTTTAACAAGCCAAAATAACAAAATTCTCATAAATTCTGTAAGAATTTATCTACCGGTTATATTCTTGGTAATATTCTCATTTTCGTTACCATTCTCAAAGTAATATAACCGACTCAGAAATCTAATTTCTTTTTAAGAACATTCGTTTATGAATTTCGGCCAATTTCTGCATTATCTGTATAGGTGAGCTGAGGTGAGCAAAATAAAAGTATACCATTACCGCTGCTTCAGTTGTTTTCTTGAAAATTACCAATATTCATCACTGTGTTGCTAGTCGTTCGTAGACTACCTTTTTTTAATAATACTATATTATGTACTATGTAGTTATATGTGGTGTTGAATCTGCCAAAGCTTATGTTCAAATTCAACTGCATTAAAGTTTAGTATATAGTTTTTATCTCTTTGGTACTGAAAACACTTTTGTAAAAAATAGGGATAACGGATGCTCTTGCTTATGCTCTATTCTCTAATCCGATATCTTCAGGAACTATAAATTATGCGACAACTGCATTTAGCTCAGTAAGTAAAAATATAAAAACCTAACCTCAATTCTTACTTAAAAAATATGTGAAATAAAATGAAAATTGATATATCTTGATTTTTATATTCAATATATGGAATTCATTTATTGTTCGGATCAAACCTATGTTGCACTGCAATTGTATATTGTTTTTACATGCCCGCGGAATAAAAAGATTACTGATGTCGATTTTGGTGCCGGGTAATCCCTAGATTCTAATTTTTTATCCAATTCCTCCAAAAAAAAACATTTTGTTGTAAATTACATTTTTTTTTATCCATAGAAGGAAATTTGTTGTGAAAAATGAGATTCTACGCAATTTATTTGATAAATAAATTAGTTTTCCACCTACGTTGAAAAAAATGATAAGTATTTATAAACAATTACTTAAGGTTCGTAGTGAATATTAAGAAAAAATTGTCAGTTCATAAACTATGAAAAAAATGTGTAACTGCCTTTTCATATTACATTAATTTTGAAATTCAATGAAGACTCAAATAAATAGATGAAAATATATTTTTTTTTAGTTGGGAAGTTATGTTGGATTGTCGTCTTTACCGGCAAAAAAAGTAAAAATGAGCCCTCCAGAATTGTATAAATTGGCAGCTCATGCTGGACCATTTGTTAGGCTTGCAGGACTTAGTGGGGCAGTAGCTGTTGTTTTAGCAGCCTATGGTTCTCACAGTAAATATTAATCAATTAAAAGTAATTAATTGCAGTACTTAAATGTTGGAGATTCTATCTAATATTTCAACTGTAATATTTATTTAGAAAAGTACACAGACGATGAAAAAGGAAAGGAGCAAAAAAGGGTTTTTGATACCGCTTCAAGATACCATTTCATTCATACCTTATCGTTATTAAGTTTACCACTTTGTAGATCCCCATGTTTGGTAAGTATTAACATGAATTAAAATTAAAAGAATCTTCAATTTTTATATTAATCATAAATGAATTTATGAATTACGTTAAAATTTTTAGTAAAGGCCGTACATTAAGAAAGGTCATGCCCTTCCAAGGAAGCCTTGGGAAAACTTAATTTATTACCACTTTAAAAACTTTAAAAAATGATCGGTTTTTATGTAGCGATTGCTCATTTTCTTCTCTAAACAATTTTAAAAGACGGCACCGTCTTAGATTTTTCCACTAATAACTTATTCTCTAACTGTTGATCTTAAACAAAAACGTTTCTTTCAGGCTGGGACTTTTTTTGTTTCGGGAATAATTCTCTTCTGTGGTCCCTGTTATTATTCTGCTTTTACTGGAGATAAAACTTACAGCAAACTGACTCCGATTGGTGGATCTTGCTTCATACTTGGTTGGCTTGCAATGTGCCTCTAATTAGAATAAGACACGAGCCCATAAATTTCTTTTAAGATACAAGAATGCTTTTAAAATATTGCTGTCAATCTATTAATTGTTTATACATAAAAAAATGTTGGAACAAATTGTTTCTTAGCTTTAAAATAGATGTAATCTTGAAAGATTGAATGATTTTTTTTACTCAAAATTCAAGTTTAATCTCATTAAAAAAACAATTGAAAAAAAATACATTATTTTAATTTTAATCCCTAGTGTGACTGAGGTTCTAAGAAAAGCTTTTATATTTTGTTACGACTGCGTTTATTGAAGGACGACTTTCAAGAAACAAGTATTTCGACCGAATGAAATGAACTTCATTTATGCTAATAAGATCATTATAAATATAAGTTTTGTTTATAATACGATTACGTCGCGGATCCAGATCGAATTTTAAGATCAAAGATGTATTTCTAAAACATCTGTCTATACTTTTGCATTTGTTATCAAACGCGAATTTTCCGAGTATGATAAAAATAATTATATCCAGTTTCGTAAGGACTACAAGATAACATTGTTTTTTTTTTTTATTATTAACATTGCCAAATGTAATAAACACCGTCGCACATCATTAGACTAAACTCCTCGAGGAGGAAAAAACTTTTCTGAATGAAAGACTCTAAAACTAAAACTTTAGAAGCAAAACTCTAGCATTTAACTTTACATTTAGAAATTTAGAAACATAACTCTATAAATTCAATTATAGACACTGATATCCAGAAATATTTATTTCGGAAAATAACTCTAGGTGCAAGAGACTAAACCACAAAAAATCAAAATTTCTCAAAAATTCAAAGCTTTTAAAAAACAAAGGATTTCAAAATAGACACTAGATCTCTTGAAAAGAAAAAGATACAATCCTCAACTCTTGTGATCTAGTCTAATGATGTTAGCCGCACCCTTAGCTAAGTGATAATTGGACTATTTTACCTACCAATAGAAATATCAAATAATAATTAAACGTGATACATCGATTAAAATGAAAACGTAGAGGTGTCCATGACTTGAATCGCGTCAATGACGCGAAGCAACGAACACAAGAGATCCATTACAAGGACAAAAAAGAAAAAAAATAACGAATACGAGACGTTACGGAAACGCTATTACCGTTATCATCAATATTTAGAAGCTTGCGATTGGTCAGATCGACCTCATTTGCATATCTCGATATATGACGCGCACGTTCAGCTTTTAGTAAGCGCTTCGCGACCTCTTGTTTAATGAGGCCAGGTTACAGCGACACGTTGCGATGCGACAGATGCATCGCTGATATAAAACTTTACTTATAGCTACGGTAAACGTCCTCTCGCTTCACAGTTTAGATGTTACTCGATGTCTAGAGCAGTAGTGATTTCAATTTTATTATAATATAAAGTATTTATATATAGACTTGCGTATATCAAACTGCTTCGACATAGATTCATGTATTTACAGTTGTTATTCGCTCAGCCTCTGCGTAACTTTAACACCGAAGACAAATACCAGACCACTGCGACAAACACATCCAGCTCGGATTAAAATCATTGCGTCAGGCAGCAATCACGACCCCTTAAATTTGGCCCAAATCGAAATCGGTATACGAGAAAATCGACATCAAACTAGAATTTATTCGGATAAAATGACGGAGAGAGAATCAAAGATTGGAAATTTATGTTAGCTCGATAAGAACGTGTAAATTTTAGGTTAATTCGTGAGTTTTTAGCTGCTTTGCGGTTTCCATTGGTTCGGGTTCAGAGTCCAGCCGATCTCAGAGAAAGAAGGCAAAAGCGAAGATCAGCCTGATATTCTTCTGTTTCTAAGAGAGGTGGAATGAGTGCTGACCCTCTTGAGATGCTACCCGCAGTTTCTCTCGCATTATTCGCAGGGTCGTGTAATCTGGCAGTTTCAAGTAATTCACGCAGGTCATGACAGAGGGCAAGAAGTCGTCAGGCCTCATGGTGGGGTCTAATGTCTTCCGTACTATCGTCAGAGGCGGTGTTAAGCTCTTAAATCCTAAAAATAATTTGACACAATTATCCGATATTATTTAATAATCTCCTTGAAAAAATACGACTGACTCATTGAATATTCAAATAAAGACGAGAACTTACCACCGACCGGTAACCTAGGAGATCCAGTAACGAATTGGACAAATTGTCTTTGTTCCTCGCTATTATACTCCGACATCACTTCAAACAAGAACTGAATAGCTCTGGAATCTGGAGTATATCCATGATCAGTTCGACAGCATTCTTGTAAAGACCTAACATCCCAGCGACCTCCGGTTTGAACATGACCACAAAACACGGCCTCTAGTTCTTCAGGGAAGAAGAGTTTTAAATGTCCAATCGGAAAAACTGATTCAAAGCCTTCACGAAATGCTTCTATCTGTTTGAAGACTCCTTCATAAAGGAACCAGTGCACTACCAACTGTAAAAGACATTTAATTAGTCGTTTTAATAATTTAGTACCTTAAGGCCATGTCCTAGTTATCCGATCCCTACCTTACCGACACTTTCCCCCCCTTCGCATTTCCACATTAATTAAGATATCGAGTTAAAACTTTAAGTAATTAAATCAAACGCACTAAGGTACATTTCTCTGCTTCTAAATATTTACAATTATAAAAAATAAATTTCAGTCAAAAAAATTCATTATTGTGGAAAAATCTTGGGAGAAACTGATTTTATTGATTTAGTCAACAGTACTGGTTGATCTTTTTTTATAAGTATTTTTCTGAGCTTGACAACAATTTGCTACCATTGATCTCAATAAAATCCGTTAATTTACTAAGCTTTTAAAATAATAAAGGATACAAATGCCTTTATTCTGATTATATCATACCCATTATTTTCTATTTTTCTTGCACATAACCTAAGCAGAACAAAAGGCATTTGTGTACTTTATTGTACTCTCTACAATGTATATTTTTTAATAAATTTAAATAAAGAGCAAATAAAAATTCAAAAAATGATTAATCATCCTTGAAGAAATAAAATAAAATTACCTTTATGTACTGATCCAAGTTGTGGATAGTGACCGGGATTTCGCTTCCACCTTTTCTCAGTTCGATGTTTTCGTAGCCAGGCAATTCAAATATAAGGCCAAGATCACAAATACGACAACCATCCATGTCAAGAGCTTCAATCAGCTGAGCCTTTTCGTTGGGCCTCAGAGTTTGATCTCGCTCTATAGCTTCTTTCCTTCTAACCACTTCCTGCAGTTTGCTAAGTGAGCGATGAACATCTACGTCAACATAGGCAAGGTCTGCGAGACCTAAAGAGTGCTCTTCTCCCAGCAACCAACGATAGAATGTTAAACTGAACGGCAAATCCAGCTGTAAATAATCAAATACTAAATTAACTACTATTTTGTATTATTTGTATTGAAAATCAGTTTAGATTATACAGATAGCAAATATATTTTTAAGTATAATCTACTGACCATTCTCGAGTCATAAATAGCCTTGGCAGTGAACTTTCCAAGGAACTTGAACTTAGTCTTCAGTTTAGCAAGCTGTGAAACCCTTGTGTTCCATGGGATAGGAGTACTGAATAGACCATAAGGATTATTAACGTAACCATCATGTGTGGGATTCGAACTGCCATGCCAGAGTTCAAGATCAGCGCGTTGCAAATCTTTGGAAACAAGAGCGTAGAATTCCAACGTTGGTCCCAAACCAGATCCCACCTGGAACAGAATTAGTATCAGATATATCATACTTATTTTTTATTATTAATAAATTTTAAAAACTTCAGCTTACCTCATTTTCATACTCTACTTCAAGAAGAGCTTTACTCGATCCCACTTCCTGAACGATGCGCTCAGCTTCCTTGAGAATTTCTGTTCTTGATATCCTCTTTTTGTTTCTCTGCAAACGCGGTGTGACGCGCTCTTGACTGTCAGGTCCTGTAATTTCAGGTGCTGAGTCTAGAAGACGTTGTAATGCCCGATCTCGATCGAAAGATGTCACGTAGAGCAACAGTTGCCTCGTGTCAAACGGGAACAGGAATGGACTGGCAAATGAAATTAATAAATAAAATATACAATGCATAAAGAACCAAATTATTTTTTGCTTTTTTATCAATAAAGAAAAACTTACCAAACGGTAGCGATCTGTTGTAACCATGAGGGTAAGCTTCCAGTAACGATAACAAGAGGATCTTGGAGTTGTCGACTGGCTTTTGCGGCAATCTTGGTGTTGATGAAGTCCTGTGAAGATAAAAGGCTCACACTTTTCAAGTGTGGGAAAAGCACGCCCCAGTGTCTATTCAAAGCATGGAGAAGTCGTAAAAGACACAGCCCATCTAAAGATGCATCTGATATCGTCACCACGGACGGTAAAGTTGGCGTAAGATAAGGAGCAAGAGGACACCGCTGGGCAGGGATAATTCCTTCCTGCCAGAGACTATCTTCTTTCCTTTTTGAACTAATTTTCGTGCTCTTTCCTTTTCCCTTTCGACTACTTAGCTGAGAACTAGAACCAGGCTTCGGTGACGTAGAATTTTCATCCTTAGTGATACGTCTAAAGGTGGTTCAGAATAAAATTAATTAATCATTATTTAAAAACAGAATAAAGCATACTTTGATTTGATTGCTGCTAAAACTAGTTTCCTTACCTATAATAAATTGTGTGCGTTTGCACCCAAACGGCCTCTTGTCCAAGAGGTGGCTCACTATCTGCATCCGCTTCGGAATGATCGATACCAGCACAGCCAAATTGTCTGACTGCCTGATAAACAGTCATATCAAAAGGCAATACTTCATTTCCAATCAGCAACTCGATTTTGTGTTTTCCTGAATGCTGATTTACACCCGGCTAGAAAAGAAAATGATAATTAGAATTATCATTAATTTAAAATTTAACCGAATCTTTAAAATTTAAGAAAAACTGAAGAAATAAGTAAACTTACCAAACGATCGTCTGCGTCTTCCTCACTGTTTTCTTCCTCACTCGCCATAGATTCAGCGTCACGTATCTTTTCACATTTTGGTAGCATGAGATAATGTTCTATAGTCTGCACGAGAGCCAGTGGATCTACTTTTACAGGGCCTCCTTTACACTGTTTCATACTATTGCAGTCAGGATGACGCACGAGATTGCACTGAAAAGTAAAATCAACTCAATTTAAAATATAAATTTTTTTTCAATTAATTTTTATTCAAATCCAGCTGAAATTTTATCTTAAAGTTGATATATTTCATAAATACCTTGAGTTGATGGGTGTTGAAGAACTTGAGAGCGCTTACACTGCCCCTTCCAGCTCCAGAACCAGCTGGTAAATCGTGGACCTTGACTGGAAATTGTTCTAATTGCGCAACACAGCTATTTAGTTTTACAACTAGAGCACCAAACGCCCCAGCATTCAAATTCATCAAATTGTTATCTTGCTGCATCTGTTTAAAAAAAAATTTAATTTTTAAACCAATATTAGGATTTATTTTTATATTAAAAAATATTATATATTAACTAGAAAATAATATATATAAATTTACTTATTTCTTAACATCTAGGAACACTTATTGTAGAAAATGTATGAATTATACGCAAATTTACAAATAAAGGGATAAAACTCACCGTTGATTCGGCAAACAGTTTCCAAAACATACGAAGTCGATCATATCTGTTTCCGGGTGCATCGGTAGTTGTAAGATAGTTTAGCAATGCTTTGATCAGGCCACTGTAGTTCATTTCGAAAGGGGAAATATCACTTTCTAACACAATATCGCGTAATTCTGTTAAAGCTGAGAGCATTTCATCTAATTCCTGTTAAATAATCAATAATACAATTAACATTCAAATACAATAAAAATTTTGAAAAATATATATCCAAATTAAAACTTAAATACAAACGTTTGACTGTAGACGCTGAATGGCGGACGTGAGTCGAGCAAGAACAGTTAAAGCGGGATGCGTGCAAGGAGCATCATCTTGATATCTCGACAAAAACTGAGAGGCTTGTTCTCTAACCCAAGCTTTTGCTTTGTCGCGATTTCCGCCGGTTAAACTCGGGTTGCTTGGAGGTTTAGCTAAACTAGTGGACGAACTCGAGTCCCGTTTTTCACTGCTGGAGCTCGCCGAAGATGATTTCTTACCCCATCTAGCTGGATTTAAATTTCCTAGGAAGCGACTGTTCTTAGGAGTGAATCCAGTGAATAATGACTCAGGCTGCTGGGGTTGCTGCGGTGTTCCACTTCCTAATCTTGAGAAACGACCTTTCTTATTCTGCCGTTTCCTCTTCAGAACATCTCCCATTCTTCTGAAAAATAACAATTACAATATTAATCATTTTATTCCAAATAGGCATTACTTTTCGGATAAATTAATTTATAAAATTGTTAAAAAGCGAAACTTACAAATGGGCATTTGGTGGGGTATTGGAATCGTCAATGCTAATGCTCAGATCAGTTCGACTGCGAGTTTCCATAGTGGCGGTAAGGTTTGGTTTTAGTTGGCTAGTTGCAATAGTTCCAAACAGAATATTTCCGTTGGTAGTTGGAGACGCGATTGGCGATGTGGCATTACTAGAAGACAGTGGCGTATTCAAGAGCGGCGTATTGGATGGACCAGGTTGAGGACTCGGTAATGATGTACCTGTATTAAAAATGCGTATTCAATAAGTTTCGGAATTGAAACTATGAATTAAGAATTAGCCTAAAAACAGTTTTGAGTTACTAACTAGAAGAGCACTTAGGAGGTGATACACCGAGTGGTATTTCCGGATCAGCAAGCTGCCGCACTTGATGGAGGACGCCTTCTCGATGAAAGTGAACTCCGAAAACATGTGGCAACCTTTTCATCAAAATACTGGCCATTTGCAAGGCGCCGATTACTATTCGTAAATCTTGAGAGGCCAGCATTCCAGCTATGTGGGACGACACAACCTGGTTTTTCAAAACTTCCTTGAGAAGATCTGTTGACGCATAATATACCATGCGCAGCAAGGCTCTAAGACATTTGTGTTTTACTGCAGGTCCAGCTGAACTACTGTAAACTTCATACAACACCGAGAACAGCGTTCGGATGAAAGAAACGAGCCACTCATTAGTTTCAATCACAGGTGGTACGACATCCATACTACACGACAAAAATGTTTCAGCTAGATTAAGTAAAAATGTTGAATTAATAAACAATAGAACTTTTTTTTATGTGTACCTTGAGGAACAAGATGGACTTTTACCCTCGGTAGGGTTGGTATTAACTCTACGGAATATGCTTCTAGCCATTCCCATATCCTCGTTAATTTGTTTCATCACAGTCAAGTCAATAGTGTAGGTTCGGCCTAAAGTCGAAAGACAGATTTCATCTTCCCCATTTTGAAAAGCCATCTGAACAAAAATAAGTCGATTTTAATAAGTCCAATTTCGTTGCGATTGTTTAGCTACTTACTTCTATTATGCGAGAGTCGATTGTACTAAAGGGGTGGCAGGAGTGTCGTTCGTCACGCCATTCCCAGTGGACAGTTTCCTGTTGGTTGTTCGTTCGTTCCAGCAAATTATTTACACTGAAAATCCCGTCGGTTGGCAACGGTGGCATCAATTCTTCAATTAAGCAAGTGATTTCAAACCACTCCTGGGGTGATCGAGGAACGAGTTCCACATCCTCAGTTTTTACTTCAAGAGAACCAGTGAGAAGATAGCTTAGAGTGAAAGCTATGTTCTGCTGGAGAAGCAATTGCGCTAAATCCGGACAACGGTTGGAAATCGCAGATAGCATTCGCAGCACGGTAATGAAGTTTCCAATGCTGTTTACTGGTGGAGTGATCATTAGCTACAAGGACAAAAAATAATTTATTAGTCAAGCTTATTTAAAGAAATAATAATAACATTATTGAGCTTATTCTATTAGATGCTTACTAGCTGTTGCAAGTTTTGCAGAAGTTCGGCGTTAACAATTTTGTGCAACATTACAGGATCATGTTGGAAACTGTCTACCAATCTGCTGAAAGCTTGACAGACACATTCCACACTTTTCTTATCTTGATTAGTAAGTCTATTCGTAAGCAAAGGTAAGCTTTCAGCGACAAGATGGAAGTCATCAGGGTGAAGATTCTGACAACAATTGGCTGTAATCGTCAATGCAGCTCGTTGAGCTGTGATATTAAAGAAGTCGACAAACTTTAAGCAGGCTGAAACACCTCCCTGAAAAAATTCGTTTTAGATTATTTTTAAAAAATATTTTAAGATATTAGCAACAAAGGAAAAATATTTTAAAAAGCGTCTTTTTTTCTACATAAAGATTTCAAATTCATTAAATTTAAAAAATATTTTAAGCAATTTAAAAAATATTTCAGACAATTCAAGAAATAAAAATCATTAAAATTTTGAAACCTTTGAGAATTTTGGAAAAGTTAAATATCAATAAGTTATTCAAACATTCTTTTATGTGCAAATTGTTTTTAAATTCAAATATTTGTGTAAAAAACTTACAGCGTGAAGAATAGTTTTGCTATGTCTGCGAGACAACATCGCGAGAGCAGTGAGGCATTGCTCAGCAACATCCATGCACTCGATGGACTCCAATTTCTGTAGAAAGACTGGGACTGCGTCTACGACGACTGTTGAGGATCGTGGCAAGGCCTCCATCATGTAAGTTAAAGCGCGACAGGCGTGTGTCATGATCACAAAATTGTGTTCTATTCCGAGTAAGTTGATAAGAGCAGCGACAACCTGTTTCACAGGGAATCCTGGGAGAGTATCTTCGTTACCCATAACTAAAATTTCTCCCATTCCTATCACCGCTTGTAGCTGTTCTCCTTCATCATCGACTGCTTGTAATCCAGCTAAAAGTTGTTGTGCTTTTGCAGCTGGAAAAAAGAAAAATAACAATAATATAAATACAGAATGTCAGTTTGACGTAATTAGACTAATAATTACCAGAACTTGCACCCATACTTCTATTTAACAAATGTTGCATTCGTGGGCCCAAAGCTCCGAAGACATGAGGTGGCAGGCCTCTCGCCTCAAGCAACGCTTGAAGTCTTCCAACTTCACCATCGTCACTTTCGCTGTCTCCCGTGGTAGCTGACATACCAGAGGGCCCTCCACTAGCTGCATGTTCAACGAAATATATTTGTTTAATACTAATATCGAGAATACAGCAAAGCATATGTACAAACACCAATAACAACAAAGAACATTCAGAATATCTGGATTTGCTTTTATCGCGAAAAGATTACAGATTAGATAAAGTCATTTAACTTTTCCTCTATTCTATTCAAACTGAGGTTGCAGTAAAGGGGTGTCAACTGAAAACTAATTTAAAAACTTCATTAATTTTACGGGACTTTTAAAACAAACAGCCCTATTCAAAGGCTTTATCTGTTCTTCAGTGTATCCTTGGTCACAATTTCAGAGAATTGTTCTTCTATATTATTTGGATGAGTGTAAGTGAGAGTGTATATGATGATCAATTAATCAACTCACCAGTAGCGGAATTTGCAGTCGATGCAGATTCTTCTCCAGTGGTACTGGACGTTAACTGGCTGCTTGGAGCAGAAGAAGAAACAGAGGTAGGTGAAGTGCTATTAGATAGAGTTTCAGTTCCTGGTACTAGAATACTTCCACCTCCAGAAGCAGTTTCTATTGCTGCTTTTCGTGCTCGTGACGAGGAACGATTTCTGTAATCAGATAAAGATCATAAACAAAAATATTATCATACTCTTAAATGGGTTATCAAATTTAATTCTATAAAAAGACTTCAAAAGCGATTATTGAACTTGAAGACAATTTACCTAGAGCTAGAACAGGAACCTGAGGAATCTTTTTTGTGATGTTTTCCAGAAACTTTGCTGGAAGGCCAATCCTTTGACTGATCAGTGGAAAGCTTGACTCTCGAGCGCAGTAAGTGTTTATGCGTAGAATGTGAGAGTGCAGGGTTGGCAGCGGCGGCAGACACAGGTGGATTGGCAGTGGCTGAAGCTGTTGTGCCACTGGTGCCTGCCCCCTCATGTGCCAACGCCCCCCCGCTACTCTCCACAGAGTTGCTGGCTGCGTTACCCACTCTGATGCTTGACTTTACACTAAAAGCTTGACTACTCGTACTGCTGCTTAAACAGCCAATGCTACTACTTCCACTCTGAGTTTTGGTACCTGCACAAAAAATCATTTTTTATAAATGTGTAACCAATACACCAGTTAATTAATTAGTGCACGTCATCAAGAAAGAAATGGAATTATATCATTTGATGTGGGGCTATAAGCAATAAATTTCAAATTGAATAGTAAAATATGACGAATTTATTTTCGAAAATGTAATACTTTATAGGATTGCTCCGCTCTAATTGGTAAATCTAATTCTCCGTTTCCATCAAGAGTAAAATTTCGTGATTTTGCAACAATCGTCTCAAGACTAATTTGAAACTGTTCTATTGAAGTTTGAATCGAAGTTAGTGAATGGTAAAGCGCAAAGTGTTAGATGACAATTAACTAATAAATTTTAATAGTGACTTCTTCTTAATATATACATATCAACATTTCAGTGAATGGTGATTTAAAACATAACGAAATCTTTTATTCATGAGAAATTTGATCTAATATCGTCACTATGAATGGTTTGACACTTTTACTCATCCATAATTGAACTTCAATATCCAATATATATAATATTTTCTATTTACTACATTAGAATCAGTAAAATCTTTACTAGAAGCTAACTGGTGTATATTTTCAGAGTTAGGTGCGTGCAAACGGTGAATAAAACTCATTGTCAAGTCTCCATGCCTGAATTTGCCACAAACGAGTGAAACATAAATTAATAGTATAATAAATTCTATTCAAATAAAAATTAATAATTTACTATACCTTATATTGAAAAGTTTTCAAATTCTATGCAGTGAGATAAAATTGCATTCTTGCCTGATAATTTAAAAACAAAAAGTTCTACAGATTAGAAAAATCTATAGAGAATGCTTTTTTTGTCGAACCTTTACTAATATTTAAGTTTCAGACAGTAAATATTAAATTCAAATAATCATTTTATTTCTGTGGGTAACTGTACAGTTATAATGTGTGCTTTTTCTGAAACATACAATCTTGGGATAAGTTGCCAACCCAGAAAAGCAGGTAATATTAAAGGTACCCTCAGGTAGTTAAAAATTTCTAAGCATCTTGTCCAAGATTGCAAGCTCTAAGTAATGAATAGCAATTGGGAATGACTAATAACTTCAGAACTTTCAATAGATAAGAAATGTTAAGGTATTTAAGTTAAGAATGAGACAAGAAATAAGAGTGATACAAAATGCGGAGATTGATAAAAAATTTCATTACCACATAAAAAAGTACGAGATGAGTAGATAAAAAAACCTATGTGGATCGACAGAAGTGCAATTTAAAAAAAAATAATAATCTTAAGTTTACAAAAGATGAGTACGCTGTCTGCATTTATACATAATATTTTACAAAAGGGTTAGTCGATTAACTCCAGTTTATGTCCAATATCGAGCATATTTCTATAAAATAAATTTTTCAATATAATAAATATTCAATTTTTAAGAATTTGAAATCTTTCTGTAGAAAAAAAAACGCTTTTGACTGCGCTGGGATTCGAGCCCAGGTTTTTCGATTATTTCAAATTAGCTGATTGAGATTGAAATATTTTATTTACTTTTTCATGGTTTAAAATTAAAACAATGAAAAAAGTTGTTGCATTTAGTATTTTCAAACATACTAGAGTCTTCATCATAATATAATGGGTCTAGAACACTGAAGAAATGATTATAAAATGCAACTTTTGCATGTTAATAGCTCTCTGTCTGTGAATTTGAAAATCTGTGACTCAACGCTCATTTGAGTCTTATCAAGATTTATACCCTATTAAAGTTCTATATTTGCACTTTCCATAATTTTCACAATCATTATGTTAAAAGTTTAATCGCGAAAATAAGATTTGAAACGAGGTGTGACAAAGGATCATTATTAAATATACACAAATATTTTTAAATAAAAGGAAATAATCAAGAAAATCCCAAGTTTTTAATCAACAAAAAATTGCGAATTTCAGCCAATTTAAGATTAAGCCTTTTACCCATAAATTACTTTTTCTCATCTATTGATCTTAATACCACGAAAAATATATATTAAATACTTTGCATTCAAAGGAAACTTTTAGTGAAGGCTTTAAATTTAAAAATATTACAATGTAATAATTCTTCAATTTAGAGCATTACATTTTCTAAATCTTAATAATAAAATTTCGAAAATTTGTAAATACAAATACGTACTGCGTTTTTGCAGATTTAAAATCCACAAAATATTCAATTTTGAAATGCGTTGTGTTTTTAATTTTTGCAGCACCAAAAAATGTATCAAATTTTAGTAGTTTTCTAAAAAATATGCTCGCAGTTTGGTTGAGACTGAAGTCAATGAACTGACCGAAAAGGGTATTACGAAACTTTCTTACGCATTCAGCGAAAGAAGAACAGAGAGCTTGAAAGGTAATACTAGACAAGCAGTTGATTCCTTAGGCTTACCTTCTTGATGATAGGTTTGTGTCGATATGGGGAAAAGTGCCTTTACAGCAGACACAAATCCATCCAGACATTCGCTCATCCTCTGGCCTATGATACATGACTCTAATGTATCATCGTATTTTACTTAAAAATAACTATATATTGTTTAAAAAATAAAATAAATTCTCGAAATTATCCAGCCATTGTAGTATTTTAGGAATGTAATTTTGAAAATAAACCTAAGAAATGAATATTTAAAACTTGCAGACTGCGCTCTGTCGATAAGACTATTAAAGATGAAATTTTCAAGAGAACTTAAAAAAACGATACTAAAAAAAACAGATCTGCCTTTGGAAGAATTGTAATTAATAGAAAAGTTATTATAAAATTTCAGATGAAAATGAATTTTATTACTCAGAAGTAATTTTATGTTTCCAGAAGCAGAACTGAAAATCATATCAATTATATTCATTAATAATTTAGTTACTGACCTCTGCCTTTGGACGTAGATGGGTGATTTGGAATTGAAGTGCTACTGGACGAAGATGCCAAGTTATTGTTGATTGCAGGTGTTTTTCTGTTGTTGAAACTACTTTGAAGAGGCAGTTCAGTGCCAATGCTGGCTTTTGATGAGAAAGGAATGCTTGTTGGGGCACGAGATCGAGTCCTCGACGCAACGCAATCAACCGCCAAATTCAGATCGGACGAACTGCTCTTGGTTACACTATTTCGGATCCGGACAGTACTTCCACCAATTGTGTTGATGTGCTGCGACTTCTGCCTTTGCCTCCAATCTGCGTCTGAAATATTAAAAAAAATGTCATTTATCAAACATCAATCACTTATAACTAAATTTATGCTTAAGTGAATTTTGTTTTTCATTACCTAGTAATAATCCTAAACCTGTGCCATATCCCTTGCGCTCTCCACGTGATCGACTTTCTCCTTTCAAAGAGTCAACAGATCGTCGTTGCAATGATGTTGAAGATGAGGTTCCTAATCCTTGAAGAAGTTGCAAAGATTGCGATTCCCCAATGCTCTGCTTACGACGTTTCTCTTCAAGTATTGCTGGGATAGCACCACTATTTTGCCGCTTTCTATATCCACTGTTGCCACTGCTAGAGCTTTTCCCCCTTAACTTAGAGGTGTCTGCCGAAGCACTGGCCTTCTCTACAGACCCCCCAGACGACGACTGATCTTGTTGATCTGCCATAGATTATTCGACTCATGCCACTATTCTATCTAAAATCACAACAAATATTTAGAGATTAATGCCATTTTTTATGCCTTTTATGAATTCTTTCTAATTACAAGTGCATCCGAATGCAACGTGGCAAATGAAAAAAAAATCTTTTACTTCTCTTTTGTATTTATTTTACATTGCAACAAGTCTAATAAATAAAAAATAAGGAAATTAAGATATCTATAGAACTTATTCTAAATTTTCTAGTTTTTTTTGTTTGTATCAAAAGTGAGCTTATCTTCGAGAAAAGATAATTTTATTTATTGTTAATGCTCGAAAATCAAGATTGTTATTTGCATATTTGAGGAATAAAAATTTTTAAAATAGAAAAAAATCAAATATAAGTAATGAATAAGAAGTGAAATTTTGGAGCAGTTGATGCAATTTTATTTAAAAGGTAGTCAACATTTCGTAATCTTTAACTGTGAGAAAAATCGGAAAAGGGCCTTGCATTGGTCCGAACGTTAACTGGAAAAAAGTCATTGACTGTTCGGGACTTGTCTAAAAATACAAACTGAAAATGCCTCCTCTGAATTTTGAAACCCCCTCGAATCATTAAAAACAAAACTTTTTCCCTCAAGGCAATTTCTAGCTTATCTCATCGATAACAAACGCGATACCGAAATTTACAAAAAGAGCGATGCGCAATTCGTGTTTCGTCGTCATCGAGCGATAGCAGTAACCTACCGAGAATTATAAACACTTAGAGACAGACATAGAGAAACCTGAGCTTTTTAATGCTAAACTCAATTAATGACGTTGCACAAAATTCACCTTTTGAGGAAAATCCTATCAGAGCTTGAAAATATAATAGAACACTTGGGAAATTTGAATTCTTCGTGACTCAATAGGTACAGGAGTAACAAAGGTTTGCAGAGACAAGAGTCGACAGGCCACCATTTGCTCGCTGGCGAGTAATGGAGGACAAGTTTTCTTTCCGACTCTGATCTCTCTCTATATCTTTCTCGCAAAGGGCTATGGGTAAGGAAATAAGAACTCAGAAAAAATATTTTAAAAAGATTTACCTGAATGTCGGAAAAACATGCTCGGAGCATCGCGAGCCGCGAGGAAAAATCTTTTCTCTCGCGCACTGCTGAACACGACGAGGACGATACTCACGCACACAATCAGTAGTTCAGAAGTAGGGAAGACACATGCATACGTATGTATGCACGTATAACTCGAGTGCCTTGCAAAGAACGTTACGTTAAGTACACTGATGAGAGAGTGTAACGCGCGCGCACACACAAGTGCTAACGAACAAGGGAAGGAAACACAGAGCACACTTTCACACACTCCCGAGGCCGAACACAGACGGTAAAAAACCAGCCTGTTACGAAGCGAATAAACTGCATGCGTCGAACCAACTCAGTCGAACTATAACTGCATATAACTGGGATTGAGTTGGTGTGAGTTGGTAGAATGGTTAAAATCAGACGGCTGGCTGGGAAATGTGTCTTCCCCTTCTCTTTCATGCGATTTTGTGATTAAATCGAAACTGTGGCCCCATCTTCTAGATGTTTCTCGAAACTTAAGAGCAGTTTAACCCTTTTGACATTTATTTAAATTTCCCGCCCAAAATTTCGAAAAATGGTTTAAAAATTCAAAAAGCAGCAAATCTGGAATGTCTGGAAGCAACAAAATTAGGAAATTAAAGAAATATGTAATATTTTTTTATCATCAGCTACTTCGGATATCAATTTCCAATTTATTGTATTTTAGTTAAGATTTTTTGTAAATTAAATATAACGTGTGACTTATTTGTTTATTTAAAAATATCGATTGATACAAAAGTAAAAAATAAAATCCAGAAATTATATGATAAATTTAATCAAAAGAAACTGCAGCATTTAATTGAAATTTCTCAATGATCTAAGAACTTTATTTCACTTTTACTTCGAATTCTGAAAATATTTTTAAAATTATCATACTGTCTAAGAAAATTCAGAATGTTTGAGATCGTTGTTGAGAAAATAGGGGTTGGCATATGACTCAGCTTTGAATTCTTGAATAAACTCGAGACCGGGTGAGTAAAAAGGCCTCACAGTGAACTCTAATTGAAATTGGAGTATCGTGGCGCCACCGCAGTGACGGACATCACTCGACGAGGACGTCTTCGCCACGAAAAGCAAAATATCATTCCTCCCGTATTTGAGCTTGAGGGTGGGTCTAGTCTTTTTGTGGGAGGGGTCGTACATGAGAACAAACAGAGTTTTGTTAACTTGAAAATATTACGTCGGAGAAAAAACTTTTACCGGTGTCGGTCTGCAATTTTCTCAGCGTGACTGGGCGTACCCAAGAGTGTAAACGTCCAAATTCTTCTGAGTGATTTGGTTAGAAATTCTCTCCCTGGGTTTCGAAGATTGAAAATCAAAGAACAATCCCAGGACGAAAAACTTGTGGATGAGTATTCTCACCAGCCGGAATCTTTCCCTTCCCTTATTCTTCGTCCCCATCACGTTCATCGTTCCCCATAACGACTCCCCCATAAATAAGTCTCTTTACAGTTCATGGCTGCTGCTCAGAGAGGGGGAAAACAAGTGACCGTGTTTGCTTAAAATCGGAGAGCTTTATGAAGGAATATGTCAAGTTTAAAAATCGGTAAGAAGCTTTTGCTAGTGCCTGTGGTTTTTGATTCGCTTTTATTTGTGTTGGTACAGTGATCAGATGATTTTTATTGACCACTGTATTTCTACATATATTAGTTTTGTCAATCAAGCTTCCGTGTCAAGTGTCGAATCTGTTCTCGTTTTGTATATTTCGATTGAACAAGATCATTTCTTACGTTTTGTTCATTTGGATTTATTTTTAAAGACTAAAGTTCTTTTTCAAAGCTAAAACAACTTTTCTTACTTTTCAAGAAATTCTGGGAATTTTTAGGTTTGAAATCCAAATAAAGTGGGAATTCGTTTTTAATTATATTACTCGCAGAGACAGAATTGTCACAGCAGTTTTAATTCTGAATATTCAATTATTTAATATTAGTTAATCCTGTTTCAAACTGATTTATTAGTGAAAATATTGATTAATGGAGTACTTTTCAGACTGCAAAAATAATATGAGCAACTTTGATTAAAAATTCTAATATGATCTTAAATGTTCGTAAAGATAAGACAAATTAACGATAATTAACCTTCATGGTCATAAAAAATATAATACGGTTGAATGCACAAGATATATGAAATTAACCAGTATCATAAGACTGGTTCTGGTGTTTTTTTTAATTAAAAATTTCTTTTTTTTTAAATGAAATAAGTTATTTTCTCAACAAACATTCTTTTTTCAAATTGAGTAAATTTTTTTCGAACGTTGTGTTTGAGGTTAGAATTATCGATTCAGTCTCCCAAGATGTGAGCAAGTATATGTAATGATTATGGAATATTTGGAACAGATGATTAATTTATCATTATTATTCAAAACTAGGTGTGATACTAATTAAAATTAGGTAATGATCAACTGTATTATAAATAATAAATTATTAAGAATGAGACATTTTCAAACAAAAGCGAATTACGTTTTAATAAAACATTATTGTACTTTATATGATAATGTATGGATAACAAACCTAAAAATGATTCATGTTCTAGTTTATGCAAGTATTTAATGAGTCATTAAGATTTCGAGCATTTAAACTGTATATAATCCAGTGAAAATAGAAAAATCATTCGTGCACGGTAGTCTCTTAATGCTAATGAAAAAAGCTTGAATGTTTTAATTATAAAATTATATTATTTCATTTCGGAAAGAATAATATTCTTAATAATTTGGTTTATCGTGTTTTTATTTTTATAACTTTATAATTTTTCTCAATTTATGTTATCTTAGACTTTCGCACCCTTGAAAACTATTTTTGGAGTATATTAGAAATCTTTAATTAGTAGTTAGCAGTAGTGTTGTCAGCAAACTTGCATGATTTAAGTTTTATTTAAAAATTTCAAAAATCACAACTATTCCTCCTTTTTCAATGAATTAATTAAAGAAATATTATTTATATGTGTAACAGTAATTTTAAAAATAATTTTCTTCAAATAAAGTTTGATTATTTATTAAAACATTGTTTATGGGCCTTCAAAAATAAAATTTATATCATCTTAGTTTGTCTTTGGCTAGAAAAGTTATTTTATAGAATAAAAATGAATGCTCATCGTATAGCATTTCAGAATCGTAGACTTGAACATAATATCTTTACATAACGAAAGTCTATAAGAGAATCGATAACGAGAATAATGATTTGATCTGTAAAGAGAAAAAATTAGATATTAGTTTGCTATAATAATTGTTCTTTTCTATTCAAAGTGTCGGTAATGCACTTGCTTGTTCTACCCTTGGGAATGATGGATCCTGAATCAGGAAATCAGAAGATGCGTCAGGATTAAAAACAAAAAGCTAAATAATGAATGCCTGCTACACTCGCGTTATCGACACAACACAAGCAGACTTACCATTCCTATAGTAGACCGTCAGTAGCGGAACTCACGCCACTCTCAGTCATAAAAGCTTCCCTGTTTTCGCACATGGCAGCCATGAAGCATGGTACGTTTTTATTTAGTTCTTCAGCCTTGCTTTTAATGTTTATGAATTTATTTTTATTTTTCATGTCACATCGACTAGAGATCATTGGCAAATAGACTGGATTTATTGTAGCCGAAAGTTACTGAAATTACTTGTTATGAGAGACAACCTTGTATTAAATTTTCCATTAGTTAAATACGTTCGTTCCAGTTTGAAAAGTTTGAAATTGTGACGTTTAGTTTCCGTAATATAATGTTATGCGGAATGGTTTGCATTAATTATTCTTTTTAAATCACTAGGAATACTAGTAGAAGAATGACATCTTAAGAGTATTCTATAAAGATTATAAAGTTCATAAAACAGTATATTATTTAACAGATATTGCAAAATTAAAGGATTTCAAAGTATTGATTCAAAGAAGAAATCTAATATGCTCCTGGAGTTTGAATTACTTTTATTTGAAAGTCCCTTAATTGTTTTGTTAATCATTTTAATTTTAAAATCAACTTCTAAGCTTTTTAAAGAACTTTAAATTCTGTCATCCTTCAAAATGTATATTCATTTTATTTAATATTCATTTATCACACCTATATTTTTTTCATTTCAATTTTATTTTCATCAATGAAACTCAAAGCCAATGTTTCTAGTCAATGCAACAAACCCAGAAAATGTCAGCTTCTACTATGTATGATATTCTTTCAGGTAAAACGAGCCAAGACGACGTTTGCTACGTTGTCGCCAAATACGATTACGAAGCCCAGGGTGCCCAGGAGTTGGACCTTCGTAAAAATGAACGGTACCTTTTGCTGGATGACTCGAAGCACTGGTGGAGAGTACAGAGTGCTCGGGGGCAGGCTGGTTACGTTCCCAGTAACTATGTCAAAAAAGAAAAGCCGTCGATCTTTGACAGCATCAAGAAAAAGGTCAAAAAAGGCTCGGGTTCGAAGACCTTGCCCTCGAGTAATTCGCCGTCCCGGGCAGTGGAGTCTCCAATCATGCCCAGGCGATTGCCTGCAGACCCTAGTGAAGCTATTGGCACAGCGGTAGTCAAGTACAATTACCAAGCACAACAAGCTGACGAACTTTCTCTCGTGAAAGGAACCAGAATCCTCATCCTCGAGAAGAGTAATGATGGCTGGTGGAGAGGACAAAGTGGTAATCAAGCCGGGTGGTTTCCATCAAATTACACACAGGAAGAAGGCGATGCAGATGACACGCTACACACCTACGCTATGGCCGAAAACGTTCTCGATATTGTCGTCGCTTTGTATTCCTTTTCATCAAATAATGATCAGGAACTCTCATTCGAAAAAGGAGACAGACTCGAGATCCTAGACCGTCCACCTGCTGACCCTGAATGGTATAAAGCCAGAAATGGTCAAGGACAAATCGGCCTTGTTCCTCGTAATTATCTCCAAGAACTCAGCGAGTATCTTACCCAGCCATATCGTGAAAGAGGAATGACGAGTAGTGAAATCGGAGTCGGAGATTCACTGGAAAGAAGGCCTGACCCTGGCGATCGACCTCATCTTGTAGGGAAACCTTGGTATTATGGGAGAATCACCCGTTTGCAATGCGACTCGCATCTGAACCAGCACGGACACGATGGTGATTTTTTAATAAGAGATAGCGAAACCAATGTAAGTTCTATTTTTGACTTTTGAATTTTTAAATTTTTCTGCAAAATCATCTTCGCAATATTACCTAGAACAAATTCAATTCAAACTTTGAACAAGACGTTTCGCCTTTTTTCAACATTTTTTGAGTAAAAAATAAATTGTTCTGACAGAAACAAATTGTCAAATTTCTCAAATTTATTTCATTAAATATTTTTCATAAATGCGATAATTGAAATCCCAATAAATCCATAGAGTGCTAAACAAATTTTAAATTTGCAGATGGGCGATTATTCAGTATCTCTTAAAGCACCAGGGCGTAATAAGCACTTCAGGGTACACGTAGAAGGCGCTTTATATTGCATTGGTCAGAGGAAATTCCATACACTTGATCAGCTAGTAGACCATTATCAGCGAGCTCCAATTTACACAAATAAACAGGGCGAGAAACTCTACTTAGTGCGGCCTCTACCAAAGGGCAATCCCAATAGTAACGGCTGCTAGGTTAATAATAATTTATCCTCAGTAATGGAAAAAAGGAAAATCGAGCGCTTTAGGATGATTGTTTACGCGATGCCTCCTTAGTAATATCGATATCATCTCGTACATTTATACATAATGATTAACATAATTGGTGAACTCGTATATTAGTGTTTTTCGATAATTTTGTCCAGTTTATCAGTAAATAATTTATTACTGTAAGTAACAGCTACAATGACTCATCGATGCTTCCGAAATATTAGCGAATGTGAATTTGGCAGCTAGATTTTTAATTTGTATCTAGTTGGCGCGCTTTTCCAATATGTGTGTAATAATTGTATTTGAGCGACGCGACGAATGACATTTTTACATTTATTACTCATAAAGTACACAATAATCTAGCCTGCAAGTATAATGAACAAGCAGTGATAGATATTATGCAAGTATGAAAGATTTACCAATAATAAGTTTAAAAAACAACAAAGACTAAGTGTTCATTTGTGATTTTGTATTTATTAGAAAGTTTCTAAGCGAATAAAACTTATTTAAGTGTGCACTATTACCATCGTCGCCTTTTTCCTCGTTCACCAGAGCACTTCAAATTATGCTCTTCGAAAACAGTTGCAAAAATAGACAATTATTTTTCGCTTAAAGCCTCTATAAAAATAATACGATCCTTTATCTAATTAATTGATCGAATCTGAAAAAGACTAATACTTTCTTGTTCAATGCGCCTTTTAGATTTCCTGATAAGTGAAGAGGAATATAATAATTTACATTATAATTAGTTACAATCTTGAAAATCGATTGACGTCTAACGTCGGAATGAAACGACGGAATCAGTTTTTTCTTCTAATTTAAATTGTAGGATCACCCTGCACTGTAAGCTTCTCTAAAATTATGTATTAAGCACGTCCAAATGGCGTAAATATATAATATATTAACCTGGTAACAGTAACAAATATTAATCTTTATTCACTTTGTAAATTATGTTCATAAATAAACGCATTACTTATATGAGTAAAAGAGATTGGTGCTCCTAAGGGTAAAAGTTAATGGCACTAATTGCCAATCGAGTCATGTTTTAAAATAATATTCTAAGCTAGGCGTAATTTAGTATCCCAATTGTTTGTTCGTAGGTTTGTCACAGAGTCGATTTGAATCTTGTTGGATCACAAGAAGGGGTTGTTTGAATTTCTTGCCATATCCCCTATTCCAGATCCCACCTGAAAATAATTTTGAATAATAACTAAACAACAAATATTTTCTGTAAACACTTCTATGATAGAGATTTTGGGAACACAAGAAACTGTTTAATTAATGTTTGATAGCTTTCAGGAATTCACATGCTTACAAACTCTAACGTCTTTTCTTTTTTATCATATTGGATTTTGAAACCTTTTAAATCCGCGAGATCTAGAATTTTAAAAGATTTATCATATGTATAAGCAAAATGTCTAGCAACGTTCAAAAACGTGTAAACCTAAAGTTAGCCGAAATTGTTATTTTGATAGGTTTTGAAACTTATTTTACTTAAATTAACAAATAAACAAACATTCTAATCTTCTAAGTTTACATTTTTTAAACATTCTTATTTTTTACATTATGATTCTCAAGGAGATTTGAAAAATGATAGATTTTACTAGTTTACAAGTTTCGTTAAAACAGATTCTGAAACCCCAAAAAGGTTTTAATATTTTGTTTATATTTTTTACTCTTGGATGAAGCAAAACAAATATTTTACTCAGTATCTTTCAGCAAATGTTACAAGTTCTATTTGTAAAAATAAAATAAAATAATTACTGAGGTTTCCAAAAAATTGTATACCAGCACACAAATAAAAAATATAATTGTAATAAATAAACAATGCGAAGAATACAATTAACTCTAATACACATGCCTATTTAAAGCATCAAGTTCTTTGTTGTACTCAAGTCAAATAACGTTTTTGAAACGCGTGCCACGAAAAGATACGTGACGTAAGTTTTGATGGGAAAGACCCAGAGGGTAATCTTGAGATAAAAGTATTACATATGTTATTTATACGAGAGTCACTTAATAACAGAATTGAGCAAATTGCCTGTGATATCGTAATCAAACACTAAAAGCTGTATTAAATCTCTCTTATCAAAATGCCCTTCAGAAATAAAATAATTGAGAATATCAAGAAGAATATTCAAAACTAGAATTAATAAACAGCAAAGTAAAAATAAATGGTTATTAAAGAGCTTTGACGCAATTAAGTTAACATTCTCTTCAAAGTCTTTAAACAAGAAATGCACTTTACAAAAATAAATATTGTACACTTACTATAAATGGATTTGCATGATAGGCGGTAACGGGCGGTTGCCACGTCTTGCTAGGGAATGACGTCATGAGTTGACTAGATGGAATAACATCCTCATTGTTTCTCGATTCTTTGGCTGCCCAAAGCGTGTCTGTAATCAAACAGAATTAATAATTTCAATTCATCTATAAAAATCTGCAAAGGTCGAGATGTTCGTTTACCAAATGTGCCGCCATTGTTCACAGGAAATTGAATTTGTCTAAATGGATTAGCCGAGTTATTCAAAGTGTTATCCACCATGGGCATATTGTTATTAACTAAATTACTGGAAGGCTGCCACAAATCACCGCCCATAAACGGATTTGAAATCACGTGGGATGTGTGGTTATTGTATCCACCCCAAACAGAATTAGTCACTGCAAATAAAAAGATAAATTTATTAGATATATTTTTATTTTACACTAAAGCTCCAAATTATACAATTAAAAATCTTTAAAGTTCTTAAAACTTACTGTTAGAGTTGTTGGTGATCCACGTAGATCCTGGAGTTAAATTTTCTTCCTTTAGTTGCTCCTGTTTCATTAGACAATCTAAGTCCTTGAGAGCGGCGTATCGATCCTCAGAAGGAGGAGAACTGACTCCATTAAAATTAGGAGTTAGACACCCAGCCGTTTGATTAAAACCTCCAGCGCCTAAAAAATTAAACAACTCTTAATTATACAATTTTCCACACTTACAAATAGTTTCTATTATGATTAATTTATATTTTTAAACCTACTTTTTGGAGAGTTAAAAATAGGATTGTTGTCAAAATTAGCGAAAGAAGGCTGTGGAATAATCGGCTGGTTGAAATTCGTAAGCGTTGGAGAAAGATAAGGATCGGGAATTTTGCTGAAGTCTGCCACAAAATCCGTGGGGAAAGAATTGATGGGTTCGATAGTCTTTGAGTTTTGTGTTGCGTTTTGAACGGGCGTTATTTGAGGTACTCCAGATTTTTGAACTCTTGGAAGGCTCGATTGATTCAACTCTTTGGATTGTGTTTTCTGTTCAGAAACAACGGACGGATTCAGATAGTATCGCTTCATCTCGTATTTCTCACTCATTAAGTCTTTTAATTTTTGCTCATCTTTTGTGTCTAAGTTCGGGAGATTGCTATCCGGATGAAGTAAACCCAGCCATATCCTTCGACAGTATTCGTTTCCTCGTTCTTTTAAAAAATCAATCTCTTCCTGAGTAAAAGTTGCCATCGAAATTGATTTCACTCTGTGTGGTGGCGTCAATCCTCGTCTGTAATAGAAAAACAAATTTTGTTTAATTAATATATTATTGATATTTTAATAAATTAATCGTACAAAAGCTACTTTAAAAAATTACCTTTTCATGAATAAAACTTCATTTTAAGAATCTATAGAAATAAGAAAAAAGGGATTCAAAAAGTTTTGCATTCAGATTTAAAAACCGTTTTTTCATGTAGCAAGAGTCACAAGGACTTGGAAGACAATTGAGTAATTTAATTATGCAGTTCGTTTTTGTTACTAGTTTGCATCACGTATCTTTTCATGTCACTGTGTCACGAGAAATAAAATTGTTTAAATAGTTTTCTTCGTAGTAGTTTCAGAGTAACTTGAGAGACTTTCTAATTTATCGAACTCGCATATCGATCCTTTTTTTCAAACATTTATTTAGATTTCTACAGCTCTTAGAGCTTTTTTATAATGTCCTCATAAAAATGATAGAAATCGAATAAAAATATAATAAAAGTACAAGAGTGAAAACTGAAATTGAATAAAGATTTTAGAAATCACGACTGAGATCTTGAAAAATTTACATTTCGAAAGTGTATCTCTGCTCTTTATCGTTTCTGGATTTTGCTGATTTCACAGAATGAAAGCACTGAAGTATCAAATACAATCTGAAATCTAAACACTGTCTGTTTGTTTTAGAAATTCATTTGTCGCCTAACACCGACAACAGGAGGTTGAGAGTGAAAGGTTGTACTTTTGTAATACATATTCATAAAATTCGTGCTTCTTCGCTTAACACACTTGAGAAACTGGTTTCATTATTGAAAAACTATCCACTTATCATTCTGATTCAACAAAAAGTATAGGTGTAAGAAACCTGACTCACTTTGTTTTTAAAATAGAAACTAATCAGTGTTTCGGAAAATGATTAATATTTGATCTAACAAAGAAAAATTGTTTGCTGATTATTAAATGAAAATCATTAAAGACATTTTTTTTATCAAAATTACTGAATACTTATAAATTATATGTTTATCAAAAATCTTCAAGATGACTAACCTAAAAATAAAAATATAAACGTTATTTCAGTCGGAATAAAAGCGAAGACAAAAATCTGGATTTTTAATATCAATTGTATAATAATGAGAATGCAATAACTAATAAGAGAAACTGTTGGTTCAGCAAAATACAAACAACTTCAAGTACTGCGTTTACGCAAGAGATCATTGTCGTTTTTCTAAATATACATTTATTGCGAAACTGCATCAAAAAACCCCTCTCAATGCTCGAGATTGGTGACTAATGTAAAAAAGTATGATGAGTAATCATAATCTCTTAATCCAAATATCTTAATTTGTTTAATCTTTTCATTCAACAGTTTCCGTATCTCGAAATTCATCACTTTTGTATTATCACTCCTTTCTCTAAAAACACAAAGCCACCTGTCAGAAATTTTTATTTCCGACGAAAGTTCTAGTTCTGGATTTAAATAGCATGTTACTTTGAAGGGATCTATTAAAAGAGCTCGATTATCGAATTAAAGATCCTTCTGGATGACCTGGTATCAGAATTTAAAGTCTGTTTTTTTATCACAAAAAAGGAATCTGGTTTGAGATAAATTTTGAGGTCTGAATGGATATCTGTGCTTCCAGGAAGTGAGTGAAATGAATAAATTAGCTTACAAGATTCCCGAACAGGACATGCAGACGAAGGATCCTATTGTCATATTAACGTAAGTGGGACCTCGTTGCCGGCAATCGAAACACTCCTTGTTCCCTGGTTGCGAGACCAGCTCGCGTAACATCTTCAGGTTCTTTTCATCTTGCTTTCTCTTCGCGGACGCCATGATCTACGTGTTTATTAAAACTAGAATTAAAAAAGTCTTCTTCTCGCGCTCACTTACAGCAGAGAACTGCGGCTGCCCTCAAATCAAACTAGCCTCAGCCCCGATCCTGTCACAGATAAGTAAATGTCTTCTTAACACACTAACTTATTGTCTAAACAAGGACGGAAGAGCGACACTTTTTACACAGAACGACATGCTCCGATTTTTTTCGTCGCGCTTTTTGACGTCCCGACGTCGCGGAAGCGAGTACACACAAGTACATATCATCTGGAAGGTGCAGTGTGCAGTCGCGTTTCCATTAAATCCAATGGCGTCAAAACAAATGAAGATTGGTTAATGGCGATAAATAAAAACCCGGGAAAATTTGATCTAAAAAATATTTCAATTTCATTTTAAATTAGTTTGAATAATTGATTATATTTTACTTATAAACTATGAATTCCTCAAACATCCACTCTGTTTTTATTTAGATTTAGACTAATTATTAAATCACTATTTAGGTATTTTTCCTATTTTTATTTGATGAAACATTTCTAACCTCAAATTTGAGGAGTTTGAAATTTTAACAAAAACGTTGATTTTAAATGTGTGTTAAACAGTGATTAAACAAGAATTAAATCTTTTCTCTAAAGAAACGTTCTGTACATTAAATCCATATTAAATATTAACACTTTTTTTATTAGTTGCAAGATTTAGGTTTCATTTTCAAGTGTTGAAGCCCGCGTAAATTTAAATCATGTAAGTGATGATTCTTTTTTTTTAATTAAGACAACAATAAATAATTACATAGAACAATTATTTATTTTTTCTAATTCTATGTTATCTTCAGAAGAATTGCGTGATTCAACTTTCCTGGTCTTAAAATGTTTATAAGTTCACTAAACATAAATGTAACCGCGCAAATCTTTCTTATCTATAAAAGTCTGTGCTGGAAACTAGGCTTAAATGTCACCTCTATCAAAAATAAACTTAACCACATTTCTAGAAAACATATAGACACATATAGATAATTTTTTAACATATCCAGACAGTAATTACACATTTTTGTAATTGATTTTAAGTCATTGATCAAAAATCATTTTCGTTTAAACTGATTTTACTAATCTAAAAAAAATGAGCTGTTGACGATTATTAAAAGAAAGGATTTTCTGGGTATTTTTGTTGTTTATTTTTGATAAGGTTTATAAAAGTTTTAGAAAAAACAAAACGAAATGAAGAGTGCTTGGCCACAGTCACCGAGTTCTATAAGGTTTGTTATTTCATTTAAAATTATTTTCAAAATAGAAATTTTTGTTGTTATTTAATGTGATAATTTTGGTAGTTACGCTGGGAGTAGAATAGCTCGTCAGGGAAGTGTCATCGATGTCGATATAGACATGTTTCTGAAAATTTCCAATTATGAAGACACTGTCAGGCAACTTGATATTTACTATGGAATAGGTAAGAATTACTTTCACAAAGTTAAATTTGCAATTTTGATAAATACAGAACTTTTATGTCAAAAGATTTTAGGCTTCTCTGAACTTCAACAGCTTTTTTTTTAACTAGCGATTTTGTTTTATTTAGTTATTATAACAAATAAAAAACCTCCATAATATGAATATTATTTGAAATAGTAGTTATACTTAAAAATATTATTTGAATTTCAAATTTGTTTCACTTAGTATTTTATTTACAAATAAAATAAATAATAAATATAATTTTTGCACCGTTTGTTCATATGAATCTTTTATTTTATTTTACTTAAATTGATTCATAGTGAAAAGGCAGATTTTACAATATCAAAGTTGCATAACAGGATTATTTCCTAAAGTATCAAGTGACAAAGTCGTAGGAAGTGTGAGAGAAAGTATATATTGTGCAGCAGCTATTTGGAGTTTATATCAAGCGTACAGGTGATTAATTAACTTATGAGACAATAATTAACATTTAAATTACTTTTTACTGAAAATATTTTTTCAGGAGGATCGACGATGACAGAGGCAAATCATACGAGTTAGGTCAGTCAACAATCAAGTGCATGCGAGGAATTTTAGAATGTTGGATGAAACAAGCGAGCAGAATTGAATTGTTTAAACGTAATCAATGCGACCGATTTGCACTCCACTCTAAATTTCATCTCGATACTGGCAGTGAAATTCTCAAGGATGAAGATTACAGTCATCTTCAAGTAAGTAAATATTTTATGCAAATATTTATATTATACATTTAATAAAATATGCAAATAATGTTCTGAAGGGTTTAATTTATTTTCTAGATCGATGTGGTCTCTCTCTATTTGATCTTTCTGGTTCAGATGATCACTTCAGGACTTCAAATCATCTATACCCAAGACGAAGTTGCTTTCACACAAAATTTAGTTTATTACGTGGAAAGAGCTTATCGAACACCAGATTATGGAATGTGGGAGAGAGGAAGTCGATATAATGATGGAACCCCGGAAATCCATGCAAGTTCGATTGGAATAGCTAAAAGCGCCTTGGAAGCAATTAATGGTTGTAATCTTTTTGGAGAAAAGGGAGCTTCCTGGTCTGTAATTTATGTTGATATTGATGCTCACAATCGCAATCGCAGCATATTTGAAACCATGTTACCTAGAGAGTCAAGCTCAAAGGTGCAGAGGAAAGAACATATGTATACTTCAATAACGTAAATAATTTGTTAAATAAATCAAATGTATTATTTAATTTATTACAATTTTTAGAGTGTTGATGTGGCTTTGCTGCCCACAATTTCATTTCCCGCTTTCGCTACTCACGAGGAAGTGCTTTATACTGAAACCAAAGCGAATATAGTCAGAAGACTTAGGGGAAATTATGGATTTAAAAGGTTTAGAAGAGACGGATTTAAAACTGTTTTGGAAGATCCTCAACGCCGCTATTATAGACTTGGTGAAACCAAAGTAATGAAGTTTCAAGTAACCGAAAGTAATTGCGAAAAAAAATTCTACGTCATCTTGATAATTAGCTTCTTTTTTAGGACTTCGACAATATCGAATGTGAGTGGCCCCTGTTTTATATATTTATGATAATAGACGGAGTTTTCAAATCTCTCCCAGAACAGGTAGAAGAATATCAGGGTTTATTAAAACAAAGACTTCAAAAAGATGCAAATGGAGGTATTTTGAAAATTGATTTTATCTTATTTTAAATTTACATCCACAAGATTATTAATATTTTTAATTTAAATTTTCCTATAGATCCTCTCATTCCAATGTGTTATTACGTTCCGGAAGAAAACCTCGAAGCTGAGAAAAACGAACCTGGAAGTACTCTCAGAGTACCAAGCGATGAAACGAAACGACAACGCAAAGCTTCTCTAGAATACGATGGGCCTCATATTTATCTCTGGAATCAGGCTATGTTTGTAATCGCTCAATTGCTTACAGCTAGTCTTCTGCATATCAATGAACTGGACCCAGTTCGTCGTTATCTTCCTTCTTATAACAGACCCAGAAGAGCTGGAAGATACTCTGCTTTCCAGGTACAGGATAAAACAGACAGATTTTTTAATATTTGTATACATTAATCTAAGATTAATTAAATTTTTTATGTGTCTTAATACTTTCTTTTCTTATCTTCCATGCAGGCAAAACCGAGCAGTGTAAGTAAATCTCCGAACACAAAATTGGATTGAAATATCTGTTTTTTATCAGGTGTATTCTTATTTCTCACCATTTGCATATATTTTTAAAGAAGAGTACTAATAAAATTAGAGTTAAATACTTTTTAATCATTATTCTTTGAATCTAAAACTCTTTAAAGATTATTATATTGTCAATTTTTCTTTGATTTAATTTATAGTTTAATACCTAATTGATTGTTCTTTGATATTTTCAATCTACCAGTTCTTGAAACTTTAACTTTACAGCTTCTGCTTATTCTCAGCCTAAGGATGCAGATCTTCTTTATTCTCCTTTATATTTTGCTTTATCCTAGAAATATTTTCTTGACGTGAAACTATAATTACAATTAATAAATAATTGTTATGTCTACATTTTTTAAGATTTATGTGCATGAAAAACTGTTTTTGCAACCCTTTTTGCAATTTTTATAATTCTTTTTTTGCATTGAAGTTTGTGATTTCTGTTAATAGAGTATTAAATACTTTTATTAATTTTTTGCAGGGCACACACACTGATCTTGTGGTGCAAATTGTTTTAATAGCAGAATCTATGAGACTTCAGGCTATGATGGGAACTTATGGAATACAAACTCAGACACCCCACGAAGTAGAACCGGTGCAAATTTTATCTTCTTCTCAACTAGTTAAAGTTTATGAAAAACTTGGAATTAATTCTAAATTGAATCTCCAAGGTCGACCGGCTCGACCAATCGGATCCCTTGGTACGAGTAAGGTGAGTATTGATAAATATGATTTGATTGTTATCATTTATAAATTATAGTTTCCAATTTAATGATTTAAAAAACCAGTTTTCAATTGAATGGTTTATTGAGTTAGTCTTTGACTTGATCAAATAGTAAATTAATTCACAATTCAAAGATTTACAGAGTCTCTGGAATGACCGTACTTTGCTATCCGTTGATTTTCGAAGTCTCAGACTTTTATTTGTATCGAGACATGGCTTTGTTAATCGACGATATCAAAACGGAATTACAATTTGTGGGAAAGTATTGGAGACTCTCAGGCCGACCAACAGTTTGTTTGCTAATAAGAGAAGAGCACATGAGGTATTGTATTATTGTATTGAGGTATCATTATTATATGCTTTTATAAATAAACATTGACTTAATTTTTTAACTTTTTAGGGATCCACAGTTCAAGGAGATGCTGGATTTATTTGCGATGTTAAAAAAAGGATACTGCGCTGGGATTAAAGTTCGTATTGGAAGATTACAAAATCTCATTTCCTCTTCGTGCATAGGTAGAATCTATTATTATTTAAGAATAATTTCTTCAACTACTATACCAGCCGAATGTATTGTATAATTTTTTCATAATTATCCAATTTATAGAACATCTTGATTTTTTGAGTGCAATGGAAACTGACCTTGAATTAAATCCATTTAAACAATTGGAGCATGAATATATCGGATATCAAAGTCTTACAGATGTTCCGAGAGCTTTGTCTTATTCAGAGGATATTCAAGATTACTCAGTAAGTCAGGCACAATTATTTTTATAATTTTACTTATAATATTTGGAATTTTTAATTCTAATTTAGATAGTGAGTTTCTATTCTTAAATGAATTTCAGTTCTAAGTTTAAATTCTATCAGTTTGTTTAAAATTTCATTTTTTTACAAGCCTAATTATTTGAACTAAACACAATTTCAGCACTTTATAAACGAACCCTTGTATAATGTGCTGAACGAGATTCGCAACACGACTGGTCTTTTCGCAAAGAGTCAGCTTTATGGAATTTTGCTAAAGCTTGAAGGCATTAATTACGAATTTAATGGAATGACAGGTAATTCTTTAAAGCGACTTTGATAGATATTTATTAATTTCCCTATTGATATAAATGCATTATTTTTTAGTGGGTGATAATTTGAGAGCCTTGTATCAACAAGCAGGAGGTTTAAGATACTGGATGGTTGTTCGACACTGCAGCAGTTTGCTCAACCACACAGTCGACAGTATCAGTCCTTTTATCACTGGGGTCCTCGTTAAAGGGAAACAGGTAAAATAATGATTTTTTATTATTTTATGGATTAACTAAATATCTATTTTAAACACAGGTTGATTTGAAAATAAATAATTCCGAGTGTGCTTGAAATGATTTGTTTCTAGATAACAGTGGGAGTAATTGGCCATGAAGAAACCGTATTTGATAAACCAATGACTCCAGCTGAAATTCAATCCGTTGTTTATTCCACAATTCAGCCCCATAATGTCATCCAGGCTGTACTTCAACAGGAAATATTGCTTTATTGTGGTCGATTGATAGGAACAAATCCTGAAATGTTTAAGGGAATATTGAAAATTCGAATCGGGTGATTTAAATTTATTACCATTTAAAATTATTTTTAAAATGTAAACCAAGATTGAAAAAAAAACTTGTATACATTTTATTTTTCAGGTGGGTTCTAGAGGCAATGAAACTCTACCTCAAAATGACTACAGAAAATCCTAAGCCGATTGAGAATTACAGCCCCTACGAAATTAGGCAGTTTCTTATTAAAGTTCTTACAGTGAAGGATTGGGCTACTGAAGAAAAGTAAGATTTATATTTAACACTATTTAAAATTTTATATTTAAATTGATTTTCTTCGATTCGTAATGTTGGTTCTTTCTATTTTAGTTTATCGGTTCTTGGTAGAAGGAAAATCGAAGGAAGTTTATGCCGAGTTCCTGTACACTTTTACTGTCAAGTTTGGGAAGTTCTGTTGCGTTGTCCAGGTGGAATTTGTGTGAATGGACGAGAGTTACCTCAACAACCGACTTTATCTAGTATGACGAGATCAGAACTCACTTTTGCTCTACTTGTAGAGTCCATTCTTCATCACATCCAATTACCAGAATTTCGACAAATAATTGTCGAGGTGAATATTTGATTATGTCGTATACACGAAATTTTTCTAAAACGTGGACTAGAGGATTATTTTCTATATTTTCCAACAGCTACTGAACATAGTCTCGACGATTTTAATGAGGAATCCAGAACTGACTTTTCACAGACAGTTAGATCTGAATAAGCTCGTCGATGATGCTTTTGTCACATTTTGCAAGGTAAATAAAACTTTATTGTTAAAAAAATAACAATTCTAAAATATACAAGAGACTAATAGTGAATAAATTCTTTTTTTAAATAATTTAAAATAGGTGTAAATTAAAGACACTATAATGACTCCATTATTATTTTTGCAGGATCACAACATGGAAGTAACGAGCGATATGTCTTCCTTCTTCTCTGCTCATTATTCTCAAACAGCTGGATGTTTAGCTAGGGCAGTGGTCAATAATGTTCTCACCGGAGGCAGTGTAACACCAAATATTAATCTAAACATAGAGAACGACATGTGCAAAATCACATAGACACGAATTCTGTTCTTGATAGTAACTTTTCATCTATTTTTTTAGTGCCAATGATCTTCAAAAGTTTTATGATTATTCTTGTAGAGTGTAAGGTGTAAATATTTAAAACAGCATCTAGTTTGAAGAGATTAATAATTTTATAACGTCTAAAAGTATCTCGACAAAAAAGAGGTTTATACCAGAAACACAGAATTATCAAATTAATGAAAAAATATACTCAGTAAATCTATTTCTATGAGACTGTCTGATTTAAGAAATAATACGTTGTCTATTTTATTAAGAAATCTATAACTTTGAAACTGTGCCATCTGCTTGTCTTCCGAATCTTTCATAAAATCTATGAAAAATTAATTTATAAATCTTTACAAAGATTTATTATACACTTCTTACATATTTTATCAAATATTAATCGAAATTGTTTTTGAATTAAGAAGAAGTCAGTTCACCTAGAAAACTTAAACCAAAACATTACAAGTTGAATTTTCTTTATACATAGAATAACATTTAATATTAATGATATATTATTATATTGTATTATTTTTGTTTATATTTTACAAAATAACATAAATTCTGAATATAGATAGTTATTCTTTGTCAATGAATCAATTTAAAGAAGCTGTTGAAAAATTTCCAAAATTCAGAAAAAATAATATTAAACTTCGAGTCGTCATAAGATGAATCAAAATAGCTATAAAAATTCAATTATAGAAGACATAATCATTGAAGACTTTTTGTAAACTCTTAAAAATCGCTTCAAGAAGTTTTCGAAATAAAATTCGAAGGAGTTAACTTTTATCTTGTTTACGACTCTTTGAAGAAGTAGTCTTTTTTAATAAATCAATAAAAAATACTAACAGTAAAAATATTTATTCGCAGCTATATCACATAATTTGTGTTTGGAAACTCTATATACAAATATATATTTTTATAAACAATGATTGAAGAATATAGACTAAATAATAAATTAATATAAAAAGTAGAAAAACTAATTAATAACATGGCATCGCGAAATGGCTAAAGGCTTCCGATATCGTTAAACCTTTTCAACTTTTCGGGAAAGACGTCCTTAAAAAGCACAGGATCGGCCCGAAATTCAACAGATTGTAAAGGCATAATGCCATAAATTTGAGAAAATCTGTTTATACACTGAGTCCTTTCCACCATGTGCGTCAAATCAGCTGAAAGCATTTCTGTATTTGTGCACTCCGGACAGCGAAATTTTTTCTTGGGGGTCACCTATTATTAAAACAAGAATCGTTATTAAAGAATTAAAATTAATCTTTAGTTTATTTACAACATTAAAGAGCTTAACCTTTATTGGAGCTTTTCCAGTAATATTTGTGACCAGGAAATTCATAGCGATATCTTCACAGTTCATATGTTTATCCACCCACTCTTTTATATCTCCTGGCATTGCTGTTGAGTACAAGTAACTCCAGTACTAAAAAAGTAGATTAAAAATGAATAATTTGTAATTGTTCACTGTTTCTATAAATTTTTTATAATATACACACCTTGTGATAAAATGCGGCGCCAGTTAACACCATCGAAATTCGATTCGTCCATTCACTCTCGTATTTCCAGCAACCAGTTACATTATCCCACGTGTGGGTTCGAGAAGGAAACCCAACGATTCGATCAGGAAATTCTCTCCAAACCTATAAAAAATACAAATATTATCTATTGGAATTTAATTTTATGTGAATGATAAATACATTACATAGAACAAATTCATTTACCTCAAAAGCGAATTCAACTTCGTCAGCAGTCAACATAATTATATCATCGTCAATGGACAAAATAGCCTCAGTTTCGATTTCATCGTAAGGATAAAATCGGTTTGATAATTTATTCTCCTTTGTACGAATTACTTTTAAGGGCTTCAAAAGCTTTGGCCACGCTGAAGCTGTAAAATCATATTAAATAAAAATAAAAATACAAAATATAACATAACAAAAAATGTTGAAAATTCTTACAAGGGGGTGGATCTTTGTTCTGGTTATTCCAAATAACAAGAACTTTGGACAAGCTTGGGACTTTGACGAGTTTATTAATTAAGGAGAAGAGAAGCTCTAATCTATCGTATGTTAAAATCACAGCTGTAAATCCTCGGGTTTTTGGTGCCGTGACTGGCAAGAAGAGAGGCAAGGTTTTGTCCTGTAAAATGAAAAAATCAATTCATTAATTAGTTTCAGATTATTGAAAAATTTATTTAAAGTATTACAATAAAATTATACCAAATGCTTTGGAACATTCCAAAAGGTGTAATCTCGTGCGAGATGAGGGAAAACTCTGTCGGAAAGAATTTCCAAAGTAGTCAATGCGATTGTCCCCATAGATTCAAAATATGTTTTATAAAGCCAGGAACCTTGGTTTTTTAGTTCTATAATTCGTTTCTGTGATATTTTTTTCAACGTGGGAACGACTGATAAAATGTCTACTTCTCTTATAAATATAATAGCTCTATAAAGTAAAAAGAAAATTTTTGTTTTAAAGTTAATAATAATTCGATTCGTGTATTTTTTTGATAATTAGGTTTACCTGATCCAGTCAATAACTTCTTGGAATGGCATTACAAGTGAATCTGCAATTATCACAGGAATACAACCAGCTGCCATAGATTCCAAAAGTGAACTTTGTCCAAGTCTAGCTCCACGAATTATTAAGCAAAAAGTCGACATCTGAAAATTTTCAAATTACATTTATAGAGAGACTAATTCTCAAAATTTGATATAAAAATTAAAACCAAATCCAAAGAATTATTATTTTTTAAATTATTACCTGCAGAATTTCAGGGTATTTGTAGACATTATCTTCAACACATCGAATTGAGCTGTTCATAGGATTATGGTGCAAGCACGGATGAAGTATTAAAATGTCTTTTGGATTTGTAGTCTTTACTTCCAATAAATCTTGTTCAAAGGCTGAATTAATGTTGATTTGAACTGACATAGCTAACCACTTCCTGTGATTATTTAAATTTTAGAATTTATGGATATAAAGTCGAATAAATTAAGGAAAATAAAGTGCAGAAATTACAAATATAAAGCAAAAAAAAAAATTCTAAAGTTTTACAATATAAATACTTAAATTTTCATTTGATATTTTTCTAACAGATTTTTAGAATTTCAATAAATATTCGAGAATAATTCAAAACGAAATTTACCGTGGAATAGAATAATTCTGTTTGAAGTTTTCTACCAAGGGACTATAAACCGGCAAGCTAACATCGAATCCACGTCGATGAGTTAGAGTCGAAAATCCAGCCCCAGCAATCATAGCTTTGCTTATCGGAATATCAACAACAGATTTATAGTCAGGAACACTGCCAGGCACCATGTTAAATATTAAATGATTCTCTCCTTTTTCCCAGCTGTAAAAAAGATTTATTAAGATGTTAATATCAAATTGAAGTTTTCTTGAACACACTTTATTAATTTTACTTACAAATCAAGAGAACGAAGAGCTTGAGAGACCTGAGAGAGACGTAATCTATTTTGATTCAGTGTATCGATAGAGGGAACAAAAATGCAAGCCTCTCGTGGATTCGGAGTATAAAATTTGCTTGATACAATTGCATCTAAGATCTGATAAAATTCTCTCGTCATCTGGTTTGTAATTGAACGATCTTGTTGGTCAACAAAAATCTTTGGAGGATAAACGTAAACCAAAAGTTTATTCCCTTGACTTCCACATCGATACAAATTGAAACAACCAAAATAGGTACAGGAAGTATTGGTTGGATCTGCCTCAGGCATATCAGCCTCCAATATTTCTTTTGGATATGCATTAATATCACTCAATACTAAAGGCTGAACCAGACTTTGCTGTCTGTTTCCAATTTTGAAAACATAATAGGCCGTAATTATAAGAATTAAGGATAATAATAATAAACAAATAATAAGAATAGTGTTGCACTGTTGGCTAGTACTGCGATTCAATTTTTGAGAGAATTTAATTGGAATCACCATTATGTTTGCAATCCTATCTTTCTGAAATACTGAAAGAAAATTTGAATTAGTTAGGTTCCTTCCTGAAATATATTATTGAATTTGTTAGCTTCTAAATAAAAGTAATACAATTTAAATAAAAATATCTGAGATTTAAACAAAATAAAAGTTTTTGTTCTATAATTTCTCGAATAAATTTTAAAAAATGCAAAGAATCACTTAGAAAATTTCATTTTTTGGGAATTGATTAAATTCATAATAGAAAAATTAAAAGTGAAGTTAGAGTGGAGCATTTTCACCTATTGTTATAATTTTTATAATATTACGTCAAATATTAAATTTTTTAAGTAAACTACTTTTAGAATCTAAAAGTAATATTGTGCCCAGAAACAGATTTACGTACATATTAGAATATAAAGAGCTTAACATTTCTTGACAGCCTTTTGACAGCTTCAACTTTTTTTAGTTCCAGTAATTTTCTTGCAGACTCTTGTGTCCTTGCAACTTTTAACAACAATTACTTAAGAAATTGAAGCTCATTTCATCCATTATAGATGCTTTATAGTATGGCATATTTTAACATTAATTGTCATTATTTTTTATATGTATTCTTAACTTTAAGGTTAGGCTTGTTGCTTTCCCACGCCCACACAACCAATAACCAATATCCCACACGCATACAAATGCATTAATGTAGACGACGCGGGTCAATCTTGTTTCTATTATTTTAATAATTAATTGAATAGGGAGCAAAAATTTTAATTGAAACTAAAGGTTACCACTTTAAATATTTCTCATTTATTTAAAAAAGATCAATTTTATTTTAAAATAAGAATCAAATTATTGAACAGTACATAACCTGAAACAACATTCAAAAATTAAAAGTATAAATTTTTCTTACATAGCATATTCCATTTGTAATTTAAATTTAATGTAAAACTATGAATCAAATGGTCATTTAATGTTAATAATTACAGTTTCAGACCGGTAAATTTATTTTAAAACTAAGGACTGAAATCTTATAATCATGAAGAAAAAAGTATTGAATGAAGTATCGAAGAACGCATTGGAGCAGGTGGAACTAAAATTAAGCCTGTGAATATTATCAATATATTTTATTCAATAATTCATTTAATACTTTTTTTTATTATGGATAGATAATTAACAAGCAGAAAATCAAGTTTTCTGTTTTTGAATAATCCTACATACTTGCGATTTTAATTATCGACATTTTTTACATTTCCTAGTATTGCAGTGCTTAATTTTAAAATGTATATACAATTTAAATTAATTTCAGCCTAATTTTAAATATTAGAAATATTCTAAAACTTATTAAAAATTACAAAATTGTTAATTTGGCATCACCACCATATAGTAAATGATCTTTCCTACTCTAATTTCTCTCAATCTTTTACAAGTTCGCAAAGCTGTTAACATATTCAACTTAATTTTATCTAATTTGGTTGAGGTGTGTTTCTGATAATCGTCGCCAGTGAAAAAATATATTTCACCTGAAATAAAAAGAAATATAAAATTTACACGTTAACATACATTTTATAATTTTACTCATTAATATAATGTTTAATATTTAATAATATTCGTAAAAATTACCCTCGCCTTCCTTGACAGAGGTTTGTTGTTTCTTATATTCTAGATAAAGATCTAGATCCCCTTTTTTTCTAGCACCATTTTTTCCAAGGGAGAGTAGAGTATACTTTGCTTTTAGAATTTGATTAATTGTGACTGCTAAACTGTTGACGGCATCCAATGTCTGTCTACCAATAATGTACTTGGGGATTCGTGCGAATTCTGATTCTGTAAGAGGGGCCAAAAGAGGACAGACAGTTGGTTCATTGAACAAAGATTTTTTGCAGTCCATTATTGAAGAATGTGCATCTGGTGTGAAAACATCAACTTTCGAGGAAAAAGATACAGTTTCGTTTAAGTAATTTTTATGCCCGTTAGGTTCTTGTAAATTAATGAAATCTCTAATGCCTGGCGGTATATTATTGTCCATGTGTTCAATTTTACGATTGAGCTTTTCCAACAAATTTGACAGCTCCTATTTGGAAAAAGTCGGTAATGTTGTAATGTTGTAAATAGATAACGTTAACAAAATACTATTTACTAAACGGATGTAGACTCAAAATTAAAAATCGAAGTAAAAATTCCTAATAATTAAAATAGACAAAAGTTAATATAAATAACGTAGTAAAATATGATATTTATGATATTACCATACAACGTTCATTTTCTGCTTTCAGCTCTTTCAAATCTTTTCGAAGAGAAAGAATACTTTGTGCTATGAGTGATACATCTGTTTTTGCTTGGAGAAGACATTCCTGAATATTATCTTCATCTAAAAAATCCAGCAGGAAAAAATTTTAATCGTTTTTGAAAATATTAAAAAAAAAAGAAAAACTATAATTATTAACAAATTAAAAAGAAAAATGAGCGAAAATGTTTACACGTAAAGGAATGTTGGTTTTTTAGTAACAAAGTCGCTAATTCTATTTGCTCCAGTTTCTCTGACTCCTGGAGAATAATTTCATCCATTGTCACAGACGCCATTATCTTCCTAAAATATGCATTATTTTAGAAAATTATATATTTATAGCATAAATCTACGTAGATACTATTTTACAAATAAAAAAAGCACAAATCATCAAAATAAGTAACCTGCAAAACAAAAAACTTAACCTAAAAATAAATAAAATTTTAGTGTATTTTATTCATAATATTTAACCTTTCTTCATAATTTAAATAATTAATTTGTGAAATCCGTCCAACTTCTTTAAATTTATGTACCATTTAAAATATAAAATACATGCAAGATGTAGTAACATTTAAAATACTATATATTACGGAAAACGAAGAGGTGATGTGATCGCCAGATATAAATTGGATGATTTTATTGAAGTAATTGAAAATTTTCATTTACAATTTTAGATTCAAATTCCTTTTCCCAAAATGGCACTGCACTGTTGTTCTTCTAATGTATATTTTAACGGTTTTAAACATAACAACTGTTTTCCAATTTAAAGACAATCGACGCTGCTGCGCATGCGTCAAACTTGTGCAGTGTGGGCAGTGTTACGGAGGAATTACAGCTCTGCATACAGATTACCATGATAACCAGGGTTGCAAAATTACGCGTAACTTGAGGCTTTCCAATGCTCAGATCTGATACCGACGCAGTCACAACTGCAGAAGCAGCTCCTGTCAGTGAGATCGGAGTAGGGAAAGGCGGTGGCGCGCGCTGCCTCTCTTTTTTCCTCGTCGCTCTTGCACGCGAGAACGACTCGTCCCACTTCTCCTTTTTCTCCTCGCTTCCTCCTTGAAATGCTATTTTTAGATTTCACACTTTCGGTATTTCCGATATCGAGTCAAAATTGAGAATTGTATTGAGGCGCGAAGCAGACGACAATTTCGAACTTTCAGTAAAATTTGATGCCAATAAATATTCAATATTTAAATCAATATATATTTTTCCATTTAAATTTCCATACTTCTAATCAATTTAGTACATTTAAAACATTTTCAGCAAGAAAGATATATTCTATTAAGAAAAGATAAACATAAAATTCAAGTTTAAAATTTACATTCTCAGTTTTATGTTAGAAATATTTTCATCTTACATATTTGTAGCCTAAGCACAGACTTTTCATTGAAAACATGAGATGCTCTACAAAAAGTCTTGTTACGACTTAAGAAAATCTTATGGATAATTTTCAGGCAAATGTTTTTCCAAATATCAAGAAAGCGATAGTGATTTTTTAAATGAAATACTTTGGCATTTTTAAATTTCCTATTCTTGCGAATTTTTAGGAAGGTTTGAGCACTAAATATAGAATTTTTCAATGAAATTTAAGGTGAATAAATGCTTAAAGTTTTATATGAAGACATTAATTACAACATTTTTAAGTTTTATAAATCAACCACTTGATTGAGAAAATACTTCAATTTTGTACAGCATTTAATTTTTTGAAATAAAAATCTGTGCTTAGGCCACATAAAATCAAGTTAAAATTTAAATTCAAATCTAGTGCAAAATATTTTCATTTTGGACCTGAGAAACTTGAGATAAATCTTTAAGCATTTATTGACTTATAATTGCATTGCAATATTCTTTAATCAGTGTTCAAATCTCTCAACAATTTTGTAAAATCAGCAACATTTAAAATTTTACGAAATATTTAATTTAAATTAATTAGTTGAGTATGAAATTTTTGTCACTGCCTACATTATCGGAGGATCACTAGTCGCGTATCAGATAGGATACGTTGTCGACAGGTGTCCTCGTAGACAATTTCAAACTCTTATATCGCAAATAATGCAAATAAATTCAATATTTAAATAATTGCACTTATTTTTCGAATATTTTAAAATACATTTGCCTATAAAATAAAGATTTATAAGATTTTGTAAAATTGTGGAAAGATTGGAACGCTGTAAGATAAAATTTTGAGTAAAATTTTAAATTAATGAATGTTTGACGGTTTAAGTGGAAACATCAATTAAAAAATTTTTAACGTCAATTTACACAAGTAAACTTTTGTCAACTGATATCCTGATTTAAGCTTTGAACATTTATTAAGTTCAACATATTACTGAAAATTTATTTTTGAAGTATTCAAATCTCACTTTATTTCTACAAGATCTTTAAGACGTTTATGTTAGGCAAATAAGCTTTGACTTTGAAATCTGTATTTAAAATTTTTAAATAAAAGTATTATCACCTTAAGTTTTTAAGTAATTGAAAAATAATGTTATTGTGAAATTTAAAGTCGTCTCATATTTAAACTTACAATACGATAAATCATTTATTGAAAAATTTGTAACTTTGTCAATAAAAGCGTTATTTGGAAATTTTTATAACAAGGTTAAATACTTATGAATTTCTTAAATATTCGTACATTTAAAAAATATTGAAACAGAGAATTATTTTTTAAGTATTTTCCACTAAGAAGAGATAAATATATGTCATAATAAGTTTTAAATCTACATTTTTAGTTTTATGGTGAAAGAATTTTTATCTTCCTTTTTTTGTGGCCTAAGCACAGATTTTGAATTCCAAATATAAAGATGTTCTACAGAGCTGAATTACTTTTAAAATCAAGTAGTCATTTACAATGATAATTACAAAGCTTCAAACTTTTGTAATGAAAATCTTCATTTACAACTTTAAGCATTTAATGACATTGAATTCCATTGGAAATTTTTTTGTTTACTGTTCAAATCTTGACAGGATTTCAGATGAGCAGACAAATTAAAAATTATAAAATATTTCATTTAAAAGATTGAACTCGTCCATATGATCTTGTCAAATTGTAACAAGATTTCAACACTTCGAACAAAAATTTTCATGTAAAATTTGATGTCGGTAAATATTTGCATGTTCATGTGAAGATAGCGATGAACGAAATTTACGTAATTTACGTCGAAAACTGTAGTTAATTACATGTTCAAGACAGCGAACATTAAAAGAGTATGTATAATCTCTCTTCTTGTGTTTGTTTATGCAATTAATTCTAGTTGAAATTTAAATCTGCATTCGTCTTAATTCGGCAAGTGTCGAAATTAAAATATAAATATAAAATGAGCAAATCTGAAGGAGGAAAAAGAATGAAATGCTCAAAAAAATCCCATGTTCGGAATTGAATTTCAAGTGTTTAAAAGAAACTGATAAAATTGTGGCAAAATGTTTACAGTGTGACAAAATTCTAAAAAACATTGCTTACGATCGGCTTTTAGGTCACAGGTAAGTAAATAAAAATTAAAATCTATTAATTTATTTGTTTATTATCTTTTGATAATCACTGGAATATCAAAAATTTTAATAGAGAACCAAGAGAAGTTATAAATATTTACCGAACTACTGTAATATGTTATATTCAGGATAACGCAAATTTCATTTCAATAAATACAATAGTAATATATAGACTAAATAATGTATGTTAATGTTGTGATCAAATTGCTTTATAATTATTCTAACTTATCGTTTTATTTATGTTAAGAAACGTCGGTAAAGTGAAATCGACGAAAATATACAATTCTGGGAATAACAATCATCCATTTCAAGAGGACCTTACGGAAATAGATAATTCTTTTAAAAAACGTAAAGTAAAGCTTATAAGCTTTTCAGTGATCCTTTATTTACAGCAAAATAAAATAATATTGATAGCCTTAATAATAACGCTTGCGACTGCGCTGGGATTCGAGCCCAGGTCTTTCGATTGCTGGTCGACTGCTAGACCTGGGTTCGAATCCCAGCGCAGTCGAAAGCGTCTTTTTTCCACATAAAGATTACACATTCTTTAAATTTGAATTTAATTTGCATTTATTTGAGATATAAGAGTTTGAAATTGTCTACGAGGACACCTGTTGGCAACCTATCCTATCTGATACGTGACTAGTGATTCTCCGATAATGTAGGCAGTGGAGGAAATTTAAACTCAACTAATTAATTTGAAATAAATTAATAATATTTAATAATTTTATATTCAATAATTCAAACTCAAGTTTTATTTTATTTATAAGCTTAATTTTTTGACATGTCAGTAGTTGAGTCTTGAGATTTAGAAAAATAGTTTTATAAAGTCTATATCATTCGATTTCTAACTCAAGAAAAAAATCGTTCATTGAAAAAAAGTACTAAAAATCTGCCCGCTTCGCGGGCACATTCTGGTGGCGCGCAGCTCGCTTCACTCGCAAGTTTGAGCGCGCCTAGGGCGCGCGATTTGATCGTCGCGCTTCGCGCTCCGTTCTTTCTGGACCTCGCGCTTCGCGCTCGGTCTTGTGCTCTTCACATACATTCAAGTTTATTTATTATAATTTGATACTGAAGCTCAAACCAATTTTATAATAATATTACAGATGATGTGAATTACACATTTTCTCAAAGTCACTCAATTTCTTTTTGAATTTAAGTGAAACAGGAAATTCAATTTACTTAAGGCTCTATCAGCCTTAAGGAACACATTCTCATCATGGCGCTCGCGCTTCGCGCTCGATTTTCTGTATACATTTCAGTAACTTTTTAATAAATTACATATAAATCCTGTCCCGAAATGTCTCAATGAGAATTTGTAGACATCATTTAGGCAAACAATTTTCCATCTAAACGTTTTTTTTGCATCTCACATATTTTGTCTAAAGAATGGAATTTTTTAATTTTAATCGTATTTTTTGGAATTGAAACGAAAAATATATGTTTTATCAGAAACTGTGTGAGACAAAATTTGTAGATCTTTTTGGAGCGACAAACTTTGTATTCTTACGTTTTTTTCGTATTTCGAATATTATTGTTAAAAAATTGAATTTTTGATTTTCAATAGTTTCTTTTTTTAATTAAAAAGATAAATATGCATCTTATGAAAAAATGTTACAATTCAAATTTGTAGGTCTTTATTTATTTAATAATATTGTATCATAACGTTTTTTCGTATTTCGTATAATTTAACTGGAAAATGGAATTTTGATATTGACTTTTTTCGAATTTGAATATGCTGTAACATTTCTAATTTTGATTTAATCAAAAAATGTTATCAGGATAATTTGTAGCGATTTATGGGCACTATCAAAATCCAGTATTGAAATTTTTGATTTTTTCAAAAAATTATTTTCAAAAACACAAAAGTAGTGCTCAATCCCTCAATTTTGATTGGATGTGGCTGGTTAACGAACTTGTCCTTACTTTTTCGGCTCCGATAAAGTGTACCAAAGCTCAATTCAATCTGATAATTCTATCCAGAGTTATGCCGCACACGACCTACAGACAGACAGACAGACACTTTCGTAAAAACCATTTTTTCTGACTCAGGGGGTCTCAAAACGTAAAGATTTGATGAAAATTTCGAAAGTCATTTTTCACATAAAACCAATACCTTCTCATCCATGATGAGAATGTAAAAAGGCATAAACTAAAGTTAATAGTTATATTATAATTTGTGCAAAATTAAGAACATTTTCTATTTCTTTTGTGAATTATCTTTACTATTAAATCATTTTAGCCACGGTAAATTCTTTTTAATTGACATGATATTGAAGTTTTATTTTATATAAGCATTAAGCACAAGACTTACTTTAGTGTTATTGTTTAACAGCACTATTTCTTCTGAAAAAATATTGCTTTTATTGAGCACAAGACTCATACTTAAAGTGCAAGTGCTATCTTGGCTTTTGTCAATATGCATCTGCTCATCTGCTAGCAAATCATTTTCAATGGCAATGCATCTTTTCCTGGAAAAAAGTAATTTTCGTGCATTGGCCTACCACCCTTATTTATGTTTAAATTATAATTTTGACATTTATTAACGAAATGACAAGATTCGCGAACGATACACAAAAATTAGGTTAGCTTACGCACCCGCCAAAACTTTAAGTCTAGCATATACGTCAATTACGTGTAGAAAACCTCCACGTAATATACATAGTAAATTACGTGTAGAAAACCATGTAAATTACGTTAGGTATTTTACCTTCGCAACCTTGATGGTAACATACAAGAGAGAAAGAGACTGACAATCATGAAGACTAGATATAACAGATATAAGGAGACCAATCTCCATATATCCATGGACAATCGGCCTGATCCATGGAGAATAGACATAAGGAGACCAAACTAACGTAACTGAAAATAAGCATCTTTTTGTCGGAAGTACATTGATTAAGTAGGGGAACTTCCCAAGAGATGGTACTCCTGCAAGTAGCGTAAAAAAAAGAACTCTTCGTGTACCTTTGCATGCATGCAGATTGTCATGGTAACTTATATTTATTATAAGAATGGTTACAAACATTTACAAATATTAACCTTAATTTGCGGTTATGTTAGAATATTTTGAACGAACAGAAGGAGGCGGCCATTTTTTTACGCCACTTGCATTCGGACCATCAATCGAGAAGTTCTTGTACCTTTTTCATGTACTTCAGACAAAAACGTGCTCAATTTCTGTGAAGTTCATGCATTAGAGATTGGTCTCCTTATGTCTATTCTCCATGATATATCCATTCCCGAAATGAAGTTCTGCCAAGTACATAGTTACAAAACTTTCCGATGAGGGCATGTGTGTTCCCTGGGTGCAAAATGGCGACGTCTAATATCACCACGGTCGTGGTGATGTTCCCTTATCGTGACGAGTAGTAGTTTCGAAAGTGACCACTTGGGCAGCGCTGCAATCGAGTAGTTGAAGGGAATACCCATGGAGACTAGATATAAGGAGACCAATCTCTTATCGCCGTACTTCACAAAACACGAAATGAAGTTCTGCCAAGTAGTTAGTTAAAAAACTTCCCGAAGAGGGCACGTGTGTTCCCTGGGTGCAAAATGGCGGCATCTACGTTTTATAAGCATCGTGTATTAGGCGTCGCCATTTTGCACCCAGGGAACACACATGCCCTCATCGGGAAGTTTTGTAACTATGTACTTGGCAGAACTTCATTTCGGGAATGGATATATGGTGATTGGTCTCCTTATATCTAGTCTCCATGGGAATACCCGTGGTTTACAGACAGCTTTCACAGCTGACTACGTTCTGGGCATATCTATATACATACATGCTACGGTGCGGTTATTCGGGCCACTACTCGATACTAGCGCTATCCGTGGAAAAAATATGAAACATTCTGACTACAATAAGGGAACATCCCCCACCACGGGAGATGCCAGACCTGTCTATACGACCGTGAATACCACTGATCTCTATAATACAGTGGATGCACAATCAATGCAAAGTCGTGTGCTTCATTGAAGGCTGAGCCACCATCTTTACTTAGATTGATTACAAAGAGAGTTGCGGTAAATTCAAATATAGTAAAAAGGAAAAAGTGCAAATATTAAAGAAATAATATGTAATCCATGCTTTTTTACCGGTATTAGTATTGATAGTATACATAATATTAAACTAATGGAATGAAATTTATTAAATAATACTAAAATATAACTCGGTAATATTTATAATTATGGTATATAATGTTGTATATATTTAAATGGGCATATGTAATTATTTCTTAACTATAATTAAATATAAATTTATTATAAATTTATCAAATATAGATTACAGATTTCAACAAGTAAACGTACCTTGGAGTAGTGTAAAAATTATCTCACGTTCTGAACGTGAACTATTAATAATAGTCACATATAATAGTACATAGTGCAACCAGGGAAAATAAATGTTTTTCCCGTGTTGCACACGATTTTTTTTCTACTATAGGGTCAGAAAGTGGATTTGTTTAGTTTGACATTTAAAATTTCTTGTTTGTGATACTCATCTGGTGATTTTTAATTAAGTGATTTGCTGCTTGTGAAGTACTTTCGTACCTCATGTTTTGTACTATTTAGTGATAAGCTTCTATTTTATTACTTAGGTCTTTATAGAACTGAATTCTATTATTTAGTAATATAATAGTCACAGCATGTACATACTTAATTTTCATGTAATATCTGCATTCAGTATTAATTATATTTTAGGGTTTGTTTCTTTTCCAATTTTATTATTTTCTGATAAATTATAATATTCGTAAACGACCAAAATACAATAGTTTATAATTTTTGTACATATTTAAAATTATTTCTATTACTTCTTTCAGTTGGAGCAACTTATTACTCCTGAGAAATTTAAACGTATGATGAAATACGCCAACAAGATCGAGTAATTCAACATTTTTTAAAACAGAAGGGGATGGAGCTTTTTTCAGTTTTTAAAACCGTTTATGTACAGGTACATAAGAATTGAATTATGAAACGCGAATTAATTTATACTAAAAATAGTTATTATATGTGACTATTATTAATATGTCACGTTCAGAACGTGAGATAATTTGTACACTACTTCAAGGTACGTTTACTTGTTGAATTCTATAATCTATATTTGATAAATTTATTATAAATTTATATTTAATTATAGTTCATAAATAAATACATATGCCCATTTAAATATATACAACATTATATACCATAATAATAATTATTACCGAGTTATATTTTAGTATTATTTAGTAAATTTCATTTCATTAGTTTAATTATGTATACTATCAATACTAATACCGGTAAAAAAGCATGGATTTCATATTGTTTCTTTATTATTTACACTTTTCCCTTTTTACTATATTTGAATTTACCGCAACATTCTTTGTAATCAACCTAAGTAAATATGGCGGCTCAGCCTTCAATTGGGCACACGACTTTGCATTGATTGTGCATCCAGTGTATTATGGAGATCAGTGGATTGGGTTCATTATTTACACAAAAGCAAATTTGTTTTTGTAGAAAAGTACGTAAAATACATGGGTTTTCGACGTGTCGTTACTCAACCCTGCTAGTAGCCATCTCTCATCAGTGTTCGCAGAACGTGGACGTAAACGGCCCCCACCATGGACCCTACCAGCTCATGGCTTCTTCCTTGCTCCACTGCTATAGGTTGGTTGAATGAGGAAGACACAACGAGCTCGAAGCATCTATGGTGGGGGCCGTTTACGTCCACGTTCTGCGAACACTGTCTCTCATCTGGCCTCAGGTCCTTGGTTTATAGTTGCTATTCGCGCCCTTATTCAAAATACATGAAATGTATAAAACATATGAAATATATTGTTTTTATTTGAATTGAATTGCATTGTAAATTCAAACCTGCATTATTATTTTTAATTATCTTGTCGCTAAACATTTTCTTCAAATTTTTAAACGTAAACATTTTTTTACGTTTTTGACAGTTGGGCGTTGGGCCTAGCGGATTTGTGCGGACTTGACCAACCGACTTGTCGACAAGGTCAACAATCACTTTTTGCCGGTCGTTTTTTTAAGGTTCAAGTTGTTTCACTTTGAGAGCTCATTTCAATTAGAATAATTAATCAGCCAATAATTTAGTAAGTAATCAAACATTTATTGTCATTGGCGAAATTAATTTAGAGGTAAAACACTATAACCTCCAAACCACACTATTTAAAACCAAATCCAAATTATTTTCTTCGTTTCAGATTTTTAGTATCTAATATCTGATCTCTTTTGGAAAATTTTAGTGAAAATGAGTAATTATACTGTCATAACGTCAGATTATTTAAATGTTTCGATTACAAATTCTGGTAATCAAACAGCATGTGTCGAACGAAGATTTCAAAAGGGTATCACAATTGATGAATTTAAGGTAATTAGAAATTAATAAAAATAATATATGATGAATATTAGAAATTATGTATTTGCCCAATTTTTTGTTTTCACATGTAATATTAGGGCAAATTGGAATTATTAACTGGTGGAAATTCGACGTCAATGAGCGTGGAAGTTTATGATAAAAACGATAAACTGGTTTGTAAACTGAACGAAGGAAATCGCCTTTTAGGGTCATACCCTATTGAGGATGGTATGAGAGTGCATGTGAGTTTTTAAATTTATTTTATAGGGGTGATTAATATTCTGCCTGATTGGTTATATTGAATAACGAAATACCATTACAAAAATATTTTCTACTACAAAATGTATTTTTAAATATATATTTCAATTTCTTTCATTTTTACCAGGTTGTGGATAACTTTTCCCGACAAGAAGAAGATTTATCTAAAGTTGAAAAGTTTGAAATATCAGAAGAAGAGTATGCAAAACGATCAGGTATGATAATACACTTACTACTATTTCTATAGTATTTCTAATGAAAAATTTCAATTTTAGACACAGTTAAGGCTTTTCTGGAGAAAAACAGACTGGGCAAATACAATGAAGAGGAAATGAAATGCAGAGAAGAGGAGAAAAAAAAAGAACAGGAAGCAGAAGAAGCTTCTGCTGGATTATGCAAAATTGGAGATCGCTGTGAAGTCCAGGTGCCCAATCAACCAAAAAGAAGAGCAACAATTATGTATGTCGGTAAGTATTAAGTAATTTATGATCTACTTTTTTACATTTTTCACCAAAAATAACCAATTGATAAAAATATTATTTCAAGGTAAACCCGATTTCAATGAAGGCTGGTGGGTAGGTGTGAAATACGACGAGCCGCTTGGGAAAAATGATGGGAGGTAAGGCATCACATTTTTAAAATACAATTTCAATATTTAAAACATAAAAAAATCTCATTTGAAATCTAATTTTATTCCAGCGTTAAAGACAAAAGGTATTTCGAATGTCCTCCAAAATATGGTGGATTTGTAAAGCCAACTCACGTGAAGGTCGGTGACTTCCCAGTAGAGGATTACGATCTGGACGAAGAACTTTAGTTTGCAGATTACTTTAAAGTCTTTTAATACTCAAAAAGTAAATATCCTCTTTTATATACTAACTTTTTAAAAATAATTTAAATTACGATTCATTAAACATTCAATTTATTTTATTCATATCGTGTCGTTTTTGCAAATAGTCGATAAAATAGTCATGATGAAAAACTACATTAGCTTAATCTTAAATTAAGAGAACAATCTCAGGTAGCTTAGTATTTCCTTCGCTTGATTATCTCTGGTCTCCAGTTGATTGGATGTGTTTCTTCAGTCTGAAAAAGTAAAAGAATAATTAGAGCGTTGAATTTGGAATTTCGATTATAAGTTTTTTTACTTATTTGGTCGCAATTTGTACTCACTGCCATGTCATCTTCTTTGTACATTTTTATAGTCTTATCAGCTTCCGTTGTGATTAATCTTGTGCCTGATCTGTCGAAAGTGAGGCTAAAGATTCCAGCCTCACTATCCATTGATCCTGGTTGAACTGGTGATTGCAGACGTTGGAAATTATATCTGAAATGAATTTGGAAACAAAATTAGAATTAGTAAAATGAATCAAAATTTAAAATTAGGTTTTTAAAATTATAGTTTAAAAATAAATTAGATCACCCTGTTCTCCAATCCCAGAAGTGAATTGTGCCATTATCGGCTCCTGAGACGAGCACGCCCTCGTTATTAATCGCTAGGCAATTAACAATTGCATTATGTCCAGACAAATTTTGAATGAATTTCCCATCTGGACACTTCCACTGTTTGATATTATCAGGTGAGGCACTAGCAAATGCATACCTAAAAAGCAAAACGAGTTGATTAAAAACTAGCATTTTTTCCAATATATTATTTGAGATATTAAACTACAAATAATTGTACATAATATACTCACAAAGCCGGGTGGTGTGCAACAGCCCTCACACTTTTTTTATGGTTGGTAAGAGTAGCTCGTGATTTTCCTGCTGCCAAGTCCCACAACCTTATAGTTTGATCGTGGCTTCCAGTGATGACCTGCAGAAATCATTTACAATTTTTAAAACTGGAATTAAATTATTAATGTTCATTAAACCTTAGTATCTAAATTAAACAAAAAATCAAACCTGTGGCTCGTACTGAGAACAGATAACGCTTGTCACAGTATTTGTATGGCCGGTTAGAGTGTGAATGTTAACTTTCGTCCTCATATCCCAAACTCTTGCGGTTGCATCGCGACCAGCAGTTAGTAGAATATCGAGAGTAGGATGAAGAGCCATCGAGTAAACTGCAGACAAATGGCCATGGTAGTGCCTAATCACCTAATAAAAGAATCTTGTAAAATTTGGTCTTTTTTGGAATTTGTCGCAAGATTTGTATCAAATTGTAGCAAATCCAGTTTTGAAAATGTCAAGTACTAACTTTATTATATTCTAAGTCCCAGCACTTCACTTGACGATCCTCGCCGCAGGAAAATAAGTATGGATGTCTGTCTGAAAATTGAAGACCTCTTACTGAGCTCACGTGACCTGTGAGCGATACTTTAAGTTTTCCAGAGGCTAAATCCCAGATCTGAAATTAAAGTAGAATTAGCAAGGCAAGCATTTTAAATAAAATTTACTCTTTTTTACGTTAATTACCTTTATAACCCTATCAGCAGATCCAGTAGCAAACCACTCGTTTCCAGGCTCTACTGCACAACATCTTACCCATCCGAGATGACCAGCGATTACACGATATAATTTCCAAGGTGCATGCCATTTTGGTTTTGCCATAGAAGGCGTCTTCTTTTGAGGAATCGTTAAAGCTCCAGTACCTGAAGAATGTGGTACTGGTACCAAAGAATTTTGCTGCTTTGTGGGCTGAGGTGTTCCTACTGCGTTAAATGATTCGTCTGAAAAATCGAGATCAAAGCAATTAAATATTAATTTTTCACATTGAGTGCAAATTTCCTGAATTAAACTCACCACCAGGAGGGGGAGGATTTGGATTCTCGGTTTCCCGTGCTTTCACTATGCATTTTACACGGTCCAAAATTGGACCGTAAGTGTCTCTGGCTTTAATCTTTTTGATCATTCTGTCTCTAAAATTGAAATTTGGAACAGTTTAATGAATAAATATACTATAATGTATAATATAATTTAAATAGTAGAAAAGTTTAGAATAATGAAATTGAAGAAAAATTCAGAAAAAACGAAACTCACATTTCAGGATCGATTGGAGGTGACATGCCTTGGTTACTTACAAACATATCGTGAGTTCTTTTTAAAGACCTGAACACTAACGTATGCACGGAATGTTTTTGTACTTCCTCCTAGAAAAAAACAGATACAAAAGAAATTAAATCTGCTGTGCATTTTAAATAATTCTTATTGTATGTTTATCAGGAACTCAACTCCACATTTCGAAGCAAATTCTAAAATATTAAGTAATGATTGACAAAACTCTTAAAAATATTCAATTAAGTAATAAGCGTTTAAACAAGTTTGAATAAAGATTATTTTTTTCGTTAATTGAGATGCTTTCGCGAAACAGAAACCGAGAAATTAATTGAACCAAAATTTTGTAGGTTAGTTTTTGGGACTGTTTTAAAAATGAAAATAATTCGAATGTTAATCACAATGTAATAACTCAAACTGAAGAAAATTGCTCCAATTCATAATACTTTTATCATGTGGAAAAGAGATTTATCAGAAATAAATGTACATTAAAAGCGAAGAAAGTATCATTTTTAAGGTTAGAATTCATAAATTTCTTTCTTTTATAGTATATTAGTTTTTATACTCACCATTTTTCCGGATAAAAAATATTTATTTTATATATAAGCAGAACAGGTACGTCGGGGTGGTTAAAATATTAACTTTGAACCAATTCTGCATGAATCGAGCAGCATTTTATATTTTTAAATTAAAAGTGTCAAACCCACGTCAAGCCGCATCACTGCTGGATCCACTGAAAGCACTGAAATCTGAATTAACGTCTTGGTTAACCTTATAGTCATACATACTTGTTAAACGATATTTATTAAAAATATAATGAAGAAGTTATCATTTTAAAAAAATTTTGTGTAAACGTAAAGAAAAAATTTAAATTTTCATCCTTATTTACCAATTCATTTCTCACTCTTCTAGGGTGTTATTTTGATGAGAAATCACATTTTGGGTTGAACAATATATATACGCTCCTGTTTTCGGGGTGTTATTGTGTTGGTAATTTGCAGCCCCTGGCCCCTGGCTCTTGCTATCCGGTCCATAATATATAATTGTCATGACAGTTGACCGCGGCCGACAGGCAGCGCTGATCGTTCACTGGGCCGGAATTCAGTAAAATGCATGGAGAAAAAGGTAAAATCGTGAAATTAAGCTCCAAAGTTGAATCTCTTAAGACGTGTTAAATAGGCGTAGTTCAGTTTCGCAATAACTTTCTTTACATTAAAAGCACAATTTTCTTTAGATTTTTTTGGACAACTAGTATATTATACTAGAGATTATAAGCAATCGTATGCCATCATAAAAAATACGTGTACCGGAACTACTTCTAAAGATATACGTTGTTGAAACGAATGAAAAATAAACTCTTATTGTATTTACTTATAACGTTTATAATTATTTACAAAAAGTAATAAAGCTCGTTTACTTTCTTCAATTTTTTATGATGTTTGTTTTGAAAATATTTTAAACAAAATACTTAAAAATAAAAAGATGAATGTTTAATGAAGTCAACATTTATAATTACATAAAAAAGTAATAAAGCTCGTTTTAATATAATACTTTTCAGTTTTAGCTTAGGAATAAGCAACAATTTTTCAAAAATCATTTGTTTTTTCAGTCTTCAAGAATTTGACTAATCTAGATACAACTTTTTGGTCATTCATAATTTTGATTTTATTATTATTTTTCTCTGTAAACATTGCATGAATGCCCTCTGATCCTTTATTTTGATATAAATCAAATATTTGTTTATACGTAATGTTATGCTTAGCCAATTTCTTTAAAAATGTAACAGAAATTATGCCTTGTAGTTTAGTCAAAAATTGCAAATTAAAATTAACTCTATTACTCTCCAGAATCTCATTGTAACATACGCATAATAAGACTTTTGAAAGCTTATGAGATTTTTTTCACTCTTGGAAGCATGAACAATTTTTTCTAAAATTCTAACATCACTAATTGCATCGTGAAGGTTTTGTAATTCGTCGATTTTTGTGAAATAAATCCATTTTTGTTGCGAAATTCATTAGACATCTTATTAGTATTTACAAACTGTCAATAAACTCATAATATAACCTCTCTCACACGATATGCTTTCGACTCGATATGAGAGACAGGAAAGCGGTGTTGTTAAATCGGACAAACTTTTGCGCATAAACGGTGCTCAACTCATACGGTTAGAAAGCTTAACAGTAATCCCACTACCTATGATAGAGTAGGATGAGCACATCTACGGGCAAGAGAACGTCCTCTTAAAGGAACTAAATATGAAATTTAATATAGAATAAAAATGATGTGTTATTAAAAGTCGATGAAATGAAAATTTAATGTAAAATCAAGTAGTTTAAAAAAATAGCAATGAAAAATAGCAATTGTATGAAACATTTTCACACAAGGAAAGAAAACTTAAAAAATATGCCAAACAAAGGTAAACAATTTATAAAATTGCTTTATAAATATATAATCACATTTTACAACAATCACAAAAATATAGCAAATAATTAACGTTTGACTTTTTTACTCTCTCATCATAATGAGAAGGTATTAGAAGAATGTATAAAATTGTTTTATAAATGTATCATAACATCTTACAAAGATGATGTAACAAATAATCAACGTTTGCTTTTTTTAATACTCTTATCATAATATGCGAAGGTATTAGTTTTTTCATTTGTAAAAATCTGTCCTCGCATATCCTCGTTTGGTCCTCGTTGCACTGCGTTGCACAAACGTCAACAAACGTTGTGGTTAGAGGCAGTGTTAAACCCACTTGTGAAGAATCTAACCTACAAAGAAATTTACAAGAGCGGGTATCGACTGTGCTATTTGCATTTTCGCGAGCAGGATTATTTATGTGGTCCGCGAAATGTGTTCAAGAAAAAAATAGTGCCTTCAGTGTTGTTGCCTAAAAAAGATGGGAATGGTCTTACATTTTCTGATAATTTAAAAAATTGACTATAATGATCAGTAAAATGGATAAACTAAGTGAAAAAATGTATAAAAATATCAGAAAATTTATTTCTTAAACTTTCTGTATTTTTATACGTGTTTTCCACTTAGTTTATCCATTTTACTGATCATTATAGTCAATTTTAAAACTTCTAACACATATACAATGTATATATAACATACATACGCCACACATTGATACTTTTAGTTCAAGTTGCGGCCAACTGTTGGCGTTGTGCTTCTTCATATTTCTACCATTGAGTTGACAGGGCCTGAATATCTTCAACTTCATAGACCTTTTCATTTAAGAAAACGATACTGCGCAAGCGCGAAATATCCATAGTACTTCCGGGAGTTTCGAGCTATTTTTACTAAGAAAGTACATGGGCAAGGTAAATATTTACGGAAAAAAAATATTTCGAAAAATTTTGAGTTAAAAAACTTTGCACAAAAAAAATGTCTGATATACATGGAGGAAATCTTTTGAAAAGGAAAAAGGTTGGTACAGATAAAAAGTGCTGTTTTGGAAATTGTAGAAGTGGCAGCCGATACAATTCGTGTACTTAGAATTTACTTATTATTTTATTTCATTTCCAAAACCCTGTTTGGAATTTTGAAAAGGTAAAATTCCAGACGATTCGTTAAAAAACATATTAAAAATTGTGCGGGGTGCAAAAATGTGATATATGGGTGAGGTTATGTGCGTCTAAGGACGAGTACTTTTGTAGTATATAGAATGTAAAGAAAGATACTTATATTTGCTCTGAAAATAATTTTTTTCCGTTCAATATTTTATGTGCCTTCGGCGCGTAAACTCGTTTTTTCGCTACAGTTAAGAGTAGCACAATGTTATGTGTATTGCGCTACAGAGGAATGAAATGTAAAAATTCAACTGCGCATGCGCCCATAGCCATGAAACGAAGCACAATCTTCTTCTCATTCTTCTTCTTCTTCGTACAGCCGTTGAGTGAAGATAGGTATAGAGGAGACATCGAGGTAGTGTTTTGAAGAGTTTATCTGCTCAGAGAAATCCCCTCGAGAATGAGCATATGCTCGAGAATTTCTTAAGCCCTTATCTTCCCTGTAGAATTTACGAGCATTTAAAGAATATTCAAAATATAACGCTTAAACTACAAGTCAGCTATTTATGTCCTAGATTTTATTGTTTATATGTATTAAAATACAATTAATAATGAAGCCAAAGAGCTCTGTGTGGAGATATTTCAATAAACTTATTTATAAAGAGAATCTCACTGCATATACACGTCGCTACTGCTCCGCTAGGTATAAATGTGCCCATGCAACTCTACTAAGAGATCATTTAATAAAATGTTCTGCTTGTCCAATAAACGTAAAAGCTTTATTTAACAGAAGAAAAAAGAACACAAAATGTTCACTTGAATCATCAGACTCCTCAGTTGATGAAACGGCATCAGGTAAACAACCACACAGGTGAATACTTAGCTAATATGTTACTGGATGTAATTGAAAAAATTGGACCTACCAAGGTATTGGCTGTAGTAACAGGCAATACAAGTGCCATGATTAAGGCTCGTGGAATAATTAACGAAAAGTGCCCTCACATTACCGTTTATAGTTGCGCAGCTCACAATTTGAATTCTCTTATAAGTGATATTTTAAAATTGAATACGTTCAAATTAGTTACGAAAAATGCCATAGAAATAGTAAAAGAAATCAAGAGTTCGCATGCTTTGAGAGAAACTGTTTTAGAGATTCAAGACAATATTGTAAAAGAAAATAAAACTGCAGTGACAAAAAAAGTTTAATTAAAATTGCCAGGCAAAACAAGATGGGGTTCCGTCATCGTCTGTGCAGAGAGCCTGATTTATAATAAAGCAGCTCTAAAAAGGTTAGCTATAACAGATAAAGTTATATTAAAAAGTGATGTCCAAGCAAATATTCTAGATGACAGCTTCTGGTGCGGCTTGTTGAGCTTGCACGAAATAATTGCTCCTATTGTAAAATGGATCACAGTATTGGAGGGCGAATATTGTACTCTGAGTTTGGTGCCAAAGGCCTACTCTGAGATTGAAGTATGTTTTGAGAAAATACTCCCACAATCACCTATATCTGAACTTGAAAATGAAATAATCCAGAAACAGGTTGCGAAAAGGAAATTGTTTTTACTGAAACCGATCCATTTTGCAGCAAACATGCACGGAGAAAAATGGATATTGACCCATAATATCTAGATATTGAAGCACAATGTCAGTAGCATTCAACTATGTGACAAACATTTAGATATTCTACTTCAATGCCTGCAGATATTGAAAAAAAGATATTAACCACCAGTATCTCAGATATTGAGCTTGATTATCTCAGATATTAAAAATGAATATTCAAGATACTAAACTTCTGAATATCCTCGTTAGTAAACTTGAATGTCTGAGGTACTGAAGTTGAATATCTCAGATATTTAACTTCAATATCAGGTATATTGAAAAGGTAAGTTATAGATATTACAGCTCAATGTCTAAGATACTCAAAAAATTATTTTAAAGGTTATAAAATAACTAAATATTCAGTTTTTAGAAAAAAATCAAATAATATTTTATTATGTACATAAGTATATAGTAGATTTATATACATTGCTCTCATTTTCATTATTTGGCATGTCTAAAATAATTAAATGTTCTTGTTAGAAACTTAACCTTAACACTGAGGTTAGATTTCATTCTCGGCTATAAATTACATATAGAGAAAATATATAGCTTATATGTTTTACTTACTGCATCTCAAGTTAAAGTCCCGATCACTTTTATTCCATTAGAAACACTTATTAGAATCTAAGAAAACTTTAATAAACCTTCAAAATTTATCTTCCCGCACGCTGCAAACATGTCAATCTTTGATTCACTTAGATTTCGATGAGCACGAAAAAGTGATCACATGACCTTTATAAAGGGTTTCCCAATAAGGGTGATATGTTTTGAAATTGAAAAAAAACACTGAATATTCATTCGGAATTGATCGAAATCTTTTTTATTATATTGGATATATTCTATGCCATTTATGATTTAAACAATATATCGGCCAAATGTCCCCCGAGACTTGAGCCAAAAATGCGCCTCATCAGAAAAGATGATTTTTTGATGAAAATTGGGATCATTTTCAATTGATTCCAGAGCCCAATCCGCGAACTCCCGACGCAAACGATGGTCATTAGGCTTCAGTTCTTGGGCCAGAATCATCTTATAGGGATGCAGGCCAAGATCCAATCGCAAAATACGCCAGGTAGTCATCGTGGACAGGCCCAATTCCTGAGATCGGCGTGGCACGGACAATTCACGGTTTTCCTCGATACTGGCCTGTACGGCGGCTATATTCTGTGTAGAACGTGCGGTACGCATACGATTTTTAGGCTTAGTATCCAATAGAGTAAATTCACTCCCCAACTTATCGATTATTCGACGAATTGAGAGCGCGGATGGAGCAGAATGACGACCATATTTTGCACGATATGCTCTTTGAACACCGACAAAACTTCTCGAATTTTGATAAAATAATTGGACAATTTCCAAACGTTGTGGAAGCGTGAAACTACTCATGATTAAATGACAAACCTTACTGATGACAACTGACAGCAGACGTCAAAAATTTCAGTTCAAATGAGCCCGATAGGGACATTCAAAATCATATCACCCCTATTGGGAAACCCTTTATATATGCGCGCGCACTTCATGCTTCAATATCTAAACTATTGAATCTGAATATCAAATGTTACTTCTCTGGAAAATCTTATATATTGAAAAAAAATATTTTAATGTTGCGTCTCAATATCTACATATTATGGATGAATATCTCCTATTTAAATATCTACTTTTCAATATCCATTTTTCTCCGTGTGCTAGATCCTCAGTTTTTAACTTCAAATTTCACGCCAAGTTCGCTTCATGGTAAAATGCAGATCTTAACTAGGAATCAAAAACTCTTAGGAACGGAAATGATCTTTAATCGAGTTTCCTATTTATATGGATGAGAAGAAAGTGACCAAACGACTGATGTTTCTGTGGAATTTGCGGATTTCAAAGAACAAAAAGGTGTCTTCGGCAAGTTTCTCTTGCGAAAAAGTATTCAAAAGTTAGATTCTGTCACGTGGTGGAGGAGTAATCCTTTCGATTCTGTTTTAAGCTCTGTTGCATCTGATATATTATTTATGCCAGCTTCTACTGCCGCGACTGAAAGATGGAAAGAACTTTCAGCAATTACGGCAACGTGCATACGAATAAACGGAATAGACTAACAACGGAAAGAGCTGGAAGATTAACCTACGTAACCCACAACTTACAGCTTGATGACGAATTAAAGCCATTTCAATGTCGAGAAAATGATAAGTGTAAGGGGAAACGGTTAATGTTCGTAACTCCATGGAATGAAAAAGAATTTGAGGATATACAACAGAATTTTGAATTACTTGAAGAAGACGAGTTTTGCGAAGCCAATGGTGACAATTATAGCGACGAGTATGCTGATTTAGATTCTGATCTTGATTTTGATACAGAAAACTGAATTTTTATTTGTAATGGTTGATACATAAGGAATAGTAGTTATGTTTTTCAAATAAAAACATATGATGTTAAATTGTTGGATATTTTTTCAAAAATGTTTAAAATATCTTCGAATTATCTGGATTAAGGAGTCTATTTAAAAAATACATAGTTAATAATATTTTGAAGAGTTTGTTGATTACTTTAAAAAAAGTGTATTTAAATAGGAAGAGAAATATATCTATTTTATCTATATTGGATTTAAAAAATCCTTTAAAATAAATATGTAAGAAAAGTGACGTATATATAAGTTCATTATTAAAAAGTTATTACGAAGTTTATTATTCTGCGATATCTTGTTTAAGTGGCGTTTACGACTTCAGTATTTTATATTTTTATGTAACTTATAAAGAGACTGACCCGTGTGGAAATTTTTCTAGGCGCTGTACAGAATCAGTCAAGTCCGTCTAGAATTTGTACTGGCGCGGGACAGATTGACTGTCCAGTGACTATACCGAAATGTAACGCTCGGATCGACTAGTAACAAGACAGTTTGGCTATGTAGAAGCTAGACAGTGGGGCTAGATATATCTAGTAAACCTACATGAAATCCGGATTCGGAATTAATATGTATGTTTAATTATGAAACCAATTAAAGCCTATGAGTAAATAGAAAAATTGTTACTTTTTACTTTTTTATTTGTTCAACACTTCTATTTCTTTATCGTACACTTTCTCCAGCATTACAATATCTTCATCTGGTTTTGTTGAATCTTTTAAATGTGGTTTCTTGTTTGCTCGTAGAGCCCGATAACCTTCCCAGTCGATAGAGTTTGTTATTACTGGTCCTAGCGACTTTAAAAACTCCTTTTCCGTTAATTGTTTGCCTTCCAGCTTGTATCGTTTGGTGATAATATCTGAAATTCAAAGCACATATTTTAAAATTTGAACCATACAGGTAGTTTTGGAATAGAAGCTAAGTAAAATATGATATAATAAATACCATACCAAGCATACACTTGTAAAATTCCGTGTCTTTGAAAATGAAAGCCCTGTTCTCAGTTTTTTTAACGACATTAAAAAGAATCATAAGATCCCTCGCAAAATAACATTTGATAATGCTATTTTGAGTTCGAGATAGTATGCCACTTCTGTCCATTAAATCGTTAAAAGTTTGTTTCTGCAAAATTAAAATAATCATGATTATTTACAACAATAAAATTTATTTTTGTAACAATTGTACAGCAATAAATATTATTTCAAATTAATTAGTTGAGTTTGAAATTTTTTTACTGCCTACATTATCGGAGGATCACTAGTCGCGTATGAAATAGGATACGTCGTCGACAGGTGTTAAATTATTTAAATATTGAATAAATATTATTGTTGTTACAATTGTGCAACAATCAATATTATTGTTGTAACTAATAAATAAATGTAAAAATAAATATTGTTGTTTAAAACGTACATATATGTTACAAAGGCATTTGTTGAAATAATATTATGCAAATTTGTAATGAAACCAATTCATAAGGGTAGTTATCTTCATCCTTGATACTCGACATAATTCTGAAAAGAAAGTTTACCCATGTCATACTTACAATTTAAAAATATCAAATCACAGAAAATCTAAACTAGAATGAATCAAATATTTTTTAAATGTAAAAACAGTGGGAAATCAGTATTAATCATAAAATCTAACACCCAGACAAAGATTATTAAAATACAACTTACAAAAACGTTTTAAAACTAGGTTGTGCTATACTTGTATATCCTATAATTGCACTTACCTTTTTAACTGCCACAAAAACTGCAAAAAGCACAATTAAGCACAGGTTACTACGCGCATCTTTCCTTTGTCTTTACTTTTTGTTTTTTTTCTCGAAATTTCTAAAAACTCCAACTCACTTTAACGTTATGGCGTCTCACACTGACACCAACGTATCTAAGCGGAACCTACCACTGGGTATGCAATAAAAAAATAAGTTAAGGGTTAAATCAATTGTCATTTTTGAATTCTGAATAAATTGAAAAGCTTCTGCTTTCCTCGATCGTTAAGCACGGTTCAATCAATATTTTTTAAGTGAACTTTTCTTGAAAATTTCATAAAAGTATTCTAAATTTCGAAATCGTGAATTCAATTAGACGTTTTTTTGATTGTATATAAAATATATATTTGTATCATTAATTTTTTACACATTTCATGTATATTTTTAAAATTTTAACATAAGTAATTTTTATTATTAATTCAATAAATTGGACACTTCTACAAAAATAAATTCAATATCAAATAACAAATAAATTTCAATGTGAGTAATATAAACGACGCGACGTTTACATTAATCATTGTGGAGAATAACGCAGAAGTGTTTGCTTTAAATTTCCTTACACGGGCTACTGTTAATTTTCGTTTGCGTTTTAAATTTTCCGAATTTTGGACCTATTAAAGGATACAAATTACATGGTATAAAACTGATTAGAACTAACCTCCATTTAAATAAATAAAAGTCAATGAATACCTAGCTGCGATTGTTTTTGACAATATATTTCAAGAATAATAATAATTTCAAACAACACAATTTTTTATGATTCATAAAGTAATTATATGTATATAAAAATGTTTAAACAAATTTTCTTTCATGACATACCTTTTTTCTAAGTTCAAATAGGCAGACTGTCTAGTACCATCATAAAATCTTGAGAGATTTGCAATATCGCTAAAGTCTCGTGATTTTATATTGGCTCTTTGCAGATTGACTTGATAACGATACAATCACAGTAAAACTAGACAGCGCCAAGATCGTACCAGGCTAGCAATTTGTGAATAGTTAGGCGTGATAAAAACTGTACTGGCGTTAGTATGATTCCAAACTGCCATGAAATTTTTCCACACGGGGAGATAAAAACTCAAGACTTATGCTTTGTAACGATGTAAATGTGTCCAATTCAGTAAAACATTTATATGTAGTAAAAAGGTGTAATATATATATTCTATGTCTCCTGTTATATCTTGAGAAAATAAACTATGTGCTCCGTTCAGAAAATGTGTAGTTCTCAATGTTTATATATCATAAAGCTTCGTTACAGGAAAATTTATATCTGCTGAACTTTCATAAAAAGCGAAAACTAATAAGACAGTTCTTGTTATTAAAATTGTACAGTATGTATTATTTAGTAATAACTGCAATGAATTATTAAGTTGATAATAAGAATGAAAATTTATATCAAATGAATTATCAAAAAAATATAGCTGCATGCAAAACCACTCTTACAATATAAGCATGTATAAACCGCGTTATTAACGCTACAATCATACGTTATTTTTTACATTCTCATCATGGATGAGAAGGTATTGGTTTTATGTGAAAATTGATTTCGAAAATTTCATCAAATCCTTACGTTTTGAGACCCCCTGAGTCAGAAAAAACGGTTTTTACGAAAGTGTCTGTCTGTCTATCTGTCTGTCTGTCTGTAGTAGGTCGTGTGCGGCATAACTCTCGATAGAATTATCAGATTGAATTGAGCTTTGGTACACTTTATCGGAGCCGAAAAAGTAAGGACAAGTTCGTTAACCAGCCACATCCAATCAAAATTGACGGATTGAGCACTACTTTTGTGTTTTTGAAAATAATTTTTTGAAAAAATCAAAAATTTCAATCCTGGTTTTTGATAGTGCTCATAAATCTCTAAAAATTATCCTGATAACATTTTTTGATTAAATCAAAATTAGAAATGTTACAGCATATTCAAATTCGAAAAAAGTCAATATCAAAATTCCATTTTCCAGTTAAATTATACGAGATATGAAAAAACGTTATGATACAATATTATTTTCTACATAAAGTCCTACAAATTTGAATTGCAACATTTTTTCATAAGATGCATATTTTTCTTTTTAATTTAAAAAAAAACTATTGAAAATCCAAAATTCAATTTTTTAACAATAATATGTGAAATACGAAAAAAACGTAAGAATACAAAGTTGTTCGTTTTGAAAAGACCTATTTATAAAGAATTTTGATAGCTTTAAATTTATTTAAGAGAACAAATTTTTTCACTTACATAATTCAAATTAGGATAATTTAAGCAATTATCGAAAAACAGGTGGCCAGACAATTCTGACCGGTACTGTATATAATTTTCAAAAACGCGAATTTTGAACAAAATATAAAATGGTTAAATGTTTAATCAAAAAAAATCCTTACAAATTTTTATCATGGACTGGGAAACGATGAAATGACACTCCTTTCGTGAAACCATACTTGCTCATGCAATTCTTGAATTTGCACGTCATAGTTCTTTATTACACTTTTTGTATTTGAACACACTTTTAATTCATTCACTGAGATCTCAATCTTCCACGAAAATTTTTTACTTTTTTACTTGACACAACTGTTTTACTCGAAGAGTCAGTAGCTACTGACAATTAGGAAAAATAGTCTTGAAATGAATTTTTATGATTGAAAAATTCAGGTATTTTTCTTTGCCTTCTAAATAAAAGTTATTTTATAGACTTTGACAGTAAGATAGGCAAAAGACTTCTTTACCACTGATTTACAGTTTCATAGTTTCTGGCAGGCAGTATCGTAATTGTAAAGAACCATCTCGACGATCGTCATCTCTTCAGATTATAAATATCAAATCCAAGCACCTGCAGGTGCAAAGTGTAGGCATTATAAAAGGATTTTTACAGAGGATCAATAAAATCTTAACTTACTTTCTAGATCTACAGAATTATGACATGAAAGAATATTGTTATTTTTACGAACGCATTAATATTTTTCTTTGGATTTAGAAAAATTTGATTGCAAACTAGTTCCTGTAAATTATTTGTCTTAAAATTAAGTCGATTCAATGGAATTCAATAAATAGAATTTATTCAATAAAAAACAAATGACAGAATTTACGTAAATCAATTAATTAAGTCTCCAGCAATTTTTAATTATGATTAAAAATGTTTTTTCATCACTTAAACGGAGAAAAATTATTTCATTTAATGTCTAGTAAACAAGTAATAAAGTTAAAATGATTCATTTTTTATTTTTTGTTTGTAATATGTAATAACTTCCAAAAAAATTGTGAATTGAATTAATTCAAATAAGTCAGATAATTTACAGGAATTAGTTTACAATCAAATTTTTTAAATTCAAAGAAAAATATTGATGTATTTGTACAAATAATAATATTAATTTTGTAACCGTATTGTATAAAGGAAAATTATATTTTATGAATATTAAACTTTCAAAATATCATCATTGATAATTTATTTCCATTTTCTATGTCTTCATTATTGTAATCAAGATAATATAAGAATATTGAAAACAATTTGTCAATAAATATGTAATAAATTTCAAAAAAAAAAATTTTAATTTCAATGCATTGTTCTTTTATATATATTTAATATTTATATGTATTCTTTTATATATTATAATACAAACTTTATAATATAAAATATTTTATACATATATTATATTATAAAATATTTTATATATTATTTTATTTATATATATATTTTTTTTAAATATATATCCGATCTTAGGAAAAGACTAGTGAAGAGCGAAGTAGAAGGAAAAGAGGTAAAAAGCTATTTTGTAAAATCTTGTCGACAAGCTAGGGTTGAATTGACGAGGACTACCTGACCCATCACGAATACAGCAGACTCACCAACACAAATTTGGGCCTTACTCCTACAACTTACTTCTTATCCGTGAGATTTTGGCGATTTTCGAAAGTGTCGATCCCCGTGTTCGGGTTTGGAACTTTACCTATCCCTGACGTCTTTCCCCGCAAGGTTTGGATTTGGACCATTCAATCGCCCTCGATATTGAAGGCAGTGCAGTGGTTCACCTTTTGTGGAACGTCTCTACCGTTAAAGTAGACCCTTGGTTGGAGTGAGACACCGTCATCTCACTCTAACAAATAGTCAGTTAGTTTTACTGAAAAGTTTGTTATTATCGTGTACATTTTTCCTAAAATGAGCTCGAAATATTTAAATGCGCGCATAGTATCATGGCGTTGTCTAAGCTTCCGCTCTTAAATGAAAAAGTCTGCTGAAAACCGATTATTTCACTTTTACAAAAAACGTAAAATCCCACTGAACAGTCAGCGCCACCATGGCCACTGGTCAACATTGGCGACACTTTCATTTAAGAGATTCAGGGGGCTGGTAGTTTGGTACAAATATGTATTTTTGTGGGAATTGGGACGATGGAACTGCACAGCTCACGCCCTCACGGTCGTATAGACAGGTTCCCGTGGTGGGGGATGTTCCCTTATTGTAGTCAGAATGTTTCATATTTTTGCCACGAATAGCGCTAGTATCGAGTAGTGGCCCGAATGACCGCACCGTAGCATGTATGTATATAGATATACCCAGAACAGAACCCAGAACGTAGTCAGCTTGAAAGCTGTCTGTGAACCACGGGTATTCTTTCAACTACTCGATTGCAGCGCTGCCCAAGCTGTCACTTTCGAAACTACTACTCGTCACGATAAGGGAACATCCCCCACCACGGGAGATGCCAGACCTGTCTATACGACCGTGGCACAGCTGCAGAACTAGCGCCACGCGATTCACCTAATTCTCATGTTTGCTTACATATGCGTACACTGCAAATGATAAAGCAGATAAAGTGTGTCAGTGAATTGTAAATTTGGTAAATCGCTAAATACACAGACGTGCACGGACGTGTCCAGAGACTAGGCAGACGAGAATACGTCGAAGTTGATCAACGTTTTGTTTCGCTCGAAACTGAGAAAGAAATAAGGAGGGTCTTGCGAAAACAAAGTACGTAAATAGAGCCTTGAATATGATAGATTCTGCAGGCTCTCGATTAAGTTTGCCGAGTGCGAGGATGGCAAACATTAGGACTAAGTACTCTAAGAGTGAACAGGGTTTGTGATGATTTGTGCCGTGTTTTTATTCTTTCGAAATCAATTCAGTGTCCTTTCTTTTTGTTATTCCTCTTGACTACCTAAAAGTGCAAAAGTATTCGTTCGTTTCACGTGGAATGGCAGCAGCCTTAAAAAAGAATCATTCTCGAAGAAGATTAGCCGCCCTGACTTTTCTGTCCAACATCTCCTTGGATGGGAGCCACAGAGATACGAAGTTAGCTCTGCTGCTCCGTAACGGAGTTATTTACCAAGGCGCTCTCCACGAAACGCAAAATTCTGAGCTTTCGAATAAGATTGAAGTTGGAGAAGAAGCATCGAAGGATATTTTAAATGATTCTCAGAATGAGGAAGAGCGTCAAGTGGATTCACCACAAAAAGTAGTCCGCAGCACACCCACCAAAGCTATTCCGGGTTTCATCGAGCAAGAACGAATTTGGCCCCAGCACTCTCCTGGGGCTTACACTTCCTTTAGAGAACGGTATGTTGTCTCTTTTTTTTAGTTTAGATTTTCCCATTTATACATGATTTTAATATAATTTTATTTTTATTCCATCTCAAGGATTCAGGATAAATAGTTGCGTTCAATAAATAAATTATAGAGAGAAAGGAACTGTTAAGACTGAGAAATTACTTGACCATGCAATTAACATATTAAGTCTTGTAGTAAATATATTTTGTATATCAACAAATCTCAACGACAATGTCAAAATTCACATTACTAGAAATCATTGACATGATTTTGTTTACATTGTCAGTTGTAAGACCCCTGGCGAAAATATCGGATTGAAATTCATTCCAAGTCAATCAGAACTATTCCGTTTCATTCCAATATCTGTATCCGAGCCAATGCGAATCATTCCAAACCAATCCGAAATACGTTTTGTATATCGTTTGATGAAAAACGGTCAAAAATCAATCAAACTCAATTCAAGGTCGGAATGATTCAGATTGGTTCTGATTGAGAATTCGGTTTGGATCAATCCGAGATCGGATTGATTCGAATTGATCTGGATTGAAAACTTGGTTTCGGATTGGTTCGGATTGATGTTTCGAAATTAATTGTATTAAGTCGGATTAATTTTTGACCGTTTTTCATCAAACGAGATACAAAGCGTTTTTCGGATTGGTTCGGAATAAAAAGTCCGAATGAATCCGAACCAATCCGAAACCAAGTTTTCAATCCAGATCAATCCGATTTCGAACTGATCCAAACCGCATTTTCAATCAGAATCAATCCGAATGAATCCAAGGTCGGAATGATTCAGATTGGTTCTGATTGAGAATTCGGTTTGGATCAATCTGAGATCGTATTAATTCGGATAAATCTGGATTGAAAACTTGGTTTCGGATTCATTCGGATTGATGTTTGGGAATTAATCGGATTAAGTCGGATTGATTTTTGACCGTTTTTCATCAAACGAGATACAACATCAGAATGAATTTCAATCCGATACTTTCGCCAGGGACTGCATCACAAATTTGAATTTTAGAGATTTCTGTAAAATAAATGCAATATAACAATTTTTTTCATATTTCACTATGAAATTTTCCTAGGATTTTATTGGATTATTTATTTTATTTTATCAATGACAAAAAATATTTTTAGAAATATAATAAATTAATTTTTTTAAGAAATTGAAACAAGAAAGAATTTGGTTCCTCGTGTGAATCAAAATAGAAGTTTTAGGGCGGAATAAATCTGATAACAATAAAATCATAAGATATTTTGATGAACTTTAGCTGAGATTGTAATCTACTAAACTAAACAGTTGAGTAATATTATATTACACTAATTCGTTTTGTATTAGCTTAGAAAGGATTATATAATCCCAAAATTGTGAATGACGTAACTTAGATAAAGCACGAAAATATCCAGTAATATAAGCATAGTTGAATATTGAATATTCATTATTAAAGATGAAAGTTTTGTTCAATTTTGGTCTAAAACGATTTCGCAGAACAATTTACCTCAGCCCAGCTTTGAACTAAGAAATTTTTAATTTTATATCGGGGCACATTTAAAAAAAAATTTCTCAAATTCGTTCTAAAAACAAAATTTAAAAAAATCTCGATTTTTAATTATTTTTAAATATTTCAAGAATTTGAAAATGACAAAAATTTCAAACTCAACTAATTAATTTGAAATCATTTATTAAATAATTAAGATTTTACATATGTATTTAATATTATTGAGTATTGCTTGCAAATTCTAAATTTTTAATAATGTATCTGAAAATATTTATAGAATTATTATTTGAAATTCTTAAAATTAAAATTACAAAAAAAAAATAAGTAAGTTAAAATGATTTTAAAAAGTACAAGTTGTTGGCAAATAAATTTTGTGAGTTACTCTTCACACTTTAATCCGCAGATAAGGTAATTCGTGACTTAATTAAAATTGGATGTGACTATTTTAATTAGTTCCTTCGAATAGTTCTTTCCAATATTATTGTAGTTGGCAACTGAATTCTTGGAATGCCAAAGTAATGGAATTTTTGTAATGCGTAGAAGCTGATACTTGAGAGGAATTAAAACACTGATGAAACTTTAGATATAGAAGACAAATCACATTTAGATAAAGCCAAACAAATTTTCCTACAATTTTGAACTTGCTAATTCAATAATAATAGTTAATAAGTTTCAAAGTCAATAAAAATATAAATATTTTTTTAAGAGTTGTAATTTAATATGTAGAATTTATTTAAATAAATCAATAAAATTGGGTGTGAAAATCATTGGTTTTTTTTTTTTTATTGCAGAGCTGGGACTGCGGGTAGTGATTACTCGTTACCGGAAAAGCGAATTGGCTCTATACACTACAAGAAGCGAATAACCCATCAAGCATCCACCTTATCAGAGGATATAAAACATCATTATAACAGCAGTAACGAAAGTTTAGGCTCTCTGCGCTCAAAATCGGGTTCTCAAGCTGCAAAATCAAAAGCAAAAGCTTTCAGCAATTTACAGCCAGGATGCGTAAACAGTGGAATAATACCGGAAGTCACGAGAGAACTACGTTTAATGCAACGTCCGATCACTGGTCACAAATTCAGGGACGATCGATTAATTCTAGTTTCCACAAGACGAGTTCCATTTCTCGTATTTTCTGCCATCCCTTACAACAAAGGACAGCGTACGAGCTGGTAAAGTTTTTTTAATTTCTATTCCAAAAAATATCAAATTATTCGTGAAATGAAGACTTATCTCGCGAGTTGCTTCTAGGAAGTTAATTCTTTTAATCCAATAGACTTTCTTTATTTGGACTCAATTAATTTAATAGAAATATTTGTTTTGGTTGAGATAATATTCTATTTTTTCTTTGAAATGTATTATTATTACTAGCTGGCAAAATGAAAGGGGTAACTCTCTTGTCTTCAAAAGCCTCGCAGTGAATAAGCCAATTCTGAAAAGGTATCTTCTAGTTATTCAGTAGATTTTTTAGTTTGCGACTGACAACGCACAGATTTTCATATCACGTTTGGAGATTTTAAATTGCACAAAAAGCACTTTAGTCATCTCTCATATTAATAATTAATTAATCAGTTAATTTTAATTGTAGAGTGCAATTTCTGAATGAAAAAAAAAAATTCAAACTCTTTCTCATGCAGGTCAGAGTTACGAAAAGACGCAGGACGAAGAAAAAATACGATTACCTCGAGGCCTCTTTCTGCCATTAATGATAATCAGGATACTTTTGGCTTGCTTGGGATTGAACAAGCAAACGATGGACAGGTAATTAAATTTTGAGTAGTATTTTAGGATTTTACCTCATTTGCAGTTTTAAAGGTTTTAATGCCATTATTTTTTTGTGATTTAAAGGAAATATCTTATGGACAGTTACTTATTCCATCGCGGCAGTTCATGAAGGAAAAAAAGCTACAAGCTGGCGATAATGATATAGTGGATCTTGGATATGTAGCACCTAACAAACACCACATGGTCTCCAGGTATTTGAAATTACTTAAAATTACATTAGAATTATAGTTTTCATCTTAAATTTAAACTTTTTTTTGTCAAATTTGATGCAAATCAAATGATAAAGAATTATCTTTTTTAATGTATACACATTTCTAGGGGTTATTATTTTATGATAGATGAATTGCGTTATTTTTTATTCATTTACAATTTCAAAGGTCTTAGAAAAATTACGAATCTAAAATTTATAAATTTCTCTCTAGAGAGAAAGCGTTGAAAAATTATTACAAAGTGGGTTGTAGATAATTTAAACTATTTCCAGATGTCTTTCTTACGACGCTGCAGCTCATCGAAATCAATATATAACAGAATCTCCACCTTTATCACTAGCAGCTGAATCTAAAGGTATGTGTTGCCAGATCAATAAAGGTATATATGATTAACAATAAACATACAATATGATGATGAAACGATTTCGAAGACAATTATCTGTAGTCCATTTGATATTGACTAAAAAAGAAAAATATCTTTTCAGTTTTGGAGTGGGATGAACAATCTTTACAATATAATCCGAATTTGCTCGATGATCCTGAACTTATCGCTGGCAAACATCGAACTCTACTTACTTTCACTTCTTACATGGTAAGTCCTAACAATTATTCTCAATTATTTCAAGAAATGAAGTTTATTAACCATTTAACATTTTTTTTAGGCATCTGTAATTGATTACGTACGGCCTTCGGATTTAAAGAAAGAATTAAACGATAAGTTTAAAGAAAAATTTCCACATATTCAACTTACTCTCAGTAAACTGCGAAGGTAAAACTCTTAACTGAACTTTTTAAATCTAATTTTTCAAAGTGGTTGTTACTAAAGACGAACTTTACTGAAGCAGTAAAAGTTGTCTTAACATTTATTATAATTAGATAACGCCTAAATGTAATATTATTATCTACTTTTTTATTGAATTTCAAATCATAGTCTATAAACTGGTTTGGGTTTTTCAGCTTGAAACGAGAGATGAGGAAGATTGCTAAAATGGAATATGGAGTAGATCTTCTGACAGTCGCAATGGCTTATGTTTATTTTGAAAAATTGATTCTGAGAAACATTGTTACGAAACAAACTCGAAAATTATGCGCTGGCGGTTGTTTGCTACTTGCAGCAAAGCTTAATGACGTTAAAGGCGAAGTTTTAAAATCTCTTATCGAGGTAAATTTGAATACTTTTATTTTTTAGATTTTAATCTTGATCATCAGTTTGTTATTATAATTCATTAACTCCTTGATTTTTTTTTTTTTTTAGAGAATTGAAAGCGTTTTTCGACTGAATCGCAAGGAGCTGATTACGTCCGAATTTGCAGTTTTGGTAGCTCTTGAATTCGGTTTACATCTTCCAAACCGAGAAATAATTCCACATTATGAACGCCTCGTGTATGAATCCTGACCTTTCGTCAACTCGTTTGTTACAGTGAATATAGGACTTTTCCTCCACAGAAATTCGATATAGGGTTTTTAACTCATCAAACGTAAGATTACTTTTAATTTGTAATTTTAAAATGAACTACAAGTTATGACCTTTGTTAAAGAACCATGGCGATGATCAAAATCTGCTTTCGATAAATTTTTGTTGTGGTAGAATACAATTTATGTTATGAAAATCACGAAAGTTGTGTCGAGAAAAGAAAGCACAATTTTGGACAAATTATGTACGCCAAAAATGGCTAATTTTTACTTAAAATACTTGATTCTTTTCGCTAAATTATTCGTGTTTTCGCTATGATTTCTTAGGATTGTACTTAACTGGATAGTTTAGTCCAATTGTACTTATCAGGAATACCAGATAAATATATTTTTGATGTCTTTGTAAACTTTTCAGCAAAGAAACTATTCTATACCAAAACTTTTAATATTAAAAGCTTTGTTTAAATTTTATTAGATGAATTTGGAATGTTTTTGAGGAAATTTTGCAAAATTGAAGTTTCAATTGGGAGTAAGATTTTACCTTGGAATTTGAGATTCTCAGATCTACATGAATATTCAAATTTTTAAAACAAGGGAATCTACTAAAAAGAGTGAATGTTGAAAAAGTGAATGATCAAGAATTAAATTAATGTAAGAAAAAAAGTAAATATTGATTAAATTTATCTTTTAATGCTGACCCAGAATACGTATTACTGATAATTAAACTACAAAACATCGCTCACTACAGGATTTTCTACTGATGGTTGTAAAAGTGAAAAGTAATAGGAATAGAAATAACTTTTGAAATTTTAATTTAAATCTGCAATTTGAATTGAAGAATATAATTCAAATTTGAATTTAATTTAAAATGTAAATTGAAATTAAAAACTGTTCTGAGATCGATGCGTCAGGAGAGAACCACGTTTTTCACGTCTATAGTATATTAAGAATGCGATATTCTGAGAATTTCAAAATTTAATTCTAAATGCTTTCATAATTTTTGGATTTAAAAAATGATTAAACCAAAATTATAATTCTGGTCATTTGGCCTTTTTAAAGCGTGGTATTGAATCATCAGATATAAATTTATACATCGGAAAGTTTTATTTTAATTAACATATTGTACCTGTCCTAATTTTTTTTTTTATGTCAAAGTTTTTAAAAGTTAAAAACTTTACTGAGAATTTGTTAAAAAATATGTCTATAATTGTTATTAATTTGTTAATAGAAACTGTTTTTTAATAGAGTTCTCAATCATGGAATCCAGAAAGAATTTCTGTACCTTGATCAAAACTTGATAATTGTTTACATTTTTTTAAAATTATTTTCGTGTACGTATTTTTCAATTGTTGGTAGTGTACAAAATATATAAGTTTCTAGAATATACATACATATGTATGTGTATACACTGTACAAAGAAGAAGTGTCAATCGTCGTACCCGCATATCTTGATACTTAACTTTTTATAAAAAAAGTTTGTAAATAGCTTATTGCTCAAACTTCATAGTCGCTAGTCGTTTGTATGCAATGTTTGAGGTATGTGTACCTACATGTAGATAATTCAGAGACTATTATATGTACCTTCTACGTCATGCTGGAAATGTTATTTCATAATTCATAAATATAATACTCTGCAACGTTTCAAATTCGATGATAACTCCCTTATTATCCACGAACTTTATTTTTAATTGTTAGGAAATTTAATTCAAGAATTTGGAGTTTAATGAGTTTTAGTTGTAATTAAATTTATAAATCTTAGATGTAAGGAATTTTTATGCTTACATTATTGCAAATTATCTATAGTTGGGATCTTATTTTAATTACTTTAAATTTTTAGCCCTTTTCCTTCTTTTTATTATTCATTTTTCCTCCTTTTCTTGTGGAGCGTGAAGTATGGGAATGAACTCTGGCACTGATACTAATTGCTGAAAAAGTTTCAATTTCAACTTCTTCTTTTGCATTTTCAGGGTTTCTTTCGTTCTTTATCTTTTCTTCTCTTAATTAAAGTTGCTGTTGCTTCTAGAAGGATTTCGTAGAACTCAAGAAAGGTAAGCTAAAGATATACAGATCCCTTATTTAATTGTTTAATCATTAAAAATATATTTTTTTTCATATGTAAAATAAATTTCTTTTAACCTTGTAATCAATATTTATTAATGAATTAAGTTCTTCATCTTTTATTGAGGGACAAACAATGGCAACTATTGCAAGAAAGTTCGTCTGCCCGAGTTCTCGAAATGCAGAAAAGTCTACAAAAAATAAAAATTAAAAACCCACCTTTATAAAGAAAAAGTAGAATTTTGATACCTGGATTTTTTCGAAATTTTGTGGAACGATTTTGATTCAGACACTCAATCAAAGGCTCAGATTTTGGTATAAAAGTGATCCATTCCCCAACTACATTGGCATTTTTTCCTTTAGTACTTTGATTGGGAATCGGAGTTTCAAAAATTGAAACCGGTGAGCCTAGAGTTCACATTTAATATTTTAATTTAATGTGATTCTTCAAAATTTGTTATTAAATCATATTTTTAGAAAATGTCATTCAAATTATTTATTTTTTGTTATTAGTAGGACCTTCTGAGCTGTAAACTGATTGAAGAAGTTTCTTTACTGAATGGGGTTCTCCGACATTTCTATAAACTTGATAAATCGGATAGAGAGGTAAAATATCTACTCCAAAATCAAAAATATTTCCTGTAAAATATAAAGTGAGTAATTTCTAAATTATAAATTTTACACAAACTTAAAAACTTGAAAAATTATTGCTTAAAATGTTTTTAGATTTTAATCCAAATTTATTTTCAGGGCTATTTTAATAGATTGAATATATGGATACCATAGCGCTTCCCTGCATTGGGATAAATATCTAATTCCATGAGTTTGCAAAATCCACTAGCTAACCGGCCTCGAAGAGATTCAGTATTTTCTAATCTGGAATATAATTCCCAGGAAAGCTCAAGGAGTGCAAATAGGAATTTCCACATTTCTATCGTTTCAAATGGACCATGATTTGCCTCCATGAATATTTTTGTACTGGAAGCAGCTGAGTATGATGAGTATATTAAAATATTATTAATTTTTACCAATAATGATTAAAATTTAAAATGCAAGTTGCTCAATTATATTTTTATGAGTTCTTAGTGATTAATTAACTAAAGAAATATTATAAATATTACCAATCCAATTATCAATCTGAATGAGACTTATATTTTTTTTATGAATACCACAGTCTCGCCAAAGTTGCCAAAGAGACATTCGACTCATGTAAAGATTGGGAGAAACATTTTCGTTTAAGCAATAGACTTTTGTATAAATTTCATAAATTTTTTTCAAGCTAGGCATATGAGTTGTTAGGGAATTTCGTAGGGAATTTTCCTCTTCATGTAGCAATTTTTCTTTGACTTCATTTTTAATCTCAATAACATCTTCTGAAGGGGAGCTTTCATTGATTTCTGGTGAAACAGAAAAAATGATCAAATATTTTAAACTTATTTTTTTACTATTTCATTTACTTATGCAATTAGGATTTTTCACTTTTCATAATTGATTCTGCAACACAATTGCAAGATTCTTTTCCTTCGAAATTGCATTCTTCACAATTCTTAGCTAATACTCCTGGAATCGAATGCTCAAAATTTCTTTTTGAATTTGTCAAACGCATTACAAATTTAGATAAAAGTGGCCATTGCTCCGGATTTAAGTGATTTACTTCCAGAGGTTCTGATATTTTTGTGGGTTTTTTAATGAACCTGAAAAGCAGACAAGTTCATTATAGATTTTTATCTCTCATATATTTTAGAAACTTGATCAAAATAAATTTATATTTTACGAGGTATTTTCCGCGAAAATAAAACTTTCTTTTGACTCATCATTTTCACTATCTCTTGGTCTTAAAATATCCTCCTGAAAAAGTGGATTCATTTCCAATGTAGAACCATCGTTTCCTAAAATATTAGTAATTTGTTTTAAAATTATAATTTCTTTTAGTTTTCTGAAATTTTTTCAATTCAAAATTGATTAATAAAGCTCACACCTATTATGATTCCATAACCATGTTTTTTATCGTCTTTCCAGAATCCAGAATATTTGGCTCCTCCAGATGAATTTAATTTCAACACACCTGTTTTAAATATTTAAATATTTCAAGACTTAAGAATCTGAAACTTAGTTAATTTTTTTTCGACCTAATTTGTATAGCCACCTTTTCCATGGCGTAAACCTTTGTACCATCCACCAATATAAGTATTCTCTTGTGGCCACGAAAGAGTTTTATTAAAATACCCATTCCAAGTGTATTCGCCATACCTAATTTTGAAAAAAAAACTCAAAAATAAAATTTATTTAGAAGAAAAGAAAAATTATAGTAAAAAATAAAAAAATACCCGTGCATATGGCCAAGAACCCATTCTCCTCTATAAATATCTCCATTAGGCCACGTCATGGTCCCAGCACCATGTCGGAGATTATTTTCCCATTGGCCTATATATTTTGCACCGTTGGAATAAACTCTATATCCATTCCCTTGTCTTTTCCCCATGACCCAGTCCCCATCGTAGAAATCTTCATCACCATAACGACATAAACTAAAATGAAATGAAAATTACTATTTCTGAATTACCGTAAGATAAATTATATCAGGTCTACAAATAAGTTTCCGCCGCTCGACAAAAGTTGGTGCCACCAGTAAGTTTTGGTTTAATTTGACAGATATAAAACATCACTGTCGTAAGTCGTAATAGCCTAAGATCCGAATAGGAAACGACCTTCACCCATTCGTTTACACGATGAAAAGTATTTTATATCAAATTTAATATGTTAAAGAATATATCGCGAGTGGGTTGTCTAAAAAATTTCAGTCAAGACTATGATTAATTGAAAATTCAAAAATGACTTTTTTTTTACATTCTCATCATGGATGAGAAGGTATTGGTTTTATGTGAAAAATGACTTTCGAAATTTTCATCAAATCTTTACGTTTTGAGACCCCCTGTGTCAGAAAAAATGGTTTTTACGAAAGTGTCTGTCTGTCTGTCTGTCTGTAGGTCGTGTGCGGCATAACTCTCGATAGAATTATCAGATTGAATTGAGCTTTGGTACACTTTATCGGAGCCGAAAAAGTAAGGACAAGTTCGTTAACCAGCCACATCCAATCAAAATTGAGGGGTTGAGCACTACTTTTGTGTTTTTAAAAATAATTTTTTGAAAAAATCAAAAATTTCAATACTGGTTTTAGATAGTGCTCATAAATCTCTAAAAATTATCCTGATAACATTTTTTGATTAAATCAAAATTAGAAATGTTACAGCATATTCAAATTCGAAAAAAGTCAATATCAAAATTCCATTTTCCAGTTAAATTATACGAGATACGAAAAAACGTTATGATACAATATTATTGAATAAATAAACTCCTACAAATTTGAATTGTAACATTTTTTCATAAGATGCATATTTTTCTTTTTAATTAAAAAAAAACTATTGAAAATCCAAAATTCAATTTTTTAACAATAATATGTAAAATAAGAAAAAAACGTAAGAATACAAAGTTGTTAGTTTCAAAAAGATCTACAAGTTTTCTCTCACACAGTTTCTGATAAAACATATATTTTTCGTTTCAATTCCAAAAAATACGATTAAAATTCAAAAATTCCATTTTTTAGACAAAATATGTGAGATACAAAAAAAACTTTGAGATGAAAAATTGTTTGGCTAAATAAGGTCTACACATTCTTATCGAGAAATTTCTCGACAGGATGTATATTTTAATTTTTTGATTTTTAATATTGAAAAAATTCGATTTTTTTCACCAAAATATGTGAGATACGAAAGAAGCGTTGTTCTGCAAAATCGTTTCCTTAAATAAAGAAGAAAATAAATTTATCAATAATCATGTAATTTATTAAAAAGTTACAAAAATGCATACAGAAAATCGAGCGCGAAGCGCGAGTGTCATGATGAGAATGTGTTCCTTAAGGCCGATAGAGCCTTAAGTGAATTGAATTTCCTGTTTCACTTAAACTGAAAAAGAAATTTAGTGAATTTGAGAAAATGAATAATTTACATCATCTTTAATATCATTAAATTGGTTTGAGCTTCAGTATTAAATTATAAGAAATAAACTTAAACGTATGCGAAGAGCACAAGACTGAGCGCGAAGCGCGAGGTCCAGAAAGAACGGAGCGCGAAGTGCGACGATCGAAACGCGCGCTCGAACTTGCGAGCGAAGCGAGCTGCGCGCCAAGCGCGCAATGAGAATGTGCCCGCGAAGCGGGCAGATTTTTTAAATTGCACTTATTTGTTTACGAAACAAACTATATACCAATCGAAAGTATGAAGCCTATAGAGTATGCAAACGTTAGGTTGCCTATTTTTTCCTGACATAACTATTGGGTAGGCAGGAATAATGAGGTAAGTCGATACTAGTAATTTGCACTCATCTGTTTACTCAATAAACCTTATATCAAAATCAAGATAATTTCATTGCAAACACGGTGATATAAGGTTGTCTGCGAAAAATCTGTTTTAAATTTCGGTTTTCGAGCTTTAGAAGGCTTTTTAAAGCTCGAGAACCGGAATTCAAAACAAATTTTTCGCAGACAACCTTATTTCACCGTGTTCGCAATAAAATTATCTTTATTTTGATGTAAGGTTTATTGAGTAAACAGATGAGTGCAAATTACTAGTATCGACTTATCTCTTTATACCTGCCAACCCAATAGTTACGTCGGGAAGAAAATAGGCAATTTTTTTAAAAAAAAGTCATTTTTTAATTTTTAATTAATCATAGTCTTGACTGAAATTTTTTAGATAACCCACTCGCGATATATTTTTTAACACTTTAAATTTGGTATAAAATACTGTTCATAGTGTAAACGGATAGGTGAAGGGTGTTTCCTATTCGGATCCTCTACTATATAATTCAACAATTTTATTGTATAGAAATTGCTTTTCAAATTGAATACCTAATAGTTTTGAATAGTAAAAATTTTAAAAATCTATATTACAGTCCCAAGAATTTATCAATCTCTAAGAAACTTCAACATCCTCTGTTCTTTTTAAGTTTATTTCACACATCAAAACTCTCGGTCACGAACCAATAATAAAATAATAATCACTCCTTCACACTGATTTCACACAAATGAAGTTATAATTTCCTAGTTACTGATCGACATTTATTAGATTTCCTTCTTGGACTAAAGAACTTCTTTATTTTTTTTTGACTTTCAGAATCCTTAGAGTCAACTGAATCCCTTACATGCCCAGAATTTTTGAGATACTTGGAATCTGAACGGTTTTTATTCTCATCCTCCAATTCATCTTCTACTAAATTTTCATCAAATTCAAATTTTTCATTTTCCTCCTCAACCTGCTTCTCACCATGACTTAAGTAATGACATAGATCTAAATGTTGATATTGATTTTGGTCTCCATAATAATTTCCATTATCCTGATCAATTGACAATTTGCTCAGATCAAGCTCTGACCAGGCAGAAGTTCTGGAATACTCCACTTCCACATCATCATCACTAAATGATTCGATAAAAATGAGCTGACTAAATCGATTAGGTTCTACTTTCTTTTTTGGCTGTTCCCACTCGACGTTCCAAATTTCCATTAGATTTGTAATTCAAGGTTCCACAACAATTCAAAGTTTTGACTTGAGGATTTAATGAAGATTTTATTCCCAGAAATGTTCCACCTGGATGATAAAAATTCGTCCATGGTCATTCTACCTCTGGAGATTCTTTGCGATCGAAGACGATTGTATCCTCTGGCATAAGCAGCCCAACGTTCTATTTTCTGGAAAATGTACTCAGTTTCTTCACTCCACCACTCGGAGAGGCCTCGTTGTCTCGATTTCTCTGTAGGCTTCATACTTTCGATTGTTATATAGTTTGTTTCGTAAACAAATAAGTGCAATTTTTAAAAAAAGTCATTTTTGAATTTTTAATTAGTAGCCCTTCTAGAAATAATCGATTGGACACGATTGGATTCGATTGATCCGATTGAGAACGATTAAGAAACACGATTGGAAACAATTAAATTGATTGATTTCTATCGTGTTTCTTAATCGTTCTCAATCGATTCCAATCGTGCCCAATCGATTATTTCTAGAAGGGAATAGTTTTGACTGAAATTTTATTGAGAACCCACTCGCGATATATTTTTTAACATATTAAATTTGATATAAAATACTTTTCATCGTGTAAACGAATGGGGGAAGGTCGTTTCCTATTCGGATCCTCTAGACGCTCTAGAGTCTAGACCTCTACTATAAGTAGACGTAAGCGTCGTAAGGTTCGACACCTGTCAACAACATAACCTTGAAATACTAGTGCATTTTTAACAGTATAATATAATAAATGCCCAATTTTTGAAAAAAAAAACGGCGAAAAATTATTTTTATACCCAAAATGAAATTCTGATTTATAATTAAGCAATTACCCTCTGCTATGCTTATGGCCCAAACACCAAGAGCCAATATAAAAACGAGAAAAATCTCTGTTTATCATGATTCCTTTTCCATGTCTCATGGAATTAAAGAATTCACCATCGTACCAAGAAGAATCGTCTTTCCAAATCAAATAACCCCTCCCTTGAAGTCGATTTTCTTTGAAATCTCCCTAAACATATTTTAGAACTTACAATTATTTTAAATTAATAAATTACATTACCACTGTATTTTTAAAAATAATTAATTCATAGATATTTTTCATACTTTATACTGTGCTCCATGAGTCCAAAAATATGACCCAATTCCTTCTATAATATTTCTATTAATTTGGCCAGAATACCAATTATTATTAGCAAAAGTTATTTCGTGTTTACTATCATCTATAAAATTATATTTGTCATCGTTTCCTGAAGGAAATTCACCTTCAAATACTCCTTCATCCATTTTATCATAAAATTCTCTGACCATTGTTTCTTCTTTCGTTGTCAAAGAACCCCGAGGTTTGTTCATACAAATGTTTTCATTTGAACTTTTATTCCACCTTTAATTAAAAACCAATTTATTAAAATTCAATATTTGAAGATTAGTTATTTTAAATTATTTAAAAATATTTAGATTCATATTTTAATAAATCACTTGATCACGAAGTTCTGAACAATGTCATTGTATATCGAATCAATTAAGTTTTCTTGAGCTTTAGAAATAGAACCAATTTTAAAATTTTCATAATGAATTATATGTTTCATTTTTATTCAGAATACAGTGGTATTTTCTCTATTGTGATATCTATTACCGCAGGAATTAAATTTCTAATAAATATTTTAATATTATCAAATTTCTGTTTTGACAAATGAAAGCAAGGAAATATTTTTGAATAGATAATTTCAGAATGCTGAGATTCTCTTTTGACAAATTATGTTAAAATATTAGTTCATATTATTTTTATTGGGGAAAAGGATAAATAGCTAAAAGGGGAAAAAGACCTTGAAGATGAATCAAAGAAAATCATTAAACGTAAGAAATATTAATGAGCATTAAATTGTACTGATATTATTTAAAATTTTATAATAATTATAATACATTTTATTTTTCAATTCAACTGTATGTAATATGTGACGTCATTTTTATATAGTTTTCTTATTTTTTCAGTCAGTTTTTCCGTATTTAGAAAATGACTGTGAATTAAAATCTATCCCCTTAAGAAATAAAAAAAAAACTGAGGCTAAGACTGTAAATTTTTATTCTGATAGAAGAGTTAAAATTAGCAATTGGTAAAATATTAATAAAAATTCATAAATTCTGGCTTAAATCGAAAATCTTTGTTATTTATTAATTTGTTTATTTTTTATCATTTTAGGCAAGATCGATATTTATGTGAGCCACGAGATAACACAGAATTTTTTCCACCAAAAGGAAATTTACTTATTGCTTCATATAAAACATTTGGAACTTACGATTCTCCAACATATTTGACGGAAACTAAAGAAAAAATTGGAAAATTTAAATCTCATGAAAAATGTTCTGCATCAGTTAAACTACTCAATATTTTTTCATTTCCTCTGACTGAGTAAGTGATTAATTTTTCTAAAGACGTCTTGATTTTTGAAATATTTTTCACTTGACCAATTTAATTAAATTTTTTAATTTATGCTTCAGGACCACTAAGAATATTGCAGTAGAAACTGGAAATGAAAATTGCTCCAACCCTGAAAATTTACCAGCAGCAATTTCAGACAAATCAACAGATACTTTGTATAGAAGATCTCTTGGATATTCATTGGAAAATCTTGAAAGACAGGAAGGGGTGAGAACTTTTCTAGACGACGACATGGATTTACACAAGAAAATAGCTACTCTTAAAAATGAAAGATACAACAGATAAAAATATAAAGTTCAGTTAAATATAAAACGAATCGAATCTAACATTTCTAATCAGTAAAGGAATTTCTGCAAGAAAATTTATAGTAATATGGTAAGTTGAAAAATCTTGTTTCCTAAAAATAATCAATAGATACAATAAATAAAATCAACAATATACTTTTCTTTTCGTTTTTTATTTATTGTCAGAAATATTTTTTACAAGTTCTACAAGGGTTGTTATATGTATTCATTTTTTCTTCTATTACATTTATTAAGTTATTGATATTTCGACACCATATGTAATGTATGTTTTTAAACTTCATTAACTATTTTATCTTATAGTTTAACAATCTGTCTCTACTGATGGGGATTTTTCAAATATTCATGATAGAGTGGAAAAGATGCCTGGTTTTTAGTGTCTAGAACTGCAAAATTTTTTATTTTTCAAAGCGAAAAATCACTGTTGATTTCTACCAAATCTAAGGTGTCCATAGTCTTCAAATTGATCCCGTTTTCCAAATCTCATGTGACCATAATCATCAAAATTTTGACGCTTGTTGAAATGTGGCATGTCTTCATCTTCTTCAAAAAGCTGTTCTTCTACTGCCAAACTTGGTAAACAAAAATAAAAAAAAGTTTTTATTTTTCATAGAAGAATATATTTTCATTTAAGAGGTTTTTTTCAACTAAAATACCAATCATTCTTTCAGAAAATCGGAAGTTGCAAATTTGAAAGAAGTCAAAAATTCTAATTAAAAAATAATTTGAATGGAAGTATTATTTGTGACAATTACCTCCGAAGTAATGGAAAGCTGTTGGAAAGTCTATGGTGACCTGCGAGATGTTCTGAGTTAGTTTTTGGTTCGCACTTGCCAAAAAAGAACCAAATAGTAGCCATTGTTAAAAAAAGAGTGGCTATCTGGCCCATGTCTGCGCTGTTATCACAAAAAATTTCATTTCATTTCATTTTTTATTGCAATTTTTCAATATTAATACTAATAGGAAAAATTATTCAAAACTTCAAAATAAATTTCCCAGATTGTCTGTTTATGAATTGAAATCAATTTTAATTCGGATGCTATCAAAAATTAAGTTTTCGATTTCAGGTGCTCTGAACTTTTGTATTATTTCTATAGATTATAAAATAATTTATTTTAGAGTATCCAAATCCAATATACAAAAATTTTTTTTTTTAGGAACCAGATATATTTTATCGCGGGATACAATCAGTAACATAATAGTAATAAAATAACACTGGTTGATTAAAGATATTTAAGAAGAGACTTGCCTCTAAGAGAAGAAGTTCAACAGCGAGACTTGAACAAGCGACTGAGGTGGTTAGGGCATCCTTTATGAGCTTATATACCTTGTACCATAGATTCCCAGGAGAGTTGAATCTTTATTCGCATACTCAAGAAGTGATAAACAATTTTCCCAGCTTTGACCCGGTACGACTTGTAACCTCGTTGATATTCCAAGCTTGAAGCTTTCAATGATTGACAGCCCCATAACGGTATTACGAACGCCCCAGCAATTTTTATTCTCTCTTTATTCTAAAGTCTTAATTCTAAAGATAGTCAAGATCGAACTTGACAGGAAGATGATTAAAATTACCAGCGGTAGGAGTTTCTCTGAAGATAGTATTCCATTGATGAAAGTCTTATTTGGACATTTCATTCAGGTTTTTCGTACCTCATAGTTATTTTCTTGCAGGCCTCGGAGAAACCTAGGACTTCTTTTAGGAAATACTCAATTACTTTCACCCCTTTTAAAAGGAAATTATTTCAAAATTGCGAAAAATTACTTCTACACCCAAATTCTTTAATTGATATTGTATTGTAAAATGGCTCATTGCTTGTTACTTCAGTGTCTAATATTATTTTTTAGCATTTCTTTTCAGAATTGTATGCGATATTTCAGTCTTCTAGTTATTCAATTTTTCGTCTAAGGATGATTGGATGTTTCAATTAAGTAAAATGCTCGTCTGTTTTATCAAGTTTAACTCATTTAACAATTCAAACCAAAACAGGTCGAAAAAGCTGTTTCAAATAGATATATCAAAGTTAAATCACATACAAAGTTAGATGAAAAAGAGTTTCTCAAAGGATTAGATTTGATTATGAATTCTACTAAATTTAAATTTAATGGTAAATTCTATAAACAAAAGTTTGGTACTCTAATAGGTTCTGTTATTTCTCCAATGTTGTCTGAAATAGTCATGGAAGATTTGGAAAGGACTGTCTTTGAGAGGTTGGGGTTTGTTGTGCCTTTTTGTTTTCGATAATATGTTGATGATACTTTATTGGGTGTGCCTTTGGATAAGTTGCAAACATCTATAGATGCCTTCAATGACTATCACCCAAGAATTCAATTTACCCATGAAATTTGAAATAACTAAACTTCATAATAGTAAAATGGTATACAATTGGTATAGAAAAAGTACATATTCTGGTAGATTGTTAAATATCATCTCAAATCATCCCTTTCAAAATAAAGTCGCTATTATTAAAAATCTGGTTGACAGAGCTGTTTGTTTGTCTCATGAATCATTCCATTCAGAAAATTTAGATGTTGTTAGAAAAATTTTATTTTTTAATCACTACTCACAAGATTTGATTGAAAAACATATAAAAATTAGAATTGAACAAGTCAAGAGTAGAAAGAGTAGTAACGTGGACACGGATACACGAAGTGAAATCTTTAATAAACATAATACTATTGTTCTTCCATATAGCATGATGGGTTATATTTAAAGACAATGTTCCACAGTGAATTTTCTTGAAGTTTCTAGATGAAACAGGATCGGAAACTCCATATCCTACCGTTTTTGGGGTCGCTCTTTCAAATGGCACAGTTAGAATTCTCTAAAAATGACGCTAAACCCTTTATTTTCCCAAAAATACCCAAAAAACGCTATTTTTGGGGTAAGATTTTCTTTTTAATTCAAATTTTCACTATGTTCCCGACACTTAAGCAACTTCTGATTTATCAGAAACATGTTCTCGAGACTTGTACTTTTAAAATATGCATTGAAATTTTTTGTTTTTCTTTGTTCTCTAATTCAAAATGGCGTCTGGACGTTTGAAATGTTTTGAAATTGAGGATATTGATCCTATTTCGGATTTTCCAGGTTACTTCGTAGTGTGATCATACAAATAAGTTATTACGAGTTTTGTCTCACCGATTGTGATTGGCAGAAGCAATATTAGCCCATAAAATTAAAATTCAAGATGTTGGCTGCCATGAAGCTAGTAGAAATACGTATATTTCGAGTTTTATTACAAACCAGGATAGTGTAAAATTTGCCAATTAGCAATCTCATAGGTTTTAGTCGTCACTACATTCGAATCTTAGGTGAGTTTTTCGACATTTAAAATGGCTGATCCAATATGGCGGACCCGTTATGTAAAATTTGATATTCCTGGAATAAAAAAAATACTGCCGCATTCTACGCAAAATTTAAAATCAAAATTATTCTTGATGTTTTTTTTTATTACAAGAGTTGTTTTCGAGAAAAAAATTCCAAAATTATGAGGCTTCCCGAAATTATTAGAAATTTGAGTATGTATGACAAATCAACATTTATGGATTTTTATGGTAAAATAGAGTATTGGCAAATATAAAATGCAGGCGAATTTACTAATTCCCCAACATTTATTAGTTACTCTTTCACACCCTATCACCCAGGATAAAAGAAACGATTGATTGAAATTTCTGTGAATTGCGTATCTTAAAATTTACGATTAAAGGTTTCTGAATCTGCAGTTTTATCTGAAAACGATTGCATCGAAACATTGTTGAATTGCGTTTAGGACTTTTCAATCGTATAAAATTGTTTCAATGACGTTGAATCGTAGTTTTACGATTAATTGACACAGTCCATAAAATTTTAATCGTTAAGATACGTTTCGTGAATTGTTCATCTCAATTGTGAAACCGATTCAAATGCCTACAACACAATTAAACGATAATATTTTGAATCTGCAATTTTAAAATACCCAATTCACAGTGATTTTAGCCTATCGTTTTTTGTTTTCTGGGCATTGATCTATAAATGTTCATCTGCTTCTATAGCATATAATTAGTAAGTTACACCAGCATCAGAATGACATATTATTATAAGTAAGTTTCATGTATGATTCATATAAACATTATTTTATGAAATATGAGCAAAGTCTGAGACAAAAAATATAGCTATATGTAAATTTCTAATAATTTCGGGAAGCCTCATAATTTTGGAATTTTTTTCTCGAAAACAACTCTTGTAATAAAAAAAAACATCAAGAATAATTTTGATTTTAAATTTTGCGTAGAATGCGGCAGTATTTTTTTTATTCCAGGAATATCAAATTTTACATAACGGGTCCGCCATATTGGATCAGCCATTTTAAATGTCGAAAAACTCACCTAAGATTCGAATGTAGTGACGACTAAAACCTATGAGATTGCTAATTGGCAAATTTTACACTATCCTGGTTTGTAATAAAACTCGAAATATACGTATTTCTACTAGCTTCATGGCAGCCAACATCTTGAATTTTAATTTTATGGGCTAATATTGCTTCTGCCAATCACAATCGGTGAGACAAAACTCGTAATAACTTATTTGTATGATCACACTACGAAGTAACCTGGAAAATCCGAAATAGGATCAATATCCTCAATTTCAAAACATTTCAAACGTCCAGACGCCATTTTGAATTAGAGAACAAAGAAAAACAAAAAATTTCAATGCATATTTTAAAAGTACAAGTCTCGAGAACATGTTTCTGATAAATCAGAAGTTGCTTAAGTGTCGGGAACATAGTGAAAATTTGAATTAAAAAGAAAATCTTACCCCAAAAATAGCGTTTTTTGGGTATTTTTGGGAAAATAAAGGGTTTAGCGTCATTTTTAGAGAATTCTAACTGTGCCATTTGAAAGAGCGACCCCAAAAACGGTAGGATATGGAGTTTCCGATCCTTTTTCATCTTTTTTCTATAAATGGTACGACATTGTAGTCAACGTGAAAATTCTGCACATCTGGGCTTTGAAGGGTTAATAGGAAGGGATTCACAAAGTATTGTTACAGTTTCCTGTTGGCGTCCATGAAGAAAGTTCTACATCCTCATGGAGGGTGATAGTAGACATAATTTTTTCATTTTTTTAAATTTCAGCCTTGAAGAGAGTGCTGGAAGAGTACCGAAACGTCAGCGAGTAGTTTCTTTTTGTTTAAGTACTTGGTTGTGGGTAATAAAGACAAAAGAGGACGAAAGATAGAAAAAGAAGGAAGGGGTTTTGGAAGGTTGCCTTCTTTTTTCTTTCCTCCTTTTTTGTTTTCTCATGGTTGTTTGTTTAAGGTGGTGATTTTGATCCAAATTTGGTTGCGTTTTTTGTATTTTGAGTATTCAAGCGGTTTGGAATTCTTGAAATTTTGAATCATTCAACAAAACATTTTGCTAAAGAGATCATAGGATGAGAATATTTCGATTATTCGATGGTTTCATCAGACTCAAGTTTTTCTGGCTTCTTTACAATAAATTCTACTTTTATTCGAGCTTCTTATTCAACACTTCTGGAATGACTTAAGTATCTAAAATCTGACGTCATTGACATTGCAAATCATGACTAACATCCAAGGTGAAAGGTCAAAGATTATCTCTTAAAATCAGAAAGGCTTCTGTCGTCCTAGAGCTTCCGAACGTGTTATAAACCCTTGATGCTGTTTTCGAATGACCACTAGTGACCCAGGAATGATTCTATGAAGACTTTCACATCATGACCGTCACCATGAGCTTGGAATCGAGACAACGAGGCCTCTCCGAGTGGTGGAGTGAAGAAACCGAGTACATTTTCCAGAAAATAGAACGTTGGGCTGCTTATGCCAGAGGATACAATCGTCTTCGATCGCAAAGAATCTCCAGAGGTAGAATGACCATGGACGAATTTTTATCATCCAGGTGGAACATTTCTGGGAATAAAATTTTCATTGAAGAAGCCTCCTGGAATCCTCAAGTCAAAACTTTGAATCGTTCTCATGCTCGAAACACTCGACCTGAGGAACTCAAACTTAATTGTTGTGGAACCCTGAATTACAAATCTAATGGAAATTTGAACAGCAGTTGTCTTGAGACTTATAGTTATGATCATAGTATTTATTTTAAGACTATTGGTGACCTCAAGAGAAAGAGAAATCAGGATTTTTGTGTCCAAGGGCTAGGAAATCCAAATTTCGAGGATCAAGATTCGGAAGAGAAGGTTGAGTGGGAACAGCCTAAAAAGAAAGAAGAACCTAATCGATTTAGTCAGCTCATTTTTATCGAATCATTTAGTGATGATGATGTGGAAGTGGAGTATTCCAGAACTTCTGCCTGGTCAGAGCTTGATCTGAGCAAATTGTCAATTGATCAGGATAATGGAAATTATAATGGAGACCAAAATCAATACCAACATTTAGATCTATGTCATTACTTAAATCATGGCGAGAAGCAGGTTGAGGAGGAAAATGAAAAATTTGAATTTGATGAAAATTTAGTAGAAGATGAATTGGAGGATGAGAATAAAAACCGTTCAGATTCCAAGTATCTCAAAAATTCTGGGCATGTAAGGGATTCAGTTGACTCTAAGGATTCTGAAAGTCAAAAAAAAATAAAGAAGTTCTTTAGTCCAAGAAGGAAATCTAATAAATGTCGATCAGTAACTAGGAAATTATAACTTCATTTGTGTGAAATCAGTGTGAAGGAGTGATTATTATTTTATTATTGGTTCGTGACCGAGAGTTTTGATGTGTGAAATAAACTTAAAAAGAACAGAGGATGTTGAAGTTTCTTAGAGATTGATAAATTCTTGGGACTGTAATATAGATTTTTAAAATTTTTACTATTCAAATTTTCTGTACAATAAAATTGTTGAATTACATAGTAGAGGATCCGAATAGGAAACACACTGAGAGAAAAGGAAAGTAGTCGTAGCAACTTTAGCTGTAAAGTTAAACCTGTTGCAGTTTCTTTGACTGTATTTTTAGTTGGAACAAATATAATTATAGTTAGTAGAACTATACAACACCTAACTGTTTTTTGTAGTTCGTTTCGGGGACAATTAAAGTCACACAGTTATCTCCAATGCAATTCGTAGTTAGAAAAACAATGAACCATAATTATGATAATTTTGTATGAAAAGTAATTTGAACTTATTTCACGCACTTGTAGATTTTATATGATAGAATGTGCTATAATGTTAAAAATAATAACTAATTCTTCACATTTCAGTGTTTTTTTTTCAAAGGATCGTTCGAATTAATCATCAATTTAAAAAAAAAAATGGATATTATTTAATTACGTGTCAGTAAAATTTTTGTTGGGCTGTTTATTTCGCTTCAATAATTTTTACTGCATAATCTACAATAGTTGCATTGGTTTTTTTGTGTTTAAGCCGTTTATGCCAAAATATGACTTGTCAAAATTGTGAAAATACTTGCAGAATTGTGTAAATGCATATACTTGCACGTGTGCGTGCGCGCGCATTATTAGGTATGTATCTGTTTTTCGTTTTCATATATTTTATTTCATATTTATATGGTGATACAAGATGGTAAATGACGTTTTACGTTAACAGTATACTTTTGAATGATTTCGACTCATTTTACGTAGAAAAAAGAGTTCTCTTTCAAGATTCCAAGTTTGAAGGTAGCCTGAAAAGTTGACAAGTAAGTTAACATTCTTTTTCATCATCAATTGCGATGCATTGTTTCCGAAACTTTAAATTAGCAAATATTTCTGATGGCATCAATTTCTATATGCGTTTTTTAAAATAAAAAATCTGCCCGCTTCGCGGGCACATTCTCATCGCGCGCAGCTCGCTTCGCTCGCAAGTTTGAGCGCGCCTAGGGCGCGCGATTCGATCGTCGCGCTCCGTAATACTCGATCGTCGCGCTGCGCGCTCCGTTCTTTCTGGACCTCGCGCTTCGCGCTCGGTCTTGTGCTCTTCGCATACATTTAAATTTATTTCTTATATTTTGATACTGAAGCTCAAACCAATTTTATAATAATATTACAGATGATGTGAATTACACATTTTCTCAAAGTCACTGAATTTCTTTTTGAATTTAAGTGAAACAGGAAATTCAATTTACTTAAGGCTCTATCGGCCTTAAGGAACACATTCTCATCATGACACTCGCGCTTCGCGCTCGATTTTCTGTATACATTTCAGTATAACTTTTTAATAAATTACATGATTAGAAGAATTTACTTTCTTCCACATATCTAAAAAGGAAAAACAATCGTAGACTTTATTTAAGGAAACGATTTTGCAGAACAACGCTTATTTCGTATCTCACATATTTTGGTGAAAAAAATCGAATTTTTTCAATATTAAAAATCAAAACATAAAATATACATCCTGTCTCGAAATTTCTTTATCAGAATTTGTAGACCTCATTTAGGCAAACAATTTTCCATCTAAATGTTTTTTTTGCATCTCACATATTTTGTCTAAAAAATGGAATTTTTTCATTTTTATCGTATTTTTTGGAATTGAAACGAAAAATATATCTTTTATCAGAAACTGTGTCAGACAAAATTTGTAGATCTTTTTGAAACGAACAACTTTGTATTCTTACGTTTTTTTTTGGTATTTCCAATATTATTGTTAAAAAATTAAATTTTGAATTTTCAATAGTTTTTTTTTTTTAATTAAAAAGAAAAATATGCATCTTATGAAAAAATGTTATAATTCAAATTTGTAGGTCTTTATGTATTCAATAATATTGTATCATAACGTTTTTTCGTATCTCGTATAATTTAACTGGAAAATGGAATTTTGATATTGACTTTTTTCGAATTTGAATATGCTGTAACATTTCTAATTTTGATTTAATCAAAAAATGTTATCAGGATAATTTTTAGAGATTTATGAGCACTATCAAAAACCAGGATTGGAATTTTTGATTTTTTCAAAAAATTATTTTCAAAAACACAAAAGTAGTGCTCAACCCCTCAATTTTGATTGGATGTGGCTGGTTAACGAACTTGTCCTTACTTTTTCGGCTCCGATAAAGTGTACCAAAGCTCAATTCAATCTGATAATTCTATCGAGAGTTATGCCGCACACGACCTACAGACAGACAGACAGACAGACACTTTCGTAAAAACCATTTTTTCTGACTCAGGGGTTCTCAAAACGTAAAGATTTGATGAAAATTTCGAAAGTCATTTTTCACATAAAACCAATACCTTCTCATCCATGATGAGAATGTAAAAATTTGTTTTTTTCCAGATTGAAAATTTCAACCTCAAATTTTCCAAACATGGATTTTTTTATTGAGGAAACGCTTCAGAATTTCGAACTCTCAGATTATATTGAAATATTCAAAAGTAAGTTCAAACTTTATGATTTTACAATAATTATTATTGTTCTAGAATGTATTAAATATAACTTACAAAAAATTACAGAGAATAAATTAAAACAAAAACTTTTATGCTTAAAATATTTAAATTACTAATTTATTGAATTTTTTTACAACTTCATATTTTTAAAGGTAAAAATATTAGCAGACAGGATTTCCTGGCCCTTTCTGAGTCCTCCGTCAAAGATTTGATCAAAGATAAAGTTCATTTTTACAAATTTCTAATGAAACGAGAGGAACTTATCAGAAAATTAAATCAATCTTCCGAAATTGTAAGCAGAAGAGTAGCTAGTTCGAATTAATTTTGTTTAACAAATTTAAAAAACTTTATATCAATTTTAAGGTCAATATAAATAATAGCAAATCTCAAAATGTGGAAGAAAATAATGCAACACAGGTCGTTGCAACGATCTGTGCTCAACTCCATGGAGTTGAGCACACTAATAAAAATATAGGAGACAATGCTAACATTCAAAATGTAATTGATAATCAAGAAATTCGGGTGGCTGAGAATTTGACAGATCCGATAAATATAAATGAAATGAAAGTTTTTATTGTTGATGACCTTCAAGGTCATGTTACTCTTTAACTCATTCCTCTTGCTACAATCGCGGATACAAATTATTTTTGCAGAAGTGACAGGAAAGGCCAGGTGCTTTTGTAAATATATTATATAATTATTGTATTATTTTTAATTTTATGTTAATTTCGTTCGCAGACTCTGAAGCGTTTACTCCATCAAAGCGCTACATAGATATAAGATTTAACTAGCATAATGTTTTAAACAATAATTGCAATGTAGTTCTTGGAAGTGAAATTTATCGTATTGTCAAGAACATCATTGTAGAGAATGTTCTACTACACCCTGAATCTTCTGTGGTTGTCAATAATGTTGCTAATAGTAATCCTCTGTTTGGAAAAATTGAATATTTATATATCAAAGAAAAGTGCGATGGTACTGAAATAGAACATTTTGCTGTTAAAATTGAATTACTAAGTAGTTCATTCAATGAAAATTTCCAAGCTTATGAAATTTTGTTTAGAAATTGTATTCATATATTTCGTTCAATTAGATATTAGTTTGTTCTAAGAAAAAATAAAAGAAATCATCAAAGCAACAATTTGTGCATTATTTAATTAATTTTTATTCACTTACAATAATAAACAAATTTTTATTATTATTTACAGGCACATAATGCAGTTACCACAGCTAAAAAAGATAGTTGAAATAACAAATTTTCAACAGCTGATACAAATATAATCATTCATTTGGTCCAACTGTATTTTACAGTTGGGTCAGTTTTCACCTACATTTGATTCAAATTAAGTTTTAATAGTCTTCTCAAATATGTTACCACAGTTGTCCTCAAAACGAACTATAATTTTATAGTTGGCTAACTCGTATTATTACAGTTCTGATCGATGTACTTTTTTCTCAGTGCACCCTTCACCTATCCGTTTACACGATGAACAGTATTTTATACCAAATTTAATATGTTAAAAAATATATCGCGAGTGGGTTATCTAAAAAATTTCAGTCAAGACTATGATTAATTAAAAAAAAAAAATTGAATTCCGGTTCTCGAGCTTTAAAAAGCGCGTCCATCGGATGAAAGAGAGTGCACATGCTATTTGTCCGTGAAATTGAGAAGGATAGTGATAGACTAGTAAATGCTGAGCATCATTTTGGAGCAACTGACAATAGACTTTAAATGAAATTATATATATAATAAATATAAATGAATATATGTATATATATTATATTCATAATTATAACCAATAAAATCGAGTGACGAATTGTTGGCAGTTCAACATGATTGTATTTAAAGTTCTTTATTTTACGAAAAGCCAACTTCAATGAACAATTTTGAAAAGTTTCATCATTAAAATCAATTACATAGTCGTCCGAGTTACACAAAAAACACTTTTTAGCTAGTTTTATTGCAATATATTGTTTATTACAACGATACATGGTAGCATGTTTTTTCTATTCCGGAAATTGAGGCCAGTTGCTCCAAAATGATGCTCAGCATTTACTGGTCTATCGCTATCCTCAATTTCACGGACAAATAGCATGCACCAATATTTCGCTTTTTAAAGCTCGAAAACCGAAATTTAAAACAGATTTTTCGCAGACAACCTTATATCACCGTGTTTGAAATAAAATTATCTTTATTTTGATATAAGGTCTATTGAGTAAACAGATGAGTGCAAATTACTAGTATCGACTTACCTCTTTATTCCTGCCTACCCAATAGTTATGTCAGGAAAAAGTAGGCGATCTAACGTTTGCATACTCTATAGGCATCATACTTTCGATTGGTATATAGTTTGTTTCGTAAACAAACAAGTGCAATTTAAAAAAAAAGTCATTTTTGAATTTTGAATTAATCATAGTCTTGACTGAAATTTTTTAGACAACCCACTCGCGATATATTCTTTAACATATTAAATTTGATATAAAATACTTTTCATCGTGTAAACGAATGGGTGAAGGTCGTTTCCTATTAGGATCTTAGACTAACAGTATGCAAAGTGGATTTAAGAATTATAATAAGATTGAATCTATTTGGAGAAAATAATGAGATCCCTCGAGTCTAATGAGATTTAATGAGCCTAATTCTATTAAATTGTAGAGGCTTCAATTCCATTAAATTAATTTCAATTGAACAGTTGTTATTTATTTATTCCCCTTTTATTTTGCGAACTTAATTTTTAGTTTGAAAAATGAAAGGTTCTTGCGAATTCAATATTTTATATCGTTGTGGATTTTTACAATGGAATAAAACAATATTTTCTGCAACTCTTATCAGTTTGCGATTCAAGAGATCTTTTCTGAATATTATTTTACTTGGACGCATGCGTCTCTTTCTGATGCATCACGCACGCGTCCGTGTTGACAATCGATTATTCAAAGCCTTCCCCAACTTTTCCTCTCGGAAAATATATTTGCCAACGCGGCAGTGAAATTGAAACTTTACCACAAAATGGGAAAACGTTTGGAAAATGTTGCAGCCATGGCTTGCATGACTACTTTATTGATGCTTTTCAATTTTGCATTTCTGGTAAGAATTCAACAACATATTTTCATCATGAAAAACAAACTATATATTTGCTTGCTCCAAATTTAAAATAACAGTTATTAAAGAACAAATTATATTATTTAGTATGTTTATTTTGGAAGGCATTTACATATTTTATAAATTTTATTTTCCTGTTTCTAAAACTGATTTAATAAATTCTTTTTTCAGTGTTCTGGAATTTTAATGTTGTGCATTGGGATATATATGAGATTACAATTAAGAGATTACGTGGATGCAAGTTTGGAAGGAAGTGGAGCAGCTTTATTAGCTTTGGCTTGTTTGGGAGCAGTGGTCGTTATTGCGGCGACTCTTGCCTGTTGTTGTACAGCTCGTGGACATCCTGCTTTACTTTATCTGGTAGATAAAAGTTTTTATTCAATTATTGTTTACTAAAACTAGAGTTCAATTATATTTTTCCGTACATTTAATTATTCAAATAAATTTTCAACCTTTATTGAAATTAAATAACTAGAAAAGACTAAACAATAATTTTCAATCCGTTTCTAGTTGAAATCATGACCCGGTAAGAAGGTATGGATTAAATTAGATAGAAACATTTTTATTCAATTCAATACCGTTTTTGGAAATTACGTTTCAATCCAGAAGAGTATTGAAGAAGTAAGAGAAACGGATTGAAATAAATCCACCTACCAAATCGGGATTAAAACGTAGTCAAATGTACCGCTTTAGTGGAACGGAATTGAACAGAATTAGCCTCAAAAAAGAAAAAAGAAAGCTTATTTATTCATGTTAAATTTATTCTCAATTATGTATAATTTTAAATCGATTAAATCAATGTGCATTTAATTTTTATAATTTTATAATTTTTTATAACAAAAGCAGAAAACCATATTATAGAATTCTTAGTTTGGAGGAACAATTTAACTCTTTTGTTTTTATAAATGAACAGTTCTCCATAAAGAAGGCATTTTCGTGTCTTTGACGTTTTGTGCACAAAAATGTGCATAAAAACATGCCGTATTTTTATTAGTTTCCATTACCGTAACTGTTTAAAACTTAAAAATGTCGCTACAAATCTACAAATGTTGATTTTAGAATTTAGAATGCCGATCGTGTAACCTGTATTTGCCATTTCAGGGCCGAAATGTAATGCAGTAGGCCCTGTCTTCTTTTTAAATTTTAATTCATTGCAATATATATATATATATATATACTTGTATATATGGTTATATTTTTTCACAAAACGTACTTAATCTATAACTATAATATGATCCAGGGATGAAAAACTTTAAAGACATTGTAATTACGATACTGAATACCACGTTCTAGGTTATGATCGCCAATGTTTACATGCGGTGTCAAAAGTGGTGTGTCAAGTTCTTTAGTGTTTTTTGTGAGTTTTTGTAACTATCTGAAATCGATTTAAGGTAGTTGATCCACGAAAATTAGACCTCAGGCAAAAATAGACAATTTTGCTTTCAAGAATAGCAATATTATTATTGAAGGGCTATTTTGGAAGAGAAAAGATTAATTTCCATGAAAAACATTTGAAATACTGAAAAATAATTTTATTAATAAATTTTATTTTTGCCCCAACTTTTTTCTTATCGCTTCTTACCAAATTTTAAAAAATTATGCGATTTTAATAAGTTATAAATTACTTTTTCAAGAAAAAGATTCCCTACAACTTAACCATTTCCAATTTTAGAAAATGAATAAATTATTATCAAATTTACCAATTTGTTTATAAAAATTTCGTTTTGGAAAATGTTTTTTTAATGGTTTCATCCATTAAAGAATTTATCTTTAAAATTCAGAAACGGTGAAGTTGTGGGAAATCTTTTCTCTGAAAAATGATTCTTGATTTATTAGAGTCGCATAATTTTTTAAAATTCGGTAAGAAGCAATACGAAAAAAAGTTGGGGCAAAAATAAAATTTATTAATAAAATTATTTTTCTGTGTTTTAAATTTGTTTCATGGAAATTAATCTTTTCTCTTCCAAAATAGCCCTTCGATAATAATGTTGCTATTCTTGAAAGGAAAATTATCTATTTTTGCCTGAGGTCTAATTTCTGTGGATGAAAACTACCTTAATTCAAATTACATCGTACCCGCAATGAATTCAATAATCACCTTTTTGACTAATGTTTAACATATTAAAGTAAAAGTTTATAAATATATAACAATGAAATATAAGTCTTGTTAATATTAATATTAAAAATGACTTTAACTTTCAGTATGGAGCTTTTCTTGCCGTGATTGCATTACTGGAGTTAGGAGCTGGTGCATCCGTTTACTCTTATAGAAGTTCACTAATCGAAGGATTTGACCAGGGTCTAAATGAAAGTCTCGCTTATTATGGAGAAAATGATTCAAAGACTACTCACATCGATACCATGCAGACCACGGTAATAAAGTTACAGAATATATTTTATTATTAGTCTTAATTGAGGGCATGTAATTCTTAGAAAATTAGCAAATTTGATTAATTTTAGTTTTCTACATGTTTGTGTCAAAAATAGATAAAATTTTGTTTAAAAAAATTGGAAAATGGCAGAGAAGATAAAAAGAGACGTAGATAGACAAATTTCGAAAACAAAATTTTATATAGAAGATTTGTCTAACGTCCAAGTGTTGATAAGATAAATGTCACTGGAAAATTTGATGTATTTTTGACAAAAACATGTAGAAACTGGACCAAGTTGTTCATATAAATTTACTACTTTCCTCAAGTATCACATGTCCTTAAAAGTATCAAATTCATTTTTTTTGACAATTTATTATTTGATTTCAGCTCCTCTGCTGTGGTAACAAAGCCTATACTGATTGGTTGAATTTAAATGTACCGAAACCTGTACCATTATCTTGTTGCAAAGTGCCGAGAGATGAGTGCATGACAAATGACCCAGAAAAAATTTATACCCAAGTAAAAAAAACTAGTGTCCTTTTTTTAAATTAAAAAAAAGTATTATATTTTCGTGCTTGCAATTTGAATATTGCAACATAATTGTTCTTTGAAAAGTATATTTTTTTATTATCATAGCTAAATTTGAATCAGAACAAATATAAATTCCATAAAAAGTAACTTAAGGATTTTATTAGGATAAATTCTTATCAGAAAATTATTAAAATAAATTCATTTATTTTCAGGGCTGCTATAACCGAGTGATTGACTTGATAAACAACAATGTTGGTCTTGTAGCTGGGAGTGCAATTGGAGTCGCATTTTTCCCATTAATTGGAGTTTTCTTAGCCTGTTGTCTGGCCAGCAACATTAATAAGTCAAAATATGAGCAGGTAGCTTAATTAAATAATTCCAAAACTTCAAAATAATTTCGACTCAAAACGATGCATTTCAGAAATATGTTATTCATAGAACGGAACATAATCTTTTTCAACTAAAAAAAGAAAGAATCTGATTGAATCGAAATAAAACCCAGAAAAAACTTTGTTTACTGTTTAAAATATTAAGTTAAAAAAATTAGATAACATTGCTTATTATTTATATATAATGTATACAAATGTTACATAGTTGTTATAAGCATGACTGTGTTTGTTGGGCAGTATAGAATTTTCAGCAAACTAATGTGATAAATAACTATCCGATATGACAATTATTATAATTATATTATACAAGATAAATTTATATTAGATTACATATATTAATGGATGATTATATGTGTTTTGTTGACTAGGGAACTCATAGTAATTTTGTAAATGGTTCAAGTTTGCTGAAATTTAAGAAATCAATCAGTGGTTTTTTTTTAAAAGCTTTTAATAACTTGAATATATAGAAAATATTTTATTATAGATATTATATCTGTTCTGTAGAATTCAATTTTTTATTTTACGATCAGATTCTATCTATTTTGTAAAATATATATATATACATATGTAAATGTCTTTATGGTCTTCTTGGTCTGAAACTTTGTCAATTATTTTTTTCGGCTGATGAACAATCGCATGACGATACACACTCTATCAAGAGAGTTTAAAAAGCATTTATATATAAGAAAATATATTGTATCTACACTTAAAAATATTTTAATATTCGACTGTTGTCTATTAAAATATATCTATCCCTATCAATGTTATTAACGGTTTATTGACTTTATTTATTTAAAAGTATAATTACCTACAAAAATAATATCAACATTTTGGGTTTATTTATAAGGTTCAAATCATGCTTTCTAGGAATTTCTGGAATAATTCCGGAAGAAGTACAGATTCACGAATTAAATTAAACCGAAAAAAGTAAACTTAACTTGGGTCAAGTAAATTTTACTTAGATCTGAGCAATTTCATTATTGAATTGAGCCCACTAATTAGGTACTTTCTGATCAAATCAATTTTCCTTTGTATGTAAACATTATACCTCTGGCACCATTTTTAGTTTAATGTTTGACGTTCTCGTTTTAGTATAAGTTGTAATTTTTTCTCAACCTGCTGTTTATTGAAATACATCAATAAAATTGAATGTTTATCCTAATAGCATATCAAAGTATTCCAATGAAATACAGCAAAATATAAATATTACTGCGTAGCACTTACATTTTTATTGAAATATCCACTCTTTAAATCTGAATTAGTGAAAAATGGGCCACTAATTTAATTTAGTGAAGATTGCTACTAATTACTAGACACTGTTTTATTAACCAAGTTGAAAAAAGTTTATAAATACTAATGGACTTAGTAGGAAATAACTACTAATTATTAACAAAAATTACTGAAGTGAATTAGTGGCTCACTTTTCCCTAATTCATATTTAGAGAGCTCCTGTCTCAATAATATGCTTCCCTATTGAAAAATCCTATGTAGGATACCACATAAGATCTCATATAGGATTTTACATAGAATCCTACATACGATCCTGTGTAAGATCTTATGCAAGATCCTATGTAGAAATATGGCATAGGAACTCACATAAGATCTTACATAAGATCTTACATAGGATCCCATATAAGATCCTATGTATTTTAAAGTAATAATTTTCAACTTTACATTCTAATTTAAAAATTTCTGAATAATCTGATCTATATTATTTTATTTTTATAATAAAAAATATCGTTAAAATGTATTTAGTAACTCATTAATGAAATTCTGCTGCTAGCATCCTGATAGATCAGATTATTCAGAAAATTTTGAATTAGAATGTAGAGTTGAAAATTATTACTTTAAAATACATAGGATCTTTCATAGGTTCCTATGTAGGATCCTATGTAAGATCTTATGTAAGATCCTATGTGGGAATTTGGCATAAGAACTCACATAAGATCTTACATAAGATCCTTTATAAGATCCTATATATTTTAAAGTAATAATTTTCAACTTTACATTCTAATTAAAAATTTTCTGAATAATCTGATCTATATTATTTTATTTTTATAATAAAAAATATCGTTAAAATGTATTTAGTAACTCATTAATGAAATTAATGAAATGATAGATCAGATTATCCAGAAAATTTTGAATTAGAATGTAAAGTTGAAAATTATTACTTTAAAATACATAGGATCTTATATAGGATCCTATGGAGGATCCTATGTAAGATCTTATGTAAGACCTTATGTGATCTCCTATCCCAAATTCTTACATCGGATCTTGCATAAGATCTTACACAGGATCTTATGTAGGATCCTATGTAAGATCCTATATGAGATCCTATGTGGTATCCTACATAGGATTTTTCAATAGGGTTAAAAAAACGATAAGACTATTTCGATTGTTTACCAAAGCTTGAAAAGCGAGTTACTAAAGTTGTTATACAGAAAGAAAAAATCAGTAGCATTTACTGATCTATAAGTTAAGGCGGTTATCATGCAAAGAAGCAGATCTCTGGAAAAAAAAATTTTCTAGGATTTCAAGACTCAGAATAATATTATCTGTTGTGTCTTATAAAAGAAAAAACATTATTTATTACGAAAACAATTTAAAACTAACAAAGGATAATATTCTTAATAGTATTTTTGTAGTAGAATATTTCCTTACCATAGTTTCTTACCAATTTTTAAAAAATGATTGGATTTTCATGAATTTCCAATTTTTAAATAAGTATAAATAATTTTTAAACATAGTTATTCAGGTGCGCAACTAAGTTCCCGCTGTTTGTCAATGGATGGCTCCAGCAGTAAATTATTCCCTGCTTAAAATGTCAGGTAGAAATCGAGTAGATACCGGAAAGAAACCGGATGCAAACCCATTCGGGTTTTACCCGGTTCTTTACGGTTTTTATCTGGACTCTAATTTCATTTTTCGGGATCTATCTGGGTCTATTCGGTCCTTATCCGGGAAGTGGTGACAGAAAATAAGTTTTATGAATATTGTACCCGGTCTTATCCGGTTCTTATCTGGCATATGGATCCAGAAATTAAAATACGAAAATATGTTCCTACACGGATCCTATCTGGTTTCTATAAGGCAGTTGTCTTGCAAATTGTTAAGGTGAAAGTACATCTGCTACCCGACCCTACCCGGTTCCTATCTGGCATATGTAAATAGAAATTAAAATACAAAAATATGTTGCTACCCGGATCCTATCCGTTTTCTATAAGGCAGTTGTCGACTTGCAAATTGTTAAGGTGAAAGTGCATCTGCTACCTGGCTCTACCTGGTTCCTATCTGGCATATGGATCCAGCAAATTAAAATACAAAAATATGTTTCTACCCGGATCCTATCCGGATTCTAAAGGGTTTCCCAATAGGGGTGATATGATTTTGAATGTCCCTATCGGGCTCATTTGAACTGAAATTTTTGACGTCTGCTGTCAGTTGTCATCAGTAAGGTTTGCCATTTAATCATGAGTAGTTTCACGCTTCCACAACGTTTGGAAATTGTCCAATTATTTTATCAAAATTCGAGAAGTTTTGTCGGTGTTCAAAGAGCATATCGTGCAAAATATGGTCGTCATTCTGCTCCATCCGCGCTCTCAATTCGTCGAATAATCGATAAGTTGGAGAGTGAATTTACTCTATTGGATACTAAGCCTAAAAATCGTATGCGTACCGCACGTTCTACACAGAATATAGCCGCCGTACAGGTCAGTATCGAGGAAAACCGTGAATTGTCCGTGCCACGCCGATCTCAGGAATTGGGCCTGTCCAGGATGACTACCTGGCGTATTTTGCGATTGGATCTTGGCCTGCATCCCTATAAGATGATTCTGGCCCAAGAACTGAAGCCTAATGACCATCGTTTGCGTCGGGAGTTCGCGGATTGGGCTCTGGAATCAATTGAAAATCATCCCAATTTTCATCAAAAAATCATCTTTTCTGATGAGGCGCATTTTTGGCTCAAGTCTCGGGGGACATTTGGCCGATATATTGTTTAAATCATAAATGGCATAGAATATCCAATATAATAAAAAAGATTTCGATCAATTCCGAATGAATATTCAGTGTTTTTTTTCAATTTCAAAACATATCACCCTTATTGGGAAACCCTTTATAAGGCAGTTGTCGACTTGCAAATTGTCAAAGTGAAAGTGCATCTGCTACCCGGCCCTACCTGGTTCCTATCTGGCATATTGATCCAGCAAATTAAAATACAAAAAATATGTTTCTACCCGAATCCTATCCGGTTTCTATAAGGCAGTTGTTAACTTGCAAATTGTAATGGTGAAAGTGCATCTGCTACCCGACCCTACCCAGTTCCTATCTGGCATATTGATCCAGCAAATTAAAATACAAAAATATGTTTCTACTCGAATCCTATCCGGTTTCTATAAGGCAGTTGTTAACTTGCAAATTGTTAAGGTGAAAGTGCATCTGCTACCCGGCCCTACCTGGTTCCTATCTCGCATATGGATCCAGCAAATTAAAATACAAAAATATGTTTCTATCCGGATCCTATCCGGTTTCTATAAGGCAGTTGTCGACCTGCAAATTATTAAGGAGCCGGATACAAACCGGATAAAAATCTCAAAGGTCCCGGATAAGATCTTATCCGGAAAACCGGGTACACTGAGAGAAAATTATCACGTTATTTTATGGTTTTCGGAGGTATAGCAAGGATATTTATTAAAACCAAGAACTTTTACTGTCCCGTAATTTTTTTTCTGTGACTATCCTTAAAATGTACTTGTTTGCACCGCAATATTTTTTTCAGTAATTTTCACAGTACGATGTTTTAAAAGTTTCTCTTGATTCCAGTTATAAAATACAAGCCTAACAGAAAAATATGCCGTTAGTGTGTTTAAAGAAATACAATTCCTATACGAGCGACTTTTGCTGTGAGTTGGTTAAAAAAACTCGGGAGTCAGCAAGCAATTATGTAATATAATCATAATAATCATATGCGAGCACGTGTGTGTATGTGTGTATATCTGATTGTGTCGAGGTAGTAACAATAACGGGGCCCAAACACTTTTTACACGGCCCTGCAGTAGTTGCAGGTTATAAGCGCTATTTCCTTTCTTGTATTCCAATCGTGCGCAGCCGAGAGGCTTAGTCGTTAGGTTACTAATGCGATAATTATAAGTAGAGTAGGGTTCGAACCCGCAGCATTAAGAATAATTCTTAATACTGTCTAAACGAGCGTTTGTGTAGTGTAGAGGGGGGTGTGTGTTTGTAGGTAAGTGTGTATATAAAAATAGTAAGTTAAGTGTCTACTTAATAGTAAATACAGTTTTGAAATATACTAAGAGTATTCATCGATTCAACTACTGCTCTTATTTGATTTACCTATGTTCCTGCAGATCACAACTTAAAAAATGACACTGGGGCCTTTACGAACTACGAAAAGTAAGTTAAAAAGTAGTCAAACCTACAGAGATTTTTTTTCGGTGTACGTGTAACAAAAAAGTACTGTCAATTTACTCAAATAAAATTTCCCAGATTGAAAACAGATTTTTTACTGTGAAAACAGTAAATTTAACCTTCCAAGCGAATATTCCTCCATTGCCATTAAAAACGGTAAATACTATAGTCTTAACTCGAATTTTTCCTGTACTTTTTCTCTCAGTGTAGATATTATGCGATCCCATATAGAGCCCGGTTAAGCTCCAGGTATAAACCGGGGACAAAAACCGGGTACAAATCCAGTAACGCCGGATAAGAACCGAGTATACGTATTTCGAGGACCCGACTACAAACAGGATAAAACTCTTACAGAGCCCAGATAAGACCCATATAGAAACCGGACAAAATATTATATCAACCCAGATATAATCCGATTAAGTGCCGGATTAGAACCGGGTATAAGTATTTTAAGGAGCCAGATACAAACCAGGTAAAAATCTCAAAGGTCCCAGGTAAGAACCATATAGAAACCGGGTGAAGATGTTATGCGATCCCAGATAGAACCCGATAATCTCCGGGTACAAACCGGGGACAAAAACCGGGTACAAATCCATTAGCGCCGGATAAGAACCTACTTTTACTCGGTTCTTATCTGGGTTCTACCCGTCATTTTAAGCAGGGTTTGTTCGTAAAACTGTTACTTTTGGCTGGTACGAAATTAAAAATAAAAATTAATTTGTAATTCGGGGTGATATTTTCTTTGGGACTAAAGAATACTAAAGTTTCAACTAAATTTTTCATTGCCCATTGATACAAGGCATCAGCAGTCAAAATCGGATTTTTAGATGACGCTTGTTTTAAAGTTTTAAAGTGCTGGGCGGCTCCATCTGTAAAATAAACCATTTTTCTGGGTTCAAAATTCTCTTTCAAATAATGTGTAATAATTTTTTGAAATTCGTACACAGCAATTGTGTCATGAGTCAAACAGTCTGATAACATAGCAAGACTATTTGAAGCATGGGCGCTCGCGAGGCAGAAGCCGCGCGCAAGAAGTGTTATATATCTCCACCAATTTCTTTCAACACACTTTCGACCATGGCTCATTTTAAAGGGGAAAAAGTCAAGCTTTTTTTTAAACATAATTTTGGAAAGAAAATTAACGGCTGCACTCGGAGAAAAACTAAAAAATATGTTTAAAATTAAAAAATGAAGCTCAAATAATTTTTTTAATCTAAAACCATTGCCTTCAGCGTAAAGCTGATAAAAAAACGTTTCTACGACCTCCATAAAAAAATTAATTTGGATAACTTTTGTAGAAGTTATGGTTAATTGAGTATCAGCGTGCGCGGTAAAAGGTTGAAAATTCGAGCCCCTGTATACTGACAACCCGTCGTACTAGAGACGTTCTCTTAGGGGAATTAAAAGAGGTTCACTAGGATAATAATTTCGCGGACTTTCAAGGAAATCGGAGACAAAAAGTTTTTAGGCGGGGACACTTGACGAATTTTGCTCCATAAGCCTATAATACATTCTTAAGTCACTACAAATGAACTTTATTTTTTTGTATCAATATATATATATATATGTATCGAAACGTTAAAAAAACTAGGTAAGTAGAAGAATATGATGGAAGAGCGGCAATTTTGCAGCTGCCTAGATCGGCGAATTGTCTTAATTCGTTCCTGCGTATCCGAAGAAAATATAGAATCAGAAGTAAATATAAAAAAAACGTTATTAAATTATGTGAAAAAATTGTGACATGAGTTCTATTTACTTAAAATTGTAATTACAGAGTGAGCGAATGTGAACTGAATGTAAAAATAACTGTTAAATTTGCAAACATTTTATGGTGTCACTATTTTAATTTATGTATTCAGTAAATTTTAAAATGTCTTAAGAACATTCAGAAAATTTGTTTAGTTGTTACCAGTTTTTGTTAATATTGTTGAGGATGATGGCCAGATGACCAGAAAGGCCATCATCCTCAACAATTTTAAGAACATTGTTTTTTTCACTCTCATCATATCAGAAGGTATTGATTTCATTTCAATTATTCTTCGACGAGTTTCGGAAAAGTAAAGAAATCTTTAATTAATTAATGTATGTTTTTGGGACAACTATGCTTTTTATCACAAGGTAAATTTTTACTAATCCCATCTTAACTCGATATTTGTGAGTAATAAAAAATGTTCTAGAAAAATATCTAGTGAGTCTATATAAGTCTAACTAATCTAACTCTACTGAAAGAACTTTTTAGAAATTGTTAAAAATGATAAATCTAAATGCTGCTGTAGTTTGGACGCTTTTAGCTGCCACGTATTCTGAAGGTAATTATTACATATTCATCTTTGTTTAATCAGGAAGAAAAATCTATTGCATTTACTGGGTTCATAAGTTAAAATACTGATAGCATAGAATTCCTATAAATTAAATAGATATTTTAGTACAAATTTTATAAAATGACATTTGAAATTTTCTTCATATTTTTACGTTTTGAGACCTGAATCAGAAAAACGGTTTCTACGAAAGTGTCTCTATGTCTGTAGTAGTAGGAGTAGTAGTAGTAGCTATGATACGAAATTGTTCACTACAAAAAGATCTACAAATTTAAATCGCCATAATATGTGGAATACAAAAGAAAAGTAAGAATGTAAAATTGTTTGTATCAATAAATTTTACAAATTTTTTCTGACACAGTTTCTGACAAAATGTATATTTTTCGTTTCAATTTTAAAAAATACGATTAAAATTAAAAAATTCCATCTTTATACAAAATATATGAGACACGAAGGAAAAGTTAAGATGGAAAATTATTTGCCTAAATGAGATATCCAGATTCTCATTAGGACATTTTTTGACAGGATGTATATTTTATTTCTTGATTTTAAAAACACTGTTAAAAATGAACAATTCGATTTTTAAATTTGTAAATTATCAGAAAGTTATAGCAGATTTTTAAATTTATTTTTCAACGAGTTTCAAATGAGTAAAGAAAACAGATTACTTTAATTAATTAAAGTGTGTATTCAGAAAATCCATGTTTTTTTTATCAGTATGCAAATGATTCCTTACCTTATTTTAAATCAAAATATGTGAGTGATAAAAAATGTTCTTAAAAGAAAAAATATATATAAAATATTAGAATATATATGTGTGTGCTAGGGTGGTCCAAAATTGCGCCTTTTAAATAAATGCAAACGGTACCCCCAAATCATTTCGAAATCCAAAAAACGTGGTCACGTATTTTTTTTTCAAAATTTTTATTTTTAATGGTGCCAGTTAGGACTTCAAATTTGCATGGGAAAAAGTCACTTTTTGGTATTTTTCGAATAATTTGTTAGGGTTAGGAAGAATTTGGCCTATTATACATAAGGATTTGACGCCCCTAACTCACCTCAACGGTATCCTGAAAACTACCCTTAAATAAAAAAATGTACATTCTTCAGAAAATTGACTCCTTTGACACGTTGAGTGCCACGTCAACCCAGTGATCCCAGAACGTGGGAGCTGGCGGCCCCCACCATAGATGCCTCGAGCTCATTGTGTCTTCCTCATTCAACCAACCTATGGCAGTCGAGCGAGGAAGTAGCCATGAGCTGGTGGGGTCTATGGTGGGTGCCGCCAGCTCCCACGTTCTGGGAATCTGGGATCACTGCGTCAACCATCGGTGGCTGACACTGAACTTTCCGTTCAGGCCACGTCCCATTTATTTAAATAAATTCTAATTGTTTAAATAATCTATTTTTCTCTAAAATTCGTCTAAAATCTGTTTTTTGAGGTCGGACTGGCTAACTGTTATTTTAAGTGACATTATTCATCTTTTTAAATAACTCCCATTGTTTAAATAATAAAATTATCATTTATTGTAAACATTACATCATTTATTCAAGCAAATTTTTATTTTTTTGAATATTTTTTTCCGTAAATTTAGGACTTGAATTTTTTCTTTAAATAATAAATATTATAATTAGTGATTTTTAAAGTCAAACAATTTTATTTATTACATTTCTTTCTTTATTTCTCAATCTACATTTCTCACCACTGTGCGTCGCGAGATAGTGTTGATTTGTTGATGTCTGGAAACATTTCCCTATACTTTCTAGCAACTTGAATAAGAATTATTTTTGATCCTCATCTCTCGTCATCAAATCGTTGAAGTTAAACTTCAATTTGACACCTCTCTTTGCAACATCGTTGACCATTTTGAGCTGAGAAACAATTTTTTTCCCTTTTTCATAGGCTGCATTTCCCATCCAATGTGAAGCGTCTTCTTCAAGGAAGGATGTTATTGTAATCAAGATAATGAAAGAATATTGAAAACAATTTGTCGATAAATTTGTAATAAATTTCAAAAAAAAATTGTTAATTTCAATACATGGTTTATTTAAATATATTTAATATTTATATATATTCTTTTATATATTATAATACAAAATTTATAATATAAAATATTTTATATATGCTCTTTTATGTATTATTATATATATATTATAAATATATATCCGATTTTAGGAAAAGACTAGTAAAGAGCGAAGTAGAAGGAAAAGAGGTAAAAAGCTATTTTAAGTGCCACCGGCGCGCAAACTCGTTTTTCGCTACAGTTAACAGTAGCACAATGTAGTATATTGCGCTACAGAGGAATGAAATGTAAAAATTAAACTGCGCATGCGCCTATAGCTATGCAAGGGAGCACAATCTTCTTCTTATTCTTCTTCTTCTTCGTACAGCGTTAACACCTTACTGGCAAAGCCTTGTACATTTGAACTGCGCATGCGTCTATTAGAATCCATTACTACTACACAAGATCGATAAAATCAAAATGGCCGGGACTAGTCGTGACATATCAAGTGTAATGACTAGCGCCGCAAACAACTACAATATTAGATTAAATTCGAGTGTACGCACCGAAGTCACATAATAGAATACGTGCCAATGCACGCAATTCGGGAAATTATGAGACTAGCGACAATGCTCGCAGGACTGATCGCGCCTCGGCTTCGTCTCGGCATTGTCTCGGCATTGTCTCGGCTTCGTCTCGGCTTTGCCTCAGCTACGTCTCGGCTACGCCTCGACTACGCCTCACCTACGCCTTGGCTTTTATCTCCTGCGAGCATTGTCGCTCGTCGCGCAATAACTCTCATTATGCGCCTAGGCACGTAATATACTATTGTGAAATTCTGTCGACAAGCTAGGGTTGAATTGACGAGGACTACTTGACCCATGAATTATCCGTGAGATTTTCGCGACTTTCGAAAGTCTCGATCCCCGTGTTGGGTTCTGGAACTTAACCTACCCCTCTGGCGTCTTTCCCCGCAAGGTTTGGACAATTCAATCGCCCTGGATGTCTCCTCTATACCTATCTTCACTCAACGCTGCTAGACTCGCAGCGCGAGCTTGCTCGCTGCAGACTCGAAACCGCGAGGCGATAACCTAGCTTGCGAAACCATCAGCGGTATCTCCAGTCAGGGAGCCACGGTGTGCCCACTCCCATGTATTTTAAAGGGGTACTCACAGATGGTGGCGAAAATACTTTTTAATGCAAGCTTTCTTACCGGGTTTTGCAATATAATACGTAAAGAATTTCTATAAACAAAACGAGAAACCAAGCCTTTACGAGTTTTATTTTAGATTTAAGGACGTTCTTTTGAAAATCACTTTTCTTTAGATTTCTTTCAAACTTCGTAAATAAGTACTTTTTACCATGATCTACAAAGCGGTAAAAAGATTAGCATCAAGACCGGTACTTAAAATCGAGAAATTAAGCTCTATAGTTGAATCTCTTAACACGTGTTAGATAGGCGTAGTTCAATTTCGCGATACATTTCTTTACATTAAAAGCACAATTTTCTTTAGATTTTTTTGGAAAACTAGTATATCATACTAGAGATTATAAGAAATCGTATGCCATCATAAAAAATACGTGTACCGGCACTACTTTTAAAGATATACGTTGTTGAAACTCGCAGTTGCACAAATTCTTAGCCGGCTTTCTGAAGCAAATATGGTGACTTGGCAACACCGCATCAACAGCGCGCGCGTACGCTTACCGCGAGCCGTACGATTCGTACGAATGCCTTATTTTCGCAGTTAGACGTTTGTGTAAATTGAATGATGTTGCAATTAATCGATACAGGTGAAATAAATTTTAGAAGCTTGTGAATAAACAACACGAATGAAAAATAAACTCTTATTGTATTTACTTATAACGTTTATAATCATTTACAAAAAGTAATAAAGCTCGTTTACTTTCTTCAATTTTTTATGATGTTTGTTTTGAAAATATTTTAAACAAAATACTTAAAAATAAAAATATGAATGTTTAATGAAGTCAACATTTATAATTACATACAAAACTAATAAAGCTCGTTTTACTATAATACTTTTCAGTTTTAGCTTAGGAATAAGCAACAATTTTTCAAAAATCATTTGTTTTTTCAGTCTTCAAGAATTCGACTAATCTAGATACAACTTTTTGGTCTTTCGTAATTTTGATTTTATTATTATTTTTCTCTGTAAACATTGCATGAATGCCCTCTGATCCTTTATTTTGATATAAATCAAATATTTGTTTATACGCAATGTTATGCTTAGCCAATTTCTTTAAAAATGTAACAGAAATTATGCCTTGTAGTTTAGTCAAAAATTGAAAATTACAATTAACTCTATTTCTCTCCAGAATCTCATTGTAACATACATAATAAGACTTTTGAAAGCTATTGTAATTTTTTTCACTATTGGAAGCATAAACAATTTTTTCTAAAATTCTAACACCACATGCTTTCGACTCGATATGAGAAAGACAGGAAAGCGGTGTTGTCAAATCGCACAAATCGACGCAGAAGACACATTTTGTTACTTTTGCGCATAAACGGTGCTCAATTTATTCGGTTAGAAAGCTTAACAGTAATCCCACTACCTATGATAGAGTAGGATAAGCACATCTACGGGCAAGAGAACGTCCTTAAAACAAAAAGTTATTGGTCACTTACCCGATTCGCAGCTACAACTATTTTCATTTGGAGGGCAAACACTAAAGCACTGCTAATTGTTGGCACATTAGTTTAGGTATTAGCACTATGAAGATCGAAGTTCATTAAAATCACTTGAAATTGCAATCAATTTTAATCAATTACAACATGCAGACAAGTGACAACATGTCTACCGCGCTCGACTGCGCATGACGCTCATTTGGATGACACACTAGCGACGACTAGGGGTCGTAGCAATCACTATTTTTCTTTCGCCACTTGGCCTATAGGAGTGGGCACGCCGCGCATGCTATCATCCCTGTCACCACCTTTTCACGGAGTGTATAGAGCATGAAAAAATATATCTTTTGTGTTCAGTAAATTTTTTCTCCATTTATATACTGGTAATAACAGGTTTCTGCATGCAAAGAACAACAATGCTACAGTATTTAGTCCCCCCCCCCTCAACGCACAACGAAGGAAGTAGAATATATAGTTCATGCAAAGAACAACAATGCTACAGTATTTAGCCCCCCCCCCCCTACACTTTCAACACACGATGAAGGAAGCAGAACCTGTACGATAAAAATGAATACAACATAAAATGTGCACCTTGATGAGATATACAACTTTTATAAGAAATATTTTTCGAAATTCCCATTATTTACGAAAATAAATTGAAAAACCATGATTTTATGTGTTTTTCATGGTTTTTTTTTTCGTTAACAAATTAAATATTATAATATTAATTTTTAAAAGACTTCTATGGCAAGCTAGGTTATAGCAGAAACCTTATAATAAATTTCCATAGCGATGCAACGAAGGATTTTTTCCCTATCAATTATAAATATTTTTCAAAATTATTAATTGCCTTTGAGAATTGTGAAGACTAGCATTTTCAATAACAAAATGAAGTTTTGAAAAAGTGATTTTCAATTTGTGCAAGCCCATTTCTGTTAAAAATGAAGTAATAAGTTGAAAATTCGTGAGAGTAAATGAAATGCACTAAGGCAAGTCTGTCTGATCATAAATGTTTACAATTATGGAAAAAATGCACAAACTGACATGCTGGTGAAATAGGAATCTAGTCACGTGACCAGGTTGGTCCATGGCCTTAAGTAAAACCCAGTGTAAATAACATAAGTTCCAAACTAGTTAGAAAAAATACCATTGTCAGTAAGGATGATAAACTTGAATATAGTGCTATGTGAAAATTCCTATTTAAAATAGAAAATGCATTGCCGAATGACCTCATATGCACAGAACGTTCATGATGAGGACATAAAATTCTTTATTCTCATAATTTGTTTTAACACAGGAAAGAAGCGTCAACATGGAATATCGCATATAATTGTTTAATTGTATGTATATGTGTTATGTATAATATGTGCAACTGTAACTTATATAAAATAATGAGTATGTAAATATGCAATTTCTAATTTGATGGGGCGTGTGTGCTTGAGTGCAGATGGTATGCGTGACATCTAATTGTGGATTTATTTTTATTTTCCTATTTTCGAAAAGAAGAATGACTTCCCTATTGTCTTTTCTAAATTGAAAAGTCTTGTCTAGGGATTATAGAAATTTTCTTTTGATGTAAGTACCAGGGGCGCAGCTAGTCTTGTTTCCTTATGACTTGTTCTCAATCGCATTGAAGAGGGTCTAAATAACTTACATTATATCTTCGCTTCCTATTGACTTTTAGTGAAAATAAATATTATAATATCAAATTTTATAACTAAAAGTCACTCCGAGTAGGCGCGATCAAACTTGCAAACTATGAAAATGTGCCAACGCACCCGAAGAGGATCGAACAAATATTTTTTTTCTTCATACGCGCTCATGTTTATTCTTCATGATTTATAACTATAATTTTAGTAAATTTTCAAATACCGTCGATATGGATTGACTTTATCCGAAGTTACTTCAACTTTAAGGAAAACATTCTCATTACGACACTTGCTCTCGATATTCATAATCGAAATAAAGAAATTGTGTCAAGAGATTTTATACGAAAAAATAAAATGTTTTTATTTTTAATGGCATTTTTTAAATTGAAACGGAAAATATACATCTAATGAAAAAATACGCAAATGCAAATTTTTAGACACTTTTAAGTTAACAATTATGTATTCTTATGTTTTTTTCCTATTTCGCATAGCTTGAATAAAAATTTGCTTATTTTATTCATAATAGCATTTTTTAAAATTGAAACAAAAAATATACAGCTTCTAACAAAATATTCTAATTGAAATTTGTAAATAATTCTCATTTGTTTCAAATTCTTGAAATTTTGAATTATACGTTTGTATGGACGTTAAGACGAATTTCAGTTTGTAGTGATACGGGTTCGAATTTGGTTTTGAATCGTGTCGACTTGAATTGGAAGTTAGATTTGATAATTGCTTCTATTTTTATTCAATTCCATAAGACAATGTAGTAAGATTGTGGTGTGATATTAATTACAAAATGAGAATTCATATTCTTCAAAGAAATTACTTGATAGAATGTAGAAGGAATGACGTTTTACCAGGAAAAATATTCAATTTGAATCCCAAATTTGAGGATTTCAGTTTTCTTAGTAGTTTTTGTGAAAGAAAATTCCAGCACAGTCTTAACTTAAAATCCTGTCATTTTGGAGCAGAGTGATGCCCAAAAATAAAACTCAAATTTACATAAAGTTTTTAAGAAAGAAAACAATGAACCTTGGTTTGTAAATTTGAATGATATTCAAGTGTCAGGTCCTGTACAAGATATTCTTAGGTCAGGAAAAGGTTTTAGAAGTAATATGATAAATGATAAATCAAATCAGATGATAGCAATTGTCAAGAATATTGAAGCCAATATACACAAAATTCCGAGGCCAGACAAGCAAGATTTCAGAAACAAGGTTTTGCACTTATCCAAAGGTTTAGTTGAGAAGAAAAGTTTGCATGTTAGTAGTATATATAAAAAAATTTCAATAACCTGAAAAATTATTAAAGACTTCCTTTAAAAAAAAAAACAAAGACTTGATATGTACAAATGTAGACAAGGGTAATATTTCAATTCTCATGAGGAGGTCGGAATACACAAGGGACATGGAGGAATTGCTTCATAATGTTAAGAACTTTGAAATATTCGATCAAAATCCTTTAAAAATATTAAAAAGTAGTAGTTTCGGGATGGCAGACAATTGGAGGAAGAGGGAACTGTTGGGGGAGGACACCAGATGGAGAGATATTGACACAACTAATACTGTTTTGGCTAGATGTTATGGATTGAGAAAGATTCATGAGGAAAACTATCCTTTGAGACTAGATGTTTCGACCATTAATACACCTACTAGATTTTTAGAACAAAATTTTTATACGATAGTTAAAAATTCATTATCAAAGTCGAATTATACAGTTAAAAATAGTTGGGAATTTCAAAAGATTATAGTCACAAAGACAATACCGGATGGTCATGTAATGATTTCTTTGGATGTTGTTGCAATCTTTCCGGACATTCCGTTAGATTTGGTCAAAAAAGCTGTTTCAAATAGATGGATAAAAGTTAAATCACATACAAAATTAGATAAAAAAGAGTTTCTCAAAGGATTAGATTTCATTATGAATTCTACTAAATTTAAATTTAAATTTAATGGTGAATTCTATTAACAAAAATTTGGTACTCCAATAGGTTCTGTTATTTCTCCAATTATAGCTGAAATAGTCATGGAACACTTAGAAAAGTTTATCTTTGAGAGGTTGGGGGTTGTTGTGCTTTTTTATTTATGTTACTGAGGTTCCGTTGAGGTTAAGGTAGTTCTGACTCGGCATAGTCATCGCGCGCGTTTTTGTCAGTGAAAAATCATTATCTCTCGGTGCAAGAATTTATTTTACCCATGAAATGAAAAGGAACAATAGAATTAGTTTTTTAGACTTGGAAATAATTGAACTCGATAATGGTAAAATAGTATCCAATTGGTACAGAAAGAGCACATATTCTGGTAGATAGTTAAATTTCATATCAAGTCATCCCTTTTAAAATGAAGTCGCTATTATTAAAAATCTGGTTGACAGAGCTGTTTGTTTGTCTCATGAATCATTCCATTCTAGAAATTTAGATATTGTTAGAGAATTTTCATTTTTTAATCATTACCCACAAGATTTGATTGAAAAACGTATAAAGATCAGAATTGAACAAGTTAGAGATAGACAGGGTAATAACGTAGACATGGATACACAATAGTACATTGTGCAACTAGGGAAAAAAAATTTATTTTGCGAGTGTGAAGTTTGATGCCCGAGCAAAGCGAGGGTAACAAACACACGAGTAAAATAAATGTTTTTCCTGTGTTGCACACGATTTTTTTTCTACTATAGGGTCAGAAAGAGGATTTTTTTGCCCCGCACGGGGCAATAAAGTCCACTTTATGGCCCGCTAGTAGAAAAAGTAAATTCTTTGATGAACATAATACTATTATCCTTCTATATTTTGGTCAAATTTCGAAAATAATTCAGTTTACATTAGAAAGATTTTTAATCGAATTTTAATCGACGATCACGGTTCTCGGCCGGTTTGTTGCTCGCCTCCTTCGTTGAGGCAGGGTCGAATAGGCCACGCACAAGGGTGGCGCTTAAGTGGAGCTCTCTTATATGTTGTTTGATCCAAGAACGTGTTTCCTTTATTTCCTTTCCTTTCATTCTTAGTTAATATTTACAATGGCTATTAAAATTTTTATTAATGTTCTAGTTTATAAGAATTTTAAGAAATAAAAAATGTGTAATATAAATAAATATAAATAAATATGGGGATAATATTGGATTTAAATAATTGTTAATAATCACAAATAACAATAAATATTTTTTTAAATTTAGAATAATTAGAAATAAAAATTACTAATGAACAGAATCAAAAATACATATAAGAGGGCTCCACTTAAGCGCCACCTTTGTGCGTGGCCATTTCGGTCCTGTCTCAACGAAGGAGGCGAGCAACAAACCGGCCGAGAACCGTGATTGTCGATTAAAATTCAACTTAGATACGATTGAACATTTTTAATCGTATCTCGGGTACCCATGAATATTTTTCAAGTTTTCTTGGCTTAAATTAAAGATAAGAGTTTAGACTCTATGTCGTATAATTTTCAGATTTTGGGAAAATTTTCCCTAGGTCATGCTCAAAGTTGAAGTTGAGGTAGAGAATTTGAGAAAATCTTGAATTTTTTTTTTTAACTCCTCACGTGCTATATTATTTTCAGAAGGTCAAAACATATTTGTTGAGCATCACTAGACATGAACTTTCATACGCTTTCCGACTGTATTTTTAAAAATAGCCTATCTCTTTTTTTCACCGAGATATCGTGGTTCAAAGTCAGCAGTGATTTTTAATAGCGCTCACAAGCACTGTGCGCACAATTTCCGACGGTAGTGTATGTGGAACAAACGGGCAGACTTTTGAATACTAGAGTAGAAGAACACAAAAAGAATCTTGGGACAAAGTGTAATTACCATAATGTTTTATCTGATCATAGAAAGGAATATGCTGACCATGACTTTGATTGTAATATTGTTAAGATTCTGAACTGTGAAAGTAGTAAAGGAAAAAGGGAATTTATGGAGATGTATAAAAAGAGAAGGAACATATTCAATAAATTTGAAAATGGATTTAGTGAAGTAAAATGATTGTTATGATAGCATGATAGGTTATATTTCAAGTCATTGCTTCACAATACATTTTCTTGAAGTTTATGTAAGGTAAATGTACCAGTCGTTGCGCGGTTAAGGAAAGCCTTCGAAGATTATTGAATTTAATTATAGAAAAATAAAATTTTTCGTCATATTAATCGAATCACATTTTGAAAGACACTTTTGATTTGTATTGCAAAGCTTATTATTCTGAAAATTTTCAACACTTATTAACAAATAGTGGAAAATATGAAGAAATGCGTTTGGCCCAGTCTTTGCGCGAGAAATTTATTATTGTATTATTTATTGTTATATAAGGGTTATCACAAATATAAATCAAAAACTTTAAAAATTGATGTCAAATAAATTGATATAAATACTTAAATGCGAGAAGAGTTCCATTTGCATAAAAAATAAGCACATAGTCATTTTATGAACTACGATTTGAACATTCCGGAATATTTTATTTTTTAGCATTTTTGAGTAAGCATTTACATTAAAAATTTGTTATGAGAGATGAATAATAACCTTATGTTCAACGATATTTCAACTTGATCACAAAAATATAAAGTAATTTTCTTAATTTTACGTAAAATAAGCTCGACAGCGCAACGACTGGTACAAGCGCAACGACTGGTACATTTACCTTATACTGGCAAAAGTTTCGGATTGGAACTTAATTCGAGTGAATCAGAGTTATTCCGAGTTATTCCAAAATCTGTTTGCGAACCATTCTGAATCATTCATAATAAATCCTAAAACGTGCTGAATCTCGTTTTATGCAATCTCTTCAAAAATCAATCTGAACCATTCTGGTTCATTCAAAGACTTTAAGTCGAATAAATCCGAGATCGGATTGATCCACATTATGTTTTCAATCCAGAACATTTTGACCTGAGGTTCAGCCGGATTGATTTTTATATTGACTTGCTTCAGACGAGATTCAAAATTTTTTTCGCTTCTATTTGGATAGAGATTACGGAATGGCTGGAATTGAATTTCTTTCCGAAACTTTTGCCAGGGTAGTTTCTGAAATATGAGTGGGAAATAGTAGATTGTGTGAATTCGTGTGATTGTGTGAACTCGTGTGAATACCGCCCTCGCTAAGCTCGGGCGGGTATACACTTCACACTCGTCACATCGCCACCATGTCGCTTGAGGTACACACGACATTTTGTGTCCAAATTGGTGGAAAAAGTCGGATTGCGTGCGAGGGTGTAGTTAGCCGTGGGCAGTCAAGTGTCGGGCGGTATGAACATTTTGCTCGTTGAAGCGGGCGGTATGAACATTTCGCCCGTTGAAGCGGGCGGTAGGAACATTTCCGCCCATTGAAGCGGGCGGTATGAACATTTCGCTCGATTCAGTCGCCGAGGCGCAATTGACTGCATGCCGCTCTACGCGCAAGCATGCAATGCGACTTTTTCCGCCCATTTGGACACAATAGTACATTGTGCAACTAGGAAAAAAAAAATTTATTTTGCGAGTGTGAAGTTTGATGCCCGAGCAAAGCGAGGGTAACAACCACACGAGTAAAATAAATGTTTTTCCCGTGTTGCACACGATTTTTTTTCTACTAGCGGGTCAGAAAGTGGATTTTTTTGCCCCGCACGGGGCAATAAAGTCCACTTTATGGCCCGCTACTAGAAAAAAATATATGCACCTGCTTTCTGTTAACAAAAGGGTTAAATTTCTTTAAATATACGTTTTTACAGGGGCTAATTTGACGCAACTATTCCAACTGACAGGGAAAGATGGAGTTGACGAAACCAAGTATGATGCCGCCTTAATCGCTATATTTGATACACTAGGCGACCCTCCATTTGTAACTGGTGCGACTTTATTCAGTCCTAATAATGCCTTGGCTATCGCTACTAAAATTGAGGAATATAAAAACAACGTTGAAAATCTTAGAGCTCTAATTAGAGATATGCCAAATTTTGAATATTCTTCTGATAATAAAATTGAAAGCATAAAATCCATGGATAAGAAAGAAGCTCAGAGTTCATTGTATACGGATGACAGGATAGCAGTTATTACCGTAAGTTTTGCACAAAATTTGAATGTTTTCAACTAGAATCAGTTGGATTCTATTTTATTCAAAAACATTTCAAAATGACCTATTAAGTTCTTGAAATTGGCAGAGAATTCTTATAGGAATCATTATTCCGAAATCTGTTTTCAAACTAATCCGAAAAACGTATCGAATATCGTTCGATTGGAATCGGTTAAAAATAGAATTGACTCAATCCGATTCATTCCGGTTCAATCCGAGGTATCAATTTTAATGAATTTAAACCAAGTTTTCAATCCGAGCTTAGATTGATTCAACCTGAAGTTTCAATCTGAATCATTTCTACCGCAGTTACATTCGGATTCGGATTACAGTCAGATTAGTTTTTAACCGATTTACATCCAACGAAATCCGAAAAAAAATTCAGATTGGTTCGGAAACAGATTTTAGAACAGCTCTGATTTTATTAGATTGTATTCCTTTCCGAAAGTTTTGCCAAGGAGCTCTTTCATAGACCTTTCTGCGTGAAATATTCTTCTCTCTTAGGGGCCATCCATATGCCACGTGGGAAGTTTAAGGGGGGTGAAGGAGGGGGTTTGGCAAAATTGCATGCTTGTCCATGAGGGGTACCGGGGGGTTGGGCCAGAATCCACGTGGACATACATTCCCGTAAATCTGCAAAAAATACGCTGAAATGAGACAAGGTATACTCGAGGTAGTAGCATATTTATGTTATAATATCACATATGTTATAAAACAAGTTGTATGCGGAATAATTATGTGAGGCCATATGCCAGCTACAGAAGGATTGATTGATCGACGGAAAAAGCTGATTGATTAATCGATGAGAGTGGGACGAGCTGGTGAGATAGCTAGAGGAGAGACGCAGAGAAACATGAGGTAGGCAGACTGAAATTGTAGATCCAACAAGCAAGCCCTCCGGAGACATATTCAAATAAAAAACGACTCAGGTACCTCTTGGGCAAAAGATGGCCCAAGTTAGGCTGATTGATCCACTGGATTCCTACACTGACGTTGCTGCTGCCTTTTGAATACTGGAACTTCTGATAAAACGAGTTCTTCGCTAACAATAACTCCTCAACTTTATACATTCGTCGGAGTTTTTGTTATTGCGTTGACGCATTGTCTGCTTGGAGAGTTATCACTAAATTTTTAAACTGTGGAAAAAAGTGGTAAAAAATTGTCAGCGTGGTATATGGATGGTCCCTTAAGGGATTACGGGTAATCGAAGGCGTGAAAAATAGGCATTTTTAGGAATTTTTCTTTAACGCTTACATAATCAATTGTTTTACTTCTTGATGATTTAAATAATATTAGTTTTTAGAACACTGGTTACTACTGCAATGAATTGTAAGATTTCACGATTGGTACAGTGACAATGGGCGAGTTTAAGACTTGTCATGAAATAAAAATAAGGTACTAATGAGTATTAAAAATACAGCGTGCCCCACCACTTGTGTGCCAGTCGGTAATGAGGAGTAGAAAATAAAAAATTAAGACGAAAACTCTGCTACAACAATGTTGTAGGGTGCATTGTTTAGAAACTACATGGCAACAAAGTAACGTTACGTGTGCCCCTGCACGTAGTGTGCGCTTGAACGCTGCCGATCGCCCGGGCTCCGACCGGCTGCCTCCCATGTTCGCGCCAAGCGGCTAACCTGAATCGCAAACATGGGAGGCAGCCAGTCAGAGCCCGGGCGATCGGTGGCGTTCAAGCGCACACTACACGCGGGGGCAAAAGCATTAGAGGTATGCAAAAAGATTCGATTCGATTTTCGAACCGATATTGGCCCCCGTCGAATGTCGAATATTGGACATACGAAGCGCCCTTCTTCGGATGTCGGATTTTCAACATTCGATTAGCCGCCCGTCGAATGTCGAATATTCGACATCCGAAACACCCTTCTTCGGATGTCGGATTTTCGACATTCAATCGGCTGTCCGTCGAATGTCGAATATTCGACATCTGAAGCGCCCTTCTTCGAATGTCGGATTTTCGACATTCGATCGGCCGTCTGTCAAATGTCGAAATATTCGACATACGAAGCGCCCTTCTTCGGATGTCGGATTTTCAACATTCGATTAGCCGCCCGTCGAATGTCGAATATTCGACATCCGAAACACCCTTCTTCGGATGTCGGATTTTCGACATTCAATCGGCTGTCCGTCGAATGTCGAATATTCGACATCTGAAGCGCCCTTCTTCGAATGTCGGATTTTCGACATTCGATCGGCCGTCTGTCAAATGTCGAAATATTCGACATCCGAAGTGCGTCCGTCGACTGTCGAATAATTGACATCTGAAGCTTAATCGAATGACGGATTTTTAACATTCGACCGGCGCAGTATCTAGTTTGCAATTTTTAATGAGACATTACACAATATACATTAAATAGTTATATTTTAGAATTTTTTGTTTATTTCTCGTTATTTTCGCATAGGGTCAGATTTTTTTTATTTTCTTCGATTAAAATTATTGCTATTAGATATAAAAAGACTCAAAAAAGAAAGGAAGGCAAACGTTTCAGCCACATAAGGGGGCCCTCTTCAGTGCCATAAATTTAAAGATTAATTCAAAATTTCTGTAAAACATTAGAATATAGGAGATAATTAAAATAAGGATTATCATAGAATTCAAAAACTTATCTCATAGCTTGGATAAATGAAAAAATATAAAAAATTTTGCATACGATCCGACCAGAATTTTTAAAAAATGTTATTATTAAAGAAGGATGCCAAATTGGTTATCAATGGCAAAACGCGAATCTGAACTGTTTTAAAACCCGACTCGGGACATGTGGCTTTGCTGACCGACAATTTTTTTTTTATAAGCAATGCTGAGAAGTTCTTTTCCTCCTTGAAGAAGACTATTGTCCTATACCTAGTTAAGAAATTCGAGACGTTTATGGTGATTTTCACGAGTGGACGAAGGAGTGTATTTTTCAAGAAACGATTTTTTATATCAGCTTCACGGACAATCCATTGAACATTGAATTTGCAAGCAAGGCATTACAGAAATATAAGTTATTACAATATCTATATATGTAGTTTTACTCAATATTATTTGAGTATGTTTAGAAATAAAAAATTGATCGAATATTCGACATCCGAAGAAGGGTGCCTCGGATGTCGAATATTCGACATTCGACGGACGGCAGATCGAATGTCGAAAATCCGACTTCCGAAGAAGGGCGCTTCGGATGTCGAATATTCGACATTCGACGGACGGCTAATCGAATGTCGAAAATCCGACATCCGAAGAAGGGGGTAGGGTATTAATTGTCTAGAAATCGATTTCTCCAAAAGTTTTTTTCTCCCAGAAACTGTCAGCTTCAGGCTGCACTTCTTGATCGCTTATTATTTTCATAATAGAGAAACTAACACTTGTCAGAATGGGTGAATGTCGGTAGTGGAGAAATGTGTAATTTTGGAATTGAACAATAGATGGCACTTAGAGTAAATTCTTTGAGAAGCATTTTGAAAAGTGAAGTACAACAGAAAACTTTATTAAAACTATAACTGTGAAAGTTAATAATTATATTTGAACATTAATGAATAGAAAAATAAATTCTATTGCATTTTCAATGACCCCGTTGTCCATGATCATGCACCAGGTTGCTAAAATAATAATCTACTGGAACTTTTTTAAAATTTGAACACTAATTCTTTCAAAAGCAAATTCTATTGCATTTTCAATGACCCCGTTGTCTAAGATCATGCATCAGGTTGCTAAAACAATACTCCATAGGAACTTTTTTTATATTCATATATTAAAAAGTACAAAAACAACTAACAATGCATTTTTAATGACCCTGTTGTGCAGGATCATGCACCAGGTCGCTAAAATAATAATCTACTGGAACTATTTTTAAATTCGAACACTAATTCTTTCAAAAGCAAATTCTATTGCATTTTCAATGACCCCGTTGTCCTGGATAATGCACCAGGTTGCTAAAACAATACACCATAGGAACTTTTTTTATATTCATATATTAAAAGTTACAAAAACAACTAAAAATGCATTTTCAATGACCCTGTTGTCTAGGATCATGCACCAGGCTGCTAAAATAATAATCTACGAAAACTTTTCAAAAACTTTTATATATATATATATAGCTAAAAAAACAAATTCTATTGCAATTTCAATGATCATGTTCCCCAGGCTCAAGATCCAGGTTACTTAAATAATAATATACGGGATTTTTATCTTAATTTATGGAAGTTTTTCCAGTTGTTGCAAATAATTACAATTTTTGAAAAGTTTTCGTAGATTATTATTTTAGCAACTGGGGCATGAATAAAAACAACGGGATCAATGAGATAGTAATGAACTTTGTTTTTGTATCTATATATATAAATATAAAAAAAGTTCCCGTGGAGTGTTGTTTTAGCAACCTGGTGTATAATCCTGGACAATAGAGTATTTGAAAATGTATTTTAAGTTGTATTTATAAGATCCTGGAGAACGGGGTCAATGGCTATGTATTGTAAGTTGTTTTTATAACTACTAATGTATAGATAAATAAAATGTTCCTGTTAAGTATTATTTTAGCAACCTGGTGCATGATCCTGGACAACAGAGTCATTAAAAATGCATTGTTAGTTGTTTTTATAACTCTTAATATATAAATATAAAAAAAGTTCCAGTAGATTATTATTTTAGCAACCTGGTGCATGATCATGGACAACGGGGTCATTGAAAATGCAATAGAATTTATTTTTCTATTCATTAATGTTCAAATATAATTATTAACTTTCACAGTTATAGTTTTAATAAAGTTTTCTGTTGTACTTCACTTTTCAAAATGCTTCTCAAAGAATTTACTCTAAGTGCCATCTATTGTTCAATTCCAAAATTACACATTTCTCCACTACCGACATTCACCCATTCTGACAAGTGTTAGTTTCTCTATTATGAAAATAATAAGCGATCAAGAAGTGCAGCCTGAAGCTGACAGTTTCTGGGAGAAAAAAAATTTTGGAGAAATCGATTTCTAGACAATTAATACCCTACCCCCTTCTTCGGATTCGACATTCGACTATGCGGCCGATCGAATCGAAAAAATCTGATCAAATTGAAATTTCGAATCGAATTTTCGACATTCGATCCGACAGAATGCACACGTCTAACATGTATACGTAACTTTGTTGTTCTGTAGTTTCTAAACAAAGCACCGCACAACATTGTTGTAGCAGAGTTTTCGCACTAATTTTTTATTCTCTACCCCCCATTACCGGCTGGCACACGAGTAGTGGTACACGCTGTATAATAGTCATAGATACGTGACGAAACCATGTTTTTATATGATATTTTCAGTAATTTTCATGATTATTTCCAATAAAAACATTTATTCCGGATCAACTTGTCAGACAAATTATTGATCCCTCGCTTACAAATAGACGCAAATAGTGCCTTGCGATGAACATCAGTACTTCTTACTGATTTATCTAAAATCAATCAATCAAAAAAAATTATTACTGTGTTAGTTTATCTAGTGCTTAATTGAAGCTTGTTTTAAGTTATGAGAAATGGGGGCCTCTGAAATTATACTTGTAAATTTTAAAGGAAAAACAGCGCTCGTTTATGGTTGATGAAAAAAATCCTTCGATTAAGCACTAGTTTTAAATGCCTAGAATATACTACACAAATTTCATTTAAATCCGTTGAGTAGTTTTTAGAATATAGTGGTCACCGTCTTTGAAAAAGTAGTTTTGAGATGCATTTAAAGTTTCACACTAACACAACTATCAGTTCCACTCCTCTATAGTTATTGTAAAATATCTTTAAAACTATTCATTGGATTAACTTGAAATGTTTACAGAATTTTTTTCTAATATTGTAGTTTAAGAAAATGCAAAAAAATGAATTATTCTCTAAAATTCGGACTACTCGTAACTCCTAAAGATGTAATTTTTCTTATCTCGCTTTGGTTTCGTAGTCAATAAGTTTTTAATCATTTATCCTACACTTTTGGAAAGAAATACCTTCTGTTATGAACATAATGAGGATATGAGAATTCGGTTTTGTTTTAGCTAAAGAAGTGTGTCGATAAAAACTACGTATCATTTCTTGATTTGGAGGACACAGGTGTACCTCGTTGGGGAAAAGACCCGAGGACATTAATATCACTTGGATGGAACTCGGTAATAACCTGAAAACACACAATTAATCTTGGAACTCTGTTGACCCTAGCTTATGTATACTATACGGCCATAAGGCCATAGACCAATCGGACCACGTGACTAAATTATACATTTATTCGTTCATGTTAGATAACTTTTTTAATTGATAAAGTATCTTTCTGAAAATTCGGGAAACGTAACAAAAGACAATAAAGCAAGTCTGTTAACTTCTTTTTAGTACAAATTTTGAAAAAAATTCGAAAACTTATCGACAATTACAGTTAACTGTAAAGTTTTTTGCAAAATTTTCACTCAAACGAATTTGACAAATGTTCTTTATTGTTTACTGTTGTATTTTATAAATTTCCAGGAAGGCATTCTGTAAAATAACAAATTTATCTTACACGAACTTTTACAGAAATTTGGTCACGTGATCTGGTTGATCCATGGCCTTAAAGCTATTGACGAAAGAAAGTAACACCGCGGGAACGGCGGCGCTGTTGTGCCGAAGCAAGTATGGCCGCTACCACGGACAAAATAGCATTGGAAGTATAGGTAAAATCGTGATTTTTCCTAAATTACGCAAGTGAAGCCGAAAAATGTTGACGATATCGCTGGAGGAGTTATGCAGGTACACTGCAGCAACTCCTACAACGCGAAATATGCGCGAAGGCCAAGAAATTATAAATTCTGGCCTCTTAATTATGTGCGGGGTAACGGAAAGAACCGCTGCAAACATACAGTTATACGATTTATGTTTGCAAACAAGCGGAATAACATCTGAACCACATGTTGTGACCGGGAATTTAACAGTTAAATCGTCCGTTTACTTAAAAAACAATGACATTTTCGTTAAAGAGATGGATTACTCCTGCAAAGCCGGCTCAAGCCACTGTTGCAAGCACATCGTAGCTGTCTTGCTGTTTTGTAAACGGTATGTGCTGTATATGATTTTAAAATGAAAAAGATTTATCTTATTTGTTTCTTTGAATATTTTGGATTATTTCATACTTTCTTATTCCAATTTTTTAGAAATAATGTGCTTGAGTTGGAAGTGGTATCTTCGACCGATAAAAAGTGCGCGTGGAAACGCCATAAAGATCCGGTCATTTTGTGTAGTTCGTGAAATCACCGCCAGTGTCGCATGCTAATTTACTAGTCTCAATAGGTACTAGCTTTGCACTGCAAATATACACTAAGTAAACTGTTTTTCAGACCAAAACCTTGTTAGAAGCAAAGAAAATAATTTTTTTTGTATTGTTCAACCGAACTATTCCAATTAGCCAACAACATTACTTTGTTTATTTCACTTTATCCAACCATTTTCGTAAGATAGAAAAAATTTTTTTTTAGTACAAAAAAATTAATTTGTTGCCCTAGCAAAATTTTGTTGCTGGCGAAGCCAAATTATTTCGATATTCTGATAAAACTTACAAGCAAATAAGAATTTTATATTTTCAATAATATATAATTAAATTCCTCAATAGATATAATTACCGTATTTTAGTCAAAGTAATTAAATGCTGAGTGAAGAAGTTACAATTTTCACATACTTTTTACAAACAAATTCTATACAAATTTTCCATTCTTGTCACACTGTGTTAGTATTATTACTGAACTTTTGTATTAAAATTATGTGTTATAACTACTCTTGTTAGAAATAATGCTGGGTGAACAAGTGATTACGATTGTAAGAATCAAAAAGTCACATACTTTCCTTCAAATTACGGATATTTTTCTTCAGAAAATAATTAAGGAATAGCGTTATGTTGATTACATGACCATCAAAGAAAATTGTAAAGCAAATTTACTTCCTCCTACTTTCATTTTCAAAAGTCATGAATGTTTTACAATTATATTTTAGGGCAAAGTAAAGAATATGATGACACATTCATCAACGTCTATCTGTTGTATCCAATGATTGGTAAAATAGTCCAAGCAACAGGGAATTTGTTATGAATGATTTATGACATTATTTATTTCAGAAAACGGACTGCGCCTTCAGAAGAAAGGTTGGTAATGGAGTAATTGTGTCATATTTTGGACAACGAAATATGATTTATAAATTTTTTATTAACATTTAAGACCAAAAAATCGCACTTTTTTTGGTTTTTTGCTTATAACATTAAAGGTAATTATCCAATCTTAATGACATCACTTGTAAAGTTGTAGGCAATTGAATTGCGAAAAAAATGAGCCGTTGCTTGATCTGATTGGACAATTAGAAGCGGAGAAAATTCGGAAAAACCGGGAAATTTAGCTTTTGTTAAACAAATTAATATCTCAGTTAATTTTTAATTTTTTAGGTTGAGGTTTGCTGGAAAAGTAGCAGACTTTATGCTCTTAAAATGTATAAAAAAACGGACACCTTAAGATAATACGTTTCCGCGCTATTGACAATTTAATTTATCTAATGCGTTAATTGTAAAATGTCTGCTTGCGTTTGAAGCCATGTTTGGGGTGTTTTTTAATAAACTTTGCAAGATTTTAGCGAAAAACCAAGATTGCCGTTCTGTTGTGCTTGATTTATGTTTTTAAAAGCCGTTTTTAAAATAAAAATCGGACCACCTCTGCGGCAAGCAGACATTTTACAATTAACGGATTAAATAAATTAAAGTGTCAATAGCGCGGAAACGTATTATCTTAAGGTGTCCGTTTTTTTATACATTTTAAGAGCATAAAGTCTGTTACTTTTCCAGCAAACCTCAACCTAAAAAGTTAAAAATTAACTGAGATATTATTTTGTTTAACAAAAGCTAAATTTCCCGGTTTTTCCGAATTTTCTCCGCTTCTAATTATCCAATCAGATCAAGCAATGGCTCATTTTTTTCGCAATTCAATTGCCTACAACTTTACAAGTGATGTCATTAAGATTGGATAATTACCTTTAATGTTATAAGCAAAAAACTAAAAAAAGTGCGATTTTTTGGTCTTAAATGTTAATAAAAAATTTATAAATCATATTTCGTTGTCCAAATCATGACACAATTACTCCATGACCAACCTTTCTTCTAATGGCGCAGTCCGTTTTCTGAAATAAATAATGTCATATCAAATTCCCTGTTGCTTGGACTAAAAGTAATTACTGTAATACAGACTAAGTTGAAGTGATCAATTTTTCACCACATAAACCAAAGAGAAATATCAGTGTGAAATTTTATTGTTTTAGAAAAAACGGAGAGAGCTAAACCCGCATTGAATTATTTTCGATAACTACGTAATCAATTTAGACTGTTTTCTTAAAATTGTAAATTTGATCTGTTATAGAATCGCCAAGCTTGGAGAGAAGAACACATTGAAGTTATATCTACTGGTGTTCGTTTGTCCCCAAATTTTCAAAACAGCGAGCAAAGTTCTTTTGATCATGTATGTATACTAATTGAACAAAAAGATTTATATAGAAGAATTACAAATCAATAACAAATATATTATTCAACAAATTAGCACTATATTGGTGGGCTTATAAGATTCCAATCACACTTTCTTGGAATTGCTCTTGAAATTCAACGCTCAAATGATGATGGTGTTTTTCCCATTTCCTTTATCACTATTAAAACAGTATACAGAGATATCATGATGCTAAAGGAGGGAAAGGTCAAAAAAAAGAAAAAGGGCTGCTTGCCATTCTGATAGAGCAACCAAGTTATACGTGCAACAAGTAAGTGAAGTGCTGGATCAGAAATTTTTTTTTGTGGAAAATCATTTGATTTTTATTTCTTTCAATAGCGGTAGGCTAGCCATTAATAATGAAAAACAATATCATTCATGTAGCCCCCGCGGCTAGGTTTGCAAGATCGTGCTCTTTTGATGAAATTTTCCATTACATTTTCGCACATTTGGGGCTCTATTCCGTCGATAACGGAACGAATTTTCTCTCTGAGTTCTTGAAATGACTGATGAGCATCAGCATAAACCTTATCTTTCACGTAACTTTAAAGAAAACGTTTAGAGTTGTTAAATCGCATGATCTCGGCGGCCAATTGTAATCGTCGTTTCGAAAAATCACTCGGCCTTGAAAATTTTCATGCAAAAAACGGACGGTTTCGCCACTTGTGTGGCGTGTAGCGCTATCTGGTCGGAACAAAATATCGTCCACATCCATGTATTCCAATTCTGGCCGTAAAAATTCATAAATCTTGGTTCGATAGAGCAATCCATTCACCGAAACAGCCATCCCAGCTTCATTTTCAAAAAAATTAGGCCCAATGATCCCTCCTGTCCAAAAACCGCATCAAAAAGTTACACGTTGCGAATAGGGAGTGTTGCCAATAATTATTTTTGGGTTTTCCGAACCCCAAATGCGACGATTCTGCTTATTAAAATAGCCACCAAGGTGGAAATGAGCCTCATCGCTCCTAATGATTTTTCGCTTGAATTCAGGTTCACTTTCATGCATTTTTGTAGTGAATTTAGACAATTACAATGCGTTGTTGAAGCGTGTATGCTTCGATTTTTATTAATGACATAGTTTTCAGTTGTCATCTGTGAAAAAATGACACCTCTTATTATGACAGCTGCCAAAATAGCGGGCTATTTAAAATGAAACCTCAAATTGGAAAACCCTGTATTTCAGGTGGTGGGTAAAGTGATGGTGTTAGGCTTGGGATGGGGCTATATTTTTTACAGGAACAATTAATTTTTTAATCCTTGGAAACGTGGCCGATTAAGAATGAGATAATTAAATGCGTGTAATAATAGTGAACAATAAATCCATTTTATTAATTTTTGAGTTAAAAAAAATGATTGAAAATTCATTTATTTCTCAACAGTGTAAGAAGTGAAGTTCGCCTTGGATTTTTACGTGCGAATTCATCCATTAATTCTTGTGTGCTTTAGTGATAAGAGCATATTTAGGACAATTAGGGAATTTAGGAACAAATATTTGTGGTGGGTGCCATACACTTCCACCTCCTCTATCGCCGGCCCAGCAAACATGTTCATTGCAGCAACATAGTTTCTTTTACGTTCATGTAATTTTTTTTCACGTTTATCTTGCATTCATATGTATTTAGGTGAGTGTCGGGCATAACGGTCCACTTGACTGAATGAACATAGTTTTGAAAATAAAAAATGTGCCCGACCACCTTCGCTTCGGGTCCCTACACGGAGAAAAATAGTTGAAGTAATTTTACTGAACTTCTGATCAAATTTGGGGCACATGCACAAGTTAGAAGTTATTTAGTATCACTGTAATTATTTGTAATGTATTAAATGTTCAAGAATGAATCAAAGTTGAGTAAAATATATATGGGTCATGTCATGGGAGATTTACAGTCAAAATTTTTTTTTCGCCGAAACATTTTTTTTTGCCTTTTTACTTCGAAAATAATCGACACTGTAAAAGCAGTTTTGAATATAAAATGTAACCCTTGCACTTGAAATACGCGAAAGAGAACAAGCTTTCAAAAAAGTTATAGCACACAGTTCGTTGTTTTTTTTTTGTAATAACAATATAGTACCTTTTTATAAACAATTGAATTTTTTTTAAATTTGGAACTAATTTTTTTCTGATTTTTTTGTTTCTAAATTTTTGTTGAAGTTTTTTCAATGTGCAGGCAAAATTTTGGATTGGAAAAATGAAAACTGTAGGTGTAATTAATTTATCAAATCTGTCCCGCGCGTTGCAACGAGCGAGCTTGCACGCTGCAACTACGCTTAAGCTTGTTTAGGCATGCTCGGACTCGAAGCACGTATGGCAGTGAATGCAGTGACCGCTGTTTTAGTTTTCTGTAAATGTTCCTCAAGTGTTCACCTATTTCAAATTAATACAGAAATGCAAAGCTCTCGATTTAAACATGTCTGCTGCAATCCGTTTAATAAAAAAAATTTATTCTACTCTACGCTTCACTTGAGAGTTGAGTAAACCGTCAGTACGGCGCATTATTGTGATGCAAAAACCACGAGTTGTCTGCCCAAAATATCTTTTGAAACGGTGTTGAGTGATCCTCTTGAAATGCCAATAGTGTCAGAAGGGTCTCTAATTGTCAATCGACGAATTTTGTACACTAATTCTTTGATTTGATTGACGTGTTTCTTGTCAGTTGATGTTTTCGGCGACATGGTCAAATCACTGAAGGCCTTCTGCAACATTCTGAACGTTTCCGCAACTGAAATTTCATTCCGCAAACAAAATTTAATGGCACTTCTTTGCTCAACAAATTCAGACATTGTAAAAATCGAAAAAATCACTTTTAGTCGTTTAGAAAACACAAGCGTAACTATGTAACAAATGATGACATTGTCATGAAATTTGGCACAGATGTCAGTAACAGTAGGACCAACATAAAAATAAAAGATTTTGCCCAAATCGGTTAGCCCGCAAAGTTTAAATTTAAAATGCCCCTTAGTTTTTACCCACAGTAGTACCCAATAAGAAATGTACAACGGGCGCGATACTGCGCCCGTACTGGTAAGTGCGGGCGCAGTGCTGGCTGACAGTACTGGTCCCCGCACTGGGATATGTCGGGGATGATAACGATATTCATCACTGGTCTGCCAGTGCTGGTCCCGTACTGGTTGTCGGTGCTGGCATTTAGTACTGGTGCGGTACTGGCATATGTCGGGCATGATAACGATTTTTAGCACTGGCAGACAAGTGCTGGTCCCGTACTGGTTGTCGGTGCTGGTATTTGGTGCTGGTGCGGTACTGGCATATGTCGGGCATGATAACGATTTTTAGCACTGGCAGACAAGTGCTGGTCCCGTACTGGTTGTACATAATTTGAAGTTAATTCAAGAAACTTTAAGTTAACTCTGCTTCATTCACTGAAATGAATATACTTCGAATTGGAATGAATAATTCAATTCTATAAAATTCACATAAATTCTATACCCTAAAACAATTCATGTTAGTGATAAGAATTGTAGTTAAAATATTCGGAGTTTTTTACATATGTTCAATTGGAGCAAATTTCAGAAATTGCATGTGAATTCCAGAAACTTCAATTATTTATTTCGTATCCAAGTCCAAGTATATATTCATAATTGAACTTACCGTGTACAACGAAGAGTATTCAATTTAACCTGGGAAAGACGAAGCTCAGCGAACCAAACTTGTAAAAAACAATTACGCCGCGATACCAAATATCTTGTAAGAGCAAAACATAAAGGAGACCAATGTGCACAGATCGGATACCGACACAATAATAACTACAGAAGCACCTCCTGTCCGTGTGAAGCGAGTAGGGAGAGGCGGCGGCGCGCGCTGCCTTTGTTTCTTTCTCGTCAATCTTGCATGCGAAAACGACTCATTCCACTTCTCCTTATTATTACTAAGAAACAACACTTTTTTTTCCAAAGTTTTGGAAAAAATCTGCCTAAAATAAACATCTAAAAGATTGTGTAAAATTTTATAAGCATTTGAAAACTTCAAAAATAAACTTTCAGTAAAATTTGATGCCAATAAATGTTCAAAAGTTGAATCAATATATGTTTTCCTATTCGAATTTCCATACTTCTTATCAATTTTGTACATTTAAAAAATTTACAGTCAGAGAGATGTTTTCTATTAAGAAGATATAAACATAAAATTCCTACATCAATTTCTTATTTTTCACTCAAGAAAAAGAAAACACTGAAATGATTTTTCATAAATCCGTTTAAAAACGTCTTTATCATTTTGCATGGTGTCCGTATGGTGCCAGTATTGAGCCGACGCTTGGAATAACTGTGGGAAGTACGGGTTAGCCGCCGTTATCATTTTGCACTAGGCCCGTATGGTGCCAGTATTGAGCCGACGCTTGGCATAACTAAGGAAAGTACGGGCTAGCCATCATTCAGTTTATGTGCATTGGGCCTGAGTCATGCCTCATAGTTAAGCCAACGCTGCCATGCCGCTGCTGGTCAGCCAACACTGGCTAGCCATTACAGGCGCAGTACTGCGCCCGTTGTATATACGGGCGTAAGTACGAAATTTCCGATTGGGTACATCTATTCACGCAGGAACTAATTAAAGAAATCTGCGCCTTAGGCACACATAAACATTTTTTAATTTCAAAAACATGTTTAATTTTCAGCATACTGATTTTGCACGTTATTATATTTAATAATCGAAACTAATTATAAACATACAAAATACAATTATGATTTATTTTAGTGGGGAGTTATTAATTTGATTCTAATAGATAAAAAGTTAACGCTCCTGCACAGAAAATCTTAGTTGTCTATTCTTTCTTTAATTGCCATCGACTTTTGGATATGACTAGTCAATGAGAATTTCGACAACTTTTTAGAAGCTTTCGCTGGAAGGTGTACGGAATTATTGAAATCGTCAATGAATTTTTTCACAATTTCAGTTCTATACAAAAGTATATATTCAGGTATAAAAAATGTAGTCGATTTAGTGAAAAAAAGTAATTTTTCTCATCTAACACTTTTATGACAAATCTTGTTTTAGTCTAACAGTTTATATAATTTATTTGAAAATTTTACATAATCTAGTCATATAGATTCTTTAAGCTTGATAAATTTTCGATTCATAATTTTTTATTAAGCGAAAAACCAGGGAGTAACTATAAATAAATTATGTTTATTAAATTAAATTAATTTAATGAAAATTCAAACATCAAAAGTCTTGATAAGTTTAATACATAAAATATGAAGAATCTACACAGGATTTATATTTCACATGAAATAACCTTATTTTAAATGTTTTTACATTAGTCACTTCTTGATAATAATGCAATTTTTTAATGTACATTTCAAAATTTATTTTCATTGAACTTTATATCATATCATAATTATAATAATTAATTAATTATATTAATTTTAGAAAAAATTTTATGGAAAAAGTTAATTTATTTTTACTTGAGTAAGGCTTAAAAACTCTAGTCACGACATTCAGTCTCACAAGCTCTAAATAATTCTTGCAGTCACTATATAAGAAAGTTCCAAGTTTTATGTCTCAGAATTGTAAGCGAGCGTGTGCTTGATTCGACGAAAGCGTATAGTCTTATATATAAGTTATAGTTATTAGGTTAATATTTGTGAAGTTGTATATTTAAGTGTGGAGTAAGGCCCAAACTTATGTTTCTGTTCTACTTTGTCCTCTTCTCCAAACTTTTCTGTCCTACTTTGTCCTCTTCATAAATAAATTTTTGTCCTACTTTGTCCTAATTTTTTAAACCTGTTTGTCCTACTTTTCGAAAATCAATTATGGTCACCCTACCTACGTATGTAACGTTTATTGTTATTCACCTTGGGTGACTTAGGTGCACTCGAAATTTCTTCCAACGAGAAGCTCGAGCTTCGGAGTGTTCTCTGCAATGAGCGCGAGAGGGAACCCCTTCATATCCAACTTGTTGTTATGCGCGTTACTGTCCAGTGCTCACAGTATGGAAAAAGTATACATACCATCACCGTGGCTCAGCTGCTCATCGGTGTGTAGACGGAGAAAGCGACGGTGCGCGCGCTTGTTTCCCTCTCGCTCTCTCTCCAGCTGGTTTAAATTTCAAACTTTCTCCGTCTACACATCGACCAGGGGGTTCCAACTCCGGCGATATCATGCTAGAGTTTCTTCTCCCCGCTTCTCTCTACCTCTTCCGCACGCCCCTCACAGCGAGCCCATATTGCTCCAAGTTTCTCCTCTCCGGCGCGAGAAAGTGGGGGCAATTAGGGACCGGCAGCGAGGTATATTAACTTTCAACTTTGACCTTAAATGCTAATACTAAAGTAACATTAAAATTTAAAATGCATCGAAATCATTAATTTTCGGGTGCCAGCTCCGATGTTCTCCCTGAGTGAACGACACCTTCGCTTGCTCCAATATACTCTATCTTGCTTTATGCACATATCCAAGCTCGGCGTGTACACGCTCTCTTTTCAAGGTATTCCTTTCGGTATTTTGCTCCCACCACTCGGATGTACGCAGATATACGCGGGAGCGGAATTGAGTGGAATAAGGTGCTCTGCGGTGGTGGGACGGTGCAGTACGGTGATGGGACGGTGGAGTAAGGCGGAGTAGCTGGTTCATCGGGAGGGCGCAACTAAAATTTCATGTTACACGGAGTCTTATGAGAGTTTAAACCCCCTGACACCGACGAGCAGCTGAGCCATGGTGGTGGTATGTATACTTGTTCCATACGGTGAGCACTGTTACTGTCTCAAATTCCAGCACGCTTTCTCCTATAGTAGTGGGAGAAGAGAGGACGATCAACTGCTCGTTGTAGGGAACGGTTACGCAGTCGTATAAGGGAACACTCGTTGGAGGGAATCTCGAGTGTATTTATCAAATTCATTTTACTTGACTAGGATTTGATAGATGTTCAAATTTCCTTATGTCCCAAGTTTAATCGACAGAGTTGAGTAAAATTATTTCAGCTATTTTTCTCCTTGCAGGCACATTTTTATCGCTCGCATATTAAATGGGTTCTAGGGCGCGCGATTTGGTTTTTCTATATACTCAAGTTTATTTCTCATTAATTATTACTATAGTTCAAGTAAATTTTACAATATTGTGGATGTGAATTTACTTTTTTCAAAGTTACTTCAACTTTGAGGAATACATTCTCATCGGGTCACTTGCGCTTCTTGCCCGATATTCACAACTTAAAACAAATTTTTTTAATGATTATAACTATTGCATACAGTATACGGTACAAAAAATGCTATATGTCGTTTGTGTATCAGGACTTTTAATTTTAATTTTTTAGTATTGGATGAATATTTACTGTATTTTATAATTTTAGTAACGTATTGGATCACTCGGGAGGCAAATCGATCTGTACTTACAAATAAATTTAGCTTATTCTTATAAGTACGAGGTGGAAATTTCGATAACCGTGGTAAATCTCGTGTTGTTTTTCGGGCATTGAAATGTTTCACGTAGAATATAACAAAATTTATTGGTACATAGAATATCTCACGTGTGAAGTTTAAATGTTCCAAAAATATCCCAGAAACGTCTCAGGATATCCAAATTTCTTCGTGCGGTATCCTACAGATTTTGTAGGTTATCCTATATGTCTGAGATAATCTATTAAGAAAATAAAGTATTGAATAAAGTATTGGATAAAGGAGTAGCCACGTTTTTAGCAAATCCAATACTATTTTCACACCCATGATATTAGGGGTAAGCATTGGCGAAAAAATACCATAACACACCAGGTTGTGAGTAATTTAGGAAAGTTTTTTATCAGGAATTTTAGAGTAATCGACTGAAAACTTTTGGGGGCCTTAAAACCCTACAGTGGAACTTTGAGGGTCTATGTAACGATAGAAGTGAGAAATTTAATGAAAAATTAATTTTTTTGGGTAATACTTATATCGTGAATAATTAACTCCAGTACTTTCGGTGCGGAAATAGTATTGGAATTAACAATACATTGTATAATATTCTATCCAGTGTAAAAATTATTCCAACATTCAATCCAATACTTTTTTTGTAATGGATAATACTTTACACTTATAGTTTTATTAATTAGACATTTTTTGTTCTGTTTCTGTAGATTCATCTGGGGAAACCAAAGTTGCATAAAGATACAGCAGTATTTAAAATATCAAATGACTTCATTTACAATATACTATTGCTGAAATAAATTAAATTTTCTCCCTATAATCCAAATATCCATTTCCTTTTGAGATACTTATAATCGATTCTTGATTTATTTCATAAATCCCAATATATTATTTTTGTCTACTTTATTCAAGTAATTGAAGGTTTATTTTATTATAGAATTCCAATTCAAAATATTTTCTGTTGTTTTCAAATTATTGTTTTCGTTGAATACAATTCAAGCGAAATTCTCTGAAAAGCGATCCAAAAAAACTATTGCAAGATAGAGATTATCAGATTTCACTGTAGATAATTTTCACTTCTGATTTATTCGAGGAATATGTTCTCATGAGATTATGTTTGGGCGATTCAAATTAAGTTTAGTGTATATAATTTTTTTTTCGCGCCCAGGTTCAATTTATTTTTCAGTTTTTAACGCTAAAAAATAAAATTATTGTATTAACTTTAATACCTTTGAACTCAAAATGCACCGCAGAATCATAATAGCAACAGTTTTAATGTTTTCTTCCAAAATTTGGGAAATGGTAGAGAAGATAAAAACGGACGTGGATAGACTACTTTTAGTTTTGACAGTGAAAACAAATTTTTCGATATATTTTGCTAAAACTGAACTTTTTCATTTTCGGAACCAAAACCCATGCAGCAATTTTGGTGGGGCGCCTATCGGGAAATATGTGGCCCCGATAGGTTAATCTGTCTAGCGCCAGACTAGTAATGAAACGCCCTACCCGATCAGGCCCAGATCTGAAAATTTCTTTTTGGAAATTTCTAAGTATACGTATACCCTTAATGCAGAAAAAGACTTGAAATTCACAAAATAATTGACAAAAACATTTTTTAATATTAGAATATTTTTCGTCAATGTTTATATTCTATCCCAGTTCTAGTCAAACCCAGGTAGAAATTTCTTAAGTTTCACTTGACAGTTGATTAGTTAATAGTAAGTCAAAACTAGTAAGAAAATATTCGTAAGGAACTTGCTAATTATTTGTGAGTTTAACTATTACAAGCTAAACTGGAGTAAAACTTGTCTAGTTTCCCCCGTGATTAACTTTTGAATATTGCCTGTAAGTAACTGTTGAGGCATTTGTAAGCAAAAACTTGGAGTCATTTCAGTGAATGTGTGCGTACTAAAAATACAAGTTAAATGTCAACCTAAAATTTAGTGCGTTTATGAGGTGTTGGGAAAAAACTTTTGCATATCGAAGAATGGACGAAAAAGGGGAAGGAAACGGAAACCGAGTGAAACGGTTTCTCCTCAAAAAGAGAAAAATTAGCCAAAAGTATCAGTATGAGTCTGGTAAGTATTCATCGCAATACGTCTATATTTTATAGGTTGTGACATTATTTTTTCAATAAAATTCGCAATTTACCCTTTTTTGTTTCTTGACCAAAATGTTGCAAAAACATGTCACGTACAATTTATTTTTTAATCTACAAAGTATATATATATAGATTAAGTAAGAAATTAATCAAAGGACTTTGTAGATTAAAAAATAAATTGTATAAATTGTGGGTTGCCATGACTCTTGTTGTATTTTGACATTTAGTGATGGTTATGTATAATGAAAAATCTGCCCGCTTCGCGGGCACATTCTCGTTGCGCGCTTCGCGCTCCGTAATACTTGATCGTCGCGCTGCGCGCTCCGATCTTTCTGGACCTCGCGCTTCGCGCTCGGTCTTGTGCTCTTCGCATACGTTTAAGTTTATTTCTTATAATTTAATACTGAAGCTCAAACTAATTTAATGATATTAAAGATGATGTAAATTAGTCATTTTCTCAAATTCACTAAGTTTCTTTTTCAGTTTAAGTGAAACAGGAAATTCAATTTACTTAAGGCTCTATCGGCCTTAAGGAACACATTCTCATCATGACACTCGCGCTTCGCGCTCGATTTTCTGTACACATTTCAGTAACTTTTTAATAAATTACATGATTAAAATAATTTATTTTCTTCCAATTCTCTCAAAAAGGAAAAACAATCGTAGACTTTATTTAAGGAAACGATTTTGCAGAACAACGCTTATTTAGTATCTCACATATTTTGGTGAAAAAAATCGAATTTTTTCAGTATTAAAAATCAAAAAATTAAAATATACGTCCTGTCTAGAAATTTCTCGATAAGAATGTGTAGACCTTATTTAGCCAAACAATTTTTCAACTTAAAGTTTTTTTTGTATCTCACATGTTTTGTCTAAAAATGGAATTTTTAAATTTTAATCATATTTTTTGGAATTAAATCGAAAAATATTTGTTTTATCAGAAACTGTGTGAGACAAAACTTGTAGATCTTTTTGAAACTAACAACTTTGTATTCTTACGTTTTTTTCGTGTTTCGAATATTATTGCTAAAAAATTGAATTTTGGATTTTCAATAGTTTTTTTTTTTAATTAAAAAGATAAATATGCATCTTATGAAAAAATGTTAAAATTCAAATTTGTAGGTCTTTATTTATTCAATAATATTGTATCATAACGTTTTTTCGTATCTCGTATAATTTAACTGGAAAATGGAATTTTGATATTGACTTTTTTCGAATTTGAATATGCTGTAACATTTCTAATTTTGATTTAATCAAAAAATGTTATCAGAATAATTTGTAGAGATTTATGAGCACTATCAAAAACCAGTATTGAAATTTTTGATTTTATCAAAAATTTATTTTCAAAAACACAAAAGTAGTGCTCAATCCCTCAATTTTGATTGGATGTGGCTGGTTGACGAACTTGTCCTTACTTTTTCGGCTCCGATAAAGTGTAACAAATCTCAATTCAATCTGATAATTCTATCGAGAGTTATGCCGCACACGACCTACAGACAGACAGACAGACAGACACTTTCGTAAAAACCATTTTTTCTGACTCAGGGGGTCTCAAAACGTAAAGATTTGACGAAAATTTCGAAAGTCATTTTTCAGATAAAACCAATACCTTCTCATCCATGATGAGAATGTAGAAAAGTGCACGTTTACATAAGTTGTAATGTATTTGCAAATTGTGTAAATTTATTTGGTTTTTCATGATGGAAAATAAGGATAGAAATACAAACGAAGGAATGTAAAAAAATTGACATAATAAAACTCCTGCAAATGAAACATCTGGAAAGTTGGCGATTCTGTTGCGAAGTAGTCGCAATTTTATATTTACAAAGTTTTATCTTCAATATTTTCTTTTTCATTCTATCGAATTTTGTCGCAGTTTGAAAGTTTTGACTCTCTCAATTTAATGCTAACTGGGCTTTATTTCTAGCTTTATTTTAACTTCGAAGTTTAGTATTACAAATATTATTTTCTTTTTTATACAGGGTGTTCCTGAGGAAATGGGGCATCGATTTGAAAAGGGGGTAGCACTAATTTAAAAGGGTAATAATGAGGTAAGGGTAATCTCAGACTCTTACCTTTGTAAGGAACTAAGATTATTTTTAAACTGTTATTTTAATTAATTCGTATTTCTATGGTCAATAAAATTCATTAATTTTCAATTTCATTAAATATTTTATTCCATGATTTTAATCGATACATAGTGAATAATTTTTTTCTCCATGTACAGGTACTCTTTATATGGTTCTGCGATTATTTTAAGATTGTTAGAACCTTAGTGAATCTTAGAACCTTACGGAGTACCTGGGCAGGAGAAAAAAATTTTTCTCTACGTACCGATTGAATCGTGGAATTGAATTTTTAATAAATTTGGAAACTGATCTATTTCACTGTCCATAAAAGTACGAGTTAATTTAAATAAAAATTTAAAAATAACCTGAGTTTCTTACCTTATTATTTTAATCCTAAATTTAGTTTCATTGATACGATTTTATTTACATGTGCTCATTTCAAATGTCAACATTTTTCATGATTTCACGCTTTCACTTTACCCCACTTCATGTCACTATGTACAAGGAGTGGTGGCTGGAGGAGAAACAAAATGTCCCGATAAATGAGGTTGCGAGATACCGATAAGTGAAGATCCCGATAAATGAGTGTCCCGATAAATGAGGTTTTACTGTAATTATATGCGAGCACGTGTGTGTATGTGTCTGTATCTGATTATGTCTGATTGTGTCTGATTATTGTATCTGTAATTGTAACTGATTATTGTTTCCAACAATAACTAAACATGTAGTTCAATTAACATGGGGTGAATAGTAAAATCAATTAATGCTTTCATAGTAAACATAACCAGTAGAAGTTACTTCATAAGAGTAGTTAGAAAAACCAACTGATGATAGGTAAATAAGTATGCTATTTTTTAGAAATAGTACTTCATTAATTGGAATTTCTTATTGCAAAATAGAATGCATAATTTCGTTATGAGAGAATTGTCTTGATTCAAAAGTTTCATCATATTTTTGGAATTGAAAAAACTCAAATTTTTTAGATTCTGATCATACGTTGCTTTCACTCTTGAAAACAAAAATTAAAGGAATCATAACCTGTATAAAGTATCACTAATATACAATAATAAAAATTAATACTTCTAATATGTATATAAATCTTTTTATTATGTAATGTTCTTTCATTCAAAAATTTTATCTTTTTCTTTCAAAAATATTTTATTTCATAGAAAATCGATTGATTAATTAAAAATCTTAAAAATTTTAATCAGAATCATAAATTGGCATAAAATTCAAAAATTCCCGATTAGACGGGGCCCATACACTTCTTACACGGCCCTGCAGTAGTTGCACGTTATAAGCGCTATTTTCTGTCTTGTATTTCAAGCGTGTGCAGCCGAGAGGCTTGATCGTTAGGTTAGTAATCCGTTAAATATACGTAGAGAGGGTTCGAACCCGCAGCGTTAAGAATAATTTTTAATACTATCTAAATGTGCGTTTGTGTAGTGTAGAGGGGAGTGTGTGTTTGTAGGTAAGTGTGTATATAAAAATGGTAAGTTAGAGTATACTTGAAAGTAAATAAAGTCTTGAAATGTACTAAGAATAATCATTTATTCAACTACTGCTCTTATTTTATTTACCTATGTTCCTGCAGTTCACTTAACTTCAAAAATGACACTTCTGGGGCCTTTACAAACTACAGAAAGTAAGATAAAAAGTAGTCTAAGCTGCTGAGATTTTTTTTCGGTGTACGTGTAACGAAAAAGTACTGTCAATTTACTCAGAAAAAATTTCCTAGCTTGAAAACAGTAAACTTAACCTTCCAAGCGAATATCCCTCCGTTGCCGTTAAAAACGATAAATATTACAGTCTTAACTCGAATTTTCCCTGTATTTTTTCTCTTAGTGTGGAAAATCTTTTTTATTTATTATTTTTTCAGTGAGATACCTGAACAAAATTGGTCACGTGACTCTGCTGATATATGCCCTTAAATACAATGCGGAGGTCCAATAGGGCCCTAATGGTGTCCTTTTTTGTAGGCGGGGTAGTGTAAAGGCTGACCTCGCTAAACCCCTACTAGAGAGTCTAGTAGGGCCCACCTCGACAAAAGCGTTACGTTACCGATGGGGCCCTGACTAGTTTTCCACGCTAGATCCGGACTAGAGAGGGCGCCAGTTGAGATGCAGGTTTCACCCGTGACCTGGCAACTCTTTAAACTGGCTGGTCCAACTAATTTTATTTCAGTTCGGAACGAACTGAAATAAAATGTTTTCTTGAGGACTTGTTGAACGCCAGTCACTCTGGTTAGTGACGAAATTAATTTCAATAATAATGAGACTCGAAACTAACAACACTGAAAACAAGGCGGGGTCAAAGTAAGGTCACAACAGTTTACCGGGTAAATAAATGAAACACCAGAATTCAATTAATTAAAATGGATCGGCTTAACAAGATTTATTTAAGTGAATAAAGTGTTTATACAAAATAAAATAAATGTTAATAATAGCCCAAAACATCTTTGGGTTCTCTTCTGGGTGGCCGTTTTATTCTCAGGAATGCTTCTCGCCGGGGTGGCCCCTTGATTCCTAAGCTTTCCCTGCTGTCTGAGAGGACCCGATCTGGGCGATTTAGGATCAGGCCTGCGAAGTGTGGTCTTCTGCTGGCATATGAGGGAGTTCGAGGCCTACTGGATATGTGCTTCCGCACGATACGGCCTCTATACTTTGACTATTCGTGGACTGAGCTGACTTCCCAAGTTTCTCTGGATTTCGAGACAGGCCGAGAGGTGAAGGGTGCTGTGGAGCCCGCTCTGGAGTTTGATGGTTTGGTTGTCGTCAGGTATCCGGACTCTGTCCGTGTCTTTGCTGATGCGTCAGGTGACGATTCTTCGGAGGTGGTGGGCGTTGGCTTCTGTAACCCTTCCTCGGGCTATAGGTTTGGCATTCGCCTTGTGGGTTTTACCTCGGTTCTCTCTGCGGAGTTGTACTCGATTTTCTGTGCGTTGAAGTATGTCTTTAGGATGTCTCTTCCCTTTGCAGTGGTGTTCTCCGACTCTTTGCATGCCCTCTATCATCTTCGGGACGGTTTTTTCTCTGCCCACGTATCCCCTTATATGTGTTTAAGATCCTCCATCTTCTTTCTCTTATTCGGGAAAGAGGCTGTGTTAGTTTAGTATGGATTTCAGCGCACTCCGAGATCAGCGGAAATGAGCAGGCTGACTGTGTGGCTAGGTTGGCCTCCCGGCTGCCTTTCACGGTGCATTGTGGGGTTCCTCTGGCTGACCTCTACTCCGCTCTGGATCGGGACTTTAGGTATTGGTCCTGATCCCAATAGCCTTACGTGCGTTCTACATCCGATCGTAGTGAGTACTTTAACAGGGTTACTTTCAAGACTGCCAGACCCTGGTTTACGGCCTTCAGGTTTGCGAGGGGTTATGTCAGCCTACTCACGCGCTTGAGATCTTCACATATTTGCACCGGGTCCCATTTTGTTGGAATAGGATGGGACTTGGACGCTGGTTGTAGCTGTGACGCGGAGTTGAAGATCATCTTTAGGATGTCTCTTCCCTTTGCAGTGGTGTTCTCCGACTCTTTGCATGTCCTCTATCATCTTCGGGACGGTTTTTTCTCTGCCCACGTATCCCCTTATATGTGTTTAAGATCCTCCATCTTCTTTCTCTTATTCGGGAAAGAGGCTGTGTTAGTTTAGTATGGATTCCAGCGCACTCCGAGATCAGCGGAAATGAGCAGGCTGACTGTGTGGCTAGGTTGGCCTCCCGGCTGCCTTTCACGGTGCATTGTGGGGTTCCTCTGGCTGACCTCTACTACGCTCTGGATCGGGACTTTGGGTATTGGTCCTGATCCCAATAGCCTTACGTGCGTTCTACATCCGATCGTAGTGAGTACTTTAACAGGGTTACTTTCAAGACTGCCAGACCCTGGTTTACGGCCTTCAGGTTTGCGAGGGGTTATGTCAGCCTGCTCACGCGCTTGAGATCTTCACATATTCGCACCGGGTCCCATTTTGGTGGAATAGGATGGGACTTGGACGCTGGTTGTAGCTGTGACGCGGAGTTGAAGAGCCTTGCACACTTGATTAGTGAATGCCCGATCCTTTAGGAGGGCAAACCGAGCTTCTTTCGCTTTCTGGCGAAGCGTTTCTTGGGCAGGCCCCCAGAGCAGACTGATTTGGGGGATTTGATCTTTGAGCCGGACCCGGAGGCTGTTGGAAAGTTGGGGAGAGTTACTGGTTAGCTTTCAAATCGCTGAGACTGCCTTCTTTATCTGTGGACGATCTTACTGGACATGAATTTTTTTGTGGACCAATGATATTAATTTTGTACAGATATGGCTATTTGCTAGACACAGCAAGAAGTCACAACCAAGAAGAAGAAGAAGAAGTTTTCTGCGGAACATTTAAGCTCTACCAGTAGATCCTAAGAGTAGTGATGGGAAATATCGACCAAATCGCGTATCGATTAATATCGATGTTTTTGGAAAAAGTATCGATAATATCGATATTTATCGATAAATTCCCCCTCTCTTTGACATCCTAACCTGACCCAGTGCTCCTAATTCGTGCCCCTTTTACTCAACTGTGTTGACCAGGGATTTGCATTTTGAGTAATTCAACATTTTGCCTCAGGAAAACCAGTTGTTCGGCTAGGTTTGGCGACAAACGCGACCTTTTATCGGTGATAGTATTTCCTGCCGTTGAAATCCTAAGAATTTTTAGGCGCCATTCTTGTGAATTATAATGCGCGCCTAAAAATTCTTAGGATTTCCAACGTGAAGTTCACTGCGCCTGGGAGAATTAATGCTTTGGAGAATCGATATACGGTCCAAAGTACACCCTACCACCAAATGCAACAAAATATCGATATATATCGTTAAGAGAAAAATGTATCGATTATCGTTGATACGATGGATAATCGATATGTATCGATATTTATCGATACTCTTCCCATCACTACCTAAGAGCGAGTCTCCCTGATTTCCTGGACAGCGACGCCCAGTTTTTCGAGTTTGACCCGCTTCTTTAGGGTTCTCTAATATCGAGGCGTAGCTCACCCCTTCGGCAGGATTAATTAGCACCACTTAGGCATTAAATCAAATGGGTGGGACTAATTGAAATGCGATTCAATTTAAATTACAAGTAAATTTGCATTATAAGAGAAATTGGCAAAAAATAATTGCCCTAGCTATTTTATGCCCTGGCGGACCCAGTCCAGTGAACGCTCAGAAAATTCGCTGACTATTCGCTGACCTCGTAATAATATCAATGAGAAGAGCATAAAAGACATTTAAATTGTTTCAATTATGATTCAGCGTTACATTTTGAGTTTAAATGTATCGAAATTAATGCAATGATTTTATCTTTTAGCGTTAAAAACTAAAAGAAACATAATACCTGTCATTGAAGGCAGTGCAGTGGTTCATCATTTGCGGAGCATCTCCACCGTTAGAGTTTACCATTGGTTAGAGTGAGTCGAAAGTAATTGTGTCTCACTCTTACAAATAGTCAATCCTGACGTTGGAGACATGGCACTGCACTGCCTTCATTGACAGGTATTATTAGAGTTCTCAAATACCCGAGAATTTACGTTGAGCAAATGCTCTTGAGAATAAGCTCAGCATTTAAGCTCATATGGAGCATTCAAAGAGCACTTATGAGCATTTAAAGCATTTAAATTTAATAATGTTTTGAAGGTTTATTAAACATTCAAATGATGTTTATATTAATAAATTTATTTATAGTGTCAAGTGTCCTCTACTTTGGCAAACGTGCAATGTTTTTTTGTAGGTTAGGAGTTTAAATCTTAAATGCTTCAAGCAGAAGAGAGCCTAAGATTAAAGAAAATGGTGATTGGCGATAGTAAATACCATGTACCTGACAGGAAAATAGATCGAACCAGACTATTTTCTCTGAAAAAGTGCTAAAGAGTGAATGAGAACGCTTGGGAACATAACAAAACGTGACTTAAAGAATATATTTTAAATGCTCTCGAGAAATTCTCCGAGCAGTTAAAACTTTTAAAACACTAGGTATTATGTTTTTTCTACTTTTTGACACTGAAAAATTAAATTATTGTATCAAGTTTGATACCTTCAAACTCAAAATGTACCGAAGAATCATAATGGCAACAATTTAAATGTTTTTATGCTCTTCTTATTCATATTAATACGAGGTTAAGGAATAGACCAGTGTACCTAATTACCGGAGGTTCATTTGCGTATGTGCGTTTACTATGAAGCTTCCCGCGTAGTTTGAAAGTTGCGATCATAAGTTGTCAAGATAAATGCAGGTTTGCCCTTTTTTGCTGTGAAATCAAATGAGAATGAAATACCTGGTGCAAAATTGCAAAAATGCCAAAGAACACAGTAGAAGAAAGCCGCATGGGGAAAATTAAACGATGGGTAAGTTGTCGGAAGCAATCTACCAGTAGAAAAAAGAGAGAACTCGTAAACAGGTTGGTAGACTAGGTTTCTCTTGCCCTGACATTTTTATATTATTGTGATTAGAATAAATAATCGAGGCAAAAGGCAGGATTCAAGGTGTGCAATTATTTTGGAACGAAATGTTCAGTGAATTGTAGAACGAGAATTGGAGAAAATATTTCATACTATTGTAAATATAAAAAAAACGTTACAATGCATTAAAAAAAATATTATTAAATTATGTGAAAAAATTGTGACATGAGTTCTATTTACTTAAAATTGTAATTACAGAGTGAGCGAACCTGAATTAAATGTAAAAATAACTGTTAAAATTGCAAACATTTTATGGTGTCACTATTTTAATTTATGTATTCAGTAAATTTTAAAAGGTTTGGAAAAACATTGTTTTTTTCACTCTCATCATATCAGAAGGTATTGATTTTATTTCAATTATTCTTCGACAAGTTTCGGAAAAGTAAAGAAATCTTTAATTAATTAATGTATGTTTTTGGGACAACTATGCTTTTTATCACAAGGTAAATTTTTACTAATCCCATCTTAACTCGATATTTGTGAGTAATAAAAAATGTTCTAGAAAAATAGCTAGTGAGTCTATATAAGTCTAACTAATCTAACACTACTGAAAGAACTTTTTAGAAATTGTTAAAAATGATAAATCTAAATGCTGCTGTAGTTTGGACGCTTTTAGCTGCCACGTATTCTGAAGGTAATTATGACATATTTATCTTTGTTTAATCAGGAAGAAAAATCTATTGCACATACTGGGTTCATAAGTTAGTAGTAGTTATGATACGAAATTCTTTACTACAAAAAGATCTACAAATTTTAATCGTCATAATATGTGAAATACAAAAGGAAAGTAAGAATGTAAAATTGTTTGTATCAATAAATTTTACAAATTTTGTCTGACACAATTTCTGACAGAATGTATATTTTTCGTTTCAATTTTAAAAAATACGATTAAAATTCAAATATTCCATCTTTAAACAAAATATGTGAGACACAAAAAAAACGTTAAGATGGAAAATTATTTGCCTAAATGAGATCTCCAAATTCTCATTAGGACATTTTTTGACAGGATGTATATTTTATGTGTTGATTTTAAAAACACTGTTAAAAATAAAGAATTCGTTTTTTAAATTTGTAAATTATCAGAAAGTTATAGCATTTTTAAAATTATTTTTCAACGAGTTTCGAATGAGTAAAGAAAACAGATTACTTTAATTAATTAGAGTGTGTGTTCAGAACATCTATGTTTTTTTTATCAGTACGTAAATGATTCTTTACCTTATTTTAAATCAATATTTGTGAGTGATAAAAAATGTTCTTAGAAAAAAAAAAAAAAAAATATATATATATAATATTAGAATATATATGTGTATGCTAGGGTGGTCCAAAATTGCGACTTTTAAATAAATGCAAACTGTCCCCCCAAATCATTTCGAAATCCAAAAAACGTGGAAACGTATTTTTTATTCAAAATTTTGATTTTTAATGGTGCCTGTTAGGACTTCAAATTTGCATGGGAAAAAGTCACTTTTTGGTATTTTTCGAATAATTGTTTAGGGTTAGGAAGAATTTGGCCTATTATACATATTGATTTGACGCCCCTAACCCATCTCCACGGTGCCCTGAAAACTACCCTAAATAAAAAAATGTACATTCTTCAGAAAAATGACTCTTTTAAGACGTTGAGTGCCACGTCAACCATCAGTGGCTGACACTGAACTTTATGTTCAGGCCACGTCAGCCATACCAGCTCTTCTAAGCAGCGCGCGTGGTCTGACGGGGATTTCCTTCATATCAGAATTCACGTGGCGCTCAACGTATTAAGCAGTTTGTTCTCTTTTTTTCCGGAAATAATTACTATAGATCTATTGGAATTTTTACAAATGTTTTTCAATTAATTCCCATTTATTTAAATAAATTCTAATTGTTCAAATAATCTGTTTTTCTCTAAAATTCGTCTAAAATCTGTTTTTTGAGGTCGGACTGGCTAACTGTTATTTTTATTAACTGTTATTTTAACTGTTATTCATCTTTTTAAATAACCCATTGTTTAAATAATAAAATTATTATTCATTATCAACATTACATCATTTATCCAAGCAAACTTTTTTTTCGAATATTTTTTTCGGTAAATTTAGGACTTGAATTTTTTCTTCAAATAATAAATATCATAATTAGTGATTTTTAAAGTCAAACAATTTTATTAATTCCATTTTTTTCTTCATGTCTCAATCTACTTTTATCACCACTGTGCGTCGCGAGGTAGTATTGGTTTGTTGATGTCTGCAAACTTTTCCCTATATTCTCTAGCAACTTGAATAAGAATTGTTTTTGATCCTCATCTCTCGTTATCAAATCGTTGAAGTCAGACTTCAATTTGACACCTCTCTTAGCAACATCGTTGACCATTTTGAGCTGAGAAACAATTTTTTTCCTTTTTTCATAGGCTGCATCCGAAGGATGTTTCTATGTGCAAAGTTGAAAAGAATTTCATTTAATCTTTGGAGATAAAGTATTCAATTTCTTTATCCAGCAGTTCCTTGCACTTTTTGCTTGGAAACGTTTGTAATCCATAATTGGTTTCTTGGATTCTTGTGATAAAGCCTAAACCATCAAATTTGTTCTCACTGCAGGAATTTCATCGTCGAAGAAAGCTAACGCAGCATTTTCCGGTACAAGGTATCAAAGATGTAAGCTCAACTTTTCGAAGATAGCAGTGGAAATTTCTTGATCCTGCTTTGCAAAGAGATGAATAATAATGAATAATCATGATAATAATAATGTCGCTTAAAAATAACAGTTAGCCAGTCCAAACTCAAAAAACAGAATTTTAGGCAAATTGAACAAAAAAATTGTTTGAATTGAATTTTTTAAAACAATTGAAAATTTATTAGATAATGTAGACAAGGTACTGTTACGTCAGAAACGTAACAATTCTCTTATTAAAGATTTCCTCCTTTTATGTAAGGATCGAAAGGATCCTCTCTATGGGATGAAGAAAAAGTCAGTGAATAAGAGGGAATTAGTTATATGAAATACGTTTATTAACATAAAAATATATTGTAAGCAAGCATCATGAAAATATTGTAACAATGATGGAAAGTTCGAATTATTTCTATTTACCATCAGATCAAAATAAATTGAGTTCTAAATGAGTCCAGTTGGGTTGCGTAGATGAGATGAGTCTTCCTTCTCGTGGATATTCCGAAATAAATCTTAAAAAAACAATGAAAAATCAAAATTTTGAATAAAAATAAGTGACCACTTTTTTGGATTTCGAAATGATTTGGGGGGATTGTTTGCATCTAGCATTAAGAAGATTTTTGCAATGCATTTCTGGACCACCCTAGTGTTGAAACGGTCAAATCGGTTATCCTACACCAGCGCCAGGATACAGGGTGCTAACGCTACACGTACGCAGCGGCGTAGTAGGTCTGCAGGGGCCGCGACTCGAACAGTCACTGCGAGGTTCGCAGCGCGAGCTTGCTCGCTGCAGACTCGAAACCGCGAGGCGATAACTAGTGATGCAATATCGAAAGTAAAATATCGATATTTGTAATATCGATATATCAGGAAGGTAAATATCGATATATTATCGATATTAAAGTTTTTTTTTAATTTTAAATAATAATTCAGGTACTTCATTCAATGTAAAAGTAAAACAAATAATTTTCTTTAATTCAATGTAGGTAAAACGACTGCTGTAACAGTGTTCTTAAATCGTGGATCAAATTTACCCCCTTCATTTTACAATTTTATCGAAAAAAATAATAATTTGTAGAACATAATTTGGAAAAATTTTGTAATTATATTACTTTTTTAAGTTGTTCTTTAACTATACTATAAAATTTTCCAAAATTATTCTTGTTCAATAATATGGTGAAGTGGAGGAGGTAATTTGCATCCACGATCTGTGAGCACTGTGCAGTAATCTTTTTTTTTATTTATCATTATACAAAAAATTAAGAAGTTAACTTAATTAACTATTTTACATGTTCAATATTTTTATTGACAAAATTTATGAGAACTGATACAACAAATTTTAAAAACGCATGGAACAAAAATAGAATACTGTATTTTTAATGTCCTGGAAGTTAGAACCGCAAACATAATATTTTCAGAAAATAAAAGTTGTTCTCAGTTGTGCTAGAGTTGTGCTGATTTGTGCCGCAAACGAGTTTACAAACAAATACAAATTTCATTGCTTTGCTGTAATTCCGAACCCCTAATTTTAAACAAATTTTTAAAAAATTCGGAATCAAAAAATCAGAATTTTATAAAAAAATAATTTCAGGAATTGGAAACTTGTGCCGAGTTGTGCGATTTTTCAGAAGATGTTAACAACAATTCTTACGTTTGCTAACAATCAAAAGAACAATTGCGAGCAAGCAACCGGCTCGGGCGACCGCGTGACATGTGTACATGTAGATTTTATTAGTCTTTGTTCTGTCATTGATTTCTTCGATAAAGTGTGCTGCAATGTGAAAAAAATTTTTATTTATTTCTTGTCGGCAACGGATTCCACTATTTCCCGTTAAATGTTAAATATCGATCAGGAAAAACATCGGTTTTAGGGAAAATATCGATATTGCATCACTAGCGATAACCTAGCTTGCGTAACCATCAGCGGTATCTCCAGTCCGGGAGCAATCTGCGCTCCAGGAGTAAGTTGAAATTTTTCAATGGGTACGCTGCCCAGGCTCCACCTCTATGTACCTTCATCCATTCTCTAGTCCGCTGCTCCAGGCGTAGAGACGGTTCCAACATCCTAGAAGGGGATGTACGCTGCCTAGGCTATCTCCTTTCCTCAATGGTGCACGCCGCCCAGGGTGCCATCCCTGTCACCACCTTTTCACCGTGTGTAGAGCATGAAAAAATACATCTTTTGTGATTAGTACATCTTTTCTCTAAAACCATTTATATACTGGTAATAAAAGGTTTCTGCATCCAAAGAACAACAATGCTGCAGTATTTAGTCACCCCCCTCCCCCCACCCTCAACACAGTTTGAACACACGATGAAGGAAACAGAATAGTAGCTTTAAAGTATTCTGTACTGGCTCCACCCTGTAACTCCTAAACTTTGTTTATATTTTTCTGGAAAACTATCACCTGTACGATAAAAATTAATACAACATAAAACGTGCACCTTGATGAGATCTAGAACTTTTATTGAAAATATTTTTCGAAATTCCCATTATTTACGAAAATAAATAGAAAAAACCATGATTTTATGGGTTTTTATGGTTTTTTTTCGTTAAAAAATTAAATATTATAATATTAATTTTTAAAAGACTTCTATGGCAAGCTAGGTCATAGCAGAAAACTTATCATAAATTTCCATAGCGATGCAACGAAGGACTTTTTCCGTATCAATTATAAATATTTTTCAAAATTATTAATTGCCATTGAGAATTGGGAAGACTAGCATTTTCAATAACAAAATGAAGTTTTGAAAAAGTGATTTTCAATTTGTGCAAGCCCATTTCTGTAAAAAATGAAGTAATAAGTTGAAAATTTGTGAGAGTAAATGAAATGCAGTAAGGTAAGTCTGTCTGCTCATAAATGTTTACAATTAAAGAAAAAATGCACAAATTGAAATACTGGTTCATGATGAGGACATAAAATTCCTTATTCTCATAATTTGTTTTATCACACACGGAAAATATTTGTCGCTTAAAATTTAACAGACTATTCGAAGAGTTGTGGACAAAAAGTAAAATCGGAGAAAGTCTTGTAAGGGTTGAATAACTTTTAGGAAATAGTAGAAAAAAGTCGAATAAGTTTTAAAAAACAAGGTCGAAGAAAAAAAGTCGCTTATTTATTATATTATAAAAGTATTTTAAGCACTAACTGATCTTTTCTATATGCCGTCTTCTAAAATTTTCTCGACAGTCGCAAAAAGCGATGCGCAGAAACGTAATTCGTAGCATCGCGCAGCAGACAATGCGGCTCGGCTTTAAATTTAATAGGGTTTTTAAAAAAGAAAACAGTGATTCTTGGTTTGTAAATTTCACTAATATTCAATATACACAAAATTCCGAGTTCAGATCAGCAAGATTTCAGAAACAAGGTTTTGCACTTATCCAAAGGTTTAGTTAAGAAGAAAAGTTTGCATGTTAGTAGTATAGATAAAAAAAATTTCAACAACCTGAAAATTATTAGACTTCCTTCAAAAAAAAAAAAAAACAAAGAGTTGATGTGTACAAATGCAGACAAGGGTAATATTTCAGTTCTCATGAGGAGGTCGGAATACACAAGGGACATGGAGGAATTGCTTTATAATGTTAAGAACTTTAAAATATTGGATCAAGATCCTTTAAAAAAATTAAAAAGTAGCAGTTTCGGGATGGCAGACAATTGGAGGAAGAGGGGACTGTTGGGGGAGGACACCAGATGGAGAGATATTGATGCAGCGAATACAGTTTCGGCTGGATGTTATGGATTAAGGAAAATTCACAAGGAAAACTATCCTTTGAGACTAGTTATTTCAACTATTAATACACCTACTAGATTTTTAGAACCAAATTTTAATATGCTACTAAAAGAATCGTTATCAAAGTCAAATTATACTGTTGAATACAGTTGGGAATTTCAAAAGAATATAGCCACAAAGACAATACCTGATGGTCATGTGATGGTTTCTTTAGATGTTGTTGCAATGTTTCCGGACATTCCGTTAGAGTTGGTAAAAAAACTCGTAAGAAAATGGCGCATCTCAGGCTGTGGGTCATGTAACAGTGATATTTTACTGTTTTAAAAAAGTATTAATTATACATTTGAGTAGGAAATTGTACAATGTTTTTTCGGAAAAAGCCCCCTATTATATAGCACAATTTCCGATGGTAAGTAAAGTCCGATAAAAAATAGGAAAATGTTCTATAAGGATTTTCCGGGGTTAAAATGCCATAAATTATAGGAGAATTTCGCCTGAAAAAAGAAGAAAATAAGATATATTTTTCTCAGTGTAGCTGAAATAGTCATGGATCACTTAGAAAAGTCTGTCTTTGAGAGGTTAATTGGGCTTTGTTGTGCCTTTTTATTTTCGGTATGTTGATGATACTTTATTGTGTGTACCTTTGGATAAACTGCAAATCCTTATGGATACTTTTAATGACTATCACCCACACCGAAAAACCCGCAGTCTTGCCAAAGGCATAAAACGCTGATAATTTTCCAATGTTTCCGCACAATTACGTTAGCGTTTTGAAAACTTTATCAATTTTTGTCGCATCATTAAATACTGCCTATCACAGTCTTTTTTTAAGTTTGCTGTCGAAAGAATATCGTGAGCTTGATACGAGTTTATTGTAAGGCTAAAATAGGGAAACAATCATAGTGTCCGTATAACCCGTACGTTAATGGCGTCACAGGCATGAGCAGTCTTGCAGCACGGTTCGGTTGGGCCATCCGCAACTGCACATTATTAACTCTATTGTTGAATTTTTTTTTGATTTGTAGTAAATCTACATGGATTTTTTCAGTTGGTTTTACATCGTTTTGATACTGATTGAATTTGAATTCACATTACAATTAAACGTTCATTTTTGGAAAATTCATTAATTGGAATCAGCGAATTCAAATCACGTTGTCCGTTTTTATTAATTTTTAATTTCAAAGTAAATCAAATGAAACTTTTCTAGAAAATGTATATACGTCCTTAACGTGGATTTTGGTTTACTGGATAATCAATATTAACGTCCTGATTGTGTAAAACAATCGAAACTTTGAATAACACCGTATAGTAGCATTTACACTGCAGTAGTGTAACCTTCACACTGGTCTAGTGTGGACCTCAAAAATTAACCTCTGTTTTTGACGTATTTTGATAGTATTTTCATAAAAATACTTATACTGTAAGCTCATTTTTTTGATTTTCCATCGTGTCATAATAACACTGCAGTATAATTTTCCATTGACATCATGTTGTGCTTATCGTAACGGTAAATGTCACAAAAGAATCGAATTAATCTTGCTACAACACTTGCTTATTCCTGTGACAAGCATAGGCTAACGTCCCTGAAGCAATTTCGCCATATTCTAGCAGTGGGCTCAAAATTAGCGTTGCTTAAGCAATATTATTGTTGCCACAATATTAGGGGTTTCTCGGTGCAAGAATTCAATTTACCCATGAAATGGAAAGGAAAAATAGAATTAATTTTTTGGACTTGGAAATAATTGAACTCGATAATTGTAAAATAGTATCCAATTGGTACAGAAAGAGCACATATTCTGGTAGATTGTTAAATTTCATATCAAGTCATCCCTTTTAAAATAAAGTCGCTATCATTAAAAATCAGTTGACAGAGCTGTTTGTTTGTCTTATGAATCATTCAATTCTAAAAATTTAGATATTGTTAGAGAATTTTCATTTTATAATCATTATCCACAAGATTTGATTGAAAAACGTATAAAAATCAGAATTGAACAAGTTAGAGATAGACCGGGTAATAACGTAGACATGGATACACACAGTAAATTCTTTGATGATCATAATACTATTATTCTTCCATATTTTGGTCGAATTTCGATAATAATTTAGTTTATGTTAGAAATTTTTTTAAATCCATCCAATTTTTGGATTTAAGATGGAAACACTTATAACTTTAGGTAACTCTAAAAGTAGTAAAGGAAAAAGGGAATTTATGGAGATGTTATATATAAAATGAGAAGGAACATATTCAATAAATTTGAAAATGGATTTAGTGAAGTAAAATGGTTGTTATGATAGCATGATAGGTTATATTTCAAGTTATTGTTTTACAATACATTTCCTTGAAGTTTATATATACCAGGGGTGTTAGTTGAAGTTTGCCGGTTTTTTCAATAAAGAAAACACTTAATTCTCAAGGGAATCTCAAAAATTTTTTATTCAAAGTATTGACCATTGGATTCTACACATTTTGCTCATCCTTCAGGCAAATCATGAATACCATTCCAAAAAACCTTTTTCTCTTTCAAGGCAAACCATTCGACGAGCCATTTTTCGATTTCTTCAAAATTGGCGAAGCGCTGTTCTGCGAGTGAGTGTCCCATCGATGCGAAAAGGTAATAGTCGGACGGGGCGAGGTCTGGAGAGTACAGCGGGTGCGATAATATTTCCCAATTCAATGCTTTTAATATGTTCTTCACCACTTTAGCGGTATGAGACGGTGCGTTGTCATGTTGTAGGATAACTTTTCCATGTTTTCGGGCCCGTTCCGGCCGTTTTTCGATCAACGCATGATTCAAATTGATAATTTGTTATCGGTAGCGATCCGTATTCATCGTCTCACTAGGTTTTAATAACTCGAAGTACACCACACCACACTGGTCCCACCAAACACAGAGCATTGTCTTACGGCCAAAGCGATTTGGCCTTGGAGTCGATGGGCCTACCTCACCAGGTGAAAGCCATGATTTTTTCCGCTTCGGGTTCTCGAAATAAATCCATTTTTCGTCCCTCGCGACAATTCGATGCAGAAAAGATTTCCTTTCGAACCGTTGAAGCAGCATTTCACAAATGGTTTTTCGATTTTCCATTTGTCTATCGTTCAGTTGGTGTGGTACCCATTTTCCATACTTTTGGATTTTTCCCATGGCTTTTAAACGTTGGCAAATTGATCCTCGGGTCACATTTAGTGTTTGTGCCGATTGTTGTTGCGATTGGGTTGGGTCTTCATCTAATAACGCCTGCTATTCCTCGTCTTCGAACTTTTTCGCTGCACCAGGATGTTCATTGTCTGTTAAATTGAAATCTCCACTTTTAAATTGACGAAACCATGTCTCACATGTTCTAATCACTGGAGCATGTTCACCATAAGTTTCTACCAGCAATCGATGAGGTTCAACTGCTTTTTTTTTTGCTATGAAATAAGAAAAGCAACGAATGCCGCAAATGCGATTTACTTGGAACGAAACTCGACATATTCACTGAGGTAAACAACTATGATGCTATTATTTTAGCAGAATGTAATTGTGTATTTTTGAAGGTTATTGTCCATAGAAAAATATGACATAGATGCCAAATCATAGAAATGTATACATATCTCTAGCGACACCTATGAGTGAAACCGGCAAATTTCAACTAACATCCCTGGTACAGGCAAAAGTTTAGGATTGGAACTTAATTCGAGTGAATCAGAGTTATTCCGAGTTATTCCAAAATCTTTCTGCGAACCATTCCGAATCATTCCGAATTAATCCTAACACGTTCTGAATCTCGTTTTATGCAATCTTTTCAAAAATCAATTTGAACCATTCTGGTTCATTCAAAGACTTTAAGTCGAATAAATCCGGTATCGGATTGATCCACATCATGTTTTCAATTCAGAACATTTTGATTCCAGGTTCAGCCGGATTGATTTTTATATTGACTTGGTTCAAACGAGATTCGAAATGTTTTTCGGTTCTATTTGGATAGAAATTACGGAATGGCTGGAATTGAATTTCTTTCCGAAACTTTTGCCAGGGTAGTTTCTGAAATATGAGTGGGAAGAAATATATACACCTGCTTTCTGTTATCAAAAGGGTAAGTTAAATTTCTTTAAATATACGTTTGTTACAGGGGCTAACTTGATGCAACTATTCCAACTGACAGGCAAAGATGGAGTTGACGAATCCAAGTATGATGCCGCCTTAATCGCTATATCTGATATAACCACCTCTGATTTCGTAACTGGTGCGACTTTATTCACTTCTAAGAATGCCTTGGCTATCGCTACTAAAATTGAGGAATATGAAAACAACGTTGAAAATCTCAGAGCTCTAATTAGAGATAAGCCACATTCTGAATATTCGACTGATAATGAAATTGAAAGCATAAAATCCATGGATAAGGCAGAATCACAGAGTTCATCGTATATGGATGCGAGGATATCAGTTATTACCGTAAGTTTTGCACAAAATTAGAATGTTTTCAACTAGAATCAGTTGGATACTACTTTATTCAAAAACATTTTAAAATGACCTTTTAAGTTCCTGAAATCAAAAGAGAATTCTTATAGAAATCATCATTCCGAAATCTGTTTACCAACTAATCCGAAAAACGTATCAATTATCGTTCGATTCGAATCGGTTAAAAATAAAAATTGACTCAATCCGATTCATTCCGGTTCAATCCGAGGTATCAATTTCAATGAATTTAAACCAAGTTTTCAATCCGAGCTTATATTGATTCAACCTGAAGTTTTAATCTGAATCATTTCAATCCCAGCTATATATATATATATATATATATACATCAAATAAATAAATAAATAAAATTTTAGATCTTGAAAATAATTTTAAAAAATATTTTGAGAAATGACCCATATTATAAAAAAAGAACTTGCTACTAATTGCAAAACTGATATAGAAAGCATCAGTGTTATTTCTCAAAATATTGTTACATCAGAAACGTAACATTTCTCTTCTTAAGTGGGGAAATCCATGTAAAAATTTCAAAAAATCGTAGAGGTCGCAAACAGCGACAGATTGAAGAAAATCAGTTTTTTGAAGACTCAGAAGGAGTATTGTATGGACCTGGGATTGTAAATTAATCGGTAAGTAACTAAAACTCTTCGTTAGACTGTACTAAAACCTTAAACGCGATTATCTCGAAACTGTATTTTTTTAAACTGCTCGTGTTGTAAATCAAAAAGTTATTGACCCATTTGTCCGAAATTTTGAGAGGCTTTTCTCTACAATATTATCAGAAGGATAAACCTAAAATTTCAGATATTTCGGGTTAATAAAATACTTTATGGTGGTCAAAAATTTCGAAAAAATAGCCCAAAATTCTAACTTATTTTTCAAAGGCTTATTTTATATTGGATTTTATGTCTTTTTTAGTGTTATTGGTTTATCCTCCCCGTTAATACGATCTAAAAAGAAAGAAATTTTTTTTTTTTTGTTTCAGATCAATGGTTAATGTGTGATAAATAGAGCACTTCCAGACGTCGCGCCGAAGACGACAGACGAAAAATTATCCTGAGCCGCCATTTTGAAAGGAGAAAAAAATTTATACTTTAGAAAGGTTAAATAATGTTATGTTAAAAATTTAAAACAATAAAATTATTTTATCACCTTTAAAAACATTTTTAAAATATGACTAATTTTGAGGCGTTTACATCGACTTCCCCTCTTAAAAGATTCCTTTCTTTTATGTTAGAATCGGAAGGATCCTCTATAAGGGATGAGGAATAAGTCAGTGAATGAGAATAAATTAATCAAATGGAATATATTTATTAATACAAAATAGACTGTAAGTAAGCACCATAGAGATGATAATAACATAGAAGATTCAAAGTTGGTTGCAATTTCCCTTGGTTGAAAGTACGTTTAGTTGTGACTGAGTCCAGTTGGTTGAATATGATAAGTTGAATCTTCCTTTGGTGGGTGTTTAAGATGAGTCTTAATTAGATTGTAAAACGTTGTAGTCTAATCGGTTAGGATGATTGATTTTCCGATCCCGGTTATTTTTGAGGATTCTTCAAGTCGACTCCCCTTTATTTTATACTGTCGTTCAACTCGTAAAACGAATTGTGAGACGAAAAATTAGGAAGGAAGAGTTTTTTACGGACATTTTTCGTTAACCTCGAAGTCAAAATTTTCGTCTGTCCCAAGGGTTCTGTGCATGTAAATTTCATCTCGAACTGAGGTTTAAAAGTCCTTCGGTTTATAGAGGTATTGTTTATTGCTTTTATGTGCCTCCGGCGCATTAACGCGTTTTTATGCTACAGTTGAGAGTAGCGTAATGTTGTGTATAATGTTGTTGTACATAATATTTTAATGTATCTTTTTTATGAATGATCAATTACTTATAAATATTGTTCGAATGTACTAAAAAATATGCCGACTAAATAATGACATCAAGACTGTAGAATAATAAAGTTTATTTTTCAAAATTTTTTACATATTTTTGCTTCTTGAAGTGCCCCAGTACTGATTCCTGTACCTTATCGTTATATTTGCACGATATTAAAATTTCTTTCAGTTGTTCGGAATTAGGAAAATTACCGTTTCCATCAATAATAACAACTAATCACAATGGAATAGTGTTTTATTCCACACCGAAAAAAATTCCTTGTACCCGTATACTATTTTGCCTAGTTAGGACAGGCGCCAACTTTGCAATCCTAGTTGAAATGAAAAAGTTCAAGTTTAGTAAGAAAAACAAAGAAAGCAAGTTGATTTGACGGACAGATCCTTTCAGGCGCATGTATTAAACGTAACCAATAAACAACTTTACGTTTATGATCTACTAGAGCAAAATTTATATTGATAAAAGTGGATTTTAAAGAATTATTGACAAAAATAAATTTTTGTTTACACAGTGAAAAAGTTATAAATACAGAAGATGTTCTTTTTACAGCGGAGTTTTGTAATAACAACATAGCAATATTAATTGAATTTAATTGTTAATTGAACTAGAATTCTTTATTTCCCTGTAACAAGGTTTATATTGGTTTTTTCAACTATATGTACGTGATTCTCTTAAACAGGAATCCGTGTTATTTCAACTAGGTTAGACTTAACTATGGGTGATAGTTGACTCTCGGAAAAAAAAATTTTTCGGTGCAGTCATACTTGGGTCACATTTCGGTCACATTACAGTTAACTGAATAAATACCGCAAAATTAACATTTGAAATGTTATTATTAAGCTTCGTTGTTGAAATTGAAGTAATAAACTCATTAATGAGAACCAATAATTTTATTTCTTGGCTGTAGAAAATAGAAAATAAAATGGAAAATTTTTACGTACACGTATGACCAGTTGAAAATAAATATTTAAAATATTTGAAAATCATTTACAGAAGTCTTGAAATAAAGTACTCAAATATTAAATTTATGAAATGTTTCACAAGGTCCATCGTGATAATTATGAATTTCTTGATACGTGCTGTTATTCTCATTTGAATGATCGAGATTACAGTAAATTACATTGTTTACTTTGTCAATAATGAGTGTGTCGATACGCTGCCATAGATATTTACCTCGATTTCGTAAAATTTTAAATTTGTATACAGAGTTTTGTGAAATACATAAAAAAAATTGAATGTTCATCCTAATAGCATATCAAAGTATTCCAATGAAATGTATTAAATACAGCAAAATATAATTATTATTGCATAAGACATACATTTTTATTGAAATATTATTCCAAAAACTTTTCGATTTAGAGCGAGTTGAAGTGAAAAACGATGAAACTTTTTTGTTTATTTACTACAACTACAAAGCGAGTTACTACAGGGTGGGCCATCTAACATTCGGAATTTGAATCGGATATAAAAAAATTAACTTATGGATATTTTTTCAAAAGCATGATTTTAATAGAAAGATTTAAGAATTTCATTTAAGACGGAAACACAACATCATTCAAATGACTGCCACGGCTGGCCTTACAGTACCCCATTCGATCAACTCAATTTTTTAGTACATTTTCGATTGTTTGGGCTTCAATCCCATGAATGGCAACTTCGATATCGTGTTTCAAGGCCTCAATCGTCTCTGGACGGAGAGCGTAACACTTATCCTTAACGGCTCCCCACAAAAAAATAGTCCAACGGGGTCAAATCACAACTCCGAAACGGCCAATTGACATCAGAATTTCGGCTGATTATTCGATTTTCGAAAACGGTGCGCAAAATATCGATTGTTACGTTGGCTGTGTGGCAAGTGGCCCGTCCTATTGAAACCAAATGTCGTCCATGTCATCCTTTTCAATTCTTGGAAATAAAAATTGCGTTGAGCATGGCACGGTAAGGCTCGCCATTGACCGTAACGGCGGCTCAGTGCTCATTTTCGAAGGAAACTGGCCCAATGATGCCACATGGAAAACGAACTCGGCAGTTTTCTCGCTCGCTACAGTGGCGTCACGCGCCCAGATTTCCTGCCGCTGGGTATGGGCGCGTGATCGCCAAAGTGTGGCAGTTAGACGCAAGAACACTCTGGGCGCGTGACGACACTGTCGCGAGCGAGCAAACTGCCGAGTTCGTTTTCTGTGCACCGTACCAAAATTCGCACCAAACAGTCACTCGTTGTGGGTCTATCGGCTTCTCAATGATGACGTTCGGATTTTCTGAGCGCCAAATGCGACAATTTTGCTTATCGACCTTATTGACCTTTTGCCCAAATAATCTAAAATGTACTAAAAAAATTGGGTTGATCGAATGGGGTACTGTAAGGCCAGCCGTGGCAGTAATTTAAATGATATTGTGCTTCATTCTTAAATTAAATTCTTAAATCTTTTTAATAAAAGCAGACTTTTGAAAAAATTTCCATAAGTTTTTTTTTATAGCTGATTCAAATTTCAAACGTTAGATGGCTCTCCCTGTATAATTGGCATATAGCGAGAAAAAATCTGTTGCTTATAGTGAACTGTAATTTAAGGTAGTTGTTATGCGAAAAAAGAGATCTCTGAAAAAAAAGTTTTTCTGTGATTTAAAGACTTAAAATGATCTTGAGAGCCTTTAATATCGTGGCGTAGCTCATCCCTACGACGGGTTTAATTAGCACCGCTTCTGGGCGAGCATGCCTTGCGCTGACCGACTTCACAGCCTGCGGCTTCGTCTGTGCTTCCCAGAAATTCTTCTTGCCTCGGACCTCCACCCACTCCTTTTCCTTCATGGAGGCTCTGGGCACTTTCTCCTTCGACCCTTGGCTGCAGTATTTTGCAGGCTTACGATCGGCTCATGTGGCTGTATCCACAAGGTCGGAGTACTGCTCAGCACAGGCTGTGGGGCTGTCTGACAGCTCTTACTCCTGATGACAAGTTGGGCCCGAGCTAGTTCCATCGCCCTACCAACAATCTTTTCTAGCTGGAATTCGATTAATCTGACCCAACTCCCGAAATTCGAAATCCACGCGGAGTTGCACTAATTCGTGCAAAACATCCGCAATACCCTCTCCAATCGTCAGGAACATGTTTTTTTGTCCTGCAAAATACATCCATCTTTTCAACCATTTCCTCAATCTTGGAATTGCGTTCCATCCGTTTATAAAATGTCCCGTACAGGCAATCTTTTTGCCGTCTTGTCTTCGAGAGATCTTTTTTTTTCACACGACACTACTTTAAAATAGTAACAGCATTAAATTTTTGCCAATTTGTCAGATATTTCAGTACAGTTCAAGGCTTTTTTATAGACATAACAAATTTGTCAATTAATATTAAAAAAAATGATTTTTGAATGATTATTTTTAAGAAGATTTGTTAGTCTGTAAATTTAACAGGAATTTGAAAAATAATTATTGTCGACAAATCTGTTATTTTCAAAGAAAATTAATGTATTTTACTAAAATATCTGTTAAATTTACAGATATTTCATGCTGTCACTATTTTAATTTATGTATCCAGTAAATTAAAAAAGCTCTTAACAACATTGTTTTTTAAAATTATTTTTCGACGAGTTTCAAATGAGCAAAGAGATCTTTAATTAATTATAGTATGTTATTGAAACAACTATCTTTTATAAAAGAAGATAAATATTTCCTTACCTTATTTTGAACCAATATTTGTAAATGATATAAAATTATCTAGAAAAAAGCTTGTGAGTCTATATATGTATGACTAATCTAACTATACTGAAGCTACTTTTTAAAAATTCTTAAAAATGAGAAATCGCAATGCTGTTGTACTTTGGACGCTTTTAGCTGCCACGTATTCTAAAGGTAATTGTTACATATTCATCTTTGTTTTTACTAAGTTCACAAGTAAAAATAGTGATAGCATAATATTTCTGTTAATTTAACAGATTTTTCAGTACAATTTTTGTAAAAGTATCAGATTTGTCGATAAATATTACAAAAATGCCTGATAAATTAATATTTCGAAGAAAATTCCTAATTCTGTAAAATTAACAGACATTTTAAAAATAATTGTTGTCGACAAATCTGTTATGTTTAATGCACAGCGGTCAATTTTACTGAAATATCTGTTACTTTTACGGACATTTAATTCTGAAAATAATTACTACATATTCATCTTTGTTTGAACACAAAAATATAATCTAATGTATCCACTCAGTTCATAATTTGAATTTGTTAATTAATATTATAGAAATGCCTGTTCAATTTCCAAGATAAGGAATTTTCTTTTCAATCTCGGACGATGTCGTATACGACGTCATATACGATTTGATAATTTTTTAAATAATTATTTATTAAATAATGTAATTAACTCTATAATTGAGTGTTAAAATTTGGCAAAGAAGACGTTTTTCAAACGTTTTTATAACGACCTATACACGGCCATCCAGCAGTTTGAATTCTTTCACAATTAAATAGTGAAATATGAAAGATAGTAAAGATACAAAGTAAAGGATAGCAAAAAGTACCATTTCTTATCAGAGAATAAAATGTATTTCAAAACTTCAGGTACAAACATTTACTTTATAGAAAATGTCTTCTTTGCCAAATTTTAACACTCAATTACAGAGTTAATTATATTATTTAATAAATATTTATTTAAAAAATTATCAAATCGTATATGACGTCGTATACGACATCGTAAACGACATTGTATACGACATCATAAACGACATCGCATACTATCCCAAGTTACTACGACGTCGTTTACGATGTCATTTACGATGTATACGATGTCGTATTTTACAATAGGGTTAAACAATCTTTCTGTAATAATTGACGTCAATCAAAAAAGTAGTGACTTGTACATCAATATCTGTTAAATTAACAGAAAATTTATCATGCAATTGTTGTCTTGAATACACATTTCTTCCATTATCGTAAAAGGCACGAATATTTTAGAAGTAATTAGCGAGTGCTTCGAGAAGAATAATCCAAAATTCCTACGAGAAAATACTGTCCAGGTGTCACAGGCAAATCATCTTCGGGAAACTTCAGCTTTTGTAAAAATTTTGTAACTATCTATTGGTCTCCTTATGTCTATTCTTCATGATTGGCAGTTTCAATTGATGTATACGTTTGAATGGCAAGCGTTTTGCAATTATCATTCATAAGTAATAAGTAACAGCAGCGTTTGAGTGCAAAAACTTTGTAAATGATTCACTCATTTGTGAATTTCTGAAGCATCATAATAATTCATGGTCTGAAGTCCTAGATAATGTGAAAATAACACAAAAGAGGAAAAATGTGTATAGAAAATATCTTTTTTTCGATTATTTTTTGTACTTGATATACTTATCTGACTAAAAATGTAACAAGTAAGCAATTCTATTCGATTTACTTTGTCACGTGACATTTTAAAAAACCTTCCCCCCCTCAGGTGTGATAAATCATGACCCCCCCCCCCGTGTCACAAGATTTATGGACGGCCCCTAGATTATGTGAAAGATTTAAATAAATTATATGAACTGTTAGAATCGTCATAAAGGTGTTTGATGAGAAAAATTACTTTTTTTTATTAAATTGACTACAGTTTTTATATTAGATGGTTGTTTGAAATTTTTGCCACTGACTACATTACATGTTTTACATCTTTTACATTACATGCCAATAGTTTAAGAAAATCTAAATCTCTTGAGAATTTACTTTTCTGTTATTAAATAACGGGAAGAAGTTCTATCGATTTTTGAGAATTCGAATTGAAGTATTTTTTATGATTTGTAGGGAGTCAGAACATATAGAAACTTCGTTCTTCCTTATGGAATGAGGTTAATAAGCCTCATGGAAATACAGTCCAATGTTACTTACTGCATATCTTTCAACATTCTCAAAATTGTATTTACACCCGTTATCTTTCTGTCCCAATCTATTTCCTGATGGTAAATTGCTTTTTGCAATAATAACCATACTTGTTTGCATACAGGCGAATATTCGGCGTGCAGAACATGCATCGCTTTATAGCAAAGGTCTACTGCATTTAACATCCGTAGCAACTTATATTTCGTTGAATCAATGCACACATAAATTGCGTCTATGGATTCTAGTGATGGTCCTACCACAAGAATGAGTGGCTGCAATGATAATTCAAATAGACAAAGTTTATCTCTCAAGTCTGACTGTTTTGTCAATGTTCCCAGGGATCTAAAATGCAGAAGCACAACGCATAAATAAATTTCAATGCCAAAAAAATATACGTGAAAAAAAGTTTTTTTTTATATTTACCTTTTCATGTAAAATAAAGGTGTCTTGAGAAGTGCCGATGCTTGGCTTCCAAAATGAAGGTGGTTTTTTGTTTGTTTTAAATCTGCAAGTTGGTGGGATGAGTGCTGTTAAAAGGAGTAACAATTTTAGATTCTTTGTATCTGAAAAATGAATTATAGATTATGTATATGATACTCATTTAATGGTGATTAATTCTTATTCAGTGTTCATTTTTATTTAAATACGATCAGAAGTATTAGATAGCTCAAGTGTTTCTAACAAAGTTAATGCAGCTTTGTTCTTTATTTCCTGTTGCATAAGTTTAAAAAAAATTTCTAGAGAACTCTGGCCATTCTACAAATATTTGACCCTCTCTGCGAAATCAATATTTATCTAGAATCAAAAAAACAATTGTTCAAAATCATATAAAACGTTTTATTCATACAGAAACCAGCCATATATTTAATAAAACCTACTAGCTCTATTCCATGTGGTTGTTGCAATACAGGCCAATGTTCAAATATAGTTTGAATATTTCCAGGCTTTGAGATCAAATCTTGTAATCTAAAGTCTATACACTTTACAACGAATTTTAACACTAAAATTATACCCCAATCGATGTCTCAATTTTAAAATTTTACTCCTGCGCAACAATTTTTCAAAGTCTTGATAAGGACTGAAGTTTCAGTCGAAACGTTGACTACTTATTTAGGAGATTAATAAAATTTTTATTTCAAAGGACTTTGAAATGGATTTTTGATTTCCTATAGAACATCTTTTGAAAAAAAATACCAGAAAGGCCATAATTCTCACTATTAACAAAATAGGTATTGTTTGCTAGACAGATATATTAATACTTGTGTGGAAGTGTATACGTGTACGCTCATTAATACGTAGTAAAAACGATGTGTGTTTTAAACGCTATTTATAGTCATGCCCTAATTTGAATCAATTTGGTAAACTCTATAGAGCCTGCAGAAATAAGGAAAGTTCGTTAAGCAGCCATAACTGAGCGAAATTTCGAAAAAGAGAGCATTTCTATTGTTTTTGAAAACAACTTTTAAGAATATTAAAAAATTTTGATGCTAATCTTTAATGTTACGCACGGCTATATCAATTAAATAAAATAAGAAATTGAAAAGTAAATACCATTACCTTCAATATATTTCATTAATAAGTAGGAGTACGCGGAGGTCGTCCAAACTGACGAATTTAGTTAATATAAATATTAGCTAAATTCGTCTATTATTATGTGGGGTCGTTGGTCTTCTACTCTCGGACTGAAAGTGTATTCTACACGCCTACGCTTATCACATTCGATTTTGAAAGGAAGAAAAAGGGAAAGGTGCTTCAAATAAGTTTAAATCAAGCTGTTAAAATTCATATAAATAAAAAGAGAGAATTTATTTTTGAGGAAAATAAAACAACCAAACCGATGTGAACATTTTTATATGGGTTAAAGCAGAGAAGTAAATTGGAGCGATACAAAATACGTTACCGCCTTCTTGTGTTTATTCTAGTTCTTTAATCCTACCGGATGTCCTGGGAGCAAAAGCAAAGAAGGAGAATACGTTCTGGCTGCTGAAGTCCTGGAGATCCGGGCCACATTCGGTTTAATGTTGTCGTGGTTTCAAAAGGAACCACTCTTGTCCTTACGCGACTCACTCGCACACACACCCTTTCTTCTTTAGTTGGACCTTATAGTTTTAAGGTGAGAAAGAGGTGGATGGCTTTTAACCAGAAGGGAGACAATACTTTTAAATTGTCTGCCCTTCACCACTCTTGTCTCACAGTAATCCTATTTATCGTTTCAGAAAATAGACTCCTCATCGTTTTAAGATTCGACGAGGTGCAGATTTTCTTATCCAGTTAGTGCTTGGCTTACTATAAGATTTTTAGCTCAAGATCGCGACATACTATTGGTACTTGCGACCAATTGACCACCGGCGAGCTTCTATATAATAAAAACCCGAACTTAGCAGTGAGAGTTTCACCTCGATGAACGATGAAACATTACTTTTTACCAAGGCTTCAAGTGTATTGTTCTGCAGTGTTCTATCTAGATTCTTCGTGAAAGCTGTTGTACTAACATTTCCGAGTAAAATTAAAAAAAATGTAGCTGCAGATAGCTGCAGATACGGCTCTTAAATCGAATTTTTTGTTCGGACGTTCCGATAAGATGTGACGCGTCGCGACGCATCTACATATAAGGAATGTGAATAATCGACTCGTGAAAATTATAAAAACTCAGTGAAACCGGCATAAACAATAAACGAAAACAGAAAAATAAAGAACAAACAAATAAATTAGTTGGTAAATGAAACTATGGGAAATTAAAATGCTAGAATGAAATAATATGAGGAACAAAATAATTCTACTTGATTTTCAATGGCAATCTGTAAGATTCTTCGAGGATAGTAAATTTGAACCAATATCGTTAATTTCGTTATATTATTTCTCATTTTGAAGGCTCCTGTTCGATATTTTCATAGAATAAATAAATCATTTGTATATAAAACTAAACTTGCTTGATAATTTTCATTTTGATTGGATTCAGCTACATCGAAAACCCTCGAGAATTTTTTTTAAAGTGAATCATGCGCATTTTCAAAAGAGGCATCTGTAATTTCAAATCATTTATTACATATGATTTGTGGCCTTTCAACATTAGTTTCAAAATCAGCGACCTCAAATACTCTCGAAACACATTTCTCACGCACAAGCCGTTTCATTTTTTTTTTAATTCATCGGTCATTTTGAATCGATCGTTATGTTTTTCAGAATTTTAACATATAATTAAGATTTAGCGATTCTCAAAACATCGGTAGCAATTTTTTGAGCACTAGTCATTACCATTTTTATGAAAATATCCGCCATTTTGAGTCCGCCATTCTGTTTTCGGAAAATTCAATTAAAGATTCGTGATCAGCGACCTCGAAAACCCTTAATAGTATTGTTTAATAAGGCTTTGGATTAGACCTTCGATTTAGGACCAGGTTTTTTAGATTCTGGCCCACTGTGCGTCGGAGAGAAGATTTTTGAAGTATTTATGTCCACCCAAGTACAATCCCCAATTTGTGGACCTGGCTAGGTCTTTTTACGAATCAGAATCAACTATCCAGGTGATAGGACGTACTTGTTCCGAACCGCGGACGGGAAAAGTAGAGAAAAGTACATTCTCTACTGTCCAAATAGTTCTGGTTAGTACCAGGTTGCTCGAGTAAATGCGAATTTGATTGAATTTAGATTTGCCTCGAAGACTCGTATCGATGATGCTTAGGTGGGGTATTTCGATGATTTTGGGATTTTTCTGAGTGGCCTGATTTTTGGAAGGAGTTCATGCTGATCGGTAATTTTGCAATTACCGATTTTCTTTTTTTTTTTTTTGTGAGGAGGAAAAATGGCGAAATCTTTTATAGACGTTGTACAGGACTCTCCTAGGACGGGTCTAGGCATACCTGTTAATACCAAAAAACCCCTTCTCACGAACCAATACACCGCCCGCGGAACCGCCTTTCGGCTTTAAAATTCGCGGGCAGTTGGTTCCAGCTTGAAGTCGCGAACGACTCTTCCGTCGTCCGTTCGCCCGGGACCCCCATCCGCGGGCACACGCCCGTTACGCAGGCCGTCTAGCCTCGCCAACCAGGGGAGGAATATAAAGATTCGTCCCCCGACCGACGCAGACAGCCAAGTCCGCCCAAGACGCAGGACCGCGGGTGTAGGCCCCAATGCGATTTCTACTGGCCCCCATTGTAACCGCGCTCTACACGCCCATCGAGCTCCATCGTCTTCATCACCAGGGTGACGAATGACTCGATAAGCATCCATATCTGGTCAGAGTGGAGCATAACAGAGAACAGCGTGTCAGGAGTGAGTTGTGCGCCCACTGCCCGACCGACAGTCTCCCTTTCCGCGCCCCACCTGGCACAAACAAAGAGTGTGTGCTCTGCATTTTCCACAAGGGAACCGCAGTAGCGACACGAATCGTCGTCTCTTCTCTTGAAGCGCTTCAGGTACGCATTAAAGCAACCATGGCCCAAAAACGTTTGCGCCAGGTAAAAGCCGACTTGACCGTGCTTTCTATCCAGCCAGGTGGCGAGCTCCGGGATCAGACGGTGTGTCCATCTCCCGGTTTTGTAAAAATGCCATCTCGTCTGCCATTTCTCGACAAGTGTGCGCCTTTCATCCTTGCGGATGGCCTCCTTCGCGCGAGCGATTTCCTGCAGGTTTGTTAAACAGGTGAGCTCCTTACGGAGCTGAAAGGTCTCTTTCCTTTCCTCCGCCAATAAATCTATTGGTGGGACGCTCGCCAGGACCAGCACAGCGCTCGTCGACACAGTTCGGTATGCTGAGATAATTCTCATCACCACACTACTCTGTGCCGAGAACGGCTTCTTCAGGATAGCATGGTTGTTAAGGGCACTTGTCCAGATCAGAGCTGCATAAAGCAGCTTCGAATTTACCACGCTCGCCACCAACCTTCTTTTAGCTTCCCTGGGTCCATCAATGTTGGGCATGAGCCGAGTCTAGGCAGCCCCACATTGGATGGCTTTGGCAGTCGCGATCTGCAGGTGTTCGCCGAAGCTAAGCCTTCGATCCAACTGCACACCCAGGTACTTAATGCTCTTTTTCCACTCGATTTCATGTTCCCCGAGAACGATCCTCGGGTATTTGAAGGATCTACTGTTCGTGACCAGCAAAGCCTCGGTCTTCTCAGGGGCCATTTTCAGGCCTCTGCTATCCAACCAACGCTTTACCCGCCACAGACTGATCCTCAGTCTGAGGACCCTCGATCCTCAGCTCCAGGATTCTGAAGTCGTCAGTGGCGCATACGACAAGTGCGTCATCCGCGAAGCCGATGATGTTCGTTCCAGCAGGCAGGTCCATGCGCAGGAAATCGTCGTACATGACGTTCCAAACGAGTGGACCTACCCGTGACCCTTGAGGGGCGCCACATGTCATCTCTTCCTTGAGAGACCATTTGTCGCCCTCGTATATCACCCACCTGTCGCTCAGATAGTCATCTATCATTCGCAACAGGTAGTCTAGAACCTTTTTCCGCACCATCGCCTCGATGCAGATGTTCCATCTCGCGGTATTGAACGCATTGCGTATGTCAATGCTGATCAACGCGCAGAATCCCTTACGCTCACCAGTTCCTCTTCTTGCTTTACCACCACTGCCTGGATGGCGTCAGCTGTGGACCTGCCTTTCCGAAAGCCGAACTGGTTTTCCGAGAGACTATTCTCGCGGACCATATGACCCTGTACTCTTTGTAGGATCATTTCCTCCAGAAATTTCCCCATCGTATCCAATAAGCATATTGGTCTATACGATGAGCGATCCCCTAGAGGTTTGTTGACCTTCCTCAACAGGACCAACCTCTGCTTCTTCCAGTCTGTGAAGAACCTCCCCTCCCGAAGACAGGAGTTAAAGACTTCTAGGAGGATCTCCAGGTATACCCAGATTCACCTCTTTGAGGATCTCGTTCGGCAACCCGTCGATCACTGGCGCTGTGTTTGCCTTGAGACTTCCACCCGGTCACTTTAGTTCTTCGAGAGTGAAGAGTTCTTCGCTCCGGACCACGCAGGAACTTCGGTCCTGTCTTTGGAACGGCTCTAGATGCGGGAACAAGCTTCGCACGATGTACTTGACTCGATCGGCATTATCCAGGCCCGGGGTCTTTCTTCTAGTCACCAATCTCTTAGTGACTATTTTGAAGGCGAGACCCCATAGGTCCTTCTCGACTTCCCCGATCAAGTCTTTCCAGCACTGCAGTCGGCTTTTCTTTATGCCTTGCCTCAGAGCTGATTTTGCTTTCTTCCATGCCTCGCTCAGCACAGGATCACCCTTTGAGCGGGTAAACCTCCACCGCGTTGTAAGGCATTTTCGACGCAGGACGGACAACTGGTCGTTCCACCAGAACATCGAGTCCCCGGTTTCTTCAAGGTGTTCACGAAGCTTGTCTTTGCTGAGTCGTTTTTTGTTACAGGAGGGGCTCCTCACCTTGCCGCCCCTTCCCGTATTCACTGGGTGACTCCGTTCCTGGATGCTAAACTTAATGCACTGATGGTCGCTCAATGTTATTACATCGAGGACGCATCAGTCGCCTATCCTTGAGGCAAGACGGGGCCCGGCAATCGTGAGGTCGATAATCGACCCCCCCGCTCCTCGTCTGGACGTAAAATCCCTGCCCCGATTCAATACAATCAGGTCATTCCTGGCGACCATCTCACCGACCAAGATTCCCCTCCTGTCCAGACGGGCTTCTCCCCACTCGGGCAACTTACTATTAAAGTCGCCCGCAATAAGGGATCGCCCACAAGCCTCTTTGAGGCTTTCCTCAAGGAGGAGGATCTGGGTCTCAAAGATCTCGAAAGGATCGTTGGGGGAGAAGTAGCAACTGTACAAACGTACCCCCGCCACCTTCACCCAAACGAACCCCGCATCGGTCTCCAGGAAATCCGCGATGCTCAAATCAGGGCTGCAGACAAGGATCCCAGCCCTCCTTGATGCATCCTGGTACCAAGCAGAGTTTTCGGACCATTTGTGTTGCTCACTAATGAGCAACACATTGGCCCTCCTCTCCCTGGCAGTCTGCATCAGAAGGTTCTGGGCTTCCTTCCCTTCTCCCGAGGTTGAGCTGTAGAACCGCAAGAACCGCTCCCCGAAGCATGGGCGACATCTTTTTCGCCCCTATCAGTGCAAGTCAGGCACCGAGGGGAAGCCTTGCACTCCTTGGCCAAGTGTGACACGCCCCCACACCTCTAGCAGGCATCCTTCCTACCTGGAAGCGTGCAGCCACGCGACTCATGGCCATATCCCTGGCACCTGAAGCACCGGGCAACCTCGACATGCTCTCGGATGCGGCAGTTCACCCACCTCACCCTTAGCCTACCGAGCCCGAGCAAGCTCCGGGCGTCCGCTCGGTTAAACGGACAACCGCAATCTGCACACCACCTAAGCGTTTGTACAGCCTGCACTGGTCCCCGAGGTCTGGCTTGCCCTGCGCGATGCATAGCGCGGCAACAACCTCTTCTCTTGTGACTGTGTCGTCGAGGTCTCTAACCTCAAGGGACCTCTTCGAAACCAAAGATTTAACTTCGGCCTTCTCCCCGACCGCCTGGTCAAGCGCCTTTTCGAAGATCGAGACGTCGACCCCCCTTTCTGAGGACCAGGAGGATCTCCTCCCTCCTGGTTCTCCGAATGGAGAGGACCTCTGTCCCTGCATTTTGGGGGTTAACCTTCGCCTTCATAGCCTTCAGGAGGGCACAGGAACCTCTTTCTTTTTCTTATCTTTTTTTCTTTTTTTCCTTCTCCACCAGCTGCCATTCCCCATCGTTTTTTGGGGTTTGGCCTTTGGTGGCCGCAGCGTAAGTTGGGGAAATGCGGGGGAAATTCGGGGGGAGAAGGAGCAACCCTCTTCTTTCCCTATGTCAGCTTTTTTGGGGTATCTCCAAGAGAGGCAGAACGCAGTCTCCGGAAGATACACATCTGTTTTTTTAAGGCGGGGTGGGATTCCAGCATTTTCTGGATTTCCACCCCGCTCTCCAGTAAGCACTTGTGGGTGTTGAGCATTCCGCTGAACACCTCCGAAGGAATCTTAAAGATCTCGTGTCTTGTTTCGAATTATTTTTACAAAGTATCAAAGAAATTGAGAATGAAGAGTACAAGGTGTTACGTAAGTGAAAGGTAGATAACTTAAAGGATAAATTTGAAGGTAAAGAAATTTGTAGATTGTGGATTTCTATGTATTCAAATATACCTTTATTAATAATAATATAAGCAATATAAAATAATTCAACAATAAATATTTATTTTTTCATTTTAAAAATTATTTTTCTCTCGTCTTTAAATCGTTATTTATTTTTAAGGTTATGCAATCATTCAATCGGAAAATTGTATTACATTTACTGGAATGAATGGTAAAACAACCGAAAAGTTTTTACTAGAATTTCTAACATTTTTAACCGGAATCACTAGTACGACTCTCCGTAACATATATTTTTTTTTTTCAGAGGAGAAAAGAGAATGCATTTACGCACGCCGTGTGGGGCTCAGCCGAAGCAATATCCATTAAACTCAAAACTCCCCTGCTTCCTCACCAGACAATGGCCCTGGAACGCCGCGCAACGCATTGTCCCCGGTATATGGTCATTCCGGGGCTTCTTCTCTCGTGCGGTGCAGAGGTAGCACCGCGGTTTCCTTGAGCAGGACGTCGCGGCCTGTCCCTCCTCGCCGCACCTCCAGCATCACCTGCTGCGATCTGGCCCCCGGCAGTTAGCCGCCATATGGCCGAAGCCGAGAAAGCGGTAGCACCGAATCAACTCCGTTTTCATCCGGGACCTGCAGGAGACCCACCCGATCTTAATATGGGTCGCCTGGAGTAAAGTTAGGGCACTCGCTCCCTCCAGTCTGACGAAAGCCTTTCTAGTGCCTCTGAAGGGCTTCCTCGTCAGGGACACCTTTACACACGCAGACGGTACCTCCCGTAGGCAACTCCGGACAGCTTTTGCAACTTCTTCTTCCTCCACGGAGGGATCAACGTCCAATATCTCCACCTCAACCATAGGAACGAGATGGCCGACAGATCCGGACTCTCCGACTGCGTCGCGGAAGGCAGAGTCAAGTTTCCTTCTGTCCCCCGCAGCGCATTCAATTTCAAATAGGAGATACTTCGTCCTGGTCTCCCTAATTCCTTCAACCTTAACGGCTTTTCAGATTTTTCAGAATTGCCACGTAGCTAACCCCCTCCATAGGCTTTATGATGACCGCTTCAGAGTGGGCCCTTTTTGGGCGCTCTGGTTTCCGCGAAGCCGTCTTCGATTTATTTTTGCGAGGGCCCTTCCTAGGAGGGATCTCCGGCGGCAGTCACCTCCGGGCTGACCATTGGCTCCCTCAGCCGCTTACGAGGATCTGGGGTGGACCTCGGCGCGGGCTCAGGGAGGGTTTGGGTACCCTCCTCCAGGACAACTTTCGTAGGGGATCTCGCCTCCTTAATCCTCTGTACCAACTTATCCCTAAGATGGTACTCGAAGTGCTCAAAGTAGTGATCGTGACTCTTCATTCTTTCTTTGAGGACCTGCATCTCCCGCAGGGCTTCCGTGAGGCCTTCCCTGATGGGGAGGAACATGTTATTCTTTGTCTTCCAGAACTTCTCCATTTCCTTCAAGGTGTCCATCACCTTTTGCAGACTGCACCAGTCTTTTTCGTTTAGTTGGTGCAGACAATCTTGATGCTGCCTAGCCTGAGAGTTTTCAGGTATATTTTCACCGGGGTCTTCCGTCACGTCCAACTCACCACCAAACAGCTCTTCGCACATGCTTTTATTTAATTTTAGTAACTCCATTTTTATTCCCACGATTAGCTAGGGAAGCATTCGGTCCGCCCCTGCAGAGCCCCGCATGCAGGGGTAAGGCCTCAATACTCTAGGAGGTGGTCTGGTTTCCGAGAGACACCGTGTGTATGTGTATGTTAACATATATTCTCATTACGAAATTCGTGCTTGATATTCATAGTCAATATAAAGAAACTGTAACACGAGATTTGCAGGAAGAAAATATAGTTTTTTTATTTTCAATGGCATTTTAAAAATTACTACGAAAATTATACTATACATCTATGTATTGAAAATATGTGTAGATGCAAATTTTTAGACTTTTTTAAGTTAACAATTTTGTAATCTCGTTTTTTATATTTCGCATAGCTTGAATAAAAATTGGATTTTTTGATTCCTAATAGTACATTTTAAAATTAAAACGAAAAATATACATCTTTAAAAAAAATGTTACAATTAAAATTGGTTAAAAAATACTGTATCTATCCTAATTCTTGTTTGATTGAATAATTTCAATAAAACAATTCATAAAGTTTTTTGAGCACTGTCAAGAATTAGTATTACAATTTGTTACTATTCTAAAAAGTAGTTTTATAAAATATCAAAAATGCTCTAATATCCTGAATTTTGGTCAGATATGGCTAGTTAATGAACTCGCCTTTCTTTTTCAGTTTTGGTAAACTGTACGAAAGCGCATTCATAGATATTAAATCACAATTCAATTTTTCAATAATTATAAAGTCCACCATATTGGCATTGTCATCCAGAATTCCGAATTTTCGACTCCAGATTCCAAAAGAATATGACTCAAAACCACATTATGTCAAGATCGATAAAAAAAAGAGATACCCTGTCAAACGTTTTACATTGGAACTTAATCCGTGAAACGTTTTTAATCTCGTTTTATGCAAGATGTTTAAAAATCAATCTGACCCATTCAGGTTTATTCCGAGACTGCAATTCGAATGAATCCGATCAAGGATTGATCCACATCATATTTTCGTTCCGAAACATTTTGACCTCGGGTTCAAACGGATCGATTTTTATCTGATTTGCTCCAAACACGATTCAAAGCGTTTTTCGGATTTGTTTGAAAAACTATTACGCAATGGCTGGAATTGAATTTATTTTCGAAACTTTCACTAGGGTAGTTTCTAAAATATGAGGAAAAAAAATATATACGCCTGTTTTTTTCTATCAAAGGGGTTAAATTTCTCTAAATATACGTTTTTTTCACAGGAGCTAACTTGACGCAACTATTCCAATTGACCGGGAAAGATATAGATGACGATGTCAAGTATGCTAGCGCCTTAATCGCTATATCTGATGTATCGGGCGAACATTTTTTTGTAACTTGTGCGACTTTATTCAGTCCTACGAACGCCTTGGCTGTCGCTATTCGTGTTGAGGAATATGAAAAAAATGTTGGTGCTCTCAGAGCTATAATTAGAAATCAGCCACCACCTACATTATATTCTTATGATAATGAAATTGAGGGAATAAGATCAATGAAAGAGAAAAAAAAAAAATCTGGAAGTTCATCACGTGAGGAAAACAGGGTATCAGTTATTACCGTAAGTTTCACACGAAATTTGAAGGATTTCAACTAGAATCAGTTGGATTCTACTTTGAACAACAAAATTTTAAAATGACATATTAAGTTCTTGAAATTGAAAGAGAATTCCAATCAAACTTGCCATTTTATTTTTAATATTATTTGAAAAATATCAGAAATGAAGAAAAACGAATTGGAATTCAACTCGAGCGAATTAGAGCTATTGTAATAAGTTCCGAAATATGTTTCCCAACTAATCCGAAAATCATATTGAATATCGTTCGATGTAAGTCAGTTAAAAATCAAACTGACTCAATCCGATTGATCTTGATTAAATCCGAGGTATCAATTCCAATAAATTTGAACCAAGTTTTTAATCCGAGCTCAGGTGGATTCAACCCGAATTTTAAATTTGAATCGAATTGATTCGGATTAAACCGCATTGAATCGGATTAAGTCAGATTAGTTTTTTATTGATTTAAATCAAACGAAATCCAAAAATTTTTCCGGAGTGGTTCAAACTAGTCCGAGAACAGATTTTGGAATAGCTCGAGTTCCATTGGATTGATTTCCTTCTTGAAAGTTTCGCCAAGGAGCTTTTTTATACACCTTTTTGCGTGAAATATTCTCCTCTTTTGACATATAATTTTTCTTATCTCACTTGAGTTTCGTAGTCAATAAGTTATTAATAATTTTTTTTATACTTTTGAAAATAAATACCTTTTGTTATGAACATAATAAGGATATAAAATTTGGTTCTGTTTTAGCTAAAGAAGGCTGTTGATCCTAATGTCGTAACAGTTCTTGATTTAGACGATATCGATGTACCTTGGACAGGACGAGATAGTAGGATACTTAAAACAGCTGGATTGGACTCGGTAAAAACCTAAAAAACAGAATTAATTTTGAAACTCTATTGACCCTGGCATATGTACTAGGGAGTTCAAAAAGTCCGTAGGATGACAAAGAAAAAAAAAACTTTTGTAGAAAAAATCCAATTTATTCTTTAACATTATCTCCTTCGGGCTCGATACACTTAGTCTAACGATCTTTCAACATTTTAATGCCTCTCTTGTAATACAATTTGTCAAGGCCTCCAAAATAGTTATTGCTTTACAATTAGACCTCTTCATTTGATGAAAATCTCTGTCCCTGGAGTCATCTCTTCAAGTTTGAGAAGAGATAAAAGTCGCCGGGGGCGAGAATTGGAAAATAAAGTTAGTAGGGAAGCAGTTCGAAGCGTCATTTATTCATTTTTTCCATCGTTTTTATCGATTTGTCAACTGGTGCATTGTCTTGAAAAAAAAAGCATTTTTTTCAACAAATAAGGCCGTTTCCTTGTGATTACTTCTTTCAATCGGTCTAATAATGCACAGTAATAGTTGCTCATAATTGTTTTTTTTAATAGTCGATGAACAATATGACATTAGAATCTCAAAAAACAGAAGTCATAATTTTTACAGACGATTGTTGTGTCTGCTTGCTTTTGTGCAGTTCCACTAGGTCCTACCCACTGTTTTGCTTGTTGCTTCGATTCTGGTGTGAAGTGGTGAATCCATGTTTCATCAATAGTCACTATTCGGCGCGAAAAATCGATTGGATTACACTTAAAAAGGTTCAAAGAACTCTTTGAATCACGAACTCGGTAGCGTTTTTGATCGATTATTAGCAAGCACGGCACCCATTTCGCGGTTAGCTTTCTCATGCCCAAATCCTCATGCAAAATGTTAACCAGTGATCCAATTGGTATGCCTGCAGCTACAGATAACTCAAGCACTTTCACTTTTTGATCATCTAATATGATGTCATCGATTTTTTCGATGATTTGTGGAGTGGTAACGTCTTTTGGCCTTCCCGATCGTTCAGCTTCATTTGTACTCGTATAACTTCGTTTAAATTCACCAATCCACTTCTCAACCATTTACGTTGATGCAGATGATTCCCCATTACACTCATCAAGCCTCTATTTTGTCTGGATGGTGTTTTTCCCATTAGGAAACAGTATTTAATCAGCATACGAAATTTACTTTTTTCCATTTGAATAGAAAAACCAAAACTTGTTCGCTTCTACTATTTGTAACTTTGAAAGGAAACAATGAAAGTGGCTTAAATTTTAACAGATGTCATCTGAAAGATTGTACTTCATGGAAAAAATATGAAAATGTAATTCGTGGTGCCATATCTGTGTCATCCTTTGGAGTTATTGAACACTGCAGTATACAATATTGCCTATAAGCTATAATTACACTGGACTCGCGCTGAGTCGACCTCCGCTAAGACGGCGGCAAAGTTCTCGGTAAGGCGTCGGACGTTACTTTCCCTTTACCCCCACCACGTACCATGAGTTACTAACGTGACTCTATTTACATGCGCAGACATCAAAACTGAAAGCACGACGCAGGTCGCGCAGAGTGAGTGGGATCTCCTCTTGCGGACGCCTCAACGCGAATACATGGTTTTATTTGCGTCGCCTTAGAGCGAATCGAGTGTACTGCCCTTGCACTGCAAATATATAGGGTGAGGCACATAAAGTGTTACAGAACGATAGCACTCAAACTATTGATCATATACAATAATGTTTCAGACACAAGTTTCAGTGTTCGAGAAAGCCGCCATACTCGACCACCCTATTTTTTATCGGTGGAGGCGCTGAAGCTACGTCAAGGTCAACTCATCTTTTTTAAATGGAACCATGTATTTTTTTTTCGATGATATTATTACCGATTTTCAGACGAATTCAGCGACCTACAACACAAGGTCATTCTAGTATGTGGCTCGTTATGCGGATAGGCAACAAAAATCGCACATGGTTTTTAAACGATTAGCTGACGGTTTCTATCGCTTCGGTACAGTGAAACAAACACGAGTCAAACGTCGACCAATTTTTAATTAAAATAATGCGGCTGCTATCTTAGCTTTTGCTGCACTAAATCTACATGCGAAAATCCATATTTTTTTTAAGCTCGCTTGACTGGGCAAGTTTACACAAACTTTCTGCAAAACGTACTGCCTCAATTAGTGGAAGACGTGCCCTTGCATGTTCACATTAACATGTGGATGCAACACGACGGTGCACCACCGCATTATGGTCTGTGTTCAAGGCAAGTGATGAATGAGATTTTTGACGAAAAGTGGATAGGACGAGGCGGCCCTGTAGCTTGGCCACCTCGTTCGCCAAATCTAACATTAACAGATTACTTTTTATGGGGTTTTGTCAAAGAACGCGTAATGGCGGTAGCACCTACCACGCCTGACAACATGAAAGAAAGAATACGCCCAGCATGTACCGAAATTACACCACAAATGTTGGCTGAAGTTAGACGGTCTTTTCATCAGCGAATTAACATGTGTTTACAAGTCGAGGGTCATCACTTCGAGCATCTTCTGCGGGTAGACCCAAACCAAGGCTAGTGGATCCTTTGAAAGTGATTATTCCGATACGTTTCGATTTTTCGACTATTTTCATACTTTTCGTGACTAGAATGACCTTGTGTTCTAGATCGCTGCATTCGCTTTAAAATCGGTGATAATGTCATCGAAAAAAAATACATGGTTCCATTTAAAAAAGATGAGTTGACCTTGACGTAGCTTCAGCGCGTCCACCGATAAAAAAATAGGGTGTTCGATTATGACCACCTTCTCGAACACTGAAACTTGTGTCTGAAACATTTTTGGATATGATCAATAGTTTGAGTCCTATCGCTCTGAAACACTTTATGTGCCGCACCCTGTATTTTGAGAAAACTATTTTTGTTCTTGAACCGAAACCTTGTTAGAAATAAAAAAAAATAATGTTTTTTTTTTATATTTCTTAACCAAACTATTACGATCGGCCAACAACATTACATTGTTTCTTACTCAATGGGTCTAATCAAATTATTTTTCTGACATAATAATTTTTTTTTTTTAGCCCAAAGAAATTAGTTTGTTGGTCTAGCAAAATAACTCATAATTAAATTTTTCAATAATTATAATTACCGTATTTTTAGTGAAGTAAATCAATTCTCAGTGAAAACTCACAGTTTTTACAGACTTTCTATAAAAGCAATTCTATAAAAATGTCCTAATTTCGTCACACAGTGATAGAATTCTTACTAAACTTTTATATTACAATTAAGTACATCATTTACTTTTGTTGGAACAATGAATTACATACAGAAAAAAATATTTGTCAAAAATCATCATACTATTCGGAAATACATGATAAATTCTGAAGCTACGTACTGTTTTCATATAATTTAACATCGATTGGGATTTCTATTGATGGAATACGCTCAATCACGGATAATTATCAGAAAATTCAGAATTCCTCCGTGTACTGAAAATGTTTTGGCCCACCATACTTTATTTAGGATACCAAAAATAATGCTTGATGTACAAGTGATTGTAATTTTCAAAAAGCAGTATACAAGGCCAATATGTCCTCATGTTTGTTCAATTTATGTATATTCTTCTCTAGAAAATAATTAAGGAAGAGCGTCATGTTGATTACGTGACCATCAAATAAAATTCGAAAGCAAATTTACTTTCTCCAACATTTTTTTCAAAAGACATAAACATCTTACAATGATATTATAGGATAAAGTAAGAAATATGGTGACACATCTATTATCTTCTATCTATTGTTTCTCATGATCAATAAAACTAATGACTACACGGAGAAATATAGTTAAAGTAATTTTACTCAACTCTGTCGATTAAACTTGGGACATAAGGGCATTTGAACATCTATTAAATCCTAGTCGGGTAAAATCAATTTGATATATACCTAATTCACCCAAAGTGAATAACAATAAGCGTTACATAGGGAATAGTAAGGAGTTGAGTAAAACGTTATCGACAACAGGGCACTAACATGCGTCAGTGGGTAAACATGAAATGTATAAGTATATCACCGACGCTTGAGATGCTTCAAACCCTAGTTGGGTAAAATGAGCATCGGGCGTATTATTTCAACTGGCAATGGTATGGTTCTCTTGAATAAAAAAAAATTCTTACCTCGAGTCTGCCAATAGTTATCCGGTACATACATAAACAACATACAAATACATTCGCACCATCCAGACGTAGCCAATCACATTTCAAATCAGAAATACACTTAAACATATAACCTTACATATATAAACCTAATAACTACGCACTTATATATAAAGGGTTTCCCAATAAGGGTGATATGTTTTGAAATTGAAAAAAAACACTGAATATTCATTCGGAATTGATCGAAATCTTTTTTATTATATTGGATATTCTCTGCCATTTATGATTTAAACAATATATCGGCCAAATGTCCCCCGAGACTCTTCTTGCAAACCCGAATGCGTTCAAGCCAATTTTCGATGACTTTGTGGAGCATTACCATAAACCGCACCAAACGGTTAGTTTCTCGGGATATAATGGAGATGAATGAATGACCTGAGGGTTTTCTTTACACCAATAACGACAATTTTGCTTGTTTACAAAGCCGTTGAGCCAAAAATGCGCCTCATCAGAAAAGATGATTTTTTGATGAAAATTGGGATCATTTTCAATTGATTCCAGAGCCCAATCCGCGAACTCCCGACGCAAACGATGGTCATTAGGCTTCAGTTCTTGGGTCAGAATCATCTTATAGGGATGCAGGCCAAGATCCAATGGCAAAATACGCCAGGTAGTCATCCTGGACAGGCCCAATTCCTGAGATCGGCGTGGCAAGGACAATTCACGGTTTTCCTCGATACTGGCCTGTACGGCGGCTATATTCTGTGTAGAACGTGCGGTACGCATACGATTTTTAGGCTTAGTATCCAATAGAGTAAATTCATTCTCCAACTTATCGATTATTCGACGAATTGAGAGCGCGGATGGAGCAGAATAACGACCACATTTTGCACGATATGCTCTTTGAACACCGACAAAACTTCTCGAATTTTGATAAAATAATTGGACAATTTCCAAACGTTGTGGAAGCGTGAAACTACTCATGATTAAATGGCAAACCTTACTGATGACAACTGACAGCAGACGTCAAAAATTTCAGTTCAAATGAGCCCGATAGGGACATTCAAAATCATATCACCCCTATTGGGAAACCCTGTAGTACGATACGCTTTCAAATGTACATTTAAAAATATCATTATTATTAAGAAGTATTATGTATAAAAACATTTAAAAGAAGCTTCTTTTATTTTCTGTGTTTTATATTTTCAAAATATGGATTTTACATTTGCGAATTCCAAATTATTATTCTGCCTGAGTAATTTATGTGATATTTCATATTTTATGTAATACACTTATCGACTTTTTTTTGTTTAAATTTTTATAATATCAATTTAATTTTAAGAATTTAAGTTTTTGAAATTAAACATTTTTTATGTGTGCCCAAGGCGCAGATTACATTCATTCGTTCCTGCGTGAATAGATGTATCTGTTGGAATAAATCTTGCGATTCACGGGTTACTCAACTCGCGATTGAAGCGTAGAGTAGATTGAACGGAAAGCTCTACTATTTTGTGATTTAATTGTTACGTCAGAAACGTAACATTTCTCTTTTAAAAGATCTCCTTGTTTTATGTCAGGATCAGAAGGATCCTCTCTAAGGGATGAGGAATAGTCAGTGATTGAGAAGGGTTAGGTATATAAAATATATTTATTGACAATTGAAATTTTATCAGGTAAGCACCATGGAAATGTAAAATAGAATCAAAATTAGAAATACCCTTTTAGTTATCCTGAGTTTGAATTGATTGATGATCAATTGAGTCCAGTAAGCGAATGTGGTCAGTTGAGTGTAACTTTAATTCTTCAGATAGTTGCTGTTCTATAGTAAATTCGTAATCTAGTCAGGTGATCTAGTTGATTCTTCGGTCCCAGTTTCGAGAAAATTTGGAAGGCGATTCCCCTTCACTTTCTAATGTCGTTGAACTCAGCGTCGAGTTAGAATTCGGGTTGAGTAGCGGTAGAAATCTGGTGAAGCTGGACTGACTGGATTGCACTCGCGGTATAGATTCGATGGCACTGGACTGGACTCGCGTTGGTCATATTGTAGAAATCGGACGTTGACTAACTAACTGAATTCGCGGTGTAGAGATGATGGTACTGGACTGGACTCTCATGGAACTTTCGCTTTTTATAGAACTTTGAAAGGTCAAGTATGACGAGTAACATGCTATGACCAGTCGCATGTTATTACAAGTCGCATGTTATGACGGTAGTGTGTTGGTATTGTAGGGCTTCATTCACTTTCTCTCTGGGTCAGTCGATTTGTTATCATGTGTGGGTATTATAACGACACATGGTAATTTCATATTGATCATCCTATTGATCTGTAGATTTATCTATAACTTGCGTCGATAAAATCACACTCGCTGTAATGCTGTCTTGATCCCTTTATTGGTTTCTTAATCTGCTTGTTACTTGTGGCGGCAGAGTCGCGGGACGTGACATAATAAAAGATTGATTTTTTATAGTTATACTACGAGTAATAATATATATATTTAAAAATTTTTAATGCACGCTTTCATACTTCACCCTACGCTTCTGAAATTTACTCAACTTTGATTCATTTTTGAACATTTAATATATCACAAATAAATACAATGATACTAAATAACTTCCAACTTGTCCTTATGTCCCAAATTTGATTGGAAGTTGAGTAAAATTACTTCAACTATTTTTCTCCGTGTATTATACAGATTGAGTTTAAGTGATTAATTTTTTTACCACACAAACCAGAGAGAAATTTTTTTAGAATAAATCAAGAGAGCTAAATTCGCATTAAAATATTTTTTGATAACTACGTAATCAATCTGGAATGTATTCTTAAGAATGTAAATTTGGTCTGTTATAGAGCAAAGAAGTTAAGATAGCTGATCACGTTAAAGTTATGTCTACTGGTATTCGTTTATTCCCAGAATTTGATAGCAACAACATATGTATTGATCACGTATGTATACTAATTAGAAAAAAAAAATTATATAGAAGAATTATAAATCAATAACAAATATTTTTTTCGACAAATTAGCACTATATTGGTGGGTTTATACGATACGAATCACACTTGCTTGGAATTGCTTGTGAAATTCAAAGAGGAGAACGAGATTCTGTTTTCGTTGCTTTTGTTACTACTCAAATAAATATTGATTTTATCAAAAATCGTCCTAAAAATAAAAAGTGCCTCTTGGGATGCGTGTCAGGAAACTGAGTTCTACGTGGAATGAGTAAGTAAAGTGCTGGATCAAAAATCAAAACATGTTCGTTGCAGCAACACAGTTTCATTTCGCTCTTGCAATTTTTGTTTGAGTTTATCTTGAATTTAGACTTTATTTAAACAAACGATTTTGCATTTCAACGCTTTTTTTGTATCTCACATATATTTTGGTTAAAAAAATGGAATTTTTGATTTTCAATATTCAAAATCAAAACATAAAATATATATCTTGTCAAAAAATGTCCTACTGAGAATTTGTAGACCTCATTTACGCAAAAAAATTTCCATCTCAGCGTCTTTTTTGTATCTCACGTATTTTGTTTTAAAAATGTGATTTTTGAATTTTAAGAGTATTTTATGAAATTGAAAGGAAAAATATACATTTAATCAGATACTGTCAGACAAAATTGGTAGACCTCATTAGAGTAAATAATTTTGCATTCTTACGTTTTTTTCGTATTTTATATATTCTAGTTAAAAAATTGAATTTCCGAGTTTCAATAGTATTTTTTTAAATTGAAAAAAATATATACATATTTTAAAAAATATTGCGATTGGAATTTGTAGATCTTTTCGTAGTAAACAATTTTGTATCATGACGTTTTTTTCGTATCTCGTATGATTTAACTGAAAAATGGAATTTAGATATTGACTTTTTTCAAGATTTGACATCCTGTAGCTTTTCTAATTTTAGTTAAATCGAGAATTTTTTCAAAAACAATCAGTAGAGATTTATCAGCGCTATCAGAAACCAGGATTGGAATTATAGCTTTTTTCAAAAACAAAAAATGCTCTTATTATTACAGTTTTGGTCAGATGTGGCTGGTTAACGAATTTGTCCTTACTTTTTCGGCTCCGATATAGTATCCGATATAGTTCAATTCAGTCCGGTAATTATATCGAATGTTTTCGAGTATGCGACCTACAACAGACACTCAGACACTTTCGTAAAAACCATTTTTTCTGACTCAGGGGGTCTCAGAACGTAAAGATTTTATGCAAATTCCGAAAGTCATTTTTCACATAAAAGCAACACCTCTTCATTTATTATGAGAATGGAAAAATAGGATTCTATATTTCCAATTGTATTTCCTTAAATTATACAGTCGGAAAAAATTAGTCAAATCGACCATTTCTTCAGGTTTCTCAATTATAGTTTTTTTTACCGAGTTTTTATTAACGTAAGTATGTGAAATTTTGTCTCAAATTACACAAGTCATCAAAAGTTTGAATCAAACAAAAATTATAGATTTTTAATGGTGGAATCATATGAACTAAACACAGCTATTAACAACTAAATTCTAAATGAAGACAACTGTAAAAATAGTCACTTTGTCTAACTTTGTTTGCATTCTTATCATAAATGAAAAGGAATTAACACATCACTCCATAAATTTCGGATCTGATATACAGATGGCACCACTGCTGTCAAATCCATATGATTTCTGGATAGTATCGACCTTCAAACGTTAAGTGTCATAATTTCATGACAACCTGACATTTAGTTCAGAAATTACAGAGGTTTTGGTGAAGCAACTTTTGTTATTTTCAAAAAAAAGGATAATAAAGAGTTTCAAGTAGTAATCACACATTGCTTCTTCACAGGAAAAAACCCTGTTGAAACAAAGCAGTGGCTTAATAAGCGTTATGGGGACTTTGCACCACGGAAATCAACAATCATTGACTGGTATGCCGAATTTAAACGCGGTTGTAAAGTGTGATCAAATTGGAGGAACTTTTTCCAATAGGGTTTTATTGACATGTCACGCGTCACTACTGCCAAACTAAATGCACAATTTTATTCAGTTTTTATTGACATTTCATCATGGAAAGACTAACGCCTCAACAACGTTTACAAATCGTACAATTATATTACGAAAATGGACGCTCTGTGAAAAGTGTTTATCGCGCGCTCAGGCCATTTTATGGTGTACATAATCGTCCTACCGAACGCACTATTCGGCATACCATCGGCAAACTCGAGAATAATTTAACATTATTGGATGATACTCGACCGATTAGACCACGTACAGCCCGAACCTCTAAGATCGTGTGATATCACACCTTTGGACTTTTATTTGTGGGGGTGTGTAAAGTCTAAATGTTTTGTGGATAAACCAGCTACTATTGAGGCATTGGAAGCCAACATTACTGAAGTTATTAGCGAAATACCGACCGAAGTCCTCGAGCGAGTCATTCAAAATTGGTGTTTACGGATCAAGCTATTTTTCGATGTCTTCATATGAGCGGAAGTGCTGATCAGCCAGACCATGTGCCATCGACGAGAACAAGTGAAAATCGGACGGCGCAATATCTGAGGAATACGGCGGGGGTGAGGACTTCCCATTTGAGCGTTTCCAGGTAGGTTTTAACGGGTTTGGCAACGTGGAGCCGGGCGTTGTCATGCTGTAGAATCACTTTTTCGTGCCTCTGCTCGTATTGTGGCCGTTTTTAGCGCAGTGCTCGGCTCAAACACATCAATTGCGTTTAATATCGTTCCCCAGTGATGGTTTCGTTCGGTTTCAACAGCTCATAATAAATAACACCGACCTGGTCCCACCAAATACACAGCACAACCTTCGCAGCGTGAATATTCGGCCGAGCCGACGAAGTAGAAGCATGACCGGGCAGTCCCCATGACTTTCTTCTCTTTGGGTTGCTGTAATGAATCCATTTTTTATCACTTGTCACGATGCGATGAAGAATACCCTTCCTTTTTTGCCACTGAAGCAGTTGTTCACAGGCGAAAAACGACGCTCAGCGTCCCTTGGCTTCAAATCATAAGGAACCCAAGTTCCTTGTTTTTGAATTATTCCCAACGCATGCAATCGCTTGGAAATGGCTTGGCAGGTAACTCCTAATGCTGAAGCAAGCTCTTCTTGCGTTTAGCACCGATGTTTGTCGAGCAATCCCTCCAATTCTGCGTCTTCGGGGGTTTTTGACCTTCCATCACGTAAACGGTCGTCAGCATCGAAATCACCGTTTTTGAAGTAACGGAACCAATAACGGCACGTTGTTTCACTTAGAGCAGCATCTCCGTAAACTTTTTGGAGCTCTCGATGCACTTCAGCTGCCGTTTTCTTCGAATGAAAGAAGAAAATCAAGACTTCCCGCAAATGACGATTATTTGGCACAAAATCAGACATTTTCACACAACCAAAAGTATATGACGCCAAAACAAAATCACTAATGTGTCCAAACGGTTTGTTTACCATATGTCTAAGCTTGGTTCATGACGTTTTGGATATGTCAAAATCGACCAGCATTTACTGCTGGAGCCATGTATTGACAAACAGGGGGAACTTAGTTGCGCACCTAATAGTATTGGGCGATCGTAAATTAAAACTGCATGAGATATCTGACACCTTAAAGATATGAGAAGGTAGTGAGTTTATAATTTTGCACGAATCTTTGGGGATGCGTAAAAACCATATTTTCCAGATCTGGCCACCAGCGACTACTGGCTCTTTGCTGACCTGAAAAAAATGCTCCAGGGAAAGAGATTTGGCTCCAATGAAGAAGTGATTGCCGCAACTGAGTCCTATTTTGAGAGCAAAGACGAATCATTTTACAAAAAAGGCATCGAAAAGTTAAAGAGGCGTTAGAATGAATGTATAACACTTTACGCTTGAACAAAACTATGTTGATGAATAAAGTCGAATTTCTCGAGAAAACTGTGTTTTTCTTAGTTAGACCGGAAACTTATTGAGTGATGTGTTAGTTTTATGTGAAAAATGACTTTTGAAATTGTTATCAAATCTTTGCGTTTTGAGACCCTCTGAGTCAGAGAAAACGGTTTTTACGAAGGAATCTGCCTGTCTGTAGTAGTTTTTTTTCCAGAGTGAACGAGAATGCATTCACACACGCTTTTTCGGACTCGGTCGAAGACATACACATGTGTATATATTTCAATAATGTTCGTTAATTTCAATATATTTTGATTGAAAAGTTGTTGAATTTAATATGAAATACCTTAATTTTTCATAAAATACATATCTATTAATTTTAATTTACCACTTGTATATTAAAGTCCAATACTATTTTGGAAGGGATAGTAGTTTGTACTTATAGTATGTTAATAATTGATCTTTTTTTTGTCTCTGTAGATTCGTCAGGGGGAACGAAAGTTGCATGAAGATACAGCAGTATTTAAAATATGAAATGAATTCATTCACAATAAACCATTGTTAAAATAAATCAATTTAAATACCTGTAATCAATTCTAAATGTAATTCATAAATTTCAATATATTATTTTTTTCTACTTTATTCAACTAATTTTAAGTTAATTTTATTATAGAATTCCAATTCAAAATATTTTCTGTTGTTTTCAAATTATTGGTTTCTTTGAATACAATCCAAACGAAATTTTTTTAACAGCGATCCAAAAAGATTATTGCAAGATAGGGTTTATCAGATTATAGAATACATAATGTTCACTTCCGATTTATTAGAGGAATATGTTATCATGAGATTATGTTTGGGCAATTTAAATTAAATTTAGTATATATGATTCTTTCTTAGGGTCCAGTTTATTTAACTAAAGAATTTTCATTTTTAAAACCATTTTTAGAAAATTCCACTGTGATCATTAAACTTTATGAAAGTCAGGATTTCAAGATATCCTAACATAAGTGTACCAAAAAGATGGTTTTCGGTGATATTCGAGGTTATGTTATAAGAACATCGGATTTTCTTGCTAGACTATCATCTAGTATTACTTTTCTCCTTCAAAACCCATCTGCGATTTCTCAAATTCGATTTTTCTTCCTCGAGATTGAAAATGGTATATCTCGAGAAAGAAAAATCGAATCCGACAGTTCGCAGATAGATTTTGAAGCGAAGAGTTGTACTAGATGATAGCGTAGGCAGGAATAAACAAAAAATCGCGGTTCTCAAAAGACAATTTAAAATATTATATTTAAAATATTTTATGAAACTTTGGTTTAATGTAAGATTTCATGAAACTTTGGGGATATCGTAAAATGTTTTAAAGTTTCAAACAAGGCAGCGGGAAAGTCCAAACTGCGTGTAATTCAAATATTTTATAAACTAGCATCCACTTGTCTAATCTGACCTGACATCTGCTCATGCGCGAGAAAATCTTTTCCTTCTCTACACCCCAATGTTTTATGAAACAATGAAACTTTAACCGTGAAAAATTGGAAAGTTTCACATAAAAGCTTCAATGCTTCAATGAAACGTTTCATCGCTCGCGACCAAGTAATCCTGAGTGGAAACCGCCTTTTCGGCACTTTAAGGTTAGGACACCTAAAAATCCTGACGTACTACAACAATTCTGCGTCCGGATTTGGATTCAACATAAAAAATTGTAAAGGACATGATATTTCTGACTGAAGTGGTAAAATTTGGTTGAACCAACCAAATTTTACTAACAAAAAATTATATCGATTTTGACAGATCAATCAAATATTTTTTTTAATCAATCAAAGATTTTTTTTTCTGTATGATAAGAAAATACTATGGTCGAATCACAAAAATTTTGTTGACTTAACCAAATCTGTTTACGAGTGAATACCAGGTTTTATCGAGAAACTACTTTACTAGGTATGCTATACTACTTAACAAATTGTAAAGATAACTAAAATCATTTGAAATATTCTTAAAAATCTCGTTCTCATACAGCCATTTAGTCCGACATATCTTTTGCACTTAAGGGGAGGTTACCGTTCATGACAATGACTAATTCGATTTTTTTTTATACATAATTTTCATTCTTAAAGTATTTAGAACACGAGAGTAAAAGGAGATTTTTATATTTAATGTATTTTAGAATTTACAGCCGGTTGGGCGGAAACGTCCTTCGGCAGGAAAATAGGTAGCTGAGGCGCTCGGAGCGGAGGAAAATATGTCCAACTATGCAAAGAAGACCAGGCTGGAGAAAATGAACCTTCAGATTCAGTAGAATAAGTTCTTCGAGGAAGAAAAATAGCCTCTGTATGACGCTAAAATAGCTGATAAAATGTAAGTTGCCTAAACTGAACATTAAATACGATATTTTATAACGTTACACTTAAAATGCGTTTTTCTGGAAATAGCATTTTTCAGCGCGCGGGGCGCTCTACAACTTCAACAGATAAACAGATTCGCACGAATCTCTGCGCAAATGAAAGAGAATTCATTTTGCGGGGTCATCAGGAAGCGATTTTTGTCCAAACTTGATTTAGAAATATTGTTTTTGTCCGTTGAAGAAAAAAAAACAGGTCAAAAGAAATGAGTTTTATTCAAAGGGCTGTCATTTTGTTATCGAGGGGTTTTCAGAAAACTAAAAAAGATATGGCCCTCCAAATTCAGTTAAGTTTAATAATTTTTAACCAGTTTATGCAAGGCTGTGGAGCGCCCCGCGCAAACCAAAACACGCCGTGCATGGTTTTATCTGACGGGAGCTGGAGCTGCCATTTTGTATTATTTTTTTTATAAATAAAGCTGGAATTTACTCTTCTCTGATAGTATAATAAAAGACGTTAAAACCCAATTCCAAAAGTATTTATTTTATATTAAAAAAATCCCCAAAGTTTATGCATTTTTCATGCCTCTCGATGGTAACCTCTCCTTAATGTGTAAGTTATAAGAGTCAGGATTTATTTTTGAGACACTAAATTTTTTTGTTCACTATATTCTTATTTTATTCAACATGTATGCACAGTAAAATTATGAATGATAAGATTTTTCAAATTTAGTCCTTTATACTGCATGTCTCCATTAATAATTTGTATTTTGACGATCAAAGGAAAGATTTCTATGAATTGAAAAAAAATTTGTTAGTTCTGTCACGTCCCGCGACGTATTTGAATGTATATAATGCACACAGGCTGGATTGAGTTAAGAAATCTATGAGAAAATCGATAAAGGGAAATAGGGAGTAGGGGAAGTAGGGAGCAGTATAGGGCCCCTTCTCCTTTAAGAAGATATGACTACGTCACGATTTTCGCTGACCGTCAATTTGTATGAAAAAATATAAAAGAGGCCCACACCAACAGAAAGCAGTCAGTAAATTCTTCGTCTAGTTCGACACTTAAATTTTCCTTCGGATTTATCACCGGTCTCGCGACAATAGTCCAGTGCGGCATTTCAATTTAACTTCGAAAATCTCTGAGTTTCGGATTAATAAAATTCGACCGGGACAATTTAAAATCAAAGTTCGGGAGTCGTAAAAGTCATCGGTGACTTGTAAGATCTCTGTAAAGATCTTCGAACAGTGTCATAAATTTGGACCACCGCCCTTTACGGAATATACCTGTGCGGCCTATAACTCTCTCTCTCTCTCACACTTCGACTACTCCTGTGGGGATCCAGTACTTACAACTCACCGCCGTGCGGATTAAACCTCGACGCAACTTACGAAACATAAAGGTACCGAATCTCTCTCCCCCTCTCTCTCACACCCATGTACCAAGCAGCCTGTGCCTACATTTGTATATGAATTGTGTTGACAATGTGTATATTGACTTTTAAACCAATTAAATAAATTCAATTTGTATAATTTTTATAATCATTGTGCCTTTCATTGACTTATCCTCATCCCTAAGCGAGGATCATTCGATCCTAACTTAAAACGAGGAATCTTCGATCAAAGTAAGTATTTACGTACTTGTAACGTAACAGTTCAAACAGATATTTCGAATAAGATGATTGAGTTTGAAATTTTTGCCACTGTCTATATTCCGTTACACCCAAAAGTGTCTCTTTTCCCAGAGAAAAATTTCAAATTCATCTAATTAAAAAAAAAAATTTCGTCAATGTAAACAAATATATTTTCCTAGATAAAAGAAAATTTTTTTAAATCAACAAAAGTTTTTTCAAGTCGATTTGATTTTTTTTTGACCTTATGTCAACGAAATGTTTCTTTGATTAAATCAGAGTCTTCTCTGGGTTTAGGCAAATGAAACTTCCTTCCACCATACTTGAAAGGATAGGAAAAGTTAGCTTCCCTTTTTTCTCTTTTTTTGCGCTTTATGCAAATTAGATTTGCCAATATACTTTCCAAATGAATCTTCGAACAAGCACTCCTGGACCTTCATTTTCTATAAACACAGCAGTATCTAAGTCAAGCTGTAATAAAAAGAATTATTAACAATTACATGTTTTTCCAGTGTAGTATAAATTAACAAGTACTAACATTTAAAAATGATTGCCATGTAATCACAGGTTTGATACAGTTTTTTTTACATTCTCATCATGGATGAGAAGTTATTGGTTTTATGTGAAAAATGACTTTCGAAATTTTCATCAAATCTTTATGTTTTGAGACCCCCTGAGTCAGAAAAAATGGTTTTTACGAAAGTGTCTGTCTGTCTGTCTGTCTATCTGTAGTAGGTCGTGTGCGGCATAACTCTCGATAGAATTATCAGATTGAATTGAGCTTTGGTACACTTTATCGGAGCCGAAAAAGTAAGGACAAGTTCGTTAACCAGCCACATCCAATCAAAATTGAGGGACGGAGCACTACTTTTGTGTTTTTGAAAATAATTTTTTGAAAAAATCAAAAATTCCAATCCTGGTTTTTGATAGTGCTCATAAATCTCTAAAAATTATCCTAATAACATTTTTTGATTAAATCAAAATTAGAAATGTTACAGCATATTCAAATTCGAAAAAAGTCAATATCAAAATTCCATTTTCCAGTTCCAAAATTCAATTTTTTAACAATAATATTGGAAATACCAAAAAAACATAAGAATACAAAGTTGTTCGTTTCAAAAAGATCTACAAATTTTGTCTGACACAGTTTCTGATGAAAGATATATTTTTCGTTTCAATTCCAAAAAATACGATAAAAATTTAAAAATTCCATTTTTTAGACAAAATATGTGAGATACAAAAAAAAACATTTAGATGGAAAATTGTTTGCCTTAATGAGGTCTACAAATTCTCATAAAGAAATTTCGGGACAGGATGTATATTTTATGTTTTGATTTTTAATATTGAAAAAATTCAATTTTTTTCACCAAAATATGTGAGTTACGAAATAAGCGTTGTTCTGCAAAATCGTTTCCTTAAATAAAGTCTACGATTGTTTTTCCTTTTTAGATATGTGGAAGAAAGTAAATTCTTTTAATCATGTAATTTATTGAAAAGTTATACTGAAATGTATACAGAAAATCGAGCGCGAAGTGCGAGTGTCATGATGAGAATGTGTTCCTTAAGGCCGATAGAGCCTTAAGTAAATTGAATTTCCTGTTTCACTTAAATTCAAAAAGAAATTCAGTGACTTTGAGAAAATGTGTAATTCACATCATCTGTAATATTATTATAAAATTGGTTTGAGCTTCAGTATCAAAATATAAGAAATAAACTTAAATGTATGCGAAGAGCACAAGACCGATCATTTGATGAGTTCTATGTTTTTTTCGAACTGTAAAACGAAATTTCAGTTGATGACATGAATTAATAATATACAGGGTGCACCATCTAGACCTTCGGTATTTCAACATTGATTAACTCTGTTGTTTTTTAGCCGATTTTGACAAATGAGCACGATTCTGAAACATCATTCAGTATTATTTTGAACATGAGTCAATACACACCGTTAGAACGTGCTGAAATCGGACCATTTTTTTTCAAAGTTGGAGAAACCATCGACGACGCACGCTAACATTGGATGTTGGCGCACGTTGTTCTCCGGATTTAACTGTACCAGACTTTTTTCTTCCGGGTTATTTAAAAAGCAAAGTTTATGCCAGCAAAACAATGAAAATTGACGAACTTAAATGTAACATACGAGCCGAAATAGCTGCTATAACGCCCGAAATGCTGGCCAATGTTATGCAGAATGCGCGAAAAAGAGCTGCTTTTTGTGTATCGAATGGAGGTGGTCATTTAATCGACTTTGTGTTCGAAAACTGATTTGAAATAAATGATAAAGTATATCCTAAACAAATCTTGCTCATTTGCCAAAATCGGCTGAAAAGTGTCATAGTTATTCAATGTTGAAATACCGAAGGTCTAAATGGCGCACCCTGTGATGATCCAAGACCTCTGGACGACCAGAAGCATCAAATCGGGCTGAGTTAGTGGAAAAAGTACGTGAAATAATCGCTATCGATGCAAAATTCACTGTGAGAATGCTGGCAAAAGAATTAAATTTATCTTACTGTACAATCTACACAATATTAACTGAAGATTTGGGTAAAAGAAAGGTCTTTGCACGTTTTGTTCCACATCACTTAAATGAAGACCAAAAAAGTCAACGAATTTTTGATGAAAAAACAGATTTGTGTCATGGACTACCCTCCGTATTCGCCTGATCTCTCACCGTGTGACTAATTTCTATTCGCAAAACTAAAAACTGCAATGAAAGGAGCTTTTTACGATGACGTTCCAACCATTCAATCAGCTGTGACACAGGTGCTAAAGAACATCCCAAAAACCGAGTTTAAAAAGTCTATGGATAAATTGGTTGATCGTTCCAAACGTTGTATTGAGTCTAATGGAACCTATTTTGAATAAATAATAACTTTCAAAGATAATATAATGTGTATCTTATTCTATATCCAAAAAATTCGGTTATTTTTGGGACACACTGTATATACTTCAATAATACGAAAATGTAGTCCACTTTTCAATGCTTTTCAGTAAATTCCTACTGACTGTGATAGCAACTAATATATACGAAGAAGATATATGTACAGTAAGTATAAAATTGAAAATACACTGGTATCGTGCTAGTTATTTGCAATGATTTTGTATTTCAAACAATACAAAAATAAGTAACTGATGAAAAAAACAAATTAAACATTACTTAAAAATTTGTTTTTGAGTACAATTTTTATTTGAAAATAGCTATGATCATTTATTGATTAAAATCAACCCAGTTGAAAATATTTTGAGCGAATTTCCTGTGGAATTAGATGCAAATTATGCGCAACAACCACGTGGAATCCGCCTGGGTTTGCGCGGGATTCCGTTATGAATTCGCGCGGCGGTTTAGAACCGAATTTTGGGCAAAGTTCGGGCGCATTTCAGGCAAAGGCTAGACGGAATTTGAAAGGATTTGCACGCGATTTACAGCATGACAAAGAATCAAATTAAAATAAAAAATACTACAAGCCGCGTTGAATTTTCATGTAGAGACATAATAACACATCACTTAATAATTTTCCCGGTCTGACAAATAAATGGCACTACTGTTGTCAAATCCATATAATTTCTGGATACTACCAACCTTCAAACGTTAAATGCCAAAATTTCATGACAATCTGACGTTTAGTTCAGAAGGTACAGAGGTTTTGGTGAAGCAACTTTTGTCACTTTCAAAACAATGGATAAAAAAAGAGTTTCGAGTGTTAATCAAACATTGCTTTTCAATGGGAAAAAATACTGTTGAAGCAAAGCAGTGGCTTGATAAGCGTCATGAGGACTCTTCACCAGGGAAATCAACAATTATCGACTGGTATGGTGAATTTAAACGCGGTCGTACTAATACAGATGACGCTGAACGCTCTGGTCGCCCAAAATCAGCAATTGTTCCGGAAAATATAACAAAAGTCTACAAAATATTTTTGGGCGATCGTAAATTAAAGTTGCGTGACATAGTTGAAACCTTAAAGATATCAGAAGGTAGTGTGTTTACAATTTTTCACGAATCTTTGGGAATGCGTAAGTTGTTTTCGATGTGGGTGCCGCGTTCGCTCACATCCGAACAAAAACAACAACGCGTCGAGGAGTCAGAGTTCTGTTTGGAGCTGTTTAAGCGAGGTAAAAATGATTTTCTGCGTCAGTGTGTAACAATGAATGAAATATGGATCCACCAGTGCACACCTGAAACAAAGAGATCGTCAGCTGAGTGGACAGCAGCTGGTGAAAGCCGTCCATAGCAACCAAAAACTCAACAGTGGGCTGGCAAGGTTATGGCATCCGTATTTTGGGACGCGCATGGTATTTTGTTTATCGACTACCATGAGAAAAGTGCTGTTCCTTCAAGGTAATGTACCGTGCCACAAGTCCATGAAAACGATGGTCAAATTGAATGAATTTAGCTCCAAATTGCTTCCTCGCCAACCATACTCTCCAGGTCTGTCCCCCAGCGACTAATGGCTCTTTGATGACCTGAAAAAAATGCTCCAGGGAAAGAGATTTGGGTCCAATGAAGAAGTGATTGCCAAAACTGAGGACTATTTTGAGAGGAAAGGCGAAAAACAATATCATTGATATGGCCTCCACGGCTACGTTTGCAAGACCATGCACAGTCATATGTTCCCAGCATGTCAGGTTTTTGAGATTTTTTATGTTAATTTTTTGTTATTGAAAAATCATATATCGTATGATGAACGGGTGAAAAAAAATTTTTATGCGGAAATAAATAAATGATTTCTATGCGTTTTTTAACGTAGAATCCATTAATTTTTTTGCTTCTTCTATACCTTATACATTTCCTGAAATGATTAATAAAAAACGTGAAAAAAACACGAAAAAATAACTTTGCAAAAAAACTTCTATTTAACTAAATATCATTTATTTTCTAGTCAGATGTATGTCATTCATAACAACATAACATAGCAGAGAAGTTGTCTGTTTCTATAGAGTTGCCAGTTTAACGGCTTACAAATACTTACCTTGGTACTTCTTTTCGATTTCAGCGATGTCTTGATGGGAAGTTCAAGTCATAGGAATTCTTCTCTGATTGCAATCTGGCTATACGAAACATTGTTGCTTTCTATGCACCTGAGACAGCAGAGCACGAGACCAACAATATAATGTTAAACTGGAGCCACACCGAAAGACGTTGAAACACAAAAAAAATGAACGTTGCTAAAAAACCACTGGTTGATCCTCAAAAAATCTTACTACACCACCATTACATGTGGAGCTTGGCATCGTAAAATATTTTGCTAAAGCGATGGACAAAAACGGAGAAAGTTTTCGTTCCTTGAAAAGAAAGTTCCCTAAGTTTGGTGAAGCTAAAATCAAAGAAGGGGTGTTTCAAGGACCATAAATCCGACAACTGATGTTGGATTGTGATTTCGAAAAGAAAATTTAGTTGCCAGTAAAAGCTGTTATAAACTTTTTTTTGTCCACGGTACACCGAAAGTTAGCCTTTTCTGTGCCATTTTGCGTGTTTTTTTAGTTTTTTTAAAATTACCTCAGGAACTTCATAAGATATAGAAAAAAACAAAAAAATTAATGGATTCTGCGTTAAAAACACACATTAAAATCATATATTGCTTTCCGTATTAAAAAAAATTTTCCCACTCTTTTATCATGCGATTAATGATTTTAAAAAAAACCAACTCAAAAAATTTCAAAAACCTGACGTGCTTGGGAAAAACAGAGGCCAGATTTGGATTCAGCATAGAAAATTACTCTGGAAATAATATGTCTCATTTCATGGACACATAGGTCATATTTTGTTGACCACTGTTATTTGATTTTATTGTAGTAATTTGTGACGCACCGAATAATAAAGAATACTTCACATATCGGTAAACTTAAAAAATATAAAGAAAAGTTTGAAAATGTGCGTCACAAATTATTACAATAGTATTAAATAACTTTCAACTTGTCCATATGTTGCAATTCAAATTTGTAGATCTTTTTGTAGTAAACAATTTTGAATTATAACGTTTTTCCTATATCTCGTATACTTTAGTTTAAAAAAGTGCTTTTTATAATCAAAATGGAAAATATGGGTTTTATCAAAAAATCTCTTGATTCAAATTTGTATAAATTATTCAAGCAAACTGCATAGTGATGTTTTTTCCCTATCTCGCATAAAGTTACTGATTAGGGCTCAGATCGGAGCCGAAACGTCTGATTATGTAGAACTTTAATTTTTTTATCAACCTCGGATCCTAAAGCTGACTATCAACATCAACATTTATCTTTAATTATTAATTAAGGGTCAATACAAGTCCAGAATATGAATGGTAAAAAATATAATTCGAGAATAGTTGTTTTTGTGTAACAAATCTGAGAGTTGACAGACCGTTCTTCGGTACATTTCTTTGATATCACAAATTTTTGACTTGATATCTTATTATTCATGGACAAAAGTTTACAGGTAAAAAAGTTACCATATCCATACCATATCACTTATTTTTCTGAGTTATTATTTTTCCTCTACATGTATATTTTATGATAAAAAATATGTGGATTTATTATACTTACGTTGGATCCACACAAATTTCTACAGTTATGCCAAACCATGGCGCGATCAAAATTGCATAACAGTAATGTACATATTTTTGGTCCAACACAATTCTCATAAAAAGCAACCATTCATATTCCAGTATGTAAAATCCAAAATCAATTCTCCTTTGGAATGGCATGATTTAGAAAAAAACATTTTATTAAGACAAGTTTCGAAACGGATAATGTCAGAAAATTCTTTATCATAATTTCTGACATCCATTAAAAAAAGAAAGTGTCACAGAATTGAAAAACCATTAGTAAAGATTTTATCAATCAGATTCGCAAATTTTATACAGTGAACCTGCGAATAAGGCTGATTTTCCTCATTTTTGCTTGAGCTTTTCTCCTACTATTACATTGAGAGAACTCTACCTGCGAATAAGGCCGCGTGCGAAAAGTTAATTCCCAAATAAAGACTAATATTGTATGGATTCTTCTGCACAATCTTAATTGTAACCAGTTTGGGAATAATATTTTTTTTGCAATATTTTACTAAATTTTCATTTGATAAAAGTTGTTAACTAAACAAATTACTTAAAGTCTTCATTATCTGGAATAAGTAAAACATTTAATGAATTTCGAAGATAATATTATTTGTGTTAAATATTTTGCAATTGTTTGAACAAGTTCTATTTGTCTCGAGTTAATTAACAAACAAATTATGTAAAGTTAGTATTTGCTGAGAGTATTATAACTTTGAACAAATGGAAACTATGTAAATAATTACGAAATTTTTTACACATTTTTGGTAGAGAAATTTCTAAAATTCAAAAAAAATAATAATAATAAATAGGTATGCACATATGTAATACAATAATTTAATAATAACAAATAATAACGATACTCGAAATATTTTTTAGAAAAACAAACTGATCTTTGTGGATAAAGGATAATTTCGCTTGGGAGGGGGGGGGGGGGGGGTAAGACGGTCCAATCCCGACTGAAGTCTTTTCAAAAAAATCAAAGTGCTGAAAACCATTTACATGGAGAGATCGCACGTTAGGAATATAAACTCGTGCATATATATTTCGCGTTATATCGTAATGAACAACCAATTGCAACGACTCCCCACGCTAAATCGCCCGTTTCCGTTAGCAGGAGGAGACAGCGCCACACTAGGATGTGTGCGTCGTCTCTTACCCGGATCTTGAAGTTAAGCAACTTTGGGCGTGCCCTGTCGCTGAATGGTTGTCCCGTTTTTGATAATTTTATTATCGTTTACTTATTTTTTTATATTGTGGTAATAATAAATGTAATATAAACGATCATATTATATAATAATATACGATATTGAATAATATGAGCAACAATAATAATATAAAAAAACAATACATATTAATAAATCAATATCAATTGTTACGGGTGACGAAACATGGTGCTTTCAGTACCACCCAAAAACTAAGCGTCAAAGTGCGGACTGGAAGTCGAAAAATTCACCACAATCCAAAAAAACACGGAAAGTTCGATTAAAAATGAAAACAATGCTCATTACACATACATTCTTCGATAGCAAAAGAATTATCCACAGGGAATTCGTTTTAACCGGCCAAACAATTACTAGCGCATATTATCTCGTGATCCAGAGATCTGGTCTCTGTTGCACGATAACGCACCGAGTCACACCTCACAAAATGAGTTAGAACACGCATCTGAATCACTGTTGAATGGCTGTAACAAGTGTGTTGAATCTGGAGGAGAATATTTTGAATAAAAATCGAAAAATATTCAAACATCTTGTTTCAATGATGTTTTCCACGGACAGTCTCGAAACTTATTTGTCGCGCTATGTATAATGGCTCGCGGTGCGACAGCTGAGCGCAAGCATCCTCTTATAAGTCCACACTGAAAAAACAGTATAGCTGAGAGAACTATATTTTGGTCCTTAGAACTAGAAAATATCGCTATCAGACCAATGCTACGGTATGGTCCTCAGAACTATACGAGTATAGGTGAGACAGCTATACTGGTATTCCTAAACGTCATATTGCTCCGCGAAGGATACAAGTTCGTTGATAAGACAATACGATGTATAGCGATCGCAACCAAAATATTATGCCTGTTATATTAGGTTGGCAACAAAGTCATCTCGTTTCTTTCCATGATTTTCAAAGAAAGTTTATTAATACATATAACAAACAATAATCAATTATCCAATAATTTTTTGCGAGTGACAAAATATGTATATAATGATAAATTCAAGCAGAAAAAGACTTATGGAATTCACTAAATACTTAACAGAAAACAGAAACAATCTTGAGTATTAGAATATTTTTTATTCAATGTTTATATTATTCTCCAGTTCAAATCAAGACACAAATTGTTTTGTAAAATGGAAGAAGTCCAATGTTCAGATAATACAGTGTAAAATATGCAATTAGCCAAAATTAGCCGAAATAGCCAATTCATTTAAAACATAGATATAAGGTTATATAGAAAAATTTTAATTGTTTTTATAAAAATTAAGTCACTTGGACAAAAGCTGAAACAACAGATGCTGAACATTCATTTATCGATGCGTAATCATACATAAAACAATTTAGGTGCCACTGGCGCACAAACTCGTTTTTTCGCTACTGTTAAAAGTAGCGCAATGTAGTATATTGCGCTATGGAGGAATGAAATGTAAAAATTGAACTGCGCATGCGCCAATAGCCATACAGCGGAGCACAATCTTCTTCTTATTCTTCTTCGTACAGCGGTAGCACCCTACTGACAAAGCCTTATACATTTGAACTGCGCATGCGTCTACTAAAATCCATTACGGCACTAGTTGTGACCAGCCCTATCCGACGACGAGTTAAATTTCGGTCTCTTAGTGATGACAGGCAGAAACTAATCCGCTAACGGCGCCACCTCTGTTCTCTCATATGAATGTATTATTTTGCATGGTGTTTATGAACAAATTTAAACAATTATTGGAAAAATAGAAACATTTCTTAAATTCTAATAATTGTTTTTATTATTAATGAAGTTTAGTGTTTTTAGTGCAAATTTATTTAGTCATAAACATGAGTGCTCGTAAGGGTAGTCGGTGTGTTGTCCCTAACTGCAAGTCAGGTTATCCTTCCTGTAAGGAGAAATTAACTTTAATATCCGTCCCAAAAGATCAAAAAACTGTTAGAAAATGGGAAAGTGCAATTCCTCGAAAACATTTCACTCTAAAAAGTGGTTAGGTTGTATGCCAAAAACACTTCCCATCAGAACGACATTGTTTGGAAAAAGGAAGTTCAGGATCCTGAAGGAAACGTTATGGCTTCAGTAAGTAAATGTTTTGATCTTTAAAAATAATAATCAACTTTAAAAACTTACTATAAAAGTATTATACATATATTATATAGTATTATATATATATTATATATATTTAACAAAATACAAGCATATATTTATACTGCGTGTGACTTAGATTCTTCATTATTTTGAATTTTTTTATTTGTGAAAATAAGACATTTTTACCAATTCATTTTCTCAGAAAATAATAAATACTTAAGGGAAGTAGCAAGTTCATGTAATAAATGTGGTTCAGTTACGACATGTTTATGTTTAAAATATATTTTTTTAAAATATAATTTAGGAAATGGTAGAATAGATAAAAATAGACGTAGATAATAAATACATTTAAACTTTTTGAAAAATGCTATTGAGTGATTTATTTATTAGTTTGATTGTATATTTTTCATGCATACTGTAATTTGAAAAATGGATCAGAATATTGACAATTTCCGCATGAAATATTAAAGTTTCTTTGATTTAATGGAATGCCCTTCCAATAGGTGCTATAACAATTTTTTGCAAATATGAAAAAACAATTTTATTGGTCGACTTTTTCTCTCCATGGCGCAATTATTCCAGTGGAAGATTCCTTATGGATTTCAACTGACTAAATATTTTAATTATTTCTCAATTTAACGTTCAATAATGTTTCATATTAGTTCATTACAATAATTTGAATATGATTAATGTTTCACAATAATATAATAATAGACAATTTTTATTTTTTCCATTAATTTATTAATTGAATTTTTTATTAGATCATTAATAATTGATTGCTTAAATTAATTATATATATTAATTCAATCCATTAATTAATACTTATACTTTATTAGAGCAACTATATTAGATTAAATGATAAGGTCTTGTTACTCATAATGCAATGCATAATATTTTGTATTATCAACATAAAATAAGGCAATTAATGAAGAAAAGCAATAAATAAATATATTGCTAATATTTCCATTATTATCGATATTGGTAAAGAAATATTAATAAAGAAATAATTTTACTCTAATTATTCGTGATATAAGGATCCTATATTTAAGACAATTTATTTCTTGTATTTTTGCGATTAATTTTCTAGAGTATTATAACTATTTTATGTTTCAAGTTCTGATTAGTATTTAAAAATGTTATTTCAATAAAATTGATAATCTTAGTTCTTCAAAAATCATAAAACTTTAATTTTTTATCAATTTTCTCCATATAATATGTCGATATTTTTTAGATGTTTTCAGGGTACTCTTTCAACCTTCTGTTTGCTGGCGAGCTGCAGAATTTTATTGGTCAATTCCATTAGAGATAATGATTTTTCGTCGGAAACCGTTGGAAAGAACCAATCAAGTTCTGCCGCTCGCCAGCAAATATAGAAGGTGAAATTACAGTTTTTTTTATGAATCATGTTTTCCACAATTTCGCAATATCACATTATATACAGGAAATCCTTATCCTGCAGTGGTTTTCGGTATTCAATTTATGCGAACTGTGACGATTAAGGTTGTTGTCGTGCCAAAAATCAGTCTCTGGAAAAAGAATTTTTTCTATGATTTCAAGACTGGTAATTATATCATCAGCCGTGTCATATGTTAGGAAAGACACTCTTTTTAATAAAAAAAATTCAAAAATTACGAAAAATAATATTTTAATAATGTTTTTTGTAATAGGATATTTCCTTATTATCGCTCTTTACCAATTTTTTGAAAATTATGGAAGTTTCTTAAATCATAGCTTATTTTTTCGATGAAAATATTCTCTATAACTTAACCGTTTCCAATTTTTGAAAATGAATCAATTATTATCAAATTCAGCAATTTGTTTATAAAAATTTCGTTTTGGAAAATTGTTTTTTAATGATTTCAACCATTAAAGAATTTATTTTCAAAAATTGGAAACGGTTAAGTTGTAGAGAATATTTTCATCAAAAAAGTAAGCTATGATTTAAGAAACTTCAATCATTTTCAAAAAATTGGTAAAGAGCGATAATAAGGAAATATCCTGTTACAAAAAACATTAAAATATTATTTTTCGTAATTTAAAAATTTTTTTATTAAAATGAGTGTCTTTCCTTATATTTGACACGGCTGATGATATAATTACCATTCTTGAAATCATAGAAAACCATATTTTTCCAGAGACTGATTTTTGGCACGACACTACTTTAGGTAAGCTAATATATATTTTTATGATATACACCTACGAACATTGCGAAAAAAGCCACGTGCGAGAAACATTTTTTTAGGTCATATGGAGTTTACAGTTTCCTTATATTGACAAAAATGTGTAATTTTGCAATATAATTATAATATAAACTAGCTAGGAAGCATTAACGATTTTTTTAAACAATAATACAGTATTAAATATCAATGCAGCTGTATTATAAGTAATTTAGTATTATTTGATTGCAAAAGATATATTTTCGTTGGACAACTTTGAAAAAAAGATTTAAAAACATTATATTAATAATAATAAAATTGTAAATTTTACTTTTCCAATTTTATAAATGACCTTAACTTCTTTACTCGGCGACAAAATGTGTTAATATTATAGGTCATTTGATCCGTATAAAATAAGGGCATCTTTTAAATTGTTGAAACAAGTTTGAATTGCATTAAGGAAAAAACTTTTACTATAAAAAATCAAATTTTTAAATATTATAAATATCCACAATTTTCTTATTTTTCCGAAAATTGTCTCGAGTCAAAGAATCTTTTATATTGTTGTATCAACTCTAAATTATGTCAATGAAAAAAGCTTTACTCTAAAAAACCCAGTTTTAAATTATTATATAACCATAACAAGAAATTTCAGCAGATTTTTTAGAAAGGTCACAACTGGTACAATTCGAAGAACCTCCAAAAGAAGTCACATACACTGTGGAAGAGTACCAATGGTTTTTTCGAAGGCAGAAAGATTAATGATTTTTTAATATTTAAGTTTTAATTAACAAATACACAAAACTGTGCTTTTGAGTAATTTTAAAGAAACATGAATGTTACGCAAGCAATAGGAGCATCCTTAAGGCTGTTCAAGCGTGATTCTAACTTCAAAATTCAATTTCTTCTTTCGACTTAACAAAAATTAGAATTAGAATGTTTTTGGCTTCATGGTAGTGTTCCTTTTCTAAATCAAAATGGTAGTGCGGGTAAAAAGAATTTGTGAATTGAATACTTTTTGTGCAAAACTGTATTAACCCTGACTTTCAAAAACATAATTTTTTGTAAAAAGCATTCAATTTAGAAGTTTTGTTACCTGCAGTCCCACTTTTATTTAGAAACGAGACACCGCCAAAAAGCCAAACACTTTCTTATTCTAATATTTGTTGAGTAAAAAAAAAACAAATTGAATTTTGAGGTTAGAGTCTCTCTCCAAGTTTAATATCATGTAAATAATGGTGGGTTAAACTTTTTTATCGACAAAACTATACAAATAAAATAAAACCAGCTTTTTATTATAACCTCTAATTACATTATAACACTTGCGCAGGCGCGATATTTTATATAACGATAATCGATATTTTCTTACGATACCGATGTTTATTTTTTACATCGATGTTATCTTTACGATATATCGATGCTTGAAAACATCGATGTTTTCATTCGATGTCCCATCACTGGGCCGACACCGCCTCAAGATGGCGCCCACCCTGAAGTAATGCCTAACAGCGGTTCCGGGGCGGGATTCCGCGGCCTAGAGACAGGGAGGGAGTTTTAGTGGGTAGGGCTGCGAAAGCAGCAGAGTCCCGCACACCAGGGGGCACGGAGTCCCCTTGACGGTGCATAAAGCATTTCTCCCTTACTAAAATAAAAAATGTTGTATATGAAATTACACCTTGAGATTTCTTTAGTATGAAGAAAAATTGACAGATATTATAATAATAAAAGTTTCTAAAATACGTAATACTTTTTAAAGAGCTTTTTTTCAATACATAATTGTGAATAGAAGGTTTGATTATTGAAAAAGTGAAAACCATATTTAATTTGGTATTGTAAATTACACCTTAAATTCCTCTAGTATAAAATAAAATTTCTATTTAAGTCGTGAAATATATAAAAATGGCAAATATTTAAATGGAAATTTATGTATAGGCCGAAAAAAATTTGAAAACCCAGTGAAAGTCGCTTTCCGGTTTTCGGCTGTGTGACCTTTTTTCCGTCGATCGTCACAAATTGAGAGAGTTAGTCCGTAACTGCACGGAGAGAAATAACTGGTGCCATGTACATGGAAGTCATGAAGTGTTACACACATGTCGAATAACGATTGTGAAACACGCGAATTCAAATTTTGGACACTAGACAACGTTCATGCTCTACCTATTAAATATTCGTGCGTGTAGCACTACACTGGGAAAAAAAAACCGTCAGGTTATCCGGAAATTCCCGTTGCACTGACGGGAATGAGCATCGGCGCCTTTACAACGTTAGGTTAACGTGCTACCACCATCAATGTAGCGCTGAAAACTCACGTTAATCCAGCTATGTCAGCCCCGTCAATTTACCGGGAATATTAACGCTGGAACACCGTGTTATTTGAAAATATCACACGATGACGCAATTTCATATCCATAATGAAATTGGCAGTGCTTTGCTTTTAAATACCAATATATAATTAGGAAAACTTTTATTAGGAAAACAAAAGAACTGACAAGAACAATCATCATCATTCAATCATTTTTGGGTGATTTAACGTTGGTTCTACCGTCAGTACAACGTTGAATAGCACCGGCGATTCAACGGGAGAGCAACGCTACGCCAACGTGAAATTGGCGACGGTACTCCTTCCCGTTGATTTCACCATGTTTTTTTTCCCAGTGTAGCGACTCGGAGCTCGAACACATGAACGCTGAGTAAATGATGCATGACTTTCTTCATGTTCCAAACGCTTCAGCTTCGCGTGCGGCGCACGTGAATGTCAAGCGTCTTATACTAGAATTTCTTCATATAAGTCTAAGGAGTCTCGTATCTACTATAAGTCGCATGAGTAGTAAATGTTCTAATATCACATACTTTTTATGTGAATACACAGTGTTTTGTATTCATAGATTACTGTGCGCAGCTCGCATGAATTTTGAGCAGTTATTACTCGAGTTTCTAAGTTCAACTATTTGAACAGCCACAATTGCCAAACACTGGTCTCTTTCGAGTGCATGGCACCAGTTATTTCTCTCCGAGTGGTTTTCCTGCCGGATCGTGTACGATATTAGTTGTGATATAAGTGTATAAAGTGTTTTATTGTTTTAAGTACCTCTGTAAAGTGATTCTTCTAGTTCTCGGCGTCCCTTTCCTCACCACACCCCCCTCGGAAAACAACCTCGTTATAATATAATTTCGTTACTATATATGGTCTTCTTGTAATCAACTTTTATCACAGTGAGTTTTCATAAGTTGCTCGAAATGAGTAAGTTGAAAATTGTTGTACTTTGCATGCTTCTTGCTGTCACATATGCTGAAGGTAAATATTATTTATCTTTATCAAATTATTGTGGAGTATTTTTCTTATTTTTATGTCTATTTTATGCAAATATGTATGCTCAATTGTTTTTTGGGTTGGAGAATAAATGCCCAAACGAAAAGTCGACCGTCGGACCCCAGAGACCGACGCCGGCCAAACGGAAAGTTCGGTGTCGGGCCCTAAGGAACAGCGACGCGCTTCACGTGTTAAAGATGAGGAATGGAATTTCATAATTCTATTATTTTAATTCCAAAATTCTAATATGCTACATCGAAAGAAATTGTAATCCAGAATTATCAGAAATTTTTTTTAATAAATGGAAACAATATATCACATTGTCTCATCATCTTGGTAAACTTTACCATGAAGATGATCTTGCAGAAAATGTTTCTAATACTGGAATATATGACTATTGTATTTGAAATGATTTTATATACAAAACTAGTTTTTCACAGTAAAGGATATAAATGACAATAAAAATATGATATATTGTTGGATTACCAGTATTGAAGTTTTGGATTTTTTCATAAAGATTTTTTCAAAAATATTAAAAATGCTCTTATTTTAACAATTTTGGTCCGATGTGACTGGTTAACGAACTTGTCCTTACTTTTTCGGCTTCGATAAAGTATGACAAAGCTCAATTCAGTCCGATAATTCCATCGAGAGTTATTGAGTATACGACCTACAGACAGGCACTTTCGTAAAAACCGTTTCACCTGACTGAGGGGGTCGTAAAACGTGAAGATTTGATAAAACTTTTGAAAGTAATTACATGCATTATGAAACTGCAAAGTAATAGGATTGGCTGAAGTAAAGAACAAAATCGTTACTATGTTATCCTGAGACAAATAATACACTGGAAAAAAGATATTATTAAATCTATAGCATTTTTGCCAAAATCATGTATATCAATGATTCAATTAATATTTTAGAATTTGTAGCCCATTTATGAATTATTTATAGCATATTTTTACATTCTCATCATGGATGAGAAGGTATTGGTTTTATGTGAAAAATGACTTTCGAAAATTTCATCAAATCTTTACGTTTTGAGACCCCCTGAGTCCGAAAAAAGGGTTTTTACGAAAGTGTCTGTCTGTCTGTCTGTAGGTCGTGCGTGGCAGAACTCTCGATAGAATTATCAGATTGAATTGTGTTTTGGCACATTTTATCGGAGCCGAAAAAGTAAGGACAAGTTCGTTAACCAGCCACATCCAATCAAAATTGAGGGATTGAGCACTACTTTTGTGTTTTTGAAAATAATTTTTTGAAAAAATCAAAAATTTTAATACTGGTTTTAGATAGTGCTCATAAATCTCTAAAAATTATCCTGATAACATTTTTTGATTAAATCAAAATTAGAAATGTTACAGCATATTCAAATTCGAAAAAAGTCAATATCAAAATTCCATTTTCCAGTTAAATTATACGAGATACGAAAAAACGTTATGATACAATATTATTGAATAAATAAAGACCTACAAATTTGAATTGTAACATTTTTTCATAAGATGCATATTTTTTTTTTTAATTCAAAAATAATCTATTGAAAATCCAAAATTCAATTTTTTAACAATAATATGTGAAATACGAAAAACACGTAAGAATACAAAATTGTTCGTTTCAAAAAGATCTACAAGTTTTGTCTTACACAGTTTATGAAAAAATACATATTTTTCGTTGCAATTCCAAAAAATACGATTAAAATTCAATAATTCCATTTTTTAGACAAAATATATGAGATACATAAAAAAAGTTTAGATGAAAAATTATTTGCCTAAATGAGGTCTACACATTCTTATTAAGAAATTTCTCGACAGGATGTATATTTTATGTTTTGATTTTTAATATTAAATAATTCGATTTTTTTCACCAAAATATGTGAGATACGAAATAAGCGTTGTTCTGCAAAATCATTTCCTTAAGGTAGTACGATCACGAAAATTAGACCTCAGACAAAAATAGATAATTTTGCTTTCAAGAATAGCAACATTATTATTGAAGGGCCAATTTGAATGAGAAATGATTATTTTTCATGAAAAAAATTTGAAACACAAAAAAATAATGTTATTAATAAATTTTATTTTTGCCCAAACTTATTTTCTTATCGCTTCGAGTCAAATTTTTGAAAATGATACGATTCTAATGAATTATGGTTCATTTTTTTAGAAAAAAGATTCTCTACAACTTGACCGTTTCCTGTTTTAGAATTTTTTCTTGAAAGCAAAATTATCTATTTTAGCCTCAGGTCTAATTTTCGTGATCGTACTACCTTAAATAAATCTACGATTATTTTTTCTTTTTGAGAGATTTGGAAGAAAATAAATTATTTTAATCATGTAATTTATTAAAAAGTTACTGAAATGTGTACAGAAAATCGAGCGCGAAGCGCGAGTGTCATGATGAGAATGTGTTCCTTAAGGCCGATAGAGCCTTAAGTAAATTGAATTTCCTGTTTCACTTAAACTGAAAAAGAAATTTAGTGAATTTGAGAAAATGAGTAATTCACATCATCTTTAATATTATAAAATTGGTTTGAGCTTCAGTATTAAATTATAAGAAATAAACTTAAATGTATGCGAAGAGCACAAGACCGAGTGCGAAGCACGAGGTCCAGAAAGATCGGAGCGCGAAGCGCGACGATCAAATCGCGCGCCCTAGACGCGCTCAAGCTTGCGAGCGAAGCGAGCTGCGCGCGAAGTGCGCGATGAGAATGTGCCCGCGAAACGGGCAGATTTTTTTGAATTAGCAACACGTGTTTTAAGCAGAAACGCTAAAGATTTAATAGCATTTTTTTCTCAGTGTATATAAGTGATATTTTTATAAAATTGTTCTATAATAAAGATAATGAAATGTAATTAGTCATAATGTAATTACCACATAAACTCGGAAAAAGTATACTTAATTTATTTACTTTTTCTTCCTTCTCTGATTTCATAAATTAAAATTATTATTTCTTTTGCAATCATTGCAATCATAAATTGTAATCATAAATTTTTCTCTACACCCAGAAAACAGTTTCTTTGAATTAAAGAAACATTTCTTTGATATACGATCAAAGGAAAAATTTCTTTGAATTAATGAATGTTTTGTTAATACAAACAAATTTTCTTTGATTCAAAGAAAAAGATTTTTCTACATTAAAGAAAATGTTTTTGAATCAACAAAACTTTCTTCAATTCAAAGAAATTTTTTCTTTGACCGTATATCAAAGAAATGTTTCTTTGATTCAGAGAAACTGTTTTCTCAGTGCATAGACAACAAAGTAGAGGTGGTCAAATTGTTGAAAATTCAAAATTAAACGTTTTACTAATTCTAATGTTGAAATCATTGTATTTGAACTATATGTATATTAAAAGCGTTAAAAATTGAATTTAGATTAACAAAAAGTTACCTCATTTTTCAATACATTTCAATATTTTATGGTAATAATACCATCACTATTTTGATTATTTATGTTTTAATGGTTATATTATATTTTTGTACAGGACGTAACTTCTCTTTATCCCCATTAGAGGGAAAGCTAAGGACTAGACAGTCGTCTCTTACTACTTCATTCATGGTTGCTTTGTACAAATGCAAAGTGCTTTATTGTACAGGGATTTTGATATCCGCAAAACATGTTTTGACAGTTTCTCAATGTCTATTGGCGTTTTTTGATATAATAAAGCCTGATTTTTCTGAATATAAGGCTAGGATATCAAATTTATTTTTAATTAATGATGATAAATCGGTGTGGTATGGATTTTCGGAAGTGAAAATTCACAAAGAATATGATCTCAGAACTCATGCACTTACTCACAATCTAGGAGTTATAACGGTAAATTTTCCGACTGATTTAAATAAGAGACAAAAATGATATTTTTAGAGGGTAAATGACATATTTTGTGATTGTTCCTGGAAAGCATTCAATCAATTCAAATATAGCTGAAAACAATAAGTTGAAATAGTCCCATGGAAAATAACTTTTTTGCAAAACAGGCACTAAAGTATTACTTCAAGCCCCTGTAGAGCGACTGTAAGGACGTCCACTTAGGTCCAGCATGTTCATATTGTATCTGTTTTCGTCCTTAAGTCCTACTTTTGTTCATTACGTCCTTTGGACAGTTGCGAAAAATGAATTATATTTTCTGTGCCTCCGGCGCGTAAACTCGTTTTTTCGCTACTGTTGAGAGTAGCGCAATGTTGTGTATTGCGCGACAGAGAAATGAAATGTAAAAATTGAACTGCGCATGCACCAATAGCCATACAGCGGAGCACAATCTTCTTCTTATTCTTCTTCTTCTTCGTACAGCGGTAGCACCCTACTGACAAAGCCTTATACATTTGAACTGCGCATGCTTTATTACAACACGCTACTACTACTACACGATAAAATCAAAATGTCCGGGACTAGTCGCGAAATATCAAGTGTAATGACTAGCGCCGCAAACAACTACAATACTAGATTAGATTCGAGTGTACGCATAAAAACTCACATACGCACCGAAGTTACATGAAATAGAATACGTGCCAATGCACACAATTCGGGAAATTACGAGACTCGCGACAATGCTCGCAGGATTGATCGCGCCTCGGCTTTGTCTCGGCTTCGTCTCGTCTTTGCCTCGACTACGCATCGGCTACACATCGACTACACCTCACCTACGCCTCGTCTACGCCTTGGCTTCGATCTCCTGCGAGCATTGTCGCGCAACAACCCTTATTGTGCCCCTAGGTACGTAATATACTATTCCCAATAAAATTTGTTTCTTGAAATGCGGGGGCGCAGCCCCCTGCATCCCTAATGGAGCTACGCTTCTGTACACTCCCCCCGCTCCTGCAACCCTTTCCACCACATTTCGTACCATTTTTATCAATATATGTTAGGATTATGATTGATTCTATATGTTCTTGAACTGATATTTCTAGGGATGTAATCAGAAATTTTGTACCTGCATTATTTTAAAAGATATGAATTATTGAAAAAGAGTCCGCAGACGCGTACAGAGCGGCAGCTCGAGGCCTCTACTCTTTTTCTTCTCCCACCTCTTCCCCCACTACTTGCTGCGTCCCCTGCGCGTAGCTCTATGCTCGGTAGAATCAACGTGCTTGTTGCAACATGCTTCGTTGTGACTACTTTATGACAGAAGACAATTGTTGAAAATTGAATCCTGACGAGAGTATGAAAAAAGAGAGTGGGGAAACGCAGGGCAACTGTAAGAAGTCGGTATCAGAATCCCCCACTTAGACTTCTCCGCTCCGTTGCCTCGAGCTCGAGATTTCTTCAATCGCTCGTCGTGTAATTCATAAATTGTGAAATTGATCAAATAAATAATAGAATGTTAGTTTTCAGCGACAGAATTAAGGGGGTCTCCTTATCCAGAACTTTCATAAAATCGATTTTTTGTTTTGTTTCAATCGATGGATCTATTATCAGAGAATATTGTCGCAAAATTTTACAGTCCATATCGGAATAGTTTTGATGGTAGAGTTCCGAGCAGTGGCTTGCGCGGAGCGAGCGGAAGGTTTTTTTCACCGTCTGAAAACTTTAAAGCGCGTTTTCTCAAAACCACATTTTTCAAAATTGCGTGCACGATTAGAGGAGAACCAATTAAGCTATTATTATAAACTTTTTTTTTATTTGTAGGTAATTAAAATGCGCATATAGTGAACCTTTATTTTTCATGATACAGTATATATTTTCATTATAAATAACGCATTTTAAACAAAAAAACGGTGAAAAATTTGATTTTTCTGGAAAGTAACTCAAAAGATCGATAAAAAATTTTTTTTTTACAATTTTTTAGGTTCACTATAAGCGGAAGACCTTTCTGAATAAAAAAAAACAAATATATATGTGTTTAAGATGAAAACTTTGAACAATACATGCACGCAAAATTAATTGTCCGTGGTGAGACGCTGCGCGGGATCTTCGATAAGTCCGAGATTTTTTCTTGTTTTCAAATGGAAATTTCTTTTTTAACAAGTTCAAATATGTACCTAAATATATGCGTAAAATCTTTGATCAGTGTTTTTATTTTCTGTTTCAAAGAAAATTGGGAAAAAGTGCCTTTTTTGAAGGTTCTGGATAAGGAGACCCCTTTAACCAAGGGGGGCGTTGATTACAGATTTTAAATCTTACATCGAATGAGATTCGATATTTTGAGTACCCAGATAACAAAGTGCGCGTACAGTGTGAGCGTTACCGCTCGCACGGGTGCGGATTATGCATCACGCATGCGTTCACCTCGCCACGCAGTGCGTCATCATATGCGACGCATATCGACGGCACGTAGTGAAGTTCGCATTCGTGACGGTGAAAAGCGAGCTTTATGCGTCTAGTATAATTTAAAATTATTTCCAAAATATTAATCATAATAAGAAATAAAAATACATAATATACTTAAGAACATTATATTTAAAGCTGAAAACCAATATTATAATAATACATACGGGCAATGGATAAATGTTTGTTATATATCCAATAAATCTCAATAAACAATGTATAAAGTGTTCAATATACTTAAATAACGACGAACGCGAACATTTTTTTAGTGCCGATAAATAAGTAGTTTCCTATATTAGTACAGTTATACATTTGAAATATAATAAGTATTCAACTTATAGTTAATCCACAATGAACAGCAAAATATTTTTAGTAAAAAACTTTAAATTTATATTCCAGGAATTTTTCATATTTCCTTTTTCCTGCAGGAAATGATTAACATTAATTATTTAATTATTACTAATATTAAATAAATAAAATAAATAAATAGAATAAATACAATATTATTTAAATTATTAACACAAATCAACATTTTTATTATCAAAAAAAGGTTTTATATCAATAATATTTAATATATATATATATATATATATATATTGATAAATATCAAAAATATATATATATATATATATATATATATATAAACAAATGCCTATTACAAAGTGCGAGACATATGTCTCCCACGTAAGTGCCTGCCACAAAATGCGACGCATATGTACCGCACTGTGCACGCGCCGTGTTCCTCGCATGCTGTGCGGGTAACGTGCCTCGCACGATTGTTATCTGGGTAAAGATTGTAACTCCTGGCTAAGCTAAGCAATCGCCGGACAAGTCTCTACAAGAACTGATATTCTTCTTCTTTTTCTTGCTTGTGGCTTCTTGACAAGAATTGATCTCATCAGAGAAAAACTCGCTTCTTCCCCAACTTCAAAAAAGAGTTGACCAAAGAAAGCAATCTTCTGGAACACTATCCACCACTTAGTATAAGGTGGGTGGAATTTGTCAGAGTGAAGAGAAAATGGTTTATAAACAAATTGCTGTATTTGATAATAATTAATTCAATTTCAAAAATAGGAAACGGTCACGTTGTAGAGAATCTTTTTCCTAAAAAAATGAACCGTGCTTTATTAGAATTATTAGAATTATTAATAAAATTATTTTTTTGCGTTGTACATTTTTTCCATGAAAAATAATCTTTTCTCTTTCAAATTAGCCCTCCAATAATAATATTGCTAGTCTAGAAAGCAAAATTATCTATTTTTGCCTGAGGTCTAATTTTTGTGAACGAACTACCTTAATCATCTAGGTAATTGTCCCAAGGGCAATTTCTATATTGCTCTTAATATCTGGTACTTTCTATTTAAGTGCTAAATGAGCTCAATTACTGAAAATTGTCCTCCCTTGTAAGTTCTATTAGTAATCATATTTGCTGTACGCTTGAGATGTGCTGAAAATGTATAAGCACTCTTGGTCGGGTAGAAAAATAGGATTTGAATACATTTAGATTGGTTATCATCCTCGGAAATGCAATCAACGTTAAAATTAATTATCACTAAGACGAAATAAATCTTAATCATCATTCTTAAACTGTTTAGCATTAATTAATAATTATAGATAGGACTTGTATCGACCCTTTGATGAATATTCGATATATGTGTAAATTGTCTTTAGGGTCAAGAAATGATGAAAACTCAGTTCTTACATTCTTTCAAACGTTTCGACTCGGGTTGGAGTCCTCATCAGTGAGAATTTATTTCTATAAAAAATACAAAGGAGGAATCTTAAGAATTGACCGTGTGACGGATAAACATTGTAGTAAAAAGGTGATATAAGAATCGCAGGTGTGAAAATAAAATTGGACTAAGTAACTAAATTTGCAATACAGTAAAACTGTAACAAAAATGTGCAAAAAAATTTTTTTCGTAAAATTGCTAAAAAAGAACCTTAAAGAGACATTGTAATACAATGATATAAATGAATTATGCATGTGAACCTATAAAATTGGTCTAAACTGAACAATTTTTTAATTTCAAACTTGCAATCCTTTTAAATTATTCTTAACATATTTTTCATCGGTCACACTTCAAAATTGTTCAAGTTTCTTCATTTGTATTCTTATAGAAATATTTTTTTCTGTACAGTTCATTACAATTCAGTTTAGACCAATTTTATAGGTTCACATGCATAATTCATTTATATCATTGTATTACAATGTCTCTTTACACAGAGAGAAATTTTAGGTTTCACTGACCAAAGTTTTTTTGTTAAAATCGTCTTTACAAAAATTTTAAAGTTCTCATGACAATCATGGTAGTGGCTGTCATACATTGGAAAAGTGTTTACTCCAACTGCAAGGAACGTTACTGAAACCACGATTCTGGTACTTGAAATACCATAGCGCTGCGGTTATAGGAACCAAAGTCCATCGTAAAGCCGCGCATAGAGTTTAGTTAAAATGGCTAAGTCTACGGATAGTAAATACCCAGCCAAAATTATTTTTGAGGTTATAGGTATGGTTCTCTTAGTTATCAAAATACGAATTCAATTTGATTAAAAAAAATAAAGTTTCACCGAAAAGATCTAAGAAAAATAATCCGGTATAATGATATTTATGATAACTTTCGTCGATTAAGTTAAAAAATTGTCACTTTTTTCATCACCATAAACTTTTTTTGACTGACTATAGTTTTGACAAAATACGACGAGACAGCAACATTGGAACGCATTGCATTGTCCCCGAACAAAATCGTTTATCATTTAGAAAGAATTGTCAAACTATATTTATAATAGAATTATTTACCTGATAATGCTTGGCACGGTGAAATATAGTCCAGGAATCGAGAACGAGAATTGGCAGGATTCAACTTAGGCTGCATATCTTTTTGGAAGTAACTACTTATCTCCAGTGCAGTGCAAGTTAAATTGTGTGACTATTACAAGATTTAATAGTTGTCACGACAGGCTTACCTCGTTGTAAAAAATGAAAGTTATACTTGATTTGTCTAGCGCAACAGCGAACGCTGCGGTTGTAGTAACCAAAGGAGCTTGGCAGTACACATAAAGAAAATGTACGTGTACTAACCGTTGGGGTACGTATAAAGCTCATTCTAATCATCAACTTTGGTCTCAACAACCGAATACACAAAAAAGTCTAAATTACTGTCATAATAACTATAAAAGTAGTAGCTTCTCTCAACTTTTTTGGTCAAGGCAACTTCTGTACAAAAAATGTATGTGCTATGTGCACAGGAACCAAAGCCGATTTCTCTCAGTGCAAGGTTCTTTTTTAGCAATTTTACGAAAAAAATTTTTTTGCACATTTTTGTTACAGTTTTACTGTATTGCAAATTTAGTTACTTAGTCCAATTTTATTTTCACACCTGCGATTCTTATATCACCTTTTTACTACAATGTTTATCCGTCACACGGTCAATTCTTAAGATTCCTCCTTTGTATTTTTTATAGAAATAAATTCTCACTGATGAGGACTCCAACCCGAGTCGAAACGTTTGAAAGAATGTAAGAACTGAGTTTTCATCATTTCTTGACCCTAAAGCCAATTTACACATATATCGAATATTAATTAATAATATTTTTTCGGGCCCAATGCAAAAATTCTCAAAAAACTCACACACGCATCTGTTCTTCGCTTAACTAGATTAAAACTATAGGAAAGGAAAGGCCTTTTCCCTTTCTTATACTTCTTTTATTTGTTTTCTAAAAGTATATATATGTATTTAAAAATATTATTTAATAGAGATGAACGCCATATCCGGACACGTAACAGGATATAGAATATTATATAAATTATTATACAGATAATATTCAATGGGCGTTCATTAGAAAATTAGTTTTTGCAAAGCATTGCTAATCACTTTTTGCAGTTTTCACAACGACACATCCAGAAAAAAATTTACTTTATCTAACCAAACCATTTTGTTAAATGGTTGGAAACGCATAATAAATTCTAAAAGGACGTACTTTTTTCTAATAATTTATATTTATTTGGATGTATTATAGAATACGCTAAATTAATCATGAAAATTCCGATCTAGATGACAAAATTTTCTTATGGTTCAATTTATTTTACCATCTAGTTGAAAATTTTTGCCGAAAATTTAGCTTATTCTATAATAGAAATCCAAATAAATGTGAAATATTAGAACTAAATATATATATATATATATATATTACACAGATAATTTTGATAAAATGTTTTTTAGTTAAAGATAACACGACGTAAACTGGCGTTTCAACATTTTATTAGGCGGCCTGTAATAAATATTCCACGAAATGCGATTCTTTCTGTGAAAGGATGGGGAAATACAGAAGACGGGGGAGGAAATGTATGGACGGGAGATGACGAGCAGGAGGATTCGTCCGAAATGTATTTACAAAAGTCGAGGATCAAATTGGAATACGAATTAACTGAATTGTGTAAAAGAGCTGCCAACAACAAAGTAATCGATAATGTAGATTCATTTTGTGCAAGGAAACACAGCGGAGAAGCATTTTTCGTCTTGGTTAGTAGCATAAAATAATATTTAGTAACGCACTGAAAATTTATATTTTTTGATTAGATATAGATGAATTTTAATTTAACAGGTTGAGATACAAAATTCTTACTCCTTGCAATATGTACAACAAAGTTGTAAGAAGCAACTATTTATTACTAATAAAACAAGTGGGAGGGTTATCATATATTGTTCGGTGTACGAGGTGTGTTAAAAAAATAACGGGAATTTTTTAATTCCGCGGGTTTGGAGAGTCCTATTGTCAATTTTTTTTTATCATGTTGGTATACATGCCTCTGAAGTATGATAAAATCTTCAGCTGTATTCATTGTTTACTTTGTCTGTGTCAGCCGCTAAGGTTAGATGTGATTTTATGAGCTCGGCGATTTTCGTTTGTTAAAAGAAATGGATCAAAAAATTTGTATCAAATTAGTATCGACGTCATATCCGTAAACCCATGTTTCGTCACCTGTTGTAATACGTTTCAGTAATTCTGCATCGTCGTTGACTTCATTTAGTGACTCCTGATTAACTTCCATTCGCCGCTGTTTTTGCACAAAATTCAACAATTTTGGAACAAATTTTTCTGCCACGCGTTTCATACCCAAAACATTCGAAAAAATTTCATGACATGAGCCAATCGATATGCCGATATCATCAACGACTTCTATGATTGTGATTCGGCGATCGTTCATAACCATTTCTTTCACTTTTTCCACGTTTTCATAAGTTGTTGATGTGCTGGGGCGTCCGGGGCATTTGTCATCTTCAACGTCTTCACGGCCATCTTGGAAACGCTTATACCACTTTTAAATATATAGGCCTTTGTTAATATTTCACACACTTTGTTACACTTTATTTCGTTATTTACGCAAAATTTGATACAAATTCTTTGATCCATTTCTTTTAACAAACGAAAATCGCCGAGCTCATAAAAACGTCTAACCTTAGCGGGTGCCACAGACAAAGTAAACAATAAATACAGCTGCAGATTTTATCATAGTTCAGGGACATGTATACCAACACAGTAAAAAAAAATTGACAATAGGACTCCAAACCTGTGAAATTAAAAAATTTCCGTTATTTTCTGAAAGGAAATACTTAACATGAGTATTTGTAATATAAAAATGAAATTACAGATATCAGTACAAATAATTTGATAATGATATAGATATTAAATGATAAATTCGAAAGAAGGAAAAGAGAGAAAGACATACCGTGGATAAATTTCCAAAAATAATTTCCTCACATCAGACAAACATGACTAGTAGATATAATCGTAATTTTTTATTATTCAAATTGTTTAAAAATCCACGTTGATAATAAAAACTTTTTATGGAAAATTTATTATAAAATCAATAAAATTGTCTGTTGTATACAAATGTTTCCTTGTGAAAAAACCGTTAAGTTTAAAAACATAGATTGCTTGTTTGTTCATTTTGAGGTTAAAATGAAAAGAAGACACCTATAATATAAATGCACAGCAAAAAGAATGTATTAAAATTTATAATGAATGATGTAAAAATACCGTTACTTACTAGGAATTCACTTTTGAAATAGTTTTCATTTCCTTGGATAATTTATAATTAATATCTGGAAAAATTTTCAGTGTTTTTTTGGCTATAATAGCGTTGTTACTGTAAAGGTGCATTCATAGCTACTTCCTATAAGCTATATAATTTATATATATATAATAATAATTATTAATATAATTATAAGCTATATATAATCTATATTCAAAAAGATAATTCCTCAATTTATTATCAAACAGACATAGAAAATCTTAGTTCTGTTTACAATAACATTATAAAATCTATAAAATAGTTATTTCTCTACTTTCTAATTAATTTCATACTTTCATAAATTTCATAAAATAACTCAAATTTTACCACACTTTCATACAATACACGTCAGAAGTGCTATGAATGCATCTTTACAGTAACAACGCTAGTATTGCCGAAAAAACACTGAACAATTTTTCAGATATTAATCATACATTATCCAAGAAAATGTAAACTATTTCAAAATGGAATTGCTTGTAAGTAAGGGTATTTTTACACAATTCATTATAAATTTTAAAACATTTTTTTTACTGTGCATTTATTTTATACGTGTCTTTATTACATTTTAACCTCAAAATGAACAAACAAGCAATCTATGTTTTTAAACTAAACGAATTTTTCACAAGGAAAAATTTGTATACAACAAACAATTTGATTGATTTTATAATAAATTTTCCATCAAAAAGTTTTTATTACCAACGTGGATTTTTAAACAATTTGAATAATAAAAAATCACGATTATATCTACTAGTCATGTTTGTCTGATGTGAGGAAATTATTTTTGGAAATTTATCCACGGTATGCCTTTCTCTCTTTTCTTTCTTTAAACTTATCATTTAATATCTATATCATTATCAAATTATTTATACTGATATCTGTGATTTCATTTTTATATTACAAATACTCATGTTAAATATTTCCTTTATAGTCTTGATAAGGACCAAAACTTTGGTCGAAAAGTTGACGTTTTATGAATAAACATCTGTACAAGACCGGAAAGGCCACCTATTTTCTTCTTTAAATTGAAATACCGGTAATACCAAATCTACAAATCAAAACAAATTATATGTAGATAGGGCTTTACAGTAATTTTTGTTTAGCAAACAGTTGACGCATATATATATATATACATATATATTGTAGTTTGGACGTATTTTTTTAGGATCCTCATGATCTTGGGGCTATGGTGACGGATGATTCTAATAATGCTATAGGAATACTTTCTTCCATTCCAAATGAATTGCATGGTGGAAATACTGCAATTTATACTTTTTTCAAGAATTATAATGAGTGGATAGACATTGCAATCATGGAAACAAAGGATGTACGAAATCGGGAAGAATACTATAAATTAGTAACGCCAAATATGCAATACTTTGGGGGAGAGTCATCATCAAGCATTTTCGACTAACCTGCCAGTTATGCAAAAGAAAGTTACTTATACATTTCCAAATACAACTCATCATTATTTTGCAAAATTAGACAGATGCTGGGAGAAGTATAAACAATAGTACAAATAAGATTAATTGTAACCATAATATATGGGTCTTTGCAAAAATGTTGTAAAATTTGGAAGATATACTTGAAATATAAGGAGCATTATAAACTATATTGAAGTAAGACATATTAACGAAGGGTTGTAGACTTTAATTGGTCTTGAATAATTGCAACAATTTTAATGTCGATAGAACAGGAATTCATTGTTTTGATATCTCCAAGACAATTAAAGTTTACATCCCTCCCTTAAGATCTTTTATAATGTCCCAAAATTTCAGCCAAAAATACTTATTACTCTTTATCACGTGACCAACTTAGTTGCTGTCTTCAATGCCTTCCAATCGTTTGCGTTCTGAATATAGAAAGAAACAGTAAAACTAACGCATATAGTGCAGTTTTCAATAGAAATTTTACCTATACGAAACCCAAAGCTATCTAGAAAAAAAGTTACACTGCATTTATTATTTGTATAAAATCCAATTCCCTTTTACAATAAAATTATAATTTTAAGTCCATTGAGTGAAAAATAGTATATTTCGTATCAAGTCTGGAAAGGCGTATTTTAACGTAAGGGCGAGTCGCGACGAGGGCCGAGGCACGCAAAACGACACCGATAAGGCTAACTTTCGGTGTACGGCGGGCGAAAAAAAAGTTTTTGTGATCGCTTGTATATGTGGTGCTCAGTAATCCATAATCCACAAACTTTTACATAAACCCTAGTGCGAATTGCCAAAGGTAATAATACGGCACAATATTGGCCCAATCTCGGCAGCCAAGAGACGGCTATTGTTATTGGGCCAGTTTCACTGTTTGCATCGGTCAAGTGCTGGGCCGACGTCGGCAGCCTTTTTCGACTATTTCAATTCACCGACCTCCAGCCGAAACTTGGACCAGTATCGGCCTTTACACCAAGCCGATTGTCATTTTTACTATGGCATCCAGTTCTGAAAGTAGAAGAGCCAGAGTCGGGCTCATGGACGGCACATTACTGGGCCATGTGTCACTTTTACCACGGCAAACCATTCTAGAAGTGAGAAAACCAGAGTTCGGCACAGCATTAGCCCGTTGCCGTGCCAAAAACAAGTGCTGGCGGCCAGAGTTTGGGCCAGAATTGGCCGCCAAGTGATTACCGGAGTTATCATTCCAGCAACGGTACGATATTGGCAGCCGATCTTCGGCAAATTTTTGTCGATGCTGGGCCAGTGTTAGGCCGTATCTAACTTCGCACTTGGGAACTTCAGTTTCACAGTTTCTTCTCCTCAAGTGTAGAATATTTAGTTTCCAAACTGTAACCTATTCAAGGATCCTGAACAGGATCCTGATGATTCTCATACATGATGCTGTACAGGAACCAGCGCGGGACCGCAAGTAAGAATCCTCTGAAGGATCCTATACAGGGATTTTAGTTTTATAAAATACGTATATTAACTATAACGGGTGACCTCCGCTGAAATGTCAAAAAAATAAAAGTTATCAAAGCGGACCCGCGGACTCGGCATTACCTTCGGCATCACCGGCGTTACTTAGGTGGCTTTTAAAAATGAGCGCCTGGCGTCTCCCGACGCCATATTTATAAACTAATGACCCTGAAAATATAAAGAAACTTAACATGCAAAAGAACCAAAAGAAGCGAAGCCAAGCAGGGGTTCCGGCTAGGGTGTTTGTGGATCCGGGAGTTCGTATCAGGTACGGTTTTGAGGTTACGGGAGGAATCTTAACCTAAACGTAGGAGCTCTTGTACAAAAAAAAATAAAGTAAGCAGCGTATCAATCCACTAATGCTACAATTTTGTGGTTGATGGGCCACGCGGTTTGAAGAAATAAATTTTGTTATGGCCCGGAATAAAGTCTCAGAGACTTACCGGTGATCTGACCGCTATCTTGCGCCTGACTTCCTTCAAATCGAACTCCATTGCGGCGTCCATTGGAAATAAAATTTATTTTGTCCCTTAGTCTCTTGGAGGTTATTTGTCACTCGTACGACAACGAAAGAATAAAGCTGCGCGCCGTAGGTGTCGCGCAGTTTTATTACATCAGCTGGAAAGGCTGGCGCACGCGCATGAAGCTCAGGTTTGCGCGGGCGACTCGTCTTGTGAGGACGAAGATGCCAGGCAACCAATAAGCTGAAGTGTCTATCGGTCAGCTTGCCCCATTGGCTTAAAACGTAGAGGGGTGCGTTTAAACTACGTAGAGTTTGTACTGCACAACATAGCAGTTACAAACAGACAAAGCTAATATACAATATATGATGTAATTTATAGTTGTTCCAACTCGTCATGCCCTTTCTATATTAATTATAATAATAATGGTGCGACGGTGTTGGGATCCATGGGCTGCAGCACGTGGTCGTTTCAGATGCCATGCCTGCCAGGTGATGCCCTCTGTGGCTTGCCTGTGAAACCCTCTGACGTGCGCTAGTAACACAGCGATCTTCTTGGCGGCGCCTTTCAAGCGTGTGTTATCAATGGAACAAGCAAAAAGAAAACGGGCAGAAAAACATTCAAAATAAAATAATTTTATGAGCAGCTCTCAGACTATCCCTGAAAATGTCGAGTTTCAATTAAAAAAGGTGGTTTGGGCTCGATCCTGTCGTTGTCGGTCGAGGTAAAAAAGTTAACGTAATTTACCACGTTACATAACACAAAGTAAATTATACCATCTAATCAAATTTGATCCGGACTGGTCCAGTTAAGCCGCGGGCGTAAACTGAAAGGATGAAAAAAAAATTTTCTACGTTGGTAACACCTTTGTTGACAGCCGTGTGAAGTTTGAGCGGGAGACATCCATTAGTGTTTATTTGGCAGCCATTGGTTTACGACGCGAAAAGTTTGTCAGGCGATTTTTAATATGGAAAAAAAATACGCAAAAAGAAATTCGCTGAAAGAACTAAAGGCCATACCGGTCAAGGCCTATAAGAAGTGTATGAAAAATTAGATTGAAAAAGCTTCTATTAAAATAAATGGTAAATAAATAACAAAATGTTACATGAATTCTACGATCAAAGACTTATATGCTAATTTTTGTTCCCAAAGTACTTACTGCGTTAACTACTGTACGTTCGCATCATTACGTCCAAGATATTGTATTGAACCTAAAATTACTAATCGAAATACGTGTGTGTGCTTTACATGTGAAAATGTCTCTTTGATTATACAAGCTTTTCACAATCAGAAATTATTGACAGAAATTACTCCATATAAAATTTTGAGCAGTTTCTTATGTGACAGTAATTCTGAGCTATGTCTGTCTAGAACATGCGAATAATGCCTCCCTTTGGACTGGTACCTTGACGAAGTCCTTCTCTTGGCTATGCCAGAAAAGGACGGGTGGGGAAGCTTAGCAGACGGCCCTCGGGCCATGGAGGTTTTAGTGTCCCGATGAATCGGTGAACAAATGCAGGGGGCTCTATAGACGGGCATCTTCCCATTGCGTGAAGGGTACCCTATAAACGGGTCTATCCCAGGTAGAAAGCGGGGGACGCTATAGACGCGTTCATGCTTATGCATGAAGAAGGATGTATGCCCCAGACAATGGCGCTGAGAATGAGTCTGTGAGTGCCTGCGAGGAATGAGTGAACTGAATGAATGTCAGCGCCGCATGACTGTGATATGTGTCCTTTTAAATGCGAGAGAAGACTCTATGGAAGGGCTTTCTCTTGAGTGAGGCAAAGGGCAAATAGGTGAATGGAACCTGCTTGGGGACACTGCAAAGCCTCCGCAGTCTGTAACCAAGAACAGTCCAAACGATCGTTTCAGTATGGCATCCCACTGGGAGTGCTTCGTAGCTGAGAGGTGTCTTCCCCGGCCCACGAGGAGGCGAAGTTGATGTGAGCCTGGCTCTGCCGAGGTGGTGTGCCATGCGGGATCAGGAGCCAGCCCCTTCGGGACCTTGATCAGGTAGTGCGTATTGAACACTGGTGTCGGAGCCTGTGTTGGTTCGAGCGAGTCCGGTATGTCCGTGTATTCCGGGACCGGCTAAGCGGAGGTTGGGCGCCCCGTCTTGCCTCAAGGATAGGCGACTGGTGCGTCCTCGATGTAACAACCTTAAGTGACCACCAGTGCATTGAGTTTAGCATCCAGGAACGGAGTCACCCAGTGAATACGGGAAGGGGCGGACAGGTGAGGACCCCCTCCTGGAACACAAAAAGACTCAGCAAAGACAAGATGCACGAACATCTTGAAGAAACCAAGCTCACAGATGAGCTTGGTTGGGCAGGGTCTGCTGGGTCGTTGGAGGACACTGTGCGGGCGGCGAGGCGGAAAGTGGTCGCAGCATGTGACCACTCCATGCCTCGCCACGGCCACGGGCGTACCGGGGACTCGATGTACTGGTGGAACGACCAGTTGTCTGTCCTGCATCGAAAATGCCTTACAGCGCGGCGGAGATTCACCCACTCAGAGGGTGATCCTCTGCTGCGCGAGGCATGGGAAAAAGCAAAATCAGCTCTGAGGCAAGGCATAAAGAAAAGCCGACTTCAGTGCTGGAAAGACTTGATCGGGGAAGTCGAGAAAGACCCATGGGGACTCACCTTCAAAATAGTCACCAAGAAATTGGTGACTAGAAGAAAGACCCCGGGTCTGGACAATCCCGATCGAGTCAAGTACATTGTTCGTGGCTTGTTTCCACACGTAGAGCCGCACAGTGGAGTGAAATAGAAAAACGAGGTTCAAAATCATTTTCTGAGCTGAATTCTTGACCGTATTGAGATTTTTTTTTTTGAAAAATCCAACATTAAATTTTGAAGAGATCGCTGCAGGCCGATTTTTGAATTTGTTGTTGTTACAACTTTTATGTTAGTGTAAATAGCGGAAAAAATGTCGATTTTTCGAATTTTATTTTTTATTTCTTCGAGTAAATTGTTCCTAGGCCTGTCACACCCCAGCTTTGATGCGTAGGAGTATATAGATTGGAATAATTTTGCTGACATGTGAATTCATTTGTTATAAACAAATAGATATAACAATTAGTCAACGGAATGGATTGGTCATTTGTGCAATCCAATTAAGCATCGGAATCAATCGTTCCCATCTCTAAGATGATATCTCATCATGAAAATTCGTCATCCGTTATTATTTGTTAATTTTAAAAACAAATAATATAAACAAATGCACAGTATGGGCATTTGTAGGCAAAAACGAGACGAATTTCTTCCGAATCTTCATCATAATACATTGCTTGTGATGTTGACAGATGTTATCTTGTCATCCGACATTATTAATCAACTTTAGCGACAAATAATATAATCAAATGCACCATATGGGCATTAGTAGGCAAAAACGAGACGAATTTCTTCCGAATCTTCATCATAATACATTGCTCGTGATGTTGACAGATGTTATCTTGTCATCCGACATTATTAATCAACTTTAGCGACAAATAATATAAACAAATGCACCATATGGGCATTAGTAGGCAAAAACGAGACGAATTTCTTCCGAATCTTCATCATAATACATTGCTCGTGATGTTGACAGATGTCACCTTCTCATCCGACATTATTTGTTGACTTTAGCAACAAGATTGGGTGTATGAATGCACAAAATGGGCATTCATGCGGAAGAAAATATCATCCATAATGGCCCATATGGTGCACTTGTTTATATTACTTGTTGCTAAAGTTGATAAATAATGTCGGATGACAAGATAACATCTGTCAACATCACAAGCAATGTATTATAATGAAGATTCGAAAGAAATTCGGCTCGTTTTTGCCTAAAAATGCCCATATGGTGCATTTGTTTATATTATTTGTTTTTAAAATTAACAAATAATAACGGATGACGAATTTTCATGATGAGATATCATCTTAGAGATGGGAACGATTGATTCCGATGCTTAATTGGATTGCACAAATGATCAATCCATTCCGTTGACTAATTGTTATATCTATTTCTTTATAACAAATGAATTCACATGTCAACAAAATTATTCCATTCTATATACTCCTACGCATCAAAGCTGGGGTATGACAGGCCTAGGAAAAATTTACTCGAAGAAATAAAAAATAAAATTCGAAAAATCGACATTTTTTCCGCTATTTACATTAACATAAAAGTTGTAACAACAACAAATTAAAAAATCGGCCCGCATCGATCTCTTCAAAATTAAATGTTGGATTTTTCAAAAAAAAATATCAAATCGGTCAAGAATTCAGCTCAGAAAATGATTTTGAACCTCGTTTTTCTATTTCACTCCACTGTGAGCCGTTCCAAAGACAGGACCGAAGTTCGTGCGTGGTCCGGCGCGAAGAACTCTTCACTCTCGAGGAACTAAAGAGAGCGGGTGGGAGGCTTAAGGCAAATACAGCGCCGGGGATCGACAGGGTTCCAAACGAGATCCTGAAAGCGGTGATCGGGGCATACCCGGTGATCCTCCGGGAAGCCTTCAACTGCTGTCATCGGGAAAGGAAGTTCTTCGTAGACTGGAAGAAGCAGAGATTGGTCCTGCTGAGGAAGGGTTACAAACCTCTAGAAGATGCCTCATCCTATAGGCCTATTTGTCTATTGCATACAATCGGGAAGCTTCTAGAGGAAATGATCCTACAAAGAACGGTCTCTCTGAAAACCAGTTCGGTTTCGGAAAGGCAGGTTCTAAGTTGACGCCATCCAGGCAGTGGTGGACATCGACACTAAACCAAGAAGAGGAACTGGTAAGCGTAAGGGATTCTGCGCGTTGATCAGTATTGTTCAATACCGCGAGGTGGAACATCTGCATCGAGGCGATGGTGCGTAAAAAGGTTCCAGACTACCTATTGCGAATGATAAATGACTATCTGAACGACAGGTGGGTGATATACGAGGGCGACAAGTGGTGTGTCAAAGAAGAGATGACATGTGGCGCCCCTCAAGGGTCACGGGTGGGTCCACTCGTTTGGAACGTCATGTATGACGATTTCCTACGCATGGACCTACCTGCTGGAACGAGCATCATCGGCTTCGCGGATGACGCACTTGTCGTGTGCGCCGCCGACGACGTCAAAATCCTGGAGCTGAGGATCAATGATAGTCAGGCCATGCCCGCAGAATGCTTTAGTGGTGGCCCAACATAGATTTCGTCAAAGCCATTTGGCGTCAGCTCAAAACCCTAAAAGAAGATAATAGATGACTGTTCAGATCATGTTCAGATAATTCAGGAAATAATGAAATCGGAATATACTTTGAGGTTAAATAAAATTATGTAAGTAATTATTATCGAGTAATTATTTGAATCGTATTGATAATTTTGCTTTTTGTGATTGCAGTTTCCTGATGAGTGCATCCTCACATACATGGAGTTTTAATTGTGTATCGCAGAGTACTGTCAGGCTAAACATAAATAGAGATGATCACCCAAGCGTCCCAAAATTACAAATATATACATTGAAATAATAATACTCCATGTATGTAAGGATGCACTTATCAGAAAACTGAAATCACAAAAAGCAAGTTTATCAATGCGATTCGAATACTTACTTAATAATAATTACTTAAATAGTTTTATTAAACCTCCAAGTTTATTCCTATCCGTTAGCATCTTAGCACATTTTAGTGACCATTAGTGATGCAACTACGGTGCGGTGGTCAGCGGGGTGAGGTTTAAGAAATTATACTTCGGTGCCAACTGGCGTAAGCTCAAAACAGGATCAAAGTATAGTGGCCGCTATCGCCTATGCTCGCGAAAATGGCCCCTGAAAAGACCGAGGCTTTGCTGGTTACGGACAGGAGATCCTTCAAATACCCGAGGATCGTTCTCTGGGAACTTGAATTCGAGTGGAAAAAGAGCATTAATTACCTGGTTGTGCAGTTGGATCGAAGGCTCAGCTTTGGCGAACACCTGCAGATCGCGACTGCCAAAGCCATCCAATGTGGAGCCGCTCTGACTCGGCTCATGTCCAACATTGGTGGCCCCAGGGAAGCCAAGAGAAGGCTGGTGGCGAGCGTGGTAAATGTGAAGCTGCTTTATGCGGCTCCGGTCTGGACAAGTGCCCTTAACAACCATGCTATCCAGAAGAAGCTGTTCTCGGCACAGAGAGGTGTGGTGCGGAGAATTGTCTCATTATACCGAACTGTGTCGACAAGCGCTGTGCTGGTCCTGGCGAGCGTCCCACCAATAGACTTATTGGTGGAAGAAAGGAAGGAGACCTTTCAGCTCCGTAAGGAGCTCACCTGCTTAAAAAAACCTGCAGGAAATCGCCCGCGCGAAGGAGGCCATCCGCAAGGATGGAAGGCGCAGACTCGTCCAGAAATGGCAGACGAGATGGCATGTTGACCAATCCAGGAAATGGACACAACGTCTGATCCCGGAGCTCGCCACCTGGCTGGATATAAAGCACGGTCAAGTCGGCTTTTACCTGGCGCAAGCGCTTTCAGGCCATGGTTGCTTTAATGCGTACCTAAAGCGCTTCAAGAAAAGAGACGACGAGTTGTGTAGCTACTGCGGATCCCTTGTGGACAATGCAGAGCACACACTCTTTTTCTGTGCCAGGTGGGGCGTGGCAAGAGAGGCTGTCGGTCGGGAGGTGGGCGCACAACTCACTCCTGACACGATGGTCTCTTTCATGCACCAGTCTGAACAGATATGGATGCTTATCGAGTCATTCGTCACGCTGGTGATGAAGACGAGGGAGCTTGATCGGCGTGCAGAGCGCGGCAACAACGAGGGCCAGTAGAAATCGCATCGGGGCCTGCACGCGCGGTCCTGCGTCTTGGGCGGACTTGGCTGTCCGCGTCAACCGGGGGAGGGATCTTCTTAATCCTCCCCTGGCTGGCGCGGCTAGTCGGCCTGCCTACCGGGCGTGTGTCCACGGATGGGAGTCCCGGGCGAACGGATGACGGAAGAGTCGTACGCGACTTTAAGTGAGAACCAACTGCCCGCGAAGTTTAAAGCCGAAAGGCGGTTTCGCGGGCGGTGTACTGGTTCGAGAGAGGGGGTTTTCTGGTTTTTTCAGGTATGTTTAGAAGCGTCCTAGGAGAGACTTGTATAAAGTCTATAAAAGATTTCGTCATTTGTCCTCCTCACCAAAAAAAACATGCGAATAACGTAAGTTACAAAAATTAGAATTTAATCTGAAAGATACTGATTCTAATGATAAAATTTTTTACATGAAATGGGAAGTATCTTCAGAACAGAGAATAAATGAAAAAACAAAGAAACCCATTGCTTTTAAAATTACTGCATAAAAAAAATCATGAAAAATCATGTACGATCGGGCAAGCAATTAGTCATTTTAAGCTTTAGTTGAATTTGTTTATAGCTCATGAATACAGAATTACTCATCAAAATAACTCCATGAAAAAACTAACTCAGTCCTTACAAAGCAATGAGTTAGGATTACCTATTGACTTCAGTGAAAATTATTCATATAAATATGAAACGGAAGTTCAATCAGTACACTTTGGGGCTAGTAGAGTATAATATACTTTACACACTGGTATGGTTTATTTTTCAAATGTTTCTCAAGGTTTCGCTACATTATTAAAATCTCTTAGACATGATCCTTCCGCTATAATTTTTCATATAAAAAAATACTTGGCGTTTATCTTATAGCAAATCTAAAAATAACAAAATTGCATATTATGAGTGATGGTCCAACAACACAATGTCGCAATAAAAGAATGTTTTATCTCATAACGCAGTACTTGCCTCAGTGCTGTACTCATTGTCAGTTAGAAGATATTACGTATAATTTTAGTGAGGCTGGTTATGGAAAAAGTTTAGCTGATGGAATCGTAGGCAACTTAAAAAAATTTGCAGATGACCAAGTGAAATATGGCACAGATGTATCTGATTTCGATTCTTTGCTTTCGATTTTGCGTAGTCGTGTTAAATCTATTTACATTGACATTCAAACCATGAAGTCGTTAAAACGAACAAGAAATTGATGCAAATAACAAAAAAATCCGAGGATTCATTGCAAGAAGCTGAAAAATCGCCAAATTTGTCTAAAAATCTAAAGTGTCTTCAAAAAAATGATGCTAGTAATTATCCAGCAAAAATTCAGACTGTATCGCTACGTAGAAGCTCAAGAATTCCAAAAATACTGTGATAAAAACCAAAAACTACGTTTAAATTAATTTATTTTTCGTAAAATGTGTTAAATTTCATATTGATTAATATTTTATATACATTTAAATGTATTTTCATTTGTTATAAATGAGTTAATATTTATCACTGTAGTGTTAAATAATTACTACAAAAGAGTTCAATAATATCATAATACAATTCATAAATAAATTTGATAATTTTTCTGAAGTATGTTTACCAAATTTATTTCATGTCAGTACCGTGGATGAATGAGTCAGTACCGTGTGACGAAAAATTTGAAATTAGATTCTTCTTCTCAATATTTCAAAGTTGTAGCAAAATCCTTTCGGACTTTCATTTTTACAGTAAAATAGTATAATAATAAGTATAAAAAAACAAAAAACGTTTTATTATAGAATCAAAAAATTTTTAATCAAAAAAGTAACAGTTAGAACAGAATCACCCATATGCCTAAGCTTGGTTCATAACGTTTTGGATATGTCGAAATCGACCAGCACTTACTGTTGGAGCTATCTATTGACAAACAGCGGAAACTTAGTTGCGCATCTAATATATTGGGGAACACGAAATCCAGGAACTACAAACACTTGGTAAACACTATGCCTCAGAACTTCCAGGAAATGAAAGTGAGCATGTGACTGAAGATTCACATTCTTTATTCTCAGTTGGACTTTTTCCTAGGAAATTTGGGAGCAGTTAATGATGAACGCGAGGAAAGATTTCATCAAGACATCGCTGAAATCGAAAAGAGGTACCAAGGTAAGTGTTTATAAGCGGTCAAACTGGCAACTCTATAGAAAGAGAAAACTTCTCTGCCATGTATTTTTCGAACAGTTACAGATGGAACTATAAACATTCTTGTAATGTATTCTCCATCAAAAAAAGAAGAGAATGACATATAGTTGACTAAAAAATAAATGATATTCAGTTAAATATAAGTTTTTTCATGAAACCCGTTTTTCGGGTTTTGTTTAGTTTTTTTTAAATTACCTCAGGAACTTCATAAGATATAGAAAAAGCAAAAAAATTAATGGATTCTGCGTTAAAAAACACATTAAAATCATGTATTGCTCTCCGTATTAAGAAATTTTCCTACCCTTTTATCATGCGATTAATGATTTAAAAACAAAAAATCAATTCAAAAAATTTCAAAAACCTGATGTGCTTGGGAAAAACAGAGGCCAGATTTGGATTTCGGATATGAATGGTAAAAGATATAATTCGAGAATAGTTGTTCTTGTTTAACAAATCTGAGAGTTGACAGGCCTTTCTTCGGACCATTTCTTTGATATCACAAATTTTTGACTTGATATCTTATTTTGCATGGACAAAAGTTTACAGGCAAAAAAATTATCATATCGATCATATGGTCTGCTGATGAATGGCTTTTATGTGCCTCCGGCGCGTAAACTCGTTTTTACTCTGCAGTTGAGAGTAGCGTAATGTTGTGTATTACGATACAGAGGAATGTAATGTAAAAATCGAACTGCGCATGCGCCTATAATCATACAGCGGAGCGTAATCTCCTTCTTATTCTTCTTCTTTTTCGTACAGCTTAAAGGGCATAGCCGGGTTTGCATGTAAAATCGGCCTTAAAACCAAATCAAATTTCGCATCAACCATATGAAAGGGGTTGAACAAAAGATGATTTTCCCAAATTTTCAGATCATTATCTACCATTTTAAATGAGTAATAGCGGATTTTACCATTTTCGTTTTTTTCTTTTTTTAGCTAAACTAATCATAGGAAAATTTCGAAAAAATTTAACATGTATATTCGAAAAATATTCAAGAATATAAATAGATAATTTTCGCAACGCTCTTTCGACTTGCGAATAATCACAATCAACTATTTGTTCACAATGCATGTAAAAATTTCGATTTTCCACAACGAAAAAGATTTGCAAAACATTTTGCAAAATTTTTGCAAAAATTTCAGCAGTAAACCGTGTTAGAGATTGATTACCAAATAAATTTTATTTTCATTTTTCTACTGTTATTATAAAACGTGCTTCAATAGTAAGATGTTGGAAGAATGCGTATTTTGACGCTTTTTATTTTTTTTTACCCCCGTCCACACCTTGCAAAAATCTGCAAAAATTCTGTTTTAATCATCGATAGGTAATTAATGAATAGAACAATTCAAAAGAGTGGTCGCGCAAATCAAACATGAACAAAATTGCGTGCAAAAATTTTCGCAATTTTTTGCATCGCGAATTATATTATTATATAATTATTATTATAATAATATTATATTATAATAATTATATAATTATATTTTTTTGTGAGAAATTTCGCAATATTTTATAAAATTTTCATTTGTTAAAAGTTGTTAACCAAATAAATTACGTAAAGTTTTCATTGTTTGGAATTAGTGAAACATTTAATGAATTTCGAAGATAATATTATTTGTGTTAAACATTTTGCAATTGTTTGAACAAGTTCCATTTGTCATAAATTATTTAACAAACAAATTATGTAAACTATGTAAACAATTACAAAATTTATGACACATTTTTTAGATGTTACTTGCGACATTACATTTACTTGCAAAATACATAATTGGTTATGATAATAAAAAAATTTTCCAATAGATTTTACTAAAATTAAATTTTCTTTCATTTTGAAAAAAAAAAAGTAGTCTATCTACGTCTATTTTTATCTTCTCTACCATTTCCCAAATTTTGCAAACAAAATTTCATGTATTTTAGACACCTACATACAGAAACCTAAAATTAATAAAATATGGTGCCTATAGGACCTACAAACTTTACTTTACTGTTTTCATTGTACAGGTAAGTTATGCATATGATATTCGCAATGAAACTTTAAGATAATTATCATCCTCCTTTCCACACCACCACAGAGGTATTGTTACAGTTACATTTTTATTTATTTTGAGAAGAAATTTAATCAAAATCATTAAAGTTTTATTTGCCCCATAGATTTTACTTGATTATAAAATATTTTTGTTAAATTTTTCATGCATATATTCAATAAGCTTATAAAGTTGTTGAAATATATTAGATGTAAAACCTATAAATTGCCTTGAAAACTTGTAAATATTGTAAATATTGTTAATATTTCGTTCTGGTTGTGGATAAGGCCTACTGGGGAAACCACGTTAAAACAAACATTAAATATTTCAAGATTTCTGAAGCCTATCTGTCAGCCTATCAAGTTTTGTAAACAGATATTGACAGAAATGATCTCAAACCTTCAAATAGCCGAGCGAGGCGAGGACGACGAGAAATTACAAGTTCGAATTGTTCGTCTTCGTACAATTTCGGCTTTACCCGAAGCAGTTATGTCACAGACAGTGGTAATTATTGAATTCTCGTTTTGTGGCTCCTAACTGGTAGGTATGGAGGGGGTGAATTTCATCCACAATCTAGGAACACTGGCACACAGGCAAACCCATCTATTCTCAAAAAATCCATACTTTTATTTGAATAATACTGTACTTATAATTGATACACATTTGGAATCCTCAATTTGGATAAATTATTTCGAAACAGAACAATTCATTAATGAAGATTTGATTCATGAATCAATATTCGAATATGGATTAGAAATGAAGGGCCAGAGAATAACCTTAGACAATATTGCTTCAAACACGATATTTATGGATAAATTGGAATCACTTATGGAATCTATAGATAAAGATTTTTCTTCTGAAGACATGCACTTTAGATGTATTTCTCATATCTTAAATCTAGGTGCACAGGATTTATTAGTGCAACTAAAACTAGAAAGTGACGCGGATCTTAAAAACTATGATGAAATCGACGACGAAGAATGCGAAACTGAATTAGAAATACCTGTAGAAGAAAAGAAAAATGTTACATCTTTAAATAAATTAAGAACCTTATTTTTGAAATTAAAATACTCAAACAACCTGCGTCGTAAATTAAAGTGCTGTTGTGGTACCGTAGGTATAGAAATGCTGTCTCCAAGTATTGACGTATCCACTCGTTGGTATTCAGCATTTGACATGATTGTTAAGGGTATAAAACTGGAAAAATCTTTGATTTTACTATGTTATACTGATTCAAATATTCTTCCTCTGCAACGAATGAAGTTTGACTAGTGTCTTCTGAAAACTGTTACAATATCGTTTAATTAAACGTTATGATATCAAGAAATGAAGAAAAGAATCAATTTTTGTCTTTCAAATTAAATTTCAAATTATATTTCTAAAGAAGAAGATTCAAACCTATCCTTAACTAAACCTAACACATCGATTTCGTTAACGCTAACCGTTCATCTAATACACAATTAAAGATCTGCAACGAATTAGTTGTTAAAAGCTATCATTGAATCACGTAAAGTAAGTAAATAATATATTGATTCCACATGGGAACTTCTATTCTTTATTTCCTAAAAAGGGAATAAAAGTCTAAATGAAATTTGATTACAAAAATATCTAAACATGTAATGGGTAAGAAATATGTCGTATTTCGTACAAAAGTGAGTCTTCTTGCACTCCCGGACCCAAGAGCGTACGCGAGAGGGAGGCGGGCGTTTATCTCCTCTAATTGATCCTTTTCAGAAGAAATTTGCATAAAAATGAAATGTATGACGTGAAAAAATGTTATGATTTACTACAGTACAATATTATTATGTGTATAAATAAGTTTAGATGGTTTTATGGTGATTTTGAAGCTTTATTCAGAGAAATTGGTACAAAGTATATTATTCAAAGGATTGCGTATGTATGTTATAAATATATACATTGTATATATGTGAAAAGTTTTAAAATTGACTATAATGATCAGTAAAATGGATAAACTAAGTGAAAAACACGTATAAAATACAGAAAGTTTAAGCAATAAATTTTTTGATATTTTAATACATTTTTTCACTTAGTATATCCATTTTACTCATTATTATATTCAGTTTTTTAAATTATAAACAATGTAAGTCCATTCCCATCTTTTTTAGGCAACAACACTGAAGGCACTATTTTTTTCTTGAACACATTTCGTGGACCACATGAATAATCCTGCTCGCGAAAATGCAAATAGCACACTCGATACCCGCTCTTGTAAATTTCTTTGTAGGTTAGATTCGTCACAAGTCACAAGACTTAGGCGAGCGGGGTGGGGTGCAGCGGGGCCGACACGTAGCGCTAACAGTTGGCCGCAACTTGTACTACGCCTAAAATAATAATCATAATTCTTCATATTCCCCCATTAGAGTTAACAGGGCCTGACCGAGGCCAATAATGACGTCCGAGGCGTCCATTTGCCGTCCAGCGGACAGTAAATATTCCCACTCCTACTTTAACTCCTCCTCCCGCCATGAAAAGGGTACTTTGAGTTCGCCAAACACTCACGAAAATCTACGACAATCGCCTCACTTTGCATAAAATATTCCAATATAATACGTCCTTCACAATCTTCTTTACACTAAATATCATTATATTTGATTTTTTAATTCGTGGTCACTTGTGATTGGATAACAAGTTAATTCCTTGGAAACTCTATTTGTGCATAGCGCAATATTTTCAGCAAATATATAAATCCGTCACTATACATGGTCTTCTTGTCATAAACTTTAATCACAGTGAGTTTTATAAGTTGCTCGAAATGAGTAAGTTGAAAATTGTTCTAGTTTGCATGCTTTTTGCTGTCACATATTCTGAAGGTAAATATTATTTATTTCAAATTAATTAGTTGAGTTTGAAATTTTTGTCACTGCAACAATATTTAAAGAATTTGAAAATCTTTCTGTGGAAAAAATGACGCTTTCGACTGCGCTGGGATTCGAGCCCAGGTCTTTCGATTGCCGGTCGACTGCTCTCGAAAGACCTGGGCTCGAATCCCAGCGCAGTCGAAAGCGTCATTTTTTCCACAGAAAGATTTTCAAATTCTTTAAATATTATTTATCTTTATCAAATTATTGCGGAATATTTTTTTAATTTTTATATCTATTTTATGGGAATATGTATGGGCCATTATATAAAGATAAGGAATGAACTTTTGTAATCCTATTATTTGAATTCCAAAATTTTAAGATGCTACATCAAAAGAAATTTTAATCCAGAATTATTAGAAAATTTTTTTAATGAACGGAAACAATATATCACATTCTCTCATCATCTTGGGAAACTTTACCACGTAGATGATCTTGAAGAAAATGTTTCTAATATTGGAATATATGACTATTGTATTTGAAATCATTTTCCATCCTTTCATATATTCACAAACACCTACTTAGACTCGATGCATGATTTTTGCGAAGGTGTCTGTCTGTATGATTTAACTGGAATAATTTTGTATTATATACGAAACTAGTTTTTCACTGTAAAAGATATGAAGGGTAATAAAAAGATGATATATTATAGATTTAAAAGTATTGTAAAAAATCTTTATTTCGAAATTGTGAAGTAGACGAATAAAAAAGCTCCAATAAAAATAGAATTTGGTAAATAACTTATATTGCAACGATTTTCAAGAAATTTGGATAACTGATATATTTTAATTTTGTTGCAATTGCAATTAATAGAATCCTATACAGGTAACTTTGTTTTAAATTGGTAAAATTATTTTTTCAAATATTTTTTCTGAATTAATTAAATAATCAAACTTGCACATACAAATTTTCGCCAAATGAATTGAATATTTAGTACAGTCATTTTTTGTACTTGAAATAACAAATTTAACGTTTCTTTCGTATTTCACATATTATTGTTAAAAAATTTAATTTAGGATTTTCAATAGTATTTTTTCAATTAAAAAGAAAAATACATGTTTTATGAAGAAATGTTGCGATTTAATTTTGTAGATCTTTATGTAGTTTATGTAGCTTTCAAGTTTTAACATACTGCAACTTTCCTAATTTTCGTTTAATTGAAAAATGTTGTAAGGATAATTAGTAGATATTTATGATAATTATCAGAAACAAGTATTGAAATTTTTTATTTTCTCAAAAACGCTAAAAATGCTCTTATTTCAACAATTTTGGTCAGATGTGGCTGGTTAACGAACTTGTCCTTAGTTAACGAACTTGTTCTTACTTTTTCGGCTCCGATAAAGTATGCCAAAGCTCAATTTAGTTCGATAATTCTATCGAGAGTTGTTGAGTGTTACGTACGAATAATTAACTTTGAAATATTAAATTAAAATACCAAATTTAAATACTCATTCGGTTGAGGCTCCAAACTGCCAAATTTCAATTTAGAAAATAAAAATGAAATAAATCAAAATTTGTTTATTTATTGGGATCGTGATTGCCCTCTCCTCTGACTGAGGAGGCTATGCCCTGTATACAATAAAAACCTTTTTGGAAAACTAAATGAAGGGATGAAAATAAAGGCGATAAAATTATTCCCAGTTCTTGAATTTATTTCATTTCACAAAAGTAAGCAAAATAAATATATATATATGTATTAACTGGAACGATACCTGCTAATCCTTACAGTGAGTTTTTCTTAAATCTACCAGTCCTGAGAGAGAGTGAGAGAGGGAGATTTATCCCTGGGCTCTCTTATTCGTCCTTGACTGGGCAGGTTTTTTTTTAACTGTTGTTCGAAATCACAACTTGAGTCCGATTTGCGAGTCGCACATAGCACACGCGCACACAAATACTGTTTTTGCCACTTTCTGTTAGGTTTAATAAGAGAAAATAACGGTTGGCTTTTAACCAGAAAAGGGTTGAGTACTTTTAAACTCGCCCTTTTCGCCGCTAGAATTTCCCTATTAAATCTAATTCAAATATTTTATAAAAAATTATCACTACCGTTTTGAGGTTCGGTAGTATTAATTTTTCCGCGATTTCGCGCACCTTTTTGCCGTTTTTGTTAAACGAATTGGACTTTAAAATAGTCCGCCGAAGAAAGATATATTAAAAATATATTTTGTATATTTCAATATATCTTATATGTATTGCTTCCGTCCAGGCCATGCCCGCGTAATGCTTTAGTGGTGGCCCAACATAGATTTCGTCAGAGCCATCTGGCGTAAGCTCAAAACCCTAAACGAAGATAATAGATGACTGTTCAGATCATGTTCAGATCATATTCAGATCATGTTCAGATAATTCAGGAAATAATGAAATCGGAATAAACTTTGAGGTTAAATAAAATTATTTAAGTAATTATTATCGAGTAATTATTCGAATCGTATTGATAATCTTGCTTTTTGTGATTGCATTTTCCTGATGAGTGCATCCTCACATACATGGAGTTTTAATTGTGTATCGCAGAGTACTGTCAGGCCAAACACAAATAGAGATGATCACCCAAGCGTCCCAAAATTACAAAGATATACATTGAAATAATAATACTCCATGTATGTAAGGATGCACATATCAGAAAACTGCAATCACAAAAAGCAAGTTTATCAATGCGATTCGAATACTTACTTAATAATAATTACTTAAATAGTTTTATGACACCTCCAAGTTTATTCCTATCCGTTAGCATCTTAGCACATTTTAGTGACCATTAGTGATGCAACTACGGTGCGGTGATCAGCGGGGTGAGGTTTAAGAAATTATACTTCGGCGCCATCTGGCGTAAGCTCAAAACAGGATCAAAGTATAGTGGCCGCTATCGCCTATGCTCGCGAACACGGCCTGCTTCCGTCCAGATGAGGGATTTTGTCTTTTACATCCGCCCGACACGATTCCAAAAATAAATATTTCGTTAGATAAAGTTTTACGGTTTTAATCAACTAACGAGGATCTAGGAACTGTCGATCTAGACCGCAGACGGGCACGATAAAAGAAAAATGTTTTCTTTATTATTCTAAGGTCTGAATCCGGTCAAGACACTCAGAAGACTGCGAATTTGATTTTGCCTTGATCCGTTTTACTAGTTCATCGCGAGGTGAGCTTGGTAGGGTTTAATAATGGCAGGGAGGATTTAGGAATTTGCACAAATGCTGATGTGGTTATTGCGCCATTTAGTGATTTTTAGAATGCAATTATTTCTCCCCTCTTCCTGCAACTATCGTGAGAAAGGAAATGTGCTCATCAATTTTTAGTATTTGATGCATGGTCATCAAATTGTAGAAACAATTTTAGTTTCTGAATTGAAGACATTTTTCTGTGAAAAAAGGAACGCTTCCGCTCCGCTGGGTATCGAGCCCAGGTCCTTTCGATTGCCGGTCGAATGCTCTGTCATCTGAGCTACGGAGGTTCCATAACTTTTCTCACAGAATATTGTTAACGCCTATTTGGCTACGGATAAACCGGGAACTATTTTCTGATTTTTCTAAATCATTTCAGTCGATTATGTCGATGCACAGCAGAGCGCATCAAGATTTTCTAAAAGAGACCATTATATTAGGCATGTGCATAGGCGAACGAAAGGAGGAATTGACAAACGGCAGAAAGCCGTGGCGACAAACAGTGCATGGATGTACGTGTACTAGATATATATCTCTCTCTTTTCCTCTCTCCTTCGTTCTCTTTTTCCTCTTCTATTCGTACATTCTATCGCGAGTCTGCTATTGCTCATTCTTTTTCGTATTCTATTCTTTCTCCGCTCATCCTAGTTCTTATATCATCGCTCTCACTTTACACTCATTCTTCGGTTTTCTTTCATTTCATACCTTTATAGTTCATAGCGATCGAGTGCCTATGCATTCTCGCTATCAATTAATCTACTTTATCAAACATCAATGCACCTGAAAAACATAAGGGTAAACTCTTCTTTCCTTTAAAAGTTTTATTAATTGAACGTATTTAAATAATTGGAAAAGTTAATTTAGGAATTACTGTACGTCTCAAGACCAGCTCGTATGACCAGAAATGCTGAGTTGCATTAGCCATTGGAATGCAATCAGGTTACGAACGTTCAAACGTGTGCATTTAATTCACTTCTAAAAGCAATCGATATTCTATAAATTAGATTTTGCATATTAATAAAAAAAAATTTCAAAAAAAATATTGCACACTTTAGACCGCCCGTAACATTGAGTATATGACCTAAAGACAGACAGACACTTTCGTAAAAACCGTTTTTTCTGACTCAGGGGTTCTCAGAACGTAAAGATTTGATGAAAATTTTGAAAGCAATTTCATGCATTATCAAACTGCAAAGTGATAGGATTGGCTGAAGTAAAGATCAAAGTCGTTACTATGTTATTCTAAGACAACTTATGCACTTAAACAAAGATACTATTAAATCTATAGCATTTTTGCCAAAAGCATGTATTTCATCGGTTCAATTGATGTTTTTTAGAATTTGTAGCACATTTATGAATTATTTGTAGCATATTTTTTTGAATTAATAACATAAATTTTTTAGGCAGAAATGCTATAGATTTAATAGCATTTTTTTTCTCACTGTACCTAAGTGATATTTTTATATAATTGTTCTATGATAAAAATAATCAAATGTAATTAGTCATAATGTAATTACCACAAATACTCCGCAAAAGTATACTTAATTTATTTACTTTTTTCTTCCTTCTCTAATTTCATAATTGAAAATTATTATTTATTTTTAATAAAGAAAAGAAAAATTGCCATCATAAATTCTTCTCCATGGACAGCAAAGGAGAGGCGGTCAAATTGTTGAAAATTAAACGTTTCACTAATTCTGATTCCAAAATTATTGTAATGAAACTATATGTTTATTAAAAGCGTTAAAAATTGAATTTAAATTTCACAAAATTACCTCATTGTTTAATACATTTCAATATTTTATGGTAATAATACCATCACTATTTTGATTATTTATGTTCTAATTGTTATATTATATTTTTGTACAGGGCGTAACTCATCTTTATCTCTTTTAGAGGGGAAGTTAAGGACTAGACAGTCGTCTCTTAGTATTTCATTCATAGCTGGTTTGTACAGATGGAGAATGCTTTATTGTACAGGGATTTTGATAACCGTAAAACATGTTTTGACAGTTTCTCAATGTCTATTGGCGTTTTTTGATATATCCAAACCTGATTTTTCTGAATTTAAGGCTAGGATATCAAATTTATGTTCAGCTTCTCATGATTCATCGGAGTGGTATGGATTTGCGGAAGTGAAAATTCACAAAAAATATGATCTCAGAACTCAAGCACTTGATAATAATCTAGGAGTTATAACGGTAAATATTCCGAATAATTTAAACAAGAGTCAAAAATTAAATTTTTAGAGGATAAATGACATATTTTGTGATTGTTCGTGAAAAGCATTCAATCAATTCAAATATAGTTGAAAACAATTAGTAGAACTAGACCTGTGGAAAATAGCTTTTTTCTTAACACGATACACAGCATATTTGATATATTTCCACATTCCTTGAATAAAATTTTTGTTTATATGTGACGCGATCCGAGAAAAGGGACCTTCGAGGCAAAAATTCGATTTTAGGATTACGACTCTCTCTATAAGTTCTTGAACTGATCTTTCTATGGATGCAATCAGAAATGTTGTACCTGCATTATTTCAAGATATAAATGATTGAGAAAGAGTCTGCAGACGCGTGCGGATCGGCAACTCTACCAGGCCGTATTCGCGAGCATAGGCGATAGCGGCCACTATACTTTGATCCTGTTTTGAGCTTACGCCAGATGGCGCCGAAGTATAATTTCTTAAACCTCACCCCGCTGATCACCGCACCGTAGTTGCATCACTAATGGTCACTAAAATGTGCTAAGATGCTAACGGATAGGAATAAACTTGGAGGTGTCATAAAACTATTTAAGTAATTATTATTAAGTAAGTATTCGAATCGCATTGATAAACTTGCTTTTTGTGATTGCAGTTTTCTGATATGTGCATCCTTACATACATGGAGTATTATTATTTCAATGTATATCTTTGTAATTTTGGGACGCTTGGGTGATCATCTCTATTTGTGTTTGGCCTGACAGTACTCTGCGATACACAATTAAAACTCCATGTATGTGAGGATGCACTCATCAGGAAAATGCAATCACAAAAAGCAAGATTATCAATACGATTCGAATAATTACTTGATAATAATTACTTACATAATTTTATTTAACCTCAAAGTATATTCCGATTTCATTATTTCCTGAATTATCTGAACATGATCTTAACAGTCATCTATTATCTTCTTTTAGGGTTTTGAGCTTACGCCAGATGGCTCTGACGAAGTCTATGTTGGGCCACCACTAAAGCATTACGCGGGCATGGCCTGACGCCTCTACTCTTTCGCTTCTCCCACCACTTCCCTCACTACTCGCCGCGTCCCCTGCGCAGAGCTCTATGCTCGGCAGAATTAACGTGCTTGTTGCAATGTGCTTCGTTGCAGGCCATGCCCGCGTAATGCTTTAGTGGTGGGGTGTACGCCAAAGTCCAGCCTGGTCAATGTCCTGACTAGTGTAGTGCAATCGAGTCTTCCATGAAAAAATAGAACACGATAAAAATACATAAATGATAGGCATATGCATAGTGGTCAGGACGATTCCAAGAGAAACATCTAAACCGATCGGTAGATGGCGGTAAATCTAAAATTAATTTAATTTTAATAGAAAAGGAAAACAAGATTTTTTTCTTGTTTCTTTTTTGATAACATTCAAAACTAAGAAATATAAAGTTATGTGCAATAATTATTTATTGCAAAATATGGTTTTTATATTTTGCAATTACGAATTGATTTATTCACAGAAAAGATTTAATAATTTTGAAACAATGTAAACAAAATTGAGGAATGAGTTGTTTTTAGGTTATTTTTCATTAATTTCAAGTTATTCAGTCTGTATTAGGTAAATTTGATGTGAATTAAACATAATTCATTTCCTTACGACAAATTTAATGTTTTTTAGGTTATTTTTTATTAATTTCAATCAATTCAGTCTGTATTAGGTAAATTTGATGTGAATTGAACATAATTCATTTGTTTATGGAGGATTAAATGTTTCTTAGGTTATTTTTTATTAATTTCATCCAATTCAGTCTGTATTGGATAAATTTAACGTGAATTGAACATAATTCATTTCTTTATGAAGAATTAAATGTTTTTTAGGTTATTTTTTATTAATTTCATCCAATTCAGTCTGTATTGGATAAATTTAATTAGAATTGAACATAATTCATTTCTTTATGAAGAATTAAATGTTTTTTAGTTTATTTTTTATTAATTTCAACCAATTCAGTCTGTATTGGATAAATTTAATGTAAATTGAACATAACTCATTTGTTTATAGAGAATTTAATGTTTTCTACGTTGAAAATAACGTTAACTGGTAATTGAAATATGCAATAATTTTATTTATTTAAGCTAAAAATTGAAAAAAACATAATACCTGTCATTCAAGGCAGTGCAGTGGTTCATCACTTTCCATACATAAAATTTCACTTTTGCCTCGAAGGTCCCTTTTTTCGGATCACGTCACATATGATTTAATGAACGAAAATTTAAAGAATCATAGAACTTGGAATTTATAGAAATGATTACTGAGAGCGAATTGCACGGGTTCCTGCCCTATCGATGGTAAGACCTACTACGCCTCGCAATGTATAATTAAATATAGTTTAGATAAGGGAAAGAGAAAAAATAAATCCAATTCTAGCGGATCCGGTTGCGAGAACGTTCAGAGAATACTCTGATCGTTTTCTGACCTTGCATTATTATGGCTAAGACCTATAAAAAAACATTTAAAGCATTGCAATTATGATTCTACGATCAAATTTGAATAAGCAGGTGCAGGAATGAATGCAATGATTTTATTTTTCAGAGATAAAAACTAGAAAAACATCATATACCTGTCATTGAAGGCAGTGCAGTGGTTCAAAATTGGCGGAACGTCTCCACCATGAAGGTTGACTATTGGTGGAGTGAGACGCAACTACTTATGTCTCAATTCTAACAATAGCCAATCCTGGTGGTGGAGACGTTCCGCAAATGGTGAACCACTCCACTGCCTTCTATGACAGGTACATGACGTTTTCCTAGTTTTATCACTAAAAAATGAAATGAATGTATTTATTTCTACACCTTTTATTCCAGATTTCGCCACGGAATAATATTTGCAATGTTTTAGATGTTTTTTTATCGTTCTTAACCATAATAATGCGAGGTCATAGAACAGTCAGAGAACAGTCAGAGAACGGTCAGAGTATTCTCTGTCCGTTCTTCCAACCGGGTCCGCTAGGAAAGACACACATTTTTATTTTTGCAAAGCAAAAAAAGTACCTTACCTTATTCTAAAACCTCATGAAATTTGGATTCTCTCGATATCTGATTCTTATTATAAGACTCCTAGGTAAATCCAATTCTGGCTTACTACACTATAAAGTTGAATTACTTAGGCACACAACTTTTAACTTCAAAAAAATCGGCGTAACTTTTTTCATACTTAGGAAAACGGCGCGCGTTGGAGGTCCGTACTCGGGTGTAAAAAGTTAGTTTTCGGCAACAGACTCAACCAAGGGTGGCGTTAATCACAAATTTTAATTCTGAAATCGAATGAGATTCGATATTTTGAGTAAAGATTGTGACTCCTGTCGAAGCTAAGCAATCGACGGAGAAGTCTACAAGAACTGATATTTTTCTTCTTCTTGCTTGTGGCTTCTTGACTTGAACGGATCTCATCAAAGAGAAAAACTCTGGCTTGAGACGTGCTGAAAATGGATTTCTAGGCATTAGCAATATGTTCCTGAGCGTTTTATTTTACAACTCTAAGGCGTTTGGTTATACGACAAAACAGTAGAGACAAAAATGTGAGTCGCTAGGTAGGAATACAGCTGAGATTCTAATAAAGGAAAAAATGTATAAATTGTATTTAGTGCTGGGAGAAACCGTGGTTTTAAACTTATTATTGAAAGGGAAGAATATGAAAAGTCCCTAAAAGTTCCATGAAGTTATTGAAAAGCAGAATCGGTTGAAACATTTTTCGTTATAACAGACACTGTCCACAATTAAGACATAATAGTATAAGCACCCTTGGTCGGGTAGAAAAATTAGATTCGAATACATTTAGATTGGTTATCATCCTCAGGAATGGAGTTAACATTTGAATTACTTATCACTCTAAGACAATCTAAAACATGATCACTTTCTTTCTCTCATTCTTAAACTGATTAACATTAATTTATGATATTTTTATTGGGCCTAACGCAGAAATTCTTATAAAACACACACGCATCTGTACTTCGCTTAACTAGATTAAAATTAAAGGAAAGGCCTTTCCCCTCTCTTCTACTTCTTTTAATTGTTTTCTAAAAGTATATATATATATATGTATTTAAAAATATTATTTAATAAGGATGAATGATACTTCCGAACGTAACAGGATATAGTATATTATATAAATTATTACACAGATAATATTCAATGGGGGTTTATTAGAAAATTAGCTTTTGCAAAGCATGGCTAATCACTTCGTGCTGTTTTCACGACACATCCGTAAAACAATTTAATTGATCTAACCAAATCATTTCGTTAAATGGTTGGAAACGCATGATAAATTCTAAAAGGACGTACTTTTTTCTAATAATTTATGTTTATTTGGATGTATTATAGAATACGCTAAATTAATCATAAAAATCCCGATCTAGATGGTAAAATTTTCTGACGGTTCAATTTATTTTGCCATCTAGTTGAAAATTTTGACCGAAAATGTAGCGTATTCTATAATAGAAATCCGAATAAATGTGAACTATTAGAAAATAGTATATTACGTGCCTAGGCGCACAATGAGGGTTATTGCGTGACGAGCGACAATGCTCGCAGGAGATCGAAGCCGAGGCGCGATCAGTCCTGCGAGCATTGTCGCGAGTCTCGTAATTTCCCGAATTGTGTGCATTGGCACGTATTCTATTTTATGTGACTTCGGTGCGTATACGAGTTTTTATGCATACACTCGAATCTAATCTGGTATTGTAGTTGATTGCGGCGCTAGTCACTATACTTGATATTTCGCGACTAGTCCCGGCCCTTTTGATTTTATCGATCTTGTGTAGTAGTAATGGATTTTAATAGACGCATGCGCAGTTTAAATGTACAAGGCTTTGCCAGTAAGGTGCTAACGCTGTACGAAGAAGAAGAATAAGAAGATTGTGCTCCGTTGCATGGCTATAGGTGCATGTGCAGTTCAATTTTTACATTTCATTCCTCTGTAGCGCAATATACTACATTGCGCTACTGTTAACTGTAGCGAAAAAACGAGTTTGCGCGCCGGTGGCACATAAAAAAATACATCGTTTTAGAATTTTATCATGCGTTTCGAAATAGTTTGGTAATTTTAGGCAAATATTTCATATATATATATATATATATTTCACAAAATATTATGATGAAATGTTTTTTAGTTGCGAATAACACGACATAAACCGGCCTTACAACATTTTATCAAGCGGTCTGTAATGGATATTTCACAAGCTGCGTTTCTCTCAGTGAGCGGATGGGAAAACACAGAAGATGGGGGAGGAAATATGTTGGTGAGGGGGAAGGAGGAGGAGGAGGATTTGTCCGAAACGTATTTACAAAATTCGAGGATCAAATTGGAATACGAATTAATTGAATTGTGTAGAACAGCTGCCAACAACAAAGTAATCGATAATGTAGATTCATTTTGTGCAAGGAAATACAACGAAGAAGCATTTTTCGTCTTGGTTAGTAGCATAAAATATTTAGTAACGCACTGAAAATTCATATTTTTTAATTAGATACAGATGAATTTTAACTTAAGAGGTTGAGATACAAAATGCTTGCTCCTTGCAATATGTACAACAAAATTGAAGGAAGTAACTATGTATTATTAATAAAAGAAGTGGGACGGTTTTTATATATTGTTCGGTGTATAGTAGCCGTGAAACTATGAAATTTTTGAAGAAATTTTCTGTGAAAAAAGGAAGGAACGCTTCCACTTCGCCGGGTATCAAGCCCAGGCCCTTTCTATTACCGGTCGAATGCTCTGTTATCTAAGCTACGGAGGTTCTACAACTTTTCTCACAGAATCTATTAACGCCTATTCGGCTGCGGATATATCATGAACTATTTGTTAAATTTGTTATTTTTGTTAAATTCTCCATGATAAATATTTTCAAGTACTATTCCAGATCTAATTAAATATATAGTATGTGGTTGAAAGCCCTAGGATTAAAATAAAAATTAGATGTAGATAAGGCTTTACAGTAATTTTTTTCAGCAAACAATTGACGCATATACGAGGTGTGTCTGAAAAGTTTCCGACCTGCGTTCATATCTCTGCGTTGGTGCTATTCTTCGTCATCCGGACCGTGGCATCCTTCGGAGTAGTCCCCATTTGATTGAACCACACGCTCCCAGCGATGCTTCCACATCTTAAAGCAGTCCTCGAACGCAAATTTTGGAATAGCCTTCAGCTCGTGCGTCGCATTACTCTGAATCGTCTCGATGTCGTCGAACCGCTTTCCTTTGAGCGCCATTTTCAATTTTGGGAACATCCAAAAGTTCCAGGAAGCTGTGTCGGGACTGTACGGAGGCTGGCGAAGCTGTACAATCTTTTGTTGCGCACAAAAATTGCTGCACAAGGTTCGATGAATGCGCTCGCGCGTTATCGTGGTGAAGAAGCCAGGCACCGCTTGACCAGAAACGCGGTCGTTTTCTTCTCACTACATCACGCAATCTTTTCAGAACTTTAAGTTAATATTCTTTGTTGATCGTCTGACCTCTTGGAGCAAATTCGTAGTGCACAACATCCTCATAATCGAAAAAAATAATCAGCATTGACTTGACATGGCTCCGACTTTGACGTGCTCTTTAAGCGCCTCTTCCACTCCTTTATCTGTGTTATGCCCATACTTTCGTCCACAAAGGCCTTCTGTATCATTTCAATCGTCTCCGCCCTAGCGAACTGGCTGAACGGTAGCTTTACGCTGTACCGTAAAGCTATCGTAAAGTAGCATTATAACTCATGAATGAGGCAAAATAAACATTCAAAATGTTTTCATCCTTATTCTACGTTGAAAATAACGTTAACTGGTAATTGAAATATGCAATAATTTTATTTATTTACGCTAAAAATTTAAAAAAACATAATACCTGTCATTGAAGGCAGTGCAGTGGTTCACCTTTTGTGGAAGTTCTCCGTTAAAGTTGACCATTGGTTGGAGTGACACACAACTATACTTTCATCTCACTCTAACAAATATTCAATCCTGACGGTGAAGACATGGAAAGTGATGAACCACTGCCCTGCCTTGAATGACAGGTATTACGTTTTTTCAATTTTTAATTTTTTGGTGTTACCGGTATTATAATTTCTGAGGAAAGTAGATGGCCTTTCAATTTTTAGCGTAAATAAATAAAATTATTGCATATTTCAATTACCAGTTAACGTTATTTTCAACGTAGAATAAGGATAAAAACATTTTGAATGTTTATTTTGCCTCATTCATGAGTTATAATGCTACTTTACGATAACTTTACGATAGCTTTAAGGTACAGCGTAAAGCTAACGATCAGCCAGTTCGCTAGGGCGTACAACTCTTGCCGAGATTGGGGCAAAACTTTATGCAATTCGTTGATCTGTTCTTTCTGTCTTTTTCAACTGTAAACAAATGCGACGAACGGAAAAAGCACGTTGGACATAAACACACGCTGCGCGCGACCCAAGGCGTTCGGCTGCTAACTACGGCATTTGGGGACTTCGTGAGGGACTACTGGTTACGCTTATACCCCGCAGAGGCCAATCGAGCACTCTGGCGTGAAGACATAAACGCAGGTCGGATACTTTTCCGACACACCTCGTATATACGAGTATTTTAGTTTGGACGTATTTTTTCAGGATCCCCATGATCTTGGGGCTTTGGTGACGGATGATTCTAATAATGCTATAGGAATTCTTTCTTCCATGCCAAATGAATTGTATAGTGGAAATACTGCAATTTATACTTTTTTCAAGAATCATAATGAGTGGATAGACATTGCGATCAAGGAAATAAAGCATGTATCAAATCGGGAGGAATACTATAAATTAGTTACACCAAAACTGCAATACTTTGGAGGAGAGTCATCATCAAGCATTTTCGACTAACCTGCCAGTTACGCAAAAGAAAGTTACTTACCCGCGAAAAAAAGTTGATATTGTTAGATCTAGTCAGATCAAATTCCCAGATCTAACCAGATCTTGATTTTGTCGAGATCTGACCAGATCTGATCAGATCTAAACTTGATCTGATCAGATCTAAAGTAGATATGGTCAGATATGAAGTAGATCTGGTCAGATCTCGACAAAATTAAGATCTGGTTAGATCTGGGAATTTGATCTGACCAGATCTAACAAGATCAACTTTTTTTCGCGGGATTATAAACTATATCCGAATTTCAGCAGTAAATTCCATATTGAGGGAATGTACATCATACATTAAGCTTGTTTTTGAAATTTTTTCTGCATTGAGAATAAAAAATTTAAATTTTCGATATAACACATTTTTCTGCAAAGTGAAACATAATAGAGTAACGTTAATTAAAGACATGGAGCAAATGGTTCACTTGATCAAGAAAATAATTCTAGTTTCCCCCAAATCTTGTCCACAATAATGAGTATTTTAGACTTGAATCTTGGGATTTGAAGTAAGACATATTAACGATGGGTTGTAGACACTAATTGGTCTTCAATTCTTTCAAACCGGTTGAGTTCTGCGTATAGAAAGAAACAGTAAAACTAACGCGTATAGTGCAGTTTTCAATAAAATTTTACCTATACGAAACACAAAGCTGTCTGGAAGAAAAGTTACACTTTATTTATTATTTGTATAAAATTCAATTCCCTTTTACAATAAAAGTATTATTTTAAGGCCATTAAGTGAAAAATAGTTTATTTCATATCAAGTGTACGGCGGACGAAAAAAAAGTTTTTGTGATCGCTTGCATATGAGGTGCTCAGTAATCCATAATCCACAAACTTTTACATACCAGGGGTGTTAGTTGAAATTTGCCGGTTTTACTCATAGATGTCGCTAGAGATATGTATACATTTCTATGATTTGGCATCTATGTCATATTTTTCTATGGACAATAACCTTCAAAAATATACAATTACATTCTGCCAAAATAATAGCATCATAGTTGTTTACCTCAGTGAATATGTCGAGTTTCGTTCCAAGTAAATCACATTTGCGGCATTCGTTGCTTTTCTTATTTCATCAAAAGAAAAAGCAGTTGAAGCTCATCGATTGCTGGTAGAAACTTATGGTGAACATGCTCCAGTGATTAGAACATGTGAGACATGGTTTCGTCAATTTAAAAGTGGAGATTTCGATTTAACAGACAATGAACATCCTGGTGCAGCGAAAAAGTTCGAAGACGAGGAATTGCCGGCGTTATTGGATGAAGACTCAACCCAATTGCAACAACAATTGGCACAAACACTAAATGTGACCCGAAGAACAATTTTCCAACGTCTAAAAGCCATGGGAAAAATCCAAAAGTATGGAAAATGGATACCACACCAATTGAACGATAGACAAATGGAAAATCGAAAAACCATTTGTGAAATGTTACTTCAACGGTTCGAAAGGAAATCTTTTCTGCATCGAATTGTAATGGGGGACGAAAAATGGATTTATTTCGAGAAGTCGAAGCGGAAAAAATCATGGCTTTCACCTGGTGAGGTCGGCCCATCGACTCCAAGGCCAAATCGCTTTGGCCGTAAGACAATGCTCTGTGTTTGGTGGGACCAGTGTGGTGTGGTGTACTTCGAGTTATTAAAACCTGGCTACCGACAACAAATTATCAATTTGAATCATGCGTTGATCGAAAAACGGCCGGAACGGGCCCGAAAACATGGCAAAGTTATCCTACAACATGACAACGCACCGTCTCATACCGCTAAAGTGGTGAAGAACACATTAAAAGCATTGAATTGGGAAATATTATCGCACCCGCCGTACTCTCCAGACCTCGCCCCGTCCGACTATCACCTTTTCGAATCGATGGGACACTCACTCGCAGAGCAGCCCTTCGCCAATTTTGAAGAAGTCGAAAAATGGCTCGTCGAATGCTTTGCCTTGAAAGAGAAAAAGTTTTTTTGGAATGGTATCCATGATTTGCCTGAAAGATGGGCAATAGTTTAAATAAAAATTTTTTGAGATTCCCTTGACAATTCAGTGTTTTCTTTATTGAAAAAGCCGGCAAACTTCGACTAACTCCCCTGGTAAACTTTCGTTTCACAGTTTCTTCTGCTCAAGTGTACAATATTTAGTTTCTAAATTTAAAATTTATAAGATTGAAAATCGACTACAAATAGCGGAGAAGCCCTATGAATATTTTTGTATAACTTTTCGAGGTAACAAACTTTAATACAATCGCATGTAGGAATAAATTTTTTATTTTAAATGGGATGATTAGTAAAGATTTACAAGCACTATCAAAATCCAGTATTGGAATTTTTGATTTTAAAAAAAAATACAAAGTACGCTTTTTTTCATAATTTTGGTCGGGTGTGGCTGGATAACGAACTTGTCCTTACTTTTTCGGCTCTGATAATGTATGCTAGAGCTCAATCCAATTCGATAATTCTATCGAAAGTTATGCCGCACACGACCTACTACTACGTCTACGAAAAGTCTATGCAGTTCTAACAGATTTCTACCCGCGAGTTCAGAGACAGTTCAAAATGAAAGGAAGTGGACTTGGAATATCCACCAAAATTGAAAACCAAATATTGAAGTTGTTGTATTTACCCCTGAGTTGAAAATGAATCAGTAGTAATTGAGTCCAGTTGGTTAAATATAATGAGTTGAATTTTTCTTTCGTGGGTGTTTGAGATGAGTCTTAACCTTTTAGTTGCGGGGAAATTTCAGTACAAATCGACCTCTTATAAAATGCAAAATTTATACATAAAATCACTGTATATCTCAGGTAGAGTCCCTGACCTGACTGCTGGTCGATATATCGACCAGCCCCGCAGGCAACATAAGGTGCAATGTAAAAAATTTGTCTCACTTGTCATGAAGGTTTGGGAGGGTATTGCTATGTAATTTCACGCGCAGAATATGAAAAAAATACTAAAAAAATTCCCGCAGACACCCTTGACATTGAAAATCGCCAATTCAAGGTTAAATTTTATTTGTAATATAAGCCAAGTTTTTAGAAGGTTTTCGTATGTAGTTTGATGCGCTGAATACGTAAAAAATAGTAGAAAAATTTCCGCAGATACCCTTGACCTTGAAAATCTATATTTCAAGGTCAAGGATACCTCAGTGATTTTTTTCGTATTCAGTCCATCAAATTATATAGGAAAAGACTCTGAAATCCTAGCTTCTAAAGGGTTTCCCAATAGGGGTGATATGATTTTGAATGTCCCTATCGGGCTCATTTGAACTGAAATTTTTGACGTCTGCTGTCAGTTGTCATCAGTAAGGTTTGCCATTTAATCATGAGTAGTTTCACGCTTCCACAACGTTTGGAAATTGTCCAATTATTTTATCAAAATTCGAGAAGTTTTGTCGGTGTTCAAAGAGCATATCGTGCAAAATATGGTCGTCATTCTGCTCCATCCGCGCTCTCAATTCGTCGAATAATCGATAAGTTGGAGAGTGAATTTACTCTATTGGATACTAAGCCTAAAAATCGTATGCGTACCGCACGTTCTACACAGTATATAGCCGCCGTACAGGCCAGTATCGAGGAAAACCGTGAATTGTCCGTGCCACGCCGATCTCAGGAATTGGGCCTGTCCAGGATAACTACCTGGTGTATTTTGCGATTGGATCTTGGCCTGCATCCCTATAAGATGATTCTGGCCCAAGAACTGAAGCCTAATGACCATCGTTTGCGTCGGGAGTTCGCGGATTGGGCTCTGGAATCAATTGAAAATGATCCCAATTTTCATCAAAAAATCATCTTTTCTGATGAGGCGCATTTTTGGCTCAAGTCTCGGGGGACATTTGGCCGATATATTGTTTAAATCATAAATGGCATAGAATATCCAATAAAATAAAAAAGATTTCGATCAATTCCGAATGAATATTCAGTGTTTTTTTTCAATTTCAAAACATATCACCCTTATTGGGAAACCCTTTACTAGAAATGAAATTTGACCTTAAAATACCGATTTTCAAGGTCAACAATGTTTTGAGGAATTTTAAAACTATTATATACGTATTCAAAACATCAAATTTTGCCTAAAGACATTAAGGGGAGCACTCTACCTGGAGCCTCAATAAATGGTTGTTTTTCTTAATTTTTTTAAAACAAGAAAGCGACGCGACAGCTTTGTAGTCATTCACGTATATTTAGATACATATCTGAAATACAATTTTTAACTTCTTATGTATGAAAATTTTTCAAAATGGCAGCTGTAGCAACCATCTTCCGAAAATTCTCCGAAAAATCGATTTTTGCGGTAATCATCCCACAGCCCAAACTAATCATCTGAAACATATGAAAGTTTTGTCTTTGAACAGATAAGGCTTGTCTTAAGTGCGTGAACCTCTAAAACGTTAATAAATCTTGAAATTTAGTAACAATATCATACGATTGGGAAAAAAATCAAATTTTTTCCGTTTTTTTCTTGTTATGAGCGACTGAAAAATTGTTTAAACAATTTGTTCATATAGATTTTAGAGATTCAAGCACTTGTGTAAACTATAATCTACAAAATGAGTGGTCATTGAGCTTTCTACATTCAGTCGTTTACTCGCAATCGTGATTACCGAATGAAAGAAGGTGGTTTTGAGAAAACGCGCTTCAAAGTTTTCGGTGTGCGTTGCTACGACCGCTTGGCGCTGCTCCGCTCCCGCTGGAGAGCTCCGAAACTATTATCAGTACTTATTTCAAACTTGGGGATTATATTTTCGGATAGTATAGCTATAGATTAAAGCGAAAAAAGAAAAACCGATTTTTTGAAAGTTCCAGGTAGAGTGCCCCCCTTAAATATTTTGTGCCTCTTGAGTCGTCGATACATCGACCACCCCCGCAGCTAAAAGGTTAATTAGAGTGTAAAACGTTGTGGTCCAATCGGTTAGGATGATTGATTTTCTGATCCCGGTTATTTTGGAGGATTCTTCAAGTCGACTCCCCTTCACTTTCTATTGTCGTTGAACTCGTGGAACTCGTAGACGTTATGTAGTGGCGTTGATTTTACTAAGTTAAAACTGGACTAGACTGGACTAAACTCGCAGTATAAAAAAGGATGAGACTGGAATCTGTTCTCGTATAAGTTACATCGTGGCGTCGGTTTCACTGAATTAAACTGGACTGAGTTCTGTTGGACCTTTCGCTTTTTATAGGATTCTGAAAGGTCAACTATGACGAGCTACATGCTATGACGAGGTGCATCTTATTACAAGGTACAAGTAGTGACTCATATGCGTGATGAGTGCATGTACTAGTGCATTGGTATAGTAGGACTTCATTTACCTTCTCTTTTGTTCAGTCAATTTGTTATCTTGTGTGGGTATCATAACGACACGTGGTAATACCATATTGATCATCCTATTAATCTGTAGATCTGGCTGTAACTTGTGTCGATAAAATTACACACACTAATGTTATCTTGATCCCTTTATTGGTTTCTTGATCTGTTTGTATCTTTGAGCCGACAGAGTCGTGAGACGTGACATTAATAAACTCTATGACGAAATAAGGTTGGGCTATAATTTGAGAAATTTAAGTAATAATAGAAGATGAGTACCAATCTAAATCATTGTGCGCATTTTTATAAAAAAGGAATCATAATTTTGAGAAAATTGTATGTTTTTACAAAATTTAAAAACGAATTTAACACTCGCGATAGTACTTTAAATATAATTAAACGTTTTGGAAAAGTTTATAAATACTTTCTCAAGGTTTTCCTTGAACTTTCGACCGTAACGGCTAAATATAAAATTAGAATTTATTCAAGGTATTTTATTTTCACAATCATACAAATAAAAATCAGCACATTCTCATCGCGCACAGCTCGCTTCGCTCGCAAGTTTGAGCGCGCCTAGGGAGCGCGATTTGATCGTCGCGCTTCGCGCTCCAGAATTTTTGAACGTCGCGCTCGGTCTTGTGCTCTTCGCACACATTTAAGATTATTTCTTATAATTTAATACTGAAGCTCAAATCAATTTTATAATAATATTACAGATGATGTGAATTACACATTTTCTCAAAGTCACTCCATTTCTTTTTGAATTTAAGTGAAACAGGAAGTTCAATTTACTTAAGGCTCTATCGGCCTTAAGGAACACATTCTCACCATGACACTCATGCTTCGCGCTCCATTTTCTGTATACATTTCAGTAACTTATTAATAAATTACATGATTAAAATAATTTATTTATTTTCTTCCAAATATCTCAAAAAGGAAAATCAATCGTAGACTTTATTTGAGGAAACGATTTTGCAGAACAACGCTTATTTCGTATCTCACATATCTTGGTGAAAAAAATCGAATTTTTTTAATATTAAAAATCAAAACATAAAATATAAATCCTGTCCCGAAATGTCTTAACCAGAATTTGTAGACCTCATTTAGTCAAACAATTTTCCATCTAAACGTTTTTTTTTGTATCTCACATATTTTGTCTAAAAAATGGAATTTTTGAATTTTAAACGTATTTTTTGGAATTGAAACGAAAAATATATGTTTTATCAGAAACTGTGTGAGGCAAAATTTGTAGATCTTTTTGAAACGAACAACTTTTTATTCTTACGTTTTTTTCGTATTTTACATATTATTGTTAAAAAATTGAATTTTGGATTTTCAATAGTTTTTTTTAATTAAAAAGAAAAATATGCATCTTATGAAAAAATGTTACAATTCAAATTTGTAGGTCTTTATGTAGGAAATAATATTGTATCATAACGTTTTTTCGTATCTCGTATAATTTAACTGAAAAATGGAATTTTGATATTGACTTTTTTCGAATTTGAATATGCTGTAACATTTCTAATTTTGATTTAGTCAAAAAATGTTATCGGGATAATTTGTAGAGATTTATGAGCACTATCAAAAACCAGTATTGGAATTTTTGATTTTTTCAAAAAATTATTTTCAAAAACACAAAAGTAGTGCTCCATCCCTCAATTTTGATTGGATATGGCTGGTTAACGAACTTCTCCTCACTTTTTCGGTTCCAATAAAGTGTACTAAAGCTCAATTCACTCTGATAATTCTATCGAGAGTTATGCCGCACACGACCTACAAACAGACAGACAGACAGACACACAGACACTTTCGTAAAAACCATTTTTTCTGACTCAGGGGGTCTCAAAACGTAAAGATTTGATGAAAATTTCGAAAGTCATTTTTCACATAAAACTAATACCTTCTCATCCATGATGAGAATGTAAAAATTCAAATATACGATATAAATATAACTACAATATTTACTTATAATAATATTATGTACAAAAATATGCAAAAAATATGAACATCTTGTTTTGTATAATGTAATGTTAAGTAAGTGTTTTCAAAATTAATTTAAAAAATGTTTTTATTGAAATTTATCAATAATATTAGTATGAATTTCCATATAAACTTTAGATGTCGATATTCTTTTTAATTACTATTTTGAAATTATTCGATATTTAAAAATGAAATTTGTATCACAGATCTTATTTTAAATTTGTATCATTGTTTAATTATAAATTTGAATTTCCATGAAAAATAATAAGTGTTTGTCATTTCGATGCGTTTTTAACGCAGTATGCGAATATCATCTTACTTTAACGATATCTATAACGGTTTTTGAGACATTCTTAACTAACTGGAAAAAAGTGCTGTTACTGAAATTTCAGTGCTCTATAAGTCAAGACATACTACCGTGGGCATAAACTAAGGTAAATTTTCAATTTAAACTTCGCGGGTTAATCGATTCGGTCAAACTCTTTTATTTTTATGTTGGTCCTACTGTTACTGACATGTGTGCCAAATTTCATGTCATTGTCATCATTTTTTATATAGTTACGCTTGTGTTTTCTAAACGACTGAAAGTGATTTTTTCGATTTTTACAATGTTTGAATTTGTTGAGCAAAGAAGTGCCATTAAATTTTCTTTGCGGAATGAAATTTCAGTTGCGGAAACGTTCAGAATGTTGCAGAAGGCCTTCGGTGATTTGACCATGTCGCAGAAAAATGTTTATAAGTGGTGCAAAGACTTCAAAGAAGGCAGAGAACGTGTTGATGACTTGGAACGCCCCGGACGTCCATTAACATCTACTAACGAGCAACACGTCAATCAAATCAAAGAATTAGTGCACAAAAATCGTCGATTGACTGTTAGAGACCTTACTGATATGGTTGAAATACCAGAAGGATCAGTGAAAACCATCTTGAAAGACCATTTGGGCCTGAAAAGAGTCAAATCTCGATTGGTTCCAAAAACACTCAATTTTTTGGAAAAAATGCGTCCCGTTGAAGTCTGTGAGACAATGCTTTCTGATTATCAGGACAAAATTAAATGTATGATTACTGGAGACGAGACTTGGATTTATGCTTACGACCCGGAAACAACCGATCAATCAAGCGAATATCGTGCCAAAGGTGAGACAAGACCGAAAAGATCGCGCCAAAGTCGCTCAAAATCAAGGTCATGTTAACAGTTTTCTTCGATTATCGTGGTGTGTTGCATTATGAATTCCTTCCGCCCGGCCAAACTGTGAACAAGGAATATTATTTGAGCGTTATGCATCGTTTGCGTGAAGCTATTCGCCTCAAGAGACCGGGTTTGTGGAAAGACAACTCTTGGTTTTTGCTCCACAATAATGCACCGTCTCACACTGCACTCGTTCTTCGTGACCATTTCGCCAAAAACTCAACACATATCGTTCCACAACCACTACATTCGCCTGATTTGGCTCCGTGTGACTTCTAGCTATTCCCCAAACTCAAAAGATCACTCCGTGGACACCGTTTTGACACGATTGAAGAGATACGAGTCGAATCGAAGAAGGCCTTGAAGGCAATTCCGGAAATCGAATTTAACAAGTGTTTCGACGATTGGAAAAAACGGTTGGCATAAGTGCATTATATCGGGAGGGGATCACTTTGGAGGGGATGAAATTGATTCGGATAAATGAATAAAGATTTTCCATTTTATAACAATATTCACCTTCATTTTTTCCCACAGTAGTATTTTCTTTTTATAAAATAAATAATAAGTCGAGTTGTTTGTTTTTTCATGAAGAATCTGGAGAAAAAATTAAATTCGGATTATCCGTTTCGGAAATATTGTATCTTGAAAAATGCGTACCTTTCTTTTTAATTCTCAAAAACTTGTACTAAATGCTGTACTGAGAATCAGATCTTCATTCATCCATATTAAAATGTTCGATGTTTACTTGAACGAACATGTTTTTTGATCGGATCTTCACGGATGAGACTCCAACAATGTACAAATAAGCAGCTTAATTCTGAAGGGGATAAGCCAGAACCGAGACATTCGAAGAAAAGCCCGATTTTATTCGATCAAGCTGAATTGAACGATCTCATAAGAGATCTTAATCTATCAAAAGATAAAACTATTTTGTTGGGATTTCGATTAAAGAAAAAGAATTTATTGAACGAAAATGTGAGAATTTCCTACCGCAATCGCGAAAAAGATCAGGCCAACTTTTTTTCTGACGAAGACGGTCTTATTTGTTGCAACTACGTAAATAAATTGATGAAAGCTGTCGGACATAAGCACATAGCCAGCGAATGGCGTTTATTCATCGATTCAAATAAGACTAGTCTGTTAAGAGTTCTTCTGCTTCTTCTGAAAATAAATTATCACGCACACTGTTGATCAATCTGTTCAGACTTTAAAGTGATTGCTATCCTGTTAAAACTGCAGACAGGATACACAAAGTATTGTTGCTTCTTATGTTATCGGAACAGCCGTGCTAGGGACAAAAATTACACTGTCAATGTTTGGTCCGAACATAGGACCTCAAATTCGAGAGCTTACACAAGACTCAGAATTTGACGAATGCTTGAAGTAAGACGATATTCGCAAACTGCGTTAAAAACGCATCAAAATGACTCGATAGCAACAAATGGAAGCCAGATTCGTGTTCGGCGTTAAAAAGTACTTCGGAAATGATATGTCGCATTTTGCGAGGACTTAGGTCATTTTGGTCGATCAGTGTTATGAATGTGAATTGCAATACTATTCGATTTGAAATTATTAAATTTTATTTATTTTTATTTTTTTTATTTTATTATATTATTTTATTATATTTTATATTATATTTTATTTTATTATACTTTATTTATTTTATTTATTAAATTTCAAGGTCATGGCATCTGGTTTTTTGTTTTTTACTCTGAAAGGCCAAGAACCAAGCTTTCATATCATCCATCTCAGAAGGTTTTATTGGTACACGTTGATTTATACCTGTCCTCAAAAATGGCCAAAAATACGTTCTTTGGGACTTTCCTCGATAGCAATGTCGTAGGCAACATTTGTCAATAACACATCCATCGGATTTACCGACATTTATACATAATTGGCCTAAGATGCGACCGCAAAACGCTAAGATTTACCATGCATTCAAAATGAGCCTACTGGCAGAGCAAAATCTGCAGCATAACAGATCATTCGTATTGAGACCTTCCATACTTCCATTCCCTTACTACCTCTCGATTACAGCAGCATAGTGTATGCATCAAATGTAGCATTCTGAAAGACGCATTTAGGAGGCTGCTTTTTTGCACCACGCCATTATAATTCGACACAGCATATGATGCTCAAATAAATGTGTCACTACTCATGACTTTAAAATAACATGTGGGAATATTTGTTGGGTTGGTATAGAATATATTTGGCCAACAAGTTGATCACACCAATGCAAATTTATTTTCAGGCTACTTAGCGAAGTTGAAAATTAACATTGAGTACTGCTTACACAACAATTATTAACATTAATGCAAAATCCTAACCTTTGTTTTTTTTTTTAGTAATAAGGAAACGAAATTCACGTGCCTCACTGACATCACGAACCAAACAAACAAAAATTCTCGGGTTAACAATTTTCTGATGAAAATGATCGGAACACAGAAAAATGTTGTAAAAACCAAAAAAGGTAGAATAATATTACAAAATAAAAGCAATTTAATTTTAAAATAATTAATAAAAAAATTTATTCCGCAATTTTCAGCCTTCGATAATATTTTCGAAGAGTTCATGCGTATAAATATTACGTAAACCCTAAAAATTTTTTTTACGAATTTCGAATTCTGTATTTTTAATGTGATGCGCAGCGATAAAATTTTCTATTCACAGTTATTAGGCAAATTTCGGAGAAACTTGCTGTCACACAATACAATACAAAAGTCTCAATAATGCATAAATATGAAAGTAAATCTCGAATCACTGTTAACTCTGTAATGATTGAAACATCCTATACGAGTTCACGCACTCCAAGGTATGACACTGTGATGTTGCCTCTATCGACAGATGTCTGCGGCGTCTTTAATGACTGACTGAATGCTCATTCGTGGCAGAATCGTATTCAACACGTGATTGCGAAAAAAACACGACAAGATGTGACCCCATATTTCTGTCTTATTCCGGCATGACATTTTAACGCGTTAATCACACGTAAATGCCCAATGAATAGTACACTGGAAATACTCAACAAATCTTTTTTGCGAATAAACACAAATTGGTATCAATCATTGAGACATATAAGTCTCTCATTTCAATTGACGAAATGTTGAGCTCAATCTTTTGCTATCGAGGTTTGACCCCGTTTTTCTCGAAAACTGGAGCCAATTTTCTACTTCCGTCTCCGGATTCTACAAAAAAAAACCTATTGAAATCAGTTATCATTGATCAAGTGCCAAATTTCATGTCGTACAGTGTTATATAACATGAGTGAAGAAAAGAATCAATTTTTGTCCTTCAAATTAAATTTTAAATTAAATTCCTAAAGAAGGAGATTCAAACCTATCCCTAACTAAACCTAACACATCAATTTCGTTAACGCTAACCGTTCACCTAATATACAATTAAAGATCAGCTACAAATGAATTGTTAAAAGCTGTAATTGAATTTTTATTGTATTGTATTGTAAGTAAATAATATATTGATTTCACATGCACCGAAAAAATTCTCTTACGCATTTCGTATGAGGTGCCGTTACAATTTTCGTAAACGACTTTTTATGTGATATTGGTATAAAAGAATACGAAGAAAGCACACCACTCTGCTTGCGATAAACGCACGGCATGGTCAAGTTGGTTTAACAACGTATTGCAATACATTGTCAAACCAACTTAGCCATACCGAGAGAGTACGGGTGCCGTGCGTTTTTCGCAAGCAGAGTGGTGTGCTTTTTTCGCATATCGGCTTTGCTATTTTGGCATACTGATGTCCATACGAAATTCGCTTTTTATGCAATAAAAGTAAAACTAATGTGTTGCGATTTTAGTAAATTCAGATTTGCGAGAAATTCGGAAGAGATTTTTTCGGTGTGGGCACTTCTATTTTTTTATTTCCTAAAAAGAAAATAAGAGCCTAAATGAAATTTTCTTCAAAAAATATTTAAACATGTAACGGGTAAGAAAGCGTCGTAATCGTATAAAAGTGAGTATTTTTGCACTCCCAGACCTTCAAGTAATCATATTCGTAGCCGTTTTACTATACCCCTACTAAATCGTTTGTCCTTCACAATCTTCTTTCGGCTAAATATAATTATATTTAGTATTTTAATTAATATTCGTGGTCACTTGTGATTGGATGAAAAGTTAAATCCTTGGAAACTCTACTTGCGCGTAGCACAATATTTTTAGCAAATATATAAGTCCGTGACTATATAAAATCTGCTTTTAATCAACTTTTATCACAGTGAGTTTTCATAAGTATCTCGAAATGAATAACTTGAAAATTGCCATAGTTTGCATGCTTATTGCTGTCACATATTCTGAAGGTAAATATTATTTATCCTAATTAAATTATTGTGAAATATTTTTCTTACTTTCATGTGTATTTTATGGAAATATGTATGGGCGATTATCTAAAGATCAGGAATGGAATTTCGTAATTCTAATATCCTAATTCCAAAATTTTAATATGCTACATCGAAAGAAATTGTATAGCAAGTACTAACATCTTTAAGAGTAATCCAGAATTAGTAGAAAATTTTATTAATGAATGAAAATAATTTATCACATTGTCTCATCATCTTGAGAAATTTTACCATGAAAGATGGTAAAAATCGAGAATTCAGTTGCCATACTCTATATCATAATATTGGGACTTTCGCATAAGTTTTTCTGAAAATTCTGCTTTAGTATTCAAGATGGTACTAAGTGCTATCGAATTTCTCTCCGTCTACTCTGCAAAATTTATATAGAATCATATTCAACAAATTCAGAAAGATGAGCGATTTCTAAAACTACTATACATACATATAAAGCTGAAAGCTCAGAAATATGTAAGATACACTCGAGATTCCCTCTAACGAGCGTTCCCTTATATCAGCACGTCATCGTTCCCTGCAACGAGCAGCTCATCAACACCTCTTCCCCCACTACTATGGGATAAAGCGCGTTCGAATTTAAAACAGTAACGCGCATAACAACAAACACGGGGTATGGAGGAGTTCCCTCTCCCGCTTGTTGCAGTAAACACTCCAAAGCTCGAACTTCTCGTTGGAGGGAATCTCGAGTGTATATAAAATTATAAAGGCTGAAGGAACCAATTACCGAGCCGCACGGAGAAAAATGGAGAATCAGTCTGAACATCTAGAAGGTCAAACTGACTATATTTGAAAGGCAACTATGTGACAGTCTTCTAGATGATCAAACTCGATCATCTCAGAGTATTAATTTGATCATCATATAGCGTAGAGTCGTAAATTCCAGAGGTTCGATTCGGCCAACCTAGAAAGTCGACTTGACCATTCTAAAAAGTAAACTCGATTATCTTAGATGGTTAAATCAATCATCCCGGAGGATCGACTTAAATATCCAAAATAGTCAAAATTACTATGTTTGATAGAGAAAAAGCACTAGTGATCCTTCTGGTACACAACCTTATAAAAATATAAAAATTAATAATGAATGGGTCAAAGTAGAGTGAGCAATCGATTTATGAGTACTTAATTTTATTTGTTTATATATAATTCAATATATTAATATTTGAAAATGACAAAAAAAAGGACATTACGTATCAAACAAACTGCGTCGTATAATTAAACTGCACTTTATGTAGCAGTGTATATCTTGCCTGAATACTCGTACACGAGAGCTGGGCGATGATTTATTAAATCTAACTGTTGAAAGCCATGTGGTGAGATCTGCCTTCTTTGCGACGGCTCTATTAATAAAATAATAACCTTAACCAATTATACGAGGAAAACAGCGATGCAAAAAAATGTAATGCATTACTGTCTTCTCTGGAAGCTTTGTTAATATTATTATTTTGATTATAAAACGGTCGCATACTGGCTCATTGAGTATGAAGATGAAAGTTCCTCATGTATGAATTTTTGACATTTAATATCTTTGACATTTTGCATTGGCATTCGATTTTGTTTTGTATATTGTAAAGCTACACTATTATTCTTCTTACTGCGCTTTGAAATTTACAATTATCTTTTATGTGCCTCCGGCGCGTAAATTCGTTTTTACCCTACAGTTGAAAGTAGCGTAATGTTGTGTATTACGCTATAGAGGAATTTAATGTAAAAATTGCACCGCGCATGCGCCTATTACGATACAGCGGAGCGTAATTTTCTTCTTATTCTTTTCTTCTTCGTACAGCGTTGGTACCCTACTGACAAAGCCTTGTACATTTTAACTGCGCATACGTCTATTACAATACGCTACTACTAACTACTACATAAGATCGAGAAAATCAAAATGGCCGGAAGTATTCGCGAAATGTCAAGTGAGATGGGCGATAATCACGGTAATTTCGACCTTTTCAGATTGGATTCGAGTGTACGCATAAAAAATAGTATATGCGCCGAAGTCACATAAAATAGAATATGTGCCAATGCACACAATTCAGGTAATTACGAAACTCGCTTAAAATGCTCGCAGGACTGATCGCGCTTCGGCTTCGTCTCGCCTCGACTACGTCTTGGCTTCGATCTCCTGCCAGCATTGTCGCTCGTCACGTAATAACCCCCATTATGCGCCTAGGCACATAATATACTATTAAATAGCATTTTGTGGAAAATATTTTGTGAATCCATGGAGAAGTCGAAAATTCGTGCAATCTTCAAATATGAGTTTCGTTGTGGAACTAACGCATCGGAGACACCTCGTAAAATAAATAATGTGTTCGGAGAAAGTTGAACTAGCCATAGCACAGAATCGTTTTGGTTTGCGAAATTTTGTGCTTGTCAGAATTGTCTAAGAATTTTTTTGGAAATGTTTGAAAAAATTTTTACATTTTTTCCTGAGATTTCTAGAAAATATATTAGGTGCGCAACTAAGTTCCCACTGTTTTTTTTATGAAAATGCAACTTTATTGTGAAAAAATCGTTACAAATGAATCATTCAAAGTATTGCCCATTGTTGGCTACAACTTGTGCCCATCATTCTGGTAGAGCTCGAATACCGTTACGATAAAAGTGTTTATCTTCTGAGGCTATCCACGAATCAAGCCATTTTTCGATGTCTTCATATAAACGGAACTGCTGATCAGCCGGACCATGTGCCATCAACCGGAACAAGTTATAATGGAACGGCGCCATATCTGAGGAATATGGCGGGTGGGGTAGGACTTCCCATTTGAACGTTTACAGGTAGGTTTTAACGGGTTTGGCAACGCGAGGCCGGGCGTTGTCATGCTGTAAAATCACTTTTTCGTGTCTCTGCTCGTATTGTGGCCGTTTTTCGTGTGATTCCCAACGCATGCAATCGATTGGAAATGGCTTGGCGGATAACTTTTAATGCTGAAGCAAGCTCTTCTTGCGTTTAGCACGGAGCCTCATCAAGCAATGCCTCCAATTCAGCGTCTTCGAAGGTTTTTGGCCTTCCATCACGCGGACGGTCGTCAACATCGAAATCACCGTCTTTGATGCGACGGAACCAATCACGGCACGTTGTTTCACTTAGAGCAGCGTCTCCGTAAACTTTTTGGAGCTCTCGATGCGCTTCAGCCGCCGTTTTCTTCGAACGAAAGAAGAAAACCAAGACTTCCCGCAAATGACAATTATTTTGCACAAAATCAGACATTTTCACACAACCAAAAGTATATGACGCCAAAACGAAATCACTAATGTGTCGAAACGGTTTGTTTACCATATGTCTAAGCTTGGCTTATGACGTTTTGAATATGTCGAAATCGACCATCTATTGACAAACAGCGGGAACTTAGTTGCGCACCTAATAATCTTTTTGTTCTCATTTCATGTGTTTTTAAAAATTCACAGTTGTGCTATAAAATCCTTTTGTATAATTATAATGACAATGGCAAAGGATGGAAAAGTATTCATATGCATCCGACCAGCCGATATCATTTATTTTTGTTATAATGATTTATCACAATAATCGTCCTGTCGACGAAGGCCCAAAACTCCTTATAATTCATTGGAGAATGTCCCTTTTTTTGTCCAATGCATAAATTCATATAGAAAACTTATCATCGACATTAGATAATAATTCATTGATGTGTCACATGAACAACTTTGGATCTGTTTTAATTAGGTTTTTTTTTCTAAAAATAATATATAAGCCTCAAAAGCATTTCTTGGACAAGTAACTTTATCTACGTTTTCGTCGTTCACTCGATACTAATTACATTATTCACTTTTTACATCCTTTATTACTACAGTGTAATGTCCTTCATGTAATTATTTACCATTATGAAAAATAGTGTTACGAAATTCGAATGAATCTCCTGTTATTTTATGTGCCTCTGTGTGAATCCGTGAGAAGCAAGTGGGGAGAAGCGAGTAGGAAACGGAGAATTCGAGCGAGATGTTGTAACGCGTGTGAGCGACGGACTGCTTCTCCCCACTTGCTTCTCATGAACCGCTAGTGGCGACGTTTAGTGCCGCGTAGTAGAAGGGGAAAAATGGTGACGTCACATCGATGCGTCGTAACAAAAATCGAGGTATCATAGCGTCTGTAGTCTGTATATAAGCGCGACCGTCGATTCGTTGAGATGGGTCACGTGCATAATGCATATGCAGCGCAAAGTGTCCGTGTCTGATTCTTGGAGTAAATAACAGTCAGTTACACTTGTTCACGTAGTAGTGAGATCGGTTCACTGGTATAGTAGAACTTTATTAACCTTCTCTTCAGGTTAATCGATTCATTAGCTTTCGTTGGTGCAATCAATGCATGTTGATATTTGCTTTGATCGTTCTATTGATTTGTAGATCTTCCTGTAACTTGCGTCGATAAAGTCGCACATTTAGTAGATGATATTTTATGAAGGATAAGCTTTTCATTGATGAAAAGTTTTAACACTTGAAAACCAATCAATTATTGTTGTATTTTACTGACATTCTCATTGTGTTAAAAGATGCTCCAAATTAAAGTGGCATCTCGGCTTATGACGTTTGTAGGTTAGGAAAATGAATTAAGTTTCCTGTACGATTACTACATTTATTTTTAAGTGAAATGTTACTTATGGCTAGTAAATGGCAACTGACAATTAAAAATACATAGGCAAAAACTGACGGTTTTACCAAATTCGATTCTTCAATCTAATTGGTTGAAAGTATGCGAAGGTGGTAAGCCACTCCGAATTAGCCCGTACGTTTCCGATGTAGCTAGCTTCTAAGGCTGGTCTCAAAGGAAAAACCTCATTGAAGTTGTTTCTTCCGGTGCAATTTGCAAGCGCAGCTATACAATAAAATTTATGGCTGTCCTAATATGGGTCTCAAATTGTGGATAAACTCGAGTCTGACGCTAAAGACAACTTTTATTTCGGTGTTCTCGAATCGTTTCGTATTATGGACTCATAATATATTTAACAATCTATAGACAATTAAGGTTTACAAACGTTCTATGCTACAAGTTTGGTGAAGAAACGTGATTCAAAAGTCTTTTTAAGGATTACAATACTGAGTATGAATAAAGAAAAAGGTAGAGATAAGAAATAGGTTGTTATATACATTTAACCATTTAACTATTCTTGTTAAATAGATGTAATTGTAAAACACTATATTATGCTAGTATACAAGTTTAGATTCGTAATGGTCCTGACTACTTCATCGAACTAACAATTGATTACATCTAATGCATCAAGTATTTCACGAAGAAAAACAAATCTGTTTCATATACTGAGTTTATAACTTAAAATAGTTACTGCTCAATATTTCTGTGAATTTAACAGATATTTCAGTAATATTTACGACTTTTTGTGAACATAACAAATTTATCGACAAATGTTACAGAATTCCCTTTTGAATTAACATTTTGAAGAAATTCCTTATTCCGTAAATTTAACAGGCATTTCTGTAATTTTTTTCGCTGAAACTTTGGTACATGATGAAGAACATATAGCTTACTTCAGGTGCAATTAACGTTGTACTAAAATTTGTTCAAACATTTTTTTTATAATAGGATATAACTTGACACAAGGATTCCAATTAACCGGGAAAGAAGGAAGTGACACAGACGTCAGATACCAAACTGCCTTAGCTTCTCTAACATACAATGGTGCTGACTTAACCAGAGTAACTTTATGCGGTTTTAAACACGCCTTGGCTATCGCTCACTATGTTGATGAATTTGAGGAAAATTGTGAACCACTCAGAGTTGTAGTTACAGGTGTGCCAAATTCTGGATATTCTCATATTCATCGTGTCGAAAAAGTAAACCCAGAACCAAAGTCTGATCCTGATATTACAAAGGAGGAAGATTACAGGGTAGCAGTTATAACTGTAAGTTTTACACTGGATTTCAGTATTTCAACTAGAATAAGTTCGGTCAAATTTTATTTTAAGATATTTAGACATAACACAATAGGTTCTTCACACACAAGTAAAGGCATGTCCGTGAAGTTAGCACTCCGACCATGAAAAATCCAAACTTTTTTTGGTGAAATCGTTTGGTGGTCGTTTGGTGGTTGTTAGGTGGTAGTTTTCGACGTTTGGTGGTCAAAATTACAAAAACTACAGAATTTTCAAAGTTGGAGTGCTAACTTCACGCTGCACTCCACATGTTAATATTTTTCAAAATTTCTTTTTGTAATCGTTTGGTGGTCGTTTGGTGGTCGTTAGGTGGTAGTTTTCGACAATTGGTGGTCAAAATTGTGGGAGATATCATTGTTCCAAAAAATCTTTTGTAGTATGCGCAGAAGATCTGCGCATGTGTATACTTGGCGCGCAATTTGAAAACAAAATTATATAAAACTATTCAGATCGTTTAATAATCTATTAAATTACATTTATTTAATGCATCTTCAAATGCTTTACATTATTTAAAGGTAAATATCATCCTTCAATAGCTATCTTAAATTTGCGTCACATTTATTATATCAAAAACTAAGTTTCTTGATATTTTAAAATAATTATTTTTGGAAGCACTTCATGATCGTTTGGTAATTGTCTGGAGGTAGTTTCTGACGTTAGGTTTTCATAATTGTGGCAGATATTAATTTTTCAGACAATTTGTCACAGTGATGCCGATCGAAACTTTGGTTCTATTTTGTTATTGTAAGTATTTTTTAATAACACTAGTCGATCGATCTCTGTCTATTTGAAAATGAAGGTAAATGGACTGGTTTTGTTCAAGAATATTTATTATTATGGACTCAAAGTTGGCGAAACTAAATTACTCTTATGCCCTCAACTTTTCTTCTCAAATTTTTTCGTTGGCAAAATAGACTTGGAAAATAATACAGTTTTCGTACAGAAAATGAAGTTGATAGAAGTGTTAATTGTTTATAAATAATTTTTTGAACAACTAAATTTTGAAAAATATTAACATGTGGAGTGCAGCGTGAAGTTAGCACTCCAACTTTGAAAATTCTGTAGTTTTTGTAATTTTGACCACCAAACGTCGAAAACTACCACCTAACAACCACCAAACGACCACCAAACGATTTCACCAAAAAAAGTTTGGATTTTTCATGGTCGGAGTGCTAACTTCACGGACATAGTAAAGGCCGGTAAGTCCATCAGCACAGTAAAGCGGTAGCGTAATGGTTATGGCTATCGGCTGGCATGCTCGCGGCGCGGGTTCAATTCTTTTTGCCGGTAATTTTTGTTTTTTAATTTTTATACATTGTTAATGATGTACAACGTAATTTGTATAAGTTTTGATCATTTGTAATGAATTTAGTTTAAATAACAAATACTAAAAATTGTGAATAATAATTAATGCTGTCAATATATTTTGCATAATTTATATTAATATTAATTTTTCGAAAGGTTCATTTATTTTACACTTTATTTATGCAATAATAAACATTCATTCACATATTTAGGAAATATTACATCGAAGAATATTCTATAAGGCATATAAAAGGAATTTGAGGCTTCACTATTACGACCTAATAAACATTTATTGTTAGTTCTTTGAATAATTGTACAATATCAATTTTTTTTAAAGATTTTTACAAGTTTTCTGTATCACTTTCTTTACAACCATAAGGGTGATACTTATCATAAAAGCAAGTAAAACATACATTTTATCGACACCAGGAACATTTAATAAACGCTACATTGCTACATGAACAACTATCCTTCAATAAAGCAAGTGGAAAGCAAAGTTCATTCAAATTTAAATTCATTAAAAATGATCAAAACTTATACTAATTACATTGTACATAATTAACAATGTATACAAATTAAAAAAACAGAAAATTACCGGCAAAAAGAATTGAACCCGCGCCGCGAGCATGCCAGCCGATAGCCATAACCATTACGCTACCGCTTTACTGTGCTGATGGACTTACCGGCCTTTACTTACTCGGCGCGTGCGAAAACCTCAATTTTCAAAACTCAATTTCTCGAAATAACTGAGATAGTGGGTCCTGTCACTCCGGCATTATTACTCATTCATATCGAACCTTCGGTACTGCAAGTTTCATGCAGAAAGATCACGGAAGATTGACGCACTCCCCTTGTTAGAATTTTTGTTTTATTTTCCATATATTAATCTGGGATATTCAGAAATAAAGAAAGATGAAAAAAAATTAAAGAGAGCATTTTTATAGATCTTTTTGCAAAAAATGATCATTTTTCTCTCATGATACATAATTTTTTACCCCGCTTTGATTATACAATAATTTAGCCATTAAGCTTTCTTTTATAATGTTGAAAACTAATTCTTCCTAAAATCATATGCATATAAGAATTTAATTTTGTTCTAGCTGAGTTCAGAGGTTGACCAGAGAAGGATATTCCCACTTGAAATGCCATTTACTGAATTGAAGACAGATAGCATGGAATATGATTTCACCACAGTAGGGTGGAACGTGGTAAACAAATACATAAATCTCCTAACTATATTCAGGCCTCCTCTTCGAGATTAAAAAACTTGTTGACAGAGTAAATTAGAATCATTTTCTAGAAAATCTATAAATTCTTTGAAAGTCAATTCTGTCACAAATGGGTAGAAATAAGAAACGAAGTTATGACGATGACGATGAAAGGGATACAATTTTGAGGAAAATTCAAAAACTGAGCGAAAAAGATTTCTAAAAAATATGGCGTCTTAGTTCGATCTTTAGAGACAAAACCACAGCCAGACCGCTTGTTATGGCAGAGCATGTCCTCTTAAGATATTACTTAATGCCTATCCTGCTTAAAAAAAACCGTCAGAACCATGGTTGGAACCGAGTGAAACGCTATTTAGAACCCGGGTAGGTTCCCATCATAAGCTCTGGCACTTTATCTGCACTTACCTGGGTTCTACTGGAAAATTATAACATAATTGTGGAATCTTATCCGGGTGTAAGCGAGTTCTACATGGGTAATTGTTACTCAAATTGTATTATTTTAATTGGAAAACGGGACCCAACAGGGTATATTTGGTTACCGTCTGGAAGTAGTATATAAAAAAACGTTTGCCTTACTTTTTACGGTTTTTTTTTATATATCTGCCATTGATAATTAAAATGTGTCATAGGTTGACATAGATAGTGCCATAGATTGACAAAATTGGTCAAAGTGCACTCTGGGTATTTAAACGGGTCTACCGTGGTTCTACCAGGGATCTCTTGAATCGCAGGTATGGGCATCTATCAGGGTCTGAACGGGTCATAACGAGCACATTGATTGACAAATGTTGTCAAGTGCGTTCTGGATCTCTAAACGAGTCTAACGTGGTTCTATCAGGGATCTCTTAAATCGAAGCCCTAGCGAACTGGCTGAACAATAGCTTTACGCTGTAGCGTAACATTATCGTAAAGTTATCATAAAGTAGCATTATAACTCATGAATGAGGCAAAATAAATATTCAAAATATTTTTATCCTTATTCTATGTTAAAAATAACGTTAACTGGTAATTGAAATATGCAATAATTTTTTTAAAGCGATAGATGTCAAAAAAATCCAACCTTCTTCTCTAGCTATTCTTATGTGTAATCGAAATAAAAGACCCAACGTGAAAAGTGAAACTTTAATGGTGAATTGACAATGAATAGAAAGGGTAATACTATTAAAAGTTGGAAAAATCAAATTTAGAGGCTCCAAGCAGAAGTTTTACTTCTGCAAACCGTTTGTCGATATACGAGCAGAACTAAAGCTTCTGCTTGGAGTTTCAGTTTTCACGCTTGGTCTTTTAAGCAGGCAGTTTTTTTTTCAGATAGCAATTTTCATTAAAATTATCTGAAATGCTAGAGTAAAGTAGCATTATAACTCATGAATGAGGAAAAATAAGTAATTAATATGTTTTTATCCTTATTCTATGTTAAAAATAACGTTAACTGGTAATTGAAATATGCAATAATTTTATTTATTAACGCTAAAAATTAATAAAACATAATACCTGTCATTAAAGGTAGTGCAGTGGTTCATCACTTTCCATGTCTTCACCGTCAGGATTGACTATTTGTTAGAGTGAGATGTAAGTATAGTTGTGTCTCATTCCAACCAATGGTCAACTTTAACGGTGGAGATGTTCCACAAAAGGTGAACCACTGCACTGCCTACAATGACAGGTATTATGTTTTTTTAATTTTTAGCGTTAATAAATAAAATTATTGCATATTTCAATTACCAGTTAACGTTATTTTTAACGTAGAATAAGGATAAAAACATGTTGATTATTTATTTTACCTCTTTCTTGAGTTATAGTGCTACTTTACGCTAGCTTTACGCTACAGCGTAAAGCTAGCGTTCAGGTAGTTTGCTAGGGGGCAGATTGAACCGTAACGCTCGGGAGTACTCAGGAACGTTCAGTACAGTATTTTCGAGAAGGGCAGTGATTCGGATCGGGGCGAAGAATCCCATAGAGTTATTGTAGATCGAGTAGGCACGCAATAAGGGCGCGTTACGGTTAAATCTGAGGATTTTTCCGAATCACTGCCCATCTCGAAAAAAGTACGTGGTGCGCCATAACGAGTTTTACTTCAAAAACTTCAGTGACTCATCATAACTCAAAAATTACAAGAGCTGTTTGTATTTTGTACAGTCAATTACATGTGTAATAACAACCCTATTTTGTAATCTCGATTTATTTCATGGTTTCGCTGAGAAAAAATCACAAAGTATGCCTATTTTTGTCTGCCTCTACTCTCTAAATCTGAATCAGTCAAAATCTACTGATTACCAGTTAAATTTGACTGATTCAAATAGCTAAAAAGAGGTTACTGCGAATCAGTCAAATTCCACTGATTACTTCAGTGAAAAGTAACTGATTTAACAGAGGAAAATATTGTTTTCACTAATTAAACAGTGAAAATTAACTGATTTAACAGTGAAAAATATTGTTTCCACTGATGATTCAGTGAAAAGGCAAATCACTGATTCAATCAGTGAAAATTTGACTGATTCAGATTTAGAGAGTAGAGTGGCCTAACCCCTTAATTCGTATTGATGCCTCGGATCAAGGCGGATTGATTCTTGACCGTTTTTCATCTAGCAAGATACAAAACGTTTTTCGGATTGGTTCGGAATGATTCGCATTGGCCTGAATACAGATATCGAAATTGATCAGAATAGTTCTGATTGGCTCGGAATTAATTTTGATCCGATACTTTCGCAAGGGAAATTGATGGGAAAATATTCTAGAAAATTGACAAAATGTCTTTTTGAAGCGCCAAAATTAAATCCACAGATCGCAGTCATGTTTACAGAGGCATTGGTCAAGAGAGATCAAAAACCATGGCAAAAACTCATTATTGATAAAAAAATTTTTGTTGAATCAAACAAATTTTCTATGATCTAAAATATATTTGTTTACATTAAAAAAATTTTTGTCTGAATCAACAAAATTTTTTTCATTCAAAGAAATTTTTTTTTAATTAATTTTTTGACAAGTAATTAGTAGAAAAATGATTTATATTCACTAATAACTTTTACTTAATTGAATTAGTAGCCCATTTTGTTCTAATTCAAATTTATAGGTTACTTTAAATTTTATCTTGATAAGCACGTGACCGATCTTGTGCAACTCTTTGAATCTCTCAATTTTATTTGTTGCAGAATAATCAACGTAGGAGAGATTTTCACGAAAATGTATATACTATTGGCAACAATATAATGCAAGTAACATTCCCTAACTGTGGTTCAGAAATCAATGATGTGTGTAATTTATTCAAAATAATTTCTATACAAAGAAATAAAAATGGGAAACTTGCAAAATATTTTTTTTTGTATTTCAGAAATACATTGGTGCATTCATAAGGTACAGTTCACAAGTTTTAGGAATTGCTTGGTATTACAATATAAAGTCTGACAATAGTGTTGATGTTTATTTCTTCGCTATTTTTCCAAAAAGCAATTTTATCGATGATTTTCTATATGAGTGTTAGATTGCGAAAGAATAATGGATTATTACTCCTAATTACAGAAAGTAAGTGGTTAAACAATCATATGTGTACATAATTAGCATCAAAATATATTATTTCTTTGATTTATTTCAAAATTTTTTTTGAGTCAAATGGATATTTCTTTAAATTAAAATAACTCTACTAAATCGATAATTTATTCGAATAAAAAATATCAATTACATTATTTTTCAAGATTAAATATATTTTTCTTTGTTTTTAAATTATTTTTATATTGAACTGAAAAAATATGGTAAAGAAACAATTTCTACGATTCAAATCAAACTTGTTTTTGCAAAATAACAATGGATTATGAACATTATTTCAATTATTAGATTCGTTTCGTCCCTTGCAGTTGACAAGCATGTTCTATTTGTAACTTACCCAAGTGACCAGTTTGAAATTATACTCTTATGAGACAAGTTACGATACTCCTTTTGAAATACCTAAAATTTTTTTTAAAAACCGTGTTTTGCAGAGACAACTGAAGGGATAGAATTTATAAAAAGATGAGAAGTATCTAATGTAAAACCAATTTATTCAAAATAAAGTATTGTTGAAATTATATTCGATTTTTTCATTGCAACATCCAATCGGTCCTCAATATTATACCTGATAAATTTTATTTTTAAGGTAATCTATATACCTCAATATTATCACACACCCATTACATATGAGAAAGAATAGGTTTTATGTGAAATTTGAATTTTTTAATTTTTATTAAATCTCGACGTTATGAGACTGGCTGAGTAAAAAAGTCATTTTCGTATGCCGTACACCGAAAGTTAGATTGTCGGTGTCATTTTGCATGCGGAAAGTTGTAAGTGTGCGGCAAATTAAAACAATCTTAAAATTTTACCGCACTGGTGCGGGGAAATCAACTTTCCGCACGAAAAACGACACCGAATTGGCTAACTTTCTGTATACAGCGAACAAATAATATCGTTCGTATCACGTGCAAAAATACGCCCTTCCGCCCCGGTCCTGCATTGGTTTCTTCGGAAATCGATCAGGGGGCCTTAGAACAGGCCACATGGATACATATGGATACATATCATCAGGGAGTGGTGTCTTACACGGTGTCTCTAGGAAACCAGGCCGCCTCCTAGAGTACTGAGGCCTTACCCCTGTATGCGGGGCTCTGCAGGAGCGGGCTGAATACTTCCCTAGCTAATCGTGCGAATCAAAATGGAGAAACAAAAGTTAAATAATAGCATGTGTGAAGAGCTGTTTGGAGGTGAATTGTACATGGTGGAGGTATCTGATGACTGCGAGAAATCTCAGGCTAGGCAGCATCGTAACTGGCTGCATCAACTCAAGACGCAGCTCCTAAAAGAGAGCATGAAGCGCAACGACTGCTACATCGAGCACTTCGAGTGCCATCTTAGGGACAAGATGATACAGGAAATTAAGGAGGTAAGATCACCTAAGAAGTTTGTACTGGATGAGGGCACCCAAACTCTTCCCAAGCCGGCGCCGAGGTCCACCCCGGTTCCTCGTAAGCGGCTGAGGGAGCCGACGGTCAGCCCAGAGGTGAGGGCTGCCATGAAGCCGATAGAGAAGAGGCCTAGGACATCTAAGCAACCGGAGGAGTGGGTTGAGATTCCTGCTAGGAGGGACCTTTGGAAGAAGAAAAAATCAAAGCCGGCGCCGAAGAAACCAGAGCGGCCAAAAAGGGCCCACTCTGAAGCGATTATCATAAATCCCGCGGAGGGGGTTAGCTACGCGGCAATTCTGAAGAATCTGAAGAGCCGTGTAAACCCGAGGAGCTGGGGGTCAGGATTGGTGGTATCCATGAGACCAGGACGAAAGATCTCCTGGTCGAGGTGAAATGCGCAGCGGAAAATAGAGGGGGACTCGACTCTGCTTTCCGTGACGTAGTCGGTGAGTCTGGATCAGTCCGCCATCTCGTCCCTACAGTCGAGGTGGAGATATTGGACGTCGATCCCACCGTAGAGGAAGAAGAAGTAGCAGAAGCAGTCCGGAGTTACCTACGAGAGAAACCGTCTTTGGAAGTAAAGGTATCCCTGACGAGGAAACCCTTCAGAGGCACTCTCGGAAGGTCTTCGTCAGACTTAAGGAAGCGCGTACCCTGACTTTACTCAAGGCGACCCACATTAAGATCAGGTGGGTCTCCTGTATAGTCCACAAGAAAACGGAAATTAGCAGGTGTTACCGCTGCCTAGGTTTTGGACACATAGTGACGGACTGCCGGGGGCCGGATCGCAGCAGGTCTTGCTGGAGGTGCGGCGAGGAGGGACACGCTGCGGCGTCCTGCTCTAGGAAACCGCGTTGCTACCTCTACACCGCACGAGACGAGAAGCCCCGGGATGACCATATTCCGTGGACTGTGCGTTGCGCGGCGTTCCGAGAGACAAGAGTCAATAGAGGCAAGAGAGTCCAAGCAGGCAAAAACGTGTTTGATATACAGCAATATCCAAGCACAATATCGAGAATAAGGTCATTCTTGGAGTTTCATAGGTTTTTAATATTTGAGAAGGTATTGGTTTTATGTGAGATGTCACTTTTTGAATTTTCATCAAATCTTTACGTTTTGAGGATCTTTGAGTCGAAAAAAACTTTTAATTCAAGGCCATGGATCAACATGAAAACGTGATTAGATTCTTATACCTTATTAATCATAAAAAGTAATGACTGTCCTTCCTTTCGTCGGTCTTACGGTCAATAAATCATGGAATGTATCTGTCACTAAAAATTGAACAAATCAATTTGCAATCTAATTTCTTTTTACAAAGTGAACTATTTTATGTTGTGTTGATATAAATAAGTACTTACATGTATTATAAAAACGAGAAAACACATGATGATTCAGTCTTATTATTAAAATTGTCATTAAAATTAAAACCTCAAAGATTGTGGGCTTCAATAATTTAAAATTACATTGTAATATGGTGTGTACAATCCGGCGAAGCAACGCAAACTGTAGGATAGAGAGACGAAAATACGATAAATTGAATTAAATACACCAATGAAAAGCGTGCTAAAGCTTGAGAACTCAAAGTTAGAATCATATGTTAAATAATACTATGGTAAATTTGATTAATATTCATAATTTCAGTCTTTAAATTTATTGAAATATTAATATTTTTATTGGTGTAAATTGATTCAATAATTTTTCTTTTATACTTATTGTTAGCTAAAATTTTAATATTATTAAAGTTAAAGAAATTATTGTAATCCCAAGAACCAATGTAGACTTTATCGCATCCAGTGCATTTTATAAGGTAAAATACGTTGGATAGATTTTCCATTTTATCAGAATCTTTATTATTATTTAACAATTTTCCCAAAGTGTGGTTATTATTGAAATAGACATTAATATGGAATTTTTTTAACCCTCTCCTAAGTCTTTCAGAATGACCTTGGATGTAAGTTAATGTAACTTTAATTTCAGTTTTTTAATATTTTTCCAACCATTTCATTTTCTTTTTATCTTTAGATGAAGTATTGTATATTGTATTTCATGAACACGTTCCTTAATGACACTCTCTATCAACGGTAGTGGAAAACTATTCAATTGTAAAATAACTTTGATTTCATCTAAATTTTATTTTTTATATTTGATGCCACTCAATTTAATACATATATCAACTAAACCTTTAATTAAACCAATCTTCTGACTAAATAAATGATGAGATTCATAATTTTAATAGTAACCGAACCAAGTAGGTTTTTTAAACCAGTTTGTAATTAAAGAACCATTACTATTTTTTATAATCTCTAATTCTAAGAAGTTTAACGTATTTTTTTCTTCTTTTTCGAATGTAAATTTGATGGATTGCTCAATACTGTTAAAAACATCAAAAAACTCTGCAATCCACATAACGTTTATAGAGAATAGGTTTAAAGGATAATTTTAATAACGCTCGTTTTTCTACATCCTCCATAACCAAGTTTGATACTAAAGGTGACAATGGAGAGCCTATTGGAAAACCTGACGTCTGTTTATAAAATTTATTATTAAATGAAAAAACTGTATTATTAAACACTGTTCTAGCAGCAATTAAAATCTCATTTTTAGAAATCCTTGTTAAATTTTTATGTAAATTTAATTTCTCCTCTATGCAATCTAAAGCTAAATCCAGAGGAATCTTATCAAATAAAGAAACCACATCTAAAGATAGCCCCATTTCCATTTAAAATAAAAATTTATTAAATGTAACAAAATTTTGGTTTAAGAATGGAATTCTTAATTTTCAATAATGTTCTTTTTTGTATCAAAACACAAAATAAACATTTTCTGATTTTTCCAAATCATTTCAGTCGATTATGTCGATCATTAGAAGAGTGTATCACTATCAGTGACAACGGAACTATACCATATCGACCTTATCAACCTGTGATTTAGAATTAATTTAATGTTATTTAAAACTAGATGAATTTCTTCAATAAAATAAAAATCTTATCATAAAATTTTGGCAATGAGAATTTGTGGACCTCATTTAGGCAAATAATTTCTTATCTTGACTTTTTTTCATACCTTACATAATTTGTATAAAAAATGGAATATCTAAGTTTAAATCGTATTTTTTTAAATTAAAACGCAAAATATACATTTTCTTACGTTATTTTCATATTTTACCTATTCTGGTTAAAAAATTGAATTATCGAGACAGACAGACATTTCCGTAAAAATTGTCTTTCTTGACTCAGGGGATTTCAAAAACGTATAGATTTAATGAATATTCCGGAAGTTATTTTTGACACAAAACCAATACCTTCTCATTCATAATAAGAATGTCAAAAATCAATATCAAAATTCCATCTGCCAGTTGAGCTATAAGAAATACGAAAAAAACGTTATGATACCAAATTGTTTACTATACAAAAAACTAACACAGTTTCTGGCAAAATGTATAGTTTTTGTTTCATTTTTAAAAAATTCCATGAAAATTCAACAAAAATTCCATTTTTCAAACAAAATATGTAGGGTATGAAAAAACTGTTGAAATGGAAAATTATTTACCTAAACGCAGTCTACAAATTCTTATTGGGACATTTTTCGACAGGATGTATATTTTAAGTTTTAATTTTAATAAACACTATTGATCATCTAGCGAACAAAGCTCGCGATGAGAATGTGCTAGCGAAACGTGAACATTTTTGTATCTCTTTCTCAGTTGTATCATTAAAAATGATGATCCGTCAAAAATTTTTAAATTTTTAATTAATAAAAGTTGCGTCTTGTCATTTTCTACAAGTAAATATAGAATAATTTTTCGATTTTTAAAATTTTCATATCTCAACACGTTTTCCTACTGAAAATTCCTACAAAGGATATAGGTAGGGTGCCCATCCGTCTGGATTTCCCCGGACATGTCCTGATTTTAGGGCTTATGTGAGTTGTCCTACAGGATTTTTGACTTTGTCCGGGTTTTTTTCCGGATTTTCCAAATGATAAATTTTTATTTTTTAATCAACTTTTGCATCTTTTTTTGTACAAAATTTTATCATTTAATGCCATCTAACGATTTCTTCGTAATTCACAAGCCTCAATAACTTTAAAATAATTATTTAACTCAATAGATTATTAATTAAGATGCATTAGGGTATAAAAATAAAAATATAAGGTGTTAAGCCTTCATAAAACTTGATAAAATAGTCACTTTTCTGTCCTATTTTGTCCTCTTTTTCAAACTCTTCTGTACAACTTTGTCCTTCTTTTTAACCCATTAACGCCCAAAATCACAGACTTTTAACTCATTTTTGGCCCTTGTTGACAAAGCGAAAAAGGGAATATATCATAACCAAACCTTGTATACATAATGTTTTTGGGTCTCCTCTTTCGATTTATGAAGTCAAAATTACATTATCGTGCAGTGGAAAACCAATATGGCGTATTTTATTAAAAAAAAGTACCGAAAATTTGAAATTTTTATTTTCTTTTCAAATGGATAAAGCATATTGATCTATTTTAAACTATGGACAAAGGTGGACAAAATAGTTGTAGTTTATGAAAAATATTTTTTGGTCCAGCTCCTTATGTTTTATCTTTTCCAAAATGGCGGAAAACTATGGAAATTTGGAAAAATACGCGTTTTTTCATGACATTTCTAAGATAATTGGATAATACACGGAATTTTATTGATTAAACTGTCAAAGCTTGATTGATTAATTATATACAGACCTCTTCTAGTATATGTGATGACCTGATTCAATTTTTCTATGTTTCTTGGCACATTATATGAAAGTCGGGTCTTATTTATCCGAGTTCTACCTTACCGACACTTTTCTTTCGTCCTTCGAATTTTCACATTAATTGAGATATCGAGTTGAAATTTTGAGTAATTAGGTAAAAAGCACATTGTTTACTGCTTTTTACTTAATAACTTGAATTTTTAACTCAATATCTCAATTAATGTGGAAATGAGAAGGACGAAAAAGTAATGTCGGTAAGGTAGAACTCGGATAAATAAGACATGGCCTTAAATCTAAGAATGTAAAAAAAAGGGAGTAGTAGGATAGCTTTAGTTGTGCTGTTCCAGATCGGATTAAGATCATATTATTCAGCTGTGAAATCGAAGATATTAATTTTTTGTTTAAATATCTTAGACAACATCACAACTGTATATCTAGATACTACAGCTGATTATATAAGATGTCTGTATACTATAGTTGAACACAAACAAAAGGTTTGTGAAATTTATAGAAGTTCGCTACATATTTTTACTATACTAAATTTTTCAGTAGTTTTTACAAGAATTTCAGTCCAATCAACAAATTTACTGGGCGTTTCACTTAGAGTACAGTAAAATCTACAAAATGCGGAAAAATTCGAGTTTAGTAGATTTTACTGGAAGATAGGTAAAAAATATAAAAATCTGTTGATTGGACTGAGTTTCTTGTAAAAACTACTGAAAAATCAAGTTGTAAAAATAAGTACCGAACTTGCAGTAAATTTTATGAGCCCTTTTTCTGCATTAAAATATGGTGACATTTTATATAATCAGCTGTAGTACTTAGATATACAGTTGTCAGGGCCGTATTGACGGTCTCGGGGCGAAGTTTTTAAGGGGGCCCTTTTTAATCGAAACTTTCAAAATCAACTTCTGAAAAAAAAAGACGGAAATGGAAGAAAAATAACACGCAATCAATGTACGTAACGTTAAGTAAATACATAACAAATTAATATCTTAGATTTCACAGCTGAATAATATGATATTGTAAATAATATGATGATAATACACTGAGATATGAAATTCAATATGCAAATAACTTCATATACTTCTATATTGAATTCAATACAAAGATGTATAAAACTGTAACAAAAGTTTGCTCTTGGTAAACATAGCAGACTTTAATCAATTTTAAGATTTACGAGCGTTTAAAAAGTTGTTCTATGACTTTAAGATTTGAAATGATATCATTAGTTTTGTCTCATGGAATAAAAAACTTTATATTTATAAAAAAAATTTGAACCTTACAAAAAATAATACTCTTCATAATTTTTTTTGTAATAGAATTTTTCCTTACTATCGCTTCTTAATAATAATAAGAAAAAATTCTATTATAAAAAATTAGAGAATGGAGAATGACCAAACTCAGACCAAACAGATGTTCATTAAATTTATTTTCTTTTAAAATGCCAACATTTCGATGAAATTATGTCATCCTCTTCAGGCCAAAAAACATTTATTTCAATAATGAACTCTATAATAATTATAAAGGTCATAGTAAAATCTCAATAACATTTTTCCAACATTATACTTTATGGAAATTATATTAAATTATATTTCCTTTTTATAAATAATATAATAAATATATAATTATATAATTTCAAGTCTTGAAATCATAAAAACACGTTTTTTTCCAGAGACCTGAATTTGGCACGACAACTACTTTAACACTCTAAGATTAATAGCCTCTCGCCTCTAACATGACTCATTAACGATTCGCTTATATAATATTGAGAAGAAAAAAGTATTCAAAAGGTGCTCATTAGAACATTTCTTTCAATTATCGATTAGTTTTTAAAAAAATCCAAATATTTTCTATATTAGCTAATTTTAGACAAATAAAATCAATAACTGAAAACAGTAAAATGCGAACATTTTAAGGGATTATTTAATTCTTTACTGGAATTTATGTATAAATTTCAGTAATTTTTCTAAAAAGAAATGTGGTAAATTTTTCTAATGTCGTCAGTAAACTTTCATATTCAGAAACATATCGATGAAAAGATTTTCCATAGACTAAGGAAATATCGCCTTTCAATACGGTAACTTTTCCCAAATAATAGAAAAATTTCCAATTATATATATTAATTTTATTGAAGCCAATTTTCTTACTTTGTGTAATAGTGGGTAATTGTTTTAAGAGATATACAGAACTACAATTACCAATTCACGTTTTTTCCACGCATGGCTTAAAATCTTAATAAAGACGAGGAATAAAGTGTTTTTACGAGAAAAAATCATACAGAAACGATCTTAAGTTACGTTAAACTATCTCTTATCTTCTTCAGTTCTTTTTCATTAATATAATAATAATAGTAATAATAATAATTTCCAAGAATTGACGCTAAAAAGATCTCAAATTTACGCCCTAAATGTTTGCTTTTATTCTCTCTTAAGTTATTGATAAAGAGCTAATCCAATAACCAAACAAAATTGAATAGGTGTGTCGAAACTCTAATATATATATATATTTTTTACTTTAAATATGGTGAGTAAATTCATTCACTTCAGCTTCCATAGACCAGATTATTAGAAAAAAGTACGTCGCTTCAGGATTTATCATGCGTTTCCAAATAGTTTGATAATTTTAGATATTTATTTCCGTGTAACTAGTAGATGTTTGGTTGCAGGATAACGCGCAAATATTGATCACATACAGTCTAACTGCAGTTATAATTCAGCTTAATGAGTCTTCATAAGTTCTTCAAAATGAGAAACTTGCAGGCTGCCGTAGTTTTGATGCTTTTAGCCGCAATATATTCTGCAGGTAATTATATTATTCATATTTATTAAAACCTCAAGTACACGTAAAAGAGTGAATTCTGATTATCAGCATTTTCATATTGAAGATAAATAACTGAGCTTCTGCATTTTACCGTCGGACAAAAAAAAAACGTGATGTCATGTGTCAGTGGTCGGACAATCCTGTTTAGTTTATAATAGATGTATTGAGTAAAGGCATCTTAAAATTTCGAAAAATGTACTGAATTTTCTGAAATTTTTTCTAATATCATAAAACTCGACTGAATCCTCATGAAATATATCTTGAATCTACCAAATTGTAACAGAATTTTTATAAAATTTATCATACAATTACGAAACTGTAAAAACATTTTAGTTACATGTAACTGATGCATGAAACTTCAGTCATACAAAACGTTAAATTATTCCTGTTCCAAGTTTCAAAATTTCTAGATACAAGTATCAGAATACTCAACACTTTGTAACTGAAAATTAAGAAATTGTTTCTTAATGTACTAAAAAGTAACTGAATTTTCTGAAATTTTATCTTAATTTTACGGAACTGCAACTGAATACTCCAGTCCCGTGTTATGTGAAATTACGGTAGACATTTTTAACAGAGTATGGCCATCCACTTTTCGATGATATACTGTTTGAGTCAAGCGAATTAAAATTTACTATGTTACAGACGATGGAAATCGAAACAAGTCGAACAACTGAAAGTGAGTGATTTTTAAATAATGTCGAAAAATCCACTTTTTTCACTTTCATCGCCTGTAACCCAACAAATTTTAATCCGATTGACAAAAACAGTATATAGTCAAAAAGTGCAAGATCATTCCTTTCGAACGAAACACAGTTTATGTTAATAGAGTCAACCGTTATCAAGATTTATACCAGTAACTGTAGAAAAAGTACAAAAATACGTTTTTTTGCAAATATCTCGAAAAAGCTTATTGGAAAAAATAAAAGAGTCTCATTTTTTATTACTATTTATGATAATGAAATTGAAATAGTAGATTGCGTGATAAGTGAAATTTCGAGACGATGAAGGAAGATTCTAACGCAAACTATTCCACCAAAGATATCTTTCAGCAATTCTGCATGCAATATACCATTCCTGAAAAGATCACTCATTCCCCCACCGCCATTCGCCGCCATATTTTCTCTCTACCTCTGTCAGACTAGCGTTGCCTCAACGATTACGAAATGTTCAGAGATCGACAATAAAGGTACTTTTCGTATCGCTAGTTCCCCACGATTCCGAAAAAACCCCAAGTCATAACGCGGCAACACACCGCTCAAAGAGCCCTATTTTGCATTTTTCTAAGGGTCCATGAAAATACGTATTTTCCTATGTTGCTTTATCAAAATAAATATTTTGTGAGTCACATGGTTACTACTTTATTGAAATAATTTATTTAGGTACCATTTGAGTTTTATGAAATGTTTGGCAAAATTTCACATTTTGGAAACATTTTCGGAATTTTCATCAAATTTTTGAGAACCCCTGAGTCAGAAAAAACGGTTTTTATCAAAGCGTCTGTCTGTCTATAGTAGTAGTAGTTTTTTTTTCAGAGGAGAAAAGATAATGCATTTACGCACGCTGTGTGGGACTCGACCAAAGCAATACCCACTAAACTCAAAACACCCTTGTTTCCTCGCCAGACAATTACCCCGAAACCGCGTTAGCATTACTTCAGGGTCATTGTTTATCGGCGCAATACACCGTATGTCGGCGTCCTCCAGTTCTGCCTGCTTGGACTTTAATCGCAGCCTCTCAGATGTTTCCTATTTGGGGCTGCCTACCGGAAGGCCGCGGAACGCATTGTCCCCGAGATATGATCGACCCGGGGCTTCTCCTCTCTGGCGATGCAGTGGTGGCACCACGGATTCCTTGTGCAGATCGCCCTGTGTCCAAAACCAAGGCAGCGGTAACAACTATTAGGCTCCATTTTCCTGCCGACCCTACAGGAGACCCACCCGATCTTGATGTGGGCCGCCTTAAGCAATTTTAAAGCCCAAACCTCTTCTAGAAGCACATACGCCTTTCTGCTTCCTCTGAAGGACCTCTTCGTCATGTGCACCTTCATTCCACCTAGTGCCTCCTTCTGAAGAAAGCTCCTGACTGCCTTTGTGATCTTCTCGGTCTCCACACTGGGAACGATGTCCAGTATCTCCACCTCGGCAGCGGAGACGAGATGGCGGACCGCTCCAAACTCTCCGACTACGTCGCGGAAGGCAGAGTCCAGTCTCCCTCTATCCTCCACAGCACATTTCACCTCGACCAGGAGGTCTTCCGTTCTGGTCTCTAATCCCTCGTTTCTTGACCCCTAACTTATCGGGGCTTATGCGGCTCTTCAGACTCTTCAGGATTGCCGCATAGCTAACACTGTTCTAAGGTTTTATGAGTACCGCTTTAGATCAGGCCCTTTTTAGGTCGCTCTGGTATCCTTGGTACCGGCTTAGCTTTCTTCTTGCGAGTATCCTTCCTAACAGGGACGTTTACTCATTCCTTCGATTGCATCCCTCAGATGGTATTCGAAGTACTCGATGTAACAGTCATTGTCCTCCATTCCCTCAGTTAGATCAGGCACCTTCCCCACATCCATTTCCCCTTCAAACACCACTTACATAAAGTTCTATTTAAATTTGCATTCTCCATTTTTAGTCCCAGTATTAGCTAGGAAAGTATTCGGACCGCTCCTGCAGAGCCCTGCATGCAGGGGTAAAGTCTCAATATTATCATCCCTGGTGCCATGCAGCCCTCAGTACGGTAGTTATCACCTTGGTTTTGCCGTTATTCCTTCGGAACCATCCCTGAAACATTGTTCGCAATTGCTTATTTAGTTTTGTATCCATATTCGGCAGTAACCCTCGGTACAGGGCCCCTTTATCCGCAACCCGAGGATGCGCCCCGTAGCCTGTTTCAGGGCCCCCTGATCGGTTTCCAAAGAAACCAATGCAGGACCAGGAGTAGTAGTAGTTTTTTTTTCAGAGGAGAAAATTGAATGCATTCACGCACTCTGTGTGGGACTCGGCCAAAGCAATACCCACTAAAAACAAAACTCCCTTGCTTCCACGCCAGACAATAACCCCGAAACCGCGTTAGTATTACTTGAGGATCATTGTCTATGGGCGCGATTCGTTGAAACTCAGCGCTCTACTTTGTTGCCTGCTTGGACTCTCTTTGCGGCATCTTCAAGGCTTTCTATTTGGGGCTTCCTCTCAGAATGCCGCGCAATGCCTTGTCCCCGCAATATGGTCATACTGGGGCTTCTCCTCTCGTGCGGTGCAGAGGTAGCACCGCGGTTTCCTTGAGCTGGACGCTGCAGCGTGTCCCTCCTCGCCGCACCTCCAGCAACACCTGCTGCGATCTGGTCCGCGGCAGCTTGCCGCCATGTGGCCAAAGCCGAGGCAGCTTAAGCACCAATTTGACTCTGTTTTTCTACGGACCCTCCAGGAGAGCCACCCGATCTTGATGTGGGCCGCCTGGAGTAAAGTATGGGCGGCGCTTTCTCCAGTCTGACGAAAGCCATCCTGGTGCCTCTGAAAGGCTTCCTCGTCAGGGACGCCTTTACACCCGCAGACGGTTCCTCTCATAGGTAACTCCGGACTGGTCCTGCTACTTCTTCTTCCTCCACGGTGGGATCGACGTTCAATATCTCCACCTCAGCCGTGGGAACGAGATGGTGGACCGATCCGGACTATCCAACTACGCCACGGAAATCAGAGTCAAGTCTCCCTCTGTCTTCCACAGCTCAATATAGCAATCATTGCTCTTCATGCTCTCTTTCAGGATCTGCATCTCCCGCAGAGCGACCGTGAGGCATTTCCTGATGAGCAGGAACATGTTCTTCTTCGTCTTGCAAAAATTGTCCATTCTCTTCAAGGTATCCATAACCTTTGGCAGACTGCACCAGTTTCTTATGTTGTGTTGATGCTGCGAATCTCGATCTCGATTTTTAACCTCCTAGACTGTGCCCAAATCGGGCGCAGCGTTTTGTTGCAGATCGAAGCCATATCGCAGAATTTCTGCACCAGAAACCTTGTCAGTTTTGTCCAGTCTAGATAATCTGATGCGGGCCCTATCAAAATCTAACTTAAAATGAGGAAAAAAATTATAATGACTTTACTTGAAGTTAAAGAGATATCTGTTTTTTAAGGAGCTACGCCGACGCGGTCTGGCGCAGCAACAAATGAAAATGACGACTCCAAGTATGCAACCGCCTTAGCCTATGTGGCAAAGAAAAATAAATTTCTAGTTGGTGTGACTTTATTCAGTCCTTGGCATGCCTTGGCTCTTGCGTATGATCTCGATGAATACGTAGGAAATTATAAATCACTCAGAGTTGTAGTTGGAAATCAGATAGGCTTGAAACAGTCAGACGAGATTGAAATTGTAAACATAAGACCAGAAAGAGAAAGAGATTTTTGTGTTGGGCAAGAAAATGATGACAGAGTAGCAGTTATAACCGTAAGTTTTACACAACATTTATGGCTATCAATTTAAATAAATTGGATTAAACTTCATATATATTATATAATAATATTATAATATTTTTGGATGTTGAACAAGTTCTCGCTGTTTTTTCCTAAGAATTAAATGTTATATTTGTAAAAATAAGTAAAAATCATGCCACTAAAAGTATTGCCCATTCCTATCCACTACTTTTTCCCATATTTCTGGTAGCATATAAATTCGACATGTCCTTTGAGGCTATCCAAAAGTCGACCCATTTTTCGTCATCTTCATAAAAATGGAAGTGTTGTTGAGCCAGGCCACATGTTATCGATCGGAACAAGTGATAATCGGAAGTAGCAATGTCTGGTGAATATGGTGAGTGGAGTAGGACTTCCCATTGAGGCGTTTCCTAGTAGGTCTCCACCCATTTTGCAACATGTGGCCAAACGTTGTCATGCTACAAAATTACGTCTCTTGTCTTCAACTCGTACGTCACCCAATTTCTTTGCTTTTGAATTATTTCTATTGCTTTCAAACATTTCATAACCATTGTGTGATCAACTTCTAATACATCAAAATTATTAATTTTGGAGGGTCTAAACCAATCTTTGCATATTTTGTTGACAGAGCATGGTCGCCATAAGTGTCAACAAGAATTCTGTGTGATGTAGGTGCAGATATTTTTGAATAAAATAGTGCAGTAAAATTCCCCGAAAATACTCCTTTTTTGGCACAAAATTCGACATGTTTAACATTATGAAAAATAGTTGTTCACACTTCGGTGGAACTTCGGCTAGGAAATATATGGCCAGTGTTGACGAAATCAGGAAGAAATGGACACATTTGGATAAGAAAAAAGTCCTTTTTTGTGATAACAATGCACCATCTCACACATCGAACATTGCACAGGCAAAGAAACATGAATTGGGTTTTGAATCGCTTCCGCACCCATCGTATTCTCCAGACCTGGACCCCAGCGACTATTATCTGTTCCCCAACCTCAAGACATGGCTGTGTGGTAGGCGTTTTGAGTCGAACGAAGAAGTTGAATGGGTAACAGACGGGTATTTTGGAGGGTTTGACAAATCGTATCATTTGGCAGGCATAGAAAAGTTGAAAGATCGTTGGAGTTGTTGTATCAAGCTAAAAGGAGAGTACATTGAAAAATAAAACCGATTTTCACCAAAAAAAAACGAATTTCTTTTCATTTTATCACTTCAATTTCAAACACCCTACTACACTGAATCCTAAACTTGCTTATAATACTTCTTTATACTATAGATGCGTAAGCATCTTAAACTACACGCATGCAGATCTCGTAACACCATCTGTTGGAAAACAGCGAGAACTTTTTCAACATCCAAATATATTGCGGTATCAATTTCAATACTATATATTGATATAACAAGAACATTTACATTTAATTTCGCTTTAGATGAGGGAACAAATTGAGAACAATAACATATTTGTACTTGATTTACCAGAAGAAAACGTAAAGCAAAATGGCCTAGAATATAATTTAATTACAACTGGATGGGATGAGGTAAGAATTAATAATATTTTACTGAAAAACAGTTAAATTTTCTCTGTAGTTGACCAGTTAATTCAATTTAACCGATTGAGTTTTACTGGCTAACTACAGTGACAATTTCATTTCATTCCAGTGAAATGTCACTGGTTGTCAGTGGAAATTTCACTCAAGTGAAAGACTAAACTATTTGCTGTTATTTTGTCAGTGAAATCTGACTGTTCCATATTTTGAGATCGTCGGTTTAAGAGTGATCCTAAATAGAAATTTACAGCTCGTAATCAGATAAAGCTCCTAATTCTTGACGGATTTTGAATTTTTTTTAGGAATACGCAGCATTAGATTTTTAAGAGAACTAGTTTGTGATTTGAAAATTTTTCTTTAATATATAAATGTTTCATCCTCCAAATCTCTTCTATCAAAATTTAAGCCAAATCCATTCGTTAGTTTTCAAGTTTCAATGTCGGAAAGCAACTATCCTCCTAGTCCAGTCGAATTAGAATTCAAGATGGATGTGAGAGCAAGATCCGAGATTTTTATTGGAATCGCTCAAAAATATCATAGTAATTGACGTACTATGTTTTGCGCCTCGAGTTTCCTTGTGCGTTTTGTAAAACAAATGTTCAAAACCAAAAAGTGCAAAAATAGGCCATTTTTAAAATACATTTTCTCATTTTACTCTTAAAATATCAGTGTTATGATGAAATTGTATTAAACCAATGTTGTAGAGCACAAAACTTGCTACAAAATTTAGTGGTTTGAAGTTAAAAGATTTGATTTTCCTCTGCCACAGCGGCCGAACAATAAATAAAAAATAGTCGAAAAACAGCTATTTTTTGCACGCGCATTTAAAATCGAAAATATTAATATATCTAAATGGTTGTTTTGCCTTTAAAATATTTAATTCTTTACCTTTCGAATGCCGTAAACTCGAGTTCAATATCTCTTTTAGTTACCGAGTAATGTAATTGTTTATTAAGAATTTTCAAAATAACATAACTTTTAAGAATTAACATATACACCAGGAAAATTTTTTCACACATAGCATGATTTTTTTACACATACTGCAAGTATAAAACTATCATATTCAATGTTTATATGAGTGGTTTTTATTTTTTAACACATCCAAACGATTATTTAAAAGGGGGTTGTAATTTTTACATTAATTGCAAAATGAATAACTCCGCGGTTTTTTGATAAATTCCAAATCTGAAAATACCCTGTGAAAGTGCTTGCAAAAACGAATCTTTCAGCGCTTTGATTGCTTCAATTCGACCTTCCAATCTGAAGTTATTGAATCCCAAAGTCGGCTGCATGTGAGTGAGATTTCAGCAACAATTAAACGAAAAAAAAATTCCAGCATATAGCTTTATCAATTTACTTTCGATATATTGTTGAAGAAAACTGATTACTTTGACGATTTATGTGCAATTAATTCTAACAGCTAGGCAAACGCGCGCGGGAATGGCAAAAATCGGAGTGGAGGGAACAGTCAGCGTGGCGCAAAAACTTGATTCGGCGCCTTCAAAATCGTCGCGCGCTCTTCACTGCCACTTATCTCGGCTTCTAATCGACCAAATTTGACGTTTATTTTTCTAAATCGATATAGCAAATCAAGAGGAATCTAATGATGTACATACTTCTAGTCTGTTTTTAAAAGTTTATGAATGGTTAACGTCATTTGGGATTTTTCTAATTTTTACATTGCACAATCATACAATTTTCGAAGATAATTCTTAAATACGCAACTACTTTTGCAAATCGTACTCTGTTTATATTATTTATCATTATAAATAAATAAACAAATTTTTTACAATGTTTTGTCATTACAAATTACTATTAACAGTGTTTCATCATTATTTAAGGTGGCTTGAGCGTTTTTGAAAAAAATTACAGATTGCTCTAAAACTTAGAGATTATCTTAATAAAATATGCTAGATTCATTTGGAAAAAAAATACCGTGGTTGACGATGTCAATGCCGAAAAAATCGCTACCGAAAAAATGTCAGTTTAACACGTAGTCTTATGGGATTCCTCATCAAAATCGGCGAAACTCCGGAACAAAACACAAGTCCCCATAAATCAAATATATAATAGTAATTTCGATTTGGAGGAATCTATTAGTAATATAAAAACAAAGGGTTGACGACTTCAATCAAGAGAAAATTGCGAGAAAAGGTGAAACTAATAAATTTTTACTATCACTTTTTTCAGGGGACATTTCCATGATTTCATACCCTTCTACTCAGATGTAACTATAATACATATGATTATTAAAAAAATAAGTAGCAATGAGCATTCATGTAACACGTGCCCCCACGGTGCCCCTCACGTCATAGGCCACCAAACGCTCAAGCCACCTTAAGAAGAAGGAAATGTTTTAGGTGGTATAAAAATAACAAAATCAAATATTTGGTATTCTAATTGTTTATAACAATGGTTATTGTTAATGTTTATTATTTTTTTGTTCTAAAATATGATGGTAAATCTGAATAAATAATGTTCAGAAATGATCACTTTTCATGGTTCAGAAGCAGTAATTTAATTTTTATAAACTTTGCTAGTAACAATTATACTCACCACTAAGCAAATAATTTTTGTCCATCATATAAAGGGTTTTCCAATAGGGACATAACAATTTTATCTATGAATAAAACACAGAAATATTTGAGATATTGAGTTCAAATTTATTGTGGGTGTAGTGCAAGCATTACATTTTGTGAATGAAATTCGATATCCGTCATATGACCACCACGAGCCCGTTTACAGCGGTCGATTCTTTGGACCCACTTTTTCACCTCTCTGGCACACATTTCGACCGGAACGTTGGAAATTTTGCGTTAGATGTTGTCTTTAAGGTCGTCTAAAGTTGCTGGCTTGTTGGCATAGACCAGTGACTTGATATGGCCCCACAAAAAAAAATCCAATGGCGTTAGATCGCATGAACGAGGCGGCCATTCGACCGGACCATTTCTCGAGATAACACGTTCACCGAATTTGCCTTTCAATAAATCGATTGTGACGCGTGCTGTGTGGCTAGTGGCACCATCTTGTTGGAACCACATATCGTTGATGTCAAGCTCATCCGATTCCGGCCACAAATAATCTTCTAACATAGCACGATAGCGCTCTCCATTGAGGGTAACATGACGGTCGTTTTCATCCACGAAAAAATACGGCCCAATCACACCTCCGGCATGAGAACCGCACCAAACAGTCACTTTTTGCGGATGCAACGGTGTCTCAAGAAGCACATTTAGGTTTGTTGCTGACCTATAACGCATACTTTGCTTACTAACAAAGTCATTGAGCCAGAAACGAGCTTCATCGCCGAAGATGATTTCTCAATGAAATTCTTCATTTTCTTCAAGCTTTGCCAGAGCCCAATTGGAGAAGTTTCGGCGTTTCAAATGATCAAGTGGCTTTCGTTCTTGAGTCAATTTAATCTTGAAAGCATCTAGGCCAAGATCTTTTCGCATAATACACCACAGTGTCGTTTGATCGATGCCCAATTCTTGAGAACGACGTGGAATCGACTGATTTGGCTCATTTTGAATCGATGCACTTACGGCTGCGATTATTTCTTCGCTTCGAGCAATACGACGTCTTTTTGGTACCGGAACGTCCAATAGTGTAAATTTGGTCTCAATTCATCCGCTATAGCACGCACAGCCTGTCGGGTGGGACGATTATTAAGGCCGAAAATTGGAGTAAGCGCTCTTAAAGTTGCGACCACCGACTCAGAATTTCGGTAGTAATTTTTAATCATTTCCAAACGTTGCTGGTTCCTGAACTTTACCATGATAAAAATGTTGACTTTAACTAACGTTTTGATACTGACAGTTCATTAAAAAAGTTTAAGGGTGCGTTCATGTAAAGATATGAAATTGTTATGTCCCTATTGGAAAACCCTTTATATATAATATAAATAAAAAAATTTAAGAAATCAGCGCCCTCATAAATGAATGCTGATCATTTCACGAAAAGAAACATTCAACTCTCTTAAGGATTGCGTTTGTGCAAAACAACCTTGACAAAACTAAACAATTCTCTAGTGAAAAAAGCAATCTATTTCAAAAGTTTCGTCTCCATCACTGTGTAAATCCAACAAAATCATTGTGACCCAGGGAATCCATATTTTTGTGAATATAACAGATTTGCAGACAAAAATTTCAGAAATACCTCTAGTATTAACATCTTGATAAAAATTGCTTATTCTGTAAACTTAACATGCATTTCTAGATTTTCAGGAAACAATTTCTTAAAATTATAGACATTCTATATTATCACTATTTTACCTTCTGGACTTTGTGAATATAACATACGGTCCGCGCTCTCTATAGAGCCGCTCTCAATAGGGCCTCCACCCCTAATCTGTACTTGACGCTTCCCCCATCATGTGTGCACTGCTGAATTTAATTTCCACCGTTCTCAATAAGGCCGCGCGATTAATACACTAAGAGAAGAACATATCAAATATACATCGAGTTGATTATGGCCAAATAAATGTAAATTAGAATGAAATTGTAATCATATTAACTATTAATACATTTTTAAAAGTAAACACTCCGTTATCTTTGTTAATTAGAAAGGAAATGGTCACTCGGAGCCAAAATTATTCGTTTATTAAACAAATAATTTTGGGTCTAAGTAACCATTTCCTCTTTGATTATTAATAAATTATATTAACAGTAATAATATATATTAATAACTATGAATATATTATCATTACTTTTAATATAATATAATGATAGTAAATATGATTAAAATTTCACTCTAATTTATATTTATTCCACCATTATCAAGTTTATGTATATTTGATACTATTAATAGATGTGATGTAAAACTATAATCGTAATTTTGTAAACATATCAAATATTCATACCTAGCATATTAACAACCTTCGTAAATCACGAAGGTTGGTTCCTCCACAATCATAAATTAGAAAGACATTCTTCGACTACAGTTAAATGAGGCCCTGGTAGTAAAAAGTAGACAAGTCCTATTTTATAATGTTATAATATACTATTATGTGCAGATCGCGACTGCCAAAGCCATCCAATGTGGGGCCGCCCTGACTCGGCTCATGCCCAACATTGTTGGGCCCAGGGAAGCTAAGAGAAGGCTGGTGGCGAGCGTGGTAAACTCGAAGCTGCTTTATGCAGCTCCGATCTGGACAAGTGCCCTTAACAACCATGCTATCCAAAAGAAGCTGTTTTTGGCACAGAGAGTTGTGGTGATGAGAATTGTCTCAGCATACCGAACTGTGTCGATGAGTGCTGTGCTGGTCCTGGCGAGCGTCCCACCAAAAGATTTATTGGCGGAGGAAAGGAAGGAGACCTTTCAGCTCCGTAAGGAGCTCACCTGCTTAACAAACCTGCAGGAAATCGCTGGCGCGAAGGAGGCCATCCGCAAGGATGGAAGGCGCAGACTCGTCGCGAAATGGCAGACGAGATGGCATGGTGACCAATCCGGGAGATGGACACACCGTCTGATCCCGGAGCTTACCACCTGGCTGGATCGAAAGCACGGTCAAGTCGGCTTTTACCTGGCGCAAGCGCTTTCAGGCCATGGTTGCTTTAATGCGTACCTGAAGCGCTTCAGGAAAAGATACGATGAGTCGTGTCGCTACTACGGATCCCTTGTGGAAAATGCAGAGCACACACTCTTTGTCTGTGCCAGGTGAGGCGCGGAAAGGGAGGCTCTCGGTGGGGCAGTGGGCGCACAACTCACTCCTAACACGAGGGTCTCTCTCATGCTCCAGTCTGAACAGATATGGATGCTTATCGAGTCATTCGTCACCCTGGTAATGAAGACGAGGGAGCTCGATGGGCGTGCAGAGCGCGGCAACAGCAAGGGCCAGTACAAATCGCACCAGGGCCTGCACCCGCGGTCCTGGGTCTAGCGTTCTAGCGGCCCTATTGAGGAAGGTAAAAAGTGATTCGAGCGTGCTCGCTACTTTTTATAAAAAATGTAAGAGAAACTTAACTCGCATTGATTTCTTTCTCGATAATTACGTCCAGAATTTCAGAAGAGGACTGGAGATTGTAAATTTGATATTTGTTGCAGAATATACTACTCAAGGCGGATTTCCACAAAATCGTACTTACTACTGGCGTTCGTTTACAAGCAAGATTCCTTGAGGGTCATTCAAATATCAATCGTGTATGCACTTCAATTTATAACAATTCATTTATAAAGAAATAAGAAAACGAAAATTAATATATTTTTCGATATTTTAGCGATACCTCGGTGGATTTATAAGACGCGGATCGTATTTTCTCGGGATAGCCGGAGCTATTCGACGAGAAAGTAGTGTCCAAGCTAATATTAATTTTATCACTATTTATCCCTTACTTTCATTCATCACAAAAGTGCAATCAGAAAAAGATGATTTACTCGCCCAAAATCCAGAGAAGAATACTGTTTGCTGCTTTAAGTAAGTAAATATGCAAGGAATTATGCAACAATTATATATTATGCATCATATTCAATTAATTCTATAACATAAAATGCAAAAATGTATTATTGTTAGAACGTACTCATGTACTTAAATTATGTGAGGCAACAAAATATTTTATGTCCGTTGTGTCAATAAAGAATTTCTATTTTTTGCTTACAGTTGATTATAATGCTCCATTCGAAACTTTTGCCCAGGTGACCAGTTTGTGATAAAAACGGTATGGACAAGTACATACAGAGAAAAATAGATTCTCAGATTTGACATCTTGATAAACTCTCAAAAGTCTCAAAAGACTCAAAACACAACTAAGGCTACTAATCTGTAGAAAAATGCAGTGGTAAACTGAATTTATTAGTAAAAAAGTATTGTCAGAGTCAATTAACGTTGTACATATGTAAAAAAATCGATCTCTGGTAGAATTTTTTAAAAAAGGAACATATATTTAAATAGAATGATTATTTATATGCGAAATTAATTACCAATTTCTCAACCAGTCTGATGCTGAGATAATTAATGTCAACGTTCAATACTTTAACACGTAATACATGGGCAATGCATAGGCACTCTCCACATTTTAATTTGTAGTTATCAAACGTTCTGGTAGAGAAATGTAAAAAATTTCGGTATTTGTGCTGCTTGAAAATACAAATTTTTGAAAAAAATATCAAATCTCTTCACCGTGTAGTTTTAATAGTAATCTAATGAAAAACATTGAAATTTCAGTCACTTTCAAACGGATAAACGTAAAAGTATCGCGATCCGGCAACACTGTTCCCTTTCTCCAGCTTGTTTGCTGTAGGTACTCGACACACACACGCACACTACTAGCTTAAAAGCGTACGTGAAATCAAGTCGGCTTTATATAACCATGAATTTTATTTATTAAAAATGTTATTAAATCAACAAAGATACGTTTTTAACTTTTAACAATAATAATCTGTGCAAAATTAATAAAAAGCCTTTACGAAATTATATTTATAAATCATCAGGTTCTGAATGTATTGATCATAGAAAAATGTAAGTGTCTAGACGAAGAGGAATTGTATGGATTAGGAAACCCCCTTTGGAATGTATCTTATACATAAATTACTTGTCTTTAAAAATGCTTCAAGAATCGATTCTTCAGTGTGAGAATCGGTTTTCGAAGGAATCGGAATCGATTCGCCCATCCCCTAACCTAATCTCACTTGTGAGCTCCGCTGGGAAGGTTAAGAGGTTTCTCCTCTTATTCTGAGTTCGGCGCTCTTGATTTTCCAAGCTGCCTGTCAGCTATCTCATTAGTGAATTTGCATTCACTAATAAGAAGCTTAAGATGCTTATGCCTGTGGTATCCCTCAAGTTCAGAGGAAGACAATCATCGATTTTTATATATTGAATTATATCGAATCAAGGGTGTTAATCGAAAAATCATGTAACAATTGTTGTTTCTGAATTAGTCTCAGGGCCAATAAGAACTTTTTGTATGTAAAGATTTTTTAGTTAAACGCATTTAGCTGATTTACTCGGTTTTTCTTATATAAACGATTTATGTAACTGTTCTATTTTGAATATTAAAAATTTTCGATAGGGTCTCCAGGCTGATCACCTGTCAAAGAATTTTTAATTTTTAATTCTTAATTTAAAAATTCAACGCCACTATCGCGTTATCCTGTGAGACAGCGGCAATCCTGCCTTTTTCGGGTCGGATTTCGTGTACCCTATCCGCTACTTCGGCCATCGCTGTTGAAGATTTGGCCGACATTCCTGCCATGACGTGCTGACTTGAAACTGGTAGTCGTGTCATCCAGAGATTTTGCAGAAAATCTTCATTAACGGATGTACCCACGAGGTTCTTCAAATGACGCAAAAACTGGGACGGTGTGCGATCTCCTATCTCCTCGCCTTCCAGCAATTTCCTGACTCGCATGCTGCTAGAATCCGTCAGTCTTTTGATTAGTGCAGTTTTCAGGGCTTTATATTGGCCCTGCTCTGGCGGATTCTCGATGACATCTTCTACTTCTTCCACATATTTTGGCTCCAGATTTGCGATCACATATCCAAATTTGGTAGAATCTCGACTGATCCCTGCGATTGAAAATTGTGCCTCTAGTTGTCTGAACCAGAGCAATATTTTCTCGGGCCAGAAAGTCGGTACGCGGATCGAAACAGCGTGAGAAACGACGGGATCTACGCTACGTGTAGCTGAAACATTACCACCTGTGCTTTGTTTACTTTCACAACGTTTTCTTGTATACATTTTGAAGTTATATTGTTGCACAGCACTTTTCACTGTCAGTTTCCACCTCAACCCGTAATCGCGCAACCACTTATTAATTCGTGTAACAGATCACGTCGGGGTCACCAATTTGTGGTAATTAGGGAAGGTGAAATGTTCTGTGAAAGCAAGATACACTATTCAAACAATAAAAATATATTTTAACTATAGTATTTCCAACGAGTACAATGTGGTCGAGCGACGATGTGATCGCTATGACTATCGGCTGGAGCACTGTCGTTTTGCCCTGAAAGACGCTCTTCCAGGGCTTTCTAAAAACCCCTGATTTAAGAGAATGTATAGAAGATATAATATCTGCAAGTTCTTAAACTACGTGACAAAAATCGGTTTTGCAGTGTTTACTCAGGAGACACCGAAGTCTGCGCACCAGGCAGTTTAAAGTCTAATCCCTTTACTTACTTTACTGCACTCTACCTAAATGTACTGCTGTCGTATACAATACAACTGAATATAATTCCGTGTTCGACGAATTGTAAAACAATGTAATAGCTCCACGGCAAAGATACAAAAATATTGAAATATTAAAATATTAGATTTAAAATATACTCGCTACAAAATGTACATTAATAAATTGCATTTGTATCAAAAAGTATCTTGTGTAACACTGCGGAGCATGTACGAAAGCTTCGTGACGAACAGACAAAACACAATCAAACACGACTGCAGTACGATGAATTTTTAAAATCACTAGTTTATAAGTGGAATCCACTACTTTGGATTTAGAGAGTACTAAAATAAACTGTAATTGTATTTTGTATGATTTCAATTGATTTTCATCATTAAATATAATAACTTGGAACATCAGTATGCTGAAAATTCAATACGTTTCTCAAATTAAACATTTTTTATGTGTGCCCAAGGTTCAGACTACTTTCATTCGTTCCTGTGTATATCGATCATATGGTTTGGTTGATCCATGGCCTTAAAAATAAAAGTCATTAAGTATAATATTGAGAACCGATTGGATGTTGCAATAAAAACTCTGAATATAATTTTAACAATGCTTTATTTTTAATAAATTGGTTTTACGTTAGATATCAGGTGTAAAAATAAGTTTCCGCCGTTCGACAAAAGTTGGCGCCACCAGTAAGTTTTGGTTGAAATTGACAGATGTAAAACGTCACTGTCGTAAGGCTGGACATCTGTTAACAAAGTAACCTTGAAATATTAGTGAATTTTTATCAGTATAATATATTTTTTTATGTGCGAAAATGTCGAGTTTTGAGCCGAATAAGCGTCATTTGCGGGAACTTTTGATTTATTTCTTCAATTTGAAGAACTCTGCAGCTGAGGCGCATCGCTTGCTTGTAGATACATATGGTAAGGCTGCCTTAAATGAGAGAAGTTGTTGTGAGTGGTTTTAAAAGTTCAAGAATGGTGAATTCGACATCGAAGACAAAGAACGTAGCGGAAGACCGAAAATGTACGAAGACGCGGAATTGGAACCATTATTAGATCAAGATTCATGCCAAAAGCATAAAGAACTTGCACCTACATTGGGAGTGACTCAACAAGCAATTGTACATCATTTAAAATTATTGGGAATGATTTAAAAACAAGGAAATTGGGTTCCATACAAACTGACGCCGATAAACGTTCAACGCTGATTTACTGCTCGTCCACGTGTTGCGGCGCCGGTCAACACATATTTTGTAACTAGAGTTCCAAAGAGTTTATGTCACCTAGAATTTATTTTTATTTATTTATTTTGTTTATGAGAATTTTGAATTATTCTTTCATAACGGTTCAAACTTTCAATTGCTTTCGATAAATGCTTTGTTCTGGAAGTTCATGTAACGTGGGCAATGAAAATGAAAAAAAAGAATATAGTTTAGAATTATTTTATAAAAATTATTGTTTTTAACAAAATAAAGCTTCTGTCACGTCACAACTACGTAAGTACTTGCTTTAATCGAAGGTTTCTCGTTTCAAATTAGGATCAAGTGATCCTCGCTTAGGGATGAGGATAAGTCAGTAAAGGACACAATGATTAGTAAAGTAAGACAAATTGAATTTATTTGAATTATAAGGTTAATTAATATTATAAAATTATAAAGTTAATTTACCGCACTTATTTCTGCTCACAAGTCTGATTTTGACCCTGGCGGCATATCCTTTTATATTATATTTTTAGATGACATCACGCATTACGCAGTATCCCGCTGTGTGTGACGTAGTTATATCTCTCTTTTCTATATGTGGTTTTATCTCTCTTTAGTACCTTCCCCAGTTTTTTCCCCAGACTTAGCCTGTGCCTTTGCTACTATCAAATACGTCGCGGAACGTGACACGTCCCCCCCTAGTTCGAGCACAGAGGTGAAGCATCCGCAATCGAAACTTCGGAAGAAGAGTACATTGTTTTTACTTTGCATGATTTGAAATTTAGTTATTGTACATATAAAAAAATGTTATGTTAACATTTTGTTATACAATTGGCATATATTTTGTTGTTGACATAATTTGAGTTTGACATATGCTTACGTAGTTTGAAGTTTACATTCTTTTTTTATGCAAACCTTTCATTATATTTATAGTTATTAATACATTTCTTTGTTTGAATAATAAGTTGAATACATAAAGAATAGAAGAATTCTTTTCGTTATATAACTTATGTATCGTTGCAGAACAAGAACAATAGAATAAGGTACTTTATCCTAATTTAATTATTTATATTTTTGATTTCTTAACGGATTTCGGCAGTTCGTAGCTAAATTACCACGTTGGAAAAAATCTTATCAAAGTAAAATCTTTATTAACTAAGAATAATTATCCTATTAACTTTATTGAAAATAATGTAGAAATACGTATGTCTAAAATAAAATATTGTTCTTTAGATAATAATAATAATAATAGAAAGAAAACAGCAAGCCAACCCTTATTTACAAACAAACAACAAAAGTTAATATTCCATACATAACAGAAAAATGTTTTTTGAAACTATCGCGATGTTGGCCTCTCCTCCTTGCTTCTCTCTACTTTGTTGCTGGACTCACTCCTCCAGTTCTCTTCTCCATGGCGGCCTTCCTAAGGCACCCTATTCAGGGCTACCTCCCGGAAGGCCGCGCAACGCATAGTCCCCGGTATATGGTCATTCCGGGGTTTTTTCTCCCTTGCAGCACAGAGGAAGCACCTTGGCTTCCCGGTGCAGGAACCTGCAAAATGCCCCACCTGGCCGCATCTCCAGCAGCACCTGCTGCGGTCTGGACCTCGGCAGTCCGCCGCTATGTGGCCAAAGCCAAGGCAGTGGAAGCACCGGTTCACCTCCTTTTTCCTGCGGACTCTGCAGGAGACCCACCCGATCTTGATGTGGGTCCCCTTAAACAGCTTCAGCGCCCTTGCCTCCTCCAGAAGCACATATGCCTTCCGGTTTCCTCTATAGGGTAGGAGCTCGAGCTCCGGTCCTTGGTCAAAGTAGCCCCTGACGGCATCCTCCACGTCTTCCGCTTGAATAGTTGGTTCCAGGTCAGCGATCTCGACCTCGATCCTGGGGATGAAATGGCGGACCGTCCCCCTGGCTCCAATCACCTCTTTAAAAGCAGTGTCGATCTTCTCTCTGCTTTTTGCGGAACATTTCAGTTTTACCAGCAAACCCTTGGAGCTCGTCTCCCTGATTCCCTGGACTGTAGCGCCCAATTCGTCAGGGTTGACGCGCTTCTTGAGATCGCGCAAGATAGAAGCGTAGCTCATTCCCTCTGCTGGTTTAATGAGTACCGCTTCTGGGCGCGCACGGCGAGATTTCTCCGGCATCGTGGAGAGCTTCCTCTTTTTCTTCTTCTTGATTCGGGGATCCTTCCTGTTAGGAACCTCCACCCACTCCTTTTCTTTGTTAGAGGCTCTCGGCCTCTTTCTTGCCGGCTTCTGCACCGCAGACACCTCCGGGCTCGCCGTCGACTCTCTCGGCCGTTTGCGGGTGTTCGGTGTGGACCTCGCAGCCGGCTGGGAGAGGGTTTGGCTACCCTCGTCCGCAACTTCCTTCTGTTTTGGAGGTCTTACTTCCTTCTTCTTTTGTACCATGAGGCCTCTCATTAGGTACTCGAAGGAATCGAGGTAGCAGACGGTATCCTCAATGTCGTACCGTAGCGCCCCGAGCTCCTTCTTCGCCTCCTGTATGCCATCCCTGATAGGGAGGTGCATATTCTTCTTGGTCCTGGAGAAGTTCTCCATCTTCTCCAGGGCCGATTCTACCCTCCTTAGGATCTCCAATTGTTTGTCGTTCCTCTCGTGGAGCCAGTCCCGGTACTGCCGTACCTGGGTCTTATCGGTCTCGAACGCATCCACCGTCTCCTCCATCACGTCCAACTCGCCTCCAAACATCTCGTCACACATTGTTTTATTTGAATTTTTAAACTCCATTTTTATTCCCACGATTAGCTAGGGAAATATTCGGTCCGCCCCTGCAGAGCCCCTGCAGGGGTAAGGCCTCAATACTCTAGGAGGTGGCCTGATTTCCTAGAGACACCGTGTAAGACACCACTCCCTGGTGCCATGCAGCCCTCGGCACGGTAGTTAACACCTTGGCTTGGGGGTTATTCCTTCGGGACCATCCCTGGAACATTGTCCGCGACTGTTCTGGGGCCCCCTGATTCGTTTCCTAGGAAACCAATGCAGGACCGGGATATAGGTGAGACTAAGAGATCTTTAAAAACACGTATTAATGAGCATAAAAACAAAAAAAGTACGGAATCTGCAGTTTGTCAGCACCAAGTGAATTACAATCATGAATTTAATTGGGAAGAAACTAAAATTATAAATAAGGAATCAAATTATAAGAAAAGATTAACGTCAGAAATGATACACATAAAATCCGATCACAATAGTATTAACAAAAAAGAAGATAATTATACTCTAAACAAAATTTATTTCCCGATTCTCAAATTAATAAATTCATGATTGTAAGCTTCTCCGTTAGACATATACCAGTCACCAATATTTGTTTATGTTTTCTTACTTGTATCAGTTATTGATAAATAAATACGACGAGCGATCATGACATACCTTCATACATTTCATTTTTCGCATAAGCGAAAGTTGGAGATAGCTTTCCAGCGTCATTGATGCGCGAAATTGATGTACGAAAACCTTGTCAAAACTCGGCTTATACTACCACGACAACGCCAGGCCACACACATCTTTGATGACTTGCCAAAAATTGACTGAACTTGGTTGGGAAGTTTTGATGCACCCACCGTATTGCCCGGACCTTGCACCGTCTATCATTTGTTTTGGTCTTTGCAAAAATTCCTTGATGGAAAAAAATTGGCCAAGAAAAGAGCAGCCGAATACCATGTCGCCAAGTTTTTCGCCACTAAACCACAGAAGTTTTATACCAATGGAATTATGAAACTGCCCGAAAAATGGCAAAAGGTCAAGGATAATTATGGCACATATGCACTTATTGTTACGAGCGTATCAAGGCGGCGGAATTTTTCCGAAAAACGTAATAATAAATCATTACTTAAATTTGTATGCCACTTGAAGCGTTCGTAATCCGAGCACCTTGATAAGACCGCTGATGCAGCTCATCACTGCTCGGGTCGAAGACTTTAAAAAATGGTTGGTTCAAGAAGGAAATTCCCAATCTTACTACTTTTACGCCAAATAACTTATTAACTTATAGTTATTATTATATATCTTTATTGTTAAGAAATTATTTATTTATTAAGCTGTATTCTTCTTAAGATGAAAGTATTATGAAGTATTCATAAGTAGAAAGTATTTCGAATGTAATATACGCTACTCAAAAACACACTTCCATTATATGCGATGAAAGTTTAATGCAGAAATTTCTAATAGTATTCCTACAAATCATACCTGAGTAATAATTTATCCAACTAATTCGAAATTAAAACTATGTTATAATTTGAATAAAGGCAGGATCACTATAAATATAAATGACGAAAACTAATAGGTATCATAGAACTCTTAACATCAAACAGAGGTTGTATTGAAATTTCTTTTGTAAAGTTCATACTTTTGACAACAAAAAAATAAAATCAACAGATTTTTCACACTAGAAAAACTATGCTTTTCCTTCTCCCAAGAGGAAAAACTTTTGGACTGTTAGTGCTATGGAAAACTTTCAGCGACAAAGTTGTTCCTTAATAATTGAGGCAACTTTTCACAGGTTTGGGAATCAAACAACAAAAAATTAAGTAAAAGAAGCTGGTTTGCGATCAATGAGGGTCAAATATAAAGAAGAAAACTCTTTATAGTGTCAAAATTGTTGCGACGTTTCGTTGGCTATGGGTTTGCCAACCTCATCAGGCTTTATTAAATTAAAAAAAAACACCAAATATTAAAATTGTCACATACAAGAAAAATAAAAATTAAATTAACTTAACATCCAGAATATACACAAAATTGTTAAAATTTTACCTTTATAAAAGAAGTTTAACTCATGATGAGTAATGTCGAGAAAATAAAATTATAATAAAAGTCATGATTTACTTAATAAAATGACGTGATGTCATGAAGTCGACGACACTTTGTCTACTAAATTATTACATTCAAACAGTTAACTTTAAGTATTGACAACAGTTATTGTAAACACAGAATTTGAAATGTAAACAGACATCAGCTGGAAAGCTATCATGAATTTAATCTATTAAGTAATGAAAAATAAATTCTATTCAAAGTGAATATGTCTTCTTTTTTATTTATACTAAATTTATTAAATTTTATATGAATCATCTCTGATGTTAATCTTTTTCGATAGTCAGAGACATAATCAACAATCTTAGTATTTTCCCAATCAAATTCATGGTTGAATTCCAATTGATGTTCACAGACTACGGCTTCACTGTTTTTTTATTTTTGTGTTCATTAATACGAACTCTTAATGCTCTCTTAGATTCACCAATATAAGTCGCAGTGCAATTTTTACAATTTTTTTTTTTATTTGGAGAATTTGGAGGGCTGTATTTAATTTTATTCATACGGATTTTTATATTTTTATCGATGAAGCTATTTGGATAATCGTTGTTTAATAATATTTGTTTAACAATCTTCAAATTGGCGTTATGAAACGTTTTGTGAGATAAAGATATCGCTCGATCAACTAAGTTATAAACAATATTTTTTTTCTGACAAATTGGATGATTGGAAAAGTAATTAATTGTTCTATTTGATGAGGTAGGTTTTTGAAACCAATTAGAAATAATTTTATTATCTTTTATAATTAATGACACGTCCAGAAAGTTAATTTGATTATTTTGTTGAACTTCAAAGGTGAATTGTAAGTTCTGATCTTGTGAGTTAAAAATGTTTAAAACCAAGTAAATAACTTTTTTTTGTACACACAGAATTGTGTCATATTCAAATCTGTAATAAAATAAAGGAGAGCAATTATGTTTGTCTTTTAAAATTCGTACGCAATCATTTTCCAAATCATACATGACAATGTCTGCGAATAGAGGTGAAATTGGTGAACCCATTGGAGTGCCAAAAATTTGCAAATAGATATTATTATTAAAGGTAAAATATGTATTTTCGAAAAGAAATTTAGTACAATTTATAATTTCATCAAATGGAATTCTACAGTTATTATGAATAAGTTGACATCTTCGGTCTAAACTCTTTAGGACCAAATCATGACTTTTATTATAATTTTATTTTCTCGACATTACTCATCATGAGTTAAACTTCTTTTATAAAGGTAAAATTTTAACAATTTTGTGTATATTCTGGATGTTAAGTTAATTTAATTTTTATTTTTCTTGTATGTGACAATTTTAATATTTGGTGTTTTTTTTTTAATTTAATAAAGCCTGATGAGGTTGGCAAACCCATAGCCAACGAAACGTCGCAAAAATGTTGACACTATAAAGAGTCTTCTTCTTTATATTTGACCCTCATTGATCGCAAACCAGCATCTTTTATTATATTAATATGGAGGGTGACACTACCATTTCTACACTCAAAAAATTAAGTAGTTAAAAGGCGATGTAAACGATTTAATAGTCTTATGTACAAATCTTGAAGGAATAAATTCACAAACGAAAATATTGAAAAATAGTACGCTAGCGCACACAGTTATTGTCTAGCTCTATTTGGCTACATCGTGCGATGAGAATAAATAAAATCAGACTCACAACGTGAAAAATCCCTCAAACACGAGTATCAATGATGTTTAGTTTTTCCATAGTTTTTAACCATATTTTTAAATATATTCCCTCCCAAAATTTCCTATTACGCATGAGTACTACGGTACTTATACTATGTACACTATAAACTAATTATGAAAAATATTTAAGGTGTCAGAATCCGGAATGAATAATCAAAAGAATCGATTTTGTTATTTCATATCGATATTTGATTCATAGGTGTGATGAAATATAATCCAAAAATATCAACTATATCAGAAAGAACCATTTCATCACAAATTTCACTTGGCAATAGGTAATGACAAGTAGGCTACCAGGTATTTAGGCAATCGTTAATTGCAAAATTACCGATCAGCATTAACTCCTTCCAAAAATCAGGCCACCCAGAAAAATCCCAAAATCATCGAAATACCCCACCTAAGCATCATCGATACGAGTCTTCAAGGCAAATCTGAATTAAATCAAATTCGTAGTTACTCGAGCAACCTGGTAATAACCAGAACTACTCAGACAGTAGAGAATAGTATATTATGTGCCTAGGCACACAACGAGGGTGATTGCGTGACGAGCGACAATGCTCGCAGGAGATCGAAGCCAAGGCGCAATCGAGGCGTAGCCGAGACGTAGCTGAGGCAAAGCAGAGACGAAGTCGAGACAAAGCCGAGACGAATCCGAGGCGCGATCAGTCCTGCGAGCATTGTCGCGAGTCCCGCAATGTCCCGAATTGTGTGCATTGGCACATATTCTATTTTATGTGACTTTGGTGCGAATAAGAGTTTTTATGCGTACATTGGAATCTAATCTAGTACTTATTGTAGTTGTTTGCTGCGCTAGTTGTACGAAGCGGGCGCAAATTGGCGACTAGTCCCGGCCATTTTGATTTTATCGGTCTTGTGTAGTAGTCAGTGCTAACGCTGTACGAAGAAGAAGTGAGAAGAAGAAGAATAAGAAATAGATTGCGTTCCGCTGTAAGACTATAATGCGCATGCGCAGTTCAATTTCTACATTGTATTCCTCTGTAACGGAATATACAACATTGCTTTACTCTCAGCTGTAACGGAAAAACGAGTTTCCGCGGCTGAGGCACATAAAATACTTTTCTCTACTTTGCCCGTCCGCGGTTCGGCCAGTTGTAGCCAGAGCTACAAGTTGTGGATTGCAATTGAGCGGACGTTAACAATAACAAAATTTTCTCTCCGCATCGTCTGCATCTTTTCATAGCTTTTGTTTTCTTAATTGTCTCTGCAAAACACGGCTCTTTTTATATTTTTAGTTTTTTCAAATAGAACATTGTAATTTGTCTCATAAAAGTTTGATTGCAAACTGGTCACTTGGGTTAGTTTTAAATAAAACACGACAATCAACTGTGCGGAACCAAAAAAATGTAATAATTAAAATAATGTTCATAAGCCATTGTTAATATTTTGAGATAAAAGGGTTTATTCTGAATCTTAGACATTGTTTCGTAAACTAGCAACTAGATTGCACGTATTCGATAAAAGTTCTTTTTGGATAAATAGCGATAAAATAAACTTTAACACTATTGTCATGATTTATTTCCACAGACGAAGCAGTTGCTATCATTAGAGTATCGTACTCTATGAATCCACCAATGTAGTTCTGAAATATCGAAAAAAAATATTATTTCTGTTTCTTTGTATATGAATTGTTCTGTTCACAGTACATACATCATTGATTTCAGAAGCACAGTTAGGGAATGTTGCGTATATTCGTTCTTTGCCAATAGTATATGCTTTTTTGTGAAAATATTTCCTACGTTCTTTATTCTGGAACAAATCAAATTGAGAGATTTAAGGACATTTACTATATCGGTCACGTACTTATCAAAATAGAATTTAAAGTAGTCTCTAAATTTGAAATAGTAAAAATGAGCTACTAATTTAATTTAGTGATAGTCTTTAGTAAATATTACTAATTTTTCTACTAACTTCTCGTCAAGAATTTATCAATACTAATGGAAAAACAATGAAATGACATAATTAGACCAAAATTTCACTGAAGTGAATCAGTGTCTTACTTTCCACTGATTCAGATTTCACGAGCAAGTTTAGTTCTCCCACTCTATTCCAAATAATAAATATTTCACACTGACATTGATATTTGGTTTGTGCAACCAAATAAAATTATAATTTTTGCTCAGATTGACTAGAAAAGTTTTTTTGGCATGCGGTCAAAGATAAAATTTCTTTAAATGAAAAAAAGGTTTCTTGATTCAAACCAATTTTCTTTAAAAACAATTTGTTATCATTAATGAGAAGGCATTTGTTTTTTCATGATAGTTACGTGACCAATGTGGTGCATACCAATTATAAGTCACGAACTCGATAACTCTCGATAGAATTATCGGATAGAATTGAGCTCTGGCATATTTTATTTGCCCTTTGTGACCCACTGGGGCATAAAGCATCACTCAATAAGTTTCCGGTCTGACATATTGATCTCACCACTGTTGTCAAATTCTTATAGTTTCTGGATAGTACCAACCTTCAAACGTTAAGTGTCAAAATTTCATGACAATCTGACGGTTAGTTCAGAAGTTACAGAGGTTTTGGTGAAGCAACTTTTGTCATTTTCAAAACAATGGATAAAAAAGAGTTTCGAGTATTAATCAAACATTGCTTTCCAATGGGAAAAAATATTATTGAAGCAAAGCAGTGGCTTGATAAGCGTTATGGAGACTCTACACCAGGAAAATCAACAATCATCGACTGGTATTCCGAATTTAAACGCGCTAGTACAAACACCGATGACGCTGAAGGTTCTGGTCTCCAAAAATCAGCAGTTATTCTGGAAAATATAACAGAGGTCCACAAAATAGTGTTGGGCGATCGTAAATTAAAGTTGCGTGAGATAACTGCAACCTTAGAGATTTCAGAAGGTAGTGTGTTTACAATCTTTCACGAATCTTTGAGGATGAGTAAGTTTTTTTCGAAGTGGGTGCCGCGTTTGCTTACACCCGACCAAAAAGAACAACATGTCGAGGATTCAGAGCGCTGTTTGAAGCTGTTCAAGGGAAGTAAAAAGGATTTTTTGCGTCGCCAGATCACAATGGATGAAACATGAATCCACCACTACATACCTAGAAGAAAAAAATCGCTAGCTGAGTGGACAGCAGCTGATGAAAGCCGTCTATAGCAACCAAAAACTCAACAGTGGGCTGGCAATGTTATGACATCCGAATTTTGGGACATGCATGGTATTTTGTATATCGACTATCTTGAGCAAAGTGCTGTTTCCTCCAAGGCAATACACCGTGCCACAAGTCCATGAAAATGATGGTCAAATTGAATGCATTAAGCTTCGAATTGCTTCCTCACCCATCATATTGTCGAGATTTGGCCCCCAGCGACTACTGGCTCTTTGATGACCTAAAAAAAATGCTCCACGGAAAGAAATTTGGCTAGAAATATATTACGCTTGATGGAAACTATCTTGATGGATGAAGTCAGATTTCTCGAAAAAACTGTGTTTTTCTTAGTTAGACCGAAAACTTATTGAGTGATGTGTTATATGTCCCAGAAACGCATTCAAAAATCCATAACTCTGCAAAAGCTAACCACGTTCTTCTAGTTATTGAAATATTCAAGCATTTATCAACATTTATTGACATTTGGTAAAGATAACTACAAGAAGCACCCTGTGTGTAACGTAATTTTTGTAGTTATATCACGAATAACTGGAACCGACGATTAAAACCCAATGAAATAAAATACAAAACAAACTGTTATCACTTTCAAAACAAATTTGACTTCTTGTGAGTCTTCAACCACCATGACTTCCAAAAACTACCCCTAGATGCAACTCTTCATGAGCGTTTTTTTGTAATATCACATAATTCCATTATGGATCAAATTTACAAAAAATTAGGAATAGGGACGTGCAGACATTCAAGACCCTTGAACGCCAAACAACCACCCTTGAAAATAGAAATATTTTACTCGATGCTTTGAACGTTTATATTAATTCAAAAACATAATCTGGATGAAGATTTCAAGTGATATCAAGTTCTAATAATTCAATCGAGAAATCTCCAACGATTTCTTTAGATAAGAAATCGATACTTCTGGAGTCCAACTACTGGAGGGTAAAAATACAACCCCCCAATGGATTGACTCACCCTGGACAAGGTTGACACCTATAGACCTCTCAAAGTTATTTCAGGTTCTATAGGTCCAATCGGAGAATTTTCAACAACTTTTTCATATATAAAATATTGAAATATTTCAGATGCAAATATCCGGAAGAAAAATTCTCCAATACCATCTTCTAACTTAAAGGTGGTTTTCGACCTTAAGGGTAGTTTTAAGTGGAATAAAAATTATGGAATTTTTTTTGTCATTTATAACCCTGCCACATAACATAACAGTTGTTGTTTCGGATGGAAAGTGGGTAGGAATAATTTGGGTCACAAAGGGTTAAAATAAAAGTTTAATTTCATTAACCAGCGACACCCGAACAAAATTGTGATAAAAGCAGCATTTTCTGTTTTTATGATCGCTTTATCCTGCTTGCTCGTTGTTGCTCGCGATTTGCCTCTTTCAGGCAGATCGTCGACTGTTTTACTGGCTTTATAACGCTCAACCCACTTCTTCACGGACGATTTCAATTTTTTGACGTATTTAGCAGCGGCTGTATAGGACATAAGTGGTCCCTTTGGATTGGCACACAAGAAGACCGCTTCAAAACGTTTCGCGTACACAGAACTCATTATGACTCACGTCTGCTCTCTCGGACGATTCGAGCGCTACCGAATCGCCTTGGTAATTGCGCCGTAGTCCTTTGAATGTACTTTCATTAAAAAAAAAAGTTTAAAAATCTATAATAATTTTCGAAAAATCGAGAAGTCGCTCTTGTTGAACAGGCTGTATTATGCGAAAAGATCTTGGCCTACATGCTTTCAAGATTAAACTGACTCAAGAACTAAAGCCACTTGATAATTTGAAACGCCGAAACTTCTCCAATTGGGCTCTGGCAAAGCTTGAAGAAAATGAAGAATTTCATCGAAAAACCATCTTCAGCGATGAAGCTCATTTCTGGCTCAATGGCTTTGTTAATAAGCAGAATATGCGTTATTGGTCAGCAAGAAATCCAAATGTGCTTCTTGAGACACCGTTGCATCCGCAAAAAGTGACTGTTTGGTGCGGTTTTCATGCCGGAGGTCATATTACCGTCAATGGAGAGTGCTATCGTGCTATGTTGGAAGATATTTGTGGCCAAAATTGGATGAACTTGGCATCGACGATATGTGGTTTCAACAAGACGATGCCACTAGCCACAGAGCACGCGTCACAATTGATTTATTGAAAGGCAAATTCGATTTCTTTTTATGGGGCCATATCAAGTCACTGGTCTATGCCAACAAGCCAGAAACCTTGGACGACCTCAAAGACAAAATCTAACGCGAAATTGCCAACGTTCCGGTCGAAATGTGTGCCAGAATGGTGGAAAATTGGGTCAAAAGAATCGACAGCTGTAAACGGGCTCGTGGTGGTCATATGACCGATATCGAATTTCATTCACAAAATGTAATGCTTGCACTACACCCACAATAAATTTGAACTCAATATCTCAAATATTTCTGTGTTTTAGTCATAGATAAAATTGTTATGTCCCTATTGGAAACCCCTTTAATATAAGCGCAAAGTTTTTAGAAGGTTTTCGTATGTAGTTTGATGCGCTGAATACCCAACTCCAATTTTCGCTCATGCAAAAAATGAAAACTGACCTTTACAGTATATTTTCAAGGTCAAGGATACCTCAGTGGTTTTTTTCAGTATTTTTTTCGTATTCAGACCATCAAATTACGTCGGAAAACACTCTGAAATCCTCACTTCTACTAGAAATGAAATTTGACCTTGAAATACTGATATTCAAGGTCAATAATGTTTCGAGGAATTTTCAAAATATTTTTTACGTATTCAAAACATTAAATTTTGCCTAAAAGATTTAATATTTTTTGACGCTTGAGTGGTCGATATATCGACCACCCCCACAGCTAAAAGGTTAATGTTCCAAAAAATGATTTTTAAGGCGGGATGGTAAGGTCTGACGTCGCCAATTAAATTCAACCGCTTTCATACTAAAATAATAATTTTAATCAATTTTCCCAAGAAGACAGCAATGCTTTGCATTTTCTACATTGCTGTTTACTCTGAAAAGTTTATTTAAATTATTATTTTATTGATGAAGTAGTCGTATGTAATTGGTGATAATTATAAATTATAAAATTCGGTGGATCAATTAGGCTAGATAATGGAAGTAAATAAAAGTGCTCATAAACTGCATTGTCAGAGCCATAAGAAAATTAAAAGATTTTTGCATTTCTTACCACAAGCCACCCTACTGATTGGAAGTATTTTTCCACACCATCTTCTTTTAATTCAAAAGTCGGCATTTCAAGTGAAAATATCATTGTTTCGTTAATCTTAGAACTTAGCTGGAACAAAATTAAATTTTTATATGCATATTATTTGACAAAGAATTAGTTTTCAAGATTATAAATAAAATGCTTAGTGACTGAATAATTGCAGAACCGAAGCGGGGCAAACTGATATATGTCAAAAGAGAAAAATGATTATTTTTAATGCAACAACTTTAATTTAATTAAAATAAATAATTTCCTCAAATCAAAGAAAGTCTTACAAACCAATAATTTCCTTTGATTCAATCAAATATTTTTTCTGAGTGCAAATAGAAAAAGAATTTAACCCGTGCAGAAATTATGCAATGTCTCAGATTAGGCCCCGACATGGCATCCCAAGATCAAAATAAAACGCTACGCTTAATCTGGAACGTTGCATAATTCCTGAAATTGTTAAATTCTCTTTTGATTTACACTCAGAAAAAAGATTTCATTGAATCAAAGAAAATTATTTGTTTGAAAGACTTTCTTTGATTTAAAAAAATGATTTATTTAAATTGAAGAATATGTGTTTGATTCATAAAATGTATCTTTGAATCAAATAAAAATTTATTCAGATTAAATAAATTCCTACCTTAAATCAAACAAATTATATCTTTAACCACATGCGAATGCAATAATTTGTTTGTTTTGGTGATTTGATTTGAATTTATTTGATTCAAACAAATATTTATTTGGCCCAAAGATATTTTGTTTGAATTAAGCAAGTGCTATTTGATTCAAATAAATCTTTTGTTTAATCAAAAAAGCCTTTCAAACAAATCATTTTTTTTGATTCAATCAAATCCTTTTTCTGAGTGTGTATATGTAAAAAAAAAGCTATTGTGTTGTATTTAAATATTTTCGAATAAAATGTAATCCAACTGATGATTCTAGTTAAAAAGCTTGAATTTAGTGTGAAACTTACAGTTATAACAGCTACCCTATAGTCGTCCTCCTTTCTAATATAATTATCAGACTTTGGTTCCGCTGTTACTTTTTCGACATCATGAATATGAGAATATCCAGAACCTGGCACACCTGTAACTACAACTTTGAGTGATTCACAATTTTCCTGAAATTGATCAACGTAGTGAGCGATAGCTACGGCGTGTTGTGGGTCGCATAAAGTTACTCTGGTTAAGTCAGCACCATCGTTTGTTAGAGAGGCCAAGGCAGTTTGATGAAAGACTTCATCGTCTATTGGGGCTTGTATTTCGTCACTTGAGCCAAGTTTTTTTTCACTTAAGCCACGCTCTTCGTCACTTGAGCCACTTATTTCCATCTTGTTTTGTTGGGATGCTATTGACCTCATATATCCTACCATATAAAATTTTATGAAAAAATTTTAGTATAACATTAATTGTACCTGAAGTGAATTATATGTTCATCATTATGTCCCAAAGTCCCAGCCAAAAATATTCAATATTGAAGAATAATTTTTGAGAAAACTGAATTAATTTTTTAAATCACTCGACATACTTTATGCCCTGAATAAAACTCTGGTGGATCCTATATATATGTCATATGCAGTATCCATGTACAAGGTAAAAAAAATATCTATTAAATTTCTTTACTCCATAAGTTGAAACAGTGACAGCATAAAATTTCTGTAAATTTAATAGTTATTCCAGTATAATCCGCCGCTTTTTTGTAAGCATTAGAGATTTTTCGATAAATATTACAAAAATGCCTGTGAAATTCGCGGAATAATGAAGTTTCTTCAAAATTTTAATACAACAGGCTCATCCGTCATTTTTAAATCCCCTTTTACACAGGAAGACCCCGTTATATTGCGTTTCGGCATTTAATAACACAGGTCTGCAAGGTTTTGTTGTTGAAAAGCTATGGGTCGTTTCCGGGGTAATTTTTGACGTAGAATCCGAATCCAGAATCAGAATCAGCCTATCACGCCAGTATTTTGAGATATTTGAGGTTATGTACTCGAAAAATGGGGTCTTTCGCTACTTTTGAGGTTATCTGCAGGGCGCGAGAAATTTTTTGGTTTTTTTTTCAAATGTCATCATTTAGCACTACTCTTTCCTTTCAAAAATCGCTCGTGACTGTTTAATGAAACAGTCACGAGTGACTTTTTTTTCACAAAGATACGGCCATATTAAGTTTTGACATTTATCCGAACAACCTTATGAGCCTTCACATTGACTCTTTGGTGCATACCATTCTGCATTCGAAAATTTATCTTGAAAATTTGTGCTTGCGGGTTTTGATGGTCTGTGAATAAGAATTTACAGTCAGAAAATTGACATTTCCATTTCTAAGATGGCGGATTCTAAATGGCGGATCGAAATTTACGAAATTAAACGATGTTGTTGCCTGCAGTTTCAATTGGTACAACGAAAGCATGGGAGTTCGAGTTCTATGGTTTTAATAGCTTTTTCGAAGTGCATTGGTATCTCAGGTGTCAGTGTCTTGAATTGAAAGTATGGGCCAGCTTTGCTTGCGTGCTGAGTTGGTGAGCTTAGGGGCTCACACTGATTTTCCAAGTCCTCAAGGGTCGTAACTTCATGGTCTGGGTGTTACCCACATCTTCTTGAGGAGCTTTGTAAACCCGTGCCACCAGATTCAGTTATAAGGGTCAATTAAATTATTTTTATACATAGGTAGTAAGGTACAATTGCGAAAATATAGTTGTATTACAATGGGTATTTAATTTTAATTATGTTTTAATATTCAGATATTCTTGATTGTGTTACTTCAGAAACGTAACATTTCTCTTCTTTAAGGATCTGCTCGTTTTATGTAAGGATCCTGAGGATCATCTCTAAGGAATAAGGAAGAGTCAGTAAATGAGAAGGTTGATCATATAAAATATGTTTATTAACAATAAAAGTATTTTAAGTAAGCAACATGGAAAAATGGAAATGGACATATAAAAGTTGAAATACTTAGTAATTACACTGGCTTGGAAATTGGTCGGTGATGAAATGAGTTCAGTAGATTGAATGTGATAACTTGAGTTCTCACTTGTAGACGTTGGGATAATTTCAGTAAGATGGGAAATTTGTGGTCCAGTCGGTTAAGATAGTCGATTCTCTGATCCCAGGTTTTAGAGAGGATTTGTTAAGGCGATTCCCCTTCACTTTATACAATCGTTGAACTCGGCGTCGAATTAGAACGAGACCAACTGGCGATGAATAATCTGATGAGACTTGACTGTACTGTACTGACTAGACTGAGTTCGCGGTAAAAAATGATGACAGTGGACTGAACTGACTGGACTCGCGTTGGTTACATTGTGTCAAAAATTTCGTTGAAACATTGTTATTAGAATTAACATTTAAAATATTTTTTGTAATAAAAAAATAAAAATTTATAACAATATGTTACATAAATGAATAATAACAAAAGATAAGACAGCTGGGAGTATTACATCGTTGATTACATATGTTATATATATAGTAGTAAAAAAAATTTCCTGTAAGTATACGCTATCGTAAGCTAAAATAGTGCTTTTTGCAAAAATTGAAAAATATTGGTTATTTTTCGAAATATATCGATTTTTCGAAAAAAGATGCTCTTATAAGTTGGCTAGGTCTTCTCAGCGGATAGTCCTAGAGTAACGATTGAGGGATTATTTTCTTCTTGAAGAGATGTGCTTTTATGTTATTAAACAATTGTAACGAATTTACGCAATTTAAGGGTCAAAAAATGCGTTTGAAAAAATTGTACCTTTTTTTATCCCGTTTTTTTTACATTAATCAATTAATTTTTATTTAATGGAAATTACTATTATGGAAATCGATTCCTGACATTTTTTCACGAATTTAAGAAAAAAATGAATTTTGTACGACCTTCTGGAGCCAACATGTTGAAGTTTTTGAAAACGCGATCCAATTTTAATGCACGAAATCAGATTTCAGTACAAGCGCGCGGCTCTTCTCCTATTCCGCTGCCCGCTCCAGCTGTTGCGTTCCGCGCTCGCACCATTTACTTGATTACTCAATTTCTCATACTATAAATCAAGTAAGCATATCCTATTAATTTTTTATTGAAAATATAGGTATTAAACATTAACATACATGAAGTGCGCTGCTGTAAATTGTTTATTGCGCCTTCCAGATATTTTTAAAAAAAATGTTATCTTGACTCCAGAAGGTCGTGCAAAATTCATTTTTCTTTGAAAATTCGTGAAAAAATGTCAGGAATCGATTTGCATAATAGTCATTTTGCATACTCATTTTTTGACGCATGAAATAAAAAAATTTGTTACGATTATCCAATAGCGTAAAAGCCCAACTCTTCAAGAAGAAAATAAGCCCTCAATCGTTACTCTAGGATCATCTGCTGAGAAGATCTAGCCAACTTATGAGAGCATATTTTTCTCGTAAAATCGATATAACTTGAAAAAAAAGAAAGCTATCGATAATTATTATAGAAGCAAATTGATAGACTTATTTAATATCTACAACTTTTTTATGTAACTTTTCCCGATGAGAGCTATAATTCTTGAGTTATTTACAATAAAACCAGTTCTCGCAACTTTGCTGATTTTTTAGGTCAAGTTCGCTATCTGGGATCGAGTCGTATGAAATATAAAATCACTTTTATTTTTAGTTTCCTATAAAATCATATTTTTTTCCAGGTATTAATTTCTGCAAATTCAACATTGAGCCGTCACAGGTTGCTTCTACTAGATATATAAATACTTTATACAAAGATTGTAATTTATAAATTGTATATTGTGTTGCAAGGAAGCGATATAGGTGATTCCCGCATGAATGTGAGGCCAGCACAAGGCACAGGAGCAGACGAAATACTATTTTTTGTTATTTTCACACGAGAATGACAACATTTTATTAGTATAAATTTTGGTATGCAATGTGCCTAACTAGGTGCTAAAAATGACAATTACATAACCTGCAAATGTTATTCGTGTTGATATACCGTAAGAATCCGAGGAAACTGAACGCTATAGGAAAACCCATGAGTGCGAGAGAGAGCTTATGGGAAGGGTGGAAGTGCGAGAGAGAAAGCATGCGTGCCCCTCAGTTGCTTTCCAGTCCCCTCTCTGCCCCATCTTCCTATAGCGTTCAGTTTCCTCGAATCCTTACGGTATATAAATAATGCGAAAATCATAAATTTCCGCATTACAGTCAAGTCTCGTTTATTTCAAATCTGGTTTATTCCAAGTCTTGTTTATTCCAAGTCTTGTTTATTGTAAGTCGAGGGTCTCATTTATTTCAGGTTTCACGCTACCCTCCACGCCCCACTATTTCACTGTCACGTGACGCTCTGAGGAGCGCTCGAATGAAGTGAGAAAAGTGGGGGCGAGGTGCATTCATTTGGTATGTCAACTGAGACAGTGGTGGGAACCGCTCGCGACTTGAAATAAACAAGACTGTTCTTTCGGGATACTTGAAATAAACGAGACTTGACTGTATTTGGCAATTGAATAATGCGTGAATTGAAACTTCTCGCATCGTTTCAAAGATGCGAGAATCAGGCACATTTTGTACTAGAATTGGAGTGAGAATGGAGCCCTTCTCAGGTGAGGATGACAAAAAATTTATTGAATAAGTCAGTATTAACTAATTCAGAGTAAAAGTTACTATTTAAGTAGCATAAATACGCCCACTTTCAGTTAATAAAAATTATAAGTTTTTCTACCTATTTGGGGTAAACTAATCCTTACTAATTCAAAATTTAGAGAGCATAATTTTTATTTGGCAGCGACCCCGAGAAGAGCCCATATAAAATATAGGTTTTCATGTAGGATCCTACATAGGAATTTCCAATGCGAGTAGTGTAGAGGTAACAAAAATTTTTCATTGCTTAATAGGGTCAAGGAACCAATTGTCTAGGAGTTAGTTACCTCGACAACGTTGAAATTTTCACTCTTCAAAGAAGAAGGTTTAAGTAATTCAAAATATTTTTATATTTATATTTTTCTACTATGTTTCTTTCTAAGAAGGTGTCTATCTATGCACTATTTTTTATTATTGAGAAGGTATCGATAATGCTATTTGTTTTAATTATAATGATTAGCTTATACATAAATAATTAAACTGTAAAATGCACATTTTAAGTAGACGAATATTATAAAATATAACATATTTTTATAAAAGAGACATAAAAATGAGAACAATATTTCACAATAATCGAATAAAGATATAAAATAATTACCTTCAGAATATGAGATAGCAAAAAGCACGCAAACTACGACAACCTTCAAATTACTCATTTCGAACAACTTATGAAAACTCACTGTGATAAAAGGTAATGAGAAGTACAGCATATATAGTTATGGATTCATTTATTCGTTAAAAACGTTGCGCCACAAACAAATAGAGTTCCCAAGGAGGAATTAACTTTTCAACCAATCACAGGTGACCAGGAATATTAATTCAAATATAATGTCACTGTTTACTCATACACTGAGAGAAAAATCAAGGTTTAAAAGGATTAAACTTAATGCTTTTGGAGCATGTAATTCTTACATGTTTTCTAACCATGAATCCCACATGTTATACCGATGAATTCATTCTTCGAAAGCAAGAAATCTATTCATGAAAAAAAAGGAGGGCATCCATGCACTAAAAAAAATTTAGGCATCACAACAAGAATGTTTTGCTAAGCAGTTTTTGTTGCCACTGCAGAATTTTTATTGTTATTTCAAAATTGCTTTTTAGGCCAACAAAATATTGTGTTGCTGTCAAAAAATTATTTTGTTGGCCTAAACAACGTTTTTTTGAGCAAACAAAACTGTTTGGATAGACTAATTCGATACGCGATCACGCATGCGTGTTCACTTACAAGGTGCGTTCCAAAATAAACGAGACTTTTTCAAAATAGTTATTTATAGTGGCGCTATCTTCTGATGGGAGTAGGAGTTGGAAAGGTACATCCTTCATTGACGTTCCGTCAAAATTTCATGACTAACGGACAATTAGAAGCCGAGTTATTGCTTTATAAGGGACAGTGTGTTTATAGCATCGGTCGAAAAATGAACTTCGGACAAAGCGCGAATATTAAGTTTTGTTTGAAACTTGGTAAAACTTTTACTGAAAGGTTTGAATTAATGAAACAAGTGTATGGTGACAATTTTTTATTCCGTGACAGAGTCCATGAGTGGTTTAAACGATTCATGGAAGGTCGTGAAGACATCAAGGACGACGAACATTCCGGTCAGGAAAGTTTCGTGATTACACCAAGTAATATTGAAATTGTGCGTCAATTTATAAAAAATGAGCTAAAATCTTCTTTGCGACACATGGCAATGGAATTAAACATGTCAAAAGATTCAATTCATCGTATTTTGACCAAAAATTCGCCGTGTGAGGCCGCAATACCGTGAAAATGGCAGTTGGCGCCTTTTGCACGATAATGCGCCGGCCCATCGTTCAACGCTTATCACTGATTTTTTGACCAAAAATCACATTTTATCCGTCAACCACTCACCGTATTCGCCTGATATGGCTCCCTGTGACTTCTACCTATTCGGAAAATTGCATTTGTCCATGAAAGGAAAACGTTTTGCGTCCGTAGAGGCCATCCAAAAGACTTGTACCGACATCCTGAAGGACATTCCGGTCAATGACCTGAAACACTCTTTCAAAAAGCTTTTGGATCACGCAAAACAGTGTATCGAGACCGGAGGGGACTATCTTGAATAAATAAACTCGAATTTATCAGAACAAAGCTCGTGTCGTTTCTATTTTAGCTCAGTCTCGTTTATTTTGGAACGCACCTTGTATTGTTGGCCGGAGACACGAGCACATTCATGCCTAATATGATGGATGCCGCTGTTCTTCTCTATGCCCGATTGAAATATATTTTCGTTAGTCGATTGTATGTGATGTGTTTAATTCAAATAATATGACAGACAAGGAACCAAGACGTCGTCTAGAGGACTGTGGTTTAAGGTGCCTCATTGACACCTTCAAAAGTAAGTATTGAGTATCGTCAAAATGTTAACCTAGATACTATATATTCATCGTTATACATTTTATTACTTTCAAATACTTTTTATATATGTCAAATTAAATTATCAAATATATTGTTATGTCAGAAACTTAACATTTCTCTTCTTCAAAGATCTCCTCGATTTATGTAAGGATCGGAAGTATCCTCTCTAAGGGATGAGAAATAGTCAGTAAATGAGAAGGGTTGATCATATAATAGTATATTATGTGCCTCAGCCGCGGAAACACGGTTTTCCGTTACAGTTGAGAGTAAAGCAATGTTGTATATTCCGTTACAGAGGAATACAATGTAGAAATTGAACTGCGCATGCGCATTATAGTCTTACAGCGGAACGCAATCTATTTCTTATTCTTCTTCTTCTCACTTCTTCTTCGTACAGCGGAACGCAATCTATTTCTTATTCTTCTACTTCTCACTTCTTCTTCGTACAGCGTTAGCACTGACTACTACACAAGACCGATAAAATCAAAATGGCCGGGACTAGTCGCCAATTTGCGCCCGCTTCGTACAACTAGTGCAGCAAACAACTACAATAAGTAGTAGATTAGATTCCAATGTACGCATAAAACTCGTATCCGCACCACAGTCACATAAATATCTTCTAAAATACTTTATCTAAGAAAAAATGGTTTGGAAAAAAGTTGACCAGGACCGATGGGGACATTTGACTGTACCATCAGTTTTGACCTTGAGGTCAACTTTCAAGGTCAACTGGAAGTAAGACCCTTTTCTTAAATGAGAACCCCTATTTTTAACTGCGGATTTGAAAAGAGCGGGATGTTTCACGTCAAAAATTACCAGAGGAAAAGTGGTTTTTGTGACCTTGGAAAGGTAAAAATTCAAGGTCAAATGTCTGAGAAACGACTACATGCCCTTTTTCTGAAATGTCTTGGTTTTTCGGGGTAAAAAAACGTTCAAGATACTTCACAAAAGTCGATGAAATGTTAAGGTTTACATCACCTTGACCATCATGACCTTCAGGTCAATTTTCAAGGTGACTTAATAAATTTTTTTCGTAGACTTCAGGCTATGGATTGTTATCACAACACCCCACCAAGCACACCCAGACAGTAACAATCATTTCGGATATGATGTAAAGACTATGGCAATGTAGTTACAAAAGTCACAATCTTGACAATGTCACTTCTCTGTGACTAGTTACAAAAAAAAGACACTTTGTCCTTACTTTTAGCTACCCAGAAACAACGGCGTGTACGTAGTGGCTGATTGTAACACTGGTAGCACTGGTGAGAGGCAAGGGGAACTCACGACAAGAAAGCAACCCAAAGGAAGCAAAACTTACTACGTCCACGCCTTTGTTTCTGGGTATAGCTAAAAGTAAGGACAAAGTGTGTCTGGACTACTAATTTACTATACAACAGCAACTATCTCAAGATTACAAGGAAGACTCAACTGACCACATTCGCATACTGGACTCAATTAATCATCAACCAATTCACAACTCAGGGTAACTACGAGGGTATTTAAATTTCGATTCTATTTACATTTCCATGTTGCTTACCCGATATAATTTTAATTGTCAATAAATATATTTTATATATCTAACCCTTCTCAATCACTGACTATTCCTCATCCCTTAGAGAGGATCCTTCCGCTCCTTACATAAAACGAGGAGATCTTTTAAGAAGAGAAATGTTACGTTTCTGACGTAACAATAATATGAAAAGTAATTATCGGATGAAAAAACAGGAAATAGAAAAATTTCCCTCTCGTCATTTTCTAAAAGCCTCTATTTATAAAAAATTTAATTATTGACGTTTTAAATTTCGATTTTCAAGGAAGTTTAATGTTCCAAAACAATATTTTTAAGGCCGTATGGTAAGGTCTGACGTCACCAATTGCATTCGACCGCTTTCCAAATAAAATAATAATTTTAACCAATTTTTCGAGAACACAGCAATGCGTTGCATTTTTCTGTAAAAGTACTTATAAACAGCATTGTCAGAGCCATAAGAAAATTAGGAGATTTGTGCATTTCTTACCACCCCCCTCCCTACTGTTGTAAAGTTATTTTCCACGCTATCTGCTCTTAACCCAACGTACAGCATATCAAGTGGAAATATCATGCTTTCGTTAATCTCAGAACTTAGCTGAAAAAAAATTAAATTTTTATATGCATATTATTTGACAAAGAATTGGTTTTCAAGATTATAAATAAAATCCTTAGCGACTAAATAATTGCAGAACCGAAGCGGGGTAAAAAAATATATGTCGAGAGAGAAAAATGATTATTTGTAACTGAATAAAATTTTTTTGATTCAAACAATGTATCTTTGAATCACATAGAAATTTATTCGGATTAAATAAATTCCTGCTTTAAATCAAACAAATTAAATCTTCGATGACATACGAGTGCAATAATTTGTTGGTTTTGGAGAAAAATTCATTTGATTCAAACAAATATTTATTTGTCCTAAAGATATTTTGTATGAATTAAGCAAGTGATATTTGATTCAAACGAATATTTTGTTTAATCAAAAAAAGACTCAAATAAATTATTTTCTTTGATCCAATTGAATATTTTTTCGGAGTGTGCATATGTAAAAAACCTTTTGTGTTGTATTTAAATATTTTCGAATAAAATGTAATCCAACTGATGATTATAGTTAAAAGGCTTGAATTCAGTGTAAAACTTACAGTTATAACTGCTACCCTGTAATCGTCCTCCTTTCTAATATTAGGATCAGACTTTGGTTCTGATGTTACTTTTTTGACACCACGAGTACAAGAATATTCATAACCTGGCACACCTGTAACTAGAAATTTGAGTGATTTACAATTATCCTGATATTCGTCAACATAGTGAGCTATAGCTACGGCGTGTTGTGGGCCGAATAGAGTTACTCTAGTTAATTCAGCACCCTTGTTTGTTAGGGAGGCTAAGGCAGTTTGGTAAATGAGATCTTCGTTAATTAGGTCTTCGGCACGTAAGCCACGAACTTCGTTACTTGAGCCACAAATTCCTATATTCTTTAGTCGGGATGTTATTGACCTCATATATCCTACCACATAAAAATGTTTGCACAAATTTTAGTATGACATTAATTGCACCCAAAGTGAATTATATGTTTATTATTATGTCCAAAGTGTGAGCCAAAAATATTCAATATTGTAGAATAATTTTGCAGGAAACTAAATTAATTTTTGAAATAACTCGACCCACTTACTTTATCCCCTAAATGAAACTAAATATATGTATATTCACACGATTACCCATTTTAATCTATAATCCCAAATATCTTCTGAAATACTTTATCTACGGAAAAATGGTTGGGACAAAGTTTGACCAGGACCGAGGGGGACATTTGACTGTACCATCAGTTTTGACCTGGAGGTTAATTTTCAAGGTCAACTAGAGGTAAGACAATTTTCTTGAATGAGAACCCCTATTTTTGACTGCGGATTTAAAAAGAGCGAGAAATTTCACGTCAAAAATTACCAGTGGAAAAACGGCTTTTGTGACCCTGGAAAGGTAAGAAATTAAGTTCAAATGGCTGAGAAACGACCATATGCACTTTTTCTGAATTGTCATGGTTTTTCGGGGTAAAAAACGTTTAAGATGCTTGAAAAAAGTCGATGAAATGTTAAGGTGTATATTACCTTGACCATCATGACCTTCAGGTCAGTTTTCAAGGTGACTTGAAGGTCAAGACGATCTTTCTTAGATTGAACTCTGTGCCCGGATAATTTTTTTTTGTAGACTTCAGACTGTGGATTGTTATCACCCCCCCCCCCCCCCCCCCAACACACCCAGACGGTAACAATTATTTCTAATAAGATGTAAAGACTGTGACTATGCAGTTACAAAAGTCACAATCTTGTCAATGTCACTTCTCTGCGACTAGTTACAAAAAAAACACACTTTATCCTTACTTTTAGCTTTACCCAGAAACAACGGCGGGTGTTTTCTTGTCATGAGTTTCCCTTGCCTCTCACGTTTCGGGTGGTTGATTAAAGTGGATCCCCTTGCCTCTCATCATTGCTACCAGTGTTACAATCAGCCACGGAGTAACTGTTCGAAGTGCTCTCCATTGGCTTGAAGACACAAACGTAGACGTCTTTCAAAACCGTCCGCATTTTTCAGCAAAGGTTCTCGACCGATGGCTGCGCAAGCTCTCCGAATCCTTTCTATCAGATGTGACGCGATCCGAGAAAAGGGACCTTCGAGGCAAATAATCGATTTTAGGATTATGATTGATTCTATAAGTTCTTGTACTGATCTTTCTAGTGGTGCAATCAGAAATGTTGTATCTGCATTATTTTAAAAGATATAAATTATTGAAAAAGACTGCAAACGCGTGCCGATCGGCAGCTCGACGCCTCTACTCTTTTTCTTCTTCCACCACTTCCCCCACTACTCGTCACATCCCCTGCGCGGAGCACCATGCTCCGCAGAATCAACGTGCTTGTTGCAACGTGCTTTGTTGTGACTAGGTTATGACAAAAGACAGTTGTTGAAAAAATGAATCATGACGAGGAGTATGAAAAAAGAGAGTGGGGAAACACAGGGGAACTGTAAGAAGTGGGGGTCAGAATATCCTACTTAGACTTCTCCTCCGCTCCCTCGCCTCGAGATTTCTTCAATCGCTCGTCGTCTAAAATTTCACTTTTGCATCGAAGGTCCCTTTTCTCGGATCGCGTCACAGATCTTCTCTTGTTGTGGGACGCTGAGCAAAAACTACAGTTTTAATATGAACTGATCAGGTGATGTTAGATCTGGGGAGCAGGGGGCAGTGTTCGCAGAACGTGGACGTAAACGGCCCCCACCATGGACCCTACCAGCTCATGGCTTCTTCCTCGCTCCACTGCCATAGGTTGGTTGAATGAGGAAGACACAATGAGCTCGAAGCATCTATAGTGGGGGCCGATTACGTCCACGTTCTGCGAACACTGGCAGGGGGACCATTCGAATGGACCTCCTCGTCCAATCCATCTCTCATTCAAGTAACGCTAAAAGTAAGGACAAAGTGTCTTTTGTTTTGCAACTAGTCACAGAGAAATGACATTGTCAAGATTGTCACTTTTGTAACTACATAGTCACAGTCTTTACATCTTATTAGAAATGATTGTTACCGCCTGGATGTGTTGGGGGGGGGGGGGGGAGAATAACAATCCACAGCCTGAAGTCTACAAAAAAATGTATCCGGGCATAGAGTTCAATCTAAGAAAAATCGTCTTGACTTTCAAGTCACCTTGAAAATTGACCTGAAGGTCATGATGGTCAAGTTGATGTAAACCTTAACATTTCATCGACTTTTGTGAAGTATCTTGAACGTTTTTTTACCCCGAAAAACCAAGAAAAATCAGAAAAGGGGCATGTAGTCGTTTCTCAGACATTTGACCTTAATTTTTTACCTTCCCAAGGTCACAAAAACCATTTTACCACAAGTTATTTTTGACGTGAAATTTCCCGATCATTTCAAATCCGCAGTCAAAAATAGGGGTTCTCATTGAAGAAAATGGTCTTACCTCTAGTTGACCTTGAAAATTGACCTCCACGTCAAAACTGATCGTACAATCAAATGTCCCCATCGGTCCTGGTCAGCCTTCGTCCGAATCATTTTTCCGTAGATCAAGTATTTTAAGGTAGTTGTCGCGCCAAAAATCAGTCTCTGGAAAAAGAAGTTTTTCTATGATTTCAAGACTGGTAATTATATCATCAGCTGTGTCAGATGTAAGGAAAGACACTCTTTTTAATGAAAAAAATTTTTAAATTACGAAAAATAATATTTTGATAATTTTTTTGTAATAGGGTATTTCCTTATTATCGCTCCATACCAAATTTTCAAAAATTATGCGATTCTGACAAATCCTGAATCAGTTTTTTAGGAAAAGGATTCTCTACAACTTTACCGTTTCCGATTTTTGAAAAAGAATCAATTATTATCAAATTCAGCAATTTGTTTATACAAATTTCGTTTTGGAAAATGGTTTCTTAATGATTTCAACCATTAAAGAATTTATTTTCAAAAATCGGAAACGGTAAAGTTGTAGAGAATCCTTTAACTAAAAAAATGATTCATGATTTATCAGAATCGCACCATTTTTGAAAATTTAGTATGGAGCGATAATAAGGAAATATCCTATTACAAAAAACATTATTAAAATATTATTTTTCATAATTAAAAAATTTTTTTTATTAAAAAGAGTGTCTTTCCTTACATATGACATGGCTGATGATATAATTACCAGTCTTGAAATCATAGAAAAACTTCTTTTTCCAGAGACTGATTTTTGGCGCAACAACTAAAGGGTTTCCCAATAGGGGTGATATGATTTTGAATGTCCCTATCGGGCTCATTTGAACTGAAATTTTTGACGTCTGCTGTCAGTTGTCATCAGTAAGGTTTGCCATTTAATCATGAGTAGTTTCACGCTTCCACAACGTTTGGAAATTGTCCAATTATTTTATCAAAATTCGAGAAGTTTTGTCGGTGTTCAAAGAGCATATCGTGCAAAATATGGTCGTCATTCTGCTCCATCCGCGCTCTCAATTCGTCGAATAATCGATAAGTTGGAGAGTGAATTTACTCTATTGGATACTAAGCCTAAAAATCGTATGCGTACCGCACGTTCTACACAGAATATAGCCGCCGTACAGGCCAGTATCGAGGAAAACCGTGAATTGTCCGTGCCACGCCGATCTCAGGAATTGGGCCTGTCCAGGATGACTACCTGGCGTATTTTGCGATTGGATCTTGGCCTGCATCCCTATAAGATGATTCTGGCCCAAGAACTGAAGCCTAATGACCATCGTTTGCGTCGGGAGTTCGCGGATTGGGCTCTGGAATCAATTGAAAATAATCCCAATTTTCATCAAAAAATCATCTTTTCTGATGAGGCGCATTTTTGGCTCAAGTCTCGGGGGACATTTGGCCGATATATTGTTTAAATCATAAATGGCATAGAATATCCAATATAATAAAAAAGACTTCGATCAATTCCGAATGAATATTCAGTGTTTTTTTTCAATTTCAAAACATATCACCCTTATTGGGAAACCCTTTACCTTAAAAGATATTTGGGATTATACATTAAAATGGGTCACCGTCTATATGTGCCCATAATTATGAAAGTGGTCTAAGTCATATATTTCTTGCTTCGAGATATTTAATGGAATGCATTTTAATAAATTAAAAAAAATTTTACATTATGCGACATTTAAATTTTTAATTTTATTAGTATAGTTGTTTTATTCAAAAAGTACGTCGTACTAGAGACGTTCTCTTATGGGAATTAAAAGAGGTTCACTAGGACAATAATTTAGCGGACTTTCAAGGATATCGGAGACAAAAAGTTTTTAGGCGGATACACTTGACGAATTTTGCCCCATGTGTCATTTATTTGAAGCGTAAACAACAATAATTTTTTGTCACTCAAATATGTCGAACTTTGTGCTTGAAAAAGTGTTTTCGTGGGGAGTTCATCTTCATTACTTTAATATGAATATCTAGCTGAGTGAACGTGTCAAAAATGGTGATTTTGGCTTGGTAGACGAAGAACTGGAAGCATTACTCTATGAAGATTGTTGCCAAACACAAGAAGAGCTCGCAAAATCTTTGGTAGTCACTCAAGCAGCCATTTCAAAACGTTTAAAAGCAGTCGGATACATTCAAAAGCAAGGAAATTGGGTTCCACATGAACTCAAGCCGAGAAACGTTGAAAGGCGGTTTTGCATGTCCGAAATGCTGCTGGAGCGCCACAAAAAGAAGTCATTTTTGCATCGGATTGTTACTAATGATGAAAAATGGATCCATTACGACAACCCCAAGCGCAAAAAATCTTATGTGAAACCCGACCAACCAGCCAAATCAACGGCAAAGCCGAATATCTATGGCGCGAAGGTAATGCTCTGTATTTGGTGGGATCAGAAGGGTGTGCTGTATTATGAGCTGCTAAAACCGGGTAAAACCATCAATAGAGAACGCTACCGAACACAATTAATCCGTTTGAAGAGAGCAATAGCCGAAAAACGCCCGGAATATGCGACCAGACACAAGGCAATACTTTTCCATCATGAAAACGCTCAGCCCCATGTTGCTATTCCGGTTAAGAACTATTTGGAAAATAATGGATGGGAAGTTTTACCCTACCGGCCTTATAGCCCAGACCTTGCCCCTTCTGTCTACCATTTTATCGGTTTTACCCGGTTTTAGCAGCTCATAATACAGCACACCCTTCTGATCCCACCAAATACAGAGCATTACCTTCGCGCCATGGATATTCGGCTTTGCCGTTGATTTGGCTGGTTGGTCGGGTTTCACATAAGATTTTTTGCGCTTGGGGTTGTCGTAATGGATCCATTTTTCATCATTAGTAACAATCCGATGCAAAAATGACTTCTTTTTGTGGCGCTCCAGCAGCATTTCGGACATGCAAAACCGCCTTTGAACGTTTCTCGGCTTGAGTTCATGTGGAACCCAATTTCCTTGCCTTTGAATGTATCATGCTGCTTTTGAACGTTTTAAAATGGCTGCTTGAGTGACTACCAAAGATTTTGCGAGCTCTTCTTGTGTTTGGCAACAATCTTCATAGAGTAATGCTTCCAGTTCTTCGTCTACAAAGCCAAAATCACCACTTTTGACACGTTCGCTCAGCTAGATATTCATATTAAAGTAATGAAGAAGAAATCCCCACGAAAACACTTTTTCAAGCACAAAGTTCGACATATTTGAGTGAAAAAAAATTATTGTTGTTTACGCTTCAAATAAATGACACATGGGGCAAAATTCGTCAAGTGTATCCGCCTAAAAACTTTTTGTCTCCGATATCCTTGAAAGTCCGCTAAATTATTGTCCTAGTGAACCTCTTTTAATTCCCATAAGAGAACGTCTCTAGCACGACGGGTTGTCAGTATACAGGGGCTCGAATTTTCAACCTTTTACCACGCACGCTGATACTCAATTAACCATAACTTCTTCAAAAGTTTTTATTCAATTTTTTCAATTTCAAAATTTATTCAATATTTTTGAGTTTTTCTCCAAGTGCGGCCGTTAATTTTCTTTCCAAAATTATGTTTAAAAGAAAGCTTGACTTTTTCCCTTTAAAATAAGCCATGGTCGAAAGTGGGGCGAAAGAAATTGGTGGAGATATATAACACTCCTTGCGCGCGGCTTCTACCTCGCGAGCGTCCATGCTTCAAATTCAGAATGTACGGTTTCTAGTCAACTACAAATAGTCGACTACAAACTGCATTTTTTAACCAAATAATTATTATCGTTATAAATTATTTCACGGATAATAATTTTTATTATTTATTGGACAAGTAAAATCCACTTTTATGTCGATACTTCATTTTTAAGACTTTAGAGAGAATTTTCAACCCAGGAAAATGATTTATTTCACAGATGGAGCCACCCAGCACTTTAAAAATAAATATAACTTTATCAATTTGCTCCACCATGAAATGGATTTTGGTATTCCAGCCGAGTGGCATTTCCATGCAACGGCGCACGGAAAAGGCCCTTGTGATGGTATTGGGGAAAATTTAAAGAGACTCGCAGCGCGTACTAGCCTACAGGCGTCACCTAAAGATCCGATTTTGACTGCTGATGCCTTGTATCAATGGGCAAAGAAAAATTTAGTTGAAACTTTAGTATTCTTTAGTCCCAAAGAAAATCACGCCATCACAGCTCAAGTACTTAAGAGTAGATTTGCATCAGCAAACACATTGCCTGGTACACAAAAATATCACTCTTTCGTTCCCTCTGCTGAATTAACTCTCATGTTGAGAAAATATTCGTCATCATTAGAATGTGACGTTTTCCCGAAAAAAACTGTGAGGCAAAGAAGAAAAAGAAGTGCACATACACGGTAATAAGCAAATTATTTGACTCAATTTTCAATGTGAGAGGCGAGTGGGCTCACACTAAAAAATCACCCCAAATTACAAATTAATTTTCATTTTTAATTTCGTACCAGCCAAAAATAACAGTTTTACGAACAAATTATACAAAGTACAATTAAATAAGTTCCCAATGGACGGTACGTCGTGATCGTGGCGCCTAGCTGCACTGCGACGCAGAAGCCGTACGCAAGGAGTGTTATATATCTCCACCAATTTCTTTCGCCCCACTTTCGACCATGGCTTATTTTAAAGGGAAAAAGTCAAGCTTTTTTTTAAACATAATTTTGGAAAGAAAATTAACGGCCGCACTTGGAGAAAAACTCAAAAATATGTTTAAAATTGAAAAATGAATTTAAAATATTTTTTTTTATCTAAAACCATTGCCTTCAGCGTAAAGATGATGAAAAAACGTTTCCAAGACCTGTATAAAAAAATCAATTTGAATAACTTTTGTAGAAGTTATGGTTAATTGAGTATCAGCGTGCGCGGTAAAAGGTTAAAAACTCGAGCCCCTGTATGCTGACAACCCGTCGTACTAGAGACGTTTTCTTAGGGGAATTAAAAGAGGTTTTCTAGGACAATAATTTCGCGGACTTTCAACGAAATCGGAGACAAAAAGTTTTTAGGCGGGTACACTTGACGAATTTTGCCCCATATACTGAAAAAGACGCACAATGACAGTAGCTTTCCAACGCATGTTCGGAATACTGGAATGGTGGAATGATAATCAAGTTACGCCATCTCTTAGCAAACCGCACGAATTAAGTTATAGATCCAATACATGGTTCCATTGAAAAAAGTGGAGTTGACCTTAACCCAGCTTCAGATCCTCCACCGATAAAAAAATAGGGTCATCAAGTATGACAACCTTCTCGAACACTGACACTTTTGTCTGAAACATTTTTCGATATGATCAATAGTTTGAGTGCTATCACTCTGTAACATTTTATGTGCCTCAACCCTGTATATATAAATACTTTATACTAAGATTGTAATTTATAATTAGTATATTGTATTGCAAGGACGCGACGTAGGTGACTCCCGCATGAATGTGAAGCCAGCACAAGGCACAGGAGCAGACGACATACTATTTTGTGTTATTTTCGCATGAGAATGACACCATTTTATCAGTACCAATTTTAGTATGCAATTTGCCTAACTAGGCGCTAAAAATGACAATTACATAACCTGCAAATGTTATTCGCGTTGATATATATATATATATATATATATATATGTGTGTGTGTGTGTGTGTGTGTGTGTGTGTGTGTGTGTGTGTGTGTGTGTGTGTGTGTGTGTGTGTGTGTGTGTGTGTGTGTGTGTGTGTGTGTGTGTGTGTGTGTGTGTGTGTGTGTGTGTGTGTGTGTGTGTGTGTGTGTGTGTGTGTGTGTGTGTGTGTGTGTGTGTGTGTGTGTGTGTGTGTGTGTGTGTGTGTGTGTGTGTGTGTGTGTGTGTGTGTGTGTGTGTGTGTGTGTGTGTGTGTGTGTGTGTGTAAATAATGCGAGAATCACAAATTCCCGCATTATGTGGTAATGGAATAATGCGTGAATGGAAACTTCTCGCATAGTCCAAAGATGCAAAAATCAGGCACATTTCGTACTAAAATTGGTGTGGGAATGGAGCCCTTCTCATGTGAGGATGCCAAAAAATGTATTGAATAAGTCAGTATTAACTAATTCAGAGTAAAAGTTACTATTTAAGTAGCATAAATACGTCCACTTTCAGTTAATAAAAATTAATTAGTTCAATGCGAACAAAAATTATTCAGTTTTTCTACTTATTTGGGGTAATCTAATTCTCACTAATTCAAAATTTAGAGGGCATAATTTTTATTTGTCAGCGACCCCTAGAATAGCCTATATATAATATATGTTTTCATGTAGGATCCTACATAGGAATTTCCAATGCGAATAGTGTAAAGATTACAAAAAATTTTCATTGCTTAATAGGATCAAGGAACCAATTGTCTAGGAGTTAGTTACCTTGACAACGTTGAAATTTTCACTCTTTAAAAAAGGTTTAAGTAATTCAAAACCGTTTTTTGGATAAAAAATAATCAATGAAGCTTTCGTTTCCTTATTAATACAGTCTTATCTAAAAATATAACTGCACCATAAAACAATGAATCAAAGTCAAACTTATGAAAACTCTATTTCTCGAGCCACAGGGACCAATTGCTCAACTTTTGGGATCCATTTTTTGCGTCCAATTTTTCGTAACTTATAATATTTTTCTACTATATTTCATTCTAAGAAGGTGACTATGCACTATTTTTTATATTAATGAGAAGATATAAATAATACGATTTGTTTTAATTGTAGTAATTAGCTTATACATACAGTACCGGTCAGAATTGTCCGGCCGCCTGTTTTTCGATAATTGCTTAAATTATCCTAATTTGAATTATGTAAGTGAAAAAATTTGTTCTCTTCATTAAATTTAAAGCTATCAAAATTCTTTATAAAATGAGCCCAGCATGAATTCGTTTTGTTAAAGTTTGAAGAAGTTATTGCAGAAATAGTCAAAATTTCAATGCTTCCTTAAATTTTAAATAACTTTCAAAGTAATCAACATTTTTTTATGTTCTTGGATTAATTTTAAAGCTGAATTTCTACAAAATCGATAAAAATTCTTGGAATTGATGTGTAATTTTTTTCTTACATACTGCACGAGGCTAAAGTTCAAATAAAAAACTTGGAAAAATTCCAATATTGCTTTTGCTTAGACAAACATTTTTATAAGATATATAAAACATATAATCATGAATTTTGTATCGAATCCCCTTGAAATATATATTTATGTAATCTTTATTATGATTTACCTGCAGATGAAATGTTTTAGAAATTTCCCTACTTTTTTGTTACAATTTTAACTCCTTGCATTATGCAAGAAAAAATGTATAGATTTATAATGATAATTTAATGCGATTTTGTAGAATCTTGGCTCTAAAATGAGCCCGAGAACATTAAAAAATGTCGATTACTTAAAAAGTTATTTAAAATTTAAGAAAGCATTGAAATCTTGACTATTTCTGCAATAACTGCTTCAAAATTTAACAAAACGAATTCATGCTGGGTTCATTTTATAAAGAATTTTGATAGCTTTAAATTTAATCAAGAGAACAAATTTTTTCACTTATATAATTCAAATTAGGATAATTTAAGCAATTATCGAAAAACAGATGGCCGGACAATTCTGACCGGTACTGTATATAATTAAACTGCACTGAGAGAAAGTATCAGTCGTGGTTACCCATTTTTTTTTTGTAAAAAAGGGTCACAAGTATGCTTTTTTGTTCTGTATCATCTAAACACCTTAGTCCTTACAGCTAGCTTCACTGAGTAGCAATGATTAAAATTTTTAGTAAAATTTACAAAATCCGATTAATCGTACTATTTTGTAGCCAGGACTATTTTCATGTATTTATACATTGTATCGATCTTATAATAGAAGTTACCAATACGTTTTTGTAAAACTTACTAATAGCGTTAATTGTTATTGCTATTTGTCCAGTTTAGTTATTACAAAAATATATTTTTCTGACGTATAGCGAAGAATCGTTGTCTTGAAAACTATTCTAATAAAGTAAGTTGGAATTGATAAATTTTTTCATCCGTGCATGATTAAAATAGTAATCCCAACTTTGAAAACAATGTTAAATTTAACAATTTCTGTAAATGGTAAGTTACATTATAATTATTTAACTTATGGGTTGAAAAGAGATTAAACAGCAGTTTGAGGAATTTTCATTTCTATTTTTGTATAATATTTTCCAGACGGACGTAAAAAAATACTTAGAATTAATTTACATGTAACATTTTTTATAGGAGCATTTTTATGATTACTTAATATTATTAATGAACAAATTCTCATAGACTAGATAAATAACAAACATATGCAAATACAGAAAAACGATAAATGTTTTATTCCTTGAAACACGAAAACAAATTGAAATTCCCCAATCCTAAATTAATCCATATTAGTGTCGAAGCTAGTGTAATATTTTCCATTTTTCATGAAAACTAAATTTTGTGGTTTCAAAAATGACAATGACTAGAAGACACAAAATTCATAAACTTCTTTTTCTTGCAATTGAAAAAATTGTAAGTGATAGTCAGCAGCGATGGAGGAAATATTTTCACAGAAAAAGCAAAATTTGAAGTGTCTGTCGAACTATTACTTTTTTTTTTAAAGACGTTGGCGATTTTTCCATATTTAAGAAATTCCCCTGATGCCATTTTAACAACTGTGCCAATTTTATAAGTATATTTTCCAAAATAAAACTTTTTATTTGATAAAAATGATCAAGAACCTCGTCTTTAACTGTGATAATTGGTTTTTCGAAATTTGACTAGAATTCTGCATATTCAAACTCGTTTTTGAATCCAATATTGTCGAGGAAAATTTGAGACGAATGAAGCTGACTTTTCAACGTTATTGTATATGGTAAATTTATTCTATTGGATGAAGTTTGGGCTCCTTGTTTAAGGGGTCGATGCTTAGCTTCAAATCGAATTGAAAGGATAGTGTAATAAGTTGTAATATTTCGCTTTAAGTGTAGTACCGGTTAATTTGAGAAATAATTCATGGTGTTTTCGAATTAATTCTTTAAGATCGTCAATATCATTTTGAGATATACTTGATTTCAAGCATAATATCGTTATACTTCTCATTTACCAACTTCGTGTAATGTCCAGTCAGATAGTCCCCAAGGATTTCACATAAAACTTTGTCATCTTTTCCTGATAAATGTCTTTTAGTTTATAAATACTTCACACGTTGAGATTGCACCAACAACTTTTTTAATTGCTGTAAGAAAGAGAAAATAAAGCATTTCATGTATTAAAAAATTGTGGGTATGAACAAAAATCGTACCAAACCAGGTTCTCGTGCCCTATTTGAATCGTCATGTAATAAAAAATTTTCTGCAGTAGGATTCTATGAACAAAAGGATATTCTCATTGACAAATCAAAATAATATTAAAATTATTTTCTTGTTTCAGATTTAGTTATATACTTTCCGGAAATTTTTCATTAAAGTGTATAAATATTCAAATTCATTTGACTTTGGTGTTAGAAGGTTTTATCAATAAAATATTTTGATATAAATTTGATTATTTTAGTGAAATTATAATAAGTTCTCTTTGTCAATAAATATTTAATTTTATTAAAAAGGAAATTATTGATTATTTAATTGAAGAGAACCGCAAACTGTACTGAGCTTGCAACTGGCCAAAATTTATTTAAATGTAAAAATTGACATGCATACGGAAATTGTGGGGAACAATGTATCTCGGTTGAGAAAAAATTTGTAGCGATGTCCAATTGGTTTTATAATTTTGGCCACATCCAATTCGGAAAGATGAAGAAAAATTTCCCCGTCAATTTTTTCGCCTGTCAAAATCCAACAATTTTTTTCAAAACAGTTTTTTTCAATGCATTTAGAGGGCTTAAATGCCAATGCCAACTAAAAAGAATTTTATGATTGTAAATATTTGTGTAATTACAGCTCACTTTCAAAAGCTGCAATGTATTCTTCCAGGTCCCATTTTTTAAGACAATCATTAATCAAATTTTCGTGGAATTCAATTTCGGCTGGACCAGGGCTTGCAAGCATTTTCCACAAAATTATTGAATTATCTAAGAATTGCAATCTTTAATATCTAATTTATATATTTATTTGCTCAGAATGAAATTGTTAAGGTTAATCACGATGATTCAACTCTTCTCATTTCGATGAAAAACAAAATCAAACTTGACTCTTCTAAATTTTATGGGTATAGTTCCATGGACTTTTGAGTATTGGTAAGTTTTACAAAATTTTTAGTACCGCTAACTAAAAATATATAGTTGTGACCTTTTAGTCAGCACAACTAATGGTATTTCTCTCAGTGTGTAAAATCGAAAAATGATGTGAACTGAATAATTGCAGGAGCCCCATTTTTCGAGTTAGAAGATTAATTAATAGAGCTTAATTGAGTTGTAAAATGTCCGTAATTACAGAAAGGCCTTAAGGCCATGGATTAACCGGAACAGCTGACTAAATCAGTAAAATCAATTCCCCTCAAGATTTTTCCACAATAATGAACTTTGATAGCTGTAACCCTTTGAGATAATAAAGGACATATCAGCGGATGGTTGTAGACTTTAATTATTTTTCAAAAATTAAAAAAAATTTAGTTTCGTTGAAATAGGAATTAATTCTTTTTATGTTCAAAACTAATTGAAGTCTACATCCATCCGCTAATATTTCCTTTATTATGTCCTTAAGTTACAGCTAAAAAAGTTCATTATCCTATACTCCTCGACATGAGATTGTGCGTTGACTGTCGGGAACGTATTCTCTATTTGTTATAAAAAGACACCAGCAATAAAAATATCACGTTCAGCCTATTTTTTAGTATCTAAAATACAATTTTGTACACCTCTTCTAGAGCTCTCAACCTAGAGCTCTAATAAATATTTACTCACCTGTTCTAGTAGAGTTTTTAATTGTTGTCTGAAAGACGATTTTCGTAACGTCTTGTAGAATAGATTATCGCGAATTTCGACAAGTTTTTGACAACCTTTAACAGAGACCTCAATCAAAGAGGACTGGAATACGTTTTTAAGAAGATATTTTAGACGTCTAATAGATGATGTTATGTTACCTGGGAAATTACATCATCAAAATAATTTTTGAGAATTTTTAGGAACTTTTTCTCTAACAGTAAGAAACAACTTTGTCGCTGGAAGTTTTCCGAAATCGAAAATTTATTTGAGACTTTCTACCGGGACAACCACAAAAACATGGTTTTTTTTACATTAAAATATCGTTTAAAGAAAAATGTTTGGACATGTTGCATTTAATTTATTGAATCCGCTAGAGTATTCCACGTCTAATGATAAAAAAATAAACGATTTCGTCAAAAATTGACCGAGTAATAGCAATTTGTGTTTTAAAAAACACTGATTTTCGATCATTTTTTATGACGAAAAAATGAGTGTTTTTAATTTTTATGTAAAAAACTATTAAGGTTACATAAAAATTGTATGGAGGTAAAAAATGCCTCATGTCAAATTCTACAAAACGGTATTTTTGTTTTTATGAATGACCGAAAAAAAAATTTTATTACGATTTTCGTGCGCGGACAACAGTTTCCCGCGATTTTGAGCGCTCGGCGAGTTATTGCTGGTGGCCCTTCATATTTTGTTTGAAAATGGGATTCCTACATTGAAATTATATTTTTTTAATTTAAAACGAAAAATATACACTTTCTTCCCTTTTTTTTATATTCACATATTCTGGTTAAAAAATTGAATCATCGAGGCAGACACTTTCGTAAAAGCTTTCTTTTCTGACACGAGGGGTCTCAAAACGTAAAGATTAAAGAACCAGTCCCAGAAATTTTCAAATTCCAGAAATGTTAAATTCGAAGAGTTTACTACAATAATTTAAGATGGCTGCACCATAGTTGCACACAATAAAAAGATTCATAAAATTTACAGGAAGTTCGATACTTTTTTTTACAACTTGACTTTTTGATACATTTTACGAGAAGTGCAGTTCAGTCAACAAGTTTACTGGGCGTTTCACATCAAGATTTAAGTAAAATTCTAAAAGAGATTTTCCATATAAAACCAGTACTTTCTCATATGATAAAAATGTAAAAATTTCCCTAAAATCAATAAGTTCTCAAAGTATAAATAGCAGTGAATTAGTTGAATTTTGTTGGAAATTCATTGATTGGAACCATGAATTATTTTTAATGAGAAAGTTCACATTTATTTAGATCTAATTATATAATCTAAATCAAATTCTAACCGGCGAGTACATGCATTCATTTGATTGATACACGGAAAGAACAGATTTTGTCGCGACAACGAAAGTACTTTGGTTGTATTGTACTTGGTTATAAAACCAATATGATTTTTGTCCTGTGTCTTAAAAAATGGTTCCCATATCATTTTCACGATTTATTTGACTCAATCAGGATTTTCCAGACCCCATAGTCCCTTTTCGACCTCAACAATCAAGTCTTTCCTGCACTGAAATCGGTTTTTCTTTATGCCATGCCTCAAAGCCATTTTAGCTGTTTATGCTTCGCGCAGCAGATCATCACCCTTTGAGCGGGTGTATTTCCGCCGCGCTGTGAGAAATTCGCGACGTAGAATAAACAACTGGTCGTTCCACCAGAACATCGAGCCCTTGGTACGTCTGGGTCCTCGACGAGACATCGAGTAGTCACATGCTGCGACCACTTTTCGTTTTATCGACCGCACTGTTTCTCCCAACGACCCAGCAGACTTCGCCCAACCGAGCCCATATATGAGCCTACTTTCTTCGAGGTAATCTCGGAGTTTACCTTTGCTGAGTCGTCTTGTGTTCCAAGAAGAGTTCCGTCCTTTGCCGCCCCTTCCTGTGTTCACAGGGTGACTCCGTTCCAGTATGCTGAACTCGATCAGGCCGTGTTCGCGGGCATAGGTGATAGCGGCCACTATACTTTGATCCTGTTTTGAGCTTACGCCAGATGGCGCCAAAGTATAATTTCTTAAACCTCACCCCCCCTGACCACCGCACCATAGTTACATCACTAATGATCACTAAGATGTGCTAAGATGATAACGGATAGGAATAAACTTCGAGGTTTAATAAAACTATGTAAGTCATTATTACTGAGTAAGTATTCGAATCGCATTGATAAACTTGCTTTTGTGATTGCAGTTTTCTTATTAGTGCATCCTTACATACATGGAGTATTATTATTTCAATGTATATCTTTGTAATTTTGGGACGCTTGGGTGATCATCTCTATATGTGTTTAACCTGAAAGTACTCTGCGATACACAGTTAAAACCATGTATGTGAGGCAGTGATCCCAGAACGTGGGAGCTGGCGGCCCCCACCATAGATCCCACCAGCTCATGGCTTCTTCCTCGCTCGACTGCCATAGGTTGGTTGAGTGAGGAAGACACAATGAGCTCGAGGCATCTATGGTGGGGGCCGCCAGCTCCCACGTTCTGGGATCACTGATGTGAGGATGCACTCATCAGGAAACTGCAATCACAAAAGGCAAGATTATCAATACGATTTGAATAATTACTTGATAATAATTACTTACATAATTTTATTTAACCTCAAAGTTTATTCCGATTTAATTATTTCCTGAACTATCCGAACATGATCTGAACAGTCATCTATTATCTTCTTTTAGGGTTTTGAGCTTACGCCAGATGGATCTGACGAAATCTATGTTGGGCCACCACTAAAGCATCACGCGGGCATGGCCTGAACTCGATGCACTGGTGGTCGCTCAAGGTAGTCACCTAAAGTACGCACTAGTTGCCTATCCTTGTGGCAAGACAGGGCGCGGCAATCGACCCTCCTGCCCCTCGCTTGAAAGTCATTTCCCGATCATTGTTTAGCACCGTCGGGTCGTTTTTGGCGACCATCTTACCGATCAATATTCCCCTCCTAACCAGGCGCTCTTCTCCCCAATCAGGCAACTTGCTTATAATTACTTTATAATTACAGCTATATGTTTATAAACCTTATTCAATTTCTCAATACTTCTAATTAGCTGTTGGAAAATGAGATTAATTAAAAAATCTAAGATGGTGGAGTTTGTTGAAAATGTCTAATGGAAAAACTAAGCCATCATTCCTTAAAATCTTATTAATTTTGAAGACTAAACTTGGGAGAAACTGCATTAAAGTTTGATCTACAGTAATTGTTATTAAAAAACATTTTTTATACCGTAACATTTTTCAAATTTGTAACTAGGTTTTAAAGGGTTTCCCGACTGCGGTTAAACCTTTTCAAGCAAACAAATTTACATTTAAATATTTTTTCCATATACCCCATACTTTGGTAAAACAAATTGAATATCAAATATTCGAACGTGTTTTTTTAACATGAAAACAAAAACTCTTTATTTTATCCACCATTCCTGAATATAAATTTGCAGAAGTCTCATTTATATATATTTTAAATATTTTGGTATGAAAAATAGAATTTATTATTTCTATAAGTGTTATAATATTTTGTATTCGAAATACTAGTTCGTCTTCTATATGCTTCAAAGACTGTTATAACTATATTTATTTCTGATTTTATAACCTGAATAAGTGTAATGAAACCTCGACTTTTCTCATTTTAAAACAATATTATTCTAAATTTCTATTAATTTTTATCATTTACTGTAAAGAAATGTCTCTCAGTGTGCCATTGATTCAAATAAGGGCACATAAACTTATTACGCTGTGAATAATTTCATGGCGCATCTTTCACTTTGAATAAAAAATTTAATTTCTTTTACCATTTCCAAAATATCTAAAAGGCAATGATATGCTGCATTATATAAAATGCAAGTAAAAGATAAAAAATTAATCCTCATTATCAACAAAAAAGTTAATAATTTTATTCTGGTGTATTATAAAAATCATGAGTTTAAATCTTTAAATGCTTGGTCTATCGAGGGAATTTGAGTACAAAAAAGTGGTCTGAAAAGTTTTAGACCAATCGAATCAATATTTAAGAAATGATTAATGTGTAAGGCAGTTAGAGGCTTGGCGTTTTGCGCGCAGACTGTATAGAACTATGTACAATGATCATCTGAAGGCCGTTGGATCAAAAGGGCCTAACTGACATTTTTTCCGAAATTGAGTTTTTTGCGTTTTCGTATTCTCCAAAAAAATGCTCATTACGAGGTATGGTGCGAAAAAATAAAAAAAAATTTTTGACTGTAAAAAAAAATTGTTGAAAAGCGCTAAGGTCCTAAGTGGAGGGGTATCGTTGGATCAAAAGGGCCTAACTGCTTATAGGCTCTTATGGAGAAACGTGTTTTTCGAATGAATTGCCGAGGTTTTAGAACTCGGTGACGAAGATAGAATTATTTCAGTGTGTCCAGGCGGTAACGTAGGGATTTCGGAAGTTACCTACGGTCGGTAATTTTTTTTTCTTCGTCCACTTGTTGCGAGGTTAATGTAAACAACATTCATTTCGTACATTGCTCCGGCGATTGCTCGACATTATAAGAGAGTAAGTATTAATTTTTAAAAAGTGCAAACGAGACGTGATAGAGCAAAGCCTGACGAGTATTTCGGTATTTTCGTTTCCATTCTAGGACGAGAATTGGCAGAGTATGACGACAAAAGCTAAAGCGCGGCGCAAGTCGCGCATGCGTGGCGAGGAGTACACGACCCGGAGCAACAAAACAGTTCCCGCCCGAAATCCTCCACCCGCCCAAGTAAGTTAAATTACAATCTTTACCGGTGGAATATAGATTTTATGGAGATGAACAATTTTGTAACTAATCGAAAACATAACCTGATAAATAATTGCAATATCAATAGTTTATTATTTTCACGCCATGAATTCGTCATGAGTGCATAATAAATTAATTTTATTATAAGTACAACTCAAAAATTTTCAGAAGCTCATGTCATGAGAATTTCATGACTTTGAGTACTTAAAAAAACGGAGCAGAGTGGAGTTCAAAGAGATGATAAAAATTGATGAAAAAAATGATATGAATTTTGAAGTTCAGAGATTTTGTCTAATTTTTTCGAAAGTGATCAAAGTTTATTATTTCTCACTAATTTCTGAATGTTTTCTGAATTTGTAGATTTTTCAAAGATAGGAATCGTGCGTGAAGCAAAGTGAAAGTATAGCGCGATCGTGCAGTTAGGCCCTTTTGATCCGACGATACCCCTCTACTTAGGCCCTTTGTTATTTTGACGGCTCATTTCTTGGTGAGTTTTGAATAGAATCAATTGATACTCCAGAAACTAATGTTTTTTAGTGTCAACAACGTAAATTTCAAAGATGAATCCTTTTTATCAAAAACTCTTTAAATAGGAGCGTTTTTTCGACGTCCTGTAAAATTTGGTAAATGTCAGTTAGGCCCTTTTGATCCTACGCCCTTCATCTGTATTTGCTGATCTGTAATTAGTTCTCTAAACTACAAAGAACTTAATTAGAACTTAATTATAGAGAAATTATCATTCAAAATCAGTTGTTTTTATCATTGCTATAATCGTAGCCATTTGCAAAACGATGTTTTCAAATTGCATTCTTATTTCCAGCAATTTAAAACGAACCTAAAGGAATCGATAGAGGAAATTAAAGAAAATAGTTTCTACTTTTATGCAACCTGTGAGTAGGGGTTTCTGTGACCCATAAGGTGTATCATCCCCTTCTACTCGGTGACCCATTTTAATCTATAATCCCAAATATCTTCTAAAATACTTTATCTACGAAAAAATGGGTCGGACAAAGGTTGACCAGGACCGAGGGGGAGATTTGACTGTACCATAAATTTTGACCTTGAGGTCAATTTTCAAGGTCAAATGAAGGAAAGACCTTTTTCTTAAATGAGATTCCCTTTTTTTTACTGCGTTTTGGGGTGCTTTCTTGTCGTGAGTTCCCCTTGCCTCTCGCTATTGCTACCAGTGTTACAATTAGCCACGGAGTAACTGTTCGAAGTGCTCTCCATTGGCTTGAAGACACAAACGTTGACGTCTTTCAAAACCGTCCACAGTTTCCAGCAAAGTTTTTCGAGAGATGGCTGCGCAAGCTCTCCGAATCCTTTCCATCAGATCTTCTCTTGTTGTGGGTCGTTGAGCAAAAACTACATTTTTAATATAACCCCATAAAATGAAATTAGGTGATGGTATATCTGTTGAGCAGGGGGGTCATTCGAATGGACCTCCTCGTCCAATCCATCTTTCATTGAAATTTAAGTTCAAAATCTCACGTACGATGAGTGTAAAATTTAGCGGTGCACAAAAATTTATGGAAGAAAAAATATGCGGAACGACATTTAACATATACTGACAAGTTTTTTTGATCATTTTTCTGAATTTTTTATTCAAATGAAAAAACAAACGTTCGCGCATTGTGGTATCCCCACTTTTGCCTACTAGGCCACGCGCTCTGTCGATTATGGAATCCGAAATCTCAATTACAATTAACTGTTAATTTTTTTACAAAATTTTTACTCAAACGAAGTTGACAAACGTTATTTACCGTTTTTTATTGTATTTCCAAATTTTCAGTAAGATATTATGTATACTAAAAAAATTACCTTACACGAACTTTTACTGGAATTTGGTCACGTGATCTGGTTGATCCATGGCCTTCAAATGTTCTTCAATTTCCGGAAATTTTACATTATGTAGGATGTTGACATTTTTTGTTTTAGATTAAAACTTTCCAAAACCGAATCTGAAAATTATCAAAACGACTAAGTTTCACGTCTTTCTTTCATTATTCCGCTTATGGCAGTAGACTTTCTGAAAACTGACATAAAATTTACGAAACTGTTAACAAAGTCTCGCGTTTCTGAAATTTAATGACAGCGCATAGCTTGAAATTACGATTCAAATGGAATAAAGTACCGTGCATAATATTTTCTGAATTGTAGACTGATTGTAGTTACTATTTTAATGAATATAAAATTGAGCAACTCACGAGAGAGGTCAAGAAGTTGCGAGAGGAACTTGCGCAAGCAAGGACGGATGGCGCGTCATACGAGGAAATGTACAATGCGACACGTAATAATACAGATTTAAGTCAAGATATTAGCGACGTAAAGAAGTCACTGCAGGAAGTTTTGCACCTGCTGCGACAACACACAAACACGTCGAACGAGTAAACGGAGTCATCAAAAATGGTACATCCACAGCAACACTGAACACAACACACCCAAGACCTGATAGAGCGTTTTCGGGCGGGCAGGGTCTCGCCGAGATGAATGCATGAGGCCAAGCACGGAGCAGACGCGTCCTGCAGCCCACCAACGGTAGTAGCCGCAAGGACTCTGCCAACAGCAGGGCTGTCGCTGTCAGGATGGCCGCCAAGGGAGCCCTATAGACAGGCTTTTCCCTAGTGATGGGCCTGCCAGGCGCAGGCGCCACGACGGTTACTCTACGACCTTCAAGCGCGTGAGGACGCGGTGTGGAGCGAAAGCATCAGGGGACCTTGAACAGGTTTCTTGATGCCGACTGAACAAACACGGAGTGCATGCTCTTGCGGTCACACTACAATCACATGCACGACACCGACACCTACACACACCAGAATGAATGGAATGCTGAGGGATGGAAGGACGTCCTTCAGCTCCTGAGGGAGCAAAACAAAAAAATGGAGAAATTGGCCAGGGCTCTCAGCATCACCCAGCAGGGCATGCTGAGAAACAACCCTGGCCATGTTCAGGACAGCGTGAACGGGGCTATAGAGGTGTTGAGCGGAATGCTCAACACCCATAAGTATCTTCTAGAAAGCGGGGTGGAATTTCAGAAGAGGCTGGAATTCCACCCCGCCTCGAAAAGGATGGGTATCTTTCGGAGACCGCGCTCTGCGTCTCTGGGAGATACCCCAAAAATGCTCACGAAGGGGGAGAAGAGGGTTGCACCTTCTCCCACCGAAGATCGGACTCCCAAAAAAGGGGAGGGCAGCTCATCGCCCACATACGATGCGGCCACCAGAGGCCAGACCCCACAGAAGGATGGGGAATGGCAGCTAGTTGAAAAAAAGAAAAAAAAGGAGAAAAAGGTTCTTGCGCCCTCTGCACAGGAACCTAGAGTCGAGGGAAAGTTGCCGAGGCGTTCTACGGCTGCTAGGTCAGGGTATCGCTGAAGGATGGTGAATCCCACGCTGAGATCCTGAAAGCGGAGGTCCTCTCCATCCGGAGAACCAGGAGGGAGGAGATCCTCCTGGTCCTTAGAAAGGGGGATGACGTTTCTGCCTTCGAGACGGCGCTCGATCAGGCGGTCGGGGAGGAGGCCAAATTTAAATCTTTGGTCTCAAAGAGGTCCCTGGAAGTTAGGGACCTTGACGAGACCGACACAAGGGAAGAGGTTGTTGCCGCATCACGCTGGGCAAGCCAGACCTCGGGGACCAGTGCAGGCTATCCAAGCGCTTCGGCGGTGTGCAGACTACGGTGGTCCGTTTAACCGAGGCAGACGCTGGAAGCTTGCTCGGGCTCGGTAGGCTAAGGGTACCGTCCGTCGATATCGATATCGGAAGTGCCCTTCTTTGGATGTCGGATTTTCGACATTCGATTTTTTTTCGATTACATAAATAGTAATGATACTTTTTATATTAATGAATGAATCTAAAATTGTAAAGTACGCGGAAGCATTAGATTCGTAACGTAAACAAGTTGTAAAGGGAAAGAGAGGAGTGAGAAACCATGAATGAACATAGTAAGGGTATTAGTCATTCTTGGAAGAGGAACTCCGTCTAACCGTGTTGTGTCATCAAACCTCCCAGACCTGTAGGCACAGGTAGAAGATTAAGCGGGGGGTCTGCCGCTACGGAAAGAAGGAAAATCGAAGAAACCAAAGAGGAGGAGTACTGCTCTAGACCTTTTTCCTAATATGGAAATTCTGACCACAGGAAGAGACGAGTTCAGCACGTGCCAAACAATAAGCCAGCATTAACAGAACAATTCTTATAAAAGGCTTCAACGCGTTTTTCGTTACTCATAATGTCAACTAATAGAGGGGATTTTGCCGCAGATGAGGGTCTATAAAACTAGCTGCTAATTGGGAAAAGTCAGTGTCTTCTTCAATCTTCGCCCGGCACTCAAGTGTCTTCTTCAGTCTTCGCCTTGAACTCAGAGTGCCTTCTTCAATCTTCGTCCGGCACTCATTTTCCATCAAGTATCGTCAGTCAGTCAGTATTCTTCAAACCCCGATTGAGTATCATCACTTCTCAGTCAAATCGTTCAGTTAAGACAATTTATATAACACTCCCCAAGTTCTCGTCAAGTATCGGAGTGTACCAGTCACGAGTTTTCAACATTGTGGATTATCAGTGAGGATTTTGGATTATCAGTGGTTCCTGAGTGGATTCTACAACGAGTAAGAGCTTATCATTCACCCCAGAAGGAATATTTCTAATCCCCTCTCTCGCTCTCTCTCACACACACACAAATTCAAATTCAAATTTAAAAGGAGTTTTTATGAATAAAGTTGATAATTGCAAAATATTTAAGTGATTATTTGTTGTTAGCTTCCCTCACCCAGTTTCGGTTTAGAAATCCTCTGGATTTCTTTACCGTTCTAAACGAGGAAATACAAATTAAATATAATAATAAGGGGTAAGTAACCAGGACGTCACAATATGTCGTGTCAAAGTGATGTGAACATGAAACCGACGGCTGTTTCTTCTCCATCAGAGCTTGAAATTTTGATGCCCGAAATAGAAAAACCTGGAGACGGCATACGAGACTTGAGAAATTAGCATGCAATTTGCACACGTAAGTAGTAATATTTTGAATTTCATACGATGTTGTTAAGGAGGTCGTCTACCTTCGCGGTTTCAAAAAATCAAATTTTTTTTCTTGCTTATTTCGAATCTAGACACTATGAGGAACATGCCTTATGAAGGATTTATTCGAAAACATGCTGTTTCAAATACTACTAACCTCATCATTTATCTTTAAACGCGTTTTCTCGAAAGTAGTGTTTTTTAAATTGTTGGCACGATTTTGACGGAACTATCGAAGATATTGGAAATCTGTAAATTGTTTCGTATTCAAAAAACGTCTCACTACGATTAGACACGAGATTTTTAAACAAAAATTTTTTTTCAATTTTTACAGCTTTTTTAAGCTAGAAAAACACGGTAGAAAATAGAACTTTTTTTTCAAATCCCTGCCATTTTGTTAAATTTTAAAATCTTTCAAGAAGCTTGTGTCTTATCGTAATCGAATTAGTAAAAAGTACAAAAATATGATTGTTTTCATGTTTTAAGGTTCTGAAGCTGAGAAATCGTGCCACAAAGTCTACTATGTCGCGCCGGCAGAGATCGATTCAAAGACGCGTCAAGGCCAAGATAACGAAAAAAATATATATTTTTTTTTAAATTTTAATAATGTACTAATTAAATAAAAAAAACCTTGTGTCAATATCATATGTAGTTTTTTCACAATCCATCGTCAAAAATACGACCGAAATTCAGGCGCGAAGGTAGACGACCCCCTTAATAAATGACTAGGACCCAAAAATAATAACTCAAAAGGTTAAATAATTTCTAACGTTTGGACTCTGATCAGAGTCCTCATTAGTGATCTTTATTTCTGAAATGTTAAGCACAATGAATAAAATATTACACATTTGAGCCCTAATTTGGAAGTAAACTTTGGAAATGTGGAAAAACGTAAAAACCGTGAGAAAATTTACATAAAATAGTACAGGAAACTTCGATAAAGTATCTAAAAACACAAAATATATTATTACTTTCAAGTAAATTCTTCAGTTACGTCTTGCAGACAGAAATGCAGATGTACATTATACTATATTGGGAAGTATATTACAATCATATGTATATTACAATTATTTTACATAATATTCTTAAACTGGCAATTAAAAACATCTATATATAGATTACATACTGTTTACACGTACGTAGGACAGTATCGAAAGATGAAATACGTGTACTCTTCACGAAGCTAATCTTCCCATCTTTCTCCGTGTAATGAGATTACCTAAGACCGACATTTAGTTTTCACCAAACTCATGTCTACCTGACACGATCTAGCGGGTTGAAGTGTTTACATTTAAAAATATGTATGTTGCTGGATGTTCGTAATTAAACGACGAAACAAGTCGTTTGGGTATTTCCGTGATGGGGTGTGTCTGTTTATTTTAAGAACACTGTGTTCCCTCATACACTGAGGAAAACTGTTCGAGGAAGTGTAAACCCCAATTGTATTTAGTATTTTTATAACTGTTATCGATTATTAAATGTAATGCAATAACTTGGAACATTAATATGTTGAAAACCCAACACGTTTTTGAAATTATGAATTTTGTATGTGTGCCCAAGGCGCAGATTACTTCCATTCGTTCCTACGTGAATAGGTATTGGGTTGGCAGCAAAGTTATTTCACTTTTTTCCGCTAGATTCTTCTCCATTGCAAACTTCAGACCGTATGTAGTATTTGAAAGCTGACGTTCCATAGATTATTCAGTAAAAAAAAAGTTTCGAGTTTTGTTGTTTGTTTATTGTTTTGCATTCATTTGAAATGGAGATTCCAGACAGTCATTTTCGTCACATTTTACTTTAACGCTTCTGCGAAGCTAAAAACACAGTGCAAAATGGGAAAAAGTTGTATGATGTTTATGGTGAAAAATCATTAACAGAACAAATATAAACAAATATAATTTTCACGGTTCTTTTTATATTTCCAGGTTTTACAAATGGAGCATTGTAATTTATCTCATAAAAGTTTGATTGCAAACTGGTTTGCAATTTTGGGACAAAACAGTTTGTTTTGAATCTTAGACGATTTTTCGTAAACTAACAATCAAATTACACGTTATTGATAAAAGTTGTTTTTGGTTCAATAGCGATAAAAGAAACTTTAACGCTGTTATCACGATTTATTCGCACAGACAAAGCAATTCCTAAAAGTTGTGATCTGAACCTCATAAAAGCACCAATGTATTCCTGAAATATCGGAAAAAATATTTTGTACAGTTTTCCATTTTTATTTCTTTCTATAGGAAATGTTTTGATTAAAGTACATACATCATTGATTTCTGAAGCACAGTTGGGGAATGTTGCGTATATTCGTTCCTCGCGTATAGTATATACATCTTGGAACAAATCATTCCTACGTTCTTTATCCTACAACAAATCAAATTGAGAGATTTAAGGTCATGTACCATATCGGTCACGTAGTTATCAAAATAAAATTTAAAGTAGTCTCTGAATCCGCATTAGTACAAAATGAGCTACTAATTTAATTTAGTGACAGTTTTTAGTAAATATTAGTCATTTTTCTACTAACTTCTTGTCAAAAAATTTATTAATACTAATGGAAACAAAAAAAATGACTAATAATTAGACAAAATTTCACTGAAGTGAATCAGTGTCTTACTTTCCACTGATTCAGATTCCGAGAGCAAGTTTAGTTCTCCCACTTTATTCCAAAATAATAAATATTTCACACTGACATTGATATTCGGTTTGTGCAATCAAATAAATTTATCATTTTTCCTCAAATTGACTGGAAACGTTTCTTCGGTATGCGGTCAAAGATTGAATTTCTTTAAATGAAAAAGAAGTTTGTTTTTACGCGACCAATGTGGTCTATACCTACTAATTATTTTTTTAAAGAAAATTTTGGAGACTATTCAAAAGTTTTGTGCTGTTGTATTGGCCTTGTACTTCTTTCCATTGCTACGACACTCAGATGATTCAGTTAAAGCAGTATACATCCAGAAAAATTTCTTTGAATCAAACAAATTTGTGCATTGTTATGCTGTAAAAGAAAAGTTTCTTTGATTTGAAGAAATTTCTTGATTACTTTTTTTTCTCTGAATTAAAGAAATGAATGCCTGCGCAGTCGCATAGTACATGTGTAATGTAATTCACAGAAACATTTTCATTACTTTGGAGAAAAAAATTTCTTCCTTCATGATAATAAAATTAAATTGATTTTTTAAAAATTTTTTTCCAGTACTTTATTTGAATCAAGCAAATATTTTTTTGAATCAAATAAGTAATATTAATATAAATAACTCCTTTCATTTGAAAGAGAATATAAACGTGATTTCTTAAAATAAATTGTATTTACATTTATTCTAAAGGTGTTTTCACTTCGAATTAAAGAAATGAAGTTAATAAAACGATTTTTTAAATTTAAAAAAAAACTTTTTTCTAGATGTAGTGGAGTTTAATGTTATCAATTAGTTCAAACTTGACTTCAATTAAATATTTGGTTATTTCAACCGAAATTTTTTGTAGATAGAATAATTTCCGCCAATTCACAATTAATCTGTAAATTTCCAGAAACCTCCCTCCAATATTGAATAAAAAATGTCTTATTAAAAGTTATTTCAACTTTGAAGTTCCCAAGATTTTTTATACCGTTGAAACTGAAAAAACGTGATTATCGACCTGTCTCTGTTTGTAATTAAATATTCTCGAAGAATAGACGATTTCCAGTATTTACATTCTTATCATCAAGGAAAAGGTATTGGGTTTACGTGAAACATAACTCTCAAAATGTTCATCAAATCTTTACGATTTCAGATTGAATTATATCTTTAACCATATGTTAATGCATTAATTGATTTCTTTTAAAAAAAAAAAATTTATTTGATTCAAACAAATATTCATTTGGCCCGAAGATATTTTGTTTGAATTAATCAAGTGTTACTTAATTCAAATCAATCATTTCTTTTAATAAAAAAAGCCTTTAAAACACATTATTTTTTGTCATTCAATCAAATCTTTTTTCTCAGTGCAAACTGCAACATTTTTTTATGAGATGTATATTCTTCTTTTTAATTTAAAAAAATACTATTAAAGATCGAAAATTCAATTTTCAACCATGATATCAAAAATAATAATTGGATGAAAAAACAGGAAATAAAAAAAGTTCGATCTCGTCATTTTCTACAAACCTATATTTTAAAAAAAAATAAAGTTTTGACGTTTAAAATTTCGATTCAGTAGAAAGTTCAATTTTCCAAAAAACAATTTTTAAGCCCGTATGGTAAGTTCTGACGTCAGCAATTTTATGCGGGGTTTTAGAATCCGGCGTCTCAATTAGGCTAGATACTGTGAGTGAATAATAATACATTTTGTAACGCGGAGCCAAGCATTGCCTTACTCGCGCTTGGCTCTAAATCAGGGAATTTTTAAGTGCGAATTTTTACCGTACTTGGATGGTAAAACTCATGAACTGCGCCTGCGCAAGCGCTGGTAAAGTCAGTTTTACCGTCCAAATACGGTAAAAATCCCCACCCCATATATTCCACGATTTGCTGATGTTACCAAACACTCCCGGAATGACGGGAAAAACGTACTTCCGGCGTTGCATGAAAGTACTTATAAACTGCGTTGTAAGGGCCATAAGAATTTTAAGAGATTTGTGCATTTCTTACCGCATTCCATCCTACTATTCTGATTTCATGTTCCACGACATCTTCTCCTAATTCAGGGAATGGCATTTCGAGTGGAAATATCTTTGTTTCGTTAACCGCACGACACAGCTGAAACAAAATTAAATTTTTATACTAGGTTGTCCCAGAAGTAATTGCCGATTTCACATATAGATGTCTTTGAACATGTTTTGAATGGCTTCTTTTAATGTCATGAATTTTTCCTTCTGGCATTTGTTACCTGTCACTCTTTGCTTGCTTTACAAACCAATTGCGCGTAATTTCGTTTACAGTTGTCAGTTTGGCATTAACTTTAAGATGGAGTATAAAAACGAGCATTTTCGTCATATTTCGCTTTTTTATTTCCGTAAAGGAAAGAACGCAGCACAAGCTGCTAAAAAATTACGTGATGCGTATGGTGAGGAAGTCTTAAAAGACAGAGAGTGTCGAAATTGGTTTGATAAATTCCGTTCTGGGGATTTTTCACTCATAGAAGAACAACTTTCAGGTCAGCTAAATGAAGTTGATGATGACCAAATCAAAGCCATAATCGATTCGGATCGTCATGTAACTATGCGAGAGATTGAAGAAGTGTTAAAAGTACCGAAATCAACAATCGACCGTCATATACAACGTCTTGGACTCGTTAAAAAACTAGAAATTTTGACTCTACATGAACGGAAAGAAATTCATTCAATAAAAGGCATCAACGCTTGTGATTTTCACCTTAACCCATTAACGACCAAGAACTACAATTTTTCGACTTATGTTCAAGCCTCATTCTCATGACGGAAAACGAGAAATTTTTTAACAAAACCCATGTTTCCTTATAGTTTTGGGTGTGCTCTTCAAGAATCCGTGGTCAAAATTGAGTTTAGTCCAGTAGGAAATCTAATATGGCGCCAAATTTGGAGAAAAGTACCAAAATATCGGGAATTTTTTTTTTCATAATTTTTTTTCGAAACAAAAGAGTATTGGGACTTGATTCTAACAATGATCAATGGTGATCAGAATAATTTAACTGCAAGAAAAAATTTGTCTAACTGATCTCAAATACCTATACCCTTCGCAAAATGACGGATAACCAATATGTCGGACATGTAATTTTGAAAAGCCACACAAGAACCGCAAAACTCTGTACTTTAAAGCTTTCGGGGTGGCTGATTATGAATTTGAGATCGAATTTTCGGAATTAAAAATGGTGGTCCCAACATACTCCCAAACCCAATATGGTAGTCATGGAATTTTGGAAACTCTGCGATTTTCGCATAACTCTACTCCGGGGTTTTTAGGGTCGCTGATTAGGCGGATGACGCACTTGTCGTGTGCGCCGCTGACGACGTCGGAATCCTAGAGCTGAGTATCAATGAAAGTCTGTGGCGAGCAAAGCGCTGGTTGGATAGCAGAGGCCTTAAAATGGCCCCTGAGAAAACCAAGGCTTTGCTCGTTACGGACAGGAGATCCTTCAATACCCGAGGATCGTTCTCGGAGAGCATGAGGTCGAGTGGAAAACAAGCATTAAGTACCTGGGGGTGCAGCTGGATCGTAGGCTTAGCTTTGGCGAACACCTAAAGATCGCAGCTGCCAAAGCCATCCAATGTGGAGCGAACTTGGCCCGGCTTATGCCAAACATTGGTGGACCCAGGGAAGCGAAAAGAAGATTGGTGGCGAGCGTGGTCCATTCGAAGCTGCTTTATGCAGCTCCGGTCTGGGCCAGTTCCTTGCAAAACCATGCTATCCAGAAGAAGCTGTTCTCGGCGCAGGGACTTATCGCGCTGAGAATAGTTTCAGCATATAGAACTATCTCGACGAGCGCTGTGTTGGTCCTGGCGAACGTCCCGCCAATAAATTTATTGTCGGAGGAAAGGCAGGTGACCTTTCAGCTTCGTAAGGAGCTTACCTACGCCGACCTGCAGGAAAACGCTCGCGCAAAGGAGGCCATCCGGAAGGATGGAAGGCGCAGACTCGTCGAGAAGTGGCAGATGAGATGGCATGGTGAGCAGACAGGGAGATGGACCTACTGTCTGATCTCGGAGCTCGCCACCTGGCTGAATAGAAAGCACGGGGAAGCTAGGGAGGTCCTCGCTCAGGCGGTGGGTTCCGAGCTTACTCCTGACAACGGGGAGGGCCAGTAGAAATCGCATCAGGGCCTCCACCCGCGCTTCTGCGCCCTGGTCGGACTTGGCTATCCGCGTCTGCCGGGGGAGGAATTTTCTTGTTCCCCCCTAGGTTGGCGCGGCTGGTGGGTGTGCCAATCGGGCGTATAGCCGCGGATGGTAGTTCCGAGCGAACGGATGACGGAAGAGTCGTACGCGACTTTAAGCTGGAACCAACCACCCGTGAAGTTTAAAGCCGAAAGGCGGCTCCGCGGGTGGTGTTTTGGTTCGTGAGAGGGGGTTTTTGGTTTTAACAGATATGCCTAGACTTCAAGTTGATTTTGATGAGATACTCTGTGTGTTTTCCGTTTCCCCTAATCTTTTCTCATGTAGCTTTTAGCAATAGATACTGCAAATTCTTTTGTTCCTGCATCTGAGCCCGAATTATCGGAGTTAGAATCTTTTAGATTTGGTGCAGTTACTTTTTTATCAAAATTATATTCTAATACATCCACTTTGTACTTTACGTGGGAAGGTACAGAACGCTTTTTCCGTTCCTGTGATATGGTTCTGAGAATGACAACTACTAACTGAATCTCTCAGTTCAATCGTATCTGAGTTGAATTTTAATCGACGATCACGGTTCTCGGCCGTATTGTTGCTAGCCTCCTTCGTTGAGGCAGGATCGAATTCCTTTCCTTTCATTCTTAGTTGATATTTACAATGACTATTAAAATTTTTATTAATGTTCTAGTTTCTAAGAATTTTAAGAAATAAAAAATGTTTATATATCATTGTTCTACAAGTATTCATTAGTATAAGGGTAATTTTTCATTTAAATAATTGTTAATAATCACAAGTAACAATAAATATTTTTTAAATTTTAGAATAATTAGAAATAAAAATTACTAATGAACTGAATCAAAAATACATATAAGAGGGCTCCACTTAAGCGCCACCATTGTACGTGGCCCATTCGGTCCTGCCTCAACGAAGGAGGCGAGCAACCAACCGGCCGAGAACCGTGGTCGTCGATTAAAATTCAACTCAGATACGATTGAACATTTTTAATCGTATCTCGGGTAGCCTTTAATATTTTTCAAGTTTTCTTGGCTTAAATTAAAGATAAGATTTTAGGCTCTATGTCATATAATTTTCAGATTCTGGAAAAATTTTCCCTAGGTCAGGCTAAAAGTTGAAGTTGAGGTAGAGAATTTGAGAAAATCTTGAATTTTTTTTTCAACTCCTCACGTGCTGTATTATTTTTAGAAGGTCACAATAGTATATTGTGTGCCAAGGGCGGCATGGTGGCGATTGTGAAGAGTGCGAAGCGTACCCGCCCGAGCGTAGCGAGGGCGGTATTCACACGAGTCACATCGCTACTATATCGCTCGAGGTGCACACGACGTTTTGTGTCCAAATTGGTGGAAAAAGTCGCGTTGCGTTCGAGTGCGTAGTTAGCCGCGGGCAGTCAAGTTTCGGGCGGTATGAAAATTTTGCCCGTTGAAGCGGGCGGTATGAACATTTCGTCCGATTTTGACACCAAGGCACAATTGACTGCATGCCGCTCTACGCACAAGCATGCAATGCGACTTTTTCCGCGCGTTTGGACACAAAAATATTTGTTGAGCATCACTAGGCGTGGAATTTCATAAGCTTTCCAACAGGTTTTTTAAAAATGCCTTATCTCTTTATTTCACTAAGATATCGTGGTGCAAAGTCAGCAGTGATTTTTAATAGCGCTCACAAGCACCGTGCGCACAATTTCCAACGGTAGTGTATATTGCGGGTAGTCACTATTCGGAAAATAATTGGATTATAATGCCTGATCCATCTATGAACAAATGAATAGCTCCCCAGGCAACGACGGGTCGTTTGTTTCGGATCTTCACTTGTTTCATGTACTATATTCAGATCGAGTTGTAAAAGACACTGTCAACATTCCGTTGTGAATTGATTGGAAGAGTTTCGATATCAAGTTCCTAGAAGATTCAGTTCTTATATTCTTATTACCATCGCCATGTCGCAAACAAAACGAAAAAGACGTTCTGTTCCTACCCAAGAGCGGTACGAGGTGGATACATCAAAAAAAGATTTCGATGAAATAATTACGTTGCCAAATCTAGACTATTCTGGCTCCGATAATTCGAGTTCCGATGCTGAATGGGATGAAGAAGTTCCGGAAATAACTTATAAGCTAGCAGATAGCAGATGTTATAGAGGACAACATTTTATTGGAAGAATTCGCGAAGAAAAATATACGGGACAGTGAGCCTGTAGAACTTTTCGAAACGTTCTTCTCTATTGAAATAAAACAATACATCATTGATGCAAGTAAAGAGAATGACTTTGATTTACAGTTGCAAGATTTGAATACTTTTCTAGGAATAATCATTGTTACTTCTTTCAAAAAGAGGGAGTCTCAGAGAGACTATTGGTCGACAGGCCCAATGATAAAGCGTGGCGCGTTCGTGCATTACTGAAACCATTCCAGAGAAACATCCTGAAGTTTGCCGTATGGAGGACTGCTCTCCTTATAGATAAAATGATGGCCAAATCGATCACCGTTGATCATAGTTAGAATCAAGTCCCAATACTCTTTTGGTTCGAAAAAAAATTATGAAAAAAAAAAATTCCCGATTTTTTGGAACTTTTCTCCAAATTTGGCGCCATACTGGATTTCCTACTGGACCAAACTTAATTTAGACCACGGATTCTTGAAGATCACACCCAAAAATATAAGGAAACATGGGTTTCCTTTAAAAAATTTCTCATTTTCAGTCATGAGAATGAGGCTTGAACATAAATCAAAAAATTGTAGTTTTTGGTCGTTAATGGGTTAAACGCAATGAATTCGATCCTTTTTTTAAGCGAATTATCAGTAATGATAAAAAATGGATTGTTTGATGAAAAGCTGCGCCTGATTTTCGCTTGGTCTGGAGGGTTAAAAATCAGACAGTGGGCGTTGCATTTATTTTTCGCTAAATCAAGCTCAGATTAGGCGTGGCGTTTTGTTTCCATCTAGGGATGCCTTTTCTGTGCCCAATCTGGGACACAGGATGATTTCTGTACGATTTTAATTCTCTTTTGACTTGACACTCAGAAAAAAAATTCGATTGAATCAAAGAAAATTATTTGTTTGGAAAGATTTTCTCTGATTCGAAAAAATGATTTATTTAAATTAAACAAAATTTGTTTGATTTAAACAAGGTATCTTTGAACCAAATCTTTCATTCAATCAAATCTTTTTTCACAGTGTATTCAGAAAAAAAATTTGATTGAATAAAAGGAAATAATTTGTATGAAAGCCTTCTTTTTTAATTCAAACAAAAGATTAATTTGAACCAAATAAGATTTGCACAATTCAAACAAAATATCTTTAGGCCAAATAAATATTTATTTAAAGCAAATAAATTTTACTTTCAAACAAAGAAATTAATGCATCAATATATGTCAAACATATAATTTGTTTGATTTGCGGCAGAAATTTATTTCATTTGGAAAAATTTTTATTTGGTTAGAAGATACTTTGTATCAAACAAATTTCATTCAATTCAAATAAATCATTTTTTTTAATAAAAAAAAACCTTTCAAACAAATTATTTTCTTTGATTCAATCAAATCTTTTTTCTGAGTGTGTATATGTAAAAAAACCTATTATATGTTGTATTTAAATATTTTCGAATAAAATGTAATCCAACTGATGATTCTAGTTAAAAGGCTTGAATTTAGTGTAAAACTTACAGTTATAACTGCTACCCTGTAATCGTCCTCCTTTCTAATATTAGGATCAGACTTTGGTTCTGGTGTTACTTTTTCGACATCATGAATTCGAGAATATCCAGAACCTATCACACCTGCAACTACAACTTTCAGTGATTCACAATTTTCCTGAAAGTCATCAACATAATGAGCGACAGCCAAGGCGTGTTTATAACAGAACAGAGTTACTCTAGTTAAGTCAGCACCATTGTTTGTTAGAGAGGCTAAGGCAGTTTGGTAAATGAGTTCTTCGTCATTTAAGTCATGTTCTTCATCACTTGAGCTATTTATTTCTAAATCGTGTAGTCCTGATATTTGTGACATCCTATATCCTATAATATAAAAATTTTTGAACAAATTTTAGTATAACGATAATTTAGCTGAAGTGAACTATATGTTCATCATTATGTCCCGAAGTTTCAGGAAAAAATATTCAATATTGTAGAATAATTTTGGAGGGAACTAAAATAATCTTTTAAATCACTTTACCTACTTACTTTATGCCCTTAATGAAATTCTGTTGGGTCGTATATATAAAGGGTTTTCCAATTAGAGGTTTCATTTTGATTTATAAGAAAAACGCGTATTTTTTGTGAAAAATCATATTATTTTTATTTCATTCAATAGCGGAAGGTTTGCCATTAATAATCAAAAACAATATCATTGATATAGCCTCCACGGCTACGTTTACAGGACCATGCTCTTTTCATGAAATTTTCCATTAGACTTTCGCACATTCGGGGCTCTATTTCGTCGATAACGGCACGAATCTTCTGTTTGAGTTCTCAAATTGACTGAGGAGCATCAGCATAAATCTTATCTTTCACGTGACCCCAAAAAAAGTCTAGAGATGTTGAATCGCTTGATCTCGACGGCCAGTTGTAATCGCCGTTTCGAGAAATCACTCCCCGTGTGGAAATTTTTGTCGGGGACTAGCCAGTCCACGGTCGGGGAGCCCGACTCTAAGTCGGGACCTGGTCGGGGAGCCCAGTTTTAAGTGGGGCTTTGGTCGGGCTTTCTGGCTGGGATCCGGCCAGAACCGTCACTCCTGACACGATGGTCTCTCTCATGCTCCAGTCTGAACAGATATGGATGCTTATCGAGTCATTCGTCACCCTGGTGATGAAGACGAGGGGGCTCGATGGGCGTGCAGAGCGCGGCAACAACGATGGCCAGTAGAAATCGCATCGGGGCCTGCACTCACGGTCCTGCGTCTTGGGCGGACTTGGCTGTCCGCGTCGATCGGGGAAGGAATCTTTTTATTCCTCCCCTGGTTGGCGCGGCTAGTCGGCCTGCCTAACGGGCGTGGGTCCGCGGATGGGAGTCCCGGGCGAACGGATGACAGAAGAGTCATACGCGACTTTAAGCTGGAACCAGCCGCCCGCGAAGTTTAAATCCGAAAGGCGGTTCCGCGGGCGGTGTATTGGTTTGAGAGTGGGGGTTTTTGGTTTCAACAGGTATGCCTAGACCCGTCCTGGGAGAGTCCTGTACAACGTCTATAAAAGATTTCGCCATTTTTCCTCCTCACCAAAAAAAAAGGCGTTTGAAATCGCTAGGCGCGTATTTTGGATTTATATTCACATTCGATTAAAATTTTATTTGTGCAACCGTAGGAGTTTAATATCGCTAGGCGTGAATTTGAAGTTATCGTCCGAACTATTGACAACTATGGTTATGTTGCGCTAGGTGTTTGAAATCACTAGGTGCGCATTGGAGTTATACTTGAAATTATCGATTCCCCTTGTTATGGTTTGGGAGTTTTGGGTACCTAATGCATTCGAATTCTGTTTTTTCTGACTGTCGCTATTAATACTGGAAACTATATTGAGATTCTTTAGATACGAGTGTCTTTGAGCGTTTCGTGGCAGAAATTCTACGTTTCCATCAGATATCACACGCGGTCGTTTCCTAGGTTATAGCACGAGGGCGTTGACCTGAAACTGAAGTAATCAACCTTGTTGATTATAAAATTTGTTCGTTTTCGGACGTAACACTTTAGGAAAGTAGCAAGTTCATGTGAATAATTTGGACCAGTTTCTACATGTTTGAGTCCAAAGTACATAAAATGTTGTTTTCAAAATTTAAGAAATGGTAGAGAAGATGAAAACGGACGTAGATAGACTACTTTTGGTTTTGATAATGGAATAAAAAATTTCCAACAGATTTCGTGAAATTAAACTTTTTTCATTTTCGAAACCAAATGTAGTCTATCTACGTCCATTTTTAACTTCTCTACAATTATACAAAAAAAGAAAATTTTATATACTTTGGACATAAACATGTAGAAATCTAAAATAAATAAAATATTCTAATTGTGAAAATATCACATGCCCTTAAGAAGATCTAACCAAGACACGACACGCAATTATTATACTCTTTTCCGATCAATAAAATCAAAAACAGATGAATGAAATTGATGAATACCCTGTTGGAAGTAAAAAGATTGAAAAAGATAGGAACTGGGGGATTGGAAAAGATAGAACATTTCTATCTCTCCCAACCAATCACTTTGCATCCCCAAAACTCTATCTTTTTCTATCTCCGCACTTAGCCAGAGTGACCGGGGATATCTATCTTTTTCTATCCCTATGTCTGGTAATATCTATCTTTTCCTATCCCTTAGTCTATCCACTGACTGAAGTAATATTTATCTTTTTCTCTATCTTTCGTGATCGACCACTTGTTTCTTTTTCTATCCCTTATTTATCTCCCTATAGTGCAAATTTTAATCTCTTTCTATATCCCTCAGTATCTATTCTTACCACGAAATGAAAAGTGCAGTTCTAAAAAGTATTGTGTCCATTTTACATAGGGAAAAACTATAAAGATTGACGTTGATAGATGAAGGATAGAATGCGATAGAAAAGGGGAGATCAAAAAAGAAAGACGTGAATTTAGATTGACAAAGCGATAAAAAAAGATTGACCTTGATAGATGTAGAATAGAATGAGATGGAAATGAGAAGATTGAAAGAGATAGACGCGTATTATGATTGGCTAAGAGATAGGAAAAGATTCACGTGTATAGACCAAAGATAGAATGAGATAGAAAAAGATTAAGGATGATAAATAAAGGATTGGAATGGATAGAAAAGTAGTTATTAGAAAAGATAGACATGCATTTAGAATGAAAAAGAGATAGAATTGGATAAATTATCTCTATCTTTTTCTATAATAAAGATTAAAAATGATTTAAAAGGATAATATTTCCATCGTTTCACTTCTAGCAGGGTAGAGCTCGACAGCTAGTTCACTAATTGGTTCCTTTACTCTGTATAACTTTTTGTATCTCGCATAATTCTGCTCTTTTAGTTTTATATGTACTTTTGGAACTCGCTTATTGATTTAAAATTTTCCAAATTTTGTTCTTTATAAATTTAACAGAGTAGAATATCAGAATTTAAGAATTAGAATATTGGAATTACAAAATTCCATTCTTGATCTCTAAATAATCGCCCTTACATATTTTTATGAAAAAGACATAAAAATAAGAACACTGATCCACAATAATTAAATAGATATATAAATAACTACCTCCAGAATATGAGACAGCAAAAAGCACGCAAACTACGACAACCTTCAAATTACTCATTTCGAACAACTTATGAAAATTCACTATGATATAAGTTCATTACAAGTAGAGTATATATAGTCACGGATTTATTTGTTTGCTGAAAACATTGCCCCACACACGAATAGTTTTCCCAAAAAGGGATTAACTTTTGAACCAATCACAGGTGACTAGGTATGTCAATTTGAATATAATTTTTCTGTTTACTCTTAGAGGAATTCAATTTCGTAATTAGACTCTAACGCAAAGAGAAATAATATATTTATAATTGATTCGATTCTTACGTTTATTTCGGTTTTCTATCAAGTATTCTGAAAATTTCATGTCTTTGAAAATGTTCAGAAAAACAAAAATATTCTTGAATATTTGATATTGATTTTAAAAAATGTTAATTTTAAAATGTTCATCATAAAAATAAGGCTGTTCTACGTATTAAGACTATATAGTAATATAGTATGGTAATATAATAGATATAATAATATAACATAGTATTATAATATATAATATATATTCCTATCTTGAAAAGGGATCTTGTATTTTGTATAAATATATTCTAATTATTCCTTCTATGTGATTGAGTTATGAAACTTAAACGGTGATAATCTTCTTAAAAGTTTAAGATTAAGTTTTAGAATTTTAAAAATGTATCATAAACATAAGACTGTTCTACGTGTTAAGACTACAGTTTCTATCTTCAAGAAATAATTGCTCTTCAGACAATTAGTATATACATATGTGGTAATTATTTCTTTGTATGATCCAGTTATAGAGCTTCATATTAAAAAATATCCTGTTCTTAAAATTTTCGAAATGTTAAGACTGGAACATACGACTTTTTTGACATATTATAAAATAAAATAAACTACGTAAGAAAACCATAAAGTCAATTTTTTTAAAACTAACAATTGTTATATAAGCGCTTTGAATACAAATATAAATTTAATTACTGCTCAAATACTTATGAAGTCATTACTTAATATTCTGTACAAGTAAAATACAAATATAATAAAATAATTCAAACATATATTCAAAGACTTAATAAAACTTAGATAACATTTTTGGATTACTTGATTTCTATGTTTTAATTTAATATAATGGCTGAAAAAAATGTTGATATTGAATTCCGATAAAAATTAACGTTTTTCATAGTTTTATTTTTATGAAACCTTCATTATTGCAATTCATAGATTTTGGTAATAAATTTACAATATTATATTTATTATTATATTATATTGAAAACACTCAAGTGAGAAGTTTTACCCCACCCGCCGTATTTACCAGACATTGCTCATTTTGATTTCCATTTATTTCGATCGATGACGCGTGGCATGTCTGAGCAGCACTTCATATCATATGAAAATACCAAAAATTGGGTCGATCGTGGATAGCCTCAAAAGATAAAGCATTCTTCCGACGTGGTATCCGTATGCTGCCAGAAAGATGTGAAAAAGTAGTGGCAAGCGATGGACAATACTTTGAATAAAACATAAGGTTCCGTTCTTTTATAATAAATGCCAATTTTTGATAAAAAACGGCGTAAACTTATTTGTACACCTAATACTTCTGCATCTTTTTATAGCTTTTCTTTTCTTAGTTGTCTCTGACAAAACACGGCTTTTTTTATATGTTCAGGTTTTTCAAATGAAGCATTGTAATTTGTCTCATAGAAGTTTGATTGCAAACTGATCACTTGGGTTAGTTAGAAATAAAACACGACAATCAACTGTGAGGAACCAAACGAAAAATAATAATTAAAATAATTTTCATAAGCCATTGTTAATATTTTGAGACAAAAATGTTTATTCTAAATCTTAGACATTTTTTCGTAAACTACAAACCATATTGCACCTCGTCGATAAAATTTTTTTTTGGATTAATAGGGATAAAATAAACTTTAACACTATTGTCAAGATTTATTTCCACAGATGAAGCAAGTCCTATCATTTGAATATCGCACCTCATGAATCCACCAATGTAGTTCTGAAATATCGAAAAATATATTTTGTATAGTTTCCCATTTTTATTTAATTCTATAGGAATTGTTTTGATTAAAGTACATACATCATTGATTTCTAAAGCACAGTTAGAGAATATTACGTATATTCGTTCCTTGCCAATAGTATATACATTTTCGTGAAAATCATTCCTACGTTCTTTATTCTGCAACAAATCGAATTAAAAGATTTAAGGAAATATACCATATCGGCCACGCACTTATCAAAATAAAATTTAAAGTAGTCTCTAAATTCAAATTAGTAAAAAAGGAGCTACTAATTTAATTTACTGATAGTTTTTAGTAAATATTAGTCATTTTTCTACTAACTTCTTGTCAAAAAATTTATTTATACTAATGAAAATACAATAAAATGACTAATAATTAGGAAAAATTTCACTAAAGTGAATCAGTGCCTTACATTATACTGATTCAGATTCAGAGAGCAAGTTTAGTTCTCCCACTTTATTCCAAAATAATAAATATTTCACACTGACATTCATATTTGGTTTGTGCAATCAAATAAATATACAATGCTGGAAAAAGTATAGAACTTTCCAAAAGTATTCAGTAGAAAGTCCGTGAAAATTCTGAGTACGCAAAATGTCTAATTTCTATGAATCATTCGAGAATATAAAGTACAAAGATTGGATAATTTTCAAATTTTAATAAATTAATTACTAAATTCTAAAATATTAAATATAAGAATTTCATAATTTCTGAAGTTTATTTCAATTTACAAAGTAATAAAAAATGTGCGTATCTAAAAAACAGGCACTGGCAACTGCGCATCATGCCAGTAAAAATTTTACAAGTCTTTTCATTACTGTTATCACTTTCAAACTCTGTTTGACTTTTTGTGACTCTTCAACCACCGTGACTCCCAAAAACTACCCCTAGATTCAACCCTCTTCACAATTAAACATTTTAATGCACTGCTTCCTCTTACCATATTCAATTTTGTAGAAGAAAATATTCGTTGATACATATTGATAATATATGAGAAGCTTGCATTGCGTTACAGGCCTTGTTATCTACCCTGATGTGTGCAAGACACCCGTTGCGTCAACAGTGGTCAATGAGCGTTTTTTGAATGCCAAACAATCACTCTTGAAAATAAAAATATTTTACTTGATGCTTTCAACGTTTATAATAATTGAAATAGGGTGTTAATACAACCCTTGAAATGAATTCGCAGACTTGCTATGGTTGTGGGTGACTTTTTCGAATCTGTCAAAGCAATTTCAAATTCGAATGGTTTCATGAAAAAAGCCGCATCGATTTTTTCAGATGAAAAATCGATACTTCTGGGGTCCAATTACTGGAGGGTGAAAATACAACCCCTAAATGGATTTAAAGAGTCACCCTGGACAAGGGTGACACCTATAGACCTTTCAAAGTAATTTCAGGTTCTATAGGTCCAATCGGAGAATTTTCAACAACTTTTTTATATGTAAAATCAATATTTTTGAACTTTATATACTTGGGGGTGAAAATGCAACCTCCAAAATTGATCAGAAGACTCATCCTTCATATGGTCAACGTCTGTAGGTATCCCTAAGTGATTTCTAGTCTCAACAGTTTGGTAAAGAAATCTCCAAAGATTTTTCCCGACAAGAAAACAAAACTTCCATGCTTTATGTACTGTCACGTATCCATGACTATTATTATATTCTTTTATCATTTTATTATTTTATCATCATCAACATTATTACTATTTTTTATTATCATTGTCATGTACACATAATTGTTATTATCATTATTATCACAGATATTTATCTCATCTGAATTATGAAATTGTTCTTATTGGTAATATTATTGTCCTGCGTTTTGGGCGGATTTGGCTGTCCGCGTCAATCGGGGCAGAAATCTTTTTATTCCTCCCTTGGTTGGCGCGGCTAGTCGGCCTGCCTAACGGGCGTGTGTCCACGGATGGGAGTCCCGGGCGAACGGATGACGGAAGAGTCGTACGCGACTTTAAGCTGGAACCAACTGCCCTCGAAGTTTAAAGCCGAAAGGCGATTCCGCGGGTGGTGTATTGGTTCGAGAGAGGGGTTTCTTTAGTTTTAACAGGTATTCCTAGACCCGTCCTAGGAGAGTCCTGTACAACGTCTATAAAAGATTTCGCCATTTTTCCTCCTCACCAAAAAAAAAAAGAAAAAAAAAAGTATTGAAATATAACAATGAACAAAATATAATTGATGATTAACGACTCACAACAAATATCATTACTATTATATTATTAATATGATTGTGTTACTATAAACAACGAATATTATATCAATTACAATATAACAATTAATGTCATTATTCCATGATTATTTATAATACTGTTTGTAACTTTCACATTATAATTACAGAATATTTTTATTGTTATTAAATATTAAGTAAATTAATAACAATGAACAATAAATAAACATAAATGGATAATTAGTAATTCCGATGTAATAATATTTTCATACCTTCTTATGATTGTAAACAATGTAATTAATCTCTACGACGAAATTTATCTAAGTCAGTTGGCACTCGCCTAATCTACACTCTTAGAAGATATGAGTTATACCCACACCATGAAGAAGATCCTCTTGACTAAGTCACACAAACTGGAAGAATCGGTGTGACACATCAACGAAGCACACAAACAAGCTGGCCCATACTTTCATCTCAACACATTAAACATTAAGATTCTAATGGAAACTCCAAATCAACGTTGAAAGTACAAGGTGTACAATCTCTAATGCCTGGGCTAAGCGAGTTGAAAGTACAGACTACCTATATAAGCAGATACAGTCTGTTCCACAAGAAAAGGTACGCGTTTTCTCAGAAAGTTTCAAAGATTTTTATTCCTTTCTTTTATGTCCTGACTGTACGTTCGAAGGGTTACGACGCGACCACCGATTCGTTTCAGTATTGTTCGAAGTGTCAGATATTACACAACATTAAGCTATGAGTGCTATCTACGCTAAACGTTACGAAGCGGTTTTTTTGTGCACCCATGCACGCGGACCACATCTTTCATACTCAGCTGCTGCCAAAGTGCTTAAAAAGTCTAAGCACTTCGTGCAAATGTGGGTGCAGCGGTATAGGGACACAAAAACCGTCGATGACCTGCCAGGGATAAGATGATCGTTGCACTGTTCAAACGCAACCCAACTCTCTAGCTGCGTGAAGCGAAAGCTAAGCTAGCGGAGAAGGGACTAAACGTTAGTATAAACACCATAAGACGCAGATTGGCTGAGGTAAAAGTGCAGTACTTTTTTCGGACGAAGCGTCCTTTTGGGCATGGGTTCCCATAAAACGTGCCTGATCAGCCATTGGTGAGTGTTTCCTCCAGCAAACTATTAAACACCCCATAAAGATCCATGTTTGGGGATGTTTCTCACAGCGCGGTTTCGACTGTTTAGAGCTTTTTACTGAGAACCTCAACGATCAAAAAATGCTTCAGATCTACGAACATGGCCTTCTGAGATCTGCAGAGAAGATGTTTGGAGCCAACAATAAGGATTGGATCCTTCAAGAGGACAACGACCCCAAACATCGCTGTCACCTCTGCACGTCCTGGAAAGCGGGAAATGACATCACGACCTTGAACTGGCCTTCACAATCTCCTGATGCGAATCCAATAGAAAATGTGTAGAATGTTGTGAAACGAAAATTTGCAGGAAGGCGTGCATTCACCCTGAAGCAGCTCTCTCGACATATGCCTCAAAACTAGTCGAGAGCATGCCCAGAAGGTGCCAGGCCATTATGCAGAACAACGGCGATTGGACGGTTTACTAGGTGAGTGCGCCCTAGTGCTTTATGCGCACTGTTGTGTCAAATGAGAAAAATGAGATTTTCTTCAAAACTTTCCGAGAAAACGCGTACCTTTGTTTGTGGAACAGACTGTACTTTCGACCCTAAGCAGAGTCGTCGAGTCGTGGAGGGTCGGAAGTAAGTCAGTAGAAGGCCGAGAGTCTAAAACCAGGGGTTTTAGTTGAAATTTGTCAGTTTTACTCATAGATGTCGCTAGAGATATGCATACATTTCTATGATTTGGCATCTATGTCATATTTTTCTATGTACAATAACCTTCAAAAATACACAATTACATTCTGCCAAAATAATAGAATCATAGTTGTTTACCTCAGTGAATATGTTGAGTTTTGTTCCAAGTAAATCGCATTTGCGGCATTCGTTGCTTTTCTTATTTCATCAAAAGAAAAAAGTAGTTGAAGCTCATCGATTGCTGGTAGAAACTTATGGTGAACATGCTTCAGTGATTAGAACATGTGAGACATGATTTCGTCAATTTAAAAGTGGAGATTTCGATTTAACAGACAATGAACATCCTGCTGCAGCGAAAAAGTTCGAAGACGAGGAATTGCAGGCGTTATTGGATGAAGATCCAACCCAATCGCAACAACAATTGGCACAAACACTAAATGTGACCCGAGGAGCAATTTGCCAACGTTTAAAAACCATGGAAAATCCAAAAGTATGGAAAATGGGTACCACACCAACTGAACGATAGACAAATGAAAAATCGAAAGACCATTTGTGAAATGCTGCTTCAACGGTTCGAAAGGAAATCTTTTCTGCATCGAATTGTCACGGGGGACGAAAAATGGATTTATTTCGAGAACCCGAAGCGGAAAAAATCATGGCTTTCACCTGGTGAGGTCGGCCCATCGACTCCAAGGCCAAATCGCTTTGGCCGTAAGACAATGCTCTGTGTTTGGTGGGACAAGTGTGGTGTGGTGTACTTCGAGTTATTAAAACCTGGTGAGACGGTGAATACGGATCACTACCGACAACAAATTATCAATTTGAATCATGCGTTGATCGAAAAACGGCCGGAATGGACCCGATGTCTTGTATCATTATTATTTGGTCATATTTCAACATGTTTGTATCCAAAATACATAAATTTTTTTTCAACATTTGGGAAATAGTAGGAAAGGTTAAAACTGACTTCGATGGACTACTTTTGGTTTTGATAGTGAAAAACAATTTTCCAATGTATTTTGCAAAAATTGAACTTTTTTTTTTATTTTCGAAACCAAAAGTAGTCTATCTGCATCCGTTTTTCTCTTCTCTTTCATTCCCAAAATTTTAAGAACAAAATTTATTTACTTTGGATAAAAACATTTAAAAGCCTAAAATAAATAGAATTTACAAATTTCTTAAGTATCACGTGCCCTCGAGGCCATTACTTACTTATCCGAGCCCTATTTTACCAACACTTTTCTTTCGTCCTTCGAATTTCCATGGCAGTTGAGATATCGAGATAAAAATTTGAGTAATTAAGTAAAAAGCACTTAGGAAATGTAATCTGTTTTTAAATATTTTTATAAAAAAAAAAATATCCAAATTTTTTTGTTTCATGATTATAAAAATTTTGGACGAGATAACCGTTTTTTACTGCTTTTTACTTGATAACGTAAATTTTTAACTCAGAACCTCAATAAATGTGTAAATTCGAAAGACGACAAAAAAGTGTCGGGACGGTAGGGATCGGATAAGTAAGACATGGCCTTAGATCTAAGAATGTAAAATAGGGAGTAGTAGGATAGGTATGGTTCTGCTGTTCTAGATGGAATTGGGATTATATTATTCTATCTAAATCTAGGACTGGAGGGGGGGGGATTGAATAAACGAAAGTTGTCTTTTGAAAAATATTCTATTATTTATTATGATAACAAATTTATCATATTAAAATAATGTAATTATTTTGATATTATATTGAAACTTTCCAAAAAATCCTGCAATATTGTAAATATCGATAATGAATCAATTGAATACTCAAAAGTTCGAAGAATTTACTACATAAAAAATTTTTGCCTTTCGAAAAAAAGGTGGGTATACCCGGCCTACTCTGAAAAAACGGTAAGTAGACAGGGCCTCAATGGACTCTGTACAACCTCAGGCTAGAAGCTAATTATATAAATGTTTAAGTTTCTACCTTAGTACTTTTATAGGCAACAAATTTGCACGATTTTGATTTCGTTGAATTTGGTTATTTAGACCAATTTTATTTTTTCACACGTGCAATTGATTTATATCTTTTTTACCACAATGTTTATCCGTCACACATGTAATTTTTTAAGGATCTCCCCTTTGTATTTTTTATATAAATGAATTCTCACTGATGACTACTAAAAACATCAACAATATTTCAATATTATTCAGATATATATATTTTTGCAATACTGTAGGAGCATTTATATCGACAATTTTTCTAAATTTTCAAGTTTTGCTTTAAAAATGTATTCTTCATTTATATTTCAAGATTTCAATATGCTTTAAAAAAAAATGTAACTCACGCGAAATGTTGCCAATTGTACGATAAATAATTAATCAAATTTATGAATTCTTCTCAATTGACCCCTGATATTTTAATAACAGTTCCTTAAGTAGTTTATAAATATTCATATTAATTGTCAGAAGTGATCCGAAATATGTAGGGTGCGAAAATCAAGAGAAAAGCGATGACGTTACGCCGGGCGCCAAAAGACGCTTTCATACTTTGCACCCGAATTTCTCATGAACTCTTCCACTTTGCCTTCTGACACTTTGCATGTAGTTTATTCTATATGTAAACAATAAAAATGCAAATTGTCAGAAATTTTCGTAGACATGTAAATTTGCCAAAATTTTTCGCAACTTTGGCAGCTTTTGACAACCCTTTAGCTTCCACTTACCCTTCTGACAATTTTTTCCCTACTTTCTCTCATACTCTTCAATACGTATGCAAATTTTCAGCCGTTTTCTGAAACAGTTTTTTTCGTCGGAAATTTTCCAAGTTTGTACGCCCGCCCACGCATTAAGGGGGGAACCTGGTTTAGAACGCCGAAAATTGCATGATATTTGGCACAGTTTTTTAGGCTGCCTAACTTATGAAATGTTTCAAGTACTGTTGAAGTAGGTCATAGATACACAAATCTTGCAGAAAAAATTTATTTTTATTTTATTCGATAATGTTTAGCAATAAAAATTCGTATTTGTTTGCACATGGGAGTGGGCACACCGTGGCGTGACCATTGACGGATTAAGGTCTATCAGAACCGGTCAACTTTTAATGGATGAGGTGTCCGCGTAGCTTAGTTCATGTGCACAGTTGTACGCGGCACTAGTTGCCGCAAGCGAGCAGAGTACGGCAAGGGAAACTGGCTTTGTATGAGTTCCGCAATTGTTATTTACAAGTCATTACAAGTATTTAACAATTCATTGTGTGTGATTGCGCGTTATCATGGATAAAAAATACGTAATTCAGTGTGCCGTTGATGGGTATATACCACCAAAAAGCGTCAGTAGGAAAGTGTGCCCATTCATCGGTTTCCGCAGAGAGGAGATGCTGTATTATATATCTTCTGGAAATAAAAATACAAATTACAAATATTTTTGATTTTCACTTATTACGACAAAACCAAAATTTCGTGTAAAATTGTGCAAATGTAATTCAAGAGTGAGAAGTTAATATCAACTATTTACTCTTGAATTACATTTTCACAATTTTGCATTCAATCTTGATTTTCCTTTTAATTATATTCTCTGCAACACATTTGAAGAAGCTACATATGCATGTATGTGCACTAACACGTGCACATAAAACGATAGTTCATATGCACAGTTGTACGCGGCGCTAGTTGCTAATCGTCCACCATCTATGCATTAGGTTCGCACGGCCTGGGTCTATCGTCACAATTTAATTACCCAAATTTATACGTACACTCCTATAAATTAACAAATAAAACTTTTATACTGCGCATATGTTGTGCTTCTATTTGTGTGTGCATCTGTTTCAGATCCTCTTATGTTAATTCATCTTCCATTTATTCAGTATATAACTTAAAAAGTAAATATCATTACCTTCAATATATTTTATTAATAAGTAGGAGTACGCGGAGGTCGTCCAAACTGCCGAATTTAGTTAATATAAATATTAACTAAATTCGTTTATTATTATGTTGGGTCGTTGGTCTTCTACTCTCGGACTGAGAGTGTATTTTACACGCCTACGCTTATTACTTTTAATTTTAAAAGAAAGAAAAGGGGAAAGGTGCTTTAAATAAGTTTAAATCAAGCGGATAAAATTCATATAAATAAAAAGATAATTTTATTTTCAAGGAAATGAAAGCAAATAAACACATATGAACATTTTTATATGAGTCAAAATAAGAATGAGTAAATTAGAACGATACATAGGTACATTACCGTCTTCTTGTGTTTATTGCTGTTTCTTAATCCTACCGGTTGTCCTGGGAGCAAAAGCAAAGAAGAGAATACGTTCTGGCTGCTGATTACTTTAATTCGTTCCTGCGTGAATAGATATAATACAGTGAGCAGAAACTAAGGTGAATTTTCAATTTAAACTTGGCGGGCTAACCGATTTGGGCAAACTCTTTTATTTTCATGTTGGTCCTACTGTTACTGACATCTGTGTCAAATTTCAAGTTAATGACACCATTTGTTACATAGTTACACTTGTGTTTTCTAAACGACAAAAGTGATTTTTTCGATTTTTACAATGTTCAAATTTGTTGAGCAAAGAAGTGCCATTAAATTTAGTTTGCGGAATGAAATTTCAGTTGCGGAAACGTTCAGAATGTTGCAGAAGGCCTTCGGTGATTTGATCATGTCGCAAAAAAATGTTTATAAGTGGTACAGACTTCTAAGAAGGCAAAGAACGTGTTAATGACTTGGAACGCCCCGGACGACCATCAACATCAACTGGCGAGCAACACGTCAATCAAATCAAAGAATTAGTACACAAATATCGTCGATTAACAATTAGAGACCTTGCTGACACTATTGGCATTTTAAGAGGATCACTCAACACCGTTTCAAAAGATAATTTGGGCAGACAACTCTTGGTTTTTGCATCACGATAATGCGCCATCTCATACTGCACTCGTTCTTATTGACCATTTTGCCAAAAACTCAACACATATAGATCCACAACCACCATATTCGCCTGATTTGACTCCGTCTGATTTCTGGCTATTCCCCAAACTCAAAAGACCACTCCGCGGACACCGTTTTGACACGATTGAAGGGATACAAGTCGAATCGAAGAAGGCTTTTAACGCAATTCCGGAAGTCGAATTTAACAAGTGTTTCGATGATTGGAAAAAACGTTGGCATAAGTGCAGTATATCGGGAGGGTACTTGGAAGGGGATGAAAATGATTTGGATAAATAAATAAAGATTTTTCATATCATAACAAAATTCACCTTAGTTTTTGCCCAGAATAGTAGCTGGTGGAACCAATCTTGCGATTCACGGTTTATTCGACTCTCAAGTGAAGCATAGAGTAGAATAAACTGAATAAAAAATAAATATATTTTACTCAACTTTGTTTCATTCTTGAACATTTAATACATGACAAATAATTACAGTGATACTAAATAACTTCTAACTTGTGCATGTGTCCCAAATTTGATCGGAAGTGGAGTAAAATTACTTCAACTATTTTGCTCCGTGTAGGGCCCCGAAGCGAAGATGGCCGGGCAGATTTTTTATTTCAAAAACTATGTTCATCCAAAGTCAAGTGGACCGTTATGCCCGACACTCACCTAAATACATATGAATGCAAGATACACGTAAACATAAATTACATGAACGTAAAAGAAACTATGATGCTGCAATGAACGTGTTTCAAGGATTAAAACATTATTTGTTCTTGTCAAAAATATATCCCCCCCCCCCCCCCCAAGCCTAACACCATCACTTTACCCACCACCTGAAATACAGGGTTTTCCAATTAGAGGTTTCATTCTGAATAGCCCGCTATTTTGACAGCTGTCATAATAAGAGGTGTCATTTTTTCACAGATGACAACTAATAACTATGCTATTAATAAAAATGGAACCATACACGCTTTAACAACGCATTGAAATTGTCTAAATTCACTACAAAAATGCATGAAAATAAACCTGAATTTAAGCGAAAAATCATTATAAGGTTTATGCTGATGCTCCTCAGGCAATTTGAGAACTCTAAGAGAATAGTATATTACTTGCCTAGGCGCACAATGAGGGCTATTGCGTGAAGAGCGACAATGCTCGCAGGAGATCGAGTTGTAGCCGATGCGTAGTCGAGGCGTAGCCGAGACGTAGCTGAGACAAAGCCGAGACGAAGCCGAAACAAAGCTGAGACGCGATCAGTCCTGCGAGCATTGTCGCGAGTCTCGTAATTTCCCGAATGTGTGCATTGGCACGTATTCTATTTTATGTGCCACCGGCGCGCAAACTCGTTTTTATTTTTATTACGTGCCAATGCACACAATTCGGGAAATTACAAGACTCGCGACAATGCTCGCAGGACTGATCGCGCCTCAGCTTCGTCTCGGCTTTGTCTCGGCTTCGTCTCGGCTTTGCCTCAGCTACGTCTCACCTACGCCTCGACTACGCCTTGACTCCGATCTCCTGCGAGCATTGTCGCTCGTCACGCATTAACCCTCATTGTGCGCCCAGGCACGTAATATACTATTATGTGACTTCGGTGCGTATACGAGTTTTTATGCATACACTCGAATCTAATCTAGCATTGTAGTTGTTTGCGGCGCTCATCATTACACTTGATATGTCACGACTATTCCCGGCCATTTTGATTTTATCGATCTTGTTTAGTAGTAATAGATTTCAATAGACGCATGCGCAGTTCAAATGTACAAGGCTTTGCCAGTACGGTGCCAACGCTGTACGAAGAAGAAGAAGAATAAGAAGAAGATTGTGCTTTTTTGCATGGCTATAGGAGTATGCGCAGTTCAATTTTTACATTTAATTCCTCTGTAGCGCAATATATTACATTACGCTACTGTTAACTGTAGCGAAAAAACGAGTTTGCGCGACTGTTGCACATAAAATCCGTTCCCTTATCGACGAAATAGAGCTCCAAATGTGCGAAAATGTAATGGAAAATTTCATCAAAAGAGCACGGTCCTGCAAACCTAGCCGCGGAGGCCACATGAATGATATTGTTTTTCATTCTTAATGGCAAACCTACCGCTATTGAACGAAATAAAAATCAAATGATTTTGCACAAAAAACGCGCGTTTTTCTCATAAATCAAATTGAAACCTCTAATTGGAAGACCCTGTGTAAGTGTTTGACAGCCCTGCATGTTTAATTTCTGATTCAGCACTTTACTTACTTGTTGTACGTATAACTTCGTTGCTCTAGAAGAATCGCAAGCGGCTCTTTTTCTTTGTTTCGACCTTTTCGCCCAGTAGCATCTTGATATCATCGTATACTGTTTTAATAGCGATGAAGGAAATGGGAAAAACATCACCATATATGCTTTGAATTTCAAGAGCAATTCCAAGAAAGTGTGATTGGAATCTTATAAACCCACCAATATAGTTCTAATTTGTTAAAAAATATATTTGTTATTGATTTGTAATGCTTCTATATAAATCTTTTTGTTCAATTAGTATACATACATCATTATAAGTACAATCCTCGCTGTTTTTAAAATTTGGGAACAAACGAATACCAGTAGACTGAACATTAACGTGTTCTTCTTTCCAAGCTTGGTGATTCTGTAACAGATGAAATTTACAATTTTAAGAAAACAGTCTAAATTGATTACGTAGTTATCGAAAATAATTTAATGCGGGTTTATCTCTCTCCGTTTTTTCTAAAACAATAAAATTTCACACTGGTATTTATCTTTGTTTTATATGGTGAAAAATTGATCACTTCAACTTAGTCCGTATTACAGTAATTACTTTTTCATGGCGCCTCTTTTGAAAATCCGAATTTCGGTACCTGCGAAGCGGGTTGAAACTGCGATTTTCAACCCTAGGGGCGAAACTTTAAAGGTAGGGTTGCATACCGCAGTTTCGAACCGCTCTACAGGTACCGAAAATCAAATTCTCAAAACAGTTGCTATGAAATAGTATATTACATTACAAGGGGCGAAACAGAGCGATTGCATGAGCGTGAAGTTTGCTGCCCGAGTGAAACGAGGGCTGCGATCACAAGAAATGCTTTCGCTGTGTTTTGTATCGAGTAATGTATACTATTTTTCATAGCAACTCTTTTGAGAATCTGATTGGCTGTAACTGTGGAGCGGGTTGAAACAGCGACTTTCAACCCTAGGGTTGAAAATCGTAGTTTCAAAGGAGGCGCTATGAAAAATAGTATGCATTATTCGAAACAAAACACAGCGAATGCAACTCGTTTGTAATCGCTGTGTTTTATCCCTTGTAATGCAATATACTATTATCCATCATTGGATACAGCAGATAGAAGTTGATGAATGTGTCATTATATTCTTTACTTTATGCTAAAATATAATTGTAAAACATTCATGACTTTTAAAAATGAAAGTAGGAGGGAGTAAATTTGCTTTACAATTTTCTTTGATGGTTATGTAATCAACATAACACTATTCCTTAATTATTTTCTAAAGAAAAATATCCGTAATTCGAAGAAAAATTTAATAGGGAACAATTGGCCTTGTATGCGACTTTTTCATTCATACAATCATAATCACTTGTTCACCCAGCATTATTTCCAATAAAAGTAATTATAACACATAATTGTAATACAAAAGCTCAGTAAAAATACGAACACAGTGTGACAAGAATGGAAAATTTGTATATAATTTGTTTGTAAAATGTGTATGAAAATTGTAAGTTCTCACTGAGCATTTAAATACTTTGACTAAAATACGGTAATTATATCTATTGAGGAATTTAATGATATATTATTGAAAATATAAAATTCTTATTTGCTTGTAAGTTTTATCAGAATATCGAAATAATTTGGATTCGCCAGCAACAGAATTTTTCTAGAGCAACAATTTAATTTTTTTGCACTAAAAAAATTTTATTTTTTTATCTCACAAAAATAGTTTGATAAAGTGAAATAATCAAAGTAATGTTGTTGGCTAATTGGAATAGTTCGGTAGAGCAATAAAAAAAAGTTATTTTCTTTGCTTCTAACAAGGTTCTGGCCTAAAAAACAGTTTACTTAGTGTATATTTGCGGTGCAAAGCTAGTACCTATAGCTTTAAGGCCGTATAGTATACATAAGCTGGGGTCAACAGAGTTCCATGATTAATTGTGTATTTCTAGGTTATTACCGAGTTCCATCCAACTGTTATTAACTTCCTATCGTCTTTATCCCAAGCAGGTACATCTGTGTTCTCTATATCAAGAAATGATACGTATGTTTCACCGACACACTCCTTTAGCTAAAACAAAACCCAATTCTCATATCCTCATTATGTTAATAACAAGAGGTATTTCTTTCCAAAAGTATAGAATAAATGATTAAAAACTTATTGACTACGAAACTAAAGCGAAATAAGAAAAATTACATCTTAAGGAGTTACGAGTAGTCCGAAGGATTTTTTTTATCAATCATAAACGAGCGCTTTTTGCCTTCAAAATTTACAAGTATAATTTCAGAGGCCCCCATTTTTCATAATTTGAAAAAAGCTTTAATTAAACACTAGACAAACTAACAAAATAATCATTTCTTTTGTTTCATTGATTTTAGATAAACCAGTAAGAAGTACTGATGTTCACCGCTAGGCACTATATGTAAGCAAGGGATCAATAATCTGGTTGACAAGTTGACCCGGAATTAATGTTTTTATTGGAAATAATCATGAAAATTACTGAAAATATCAAATAAAAACTCGGTTTCGTCACGTATCCGACTATTATACTGCGTGTACCACCACTCGTGTGCCAGCCGGTAATAGAGGGTAGAGAATAAAAAATCAAGGCGAAAACTCTGCTACAACAATATTGTGCAGTGATTTGTTTAGAAACCACTAAAAAACAAAGTTACGTGTACGTGCGCCCCCGTGTGTAGTGTGCGCTTAAACGCCGCCGATCGCCTGGATCTGACTGGCTACCTCATATGTTCGCGATTCAGGTTAGTCGCTTGGCGCGAACATGGGAGGCAGTGTGCTCAGATTGCAAGCTGGGGTACCTACAGACACGATTGCACGCCGTATCCGTGTGAAGCGAGTAGGGAGAGACGACAGGGAGCGCTGCTTTTATTCGTTCCTTGTCGTTCTTGCGTGCGAGAACGACACCTCCAACTTCTCCTCGCTTTCTACTTGCAATGCTATTTTTATATTTCACGCTGTCTGTTATAAAGTCGAAATTGAGAATTACTTGTATATTTTTCTCGACTCCGTGCAAAAGAGGGGGAAGCAGACGACAATTTCGAATTTACGAAATATGTCGTTAAAGAAATAATACTTCTTTTTTAATATTTTTGAAAAAATCTGCTTGATTTAAATATCTGAAAGGTCCTACGAAATTGTATAAGGATTTTAACACTTAAAAAAATTTACTTTAAAAACCTAAAATTCTTTTCAGTTCTTATATTGGTTAAAATTCGAAATATTGATTGGTATTAAATTTTACTGAACGTTTATTCTTTAAGTGTTAAAATCCTTATACAATTTCGTAGGACCTTTCAGATATTTAAATCATGCAGATTTTTTCAAAAATATTCAAAAAAGAAGTATTATTTCTTTAACTACATATTTCGTAAATTCGAAATTGTCGTCTGCTTCCCCCCTCTTTTGCACGGAGTCGAGAAAAATATAATTCTCAATTTCGACTTTATAACAGACAGCGTGAAATCTAAAAATAGCATTGCAAGGAGAAAGCGAGGAGAATAAGGAGAAATTGGAGGAGTCGTTCTCGCACGCAAGAACGACAAGGAAGGAACAAAAGCAGCGCGCCCCGTTGCGTCTCCCTAATCGCTTCACACGGATACGGCGTGCAATCGTGTCTGTAGGTACCCCGGTTTGCAATCTGAGCACACTGCACTGATGGGAGGCAGCCAGTCAGATCCGGGCGATCGTCGGCGTTTAAGCGCACACTACGCGCGGGGGCACACGTAGCGTAACTTTGTTGCCATGTAGTTTCTGTACAAAGCACTGCACATCATTATTGCATTGGATTTTTCGTCTTAATTTGTTATTTTCTACCCCTCATTACTGGCTGGCACACAAGTGGTGGGACACGCTGTGTTATTAATACTCATTAGGACCTTATTTTTATTTCATGACAAGTCTTCTAAACTCGCCCATTGTCATCGTAAAAACTAAAAATTAGAACGTCACAGTATTATATTTCAAATAAAAAACATTATGTAACCGTTAAAGAAAAATTCCTAAAAATGCCTATTTTTTACGCCTTTGACTACCCGTAATCCCTTAAGGGGCCATCCATATACCACGTTGACAATCTTTTACTACTTTTTGACACAGTTTAAAAATGTAGTGATGACTCTCCAAACGGACAATGCGTCAACGTAATAACGGAAAACCCGACGAATGTATAAAGTTGAGGAGTTATTGTTAGCGAAGAACTCGTTCTATCAGAAGTTCCAGTATTCAAAAGGCAGCAGCAACGTCAGTGTAGGAATCCAGTGGATCAATCAGCCTAACTTGGGCCATTTTTTGCCCAAGAGGTACCTGGGTCGTTTTTTATTTGAATATGCCTCCGGGGGGCTTGCTTGTTGGAACTACAATTTCAGTCTGCCCACCTTACATTTCTCTGCATCTCTGCTCTAGCTATCTCACCAGCTTGTCCCACTTTCCTGGGTTAATCGATCTGCTTTTTCCGTCAATCAATCAATCCTTCTGTAGCTGGCATATGGTCTCACATAATTATACCGCATACAATTTGTTTTATAACATATGTGATATTATAACATAAATATGCTACTACCTCGAGTATACCTTGTCTCATTTCAGCGTATTTTTTGCAGATTTAGAGAAATGTATGTCCATGTGGATTCTGGCCCAACCCCCCGGTACCCCTCATGGACAAGCGTGGAATTTTGCCAAACCCCCTCCTCCACCCCCCTTAAACTTCCCATGTAAGATATGGATGGCCCCTAAGAGAGCAGAATATTTCACGCAAAAAGGTCTATGAAAGAGCTCCTTGGCAAAACTTTCGGAAAGGAATACAATCTAATAAAATCAAAGCTGTTCTAAAATCTGTTTCCGAACTAATCTGAATTTTTTTTCGGATTTCGTTGGATGTAAATCGGTTAAAAACTAATCTGACTGTAATCCGAATCCGAATGTAACTGCGGTAGAAATGATTCAGATTGAAACTTCAGGTTGAATCAATCTAAGCTCGGATTGAAAACTTAGTTTAAATTCATTGAAATTGATACCTCGAATTGAACCGGAATGAATCGGATTGAGTTAATTCTGTTTTTAACCAATTCGAATCGAAGGATATTCGATAAGTTTTTCGGATTAGTTGGAAAATAAATTTCGGAATGATGATTTCTAGGAGAATTCTATTTCGATTTCAAGAACTAAATAGGTAAATTTGAAGTGTTTTTGAACAAAGTAAATACATTCCAACTGATTCTAGTTGAAAACATTCAAATTTTGTGCAAAACTTACGGTAATAACTGATATCCTTGGATCCCTATGCCGTGAACTCACAGCATCCCTACGCCATGAACTCACAGCATCCCTATGCGATGAACTCGGGGATTCTTCCTCTTTCATGGATTTTATGCTCTCAATTTTATTATCAGTAGAATATTCAAAATCTGGCATATCTCTAATTAGAGCTCTAAGATTTTCAACGTTGTTTGTATACTTCTCAATTTTAGTAGCGATAGCCAAGGCATTCTTAGGGCTGAATAAAGTCGCACCAGTTACAAATGGAGGGTCGCCTAGTGTATCAAATATAGCGATTAAGGCGGCATCATACTTGGGGTCGTCAACATCAGCTTCCCCGGTGAGTTGGAATAGTTGCGTCAAGTTAGCTCCTGTAAAAAAACGTATATCTAAAGAAATTTATCCCTTTTGATAACAGAAAGCAGGTGTATATAGTTTTTCCCACTCATATTTCAGAAACTACCCTGGCATAAGTTTCGGAAAGAAATTCAATTCCAGCCATTCCGTAATCTCTTTCCAAATGAAACCGAAAAACATTTTGAATCTCGTTTGAAGAAAGTCAATATAAAAATCAATTCGGCTGAACCTGAGGTCAAAATGTTCTGGATTGAAAACATGATGTGAATCAATCCGATATCGGATTTATTCGACTTAAACACTTTGAATGAACCAGAATGGTTCAGATTGATTTTTGAAAAGATTGCATAAAACGAGATTCAGAACGTTTTAGGATTAATTCGGAATGATTCAGAATGGTTCGAAAACAGATTTTTGAATAATTCGGAATAACTGATTCTCTCGAATCCAGTTGGGGGCAGTCGTGCAGAACGTAAGACTGGTCCCGCAAAGGAGCACCACAAGAGCACCCGACCTCCAGGTCCGATCCCATTCTCAAAAAAAGGTCACCGGTGCACACGTGGCCGGTCCGCAGCCTCGTAATCAAACAAATCGAGCGCCTGGGCAGGCTCAGACGTGAGAATCAAAGTATTTCGGACTTGTAAGTAACACGAGAAAAATATCACGAGCAGGAGGCATCCCCAGTCCCAACGTATGGCCACAAAAGCCTTGCCCATGTCTCGAAGTCGCGTCCAATGGGGTCATAGAGGTCATAATAGGGCAGGCCGTAGCGGATGCTGTAAGGCAGGCCCCCCGCAGCCCTCGCGACCCCATCGGCAACCTCGTTTCCGACTATACCGACGTATCCAGGGACCCACATGAACCTCACATCCCTGCCCAAATCCGCCAAACCCGCCACAAGATGAACAATCTTGAACACCAAATAGTTCCTGGCCGACGCGGCCATACAATCCCCAAGGCAGGTGAGCGCCCTCATCGAGTCCGTCAAAATCAGCACCCCACGCATTGCAGTCCGCCCAGCATAATGATCCGCCCTAAGTATGGCATAGAACTCCGCAGACAAGACCGAGGTGAAAGGCTGGAGTGACAAGCCATATCTGAAGTTATCGCCGACCACACAGAAACCGCAATCAGTACGACCACTAGCAGGGTCCACCGCCCCGTGGAGGGACTAACCTAACCATGCTGCAAGATTGCTTATGCCTGTGACACCAATAAGGTACGGGTTATACGGACACTATGATTGTTTCCCTATTTTAGCCTTACAGTAAACTCGTATCAAGCTCACGATATTCTTTCGACAGCAAACTTCAAAAAAAGCTGTGATAGGCAGTATTTAATGTTGCGACAAAAATTGATGAAGTTTTCAAGACGCTAACGTAATTGTGTGGCAACACCAGAAAATTATCAGCGTTTTATGCCTCTGACAAGACTACGGGTTTTTCGGTGTGGGTGATAGTCGTTAAAAGTATCTTTAAGGGTCTGCAGTTTATCCAAAGGTACACACAATAAAGTATCAGCAACATACCGAAAATAAAAAGGCACAACAAACCCTAACTTCTCAAAGACAGACTTTTCTAAGTGTTCCATGACTATTTCAGCTATAATTGAAGAAATGAAGTAAAGTACCAATACTCTTAAAGTACCAAATTTTTGTTTATAGAATTCACCATTAAATTTAAATTTAGTAGAATTCATAATGAAATTTAATGCTTTAAGAAACTCTTTCATCTACTTTTGTATGTGATTTGATTTGATTTCATCTATCTAAAACAGCTGTTTTGACCAACTCTAACGGCATGTCTGGAAACATTGCAGCAACATCTAAAGAAACTATCACATGACCATCAGGTATTGTCTTTGCGAATGTATTCTTTCGAAATTTCCAACTATTTTTAACAGTATAATTTGACTTTGATAACGATTCTTTTAGTATCATATTAAAATTTGGTTCTAAAAATCTAGTAGGTGTATTAATAATTGAAATAACTAGTCTCAAAGGATAGTTTTCATTGTGAATTTTTCTAATTCCATAACATCCAACCAAAAAAGTATTCGCTGTATCAATATCTCTTTATCTAGTATCCTTCTCCAACAGTCCCCCCTTCCTCCAATTGTTTACCATCCCGAAACTACTGCTTTTAAATTTTTTTAAAGGATCTTGATCTAATATTTTAAAGTTCTTAACATTATGAAGCAATTCCTCCATGTCTCATGTGTATTCCGACCCCCTCGTGAGAACTGAAATATTACCCTTATTTGCATTTGTACACATCAAGTCTTTGTTTTTTTTAAGGAAGTTTCAATAATTTCCAGGTTATTGAAATTTTTTTATCTATACTACCAACATGCAAACTTTTCTTCTCAACTAAACCTTTGAATAAGTACAAAACCTTGTTTCTGAAATCCTGCTGATCTGACCTTGGAATTTTGTGTCTATTAGCTTCAATATCCTTGACAATTTCTGTCATCTGATTTGATTTATCATTTATCATATTATTTCTAAAACCTTTTCCTAATCTAAGAATATCTTGTACAGGAACTGGCACTTGAATATCAGTCAAATTTACAAACCAAGGATCACTGTTTTCTTTCTTAAAAACTGTTTGTTAATTTAAGTTTTGTTTTTGGGCATTACTCTGCTCCAAAATGACAGGATTTAATTTTTCAATCTGAGTTCTATCATTGTTCAGAAATCTAATAATAAAAATACTTTGATGTTTCAAAAGATAGATCATTAAATTCTGTGGCAAACACTTTTCTAATTCATTCCTCATTGTAAAAACTCTATTCTTTAAAAATTCGATATGATTAGAGATATTCTATCCTATCCTTGATTTGCAAATTCAGAATAGAACATTTAAAATCGTTAAGACTGTGCTGGAATTTTTTTTCACAAAAACTACTGCGAAAACTGAAATCCTCAAATTTTGGCATTGAAAAAGAAAATTTTTCCTGGTAAAACGTCATTTCTTCTTACATTTTATCAAGTAATTTCTTTGAAGAATATTAATTTTCATTTTGTAATTAATATCACACCACAGTCTTACTACGTTGTCTTATGGAATTTAATAAAAGTAGAAGCAATTATCAAATTTGACCTCCAAGCCAAGTCGACAAAATTCAAAACCAAATTCGAACCCGTATCACTACAAACTGAAATTCATCTTAACGTCTAAACAAAAGTATAATTCAAAATTTTAAGAATTCGAAACAAATAAGAATTATTTACAAATTTCAATTAGAATATTTTGTTATAAGATGTATTCTTTTTGTTTTAATTTAAAAAAATGCTATTATGAATAGAAAAATCAAATTTTTATTCAAGCTATTCGAAATAGGAAAAAAACATAAGAACACATAATTGTTAACTTAAAAGTATCTAAAAATTTGCATTTACGTATCTTTTCATTAGATGTATATTTTCCGTTTCAATTTCAAAAATGCCATTGAAAATAAAAACATTTTATTTTTTCGTTCAAATCTGACACCATTTCTTTATTTCGATTATGAAAATCGAGAGCAAGTGTCGTGATGAGAATGTTTTCCTCAAAGTTGAAGTAACTTCGGGTAAAGTCAATCCATGTCGACAGTATTTGAAAATTTACTTAAATTATTGTTATAAATCATGAAGAATAAACATGAGTACGTATGAAGAAAACAAATATCTTTTGGCTATCTTCGGGTGCGTTGGCACATTCTCATAGTTTTCAAGTTTAATCGCGTCTACACGGAGAAACTTCTAGTTATAAAATGTGACATTATAATATTTATTTTCACTAAAAGTCGATAGGAACCGAAGATGTAATGTCAGTTATTTAGACCCTCTTCAATGCGGTGGAGAACAGGTCAAAAGGAAAAAAGACCCATGTGGGCCTGTTTTTAAGAAACAAGGGCCCTCCTACATCTTTTTGCCTGAGTCCCAAAATGTCTAGCTGCGCCCCTGGTACTTACATCAGAAGAAAATTTTTATAACCCCTAGACAAGACTTCAATTTACAAAAGACAATAGGGAAGTCATTCTTCCTTTCGAAAATAGGAAAATATGCGATTGTCAAAAAGGGAAAATAAAAATAAATCCACAATTAGATGTCACGCATACCTAACATTATCAATTACGATTCACTGGCCGACAGTAAGCGTTATAACTAAATCAAAGCATTGGACTTCTTCTTTTGTAGTGAATCGGTCACTGAATATAATAAACAAAGTACTCAGGGACAGTATTTCTTATTTTGCGATATTGTCACCTCTTATTGCCAAACACAGTTACCGTACGCAGAAAAAAGTTCCGTATAATATACTGAAAATCCGGTAAATTTTACTTAATTTCCAAGTACTTATATGGACAACTGACCAGTTAACTGAATTTTACTAGGCTGAACAAGTAACTGTAATCAGATTTGGTGGTTACAAATACGAATACATAAGTGGTACTGACTTGCGGATCAGTAAATTTCACCGAGCCAATTGCTATCCTACACTGTTTCTGAATGCTACAAATGCTTATTATTCTGTTACATTTCCATAGCGTGTAAGAGAATGTAACTTACTGTAACGGTATAGTTTACCAAAATGTTAGTGCTCTTTACGTTTGTCGAATGTCAGAATTACTTATAAGACAGTAGCTTTACCGATTTTTCTTAGTGAAAGTAGCATATTCGTTTCGGATAACACAGTTCTTTTGTTTTGGCTACTTTCTTTGCACACTGAGAAAAATGGATTGTAAACGGTAATGAAAAATATGTTACCGGGTATAATTTTGGAATATTAACTATGGGACAGCGATCTAGATTATTAAAACCATAATCTATAGATGTTAAAAAAAAGGTACACTGGGAAAAAAAAACATGGTGAAATCAACGGGAAGGAGTCCCGTCACCAATTTCACGTTGGCGTAGCGTTGCTCTCCCGTTGAATCGCCGGTGCTATTCAACGTTGCACTAACGGTAGAGCCAACGTTAAATCACCCAAAAATGATCAGCTGTGGCAATAATCGCGATTGTTCTTGTCAGTTCTTTTGTTTTCCTAATAAAAGTTTTCCCAATTATATATTGGTATTTAAAAGCAAAGCACTGCCAATTTCATTATGGATATGAAATTGCGTCATCGTGTGATATTTTCAAATAACACGGCGTTCCAGCGTTAATATTCCCGGTGAATTGACGGGGCTGACATAGCTGGATTAACGTGAGTTTTCAACGCTACATTGACGGCGGCAGCACGTTAACCTAACGTTGCAAAGGCGCCGATGCTCATTCCCCTCAATGCAACGGGAACTTCCGGATAACCTGACGGTTTTCTTTTCCCAGTGTAGTATCGGATAATATCTTGGATTATAAATGGAAACATACCAGATTTAACGCGTGCAAAACAAAAGAAAGATAGAGGGGAGAGCTTTGGCACTCAGAAGAGGGGAGGTTTCAGTGAGAACACATACACAAATATTATTATCATACCTTATTTATGTTCACATATTGAAGTACACAATGCTACACTATTTATAATCGCATACGCTTAAAATTAAATTTCAGAATCGCTTTTGGGTTCGAACCCTCTAACTCTACCTATATCAACAATAACTAAACGCATTCCTAACGCCTAAAGCCTCTCGGCTATTCTCGCTTGCCATATTCCGAAATAAATGTCGCTTATAAGCCACTACTGAGTTGGCCAGACTTGGATTCGAGTCTACGAATCTATTCGGATAACGTCGGAAGCACTCGGACGACATTCTGAAACGAAAATGCAAGAAAAGGAACTGGTAAGCGTAAGGGATTCTGTGCGTTGATTAGTATTGACATACGCAATGCGTTCAATACCGCGAGATGGGACATCTGCATCGAGACGATGATGCGGAAAAAGGTTCCAGACTACCTGTTGCGAATGATAGATGACTATCTGAGCAACAGGTGGGTGATATACGAGGGCGACAAATGGTCTCTCAAAGAAGAGATGACATGTGGCGCTCCTCAAGGGTCGCGGGTGAGTCCACTCGTTTGGAACATCATGTACGATGACTTTCTGCGCACGGACCTACCTGCTGGAACGAGCATCGTCGGCTTCGCGGATGACGCACTTGTAGTGTGCGCCGCTGACGACGTCAGAATCCTAGAGCTGAGGATCAATGAAAGTCTGTGGCGAGCAAAGCGCTGGTTGGATGGCAGAGGTCTTAAAATGGTGCAGCTGGATCGTAGGATTAGCTTTGGCGAACACCTAAAGATCGCAGCTGCCAAAGCCATCCAATGTGGAGCGAACTTGGCCCGGCTTACGCCAAACATTGGTGGACCCAGGGAAGCGAAAAGAAGATTGGTGGCGAGCGTGGTCCTTTCGAAGCTGCTTTATGCAGCTCCGGTCTGTGCCAATTCCTTGCAAAACCATACTATCCAGAAGAAGCTGTTCTCGGCCATGGCTGTTTTAACGCGTACCTGAGGTGCTTTAAGAAGAAAGACGAGGAGACGTGTTACTACTGCGATTTCCCGGTGGATAACGCAGAGCACGCACTGTTCGTCTGCGCAAAATGGGGTGTGGCTAGGGAGGTACTCGGTCAAGCGTTGGGTTCCGAACTTACTCCTGACACGATGGTCCCTCTCATGCTCCAGTCTGAACGGTTCTGGACGCTCATCGAGTCATTCGTCACACTAGTGATGAAGACGAGAGAACTTGATGGACGTCGAGAGCGAAACAACGGGGAGGGCCAGTAGAAATCGCATCGGGGCCTGCACCCGCGGTCCTGCGTCTCGGGTAGACTTGACTGTCCGCGTCGTTCGGGGAAGGAATCTGTTTGTTTCTCCCCTGAGTGGCGCGGCTAGACGGTTATCCTAGAGGGCGTGTGGCCGCGGATGGAAGTTCCGAGCGAACGGATGACGGAAGAGTCGTACGCGACTTTAATGGAACCAACCACCCGTGAAGTTGAAAGCCGAAAGGTGGTTCCGCGGGTGGTGTATTGGTTCGAGAGAGGGGTTTTTTTGGTTTTAACAGGTATGCCTAGACCCGTCCTAGGAGAGTCCTGTACAACGTCTATAAAAGATTTTGCCATTTTTCCTCCTCAACAAAAAAAAAAAAACAAAAAAAAAAACATCCAGGTTTTATGATCCGTTTTTCTCACTGCAGTTGGAAATTCCTTTGTTTACACCCAGCGTTGCCGGCACACGGGATTTACACATGAAGGTTATGTTTTCGTTACATGTGCGCGAGTTAAGCGAAACATCCAGATCGGTAAAATTTACTGATCTTCTGTTAATGTGTACTATACTAGTATTGTAATTCAGTTCCAGTGAATGGTACTTATCATCCCGTATTTAATACATATGATAAAGGTATTTTTAACTCACAAGTGACCGAGTTAGATTTACTTTGATTTTACTATGAGATTTACGAAACGCTCAGTAATTCCGACATTTCTTTTCAGCTATGTTAACAGTTTTTACTGTTACATTTACTTAAAATCTTTTACTGTTCCCGGTTGGTAAATTTTGCCTTTCTTTTTTCTGCGTGCAAGGCTTCTAGTATTCAGCGCACCTTGTACCGAGTTGCAGAAATAAACGATTAGTATACTATTGGATCCTATAACTTAATTCGTGCGGTTTGCTAAGAGATGGCGTAACTTGATTATTATTCCATCGTTCCAATATTCCGAACATGCGTTGAAAAGCTACTGTCATTGTGCGTTTTTTTCAGTATATGTCATTCATTTGAAGGGTAAACAACAAGAATTCTTTTCACTCAAATATGTCGAACTTTGTGCCTGAAAAAGTGTTTAGCAAGGAATTTTTCTTCATTACTTTAATATGAAGAAAACTGCTGCCGAAAGTCATCGTATTTTGGTGGAAGTTTATGGTGAACATATTCTAGCTGAGCGAACGTACCAAAAGTGGTTTGCACGATTTAAAAGTGGTGATTTTGACTTTGAAGATGAAGAACGTCCTGGGCAGCCAAAAAAGTTTGAAGATAAAGAACTGGAAGCATTACTCGATGAAGATTGTTGCCAAACATAAGAAGAGCTCCCAGAATCTTTGGGAGTCACTCAAGCAGCCATTTCAAAACGTTGAAAAGCAGCCGGATACATTCAAAAGCAAGAAAATTGGGTTCCACGTGAACTCAAGCCGAGAGACGTTGAAAGGCGGTTTTTCATGTCCGAAATGCTGCTCGAACGCCACAAAAAGAAGTCATTTTAGCATCGGATTGTTACTGGTGATGGAAAATGGATCCATTACCACAACCCCAAGCGCAAAAAATCATATGTGAAACCCAGGCAACCAGCCAAATCAACGGCAAAGCCGAATATCCGTGGTGCGAAGGTAATGCTTTGTATTTGGTAGGATTAGAAGGGTGTGCTGAATTATGAGCTGCTAAAACCGGGTGAAACCATCAATGGAGAACGCTACCGAACACAATTAATCCGTTTGAAGAGATCAATAGCCAAAGAACGCCCGGAATATGCGACCAGACACGAGGCAATAATTTTTCATCATGACAACGCTCGGCCCCATGTCTCACCATTTATTAGCTGAAGATTCCATTCCGCATCGCCACGTGCAAGCTCAACCCCAAAAAGGCACAATTCTCACTACCTCCTGGAATTTCTAATATTACGCGTGACGTCTAACCTGAAATTAAATCCTCTCGCCAAAGACAAAAGAGACCTACCTTCTTTCGGAACCAGCTCTATGTCGCCTCCTTTTTCTCAAAAATAATCAATACTTTTCTTTTGATTTTTGAGCAAAATTTTAATTTTTTTTCCAAAATCCCGCAATTTTGTTGCATTTTAAATTTTTTTACAATCCAGGGTCATTGTATAAGAAATATATTCTAGTTTAATTACATTTTTGGTTTTTTTATTTCAGGCACTGTGAAGGCGACAATCGCTGCAGCAGTGGCGGAACTTTTTTTGTTGAAGACTCAGGAGATGGTTGGTAACTTGCTGAAAATCGAATATTTTTATTTGAAAACATTACTGTGTATTCAATATTTATGCACAAATATATCTGCAAAATTTTAAAACATTCAATGTAATACTTTTTTAAAAAAAGATTCACAAAAATATGTTTCTTCGAACAATCGATGCGCCTCAGCTCCAGATATCTTCAAATTGAAGAAGTAAATCAAAACTTCCCGCAAATGACGCTTATTTGGCTCAAAACTCGGCATTTCCGCACACAAAAGAATATATTAAACTAATATTCCAAGGTTATGTTGTTGATGGATGTCCAACCTTACGACAGTGACATTTTACTTCTTTCAATTTCAATTTACAGGGTTACTGAAAGGTATAAATTGAGGCTGTAGTAGGGTCCGCAGCGGGTTTAATCTTTATAAAATTAAGCCCTCTTAAACTTCAAACCGGCAAAAATGGAAATATGTGCCACGTTGTATGGTTAAAACAGCGCCTAATCCATTAGAACTACAATCTTCTGCAGACCCTTCTAAGACCTATTTAACCCTGCCATTTAGAGGTCTAAAATAGGGCTAAAATTTTGACTCGGATATCGTGCGAAAAAAAAGGTCTCTGGCAAAAAAAGACGGTTAAAAGACTGCCTGTACGGGACGCTTCAGAAATGGATAGAACGTATTGTCAGGATTGAGGAAATGATTGAAAAGATGGAGACATTATGCAGGACATAAAAACATGTTCCTGCCAATTGGAGAGGGTATTGCGGATGTTTTGCACGAATTAGTGCAACTCCGCGTAGGCCTAGGCCAGATCAATCGAATTCAAGCTAGGAAAGGTTGTTGGTAGGAAGATGAAATTGACTCAGGTCTAACTTGTCAAGAGCATCAGAAATGAGGGTTGTCAGACAGACCCACAACGTGTGGTGAGCAGTACTCCGACCTTGCGGAAACGGCCATGTCAGCTGATCGTATGCCCACAGAAAACTGCAGCCAAAGACCGGAGGCGAAAAGGCCCAGAGCCTTCATGAAGGAAGAGGAGTGGGAGGAGATTCGGACCAAGAAAAATCTCTGGTATCCAAAGCCGAAGCCGCAGGCTGTGAAGGCAGTGAGGGCAAGGCATGCTCGCCCATATAATACGATATTAAAGGACCTCATGATCATTTTAAATCCTGAAATCACAGAGAATTTTTTTTAAAGATCTCTTTTTTCGCATAAAAACTACCTCAAATTACAGATCACTAAATGCAACATATTTTTCTCTCCGTGTGCCAACTTTAGTAACTTGCTTTGCAGTCGCAGTAAATAAACAAAAAAGTTCCATCGTTTTTCACTTCATCTCAATCTAAATCAAAAGATTTTTGAAATAATATTTTAATAGAAATGTAAGTGCTACCCAGTAATAATTATATTTTGCTATATTTCATATATTTTATTGGAATACTTTGACGTTCTTTTAGAATAAAAATTCAATTCTATTGATGCACTTCAGAACACTTTGCAAACAGAGTTAAAATTTTACGAAATCATGGTAAATATGTATCGCAGCGTTTCGACACACCCATTATTTACGAATTAAACAATGTAATTCACTGTAATATCAATCATGCAAATGATTATAACAGCACGTGTTAAGAAATTCATAATTATTATGATGGACCTTGGTTTAAATTAGCTCGGACTACATTAAACAGCAAGTTAAGAAAAAATTACAGTTTTACGCATTGAAATTGTTTAAATTCACTACAAAAATGCATGAAAATGAACCTGAATGTGAGAGAAAAATCATTAGGAGCGATGAGGCTCATTTCCACTTTGGTGGCTACATTAATAAGCAGAATTTTTGCATTTGGGGATCGGAAAACCCAAAAATAATTATTGGCAACCCTCCCTATTCGCAACGTGTTACTGTTTGGTTTGGTTTTTGGACAGGAGAGATCATTGAGCCTTATTTGTTTTTAAATGAAGCTGGGTTGGCTGTTCCGGTGAATGGATTGCGCTATCCAACCAAGATTAATGAATTTTTATGGCCAGGTTTGGAAGATATAGATGTAGACGATGCCTTTTGCATGATAATTTTCAAGGCTGAGTGATTTTTCGAAACGACGATTACAATTGGCCGCCACGCCGAGATCATGCGATTTAACAACTCTAGACTTTTTCTTTGAGGGTTACGTGAACGATAAGGTTTATGCTGATGCTCATCAGTCAATTTGAGAGCTCTAAGAGAAGATTCGTGCTGTTATCGACGAAATAGAACCCCAAATGTGCGAAAATGTAATGGACAATTTCATGAAAAGAGCATGGTCTTGCAAACGTAGCCGTGGAGGCCATATGAATGATATTGTTTTTCATTATTAATGGCAAACCTTTCGCTATTGAATGAAATAAAAATCAAATGATTTCTCACAAAAACACTTGTTTTTCTTATAAATCAAAATGAAACCTCTAATCGAAAAACCCTTTACTTCTTAAGGGGGGAAGTTCATGTAAACGCCTCAAAATCCGTCATATTTTAAAAATGTTTTTGAAGGTGATAAAATAATTTTATTGTTTTAAATTTTCAACATAACTTTATTTAACCTTCCTAAAGTATAAAAAAAATTAATTTTTTTATTTCCATCCAAAATGGCGGCTCAGGATAATTGTTCGCCTGGCGTCTTTGGCGCGAGGTCCAAAAGTGCTCTATTTATCACACATTAACCATTGATCCGGTTTCTTGAAACATAAAACCGAAAAAATGTCTTTAATTTTCATCACGTTGTCTCTGTCAGGACACAAGCTTTTTAGAAAATATCCAAATCTTCCAAAATTACAGACGTTTTAACAAAAGAACTTTTTTCGAGCTGAAAAGGGCTGTAAAAATTGAATTAAAAAACTTTTTCAAAAAGCTCGTGTTCTGACCTAGCGATATGTCTGCTGAAAAATTGGAGAACAAGAAATCCCTGATGTTCCAAATATTCTAGACGGGATCTTGCGAAAACTTTTGAAAAACACGACCACTCGTGAACTAACGTGTATCCAGTCAAATCCTTCACAGGGCACATGTCTAGTAACGTCTACATTCGAAATATGCAACAACAAAAAATCGTTTTTTTGAAGCCTCGAAGGTAGACGACCCCCTTAAAAAATTAGGGCCAGTAAACTGTTAAAAACATTGATAAGAATAGATATATTATAATAGACAACAGTCGAATATTAAAATATTTTAAAATGTAGATACAATATATTTTCTTATACATAAATGCTTCTTAAACTCTTTGGATAGAGTATGTATCTACCATACACGCGATTGTTTATCTGTCGAAAAAAATAATTGACAAAGTTTCAGACCGAGAAGACCATAAAGACATATTTTACAGAATAGATAGAATCTGATTGTAAAATAAAAAATTGAATTCTATAGAACAGATTTAATATCTATAATAAAATATTCTCTATTTTTAATTTATTAAAAGCTGTTTTTGAAAAAACGCCTAATTGATTCCTTAAATTTCAGCAAACTTGAAATATTTAAAAAATTATTATGAGTTTCGTAGTCAACAAAACACATATAATCATCCATTATTATCTGTAATCTAATATAATTCATCTTATATAATATAATCATAATAATTTTCATATCGGATAATTATTTATCACATTCGACCAGGACAGTTTAAAATCCAAGTTCGGGAGTCATAAAAGTCATCGTGGACTTGTATAGATCTTTGTAAAGATTTTTGAACTGTGTTATAAATGAGGATCACCGCCTTTACGGAACATTCCTGTGCCTCCATTATCGGAGGATCACTCAGTGCTCCCAGATTGTGAATGGTATTTACCCCTTCTACTCTACCAGTTTATTGCAAAAAAACAATTTTTCAAATATAATTTGGGGAAATTTTTGAAGTATATTACTTTTTCAAGTTGTTCTTCAATTATATTTGAAAATTTGCCCAACTTATACTTGAAAAATTGCTTTTTTTCAACTAAATGTCAAAATGGAGGGGGTTAATCCCATCCACGATCTGGGAGCACTGGGATCACTATTCGCGTATCAGATAGGATGCGTTGTCGACAGGTGTTCTCGTAGACAATTTCAAACTCTTACAAGGTGCGTTCCAAAATAAACGAGACTGAGCTAAAATAGAAACGACACGAGCTTTGTTCTGATAAATTCGAGTTTATTTATTCAAGATAGTCCTCTCCGGTCTCGATACACTGTTTTGCGCGATCCAAAAGCTTTTCGAAAGAGTGTTTCAGGTCATTGACCGGAATGTCCTTCAGGATGTCGGTACAAGTCTTTTGGATGGCCTCTACGGACGCAAAACGTTTTCCTTTCATGGCCAAATGCAATTTTCCGAATAGGTAGAAGTCACAGGGAGCCATATCAGGTGAATACGGTGAGTAATTGCTGGTTAAAATGCGATTTCTAGTCAAAAAATCAGTCACAAGAGTGGATCGATGAGATGGTGCATTATCATGCAATAAGCGCCAGCTTCCTCCTTCGCGGTATTCAGGCCGAATTCGACAAATGCGATGCAACAAACGCTTCAAAACGCCAAAATATAAAATTGCATTGACGGTTTGGCCCATTGGCACGAACTCCTTGTGAACAATTCCCTTGGAATCGTAAAAACAAATGAGCATCGACTTGATTTTTGACTACTCCAAACGCGATTTTTTGGGTGGTGGCTCGTCTGGGGCCTTCCATTCGGCACTTTGACGCCTGCTTTCGGGTTCATACTAGAAAAACTACGTTTCATCAACAGTTACAATGTTGTAAAGGAAGTTCCCGTCTTTTCTTGCCTCTTTAATGATGTCTTTCGAATGTTGAATTCTGAGCAATTTTTGGTTATCAGTTAACTTGTGGGGAACAAAACGTGCACAGACCTTTCGTAAGCCCAAATGATCGGTTAAAATGCGATAAATCGATGTTTTGGAGATATTCAACTCCGATTCCATGAATTTCAAAGATGATTTCGGCTTATTTTTGATAAATTCACGCACAATTTCGATGGAGTTTTCGGTGATCACTGATTTTGGGCGGCCCGTATGTTCATCGTCATTTATGTCCTCACGACCATCTCTGAAACGTGTAAACCACTCATCAACTCTCGCACGAGATAGACAATCATCGCCATAAACTTTTTTCATCAATTCAAATGTTTCGGTAAACGTTTTACCGATTTTAAAACAAAATTTGATATTAGCTCTTTGTTCGAAACTCATTTTTGTACCGATGACACAAACACACTGACACTTTAGACGCAATAACTTCGCTTCCACAGAACCGAATGTCATGAAACTGTCACTGGAAGTCAGGGAGGCATATAACTCTCCAACGCACTACCTCATTCACAGATGGCGCCACCAAAAAAATTTTTATGACAAAAGTCTCGTTTATTTTGGAACGCACCTTGTATTTCGCAAATAAATTCCAATGAATTCAAATAAACTCAACTAATTAATTTGAAATCATTTACAGCCGCAAGGCAGAACCACTAGGCGATAAAAGGAGGTCTTTCAGTGGAGAAAGAGACGTCGGACGCCTGTGTAGTTCAGTGGTTAGAGCAGTCGACCAGCAATCAAAAAACCTGGGCTCCAATCTACCAAAGCGCAGTCGAGAGCGTCTTTTTTTCCACAGAAAGATTCTTCAAATTCTTCAAATATTTGAATTCACTGGCATTTATTTGCGATATAAGAGTTTAAAATTGTCTACGAGGACACCTGTCGACAACGCATCCTATCTGATACGTGACTAGTGATCCTCTGATAATGTAGGCAGTGCCAAAAATTTCAAACTCAACTAATTAATTTTAAATATGTAGCAATTATTCTCAGAATACTTTGTAGCTCAAAGCGTCCAAACTAAAACAACATTCGGGTTTCTGATTTTCAACAATTTCTAAAAAGACACTTTAGTATTAGAGTTAGATTACAGACGCAATCGTATACACTAGGGTGGTCCAAAAATGCATTGCAAAAATCATCTTGATGCTGAATGCAAACAATCCCCCAAATCATTTCGAAATCCAAAAAAGTGGTCACTTTATTTTTTTCAAAATTTTGATTTTTGTTTTTTTAAGACTCATTCTCTTTGCAAAACAGGATCGGGAAATTTTTCACTGCTATCTTCGAAAAGTTGAGCTTACATCATTGGTTCCTTATACCGGAAACTGCTGCGTTAGCTTTCTTCGACAATGAAATTCCTGCAGTGAGAAAAAATTTGATGGTTTAGGCCTAATTACAAGAATCCAAGAAACTAATTATGGATTACAAACGTATGCAAGCAAAAAAATGCAAGATAGAAACATCCTTTCTTGAAGAAGACGCTTTACATTGGATGGGGGATGCAGCCTTTGGAAAAGGGAAAAAAATTATTTCTCAGGCTCTAAATGATCAACGATGTTGCAAAGAGAGGTGTCAAATTGAAGTCTGACTTCAACGATTTGATAACGAGAGATGAGGATCAAAAACAATGCTTATTCAAGTTGCTAGAGAGTATAGGGAAAAGTTTCCAGACATCAACAAATTAACACTATTTCGTGACGCACAGTGGTGAGAAATATAGTTTGAAAAATGAAGAAAAAAATGTAATTAATAAAATTGTTTGACTTGAAAAATTACAAATTATAATATTTATCATTTGAAGAAAAAATGAAAGTCCTAAATTTACCGAAAAAAAAAAATTTTTTTAAAAATTTGCTTAAATAAATGATATAATGTTGATAATGAATGATAATTTTATTATTTAAACAATGGGTTATTTAAAAAGATGAATAACAGTTATAATAACAGTTAATAAAAATAACAGTTAGCCAGTCCGACCTCAAAAAACAGATTTTATACGAATTTTAGAGAAAAACAGATTATTCAAACAGTTAGAATTTATTTAAATAAATGGAAATTAACTGAAAAACATTTTTAAATATTCCAGTGGACCTATAGTAATGATTTCCGGGAAAAAAGAGGACAAACTGCGCTGCTTCGAAGAGCTCGTATGGCTGACGTGGCCTAAACGGAAAGTTCAGTGTCAGCCAAAGATGGTTGACGTAGCACTCAACGTGTTAAAAGAGTCAATTTCCGGAAGAATGTACATTTTTTTATTTAAGGGTAGTTTTCAGGGCACCATGGAGGTAAGTTAGGGGCGTCAAATCCAAATGTATAATAGGCCAAATTCTTCCTAACCCTGGCAATTATTCAAAAAATACCAAAAAGTGACTTTTTCTCATGCAAATTTGAACTCCTAACTAGCACCATTAAAAATCAAAATTTTGAAAAAAAAGAACGTGACCACGTTTTTCGGATTTCGAAATTATTTGGGGGGACCAGTTGCATTTATTTAAAAGTCACAATTTTGGACCACCCTAGCATACACATATATATTCTAATATTTTATATATATTTTTTTTCTAAAAACATTTTTTATCACTCAGAAATATTGATTTAAAATAATGTAAGGAATCATTTACGTACTTATAAAAAAAACATGGATGTTCTGAATACACACTTTAATTAATTAAAGTAATCTGTTTTCTTTACTCATTCGAAACTCGTTGAAAAATAATATTAAAAATCTGCTATAACTTTCTGATAATTTACAAATTTAAAAATCGCATTTTTCATTTTTAACTATGTTTCTGAATTTAAGACATAAAATATACATCCTGTCAAAAAATGTCCTAATGAGAATTTGGAGATCTCATTTAGGCAAATAATTTTCCGTTTTAACGTTTTTTTCGTGTCTCACTTATTTCGTTTAAAGAAGGAATTTTTGAATTTCAATCGTATTTTTTCAAATTGAAACGGAAAATATACATTTTGTCACAAACTGTGTCAGACAAAATTTGTAAAATTTATTGATACAAACAATTTTACATTCTTACTTTTCTTTTGTATTTCACATATTATGGCGATTTAAATTTGTAGATCTTTTTATAGTAAACGATATCGTATCATAACTACTACTACTACTCCTACTACTACAAACATACAGACACTTTCGTAAAAACCGTTTTTTCTGACTCAGGTCTCAAAACGTAAAAATATGACGAAAATTTTGAAAGTCATTTTATAAAATTTGTACTGAAATATCTATTTAATTTACAGGAATTTTATGCTATCAGTATGTTATCTTATGAACCCAGTAAATGCAATAGATTTTTCTTCCAGATAAAACAAAGATAAAGATGTAATAATTACCTTCAGAGTACGTGGCAGCCAAAAGCGTCCAAACTACAGCAGCATTTAGATTTATCATTTTCAATAATTTCTAAAAAGTTCTTTCAGTAGAGTTAGACTAGTCAGACTTATATAGACTCACTAACTTTTTTCTAGAACATTTTGTATTACTCACAAACATCGATTTAAGATGAGATTAGTAAAAATGTACCTTGTGATAAGAAGCGTAGTTGTCCCAAAAACATACATTAATTAATTAAAGATTTCTTAACTTATTCGCAACTCATGAAAGAATAATTGAAATAAAATCAATACCTTCTGGTATGATGAGAGTGAAAAAGACAATGTTCTTAAAACCTTTTAGAAGTTACTGAATACATAAATTAAAATAGTGACACCATAAAATATTTGCAAATTAAACAGTTATTTTTACATTCAGTTCACGTTCACTCACTCTGTAATTACAATTTTAAGTAAATAGAACTCATGTCACAATTTTTTCACATAATTTAATAATGTTTTTTTAATGCATTGTAACGTTTTATTTATATTGACAATAGTTCGAAATATTTTCTCCAATTCTCTTTCTACAATTCACTATACATTTCGTTTCAAAATAATTGCACACCTTGAAATCCTGCCTTTTGCCTCGATTATTTATTCTAATCACAATAATATAAAAATGTCAGGGCAAGAGAAACCTAGTCTACCGACCTGTTTACGAGTTCCACCTTTTTTCTATTTTAAGATTGCCTTCGACAACTTACCCATCGTTTAATATTTCCCATGCTGTTTTCTTCTACTGCATTCTTTGCCATTTTTGCAATTTTGCACCAGGTATTTCATTCTCATTTGATTTCACAGCAACAAAGGGCAAACTTGCATTGATCTTGACAGCTTATGATCGCAATTTTCATACTGCGCGGAAAGCTTCATAGTAAACGCACATGCGGAAATGAACCTCTGGTAGTTAGGTAATCTTGTCTATTCATTAACCTCGTATTAATATAAATAAAAGGAGCATAACAACATTTAAATTGTTGCCATTATGATTCTGCGGTACATTTTGAGTTTGAAGGTATCAAACTTGATACAATAATTTTATTTTTCAGCGTCAAAAAGTAAAAAAAACATAATACCTAGTGTTTTACTATAATATTATGTGCCTACGCGCATAATGAGGGTTATTACGCGACGAGCGAAACTGCTCGCAGGAGGTCAAAGCCAAGGCGTAGTCGCGGCGTAGGTGAGGCGTAATCAAGGCGTAGCCGAGACGAAGCCGAGACGCGATCAGTCCTGCGAGTATTTTAAGCAAGTCTCGTAATTACCCGAATTGTGTGTATTGACACATATTCTATTTTATGTGCCTCCGGCGCGTAAACTCGCTTTCACACTACAGTTTAGAGTAGCCTAATGTTGTGTATTACGATACAGAGGAATGTAATATGAAAATTGAACTGCGCATGCGCCTATTACGATACAGCGAAGCGTAATCTTCTTCTTATTCATCTTCTTCTTCGTACAGCGTTGGCACAGTACTGACAAAGCCTTGTAGATTTGAACTACGTATGCGTCTATTACAATACGCTACTACTACACAAGATCGAGAAAATCAAAATGGCCGGAACTAGTCGCAAAATATCAAGTGCAATGGACGAGAATCATGATCCACACTACATTAGATTCGAGTGCACGCATAAAAACTCGTATACGCACCGAAGTCACATAAAATAGAATTTCAATGTTTGAGATAGAAATATTAAGTGAAAGATTTTCAAGCTCTGGGAATCAACTGCATTAATTACACCATTTTTCCTCTCTGTAAAGCATCTCAATTTTCGAATTAAATATATATTAATTCAATTTTTGAACATTTATTGGAATCAAATTTTGCTGAAAGTTTATTTTTGAAGTTTTCAGGTGGTTAATAAATTTTACGGGATTCTTCAGATGTTTATTTCAGTCAGATTTTTCCCAAAATATTTTTAAAAAATCTGCCCGCTTCGCGGGCACATTCTCATCAAGCGCTTCGCGCTCGGTCTTATGCTCTTCGCATACATTTAAATTTATTTCTTATATTCTGATACTGAAGCTCAAACCAATTTTATAATAATATTACAGATGATGTGAATTACACATTTTCTCAAAGTCACTGAATTTCTTTTTGAATTTAAGTGAAACAGGATAAGGCTCTATCGGCCTTAAGGAACACATTCTCATCATGACACTCGCGCTTCGCGCTCGATTTTCTGTATACATTTCAGTATAACTTTTTAATAAATTACATGATTAAAAGAATTTACTTTCTTCCACATATCTAAAAAGGAAAAACAATCGTAGACTTTATTTAAGGAAACGATTTTGCAGAACAACGCTTATTTCGTATCTCACATATTTTGGTGAAAAAAATCGAATTTTTTCAATATTAAAAATCAAAACATAAAATATACATCCTGTCCCGAAATGTCTTAATGAGAATTTGTAGACCTCATTTAGGCAAACAATTTTCCATCTAAATGTTTTTTTTGCATCTCACATATTTTGTCTAAAAAATGGAATTTTTTCATTTTTATCGTATTTTTTGGAATTGAAACGAAAAATATATCTTTTATCAGAAACTGTGTCAGACAAAATTTGTAGATCTTTTTGAAACGAACAACTTAGTATTCTTACGTTTTCTTGGTATTTCCAATATTATTGTTAAAAAATTGAATTTTGGATTTTCAATAGTTTTTTTTTTAATTAAAAAGAAAAATATGCATCTTATGAAAAAATGTTATAATTCAAATTTGTAGGTCTTTATGTATTCAATAATATTGTATCATAACGTTTTTTCGTATCTCGTATAATTTAACTGGAAAATGGAATTTTGATATTGACTTTTTTCGAATTTGAATATGCTGTAACATTTCTAATTTTGATTTAATCAAAAAATGTTATAAGGATAATTTGTAGAGATTTATAAGCACTATCAAAAACCAGGATTGGAATTTTTGATTTTTTCAAAAAATTATTTTCAAAAACACAAAAGTAGTGCTCCATCCCTCAATTTTGATTGGATGTGGCTGGTTAACGAACTTGTCCTTACTTTTTCGGCTCCGATAAAGTGTACCAAAGCTCAATTCAATCTGATAATTCTATCGAGAGTTATGCCGCACACGACCTACAGACAGACAGACAGACAGACACTTTCGTAAAAACCATTTTTTCTGACTCAGGGGGTCTCAAAACGTAAAGATTTGATGAAAATTTCGAAAGTCATTTTTCACATAAAACCAATACCTTCTCATCCATGATGAGAATGTAAAAAAAGTGTTGTTTCTTGAACAAAATATTTCATAAATTTGAAATTGTCGTCTGCTTCGCGCCTCTTTTGCACGGAGTCGAGGGAAATACAATTCTCAATTTCGACTCGATAACCGAAAGCGTGGAATCTAAAAAAAGCATTGCAAGGAGGAAGCGAGGAGAATAAGGAGAAGTGGGAGGAGTCGTTCTCACGTGCAAGAGCGACGAGGAAGAAACAAGGGCAACGCGCGCCGCCGCGTTACCCTACTCGCTTCTCACGGACAGGAGTAGAGTCCCTAGAAAAATAGAGTCTGCCGAACTTTCCCTTCAATGATTGGTACAGCCATTATGGGTACAAACCAATTAAAATTGCTACTACCGGCGCAAGTAGAGTTCTTTTTTCAAACTAAAGTATACAAAATATCATCACGTTTGCTTTTTTTTCGTTTTCTTATTTTTTTTTGCATTTAAAGGAATAAATGAATTATGAATACACTGTTAGAAATTCATGTCATAATTCTCTGTCACGCGTCACTGGAGCTTTATGCTGTTACCGTGACAGAAATTCTGTTACGGTTTAGAAATTTCTGTTACTGGTAACTGCATAAAGCTCCAGTGACATCCCAGGAAAAAAAAACCGATAGAACGCGCGTCTCTTTGAATTGTATATCTGTCATTTGCATATTCAGGAAATAAAAATTCAATCGGATGGTGACACTTGGAATCTGCCATTTGTGCGCAATGTTTTAAATCTGCCATTCGACATTGGTTAAATCGTTAAGTGAATAGGGTTGAATAAGACTGATTAACCTCAAATAATTTCTAATGGGAATGTACGATTCATTGATGTTCGCATGAATCGGTTGAAATTCCAAATGAAATGGAAGTCTTAAAAGGTCACTCTGAATAAGAGAAATACAATAAAAACAGAATACGAATTGTATTGTAAACGATTGTTCACTTTAAATACATTATTTTCTATCGGAAATATTGGTTTTCAATCTGTTAATGCTGAAATTCCAGTGACAGATACGCAATTCAGAACACCTCAAAGTCCATTCAAATTTAACGCAAGTGAATGGTTTTTTGTAACAGAAAATTCTTTTACGGGCTCAGGAATTTTTGTAACAGTGTCAAAATTCGACATGAGTGACAAGTAACATAAATTTTAGTTTCTGTAACATAATTTTTTGTTACCTGTAACATAAAATTCAAAGATCCAAAAAAATTTGTTTGGTTGATTAACTTTAATAAATATATAATTTATTCAACTATTATTACTTTTTTGCAATTTCCCTGGTATATTCTTCGTGAACAATTACGGACACATTCTTCGAGTGTCAGAATCAAACACTCTAACCACAGCTAGAGTGGACTCTAACCATAGCTACTCACACGGATTAACGCACACACGCTCAGTGGTCGCCATCTTGGATACAGATCGGCAGACTCTATTTTTCTAGGGACTCTAGACAGGAGGTGCTTCTGTAGTTTTGACTGCGTCGGTATCCGATCTGTGCACACTGGGCTACACTCGGCCTTCTCTTGAGTTGTTAGTGTGAACAGACCTGTCCGACATTTCATCCCCTGCATTGATCTGGAAGTATCGGACATTGATGCCAGCATTTAAATAGAGGATGCCGACGAGGCAGTGAGAAGTTTCTCCGAGCAGGATCGACATTGGACATAAAGTTGTCTCCAACCAAGAGACCCTTCAGAGATACCCGGAGGGCGTTTGTCTTTCTGGAGAAAGCTCAGGCTCTGCATCTTATTAAGGCGTCCTGCCCCAACGTAGCAAAAATTGCTGGAGGTGCAGCAGCGAGGGTACACAGCGGTAACCTATACATAGTGTTCTTAAATGCCCAAGAATTTGTGTGGAGCAAATGCTCTTGAGAATATGCTCAGCATTTAAGCATTTAAATCTCAAATGCTTTAAGCCGAAGACAGCCTAAGATGAACGAAAATGGTGATTGGTGAAAATAAATACCATAGACCTAACGGGAAAATACATCGAACCAAACCATTTCTCTGAAAAAGTGCTAAGGAGTAATTGAGCACGCTTGGGGACATAACAGAACTTGACTTAAAGAATATATTTTAAATTCTCGTAAATGCTCAGTAAATTCTCAGAGCACAAAAAGGTTAATGTTTTTAAATTTAATTTGTTTAATCACTATACATAGATTGTACTAATTAAGGAATAATTTTTTAAATAAAAAATCAAACTGTATAGCAAACCACGTCGTAAGCTGCGTCATAAACTACGCACTAAACCACGTCGTATACTACGCAGTTTACTATCCCAATTTCCGACATAGTTTACGACGTAGCTTACGTGGTGCAACGTTGATTATGACGTAGCTTGTGAGGCAGTTTACGACGTAGTTTACGACGACGAAATTTCCAATAGGGTAGGGTAACCTAAGTGCTACCTTTGTGCCGCTAGAGAAAAAGCTCAGCGATGATCGTATTTCGGAGACCATGAGGTGCGCGGCTTTTCAGAAGGCAGCCCTGAAGAAGAGACCTTGAAAAGCTGCGCATGGAGGAACAACGGGTGGGGCCAAAGATGAAATCCCGTACAAATTCTATAAATTTGTGCCATTTTTCCTCACCGCCAAAAATAAGAAATAATTTTTTGCTAATAATATTAGGTGTGCAACGAAGTTCCCGCTGTTTTTTGATGAAAATGCAACTTTATTGTGAAAAAATGGTTACAAATGAATCATTCAAAGTATTATAAAAGATGCTGGATTGCGACCAATGAGGGTCAAATATAAAGAAAAATACTCTTTATAATGTCAAAATTGTTGCGACGTTTCCTTGGCTATGGGTTTGCCAACCTCATCAGGCTTTATTAAATTTAAAAAAAAAAAAAAAAACCAAATAGTAAAATTGTCAATCCCGTAGCCTTTTATAATATTATTTTTCTATAATATTCTTTTATAATATTAATATGGAGGGTGGCACTACCATTTCTTCATTCAAAGTATTGCCTATCGTTAGCTACTTTTGCCCATCTTTCTGGTAGAGCTCGAATACCGTTATGGTAAAAGTGTTCATCTTTTGAGGCTATCCACGAATCAAGCCATTTTTCGATGTCTTCATATGAGCGCCCTAGTGGACCCGAAAACAGAACGGTCATAGAAAGCTCTGACCGTATAAAGTCCATCAGTTTCTTAATTTACTTTTTCTTGTTCGTCTTTGAAAGTAATGATTCTTCGATTCAAGAAAAGGTTTCTTCGTTTCTAGAAAGTGTTTCTGCGTTATGCTTCCAAAGTAGTTAAATTTAAAATAATTAAAAATGTGTGTGTTCTTAATTATTGAAAGTTTGTAAAAATTTATTTTACGATTTTTTCAGATTATTTACATGATCTTATATGTAGAAACGTTTCTGTGTTCGAAATAAAAAATTTGAAATACAAATATTTGCGATCGAAAATTTTGATTATTATTATTTCTTCTTACATTCCACTTTGTATACGAGGCAATTTTGCCTCATTCCGCGAATTTGATATTTTGTGCGCAAACTAATTCTACCCAATTCCATTTCAATCACTTGCTTTCTTGTTTACACTTTAATTCCGTTTTGTTCCATGTTCCGAAGTGCTTTCATTTTTATCACTTTCATTTACTGCTGCGGCTCAGTTCTGCATTCAAACGAGATTTTCAAAAACGACATTCATTTGGGGAGTTTGATTATGGCCAATTATGGCAGCTGTTCGGTAAGGTTCTATCTGTGGCGTTTTTCCAAGTTTTCTTAAATTACTTGTGCGTCATTCCATTATCACGCGTTTTGTTCTCTGTGCGTTGTGCCTTCCTTTTGGACACGTCTGGTGGAACAAGTACATATACTCTGTTTCGTTTGTGTCTCTCTGGGTAGTGATTATTATTTCGTTCTAACCCAGTGTCTCCTTGGCGTCACTTTCATTTCGCGCGCGTTTGCTGTAAATACACGTGTTGCGTTGAACTCTGTGTAAGTAATATTGTGCATATGTGAATCCGCTGCTCCAGTGCATCACGAGTACTCTGAAGTTTCCTGCACCAACCTGCATGGTGGCAAATTGCTGGATTGCCTCCACTTACATACTCCGTTCGTAAGAACTGTTATCGACAAGCCTCATTAACTCCAGTGTTTACTTCTGTGACCTTTTGGATCTTGGATATTTATGGGTATACCTATCCACAAGACTTGTTACTGGTATCACAAATTGTCCTTCCACATACTTCAATTACTCTCTCTGCCAATTTATCTATACCTGCCTGTCCTACACACAAGATTCTCTTAAGAAATTATTCTACCTACACATAACCTTTGATCTGAGCCCATGCTACAAGGTATTTCTGATTTACTTGTATATTTACATTAATTTCTGATCTTTGCTCTGGTGTGCTTGTTGCTTCTTTGCTCTCCTGCTACGCTTATTAATATTTATTCTGCGGTGCAATCAACTGGTTTATAAATTTTTTAGATACCAAATTACAAGGAGTAGTACCAGCTTCAGGATTCCTGTTAAGTGAGAATTTTTAAGCTTAAATGGTTTTATTAACTATCTGTTTACAACACACTATTTATTATTTATATGATTAATTCTTATGAGTATGAGTAGGTTTCCTCACTCCTGGCGTGACACCCTGGTGACCTTCTTGCCGTAGCCTGGATCTACAAAGTTTCGGCCTATATCACTGACCTCTACGTTGTGCAAGGCATTCGAGAGAATGGTTCAGAAGCGTCTGGAATTCCTCGTGGAGGGAAACAGGTGGCTACCGGCTAATCAGTTTGGCTTCAGGAGGGGCAGATCATCTATGGACTATGTTGCCTCGGTCGTTGGCGACGTTCTCCAGGGCTTTGGACGTGCTGAGGGTACCTTGGCGGTGGCTCCGGACCTCAAGGGGGCGTTTAATGCGGTTGTTCCGGGTGTCCTTCTCCACCAGCTTTCTGAGCTGGAGAGGCTCCGGGGAGAATCATCAACTTCGTTAACTTCCTCACCACCAGAAGGATGCTGCACTTCTCGCATGGTGATACCTCACCTAGACTGTGTGGGGTGGGGGTTCCGCAGGGCGGCGTTCTTTCACCCATTCTTTTCAGCATCCACCTGAGGAGGGTGAATGAGATCCTTCCGGCCTTATCGCATCTGGAGCGTGCTATGGGTTCTCTGACCCCATGGCTACGCAGCTTGGGACTTTCAATCTCCATTCCTAAGTGCCAGATGTGTCTTTTCACCAGGGCTCGCCGTGATTTTTCGGGAGTTGTGCTGGAGGTAGATGGAGTTCGTCTTCGGTGTTGTGACTCACTCAAGTACCTTGGGGTCATTCTGGATGCGCGGATCACATGGCTGCAGCACGTGAAGTATGTGGCGGGCAGGGCCCTGCGGGCGGTGGGATTGCTTAGAATTCTGTCCAGGGTTTCCTGGGGTGTGACTCCTCCTTTGCTGCTCCTCGTTTATCGCGGCTTGATCAGGTCCTACCTGGAATGGGGTGCTCCTCTCTTCATGGCTGCCAGTCGATTGACCCTTGGCATACTGGATAGGGTGCAGTACGAGGCTCTGCGTGTTGTCCTGGGCTGTATGCGTTCGACCCCGGTATCGATTCTTCTATCAGAGGCTAATGAACCACCTCTCGGCCTCCGTCGGTCCCTGTTGGGTGGCCGTTTCATTTTGCGCCACATGTCTTGGCGGGACAGTCCTTTGATTCCCAGGTTGCGTTTTCTTTCAGAGAGGGCGAGGATGAGGGGCTGTAGGCTGAACCCTGAGAGATGTGGTCTTCTAACTGCATATGAGGGTGCCCGAGGCGTGGGGGAATTCTGTTTCCGCTGCATTCGACCTCGATATTTCGATTATGCGTGGGGTGAGATTGCTGGTCCTGCCTTGTTGGATTTTGAGATCGGACGTGAGGTTAGGGGCTTTGAGGCGCCGAGTGTGATGTTTGACGAGCTAGTTCATGCCAGGTATCCGGGCTCGGTTATTCTGTTCTCCGAAGGGGCTCGGAACCCTGCCAATGAGAGGGTGGGTGTGGGTTTCTACGTGCCGGCTTCGGGATACAGATTTGGGGTCCACCTTTCCGACTTTACTTCCGCTCTCTCGGCTGAGCTTTATACAGTGTTCTGCGCGCTGAAGTACGTCTACCGGCTGCAGCCCCCAGCGGCTGTCATCTTCACCGACTCTCTGTTCTCCCTCTATCATCTGAGGGACAGACTCTCGTCCTTCCGCGTGTCTCCTTATGCATATAAGATCCTGGACTTCGCTGCACTCATTCGGGATCGTGGGGGTTCTGTTGGATTTTCCTGGGTGTCGTCCCACGCTGGCACCGGGGGTAATGAGATGGCTGACTGCGTTGCCAGGACCGCTTCGGGTCTTCCCTTTGTAGTTATCTGTGGGGTTCCAGGAGAGGATTTGAATCTACTGCTTGAGCGGGACCACCAGTCTTGGTGTCGGCGTCTGTGGCCATTTTCGGCACCATCTTCTAGTCGTAACCGCTATTTTGACAGGGTTTCTTTTAAGACTCCCAGGCCCTGGTTTTCGGGATTCAGATTTCCCAGGGGCTACATCAGCCTGATCACCCGCTTGAGGCCGTCACATGTGTGTACTGGGTCTCACTTTGGGAGAATGGGGTGGGACTTAGATGTGGGATGAGGATGTGGCGCGGCCCTGAAGAGCCTCTCTCACTTGATTTGTGATTGCCCGGTCTTCTCCGAACGAAGACCAAGGTTTTTTCGGTTTCTGTCGGAGCCCTTCCCGGGCAGGCCCCCTGGGCGGGTTAATCTGGACGACCTCATCTTTCCACCGGATCCTGAGGCTGTGGAAGAGCTGGGACGATTCTTGTGCTCACCCGATTTGATCATTTAGTCTGTACTGTACCGACCTGCCCTTGCTGCATGTGTCTCAGTCTGTCCTCAGTGCCTGCCCTTCCTAAGACAATTTGTGGCTGCTTCCACCTGATGGCTTGGATCGACTGTTGCTGAGAATATACTCTGACTGCTTTTGCCACCGCTTGCTGCTTTGCCTCTTCTGCGCTTTATTATTTGAAGGAGAATTATGTATTTTAAAGTTATTATTGTGTGGTGATATGGCTATTTGCTAGTTTCAGCAAGAAGCCACAAACAAGAAAAAGAAGAAGAAGACATTCATTTGGATAGAAACGTTTCTATTCAATTCAATTCACACCTTGTTACCAGGCACCTTGTTACCGAGTTATCAGGACGTGACTGTATGTTAGTATCCGTGCCTTAAGTAAAATTAGGCAACCTCATCAGGATCTGATGGTACTCTGATTTCAATTTCTACACGATTTGCCTACCCTATATAGTTTTTACATTGTATTATCTGAACATTCAACTTTTTCCATTATGCAAAACAATTTGTGTCTTGACTAGAATTGGAATAGAATATAAACATTGACGAAAAATATTCTAATATTAAAAAATGTTTTTGATAATTATTTTTTGAATTTCAAGAGTCTTTTTCTGCTTCAAGGGTATACGTATACTTAGGAAATTCCAAAAATCAAATTTTTTTTATTGCATCTTCTTAAAGCTACTATTGAGGAAGAAGGTGAACTCTATGGTCCTGGAATAGATGACTCTATGTAAGGTGAAAAATAAAATTTTTATTCACATATAAATCCTACTTGTAACTTCCATCGCATTTTTCTCGAAACCACGTTTTGAAAGCCGGTGAACACTTTAGCTCCATGACGACTCAACGAATCGTTACCAAATTTCTACCAGTTTTTTGTGACATAAATGCGGTGTACTTATTGGCGCGATATTTCATTCAGTACATTATTTTACTTTTTTAATATGTAAATGAGACATTTTTTTATTAAAAAACTTTTTCTTTTTTCAAACATCCGTCATTTTTTTTCAAAATTTGGAAATGGCAGAGAAGATAAAAACGGACGTAGATAGACTACTTCTGTTTTCGAAAATGGAAAAAAGTTCAGTTTTAGCAAAATATATCGGAAATTTGTTTTTCACTATCAAAACCAAAAGTAGTCTATCTACTTTCGCTTTTCTCTTCTCTACCATTTCCCAAATTTTGGAAAAAAAACATTGAAACTGTTGCTATTATAATTCTGCGGTACATTTTGAGTTCAAAGGTATTAAAGTGAATACAATAATTTTATTTGTTAGCATTAAAAACTGACTAAAAAACCAATACCTGTCACTAAAGGCAGTGCATTGATTTTTGAAGCGCAGAAGCCTAAAACTGCAAACAATTAATACTTATGGAATTTCAAATTGGTTTTAATATCCATGCGATTTCATTTGAATGCTTTAGTAACATCTACTAATTTTTTGGTTTAAATAAATACAAATGCATCATATTCATCTTTTTAAAAATAAAAATTCTTTAGTTACCTAACCTGGACGCAAAAACAAAATTATATATACTAAACTTAATTTGAATCGCCTAAACATAATATCATGAGAACATATTTCTCGAATAAATCGGAAGTGAAAATTATTTATAGTGAAATCTGATAATCTCCATCTTGCAATAGTTTTTTTGGATCGCTTTCAAAAAATTTCGCTTGGATTGTATTCGACGAAAACAATCATTTGAAAACAACAGAAAATATTTTTTATTGAAATTCTATAATAAAATACACCTTTAATTATTTGAATAAAGTAGACAAAAATAATATATTGAGGTTTATGAATTTAATCAAGAATCGATTTTACGTATCTCAAAAGGGAATAAATATGTGGATTATAGAACAAATTTTAATTTATTTCAGCAATAGTTTATTGTAAATGAATTCATTTCATATTTTAAATACTGCTGTATCTTTATGCAACTTTGACTTCCCCAGATGAATCTACAGAAACAAAAAAGAAAGTTCAATTAATAACACTATAAGTGTAAAGTATTATCCGTTAAGAAAAAAATATTAGATTGAATGTTGAAATAAGTTTTACACTGGGTAGAATATTAGACAATGTATTGTCAATTCCAATACTATTTCCGCACCGAAAGTACTGGAGTTAATTATTGGCGATATAAGTATTGCCCAAAAAAATTACTTTTTCATTGAGTTTCTTAATTCTATCGTTACATAGACCCTCAAAGTTTCACTGCAGGGTTTACAAACCCCAAAAAATTTTCATTCGATTACTCTAAAATTCCTAATAAAAAAATTTCCCAAATTACTCACGGCCTGGTCTGTTATGGTATTTTTTCGCCAATGCTTACCCCTTATATCATGGCTGTGAAAATAGTATTGGATTCGCTAAAAACGTCGCTACTCCTTTATCCAATACTTCATTCAATACTTTATTTTCTTAAGAGATTATCTCAAAGACATATTGAATAACCTACGAAATCTGTAGGATACCGCACGAAGAAATTTGGATATCCTGAGACGTCTCTAGGGTATTTTTGGAACATTTAAATTTCACACGTGAGATATTCTAAGTATTACTAAATTTTGTTATATTCTACGTGAGATATTTCAATGTCCGGAAAACAACACGAGATTTCCCACGATTATCGAAATTTCCACTTCGTAGGATTGAATAAAAATATATTTTATAATATTATTTTCAATATTAGATGTATACGCTTCTTTATTTGAAAGTATAGGGATGAGATATGGGCACGACGGTCCAGATGTTCATCTCTTCATGTTATTATAAGAATAAGCTAAATTTATTTGTAAGTACAGACCGATTTGCCTCATGAGTGATATAATACGTTACTAAAATTATAAAATACAGTAAATGTTCATCCAATGCTGATACACGTACGACATATAGCTTTTTTCGTACTACATACTGTATCAAATAGTTATAATCATAAAAATAATTTTTTTTCAATCAAGAATATAGATATTTTATATTTACTGAAATCAAACAAATTCTGAATCTTTCTTTTAGGTTGTGAATATCGGGCGCGAAGTGCAAGTGACCCGATGAGAATGTATTCCTCAAAGTTGAAGTAACTTTGAAAAAAGTAAATTCACATCCACAATATTGTAAAATTTACTTCAACTATAGTAATAATTAATGAGAAATAAACTTGAGTGTATATAAAAACCAAATCGCGCGCCCTAGATGCCATTTAATATGCGAGCGATGAAAATGTGCCTACACGGTGAAAAATAGTCCAAGTAATTTTACTCAACTCTGTCGATTAAACTTAGGACATAAGGACATTGAAAATCTATCAAATCCTAGTCGAGTAAAATGAATTTGATAAACACACTCAAGATTTCCTCTAACGAGTGTTCCCATATACGACCGCGTAACCGTTCCCTACAACGGGCAGTTGATCGACCCCTCTTCCCCCAATGCTATAGGAAAAAGCGCACTCGAATTGAGACACTAACGGAGTAACGCGCATAACAACAAGTAGGCTATGGAGGGGCTCCCTCTCGCGCTCATTGCAAAGAACACTCCGAAGCTCGAGCTTCTCGTTGAAGGAAATCTCGAGTGTACCTAATTCACGCAAAGTGAAAACAATAAACGTTACATACGTAGGTGGGGTGACCATAATTGATTTCAGAAAAGTAAGACGAAAAGGTTTGAAAGATGAGGACAAAGTAGAACAAAAATTTATTTAAAAAGAGGACAAAGTAGGAAAGAAAAGTTTGGAAAAGAGGACAAGGTAGGAAAGAAAAGTTTGAAAAAGAGGACAAAGTAGGACAGAAAAGTTTGAAAAAGAGGACAAGATAGGACAGAAAAGTGACTATTTTATTAAATTTTATTATCGCTTGACATCTTATATTTTTATTTTTGAAACCTGATGCATTTTAATTAATAATCTATTGAGTTGAAAGATTATTTTTGAGTTGTTGAGGCTCGCAAATTCAGGAAGAAATCGTTAGATGGGATTGAATGATATAATTTTGTACAAAAAAAGATCCAGAAGTTGATTAAAAAATAAAAATTTATCATTTGTAAAATCCAGACAAAATCAAAAATCCTGTAGGACAACTCACACAAGCCCTAAAATGAGAACATGTCCGGGGAAATCCGGACGGATGGTCACCCTATACATAAGGAATAGTAAGGAGGTGAGTAAAACGTTATCGACAACAGGGCATCGACATGCGTCAGTAAATTAACATTAAATGTATAAGCGTTGAAGGAAGATAGGTATAGAGGAGACATCGAAGGCGATTGAATGTCCCAGCACTTACGGGGAAAGACGCCAGGGGTAGGTTAACCTCCAAAACCTGCCACGGGGATCGACACTGTCGAAAGTCGCGAAGATCTTACGGATAAAAGTAAGTTGTGGAGTAAGGCCCAAACTTGCGTTGGTGAGTCTGCTGTATTCATGATGGGTTAGGTAGTCCTCGTCAATTCAACCCTAGTTTGTCGACAGAATTTTACAAGACAGATTTTTCGCTCTTTTCTTTCTACTTCGCTTTTTACTAGCCTTTCCCTAAAATCGGATTCATATTTTTTGAAACTAAAGATATTCAAAACGAACCATTTTTTGAAATCAAGAATTTTTTTTGAAAGTTATTACGTATGACAAACCAAACATAAAAAAATCATTCTAACTTTATTACTTGTTTGCTATACATTAATTGAAACGATTTTTCTTCATTTGAGTGATAAAGAAACATTTTTGATCATAATTAAAAATTTCTGGAGACCCAATTAATTGAAGTACGGAAATTCTGTCATTTATTTTTTATTAAATAAATTCTATTGATTAAATTCCATTGAATTTATTAAATTAAGACAGATAATTTACAGGAAGTAGTTTGCATCAAATTTTTTTATATCCAAAGAAAAATATTGATGTATCCGTACAAATAGTAATGTTCTTTCAGTTTATGATTCTGTAGATCTGAAAATTAAGTTAATTTTTTATTGATTCTTTTTGAAAATCTTTTCATAATGCCTACATTTTGCTCCTGCAGGTACTTAGAATCGAGATCTATAATCTGAAGAGATGACGGTTGTCGAGATGGTTCTTTATAGTTACGATACTGCTTTGCAGAAACTGTTAAACAAAGTAGTAGTAAAGGAGCCCTTTTTCCTATTTTACTGTCAATGTCTATAAAATAACTTCAGATCTGAGGCTGATCATTTACAATTCCTAATAAATTATTATATATTAAGAGCGATAATTTGTTTTAATTTCAATTTCTGTGAACATTGTAAATTTCATTTTAAAAAGTAATTATTGTATCCCTACAGAAAACAATATTGACTTTGTAACCTTACTGTATAAACGAAAATTATATTGTATGAATATTTAATTCAATATATTATCATTGATAATTTATTTCCTTTTTCTATATGTCTTCATTATTGTAATCAAGATAATGAAAGAATATTAAAAACAATTTCTCAATAAATATTTAGTAAATTTCAAAAAAATTGCCAATTTCAAAACATGGTTTTTTTTGTATATCTTTACTTTTTAAAAATATGAATCCGATCTTGGGAAAAGACTAGTAGAAGTAGAAGGAAAAGAGCGAAAATCTGTCTTGTGAAATTCTTTCGACAAACTAGGGTTGAATTGACGAGGAGTACCTAACCCATAATGAATGCAGCAGACTCACCAACACAAATTTGGACCTTACTCCACAACTTACTTCTTATCCGTGAGATCTTAGCGACTTTCGACAGTGTCAATCAGTCGCATCATATTTTTTATCACAAGTACACTTAAATATACAACTTCACAAATATTAACCTATTAACTATAACTTATACATATATAAGACGATATGCTTTCGTCGAATCACGCACACGCTCACTTACAATGCTGAAACATAAAACTTGGAACTTTCTAATATAGTAACTGCAAGAATTATTTAGAGCTTGTGAGACTGTGTCGTGACTAAAGTTTGTGAGCCTTACTCAAGTAAAAATAAATCAACTTTTTTCAGAAAATATTTGTTAAAATTAATATAATTAATTAATTGTTATAATTATGATTGTTGATATATATTATATAATTATTAATTAATATTTAGTATAAATTTTTATTATAAGTATATATGAAGTTTAATGAAACATAATTTTGAAATGTACATTAAATCAATTTAATTTAATAAACTTAATTTATTAACAGTTACTCCCTGATTTTTCACTTAAGGTAGTACTGTCGTAAATGGAAATACCGTTCAGATATTAATAAAATTGAAATCACTGGTGAACATTAAGCCAGAAATGACTCAGTTAAATTTTTGAGGACCCAGGGTACACTGGAGGGGAGTAATTAGTAATTGCACTTTGAGACGATTAAGACCTAACCCTGTGGGAAACCGAGTTCATTTACAAATCCTGCCATAACTACTGTTCAGATTTCAATAAAAATGACTTGTGCATTGATTGATAATATAAGCATCATTTTGCAAGTTGAAACATCTCAATTGGATACGTATAAGCATAGCAAAATCCAATTAAGTTAACAAAAATGTACTTTTTCTCCAAAAACCGACGGCGATTAAATAGATGTGGCAACGTCGCAGAATCAGCGAAAGCACGCGCCATTCACGTATCGTAAGAAGTCATCTACTATACACACATGTACAGTCGCTTTCTTATGCAACGTTGACAAATTTAGATACCACGTGAAGCAAATGAGATTTTAGTACTCATTTGATTAGCTACGTACTGAGACGGTCCAGCCCCAAGTATCCGCCTTTTGCGACGAAACGGGGGTAAAATCCGCGAAACTAAGGCCACTTTAGGAACAAGTAGATTCCCACGAGACTCGCACAAAAGAATTGCGAGGTATGATCCAGTATTTGAGCAGCAATTAATGATTTACTTCCAAACCGGAAGTGAACGCGGCGAGAACGAGGTAGTCTGGTTTTCACAGACATTTTCTTTCGTACTCCCAGCGAGCTCCACATTAACCTGTGGTTGCTGCCACACGACCAATCACCCAGGTCAAGCAGCATAATGCATGATCGCTGGATGGGCGTCCCTCGCTCACATTTCTTTTATAATTTTTTATTCTTAATTTTTATAGGTTTGTTAATTATTGCTAATAAATGGAAATAAACAATTATACAAATACGACAATTATAAATAAACATAATTGTCATTGCATTATGAAATATTATAAATAATCAAATATTGTAAATAAAGATAATTATTGTCATGTGGTAAATTTGGTTAATATTAAATACAATAAACAAGTACAGTTATAATTTGAACAGAAAATGACAAAAGGTTAGCATTGATTATCTGAAAATAATTTTGACTGGTAAATCATCAGCAAAATGCCAAATTGGCAAATAAACAATGCGTGACCATCTAATCATTTTTTTTATTTAAAGGCTCGTTTTTATTTTTGAGAATTATCAGCATGTAATAATAATCTTTTCAATCTTTCTTAGAAGATTTTGAATTTTCTAACAACGTTCAAACCTTTACACACTGTTGTCCAATGGGAGCACGCGCCAAGCGGGAGATGAGATGGGGGAAAGGCTTTCTCCTCGTCGTCGCGTGGCATGCTTTCTCTTATCAACGCATATCAATTTTTGAACACCTCTACGAGACGAAAAATCCAACGATTTGAAATTTGAAAAACATCATCATGATCTCGAAAATGTCAGCTTTTTCCTGATACTGATTTCTAACCCGAAAACGGTCGAAAAAAGGGGGAAAACATCGTGCATAAAATCCTTAATTTATTGATTTAATTGGACTCGATCGCGATCGCTAATTGAGGCGCGCGCATATCAATTAAGGGGGGAAATTATTAAAGAGGTGGAAAACCGAGGCGACGTGCTTGATTGCCGATCCTCAAAATTGAGTCCGGTTCCGCACCTGCAAAAGGTGAGGACTTGTCGCTCGTCGCGGCGATTTCTTTTTCTGGACGATATCTCAGGTTAGAGCTCATAGTCAGGTGACGTGCATTTTAGCATCACCGCACCTGGCTATTAGAGAATCTAATCGTGTATGTTTCCCCGTCCCCTTTTTCAGATAGGGATTTACAGGCTCCGGTTTTTATTTTTGGTTTTTTTTATTTTATTTGTCTCAGGCGCGTTTTGTTTTAAAATTTAGTCTGGGGTTTTTCCCGGTAGTTATTTCCGACATCGGCGGGTTACCAGGGGATAAATTTTATTCTGATTTAAGCGGATTCGTCCTCCAATTCTTGAGCAACTAGTACCAGTTGACTCACCTCAGAGTGAGAAATTGGGAACGTTGCTCTCCTTTTAAGATTATTTTTCTTTCTTAACTAAAATTGTTGATCAGGTGCCGTAGCCCTTAGGGTACTTTACCTGTGAGGCAAAATATATTATATTTTTCTTTTTTTTGACTCTTGCGAGTTCATTTGTTGATCAGGTGCCGTAGCCTTTCGGGGCGCTTTACCTGGGAGACAACATTCTCGTTTTTCCTATTTTCTTTACTTTATTTTAGTTTTATGAAATCAATTGTGGATCTAGTGCCGTAGCCCCTTAGGGCACTTTACTAGTGAAACGTTCTTCCTTACCTTCAGAGAATTGGAACACAAATCCGCCGGTATTACGGGTATTTTTCGGAAGGATATTTTTTTTGTTGTTCTTTGAAAATTAAGAAGTTGAACGCATCTTCCTGTGCACATAATGATAATACCTGTAAGTGTAAGCCAGAGTGCTTCTAGTCACTACAGGGCTCTGATGCCGTAAATTGGAAGATTTCTTTAATTTTCAATGTGAGTCGATAAATAAAATTTTTTGTCTTTTGGAGTTTCGCAGGGTGGGAAACATGAATGTAAAGTATACTAAATTGAAGTTGAAATGAGCCTGGAAGTCAACCATAATGTTATTTTCAGATGTAGGGAAAACCCAAAAATTAAACCGTGTATTTGAAGGCGCAACTGCACGAAATCTTGGTGCTTGCTAATTGAAGTTTTTTTTATGGTTTTTAGATTCTCAAAAATCAAATATCACCGGCAATATATCCGACGATTCCTCCGTTTTATTTTGCTCATTCGGAAAAACTGAAAATCGTGAGTTTCTTTGCTGTTCTCGCACTCTTAAAATAAAGAATAAAAGCTCGCGAAATTTTCACCCTTCGTGTGACCCACACGTAGATTTTGAAAGGACAATTTTGGTCTAAAATAGGGCAAAGTTGCCTTTCCAAAATTCAGGAAATTGATATAATTAGAAATTGTAGATTTGAAATTTAAAATCAGAATCTAAAAGCGAAACTTTTGACCAAATCGGGCAAAAATAACTTGATAATTTTTTAAAAATTGATAAATTAAAGATCGTAAAGGTCGAAATGTTTCAGTACCGACAGTACAACCTTAATAAAAAATTATGAATCGAGAATTTATTAAGCTTAAAGAATCTATATAACTAGATTATGTAAAATTTTTAAATAAATTATATAAACTGTTAGACTAAAATAAGATTTGTCATAAAAGTGTTAGATGAGAAAAATTACTTTTTTTTCACGTGTCATCGACTTTTGGATAGAACTGAAATTTTGAAAAAATTCATTGACGATTTCAATAATTCCGTATACCTTTCAGCGAAAGCTTCTAAGAATTTGTCGAAATTCTCATTGACTAGTCATATCCAAAAGTCGATGGCAATTAAAGAAAGTATCGACAGCTAAGATTTTCTGTGCAGGAGCGTTAAATTTTTATCTATTAAAATCAAATTAATAACTCCCCACTAAAATAAATCATAATTTCATTCTGTATGTTTATAATTAGTCTCGATTATTAAATATAATAACGTGCAACATCAGTATGCTGAAAATTAAACATGTTTTTGAAATTAAAAAATGTTTATGTTACTGACATCTTTGCCAAATTTCATGTCAATTTCATCATTTGTTACATAATTAAGCTTGTTTTTTCTAAACGACTAAAAGTGATTTTGTCGATTTTTACAATGTCTGAATTTGTTGAGCAAAGAAGTGCCATTGAATTTTGTTTGCGAAATGAAATTTCAGTCACGGAAACGTTCAGAATGTTGCAGAAGACCTTTGGTGATTTGACCATGTCGCAGAAAAATGTTTATAAGTGGTACAAAGACTTCAAAGAAGGCAGAGAACGTGTTGATGACTTGGAACGCCCCGGACGACCATCAACATCAACTGACGAGCAACACGTCAATCAAATCAAAGAATTAGTCAACAAAAATCGTCGATAAACAAATAGAGACCTTGCTGACACTATTGGCTTTTCAAGAGGATCACTCAACACCGTTTCAAAAGATAGTTTGGGCAGACAACTCTTGGTTTTTGCATCACGATAATGCGCCGTCTTAAACTGCACACGTTCTTCGTGACCATTTCGCCACAAACTCAACGCATATCGTTCCACAACCACCATATTCGCCTGATTTGGTTCCGTGTGACTTCTGGCTATTTCTTAGACCCAAAAGACACGCCATATGAGGGATTTTTTGAAATACGCTTTCTTACGTAGGTATATGCATTAAATCGTAAGTTTCTCAAATCATGTTTTACACTGTCATTTATCTTGATACGTGACTTCCCAACAGTTGCATTTTTCAAACTTTGTGGTATGACTTCTTCTAGAAATATTGATAGAATTTGATCAAATTTTTTTCAATTATTCAATAAACATATAACTAAGTTTTCCCAGAGCCAATTTTAAATTTTTATTTTGTTTAATTTTAACAGGCTCTAATAGGTCAAAAAACAGGTCAAAAATTGAATTTTTTCAAGAACAATTGCGTAATATAAACACATTTTACAATAGAAAAAATCGGCTCTGGGAAAACATAGCCAATGTAACACAGATTACAGACATATTTCATTTTATTGGTTTCAGACAATTTAAATGGCCAAAGTCTTAAAACAAAGTTCTTAATGACATTTCTGCAGCGTTGAGGTCAAGGACGTTCCAAGGTCGCGGATGCATTTATTATCAAGTGAAAAATAGATTTTTTCGAAGAAAAAACATGTAATAATAAAAAAAATTTTAACTGGCGTGAATATCTTTAGTAGTGTTTTTGCAATTCATTCCCAAAAATAGGCTAAAATTCTCGGCTCGAAGGTAGACGACCCCCTTAACTCTCAAGTGAAGTGTAAAGTAGAAGAAACTGAAAGCTGTGATATATATATATTTTACTCAACTTTGATTCATACTTGAACATTTAACACATCACAAATAGTTACAGTAATACTAAATAACTGTTAACTTGTGCATGTGTCCCAAATTTGATCGGAAGTGGAGTGAAATTACTTCAACTATTTTTCTCCGTGTAGGGCCCCAAGGCGAAGGTGGCCGGGCAGATTTTTTATTTCAAAATCTTTGTTCGTCCAAAGTCAAGTGGACCGTTATGCCCGACACTCACCTAAATACAAATGAATGCAAGATACACGTGAACAACAATTACATGAACGTAAAAGAAACTATGTTGCTGCAATGAACATATTTGCTGGGCCGGCGGTAGAGGAGGTGGAAGTGTATGGCACCCACCACAAATATTTGTTCCTAAATTCCCTAATTCCCCTAAATACAGGTTTTTCCAATTAGAGGTTTAATTTTGAATAGCCCGCTATTTTGGCAGCTGTCATAATAAGAGGTGTCATTTTTTCACAGATGACAACTGGAAACTGTCATTAATAAAAATCGAAGCATACACGCTTCAACAACGCATTGGAATTGTCTAAATTCACTACAAAAATGCATGAAAGTGAACCTGAATTCGAGCGAAAAATCTTTAGGAGCGATGAGGCTCATTTCCACCTTGGTGGCTATTTTAATAAGCAGAATCGTCGCATTTGAGGTTCGGAAAACCCAAAAATAATTATTAGTGACCCTCCCTATTCACAACGTGTAACTGTTTGGTGCGGCTTTTGGACAGAAGGGATCATTGAGCCTTATTTTTTTGAAAATGAAGCTGGGTGGCTGTTTCGGTGAATGAATTGCGCTATCGAACCAAGATTAAGGGGGTATTCTACCCGAGTCAGTCCGAAATATCGATGTTTTTAAATCGCTGTGAAAAAAAAACTTTTCAATATTTGTATTCGCAATTTTTCGTAAGTTATTCTGCAGGGTATGGACAATGAAATTTTTTTTTACTTTTAAAAAAATCTTTAAAAATATAATTTTTTCGACGCCTTGAACTTGAGCCTGCCGAAAAAAGTTGCTCCCTTGCGGACACAATATCTTCCGTTCTGAGATTCTAAAACACAAATTTTAATCCATTTCATAGCAATTACACTTCCCGCTATCGCCTGAACTAGGGAATAATAAAAATAAAAATGTTTTCAACTTTTTTTCCACTTTTAAAGAAATATGATGATTTTTCGACCTGTTTTTGTTTGTATTTTGCATTAAAAACAATATTTGAACAATTGCTTCAGGCATAATCCTAGTTTCGGCCAAAACTATACATTTGCTAAGTAAGCTTAAAAAATTTCAAGTCAATTGGATAAAGATAAGGTTTATGCTGATGCTCCTCAGTCAATTTGAGAACTCTAAGAGAAAATCCGTTCTCTTATCGACGAAATAGAGACCCAAATGTGCAAAAATGTAATGGAAAATTCCATCAAAAGAGCAAGGTCTTGCAAACCTAGCCGCGGAGGCCACATGCATGATATTGTTTTTCATTATTAATGGCAAACCTACCGCTATTGAACAAAATAAAAATCAAATGATTTTTCACAAAAAACACGCGTTTTTCTCATAAATCAAATTGAAACCTCTAATTGGAAGACCCTGTGTAAGTGTCTGTCAGCCCTGCATGTTTTAATTTCTGATCCAGCACTTCACTTACTTGTTGCACATATAACTTGGTTGCTCTAGCAGAATGGCAAGCAGCCCTTTTTCTTTGTTCCGCCTTTTTCGCCCAGTAGCTTCATGATATCCTTGTATACTGTTTTAATAGTGATAAAGGAAATGGAAAAATCATCACTATCTGCGCGTTGAATTTCAAAAGCAATCCCAAGAAAGTGTGATTGAAATCTTATAAACCCACCAATATAGTCCTAATTTGTTGAAAAAAATATTTCTTATTGAATTGTAATTCTTCTATATAAATCTTTTTGTTCAATTAGTAAACATACATCATTATAAGAACAATCCTCGTTGTCTTTAAAATTTGGGAACAAACGAATACCAGTAGACTGAACATTAACGTGTTCTTCTTTCCAAGCTTGGCGATTCTATAACAGATCAAATTTACAATTTTAAGAAAACAGTCTAAATTGATTACGTAGTTATCGAAAATAATTTAATGCGGGTTTAGCTCTCTCCGTTTTTTCTAAAACAATAAAATTTCACACTGATATTTCTCTTTGGTTTATGTGGTGAAAAATTGATCACTTCAACTTAGTCTGTATTACAGTAATTACTTTTACCAATCATTGGATACAACAGATAGACGTTGATGAATGTGTCATCATATTCTTTACTTTGCCCTAAAATATAATTGTAAAACATTCATGTGTGACAAGAATGGAATATTAATTAAATATTAATTATATTTATTATATTAATTTTATATTATTGACAGTATAAAATTCTTATTTGCTTGTAAGTTTTATCAGAATATCGAAATAATTTGGCTTTGCCAGCAACAGAATTTTGCTAGAGCAACAAATTAATTTTTTGTACTAAAAAAATTTTTTTTTCATCTCACGAAAATAGTTTGTTAAAGTGAAATAAACAAAGTTATGTTTTTTGCTAATGGGAATAGTTCGGCAAAGCAATAAAAAAAAATTTCTTTGCTTCTAACAAGGTTTTGGTCTGAAAAACATTTTACTTAGTGTATGGTATATTTGCGATGCAAAGCTAGTACCTATAACTTAAAGGCCGTAAAGTATACATATGCTAGGGTCAACAGAGTTCCAAGATCAATTGTGTATTTTTAGGTTATTACCGAGTTCTATCCAAGTGATATTAATGTCCTCGGGTCTTGTCCCAAATCAGGTACATCTGTGTTCTTCAAATCAAGAAATGATACGTATGTTTCGTCGACACACTCCTTTAGCTAAAACAAAACCGAATTCTCATATCCTCATTATGTTAATAACAGAATGTATTTCTTTCCAAACGTATAGAATAAATGATTAAAAACTTATTGACACGAAACTTAAACGAGATAAAAAAAATTATATTTTCAAGAGTTACGAGTAGCCCGAATTTTGCAGAATAATCCATTTTTTTGCATTTTCTTGAACTACAGTATTAGAAAAATTTCAAGTTAATCCAATGAATAGTTTTAAGGATATTTTATAATAACTACCCCCACAGCACAATACCTTCCCTGAACGTTCTATGAAATGTTCATGGAATGTTCGGAAGGTTCCATTGGAACGTTCAAGGAACGTTCCTAGAACTAAGAAAATGTCCGGGTTTTTTGAACGTTCGAAAGCATTGTTCTCTGAATATTCCTGTGGAACGTTCCAGGAACGTTCAAAAGGGATATTGAGGGAACGTTCCGCAGCAATATTCAGAGAATATTCAAAAGGAACGTTCCTGGAACCTTCCATAGGAACGTTCAGAGAGCATTTGTATCGAACGTTCGTAGAAATTTTCGCGGAAACATTCAGGGAACATTCGCAGAGAACGTTTTGGAACATTCCGCGGGAACATTTAGGGAACATTTTTTGAGAATTTTATAGCGTCTTCCTCTTTGTACTTGAAGTATTTAAAAAAATATAATTCAAATACTAATATCTGTAATTAATTCTTTTCATTTTACCTATAAATTAATGTCCAAAATTATTTATGAAAAACATTCCCTACATTAGTATGTTTGGAGCTACAGGATTATCTATAAGGAAAGTTTCCTGAATGCTGTAGCAAATAATTCCAGGAAAATTCTCAAAAAATTTTCCCTAAATGTTCCCGCGGAATGTTCCACAACGTTCTCTGCGAATGTTCCCTGAATGTCCCCGCGAAAAGTTCTACGAACGTTCGATAAAAAGGCTCTCTGAACGTTCCCTTTGGATATTCTCTGAATATTGCTGCGGAACGTTCTCTCAATATTCCTTTTGAACGTTCCTGGAACGTTCCACGGGAACATTCAGAGAACATTGCTTTGGAACGTTAAAAAAACCCGGATATTTTCTTAGTTCTAGGAACGTTCCTTGAACGTTCCAATATAACCTTCCGAACATTCTATGGGAACGTTCATAGAACGTTCAGGGAAGGTATTGTGCTGTGGAGGTATAGAGCAGTGGAACTGATAGATGTGTTAGTGTGAAACTTGAAATGCATCTCAAAACTACTTTTTCAAAGACAGTGACCACTATATTCTTAAAACTACTGGACGGATTTAAACGAAATTTGTGTAGCATATTCTAAGCATTTAAAACTAGTGCTTAATCGAAGGATTATTTTTATCAACCATAAACGAGCGCTTTTTTCCTTCAAAATTTACAAGTATAATTTCAGAGGCCCCTATTTTTCATAATTAACTATGAGAAAATTTTATCCACAGTAAATTCTTTTTGACATGATATTGAAGTTTTATTCCATATATGAATTAAACACAAGATTTCCTTTATTGTTATTTTTCAACAGCACCATTTCTTTTGAACAAACATTTCTTTTATTGAGTACAAGACTCATGCTTAAAGTGCAAGTGCTATGTTGCCTTTTGTCAATTTAGATCTGCTCATCTGCCAGCAAATCATTTTCAATGACAATGCATCTTCTCCTGGGAAAAAGTAATTTTTGTGCATTAGCCTTACACCCTTCCTTATGTTTAAATTATAATTTTGACACTTATCAACGAAATGACAAGACTCAGGTGTATGTTCAGCGACCCGAAAAATCTGATGATCCGCCTTTTTGTATTTTTCAAATTCTGATACCGGATTCATAATATGCGACTTCGGTATGGATAAAAAGCTGAAAAAATTTTGGTGTATCATATATGATACGCTGCCCCTCAAAGGGTTAAGGTTACTATTCATGCTCTACACGCGGTGAAAAGGTGGTGACAGGGATGGCAGCCTGTGCAGCGTGCACCATTAAGGAAAGCAGATAGCCTAGGCAGCGTACATCTCCTTCTAGGATGTTGGAACCGTCTCTACACCTGGAGCAGCGGACTAGAGAACGAGTGGAGGTGTACATAGGAGAGGTGGAGCCTGGGCGGCGTACCCACTGAAAAATCTCAACTTACTCCTGGAGCCGAGATGGCGTACCCAGGAAGTCAGCCGTTCACTATAAATTAATTTGAAAATTCGCTAGAGCCTGGGTGGCTTAACTAGGAACCTTTTATAAATTACCAGTCTTCTCGGATTGGTGCTGGAGGGCATGAGACTATGACTGGAGATACCGCTGATGGTTACGCAAGCTAGGTTATCGCCTTGCGTTTTCGAGTCTTCAGCGAGCAAGCTCGCGCTGCGATCCTAGCAGTGACTGTTCGAATCGCTGCCCCTGCAAAACTGCTACGCCGCGGCGTACGTGTAGCGCTAGCACCCTGTATCCTGGCGCTGGTGTAGGATAACAGATGTGACCGTTTCAACACTAAGGTGGTCCGAAAATGCATTGCAAAAATCTTCTTGATGCTAGATGCAAACAATCCCCCCAAATCATTTCGAAATCCAAAAAAGTAGTCACTTCTTTTTTTTCAAAATTTTGATTTTTAATTGTTTTTTCAAGGCTCATTTCGGAATATCCACGAGAAGGACGACTCATCTTATCTACGCAACCCAACTGGATTCATTTAGAACTCAATTTATTTGTAATTGATGGTAAATACAGATAGTTCGAATTTTCCATCATTGTTACAATATTTCCATCGTACTTGCTCACAATCTATTTTTATGTTAATAAATGTATTTCATATAACTAATTCCCTGTTATTCACTGACTTTTTCCTCATTCCATAGAGAGGACCCTTTCGATCCTTACATAAAAGGAGGAAATCTATAATAAGGGAATTGTTACGTTTCTGACGTAACATTATTATTATTATTATTATTATTCATCATTATTCATTTCTTCGCAAAGCAGGATCAAGAAATTCCCACTGCTTTCTTCGAAAAGTTGATCTTACATCTTTGGTACCTTTTACCGGAAACTGCTGCGTTAGTTTTCTTTGACGATGAAATTCCTGCGGTGAGAAAAAATTTGATGGTTTAGGCTTTATCCCAAGAATCCAAGAAAACAATTTTGGATTACAAACGTATCCAAGCAAAAAAGTGCAAGGAACTGCTTGATAAAGAAATTGAATACTTCATCTCCAAAGATTCAATGAAATTCTTTTAAACTTTCCAGATAGAAACATCCTTCCGTGAAGAAGACGCTTCACATTGGATGGGGAATGCAGCCGATGAAAAAGGGAAAAAAATTGTTTTTCAGCTCAAAATGGTCAACGATGTTGCAACGAGAGGTGTCAAATTGTAGTCTGACTTTAACGACTTTATAACGAGAGATAAGGGTCAAAAACAATTCTTATTCAAGCTGCTAGAGAGTATAGGGAAAAGTTTCCAAGCATCAACAAATCAACATTATCTCGTGACGTACAGTGGTGAGAAATGTAGACTAAGAAATGAAGAAAGAAATGTAATTAATAAAATTGCTTCACTTTGAAAATCATTAATTATAATATTTATTATTTGAAGAAAAAATTTAAATCCTAAATTTACCAAAAAAAATATTAAAAAAAAAAAATTTGCTTGAATAAATGATGTAATGTTCAAAATGAATAATAATTTTATTATTTACACAATGGGAGTTATTTGAAGAATTGAATTATGTCACTTAAAATAACAGTTAGCCAGTCCGACCTCAAAAAACAGATTTTAGCCGAATTTTAGAGAAAAACAGATTATTTAAACCTTTGGAATCTATTTAAATAAATGGGAATTGACAGAAAAACATTTGTAAACATTCCAATAGACCTATAGTAATGATTTCCGAAAAAAAGAGAACAAACTGCTTAATACGTTGAGCGCCACGTGAATTCTGAAGGAAATCCCCGTCAGACCACGCGCGCTGCTTAGAAGAGCTGGTATGGCTGACGTGGCTTGAACGGAAAGTTCAGTGTCAGCCACCGATGGTTGGCGTGGCACTCAACGTGTTAAAAGAGTCAATTTCCTAAAGAATGTACATTTTTTTATTTAAGGGTAGTTTTCAGGGCACCGTAGAGGTGAGTCAGGGGCGTCCAATCCATATGTATAAAAGGCCAAATTCTTCCTAACGCAGAACAATTATTCGAAAAATACCAAAAAGTGACATTTTTTATCACTCACAAATATTGATTTAAAATAAGGCAAGGAATCGTTTACGTACTGATAAAAAAAGATGGATGTTCTGAATACACTCTTTAATTAGTTAAAGTAATCTGTTTACTTTACTCATTCGAAACTCGTTGAAAAATAATATTAAAAATCTGCTATAACTTTCTGATAATTTACAAATTTAAAAATCGAATTTTTCATTTTTAACGATGTTTCTGAATTTAAGACATAAAATATACATCCTGTCAAAAAATGTCCTAATGAGAATTTGGAGATCTCATTTAGGCAAATAATTTTCCAATATAACGTTTCTTTCGTGTCTCATTTATTTTGTTTAAAGATCGAATTTTTAAATTTCAATCGTATTTTTCGAAATTGAAACGAAAAATATACATTTTGTCAGAAACTGTGTCAGACAAAATTTGTAAAATTTATTGATACAAACAATTTTACATTCTTACTTTTCTTTTGTATTCCACATATTATGGCGATTTAAATTTGTAGATCTTTTTGTAGTGAACAATTTCATATCATAGCTACTACTACTACTCCTACTACTACAGACATAGAGACACTTTCGTAGAAACCGTTTTTCTGATTCAGGTCTCAAAACGTAAAAATATGAAGAAAATTTCAAATGTCATTTTATAAAATTTTTACTGAAATATCTATTTAATTTACAGGAATTTTATGCTATCAGTATTTTAACTTATGAACCCAGTAAATGCAAAAGATTTTTCTTCCTGATTAAACAAAGATGAATATGTAATAATTACCTTCAGAATACGTGGCAGCTAAAAGCGTCCAAACTACAGCAGCATTTAGATTTATCATTTTTAACAATTTCTAGAAAGTTTTTTCAGTACAGTTAGATTTGTTAGACTTATATAGACTCACTAGCTTTTTTCTAGAACATTTTGTATTACTCACAAACATCGATTTAACATGAATTTAGTTAAAATTTAACTTGCGATAAGAAGCGTAATTCCCCAAAAACATACATTGATTGAATAAAGATTTGTTTACTTATTCGAAACTCGTGGAAGAATAACTGAAATAAAATCAATACCTTCTGATATGATGAGAGTGAAAAAAACAATGTTCTTAAAACCTTCTAGAATTTACTAATAATTATTATCCTTATAAATTATTTCACGGATAATAATTTCATCGGAACAATGATCAAGCTACCATTTTTACAGTGGTAATTTATTATAAAGAGGACAACATTTTAAAGCACCGCAGTCTTGCTATGTTATCAGACTATTTCACTCATGACACAATTGCTGTGTACGAATTTCAAAAAATTATTACACACTATTTGAAAGAGAATTTTCAACCCAGAAAAATGATTTATTTTACAGATGGAGCCGCCCAGCACTTTAAAAATAAATATAACTTCATCAATTTACTCCACCATGAAACTGATTTTGGTATTCCAGCCGAGTGGCATTTCCATGCATCGGCGCACGGAAAAGGCCCTTGTGATGGTATTAGGGAAAATTTAATAAGACTCGCAGCGCAAGCATCACCTAAAGATCCGATTTTGACTGCTGATACCTTGTATAAATGAGCAAAGAAAAATTTAGTTGAAACTTTAGTATTCTTTAGTACCAAAGAAAAACTGTGAGGCAAAGAAGAAAAAGAAGTGCACATACAGTGTAATAGGCAAATTATCTGACTCAATTTTCGATGTGAGAGGCGCGGGGACTCACACTAAAAAATCACCCCGAATTACAAATTAATTTTCATTTTTAATTTCGTACCAGCCAAAAATAATAGTTTTACGAACAAATTATACAAAGTACAATTAAAAAAGTTCCCAATGGACGGTACGTCGTGATCGTGGTGCCTAGCTGCACTGCGACGCAGAAACCGCGCGCAAGAAGTGTTATATATCTCCACCAATTTCTTTCGCCCCACTTTCGACCATGGCTCATTTTAAAGGGAAAAAGTCAAGCTTTTTTTTAAACATAATTTTGGAAAGAAAATTAACGGCCGCACTTGCAGACAAACTCAAAAATATGTTTAAAATTAAAAAATGGAGTTCAAATAATTTTTTTTATCGAAAACCATTGCTTTCAACGTAAAGCTTTCACTAGGACAATAAATTCGCGGACTTTCAAGGAAATCGGAGACAAAAAGTTTTTAGGCGGGTACACTTGACGAATTTTGCCCCCTATAAAAAGGAGAATCGCCTTCGGAAGAGCATGCGGAAACAATTTATACAGAATGGTCACTACAGAAGCAGCATATTTAGCGGCAACTGAAAATCTACGGAATGAAGATTGCCAACACCAGTGGCATAGAAAATTCCGTCATCGAATCAAGCATCAGAAAGCAAGACAACGCAACATTGGATTTCATACAGAAGGACGTTTGTATAGCCATGGAGCTAGAGAGTCCAGGTAGGAAAAGGTACATTCTTGCAATCATTGATGACTATAATTCGTATACAACTGTACATCTTAATGGAGGCCAAAAGCGAAGCTACGGCCCTAATTAAGGAATTTTTAGAATTCACAAAGACGCAATTCAATAAACAAAAATAATCAGATCAGATTAAGGAAGGGAATATACAAATAATGATCTGAAAAATTGTTTGAAAAAGAAAGGGATTTGTGTGCAATACACTGTCCCTTACACACCCCAGAAGAATGGAGTAGCAGAACGCAATAATAGGTCATTATCCGAAATGGCAAGATGCATTTTGATAGATGCAGGTATGCATAAAAAACGCTGGGAAGAAACTGTTATTACAACCAGTTATTCACAAAATCTCCTCCCAACAAAGTGCCAAACGAAGACACCATATGAATTATGGTTTTCTAGGAAATCAGATGTAAAAGACTTGCACATTTTTCAAAGCAAAGTTCTAGCACATATCAGTGATCCCAGATCGTGGGAGCTGGCGGCCCCCACCACGCTCCCATGTGGGAGCACACACAATCAAGCGCGCCGTGTCGGTGTGTCCCCCACTTCCTCGCTTCGATTTCACGCTTTCGTCTGTTGAGCCAAGATCGAAAATTATGTTTCTGTCGACTTCGTGTCAAAGTGGCGCGAAGCAGACGACAAATTTAAAATCACCAAATTTATCATTTAGGATATTACCTTTCTTTCTTTGATATTTCCAAAAACATTCACTTAAAATTAATATCTAAACATTTTATTTTAAATTTAAGGATGATTTAAAGACTCAAAAGATGATTTTCTATTAAAATTTAAACTCAATAAATTTTCAAAGTTTCAAAACAAAATATCAATTTCAATATTTTTTAGTTTTCAAATCAAATAGTTCAATTAGAAAATTATGTAGAGAATATTATATATTAAGGAATGGTAAAATATGATATTGTAGTTTAAAAAATAAAATATTAAAATACTTAAATAATACATAAATTATATCTAATTATACACTTGAAATTATACGATAGAGTTTCTTCTTTGGTATGAGGCAACATTGAAAAAAATTTCATTCAAATAAAATACTCAGAAAACTTTTTAAAATACGTAATTATTCACATATGAATTTTATTATAAAACTGTGAATAAAAGGTTTCACTATTCAAAAAACCAAAATCACATCTAAATTTGCATACTTAATTTCACTCTACGATTTCTCTTATATAAAATAAGAATATTTATTTCAAATAAAATAGTTTTTAAAAAATGTTGTAGTACGTGAATCAACTATATCAATTAAAAAATTAAATCGAAAATTGATTTCAAATTAATTAGGAGCAGTCGACCGGCAATCGAAAGACCTGGGCTCAAATCCCAGCGCAGTCGAAAGCGTCTTTTTTTCCACAGAAAGATTTACAAATTCTTTAATATTTAAATGGAAAATATTTTTTTTTTAAATAAGAAATTAAGGTTAAAAATCTACATTCCTAATTACATGGTGATAGTAGATGAAAATTCTATACTATGTTGTTGTTAATAATTGGCTTTAGGGTCCAGAAATGATAACTCAGGAAGTCACATACTTTTAAACATTCCAAATCTAATCGGAGTCCTCATCAGTGATCTTTATTTCTAATATTTTAAAGCAGTGGATAAAATATTACACATATGATCCCTAATTTGGAATAAACTTAAAAATGTAAAATATCGTGAGAAAATCACTGACAGCTATGAAACTTAGAGATTATCTAAAAAAATCACGTGTGCCCATTAATCAAAATATATACTAATTCTTTCGATTCCGATGAATCTATTAGTTTAATTAAAACGGACGGTTGACGACTTCAATCAAGAGATAATTGCGAGAGAAGTAGAGAATATAAAAATCGCCATGAAGTGAAATAAATTTTTACTATCGCCTTTTTCATGCGACATTTCCCCGATTTCTTACTCTTCTACTTAAATGTGACTATATTACGTTTGATTATCAAAAAAAAAAAAAAAGTAACTATGAGCATTCATGTAAAACGTGCCTCCACGGTGCCCCTCACTTCATACGACACCAAGCGCTAAAGCCACCTTCTTCTTCTTCTTCTTCTTCTTGTTTGTGGCTTCTTGCTGCAACTAGCAAATAGCCACATCAACACACAATAATAACTTTTATATAGCTAATTCTCCTTCCAGTAACAAAGCGCAGAAGAAACAAAGCGGTAAGCAGTTGGCAAAAAGCAGTCAAAACTCAAAGTAGCGGTTGTGGCTAGACGACGGTGCTGAAAATGGCCACAAACGCCGATACCAAAACTGGTGATCCCGCTCTAGCAGTAGACACAAAATTCACTCTTTCTTCAAACTGTAACATCCCTACTTCCCCCTTGTTGCCAGCAGGCCCTCCAAGCTCCAATGTATTTGACTGTGACAAAGTTCTAGCTACGTAGTTCAATTCGTGAAGTTCGATGGCGCCACCTCCGCTACCAACATTGTTAAGTCTTCCTGTCACTGATATATGTCAGTGCATTTGTGTTGATTTGTGTATGCAGACGTTCCGTGGTTTACGGTGTAGTTTTGGGTTGATTGTAGTTTTTATATGAATTTCGAAGCAAGTGATTATTCCAGGAGTATACAGAAGCTGCGTTTTTCAATTTTTCTCGAAGTAAATGCATTTTACTTGAATTAATGTGCAATGAAAACCAAATTACAAATAGGATTGCAAAATTACCACGTGTCACGTGTTGTTTCATTTGGTTTTCATTGCACATTAATTCAAGTAAAATGCACTTACTTCAAGAAAAATTGAAAAAACGCAGCTTCTGTATACTCCTGGAATAATCACTTACTTTGGAATTCATGTAAAAGCTACAATCAACACAAAACTACGCCGTAAACCACGGAACGTCTGCATACACAAATCAACACAAGTGCACTGACATATATTGGTGACGGGAAGCCTTAACAATGTTGGTGGCGGAGGTGGCGCCATCGAACTTCACGAATTGAACTACGTAGCCAGAACTTTGTCACAGTGAAATACATTGGAGCTTGGAGGGCATGGTTGCCAGACGCTTCAGTCAGCCAGGGTTCAGTAAGTCGAGGGGTAGGTGATGGAAGAAAAATGGAGACGGACATTATATTAAACTTGTAAGATTTATTTTATATGAAGAGTTATTAATATCAAAATATGCAAAAGAGAAATACATTAAATGTTAAAGCTGCGTGTATGTGTGTGTATATAAAACAATAGATGATATGATATAAATGATATAAATATAATTATAATGGTGGAATTATAATTTATTGAATTTTAGATTTTACTTGACCTTACGTGATCATTTCTGAATTCCATGACTTCTTAAAAGATTATATTATTCTAATAAAGAATTTCTTAAATAGTCTATAATTATAAGGATAATACTTGTATAGCTATAAGAATAATATTAATTTAGGAATTTTGTTATTCAATATATTAAATTAAAAATAAACCTACCCTTATATTTATCGTTCTTCTTCATTAATAAATATAATTATTTGAGTAAATGCCTTTTGCTTCATTATAAAATTATCATAAATATTGAAAAATAATTGTCCAAACCATAAATTCTCTTATATTCTTTTAATTCTGTAATATTCTCGGTTATATTATTTGAACTTAAATTCTCTACAATTCGAGAATTGTTAGTCTAAATACAATTAAAAGCGGATCTTGCTTGCTTACCCAAAAACGCACGAGAGTGAAACTCTTGAGAGTTTTTGCATGAGCAAGCGGAATGATTGCTTTAGGTTGGAGTCCCATTAGGGAGATTAGTAAAATAATGGTATAGTCATTCACTAATAGTAGGATTGCTTTAGAGTATGAGAAATTCGTGAAACGCTCAAGCAATCACCCTATTAGTCAATGACCATTTCACCATTCTATTAATCTCCCTCATGGGACTCCAGCCTGTGAACGTCAAACTAGGCATCATTGCGAAAGCGATAAAGAGAAATATATAATTCTGTCTCTTTCATCCTGTACAACGTCTATAAAAGATTTTGCCATTTTTCCTCCTCACCCAACAAAAAAAAATTCATGAGAGTGAGAAAGAAAGTCATATCTGTACATCCTTCTCACTATCATTATTTCGCGTTTCACCATGCAATGGCCAGGCATTTAACCATAGACATACTACTATAGAGCACGCGATGAGGCCACGGTCGTATAGACAGGTCTGGCATCTCCCGTGGTGGGGGATGTTCCGTTATCGTCACGAGTAGTAGTTTCAAAAGTGACCGCTTGGGCGGCGCTGCAGTAGAGTAGTTGAAGGAATACCCGTGGTTTACAGACAGCTTTCACAGCTGACTACGTCTGGGTATACCTGTATACATACATGCTACGGTGCGGTCATTCGGGCCACTACTCGATACTAGCGCTATCCGTGGCAAAAATATGAAACATTCTGACTATGATAAGAGAACATCCCCCACCACGGAGATGCCAGACCTGTCTATACGACCGTGGATGAGGCCGAGAATTCGATAGAGTGATAGAAAGAGAAAGCAGCATATGGGGCGCCTCTGTCCTTGTCTAATCGTGCGTGCGCGGGGCACCCGTATGGGTAGGTATACATTGTACCGTTGAGTGAAGATAGGTATAGAGGAGACATCTAGGGCGATTGAATGGTCCAAACCTTGCGAGGAAAGACGCCAGGGGTAGGTAAAGTTCCGGAACCAACCACGGGGATCGAAACTTTCGAAAGTTGACAAAATCTCACGGATAAGAAGTAAGTTGTAGGAGTAAGGCCCAAACTTGTGTTGGTGAGTCTGCTGTATTCATGATGGGTCAGGTAGTCCTCGTCGATTCAACCCTAGCTTGTCGACAGAATTTCACAAAATAGCTTTTTACCTCTTTTCCTTCTACTTCGCTCTTTACTAGTCTTTTCCTAAAATCGGATATATATTTTTTTTAAATATATATATAAAATTAAAATAGTAGATTGTATTGACCCTTGATTTAATTCATAATGCTTCTAAAGCCAATGCAAACGTACCAAGTATTATGAATTATATATATAAAATAATACATAAAAGAGTATATGTAAAATATTTTATATTATAATTTTTATAATATAATATATATGTATTTTATATATATATAAATATTAAATAGATATAAATAAACCATGTATTAAAATTAACAATTTTTTTTTTGAAATTTATTACATATTTATTGACAAATTGTTTTCAATATTCTTTCATTATCTTGATTACAATACTGAAGACATATAGAAAATGGAAATAAATTATCAATGATATTTTGAAAGTTTAATTTTCATACAATATAATTTTCGTTTATACAATACGGCTACAAAGTTAATATTATTCTCTATAGGGATACAATAATAATTGCTTTTTTAAAAAAATGTACAATTCTTAGAAAAATTAAAATTAAAACAAAGTATTGCTCTTAATATATAATTTGTTAGAGAATGTAAATGACCAGCTTCAGATCTGAAGTTATTTTATAGATTCAATGTAGTTTATTTATATTGGCATTGGGTCATAATTTTTCATTAAGTTTCCTTGAACATTGATTTTTAATTAAAAATTATGACCCAAAGCCAATATACATAAACTACATTGAATTTATTTTTGGGTCAAGATAAAAACTGAAGACATTAATACAAACATGTCTCCAAATTATTTTATAGAATTTGACAGTAAGAAAGGCGAAAGGGCTCTTTTACGACTACTTAGCATTTACTGTAGAGCAGCAATGTAATTATAAAGAACCATCTCTTCGATCGTCATCTTTTCAGATTATAAATCTCAAATCCACCTATCTGCAGGTGCAAAGTATAGGCGTTATGAAAGAATTTTTACAAAGGATTTATAAAATCTTAACTTAGTTTTCAGATCTACAGAATTATGACACGAAAGAACATTATTATTTGAACGAATACATCAATATTTTTCTTTAAATTTCAAAAATTTGATTTCAAACTAATTCCTGTAAATTATCAGACTTATTTCAATCAATTCAATGGAATTTAATCAATAGAATATATTCAATAAAAAATAAATGAATTTCCTTCTACTTCGTTCTTGACTTGTCTTTTTCTAAGATCGGATTTATATTTTGAAAAAATAAAAATATTCACAATTTTTTTTTGGAAGTTATTACATATTACAAACCAAAAATAAAAAATGAATCATTTTAAATTTATGACTTCTTTACTATAGATTAATTGAAATGATTTTTCTCTGTTTAAGTAATAAAAAAACATTTTTAATGATAATTAAAAATTGCTGGGGACTCAAATAATTGATTTACGTAAATTCTGTCATTTATTTTTTATTGAATAAATTCTATTTATTAAATTCCATTGAATCGACTAAATTAAGACAGATAATTTACAGGAACTAGTTTGCAATCAAATTTTTTTAAGTCCAAAGAAAAATATTGATGCATTCGTACAAATAACAATATTCTTGCATGTCATAATTCTGTAGATCTAGAAACTAAGTCAAGATTTTATTGATCCTCTGTAAAAATCCGTTTATAACGCCTACACTTTGCACCAGCAAGTGCTTGGATTTGATATTTATAATTTTGCTTTGAAAATTTTGTTTTGAAAAACTGTTTTTTCATAATTTCAGCCATTAAAGAATTGCATTGGCTTTAGAAGCATTATGAATTAAATCAAGGGTCAATACAATCTACTATTTTAATTTTATATATATATTTAAAAAAAATATATATCCGATTTTAGGAAAAGACTAGTAAAGAGCGAAGTAGAAGGAAAAGAGGTAAAAAGCTATTTTGTGAAATTCTGTCGACAAGCTAGGGTTGAATCGACGAGGACTACCTGACCCATCATGAATACAGCAGACTCACCAACACAAGTTTGGGCCTTACTCCTACAACTTACTTCTTATCTGTGAGATTTTGTCAACTTTCGAAAGTGTCGATCCCCGTGGTTGGTTCCGGAACTTTACCTACCCCTGGCGTCTTTCCCCGCAAGGTTTGGACCATTCAATCGCCCTGGATGTCTCCTCTATACCTATCTTCACTCAACGATTGTACCATAGTTTTAGTTACCCAAAGTTTCAATTGCCCATAAAATCATCAAAAGTCACTATATTTGAATAGCAGTGTTAGACGAAAATTATGAAAGGAATGGGTTGGCAAAAATTGCGAGTATATATCAAATATAGGCGGTAGAGAGTGCTTAAGGGCAAAGATATTATAAACCTAGATGCGGCGAGTCGCCTCGGAGTGGGGGAACGATATATATAGAACATCACTCTTTCTTGGGTATCGAGGTGCTGCCCTCTTCAAAACTTTCAGCCGTTTCCATGGCGACGCGTGTTTCTAGCAGTGTCGTCTGAATACTCTGAATACGAAAACACGGAGATGCTCGAAAATTTTCGGGAGACTTCGGCTCTCTCCTTATTTCGTCTATATATAGCATATACGAAATAAAGTAAAAGCAAACGTTCCCTAACGCCTAACTTTCTGAGTTTCTGCGATTTCTTCGATTCGATGTCTCATGCATCTCGTCGTCAGCTCGCCCGGTGACTTCTGTTTACAAAATTTGACAGCTGACAAATTTTGTAAAAAGTCTTAAATAATGATGATGACGTGACATAAATTTTATGAATTTCAGGAAATGTTAAATAATTCTTTCAAGTGTGTGATCTGCAAGGACTATTTATTCGATACTATTTGTTTGTAGAATTTAAATGCAGAATTTGAGGTTAGGTTCATAACCTCTTGTATTCAAGTAGTTTTATTTTTTAATTTTCAAATTGACATGTTTGGTAACATGTCTATTATTATATTGACCCAAATTCATATAATGTTTGTTCATTTCTTTGGCATAGGGTCAGTTTCTTCTTATTTTCTTTGATTAAAATTATTATTACATTTAAAAATGCGCAAAAAGAAAGAAAGGCAAACGTTTCGGCCACATATGGGGGCCCTCTTCAGTGCCATAAATTCAAAGATTAATTCAAAATTTATGTAAAGAATTACAATATAGAAGATAATCAAAAAAGAATTATAATAAAAATTAAAAACTTATCACATAGCTTGCAATTCAAAATGAAGTAGTCCAGTATGCAGCATCACGAATTGAAAAATTACGTGAAGTTCACTATGAATAAAAAACCGGATAAATTAAAAAACATAACAAATTTTGCACACGAACCGACCGGAATTTTTTTCAAAAAATGTTTATTATTAATGAATGATGCCAAATTGGTTCACAATGGCAAAACGCGAACAAGTTTTACATTAATGAAAACTTCTCGTGAAGACTTTAAATAATAATAATTTTAATCAAAGAAAATAAGAAGAAACTGACCCTATGCCAAAGAAATGAACAAACATTTTATTTTTTAACTTTCTTTGATTTCACTCAATTGATTTTGAATATTATAAATTCAGAATGTTAATTAATTGCATTTTTATGTAAATTTTAAAAATAATAATCATTTTTAATTAATAAATTCTGTCATAATTACCTTCCTTGTAATTCTATTTTATGAGAATACAAAAACACTCCTTTAAAGATAAAATGTGGAAACCTAGCTTCAAGTTTGCTTACGTAGGAAAAACTTTGCAGCCAATCCGAAATTTATGAAATAACTCAATAAATAATTACTTACAGGAAATAACTATTTAATATTCATTCTTCCTATACCTTATGGTAATAAAGTACATCTATGAAGGGAAAAATTGTTACTGTCCATATTTTTGGTCGAAATGAGAAATTGAAATTTTGAGTTTAGAATTTAAATCCAATACTCTTACAGTCTTGCAAATGAAAATTAAATTACAGTTATTGAAATTTTACAAAAGTACAATGTAAATCAGATGAATTAATGATACAGTGATCTAAAAATGAAAGAGTTTTAAAATCGTTTGAACTCAGAATTTTTTTAATTTTCAAAGGCTTTATTAAGGCTATAAGTGCTTTTTACAAGTGATTAATTAAAAGCTTACAAGAAAATCATAAGTGGACAGATTAAAAAATAATGAGGTATTGAAAATTGCTTAATAGTAATATTTCCAATTTTAAATTGAATAAGTTGGGAATATTTAAATAAAAAGATCTACAAATAATTATAGTAGTTCCTCTTTACACAAATTTTAATTATAAACAATTCCAATTGTAAAATATCCTCGATTTTCAAGCGTTTTTAAAATAAATCTATATAATTTAAAGTAATTTTAGTTATAAATCGAAAAAATTGAAATAGTCCTCGGACTTTAGAAAACTAGGAAATTTATTCATGGAAACCATTTCAAATTGCATTTAATGAAATATTTCAAGTGAAACAATTATTTTTTGTTCCCTAGCTTTTGAGGATATTGTTAGAATTTCCTTTTCTCACAATTTTACTGGGAATTCTTATATAAATCACGATCACCTTCGGTAAGTACGCTTTATTTCACTCTCTAAATCAAAATAAGTGCACTCAGAAAAAATATTTGATTGAATCAAAGAAAATTATTTGCTTGAAAGACTTTCTTTGATTTAAAGAAATGATTTGTTTAAATGAAATAAAATTTGTTTAATTCAAACAAAATGTCTTTAAACGAAATAAATATTTGTTTGAATCAAATTAATTTTTCTTCAAAACAAAGAAATTAATTCAATGATATATGGTCAAAGATATAAATTGTTTGATTGAAGGCAGAAATTTATTTGATTCGAACAAATATTTATTTGGTCCAAAGATATTTTGTTTGAATCAAAAAAATTTTGTTTCATTAAGGTAGTTTTTATCCACGAAAAGTAAACCTCAGGCAAAAATAGATAATTTTGCTTTCAAGAATAACAATATTATTATTGAAGGGATATTTTGGAAGAGAAAAGATTAATTTCCATGCAAAAAATTTGAAATACAGAAAAATAATTTTATTAATAAATTTTATTTTTGCCCCAACTTTTCTTCTTATCGCACCTTACCAAATTTAAAAAAATTATACGATCCTAATAAATCATGAATCATTTTTTTAGAGAAAAGATTTCCCACAACATAACCGTTTCCAATTTTCGAAAATGAATAAATTATTATCAATTTAGCAATTTGTTTATAAAAATTTCGTTTTGGAAAATTTTTTTTATTGGTTTTAGCCATTAAAGAATTTATTTTTAAAAATCAGAAACGGTGAAGTTGTGGGAAATCTTTTCTCTGAAAAAATGATTCATGATTTATTAGAATCGCATAATTTTTTAAAATTTGATAAGAAGCGATAAGAAAAAAAATTGGATCCAAAATAAAATTTATTAATAAAATTATTTCTCTGTGTTTTAAATTATTTTTATGGAAAATAATCTTTTCTCTTTCAAAATAGCCCTTGAATAATAATATTGCTATTCTTAAAGGCAAAATTATCAATTTTTGCCTGAGGTTTACTTTTCGTGGATGAAAACTACTTTAATGAAACAAAATTTTTTTGATTCAAACAAAACATCTTTGGACCAAATAAATATTTGTTCGAATCAAATAAATTTCTGCCTTCAATCAAACAATTTATATCTTTGACCATATATCATTGAATTAATTTCTTTGTTTTGAAGAAAAATTAATTTGATTCAAACAAATATTTATTTCGTTTAAAGACATTCTGTTTGAATTAAACAAATTTTATTTCATTTAAACAAATAATTTCTTTAAATCAAAGAAAGTCTTTCAAGCAAATAATTTTCTTTGATTCAATCAAATCTTTTTTCTGAGTGCACTTATTTTGATTTAGATAGTGAAATAAAACGTATACTTACCGAAGGTGAACCTGATTTATATAAGAATTCCCAGTAAAATTGTGAAAAATGGAAATTCTAACAATATCCTCAAAAGAGGGCACAAAAAGTAATCGTTTCATTTGAAATATTTCATTAAATGCAATTTATTTATTTATACATCTTATTATAAATGTTGATAAATCAATTCATTTGAGTTATTTTGAAAAACATTGATCTATTTTTTCAGAAAAGTGTGGAATTATCACTTTTTTAATAAGAAAATACAAGAACTAGACATAAATTACAATGAGATTTTAAAACATTCTGGCTAGTGTGAGTCAAACAAATATTTCAGAAATTACAAATTATTGAGCTTCAGAACAACTTTCTTCATTAAATTTTCAAAAAAATTTTCTGTAAACATTGAGCTTAAAAAAAGGAGAAAACTTCAACATTTCAACTGGTAAGATATTGATTTAAGGGTATGTGATACTTTACCTTGAAAGCAATTTAGTTTACACAGTTGTTTTTCCACAATTTTGAATTTTTCAAAAAAATAATAGTGCCGAGACGTAAAGAAAATTAACACTGACGTCTGTGCACTATTATTTTTTTGAAAAATAGATTTAGATTTATTTCTTATAATTTGATACTGAAGCTCAAACCAATTTTATATTAATATTACAGATGATGTGAATTACACATTTTCTCAAAGTCACTCAATTTCTTTTTTGAATTTAAGTGAAACAGGAAATTCAATTTACTTAAGACTCTATCGGCCTTAAGGAACACATTCTCATCATGACACTCATGCTTCGCGCTCGATTTTCTGTATACATTTCAGTAACGTTTTAATAAATTACATGATTAAAATAATTTATTTATTTTATTCCAAATATCTCAAAAAGAAAAAACAATCGTAGACTTTATTTAAGGAAACGATTTTGCAGAACAACGCTTATTTCGTATCTCACATATTTTGGAGAAAAAATCGAATTTTTTTAATATTAAAAATCAAAACATAAAATATACATCCTGTCCCGAAATGTCTTAATGAGAATTTGTAGACTTCATTCAGGCAAATAATTTTCCATCCAAACGTTTTTTTTGTATCTCACATATTTTGTCTAAAAAATGGAATTTTCGAATTTTAATCGCATTTTTTGGAATTGAAACGAAAAATATATGTTTCATTAAAAACTGTATAAGACAAAATTTGTAGATCTTTTTGAAACGAACAATTTTGTATTCTTACGTTTTTTCGTATTTCACATATTATTGTTAAAAAATTGAATTTTGGATTTTCAATAGTTTTTTTTTTAATTAAAAAGAAAAATATGCATCTTATGGAAAAATGTTGGAATTCAAATTTGTAGGTCTTTATGTAGTAAATAATATTGTATTATAACGTGTTTTCGTATCTCGTATAATTTAACTGGAAAATGGAATTTTGATATTGACTTTTTTTGAATTTGAATATGTTGTAACATTTCTAATTTTGATTTAATCAATAAATGTTATCAGGATAATTTTTAGAGATTTATGAGCACTATCAAAAACCAGTATTGAAATTTTTGATTTTTTCAAAAAGTTATTTTCAAAAACACAAAAGTAGTGCTTAATCCCTCAATTTGGATTGGATGTGTCTGGTTAACGAAGTTGTCCTTACTTTTTCGGCTCCGATAAAGTGTGCCAAAGCTCAATTCAATCTGATAATTGTATCGAGAGTTATGCCCCACACGACCTACTACAGACAGACAGACAGAGAGACACTTTCGTAAAAACCGTTTTTTCTGAGTCAGGGGGTCTCAAAACGTAAAGATTTGATGAAAATTTCGAAAGTCATTTTTCACATAAAACCAATACCTTCTCATCCATGATGAGAATGTAAAAAAAAGATTTAAAAATACGAAAATATGAAAATAAAAAATTAAACTTTTTAAAAATAAGAAACTAATTCTCTTTCTATTGCATACATGTTCAAATTATAATAATTAAATATTGGTTTTTCATTCATGTACATACTTATCTTTCACTGACAGAAAGTTAATTTAGCAATGCATGTTCACTGTAACCTATTTCAATATCAAAATGATACTATAAAGCAAAATAAAATACACATAAAGTAACATTGAAACACTTTACACGTCGCTTTTCCTTGCTTTGTTTACCAATTTTTAATTTTCTTCAATATATATAATTTAAATTTAAATTTTTAAAGCGCGCTTACTGTTATGATATCTCAGCGGGTGGAGGGGATTAGAGGGAGATACATTTAGCGCCTCTATAATGCTTTCGAGGAACTAATTTGATAGGATCCTACGGATCCTACGGTCTGGTGAGTGGCAAGAGGGGACCGGTAAAAACACGCCGAAAGCGACGTCTGCATTTAAGTCTACCAAACTATAATTGGCCGCATCTAGGTTTATAATATCTTTGTTAAGGGAAATGTACAGGAATCTTGCAATCCTCGCAATTTTTGCCAACACATTCCTTTCATAATCTTCGTCTAACACTGCTTTTCAAATATAGTGACTTCTGGTGATTTTATGGGCAATGTTGTATGTATATATATGTATATATGTATGTATATAGATATACCCAAATCGTAGTCAGCTGTGAAAGCTGTGTGTAAACCACGGGTATTCCCATGGGGGTGAAGCGCCCAATGGAAAAGGTGGAATGACGTTGAGAACCACAGTCCATGCAAAACTGCCCTAATCATTTAAGCAACTATTTATAAATTTTCATATAATTTCTCAACGATTAACGTAGTTTGTTTTGAATTTTCATCATGTTTTCAAGTATTTGTTTTCGGTCGCTATCGTTACGATTCTTAACGTTTGGGTCCTCGTAATATTAATTTATGTATTAATTGCGTTATTTCTTCATCCATGACATAGTTATCTGGAATATGTTTAATTCGACTCATTTCTTACATTTTGTACAAATCATGGCATTAAAGGTATGTATATATTATATTCATATATAGTTGTCGTTTCTATATCTTTTCCCTATTCGGTTATGTTATTATACACAATGTCTCTCTTTCTATATCGAAAAAGTAAAAATTATGCGATCAACTTTATGAAATTTTACTATATGAACTGTATTTTCCCAGTAATCATGAAGTCATGAATACGCATTCAATTTCCTTCACCTTGAAGGAAATACTCTTCACCTTTAGTCAAGGATTTAGCAATGCTCGCAGTAAGTTTAATATATGTAAAGTCAACAATTTGTTTAAAAATTTAATAGAAAATAGAAAAAAAAACATAAATTGCTATCATTTTCAGACTTGTCTAATGCAGTTGGAAGAAAAGAGGAGGCAATACTTGCATTGACTGTTCGAACACCTCGAAAATACTTTCAACGGTAAATCTTATAATTTAAATTAATTCAAAAATTTTCGGTGAATCAATTTTTGCCACATTTTTATAAAATGCAAATAATTTCGAAATCTTAGATAATCTCTAATCTATTATTGTTTAAAATTTGAAAATATTATAATTTATTGAATTCTTCCAAATTTAAAAAAATAATTTTAAATGTAAAGCCTGATGACTAATATTTCTGTAATTTAAATCCTTTTAAATTGAATAACTTTAATACGAATTATTAGGAATTTGATATCAGTTTCCAATTTTGAGCATTTGAAAGTGAAAAAATGTGTATTTAAATTTTATTGTACAATTTCATACTGAAATCCTTCATAGTTTCAGCTGTGAATAAAATAATTCAATATTAATATAAATAAATTCAAATTCTTGAAGAATTTGAAATCTGCCTGTGGAAAAAAAGATACTTTCGACTACAGAAATATTTCAAATTCTTTAAAAATTTGAATTTATTTGCATTATTTGCGATATAAGAGTTTGAAATTCTCTACGAGGACACCTGTCGACAACGTATCCTATCTAATACGCGACTAGTAATCCTCCGATAATGTAGGCAGTGACAAAAATTCCAAACTCAACTAATTTATTTGAAATATTAATATAATTCAATAGAGCTAAATTTTTTATATTGTAGAGGAATTTAAGTTTTTAACTTATAACTTATATGAAATTGAATAATTTAGAATTTGTCTTTCAAAATTACAAAACTTTATTCCCTATTTGAAAGGAAAAAATTTTAAATAGAAAGCGCTTAAATTGGAATAATTTTTATGTTAAAAATATGATTTTCATTGTATTCTTAACTATTTATTCGCGGCTTTGAAATAATTTAAAATTTTTAAAATTGAAATATATACTGCTTTCAGTGCTGATAGCAAGAAAATTGTTTCCAAATCTCAGATCGATGAATCTACGTAAGGTTAAGAAGAAGAAGAAAAAAGAAGATGATAATGATGATGATGATGATTTGAATCGATGTAGGCATGTAGTGCAAGCTCGATCAAACTTAAAATGTAGTAACAATGCTGTGAGTTTACTGTGATAACTAATCATAAGTAATATAAGTATATTACAATTATAAGACCGGTCACTTTCGTTAGTTATTAATGTCAGTTTCAAAACCAAAGCTCCAATGGTCATGTAAATTTCCAGGATGTGACAAAAAGTATTATCTTCACTCTGATGAAAATATAAAAAATCCTCGATTTCATAGGTTTCCACGAGATAATGAAACTCGTAAAAAATGGCAAAAAGTTTGCCAAATAGAGATATCTGTTTATTGTCGCAACTTTTATGTTTGTGATGAACATTTTTTAGACAATGATTATGTCAACCATCGGAAACAAAGACTTAATTATAATGCAGTACCATCCGCATCAAATAAATCTACGAATGAAAAAACCGCAGATCATTTCGAAGCTGTACTTGACGTACAATCTTCAAGCACTGGTCTTGACAATCAGCCTTCTGTTTTGCAGGATATCACAAACTCTAGTAAACCGTCTACCACTACAACTGCATCTAATTCTAATCAACAACTTTTGTTAAATAATTTTTGCCATAATGATTTTTCTAACACAAACATCGAGCTTGAAAACATTGAGCCATCAAATTCTAACCTTCATGATAATTGTGGGGAAAAAATTTCATTTAATAATTTCTCTCATTGCGAATCAGAATCTCCTAAAAAAGATTTAAATTCCATTGACAAACTAACTCTAATTTCAGATCAAGAACTTATTAAACTTTGAGACATATTAACAGGTATTTTGGATACTGAAGGTGAAGGAGACCAGTTACATAAAGATAATGCTTCAAAAGTGGATGCTAATACTAACAACATTTCTCCAGCGAAAAAAAGAAAGCTCAATCAAGGACTTCTTACGCAAATAGGTTTACGTAAAAGAAATCTTTCTCCTACTCAAGAAAAAATGCACAAAATTCATATACAAGTCACGAACAGAATATCTAAACTTAAAAGCGCATTAAAAAATAAAGATGAACAAGTCAAGACTTTAAGACACTTATACAAAAAAGAACTTTTCCATGTTATTGAAAGAGATTTGAATGATGTGACTAAAAAATTCATAGAGTCTCAAATAAAAAACAGTAAAAGATCACCAACTCAGCGAAAATGGACAGTCGATGATAAAGCTTTCTTTCTTTCCTGGTACAAACGTAGTCCAAAATTATATAAATTCTTAGATTTTCATTTTATATTACCGAGCGTGCGTTTATTAAAAGGTTTTTTATCAAAGATACCCTTCGGTACGGGTATTAATCAGTCTGTGATAGATAATTTAAAACGAAAGGTTGCAAAAATGCGTAAAAGAGATAGATACTGTTCTTTGTTGTTTGATGAAATAAGTCTCCATTCAGGTTTGCATTATGACACGCGCACACAAAAATTAATTGGATATGAAGATTTAGGTCACTTAGGTCGTTCCGTTCAAAGAGCAGATCATGCTCTTGTTTTCATGGTCAGAGGTGTCGCTCGTCCTTGGAAACAAGTTTTAGCCTACTATTTCACAGCAGGTACTATTCCTACACTAAGCTTGAAAAATCTCATTGTAACGTTAATAGCTCAATTGCAAAACATAGGGTTGAATTTGTTGTCCACCGTTTGTGACCAAGGGCCTACGAACAAGGCTGCTGTTACTCAATTGTGCGCCGAAACAAACCAAACAGAGGATCAGTTTTACTTTATTGTAAATGAACACCATGTAACAATTATGTATGATGTTCCTCATTTACTAAAAAATACAAGAAATGCCTTGTTAACTTGTAATTTAGAAATGCACGGTGGGAAATTAGCTAAATTTCAATATATTCAGAAGGCTTTTGAATTAGATCAGAAAAAGAAATTTCGAATGTTGAAAAAATTAAAACCAGAACATTTTAAGAAAGGCGATAGATATTATCAAATGAAAGTTGGTGTGGCAGCTGCTCAGTTGAGTAACCATATGGCAGGAAGCATTGAACATTTTGTAGCGTCAAATGAATTGCCGTCAGAGGCTTTATTCACTGCAGAATTTGTGGATATAATTGATAATTTATTCAATTCTATGAACGGATCAACTTATAAAAGTTCCGAGCACAAACCATATAGATGTGGTGTGAGCAATTCATCTCCCCATTTCACATTTTGGGATAAATTATTAATTGAAATCCCTAAATGGAAACTTTGGCGGGAGAAATTAAATAGAAAAACAGGAAATAATGAATGGAAAGATGTTACAAACAATTTTTTCTTTCCTTGACGGTTGGGTAGTAAATATAAAATCGCTAAAGTTCTTGTGGTCTAAGTTAAAAGAGGAAGGATTCTCGTATTTATGTGTTCGTTCTTCAAATCAGGATCCTGTAGAAAATTTGTTCTGCAATATCAGACAGCACGGTATTAGCAATACGAACCCAACTTGCTTTCAATTTACAGCTGCCCTTAAGACAGTTCTTGTGAACAGTATGTCACAACCTACGAGTGGTAAAAGTAATTGCGAAGACGATGATTGCACACCGTTAGATAATTTACGTGAATTCATTACAGACAATTGTGAAGATATTGCCTCTCATTCAGAGGAACAGATTGAGTTAGAAGTTAAAAGATATTTAAACATAAAAAAGAGTAATTTAACTTTTGAAAATAGCCGTGAGATTTCAAGCATAGCCAGTAATTTATTAGCCATTATTAAGGTACCGGAAAATTGTCAAACGTGTCAAGACTCATTATTTTCCAAAGAGATAACAGAAAGAGATTTTATGTCACTTCTCGATGTGAACTTAAATGATCAATCTGCGCAAACTTACGCCAGTGACTCGGTATTACTATTAATAGAAAATATTTATAACTATCTATGGAATTTTCTAACAGAAAATGGTCACAAGTATCCTCTTGAGGAAATTTTTATACAATTTTTTAAACAAAATTGTCCAGCATACAGATCTTTCTGCAAAAATCACTCCTGCGAAAGACTTATTATAAGCGAATGTTTCTGTATTATAATACTAAAATTTTTAAAACCAGTGTAAAGCGACTGGAGAAACTGCAGGAAGTGAAATTCCTAAAGTAGCTGAACTTTTTCAAGTTCCAACATTTGATTCTGAACTTTCCGTAGGCCATAAAAAAAAATGAAGAAGTTTACAGAATCTAAAAGTAAATGATTAATTGATTATTCTAAAAATCTTTTTATAGAGATATTTTGATCTTTTTTATTTTTTAAAAAAAGCAGAGAAAATTATTTTAGTAGATAGGTATATATTTTTAGCATTGAATTATCATAAAATAAATTTCTTCATTTTTCCACACGTAAAATTTTAGTATTTATAAAAAATATGACTTTATTTCAACACTTGACTCTTATGTGATGCATAATTAAACTTTCATGATAAATTTTTAAACTTTAGGTATAATATTTAACAATGTTAACATTTTTATTACACGCCGTGTGCCGAACATAAAGATATGTTATTTTTCACTTACATAATTTTAATTGAGATTTCAATCTCTTCTCATCGCCAAAGAAAAATTTATATTCTTATTTAAGTGATCTTGAACTGTTAAAAAAATGTTTTGATCAGTTATCAGACTAAATGATTTATCGTTTCATACACCTAAAGTTATTTTAATGTTTAAAGTATTAAGTAAAATTAAAAATTTTATTGTTAATTATGAGTTCAAACATAAATAATTTCAGAGGATAAAAATGTTTTAATATTTAAAATACGTATATTACAAGTCCTGTAAGATATTTATAATTTAAGAACTTTTTAAGTAAAATCATTGAATACTTTATTTCATCTTCAATAAAAAAAAATGAAATAATACGAAAAAAAATTTCTAGAATCACATTCTTCATTGATGAATCTAGCTTAATGAAATACTACTTACCACTTTTATAATGCAATCCTTTAGCTTTATAGGAGTCCTGAGATAATAATTTTTTTTTCAAACTAAATTGAAATTAAATAAATATCTGCCGCTTGCAAATGATCAAAAAATCAATCAACATAACCATTTTGGCTTAGATTAAGTTGACAAATTCGTCTCACTCGCACATTTTCCCGTGAGTAAGAAGAGGACAACTACGTACTTGCGCACTCCTTTCCACTACTTCCAACTTACAAGCCGGGCACTTACCGTGCCGTTGCTCCTGCCAAGTCGCTTACATGGAGATAGGTCTCCTTATTATTCCTTCCTGACTATGGCATCCCACCCCCGTCAAAGAAGTTAAGTCTCCTTGGCTGCTTATCTTTTTGGAGTGTTTCGCGCATGCGTATTGCGTCATAAAAGAGAGAGATAAATAGAATAATTCGATTCTCTTTCTTCTTTTATTTGGAGGACGCCTTCCGTCCTAGTTTGTCTACTCTATCAAAGATATTATAAGCCTAGATGCGGTGCACGCCTAGTTCCCCGCGAAGATTGTAGACGGCGCGTCCGGCGAAAATGTTCAGGTCCCCCCGTACACCTCTGCCCGCCGATTTGGCCAAACGAAGTAGTTCGCCAACTAAACCTTAGGAGCGCTGTTCACAACTCTCCCCGTGCCCCTCAATCCTCCCGAAAACCAACAAGCTTACATTTACTTAAGGCCATGGATCAATCGGACCACGTGACTAAATTATACATTTATTCGTTCATGTAAGATAACTTTTTTACTTTACAATGTATCTTTCTGATAATTTGGGAAACGTGACAAAAGATAATAAAGTACGTCTGTTAACTTCTTTTTAGTAAAAATTTTGGAAAAAATTCGAAAACTTATCGACAATTACAGTTAACTGTAAAATTTTTTGCAAAATTTTCACTCATACAAAGTTGACAGACGTTCTCTATCGTGTTCTGTAGTATTTTCCAAATTTTCAGGAAGATATTTTGTGAAAGGAAAAAGTTATCTTACACGAACTTTTACAGGAATTCGGTCCCGTGATCTGGTTGATCCATGGCCTTAAGCTGTATAAATTGAAAATATTCAAGTCCAGCGATAAAACGCAAGATATGATGTTGAACATTTGGGCGTATAATATGATGAGTTTGATTTTGAATTTTTTATTGATTTTAATATCAGAAGCTTATTGGTAGTCACTAAACATTAATTAATTAATTATAATATTAAATTATAATTAATTATTAAATATTATATTATAATTATATTATAATTAAATATAATTTAATAATAAATTATTAAATTTTAATTAATAAATGAATAAATTTAAAAATCAAGTATTAAATTTTAATGAATAAATAAATTTTAATTTTAATCAATCATTTTAATAAATTAATATAAATAATATTTAAACATATATCCACATTAGACTCCCTTTTTACAAAGCTGAATTTCGGAATTATAAAAAATAAAAATAACAAGGATTGTCTAGTTTGTATGTTGACTCTAATTTACAATCAGAATCAATTTCCTCAGCAAATAAGTACTTGTAATAATGTTTCTTCAAATTGAATTGAATTTATTGTTCATTATTTACATTTTTTCGTATTATGTACATAGAAATATATCCGGAACAGAATACAGGAGTACGTGAAAAAAATCCTGTACTGAAATAATAGTGATTCATACCTATAAGTTTAAATGAATTTGGGTCAATATAATAGTAGACATGTTATCAAACATGTCACTTTGAAATTCCTAATTAAACTTTTTAAATTTTTTGTAAATTAAAAATATTCAGAACAAAATTAAGTATAACGTTTTTAAATATAATTACAATTTTATTTAAAATTCATAATATTTTAATTCAATTTTTATCATTATACATACTATTTTCTTTAGGTACACGGAGAAACTCTTTATATCAACTTCTACTGTAGTATTTTTCAATTTAGGGAAAAACGTATCACTCTAAGACCTTTTGTCAAAAAAAATACTAAACTTTAGAAGAATGATATGAAACTATAGCATAGTTCATAACAAATTTTATTATTTCATATCATTCTTCTAAAGTTTAGTATTTTTTTTTGACAAAAAGTCTTAGAGTGATACGTTTTTCACTAAATTGAAAAATACTTTGGTAAAAATTGATATAAAAAGTTTTTATGTGTACTATACTATTAATTGAAAGTGCAAGTTACATTGACCTTTGGTCTTAAATACTGGTTTATTGTTGGAAAAGATTGACTTTCTGGTCAAAAATGATGAAGTTAATATGAATCTGACATTTTGGCTCAGATCGGAGCCCTTATTAGTGATTTTTATTAAAACCTGTTAAAACCTAAAAATACACAGAAAAAGTGGGAAGCTGAATTGAGATTTTCTTGGAATGAAATATTTTATATTTGAAAAGACGTAGCTTTTTTACATGGTAAATATATTATATATTTGAAAACGAAAGGCTTGAATATAAAACAATCCTAAAAACATTTTTTTCAAGAAAAATATTTCAAAGAAATTCTTTACGTGACATTTTTTGCACGGCAAATTGAGTATGTATTGTATGGGTGTAAAATACACGATTTATATTTCTTGGAATAAGTATACTTAGTAAACCCCAAAAACAAACTATTACAATTGTCATATAAAAAAGTTACGTCAATTTAACAACCGACTTTTTCTGTATATTTTCATAATTTAATAAAAAAAACCCTGATGAGGGTTCCGATCTAAGCTGAAATGTCAGATTGATATTAATTTTATCATTTATGGACCTCAAAGCAAATCTTTTCCAAAAATATACTACTATTAATTTCTATTTATATCTCAATATGGTATTCAAATTAATCGATTAATTATAAAAAAAATACAATAATAGAAAAATATTTTTTAAACCCGTTTACAGACAATCTCAAAACAGCATTTAAGAAGAGATATCAAAATATTGAAATAAGACGATAATCTTAGAAATTATAGACTTTTTTTACCTTTGTAAAAAAAAAGATTCAGAAATACTTTCAACTTCAAATTTTCGCATAAAATGTCTTATTTTTTTATTTAAATTTAAAAATTGTTGAACTTCAAATAAAATTATTTAAGCAAAGAAGTCGAGGCATATCAATTTTATTTTCCGAAGTTGGAAAGTTTATGACTTTATAGCTCCTCTTTATAGCTCTTAGACTTCCTTTTTTACAACAAAATTATATATAGAGTATAGAACAGAACTTAAAATTATTAGCAACCATATCCCGCTCAAAAATGCAACAAATAGCATCTATGTGACAAATTTCATTATACAGAAATTCTCGATGAAATAATCAATGAAAAAAGTTCGTCAAAATATCTCTCTTTAAATATTCTACACTTAACATTACTTGATTGAAATTAAAACAATAGGAATAAATTAAGTTAAATTTATATTTAAGACTATTAATGTACTGAATAATAAACCAGCAATATTTTTATGAATTTTTTTCATTATTTTAATGGAAAGAAAGAAATATACATATATTATGTATTCGCAAAGAAAGACTCTAACCAAAAAGAAAATTATTCAAACCATAGAAAATATGTTCTCGAAATTGAAAGTTCTGATATTTTGATATTGGAAGATATTGCGAGTTGTTTTATTGAATAATGAAAATATTTTGAGTTACGATGGAATAAATATAAGCATTGTTATTTATAAACCATATTTATACTTTCAAATACAAAAATGCAGTAATATCGTATGAAATTTAATACTTCTATTTTTTACTCAATTTTTTTGATTTTTTAATTTAATTTCCCCGACACTCCAAGTTGATTAAAATCATTGTCAAACGAATTTATTTACTTACTTTCATTTTTAAATTTTTACCAAACTTTATTAAATTTATAGTTGAGGAAAAGAATTTGCAAAATAAAATAAAGAGAGTATAGAAGTGGTTTGGATTATAATTATAATTATTTAAAAATAATTCATTAAATATACATCCCTTATGAAAAAGAAGTATTGGTAAGTATTGGATCTAATACTTTTTTTCGCGAATAAGTATTATAAATCCAATACTTTTTCGCGAAAATAGTACTGGATCCAATACTTACCAATACTTCTTTTTCATAAGGGATGAATTGAAATATAATGAAGAAACCCAAAATTTAAGATTATTTCATGCATTATTTAAAATGTTATGGGATAAACAAAACAAAAAAGTGTTTTTGTTCTTTTTCAATTATTTTAAAACTGAAACCAGGAAAAATTCTGAAAAAAATTACACAAACGTATCATTAGATGGCCGATGTAGCAGTATTCTTTGGGAAAATTTTTAATCCAAATTTAATGATAAAAAAAAATGTTTTTTTCAAACAAATTGATTTTTTGAAAAAACGCCATCTTTGAAAAATCTGAAAAAATTCATAGTGATAGCTGCAAGTATTACGCAAATTTTAGGTATATAATTAAGGTGCGCACTTAAAAATTGTACAAAATATGGATTTCGATTTTTCGCAACAACCAAAATTCGCAAAATATTTTGCAAAAATTTTAGCAGTAAATCGTGTTAGAGGTTTATTACACTGAGAGAAATCGGCTTTGGTTCCTGTGCACATAGCACATAAATTTTTTGTACAGTAGTTGCCTTGACCAAAAAAGTTGAGAGAAGCTACTACTTTTATAGTTATCATGACAGTAATTTGGACTTTTTTGTGTATTCGGTTGTCGTGACCAAAGTTGATGATCAGAATGAGCTTTATACGTACCCCAACAGTTAGTACACGTACATTTTCTTTATGTGTACTGCCAAGCTCCTTTGGTTACTACAACCGCAGCGTTCGCTGTTGCGCTAGACAAATCAAGTATAACTTTCATTTTTTACAACGAGGTAAGCCTGTCGTGACAACTATTAAAGTAGTTACTTCCAAAAAGATATGCAGCCTAAGTTGAATCCTGCCAATTCTCGTTCTCGATTCCTGGACTATATTTCACCGTACCAAGCATTATCAGGTAAATAATTCTATTATAAATATAGTTTGACAATTCTTTCTAAATGATAAACGATTTTGTTCGGGGACAATGCAATCGGTTCCAATTTTGCTGTCTCGTCGTATTTTGTCAAAACTATAGTCAGTCAAAAAAAGTTTATGGTGATGAAAAAAGTGACAATTTTTTAACTTAATCGACGAAAGTTATCATAAATATCATTATACCGGATTATTTTTCTTAGATCTTTTCGGTGAAACTTTATTTTTTCTAATCAAATTGAATTTGTATTTTGATAACTAAGAGAATCATACCTATAACCTCAAAAATAATTTTGGCTGGGTATTTACTGTCCGTAGACTTAGTCATTTTAACTAAACTCTATGCGCGGCTTTACGATGGACTTTGGTTCCTATAACCGCAGCGCTATGGTATTTCAAGTACCAGAATCGTGGTTTCAGTAACGTTCCTTGCAGTTGGAGTAAACACTTTTCCAATGTATGACAGCCACTACCATAATTGTCATGAGAACTTTAAAATTTTTGTAAAGACGATTTTAACAAAAAAACTTTGGTCAGTGAAACCTAAAATTTCTCTCTGTGTAGCAAATAACAATTTTTTTTTCATTAGTCTACTATTATTATAAAAAGTGTTTTAATAATAAGATGTTGGAAGAATGTGTATTTTGACGGTTTTTATTTTTTTACCCCCATCCACACCTTGCAAAAATCTGCAAAAATTCTGTTTTAATTATCGATAGGTAACTAATGAATAGCATAATTCAAAAGAGTGGTCGCGCAAATCAAACATGAATAAAATTGTGTGCAAAAATTTTCGCAATTTCTTGCATCACGAATTAGGCATAACAAAATCTGCAAAAATTCACAAATGTATCGTTTATTGGAAAAAACAATCCTGATTTTTTTCAAAATTTTCCTATTATAAGTTTAGCTAAAAAACGCAAAAAACGAAAATGGTAAAATATAGTCGATACGAAATTTGATTTGGTTTCAAGGCCGATTTCACATAGAAACTCGGTTATGCCCTTTGGCTCGAAGCGATAAAAAAATAAGTTTGGGCAAAAATTAAATTTATTAATAAAATTATTTTTTTGTATTTCAAATTTTTTTCATGAAAAATTCGAGAAAATGGTATAGCTTTTTGACTCAACAAGGTAGAAATCCCCCTTAACTTGGAACATGAATAAAATTTGGGGCAATGAATGAGCTCGATCAGCCTGAGGATTTATTTAGATAGGCATCCTAAAATATTAAAAAGTGGATAAAAATTATGAAATTTCCACACCTAAAAGAAGTCCTAAAAATCATGCTTTAACGAAGTACAAGATCTCGAATCTGTAAATTACCTATTCATATAATTGAATATGTATGAAATTGAAAAATATTATTTAGTTTTTCAAAATGTGTTTCGGTTCTAATCGGAGCCCTCATCAGAGATTTATTTTTCAAATAAAAAATGCATAATAAAAAGTTGTTAACTTAGGATTTCTTTGTTGGAAATTTTTAAAAATCAACATAGTTTTACATGCGAGACAATAAGAAACTTGACATTGTTTCGAAAGAAGAGGTTGAAAGAATTCAACCATTTTTAAAATATTTCTTTGGTATAAAATAATTGTAAATAATTTTAAATTAATAGGTTGAGTTCGAAATTTTTCCACCGAGACTTGGACTCAAATCCCAGCGTAGTCGAAAGCGTCTTTTTTCCACACAAAGAATTCAAATTCTTCAAATTGAAAATAATGTTGTGGGACATAATTATTTAGTTTTATATCGATGAAAGGACTTAATGATAATTTTAGTTTAGCGGTTCTTCGGGGCCTGCACCCGCGGTTCTGCGTCTCGGGTAGACTTGTCTGTCCGCGTCGTTCGGGGGAGGAATCTGTTTGTTTCTCCCCTGGGTGGCGCGGCTAGTCGGTTGTCCTAGTGGGCGTGTGGCCGCGGGTGGAAGTTCCGAGCGAACGGATGACGGAAGAGTCGTACGCGACTTTAATGGAACCAACCTCCCGTGAAGTTTAAAGCCGAAAGGCGGTTCCGCGGGTGGTGTATTGGTTCGAGAGAGGGGGTTTTTTGGTTTTAACAGGTATGCCTAGACCCGTCCTAGGAGAGTCCTGTACAACGTCTATAAAAGATTTTGCCATTTTTCCTCCTCACCAAAAAAAAAAAAAAAAAAAAAAAAAAAAAAAAAGTCAGCTTTTTACAAGTTTTCTTTCTCAAATGTTAATTTTCAAAAATTTCCATCAAAGAAATCTTAAGTTAATAACTTTTTATTATGCATTTTTTATTTTAAAAATAAATCTCTGATGAGGGTTTCAATCAGAACAAAAACTTCTATAACTGCGTAAATCTAAGTTTTTATTTACTTTGGAACCTAGAGTCAAGTATCAACAACACATATCTTCAATTAAAATACTTTTAAAAATTCACTTTTAAAATATTTTGGATCTTAATTATTAATTTAATATAATTTAAAAGTTCGACACTTATTTAGAAATTATTTTTTATTCGTAATTGTAATTCTTAATTAATCATCATGCCATAACTTTTGTTTACATTATGTTGTCAAGCTGTCAAATTTGACATTCCTAACCTTAAAAGTCTTTGAAAAGAATTTTTGGCTCTGCTTTATCCAAACGTTATCGACATTTCTTTGCTGGGTTTGATTTGGCTTGGTAGTACGATGAGGGCAGCACTTCGATATGGCGGAAAAAGTGGTTAGCTATATATATCGTTCCCCCACTCTGACGCCCTGCACCGCATCTAGGTTTATAATATCTTTGACTCTATGTATAATATCCATAGTACTTCCGGGAGTTTCTAGCTATTTTTACTGAGAAAGTACATGGGCAATGTAAATATTTACGGAAAAAAAATATTTCAAAAGATTTTAAGCTAAAAAACTTTGAACAAAAAAAATGGCTGATATACATGGAGAAAATATTTTGAAAAGGAAAAAGGTTGGTACAGATAAAAAGTGCTGTTTTGGAAATTGTAGAAGTGACAGCCGATACAAGTCGTACTTAAAATGTACTTATTATTTTATTTCATTTCCAAAACGCTATTTGGAATTATGAAAAGGTAAAATTCTAGACTATTTGTTGAAAAAACATATTAAAAATTGTGCGAGGTGCAAAAATGTGATATGTGGGTGAGGTTATGTGCGCGTAAGAACGAGTCCTTTTGTAGTATAAAGAATGTAAAGAAAAATGCTTATATTTCCTTTGTATGTAATAGAATTAATTTATCTGCGTACTATAGAAATTAAATAGAGATAGAGAATAATAATTTTATATTCTCATTTACTATGATTTATTCATTATAAAGAATTGTTTACCATTTAAAAAATATATATTTGTATAAATGCATTCACTTTTTTACAGTATAGAATTTTAAGTTTATGAAAATCATTACCGAATAATTCATGACAAGTTTCTGTCAAAATATTACTTAATTATAAACATTATGTAATATAAATTGAGCGATTTTCTGGTAGCATCTTAAATACACCTTTTATTCTATACATCAAATACTTACTTCTTATAAAGTATAATCCACAAATTTGTATACTTTCAAATTTAAAAAAAAATTAATTTTTTTAGTTTACTTTTTTTTCAATTCACAGAAACAATTTTATATAAAAGTACAATTTTTCTATGCATTTCTCAATATCACTAATGTAAATATAACCATCATACTATATATACCGGTCAACAAGTTGATGCGTTTTTCCTTTAATGGACATTTCAACCATCTTTTTAATTGACAAATGGTATTCTTTTCCACCTTTTTGTACAACAATTCTGCACCAGGAACATCTTTTTCAGTTAATTTTACTGAATAGTTTGTTATTATCGTATACATTTTTCTTAAAATAAGCTCGAAACTTTTAAATGCGCGTGCAGTATCATGGTGTCTAAGCTTCCGCTCTTAAATGAAAAGGTCTATATATTATACGTACCCATCCCTGGGCCTATCCAAAATGTCCCGACTAAAAACCAGCCCCCTGCGTCTCTGAGTTGAAAATGACATGAATTGTGACTGGCTGCCATGGTGGCGCTGACTGTTCATTGGGCCGACTTACACGAAAATCATATTACAAAACATAGTTTTTTAAGCTTTTCTCTATAAATTTTCAAATTTTCGAGTTCTTGAACGGTAGTGAGATAAAGTTCGCGAGTTTAGAAACCAATTTCCAAAATAATTATTGTAAAAAATGGTGAAATGTGTGTGTTTTGGGTGCAAATCCGGATATAAGTCTTGCTCTGACAAAGTTCGTTTTTTCATTGTACCAAAAAATGAAAATACGGTAAAATTATGGCAAATTACTATCCTTCTCGATGACATCAAATTAAAAGCAGGTCATGCGATTTGCGAAAAGCATTTTAAGCCAGAAGATATTCTTCAAGAGAGGTTAACCTATACGCCCGATGGAGTAACAGTTTTGGGAAGAGAAAGTACATCGAACACATTGTTTATTTACTTAATTAGTTTAAAATAAAACATTTTATTTAATAGAGATATTAACAATTGATTTCATAATTTAATAAAGTTTAATGTCTCAATATTAATTAATTGTATCTAGTTGTGCAATGAATTTTTTTTGCACCGCAATAAATGTCTCTGAAATACTTATCTCAAATAAATTCAGTTACAAACATTTTGTGTGATAGAAGTTAAAAAATAGATAAATGAAAGTGACTGAAACAAAGAATAGATGAAAAAGAATATTTTTTAAAATTCTGAATTAAAGTTAATGTGAGCCTGTTAAAATTGGATTGTGTTGAAATGGAAAATAATTTTCTGATTTCTAACAATTTTGTTATTAAAATAAAGTTTTGAAGTTTATAAAAGAATATGTTTAGATTTTTTTTTAATTTAGATTCCTTACTTTTTATAGCTCATAGTTTTACTGAATTACATAGAATTCCTAAAGTAATAGGAATTGAAAACTTGAATTTATAACTTTACAAAATTAAGATGGCTTATATAAAGAAGGCCAATCTTGAAAAGAAAAAGGCAGCAAAGCTCACTGAGGCCTAACTTAATAATATGTGCTCACATACCAAATATTATATTTATGAGATGTTCAAAATGGATGAGAACACCGTATCATCTAAACAAAAAAATTACACGTTAATATAAGTTATCAGAGAATTACTTTTATTAGATAAACTCCAGTCAATTAAAAAATCACTTTTACTCGATGTTATTTATACAATAATCTAAGTGCAATTTGTTTTAAAACTATTTCACTGCTTTGAATTATAATATATTATAATAATATATTATTAATATATTTCATAGTATAATATTAACAAATTTTAGTCCAAATGCCAAACAGTATTTTTGAAATGTTTTTTTTTTTTAAAAGGAGTTTCATTTAATTACAGTAGTAATATATAGTATATGTATTATATGTTTTTGTTATATGTTATACAAGTATTATATATGTGTTATATAATATGAAAAATTATCAAATTTTATTATAACGACGTTAATTATTAGCATTAATATTTAAATGAACGCAAAACAATAATAAAATAAAAAACATGACACCAGTAATGCAATTCCCGCCAGAATTTAGAAATTAGATTTTCTGCCTAAAGTGAATTTCTTAACCTTTTCGAAGAGAATAAATTTTTGTGAAAAATATGACGATCTTATTAGATTATTGTCATGTATAAGAAAATGCGATAAAATAGCTTTTATTAGGAGAAAATTAATTTTTTATGCTCTTTCCCATGTATTTTTTTGAATTTAGGGCCTTTGAACAGTCAGCGCCGCCACCGGCGGCAGTCATCTTTCACGTAATTTTTTTCTTATGCATTTGACGGCAAGATACAGGGGGCTGCTAAAAACTATACGATAGCGCTTCTACTGGTGTACAGTGAAATTACTCTAATTCAACTTTGCTCAACCCTGCTCTCATCTAGCATTGTGCATGCGCATTGCTTATCAAACAAAAATGGAAAACGCCGAGCGCGTTCCACGTGGTTTCATCTTTAGGTTCTTCTTTAAAAAACAGAACCTCTAAAAGTTAAATGTATTGTGATAACCTCATAAAGTAAAAGTGAAAATGCCGCGAAGGAAAGTCGATAATCGAATCCGAACTCTCATAGAAAATGGAGTGGAAACCGGTCACCGGACGATGTTTGTTATCGTCGGAGAGAAAGCAAAGGACCAGGTAGTGTATCTTCACCACATGTTATCCAAAACAGTTGTAAAATCGCGTCCTACAGTTCTATGGTGTTACAAGAAGGAACTTGGTTTCAGTTCCCACCGGAAGAAAAAAATGAAATCCCTTGAAAAGAAGGTTAAATCCGGGAAGGTCGACGTCAATGAAGACGATCCCTTCGAGCTGTTCATTGTCTCGACAAAAATTCGTTATTGCTACTATAAAGAAACCCATAAAATTCTTGGGAATACCTTCGGGATGTGCGTCCTTCAAGACTTTGAAGCCCTAACGCCAAATCTTCTAGCACGTACTATGGAAACCGTCGAGGGTGGAGGCATAATCGCGATTCTTCTTCAAAGTGTTAATTCTCTGAAACAACTATATACTATGCACATGGATGTTCACCAACGATTTCGCACCGAGGCTCATCAGGAAGTCGCCTGCAGATTCAATGAAAGATTCCTTCTTTCCCTCGCCTCCTGTTCTCGATGTTTAGTAATCGACGATCAGTTCCACGTGCTTCCAATTTCGATACATAACCTTAAAATCAAACCCGCAATAAAATCAAGTTCAATCGAAAATTCGTCAGCAAGCCTGAAGGAATTGAAAGAAGAGCTTAAAGGAACAAACGTAGTTTCAGTTTTATTAGACTGTTGCAAAACGCTAGACCAGGCAAATGCCTTATTGAATTTTATTAACGTCATATCAGAAAAGACTTTACGTTCTACAGTTTCCTTGACAGCAGCAAGAGGTCGGGGGAAATCGGCGACTATGGGGCTTGCGATAGCTGCAGCAATTGGCTTCGAGTATTCAAATATTTATGTTTCAAGTCCAAGTCCAGAAAATTTAAACACTCTTTTCGAATTCGTCTTCAAGGGCCTGGATGCATTGGAGTATAAAGAGCATTTAGACTACAGTCTCATGCAATCCACTAACCCAGAATTTAATAAAGCCACAATTCGGGTTAATGTTTTCAGAAATCATAGACAAACTATTCAATTTATTCACCCTTCAGATGCACAAAAATTGCAGCAGGCAGAATTATTAGTTATTGATGAAGCTGCAGCGATTCCTTTACCTTTAGTGAAGGCGATGTTCGGACCTTATTTAATTTTCCTCGCGTCGACGATAAACGGATATGAAGGCACTGGAAGGTCCTTGTCTTTGAAACTTCTCCAGCAGTTGAGGGTGCAATCAAAGGATTCAAATTCCCTTGAAAATAACAAGGAAGATAGAACAATTGGGGATCGAGTTTTAAAGGAACTTACTTTGGAGGAATCGATTCGTTATAAACCCGGGGATGATGTTGAAGCTTGGCTTTCGACACTGCTTTGTCTTGATGCTGGAAACTTTCTTCCACCTATATCAGGATGTCCACCTCCAAATACTTGCCAGTTGCTTTATATAAATAGAGACACATTGTTCTCGTTTCACGGTGCCTCAGAGAAGTTCTTGCAAAAGCTGGTAGCTTTGTATGTAGCTTCGCATTATAAAAATACTCCGAATGATTTGCAAATGATGTCTGATGCTCCTGCACACCATTTATTTTGTCTGGTGGGTCCTATGGTTCCAAATAAATTACCAGAAGTCCTGGTATTTATTCAGGTTTGCTTAGAAGGTAGGCTTAGCAAAAACTCAATTGAAAATAAATTAGGACGAGGACAAAAGGCGGCTGGAGACTTGATACCCTGGACAGTTGCCCAGCAGTTTAATGATCAAAATTTTCCGATGTTAAGTGGAGCCAGGATTGTAAGGATTGCTACGCATCCTGAGTATCAAGGGATGGGATATGGTGCGAAGGCTTTAGAGCTTCTCAAGGAATATTATGCGAAAGCAAACGGCGTGGATGATGGTGACTCAAATTCTATTAACATATATGGGACATTCTTTTACAAATCGTACGGATTTCAAAAAAAAAATTGTTAAAATTTTTAAAAGTCTTCAATTTTTTTCTGTGGCATCTTTTCATTAATTTAATCGACACGTGTATAGGGATTTTCGTAAAAAAGAAATTTTTCGAGAAATATATCAACTTAAACTTTTGATTAAACTGGATAAAATGCTAAATTCTCTTGAGCTTAAAATTCATTATCTTCGGTTGAAATAATCAAATCGATTTCGGGTTTGTTTCATTTTTTAGCTTATTATGTTCCTAAATTTTAAAGGACAAGGAAATTACACATTATATAGTATACGTGCTTAATTTTAGAGCGATATAACTAATTACACAAAATTAATAGAAAAATTACGTTTGTTCCTTGCGATTGGTCATCTTAAAATCCATAAAAATCGATTTTTTGGACGCTAATCACGTTTTCTCATCCGGCGTCACAAATATTTTTATAATTTTTATTTTGTTAATTAACTACAGATGTTAGTATCAGAAAAATCGTATTCTTTTTCAGCAGTAATTTTCTTATTTATGTAATTTGATATTTGACCCTTTCTATGCTTTCGATGATTCTGTTATTTTTTGAAATTATATGTTTTTGCTTCATCGAAATGCAATCGCGGAAGACAGTTTTGCGATCGTTAGTACTGTTTTTCCACGACTAAAAGCACATTAATTCTCGAGGAAGGCTAGTTGTGGCTCGACTCAGACATGATTAAACACGTCGCGCGCTCAAAAATTAAAAAAATTAATTTGTTTTAAATGTGTTACATAAAATGATTTACTTATATATTATATTATGCATTTCGAAATTCCCGCCTTATTTTAACAATTACTTTAACAATTGTCCATTTCGTATGATTTCGTGATTTCGATATGCCAGGAGAAATTTCATTTTAGAATATTGAATAAAAAATATTTTAATATTTATCTGAAAATCTAACGCAATAAGCTAAAAATTAAAAAACCCGAAATCATTTTGATTATTTCAACCGGAGATAATGAATTTTAAGCACAACAGAATTTAGCATTTTATCCAATTTAATCCATATTTTAAGTTAATATATTTCTCGAAAAAATTTTTTTTAACGAAAATCCCTATACACGTGTCGATTAAATTAATTTAAAAAATCTACAAAAAAATTTGTATGCAAATCTAAATTCTGAGATCAAAATGGGTGTACGATTTGTAAAAGAATGTCCCATATAATCCATGTAGTATTTTCAAACAAACTGATATTTAATATCTCAAATTTATATTCTATTTCACAGTTATGGATGATCCAGAGAACGTGCTAGAGGTCTCAATGAAATCAAAGACGGACTCTGCGAAAAGAAAACGAGAAGAAGAATCAGACCTCCTGAACGAAGTTATTGAACCTCGATCATCTCTCCCTCCTTTGTTTATGAAACTTTCTGAACGACATGCAGAGACTTTGGACTACATTGGCGTTTCCTTTGGTGTAACAGAAAAACTTCTGAAATTTTGGAAAAAGGCCGAATTTGTTCCGGTTTATCTGAGACAGACAACGAATGACATAACAGGGGAACATACTTGCATTATGATTCACAAATTGAATTCGGAAGAGCAGCAGATTGAAAAAGATGATTGGCTCCAAGATTATTGGGTAGATTTCAGAATGCGTTTCATAGATTTTCTTTCATCTTTTTTCAGGGAATATTCTTCGTCTTTTGCGCTTAGTATTTTGGAAAATAAAGTAGTTGAGGTACCAGCAACAACTCTAACTAAAAATGAGCTGGCTCAATACCTGACCTTGCACAATATAGGACGTTTAGAGAAATACAGTAACAATATGAGTGACTATCGTGAAATTATGGACTTAGTGCAACCCTTAGCAAGGTTGTATTTTTTGCGAAGACTTGGTAGCATTAATCTTTTACAAGGAGAAAAGAACAAAAGCTTGCAGATCTCAGCAGTACAAGCTGCCATTCTTTTGGGAATCGGTCTTCAACGTAAATCCATTGACGATTTAGCAAAAGAATTAAATTTACAGAGTTCCCAACTTCTCGGGTTGTTCAACAAAATCATTAAGAAATTTACTAGTTATCTAAATTCTCTTGTTGAAGAGTCAATTAGGAACTCAATGAACTAATAAAGACATTATTTTTTTTTACAGCTTCGTATGAGTTTTATAATGTAAATATTGTATTCACAAATGTACAATAAAATTTAGTTTAGGTGAAGTTTTCTTCAATTATTAACTAGGAATTATTTTAAACGTGATTTTCGTAATGAAATAAATCGGAGCAAACAGAGTCTCATGTAAATTAAGATTAGGTAGAAGTAAAAATTTCATTTATAGAGTGTCAAGTATGCTATTCAGGCGGGCTCGATAATTTAAAGCATTTTAATAGTTACAGCCAGTATCAGCCAGCAGATAGAGGAATAAAAAAATATACTATTGAAGCCATACGGATCAAGTAAGGTACATGACTAAAAATATATTAAATTATTACTGTAAATTAACAATTTTAATATACAAAATATCTTTCTGAAAATTTTTGGAAAACACTTTTTTGAAGAAAAAAGATTTATTGACAATTACAATTAACTGTTATGATGCTGACAAACGTTCTTTGTTGTCTTCTGTTGCATTGCTTAAACATTCAAAAAAATATTATGTGAAGACAAAAAGTCTTCTTACACGAATAACGGATATGTTTTCGGTACTAGACAGACTTAAGTAAAAAAAGCCAAGAAGGTCTGTCTCTTGTCAAAAATCTATTTTAGCTGTTAATTTTTGAATAACTTGACATACTGTATAGTAGAGGATTCGAATAGGAAACGACCTTCATCCATCCGTTTACACGATGAAAAGTATTTTATATCAAATTTAATATGTTAAAAAATATATCGCAAGTGGGTTGTCTAAAAAATTTCTGTCAAGACTATTATTAATTAAAAATTCAAAAATTACTTTTTTTTTAAATTGCACTTATTCGTTTAAGGGGGTCTTCTGGTTCGCCGTCTGATTTTCACACGCATTTTCAAGAATTTATTGCAAGAAAATCACAAAAGATAATGACATAAATTTTTTTCTATTGAATAAAGCATTTCAATGTCTTCCTTATATATTATTTTGAGTTGATTGTCTTGTCACTCGTGACAAGACAATTTCCTTGACCGGAACCTTGAAAAAACCCTGTGCCGAAGATTGAGCCTGTTCTGGTGGTCTGAAACAAAAAACACAAATACAATTTCATTTGTTATTTCATTGACTATCGCTGTCTGCTCAATTAGCTCAGAAGTCCTTTTATTTTCGTTTTTATAGCTCCTCAAGCATGAAAAAATTGACACTTTTTAGAAAAATGGCTGCCATATTTATAAATTGTTATATTTTTAAACAATTGAGCAGACAACGATAGTCAATGAAATAACAAATAAAGTTGTAATTGTGTTTTTTGCTTCAGACCACCAGAACAGGCTCAATCGTCGGACAGGGATTTTTCATGGTTCCGGTCAAGGTCATCCTGACGTCACGAGTGACAAGACAATAAACTCAAAATAATATATAAGGAAGACATTGAAATTCTTTATTCAATAGAAAAAAATGTATGTCATTATCTTTTGTGGTTTGCTCGCAATAAATTCTTAAAAATGCGTGTGAAAATCAGACGGCGAACCAGAAGACCCCCTTAAGAAACGATCTATATACCAATCGAATGTATAAAGCTTATAGAGTATGCAAACGTTAGGTTGCCTATTTTTTCCTGACATAACTATTGGGTTGGCAGGTATAAATAGGTAAGTCAATACTAGTAATTTGCACTCATCTGTTTACTCAATAAACCTTTTATCAAAATAAAGATAATTTTATTGCGAACACGGTGATATGAGGTTGTCTGCGAAAAATTTGTTTTGAATTCCGGTTGTCGAGCTTTGAAAAGCGAAATCAGGCTTGAGTCTCATGAGGATGATAAATAAAATAGTGGAATAGTCATTGACCAATAGTGTGATTGCTTTAAGAGTTTGACGAATTTCTCATACTCTAAAGCAATCACATTATTAGTACAGTAAATGTGTCACGAAAAAAGAGACAGATTCGCTGTACTTCCCAAGAGTATATGATCCAACATTAGAAATTCAAAGCGCTGTATCTCAAAAATCACGAAAAAAAAATTCAGACAGTTTTTAAAGGGAAAAAACTGATTTTTGGAAATTTTAGCGCCCTCTATTTCGTGCATTTTTGGTCGCAGCGCAGCAACTCTATGAGATAATTTGTAGATAATAGAGTCCTTTACAGTTGTTATTTAAAAAAAAAAATTTCTACAACCTTCCGTTCTCACGGAAAATCAAATCCAAAAACTTAGTTTCGACCTAGTCACATGCCACATTAAGGATTTATAAAATTAAATAGAGTCGATCATTTTTTCGCGAAATAATGACAGGTTTAATGTACTATATTGGTGAATGACTATTCCACTAATCTCCCTCATGTGACTTCACCCTTATTGATGTGACGTCGTCTGGTTGATCTATGGCCTTAAGGGGGTCTTCTACTTTCGCTGTTTCAAAAAATCGATTTTTTTTTAGATATTTTGAATGTAGACGTTACTAGAAACATGCCTTATAAAGGATTTGAAAGAAAACTTGTTGGTTTACGAGAGGCGGGACGCCAAACACGTCCACTCTCTGTTCTTTCACGCGCCTCTGCGCGGCGGTTTGAACGCGTATCCCCAAAAGTTTTGGCAAGGCCCTGTCTAGTGTATTTGAAATATTAAGGGTTTATAAATTAAAAAACGTTCAGCAGATGTGTCGCCACAAGTTGACACGAGATTTTTTACAGAAGAAATTTTTAAAACTTTTTACAGCCTTTTATAGTTAAAAAAAAGATAAAAAAAAGAACTTTTCGTTAAAACCTCTGTCAATTTGAAAATTTATAACATTTTTTAAAAAGCTCGTGTCAACTTGTTGCCAAGGTGATAACAAAGAAATATATAAGTCCATATTTATGGTTCAAGAATACGACATGGAGGAACCTTGGCACAACCGTGCACAACCCTAGTGGACCCGGCTGAGAGAACGGTCAGAGTAATCTATATGACCGTGTTCTCTTAGCGGGGTCCGCTAGGGAAAATACTCTCTGAACTTGAATCAGTGAAATAGTCACTGATTACATCAGTGAAAATATATAATTTCTTTTTGGTGTTGGTTAACCTAAAATAAACGTGTTCATCGATCATTAAAATATATTGCTGGTTTTATTATCCCCACGTGAAGATTTCACTGATTCAATAAGTGAGTTCAATCTATTTCACTGATTCGTCAGTCAAATTTCACTGATTCTCAGTGAAAGACTTATAGCTGCTGCCTTGAGTGAATAGTCACTGCGAATCAGTGGCCGTTCACTGATTCAGGTTTAGAGAGTAGAGTGTGACTATTTTGCGGACAAGCCGTGAGGAACGCTTCAAGATCAAGATTTCAAGAATAACCATTCTTAAAATGAAAAAACTGCAAGATGAATAGTGTACAAACCTAATAAAAAAAACCGTATCTTAATGTTATGAGTAGTTTTTTCGCAGTCCATCGTGAAAAATACGCTCGGAATTCGGGCTCAAAAGTAGAAGACTCCCTTAAGGGCATGTGATACTTGAGAAAAGTAGTAATTCCATGTGAACAATTTGGTCTAGTTTCTACATGTTTGTGTCCAAAATACATGAAATTTTTTTTTCAAAATTTGGGAAATGGTACAGAAAATGTAAACGAAAGTAGATAGACTACTTTTTGTTTTGACAATAAAAAAGAAATTTCCAAAATATTTTGTAAAATTGAACTTTTTTTAATTTTCGAAACCAAATGTAGTATATATCTACGTCCTTTTTTATCTTTTCTAACATTTCCCAAATTCTGAAAAGGTATGTTTATCTGTTATAGAAAACTCATTTCAGTTATTATAATCTAAAAATGAGAAGGACGAAAAGTATTGGATTAAGTCACATCAATGACATGCCCTTAAGACCATAAGCCAAGCAGATCACGTGACAAAAATAATGTGTTGATCCAACCGTGTAAGATATCTTTTTTCGTTTATAAAATATCTTTCTCAGAATTTGTTAAATGTATCAGAAGTCAATAAGAAACGTCTGTTGACTTCATTTCAGTAAAAATTCTGGTTTTCATTTCATTTTAAAATATAAAACTGAAGAATTATTGGCAATTACGGTCTATATCGTCTTAAAATTTTGGAAAATCAATGAGAAATTACTGAAATAAGTCTGTTATGTCTTGAATATCCATAAAGATATACAAATTTTTTGATAAAAATAAGTAATTTTAGCAAATTTACAGAGTACATTATCAACAGTGTTAGACCAGTGCAGCAAAACCTGGCAAAACTTAAGACCCTGCAGTCAAGACACTCAGTTGGTATTATTGATAAAATTTAAACAAAAATTTATTTTAATGTACTATACCTTTCCCTATTTCTTTCATATGCTATTATTTATCATTTTATAAATTTTGTCCGATTTATTTTGATTAAAAATTGTATATATGGAGAAAAAATCAATAGCTAATGACTGAATTGGTCACGTGTCTTGCATGACCCATGGTCTTAAACCCTGAGCGATAATTAGCTCTGAGCAAAGAGCCAATTGATGAGCCCCAATAGTCTCGCACCAGTATAAAGTAGTAAGATCAGCGAATAACATATGAGTGCTAACAGCAAGTGCTCTGACAATGCGCTCAAAAATTCAGGACGGGCGCAATGTCAGAGCACTTGCTGTTAGCACTCATATGTTATTCGCTGATCTTACTACTTTCTACTGGTGCGAGATTATTGGGGCTCATCAATTGGCTCTTTTCTGTAACCTCATTGCTTGCTCAGAGCTAATTATAGGAAACAGCCATAGACTTCTCGTTCCCGGTTTTATATAACTGAAATATCATTTATCCTTTTTTGTCAAGCCATGATAGGAAGAGACACGTTTCAATTTTTCCTTCAACCTACAATGTAAAATACGTAATTTACCCTCACCACAAAAATAATACAGTGTGTAGAAAAATAGGTAAATTACCTAGAGTAAATTATGTATCCATCTCCGATTATGAATTACAAAAATATAAATGATGTCTAAAAAAATGAATTTGAAACGGAAAATAAGAAACTACTGCGCATGCGCTTTAATTCCGCAAACCTAACCTAAACATAATTCTTTAAAAAAAACAAATGACTCTATTGTACAATCTAATTGATTAATTGAATAATTTCATTTTTATTTAGTTTCAAATTAAGAATTTATTATAAAAAATCATTTTATCAATAAACTTTATGTTCTTCTTGGCTTGTTGGCTGCACCGCTGCAGTGGACACTCGGCACCGTGCGCAGGTCAGTGCGGTAGCAAATCATAAAACTTTGTTTTTGTGGTGGTAGCAGTGATACTAGTATGTCAGCCATTGTTGATGTGAGAGTAAATGAAAGATAGACGTTGAAAAAATGTTGTAAATGACGGAGGCACAAGAGGATTTAAACGATTTTTTAAACATCAGAAACATGCACACCGTCTCAGAGTTAGGTAGCAGTGTACCCGCCTTCCTGGGGAAACTCTGGAAGCTGGTGGAAGATCCTGAAACAGACGACCTTATTTGTTGGGCACCAGTGAGTACATCCACTTGTTTTCGTCTATTATACTTCACTCTTTCTTACAGTTCGCACAATTAACATCTTTTTTGTCACATTCTGTTAATAACCATCAGCTCTGAAAAATTGTCTAAAATTCAAACTCCTATTTTTCCACCCTACGTTTACTTGGCACCTACGTCGCAATGAGATATTTCAATTTTATACCAAACGTATGTACAACGTTTTTACACGTTACACTGTGTGTCTTAGCAAAATACAAATCTTTCTTATTTGGAAATTTCAAATCGATTGACAACTGTTTCCTTACTCTAGGTAAAATTCATTTTTTATATAATAATTTGCTTTACCCGTACTCTGAATTTTCTGCGTCGACTTCTTTCACCATGGAGTTCCAAAAATTATTTTTAGATTTTTTTTGTTGTGAAAATAAGATTTGTCATTTTATTTACAAAGTTTGTTTATAAATGTTGTAAATGCTTTCGTTAATATAAAAATTAACATTTATTTGGCGATTATCTGAGGATCAATTTTTTTAAAATGGCGTTTCGAATAAGAATATCAAGGGTTAGTTCTTGGGTGATCTATAATTTGCTATACATAAAAATTAGAATGACAAAAGTAAAATAATTATACCTCATTATTTTTCTCAGTATGAAAATTTTTAATTTTTGTATAACATTTTTTGAAATATAGATAAATATCATGTACCAGATGTTTTCTTGAAATGTTTTAATCAAGGTTAAACAGTAGAAGTATGATAAGAAGCGACCAAACCGGATTTTTGTAAAACTAACAAATAAAGTAAAACTAATAATTAAAACGAATCTGTAAATTTTAAAATTGTAATAAGTTATCTTTAAACTTGTTAATAACGTTTTCAAAACGTGTTGATTACGTCACCTATTAATCCAAGAGCTGAAAAAAATTAAAGCAGACTCACATGGATAATACAACACGATCCTTAATTCACCCGTTTACATGAAATATTTTGCGAATCAGTATCCTTAATATAATAGTTCAAAGTACAGTCTCAAGATTCATCTTTTGTCACGTGACCTTAATAACACTGGAAATATTTCAACGTACAGGGTTGAAGTTAAAAAAAACCAAATACGTTTTAAACCTTTTTTCCTCCCTGAAATTCTTTTTCTTTAAAGTTTATCATTATTAATGAATACTTAAGACCACGTAACACTTAGGAAATTGACAATTTTTGTGATTTTATATTTCTATATGTTTACATCCAAAATAAATTGAATTTTGTTTTTAAAATTTGGAAAATGGTAGAAAAGATAAAAACGGAGGTAGATAGACTACTTTTGATTTGGGAAATAAAATAAAGTTAAATTTTAGAGAAATCTATTGGATAAATTTTGTTCATTATTTTGTTGATTATTTTTTATTTCATTATTTTGTTCCATTTATTTTGCACGTTAACATGTAGAAACTGGATCAACTTCATATAAACTTCCTACTTTTTTTGAGTATCAAATGCTCTTAATAAGAGGAAAACAAATTTCGATATTCTGCAAAAAAATTTTAGTTTAATTTATAATTATTCTTGCAGAATGGAAGGAGTTTTTTTATCAGAAACCAGGCCCAGTTCGCGAGAGAGCTATTACCTCATTATTATAAACACAATAATATGGCAAGCTTTGTGAGGCAGTTAAATATGTGTAAGTAATTCATTTTTGGTTAAGGTATTGTTAGTTTCAACTTCTTCAGCACGACCGCGTGAAAACTTCAAAATTTTGATGTTTCATTTTTCAAAAACTTTTTTAGAACGACTATAACACTATTTCACACGGCCGTCGTTTAAAGTTTTTCTAGGTCATGTTCAAAAAGGCTTGTATACTCCACACTGTCGTCGATATATTTTTCCCTTCAAATTATCTGGTCTAGCTACATTTTTATTTTGTATTGATTTTCAATCCCGTCCTTTTGAAACATCATATCCTTGATTTTTTCAGGGATCACAGTCTGTCCCGCGTTTCCACTTATTGCCTTTATTTTTAACCAATATTAGAAAAAATTCAAATTTGAGGTTTTTAAAAATAATGAACATTACTTTTTCATAAAATAATGAAAGTTTATTTTCAAAATGTGACAAGTTCTATAGAAAAAATCTGCTATTTGAAAAAAGTGAACTATTTTAACTAGAAAGACAGAGATCGATATTATACCTCATATTTCCTCAAGTTCCAATTCGTCTTACGAATTTTACGTATTTATTAATATTTTTATGACCTTTTTTCAATTTCCCTATTTCTTCTAAAATTGATCTCCTGAAAATGAGTCGCTGTGATCCCTGTTATTCGGAAGAAATTGAATGGAGTATGAATAAATATTCCGATCTGAGGACGTAATGTTTATAAGGGAGCTGTAAATTGTAAATTCCAACCCACTTGAGTCCACGAAGTAAGTTATTCTAGGTATTATCTTTTTATTGCAGAATTCCAATAAAAATTTAATTAATTTGCTCGCGTTTTTCAGACGGGTTTCACAAGAAAGTTTCAGTTGAATTAGGTGGTTTGAAGTGTGATAGGGATGAAATGGAATTCGCACATCAGTACTTTTGCAAAGGACATCCATACCTGTTGGATCACATCAAAAGAAAGGTTAAAGGCCCTTTAATTAAAGAAGATAATTTATTAACTAAACCCCTCTTATTTCATCATCATAAAAATTAAATCATCGTTAAAACAATATATAAATTGATCAATTCTGATACTCTAACTAAAAGAAAAAAAAATTTATAAAATTTAGATAGCAGCTGCGAAAATTCAAGACCCATCACACACACCTATAAAGCCAGAACTGATGAACAAAATGCTGACTGAAGTGAGAAGCATGAGGGGTCGGCAGGAACACCTCGACTCGAGGTTAGGAGCAATGAAGAGAGAAAACGAAGCGCTCTGGAGGGAACTTGCAGTCTTGAGACAGAAGCACCTCAAGCAGCAACAAATTGTTAACAAATTGATCCACTTTCTCGTCACACTCGTACAACCATCCAGAAATGGTGGTCTTTCTGTTAAAAGGCGGTATCCTCTCATGATAGACGATTCAAATAGGCAGCGTAACAAGCAAAGTAAAATAAGCAAGGTAACTATTTCAAATATCGCATGTTTTCTTTATTAAATAACTGAATAGAAGTAATTTTCAACTTTTTAATTTTTAGGCTCAGACTTCACCTATGGGACCAGTTATTCACGAACTAGATATCTCCGAACACGATTTAGATTCACAATATATCGTTGCAGAGTTAGTAGTTTTTAACATTTAATGGCCCTTGTCTCAGTAATTAAAAAATGTTTTATTTTGCAAATATTGCATTAATCTGTTTCAGAATGTTAGAAAATCATCAGAACCCATCAGTTCAAAGTCCTGAGCACCAAAGCCAACCAATTGTAGATGAGGAAATTTCTGAGGCGCTGCATTTGGTAGATTCAGCTCAGATTCCTGAAAATATTCAGTATTCAAGTCGAGACGAGAGCGAAACAAGGAAGAAACACCCTAAGGGCAAAAAGAAGTAAGTCTATATTTTTTACCTAATATTGAAAAACTTTTCCTTTCTTCAAGCAATATAGGGACATTTTTTGGACGGAGACTTTTTTCCTTTACCATTTTTGTGTCTTAACAACATTCGCACTTCATGAATTTTTGTCTTGGTCTTTTAAAAATGAATAAGGCATGTCCTGTTATCTATTACTTATAAAACCACATACAAAGTTTTACCTTTTCTGTATTTAATATCTCATTTTTTAAATAATCTCCTTAATATTAATTTTAAAATTATCGTAAATTACTTCCAACATGAGTACGTCTTAAACAGGGTTTTTGAACTAAAAACTTATTAACGATTTTTTTTTATAATTCTCAATTTTTTTAAATGGAGAGCTATTTTGCATAAAAATAATACTTTCTCATATGATGATAATTTTAAAAGTACATTTTTTACTATAATGGTAATATAACTTTGTATTTAAAATGAAATCCTCTTGTTGGTGTTTCGAGTATCAGGTTTTTCCGTCGCTAACTTTATGATTTCTGAAAACTCGCGTTATTTTTTTAATAAATTTGCAATCAATTATGAGATTTATTTTTTTGAATGAGTAGAGATAAAAATGATTAGAAAATTCGTATTTTTTATAATATGAATTTGAACATTGATAGGAGGAAAAACAACGTGCCTATCAAAATTCTGATCCCACCGACGGAGAAAGGAGAAGAATCCAGGTTAATAATTCACTTATTCAATTGTCTGGTGTTGGTGTCTATTAATTTCTTCAAGAACGTTTATTTTAATTTCGCTCTTAAATAATTATTCGTTTATCATATTTTTTTCTGCATGAATAATTCGCATTTTAAATCAAGATTTATACCTAGTGTCTGATTAATAATAGTTTTCAAATTTCTTCAGTTATATTAAAATTTAGTCTAATGTCAATTCATCAATACTTATAAAAGTTCCTTTCTCTCAAAATAGATTGTTTACTTTAACAAAATATTGGGATAACTGTATTTGTATAGATATTACTTAGAAATAGCTTTATTTTGAAAAACATTATCATTTTATTAAATTATCTCTGTTAGAGGTTATTCCTGGAAAAAGTAGATGCTTTTCAAGTAGAATGTTGGATCACTCCTCTCCTTATGGTTTTTTTTATGATAATAAGAGTATTCAAAATTGATTTTGATTCGGAAATTGTTAAAATAAGTTTAAAATCAATTATTAATTTTCTTCATACTTAATTTTGTTTTAGTAAGTTGTTTTTCTAATTTTTTACAATCCTTTCGAATGAGTTAAGATCAAATAAATTTGGCATAAAAGAATTTGGTTTAATTATTTTCTGTATTCTAGTATTTATTTGATCGTATATAATATTAGATAATCAATTAATTTTTATGTATATCTGCACATGAATTCCTGCTACTTTATGTTGCATGTTATTTTTTCCCTAACAATATATAACTTACTTATTATTTTTTATGCTCTTAAAATTTGTCAAGCACTTTAAATATTCATATTAAGGTTCCTTAAATTTAACTGAAAACTTTAGTCTGTTGCAAATACTAATTATTTTACTCTACTTTGTATGCTATATTTAATCGTATAAAAAGCACTGTAGTCTAGGTATCTTAGAAATAATTATAAATTGTACATATGTCGACGACTTGTTTCAAACAATACTCCCTTTGATTAAGTAACTCAATTCTCAACTTTTATCCTTCCTAGAAATACGATTTAATTGACAAGTATTTTAAAGTTACAAAATAAATGTTTAAGAATCTTTCTAAAGGTTTTTATTTAAGTTCAATTTTAAATGTTTCAAAAGAGAAACTCCTTCATAAACTAAAATTTTATGTCTGCCCTAAAACACAATTACACAATTATTAAACGATCAGATTTAAAAACTCAGTACAGAATTACAAATAGCGACAAAATATTCCATTCTAGGGAGGAAACAATCATGCTGGAAATCCCCCAAGAAGAAGAGCCTTTAACAATCGAAGTCTTCGAAAATAATTCCACAACACATAAACCCGTACCTTTGGCAACAGTTCGAAGCTCGAAGCTTGCAGCAATGGCAGCAAATTTGAATGAGGACGTAGAATCAGAACTGGAAGCTGATCTACCCTCCGGAGAAATTGATGAAATCAATGAAACCGAATCAGAAACTACAAATGATCCCTCTATGGTGAAGCTTGAAGATATTTTGATAATTCCAGAAATAATGACTGAGGATAATCCAGATAGTGTAGAAAACAGAATAATCAGTAGTGATGTCAGCACACTGAGTGATTCCAGCAAGAATACAAATAGCCCAAATAGTGTTCACAGTGGTGATTTTGAGGATTCTGATGTTAGAGAGCAAACACAGATTAACTTTACTGGAAGCAGAAATAATGGTTCGACGAGAACTGACAAAAGTAACCAATCTAATAGGGCAAGCACAAGTTCTTCTCCTAATAATTTATCGCTCAGTCGTGTCAATACCTCTGGCTTGACTGATGATGCATACAGGTTAGCACCAACGTAAGTTTAAACCAAGCATGGGTGCTCAATATCCGTGAGTACATACAAATGTAGACCATATTTTAAAGCGTATCTGCAAAATATTTGGATTCATTTGGGAAACTATCTGCCGCCTATCTTACTTAGAGAATTTTCAGAAACTTTAAATACATTTTATTTTCTGTATAAAAAAACATATGAGGGAAAAAGTTCAGGGTTAGGGTTAAAATTCTTAAGTCTAAGAATTTAATTTATGTTTGATGGCATCAAAAAATTTTTTTAATGAAATTCGAAAACCCTTAGATTTTGAAGGAATTAAATTTGAAGGTATTAACAAATGTCCCAATAAATACAAATGCTGAAATTAACTTATAAATGTCTAAAAAATATTAAATTTGAGAAAATTTATCGTTTCCGTAACGTTTTGTTTAAATCTCACATATCTGTACAAAAATTTTAACAATTACGTTTCTAAACGTAAATCTTCTAAACACTCATAAAACGTTTAATGCGAATATTCCGATGTTTTCAGGATCGTTTTAACACGTTTCAACACATTTCTTTCAAACGTGAATTATTAAGGTATTTGTGTTTATTAAGGGGCTTTTCTGGTATATATAAGATGACTTTTTTAATTGTATAAACTAAAAAAGTTATCATAGGATCACGTGATTAAAAGGTAACGTAGCATTTCTATCGTCGCCTTAAATATATATGTATTTATTTATTTTTTTGTCATAAATCAATCTCAAAAAATTCAGTTCATGAAGCAGAAAAATTCAAATTGACGGAAGAAAGAAAAGTGATGAAAGAGAAAGAAACACTGACAAAATAAACTAAAAACTATCTAAAAAATACTCTTGAATTAATTAAATAAATAATCTGCATCTTACTAGAGTATAAAAAAATCAAATTATACAATCTTTGCAGCAACTATTTTCAAGATTCGTTTAAAAATTAATCTATAGTAGTTGTGCTCATTATTATTTTTATTGCACTAATATATTTTACTGTTCATATTTAGGGAAGAAGTTGACAGCCACCTTGAAACGATGCAAAGTGAACTTGAAAATCTTCGTGAGATTTTACGTGGAGAAGGTTACAGTATTGATGCCAACACTTTACTTGGAGTACGTAGTCATTAGTTCATCCTAAATTGCATGAGTCTCTATGGTTGAATTGATGTACTAATCAATCAGCATTAAATCTTTCAATTAATCCCACATTTTATTGTGTCGAGATTATTATTATTGTTATTCGGCAGTCTATTTAGGAATGCTCTGGTTTATGTTTTCATAAATAATATAAATTTCTTGAATGATGAAATTTGATTTGCTTCTTATTGATTAGTTATTAAAATTAATAATTGGCATTTAATTGTATAAACTGATTATCAATGGACCAATAGAGATTCCTTATGCTTTTCATTTATTTATCTCTCGCCATATAGTTATTCCTGTTTCACGCTTACCAGAATTTTCTTTTTATAGATCTAACATTTAAAACTTGATCCTAATAGTAACAAAAATAATAATTAATCATGATTATAATGAGTAATAATTTAAAATGAGAATCTTAGTCTCCAGTTTTAGGATTGCAATTTTTTTTACAACTAAATATATTCTTTCACAAAATAAGAACCTCGATAGGGAATAGATTACTCGTTTTACAATTTCTCATAGAATATCGTAAATTTGTTAATTACTTTAAATCATAGGGAAAGAGAAATTAATTTTTGTATCATACAGGCTGGAACAAATTTGATACAACCGAAGCACGAGGAGCTTTTCCTGGTGCAAAACAGCGCACAAGATGTGAGTTAATTTTGCACACAATCATAGTAAAATGGTTCAAATAGTAAAAGAAATGCTTTCTTAATCCAATTTTCAAATTCGTTTTGTTTATTTTAATAAATACTGTCGAACTTCTGCTCTAGGAGACTAAAACTTCTCTAAAAATAACTTGTTTGAAACGAGATAAATTAGTCACACGAATTTCATTAACTGATCAATCATCGATCATTAATTGTTATACAAGGTTCATGTTGAAATGTTTTCTAAATATAATCAAAATTCTATAAAATTCTAATCTTGCGCTTCAACGATTCTGTAGTTATAGCTGTTCCCGGGAATCTGTTCGTTTAGCGCATCATATTTCCAATCTTTGGAAATTTCGGTCACTGAATATAACCAATGTTTCAGAATGATTTGAAGGTGCAAAAGACTAGATAGGTAAAGTACAATTCCATCAAGTTGAAAATTGAAATAGTCTATCAAATTATCAATAATGATATAAGAATCTTTTTTAGAGGACGATTCCAACTTTTTTGATCACTGAGACCTAAAGCAGTCTTGTTCAAATGAAGAATAATCTGTGACTTTTTATTATTTCCTTATATTAATCGCAAACCATTATTTTTTTATGTTATCGATCTTTGTTTAAGCGCTATTTTAGGGTGGCGAAATAAATTACGATATTTTTTATGGATCTTACTTTGTTTTAGTTGTTTGGAGCCGATGATCCGATGTCGTTTGGAATTCCAATGAATCCTGAATTGGATCCCCATTCCAATCGTGATAAGCAGGATGGAGAAGTTAACGGTATGAATATTTTATTTCTAAAGCAGTTGGTAACTGTAACTTTACAATGTATTATTAAGCTTAAATTTAATTTTTAGATAATTAAAAACTTTTCATGTTGCAGATGCTAATAATGAAAATAATGGAGGAGAACTTATGACTTATAATCCGATGTCAAATTTAATGGATTTCGACGATGATATGTTTCTTAGTGCTACAGTCTCACCGGACGAGACTTCTACTACGGATATCAGACCTAGTGGGGCTTTCAGTTCCGATCCTTTAGACATAGGAGACAGTAAGAATTCGATTTTGGAATCATTAATCGCTGCCAATAACGACAACAACTCGAATTCTTAAACTTTTTTACGTGGTAAGACTCTAATTCTTATTAATATTCAAATTTATCATTTAAAAAAATCCATAATTATTTGAAACTTATGTGACAAATATAACATTTAACTTTTTCAAATTTCAGAATGTACTGATGGCCCATCTTAACTTTGTGGGTTACCAGGACTGACTCGTGAATAAATGCAAATATAATTTTAAGATAAAGAACATTTTTTTTTTTTTTAATATAACACGTGATTTCGAATTTCGCAAGTTTAATTACATAATAAACTGTTATCGTTAACAGAAAGTTTCTTTCCCACTTTCTTCAGTATATCGTCTTTGCGTTGAACGTTCGACTCATCGTAAAAAACTCAATTCTGTAAATACGTACGGTTTTTGATTTTGAAATCATATTGTTAATGAAATCAAAAGTCAAAGATTTGAAGTTTCGAAAAAATTTAATTAGTCGAGGAGTTTTAGTGTCTTATCACATATTTATGCGTTGCAACGTATAAGGACAACTTTTTTCTACATTGTAAGTTGCAAACACTTGCAATAATTTTTTAAATTTTATTTTTTGTAATAAAGATGTAATATAAAATAATAATGACTTGTCATAAGAAATAAAGATTGGTATGTAGGTGATGATCAGTTTTGTAATAATAAATTCATTTTGGTTCATCTCCTAAGTTATTTAAAAATCTACGTTTAAAGATTTGTTTTCTTTTTATTTTATGTGATACTCGAAATCTGAAGGTCGAAATCGAAAATAATTTTTGTTACTAATTTAAGATCGTTAGTAAATACAATTTTGGTTATTAAAATAATGTTTGTTATATTGATACCTAGAATACTCCTTATAAATAAAAAAAAATAAAATAAAAACTGGTCGGGGTTCGTCAATAAAAAGACCTTACAATTAGTTGACGAAAATATTATATTCTTTCTCTCTTTATATTTTTAGCGCAGTACTGTCACCTGTTTTTATACAAATTGTATTTAAAAATATGTAAAAGAACCAAGTAATGTCTAAATAACACTGTCACTTATTAGTTATAAACTGTTTATATATATTGTTCGCTTTCGTTTTGCTAGCAACGGGCCAGGCGTGGCTCACTTCCCTTTGTAGATCAAGTGGTAAGGATTTCAGAACAACAGATTCTTTTCTGGACGGCGTAGAAATTGAAGAAGAAGGCCCAAGTCTTAAACCAGCCATTTCATTACTCGGCGATTCCCTAAATGTGTCCCTCCGCCAAACAGCAAGCTTCATCTTCTTCGGAGAAGGTTCCGTCTCGCAGGGCAGATCCTCATCATCAGTTTGTTGATAATTTTCTGCTGCAGTTCTCGGACTGTTAATTGAATCTGAACTGATTGAAAGCATACTGTTTTCGAAATAAGGAATCGAAGAGTCAGAAGCATCATTGCTGTCCTGATTTATGCTCATTGGAGAACCAACTTTCGAGTCCAGAATCCCCTCGTCAGAACTGATATCAAGGACCGATTGGACGGAAACTTGCTTTCTAAGAAAAGAAGTGATGCTGCTTCTTCCTGAGATTCTTTCCTGGAATTTTGTAAACGCAACTCCTAGGAGCGTCAGATGAAAAGGTTTTGAGACATCAACTGCTCGATGAAAGAGCTTCATGGCAAGAGCAAGCATCTTCGCGTGGTCATATATACCATTTTTAGTCAGAGGTAGCAAGTGCTGGGGTAAAGCACACTGCCTCGTTTCCCTTTTTCCAGAATTTGGTTTATTGAAGTCCTGTTTTCGAACGGTTAGTTTCATCGCAATGGGTATTCTACCATCCTCGGTGGCAAGTTCAGTGAGTCTTCTGAGAAGGGCACCAAGTCTAGATTCAACTTCGTCGACAAGGGAAATATTTTTGAAGCCATCCTCGAGACCAATTGATTGTGGTTTACCTGAAGGTTTTACTACCGAATCGTCGATTCCTTCCGCCAAGTCTTTTAGTTTCCTTGCCAGGTCCTTCTCAATCTTCAGTTCAAGCTTTTCCAAAGCAATTTTTCGTAGATCGTTCACCATCGTTATCCCGTTCGTCTGTGGACAGATTTATTAAATTACTTCTAAGAATGTTTATTAAAAATTCAATTAAACGTTCATATAGAAAAAATTATAAATTTAAGCATAATGAAACCCTAATTGAAATTTTAATTAGATAAAAGAAGTCTAAAATAGAGAAAAAATAGTTTAAAAATTTCAAATTCAATAAACTTTTAAGATATATCACATACCTCCAGGAGTTCAACCATTTTTTGTCCAACACCTGGAATTTTCGAAACATGTCCCATAGAAGAAATTAGAGTAGCTGCAGAACAAGGGTAAACCAAAGTCTGTCCATTAGGTTTATTCAAGCTCCCAGCAAGTTTTGCCAAAAGTTTATTATGGGCAATTCCAGCACTGCAAGTGAGTCCTAATTCCTTTAAAATCTTGGATCTCATTTCCGCGGCGATTCTTGAAGCAGCTAACAATCTCGCATGACATCCGCAAGGACATTCTTCCTCAGGATCTCCAAAGACTTTGCCAGTACTGAGCAAATCAGCACCATCGAATTCAGATTCTCTAGGACACATATACTTTTCTGTAAGTGAAGTTACGTCTATAAAACACTCATCCAGTCCTAGCCTTTCAACAAGTGGAGTAAACCGGTGCAAATTTTCGAATATTTTCCCAGAGACTTGTCGATATTTCGTTAAATCTTCTCCTCTGACTAAAATTAACCCTGGACACAATGAGAGTGCTTCCTGGACAGAAATACACTTTTTGATTCCGAATTGACGAGCAAGATAATTACTCGTAACGACAAGATTCTTCTGTTGAACTCCCAAGGGTTTATCCTTGTATTCCGGATGGTGTACCATTTCCACCTGAGCATAAAAACAGTCCATATCCAAATGAATTATAGATCGGGAGTGTTCTATAATTCCAACTTCTCCAATATCCATGGACATTATAGTTATTTAAAACCAAAGTTGTAATTTTAATAGCAACTCGAAAATTGTTCACTCTGAATCAGAAAGAGGACATATTCGGCAGAAACGAAGCGACCAACTTTCTCTTGCGCTCGTTTCTCGAAGAAAATTTGTGAAATGGGGTTATAAACTATATGGGTTTGTTTGTAAACACACGCATTCGCGATGCGAAATTTTCGCGGGATTTCCCGATGACAGTTGTCACGTGCTGAGTCCACTTGTCGATTCCTGCAGGTACATGATCTAGATTTTAGTAGTTTAGCTTTATCTAAACAAATGAAAGTTGACAATAAAATCTTGAAGTGTCAAGGAATCGCGAATTGTCACTGATACTGATTAGAAAAATGTAATAAAGTTCACTGAGTGTCTGTTTTTCAAAGTTTCAAACCCTGGGATTCACCCACAACACTTTTTTTTAACAATTCTAGACTTAGATGAAGCTCGATTCAAAAGTATTTCGCGAAATAGTCAATTTGTACGTTGGGACTAGGTTAGGTTGTCGCTCCGTCATAGGATGAAATGGTAACTTCATTTCACGCTAGTTCCCCAAAATTAATCAGAAATTTTGGTAAAAACTTGAGGAAAAGCTTTTTGCACGCGCTACTTTTACTTTTTCATGCAATTTTCTTCAAGTAGGGTATATATTTTGTGTTTATGGAGTACAGATAAGATATAAAAGGCCCAGTTTAATCCAATCCATTTGGCGGCCATTCGGTGACTGTGGATGACGGGAAAATGCCTGCAAACTGGAAAGTGGGTCGAAAATCAGCAGTCTCACCAACCACTTAAATTCTTATCACTATTTCATTTTATCCCATAGACTGAAGTGTACACTTGTGCACACTTTGCTGAATTCAGACACGGCAGGCGTCACATATAAGCATTTTGGTGGCGTCGTAACGAGATTAAAAGGGATAAAAGTATACTTTTATCTCCTTTACTCTCGTAATGACGCGACGCATCACTCCCATGAGACGGCACTGTTATAACAAGAGTAAAAGAGATAAAAGTATATTTTTGTCTCTTTCACTCTCGTAATGACGCGACGCATCACTCTCCTATGTACGGCACTTTAGTGGTACATTTATAGTATACCCCAGCCCAATCCGACTCCCTGCCTGCAACGGCGAGAACTTGATTCCCTTAGTGATTATAGTTTCTATGTGCGAAGTTTTCTCACCAGAGCGGCGCTGCACGTGGCACGCTCTACAAAAGCATTATACTAATAGACAAATATTTAAAAAATTTTAAATAATTAAGTTTCTGAACAATATGAAATGAAAAAATGTTCCTAAAATGATTCTAGGACATAAAATACACATTTTGCATAAATCAATTAATACAAAATAAAAAAAGAACACATTAAACTTCGTAAAATATATACTGTGGATACGCATGAAGAATTCTTGATACCCTGAACAAATTTTTTTTTATGTTATCCCCATATAACTGAAAATATATTTAAAAATAAATAAAAAGCTTAAACTTCTAAATAGAAGTATTTTCCATTAATATTTCCCAGCTTCAAACGAATGAAATGAAAAATAAATATTTTGTTAAGCCCTGTGTTCAACATAAAAAACCATATGAAGGGAAATATATACTCAATTAAAAATTTGTAAATGTAAGAAAAAATATTCATTACTATATAAAATTTGCTAGTACATATTTTTAACATATTTTAAATTTTTAACATGTACAGATCTATGGTGACTAGTTAAGTGTAGCAAAGCTTGGCTGCTTTTTTTTCAAGACGCTAAATTTTTTAATTTCAGCCATTTCCTGTCTTTCGAATTGTCTCGTTCTTATTTAAAATAAAATTAAATCACATATGCTAACATCTCTACAGCTTCATTGGCATGTTCCTTGCATTGAAAATTAAATTTTGTTTCACATGACAAAAAATGTTCATTACTGTAAAATTTGCTAGTACATATTTTTAACATATTTTAAATTTTTAACATGTACGTATCTGGAAATAAAATATTAGACCAGATTTTATATAAAGATATCTGATAAAGTATCTAATATATCTATATTCCCTGTACGAAATATGTCGAACATAAGCGAAGACATATATACATATATGTATTCATTTTAATATGACGTGTTTTGCAGGAAAGATAAACTACCGTTTATAATAATAATATTAAAATATTTATTTTAATTACTTTATACTTAGTATTTTTTACGCGCATAATAAAATATAGATACGTTCATATTAATCATCACGGTACTTATTTAATTCCAAAATTTATCTTTATATCCCTTCAATCCATTCCTTTTCATCCGAATTCTTGCAGTGAAATATAAATATCCAAGAAAGCACTTTTATATTTTTTTACAAAATGGATTTGTATAAGAAATATAGTGTCGTTGATGTTGTATTAAAAATCCATTTAGTATTTCTTTAGCTTCCTTAATTTCAGAAAATTTAACTGAACAAGATAAAAATATTTTACTCAGTATGAGATTTCGAATGGAATATTATCAATACTGTATAAAAGTTTCACTAATTTTTTGTTCCTTTCCTTTTGTTTAGAGGTTTTTTGGCACTATCAGATTAGCTGGAGGAACAAATGATCATCCTTGTACACCAACCTTCTTGCAAATATACAAGATATTAACTGCCTTTAGCATTTTGAAACCTCCAAAGCTTGGAAATTGTAGTACTTTCGATGGCAACCCTCCACAGCCCTTAATAACAATTTCAAAATTGAAAGAATTACATCAGTCGAATAGTAAAAGCGCAATTCAAGAAATTCGAGAAAAGTTAAAAGCAATAATCTATTGTGAAGACACTGATTTTATTGATTTTGTAGATGCAGTAGCGCACGATTATGCTTTACCAGCTGTTAGAGATTGTTTGATTTTTACACAACTGGTCGTATAACTGCTTACATTAAACAGCACACTCAGTGTTCGACATGCTTAAATGCATTTTTGACTACTTCTGAAATTCATGCAGATGCAATAACTTTTTCTTGTGATCAGTTACCTGAAAGTTTGAGTAGATTTGCAAAAATAAATAAAGATTTCATACATCCAAATGTTAAGTTATACAAGCTTATCACAGTTGTCGAATATCTGTTTAACAAACATTGCCGGTCTAGCAATTCTTTTGATCTAATTCTAGACGATTTAATTTCATCTGAAACAAAATTTAGTTTTCAATGCAAAGAACATGCCAATGAAGCTGTGGAGATGTTAGCATATATAATTCAATTATATCTTCAAATACGGATGAGACAATTCGTAAGACAGGAAATGGCTGAGATTAAAAAAGATAGCGTCTTGAAGAAAAAAGCAGCCAAGCTTTGCGACACTTAACTAGTCATCATCGATCTGTACATGTTAAAAATTTAAAATATGTTAAAAATATGTACTAGCAAATTTTATATAGTAATGAATATTTTTTGTTACATTTACAAATTTTTAATTGAGTATATATTTCCCTTCACGTGGTTTTTTATGTTGAACACAGGGCTTAACAAAATATTTATTTTTCATTTCATTTGTTTGAAGCTGGAAAATATTAATGGAAAATACTTCTATTTAGAAGCTTAAGCTTTTTATTTATTTTTAAATATATTTTCAGTTATATGGGGATAACATAAAAAAAAATTTGTTCAGGGTATCAAGAATTCTTCATGCGTATCCACAGTATATATTTTACGAAGTTTAATGTGTTCTTTTTTTATTTTGTATTATTTAATTTATGCAAAGTGTGTATTTTATGTCCTAGAATCATTTTAGGAACATTTTTTCATTTCATATTGTTCAGAAACTTAATTATTTAAAATTTTTTAAATATTTGTCTATAAGTATAATGCTTTTGTAGAGCGTGCCGCGTGCAGCGCCGCTCTGGTGAGAAAACTTCGCACGTAGAAACTATAATCACCAGCCCTCTGCAACTTAAAACTAAAAGTGGGCTGACTTTTGACTGGCGAGGGCATTAGTACTTAATGTGACCGAGCGCGGAGCTGATAAGCTTTAGGGCCGACTAACTGTCAAATGCATGGCAAAACAGTAAAGATTTGAGGTTTTTTGATATTTAGTAGTGTTTTTATCGTGTTTTTTGTTGAAAAAGTAAAGTGAATAGTTTTCTTGGTGTAAGGATATAAAAAACAATACAAAATGGTGGAGTGTATTGCCGTGAAGTGTGATTCTGGCTACAAAACTAAACGGAGTTCCGAGGAGCAAACTCGTCGATTTTTTTATGTGCCAAAAGATAAAAATTTAATTAAAAAATGGCAACGCGCAATTTTAAGAGACTATATCGAAGTCAAAGAAGGTCAAGCAGTTTTTGACAAACATTTTGCTGAAAGTGACATCATCTGCGAAAGAACATTTATTGGTCCTTACGGAATTGTTTTGGGAACGGTATTGGCAATTCAAACTTGCAATGCGAGACCTGGTGGTCGACAAGCGAACTAATCAATATGGCTACCGTTGGGCTTCTCGCAGCATTGTATATACTATACTAAAGCCAGATGCTCACAGTGTAACGCAGTAATTAATCAATCGTTTGCCAAATAAATATATAGTTAACATAAAAAGTAAGTGACAAGTGCATAAATAAATATAAGCGTGAAAATGGAATTCTCACCGAAGCACAGGAAAGGAAAGGACTTCACCCGTAAAGGCAGTGCTTATACGTACTCGCATAACGTATTTAACGACAACAAAAGCATTTTTAGCACTTACAGATAAACATAATTTGAAAAGTCCTATTCAGATCAACAGTAAATACGTGAACGCCGAAGCCCTGCGACAGCCATGATTGTTTTCATGCAGCAGCGCCCCTAAGCCCGCGGTGGACGTTTGTTTTGCCAATGTATTTTTCGCATTCATTTTCTCTGCTGTATATTGTTTTGTTTATTGTGTACTTCTAATTCACAATCCCGCCGGATTCGCTAACAGAAATTAACGTGAAACTATATTTTTACAAATATGATTCACATTTGGCTGAAATCATTTAATTTAAATTTAAAATAAGAACAATCGAAATTTCCAAGTTTAAGGTAGTTATCACCCACGAAAATTAGACCTCGGGCAAAAATAGATAATTTTGCTTTCTATAATACCAATGTTATTATTGAAGGGCTATTTTGAAAGAGAAAAGATTATTTTACATGAAAAAAATTTGAAACACAAAAAATCCAATTCTTTTTCTTATCGCTTTTCGCCAAATTTTAAAAAATTATGCGATTCTAATGAATCATGAATCATTTTTTCAGAGAAAAGATTTCCCACAACTTTACCGTTTCTGATTTTTAAATATAAATTCTGTAATGGCTGAAAACATTTAAAAAAACTTTCCAAAACGAAATTTTTATAAACAAATTGCTAAATTTAATAATAATTTATTCATTTTTGAAAATTGTAAATGGTTAAGTTGTAGGAATCTTTTTCTCGAAAAAGTTATTTGTAATTTATTAAAAACGCATAATTTTTTAAAATTTGGCGAAAAGCGATAAGAAAAAAAATTGATTGATAAAATTATTTTTCTGTGTTTCAAATTTTATTCATGTAAAATAATCTTTTCTCTTTCAAAATAGCCCTTCAATAATAACAATATATAGCATCTTACATAGGATCCTACATAGGATCCTGTGTAAGATCTTATGCAAGATCCTATGTAGGAATTCGGCATAGGAACTCACATATGATCGTACATAAGATCTTATATGGTATCCTATGCAGGATCCTATGTAAGGTCCTATATGAGATCCTATGTGGTATCCTACACAGGATTTTTCAATAGGGTAAAAAATGTTTATAGACGAACGACTCGATTTAAAAGAATTGTGAAAACTTATTATTGTTATTGATGAAATTTTCTGTTATATTTTATTGTTATGTTTTATTCACAATGTGATAATTATTTTTTTCATTATATGAGTGTTGAAATGCTTCTTGTATTTATTCTATTTATTGTTTATCATAAAATACTACGAAGATTGGAATATGTTTACAAGAATTACAATCTTGAAATTTTAAAATTGCCTTATTTATTATAAATCCTATATACATCCCTAATGTCTCTTGGTTATTGCTATTTTTATAATTGCAAAATATAATTTGTGTTAGTAAAAATAGTTCATCATGTTAAATAAATTTTAATAAACAGTTGAGTTAGTTAATTTACAACTACAGTTTAAAAAAATGCAATAACCAATTTAGAATTTTGATTTTAAAAACCAACAATTTCCACACATTTATTTACTTCTCCCAATTACTATGACATAATTGAAATATATGAAAAACTAAATATTAATGTTTATTTCCACAAATAAATGTATTTATATTTGATTATAACTTATAATCATTGCACTAGAATTCATTAATATACTAATTATATTAATTTTTCGATTAATGACAATTTTATTGTGATTACTTCGCGTTTTATATTTATTTTATTCAATTCATTAACTGGGACAAATTTTTCTTATTGCTTTCACTCCTACTAGATCATTCAGAAAATCAATATATTTCACTTTTTTTCTCATATATTTTTTATTATTATATGCCAGAAACATTTAACTTTATTTTTCTGTAATAAAAAACACGAAAAGGCAGTTTAAATTTTAAAAAAACATAAATATTTACATTTTTGCCATGTATTTGAAAGCAAGTCGGCCCTAAAGGTAATCAGCGCCACCATTTCGCCTGGTGGTCGTGATCCAACTCTCTGCCAACTTTTATTCCACAGGCCTCCAGAAGAGTAGCACTGGGCTGATAATCACTAAGGAACCGACATTTTGTTTTTAGTCGGACAGGGCTGGTATACCCATGGAGACTAGATATAAGGAGACCAATCTCCATATATCCATTCCCGAAATGAAGTTCTGCCAAGTACATAGTTACAAAACTTCCCGATGAGGGCATGTGTGTTCCCTGGGTGCAAAATGGCGAAGTCCAATACACGGTGCTTATAAACCGTGGATGCCGCCATTTTGCACCTAGGGAAGGTTATACCCATGGAGACTAGATATAAGGAGACCAATCTCTTAAGGCCGTATTTCACAAAACACGAAATGAAGTTCTGCCAAGTACTTAGTTAGGTAACTTCCCGATGAGGGCACTTGTGTTCCCTGAGTGCAAAATGGCGGCATCCACGGTTTATAAGCATCGTGTATTAGACGTCGCCATTTTGCACCCAGGGAACACACATGCCCTCATCGGGAAGTTTTGTAACTATGTACTTGGCAGAACTTCATTTCGGAAATGGATGAATGCATTTATACTTCTGTCTGCCTGACCGGTGCGGACAGAAAACACATGAGAGTAAAGGAGACAGACAGTGTAAAATTGGACAAAAAAAACGTCTGTGTTTTTTGCTCTTATGTATTTTCTGTTCGCACCAATCAGACAGACAGAGGTATAAATGCACCATTATATCTAGTCTCCATGGTAGCCTCCATGCATAATGCCTGCATGTAGGTTACCATGGTAACATATTAGTGGGAAAGAAACAGGAAAATTGTCGGTCTCTTTCTCTCTTGTATGTTACCATGGTAACCTGCTTGCATAATGCCTGCATGCAGCGGTTTAGTTCCTCCTTTATACAGGTGCAGGGTGAGAGAACACTATCGAGAATGATGGGAAAAAACATGATGGACTTGTAAGCATTTTTTGTATCAAAAGACCCGGTCGTGTCAAGAAAGCTAAGGAAAAAAAACAAGAAAGTCATGATAGCTGACCCGGTTTCTATACCTCAACTCGAGCGTTTTTCATTACCGACGTTTCCCATTTTCGTAAATCAGAACTTTTCAAGCGATTAAGAATTATGAAAAAAGAATTGAATTAAACGTATTAATTGATAACTTATTGAAAAGATTAGAATGATTTTTATTTAATTTTTTCGTTTTTACAAGCTATTATTTCAATTTTATTATTCACTTACAAATTATTTATTTATTCTAACTTTTCAAAAATCGCGTCGTATTAACTCCGAGTAATACGTATAGAGGTGCTGTATACGTGGTAGTGCTCTCACCCTGGACAGGTGGATGCCAGTTCGTTCAGTCTGAACTTTCCCGCTACCTATTTGAAACTTTGAAATTTTTTACTCGTGATTTCACGGCATCCCCAAAGTTTCATTAAATTTCACAACCCTAATGATACGCATTAAATGTATGAAATGTAAAATACTTTTTATGTATCGATATTCCAAAAGAATAGTGATTATATTCTTAACTAGATAACTGTCTGCATGCGCCCACTGCGCAGTTGCACATCTTATTAACGTATCATACATCATGTATGAAACCAATGAAACTCGGGATGTAATTCACATACGTATAATACGTAAGAAATATATGTAATGTACTGATGTATGATCTGTATGATACATGCGTAACCTGGCGTAACCCTACTCACCACAGAAAAAATGCATTGTGTAAAAACTAGACGTAAAATACCTGGTAAAATACGGTAAAAATAATTAAGGGCATGTGTTACTTAGGAAATAAGCAAATATTATTGATTTTAGGTTTTTACATTTTTGTGTCCACAGTACATAAAATTTTGTTTCCAAAATTGCGGGAATGTCCATTGCATTGAGTTCGAAAAGAGTGGGTTGGAATTGCGTTATTTTTCACTATTTGTTATGAGGAGAAAAACATGTGCTCAAATAATGGGCAATATCTGGCCACTTTTAACCCAAACGTGAGGGGCAATACTTGCGCCTCTTTGCGGATGCAGATCATAGCAATATTTCCGTAAATACGTGGTGTCATATAAAAGGATCAAAAAGTCGTCAATTCCCGCCCTAAGTCATGGATAAAGATAACTCGAGAATAGTGCTCAAAATCAGGTCAATTTTTACGGAAAAACGTGGAGTCGAGTTTAATAGTCAATTTTTTAGTAAAACTTTGGTAGCGTGACAGAATTGATCAATTCTCGCGCACAAACTTTGACGACACGAAACAAGTTATTTTATTGAGTTATTTTTATTATTTAAAGAATTTGAAAATTTTTCTGTGGAAAAGAAGAGATGGTTTTACATGGTTTTCTACATGTAATTCCTACGATTTAAATAGGAATTACAAAAATTACTGAATTTTCCACGAGTTTGGATTTTTCATACATAGGAACAAAAATGACGCCTTTTAAGATTAAATTGGTGGTACACTCGAGATTCCCTGTAACAAGGCCTCCTTTATACGAGCGCGTGCGGTTCCCCACAACGAGAAAACGATCGACCCCTCTTCCCCCACTACTACGGAATTTTTCCAATCTGGTGTTTTCAATATTTTGGAGTAAATTCGGTTATGGAACATTAATATTGCATACATTTTTTTGGAAATTTTGATATTTCACACATTTTTGTAGATAAGTAAAATTCTCCATTTTTAAGCAATATGTATGAAAATTTTATATAATTACAATTAATCAGTATGTATAATTTTGCGCAGTTTATTATTGTGATCAATACTACATGTGTAATAGTATGTTTCGAAACGCATTTTTTATAAATGAAAACCAACAGCAACATTTTAACATTATATTACTGTTTATTACATTGATCATCAAGACTTTTCTTTTTTTCTGGAAATATTCAAAAGTACACCTGATAAGCATAGATATTTTTATTATTGTATTATTATATTTTTAGTACAATTATTCACATGGCATCATTGACAAACTGACTGCACGCATCATAAAATGCGCATAACAGCGCATAGCAACAAGTAGGATATGGAGGGGATTCCTCTCACGCTCAATGCAGAGGCCTCCGATGCTCGAGCTTCTCGTTATAGGGAATCTCGAGTGTACTTACAATTAAAAATTTGTTTACTATAGTGTTACAAACTCCATGTTGTTTTGGTAACAGTTTGTCTCTTGTCTGGCTGAGAATATTTTTCTACTGATCTGAAGTGAATTTTGGTAAACCTACATTTTTTTACGCAATTTACGTAATTTACATAGAAAACCTAAAGTTACGCGTAACTTTGCAACCCTGTTCATACTTGGTCCATACTATATGTCATATAGTCTTCATATTCCAAATTCTCAAAATTGCATTTCAATTCATTTTAATAAAAATAGACGCACATTTTCTCAAACATCTTTATTTTTATTTTTTGAAAATAGTGATATAGGCTAATATTTTATTTCAAAATGTTGATCAAAGTCAAGGTAAGTTCGGAGTCTAGTACCTAGTTGTTTATACATATACCTGTTTGTATAGTTTACCAAAAAAATACTTGGAAACAAAATACAAAATAAGTCTTTCAAATTATTTATTTTCTCTTTTTCAGACTCTTACCGGAAAAGAGGTAAGTTTTAAAATAAGCCCGAAAAGGTATTTTATTGATTAATTAATACTTCATCGTTCTTTTATTTGTAAAACAATTCGAAGAAGAAATCGTATTCCTTTTTATGTAAATCAAAGATAAAGCTTGCATTCAGCGTGATAATTCATTTTGACTTTTCAATCGCCACTGTCATATAAGTTAGTCTACTATTGAATTACTTTCATAATTTAACATATGTATAACGTAATAAATTTAAACTTAAGTGTGAGGTATAGCAACTTAGATTGATCGAGTAATTCCACATTGTTTTAAGTGTAATGATACATAACCTCTTTCGTTTTTCACTGCTGCATTATAAAATTATTACTTTCAAGATCAAGAAGAAGTTATTATTATCTTGCATTTAAAATTCCTATCAAAACATTTAAAAGATAATTGATAGCATAGAAAACCGTTTTTCCAAAACGAAAACCTTTTATCAAATTTTCACAATCGACTTGTAAAATAATATTCATTTCTTTCGCTATGTGTTTAAATTCTGATAGGCATAGATGTTGATATCTTAATAGTTGTATATTTTTTACAATCTCTGAGTAAAAGACATTATTTTTTACTTTTATAGATCGAAATTGACATAGAACCAACAGATAAAGTTGAAAGAATCAAAGAACGAGTCGAAGAGAAAGAAGGAATTCCACCTCAGCAACAAAGATTAATCTTCAGTGGCAAACAAATGTAGGATATCTTGATTAATTTATTAGACTAGCAAATTAACCAAAACAATTTATACATGAATCTATAAATTGTGCATTACATAAAATTCGTCTCAAAAGAATCAATTTTTCTTGTCTATTGAAGAATATTTTTTTCAGGAATGACGAGAAAACGGCGCAAGATTACAAAGTACAAGGAGGATCTGTTTTACATTTAGTTCTAGCGTTAAGAGGAGGCCTGTAAATATGAAATTTCTCATTCCTGGATTGAATGAAGTACGCGTAATGATGTGGAGAGATGAGTTACAATAAATAGAGACAAAACTAATAAATTAATAAAACATGTAAAATATGTCTTATATTTATGAAACTTGTAATTCAAACTCCACGATACAATTCGGTTTTTCTATTTTTGTTTTTTATTTAATTTAATTTAATTCTGTGCTCATTTTTTTCTAAATCATTTCCTTTGATTTGTATACAGTAATTTCTTAGATATATTTTAACTTGAATCAAGTACTACCTGTGACTATTTTCATGCTGTTACTTAAATAAATAAATAAATTCATTTGTGTAATTTCATTGCTTAGAATAATTACTTGGAATACATTAATAATTTCTTGTACTTACTGTTGTGTATAGAGAGACTCCACTTTATTTGCAAAACTTGCAAATTTGGCAAAATGCTGGAATATTTTGAGATATTTCGTTTTTACACCAATATATTGAACAATATCACAATACAATTTTTATAAAATTCAGTATAAAAAATAAAATGTTTTTATAACTTACTGCAAATTATAAATTACAAAACGATATTCGTAACTGCTTCGAGATATCCATTTATTTTTATACTTATAATTTTTTCCTATAAATTTTCAACCGGCAGAATCAAACTGATAATGTTAGTTGTAAATATGTCTGAATTGAATAATTGTTCTCTGAAGTATTAAAAATAATCTTTTAGAGTAATTCCACACCTGTTTATTTATTTATAATACATACGCAGGATTTTATCTGGTGCTTTAATTACTAGAAGTTTTAAAAGAAATTATAAAAATCTAAGCCCTTTTGTCTAAGAAAATAATTTGAAATTAAATTTATTCTTTATTTGCAATCTTCCGGTCTATTTTCACTTTGAAGCACATGAGATTCTAAATTCTAGAAAAGAGTATACATTTTTTTTAAATACGTGCAGAATACAGTATAATTTTTTATACAACTAGTGCTACACTGTAAAGTCAAAAAGCAACTTTTTTCGCAAAACATTATTGAAGCTCCGTTTACAATATCGATTACAAACAGTCTGAAAAATTTATTACTCAATTATGAACGTTTATCTTAATTAAATATAATAATTATTACTTGTGTCAATTTATTTGAAAAACGACTAGAGTGCAAATAAGTATCTAACATAATTAATAATTGGATAAACTCCAAATTGTCGATTCGTGGTTTTATCTTTTTACTACTGTAAAGAATCAATTCTATACAATTAAATAGTTTCGACATTACAATCGCCTGAAAATTAAGACATTTAAGAATTTTTTTCAATTGTCTGACTTCTTTTTCTCCGAACTTAATCATTAATTTATTCTTATAATACAGGATTAAATTCTAATTTGATCAATCTTATGAGGAATTGCTGTCGTTTAGAAAATGAGATTATGTAGACTTTAGTCGTCCAATCCACTTCAGAAAATTATATTGAACTTTAAATGAAATCAGTTTGTATTGTATTTCCGAAAATTTATCCTGTTTTAAACATTTTATTTATATTTTAACTTTTCGTCATTAATTTTTGCAATTTTATTTTATAGAACTGGATTACACAACTAAAAATCAAATCCAGATGGATTTTTGAAAGTAACTGAAGATAGAAGAAATGAAACTGTCGTATGTGCGGGAGTAGAAAATTTTGTGCAAGAAGTTGTCCTTACAAGTTTGGAAATGGAATTCCTTATTAGGATTTTTGTCGCTTCTGAATGGTTTTTTGCCATTGCATATTATGTTTCAATCTCATGTGCCGACGGAGGTCGGTTCTACGACTGAGAGTGGTGTGGCAGAGAATGCAGGTTGTCTGGTTGCGATGCACTTCAAGGTGCTGGGTCAGCGAAGCAAGATGCTTGTAAACACTTCCGCAGAGACTGCACGAAAAACGCCCTGGACCCTGCATCACCACTTGACCAGTTGTATCGCCAACATGCTTCCGTTTCCGCCCCACCCCCCCTGCAACACATCAACAGTTTCGTGACCCCGATTCCTCATAATATTGATAAATTTATATCATTAATAACTAAGCTTGCTCAGAGTTCTAAAATTCTAAAGAATTCCAAAGTTTTAAAACTTACTTTAACTTTTAGATTGTATTAAATTTAGATTTATTATTGCAAAAGTTTTTCAAGTAATTATATAAGAAATGAAGAATAGGATGTAGATTCAAAATTCTCATTAATTCTTTAGAACTCTAGGCTAAGGGTGCACTTCTAATTTTAATTATATTTTATCATTTATTTTACAATTAGACATTCATTTCTCAGACATACGCCTTGGACTTTCACTATTAAAAAAAGACTAATTTTAATTTATTGTAATTAAATGTATGCTTTTTAAAATTATTTTTCTAAGATTCAAAATATTTAAAGAAGAATTGGACAGATAATCGGAAAAAAAAGAAGTTAAAGTGATTATTTCCTCAACTTTCTTTCATTTAGAATATCTTTTCATCAAGTTTATTAGAGAAAAATTTTATCTCAAATAAAATGTGCTATGAAGAATGAAAGTTTCAGATTTTTTATATTCGGAATCTATAAACAAATTTGAGCTATTTTCAGCTCTTTTTGGACGTTATGATTCCACCAATAAAGAATCTATAATTTTTATCTAAATCAAATGTTTAATTCGTTTTATTCGAGATAAAATTTTCCATACTTTTACTAAAAATGCCTGGATAAAAGAAAAAAATGAGAAACACTAAGGAAATAGTCGGTTAGATTAACTTCTTTTCCGACTCTCCGTACAATTCTTCCTTACAAGCTTTTGATTTATACCTTCCGGGATTAAAATTATTTTCTATTCTAAAGCCCGTAAACCAAAACCAGAAAACAAGATAAGATAATTCAAATCTCTAATTTTCAATGAACTTCTGCTGAAAATGGATTAGATAAAAAAAATAAAACCCTGGAAGAAAAATACCATTATAATCCTAAAAAGGATTTTTATCATTGTAAATAGAATTAATAAAAATAATTGTAAATGGGGAAAAGATCTGTGCTCAATTCACATTTTTCAACTTTATTCACACATATCGTCTCTTACATAATTTGCATGTATATACGTCAAACGTAAATTTACGTGATAATATATTATTATAATAGTTTTCATTTCTCTCCAATAAATAATCCACTAAGAATGTACTTTGATAAAATAAAATAATAATTGGCAATCTTGTACTTAGTAATTATAGAGTGGTTTTTGAGGAATGTGCACATTCGTTCTGTCTAATGACGAGCTAACATCGCTTTCAATCGAAAATTTATATAGAAATATATTTTACATTGACATATTATAACAGGGTTATAAATATTTGCGATGTATTTAATTCCGGTGGAGGTCAAAATACATTTCTTTCATGACTAAAAACTTTTTTAAATTACTTCAGATGTCTCTAGCGCGTCTACAAATTTATAATTGCAAATTTTTTCTCAAATTGCGAAGAAATAAAAGTACACATACATACTTATTTACCACTCTAAAATGTTTAATTGAACAAAATTATGGCAAGTTTAATCTAAAACAGCTAATTTACTCCGAAGTACAATGACGATTTAATGAACTCAATAATTAATTAAATAATTAAAAAGTTTGAAACCGCAAGAAAAATGTAATACTTGAAAAAATTAAAACGATTTTAAAAAAGAAAACAAAAATATTACTTAAAATTAAAAAAAAAAAACATTTTACAGCTTCCAATCAAAGTCATTGTACATCAGTCTTATTTCAAAAATTAATAAACACAAATAATAATTCACGTACACTTTGGTAAGTTTGGTATAGCTTCAACAGATTAATCGTTGAATTCTATCAACAATTATTCCAATCTTATGATTGCACTAAATTCTGAGGCAATGTTTCTTGACAGTTATATTACATTACCTACACATGGCCTTTAAATAATTATTTTTGATATAATAAATACGAAGTACATATAAATGAAAGAATGAATGCCACTTCCGAAGACTAAAACTAAATATTGAGCACTAATTAATAAACTAAAAAAAAACAACAAAACTCATTATAATATGAAAAAAAAACTTCTCGATTGGCAAGTCTCTGGACTTATATAATTATATCTTGAGTATATTAAATAATTAATATTTTAAATATCAAGCGATTGGTCAATTTGCACTAAAGGACTTAAATATTAAAACACAAGAATAATCATATATTCTAAAAATTGGTGGGATAATATTAGTTTCTTAGGAAACCAATTATGTAACAAATAGTCTATTAATTTTCCATATATTCTTCGAGGCCTTATCTTAAAAACGAATATAGATTAAATTGCGATCAAGTTTTATAATTTTCTAAAACTTTATTCTTTGCCGATATAGAAATTCTTCCTCTTACACAAGTCTATTGTTTTGAAGATAAAATTTTGTTAGAACCTAATCTATATTTTTTTCTTTTTCTTTTATCTAGCATTTACTGTTGGCAATCCTTACGACTAGACGTTTTAGTCTAAATCAAATGGACTTCTTAATTGGATTATCTATCATGCATTATCTTTAAGATTAATCTTTCTTACATGATTCGTTTCACAAAAAATGCACATTCCTCCTTAGACTATTAAGTACTGAAATCATTTGACTAGATAAAATAATTTACATTTCTCTAGATATCTTTGGTTAGAAAATGAGTCCTTAGAAAAATGGCCAAGTTCAACAGTGCAAAAGTTTTTTTTCCAATTTTGAGGACTCATTCTAAGAAGTCTTGGGAACTTATGGAAGGGAAGTTTTTCAACTCCAATTTTCATTTAATTATATTAAAATTTCTGAAACCAAATTTTTGTTATTTCAGAAGATATTTTAATTATAAAATTTAAAATATTCTATCCAATTATTTTATTAAATGAAAAAGTTACTGATAACTTTGCTATAATTAAAAATTTCCCAATAAGAAAAGTGCTTTGAAAATTTCATTTCAAAATTATAAAAGATATCTAATCCCTGTAAATAATTTAAATTTTACTTAAAGCCATTGAATATTCATCCTAAAAATCTGTCCCCAGTTTTAAAATAAAAACTTAAACCTGTTAATGTCTGAAATGCCATAATCTGTGCAATTTTTCAACTTTGCTAGAAACAAAAAACGTGGAATTTTTTTTTTTTGCATAGCCTTAAGATATTTTCTATTTCCAGTATTTAAATCGAATTTCAAACTGGAGGAACAAAATATATTATAATGGATTTCTACAACACAGCCGAAAAATGGAGTCGGTTTCATTTATACCCAAAAATTTTTCTACAGAAAGTGTTTTTTACAGTAAATATAAAAATCTCTTTTAATTAGAAACCAAAATCGGAAACTATCTTCCGAATTTTGGTTCCCGATTAAACTAAATCTTTGTATTTTCTCTAAAAAACACTTTCTGTAGAAAAAATTGTCTGTATAAATAAAACCGACTCGAAAAATGATGGAACGAAGTTTTCCGAAGATCCTTCCACGCTTTTTGTTTTTTAGCAAAAGTACAAAGTGCACAAATTATGGAATTTAAGGCGTTATTGAGTTAAATTCTACCAGATTCTGGTATAATTATGCACCGTCGAACAGGGCAAATGTATTAAATTTTGCAAGGGATGTCTTGATAAAAAGGATAAAAAAGGAAGGAGGAAGAGGTCAAGGTATTTCGAAAAGGTGTCCTGGAGTCAGAATAGTATTGCTCGTGTTTAGAGATGACTAGGTAGTGAAATTTAAATTTCAGACAGGCATCGATAAAGTAATCCTCTTTGGGTTGATTTTGTTCCCACTAAGGAATAGGACTAGAAGTAATTCTTTCCACGCTGCTCTCTCTAATTCGAATCGTAGTAAAGGTAGTATTTGATTCGAGATTAGTGTTTGCATTAGGATTTGCATTGGTATTTGCACTGGTATTTGCATTGGTATTTGCATTGGTATTGACATTTAAGTTTGGTTGAACAAGTCTCGTTGCGCATATCGAAAGTGGATTAGAAATTCGAGCTGCGTCTCCTGTTAATCCGAATCCCAACCAGCCATGGCGATTTTTTAAATGACGCTTCATATGAGTTGTGCGGCTCAAAACTTTGTGGCAAACAGGACACTGAGTCGTTCCCTTATGCATATTCATATGCTTATACATGGAGTCTCGGTTCCAAAATGATTTACCACAGAGTTTGCAAGAATGGGATGGTTGATCGATGACCACTGTACGACAATCTAAATCAAATAAATGAAAAATAGCTACATAGCAATGTCGCTGATCCACTCTGACAAAATATTTTTCTACTCTCGTCGATTTCATTCAGTCACATTCTCTCTCATTTATTTCCTCTAGTCAGGGTCGATAGTCGTTTTCATTTTATTTATATATATATTTTTTTATAGTTAAAACTTTTATATATTTTTCGCTGACAAATTTAGAGAAATAGATTGTTTTTAAAATCAGTTTTTTAAAAAAAATTTCTAATTATAAATAAAATATATATTTTTAATAATAATACAACTAATTAGAAACTGATAAAAATGATTTTCTTTATTTGCAGACTTCAACCCTGACTTTCACGACTAAAGAAGCAATGCCAATTACAAAAACGCATAAAAAACGAACATTAAATTGACAAAATAATATACCATGCTTGCTAAACGAATCACTTTATAAAAACATAAAAATAAATTATAAAAGCAGGAGGCAACGTGGCTAAAGTGGCAAAAAATTAGAAATTTCCTAGCCTCGCTTCAGAGACTTTAATCCTAACGCATATTTTAGGAACAATCCTCATTGTCCCATTTTCTTACTTAAAGTTTTTAAAATACTTTTGCGTTTGAAATCTTTTTTAAGTGACAGTGACATACCTTGGCATTTTTCCGAAAAAAAAGCAAATTACCCATACATATTATCAATTGAAATGGCAAGATGTATGAACAATTATATTTTTTTGGTAAAATATAATTTTGTGAACACTAAAGTGTTTGCAGTTTTAAACACACAACTAATCACTCATACGATAATACAAACAAAAATGAGTTGTTTAAAAAACAATTAGTTTTCTTCAAAACACACGCAAAAAAATGTGTAGCAGGTAGGAAGAAACATATCACTGTTCCAGCTATATTATAAACTATCCTAACCATAAATATTGCTGACATAACCTAAAAAATTTTTTAAATCATAATCATAAAGGGACTTGAAAATTAAGACTTTCAGACCTTCAAGTTCAATTTTGAAGTATTTGCAATTAAATAAAAAGTCAAAAGTCTTAGAATTTTCAATTAAAATAAAAGAACCCTTAGAGTTTTATAAGTTTTCTATTTCTAACTCGACACTTTAAAGAAACGAAGAACTGGAATTGGTGACAAGTGACAAATAACATCCTCAAAAATTCTCCATAAATGTATTTTAATTTGAATTTTAATTACGTTCTACTAACAAAGTTTTTTTTATAGTTCTTTGAAAATCTTAAATTTAACATCTATAATACAATTATTCAATATGCATTACAGAATACACTTTTCAAAAGTATTTCTATTTTACATCATAGTTTCTAAGAAATCAATTCTTAGTTTCATTAAAACATTGTGCTCGGACCCAGACAAAATTTTTGTTCAATCAACAAAATATGATCACAATACTAAATTATTCAGACAATTTAGTAGACTATGAAAACATATTTTTAAATTTTAAACTGTGAGATATTTTTGTAAGACCAACAAAAGTTTTACCTGGAGATGAAAAAGCTAAGCTCAAAAAATTAGAGCTTAATTACTGTTATCTGTTCTGGAAGATATACAACATCATTAGAGCTAAACATTCTTAATTATTATCTAAGCCAATATTGGCTTAAAAAACGAAAAAGGATTTAGATCAGACCTATTATGACTAGACCAGTATTGCTTCCCTGATTAAGCTCTAAATAATTAGACTGGGAAAAATCTGATGGTACTTAAATATCACAAAAAGATCCTATTGTTTACATATGGGATTAAGAAAACATTAAAATCAGTCTGTAAAACACTTAGAGTGTTAGTTTGTTCAAAATTATTTGCAACAGGGTTTCTTGAGGTTTTAAAGGAGTTTTATATCCTTATTTAAAAAATCGTTTACCTTTTCAAAAAGATAATGTTGACAGGTTTATTTCTTGTATTTTTACAAATTTTCTTTTTGATAAAAAAAAAAAAAAAATTCAAAAGCAAAATGAGCTTTGAAATTTCAAATGAAAATAAAACGTCAAAAAGAGTCTGTAAAAAGAGTATAAAAAAGGTCTGCCTTATAAGTAAAGTACAAGATTCGATACGAAGAGATGGCGTTAGAAATACAATTATTGAGATTTAAAATTACGGTATCGATACCTCCTAAATTGGATAAATGCAGACTTTATTCAAGTTTTGATGAAATTAGATAAAATTGTTTATACAATTAAACTAAAATAATTATTTAAATTATATACAAATTTACAAGTCCTAATGTTTCTCGAATTTTTAATCCTTATACTTGAAACTTTGGATCTATCTTTCAATTCTCTAACTTTTAATCAAATTAAAGTCTAGATCTAGACAATTAAGAGGTTTCTCTTCCAGATTTTATAGCGAATACTTTTATCTTAGACCAACAAACCAAAATCAATTTTTCTAAATAGATCATTCAAAAATACAAAAGTTCTATTCATCATGAAATATTTTTGTTAAAATACAATTTATCAAAGTGTTTAATTAAATAACTAAAAATATTGGCAGTAGTATAGAATATTAAATTTAAAGTATTTAGAGATTCATATTCCAAACTTGTATTGACTTTTAGTTAATAATTGAAAATACATGTTGATAGTTAACTTCAGGGTTAATTTTTTTTACCTTTTTATTAAAAAATTTTAAGTAATGTGGATCCCCAGAAAACGAAGAAGGAACAAAAATAAACTTTCGCTAATTTATAAACTAGCATAATTCACAAAAGATTCAAAATAAATTAGTAATGAGGGATCCAATCAGAGCCGAAACCTCTGATTACCTAAAACTTTGATTGTTTTATCAACCTTAGACCCTAAAGCCAACTATTAACACATATCTTCAATTATTTACAAAATATTGCATAAAAGGACTTCATTAAAAAATAGAACTTAAATTATTCAGAAATAATTGATTCAATGAAAAGCAAATCCAAGATAATAATAAAAGCTAGGTAATAGTGTCAAGATCAGGTCGTGTATTTGGAGTCTTTGAAAATGGCACTGAGGGTCCTATTAGATGAGGAACGCGACTTTACTCCTTTGATTACTTGATGCCATGAACATTAACCATATGACATCTCATAGTGTACTTGCGAGTAAAGACAGCACGACAAATTGGACAAACTGTATCTCCTCTGTGTATACTGCGATGATGGGCCAGGGAATCTCCACGACTATAGGTTTTTCCACAAGTATCACAAATCCACCTGCCATTTTCATCATGTCGTGGACGTGTTCTTCTTCTGATCTCGTAGGTGGTATGCATGGGTCTGACGAGTAGCGGATCCCCAAGAGATGGTACGCACTGAGAGTCTGCGCACATAATCCAAAGTGTTTCCCATTCACACACCTTCGTAATTCATCAGTTGTATTCGTAATTTACATTTAATTTACAACCGTTTCATTTTAAAAGCAACTTATCAGATCTAAAAATAACTGATCAGTTTTAAGTTCTTTAAAAAAAAAAATAAAGAGTAAGGACACCTTATGCATTTTTAATTAAACCATAAAATCTTTTACGGGTTTAATATTTTGTCCAAATATTACTTCATACTGAAGAAAAATCTTTTCATCATTTGATTCTGATTTTCCAAGACTTCAACTCTCTAAACCTAAGAATTTTAGTTTATCAATAAAATAAATTGGAGATTATTTTTTTTAATTTTTTGTATAAATATACAGTATATAGTTATATTTAGACTGGATATTTGTGTGCTAAAATGTCTAAAATAAGCTCGTAACCAATGTGAATAATTCCCAAAAAGCCAACAACAATCCTCCAACCATAGAAATGATATCTCACTGCCTCCTCAATTAAAAAGCTTGCGAACAATATACTTTTCCTTTCAATCACACCTTAATTCACACCCTATAAGTAGTTAAAACCGAAATAAATAAACACACCATGAAACTAATTTTCTCTAAATTTCTAATAGTCATTTTTATTAGAAAAAAAAGGCATTGATCGAAGTATGATGCACATGCGTAAGAGTATACCTTTTATGATAAAAATATTACCTACTTCGCGACTATTAACATTTTAGTCATACCAAAAATAATAATAATATTATAATTAAAATTCTAGATCTGAAATTTACAAAATAATTCACATTCGAACGTACAACTTAATTTAATGGCTTTACGCGTAAGTACTTCTGCTAATTACAAATATTCCCTTTTAATTAGTAAATTATGAAAATATTATTAAACAGGCCAACAGTCTCATGGAAAAATACAAAAATGTTAAAAACTATTTCCAAGTTTACATTCTGAGCCAAAATAATAATACAAAACAATGGCAGTGTAACTCTCGCACAAGAAACTTATTTCTGATTACAATTTAAAAAAATGAAAAACCCTTTATACATGACAGTTCTTAAATGTGAAAAATATTTATTTACATTTAGAATTAATATAAACGCAAGCAAAGGCAACGTTTTTCAAATAATCTTTCATTAAGGAATGCACGTACATAATTTCAGTATCACAATTTCTTTAAGAAATTAATTAAGTATGACTAAAGTTGGGAGTGAATGAACTTAGAGCTCAAAATGAAAAATAACAATTTACAATCTAGTATCAATCTTCAATGAAATAATACTACCGTGTGTACAGTTTCTTCGATGAATGAAAACGTGAAATCGAGTTTCTTAAGAAGGAACTTCTGTAAACTTAGTCTTAATTCCTTAAGGCTACGAAAAGTACAAATTGAATCTTGCCTCCTGCAAAGCTCTAATTTCTACTGAAAGATTCTAGCTATTTTTATTTTCTCAAGTGAATTTCTTTTGATTTTCCTTTATTATTAAAGTCTCTGGATCCTCTTTCATTATTACTTCCGGAAATTAAGTTTGGCATCGACACTAATCGTGCACTTATGAATTCGTTGTAAATGAACTTTCATGTCGTAGCTTCGACTAAAGACTCGCTGACAAATGGGACAAACAGTCTGACCAGTGTGCAAGTTCTTATGAAGGGTGAGTGACATCGGATGCTTGAAACCTTTCCAACAAATTCGACAGCGAAACAATAATTCTGCATCCGAGGACTGAACAAAATCGTCGTCGTTAGACGAACCCCAGTCTGTATTCGGATCAGTACTACCGCTTCCGTCTTCTGGTTTTTCTATAAATAAAGATAAAAATCACCATGTTGAACTTTTGATCCTTAGAAATTCAATTGGTTTGAAAGCAGAAGCTAGGATGAAAGCCCAACGACACGAAAGAGGACACACAGACCCACGAGGCAAGGCTAAAGCGATAATCCCAGAGCTCTAAAGTGAATGCAAATTTTCAACTACTTCAATAATCAAAAAATACTGTGATTTTAAACTTTTCAGGGTTATCTACACTTCAAACCAAAAATATCTTTTCAATTTAGATTCCACCTTCAATTTCGATTTCAATCTTTCCTTCTATTTTTCAAATTCAATTTTACAATCATAAAAAATTACTTCAACTTACTACCGAATAACTTCTTGAAAAACCTTCACCTTTCAAAAGTTTCCTCTCTATTCTATTAACAAGGAAAACAATTGTCAGACTCGAGAAAAAGAAATTTGGTACTTAAACAAACTTTTGCATTTTAGATTACGTGCTTTGGGGAAATAAGATTAAAAAATCGAAAATGAAAGCAATCGAATTGAATGTGTGGAAAAATTCTAAAGAAATATTTCTTCAAATTGTGGGAAATTTGCTCAAGAAATGTATAATTAAACTCTGAAAGACATCGTGAAGTTTATACAAAATATTTAAATAGAATTTCAAAAACTGTTCGACTCAAACATTAAATTATTATCGCAATAAAATAAATAACTGAATAGGATTTTTTAAAATTATTTTCAATTCTCCACAAAATCAGAGCTCAAAATATTAATATTACTAGACAAAAGACTGGTATCAGGTACGATTAGTTTTATTTACTGAAATTAAGATTCGATTCTTATTTACTATTCTAATTTTCGTTGACATTTACTATTTAAAAGTCTAGTCTGTGATGAATTTAACAAAACCCAGAATAAAATTCGAGATCATATTTTTATAAATTTCATTAGTTCCACAATGCATTGAATTATTATGAAATGTATACGCTTATTAAATTAAATTCAGTCTATGGAAAAGATATAATGTAGTATTTATACATTAAAGACTTTTCGCACCAGTCAATAGACTGAAACAATAAAATGAATTTGCATGAGAAACGATATTTCTGTCCCATTCTACTGATTGCTGTAAAAATGTCCTAATCGTATACAATAACAATTGAAATGAATCCTCATGAAGTTAGACTTTAGCACCAAAAAAATGTACTCTTGACACTATCTCATTACAAAAGTATTGCCTGCTTCCAAAAATAAAAGATAATTGTAAGTTTCAGAATTGCACATCTTTAAAAGGAAAACTATCCCACTGATGATTTTCTGTAAAACGTCTGAAACTTTAAAAAGTATTTCCTAATAATTTATAATTATGCTCGAGCCTTTTTTTCATCTCAGTGAGTATTTTTCTAATCTCTGAGGGTCTCACCTTCGAAAATAGACTGTAAACTTAAGAATAAATTGCGCTAAATTAAAGAAATCGCTTTCTCAGTCACAGAAAATTTCCAGTAAACCTAAAAGAGTCGCTCGCGATTTCTTTCGACACCAGTCGAATCCTAAAGTAAACGTTAATCTCTGACTAAATTTAATTTATGAACCCAGAGAAGCTCTCCTTTAGAGATAATAACTTTTTTTTTAAATAAAGTTCTTTTTTTAATAATTTTACGCCTTTTGATTATAAATCGTACAAGTTCAAAAGCTTTAGACTTTAGAACAATGCCATTTCATATCCTTTTATTCTGAAATTGTTAATATTCAGCAGTTTTCTCTAAAGATAAAATTGGAATACTCAAAATGGTAAAGCATTCATGTCTTGAACCTTTGAATCAATAAAGTCCTAAAGTCTTTAAATATGAAAGCTTTCAGAGCCAAGTCCCTTTTAATTTATAAATCCCAAAACTTGATAGAGTAAAAATTCAAAAATTAATCCCATTCTTTTATCAATTATTTGATTAGAAAAAAACTAAAAATGGTAAACTTACATTTTTCTAGTTCTGAACTGAATTTCAAGGAAAGGAATTTTTTTCAAGTTGAAATGAGTAAGAAACTTCTCTGGGTGCCTTGAGGTCTTCGGAGTATATAATACAAAGTTGATATTATACAAAATAATAATAATAATAATAAAAGAGTATGATACATGGCAAAGTACATCATGATCACCTAGTGCTTATGATGGACCTTATGAAAGAGAATTGTACAGTGAAAGTAGTTCTTGGCTATTCAATGAGCGTTTTTTGTGGGTATTAGTTATTGACTTAAAACGCATGATGAAAATAAATCTGCAGGTTGGTGCTATGGAGGAGGAATGTGAGGAATGGCTCGCATTTCATGAAACTCCGCGAAACATGGCCATCGACATAAGCAGGCATTGCAGGGCCAACATTTGAAGCGTGTCTGTCTAAGTTTTCCACGTGATGTGAGAACTCCTCGACGCTTGCAGTGTACACATACTTTTCCATGGCCATTTGCTTTGCTGAGGCTATGCGGTTGACCAGAAACGTAGGTAATCCCTCCTGAAGAAAATTGGCCAAATCTTCGGTTAGTGGTTTTCTTAAAATATGTGTACATGCAGCAACCATTAGTAACGTGTGTGCGTGTTTTCCAGTCCCAGCACCAACCCACAGCCGAGTAAGCGAGTCTAGATATCAGCGACCAATACCCACAATTTAGCATTGCCAGGTGCCAGTTCAATGTGCTTTGTGGAAAAAACATTGTTTTACAAATTTAGTCTCTATTACAGGCATCTTTGGCAGTATTCAAAAAATTCTGATCCTATTTTTTATTTTTTCTCATTTCAGTATATTTTTCAACGCAGCTGGACAATAATCAATTTTTTTATTTTAACTATACTAATTTATTAAAATCAATTTATATTAATTTACATTGAAATCATTAAGAATAAAAAAATGTATGTATTTATTAAATTTATTTTTGTCCAACTTCGTTTAAACAAAGTCTTATTTATCACTCTATCATCGAAACTTATAGAATATTGGCATTGCTAAACGCTTAAAGAAATTTTAATTGCCAAACGGAGAGAAATGATTAATTTATTAAATATCTAAACTTGAAGATATTAGGAAAAGTTTTATAATTTGATTTTAATTTTAAATTTAATAAAATTTAATCATTTCACTCGTTCATGTATATTCATTATGTGTTGTGTTTACTAAATGTTAGATCGACGGATAAAATTATGAGATCGCATGCGCATCATAAATCGAAAAATTATTCATATGTGTCTGATTTACTTTAAGTAGAAGAAATAAATAAATAAAAGAGAAAATAAAGCACAATCAAATCTTTTTTCACAAACTTCACATTCAAAATACTTTAAATTAACTCTAATTTGAATAAAATGAAATTGAGAATTGAAAAAAAAATATAAACAATTGAATTCAATCCCTCAAAAATTCATCAATTTTTCCATATCAATAACATCATTTTTATTTTCCCGATTTCCTATCATTTTCCTGATTTCAAAATAGGTTATAACTTTTAGAATTGTTATTTTCCTCATTACACTAAATTATCTAAACCTAAAACTCTGCATTTGTTAAATAAATAATTACTTGAGTTAAATAAAAATGAATTTAATTAGATGTTATGCAACCTAATAGAACTAAAAGCATTCGAGCCATAATGATTGTATCTGAATTTAATAAAAAATAATAAAAACAAAAGATAATAGTGAAATTCGAGCATATCAAGAATTTAATTAAAAATTCTCACTCATCCACACATTCACTGAATTATTTACAAAGACGCAGGGTTAAAATAACTTCAAATAGCGAAGACAACCTAAAGATTTTAAACAGAACTCGAACACACATCTCCCCCTCAATATCGATAGTAAATCATAATCATAAAGATTATAAGGAACCATTCAAATTTTCAAAAATCATAAGAATTATGACAAAGTAATTAAAGATTTTAAAGTTTTTAAAGAGAAATCATTTCACGTTGCTTTCGCATTTTGTAATTTTTTCAAAATCTCTTCACAATTTTAGTTCGAATTTCGGATCTATCGATTTTTTGTTAATTTTTTAAAACTATTTCTCAAATGATATTTTAATCGCAAGGGCATATTGTAATAGTGTTTTAAGTATAAGAAACAAGCTTTTTGATATCCTCTTCCAATAGCTACTGAAATGGTTCATGCTGCCTTAGCTTCCTAGGTTAATTAATTACTTACCTATTGATTAATCATTTCTATCTATTATATATACAGTTTACTACCATAGTGAGAAAAATTGAAGTTTGCCTAAGGTTGCTTACATGCCACTGTCACCATCACCACCACCACTACCGCATTTTATTAATCATCGAATAATTAATATTATTACTTTATCTCTTTTAAAGAACTTTTGCCAAGAGCCTTAATTAGCAAGTTAATTTGATTTAAAATCAAATAATCAGCATAGAAATAGAAAAATTATAATTTTTAAATCCCTCAGTCATAAGTATCACCTCCTATGAAAATTAGTATTATTAGCCTACCAAAAATTAATCGATTCATTGAAACAAATACTTGATAAAAATATTGAGTAGATTTATTTTACTTTTGTGCATTTAATCCTTAATTTTGGAATTTTATTTTCAAACTCTGAAACAAAAATGAAAGCTGAGGATGGAAGTTCTATTTTATTTTCGATTATAGAATTATTTTTATAGATTAACTTTGCATAAAAATAGACTCTGGATACTGAAAGTATGTTCTGAGCGAACTCGCATATAAAGTGTATAAGGGGTTTTTTTTAATTTGGCTTATAGAAGCCTTTTCAGTAACTTTTTTTCTCAGCGTATCGTAATTCTAATTACGGTTAGTAAGTAAAAGAAATAATTATATTGATGGCCTCAATCTTGTTATTACACGAATGTTGCTGATTGACAGCACAAATACAGCACTTGGCAATGCTTTCTATAATCTACAGCTTCACCTGCACCCAAATTGCTCTTCCCACACATTTTGACATTCACAAACCATGCACTCTTCACCCTAATTTATATTTTTATTATGCTATAAAGTAGAATCACTTGCAAGGATAGAGAGTTTCGCCTTATTATTATATCCACCAGATTTTTACATTCATTAACTTTGCGTTAATTTATAGCTTGTGAACCTGATTCGAAATTTCAATTAAATCAAACATTTTATTCTATTTCTATTCAATAAAAAATTATTTATTCACAATATTTAAAAAAATTATAAGTTTTTTGGAACCTAAAGCCAATTTTTCCAACAACATACCAATTTATTTTTAAAAATAACTGCTCTAGGCAAATTAAATTTTAATATAAAATAAATTTAAATTCTAAAATGGAATTGCTTAAAAAAGGCGAATTGATATAAGAAATGATTCTAATTTAATACAAGATTAGTTGAAAAATGAGTAATTAATCGTTTGCCATCAGGTTCACAGTAGGGCAATGCTATTAACACAAGAAAGCAATAATAGAATTTTTCGCGAAGCTAAGCTCTGTTTTTAATTAAACATTATTTTTTATCATTGTTTTAGTCTTAACTGAAATTTTAGAGCAAATTCGCCTGATTGAGCGTAGGAAATGCAAAGCCGAAAGTGCTACCGAGATATTGTACATTTAAGAAGTCAAGTTTTCGAGTTAATTATCCCATCGAAATAAAAATTGCAATGATAAGGCACTTCATATAAAATTTCTATTTTCAAACAATGTTAGGTAGTTACAGTACTCTAATCCATAGAAAGAGAAAGCCAGCTTGAATTTAAACTCGTTACTTTTGATACTTTGTACATTCTATGGATAACGGGAAATAGTTTCAAATTTTGTACCCAAAATGCAAAATATACATTTTTTGATATTTTTTTATTTAAAATACTGAAACCTCAGTTTAATCATCATAGAACTTAATTTTTCTTGTATCTGTACATTTCATGGGTACAAAATGCAATGTTCGCTGAAGTGCCAGTCTCTATTTCTTTAAATAATGCTATATTTTAAATTAAAATAGATAATTTAAAGTTAAAAAGATATGTAGTAAAAATATTTTAGACTTTGTTGAAAGCTAAAATGTTTGAAATTCGAATGAAGTTTTTCTACTTATCATGAAAAGTCAACAATGTTGACTCAATGAACTGGATTAAAAGAGACGTGGCAGCAACAGTAAACTACTGAAAGGCAATAATAAACATTTAATTGTCACTCACCTTGTGCTGACTCCTGTGTTCTCTCCCCTGATGTGCTAGGTTTCGAGAGTAAGTGTCCTACAAACAAAATAAAACGATTAGTTCATTATTTAATAGAAAATGTTTCCACAAAGGTAATTATTTAAATCTGAAATTACCTAAATCTAGTGATTTTCCGTCCAAGCTATCTGACGTGGACTGATTGGAATAAAATGTTTGACTGATATCCGGTTTCTGATCGTGATCTGGAGTATCGGACGGGGTATCGTCAATACCTATTTTATTTGAGTCACCTGCACTCTGGTCCTCATAACTACAACTACTCCCGTCCTGTTCCAAGTACTCTGGCATTTCGAGTTTAAGATTTGGCATTAGAGGTATTATTTCAACAGGGTCTGAACCACCTTTTTGGTTCTCTGTCTTTTCTGAGTCCTTAGCATTCGATGCCTTCTCTGTGTTTGCGTTTGAGTTCTCCCGGCATTTTCTTTTCTTTGTCGGTGGAGGATCTGACTGTAACTCCACCGGCGATGAAGGAGATTTGCTTCCTTTGCTATTTGTCGTTATCCTTCCGGATGCATTTTGAAGTTGAACTTCTGGTTCGTTGGGGATTTCGATATCATCCTGAAAATATTTATGATTCAAGTTGATTATTTAAAATTTGAATTACGTTCCAACTAATCTTCAATCTAGTATTATTTTACATTATCTGAAACAAACCTCAACTAGACTGTCGTTATCTTTCCCGCTACCGTCTGTTAATCCTTGAACCGCTAAAAGTTCAGCTGTCGTCAAAAAGCTAGCCAACTGTTCCTGAACTACGTTGACCTCGCCCTGGTACATGAAATCGACTAGCGCTGCTAAGTCGTCAAATTTCACGTTTCGGAAAATAACGACTGGGTGCTGACAAGGATTTTCCTATAAAGATAGATTTCCGGTAAATGAAATAGCCATCAAAAAATTTGTATTTCTTTTTTTTAAATTAAAAATATTAACAAATATTTAAAGAATTTGACTTAGAAAAGTTTCTTGTTTTATTTACTTTAAACAAATCCCTAAAGTATGTGCTGCAGGCCGAGAGAAGCATTTTGTGAGCTCTGATTCTCTTTCCTTCACAGCTCAGAGTTACATCTACGAGATCTTCATCTGTCCTTAAGGTATCAAAAGCACAAGTGATGTGCTTCAAGTAGTTGTTCCACCTTAAAGAGAATTGTTGACTTGAACCCATTTTGCCTGTAAATTGAAAATAAGATCGTAAAAATGACAGCGTGAAAAAGTCCTAAAAAAATAGAACTTTATCTTATCTAGATATATTAGGAAACACATTATGCTCATACTGAAAATAAGCTATTAAAGTCTTTAATTGTATTTTACAGAATAATGAATACTCACTACATGTATAAACATAAGCAAAAATGTATTAAACATATTTATAAATTCAACATTTTAAATTTATCTAACTGGAATGGAAGATCGTACTTCCTGGGTTTAGAATTTCACACCCTGAAATGCAAGTCGAGCATCTCCCCCTATTTTCTAAAAGAGGAAGTCAATTTTTTTCCACTACTCATTACTTTCTTGGATCTATTAATATATTACGAACAATTTTCATGATTATTACTTTTTTTCAATTGCAATACTTAAACATATGCCTTCATTTTTAAAAATTCATAATTTTAATAATTTAATAAACATTTAATCAACTGTTCTCTATAATTTATTATTTTTATTGTTTGGAGACGTTTATAAATTTCAGTATAATAAAATATCAGATAAAATTAACATTAAAATTGTTGAATACAAATTTGGAATTCTGGTTTCAATTCAGGAATTTATGTTACTTTTTTATAATTAGGAACTGTTCACTGGGGGGTTACAACTGTTTGAAAGTCCCCTTCGGCAAAGCTGAGAGCCCTCAGCCCCTTCCAGTAATTATGGCTTTCATAACAGGGGGGGGCCCAGGACCCCAGGTTCTCCCTTTCTTATTCCAGGCCTGGTTTTATATCGTACAACGTATCTCGGCAGATAAAACGCTGAACCTTTTCCAGGAATCAAATTATACCAATGGAAATTTATAAATATATAACTATTTTACAAATTTAAAAATCCTTTCGTTCCATTTTGGATATTATTGATTCTATTTAGTTTCTTCTGAAAAGTGAAGGATAATTTATTTAATTTATTGAACAAAAATATCTTCAAAAGAAAAACTTATAATGAAACGTTTCACTGTTCTGTAAGTAAGATTAATAATTGATTAATCTATAGAAACAACAATTGCTTCAACTTCTATATTTTATTTTAAATTACGGGTTTCGAAATTTCCACAAATTGGTATTTGAAAAAGGATCAAATGAAACTTAAATTAGGTATTAGAAAACATTAGTTAATTTAAATATCAGTATCAATAACGCTCCTTACAACTGAATTATTTACGCCCCCATATTATCACTCCTCTTACCATAATTATTAACAAAACTAAATTATTTTTAATGAATCAAAGAGACGTAAGTGTATAAAATCAAAATAATAAGAATAATTATAAAGCAAATCAGAAGCCAACAACTTTCCCATTGATCAAATAAAACCAAAATTAAATGTCCGCGTTCATGGAGAAGATATAAAAGGGAGGAAAACAAACTCTCACACCCACAGCTTTAACTTTTCCTTTTTCACTTTTCTAAACTTGACTTACGCCCTTCGGCTTAAGTTATTAAAATTTACCTTTATATTCTGAAAGCCGGTTTCCAAAAACTTGGACTTTAGATCTAACGTCGTCTCTGCCTCAAGAAAACTTATTTTTCTACGACGCATCAAGTCGGGCCGATTTGGGCCTTTTTCGCGCAAGTCTTTTACCCATCAAGGATTTAGGGCTATAGAAAGCGATAACTGAAGATACAATTTCCCGAGAAATTACGATAAAAACAAAAAATGAATATTTGATTTTGAAGCTGATAATTAATTGTATCTTCAATAAATGAAAATTGAAAATCTTAGGGACTTACGTTCTGTGGGAGAATTCTGCTCCAGAAGCCTGATTTCTGTTAGTATCGAGGCTCTCTTCACCTAACCGAAAATTTTTCTTGTGAGTGCGTCAATCTTCTGAACCTCTGTCATGTCACTTTTTTGCACTGCGTTGCTTTGGACGACACGCATACATCTATTGCAATAAATTTACCTTTTTATAAGCTACTGTCGCTCACTGAATGACAGCTAGTAGCCATTTTGCTTCGTGAAAACGCGTAAGATGCGCGAGGAAGCCACTTCACATACAAACGACGCAAAGTGGAAAGGGTAAAAAAAATTCACTTAGTTTTCAGATTTATCGAGAAATTCTTGCAATTTTTGTTATGAAACTTAATATTTTGGATATATGCATGAATATATTTGTTGAAAAACGTCAAATTTGGGGCGATTTTTAATGCATTGTAGAAGAATTGTGCGTTTGGGTTGATCGCCGGGACAAGACTGTATCGCGATTGGTCGATAAATGCGCGGCGTTAGGACTCGCGAACTCTGTTTATTTGTGGCGCAGGCCATGTGACGAACTCCATTTCCCCCGCCGTTAAGCGCGAGTTTTTCAATTAAGTTTTCTATTCAATACACGGTATTTTTCAGTTCTATCGTAAATAATACACTTTTTTAAAGACATGTGATACTTAGGAAATTAGTAAAATTTATTGATTTTAGGTTTCTACATGTTTGTGTCAAAAATACATAAAATTTTATATTCAAAATTTGGGAAATAGTAAAAAAGATAAAAACAGACGTAGATTGACTACTTTTGGTTTCGAAATTGAAAAAAAAGTTCAATTTTCGCAAAAAATATATCCGAAATTTTTTTTTCATTATTAAAGCCAAACGTAGTCTATCTACGTCTGTTTTTATCTTCTCTATTATTTCTCAAAGTTTGGAAATAAAATTTTATATATTTTAGACACAAATATGTAGAAACTGGACCAAATTGTTCACATTAACTTATTACTTTTCTCAAGTATCACACGCCCTTAATTGTAAATTCTTATATTTATACTTTCTACTCCAGCAGATTATATTTTTGTCTTAGACAATGGAAAATTTTATTTACAAAGTAATTCGTTTTAAAAGTCCAATAAATAAATATCGGAAGTCAGGGTAACATAATAAATTCGATATACGAAATCAGTTCTAATGCTTGAAAGTAGCGTAACTTAATTAAATTTTATTTCCTATAATAAATAATTAGGAATAATTGTTAGTCGTCCTCGGGTTTCATAAATTTTGGCCTTTTGGGTAATGGCTCTGCATTATCTTCCTTCACCCATTTCCGGTTGTAATTGCTCTTGCTAGGATTTTCGGAATTTATTTTTTTGAAATTCTGCCATCTTCTTGCCATTTGGGAATCTGAAATGTCGATCTCTTCTTCTTGTTCTTCTTTTTTCAACTTCTCGAGTTTTTCTAGTTCTTCAAGTTCTATTAATCTTTCAATTTCCGGATTCATACCCTGGAAACTAAGTCTTCCCTCTATCAACTGCTCACAGAATACAAAACTCGGTTCTACAATGAATTGCCCTCTGTAATACAGTAAAAACAATTTTATAATTTCTTTTTAATCGATATATGATTTTAAATTAATCACAATACCTAACTTACGTTTGTTTTTTCATGTAGGGTGTGAGATGCTTAGAGAAGTATTCTTCGCCTTCTTCTTGAAAAATTTGCGAATCCACCTTCTCTTTCGTTCTCTTCATAAACTGTAAAACAAAAAAATGAATGTGTTAGATTTTCATAATATTGCTTTCAGGCAAGCTGAAAAATTATTTTTTGACTCACTTTCATCTCTAGGATAGATTTGGACAATCTCGCTTTATTTTCGTTAGCCATTTTCGATTTTACTTATGTTTACCGTTTTATTAAAACCATCATTCAAAAAGCATGAAACTCAACTTTACAGGTTATGTTCTTTACCTTTTGTTTTAAAAACCCATTTAAACCCATAGGTATAAGTGTATCTACATATTTGTTCTGAGTGAGTCTAAATAATCATTAATCGTTAATAAAAATCTTTTACTTGTTATACTTAGATATAATTGATGTATACAACAGATATTACGGCAATGACAGTTCGATTGAGGTTAGGTTTCGCACATCTACATTTAAGTAGTGTTTTTAACTGCTGGATAATTCGGGTTTTTCGTTACTTCAACTTTTTATAAAAAAAAATCGTCATTATAACATGATTAGAGTCTATAATAATAAAAGAAACAAAAAAGCTTTTAAAACTTGTGTACACGTGCTGTATCGGAGCTTGGAATTTATGGAGGGAGCACAGCACACTGCACAGTCAAGGAGTCAAGTCAAGTCAAGTTAGTCAAGTAGTCAAGTACAATAAAATTGACGACGACTTTCAACTTGACTTAACGAGACAGTAGTTGAGGGGTACAACGGGTACAAGAGGGAATCATGCATTGCGTCCATTTTTGAAAAGAAAATTATGAAATATTCCTCTCAAAATTAAAGCAATGCATGGACGCACTGTTTCTTCTTATTCGCCTCCATTCACATTTAATCACCCTTTGTCAGCGTTTCCAACGCGTCCGTGTATATTTTTAAATATTTATATATTTTTTATAATTAACCGAAATGAAATGAAGACAAAAACAGAATAGCCATTATCGAATGAGAATTGTTTTCTGCCCTATCTGAAACATCCCTTGTAGAAAAAACTAATTGGACCCGATTGGGACCGATTGACCCCATTTCAAAAACATCATTGAAACTGATTTATTAATCGGTTTCAATCAGGCGAGACCATTTTGAATCCGATAAATCGGTTTCAATGATGTTTTTAAAATGGGGTCAATCGGATCAATCGGTCCCAATCGGGTCCAATTATTTTCTTCTACACGGGATGTTTGACCAATCAATCATTTTTTGAAATGGAAAGCTGAGTAGAGTTAATTTTCATGTGATTTACCTAGACATTCCAAAAACAATTGCATATTATATTTGCGTTTTATAGATTATAAGCTGTTTTATTTTTAAAAAATGTTCTTTAATAAGAGTTGTTTTAAATAAATGTTACAAAATACAAAGACTTGAAAAAGTAGAAACTGTGTTATAATTATTATTAAAATAGTTTTATTAAAACATAATATTATTATATTTGTTTTAAAAATGTTATTAACATTTCATTTATGAAAAAAATTAAACTGTGAAGTATTTGAAGATATATTAATTTGTATTTCGCGCCGCGCATGCGTCTTGTAAGCATGTACCATACTGTACCATCAGACATCCATCAGGTACCATAATTTTAACATGCCGATTCCATAGTTTTGCTTGGTTTTGCTCCGTGTGTCTGGAAACGCTGCCCTTTATCCTGTACAATCCTGTACCCGGCGTGATCAAGCTCTCTATACATCGGAAATCCCTAGCAATCCCTAGCTCCATTTTGTTAAGATGGTTTTCGCAGTAATTGACCAATAGAAAACGGTATCACCTGATCTCACAAATACAGAAGCATTTTGTACATCACAATGCTTTTTTATATGATAAAAAAGAAAAAATGCATGCAAGTGAAACGTGAAACACGAGTCGGTTGGAGTTAACATCGAATCGTGTTTGTGATTGCATGCTTTTTATGAGGTGACAGTAAAGAGTAACAATTAATAGGTTTAAAAAAAACCGGTACTGCAGTTATTAAAATTTTTAAAGTCTTGCTTACTGGATGAAGCATATTAAATTTTGGAGTTAATTAACGGTATTCAGACACTTGTATTTTATTTCGTCCCTGTTCGCAGCTTTGAATTTTATGAACCAATTTTCACAAAAATTAATTAATATCATTGGTATTCAAACCTTACACCTGAATAATTAAATAAAAAGAACAATTTTTTATTGATGCAATCGAATTTTTTGTTGAAAAAAAATATGTACCAACAAGAATTTTGTATTTATATAAATATTATAGTAATTAAATGTAATTGTATCTTTAATATGTAAATTTATAAATTAGTTGTCTTCACATAAACAAAAATCTTTTGTTGTTAAAAAATATAATTTTAAATATGTTGGAAAAAAATTTTTGTGGTGAAATACGTTTGAGATAATGAAATAAATAATTTTTGACATTTAATCAAAATTTAATGAGTAAAATAATAAAATAAAACTTTTCTGTGCTTTAATTTTGCGGAAAAGACAGCGATACATGTGGTTTTATAAATTAATTTCAAAAAAGCATGAAATTAAGTTGTATTTGTATTAATTTAAGAGCTAAAGACTGTGATGGGAGAAAAAAATTGGCAAGATTGGAGACCTTTTATCTATGGAGGTTTGGCATCCATAGTGGCTGAATTAGGTAATGAAAAATCCAATTGATTAAAGCATTAACAATAACGAAGATGATTTTAATAAATTTTATCAATTTCAGGAACGTTTCCTTTAGACACAACCAAAACTCGTTTACAAATACAGGGTCAAAAACTTGACAAGAAACATGCATATCTAAAATATTCTGGAATGACTGATGCTATAGTACAAATTTCTAAACAGGAAGGATTCAAAGCCTTATATTCTGGGTTGGTGTATCTATATTAAATTCTGAAAATAATCATTAAAAAAATTCATTTAGACGGCTTTTTAAAAGTGTTTTATATTCTACATCTTTAACGTATTTATTTGTCTTTACAGAATCAGTTCAGCAATTTTGAGACAAGCGACTTATGGAACATTAAAATTTGGGACGTATTACTCTTTACAGAAAGCAGCAGTAAATCGGTGGGGGTCTAATGATTTATTTCTTATCAATATTGTTTGCGCTGCTGTAGCAGGTGCAATATCAAGTGCAATTGCAAATCCTACAGACGTTGTTAAAGTTCGGATGCAGACTGGAGCTGAAACAAATCTTACCCTTCTGGGATGCTTCCGAGATGTGTATTACCATGAAGGCGTTCGAGGATTGTGGAGGGTAAATTGATTACACTTTCCAGATATTAAAATTATTTTTAATATTCTTTACAAAAGTTGTTTTCTACAGGGCGTTGGTCCAACTGCTCAGAGAGCAGCGATCATTGCAGCAGTGGAATTGCCAATTTACGATTTTAGCAAGAACAGGCTTCTTGGCATCTTGGGAGACAGCATCAATAATCATTTTTTGTAAGTTTTCTTTTATTCCTCACTATTATTATTAATAATTATTATTTTATTCCTTGGCAATTAATCTACCTATCTTTTCGTAAATTCAGGTGAAAAGATTCGAGTCCCAGAAATGTAAAACTCTTTTTAAAATTAAAAAATGGACGTATAAGTGTTGATAATAAGGTATTAAGATAGCGAGAATAAACTAATAATTCCTTCCCAAGGTTTCTAAATAATTTAAAAAATGCTTTAGTTTACTTTTTATTCGATTTCTTTTTGTTGAACCGCGCTTCATTTTTGTTTTTTTATTATTTTATTTACAAATATGTACAGTAATGTTCACATTTGCCTTGTACTTGAAGTTGCTGCTTAAAATTGAAAGTCTATTACGAATTTATTTATAATATGTGAACATTACTGTATCAGTCCGATATAAATGAATGAACCTTTTCATTTGTTCCACTGAATTAATCTTGGTTAGCATTTATAAATCGCAATTTAAAATTTTAATTTATGGCATCAGACTTTGAATTCATTAAATCATTAATTTTATTAATTTTAACTTGACTAATGATAGTTTGAAAATCAACGTAGACCATAAATTCAATGATTAACTTTAATGAACAATTCTAAATTTAATTTTGAAATATTTGTTAGAATAGGGTTTTAAGAAAAATGTACTTTAACAAAAAAACATTTCAAATAAAATAATTTTCTGTGAAAAGCGCCTATCAGACATTGTGTCTAATAAAATTAATTGCTACTAATTAAAGAGACTTGCTCTATTTTAATTATTATTTGACTTTCCTTTTACAGGTCTAGTTTTATAGCTAGCATGGGAAGTGCTGTTGCATCTACTCCAATCGATGTTATTAGAGTAAGTAATTACGTTATTTATTTAAATGAATATTTTGTGTTTACATTTTTAATAAATTAAAAATCATTTAATTTTTATATTTTTCAGACTCGATTAATGAATCAAAGGAGAGTGCGAACTACGTGTGGCAAATTGCCTGCTCATTTTTATTCTGGCAGCATAGATTGTTTTGTACAGGTGAGTTTAATTAAAAATGAAATTTTAATTATTTTAAGAATTATAAAAATTGAAATTGGAATACATATATATATACCATGCAAAATAAATTTTCAGACAATAAAAAATGAAGGTCTTTTCGCCCTCTACAAAGGATTTATACCGACATTGTTTCGAATGGGTCCATGGAATATCATTTTTTTCATCACTTACGAGCAACTGAAGAAGCTTAGTCTATAATGATAAGTAAACTTTTCGAAGTAACTTGAAAATTCATGGCTAAAAACGCAGATAGATAAATCAATATTATTCAATAAGAATTTAGTAAAATGGATTCAGTATCTCAATAATACTCAGTATTCACCTGGCATGATATCCGATGAAGGTATCTAATATTTTTAAAAACAAATAGAAACAATTCTTTACAACTTAAATCAAGCAGCTGTGAATGAATTGTAATCACGAATCAAAACTCCAAAATCCAGGTCCAGGTGAAAGTGCGTAGTATTATATAAATTATAAATATTAATTTAAAATATATTTTTTAAACTGTTTCAAATAATGGATTGACAATTCTCAATTAACTTATAATTACTAAGTTTACTTTTTTTATTCCTCAAAAAGTAATTTTAAATGATGTTACGTTTTGGATAATTATTATTGAATCTTCTGAAAACAACCTCATTAGTATTCAATTTAAAATGTTTTAACATTCATTTTGTTGTGTACTTAAATGGAAATAGCAAAATATTAACTTGCAACTAGGTATTTTTTCATTGTTTCCTCAGGCTGAGTAAATTTATTTTACCAGGAAATTAGTTAGAATATTTCAATTGTAGATATAAAATAGTAAGAATGTAAACTTTAGATAAAAATAATTTATTCGAGTCTACCTCCACAAATACGGTAATGAAGAAAAACATTTATTTAAGCGTTCTCTTAGTCACTATTTAATTTTGTTGCACTCTAGTTAAGTTATTAAATTATTGTACCTTCTAATTTCTAAGGTAAAACTGAAAACTAGTAGAAACTTATTATAGCTAGTCAGGTTCTTCCACTAAAGCTTTAAGATTGTATTACTAATTATTAAATCCCGTAGTTGATTAAACAGTAAATTTATTTATTTCAAATTATTCACTTCATAAAAAAAGCTTCGTATCATAATTTTTTACAGCCTCGAAAATACTTTAACAGTCTTTGTTTTATTTACATTAAATAATTACGTTTCAGAAATATACTTGAAAATATTAATGCAAAAGGTCGAGCGCAAACTCACCTTTGTCAGATGAAATTTTTTATCGCTTTGTTTTAAAGATAAAGACCCATTGCTGCGTGTTTAACTATTTATAATACTATCGTCAATCGCAATTCCACACGATTATTTTCCTATCTTTACTGCCAGTTATCACATTTTTATTGTCCGATGTCACGGCTATCGAACTAAGGGGACCTGTAATTGATTCGAATAGTTTTATTCCGTTAATATAAGAATTTATGTAATAAATTCAAAAAAATTCAGTTTTCAAACTCTAAACAGGGTTTTCTTAATAATTATTAAAATAACCTTTTTTGTAAGAGATCTGCGTTTTAAATAAATTGAGATGAAATCAAAACTAGTTAGGAAATCTATTTTATATCTAACAAGTGTAAAAAGGAAAAAAAGTGAAGTTGCATGTCAAAGAATGTAAATAAATTTCTTGAAATTACCATTATGGCAGTTTAATTTGGAGAGGAAGCTCACAGTCTGAGGATCCCAAATACTAAGATTCCCCCAACCATCTCCAATTAATAAAAACGATTTTAGCCACGTTAGGGAAGTTACCTCAACTTCCATCATCCTGTTATAAATTTGAGTGCTCGTTCGAACATCTATTACTCCTAATACTTTATCAGATGCACAGGAAATTATATTTTTTGACTTTGGTTCAAATGTTAAAGCATTTATTTTTCCTGAATGACCTGTAAAAATTGGACCTCATGAAATTAATATTTTACATATTCCAAAAAAATCAATGCGTTATTTTTTGATATTGAATTATTAACCTTTTACATTGAATTGCAAATCATAAGTTCCCATTCTCCATAAAAATATTTCTCCATCCTCTGTACCTGAGACTAACAAAGTTTCATCCCTAAAATTTTAAAATCAATTTTAGTAAAAAAAATTAATTATTTCAAGGAAAATAGAGATTCAAATTTACCTGGAGATATTAATGGAAGTGACTTTACAATCGTGATCCAGTTGAGCAACGAGATATTCTGCAGGTTTAATTTTGGAACCGGAAGTATAATTTCGCCATACTTTTGCGGTACAATCCCAAGATCCTGAGATAATTAAGTTGTGTAATGAACTGTAAACTAAACAAGAAACTGCATCTTCATGTCCTAATAGCGTATCTATCACTTTTCCAAATTCAACGTCATAAAATATTCTGGAAATTGGAAATCTTGAGTATCTTGCGAAGTTATAATCGGAAATAAAATAAAGTCTTAATAACTCACAGGGTATTGTCCCAAGATCCAACGACAATGACATTGCATTGTGAAGTAATCTGGTATGATATGCAAGAAGATAAAGGCAATGAAGAAATTAGGACACTTCTGGTTAATTTTTGAGACTTTGTAGAATAAAATTTCAAATTCCCATCTTGCCCTACAGATACGATATCGTTAGATTGAGATTCTTCATTTATAAGAGTAACACAATTAACACCTTCTTTGTGAGACTGAAATGTCATTGATTCCTTCAATAAAATTTCAGTTCCTTCGTTTTCTGCAATCAAAAAAAATCGAGTAGTTTTCTTCAAAGGCGATTAATTTAATTGACAAATTGCGCAATTTTGTCCAGTAATTTAAGAATCCTCTTACCGATTGTTGTAGATTTTGGGGAAGCCAGAATTGTTCCTGAATAAATTAAATCTTGAGAAAAGATTTGGCGTTTGGGGTGAGGAAGGGTAAAAACTTGCTTTGGTATCTGACCAAATTCCATGATTTGGACCTCAAGCCCGTGTCGGTCGTTTATATCTCGAATCGTGTCTAAATCTACTGCTCCCTCGTAGCATAAATGAAAAAATACTGCAGAATGAATTCAAAAATTTATTGTAAAATCACCTGAAAAATAACATAATGTAATCTTACCATTGTCAGCTTTTTCAGCTTCGACTCCTTTTTGTTTATAACCGAATATCAAATCAATCCAATTGTTGAGATTTTCTGAGACCCAGTCGCTCTCCAAAGCTTTCCTCAATTTTTGTACGAAATCAGAGGGTCCTAATTAAAGAACACAAATTTATTTTGCTTTACTATAATAAATTCAATTTTCATCCAAAAATAAATTACCGTCGGCCCAAGGAGGAAGCTGAACATCGCTAACTTTTGTCCCATCATGGCGATACCCAAAGTCAATTCCATAACCATTGACTAAAAAATCACCAGAATTGGTTACGTCATAAAATTCTGGAATTAATTCTTTAAAATCCGACATATTGACTAGAACATTTTTCCAAACATCGGCCACACTGTTAGAAGAAAAAAACTGTTTTATAAAATAGAAAAGGAATTATTTTAAACAACGCAGTTTTTAAAGCAATCAGTTTTTACCTATTAAACATTCGATCTGGATGATCGAACCTTCCATTTTGGAGGCACAGCATGTATTGGGGATATTTTCTCACAAGATAAAATAAAACAAATCCTGGTGCGCTGTAGTGGGATCCATAAAGAAATTTTGGATCCGACATCTCTGCATATCTTTCCTGAAATAAAGGAAATATTTAGAGTTGCATAAAGATAAAATTGTTTAATTTTCAGGTTTTACCTTTAACCTTTCTAAACGTTGAGGTTCCAAGGCTCCTATAGGTTTACTGAGATCTCTGTAAACATCTGGATTATCTAAATCTAAAGTCTCTGAGGTATAATCCCGAATAATCCAAGGCATTACGGGATATTGAGTCAGATCATGAAAAGTTCGATCAGCTAAACTAAAAAAAAGTAGATTAAATTTTATTGTTTTTAATGAATAATATGTCAAAGATTAATCAACAGAAAAATAAAACTTCATGGTCTATAAGTAAAATACTGCCAATCACCTGTTGATATAAAGAAGATAATCGTAATTTGATAAAGTTCCATTTTGCCATTGCATTGTCATCTGGTTTTGTGGAATAGTTTCCAGTTGAACTTCAGACTGTTTGAGTAAATTTGAACACAAATTGTTCCTGTCCTCTATATTATTAAACGAAAGAAATAAATATTTAGTCTTCCCTTCTGGTACCCGAGTCCATTTAATTTCCAGACCCTAAGCAAATTACTCCAAATTAAATTTCAACTTAGAGTAAGAATAAGATATTTTTAAATAAAAAAAATGTATTTAATAATTTATTTAATGGCTCTTACCACTTGGCGTAGAAGAAATCTCCTTTTTATTACATGTTTTATGTCTTTCAACTGTATTTTTAAAACAGGATGCTGGAAAAATAAAAGATGTAAAATTCTAAACTGAATTTAATTTTAAAATATAATAAGAAAATTTACTGTCGAAAAAAGACTATAATTTCTTACTTGATCCATATTATTATACGGCTGAAAATATATCCTGCTATTAGTGAGCAAAACTCTTCCTGGATTAACTACAAGTGGCAAAACTTTACTGGCTTGTACTTCGGTAACAACTTGTTCATAAAGATCTTCCAACCACGACCTATCAAAAGAAACTCGCAATTGTCTTGAATGGACTATTACCATAATCTAGAAATGGAAAAGATTCAGTTTTTAATTATTAATTTTGAAATGGACAATCACATAATAATTTTTAATATTAAATATGTTAACCATGGCATTTTGTTCTGCTGTTGGAAGAGTTGCTGCTCTCAGTAATTGTAAAATTTGTGAAAGACAGTGGTCAATATTGGCATAATTAAAACCAAATTGGAAACTAGTTTTCTTATGCACAAATTTGTAAGGAGCGAGAACATTTCCTTCTAACATTTTTACATATGATTTACATTCTATGGACAAAATATTAGACCTGTTTGATGAAAAAAAATTATTCTATTTCAATTGGGAACTCAATTACGTATTTTATAAATATAAATTAAAAAAATATCAAGTGGGGTTTGTTTCTTGCTTAACTCACCCCGATAAACTGTTGTTGGAGTTGCAAATTTCAGCAGATATTGTTTCCTTTAGTTGGATTTTAATTAAGGGTTGAATAATATCTTTATTTACAAATACTAATGACTTTGAACAAAGTTTAAGCCTTCCCTCGATCCATTCGTCATTTTGCGTATTAGAAGCATCTTCAAACCTCATTTGAACACTATAATCTTCAAAAAATATTTCCCCTGGCTCCAGAAGAAGCATTGTAAACCTGTAATAGTGTGAAATTTAGAAAAATTTAAGATTATAAAAATGATTTCTCAAGAAATATTATTATATTCCAAGAATTAATCCAAAAATGAGAATTGGTTTCATAATTTTTTTGAACATCTCATTTACTTCAAAAGAACTTCCCAAGAATAACAAAATTCTAAACTTTGTTAGAATCAAACAAAATAAATGCTACCTTTCTTTTTCCATTGTTGCTGCTTTTTAAGTCCACCAAAATAAAAGGAAAAATTAACTCAACCTTAAAAAATACGTCTAAGCGATGCTATTAATTCAATGACGCAAACTGGAATTATTCGATTGAGTTTGTAAAATGGTAGTTAGGTTAAGTTCAACTGTCACTGTTTCTCTCATATTGGTTTTGCTTAAAAATGGTTAATTAAATCCTTTTCATCAATGATTTTTAAATTAGCAAATCATAAGGTAGTAAAATAATAAAATCCTCTGTTACTTTTTTCACATTGTATCACATGCATGACAAATCCAATGGATCTGACCCCAGAACTGCAGAACTGACAGATTTTTAAAAATTGTTAAAGGGTCAAAGATGGTGAACGGGACGTGACCTTAATATCGTGCGCATGTGTAACAAAAGTGCTGCGAAAATTAAAATTTGAAAATTGTTAAGTAAATTGAATCCTTAAAACGTGATCTCAGTAAATTATTTATGAAGTATAAACATGTAAAAACATTTCCTATTGATAAATAAACAATATATAAATAATACATCTAATATTTAACAATTTTTTTTTATTTAACTAAATCATACTCTAATTACAACAACAAAAACAATTTTCATTTCTAGAAGTAAATAATGTATAAAGAATCTACATTTTTGAAAATGAATTATTATAACAATTTGTAGGATTTCGTGTTTTTTTAGAGTTTAAGTCTCTTAATATCTTCAGACCTTAAATCTATCCTCAGTCCTGCAATTTTCCTGACTTCTTGAGGCGTTAATCTCCATGCAATAGCATCTGCTCCACAATAATCAGCTAACTCTTCTACTTTCTCTACGCTGAGTATCGTCGCTATTTGCATCAGTCGTGCAAATTTATCTCGAACGGACCAGGAAGTTGCTGAAGCTAAATAACTGGCTAGGGCCCTAATTTCTTTATCCAATATTAAACCACCAGCCTGAAATTTACAAAATAATTTTATCAAAATATGCTTTCAGATATTGTTTTAATTTTAAATCGTAATTTTAAACATGATATTAAACTTGATCCAATATCACTTACTCTATTAAAAGTACATTTTAACACAACTTTCTCTAATCGAGCTGTGACTTCAGCAGTTAGAATTCCGATTAAAGCGTCGTAGTTCGAAGCAGTTAGATTATCTTTGAAAGTTTGAAGAAGTCCTCCTAAATTCATAATTAGTGTCTGTACAAAAGGCTCATCCGTTTCGTACCTCAATAATTCATCCTAAATAAAAAATTGCATTTTAATTTAATGTTAAACTTTTTTTTTAAAGTCTACGTTTTTTGAATTAGCTTCTATTTCAAGTAATGTACCTCATTGACGTGGTGATTCAACGAAAGAAATGCATCGACCCAGGGCGTGACTCTTGGTTTTACTGCACTGGCTCTTAATTGTTCTAATCCATAATCTATCACAGCCCTTAAACTGTGAGTGACATTTTTGAGTCCAGCTAAACAACTATCTACTTTTCCTCTTTCCTTATCTTGCATATTAGTAAAAGCATGGTTTATTTCCATGTTTAAACTTTTGCTCAAAGTCTCCACGTATTCGATGCTTACGTCCGTGTTGTTCAAATAAGCCTAAAAAATGAATAAAATCACATCACTTTTAAGCTTCAATAGAGAATCCGTTTAAAGACCAGAAATAGAATAAAAACTTCCATTTTCAGCGTTTAATGAAGAATATTTAAAAACTAGATTTACCAGAAATATTAGACGCCCCTGTTCAGTATCAGAGGCTTGTAATCGACCGTGTTGAATGCTCGTTTGAAGAGCATTATAAGCTTGAGCCAAATCCATATAGCCTGCTGGATATCCTTGACGTAGTCGACTTCGTAATCGACTTGTGAATTCTCCTTCTAAAATTCCACAGGCCATGTTAACTACGGCACAGACCCCGTCAATGCTCCAACTCGAAATGGCTCGTCTCAAAAATTAAATTTCAATTTAATAATAAGTAAAAACAAATCTCTTGAAGCTGAAATTTACTTGAGATATAGTTTTCTTCTTTACCTCACACATTTCTTTACTATAAAGAAAACATCATCAATCATGCTTGAAGTTTGTTGTTCTGGATCCAAAACATCCATTCCGATTGCTTTATTTACACTCTCTTCCAAAAAATATCTTTCCAATGCTAAATAAGCTCCTAACAATTCTTGCATACTTCTAGCTAATTCAGAATTATTGACAAAGGTTTCAAAATCGTTCATCGACGCTTTACGCTGTGATTCGTCAGTTGTACTAATTTCTAAATCACTCTAAAAATTAAAAATATTTTATGTATAATAATAAATGATTTATTTTCATAAACTTAAATATCTTACGGTAATTCTTCTTCTCAAAAATCTAATATACAATTCAGCACGAGCGTGCATAATTGTAATTTCCCCAAGAAGTAAATCCAATTCTTTAGGATCAGCTTTCTCACCACCTTGTTTTTTCAGATAATCATTTATCGCTTGAACTTTTTTGACGATATTTCTGTGCTTCATAAACTCTGTAATGATTTTTTTAATTTGCCTACAAAACAATTAGAAAAAGCTTCAATTAAAACTTTTTTTAACTTTATAATAGAAATGATAATAAATTGATTTTACCTATCACACTCTTTTTGCAAAATTGTAACAGATGTTAGTATTCTTCCAGGCCCATAATAAGTTTCAATTATTGGCTGATGGACTTCCACAATTCGAGCTATGCCCTCAAATAATAAAGTCATTGTGTCAGCGAATATAACTGCAGCTCTCTTATCTGTGCTTTTTATATCCAAGGCTAGCTTCAAATTCTGTTGAGCTGTTTCCTGAAGCTAGAATATTAATATTAATTTATTATTCAATGTTAGATACTTTAACCTACCGGAAGGAAACTAATATTGTTAAGGGGGTCTCTCGGTGTAAAGCTCGAAAAAAAGATGACTTTTCGGGATGTTTTTTTTGCGAAAAGAAAATTGCATAGACAGATTATTTGAAAGGTATATTTGAGGTAACTTTTAAACAATATTTTTAAAAAAATTCTTGAAAAAGTTAGAAAATGGCGGAGTAATCTAAAGTGAACTGGAGTGTGTCGCTGATGAATTAGTCCGATTGTGTACAAGATAGCGTCTGTAATTCTCAACTGGAACAGAAATAATTTTTATTTTGTTAATTTATATGCTTTTTCACCCTATATGAACCTCAATTACCCAGTGAAAACCGAAAATAAATTTATTTTCTCACGTTTTTCACCCAAAAATTAAATTTTAACTCAAAATTTTATTATTATTGTTTTTTTTAATTATGAAAAACAATTAAAGTTGCATAAAACTGTGGTTCATATAGAACGGTTTTTAATACTCTACAAAATGAAAGTTAAATCAAGTTGATGGGTCAAACAATTTTTACGCAATCGTGTACACAAGTTGCGAAAATATTATTTTGAGAAAACACGTTTTAAAGTTTTGGAATATTATAACCGAAGATCGACACGTCCGTGCATTCCTGGCTATATCTTCCGAAATAGTTGGAATTCAGAGCTAAATTTTTCTAGGGATGTTTACAGAGAGTTTTGTAACAGATTAAGCTACAAACAATCGATTTTTTTTTAATCACACCGGGAGACCCCCTTAAGCAGACCTTTGAGCAGAGATACAGGCAAAATTTGTTAAGGCCTTCAGTGTGCATTCCAAGCAGAGGGAAAATTTTGAAAAATCTTTCGACTGAAGCCAAATCCTCGGACTTGACAGCTTCATCGAATTTGTGTGTGATGACTGTTCGTAATTCAAGAGCAGCTTGTTGTAAAGTAGCTAGAGAACAGGTAATGCTGGTACTATCTCCTGAAACATCTTCAGCAGTTCTTTCCAACAATTTTTGGTCCATAGATAAATATCGATGGACGTGAGCAGCTCCTTGCTCGTAATCTTCATTTCTTAAGGCAGCTGCTACACCTTGACTGCAGAGTTGTAAATCGAGAATGTCATTCACTCGACTTTGGCACTCGCATACTCTGCTCTGAATTCGGAATAAAAATATGATTTACAATGAAAATGTATTTCAAGTATAATTACTCTTCAGATTATATTTTTAATAAATTAATTTGATTCTTATATGGAAGTTAACGTACCCGAGCTAAGTCTAATTGCCTGACTTTGGCACTGACTTTCACAGCCAAATCATTAGTGTGATTTATCATGTCACGAAATTTCTCACTTTCTGATTGAATAACGAGAACATTGGGCAAAACTTTACTTATATTCTGAAGTTTCGCTTCGACATGATAATGTCGGGACAGAATGTGATTTAATTGCTTGTTGATAGACACCTATAAAGAAATGTTTAAAATTTTAATTGAATTTGAAATGTTTCGTCATGAATAAGCTATACAATTATTTAAGTAAAATAATTAAGTTATGTCCATTTCAAATCAGAGCATTTTAATTTTAATTAGTTGATATAATCAATATTTTCTAAAATTGTTTATCATGTCGGAATGAAGAAAAGACGGGACATTTCTCAATATTTATTTTATTTTTCAAGAATTTTTCCGGATTTAATTAAGAATTGAATCATTTGAACAATTCGTCTAAACAACAATTACCCATTGTAATTTAAAACCAATAAATAACAATACACAATAATTTAAAAATATTTTGAAACCTCAGCTTCCTGCAAATTTTTCAGGATTATCGGACAATTCTCTTCATTGATAGGTAAATCCATCTTTTACTTTGTTTATCTCACCACAAAATTAAAGACTTAATATTCTCGCTAAAACAAAAGTAATTAGTTTTCAGATTGTTAGGTTTGACAGTTTTCCACGTCAAACACTCAGTCAAACATAACCTTAAATTTCTTAACCTAACCTCAGACTGATGGTCAGAGTTGGGTAAGTAAAATACTCTAGGTAATTTACGTAGATTTTTACCGTAAATTACTAGGTATTTTACCCCACTAGTTCTCTACATGGTGTAAATTACGTGTATACGGGATTTAACGCTCCTGCGATGCCAGTTCTCGGTCCCGCCAACAAAGAACAAACCTAACCTCACCCAAAAGGCGATTATATCCAACATTTTTCAGGTTTTTTCGATTTTTCTCTTGTAGGCGCAGAAAATTTAATTCTTTCCATGGAATATATGGAAGGCCGAAGTGGGATTTTATTTTCAGTCGAAATTGATGATATTGTTTAATTAACAATGTTCATGTTCAAAACAAACTTTTCGGGAACGGAACTTTGAAAAAATGAGGTTATATACAGTTCTATAAGGCCGCCATCTTGGGACGTAATTTATTAGGTATTTTACTGGTTTTCTACGTAAAATACCTCCCTTCGGTAATTTACGTTAAAAAGACCTCGAGTGACGCGTCACTGCACAACCCTGCTGATGGTGTCTATCTCACTCTTGAAAATTTAGAACAATATGTCCTTCTTTCTTGCATCTGCTGGCAGACGACCGACGAAGAGAAACTGAAACCTGTCAGCTCGGGCGAGAGTGATATGGAGGATTAGGCTGTCTCTCTCTAACACCGTACGCTCTCACCGAGTTTGCAGACTGACGTTGCCACTTACAGAGCGGCCTATGGCTTGTCTCCTCTATCTGTAATATATCTATGGTAAATAGAGTATAGACCCTCAGTTCTCTATATACGTTTTGCAAACTGTGCAAACATGGCCTTTAGCATCTTTACTCATGATCGTGAAGATGACACAACAACTATACAAAAACAACCTTTTTTCCACTTAAACGTCATTTGATAGGTAGTCAAAATTAAGCTAGTAATCGATGTTTTTAAATTGGGATACTAACTTCACGCTAGCACTACACATTATTTTGATATTTTACAAAACTATTCAATATTTTGCACTAGAAGACCAACAATGAATCTTTATTAGTATTAAAATATTAATTTAATGAATAAGATGATTAAAGGTAGAAATCACTGAATTTATAATTTCCCGCAAATTTAACTTGAGAGATACTGCCATCTTGCGCAAATACGAGCGAATTAGCGTCGCTCGTCACACACCATTGGCGAAACGTCTTATCTATCGTCAGGATTGGCTATTGGTAAAGGGTTTCCCAATAGGGGTGATATGATTTTGAATGTCCCTATCGGGCTCATTTGAACTGAAATTTTTGACGTCTGCTGTCAGTTGTCATCAGTAAGGTTTGCCATTTAATCATGAGTAGTTTCACGCTTCCACAACGTTTGGAAATTGTCCAATTATTTTATCAAAATTCGAGAAGTTTTGTCGGTGTTCAAAGAGCATATCGTGCAAAATATGGTCGTCATTCTGCTCCATCCGCGCTCTCAATTCGTCGAATAATCGATAAGTTGGAGAGTGAATTTACTCTATTGGATACTAAGCCTAAAAATCGTATGCGTACCGCACGTTCTACACAGAATATAGCCGCCGTACAGGCCAGTATCGAGGAAAACCGTGAATTGTCCGTGCCACGCCGATCTCAGGAATTGGGCCTCTCCAGGATGACTACCTGGCGTATTTTGCGATTGGATCTTGGCCTGCATCCCTATAAGATGATTCTGGCCCAAGAACTGAAGCCTAATGACCATCGTTTGCGTCGGGAGTTCGCGGATTGGGCTCTGGAATCAATTGAAAATGATCCCAATTTTCATCAAAAAATCATCTTTTCTGATGAGGCGCATTTTTGGCTCAAGTCTCGGGGGACATTTGGCCGATATATTGTTAAAATCATAAATGGCATAGAATATCCAATATAATAAAAAAGATTTCGATCAATTCCGAATGAATATCCAGTGTTTTTTTTAAATTTCAAAACATATCACCCTTATTGGGAAACCCTTTAGAAGTGAGATGAAAGTAGTTGTGTCCACGGTCGTATATACAGGTCTGGCATCTCCCGTGGTGGGGGATGTTCCCTTATCGTGACGAGTAGTAGTTTTGAAAGTGACCGCTTGGGCAGCGCTGCAATCGAGTAGTTGAAGGAATACCCGTGGTTTACAGACAGCTTTCACAGCTGACTACGTTCTGGGTATATCTATATACATACATGCTATAGTGCGGTCAGCCCCCTGAATCTTGCCACGAAATGCATAAGAAAAAAATTACGTGAAAGTTGACTGCCGCCGGTGGCGGCGCTGACCGTTCATAGGCACGAGATTCAAAAAAATGCATGGTAAAAAGCATAAATATTTCATTTTCTCCTAATAAAAACTATTTTATCGCATTTTCTTATACATGACAATAATCTAATAAGATCTTCATATTTTTTACAAAAATTTATTCTCTTCGAAAAGGTTAAGAAATTCACTTTAGGCAAAAATCTAATTTCCAAATTCTGGCGGGAATTGCATTATTTCTGTCATGTTCTTTATTTTATAATTATTTTGAGTTAATTTGAATATGAATACTAATAATTAACATCGTTATTATGAAGTTACAATAAATATAATATAGTATACACACTATATATTACTACTGTAATTAAATGAAACTTTTTTAAAAATATAAACATTTAAAAAATACTATTTGGAATTTGAACTGATAGTTTGTTAATATTATACTACGAAATAAATTATTAATTAATGAAATATATTAATAATATTATTATTATTATATATTATAGTTCAAAGCAGTCAAAAAGTTGAGGTCTCTCATAAGTGCTCTGAAAAAATTTCTGTATCTACAAATATACTTTACTTATTTTTCTATTTATGTATTTATAACATATTTCATCAATTTTTTGTCTTTTATTAATTTTTTTATTTATCTGCATTGTATTATTTTATTTTGAAATTCATGTATCGTAAAATTATGAATTTAAGTTTTTAATTTCTATTACTTTAGGAATTCTATATAATTCAGTAAAACTATAAGCATTAAAAAGTAAGGAATCTAAATTAACAAAAAACCTGAACTTATATTCTTTTTTAAAGTCCAAAACTTTATTCTAATATCAAAATTGTTAGAAATCAGAAATTTTTTTCCACACCAACACAATCCAATTCTAACAAGCTCACATTAACTTCAATTCAGAATTTTAAAAAATATTCTTTCTCATCTCTTTTTTTTATTTCAGTCACTTTCATTTATCTATTTTTTAACTTCTATCACACAAAATGTTTGCAACTGAATTTATTTGCGATAAGTATTTGAGACATTTTTTGCGTTGCAAAAGAAATTCATTGCACAGGTAAATACAATTGATTAATATTGAGACATTAATCTTTAATATATTATGTAGTTAATTATGAATATCTCTATCAAATAAAATGTTTTATTTTAAACTAATAAGGAAAATAAACAATATGTTTAACGTACTTACTCTTCCCAAAACTTTTACTCCATTGGGCGCATAGGTTAACCTCTCTTGAAGAATATCTTCTGGCTTAAAATGCTTTTCGCAAATCGCATGACCTGCTTTTAATTTTATATCATCCTGAAGGATAGCAATTTGCCGTAATTCTATTGTATTTTCATCCTTCGGTACAATGAAAAAACGAACTTTATCGGAGCAAGACTTTTATCCGGATTTACACCCAAAACAAACACATTTTACCATTTTTTGCACCAATTTTTTTAGACATTTGTTTCTAGACTCGCGGAATTCATCTCAGTATCGTTCAAGAACTCGAAAATTTGAAAATTTACAGGGAAAAGCTTAAAAAACTACATTTTATAATGTAATTTTCGTGTTAGTCGGCCCAATGAACAGTCAGCGCCACCATGGCAGCCAGTCACAATTCATGTCATTTTCAACTTAGAGATGCAGGGGGCTGAGTGCGGTCATTCGGCCACTATGTTACGAGCCAGATGATTCGCTCCTTCAGGTCGAACGGTGATTTGTCGGGTCCGTCGGTCAATTAACTATACGTAGAGCCGGGAAATTTGAATTCTTTAATAAACATAAACTCTTTTAGTTCACACAACTTGAAAGTATATTTAGAATTTAATAATCAAATTATGAGCAAGACAGATTTACATTAATCGCGATCGCGTCGTGAAAAGACAAAATTTTAAGTGTCACCGATATCTTGGAGTGACTTCGACGATTAGTCACTTCAAGTTGTATGTCCGTAGTAAAAATTGTTCTGAGCTCCAGAGAAGAGAAGTTCAAGTCTGCAGCTTCTCAGCCCCCGCTCCGTTGCTGTGATTTCATCTCAAGCGATTAGAAAAACGCCTCACACTTCACATTATCCAATTATCGCGTTACAATTTCTTACATATTCACACATCAAGCAATCACGCAAGCCAATCATACTCGAATTCGATCCCACTTATTCTTCCCTTTTGATGCACACCGTGCATATCATATCGGGATCAATGGTTCTTTTTGATCACGACCGATGTTCCAAGAAAAGTAATTAATTCTCACCCTAGTTTTTAAACCAAGTCACATTTATCCTATCGCTTCGAATCTTATCTACATTTTTCTAGCACCTGCATTAAATTGTTTATGCGTCGCTCTTAGCTTCCAAGCAGTTCAGTCTCCTATTCTAGTGACACTGGTATAAATAAAATTTGCCATAAATTATAATTAATATTTACATTCATACTAAATCTACGACTCTTCATATCTGACTTGCTCTCTTTATCTAACCTAAATTATAAACAAAAGTTATCAATCTGTCGTACATAAGGTCCTTATTCTAACGTGCACGTATGAGGTTCTCTGAAGCCCCGACTCACGGCACAAACTCCAAAAGATAAAAATGTTTACTAAATATTTCACGCAAGGAATTTATCCTTTGCTACGCAATATTTTCGAAGCTATAAATTTATGAATATACGCTCCCTTTCGAAGTTCAAACTAAAACGTAGTTAAAACGATGATGCATTCCGATTACCATCCACATTTCCTAAATAACCATTTATATAGAATTTTACTTCATTTCATCATTATTAATTTTTATTTTTATTTTTTTTAATCGATTTAAAATTTAGTGCGCAAAGTTTGTCTCTGAGAGCTGCCGCTCTCTAGTGTAGAACGAGCGAGGTATAGTCGCTCGTCATAACTACTCGATACTAGCGCTCTCCGCGGCGAAAATATGAAACATTCTGACTACAATAAGGGAACATCCCCCACCACGGGAGATGCCAGACCTGTCTATACGACCGTGGTTGTGTCTCATTCCAACCAGTAATAAACCCTGTTGGTGGAGACGTTCCGCCAATAGTGAACTGCCTTCAATGACAGGTATACGATGTTTTTCTAGTTTTTGTCGCTGAAAAATAAAATTATTATATTTATTCCTAGACCTGCTAATTCAAATTTGATCGCAGAATCATAATGGCAATGCTTTAAATGTTTTCTTTTATCGTTCTTAGCCACAATGGCCACAATAATGCGAGGTATTCTCTGACCGTTCTCTCAAACGGAACCGCCACGGTCGTAGCAGAGCTCGCGACTCGCGACGCGTGTACCCGTCACTACTCGAGGCGTCGAGCGTGACACTTTAAACAATTGGCAAAACAAACGTCCACCGCGGGCTTAGGGGCGCTGCTGCATGAAAACAATCATGGCTGCCGCAGGGCTTCGGCGTTCACGTATTTTACTCTTGACCTGAATAGGACTTTTCAAATTACGTTTATCTGTAAGTGCTAAAAGTGCTTTTGTTGCCGTTAAATACGTTACGCGAGTACGTACAAGCACTGCCTTTACGAGTAAAGTCCTTTCCTTTCCTGTGCTTCGATGAGAATTCCATTTTCACGCTTATATTTATTTATGCACTTGTCACTTACTCTTTATCTTAAGTATATATTTATTTGTCAAACACTTGATTAATTACTGCGTTACACTGTGAGCATCTGGCTTTAGTATAGTATACACAATGCTGCGCGAAGCCCAACGGAAGCCATATTAATTAGTTCGCTTGTCGACCACATAGCCGTCCCGAGTAAACGGAGAAATTTATTTCATAATCTAGTCTACAATTTGTTCCTCACTTGTGGAAAATTTCTCTCAACCGGGTCCGCTGGGGGAGCCTAAAAAACATATTGATTTGCCAGTTCCTCTGGTGAGGAAATAATTTTTCATGTATTTATCGCAGATGGATTAAAACTTTGCGGTTTCTATTTGAAGCATTCTTTCAGAAAAGGACAATATAAAATATGCATGCAATAAATATTTAAATTTTCAAGAAATAAATATTTCCAGTACTTACCTTAATTATAATTATTTTTAAAATCTGTAATGAATTGGTTTTTTCTTTAAATAATAAAACATGAATGTTAATTTGTCAAATTCAATTTAAAATAGATTGAAATCCCTATTTAATGTAACTATTGATTAATAAAAAATACGTTTATAACACCAAGTTTCATAACGGCTCCAATTTCAAGAAAGCAGAGTGGCGCAGTGGAAGCGTGCTGGGCCCATAACCCAGAGGTCCGTGGATCGAAACCACGCTCTGCTAATGTTTTTTTTAAATAATATTTTCGTACTCTAGTAATAATTATAACAAAATATTATTACAAAGTGCTTCTCACTATTATTCCCATGTTGCACACTATTTTTTTCTAGTGGGTCAAAAAATGGATTTGTTTGCCCCGCACGGGGCAATAAAATTCACTTTATGATCCGCTAGTAGAAAAAGTATATAATAATTTCTCTAGCATAAGAATGTTCCATAAATTTATATTTAATTTTGAATTCAGGTATAAAAAATCATATTCTCTGAAACTCGAACAATCTTATGTCACAAATAAATAAATTTTGCCAACCAATAAGAAGACAATTGGATAATTGGGAAGATTCTTATCACCTTAATATATACAAATAATTTATATGAAACTATATTCGTTATTGTACATGTTTTTTAAACATTTTTTTAAAATCTAGAATTAGTCATTGAAATGACACTAGAATTTACTTTTTATTTCATAGAAACAAATAAAATTTTTCTTTATTTCTGATAAATTAGAAAAAAAATTTTATTGAAATTCTTTATTGCACAATGCGTTAAAAATATTTGTACTTCTTATGAAGCTAGAAACTTATTTTTAAACTTAGTTTGCATTATTGCTTACGAGATTACTGTTTTTTTTACAAAATGTATTAAAAACTATTACATGTTTATCATTGTTGGAAATAAGTTGTAGCCACGACGTTTATAAAAATATTTTAATATCAGACTTATAAAATTCGAACTCATAGGTAATGTTCCAGCTTTAGTTCCTTTATATCCCTTGTTAAATGCATTAGAGGTTCGGGTTTCACTTGATAGTACAAAGTATGCATTAGAATTTCATTCATGAAACGAATAAGTGTTTCTGTTGGTTTTTTCTTTATTGATTCCAATGCTGGGCACAAAACAAGAGGTAAGGAAGTAACATACTGAAGTTTGTCATAATTTTTTACATAATATGTTCCGTTTCTTCTAAGACCTACAATTAAAAAATGGTTTAAATATATTTATGAATGCCTATTTCGAAAACTATAATTTCAGAACCGTTTAAAGGATATTTGAAGTAAATTTTCCTAACTCACCTTCAAAAAAACTCATATATTTATCAATTTCTATTCCGGCGCTTTCTTCAGCTTCTTTTATTGCTGAATGGTATTTGTCTACGTTTTTAAAAATACGCCCTACAATTTTTATGAACCACAAAGCAATCTCGAGTCTTTCTTCAAACTCCTCTAGGCCGAGAAATGCGTTAAACCAAATTTCTATTTGATCCTCGCATTCGTAAAAAGCTCGAGGCACTTCTAATAATTTTATAATCGAACTTTTAACATTCGCTAGCAGAGGAGATTTTTCATCGAGAGCCATTAATAAAAATAAAAGAGATTTTCCATAAAATTCCTGGGAATGAATAACTATGATTAATTTATAAATTAAATTATTTTTGCAGGTAGCAACTTTTAAAGTATTTTTTATATTTCAAATTAATTAGTTGAGTTTGAAATTTTTGTCACTGCCTACATTATCGGAGGATCACTAGTCGCGTATCAGATAGGATACGTTGTCGACAGGTGTCCTCGTAGACAATTTCAAACTCTTATATCGCAAATAATGCAAATAAATTCAATATTTAAAGAATTTGAAAATCTTTCTGTGGAAAAAATGACGATCCCAGCGCAGTCGAAAAGCGTCATTTTTTCCACAGAGAGATTTTCAAATTCTTTAAATATTTTTTATATTACCTGAGCTGGAGTGAAAATGAAAGGATTCAAGGTAAGAAGAAAATCAATAGCAATCACGTTTAAATCACTTTGGAAATTTTCCGGAATATCCAATGTTTTTGATAATCCGGTTAACAATATTGTCAAATTCACATCAGATTCAACATTCACGTAAGCCAACGCTGGGAAAGATTCGTAGAAGGCTTTAAGCAAATTTATAATGGCAAGTAGGCTTTCTTCCATTTGCGGAATTTCGATATCTTCTATTGAATCAATTCCAGATTCTGAGAGCTCCATAGTTTTCTTCATAGTTTGCAAGCACCTTTCAAAAACTGGAGCGTTCTGTTGATTTAAAAAAAGAAATTAATGAAAACTAGCGAAAGTAGAGAATACTTGGTTCTGATTACGAATTTGAATTTGTAGATATATAATAATAATTGATACTTACATCCGCCATGTATTCTATCAAATGATTATTGAGCTTCCTAAATTTGACGGAATCGTAAGAACTTTCTAAAAGCGATATAAACTTTTTTGCTTGATTTAACATCGTTGTAAAGAGCAGAACGCTTTCATGGCGGATTGAAATATTGCTTTGAAGTAAAGCTGGCGCGACTGCTTGTCTTAAAACTATAGTAGGAAGGATTAAGTTGATCACAGAATTACTAAATTGTTCAATACTCATTTCTGATAAATTTTTTGTATCCTGGAAGCACTTCTCAATCTCTATAGATTTGATAACCTGATAGAATATAATTAAAATACTAAATTAAATTTTAAAATACTTGAAAAATGATTTAATTTATTTTAAAACCAAAAGTTTTAAATATTTTGCGATTAGCAGTTAATTACCTGATTTAAAAACCTAATAAGCTTAATCCACTTCATCGATACTTTCGGAGCAAGAAATGGTTCCGTTAAACTAATTTGAGATTTAATTAAATCCGGACAAGCTCTTAGAATTTGAACAACTAAATCACAAGGTTTCTCATGTTCCCAAGGGCGATCAAGACTCTTCAAAACTGTATTCACCAACTGATTACTTTTTCGACCCTCGCCAAGCCCTAGTGCTCGATTTTGAAAAACGATACCAAATTTTTTCGAGGTCAAAAGTGTTATTAGAAAGTTATGTACAGCTTCCACTGCAATCTAAGAAATCAAATTATTTCAAATTCCAATAATCTAAATATGGATAAATTTTTGTTTTGATTCTATCAGCTAAATGATTACCTCCTTTTCTTCAGGGTTAACTTCTTCCACCTTTGTCTTTTCCTTTTCTTTCTTTAAACCAGGCCAATTCCTAGGACCTTTCCAATTATACAAATTGACCAGACTTTGAACAACCGGAGTTGAAAAAATATGCAGTTTTGTAGTTTTACTGATTCCAGGGTTTTCAAGGATATATTTTTTCACAGTCGTGAGCACCAAATTAACAATATCATGCGAATCGTATATTAAATCCGGAAATATACTCATGAGGACATCTCGCTTGTCTAAAAGTGATCGGATCACGCTGTTACGGCTATCTACCAGGACAGCTAAAATAAAATGGATGAAAGACGTTCTCACGTTGTCCGGATTTTTAGGTTTTGTTTGACGCACCACTGCATCCAGAACTTGAGTATTTAGGGAGAGATTGATTAAAATATCACGAGGAAGAGTTTCTCCCATGGTTACCATAGCTGTAAGCATTTTAAAGACGACTTTTCTCTGTTTTGCATTGCTTTGATTGGAAAGCATGGATTGTATCGAAGGCATGTGAGTATTTAGTATTCGTTTACAATCTTCAATTGCATTTAAATATTCTTTCGAGTCTTCAGAATATCTGCCTAAAATTCTGGAGAAAATTATTATTAAATCAGTAAGTAAATTTTAAATTATGTAACAAAAAACAAATTGGAAAAACTTACTTCATAATTAAAATATGAATCGCCGAAAAAAGAATTGTATAATTATTCATGTTATTTTTATCTACTGCTTCAAACGTTCTTAAAATTTCGAGGATGTGTCCACCTTCCTCAAGATATTCCCGAGCCAAGTCTTGATTTTTATTCTCATTACAGATTGTTACGAATTTTCTTAGCGCGTCGAAACTGTCTTTGGCTTGAAAACTTCCCCGTATGGATTTTCCTGTCAGTTGAACTTTTCTTACATTGGCTTTATTGTATTTTTTATCTTTGAATTCTCTTTCCGTTACTTTTGTATCTAGAAATTATAGTAACAAAGTTAATTTACAATCAGTTTTAGATTTTATTTTGTTGCAAAAAATCTCGATTTCAAACACCTGTGCCTAATAATTTACCATCATTCTCGGAAATTGAATCTTCTTCAGCTTGTATTTTTTTGTCAGTAATTGTCGAATTTGTTTCAATTTTTGTCTTCTTTTTATGAACTGTTTCATCCTCATCAAATTTAGAACTTTTGTTTACGATTATGGAATCGTCGGTAGATTTGCTTGCTTTCTTTCTTTTCTTTGCTTCGCCACATATACTCAACTCATTCATACTATTTTCAAGTGCGTTCTGGCGTTTTAAAGGAATTTCCGAATCATCGAAATCTTCGTTTGAGGTTAACTTTTTCTTCAATTTCTTCATTCTGGTTGATTCTGGTTAAATAATCTCTTCAATCCAATTGAATTCTATGAAATTGAACGAAATTCTTTATACTCTTGGATAACTTTAATTGAAGAAAATGTATATCTTATTTCCCTACAGGAATTACACACAACGCACACAACATGTATATTAGATACACGTGCATAGTGCATATGCAGCATATATAGTAAAGCCAACAATAGCACATGACATGCACGTACAATCCTAACCTAACTTGAAAATGTATACGCAGGATATGGACAAAAAGTTCGTAGAATAATTGGGAATTTGCACATTTTTTTAAAGTGATCAAAAAATGAAATTTGGGGGTCACTTTTGCATACAAAATTTTTTTCTGAATTTTTTAGTTAGTAATAATTTATTAATGAGCGTAAGAAAAGTACAAATTTTAAATATTCCGAAAACTTTCCGGTAACAGCCGAATGTTTCCGATGATACGTGACGTCACGTCGTTGTGTACAATCGCTCCAAGTCACTTCTTTGTATAGAACTATAACCAATTGAAAATTGTGTAAAATGTCGAAAAAAACGGCATATAAATGGTGTTTTGTCGATGGGTGTCATAATTCGACAACCAAGACATCCGACAAAATTTTTTCTCCGGTTCCGGTAAATCCAATTAAGTGAAATAAATGGTTTGAAAGTGCACAACGCCGAGATAAGCCGGGAACTAAGTAGTAACATGTTTTACTGCCAAGGTCATTTTGATTTATTATAAGTATTGTTATTTCTCGTTCATAATATTGTTACCTGTGAATAAACTTTAATTGAAAAAGTATATATTTATATGTATGGTGCTCAAAACAAATTCTAACCTCAATTTGTCGAATGTTAATCATTGAACTTGCTGTTATTACTTTTTCCAGATTTTTCATTAAAAAATTTTCAAGTTCTGGCTTTGAAACAAATTTTACTTATTTTACGTATTTTACTTATACATCAGTGATTTTTGATTATCATCAATTAGTAGTTTTTTTTTTATTTAAATTGACAGAGTAGAACAATGATTATAATTTGGAAATTTTACTTACAAAGTGGCTTTGACACCACGGATTTCTGGTACGGCATATTTAGAGTTAGATGTAAAATATTCCAACACCATAAACATAGAAATTTTTGGAAGATTTCCGGAGTTTGCTTTTACGAAGCCACTATGCACCTTAGGAGGCATTTTTCAATAAACAAACGAGTTTTCTAATTATTTAGAACTTCGTTTGCACTTGGTTTGCATGTTGCCGATACGAAAATACAACCAAATACAACGATTTGACGTCACACTTTCAAGAACCAATCAGAGACGCTTGACCGCCAAAGCGATCCGTTTCAAACGCTCATTATTTTTGAATCCATCGCAAATCAACAATTAATGAGTAAAAAAAACGCCATTGTAATTATTTTGTATGTAATATAAACTTTGGATTGCATATATAAAATGGCATAATTTTTTTGCATGCAAATTCCCAATTCTCTTCTGTGTGCCTCGTCGAAACATGCTATCTGACTGTGTAAAAAAACAACGTACCGACATGAAATTCTTTGCAAAAATCGGGAAGAGCGGCTCAGAAATTATGAGGGTTGCGAAGGTAAAATACCTAACGTAATTTACATTGTTTTCTATACGTAATTTACTATGTATATTACGTGGAGATTTTCTAAACGTAATTTACGTATATGCTAGACCTAAAGTTTTGGCGGGCGCGCAAGCTAACCTAATTTTTGTGTATCGTTCGCGAATCTTGTCATTTCGTTAATAAATGTCAAAATTATAATTTAAACATAAGTAAGGGTGGTAGGCCAATGCACGAAAATTACTTTTTGCCAGGAAAAGATGCATTGCCATTGAAAATAATTTGCTAGCAGATGAGCAGATGCAAATTGACAAAAGGCAAGATAGCACTTACACTTCAAGTATGAGTCTTGTGCTGTTAAACAATAACAATAAATTAAGTCTTGTGTTTAATTCTTATATGAAATAAAACTTCAATATCATGTCAATTAAAAAGAATTTACCGTGGCTAAAATTATTCCATAGTAAAGATGGTTCACAAAAGAAATCGAAAATATTCTTAATTTTGCACAACTCATAATATAACTATTAATTTTAGTTTATGTCTTATTAGTACTTTTTTTTCAATGAACAATTTTTTTCTTGAGTTAGAAATCGAATGATATATACTTTATAAAACTATTACAGGAATTGATGTAATCAATCAATGTACTTCCGACAAAAAGATGTTGATTTTCAGTTACATTAGTTTGGTCTCCTTATGTCTATTCTCCATTCTTATACCTTACAAGCAGCTCGAAATTTTGTACAATTGTATCCGTGTTATTACATGCCAACTTCAGTGCATAAGGTCTTGCTTCATAGCGAAGAAATATTAAACTGCTCACTGCTACCTATAGGGCACATGCTTGAAGTTGCTCAAAAATCTTGTAACAAGTTCATTTAAAGGCTCAGAGAAGATTTTGAGCAGAAATGCTCCCGAGAGAAAAATATGAAAGATATTTTTTTACGATTGATGTTGATCTCTAATCTATTTATTTCTAGTTTGCGTGATCTCCCGCGAAAAAAATTTGAATCATTGCTGTCATAAGCAGTTGAATTGTTAATTCCACCAACTATTGTGATAGATGAACAAAGCTTGACATATCCACCAGCAGTGTGCTCAGATTGCAAACCGGGGTACGTACAGACACAATTGCACGCCGTGTCCGTGTGAAGCGAGTAGGGAGAGACGACGGAGCGCGCTGCTTTTGTTTCTTCCTCGTCGTTCTTGCGTGCGAGAACGGCACCTCCAACTTCTCCTTATTCTCCTCGGTTCCTCCTTGCAATGCTATTTTTAGATTTCATGCTATCTGTTAGAGAGTCGAAATTAAGAATTGTATTTTTCTCGACTCCGTGCAAAAGAGGCGGGGAGCAGACGACAATTTCGAATTTACGAAATATGTAGTTATATAATTAATACTTCTTTTTTCAATATTTTTGAAAAATCTGCTTGATTTGAACATCTGAAATCTCCTACAAAATTGTATAAGGATTTTAACACTTGAAAAATAAAAAATTTAATACCAATCAATATTTACAATTTTAACCAATATAGAAATTGAATAGAATTTTAGGTTTTCAAATTAAATCTTAAATCATGAATTCCGGATTTCCATTCATCTTACCCGTACATTTAAAAAAATTTTAATTAGAGAATTATTTTCTATTAAAAAGAATGTCTTAATAGCAAATTTAAATTTCTATTCAAGCTTAAAATTTATATACTCATTTTTAAGTTAGAAATATTTATATCTTACCTTTAAAAAAAAAAAAATAAAATACTTTACGTAAAGGAAAAAATTTCTAATAGAAGTACATAAAATAAATTTTTATATTTTAAACTCAAAATGTATGCATAGGCTAAAAAAAATTAAGATAAAAATAATTTTACTATAGAATTGAATATATCGATTTTGTACTTGAAAAATACTGGCTTGAATTAAACTGTTGGAAGATCTTGTAAAACTAATAGGAGATTTAAAAACTCGAAATATAATTAACTAGTAAAATAAAAAGTCAAAAAATGTTTAAAATTTCACGTCAATATATTAATTTAAAAGTTCTTTACATTTTAAGACAATTACTTTATATGAAAAAATTTTCTTTTTCGTACAGCATTTAATTTTTTAAATAAAAATCTCTGCTTCAATATTTTTAAAAAAATCTGCTTGATTTGAACATCTGAAATCTCCTACAAAATTGTATAAGGATTTTAACACTTGAAAAATAAAAAATTTAATACCAATCAATATTTACAATTTTAACCAATATAAAAATTGAATAGAATTTTTCAAATTAAATCTTAAATCATGAATTCCGGATTTCCATTCATCTTACCCGTACATTTAAAAAAATTTTAATTAGAGAATTATTTTCTATTAAAAAGAATGTCTTAATAGCAAATTTAAATTTCTATTCAAGCTTAAAATTTATATACTCATTTTTAGGTTAGAAATATTTTCATCTTACATTTAAAAAAAAAAAAAATCAAATACTTTACGTAAAGGAAAAAATTTCTAATAGAAGTACATAAAATAAATTTTTATATTTTAAACTCAAAATGTATGCATAGGCTAAAAAAAATTAAGATAAAAATAATTTTACTATATAATTGAATATATCGATTTTGTACTTGAAAAATACTGGCTTGAATTAAACTGTTGGAAGATCTTGTAAAACTAATAGGAGATTGAAAAACTCGAAATATAATTAACTAGTAAAATAAAAAGTCAAAAAATGTTCAAAATTTCACGTCAATATATTAATTTAAAAGTTCTTTACATTTTAAGACAATTACTTTATATGAAAAAATTTTCTTTTTCGTACAGCATTTAATTTTTTAAATAAAAATCTCTGCTTCAATATTTTTAAAAAAATCTGCTTGATTTGAACATCTGAAATCTCCTACAAAATTGTATAAGGATTTTAACACTTGAAAAATAAAAAATTTAATACCAATCAATATTTACAATTTTAACCAATATAAAAATTGAATAGAATTTTTCAAATTAAATCTTAAATCATGAATTTCGGATTTCCATTCATATTACCCGTACATTTAAAACAATTTTAATCAGAGAATTATTTTCTATTAAAAACAATTTCTTAATAGAAAATTTAAATTTCTATTCAAGCTTAAAATTGGTATACTCAATTTCAGGTTAGAAATATTTTCATCTTACATTTTTTTAACAAAATATGAAATACTCTACGTAAAGGAAAAAATTTCTAATAGAAGTACATAAATTATATTTTTATATTTTAAACTCAAAATGTATGCTTAGGTTAAAAAAATTAAGATTAAAATAATTCTACTGTAGAATTGAATATATCGATTTTGAACTTGAATAGAAATTTAAATTTTCTAATAAGACATTCTTTTTAATAGAAAATAATTCACTGATTAAATTTTTTTAATGAATGAATAGAAATCCGAAATTCATGATTTAAGATTTAATTTGAAAACCTAAAAATTTCAAACTCAACTAATTAATTTGAAATTCTATTCAATTTTTATATTGGTTAAAATTGTAAATATTGATTGGTATTAAATTTTTTATTTTTCAAGTGTTATAAAATCCTTATACAATTTTGTAGGAGATTTCAGATGTTCAAAGCAAGCAGATTTTTTTAAAAATATTGAAGCAGAGATTTTTATTTAAAAAATTAAATGCTGTACGAAAAAGAGAATTTTTTCAAATGAAGTAATTGTCTTAAAATGTAAAGAACTTTTAAATTAATATATTGACGTGAAATTTTAAACATTTTTTGACTTTTTATTTTACTAGTTAATTATATTTCGAGTTTTTAAATCTCCTATTAGTTTTACAAGATCTTCCAACAGTTTAATTCAAGCCAGTATTTTTCAAGTACAAAATCGATATATTCAATTCTATAGTAAAATTATTTTTATCTTAATTTTTTTTAGCCTATGCAAACATTTTGAGTTTAAAATATAAAAATTTATTTTATGTACTTCTATTAGAAATTTTTTCCTTTACGTAAAGTATTTTATTTTTTTTTTTTTAAAGGTAAGATATAAATATTTCTATTTTTATTTATATTATTATATATTATATTATATATATTATATATTATATATATTATATATATTATATTATAATATATATATTATATTATTTTTATTTATATAAATTTTAAGCTTGAATAGAAATTTAAATTTGCTATTAAGACATTCTTTTTAATAGAAAATAATTCTCTAATTAAAATTTTTTTAAATGTACGGGTAAGATGAATGGAAATCCGGAATTCATGATTTAAGATTTAATTTGAAAACCTAAAATTCTATTCAATTTCTATATTGGTTAAAATTGTAAATATTGATTGGTATTAAATTTTTTATTTTTCAAGTGTTAAAATCCTTATACAATTTTGTAGGAGATTTCAGATGTTCAAATCAAGCAGATTTTTCAAAAATATTGAAAAAAGAAGTATTAATTATATAACTACATATTTCGTAAATTCGAAATTGTCGTCTGCTTCCCGCCTCTTTTGCACGGAGTCGAGAAAAATACAATTCTCAATTTCGACTCTCTAACAGATAGCATGAAATCTAAAAATAGCATTGCAAGGAGGAACCGAGGAGAATAAGGAGAAGTTGGAGGTGCCGTTCTCGCACGCAAGAACGACGAGGAAGAAACAAAAGCAGCGCGCCCCGTCATCTCTCCCTACTCGCTTCACACGGACACGGCGTGCAATTGTGTCTGTAGGTACCCCGGTTTGCAATCTGAGCACACTGTCCACCAGTTGATTTGAGTTGATTCAAGCGACTGTTCTTCAGACGATTCAACAGATGACGAAGCATAGATATGTAGATTTTAATTTTTAAATACATAATTGGTTTGTAAAAAAGTTGTTTTATTTCACTGCTTTTATTCATTGATAGTCAAGTATTCAAAAATTTAAACAAATAATGATAATTTTTTCTACATTCTCACTTCAGATTCATCACCAGCGACCTCGAAAACCCCCTTATACGAGGGTTGACTTTTATATTTCGGGAATAGAGAAAAAAACAAAAATTAAACATCAAAAATGGCTTCATTGTTTTTCAAAATATTCTCCATGAAGATCAATAGACTTTCTCATGCGCTTGAACCAATTTTCGAATAACTTTTTCCACTCCGATTGAGGTATCTCCAAAACATGCATTTTGAACGCATTAACAGCTTCTTCAGGCGTTGAAAAACGTTGACTTCATAATTTATTTTTGATGTGCAGGAAAAAAAAGAAATCATTGGGTGCTAAATCAGGGCTGTACGCCGGATGACCCATCAATTCGATGTTTTCAGTTCTCAAAAAGTCTCTCGTTTGAGCCGATGTGTGAAAGATCGCATTTTCATGGTGGAGAATGATTCGTCTTCGGCGGTTGCTTTCCCATATTTTTCCGAAGACTTCTGGTAAACAAATTGTTGTGTACCATTCAGAATTTATCGTTCGACGTTGCACTAATGGTACAGTTGCCACATGTCCGGTTTTTCTGAAGAAGCAGGCGACGATTTACTTCGAAGTACTTCGTGCGCGAACAACTTTTGTTGGATTTTGTTCATCTTGAAAGGCCCATACAGTCGACTGAAGTTTACTTTCGAGCTCATATGCATAGATCCATGATTCGTCACCTGTTACGATGTCATAGACGTGTTTTGATGCACCGTGATCGTATGTTTTTAGCATTTCATTCGACCAATCAACACGAGCCTTTTTTTGATCGATTGTCAAATTACGTGGAATCCAACGCGAACATATTTTTTGACGGCCAAATGTTCATGCAATCTTGAATGTATGCTGGTCCCACTAATACCCAAGGATGCTTCAATCTCACGTAAAGTCACTTGACGATCTTGCAATATCAGTTCATGCACTGCATCAATGTTTTCTGGAACAACAACCGCTTTTGGACGACTTTTACGAAATTCGTCAGTGAGCGAACGACGGCCACGATTGAATTCGGTATACCACCGATATACAGTGGTTTTTGATGGTGCTTCATCGACAAAAATCGAATTAAGTTCATCGATTCATTGTTGTTGAGATAATCCACGTCGAAAGTTGTAAAAAATAATCACACATAAATGTTCACGAGTTAACTCCATTTTTCAGACGAGATAAATTTTTTGAGTCACTGTAAACAACACAAATAGCGTCTGTACGTCAAAACGTTCCGAGTCATCAAAAATTCAAAATGAGCTATTGAACAGTCACGAGCGATTTCTTTCACAAAGATACGGCCATATCAAGTTTTGACACTTATCCGAACAACCTTATGAGCATTCAGTTCGCCATTTTAAAACGGCCGGCCATCTTGTAAATGAAAATGTCAATCTTGCGACGTCATTTTCGTAATCAGCAATTCCGAAACCCCCGAGTAAGAGTTTTTAGAGAGCGAAATCTTTTAATTTCGTAAATTTCGATCCGCCATCTTAGAAATGGAAATGTCAATTTTCTGACTGTAAATTCTTATTCACAGACCATCAAAACCCGCAAGCACAAATTTTCAAGATAAATTTTCGAATGAAAAATGGTATGCACCAAAGAGTCAATGTGAATGCTCATAAGGTAGTTCGGATAAATATCAAAACTTGTTATGGCCGTATCTTTGTGAAAAAAAATCGCTCGTGACTATTCAATAGCTCATTTTGAAGGGAAAGAGTAGTGCTAAATGATGACATTTGAGAAAAAAACCAAAAAAATTTCTTGCGCCCTGTACATAACGTCAAAAGTAGCGAAAAACCCCATTTTTCGAGCACATAACCTCAAATATCTCAAAATCCTAACGTGTCACGTGATAGGCTGATTCTGATTCCGGATTCGGATTCTACGTCAAAAATTACTCCGGAAACGACCCATAGCTTTTCAACAACAAAACCTTGCAGACCTGTGTAATATGTGAAATACGAAAAAACGTAACAATGCAAAGTTGTTCGTTTTAAAAAGATTTACAATTTTTGTCTCGCACAGTTTCTGATAAAACATATATTTTTCGTTTCAATGCCAAAAATACAATTCAAATTCAAAAATTCCATTTTTAGACAAAATATGTCAGATACAAAAAAAACGTTTAGATGGAAAATTATTTGCCTAAATGAGGTCTGCAAATTCTCATTAAGACATTTCTTGACAGGACGTCTATTTTATGTTTTGATTTTAAATATTGGAAAAATTCCAATTTTTCCACCAAAATATGTGAGAAACGAAATAAGCGTTGTTGTGCAAAGTCGTTTCCTTAAATAAAGTCTACGATGGTTCTTCCTTTTTGAGAGATTTGGAAGAAAATAAATTATTTTAATCGTGTAATTTATTAAAAAGTTACTGAAATGTATACAGAAAATCGAGCGCGAAGCGCAAGCGTCATGATGAGAATGTGTTCCTTAAGGCTGATAGAGCCTTAAGTAAATTCAATTTCCTGTTTCACTTAAATTCAAAAAGAAATATAGGGACTTTGAAAAAATGTGTAATTCACATCATCTGTAATATTATTATAAAATTGGTTTGTGCTTTAGTATCAAATTACAAAAAATAAGTTTAAATGTATGCGAAAAGCATAAGACCAAGCGTTAAGCGCGAGGTCCAAAAAGAACGGAGCGCGAAGATCAAAGTGCGCGTCTCAGGCGCGCTCAAATTTGCGAGCGATGAGAATGTGCATGAGAATTTTGAATTTTTGACTTCAGATTCATAAATAGCGACCCCAAAAAACGTTTTGTATCTCGTTTGACGAAAAACGGTCGAAAATCAATCCGACTTAATCCGAAGCAATCCGAAAAAAGTTTTCAATCGGAATCAATCCGAGGTCGGAATGATTCAGATTTATTCGGATTAAAAATACCATCCCACGATTTCAAACATGCCGCGGTGACTTTTTCCTACGATATTGAAAACGATTTAAGGATCTCTTACTGATAATAAATTAAGCGCAGAGTTATAGCAATAATAAGCTTTACAGAAAATCAATAAATCAAAAATATAGCTGGCACAGAAAATGAAGATCTTATTAAATTTTATGAAAGGATTGGGAATGTAAAAAACTTCAAATATTTAAAATAGCTATAATATTAAAATATAATATGATTTAAGATTTTATACAGATTTGTAATAACGTCCAAATATACAATTGCCATGATAAAAACCATGGTTGTATCTGATTCTAAATTACTAATAAATCGTCAATTCAAATACTATAAAGCACATAGTGGAATGAATATTGTATAACAATAACGCTCAGATCAATTCGTCCTACAAATTGATTTTAAGTTTGATGCTTCACAGATTTTTAAGGTCAGAATATCTCAAATCTGTAATTTGCACCAATGAACACTTTTATCTTATGATTATAGATTAATATATTTTTTAGAAATTACTCTCCTATATTACTATCGTAATCGTAAAAGTTCATCTTCTTCAAAAAGAGAAAGAAAAAGTAAACAATGCCGGAAATCGAATTCTAAAATTTCATATTACATGAATGTTTAATGAGAATAAGAATTGATGAACTATATCAATAATCACTAATTTTCCACCAAGTCGTGAAAACAAATATCACGATGGTTTCGTCTGTTTAGTTCTATTCTTTTTTCCATGTGATAAAAACAAATTTGGCACGATCAAACTATCATTTGGATCTTTAAAACTAATACTCGACGAGCTGGCAGTTGTCGAACCAGATTTATCTGAATTAGAAATCAAAATATTAGGAGTAGAAGTCCTAGCTTTCATAAGCACAGCTCGTTCAGTACTTTTGCTCGCCTCCTTAATCGAAATTGAGGAAACATCACTAAAATCTGGCAAACCATATAAATAAATCTCCGCCTGCCTTTTAAATGGCGAAATAATTCTCCTTGCTGTATTAATCGGCGTGGTATCAGAATTAGAAGAAGAACTGAGAGCACTCGCTTCTCTCGTTTTCTTCAGAGTCGTGATAGCCCAATCAAGACCGAATTTTTTAAGAGTCCTCTCCATTTCCTCCGGTGAAGAGGCACATTTTAGAAGATCTGAAGTCGGAGTGCTTGCAATTTCAGAAATCCCAGAAAGAGCAGAAAAACTATTAGAACTTGTAGAAGTCAATTTTTTCTGCAGGTCGTCGAATTTCAAAATTTTTGAGCCGAGGTTCTCGTGTCCACGAATAGTGTCAAGCTCTAGATTTCCATTCTGATAAGCTTTTTGCTCTGAAGAATCTGTGGAATCACTTTTGCTTACCTTTGAATTCTTAAACGCATCAAGTTTCTTAGGTGATTGTCTCCTGGGAATCTGAGAGTCATTGGAGAAGAGTTGGGTAGGTGATCTGTTAGTTGAAGATCTTCTTGGAGTAGACTGTGGTGTCTGGGGAGCCGGTAATGGAGCAACGTGGACGGAAGGCTTACTAGTATTTGAATTTTTATGAAGAGATGATTCTAATGGTTTTCTAAAATCTGATTTTTTAGAGGGACTCACTGGCGAAGGCGTCAGGTCAGTAGCAAGGTTTCGTTTTGCCTTTGAGGCAGAGCTCTTCACACTAGTTTGACTACGATTCGCTGTGTCCGGGGTGTCAAATTCAACGATTGTTGAGAGTTCGTGAACCGGAGAAGCTAAATTTGGTCTGAAATGAAAATTAATTTAAGAATTAATCAATTATCGTTATTAAAATTTTTTAAATTCATAAAAAATGTATCCTACCTGTAATGTCCACTAACTAAGGAAACAGGTGGACGTCCTCTGATGCTGGAGCTAGGCAAAGCGCGAGGTGTTTTGGGAATACCAGCTAAAAGCGGCACGAAATCTTTATTTTTTTCCTGAAAAAAAAAGACAAACAAATTCCATAAATACTTATTTGTATAAAAAATTATTTTTTAATTTTGAGTTAAATTGGGGGGAACACCTTAAGGTAGATGATAAGTTGTTGGTATTATTCTTATAAACTGGCGTAATTAAAATTAATATCTTCAGATGACAAATCAATCATTCCTCACGATCTTTACTTTTGCGTACCTGTGACGTTTAATTTTAATTTTAATATCAAAACAAGCAAGGAAAAAATTAATTACTCTTTAAATAAATTTCAAATTTAACCATTAATTTGAATTTTCTATATAAATTTTTAAGACAGATTTAATTACCTCAGGACTTTTAGATATCTTTCTCGGTGAAATGGTTTTCTCTGTCTTCTCTTGAAAAGAGTCAATTTCATCAAAATTAAATTCATTCCTCATTGCCAAGTAACTATCAGTTTCTTTCAGTGATTCCAAAGTCACAAGTCCTGAAGATTTATCCAAGCTTTTACTCTGTTCTAGAATCTCTTTAGAAATTTGTTCGACCATATCTTCATGACCAGATTTCGAGTTTTTTGTATTTGCTTCTCTATTTTGTCCTTGCATCTTTGGAGGACTTCGAAAAATTCGGAACTTGTCAATATTGAGATTTACTGATTCGCTGCTAATCAGTTTAGGCTTTCCTTTTTCTGGAATTTCTTGAACAATTTGAGGGTCTTCTTCTATACTAGAGGTCATTGATTCCTTGGATTTGGAATCGCTTAGCTCTGGAGATTTTTCAATTTGAGAATAAGCAAGTGGAGGTTTAGGAAGATCAGCTCCTTCACTTGCGATGATTCTTCTTGATTCTTGAAGAGTTCTCGCTAGTTGATTGTTGATCGCCTCGACATTTTCTACCAAGTTTCGCACATCCCGTAGGTCACGAGGAATATTTCCCGAGGATAATTGAAGGAAACTGGTATCATCGTTCGGAGTTGCGAGAGAGAAATCCATACTTGGAGGAAGAACTGGAAAAATCAAATGAAAAATTATCCTCATTGAGAATTATAAGAGTTGATAATAATAATAGTAATTTGAATAAAAATAATACCTTTTTGTTCGTTTCTTAATTTCTTTATAAGATCCGATAGCGACGCAATTCGTTCTGAACAAACGTTCTCCAACTCCTCATATAATTTCTGAATCTCCGGACAATTTTTCAACGTCTGACTATTAATATCAATTGAATCCTCATGCAGCTTACAGTTTGGATTGTTGCAATTACATTTCTCTATCGATTTCGACTGACTCCTTGGTGAAGCTGATTTAAGTCTCTGTCCATCCTGTCGACCCTGATCAGTAGAAGTAGTCTGATTTTTTCTCCCTCTTTTTATGCCCTCTTCCATTTGGTTAAACCTCAACATTTTGCTGATTTTATCAGGATTTGGAACATTCGAAGGCAGCCTCATAGTTCTTGGAGATGGTGTTTCTGGAGTCGAAACTGGACTAATCTGCGATTTCTTAACATGCAAGGCATCAATAGCGGCAGAATCTAACAGTTCCAAAATTGGTGTGGTATCTTGTAAAACACCTTGTTTTAAGAAAGCTGCTGCTTGAGCTGTCGGAGGACTAGCGTAAGAAGTTGAAGCGTCAGAAGTGTCTTTAATTCTGATCGTTTTCTTCGAGGATCGCGTATGGATTTGATAAACTTGTCCTGTAGTTCCGTTATCGGGAGCTGAGTAAATCTGCGAACTCTCTGTACTCGAATCTACAGTCATGCCGCCAAAGCTGTCGATTTCCGCTCTAAATCCACGATTGACTTCAAAGTCATGCCTTCCTTCTAAACCTTTATCCTGCTGTGGTTTCTTTGGAGTCGAAAGTCTTGAAGAAGGGGCTGAATGTGAAGATTTTTTAATCAGCTTTGAGGTTTTACTACCAGGAGCCGATCGAGATTTGACAGAAATCATAGGCGATGTTTTACGTGAAATTTTTAAGGTTCCTTTTTTCTTCCGCTTCGGGGTCACTTGAATCTGCTTTTTGTCGAAACTGATAACTAGATCTGTAATGATCGAAGATCCACTACTACTGTCTTCACTATCTGCAGCAATTATCTTTACAACCGGTTCCAATGGATACTGTCGTTGACTTTCTATATTTGATTGATTCGAAATTTTATTTATTAAGTCTTCTGAAATTCCTTCATTTGTTTGTAAAGCTTCTGTTTTATCTTTCGAGGGTATTTTCTTTGAATCCGGAGTCAATTCAACTTGAACTCCTTTATCTTCAGCAGAATCATTTTCAATTGTCGAGGTCTGAACCGCGATTTCCGACTGTTGAGGAACTTTTTTCTTTCCTTGAATTTTAGGTCTTGAATCATCCTCGTGACTAGACATATTTATGACCCGAATTTCCGGAGATGGAGGTCTTTGAACTGAAGCAGCTTTGGAAGGAGATCCAGGTTTGGAATTTTCTGGTTTTCTGGAAGAACTAAATACTTCAGGGGGGAGACTTGCTCCGAATTCTCGAAGCAAAATTCTTTTCTGTCTTTCCACCTTTTGTAGCAACTCAAGAATTTGCTCTTCACGAGATAATTCGTCAAGACTGTCTTTTTTTTCTGGTGATTTGAGTGGAATAGTGTCTTGGAAAGGTGGATGTTGCCAAGAAACTTCGGGGAGGATATGGACTTCTTCGGGGTCTTCTCTTGGTTTCAAAGTGACAAATTTTTCTGTGAGAGTGTAAGGTGGATCTTCTGAAGTCCGCAAAATTCCCTCGAGAGCGCGGTTCATTTTTCTCTGACGTTTCATTTGAAAATCCTTTCTTCGCGTCGGTGACATGTGCAGGTTCTTAAAAAAAAAAAATCGAAGTTGAAACAAAATAAACAAGTTAAACATTATTTATAGGTGCATTGCTTTCTCTTAAAGAGATGAGGATTTATCCACACGAAAAAGTCAGAAAATGCTGATAAAAAGTTATTACCGGTGGCTCGTGGATTTGACTTGCTTTGAGTTTGCGTTCCTCACGTGACAAATGATCTAAATTTTGCAACAAGGTTTGATAATCACGACGGACTCGTTCACGAAGCAAGGCATCTTGTCCTCGACGTTCGGCATTTGTTTGTCGATTCTTTAATAGCTCTGTGTTAACACTTTCCGTTTCCAAAATTTCTCGTGCCATGTCTTTTGCATTTGGCTGAAAGAAAAAATTTAAAATGTTGGCGTAAATAATAGCAAACAAATGAATAGTTGATTAAATAAATATAAGAACCTCGTTTCTGATATCAATTCGTTCAACGATTCCCGTAGGCCTATTGTAAGCATTTCTCTGTCTAGTGTTGTAGTCGTACATTTGAACTTTATTCTCTGACGGTGTGTTATGGTGTTTCGGAGTTCTCTTTATTGCAGGAGTGTCTGCAGCATCGGAAAAGTATGAAGAATCCTCGCTTATAGAACTTGAGCTACTACTATCACTACTCGATTCTAGAGAATCGTGTCTATAATCTTCTGGATTATACCTGAAATAAATTATTTTATTAGATTCAGTTTAGTTAAACAATTATTTTATTTTCAGTAAAAGATTCAACAAAATACCTTGGAGAATTGACAGATTTTGAGGAAGGTATGTTTACATTAATAACAGGAACAGATTCCTCCATTTCCTCGATATCAGAATCAGAATTAGTCACAAGTTGAGGAAGTTTAGATTTAGCAGGAGATGATTTACTAGCAGATCGAGTCTTCGGGTAGTCTAAGTCAGAGAATTTTATTTTTTCTTTTACCCTATTTTTATTTTTTGATCCTGAGGATCCAGTCTGATTTTTTAATTCTGGATTTTTACTTTTCCGGTGCAGTGATGGTGATGTTATTTTTGAATGACCTGAAACTACCTAAAGAAAAAAATGAAGTATCCGATATATTATTTCACTTTATTTTGAATGATTGATTTACTACAAAATAAAAAATTAGATTCGTACCTTAACATTAGACTTTGTGATAACTTTAATAGGTGATTTTTTAGAAAGTAGTTTTTTGACTTTCGTTTTACTTGGGGATTTTTGATGCAGAGAAACGACACTTGGATTATCATTAGGAGAAGAATTGGAAGCCGACTTTTCCTCTATATTGGAAGAAAGTTGCTTATTTTCAAATACTGCAGCTGCTCTAGCATTTTCTATTTCCCTAACTTTTTTTAACCGCTCCTGTTGTAAAGCTCTCAAATCTTCTTTCTGAAAATTGATTTTCAATAGAAATTGAAATTGTATAAAAAGTAAATATTAGATTATTTTTCAAAATGAAAATTATCGAAGTATTCATAAGTTACCATTTCGGCATCTCTTAATTTTTGAGCTGCTTCTCGTCCCCTTTCGAGAGCTGCAGCTCTATTTTTTCTCTTTTCAGACTCTATGATTTCAGCTACATCGGGTTGATGAGTTGCAGCCAAATGTGCTTGGCCTATGTCTTCCATATCCTCTTGATACTTTCGCTGAATTTCCATTATCTTTCGATCATGCATCTGCTTTAATTCTAATCTCACATCCTTTTCAGGATTGCTTAAATCTCTTTGAGCTATAGTTTTAGCTCTCTCGAGAAGTCTGTTTGATATTTCCTTCGACTGCTGCCGCACCTTTAATTACAATTTTTGGTTTATGGACTTTTTTCAAATTTAAAAAAATAATGGTTATAATTATAGACAAGCTTAAAGTTATAATTATGCAGTAATGATGAGATAAACTATCATGATTCAAATAAATTAATCTTATTTAAAGAATCTATATTTAACAACAAATTTTAGATCTGAATAAGACTATATATTATAAAATGTAGAAATTTGTTTACATTTACAGACACGGGATTTTACAACCGAAACTCTAAATCTTAGACAACCTAAATTGAATCATTACAAATTTGGAAAGCAGATATTGTAATCTTCTTTAATAATTTAGAATTTTTAATAATATTTGAAAGATGTTGACAAATTAAGAGATTTTGTGCTCCACCTGTTCGAGTCGTAACCTCCTTCGGCGATCGCGTTCATTTTTCTTGATTTGATCCAAATCAGAAAGCACCATTCTTCCTCGATGAATACTGACCGGATTACCATTTACGGTCACATTTATCGACATATTTCACTAAAAACTTGTTAAGTATTAATATTTTAGCCGTTTTTAACAAAGATTTTTCAAGTCGAATTTGGTTTGACAACGGCCAACGCAGGCCAACGGGCCAACGACAATTTAATTTGGTTTGATTTGATACATGCGGATACGCTATGTAGAATACAATGTCATTGGTGTGAATAAACGAGAGCCGAGAGAAGCGACCAATCAACAAGAAGTCTTTCGTTGATATCAAATTCTATTGGAGTGCCGTGGACAAATTTAAAAATTCTTATGGAATGTTGTCATTCATACGTGATTTGATAAATATGGTTGATGCAATGAAGATTTTAGGCTTTTAAGTTAAAATTTTTAATTGTATATAAATATTTTGTATTTACTCACTTATCATCAATTTTAATTAAAAATTCAATCACATTGACAGGAAAATTATTTAATAAAAATATTCTACAACTGAGCATTATTAATCAAAATTAGTTGGTTCCTAATAATTTGCTGAAAATCTAAAATTATTTTATTTATGCATTGTTTATAAATACACTTAGTTAACCATGAATCACTCAAATATCTGTGAGAATGCTTGTTTAAATGTTTTTTTACGAATAAATATTATTTAAAATAGCATCAATTATAAAACTAAAAACTGCTTATGTTAATTTTTAATTGAAAGAATATAAATTACATTCGTTCGAGAAAAAATGATACTTGAACCTGATAAGAAATTTAAAAAAAAACTTTTCAGAAATAAAAATAAAAATCTGTTTTTAGACTGATAAACTTTAAAAATAAGGCAGGAAGCTGAGAATGAAATAAAAGAAAGGAATACGGAAGAAGTTGTAGTAACATATATTCTATGTAACATAATACTTATATAAGTATATTTATATATTTATATGTGTATGTATATAATAATTAATAAAATATAATGTTTAATAACGTTAATCGTAATTCTACAATATATTATTATCTCGCCAATCTTTATCATCGTCATCGTCGTCGTCTTTGTCGTCGCCAGTTATAATATATATCTCTATATAGCAATAATAGTATATATATATATTCACCTAGTTATTATAAATATATTTATGCGCGCAATATAAATATAATAACTATTGGTACAACTTGCGTCTGTCTCTTTATTCCTTTTTATATTCGATAACAATGATTCAGAAGGCTTACACAATAACTGCTTAGAGTAAAACTGTTAACTTGAGATTTCTTAATTCTTTTTCATTAAATAACTCTATTTTCGCTTATAATCTTACAATCTTTCCTTATCTTAATTTTTTCGTAAATATATACTCTTCAATATTATCATTCGTGTCGCTGTCGCGCTATTTGAACGGGGTCAACGGAAAAAGGAAGATTATAAATAAAAAACGAGGCTCTCAATTATTTGACCCGATTAAAAATCTCTATTTTAAACATTTTCAAGAATCATAATTTTTATGAAAATAAAAATGTTAATTTTTTTATTTGATTTGAATTAATTCAATTTGTTTCGGGTTGAGGATAAATATTCTCTCGTTAAGTACTTTTCTGATTTTTTTTTTTCTATTTCAGAGTTATTCGTTAATGAGAAGTGACGATGACGATGACGACAACGGCGGCGGTTTAGCTCATCAGAGACAAATTAAATAATTATACCGGCAACGATACATAACTCGTTTGCGTTGGTGATTTCTGTTTTTCAAATTCGTGAAATTTTTAAAATTTTCCAGTATTTCGTCGGTGAAATTACGCTTCTTGCCTCCATTATTTGTACTTTTTTTGTCTCAAGAAAATTCATTTTTTAAGTTCGCAGCAGAACGTGGTTACGAATTTTTAGTGAAGATCGACTACTAACAGAGTCAAAGAGAAGTTTCAGCCTCAGAAAAATTTGAAATTTGACAGCGAAGTCGAAATTACGTCAAATTGTATCAAGAAAAGAGATTCAATTTTTATAATTTTAGTAATTTTTAAAATATTTTTTAAATTTCAAAAGACCAACGTTTTTGAAACTTAAATCTTTAATTTTTAAACCAACCAAACTTTAAAGTAATTGATCTTGAACTCTAAAAGTTGAACAATTCAAAATTTAAAAATATTCGAATACAAAAATAAAAGATAAAAGAATCTCTTTTGTCTCGCCTTGATGCTGTGTTCAACGTTTTATATTTTACAAATATTATTATCCAACCAATCAGAACACATCTTGACTTAAATATCCTAAACTTGAACTGCGATTGGTCAAATACATTCCATTAAACACAACAAAGGCGATAAAAAATATTCTAAATAATTTAAATCAACCTCCTTTCGTTCACAGTAGTTCAACGCTTTTTATAATTAATTACGGTGGCTACATATTAATTTTACATTTCCCAGTGACTTTAAATTAAAAGACATTTACCAAATGTTTTACTAGACTAAAACTTAATTTATTAAATAGATTTGTTAGTCTTAAAGAATTTTTGACATTATAATACTTTTCAAAAGGAAAAATCGCATTAGAAAGAAATTATTTTTTAGTACATTTAATGAACATTTTTAATAACTTAATCAACTTTCAAGAAACTGGGTAGATTATAAAGACACTGGGTAATGAAATATTTTCACATCGTTCTCCGCAAATAAAACACAATTGTTAAAAAGGGAAAAATGTAAACATGTATTGACCACTGTGGATCTAAGTGCTAAAATCAACAAGGTATGATTTTTACGTCAGCTCCAATTAATTATCGACTACAATAAATTATCACTACTTAAACGACTGATTTCTTACGACATATAGAAATTCGTTTGCGTAAACGGTAAGCATTGTGCTCCGTGGGTAGATCGCATAGTACAGGTATAACTTTTTCTAAATTACTATTTATACTGATATTTTTATTTTATTATGCACTTGCGCGAATCGAGCGAGCGCAATTTATACGAATAAATATGTACCGTTTTCTCGAACTTCTGTAATGCTTAATATTTTACGCTTATTAGAATCAATTCGACAAAGTCATAATGTCGTTTTCGAAGTTATGCGGTTTACAATGCCATAAGTAATTATTTGAAAAGACACAGATTTATAAACATGAAAAGTTGGCTTTGACAATTTAACAGCTTGAAATATCTCAGTACGTTTTCTAATTTAATTAAATTCTTAATTTTGTGATTTATCCTACGGAGAGTCCACGCTTAACTTAAAACTCTTTTTATAAAAAAGTTATTACTTTAAAAATTTAAAAATTCAACGTTCTAAGTAAATAAGTTTAAAAGTATCAAACTTTAGAAGATTATTTACTAAATTTACTAAAAGAAAATTTGAATTTGGAAACCCATTGGATGTAAAGTATCTAAAAATTAAAAGAATTAAAATTGAAATTTTCGAGAGTTTGAAAAAGTTTAAATTTCAGAACATTAAAATTCAAAATCTTATAATTTGGCAGTGTAACAATTATAAGGCTCCAGATTGAAAAATTCTTTTAATTTCAACGCTTTTAAATTCAAAACATTATATTTCTGAAATAGATAATTTATAATTAAACATCACGTTAAAGTAAATAAAAAAATCAAAACTTCAAAAGATGTGGACGCTCAGAGAGCCAGAAATTAATCTACGCATTCGCTATTTTGATCAAAATACAATACACATAATATGTATAAAAATTGTTGTAAAATTACAAATGTTTGACAAATAAGAAAGAGAACGATGGCTCGATGATAAAACCTTACAATTAGTAGGTTACAGCATTGTAAGCCGAATTATAAAAGTTTTTTAAAAAACTTCCGTACGGAAGAGGATGAACAAAACATAGTGAGAATAACTTACATTAAAAGTTAAAACGCCTTTGTAAAAGGAACGCGTTTTCAAGTATATCACAAAGAACAAGAATGCACCAGAGAAAAGCGATTTCAAGGGACAGTCTGCTTCAAAATAAAAGTTTTTCTATACGAGCCAAACAATTTTGCAAATTGTTGAAAAAATTGTAATCAACGATAAATAAAATTTCACAATTCATATAATGTGTAAAATTCAATGAGATAAAAAAAAACAGTTTCTCTTAAACTGTCAGCTTAAAAATAACAAAAGATACCACCTTGGCTTTCAAAAACGCGTATTTAAAAGTTGCAAATATAAATTCTAAAAAGAAGTGGATAAAAATACATTTAAGCCTGATTGGGGCATTCTTAAAAGCTAAGAAATATATTCTACTTTAATATGATTCGCTCCTCTGGCGATGTTTCTAATCATAATTTTGTTATAAGCATCTTTATCGTTACTTTTTCAATGTAAGACTGCTTCAATGCAATTATTTTCATCAAAATCGTTTTAATCATCAATGATTTTATAGCAATCTATATGTATATATTTATATATATATATATATATATACATATATATCTCGTCCAATGTAAAACTATAGCTTCTATATCTTTCTGCTTTTATGCGTAGAAATATAGAAGAGTATATACAATTTGCATTCGCTGATGTTCATGCTCTTCTCGATGGAAGTTTCTAAAACTTCACGAATCACAATAGCACTTTTTTCATAAAATCTCAAGCGCGGAATACAGGGGAAAACGAGTCTCAAAATAAACACCAGACAAATTTTCAGAGCAAGTGCCATAAAATCTGCATTTAATTATTTATTAATTAAAAAATAGTATTACCATTCTTGAAATTTCTTCTTAGTTTAAGTATGCAGAAAAATATGTTTCGGTAAACTAATTTTTTTTTTTATCAGGTCTAATCTTTGTCTGGTATTAAATTTGAGAGATGAGCAGCACTCGATATGCAAGATACAATTAATTCGAGTTTTATCAGCATGTGTCTTTCACCCTTGGAGATCGTCAAACGCTATTTTCGAATTACAACAATATCGTCCTTCTGGAGTATTGTGAAATACTATTACGAGTTTCTTAATATATTTTTATACAATAATAATCATTATAAGAATAATAATATATAATAATCATATCAATAATATATAATAATAATAAAATTTCCGCAGAATAGCGTGTATACAAGATGGCTACAACGCAGGTGATAATAATCTAATTAACTCACTATAAATAATGGTACATAATTGTAGAAGGTGATAATGACGATGACGATGGTAATAATTAATATATGTATAATACTAATAATATAATATGTCTTTGCTTCGTACGGCCGACCTAGGTCGAAAGTCCAGGCTGGTCTCGAGGATCATTATAATTATTTAATTATTTATTTAATTCTTAAATTACTTATTATCCCCTATAAGTTAAGATTGGCTAACTCTCTTATAGAATTTTCTAAACAGCCGCTAAGATTACACTAATGATCCTCTACCGGCGAGAAAAATTCAGGGGTCGACCGTATATTTCGAAAAATTGCATTTAATCGATATGAGATCGTTTTGGTATGATATATCCCGGCCATAGGTATCCGCGGCGACAAGTTTTTTTATTTTTCTCACCCTTTTTTCCCCTTCTCAATCCGTTAATCTGATCGAAAAAAGTTTCTTGATAAGAACGACTTTTAATTCAAGCTCGAGTCGAATCGATCGAAAAGGATGTCAAATATTTTTATTATATCAAACTTTCCCCCGAGGAAATGAATTCTTTGTCACAAGAATCAACGGTTTTTTTTTTTGGATTTTTATTAAATTTTATTCCTAAGGATTCCTCAGGGAAAACTTGTGGTAGAAGATTACAATCTTTTTATTTTTTAGTCTGATTTCAGTTTCGAAAAATATTTTGACGCTGACAAAAAGCGATCTGTGTGTAAGATACCGAGCTTGAAAATAGGTAACGAACGTGTATTATTCTCTCGTTTGATTTATTAATTTAATTAATAGTATATTTACTTTTATGTGTGTATTCTGATATACAAGGTACTATTGTATGAGGTACTCTGTAATAATGGTACGCAGAGCTCATCTGTAAAGCCTTACTTTTACTTTGGTAAAAGTATTTCGAATTTTATGGTACGTATTTAGAAGTCTAAAGGTACTTGACTTTTAATAACTGAAATTAGAATCTTTAAACATTCAATGCCAGGCAAAAGAAAAGATTTCATCAGATTGCCGATTATAATTCGTTTGACAGAAGTGACTTTAAAAATTTAATCAAATATTTCTCAATATTAAAACTCAATTTTACAATTTTGTAAGTGAGAAAATTATAAATCACAGAATAGAAAAATTTCAAAAGTCAAAACAATTATTTGGAAAAATGTAAGCAAATAAAAATTTGATATTGTCTTAGCCGTCAGCAATGTTGATGTTCGCTGTACGTATTTTTATGCTTAAAGATTAAATTGCTTATCGATTTACGTTGATCAATTATCGATCGACTACCGTTGTGCGGATCTGACCTAGAAAAAAGAGGGGCTAGGTACCTATCTGGACGGCGATTACTTTCTACTTGCGATTAGCGTACCTCTACTTAACAAAAACTTTACGATATTTCTCTGCTATTTAATATTTACTGATAAAACTGTATCTTTATCGGTTATGTTTTTTTAGCGTGAATCTGCTCCCGAGAATAATTCCTCCCTTGAGAGAAAACAATTAGAACTTTGGCACGATCGACGTCAGGACGTCGAAATCCCGAAATGCCCCTCTGGAATCCCAATTTTTCGACCAAAAAACCACTTTGAAGAAAACAAATTTATCGAGTTTTACAAATATATTTTTAAAATAGTTTATTCGAATCTATCATTCATACTTTATTTTTATTATTTTTACTGGTCGTTGTAAGATTTACAAGTGAAAAAAAATATCGCTCGATTGCGCTAATTAATTTTATTTATCTAGCGACTGAAAATGTTTAAGTGTTAGAAAATTTCTTAAATTAGCGTCTTTATGTTTCTGTATGAATTATTTATTTTTTAGAGGAGAGAAAAATGGATTTTCGGAGTTTCCTTTGGTTACGAAATTGAACGACTATTTCCATGTTTCTATTTTGTGCGAGAAAGATTTCTTAAATTGTAATCGTAATTCGCGATATAGTGAATGTACATCAGGATTGGCAAATTAGGGTCGATGTTAGTTAAATTTTATTGTACTTTGATTAGAGAGTTTTTGTTGTTGAAGAGCAAAGGAAAACAAGATAAGACCACTTCTTTTGGATAATCTTAAATTTGCGTTTATTGCTGATATCTTAGATTTATAATAGAATAGATTACATATAACGCGATGCTTAAAGATGGTAAGTTGCAAGTGACGATGATTATTGTCTATCTAATTTAATTAACTACCATCAAGGATTTACCCATAATTAGCGCTGGATAAAAGTTTAAAAATTTTCATTTCATTGTCGCAATAACGTACATTGATTTTTACAAGTATAAATTGATTATCTTTAAAAAACCGCTAATCACAAAACGCAGTTTTGATCTAAAAACCAACAATTCCTGAAAAACAGTCACCAAAAAATGTGATAAAAATGCCAAGCCTGTTGTACGTAAGACACAGCTGCTAGAAACATAGAAACGTGCTATCAGTGGCATAATACTGTCAGTTTCAAATTAGATTCGGGTTTTTGGTATTACAGAAAAAACCTGGCTCTGCGAGCACATCGCAGAAACTGTAATGTTTAGATTCAGTCTAAAAATTGGCAATATATTTTGCCAAGGCACGATCTGTGATGTGATATCCTTTAATCATCAGTCCACCCTATTTCCACCAATCAAATTTAATCTGTCCCAAAATGCCTAATTTTTAATTCACATAAGACTTACATTATCGAGTCTTAATAAATTTAATATACACTTTTGATAAGATTATTCTAAACCCTTAAAATTATATTATTTTGGAAGATCAATGGCAGTGTCTGCCTCTGGTTTGGAAATAGGGTTCAACTTAAAACTACCAGTTTTTAAAAGAATTTCCATCTTAGTAGCGAATTTAAAACTAGTCAATTGTAAAATAGTAATTTTATAGTAAAAACTTTATTTTCCGAGATTTATTTTAAATTTATAAAACAGTTATTTTAGAGTAAATTCTAAAATATTGAATTTTGAAAATGGTTGTATAATTCTTAAGATCAGAAAGACACCCAATTAACGAAATAATTCTAATAAATACTTTAACCTAATCCACGATTGATAAAAATACGTTAAACTGGAAGTTTCATGTCAGTCAAGTCCTGAAACTTCACATTACAGTCACCACATGAGCTAGTGTTCATTCCGGTTGTAAGCTTTAATAGAGAGCTCCTTTCTTTTTATGGTGGATCGGTAGTCTTACGTTGAGGGGGTAGATACGTATTTACAAAATTAATCTAGCTAAGCGTGTCGAAACTTGTACCGACACGCACGCGTTATCCGTCATTAAGGTAGTTTTCATCCACGAAAATTAGACCTCAGGCAAAAATAGATCATTTTGCTTTCAAGAATAGCAATATTATTATTGAAGGGCTATTTTGGAAGATAAAGGATTATTTTACATGAAAAAAATTTGAAACACAGAAAAATAATTTTATTAATAAATTTTATTTTAGACCCATCTTTTTTTCTTATCGCTTCTTACCAAATTTTAAAAAATTATGCGATTCTACTAAATCATGAATTATTTTTTTAGAGAAAAGATTTCCTACAATTTCACCGTTTCTGATTTCTAAAAATAAATTCTTTAATGGTTGAATCTATTAACAAAACATTTTCCAAAACGAAATTTTTATAAACAAATTGCTGAATTTGATAATAATTTATTCATTTTCGAAAATTGGAAATGGTTAAGTTGTAGGGAATCTTTTTCTTGAAGAAGTGATTTGTAATTTATTAAAATCGTATAATTTTTATAAAATTTATTAATAAAATTATTTTTCTGTATTTCAATTTTTTTTCATGGAAATTAATCTTGTATCTTCCAAAATAGCCCTTCAATAATAATATTGATATTCTTGAAAGCAAAATTATCTATTTTTGCCCGAGGTCTAATTTTCGTGGATCAACTACCTTAAAAGACGAAGAATTAATCGAACGTGTACTTCTGATCGAATCGCGTCGTTTCTCACTACTAAAAAAAAATAGAATCGCAGCTCTTTTAAATAAATTAAAAACGCAGAGGACCATGATCAGTCTTCTCTTTAATTAAAAAAGAAAACGAAAAATTATTTATACAAACTGCCTCGCATTCGTCGAGATCACAAGCTTTGTGAGACTTTGACTAAGGAATCAAGCAGACTGCAAAATTCCAAATCCGGAGAATTTTAAATTGAAAGAACAATTTTGGGAATGTTTCCGATATTTAATTTATACTAATTCTCAAGATTTTTTGCAGCTCTGCCTCTTGTCTCTGGATTCCACAGGTGTACGAAAAATATAAGTGCTGAAACCTGAAAATCTCTTCTTTGAATAGACGATTTTTCTCTGAAGAAATTTCAGCTTAGAGCACAAATTTGCGCGAGAAAGGAAGCAAGATGCGTGGTTCGATTGGAGGGTTATCGCAAGGATGGATTTAGTATAAAATCGATCGATCGATTCGACTGCACAGCATTTCGCGTTCCAAGATATACGAGTCGCTCTTCTAGCGGATAAGATACCAAGACTATCAACGCTGGGCCCCTTAATATTTACATATATATTCGAAGGTAAGGGTACTTACGAAACTCAAACAACGATCTTTGTTTTATTATTTGTCTGGCAGTATAGAATTGGTGTATAAAATTTTGTTCTCTTTCTCCTTTCATTCTTTATCCCCCACTTTTTCTATTTCCTCCAGTTTATTTATGAACCGCCGTGATTCCTTTTCACGTATTTTCGGCCCTCGGGATCCGATTGATTTAGAGAAAATATCACAATTTGCTATGTATTTCCTTTTTATCTCTAAGTTGCATCGCTTGGCAACCGATTCAATTCGCTTTCCGAGCTCGTCTTTCACTCAATAATCGGGTCAGAGCGAGCAAGGATTAAACACATGAGTGCGTATCATGTATGTAGCAAACTTATGTCCTGATTTCGTCCTCAGAGAGGATCGAACGGAGTGACTGCTGGTTCTGAGCTTGAAACTCTGTAGAGATGTAAATTCTCAGTTTTAGACCTTATTAACTTCCTTTTTTGAAATTATTGAGCAGTCGCATGCGCATAAAGCCTCGAGGCAGGTTCTCCGTTTTATCCTCTTTCCTATAGAAAATCATTGACACCCTGGGTTAAACGACAGCCGGACGGTTGCGCAACGCGCTCTCTCAAGGAGCGCTCCAGTCCATAACCGCCGGCTCACGCTTACAATATTTACTATCTATCTTCTTATCTTTACAATAACCCCGTCGTAGTTTGCCAAGTGTCAGGCAGGCGATAAACTCTTTGGCCTGCGTCCTACTCGTTCTCCTAAGCTTCACTTCTAGTCTTCAGGTTATCTCCTCGTCATCAGAATTGATTCTCAGATTTTCATCTGCTGCTTAAGTTCAATTATCTTCACGACCTGAGGATTTCTAGACCCAAGTATTGACCCTTCAACTGTCCGTCATCCGTCATGGGATTAACGCTGCTATCGAAATTCATTTGCTGTTTCTTGAGTGACCGTCGAATGGTAAAGGATTCAATGGAGATGAATTGGAAAAGGAAGAAGTGAGGAAAGAACTGGAGGAGTTTAATCGATGACTGACAGTTGGTAGGTGATGCGACGGTTTAAGATTTAAAGTAGCACTGGCAAACCCTGGGGTTGATTTGGCGAGAAGACCCGCCTTCGACGAGATCGACCTACATCGAAGAGCTCAGTTTAGTCGTTGAAGCGGGTGCAAGCCTTCTTCCACCTGCATTGTGTGCACCAGAGTTGTCGCTGATCCATACCGTATACTTTTCGGCATTTCTTCGTCTCCCCACGATTCCGCCGAGGAGATGAGGGCAGCTTGTCAGTTGTAAGAGTCAGGAGGCCGACGTTGTGCTGAAGAGCATGGAACGATCTCGGGGACAATTTCAGGTGCTTTGTCTACAAAAAATAAAAAATCCTTTATCAATATGTAACAATTTTCAATATCTAATTCATAAATTAATTAATTGAGTCTCATGTAGAATTAGACAATCGCCAAATTAAATAAATTAAGAAACGAATGAAATTTTAATTAGGAAAAATTAAATCAAAGCTAAAAAACTCACAGGTGAAGGTGAGATTGAGAATGGATTGGGTCGATCTCCGCGCAAAGCATTTTCTGCATAGATGCTGGCTGGAAGTACTTCACGGCCAAATTGTTTAAGGTATTCTGGATCCTCATGTGGAGGTCTTGCCATGTCACGATGGGACATTGTTGGAGGGGAACTTACGATGTCCATTTCAACTTCCTGGTAGTAAAACTCCTCTTCGTGATCGGTGTGATTGTTGTTCGTCCTTGGCCTAAAAAAAAGCAAACTTGTTTATAGATTTTGTTTCATAGGATTTTTTTCCTACATAGAACTTGAAGAATCTAAAGTTAATCCTGCAGCATTCACTGATGAAACTTGTAGTTAATGATACTTCAAACACTACTTGACAAAAAAAAACGTATGGCAAAAACCTTGTCTAGACTATTCGCAATTTATCTTATCGGGCAGTTCAAGGCCGTTCTGAAGATACTTGTTGCATAAGAAATTGATATGGACTACCAATATGTCCTGTTACTAATTCCGACATCAAGGTTTTTTAAAAGAAAAAAGTACATCTTTGGTGACAAGAAGTTTTCTCGATTATAATTTCCATTCCAATTGAAAATTAAAGAGTATCTTTTGAAACGGGTTTTCTTACATTAAAGCTTTGTAACTAGCTTTACTAAAATATCTAACGGCAGTCCTTATCAGGTTTTGTGACAAAGTGAGTCTACAATAACCTTGAGTCATGTGAGAAAATAAATTTCAAATTGTTCTGACAAGTTTTCAGTCATTCTATTGTTATTAGTGACTATTGTAGAATCATTTTTTGATTTTATATAAATAATAGTATTAGAAAAAAAATTATTCTTACCCCAAATGCGTTTCACGAACGTGTTTTTCAATCAGGAAGCGAGTGGCCCTAACCGCGTAGCAAGTTCGCCATGAACACTTGTAAACAGTTTTCTGATCCTGAAACAAAAAATAAAAAAACATTTAAATCATGTTTAAACTATTTTTCAAAATTGTAATCAGTTACAAGTTTATCTTTGTTAGAAGAGTGAGCAGATGCTTGAAAAGTTTTAAAACTGGTGCAAAGATAGACTTTTTTGCCTGGTACTTTGTTACTTTTCGCGGAACGAAATTTATGATTCCAGTTCTCCATTTCTCAGCGAGTGTTCTTTATTATTGAATGATTTGTGCCGCTAGAATTTTGATGGCTTGGTGTAATTTGAGCAGTTTTAAGCAAAGTTTAAATTCACTTTTGAAATTGGAAGTTTTGAACTAGAAAATCTTTTATTTTTTCTCTTCCTCGTTTTGATAGAATGAAAATAAAATAACTGAAATGATAAAAATCAAAATTTATGAAATTGTGGTGCTCTATTTCGAAAATATTCAAATTTGAATAAAATCTTTCAAGTTTGAATTCTCTTTCATTTTGCAAAGATCAAATTGCTCAAAAAGAATGAATATTGAAAAAAATGTGTGGACGTCAGAAGAAGAAGTCAGATAACGTGACGAGTTTAGGTCGAACGGTCTGCAAAATCCGAGGTAAAATCGATGCATGAATTCGTCGCGCGCACGTTTCTTTGTTTACGTCGTTCAACAACCATGTGCGCACAGTGGGTAAAGATATAGTCAACTTTAATTTCCAAAACTCGATTAATTTTATTATAAGCAACGAAAATATAATAAAATTATATTATTACTACAAAATAAAAATAGTGTTCCGTAAAAAATTACAATTAAATCAATATTAAGTTGATTCTAATTTTAAAAATGCATTTTCCCATGCTGAACGATGACCCCAAAATCAAGGAGGCCTCGTTTTATACTTGGTTCTAATTTTATCAATGCATGACTCTCTTTCGAAGGCGGAAGTTCTTCAAGTTGGTCGTTCTGAAGACATGTGTCAGAAAACAAACTCGAACCGATGTGACGAAAAACAAATGCTCATATGGAATTGAAATTGACACAAAGAATTTATCCAGTTTAAAAAAAATGACGAACAATGAAGCTATTCAATAGAATTAAAATGGAATTTACTCCGAATTTTCACTAAAAATCAAAATTAAATTTAAAGAATTTAAAATCTTTCTGTGGAAAAAAAGAAAGCAGAAATTTCAAAATCAAAGTTTCATATTTACAAACGTTTCGACTCAGATTGGAGTCCTCATCAGTGACAATTTATTTCTATAAAAATTACTAAGGGGAGAAACATTAAAAATTGTCCGTGTGACGGATAAACATTTTGATAAAAAATGATATAAAAGAATTGCAGGTGTGAAACTATAAAATTGGTCTAAACTAAATTTATAAAAGATAAAAACTGTACAAAAAATTTTTTCTGTAAAAATGCTAAGGGGAGAAAATTAAAAAAATGGCACGTGTGACGGATAAACATTGTGGTAAAAACGATATAAATGAATTGTATAAGTGAAACTATAAAATTGTTCTAAACTAAATTTTGCAAAAGATAAAAATTGTACAAAAAATTTTTCTATAAAAATATAAAGGGAAGAAACATAAATTTTGTTTCTGGACCCTTAAGCCAACTAAGAACATCAACAATATTTGAATATTAATACTAAGGGTCGATATAAGTCCTGTACATTATTATTTCAGACCCAACTAATTAATTTGTAAAATTATAATTTTGATAAAGTGCATCAATAAGACCTATTTTGATAAATTATCTACCCAGAAAAGATTTATTCGCAAAGTTTACACCAATGAGTGACTAGCACTAAAGTCAGTGAAGTAATGGGGATTTATCGTGCGAGCGCAAGATAAATATGTTTGCGCAGCATCTCGCAATAATACCTATGGGGATGACGTAATGAGGCTCGAGTGGGTTCATGACGGTCTCATTTGACGTCATTCGGTGGTGCAGCATCATCTCTAGAAGGAAAATCGCAATGACGATATCGTCATTCAAGTCAAGGTTTATCAATCCAATCTCTATTTTTACTCTTTTATGGAGCACTCTCTGCAAATTCTATTTAAGACTTTTGAAAGCTTAAAATAAACTTCAATGTATTCTGACTGGGTTTAAGTTTGAAAATTCTAAAATAGTGGAGAAGGCAACGCGATACAGTAGAATAGAATTAATTTTTTAAGTTGCATAAAAATTTCAGGATTTGAGTGAAATACTTCACCCATGACGAAAATTTCGGGAGGGTAGTGCTCCCTATAAATATGAAAGTAGCGCGTGTCTGCCCTTTCGTTGCTTAATTCTAGTCGAGTGGTTTTCATTGTTCACAGGTTTCATTATGTAAATCCAGGGACCAATGTTATTAGATTAAGGCTAGCATTTGCACGCAAAGATTATCGACAAGGTATTCTGATAATAAAAATGCATCATGGGACCAAATGAAACGTCCATTTTCTTTTTTCCTGACACATTTTGATGACGCATTCACCTTTCATTCCTTTTGACTGATTCCAGTGACATCACAAGCATCGAGAAAACGCATCTTTTGTTCAGTTCGGGGATTGAAACTCCTTATGAATAAGATTACGATTTGTTCAATGATTCAGAAAAAGGGTTTCGAATAAAGAATATATCTATTTTTGTTTCGAGACAATCCCGAGATTTCACCTTTAAATTTAAATTTCAAGCATGAAGAAGTAACTGCTCCAAAATGAATATTTAAAAATTCAAATTTCAAATCAATTAACTTTCCCAATAAGAGACTTAATTTAGTCTGGAAAGCAATAAAATGAAATATTTGAAAAAGGCCTAACAAGTTAAAATGATTGGTAGATATTGAATCCTAGGTTCAATTGCAGTATTAGAGACACTGACGTGTGAAGTGTTAAAGAGACGTTTTCAGAGGTGCCGTGAAATTGCGTGGGCCTTTTGCGGAGAAGCTTGCAGCAGCGATGATAAAGGTAAGTGGTGATAAAAGTCGACAATAATTCAATTTGCTGTTCATTGCCATTTTGTAGGAGAGGAGGACTCTTGCCTTTTCAAGGACCCAACGATCAGTTCGTGGCATCAGATCTGAAAGAGCATACGCGTTCAGGCCAGCAGTTGTATACGTCGTAGCAGCCATTGCCGAGGTCAGAGACCTTTTGTGCCGGCTGCCAGGCAATGCTCTCTATCTCCCTTTTGTCTTGCTTTTCCTCGTCTCGCTTAGCTTCGTCTTGCTTTACTCAGCTTTGGGCCCCACAACCAAGAAACTCACAACTCTTCGATTTTCTTATTCTCTCCCCTCTTCACTCTCCATACCTCCCTTTTCTTCTTTCTTTTCTTCTTGTATCACCCCAACTCAATAATGATGGGTTGAGACTGGTAGGATTGTAAAACTTAGAACGTAGATTATAGGATCATGAATCCAGACTTGTAGGGACATGGAGTCGATGCTCTCAAAAATGAAATGCATGCATGGCGCCGGCACACGTGGTTATCTATATAAGCTTCTTTTTTTCCGTTCGAGCACAAATCTTCAAAAGAAGCAGAAGAGAAGAGCTCCTGTGAAACTCTTGGGCCTGCATTAAAAATCGCTCTAGTGACTCCACTTGTGCGCAGGTTCTACAAACGAAATTGTCCTTTCTGGATTTTTGCACAGCAATTCAGGCAGAATGAATCCTGGAAATTTTAAAAAAATTAAATTAGCTTGAAGTTTAAAGTTTGACCCAATTGTTAGGGTCTGGTATATAAGGGTTTCTAGTAAATACCATTTGAGATAAGTGAGTTATCGATTAGAAGCTTATCGACCTTCTTCGTTCCAGGGGACTCGGTCGTACTTGAGAACCCGTTGCATGTTCTATTCCCCACTGAAGACCGAATTTTTATGCGGTGACATGCACCTCTAACTTGATGCGTACAATGCAAATAAGTAAAGGTGATCTACTAATCTCGTTTCGCAATTCATGCTTGATTTAATTTCCATAAAAAATATTTGTCACAAATAAGGAATCAGTTTGATAATTAAAATATTTTCATGAAGATAAAAGTATATTTTTCCCAGAAAAAGAGCCTCTGCTCCAAAAAGTCTTCTCTTATAAATGAAAAGTGTAATAAGAAGAATTGTATAAGAAAGGATGAAATGCAACAGGATTTGCACAGGACTTAAGTATATGTACGTTAAACACGTCGCAGAATCTCTCGTACGTAAATACTGCGCACCATTCATCGCTTCATTCATCACAAACTTGTCCACGGGTCGATCAGGGTTTCAATGAGTTTTCTCACGGCTCTAAATCTTACCACAGGTACGCAAATCTTCTATTCAAGAATAAGCAAAAGTTTTTTCTACAAAAAACCAATAAATTAATCTCTGAGAATCCTACAGACTATTGTAACTTCTTAATAAGGAGAAAATATTTATAATTTTAATTACGAAGAAACAAACGGGTACAATTCAGACATTTAATCACAGATGTTCAAATTTTGCCAACGTTTCGTCTTCGTTTCGTCTCTCTTCGTTTAAAAGGAGTTTAAGGTAATAATGCCAAGTCAAACCATGACAGTCAAATCGTTAGAATCTACAAATAATAGCAAAGAAATAATAAAAATTAAAACATGATATGAAATAAAGTAATTAAAATATTGATAATTACCATAAAAATAAAAGCTTCATAATTAAGTAAAAAACTGTAAGATCAATTCCCAAAGTTCACTTAAATATTTAAATTCACGAAAGGAATAGACATATTATCTTATCGCTAGGAAATATTAATAACTACTGAACCAAACGTGTCCTGAAATTACCTCACATACTAAGAGTCATTTATCCTAATGTTATTAAATTTAAATAGACAATTAAAATTGAAACGAATAGTTGAGGAATTTAGAAACAAATTTGTGAAAGAATTTTTTAATTAAATTTAAAAAAATGTTTTGATTACAAAAAATATAAAAAAATTTACATTATCAGGATAAGAAATTCAAAATCATATTGTAGGAAGAATTCAAGTGTTCAATATCAGTGGTTTTATTAAGACTATTATCATTTTATTTTTTTATAAAACCATTTCAGCAAAAGCTCTATGTGAAATTTTGACATCGTTCCAAAGAAAACTATAATTCTCCTGATTATTTTCATACTTCTTACGGTGTTTGCTAATTACATTAAGAAACTTTTCGTTGAGATTGAAATTTCTAAAATGTTCATCTAATCTGATCCTCAAGGAACCCTCAATTGGAAGTTATAAGTGGCGTTTTGTACCCAAATGTAAGAATACCACGATTAAAACACCGACAAAACTTTTTGTCCCGGTTCCAAAAAGTAAAGAATTGCGAAAACCGTGGTTTCAAAGTACGCGTCGTACTGATGAACCAGAGTTATGCAGTTATTATTGTTGCCAAGATTATTTCAGCGTAAGTATTGCTTTGAAATGTTGACGAGGATAACAAATGTACAGAGTTTTACACGAGTTGAAATTATAATTTTAATCTGTCATATACGTTCTCTAACCTAAAAATTATTAATTTTAGACAATTCGAATCAAAAACGAGTATCCGCAAATGAGTTGATGTTTAGAGGTATTTAAATTTATCTATTAATTAATATCTCTTGTTAACAATACTTTAATTATTTGAACATAATATTATTAAATTAAAAAATGCAGTCTCTACTAATAAATGTCAAAATTCTTATACACAATCTAGGCATTGAAGGCTTTTAATTTTATGGTTTTTCTCGTCGAGATATAACGGTGTGATCTTTTTGTTCTACACGATGTTCCGGGCAGATTCTTACTTGAATTGTACATTTTGCGTTTCAAACAAACATAACCAATAACTGCGTCACCATATTTTCTCTCGAAGATCTATACCAATTTTTCACTTAAATATTCATTATTTTAATGAACAGGGTCTGTCACATGAGCGTAAACACTAAGCAGACGTTACGTTACCTATCTGTGACGTCATAACCTCAACGACCAATCAGATTCGCTTGACCGCGAAGAAAGAAGTTTTCAAATGTAGATAAATTTCAAAGTATTACTACGGAGTGAATTCGTCCATAATTACATAACCGTGATTGTAATTATATTATTTACAAGGTAAACTTTAGGTTAAAATTTTAAAAAGTGTACTTTTTTTAAAATCCAAACCCCCAATTGTACCCGTTTCTTTCTTCGTAATTATTATCAAACACTTGGACGTTTAACATTTCTTGATTATTTATGATTTAAAGTCTCAAATCTCGAAAATTAGAACTGACTACAAAAGTGAATTTGGTGAAGAACATTGGTTGCGTGCAGAGGAAGAGGCAAATGCATATGTGTACATAGCTAGAAAGGATAGAGAGCATGGTAGCGGTGAAGAGAGTGGGAGGGTGAGCCTGAGGGTATAAGAAAGAGAGAGATAGAATGGAGTTTGTATAAGTAGCCAAGGTCCACGATGATGTGTGCGTGAGCAGGCTCGGTAGGGTGGATGGCCGACGTCGTGCACCGGTCAAACGACGCGTATGCATCCCCAACGCGTTTGCCTAGCTAGCGGTTCCACTGGCAACAATGTATCGTTCCTTGATGCTGGTTTAAGCTACAGCTAGCCGGCAACCCTGTTAAGTTAACTCATCCCTTTCGGTTCTTAGTATCCGTTCTCCATGATCCCGACCAACCACTGCACAAAACGATACCACCATCATATCATCCCCGACTCCACTATCAAGAGATTAAATCTCCTGCTCCAAAATTCAAACTCCAGTGTACTTAACAATTCGCCAAGTAAAGACTTTTGGAAAATTATTAGAGTTTGGAATCAGAAATTTAAAAGCCTCTGGGGTTTAAATGCCAACAATCCTCGGGTTTGTCTAGACCCAGGGGGTTTGGAAACAGCTGGTTAGCAGCAGGTCAAAATTCCTGGGTAGTATCCTGTTTTTCGAAGTAGCAAAGAGTTCCTTTTATGAGTTTAGGTGTAGACGTATGATAAAAATAGTTATCGATGAGTAATGCTTGGGAGATAATGAGAGAATGATTTGATTCCTGGTAGCAAGTACTGTGAGACGTCATGCAGTTTCAGTTGTAGCGGACGGTACACGACCGATAAAAATCGATCGGCCGAAGCATTTCCGTCTCACTTCTATACTGGTGAGTCTCTCTCCCGGTCTTTTCCCTCTTTTGCCTCTTGTTTGCTTTCGCCCTCTCTCGCTCACTCACTCACTCTGCTTCCCCCTTGATGGCCGCGATAGGCCTCGGGTGCAGTGGCCTGGGCGTATCGGTGCACAGAACGGCCTTACGCACACTTCTACAACTCCATGGCGTTGACCTGCCCCAGCAAAGACCGTCTTTCGAATATATCAGATCCAATTTTTGCCTCAGAAGGCAGAAACTTTAAGAGAATATTTTTAAAAAGTTCTAAGCACATTGCAAAAAATGGAATTCATTTATAAAATAGTTGAAAGAGACGGATTAGAAAATTCTGATTAGAAAAACTGATCCTGAAGAATGCTAGAAATCGATAAAATCTAATCCTTTGAACTGATAGTATATAACTCCAAATTGGATTTGATAATGAAATTAGAGAACAAGAGAGAAAATTACCTAATCCCTGAAGAAAGAATTACCTTCTGATGAGATTTCTCATTTGAAATAATAGTAGTAGCATTCGATTATGAAATTGATCTAAAATGAAAAATTGTGTTTATAAAAAAACTATTCTTGAAGCTCCACCTGTCTATGAAATGAACCCTTAACTAGATGAATACCAATAGAGCAATTAGAAGAAGAAAAATGTTCAGATGTAGTGAGACAAAGCTTAAAGGCGGGCGAGACTCGAGGCCGTTTGGAGCCTCGGAGAAGCGTCTCTTGCCCCCCTCGTCCAGGTTCGCTCCTCATCTTCGTCCTGATGCGACGACCAAGGTTTCGGGATTTCATCAGCGATGGTTCATGGGCGCAAGCATATAGTGCTGGTTTCTCTCGGTGATGAGGGAAGGACAAGAACCTGGAGGGAGCAGAAAGGGAATGAAGGAGCGCCCCCTCTTCGTCTTCCTACTCCTTCTCAGAAGAAGAGTCGAGAGAACCGCGAACGGTCTGAAGAGGGGTGGGGATCGGGGTAATGCCCGGGGAACCAAAACAAACCGGCGCCCGTGTGTTGGCGCGTACACTCCTCGATGCGTGGAGTGTAGGGAGGGTCGGACGTTGACCCTCCTTAACACACCACTGACGACCGCGCACACGCATCAAATATACGCGGGGTGGAACAAGAAAAATCCATGGATGCTCTTCGAAAATCGAGGGAAAAGGGGACCCGAATGATGAGACAGGGAAAATTGTGGGACCGTAGAATCAAGTTGACCGAGTATAGAGAGAAAATTAGGGGAGGAGAAACGACTCCTAACAAAGGAAGATACTGCGTAGTTCCTGATGAAAAGGATCTCCAGGGTTGCCAAGCGCAGCTCATGGATTTTCGGGGGTTTCCTAGACGCAAATACTTCACAGAATGGAGCAAGAAGTGTCTAGTTGGTTTCTATTTGGTTTCGTAGATTTTGTCTCGTAAAGAGAAAACATTACTAATGAAGTCTAGTTCGTAAACTTTGCAAGGAGAAATTTCGTTGAATTGTTTTTACTTAATAACTTCTGGTCTAGTAGGTGTTTAAATTTCCAATCTGGCAACCCTGGAGTTCCTACAAGAGAGTGACAAGATCATCTTCCCTCGGGAGAGCGACAAAGGATCGAATCCTTATCGAGGCAAGGCTTTATGTCTGGAAGGTGATTGAACATTCTAATCTGCACCTAGAAAATTGAAATCACTTGGAAAAGTTATATACAAAGTCAAATTTTCTACCTCGTCAGTAGCACCTTTCTTGAAAAATCTCTTTACCCTTCCGTCAATCCATTCATCTTCTGAATTAAGAGTCAGCAAAATTCCCAACAAAATGAAGAATTTAAAATAGTTCGTAACTATATAAAAATACTTTCTGAGTGAAAGATAAACTGCAATCTTGCTTTGTTGTATTTGAACGAGGTTCCGTTAGAGATAAACATGCTCCGGATTATGCACTCAGGATTAACGACCTTGCTAGTAAGATAAGCAACCTCCAGGATTAAAATGATAAAAAACAATTATTTCTCAGAAATTGCTGATTCTCAGGGATTGCAGATAATTTCAGCTGATACATAAAAGATAGAGTGATCCTCGAAATCATTTGACAAATTGCCCCTTCCGCTGATTCAGGGCAAATTTGCTTTCACCGATCTTTTCCTGTAAAAAAGAAAAAAAAAGAGTTAATCGATTATCTCAAATAGAATCAAAAATGTTTACCATTAATTTTCAAGACACAGATAAATTTTAGTACCAAATAGTTCAAAATTCAAACCCCTAGACTCCATCTGAACCTGAGACCTCAAATCTCTTAGATTTAAACCCAAACTTCTCTCTATCAATAAAAATCTTTTTTCCCCAGTCATTCAAACTGCGAATCACAAACACCTAAATAAAAATTGATGGACAGAAAACGAGACAATTTCCTTGATTTCCACTCGATTTCGCCCCCTTCCCAGGGAAAAGAATTGTTTCCGGGCAACCGGGGCGATCGAAAACTTGAAAATGACAAGTTGTCACATGGTTTATGAGTGACACTGTTGCTCCGAGTTTGCAAGGGCGCCGCTCGTAGGGAATGTGGGATTCGGCGCAATTTCCAGTCGGGGGTCGACGACACAAGAGAATCGTCCCGAACGAGTGTAAGAGAAGCTCAGCGAGTGCACAAGTATTAAAGTTAGAGGAGCTCGGGAAGAGAGATAGAGAGCGCGATGAAGAGTGGAAGAGAGAGGGCAGTGATCGCGAATGAGTCACTATACGCTACAGTAGCAGGATGGGCCTTTCCAGATCTAAACTTGTTTCTGGAATCAGGTTCTGATTAACTTTTTCATCTGACCGCACCCGTCAATTTTTTTAGCCCAAGTGATTAGGGGCCCATAGATAAAAAATGTTTATGTTTGCCCCGATATTTTCGATCGGGTTCGCTCTAGGAACGTCGTCGCCGAGGCAACCGACGCGAGAGCTCTACAGTGCTGAAAGCACTTAAGGCTACGTTCGTACTCCAAGAGCTCACCAAAGTCAAAGGCAGGTTTCAACATGTTTCAACGAGCTTGCTTTTTACTTCTCTCTTTCTCTTCATCATCCATTGATATCTAAATGTGAAATTTTACCTTCTTATAGAGAAAGAAATTAAACGGCTATCAGGATAATGATTTTTGGAATCTAATCTTCTCAATTTTCATTAACTTTCTTTTTGGAAGACTTCGAAGCGTAGATAATTTTTTGTGGTGTCCAAAATTTTAATCTGCTCTAATTTGTTCGAGTTGCTCAAACGAGATACAAAACATTTTTCGGAATGGTTTGAAATGATTCGCACTGGCTCGGATACAGATATCGGAATGAATCGGAATAGTTCTGATTGACTCGGAATGAATTTCAATCCGATACTTTCGCCACGGTAGAAATGTTAGAAGTGGGAAATACACTAAGTTGAGATCCGTTCAATTGACTTCGAGTCTAGTTTCTATTCGAATTATAGTGAAGCTGTATATGACTATTTACTATACTATAAGAATGCAGCCTTAACCGCGAAACGAAGTAGGCGTGGGGGGCGGATTAGAAGGAGGGAGAGAGATTGCAATAGGGAAAAAGACAATTTGCGCAAGCGTATTTGCGTTGTTTATGTCGTCATCAAAGGGAGAGAGAAAGAGAAAGATCAAGCATAGATTCTACTACGTACTCTTTGTTTTGAATGTCAGCAAATGTTAGGCAACCCGTTACTTGCTCAATTAGCACTTTCCATCTTATGTTCAAAGGTTTATAAATTTCTACTTTATTAATCTTCCTGAGGAATTTCTAGGTCTTGATGATGCTTTTATTTCAATATTGACATGGATTTTTAGTTCGATTAGAGTTCAATTGAAAAAAAATAGGACTTGAAAAGTGAAAATTTCTTTTATTTGACTTAACGCTAGAGATATAGCAATGTTTAATCGTTCCACGTTAAAAGTGTAGAAAGCGTGATAAGAAAGTGATATATATGATGAATTGAGAGGATTAATATGCAAAAGAAAGCGTAATTGGGATAAACTGAAGATTATGTAGATCTAATTAAATTTGAATTGCACCAGAATTACAAAGCTCAAATTTCTAGAATTATGCCCAAAACACTTTTGTGAAAAATTAGAAATTGGATTTAATTTCCCCCAGGGTGACCGTTTTCATCGACGAAAATAATTCCCAGTAATCGAAAATTTTTTCCCGTTAATTAAAAAAATAGTTTCCAATGAATAACAGTTAATGCAATGGGTTTTCATTGAAAATTTAACAAAATTCCCCGTCATTTCCCGGTTTCTCCAGGTCACAGAAAATTCCCGGTTTTCCGATCCAGCGGCCACCCTGTTCCCCTTTTGAACGTTTTAAAATCTCAGAGAGCAAAGGTAGAAGAAAGTTCGGTGGCTCATCAATGATTCCCTAATTTTAAACCATCACAAATCTAAGAATCGCGTATATCGTTAGTGTGTCAGGGTTAATTTCGTCACCGGCCTTACAAGGATTTAATCTTGTCGAAGCACTCGAACGTATCCTTTACAGATTTGTCAATCATTAATTGAGAAAGAGTATCCCAAAAGTTTTTCTTCTTGCAAATAGGCGTCTTTCTGTTATGAAAATGAATCACATTCAGACTCCATAGTTCAGACGAATATCTCAGAACCTCAGGTGCTCGGAAATGGTAAGAAAATATAATTTGTCATTGCGATTTACATTATTTGATTGAAACACTTTAATCAGCTTTCTATTCTGTGTAAAAGACTCTAGGTGGGTATTAGCCTGACAAATGGAATTCCATTTCAGGCTGAAGAAGTGATGCTCGCATTTAGTGAAATAATGTATTCGGTTCGCAGTTGAATGACAATTATGGATGTTCGAAAGGAGAGTGATAATAAAAACACTATTCTGAGTTTGATTCAGGTTTTTACAAATCTGTGTCTAAAATAAAGACAATTTCTTCTTAAGGTATTACTAACAAAAATATTCGTTTTCCTCAGAAGTTTCTGAAAATTTTTGACGTCAAAGTTTATGAAATTCTATGCACAGTCAAATTTTTTCAGAATTTTTCACCACTTAGTTTTTTATTAAAAAATTCGAGAAATATTATAAATCCTATACGTTCTTATGGGGAGATTTTTCGTTACTTCATAAAATGAAAACTAGTCCTCAAAAATTTACGAAAAAACTGCACATGACGCGAATATTAGTAGCAATTCATTTCCGTTGAACTGCATCCAATTTCAATATTTAGTTTTCCCAAAAAAAAAAATAGGAAAGTATTTGGGAAATGTTAGAGAACATGAAAGAGAATCAAAATGAGACTATTTTTGTTTTGGGTGATTAAAAAAGTTTAATTTTAACAATTTATCAACTTTGTGATAAGTAAACTTTTTTTCATTATCAAAAATAAAAATAAGTTATCTACGTCCGTTTGTATATGCTTTAGCTTCTTTTAAATTTGATAAATTTAATTATTTTGAAGAAAATAATATAAAAAATGTACTTCTGGTTGCTCTCATCAACGAAATATCACATGCCCTTAACGTTCTCGTTCATCTCTCACGCGTCAACCACGTGCTTCTTTTAATACGTATTACGCATTTAAATAACAGCACTTTACTAGAAACAAAAGAGATTACTGCCGTTAAGAGAGGAGACTTTCGGAAAACTCGAGATCCCTCAGACCTTTTAATCTGCAGCTCGTACGATCTCTTTTAAATGTTTAATTTAATTACAATTAATTATAAAGTCCCGTCAGAAAGTAAAGTAGTTTAAAATTTGTCTTGACACGGTCAACTAAATCTAGAAAACGGAGGAATATAAAGCCTAAAAGAAACGCATCGTGGATCCTATCAGGGTCAAAAAGCAGAATCCCGTTAGGAGTGCCAGCTCGTGTATTTTGAATATGAAGATGCCACGCTTGAATAAATTCGAGATGCAAAAGCGTATCCTGAACCAGAGAGATGAAAAGAAATGATCTTGATTCGATGTCGAATATCGTGTTAAGAAAAATTAGGATGTTTCAGTTTAATTACAAAAAAGTAAATAAACAAATGGACTCAAAGCTCAAACCTTTAGTCATTAAACAAATTAAATTGAGATAAAGGCGACTAGAATTTCTCAACTTCCTATTTGGTGTTGTGGCAAATTCAGAGGAGGTGAACAATTTGCCACCAGGGACTGGCGACAAGTAGAAACTTGTGTACACGGGTTCGTATGTGTACCGTTGCAAGAATTACGCCCACTCTCTTTTTTTTCTGTTCTACTATACTGGATTATCGTCATCCATAGGCGTAAACCTTAAAGAATGTCGAATTTTGTCAATTTCACTTTAAGAACTTCCCTAGTTAAGAAAGTATTTTAATTTAGCAAAATATTGGAATTATATTAAATTATAATAAAAACGAAAACAAGTGTTTAAAAAACTAAAAAAGGATAGTGAATAAAATATTAATTTAAAAAATTTTTTTTAGTTGTTACCAGTGTATGATAGGAATGATGGCCATTCTTAATATCGACCATTGCTTTCTTCACCTGAATTTCAAGCACCGTTTTTTCAATAGGTATCGCGACAGTCTAGAATCAAGATATTGGATAACAAATCTCTATTTCACTTAATAGTGTTAGACTTATTCGGTAAACTATGGAAATAAGATTAGGATTGTAAAATGGATAAAAGGGCAATCAATTTCACATGCGACGAGTTTCCTTAAGGTAATACGATCACAAAAATTAGACCTCACGCAAAAATAGATAATTTTGCTTTCAAGAATAGCAATATTATTATTGAAGGGCTAATTTGAAAGAGAAAAGATTATTTTTCATGAAAAAAATTTGAAACACAAAAATATAATGTTATTAATAAATTTTATTTTTGCCCAAACTTATTTTCTTATCGCTCCGAGCCAAATTTAAAAAAATGATGCGATTCTAATAAATAATGGTTCATTTTTTTAGGAAAAAGATTCTCTACAACTTGACCGTTTCCGATTTTTGAAAATGAATTCTTTAATGGCTGAAATTATAAAAAAACAATTTTTCAAAACAAAATTTTTATAAACAAATTGCTGTATTTGATAATAATTAATCCAATTTCAAAAATAGGAAATGGTCAAGTTGTAGAGAATCTTTTTTATAAAAAAATGAACCGTGATTTATTAGAATCGCATCATTTTTAAAAATTTGGCTCGAAGCGATAAGAAAATAAGTTTGGGCAAAAATAAAATTTATTAATAACATTATTTTTTTGTGTTTCAAATTTTTTTCATAAAAGTAATCTTTTCTCTTTCCAATTAGCCCTTCAATAATAATATTGTTATTCTTGAAAGCAAAATTATCTATTTTTCCCTGAGGTCTAATTTTCGTGATCGTACTACCTTAACCGAGATACATTTCAATTTAGTCTACACAATTGTCGCGGTATTTCCTCTTTTAGTAAAACTAGCCTTAATTTTCTTGCTGGTCTCCATTTGAAATAGACACTTTAAAAATCGAATTGAACGTGAACCCAAAACTATAGACTAGAGTTCCAAGACGAAAGCGTTTCTGATATTCATCAGATCTATGCAAATAAGTTTTTTAATCAAAACAGGAAGTTGTTGACTGGATTAATGGTTAGTCAATCATGATAGGTGCACTATTTAAAGTATAATGAATGCATGCTCAACTAAGAAAGAGCGTTGTTTTAATTCACTGATTAGCATTTTTGCTGATGACGACTCATTGGATCAAACCAGGCGACAAAGTAACAATAAAAATATTAATTCGGTGCTGTTTTATTAATGCGATTTCGCGAAGCTGAGACAATTTTTGGCAAAAATGACTGTCACGTCTTTCGACCCTGTATTCATCGGCCGAGGGGGATAAGTTCAACGATCGCACCAAGGCCGAAGCGACTTCATTGTTTGACGGTAAAAATGAATTTTCGACAAGCTCCTACCAAGATCATTTGCTTTTGTCGCGACAAAGAGTTAATTTTCTCAAACCAGACCTTTTCCTCGTGATTGATGATTGCAAAGAAATCTTTTCTTTCAATGAGATAACGCAAAATTCGCGCACTTCAGCATATTAGTAATTCTTTTTATAATCTGCTTCCAATTCCAAAGTTGAATACTCGAGACGAATTCTTCTACAAATATTTTCCTGGGACTTACCTGTAACAAAGAAACCAAATGAAGATTAGTTTTTTGAGAAGGATTAAAATTGTGATAAATATTGTTTAAACTTGATTTCTGTAAACAGTCAGCAGATCCTTCAAACAAATAATATTTATAGTCTACTTATGATATTTGCAAAGCATTATTGTTTATTCAAGCCCAGACCAATTAGCACAACAAGTAGAAGCATCTGAATAAAGAAAAGCCATGTGGGATTAATTTCAATATATTGATGAGAGTGTGTATCTTGAGTCCAAGTGACAATAATATCTGATTAACCGATTTGAAACTGGATTAAGCTCGGGTGCAGAGAAAAGGAGATAAGATCACCGGCCTTGATGATGACGTCGAACGAACGTGATCCAATCGCTCGATCTCTCCCTCTACTTCCGTCCAAGGTTGGATAATTGACTTGGCAACTGACATGGCGGCGTATCTTTGCTTTACAGTTTCCATCAATACCCCTTTCATTTTCGTTCAACTCTGGTTATTTTCATTTTCTCCTTCTTAAATCCAACTTTAACCTAAGTTTCGCTGTATCATTTTTATTCAATAGATCTATTGCTCTTTTATATTTTCAGGTATGCATCCGCGATGAATACTTTAACTTCCGATGAAAAGTCGGTCATTTTCTGTATCAAAATGCATTGATATGTTTTAACCCTCCAGAACTCGCGTTGTTTCTAACCTCAAACTTTATTTCTTCAAAACACAATTGCTTCTCAACTAGAATTTGGATTTCTCAAAATCTCTTTTTATAATCTATATTTGTATTGGTTTTCACACTAAGAACAGTGTTGCCAGATGGCTGAGTCGCTTTCCCCCTAGATTAGTCCCTATTTTCCACTAAAAAAATTTTTTTCCACTACATCCTGAAATTTTTTCCTTTTTTCAACATTTAAACGCTTTGTATATATTATTTTTTTAAGAAAAAGAAAGAGTTTCAAAGGAATTTCTAAAGAAATTTGAAAACGTTCGCTTTTGGTAGCTGTGCCGACCTAACGTTCAATGACGCGCGATTTTAAAATTAGGAATTTATTTCAAAACAGTAAATAATGAGAAATTATATTGAATAATATTTAATCGATGCTAATGCTTTTAAAAATGTTGATAAAATAAAAGAATAATACAGATATGGTTCTTTTTTTAAGAAATATTATTGACTATTTAAAGGAAAGATAACAGATATAATTTACTTGTGCTTTGGTCATTTTTAGAACATTTGTACAATAAATCCATGAAATTGAGCGTGAATAACAAAAAAACCACTAAATTTTCCCACTGAAGAATTTCTCCCACTAAATTTCCCACTGAAGGACCAAAATAGTGAAATTGGATGCAGTTCAACGGAAATGAATTGCTACTGTTATTCGCGTCATGTGCAATTTTTTCGTAAATTTTTGAGGACTAATTTTCATTCTATCAAGTAACAAAAAATCTCCCCATAAGAACGTATAGGATTTATAATATTTCTCGAATTTTCTTCATAAAAAACTTATTTGATTATATAATTATTTAAATTTAAAATTTGAATTTCGCGCTATTATTAAAGACGTAATTATTTCTAGGTTGGCTGCCATGGCCTTCCTGAAGTGTAACAAAATTTGTAGTGCTGTACCTAAACTTCAGTTTAACTATTCAAATAGCAGGATAAAAAATCAATTTTAGCTAGGTATAAATTCCAGTACTTGAAAAGTATTCCTTGAAATTACCTACACGCTTCAGTTTATATTGCACAAAGATATGGAGATTATAAGGAATGGAATCTGTAGAATGTGTTTTAAGAATTGATCTAGCAGTAAAATTCAATGATATGTGGAAAGATTGGATTAAACTTTGTTGATGGAGGAAACATGAGCTCTGATTCATCCGACGTTGGTGATGCATCGGTGAAAAAAGAGCCGTCGACTCGGGGTCGCTAACCTCCCGGTTCGGGTGCTGAGTTTAAGGACCCGCGGCGAGTCATTATCCTGGACGTTCGACAAAAAAGGCGAGACAGCCAGTCGGTTGAAAAAGAGGGGGACGAGTCCACGTCTATCGACCGTTAGATTCACCAGTACCCGGGGCCATACGGTAAGCCAAGGTCACGTACTCGCGAATTTTCGGCAGTAGTGGGTGGCACCGTTCCGCCAAGACTCAGATACGCACCTTACAAACCCAGGAACGTAACACAAATACATTAAAACGCCTCTTACTTTCTTCATATTCAACTCTCAAATGATACAATTCTTTGGACCCGACATTAGAGGCGAAAGTAAAAATAAATACAATCAGGTTAAACTGCAATTTAGGTTCCATACTATGAAGTTTGTTAGAGTTCACGAGGTCAATGCAGCCAACTTAGAAAAAATTATGTGTTTACTTTTGGTGCGAAATTTAAATGCTAAATAAAAACTATGTAATAAAAGAATGTCAGACAAATTGTATAACTTTATGTAAATATTTTTTAACGTGAGAATAAATCAAAGAAATTGTCGACGTTATGTGTAACCGTAAATATATTGATCGATAAAACAGTCGATGCGTGTGCCTTCTAAGAAAATAAAAAAGTTTAAATTTCCCGCGATTAGAAAACACGTAACTTTTTCCAAGTTGGCTACCTTGCTTGTCGTAATACGCAGCCAAATTCGTAGTATAGTACCAAAACTGCAGTTTAATCGAGAGAAATCATTATTCATTATATAAAAAGTATAAATAATCAAATTGAAAATAAAATTCAAAGAATAATGACTTTCGCATTATTAATTTTACATATTTATAAAATTTAGAATTAGACGCTTTGTTATTTTTTTAAAAGCTGTTTAATCGATTAAAAACCAATTACAGAATAAACTTATCTTGAAAAATCATTCTTTACGAAAATATTAAAACATTAAGTTTCCTTCTATGTATTTGGTGCCAATGTTTTAGCCCTTGATGTACGGTCATCTTGGATTTCTCCCAACCACCCTGAGTTTCCTAATTCTTTGCTCCTTTTCTCCGCCTCTTTCTCGAGCTTGCGCAGTGAAAAAAGTCGCAAGTTTTCAGAATAAATGCTAGAAAATAGGCAAATGTGCAATCAGAAAAAAATTAGGAATATAAATATTGTAAATTTGAAAAAGTACTGAAAATTCTAAATTGGAGGATAGAAAAGTAGGAAAAACAATTGAACACTGATGAAAGATTTTGATAAAAATGATGAAAATTAAAATATGGAATATTTCGTAGAGAGAGGTTTTTCCGCAGAATACGGTCCTGGTGAACGCTTGAGCAACAGCAAGGAAGGGGTAGACTTGGTTTGAAGGATAACGTTACCCTAGGGCAGGCCTATCTCTCTCTCTTTCTGCCTTTCTCGCTTTCTCCCTCTCCAAGCCTTACTCTCTCACCCTCTCTGGCCCTCTCTACTTCTTTCTCTTAGCAGTGCTGTGCGCAAATTATTCGACACACTGGACAGCTGCTGCCGACTGCAAATCAGCTGGTCTTTGTGTATATATCGGAACCACATCGAAACACTCACTGTTCAAAAAGTCCAATTGAATTATCAATTAGACAAGCTTCTAAACATTATTCTCTCTCAATTTAAATTAGTAGTTTTTTCTACTAATTTCGTTCAGTGACTGAATTCAAGCTACACAGCCATTTGTTTTCAACTGATTTATCAGTTAATGAGGCTCAAAAGAACTAAAGGTACAGCTGGAATTCTGTCATTGACTGGAATGAGTAAAAAAGAACTGTTTTTATCAAAAAAATTTCTCAGGCAATCAATTATAAAACGCGAGGTGCGATCTTTTATCGTAAAAATTCTTACACTTACAATATGCCCCCGTCCTCTATTTTAATAATTATTTTTCTAATAAAAAATTTTGTACTATAAAAATTAGAAAATAATTATAATAATTTGTAATTTAGGGCAAATAGTAATTTTCTCAATGTGGATTTACTTCTTAGTCTGATCTTAGATTCAGGCAAAGGTAATCGAAATTGACTCATTGTCAAGTAATTATTTTCCCAGTTGCAGAGCAATTCTATTGTGAATCTCGAATCAGAATATATGTAATGCGCAACAGGTGTTACACAAAGAACTATTCCATGTAATATACGTAGGGAGGTTACAGAACTAGGTTATAAATTGACCTTGGGAAAAGTTGTTTGCAGGAAGTGTAGGATATGGCGTTTTCAAAATTAAATAAACAAAATTCCAAAAAAATGTTAATCTTATAATTACGAAATCAGAAAGCAGAATGGGTTCAAAATTTCAAACAGCCCTGACAAATGTTTTCGAAAAGAATTCAATTTCAATGAGTCCGAGCCATTCCGCCTTAATCCGAATGAATCCGAGCCATTTCGCCTCAATCAATTCGAATTAATCCGAGTTCGGTTTGATTTAAACAGAATTTTCAATCCGAATGAATCCGAGGTCGGAATGATTCAGATTTATTTTGACCGTTTTTTTATCAAAAGAGATACAGAAAGTTTTTCGGTTTGGTTTGGAATGACTCGGAATAGATATGATTCGCTCGAAATGAATTTCTATCCCTTGCATCGCAAAGGATACAAAACTTATTTCGGATTGTTTCAAAAAGAGTGCGAATGGTTCGGAAACTGATTTCGGAATATGTTCAATTCGCTCGGATTGGATTCCAATCCGAAACTCTCGATAGGAAAGGTTATAAATTTAATGATAATAGATGAAATAAAATGATCGTTTTGTTGAAAAAGGAAAAAAATGCATTAAGTGGTGATGCGTAATCGGGACTTGGTTTTTTCTCGAAGATCGTCAGCAGGTCACATCATCAGACCTTTTTCGGCCTTCGACCTCGTCAAGGTATACGATGCAAGAAGTGATGTGAGTGGTTTGACTATTCAGTTCACTGCCAAGAGATTTAGGACGCGCGAAAGTCAAGCAAACAATCCTGATCGTGATCCATACGAGAGAAAGTTAAAACCTGGTTGAGTTGCGCATGCGCAGCCTTACCGATGTCGAAACACTAGTTGCATAATGCACTCGGTTAATCACGCTTAACCATTCGGCGTGATTAGATCGCGAGCATGGTCAGATTTTTTTTCTCCTTCTTCCTCTCTCTTGTTAGCTGATGTTTCTAAAAGGTCGATCACCAATTAGAGACACCATTATCCACTGAGGTTGTACTAAATTAATCGGTAATTTCTTCTCAAGCAATGCGGAATTTCAAAATTACCATGAATAAAGCTTTTAAATGAGTAATAAACAAGTAGAAAATTATATACAAATTGGAAATAAAATTAGAGTAAAATCTTATTTTTAAATTTGATTGTGGATGTCTGTCTCGAGAATTTTAGATCGAGATTGCATTTTATGAACTATTTACTTCAGTAAACTCTAGTAAAACTGGTTAAATTTACGATGGATCGAAGCTCGTGCCAAGGGCGCTGGGGGTACAAAAGCGGAAAACATCGGATGACCTCGACCTTGTCGTGACTCGAAATACACGTGGTTGTATCTTTTTGTTTGGAAAAATCAATAAGGAAAATTAATCAACCTCAACTAGAGAGTTTCAAGTTTCATTAATATTCTTTCTATAAACAAAGCCCCACCAAAGAACTGTTTGATGTATATATTTTTGAAAAATTATATAATGCTTCCTAAACAGAGGCCGGCAATCGAAAGACCCGGGCTCGAATCCCAGCACAGTCAAAAGTATTTTTTTTTTACAGAAAGATTTTAAATTGAAATTAAATTACAAATTAGAAGAAAGTCTTGAATTAAAGGGCTAGACAAGGAAAATAAAGGGATGAAAAAAAGAAAAACTGCTGTTGATAAAACACTAGTGTAATATGTAATAAGAAGCTGTTATAAGTTCAAGGTAGGATTAAGGATCGATGAAACTTGCACAGAGTCAGTGCTTCGCCCTTGGAAATCCAAGGGTTAACGCACTCGTAAACTGTGGTGCACAAAGTTCGCAACTTCAGCACTAAAAGCGAGTGAGATCGACTTTACTATGGTATAACTATATCTATATTGAGTAACAACCCTTTAAGGACTTTATTGCACTCAACCAACCCTAGGACAATGTTTTTTTACGAGGTCTATTTTCAAAGGTCAAGCCCTTAGAAAGAAAAGGCAACGTTCTTGATTTTGTGAAATCGGATCAAAAACAAAGTAAACCCTACCATTTATTTAAGGCCATGGTTCAACCAGTACAGCTGACTAAATCAATATAATCAGTTTTGCCCAAGATTCTTTCTCAATAATGAATTTTTTTTAGCTGAAACTTCAGGACAGAATAAAGGAAATATTTGCGGATAGCTGTAGACTTTAATTAGTTTTAAATAATTTAAAAAAATTTAGTGTCGGTAAAACAGGAATTTTTTTTTTTGCTTAGAACTAATTGAAGTCTGAAGCCATCCGCTAATATGTCTTTCATTATGTCTTAAATTTACAGCTAAAAAACTCATTATTGTGGGAAAATCTTAGGGGAAACCGGGAAAGTGATTTTATTGATTTAGTCAGCTGTGACTAATTTAGTCCTCGTGACTAAATTATACATTAATTCGTTCAAGATAAATTTTTGATTTTCAAAACATCTTTCTGAAAATTTGGGAAACATTATTGTCCTTTATTGTATTTTCCAAATTTTAAGGGAGATATTTTGTAAAATAAAAAAGTTACCTTACATGAACTTTTACAGGGATTTGATCACATGGCCTTAAACGCGTTTTTCTTGAAATCATATATTTTTAATAGGCCGGAAATATAACTTAAACAAATCTTAACCAATCGACTTTAAATTTCAACTCTCGTTTCAAAACTTCATTCTAAACAGAAGCGCATACGATTTTTTTATTTTTAATATTTTTTTTTTATAAACAATTTCCTGACGATTTTATTCCTAAAAAATTTTTTTTTATGAATCTGTATCATTTTGGCAAAAAAAAAAAATATGATTCACTCCCTTAAGGTGCAAAATTGTACTACGCAGCCCTAAAAATTTTTAAATAAATGATCCCCCTGTATTTTCCATCATCAATCCCAATGAATTGTCCCACTTTTCCTTTGTGGTCGCGACGTTGGGACCAACGTAGATTCCAAGGTAGTGATTTTCAGTAGGGATAGGGCAACGATTCGACCTTTATGGCCCACATTGTCTCTCCATGAGCCGAAAAAGGCGCGTCCTTGACTCAGAAACAATACGTCAAGTCTACCTATTAGTGATTAGTATGTTGATAGAAAGGTGCTCTTGATTTCAAACTTAGATTAAATTCAAGAAAAAGAGTATTAACAAAATTTAAAAAACAGATACATTTCCTAGAAAAAATATTTCCTAGGATCCATTTTTGTATTGAGTCAAACGAAAGCCATTTATCACTGACTGCTTTCTACGAGTCAAGTTCGTTTTAAATTGTTCTTAATGATCGTCGGTGAACTTAAAACGTTGCAAGGTCAACGCGAAGAACGATGAAAGATGAACGTAGATCTGGATGTTTCGAAAAGACCCTACACGTGGTTATTCAAGGCTGTACTAATCGATTTCAAAACCCAGGCTCTTAAAAATCAATTATTTTTTTTATTGCATATTTCGAATCTAAATGTTATCAGGAATACGCCATATGAAGTATTTTGTGAAATACACTTTCCTTCATAGGCATTGCCGATTAAATCGTAAGTTCGTCCAATCACGTTTTACATCGTCATTTATCTGAAAACGCAATTTCCCAAAAGATGCCTTTTTTTAAACTTTGTGGTATGACTTCTACTAGAAATATTTATAGAATTTGATCAATTTTTTTCAGTAATTCAGTAAACTTGTCGCTATGTTTCGCACGTACGATTTTCAAATTTTTGTTTTGTTCCATTTTTACAGCCTCTGATAGGTCAAAATTTGGATTTTTTATAAACAATTATGCACTTTTACCAAATTTCAAGATAAAAAAAATCCCCTTCGAGAAAACATAGCCAACGTAACACAAATTGAAGACATATTTCATTTTTTTGATTCCAGACAACTCAAATGGACTAAATTTTTCACATGAACTTTCTACTTTTCTCAGGTATCACATGCGCTTAAGTTCCCATATCAAAAAAGAACACGTAAAATTATTTGAAAATTTTTGGACTATTTATGACCTTGATAATTTTTATAACTTCAAACGCCAGAACATACATTTTTGAAAAAAGTGTCTAAATAATTTTACGTGTTCTTTGATGTGGTGGCTAAATTGTAGAATTTGATTTTAAAAAATGTCTCTTTAACCAGAAGCATTCAGAATGGACAAAGATGCAAGAAGGATAAATTGTGTATGATCTCAAATTGAATGTTCCCTTGGATTTAATTAAAAGCTTCAGGCTTATTATGCACGTTAGGGCACTGACAAGATTAAAACACGGCCCTGACCCTTTACGACACGTGGCACTCGTGTCTAATAATGGTCTGGCGCAGCAATTTGAATCAAAATAAGAATGTCAACTTATCAAGTTCTCAAACACGTATTAATTTATTAAAGCCACATTAGACACATTGTTAGATATTTTAATCAAGAACCAAATTTTTATTATTTTATCTTTAGTAAAAAACACGCATTAGTTAATTGCAATTTAATTGCCTTAAGGCCTTGATAAAACACGTGCGTTTTTACCAAAGGAAATTAAGAATAAAATATCCAATTCAAATTCCAAAGAATCATTTGACTTTATAAAAATCAATCAAGCATCTAAATTTTAAACCAATTTTAAAAATGACAACGTCACCCATCGCAGTGAGACGTCACTAAAATCGAACGATTCACGATTCTACGAAAGTCGTAATTGCGTAATCATGAAACGTTGTATCGTGCGACATTTGTCATTTATACGATAGGGACAAAAAATAGAAAAACAAGAGAGTGATGCTGGTCGGAGGAAAAAAGGGGAGAGAAACGGTGTGCAAAGAGCAAAAAGAGGGAGACGAAGGTTATAATGCAGTTTGGGAGGGGGGATGAAGGAGGGTAAAGAGAGGGTAGAGGGACAGAAAAGCACGAGGGAGACTTATGCCAAGTATTTCCTAGTGTCATGGTCGCAGATCTACGTCATATTAGAACTCACACGACGTCTTTATCGAACCAGCTATTAATCCAGAAAATTCGTTTCAGAAAGCGATTTTGATGGTTGAAAAATTCAAGTCCAATTTCGAGAATTCCTTTGGAAATTAAAACTAGTAAACACCCTGACGAAAGATTCTTAAAGGAATTGAATTCGAGCTATTCCGAACCAATCCGAATAACGTTTTGGATCTCATTCGATACAAAACGATTAAAACTAAACCCAAATTTACATTACGAATCAATCCAAGATTGAAATGTGACGGATTAAACACATCGTTTTGATCAATCCGAGTTCAGATTGATTCGGATAGAAAACTTGGTTTAGATTCACTCAGATTGATGTTTGGGACTAAAACGAAATCAATTGAATTAATTCGGATTAAAGCTTGGTTTTTATTCATCAATATTGATGCCTTGGATTGAATCGGAATGATGCGGATTGGAAACCTGTCCTCAATTTATTCAGATTGATGCCTCGGATTGAACCGGAATGATTGGGGTGGATTCGGATTGAAACCTTGGTCTGTGCTCATTTATATTGATGCCTCGGATTGAGCCGGAATCATTTATATTAAAAACCTGACTTTACTTCATTCAAATTGATGCCTCGTAATGAATCGGATTAATAACTTGGTTTTGATTCATTTATATTGATGTCTCGGATTGAACAGAAATGAATCGGATTGATTCAAATTGAAAACTTGGTTCAGATTCATTCAGATTGATTCCATGGATTGAACCGGAACGAATCAAATTAATAACTTCTTTCTGACTCATTTATATTGAAGCCTCGGATTAAAGAGAAATGAATCGGATTGAAAACTTGGATTTGATTTATTTATATTGATGTCTCGGATTAAACAGAAATTAATCGGATTGATTCAAATTGAAAACTTGGTTCAGATTCATTCAGATTGATTCCATGGATTGAACAGGAACGAATCAAATTAATAACTTCTTTCTGACTCATTTATATTGAAGCCTCGGATTAAAGCGAAATGAATCGGATTGATTCGGATTGAAAACTTGGATTGGATTTATTTGGATTGATGTCTCGGAATGATTTTGATTGAAATACTAGCTTCGATTCATTTAGATTGATGACTCAGATTGAACAGGAATGATTCGGATTGAAAACCTGGCTTTGATTCATTCAGATTGATGCCTCGGGTTGAACCAGAATGAATCAAATTGATTCGAATTGAAAACTTGGTTTGGATTCATTTAGATTGATGTCTCGGATTGAACCGAATTCGAATTGAAGCCTTGAATTGAACCGAAATAAATCGGATTGATTCGACTTGGAAACTTTGTTCGTATTCATTCAGATTGATGCTTCAGATTAAACCAGAATGAATGGGATTGATTCAGATTGAAAACTTGGTTTGGATTAATTTATATTGATGCATCGGATAGAACCGGAATGAATCGAATTGATTTTTAACCGATTTGCACAGAACGAGATTTAAAACGTATTTTTGGATTTGTTCGGAAAGAGATTTAGGAATGGCTCTGATTCGCTCGGATTAAATTTCAATTTGAACTTTTGTCAAGAGATAAAGAAGGCAGAGAATATTTTGAGTATGATCCGGATTAGTATTGCTTGTTGAGGGCCAGGGTCGTAAGTGGAAGGTGAGATGGTTAATTTGTAGAGCAAAGTTGTTCTCTTTTGCGAGAAGCGAAGATACCGAAAATAAGCTTTCAGCTCTCGTACTCGATGTATATTTATCAGATCGCCATTCTGCGAACGCTCCGGCTCTGTGTGCTGCGGCCAAGGCCGATGGTGAGCTCATCTTTGCATAACCAGACCTAACTGTTGCCGAGTTAGGTCCGCGCCGTGCCGGTACAGTGTCGAATCCTGCAGTTACTTTTACCCCGACCTATCCTCCGAAACTTTATTTTTCACTTCCAATCTTACTTCTGTCAACAAAACAGAAATTCAGTTTTTCAAAACTTTTTTACTAGTTGATTCAACGATTCATCTTCATTTCGAAGAATCTAATTCAACGTCAGAATTAGAATTTAGAGGCGCTAAATTCAAAATTATTTCAGAATTTAAGTATTGAGAGAGTAATTATTTTGAAGAGCTTTGTTTTTTTTTTCTAGTAAAAGTAAACATTTCCGAATTCGAGAAAATCAGAGCTGTTTCGAACTAATCTGAAAAACATACCGAATCTCGTATAAATCCGCGCAAAGTTTCCAATACGGATAAATCCGAATCAATCTGATCGAATTAAATAAGATTTATTTTCAATCGGTTTGCATCGAATGAAATTCAAAACGTGTAATATTTATTAGAAATAATAAAAAAGAACAGAAACTCTTTCCTTTTTAAAAATTATCAAAAAATTGTACCAATTCAGATGCATACTAATGTCAATATTTAGTATAATACCGTTTTTAGCAAACAATAAATTAAAAGTGTCTTCTGCAAAAATATATCTCAATTTAAATAATGATGAATATGAGAAAAGTAACAAATCTGACCTCCAAATTGAATTTAACTAAAACAGAAATATTCACTTTCACGATACCAGACGACGTACAACTCACTATAGAATAAGAATATTTATACCCATTCATCTAAATTTTCAGTTGATTTTTAAGTATTGAAAGTAAACACAGTTTAGTAAAAAGAATAATTTCTCTTATTTATTTTACTGTTATTCTAGTCGAATATTTTATACGGAGTGACTTTTTTATCTTTATACACGGAAATAACTCAAGAAATATACATCGTACAAAAAAAATGTCCATTCTCTGAATCTGAATTAATTAAAATAAATCTACTGATTATCAGTGAAATTTGACTCATTCAAGTAGCTAAAAACAGGTTACTATAAATCAGTCAGATTACATTAAATACTTCAGTGAAAAGTAAATAAAAATACTTCAGATAAAAATATTGTTTTCACCGATTTATCAGTGAAAATTCACTGATTTAGCAGTGAAAAATATTGTATTCACCGATTAATCAGTGAAAATTAACTGATTTAACTGTGAAAAATATTATTTTCATCGATGAATCAGTGATAAAGCAAAGTACTGATTCAAACAGTAAAAATTTGGCTGATTCAGATTTATAGAGCACGACAAAAACATTTTATTTTCGAAGAGGAAAATCGATTTCGCAAAAATTTAACCCACACCGGGGGGAGGGATTTGAAATACATTTAATTTAATTTTTTTATGGGGGGTTCGCGTCAGAAATTTAAATTTCTAAAGCCCCCCCCCCCCCCAATCCACAAGCTATGGGCTAAATTTTTGCGTAGTCGCGGTGTTCTTGTTTGAAAATAAAAAGATGCGTATTTCTTGAAATATTTCTATGGCTTAAGATAAAAAGCTCACCCTGTATAATAGAAATAAAAGTATCAAATAATCTAGTTGTATAGATTCTTTGAATGCAATATATTCTTGAATCGCTTGTGTTCGACTAGTAAACATTTTTGTCTATGTATAATTTCTGGAAAATTTGTTCCATTCACTGAAAAGAGATGAAAAGAAATGAAACAGAATCAGCTGTTCGTTTCTGAACAATCGGTTGTTGCCGACTAAGAAAACATATGCGACTCTGCACGCGAATGACGAGTTTACGCAACGTCTATTACGTAAGAGAGCCAGGGACGTGTCACAATACACATGTGAAATAGCGTGCTATAAATTACAGCGTCTTGTACATATAGACGGCTTCGCTGACAGCGAATTCAGAAAAGCATCTGATGACTTTATCGAGACGAAAAACCTTGACTTTTTTCTCCTCGAGTATGTTTAAGGGCATTTGTAGTGTTACGAGATTGGGGTTTTTTACCGTATATAGGGAGGTTCTAGTTGCATAGGGAAAAACATAGGGATTAAAAAAGTATGGGGATTTTCTTAGGGAAATTTCACTGAAAAAGGTGATTTTTAGGGATTTATTTTCGAGTTGAGAATGTCGTCTTGGTGAATTATTTTAAGCAGTAAGTTGTTAGATTTCTTTCCTTGTGAAATTTTTTAAGGCCATGGATCATCCAGAGCACGTGACCATTTTTTTTAAAAGTTCATGAAAAAAAATTTGTTTAATTTACAAAATATCTTTCTGCAAATTTGTAAAATACAAAAGAAGACGATAACTAACGTCTTTCAACTTCGTTTGAATAAAAATTTTGCAAAAAATTTTACAGTTATCTGTAATTATCGATAAGTTTTCGAATTTTTTTCAAAATTTTTATTCAAACGAAGTTTAGAGACGTTCCTTATCGTCTTCTTTTGTATTTTAGAAATTTGCAGAAAGATATTTTGTAAATTAAAAAAATTATTTTACATGAACTTTAAAAAAAAAAATGGTCACCTGCTCTGGATGATCCATGGCCTTAAAGGTGCTTCAATACCTTTTTGTAAGAATGGCAAATTATCTGATTAACGAAAAATTTTGTGATTATTTAATTAACGGATTTTAAAAATATATAAAGGCAATTTAAAAATCCAGTAAATTATAAAAATGAAATAAATATGGAGAAATATAGGGATTTTCTAGTCCCACCAGAGCGAAATTTGGGAGAAATGTGCCAATTATAGAGGAAAGTCTGGAACGTATCTGGCAGCACTGGGAATTTGGTGTCAAAAATGCATACTCACTCATGCTATTGATAAAATAATAATGATATTGCATTAAATTGAAAAAAAATAATTGCTTCAACTACGTCCATTTATATATTATGTCATTTACAATTTATTGATTGGCATAACTTTTTATCCTCAAATTACTATCCGCATTGTTATTTAAAGAAACAGTAATAATATCAAACAAGAAATAGTTACACCATCTAATAAATTCGGAGTTGTATATGTTATAAACTCAAGAACTTAGATCACTATTCTTTCCAGAGAGAATTTTCATTCTAAAAATACAAATTTTACTGCAGTTGAGGTCGATGACTCTATCTAGAGCTTCGTATTTTAAAAAGTTCCACTCTGATATCTTTATAAAACAGAGAAAAAAGGTCAAGTATTCATTTTCATTTATAACGGTAATATTACGTGCCCTTTAGTGAATCATTCCAAAGAAGATTTTCAGTCTCTTTCATAGGTGGAATGCCACTCTATAACTTTAGTTACGTTAAGGCCATCTCAGCCAAACTTAAATTCCATTCTATTTTTACATCATAAATGAAATATTCTGAATTGTATCTATAAATTTTGAATATTTAGCATATTTGTCGCTAACCTTATTTCAAACCCAGGGAGTTGATTTCAGAAAGATAATTTGAGATGATTCGAGGTACATAAATAAACCTCAGTGATTAAGGCCATGGATCAACCAGACCACGTGACCAAATTCCTGTAAAAGTTCATGTAAGATAACTATTAAATTTTATAAAATATCTTCCTGAAAAATTTGAAAAAATGCAACAAACGATAAAAGTTTGAGTAAACATTTTCAAAAAAATTTTAGTTTTCCAATTTTGTTTTCAAAAATTTTTATTAATAAAAAGTTAACAAATGTGCTTTATTGTCTTTTGTTACGTTTCTTAAATTTTCGGAAAGATTTTTTGTAAATTAAAAAAGTTATCTTACATGAAGAAATTAAGGGGGTATTCTGGTGACATTTTTTGGAAAATCAATTTTTCAAAAATATTATTTTCGTGCAGTAATATCATTCCATCAATTTAAGATGTTTACTTTAACATGTAAAAATTTTGGAATCAAAATATTTTTTGTAATTAAAATACCACCCTGAAATTTCAGGGAATACTAGAGAGAACAATAAACTACGTCTATCCACCTAATTTGGGTAAAAATTCTTAAATTATTAACTGTATGTTTATCTGCAATGAAAAATCGATTTGAGTCATGAATTTAAACCATAAATCTATTTATTAAATTTTTTTTCATATTTATAAATATTTAGAACCAGATAAATCTTTTTTATTGACTTTTATTTCATTTCCCGAAGTTTCAAATCAATATCTCATTTCGTGTGGAAATGCGACGGACAAAAAAGATTCTCCATATTAATTTACCCCCAAATGAAGCAGATAAACTTATTTCATTGTTCTCTCTAGCCTTCCCCAAAGTTTGAAGGTGGTATTTTAATAACAAATAATTTTATGTGGACGAAAAAAAAAATTGTTTGCTTTATCACGTGACTCAAGTGAAATATGGCCTTAAAAACTCATTTTAATTTCTCTCTCCTCAGAATAATTCTATTCACCCAAATTCGTTCTATTCAGCCATAACCTTGAAAACAGGTGAAAAGTTTCTTAATGCAAGTTGAAATTTATTGTTGTATCATAGGCGGAACTGGAAATGAATCTTCCGCGTGGTAATTGTACATAGATAGTATTTTGCGCGCGTGCAGTCAGGGCCGTGGCGACCTTAGTTATACTCCCCTCCCCTCCCCCCAACATCCTATAAACGTTCTCCGTTCTACGAGCTACCGACGATGCAGTCGCATCAGCTTAGAACTAGGAAAAATGGTGTTAGACGGTGCGGGGGTAAGAGGAGGGACACGTGCCATCAGTGACGTCATGATTCTAGGCAGCGCTGCATTGCTCTTTCTGTAGTTTTGCACATGCGCACCGTAACCTAGGTGCCGGCAAAACACGAACCTCTACGCGCGAGATTCAGACTAGCTATTCATAGGTGCATATTTCTATGTAGAACGATTACAGTGCCGATTGGATTGCATAACCCTGTCTAGGAAAGGATGTCTTGATAAAATGTTAGCTTGTCAAGAATGACAATGTAAAAATGTAAAAACTCGAACATGAAGGATTTTTCAATTCAGGTTGACTAAATCAAAGGATTGAAGATGGCGTCTTTTCTGAGAACATTAATAATGAATATCTCGAGAGGGAAATAAAAATGTGATATTTTGTGTAGATGATCGTAAGCGTGCCACCGGGAGTAGTTTATCTCAATAAAAGTTAGCGAGAAATTTATTTATTTTGAAATTTCTTGACATTTTTAAAACGAGATGTGTACAGCTATGAGTTTATTTTGGATGTGAGGCCTCAAATAATTGATTATTTACTTCAATTTTTTTAGGATCTAATTTCTGCGTTGGCACGAAACAAATAGAAAATCAAGTAACTTATTCCGAAAGTGGATGCTGTGTATTCCGGGTTGCATTCTTAGCGGGAGTCACCGGTTTAGATTCGTGTAAGTGGAACGCGGGTACTAAAAATAAATTGGGCACGGGCAAGTTTATTTCCGTGGTCCGAGCGCTACTAATCAAATCTTGACGAAGGTTCACGATTAATTAAATTTACTTATTTTTTATTTTACTTTTTTCACATAGATCGACTAGTTTTTCTACTTATCCATACAAGGTTATCCATATACGAGCTTTTCCGCGGCCTTAACTCTTGCATTCATTTATGTCCCGTAGCGTACGGTACACGTGAGCGAGAGTGTGAGTGTATACGGACGCATGCGTGAGTGCATGGATGCTAATATTATTAAGGAAAAGGAGGGAGTGATTGGGATTGCGTAGAGGTAACGAAGAAGGGAGGGGAGGAAAGCGTGAGAGCTCGTTGTGGCTGTTCCACGAGGCGACTCTGCCAGCACTTCCTGGATCGCTCACTCCCTTCCTCCCTCTTACCTCTTTCGCATTAAAACAGCCACCCCCCACCCCCACCATTCCCCTACCGACCCGTCAAATAACAACGTCCCACTACACTGCACACAGAAAACCACCGATCCCTCGGTGGACACCGTTCATGGACGCAGATGTGAGAACGTCACGCCTCCAAGTTCCAGTGCAACCGAATTACCGAATCAGCGCATTGTAAATCTCGCGACATTAAAGGAGGTGCTTACCCAAGTAAAATTTGGTCCCGGTTTAGATTTGGGCCACAGGAAATAGAAAGACCAGTTCTATTTTTACTTTAGTTTCTTTACATTGCCACTGCACTTTATTTTTTTTAACTTTTAAACTCCAGAGTTAATATGTTGAAAGAATCCTTTGGGTCTGTAATATCTATTTGATCATTGGCATTGCTGTAGAATAGATTTTATTTTAAATAAATAAAACCTGAAATTTAAATATCCAAGTCTCGAAATTCGTATAAGATTTCAAACAATTATTATTTAATTTGAATCGACTGCTTCTTTCGTGAGACAAATAGAAGATAATTAAGAACAATTAAAGTTGATAAAAAATCTTAATGTTGTTGGCTTTTCTCATCTAAAACTTTTTGTTAAAAATAAACAAGGTATAAAATTTTCCATGGTGAAAAAAGGTTGCAAACTTCAGTTAGGTCAATTATTGATTTTCAGAAGGTACGTGCTTAACAGTAATGAAGAATAAATTCATTCACCGTTTGAAATGCTTTACAATAGTAACGTTGGGGCAGGTTCCAAATATTTATTCAGTTTCTTTTCATTTTCATGAACAAATATTTGTTTCGGTTTAATGTACTAAAGGCGGAATTTTCAAAATTTTCTAAAGGTGGCAAATTTATATATCCGCACCTAGTGATGCTTACTTAAAATTGTATTTTAATCGTAGGAAAACAATTAATATTGCGAAATGTACTTTTAATAAGTTTAAACGAGGTAACACAATTAGCTTAGCGAATAGAATGACAACCTTGAACGACGCAAGCACCTAGAAACTTGCAAAACTTTTCACGGCCGATTGTGACCAATCGCTAACCAACGCTCAAGAAGTTGATTGGCATTAATCAGAACCAACAGACAGTGAGCAAAATTTTTTAATTTTCCTATTTATGCGACAAACGGTGGGAAAAAATTCGTTTTTTTCGAAAAATATCCGCCATTTTGTTATTTATGCATATATATTCAAAAATGCGGTTTCAGCCGCATGTCATACTGAATCTGTAACTATTTGAATTTTTTGTTTTAGATGGTCCGTCTCCAAGATTTCATCAACAGCGCAGACATACCTACTTTTTGAAGAGTTACGTTTACCTGCTGTTTTTATATAGAAAAATATATCAATAATTATAATAGCAACCTTTAAAAAAATTCATAAAAATACCCATTTTTCAAGCGCCTAAACCTAAACTAGAATGAACCCTTAAGATAAAAAAAAATAAAATAAAAAAACAAAAATGACCGAATTTGGACCCAAACAAATTTCTAAACAAAAGAGAAAAATTGCAGGTAACCATCCAAAAAAATGGTTGCCTTTTTCATTCTTCCTTTTTCGTTTAGAAATTAATTCTGTTCCAAATTTGGTCCTTTTTCTTTTTGAGGGTTCGAATCTATGAAAAGATTTTAGAATCGCTAAAAGTTTTCGATATTTCTCATATTTATAAAAGTAACTAAGAAAGTAACAATAGTTACTATTTTCGCGAAAATAACTTTAAAAAGTTATATTTTGAAACAGTAACCATATTAGTAACTACTCTCTAAATCTGAATCAGTCAAATTTTCACTGATTGAATCAGTGATTTGCCTTTTCACTGATTCATCAGTGGAAAAAAAATTTCACTGTCAAATCAGTCAATTTTCACTGAAATAATCAGTGAAATTTGACTGATTTACAGTAACCTCTTTTTAGCTATTTGAATCAGTCAAATTTCACTGATAATCAGTAGATTTTGACTGATTAAAATTTAAAGAGTAGTTACTTTTTTTCGTGTTGTAAGGGTAACGGTAACAAGTTCCTTTTAAAAAGTAACTTACCCATGACTGATTATAATTTCTTTATATCCTGCAAGGACTGCTGAATGTTTTATAGAAATCTCAAGTCTTTTGAAGATAATAAAATTGTTGACTTACCTCTTCACTCACGGTGCTTTCCCGGTTTTCCTCAACTAAATTTCCATTTGGTTTAGGTCGAACCTGTAAATGCCAAGCCAGGGCTGGATGAATCTCTTCATTATGTTCCTGTGTTCGCTGTAAAATTATTATGCCAATTATGTACTATGTTAATATAATGACATCTACAGCATCGATTAAGAAACTGTTGAGAAAAGTCTCATAACTCCCCTTTAGATTGAATTATTAAAAAAAGTTTTCCTCTAATATCAATCTGATAAAAATTAATTTTTTTAATCAATCAACTTAATGTCCCAAAATATCAGCAATAAATAATTATTATTTTCGAAATAAAGATGCGAAAACTAATAAAGTCACATGAACAATGTTGTAGATGCCCTAAAGTGTCAACTTTTGAAATTAAATTATGTGTATAGAAATAAAAATTTAAATTTTTACATATTTCAAGAACGTTTTATCAAATTTGTCATTCTTGTAAATGTGCAGAGGGACAGAACACCTATAAAATATATTTTGCAATTTAAATTCAATATTTAGCAATATCAGCTCATCTCTTAAAAACTGTCAACTGTTGTAAAAGGTGAAAAAGAATTTCGATAAAGTTATACACAAGGGTATGGCATTTATGAAAATAACCATGAACTTTAACAGCATTTTACCTATAATGGAGTCTTTTAGAGTTGTACATGAATTAAGGTTAATTGATGCAACAATTTTCCAAGGTAAAATGATAAGAAGGAACTTGAAAAGCAATTAGTTGAACGGTTGAAATCATTTTGTAGATTAATTATTGTAATAAACTGTAAAACGATGCTACTATTTATCAATGACAAAGAATAATTATTCATTCGATAATATTCCAACAATAATAAAAATCTCTAATGCTTTATCGATTTAATTTAATTTTCCAAACAGAAAATCTGATACAAGATTTTAACAGTAACTATAATTCCTTATATACAATAACATAAATTAAATTTTTTAACTGAATAATAAATTGGTTCTGAAATGAAGTTTCCACTTTCGAGTCTTTTGGATGTATTGAAAAAAACAGTGATTGAAAATCAAAACAATTACTTCCTGCTGAGATTGTCATATCCGTGTTAAATAATAATAAAGATAAATTCCTATTATAATTGTTCTCTCGGTGAAACTCGCGAATATTATATCATGTCTCTCTCATATCACTATAAGACCATAAACTTTAACTACTAGTAAAAGTTTAACAAGTCGGTCCTTTCTCTGTTTATAGCTCTTATTGGAGTCGACGAAACTTTTCCGTCTCATTTATTAAACTACCGTCAGTTAGCGCTAGTAAATAAATTATTCAAAATTTTATAATTAACTAGTCTCTGATAACGACTTTTATATAATTAACTTTTTATACTATCGGGTCATAAAGTAGATTTTATTGCCACGTGCTGGACAAAAAAATCCATTTTTTGACCCCCTAGTAGAAAAAACTATTTTTTTATATACTAGCGGGTCGCAAAATGGACTTTATAGCCCCGTCCAATATAAAATTTTTTTTCTCTGGTTGCACAATATACTATTATTTCTTCCTAACATTATTTCAAAGATCTAAAATAACAGTTTTAATTAATCCTCTAAAACTCACGTCGTTTCTAACCTCAAATTTAACTCACTTCCAACATGAGAAATATTTTTCTTATCACAAAACGGTGCTTCATTAGGTTTTGACTCTATCTTCGGATTTCCAAAAACCCTTTTTCCTAATCAATAATTTTTATTTGTTAGGAAATATTTAGCTTCAAATTCCTGAATCGTCAGAGAAATGATCATAGCATATAATTTCTAAACGTCATTTATACTCTGAAGAAAATTTTCACATTAAAAAAAATTGCAATCTTATATTTTTTTAGTTACTTTTTAACAACAAATACAACGTTTTTTGTTTCTAAATAGTCCCTAAAACATAAATAAATATAAAATAAACAAATAGTGCAAACTAGTGCTTTTTCTAGGAGAAATGCATTTTCCACTAATCAATTATTTGAAAATCATAACTTCAATTTTTCTACGCCTCAAAGTATTTTTCAGAATTTCTCGCCATTTCGTTTTTGTTATTGTCTTCTTTTTTGTCAAATCAAACCAACAATTAGATTTCCGTGAAATTATCTCTCTAATGGTATTAAAGGTCGCTGAATCCGAATCTAAGGTAAAGAATTTATATCATTTTCAAAATTCAAGATGACCGGTTCAATATCTCAGACAAATATCAGTGCCATGAAATTAAAGATGATAATTCTGTTCATAAAGCTACACAGAACTAACGTCGTAGACGTGACGAGTTTCCAGTATAATTATTTTTGGAAATTCCTATTCAGCATATTAGATTCGCCATCTTGAATTCCAACATTTATAAGGTTTTTCTTTCTCAGATAAGGATTCAGCGACAAAAAAACCCATAGATGACGATTATTAGAAATTCCCGTCCGCCATATTACATCTGACATCTTTAATTTAAAAAATTATAAATTTTCAATCTTAGATTCGGAATCAATGAACGAGAAAATCTTTGGAAAATGAAGTTCAAGCAGATCATTTCGACAAAGAATTTGTTCTATTAAAATTCGTCATTTTTAAATATCAAAAATACTTTTTGTAACATGAACAAAAATTTTTAATTTTGATTAAGGTAGTTGATCCACGAAAATTAGACCTCAGGCAAAAATAGATAATTTTGCTTTAAAGAATAGCAATATTATTATTGAAGGGCTATTTTGGGAGAGAAAAGATTAATTTCCATGAAAAAAATTTGAAATACAGAAAAATAATTTTATTAATAAATTTTTTTTTTGCCCCAACTTTTTTTCTTATCGCTTCTTACCAAATTTTAAAAAATTATGCGATTCTAATAAATTACAAGTCACTTTTTCAAGAAAAAGATTCCCTACAACTTAACCATTTCCAATTTTCGAAAATAAATAAATTATTATCAAAGTCAGCAATTTGTTTATAAAAATTTCGTTTTTGAAAATGTTTTTCTAATGGTTTCAGCCATTAAAGAATTTATTTTTAAAAATCAGAAACGGTGAAGTTATGGGAAATATTTTCCCTGAAAAAATGATTCATGATTTATTAGAATCGCATAATTTTTTAAAATTTCATAAGAAGCGATAAGAAAAAAAGTTGGGTCAAAACTAAAATTTATTAATAAAATTATTTTTCTGTGTTTTAAATTTTTATTATGTAAAATAATCTTTTCTCTTTCAAAATAGCCCTTAAATAATAATATCGCTATTCTTAAAAGCAAAATTATCTAATTTTGCTTGAGGTCTAATTTTTGTGGATGAAAACTACCTTAAGAAAAAGAGTGTAAACAAAGGATTTTTGTGATATGAAAATAATATTTTCAGAGTCTAAAGCCTAATTTGAGCGAAAGGAAAGAGAGAAGTAGTTCAAAGTTAGAAAATAAATAAAACTATTGCCTTCGAGTTTATACGCCGCGATTCCTTGGCTTGTTTCTTCGGCCTTACGTCATCACATGTATGATACTTTCCGAGGACGCAGCTCTTGGCACTTGACTTACCAAGAGAACTTCGGAAAAGCCGGCCGGTCAGGGCCGGTTCGTCGAGAGTAATCTATACGTTCCTTAACGTGAATTCCGGTTTCTGAGAAGAAGCAAAGTTACTCCACCGATGAAGGAGCATCATTTGCTTTTCTATTATAGCCTTTAAATTCAACATGAAAGAATAAGATTTTAAGTCGTTAGCTCTACTCTTGTGAATATTTAAGCCAACACGGAAAAAAAAATCCATCTTTATTGGTTACTCAGTCAGCAGCGCGCAAATGGTTTGCTCGCTTACGTTCTGGGAATTTTGATGTCAAAGATGAGCCGAGCCTGGTCGGGAAATTACCAAAAATTATGAATTAAAGATCCACCATTAAATCGTTTTAAGGGGCCATATTCAGTCAGGAATTTCGAAAAATTCATTTTTTCAATAATTTTATATATTAAAGTAAAACATCTTGAAAAGGTTGTCTCAAAATTTCAAGACGATTGGAGCAAAATTGAAAAAGCTACTCTCTAAATCTGAATAAGTCAAATTTTCACTGATTGAATCTGATTTGCTTTTTCACTGATTCATCAGTGGAAATAATATTTTCGACTATTAAATCAGTTAATTTTCACTGATTTATCAGTGAAAACAATATTTTCCACTGTTAAATCAGTTACTTTTCACTGAAGTAATCAGTTAAATTTGACTGATTCCCAGTAAGCTCTTTTTAGCTATTTGAATCGGTCAAATTTCACTGATAATCAGTAGATTTTGACTGATTCAGATTTAGAGAGTATAGAGTGTTTTGAAAAAAAAAATTATCAAGGTTTTATTCTTATTGAAAACTTTAAACGCGTTTATTTCAAAACTACATTTTCGAAATCGATGGACACGATTTCTCAAAAACTAATGCACCGATCTGTTTGAAACTTTTCAGACTTATTTTATATATATTTAGCTTCTGCGTGAACGAAGGATTTTTTTTTTAATTATTAGAACTCGTTAAAAAAAATAGATTGGTCAATTATTTGTAACAAAAATCGTGATTTTCACTTTAAAGTTCTCTAAAAATTCAAAATTTAATTTTTTTAAATATCCTTCCTTCAAGCACATGACAAAGTCATCTACTAACGAAATCTTTTTGGTCTTTTTTTTAATCTTTTTTTAAGAGCTTTCGTAAAATATACATAGTTATTATAATAATTATTATTTTTTTATGAAAAAATGTCTGCATGTTTTTTAAATGTTACCTAATGACATGCAAAAGAATCATGGCTCTGCCCAACAAATGACGAAACATTGTTGACAATAATAGAGAATATTTGGTTTGAATAAATTGATCTCAAGGCCACGGATCAACCAGACCATATGATCGATATGGTAATTTTTTCTATGTAAACTTTTGTCCATGCAAAATAAGATATCAAGTCAAAATTTTTTGAGACCAAACGAAAGCCATTATGGAAGGTCTGTCAATTTTCAGATTTTTAAAATCAAAAAATATATTTAAAAAAAATATATTAGTGCCTTTTCTTTAATATAACAAATTTTCGACTTGATATCTTATCTCTGATTTAAGCGTCTCAATTTTACTCAAAAAACGCCACGAACTCTTTCGACTAACCAATATAATATAGCAAGAACACTTGTCGTGCTTTTGTTATCGCTGCAAGAAACTCATCCTATTTCATTAAGAGTTGTCTTGCTGAAATAGGATGAGTTTCGAATAACCACAGCAAGATGAAGTTCGAGTTATTCTTGCATGGCAAGATTGCTCTCAAATCAAATAACTCCAGCTCGAACCTTTTATCAATTTGACATGTTAAAGTTGCGTGCAAGACTTCAACTTACTATAATAGTGAAATTTTTTTCTCCGTTATAGATTAAGAATTAAAAGTAAATTTAGGATTGAAAAGAAAGTTCGAGAGTGAATTTTATAAGCTGTGATCTATAACACTTTTGTTTCGTTGTCAATATTGGTGACTGTTACGAAACGATCGAAAGCGTTGTCACTCTTTTCACCGATCGAACGGGAGCCGAGAAAAGAGAAATCCAGTTCTCTAAGTCATCGATAAAGATCGTCGAGGCTTGATTTACAGTTTCTCGTGTGTGTAAGTGTAACGCCCACTGGCACCTGCACTCCTATATGGCTTTTTTACAGCCAGAGAACCGGGTCTAGCTTTAACTATGAAACACACTTATGTTTAAAAACTTGTTCAGCTTTTTCCTTCTACAGATGCAATTACCGTTTTTATTGGCACTCTCGACTGCAGGTCAGAACTGCTTGAAAATCCAACAACAGGAAATTATGAAGACAAAAAATCAGTAACTAAATACAATAGTCCAAATATATAATAAAAAGCGAATCTGACAAAAATTCCTGAATAAATATTGTAATTTCAAAAAACACAAGTGGATTTTAAATTTTAGGGTTTACTTTACGGAATATTGAGCTTTTAAGAAAGTAATCAAGATCAAATTAAAAATCAATGGATATGTACTTGACATTTAAAGTTGTGATTGCAATTTTATTTATTAGAATTAATGCTTCAGTGATTCTGAGACTGTTATTAGTTTAAATGAAAGTCTCCCTAACGAGCAGATAAAATGATTAATTTATTTGAGGTACTGGAAGTTTGAAGGAGAATTTAATATTTAATTGAAACCGGACTCGTACTGCACCTTCGCGTGGAAAGCGACTTCAAATGGGATTACAAAACACCCAAGTTAACACGCGCTGCTTTCAAGGTTGCTGCGGGCTTAGCGTGTCATTGCAATTGCGTAACTCGTTGCTTTTGTCATTCTCACTGGTGTTAATTAGCAGCGGTTGCTCCTTCAGATACGGAAATGACCCAAGAATTAAAATTTTAATATAACACGAGCTACTACGTATAATAATTCAGAGTAAGCAATCGAGTTCAAAAATCGATTTTTTTATTCCCTTCATCAAAAATATATATTTAGTTATAAAGAAAAAAAAAATATATCATCGAAAAATGACGTAAAAAGACGCTAATTTTCGGAATCGTTCCTATTAATTCCCAACGCAAGCAGAAAACCATGAGAAATTACCTTTGTATAAAAAAAGGAAAAAAAAAAAAAAAAAAACCTATTTTACTGCCCATTACAGCAGAATACCCCATTAGATCAAGCAAAGAAATTTTATGCATGATTCATGATCAAAAGTGGAAAAAAAATTAGAAAGAGGAATTTCCAAATTTTTTAGACGATAAAGGATCATTAGAGTTTTATAATGTTGGAGAACTGGAAAAATCAAATTCAAACTCACTCTTTTCTTGCGTGGATGCATGTCATCCATCTCCAGGTAATCAGAGACGATTCCCTCATCAGGGGTTGAACCAGGGTGTTTAGGGCTGCGTGATGCGTGTACTTGGCTAGACCACGTGTTTGCATTGGCTGTGGGTACACCCTCATCGCTAAGTGGGGGACTTGGGGTGCCACTCCTCCAGGAAGCACCACTGCTGCTGCTACTACTGTTGGATGTACCACCAACTCCTGGTGATCCAGCAGCTCCACCTTCACGCCCCCGCCAAGTACCTTTAAAAAAAAGACATTTTAAAAATGATATTTTTTCGCCTCCAATTCGCTTTATTATACAGAAAAATAAACATTTTTTTTGTGAGAAAAAAAACTATTGTTCGAAGTTTTTATCATTCTGGAACGAAGCTTGATAAAATTCAATGTTCTCGTACAAAATACAAGGAGGATTCCAGGTTTTCCAGGTCAATTTTCCTGCACATCAAATAACAGTTAGCTAAGTATTTTTAAAGCCGAAAGGGGGTTCCGGGAGCAGTACAGGGGTTTATAAAAGGTTTCGCCACTTTTTCTCTCTCTCAAAAAAAAAAAAAAAAAAAAAAAAAAAAAAAAAAAAAAAATGGAATCCTAAGCACCCATAATAAAATTATTAGTTTTTTTTAAAAATATAATTACACCTAGACTTATTTTACACTTAAAAATCTAATAATATACATTTTTTTGTATGAAAAAACATATTGTTCAAAATATTTATTATTTTTAAACGAAACTTAATAAACTTCAATTATATAGTACAAAATTCACGGAGATTTTCAGGTTTCAAAGGTAATTTTTTCCTATTATTTACCAGTTAAATTAAAAAAATTATTTGATTATACTAGCGGCATAAACAAATCGCGATTGAGGCACATCGTGCTCTTGTAATATTTTTTAAATGCAGTACTTGCCCCGGAGACGTGAAAGTGCTCGAGTTTCATGAGCCAATCACGAAAAGTCCTTTTGGTGTTTTATTTCGGTTATCGCGCTTAATTTATTGCTTCCACTGTCTCCCATCGAGGCAATTTTCAACTTGGATAATTTCCAGAAGAAATTTCAACTATAAGGAACATAGTTTTTCTGTTCAATTCTTAAGAAAATGAACCTCTGATGAAATCAATTTTCTTTCCAACTGAATCAATCAAAGTCGATTTAATTTATCATCTCTAGTGATTCTTTCAGAGTTGTGAGTACAGTTTAAATAGAATAAAAGGGATCCCGTTATCAAACTCGAAGCAGGGTAAAGTTCTGTAGATGAGAAATCATGATGAGTCTGAATGTACCCCGGTGTTGGCATGATTCAAGCTTGTAAACGAAAGACTCGAGGCCATAGAACTTTGGACCAAGCGCTTTATTTGATGACATACCGTTCAAGACAAAGAAAATACGTTGAATCTAAGTGACTTTTGATAAATACGGATATCTGCTATGGAGACCTCAGAAGCTGGGAAACGAGAACGAAAAGTCTAGGATCAATAATTGTGTTGTCTTGGCTTGTAGTTCAAGTATCTCCAGAATTTTAAGAGAATCAACAAGAACCAATCATAAACTGATTACTGGAGAATATATTATTTAAATAACAAATAAGAAAATTAATGATATTTAGTTAGAAAGATAAAAATTCTAAGGAAATTATTCATTAAAAGACTATCATGAGAGTATCAATCTTATTAATTTTGTTTAGTTGCATAGATTAGGAATAAAAGCGCAGAAGCTGTTTCACAATCGATGAGAAGCCTTGAACAATGGATTTTAATATCGATTTGTCTAGCAACTTTATCTCGTCCATGGCGAGCAAGAAACACACAAGTCAAGCAGAACAAAACGTTAAATTGTCACATGAAAAATGGTCTACGTCATGTCTCGATTCGAGAGATGTTTATGAAAATCTTTGCAAATTTCAATCTACGTGCATTAAACGACAAACAGGAATTTTAAAAAGCTAGGACAAACGCTTGTTTTGAATTATCGACTTTTTTTGCACATAATCAAATTCACATGCAATGATAATTGATACGGCAATGTTTATAAAACTAGTTGCAAATAGTTACGTCACTTTATCGCTTTATCATTTCGTATTACTTAAGTATTTGCATCACAGAAATAAGATTTATCATTTGTTAAGGAGGAAACAACTTTTCTTGACAATAGTATTGGTTCGAGAGAGGGGGTTTTTGGTTTCTATAGGTATGCCTAGCCCCGTCCTAGGAGATTCCTGTACTGCGCGTCTATAAAGGATTTCGCCATTTTTCTCAAAAAAAAAAAAAAAAAAAAAAAAAAAAAAAATAATAATAAAATACTGACCATAAGTTTGTTGAACATGAAGTGGCAGAGGATTTTGTCCAGTTGTGTAAGGCGAAACAGACAAGGAAATCAGCACCCTTGCAGCGCATTCTTCATCCAGAACTTCTCCATTTTCATCGACACGACATCCTGAAGTATTGCAATTATGATGAGGACCATAGGTGTAATTTTTATCCGATTCATTTCCAGAGCTTGTTCTGCGTTTTCTGTTACTGTAAAAGAAAATATATTTTAAAATTCCGTGACGATCCTTAAAATCTATTTCTAAATTAAAAGTAACTATTTCTATTTTCAAAGAACACTCAAAATATTTCGCAAAAAAAATCATTTTTATAGATTCTTCTTTCCATCCCAGAGAATATTTCCGAAATAAAAATTTAAAGAGGTTGATGAACGACCTTGTCCAGTAACTGTAAGTTGCGTATCGTATTCATTACGTCAGGATGTACGTGAACAATATAAAAGATAATTTGTACAGAATCTATTCATAGAAAAAACAAGTTAGATATTATAAACTCAAGGCACGAAAAAATTGGCGTGCTCAAAAATTTCTACGCCAGTTTTTGCTGCTCACACACGAATGTCTAATTTCTATGCTAAGTTTATATTACGTCAACGTTAGATCCTAAGTTCTAATGTCAAGGTCGAAAAACAATGCAGGCATTTGAAATTCTAAAAATTGCTAATCAACCCAGAAGAAACTTGTTTTACGACATAAGTAATTTATGTTTTCCAATAATTTTCAATTTCAGGTCTTTTGTTAAAGTAAAAATGGTATTTTAGTACCAATTAATTTTCATATAGATTTTTATTATTTGAAAAAAAAAACGCCCGAAAGAAGTTTCACTTCTCATTGCAGAAAGAAATATTAATTTTATATGTTTGAAGAAGCTACTCGGAAGTAGTTTCAGGTTTATGACAGTCGAGGTATTAACCTCGTTGCTATATTAATTCGTAAGTGGTTCCCGTGGTAACATCCTCTGTACATAAATAATTGAAAAGATGTAAGTAAATAACGTAACACTTACGACCTACATTCTCCCTAAAGTTATTATTCGTGTCACATTTCCCGTTAGGCGATTAGACTGCACCGCTAGATAAACTCCCCTACGCACTTTCGCACAACCACTTTTCACAAAGTGCAGTACAAGTGTTCCGTTATATCATGGAATCAGTAATCTTCCACATTTACGGCTCAAAAACATTTCTCAACTCGGGAAAAATTCATTCTCATACTGTAAAAACTGCTGGATTCACTCGACCCCATTTTTTCGATAATTTACAATCTTGACTTGAGGTTTAGGAAATTGAGTTTCAACAAAAAAAGAACCACAACTTTTTTCGTCCAAAGAAGACAATTTTGAAGCGATAAAAAGTCTATGTTTTTATTTTTTCTTTGGGATCGGGATCGACTGACACGCGAGAACGTGTCGTCATTCACGACGGTGCATAATGCAATACCAGTCAATATGGTTGCAAATTACTAGATTTTCCAAGAAGACGTAAAACTCTGGAACCATAATTTCCTACACGGAGAGACTTTTTACTGCAATGTTTCTTGAAAATAATACTACATTTTACTATCATTTCCCGGTCGATCAGGAATAATCATACCACTATTGCATAAAATGAAAATTGTTCAATTATAATGTATCCCACAAAATTAACTCACGTTACTTCAGAATCTTATTGCTTTTATATTTATTATCAGCTTCTCTATTCATTTCTCCAATAAAAAGTTCCTTGGTGTATCTTCAAGAAATGAGAAGATCAAGCGAAACAAAAAAGGATGGAAGGGGAAATATCTTCCTCTTCTGGAGTTTCAATCAGAGGACTACTCAGGATATTGAGCAGAAATCGCGAAACGAAGAATCTCAAGGCCGTCGTTTAACTGTTCCACCTGGAACGGTACATCATGAGTCGAAAGTGAAACCGGCATGATTGTGATGTTTCGAAAGTATCATATCCGTTAACTGTCCGCATCCTGGACCCCATTTCCACTTTAAAAACAAACCTTACACTGCAGAAGATTCAACCAAAACCAATCAGATTCTTCAAGAACTAAATGATAAATGATTCGTTTTCAAAGACAAAGAAACTGTAGAGTAAATTTTTTTTTCTTCAAAACTGAAGAGCATAAAAGATTTAAAAAATTTTTATAATAATACACTTTAATGATTTATGATAAACCTGTTTCTTGCAGCACTTGTTGCTCGTAAATGTGAATCAAGATTTTGTTAGATTCTTTTTGGTTTATTTTCTTTCGTTTAAAACCTCCCGCTCTCGTCCATTAGACATTATTATAATCGGCCCATCTGTTTCAAGTTTGTATTCGATTATGATAGCCAATTCAAACGTAAAAAGAAGTTGAGCTGTGAAAACTGAATTATTCCTTGTGACAACTAAAGTAAATATCTTTGACTGGAACAATGGAACATAAGCTAACATCAAAAGAACATAATTTTGTGCTCAACTGACAATAGAAGTATTTCGTGTAAATATACACAGTGCGACAAATAAGTTTTGAGACTGGCCGTGGAAAACATCATTGAAACAAAATATCTAAATATTTTTCGATTTTTTATTCAAAATCTTCTTCTCTAGTTTCAATACACTTGTTACAGCGATTCAACAGTGATTCAAATGCGTGTACTAGTTCATTTTGTGGAATTGCCTCGAGTGCTAGTGTTGTAACTGTTTTGATAGTCGAAATGTCATTAAAAAACATCCTTTCAACTTCAATTTTGGGAATGGAGAGAAATCTTATGAGGCCAAATCATGTGAATACGGCTGATGATTCAACACACAGACTTGATTTCGAGCCAAACATTGACAAACGTTTATGCCACAGAAAAACATTTGCTCTACTCAAACAATCATCACCGTACACTTGATGCATCAACTAGAATGTTTATGAAGCATTTTTGCCAAGTTTTGCGTGAAATTTAATAACTGCTTTTTGTTCCATGTTAGTATTTCAACATCGAGAAAAAAGTTGTTTTGGGAGAACTGTCATAACTTTGCTATTTATTAACCGATTGAAGCAAAACTGGTATTGCCGGAAAGAGGAATGTCACAGCTTTCAATTAAATTTAAATATTGTGAAATATAATAATATATTCTTGATTGGCTTTATTGCATTGTCAACTTTGTTCATGCAAGAAGAAATTATTCAAGGGCTCTGTTTAATCAGTATCATTATTTTGAAGCTCCTGAAAGTTCAAAACAATAATTAGAAATCAGAGAGAACGTTCCTCTAAAAGAAGGATCAATAGTACACTAAAAATAGTTTGTTGATATAACTACATCAGTTTGTAAAATACCCCACTGCTAATTTATTGGTTAGTACCTACATTTATTGATTTATAACAGCAACAACAAAAATTGTTGTCGGCCAATAAATTACCAATGGTATATTCAACAAACCGAAGTGATGGGATCGAATAAGTATTTTTTAATGTAAAGAATTCGATCGAAGAGAAAATGCACCTGCGATTGGAAACAAACATGTATTGGGGTAAGGTCGTTTCTCTAAGGTTTCGCGTAAGATCGCATTGTCCCTTATGGCATTAGGTTATAAGAAGGCTTTGGGAAAGGCGTAGGTGAATACTCGTGTAGGTTGACGATGCGGTAGGTAGTTGTAGCCATGCAACGATGGATACGGCACCTTGGTATGTAGGCAGGTTGTGTATCTGTCGTTTGTCCTCGTGCTCTTTAATCACAGGGAAACAATGCGATTGGACAACTTGGAAGGGTTTAGGTTAACTGCTTACACGCACCTTATCCTCTACCAAATAGAGGAATAAACTGCAGACTCTAGTCTCTACTAAACTCTCTTCTTAGTATTTACGTACCCTTTTCCTGTTGCCATTGTAGTTCAACTTGGTATTTGACCTTCTACCTTCCATAAATTGCAACTGTGTAACACTTAGAACTTAGAGCCTTTAAAAAAATTCAATACATTGTTCCTTTAGAGTTGTGCATTCTCATGTTGAGAATTTTCTTAAGTAAACTTGCGTGAGATTCCTCGCTTTTTATAAAAGACAAGCATTTACTAATGGATTTGTGTCTTAGACCAGTGACTAAGAACGAATTGGTGTTAAATTGTTTTTTTTCTTTGTTCTTATATGCTTGGTCCGCTTTGAATCCTGTTAAATTAATTTCAATTTAGTAAAATTTAAATGAACTAGATCAGTTGATATTCTGAAACTCATGATTGCTTGACAACCTGTTTCTGAATTTCGAGCATTACTTATTCTTTTTGCAAAAAATTATCTCATTCCTCCCTGACTTACTTCTAGATTCTTATGTCAGAAGGAATCGATATTCATTGCAGGATTACTTCTGCATTTCCGAGTCTATCTATAAATAATATTTTTCCTGACATTCATCCCAACGACTCCTTTAAAGGAATCGAAAAAGATTTCACATTGTTCTCTTGGGATTTCCTTTGATTCTTTATCTTCTTAGTGATTTTATTTTAGTAAGGATCTCTGATATCATCTCTTAACTTCCTATTGTCTTTTTAGAAACTAAAAAACAGCAATAAGTTGTATGAAAAGCGGATGCAATAATTCCTGGAGGAATGTCCAGATCTTCCTTAATGGATAAATACGAAATAGGGGACGAGCATAGTAAGTAGTAACCCAGTTTTCCCGGAGGGAAACACGCGATAACCTAGTTACCCGGGGATCCTGTCCAGAGTACGAGCTGACACGTTTCGTGACCTATATAGTCCCGTGCCATTTGCCCAAAAGGACGACGCGGACGCCAACTCGTCGAGAAAATCAATTTTGCAGTTGGCAACAGATATTGGAAACAAACCATCAGCTTTCGACGTTTCATTTTTGTCGATTTAACAGCATGTAAATGTAATAAAGAAACAGTTCCTTTCTTCTTAAATTTGCTATAAAAAAAGAACATGCTATTCTAATGTGCAAACAATATCACAAGTGTAGCAAATCCATGAATAAAAATACAGGAGCAATGATCTTTGCCAATTACTAAGGAAATTGACCAAGTTCCTCCAATAACATTAAACTTATCTGACAGAAATTTAACAAAGAAAAAAGGTTAATTCGATTTTACTGTTATCTATCTACCCATTAAATTGTAGATCTATAGACCGAAAGTAAACCCCTAACAGACGTTCCATTACAACTACCGGCTTCATCAACATTTTTACAGCATTTTGTAAGCAGTTTATTGCTTTTTAGGAGAAACCATTACATGACTATAAAGCAGAGAATTACCTCTTTGTTTTACAGTTGACCTATCTATTATTCCCAACAAACAATTTTAGAGTCTTGATAATACATCTAATAGATGTGCTTTTTTATAATTAGTGATTATTATTCTAGAACAATCAAAACCTGCAACAAGTGCAAGATCATCAAGTAGAATTTAGCGTCGATTGGCAAAGCCGCTTTGTTAAGATGTTTGCCATCCCTCTACGTCATCTTTTCTTGTGCAACCTTATGTCATAATGATGACGTATACATTCATAATGATGTATATTATGATCTGTGATGCAGAACCTCAGATAGACATCAGCAACAGAAATCTTTAGAATGAGAAATTGCCAGAGGGAACATTATAAAATCACCGAAAGGTCAAAGAAGGATTGTTAAAGATCAACTAATATCATAGGAAATTATTAACCTCTAATGTCCTTTTATAATAAGATTTCCAAGTCCGAGAATTTTGGTTAAAGGAGAGAGGAATCTTGGGTGGCAAGGATTGAAGCAAGTTCGCATCGATTCAATAAGAAGAAAGCCACCTGTAGACTATAGATGTGGATTAAGGTATCAAATTATGCGAGATACGGACTTGTTATACAATCTATAAAATGCATTGATAGTTCTGGAATTATGCCATTGCGATCAAACGCCCACGATATCTTTCATAATCAAAACCCGTGTCATTAAACTAATGTGACACAATAGAAGGTCACAGTGGGCGTTTGTCAAAGAGCATTTTTCGTTAATCGGACTGTAACAAATACGCTAACAATTGGAAGCCATTGTCCACACCATAAAGGAATGACTATGACCTATTCCACAATCTCTTGATCCAGGATCTAACCTAGTTTCGTTTCCAGCCGTGTATCTTATCAAAATACAAACTGGTTCAAACTAAATTTGCAATAGATGTTCCCCTTTCATTAAGTCTTTTGGAATGAAGATAGGTGATCATCCATGCTTTACTTTGGATTGATGGGGAAGTTGAAGTTAACCTGACGAAGAAAAATGAAAGGTTTTTCCGAGAGCAACATGAAAGGATAAAGGAAAATAAATTTCCTCGTGATAGTATGGGGAATAACCAGGAGCATTGACCCAGTTTCAGTGCCATCCGGGTTAGGGAGTCAAATGCAGGGTCTATTTAACCTACATAGATGTACAGGAGTCGAACGACCTGAATCGAGCGACCTGATTTCAGTTGGTACGACCCGGAACAACCTAGTTTCAAGTGCAGTGTCGAAGGCTCCTGGACTACCTCAATATTAAATTCAAAACATGCTTTATTACACTTTCCAAGGAGTTTCACTTCACCTCTTTCCAACATCATCATACAATGTTAAAGGGATCACATCACGTAAGAAGAGCGCCTAACTTTCGTTTCGTACAAAAACTCTTAAAATTTCCTTCTCTAAAATGCAATTGAATAAGCGGGACTTTTATTTCGTCACCTAGGATATGGAAATAGATCAAATCCTCGTTTGTATCCGTAACTAAAACAAATAAACCAAGATTTTCGGATTCTTTCTTCATAGTCATAATAATAAAACAGAAATCATTTTGAATCTAGTGTTTCCTGCCTATTGGCACTATCATCCGAGACGATCACGAATTCCGTAACATCTGCCCTGAAATAAAAATGCCACAAAGCGTGGGAGTTTCCTGACTCCAGCAACTCAAAGCGAGATACTAACCAAAAATAATATTCATGTAAAGAGTCATATTCCAGCAAAGAAAATAATCTAATATAATAAAAGTGAATGGACGTGGGATTTTAGTTGATTAATGCAGAATACAAACAATTTAAAAAATCAATGGCAATATTCAAGTCCACCTACCCAAGAGATGGTGGTGTCGAAAGTTCGTCCGAAGGTCGCATTGCACGTGAATACACAGAAGGTTCTTCGAGATTATAAGAAAAGCTCTCCTCGAGCACGATAAACTATTTTCAACACACTGACTCGTTTCTATAATCTATATCGACACGTGGCAATGAGTTTGTGTTGGTACACGTGCAGCTAAGCTATAGCATAGCCTGCACTCGACCCATTGTCCCAGTTTCCCCACTAGACGGAAAGCAAGCGCACGAGGAAGCGACTACCACCATCAACAACTCACACATTAAAGTCATTCCTATACTATGTAGGAGTGAAACTCAAACTCACCACTACCTTATCGTTCACTGTCACTGGCTCAGCGTCCACCTATATGACCAAGAAAACAACCCCTACTTGTGCAAGACACTCCCTTCTTCTTCAACAAGTTGGGTCGCTCTTATTTCGACATCAGTTAAAAGACTAATGATCGAATTAGTAGAGTTGTAACTTGAAGCATGTATCAGCCCTAGTCCTATTTCGATAGGGTGACTGCTGTATGGTTAATTGATTTCTAATTAGGTATTCAATTCGATAACTGACACTCATATACGATTGCCCATGTCACTGCACATGAATATCAATTGTACCTAGTGCAAAATTCACCTCTAAAAACCATATTATAGATATGATCTAAATTCGTCAACAGTAGTTTTTACATTAAATATTCTTGTCTTTCAATTAAATACAGTAGGAGTAAAAACTCTTGAGTAATTCGGCAGCTACTAATTATTATATAGAAAGCTGTAATTTTCTCTTCTTGTAATATGTCCAAGTACATAATTGACATAATCACTCCAATTATACCTTTTTCATGATTTTGCAGTCTTGCTATTCATAAAAAAAAAATTAATTGTAAAAAATCAGGATATATATTTAGAGTCTGATGTATTTAAATAGACGTAAAAGATAAAATAGTACTTGATATTACATCAACTTTAATCACGCCTCCGTTCCAGAAAGACACGTGGGTTACGCAGAAATCAGAACAAGAAAAATGATGAATGCTCTAAAGAGGAAGTGTATCTAATAATTAATTATCTCCTGGAGGAAATAAGGAAAAACGTAGTAAATAGTAAAAGGCAAAGAGGGTAAGAAGGAAAGAAACTTGGCTCTGTGTACCTGACCCATTTAATTTGCCACGAGTTTGCTGTAACTGTAGGTAGCTGCATCGATCGACCCCGATCCGTGGCCCCAGCCTGGCACCGAGCGACCCCACAATTTGTCATTCCATCCCCCAACCCTGCATTTCAGCTTGAACCGACGCTTACATGCGCCAAGAGACTGCTACCAATTTCTCTGTGTGGCTTGTCTAGAGTTTAAAACCAGAACGAAGTGAACTGGTAAAAGCATAAAAGTAAACTCTTCTAGAATCTTTTGTATTCCCTCAAGCATTCAGAGAATTTCCTCTGATGTCAAGGCTACTCTAACAACAATTAATCAAAGCATCATCAGACTTCTAATATCCGAGCCTTTGAAGTGACTCGAGAGTTTTTTAAAATTTCAGTAGCTGCTTTCAATTCTGGGTTGTTGATTGAACATTGATCATAAGATACAGCAGATGGATGTGATATAAAATCACTAGATGACATCATACATTACTTTTTTAGCATTAACAACAACCTGCTCAACCACTTTCTTCAATCCGAAGTCAACCTTTCCAGACTGGAAAAACCTAGACATCAAGAGACTTGACAAATAGGTTGCAAATCAAAGTCCTGACAACACTTGAGATAGAGTTGAAAAAATGATATAAAAAGACTAAATAATATTAGAGATAAATTAGTTGGAACTTGATAACAACTTGTTCCACCACTTTCTTCAATCACGAGACATTTTCCTTTCATTGACAAAGCCTAGAATCTACTATGATACTATGATACTACCGAGAATAATGTAACATTTGATAAAATTAACTATAGAATTTGTAAATGAGATGATAGAATAAATTGGGTAGCATTTCTGACAAGCTGTTCAACTAATGTTCTGGATTAAAAACATTTTCATCTTCATTGGCCAAATGTGGACCTAATTATAGCAATAGAACCCAAAGAAACCCAAGTTTACGTCTTTTTTTTCCGACTGGAATACTTTCTTTAGTATTCCGACTTCCAAAAATGTCCAGTCCGCTAAGAGTAATTACCATTGCACCTCGATTTTCCCTAGATTCCTAATATTTTTTAGAATCATCATTATAACATAAAACATATATTGCTATAAAAAGTTTCTCCATGAAACAATTAGTAAATTCTAATAGTTCTTGCGAATGATTCGAATCAACTTCCCGATTGAATGCAAATGAGTTTTCTCGCTTTGGATTTGATTGAAAAACAAGTCTCGCAGCGATGAATAAAATACAATAGTCTCTATTACGCATATGTATTGCAAGGATTGCAATTCTAGGATCTGTGAGTAGCTCAAGATCGCTCATCAAAGTCGATGGTTTTTATTCAAGGTCGAAGCGAGAATGTTAAGCTTGTATATGTTATATTTCAGAGTAATCCTTGCTCTTTTCCTGAACTATTTTTCTATTCTAGACACGTGATAGTCCAAGTGCCGAATGTGGTTAATGTATTCAAGGATTCAGCGAATTTGGCGACATCCGCATTGGGTTAGGTCGATGCTCAACTCTTGTAACGATCAAGGACCATGTAATAATAGACATTCAGACAACATAAACGTGAAACAATTGACCATGGAATCATTTCATGGTTGCCCTATATCCTAGGAGTTGCCTATTATTCAACATGAATATCAAGTAGAACTGACATTGAAAAAAAAATGTATTTTGTTTGTGTTTTTTTTCGGATGGAGATTTTCTGTATGAAGAAGAATATGTAAGGAGTTCATATAGAGTGAATTTTTGATTAAAGCTGCTTGTACATAAATCGTAATGGGTATATAAACAATTGTTAGATTTAATGTTGTTACAAGTCTAATTAAGACCTGACGATGAATCATTGCGAATCACGTGGGTAATGAAAATCGATCCATAACCACATTAATAACCCAGAATTTCTTGAAATTCTCGATCAATTTAATTATATGAAACCCGGAACGAAACAAGTTTTGTAATGTCGTGCTATTTTGGTTATGGAACGTCCGAACGTATAAACAAATAATATTACGGCAATCAGTGCAATTCATTCCTTGATTTCGCAACATCAAGAAAGTTTTATAATACCCATCAAATTATATAACAAAATCAAGAAATATTGTCCAGGAAGTTACGTTTTTTCGAATCGCTCTAAAGATTTTGAGCATTAAACATTTTTCAAGGTTGCAATCATCAAGTCTATGTAGACATTTTTTTGCAAGGATTGTCAAAATATGAAAAAAAGTATAATAGATACAAGATGGAAATTTTTAAATCTGAGTACCAGAGAACAAAATTTTTAAAATGTCCCTCTAAAATCAAACGAAGTACGAATCGACAAATTAATATTTATATTTAAAATTAAAAACTATGAAAATCCTAATTTTCACATAAACTTGATGCTCGCAATCTCTAAATAAACTGAAAAAATATTCAAGTAGTATTAGACGTTCCAATAAGAAATAATAATTTGATTAACCTTTCAGAATATTCATGACCCTCTATCAGATCCATAATAAAATAATAAATAATCGCAACCTCGTTATGCAGATTAGAAACATGTGGTACATAAACTCATATCTTGTTTTCTCTAACCCAATTCCCATATTTTAGTCAATCACACAATTTATTCCATCCATTAAAAAAATGGATTGAATAGAAAAGTTACATATTCAATAAACCAATTGATTAGAAAAAATGTCCAATTCAAATCTAAAGATTAAACTCATTTTCTAACTAAATATTTACCCCGAACTCTCAAGTCATCATCTTTACTTAAGAACCTTAATTTTAACTTCAACCTCAACCTCGAAACCTACAAACGCCGCCTTGAATTCGACTTTCTTTTCCCGGCCAATGTCAGCGAAAGTAGCATTTCCAAAAAAACATATTTTAATTTCCCAATTTTTCAAATTTACCATTTTTTAATCGAATCCATCAAAAATAGAATCAATATCTAAGAAATTAAAATTATAAAATTATTTTCAGCCCTTGAAGCGTTTCTTAACACAGAAATTGAATTAACTCGGGCAATCTTGCACTCGTGAGAGTGGACCGAGAGAATAGAATCGCTTGCGGGGGTGGTTGGAAGAAATGGGAGGGAGTATAAAAGGAGGGCGGAAGTATTCTAGGGGTGGCCGATTGTATACAGAACGTGGTAGTGCACCTGACCCATATAGCACAACGGTATTGATTGACCCAATTCGTAAAGCCGACCACCCTCGTCTTTCACCCCCCCCCCCCCTCCCGCCCCATCGAGCCCCTCAAGCCCTACACATACTACGCCTCCACTGCCCCCCACATCAAGCAGCGAGTGTCGACCAAAATTACGTAAGCTAACCTACTGACTCACTACACTTGATGACGCGCCCTCAACGATTCATCTGGCGATTCTTTCGCCCTATTGGCAATAAAAATTTTCCCTCTGTCGAGATTGGAAACCCCTGTCTTGTTGTTTTTTGAATCAATAGTAGCCTCATAACTTGATTGATTCATGAATAGAAAAGGGGATGTGCGGAAAGTTGATTTTCCTGCACTATTGCGGTAAAATTTTCAAGTGTGCGGAAAATCAACATTCCTTTGTGTCACCTTGGCCCTCGTCGCACTCGCTCTTGCGTTTAAATACGCCTTTCCGCACTTGATACGAAATATACTATTTTACAACACTGTACGGGAAGTTTGCATTTTGCGGACTAAAAATGTACGCGAAATGGCAATTTCCGCCTACTTTTTAATGGTCATTAGGAATTTGCAATCTTTCACACCTTGTTTTTAATATTCCTGATGTTAACGGGAATCTGCAATTTTGCGCACATTTTTAATGCGCAAAGTGCAAATTTCCCGTGCAGTGTTGCAGGAAATAGTATATTAAGATGTTATTTTGTTATTGTTTTTGGTATAATATATAGGGTGGGTTTTTTTACCCTGAGACCAAAATATTTTAAGAAATACGCATCGTAGCAAATAAATCTCCAAAATGACTTTTTATTTTCGCGAAGGAAAAAGCGTCTTTGCAAAAATTTGCGCATCCCAAGGGTGTTGGGTAAAAACACGTTTTTTTTTTGTTTAAATTTAGAAAAAAATTCGAGTAATACTAATGTATTTTTAAATGGAAAATCGGAATCTGTAATAAAAAATAGAGGTTCCCATCTGAAATTTCAAAGTCCCCCTCCAGGGTGTGGAGTAAATTTTGGCGAAGTCGCTTTTCCCCTTCGAAAATATAAGGTTTTTATTACGGATATTTTTTTTTTTTGTTCAATGCGTATTGAGATATTTCGATGTCTTAGGATGAAAAACTCACCCTGTATATTTTTTCAATTCTCATAAATATATGTTCAAGTTACTAATTATATTAAAAGTTTTGATCTAATAAATGTATACGTACCTCTTGACACCGTGGGTTTTAGATTTTAATAACTTATTTATTAAAGGTCGTTTCTCGTTGTTCGAAGGTCCGGGTGCCCTGAAAAATCGCGAAATGTCAGGGAATGTTTTTAGGCCAGAATTGGTCATGCAAAACTCTAAAATCTTGAGTTCATTTAGATTTAGAATTTTGGAAAATTTTCAAATATTCGAAAACGTTTTACTTATGACTTTTCATTACACACTTTTAGATTTAATTTCTCAGTGTTCTTTGACAAGAGAAATTAAATTAAATACCATTTTCTAGTTTTTATATCAACATGATATTTAAGATTATTCAAAATATTTTCATTCATATAAATGGTATCGAAAAATTGAGAAAAAAATGTCAAGTGTAGATGGAAAGTATAAGTGAAAAGTTTTCGTGAATATTTTATTTGGAGAAAGAAAATCAGAGTTATGAAGTTTTAGAATTGATATCGTTGTTGCTCCTTCGGAATTCACACGCGAAATATTTAAATAAGTTCCAACTTTCTTTAAACCAAAATAATTATGAATGGAAAATAAAAAAAAATAAACAATCAAGTCGGGGCTGCCAAACTTACCGATTTCTTGGGATCGCCTCCTCAGTTCTGCAAAATAAAATTTTAAGTTAATATCGATGAACTTTAGCAATTAAATATTTAATATAATATAATGTTGCAATTCTAAGTCATATTTCTTTGTTTTTATATTTCTCATGGTTGTATCTCCAAGTTTGAAATTTTCATTTTTTTTTTTCTTGTAATTGCAAGTTTAAAACTTTAATGTAGAGCAATAAACATTTAATGTATAGCAATGAGTTATTTTTTCATAATATGATATCGATATATTTTATTTCTTGTGATATGCTTAAAATATTTTTTCAAATTTTCAAGCGGTATTTTTAAAGAGCAAAAAAGTAACTAATATAATTTTACTAAGTTTATATATTTCCATAAATTAAAATTAATCCCTGACGTTGCCCTGACTTTTCTGTTTTTCAGATTTCCAGAAAAAAGTGGCAAATTTGGTTTCTACTATCGCCGCCTATAAATCATATCTCAAGAGAAAATTTTTCAGATTAAAAAAAAAAAAAAATCCTTTGAAAAACGGAGGAGATAGGAATTTTTAAAAATAAACATCCATATGGAAACGTAAGGTAACTCGAGCAGAAAAGAATGATAAAACAGGTATTTTCTGGGGAGAGTGGATACAATTACGGTAAGGAGGGAGTGAGTGAGAAAAAGAGAGAGAGGGAGAGAGAGAGAGAGAGAGAAAAAAAGTGCGTTGCTCAATTTGCCGCAACCAATTACCGTAAGGACGTATGAGCAGGCAATTGGCTCACCAGGTTGCATGTGCAACTTTGTGAGAAAAGAAAAAATTAAAATTTTCGTTTTACTGCCACGCGATCAAATCAAAAAAATTTATTGAAGGTCTCCAATTTAAGAAATAATTGATTCAAGGGCTGCAATCTCATTTCTAATTGAACCCAAAAAAAATAAATAAATCCCTACTACAAACTCAAATTAAATGTTATCTGCGAAATTATTAAAAATATTTTTTTTTCCAGATGTATTATATTTCTGGAGTTTTCCAAGATTTCTCTCTATAAAGGCGATTTTCTCAGGCTAAGAAATATAATTTTTTAGTTGATTCTTTGGAACAAAGATTCAAAATTGTCTATTTTCACTCCTTCAATTCTACAATTTGGGAATATTTTCATCAAATTCGAGGATTGATCATCGAAACATACAAAGAGAAAATCAGGTGTTACATTTACTCGGAGTAATTTACTCTCTCCAGATTTAAAATAAATGTTTTTTCTATGCAAAGAGGGACTTTGTTAATTAAACTTTAATGAGTAGAATTAAACGTTAAGGAGAAAATCTTGTTCAGTAAAAAAGTGATAATTGGTTATAAGTAATAAGTAAAGATAGAAAAAAATGTTAATATTCTGTATTTTTAAGTATTTATTTATTTATTATTATTTATTTCTTTCATTTAAAAAAAAACAATCAAGTAATTTCTTTAAATCAAAGAAACTTTTCTTTGACCGTATAACAAAGCATAAAGTTATGCGATTCAAAGAAATTTGTTTTGAACCCCACAGCCAACTATCAACATCAGCATAATACTAATTAAAAAAATGAATAAAAAAAATAATAAAAAATAAATAAATAAAAAAAATATATATATAAATGAGAAATATTCAAGAATTACTCCGGCATTATTTCCGTCAAGTGAAAAATCCTGATGTTTATTTCTAATGATATTTACATGATCTGAAGAAAAAATTAGTAAACGAGGTAGAATGCTTAGAAGGATAATTATCAATATTTGCTAGGATTCAGAAAGTTTCTCATGCATTTCTAGAGTAATTGCTGGGTGAAATAGAGATATAAGACTTATATTGTAAGTGTTTGATGCACATTGCCCTCTAATGTAGTGCTTCGGTGAGTCGTAAGTAATAGATTGACGTCAGCTCAATACTTTAACGAGTTCCTCGTACGTAAGCAGGGGAAAATAATTAAACTCAACTTGTTCATATGCTCTCTAACCTCCCTCCCCCCTTTTATTCACTCTTTCTCTAGATCTTCTTTTGCAATCTGTTGAGCACATTAGCTACAAGTGTTTATTGTTATAGATCTTGACGAGTGTGGTAAACCATGGCAAAGTTGTTTTTGCAAATAAAATTACTATTTCTCAACTATTACCATTTTTTAATCGCATAGGATAAATCTATTTTATAAGAGAGATCATATTATAGAAAAACATTTTTAAAATTGAGGTTAAAAAAAAAGATTTATGGAAAAAACAGTTGTCAAACGGAAATATTTAACAAATTCTTTGATGGTAACTGGAATAAATAAATAATTTATGTTTTTTATGAAAAATAAAACGGATATTCCCTATAAATAAAAGATTCTACTACGGATATAAATATTTTTAACGAAAAAACTATTTTTATTTCTTCTCGCATATAATTAATCGTTACTCTTAAAATGCATAAAATGGCAATGAATAGACCTATGAAAGATTTTTCAATGTCACCCAATGCCCTGACAATAAATGTCGAAAAGCACTGAAAAAAGAAAATTCGGAGGAAGGTGTAAAAAATAATGAATGGGAAATAACATTGGCAAACTTGGGGTTTCGAATTCAAGGAAATACCAGTCGTAGAGAATATAAGTATCTCTGGTAAATGGAAGAGTTCATTCTGGGAAAAATGCATCGTCGGTTATAAAACGGGAGTGAGATTGAAATAAAGTTGCGTATACATATACATAGCTGCTAGCAGACGATTTCTCCTTCCTTTGTGTGCCTCCTGTGTAGGGTAGGTCATGTAAAGCCAGGTGCAAACTTAACTAACTAACCTGAGACCAAACAGAGCGAAGGGCCAACATTATTCGAAACCCTAAAATCTCTTTGTGCACAGATTCTGGATGCTGAGTTGGACCAGCCAGTTTCAATCATAAGGGAAAGAGTACTTTAAGAAGCGAAAAAAGCCTTTTCTTCAGTTCATTATTTTCAAATTTATTTATATTTTTTATAAATTTTTCTTATTTTTATTAAAAAGTACATAAAGTGTTAAAAACTCCTGTTGTAATTTTACAACACATGATGTATTATAATTTCACAACTGTTGGTGGGGCCGTTTCACAGCAAATTCACAAAACTTGTATTGTAATTTTTGAAAAGTTACTTCACAAGTACTGTGACTTCACTTCACAATACCTCAACTGAAAATTTGAGTTAGATTTTGGTAATAAAATTCCATTAAGGTATTAAAAAGTCACAAAAATTTTAAATAGATTAGGGCAAAGCTGTTTTCCGGGGAAAGGTTGTGTTTGGAAATACCATTAGTATTTATTAACTTTTTAAAGAATTTTTTTGCATGAGATAAATCAATTTAATAAGAAGAGACATATTATGAACAAACATATCAAAAATTTACGCCACAAAAAAAAATTTATAAAAAAAAACAGTTTAGGACGAAAAAATGGAAGACTTGCTAACCGGAATATTTTAGTACATATTTTTGAAATCCTATGTGTTACAATAATACAAGAAAATTTTTTAAATTTATTAAATAATTCAAGAAAGACTGGATTGAAATAAATAAAAATTACAAAAAGCGCATAGAACCTTAAAGGATAATAGGAAAAATCATATTTGAAGAAACAATTAGAATCTGAACGTAAGAGAAATAAAATAAATGTTATGTGTAGTATTGGAAGAGGCAATAATCGTCTTTTGGAGTTCGAGAATCGAGAGAATTTTTGAAATGGGATTAAAGATTAAAGGAAAGGCACGAAAAGTCGAGTCGAGGTCGTTGCCACAAAGTCCAGACATTACCAGTCCGTTCCACCCTTGAAACCGGCATTCTGGGAAAAAAAGAACCTAACCCGAGGGATAGGAATCTGAGGAGTGGGTTAGGTTAGCCAAGGATTCAAGTTCTTTGACCAGGTACGAGGGTTTTTTCCTGACATCTTTTTTTTTTTTTTTAAGACCATCAGGTGGGGCTTCTCTGCAAACAGCGTCAGGATCTTTCATATACTGGAGTTCATTCTCCAATCGGAAAATATCTCAAAATACCACCAGCTTAAGCCAACTCAAAAGTTACAATTTTAAAAGGAAATCCAAAGAAAAATTTGTTTACTTGCTTTAAGCGCACGTGATAGTAAATTAATAAATTTTATTGATTTTAGGTTTCCACATGTTTGTGAATTTTTTTGGGGAAATATTCTCTACAACTCTGCTTCAAATTTTGAAGGTAAAGTTTTCAGTGACTGAAATCGTTAAAAGAATTTAAAAAAAAATGATTATATATTTAACGATTTTTTACTTATTATCAAAATTAGAAACCTTAGAGTTGTAGAAAATATTTGTCCTGCTCTCTAAATCTGAATCAGTCAAATTTTCACTGATTCAATCAGTGATTTGCCTTCTCACTGATGAATCAGTGAAAAAATATTTTTCATTGTTAAATCAGTTAATTTTCACTGAAATAATCAGTGAAATTTGACTGATTTATAGTAACCTCTTTTTAGCTATTTGAATCAGTCAAATTGCACTTATAATCAGTAGATTTTGACTAATTCAAATTTAGAGAGTGAAAAAACAAGCCATGGAATTCAATCATTTTTTTAAAATTAGTAAGAAGCGAAGAATTTTTTTTTTTTTCATAACGACATGAATAATAATATCATTTTAAGTCTTAAAATTATAGAAATTTTTCTTTTGCAGAGACCTTATATTTGGCACAACTACCTTAAGGATTACATGCCCTTATAAAAAGAAAATTATCTAAAAGTTCAGTTCAGAAAAGTTTTTTCTTCAATTTAACTGCGCCACTCGACCTTTTCTTTAAAAAATACCTGAATTCCCAAGGGTGCTGAACGACTAAAGAGGAGAGAAGGGGAGTTTCTCGATTCACATGAAAAAGCCATGATTTTAGAGGAGGTGCGTTCCATAGGAAAAGTCTAAGGACAGGTGTGCATTAAGGGTGCATTCACAGTCCACTGATTCGGAACTGAGCAATCCTAGATTCCTAGGACAATAATCAGGTGTAAAACACCTTAATATCAATAAAAGTCTCAGTTACCAAAGTAAAAGAATCAAAAGCTGAGTAATTGAAAAAATATTAATAAAATTGAAAATACATGAAAAAAAAAAAAATCAAATTCTTTCAATATATTTTGAAATTTTATAAAATAATGTAAAAGTCTTCATTTGATTTTTCAATTCTACGAATAATGATGCAGCAGGGAAACTATTTTCTGATAATTTGATTGATTATTAGAGATTCAGGTGTAATCCAGACGAAAGTATAGACCTCAAGCACACAAAGGAGTACTAAGAGGATTTAGTCAATGCTTTGAACCCTCCAACAAATCACGCTTCGCAGAGCAATTGTAACCGAAATAGATTATTTTTTGGAAAAAATCACAATCCTGTTTCGATATAAATAGATAAACTAAACCCAAAGCTTCTAAAAACTTGTACTTTTCAAAATTTCAATAGTCGGATAAATTATTACCGTTCTTCAAATAAGTAAATAATTTTAACTTATACAATTAAAAGCCGTAAAAAGATCAAAGTACCTAATTAGAAAATTGTGATAAATGTGCGAGTTGAGTAAAAATTCAAAATATATTTTGATAATTTTGCATCTGCGATAAAAATGGATCTAATCAAATTTTAATATAGTGGATAAATAACACGGAGAAAAATGGAGATCATGAGAATACGGACGATTACTGAGAATTAAGAATGAATACTGTAAAAGAGAAGAGAGTATTTAACAGCACAAGACTGATTCCCAAACAGTGTAACACTCTCTTCTGTCATCTAATAATTTTTCCTATTTTCCAGTAATCACCCATATTTCTCTGATCTCCATTTTTTCCGTGAAGTGGTCTTTCCGGTATTGTGATGATGTAATAAGTGATTTTCTTTTCGACATTTCGACCAAGTATTTAGTCCTTCTCAAGACTACAAAATAATAATATATACATAGTGTTATAAAGAGTACTCTCTAAATCTGATACAGTCAAATTTTCACTGATTGAATCAGTAATTTGCCTTTTCACTGATTCATTAGTGCAAAAATATTTTCCACTGTCAAATCAGTTAATTTTCACTGATTGAATCAATGAAAAAATATTTTTCACTGTTAAATCAGTTGATTTCCACCGAAGTAATCAGTGAAATTTGACTGATTTACAGTAACCACTTTTTAGCTATTTGAATCAGTTAAATTTCACTGATAATCAGTAGATTCTGACTGATTCAGATTCAGAGAGTATAATAAAAAAGATTATTTGTACATTTAAAAATTATTGAAAAAATATTTTTGTTATAACAAGATGTTTTTTTTTTAAAGAAAAAATAATAATAATGAGAAAAGATATCGAAAAAGAGAGGAAAAACATACCTTAAGAGTTTTTTCCTTTATGTCTTATTAAGAAATGACTTTCTTTGTGAAAAAATAGCAAATTTAGAATAAATCTTACCCATTGAGGAGTGGCACTTCGATGGAGTTCGAAGACGATCGTTTCCGATCACCAGCCATATCTGCAAGTCTGGCAAAATCGGTATCCTGGTCGGCAAGACGAGCGCTTTTTCGAGATTCTAGAAGTCTCACTTCGTCGAGTTTTTTTGTCAAACTCATAGTACTCTGCAAAAAAAAAAGAAACCATTATAAATTTGTCTTTTATTTTACTTTATCATATAGTTTCATCAAATAGAAGTTAAACGAATTAATCAAGTTACAAAATTCACATAATTTTTAACATGAAGGCCATAAATCAATCAGACCCCACGACCAAATTTATATTAAATATATTTCTATAAATTGAAAAAATACAATAGAAGATAATGAAGAAGGTCTGTCGATTTCGGATTGGTTACAAATCTACAAAAAATTCTACATTTAAGAAAGAATTGGGCGGATAGTCAGAAAAAAGTTAGTCAAATCGACTATTTTCAAAGTTTTATTTATTAATCATTTTCATCGTGAACAATTTTATTTGCAATAAAATGAACCATCAAAAGTTTAAATCAGATAAAATTTATAGATTTTGTATTGGAGGAATTATATCATCCAAAAATAACTAAACTGTTTTTTATTCCGAGCATAAAAAAGCTATAATTTTAAACTGATTGAATCTTTTTATAACTCATTTTATTAAAGATAAAGTTTTCACACTTTGACTTAAAAAACTCGATTCAAAAATATTCTAAATTCCTTCTTAATTCCAATCATCATTAACTCTTCCAGTTTTCATTATTTTATTAATTTTTTTCAACATTTTTACTTAAACAAATTTAATAGACGTTCTTAATTGGTTTCTATTGCGTTTTCCAAATTTCCATAAAGATAATTTGTCAACTAAGAAGCTTATTTAACTAGAAATGAATTGATATATAATTTAGTCACGTGGTTCGATCGTTGCATGTCCTTAAAAGAAAAATTTCTTCTTTCATTATTGTTTATGGAACATTTCTTATATCTACACGTGCTGAGTGAACGAGCACGTTCAACGCTTTTATCGCTTTGGCATCATTGTTTTACGTCAAAATTACATGGCATGGAATTCCGACGTCAAAGAGAGAAAGGTAAAGATGGAATCCGACTTTTGTCAGAAGGTATCTATCTACAATTGTTTCACAGCCATTTTTGCTTCTTGGATCAGGGACGGAATGAATAAAAAAAGGTAGGCAAGAAAATAAAAAAATAATTGAGAAATCTACAAAAATTAGAGAATTTTTAATATTTGCGAGTGTAGAAATTGCCAGGCCTGGCGCTAGTCTCGCAATGAAACACCGAGCCAGGCTTGAGCCCGGCCTGGACGGATGACAAACCTGGCCACCAGACCAGGCCCTGTTCTGCGTTTTATGTCAATCTAAATCTCACCTGACCTGGGCCCAGACTGGGCCATGTCGAAAATTAATTAAATCTTTAATACTGAATCAGAATTCGATTCTACCATCCCGACATTGAGTAATTAGATATAAACGATAAAAAATTTTACTATCATCTATAATGATTAGATTCTTTGATCTGAACTTTATGGCAATACTACGCAATTCGATAATGGTTACAATTATACTGCAATCCTTGCACCAGGTGGGAAAAATGAAAGTGTGCGCTGCTAGCCTTAGACGTAACGAAATCCCTAAATAGATCATTAAATTTTTTCTTTTTTTCGATACACATTCGGCCCCCCGATTCCAACTTGCTTTTCTATTCAATGCGATATATTGCTGAAATAAAAATCTACCTTTTGTGTAATAAAGCGATTGGAAAAATCCTTTCCAAATTAATTATCACCACGCATATCTCTATACTCGTAATCATAAGTCATCTTATATCAATGATCCTAGGAAAGTCCTGCACTACGTCTATAAAAGATTTGGTCATTTTTCCTCATTAAAAAAAAAAAAAAAAAAAAAAAAAAAAAAAAAAAAAAATGTTTTCTATATACTTCCCTTTTTAAATTCTGCACTATTTCCCAAATTTCGGAAACAAAATTATTTGTCTTTTGGACACAAACTGGTGGAAACCTAATATCAATAAAAAATGTTGTTTGCCTGAGTATCGGATTAACTTAAATTGAAAAATTGTGCAGGGTAAATGAAATGAAAATGGTCTGAAAAGAAAGTGAAGTTAATTAATGAATTACAAGGACAAAGTGAGTTCCGAAGAAAAAAGGAGAGCGATTGGTTGTATTTTCGCTTTTCTCGAAGCGCGAGAGTGAAGGTGGTGCAATGGAGCCTTTCGTAAAAGTCTAGGAACGCACTATAGTTAGCGATAGTAGCATTGCAGAAAACGATGAACTATTACACGTGACGAGGCGCACTTTCTCCAACTTTCAAATTTCTTCGCGCTGCTAGTAGTATTATAATCGTGCAACCTAAGCTCTTTAAAACCGTTCGCATAAGTCAGACTTGAGTCGTTGACCTTAGGCTCCTTACCTCGAGGTCACCAAGTGGGATTGATTCGCGATGCGATCGTGAGTTGAGAATTTTTAAATTGCATAATAAACAGTCACATCAAAATTATAGCCTATAATATAGGTTAGAATTTTTATAATGTCAAATATAGACTCCTAGTCTGAGAATATTCAATTACTTCCTATATGTTAATGCTTTACAAAAAATTTTAATTAATCTACAATTTATGGCATTAAAGAAGGCCCCCATATGTGGCCAAAACGTTTGCTATTCTCTTTTTTTTTGTGTTTTATTATATCCATCATTGATAATTTTTAAATTACGAAAATAAGAAAAAACTGACCCTATGCCAAAAAAACCAAAAATAAATACAAATTCTATAATTTTTGGGTCAATATAATAGAAAACGACACGTTTTCAAATATGTCACGTTATAAAAACAAAAGTGTCTGTTAAAACCGATTTTTTTTTTCAAGGAAGCTGCAACGAGAAAAAAATACTCAAGAGATTTTCAAGAAATTATTTTATACGATTCGCTATGTCAAAGTTGTTGAAAGTTAATAAGATAATAAATAAATAATATTAAAAAATAAAAATAAAAAAATAATTTTTGAAAACTTTTCTAGTGTCGTATTTTTTGCTTTAGATTTCAGAAATAATGCAACTCAAAGTTTCATATTTTCAAACGTATCGACTCTAATTGAAGAGTAAAAATGCAAATTGTGCTAAGCGACATTTGGAAAAATTTTACACGGCGACACAAAAACGTTTGCATTTCTAGAATGGACATAGCGGAACGGCCAACTTTTAAAATTAGCGTCGAAAGGCCTTGTACTACAAATAATAAAAAAAATAAAAGAAATATTTAGAAATAAATGGCACTTTAGACAATTTGCATTTCCACCCTTCAGTTATGGTCTTCGTCAGTGCACATTATTTTTTTAAAAACTTTTCAGAGTAAGGAAACCCTTTTTTGTTCCTAATCTAAATTATCGATTTTCCTTCGAAACACGTTAAATACAAAGGTAGTAGTTGAATTTGCTTTTTCTAAAACCATTAATTATTTAATTCATATCATTTTAATAAAATAAAATTATTTTTTAGATTATAAATCAATCACCGATAAGGGTTTTTATCAGAGCCAAAACTTCTAATTACATAAAACTTTAAGTAGTTTTTTTTTCAAACCTTGGACCCTAAAGTCAACTATCAATATCAATATACATATATCTTCAACTATTAACTAAAGGTCCAGAATATGAATAATTAATATAAAAAATAACAGTTTTTAGTTGAAATTTTCAAGATTTAAAGAGATTTCAGCAGAGGAAATAAAATAACCTTGCAAGCACTTTTTTCAACATTCATAAATTCAAATTTCAAAAAAAAAAAAAAAAATAGTACAAATTTTTAATTATGCAGGGGTTCTTGAGCTGCAGAAATGGAATAAAAAACATTGTTCATAAAAATTTCATGAAATTATAACATTTTTTGTACTATCTTTTTTACGCAATTTTTGCTACTCGAAGCCCCATGAATAATTAAGAAGTTTTACTAATTTTCTTTCTTTTTCTTTCTTTTGAAAATCTGAATTTTTAATTCAAAAAAACAATCTTACGATTATTTTATTTTCTTGCTCAAAATATGTGTATTTTTTTACAGAATCAAATTTCTTGTAAAATTTTTTTTTTCTTTTTAGTTAAAGTTGGTCGAAGCTCACCGTGTGTGATCACTTAATTAATTACATTTTAATAACTAATAGGCTTGTTTGATGAGGACGATTAAATTAGGATGTCTAGACGACCACGGGATGGATTACGTAGGTGATGAAGATTTGATGTATCGACATGGATGTCGAAGGGAAAGAAGATCACCCAAGGGTGCGCATGAAGAAGAAGAGATGCGATACTGTTTTTTTTTTTTTTTTTTTTTTTGTGTAGGAAACCTGATGCAGTCTGTAGGTGAATCCTGACTGTGATGCCTTAGAATCATGCACGCTAGAACGACGATGCAAGAGGGCAAGGAATGAAACATTATACGCCAGGAATAGTGTTGAGTAGGCATGAGAGGAAAGTGCTCTTGACTTTCGTATTCAGCGATTTTTCAATTTATAAAAATTCTCACCATGTTGAGAGTTTATAGATTCTATAATGTATTTATTAATTTTTTATATACCTTCAGTAACCAGTACCTTATAATATAGTAATACTAACAATCGTCTATATTACCGTATAGTACTCAATACCATACTGTATCCTACTGAATGCTAGAGGCGTGCTTAAAATCACAAATCATCTAGGATGGGGAAAAGGAAAAATCTGCCAGCTTGGTAGGCAAATTTTCGCTGCGCGCTTCGCTAACAAGTTCGAACGCGCCTAGGGCACAGGATTCGGTCGTTGCGCTCGGTTTTGGATCAATAAAGGAAAAGATATAACTCCAGTGAAAAAATAGTCAATAGCAAATTTGTAGATATTTTTAAAACGAACAATTTTGTTTTCCAACATTTTTTCCGTATCCCGCATAGATTTGATGCAAAATGGAATTTATTACAAATTATTATTCTTTATGTATTTGTAAACGCAATAAATCCTTTCAAGTGTTCTTCATTAATGTTTTATCTTGTTGAAGACTGGAAAGGGTCCAGTAGAAGGAACTTTTCGCAAAAGAAAGTGTACCAACATAAAGTCGAGGGATGTACTTGCTTGAATTGAATAAAAGCAGGTACTCACCTTGGTAGTAAAAAGTTCCTTGGACAAAGAGAAGAAAAGTTAATTCCAAGGAAAGAGCAGACGTAGCAGTTGGAATTATCTAGAAATGTACCGAGACTAATTTTATATGGAGTAGACAATAAAACGCGTGATAGAAAGATACGTTTAGTTTTTAGCAGAGAAGGAGGGAATGAGACATCGAAGTTGCGAAATGAAACTTCGGGTGAAAGTGCATTTGCTTCATTTCACAAGGTGTTCTGGCAGCAATCTAAGTTAAGCGATGAACGCATTGATATCAAACCTCAGGATTCCAATTACTATCCAGGCACAAATTTCGCTTCGGATTATAACAATGACTATCCCATAAATCAAAGCCGTTCGAGTATTTTATTACGAACATCTTTGATGATTTTTATAGCAAAATTATGCGATGGTAGGATTAAATGCAGTTTGTTGAAAAATTGCATTGGTTTAAGAAGCGAATAGAGCCAAGTGAACCTGATAGGATGAATTAGCGGATTTCCTCGAATCAATAAAGTTTTTTTTTGGTGGAATACTTTGTCTTGCTAGTTTAACAATTCGTCTTGGCGTGTTAACAGGAACTGTTGGATTGAAAAATCACTGTGTCAAATTGAACTGTGTTCACTGTGTCGTCATCCCAAGGAAGAATTCATTTTGTGTACATTATCCAAATTTTTCAAGAAATTCTTTTTACAAAAAATAGACCTGAAAAAGCTATCAGCAATTACATTTAACCATAAAGTATCTTGCAAAATTTTCACTAAAACGTACCTAAAACCCTATCATATTATCTCATATTTACTAGATTTTCAGAAAGATATATTGTGTACGCCAAAAAAAAAGTTATCTTACATGAATATATACTTCCAGTCTTTGTAAAATAATTTTTCTTAGTTTAAAGCTAATAAAAGAAACAAAGGCGTCTTTTCATTAAATCTGATACAATCAATCATCGAAGGCTGTTGACTAGTATTTTGAAACAAACTACGCACATCCTGAGCTTCAGATATGGCACGATACGCGATTGAATACGATAAAGTGTCGATAACTAGCAAAGAAGTCGATCAACTCATCGAGGCGGAATGCCTCTTCCACTGGACATGCAACTAACCGCGAAAAAAATGCGAAATCTCCTCGGTGAGAGAATTTTTTGTCAAAGGGGATTAGGTCGTTGATTGGAAACAAGCTTTTCATGATTAGATCAATCATGGTTTGTATATTCATGTAAAGGCTGAAAGATGAAAATGATTTGCAACAAAAATGATCCGAACAGTTTTACTGGCTGGTGGAACTTAAGTTCTTTGACTGGAACAAGGAAGGACGGCCGCATTCCGGCCAACAAATGATAACTGTAAACGGAACTTGAGCTCTGCGCAGGTAAATATTGCCTGCCCGCTTTGTAACGAGTCAAACTAGATCATCCGCAACATTTGATTGCGCCCAACAACCGTTTTATCGCGTCAAGTGCATCGACACATAACTTCAACATTTACTTGTCAAAGCGTCACAGCATTTTTGTAACTGCCTGAGTCGAAATTCAAACCCTCCTTCAGCCTTTTAAATTCTCTGGTCTTGGAGACATTAGGAAAAGTTTTTTTTCTAGGTTGGTAACACCTTCTTTGACAGTCATGTGAAGTTTGAGCGAGAGACTCCATTAGTGTGTGTTTGGCAGCCATTGACTTACAACGCGAAAAGTTTGTCTGGCGATTTTTACTATGGAAAAAAAAATTGAGCAACGACTTTGCTCAAAATTTTGTGTTTCCAATAGAATTACGGCTACGAAATCATTGAAAATGTTGCAGAAGTGTTGCACCTGAAACATAGTTATTTTCATTTCTGCATATTTTTTTTCCCTTCTTTGGTTTTGATGATACGTCTACAAGTTTGAAAGGTTTATAATGGGTGTTTCGGTTAATAATGTCGACTTTTTCGCAAAATTTAAGCGTTCATTTCAATAACAAAATGAATCACCTTAATAATCGATGTATTGGCCATCGTTAGATATGACTTCTTCCTATCTTTCTGTGGGGCCGTAGTATATGGATGGCCCCTGCCAAAGAATGGATTCCGCGCGAAAAGGACTGTTTAGTTTTTGAGGCCAACTAATCATCAAGATAAATTTCCACTTTTTCGAAAGAATGGAAGTGTTGTTCTGAAAGTCCGTGCTGCATCAATGGAAATAAGTGGTAGTCCGAAGGGGCCAAGTCCGTTGAATACGACGGGTGGGGTAGAAAGTCCCATTTAGCGTTTTCCAAATAGTTCGTTACACATTTTGCAACATGGGGCCGAGCATTGTAATGTTGAAAAATGACTTTATCCTGTGTTTGGGCGTATTCTGGTCGTTTTTCCTTTAATGCTCGTTTAAATTTGATCAACTATTATCAGCATCGATCTTCAGTAATGGTTTCACCAGGTTTCAGGAGCTCGTAATACACAATCTACATCTTCAAACTATTTCGGCTGATTTGGACGCTTCTCGTCTTTTAAATAAATGTGACCACTTTTAAAGCGTGTAAACTATTGTTCACAATCGATAACTTTCATCAGTCGTTTTCTTCAAATGAAAGAAGGTTATTAAGCTTTCCCGCAAAATGTCTTTTTCGCGTACCAAAGTCGACCTTTTTAAAGCTATAAAAAACTATTTTTGTTGAACAATGACAATTTTTAACAAAAACTGGCTTTTGATGGCGTATGTTCACCCTTCAAAAAGCCATAGACGTCATTAGTCTATACCAACAAATGTATTAGTAACGCTATCTCTTAGAAAAATCGACATTAATAACCGAAACACCTATTATATAAAGTGTAATTGCATTCTCCATTGTGAGAAAGTCTGCTCTGCGCCCCTAACGTCTTTCTGAGGAACTATCACATTTCCTTATTATGCTCCAGAGATTATAGAGGATCAAAAGAGGTTTTAAAATATTAATACAAAATTGCAGAAGAGAGGAATAGAGGGTTTAACGACGAGTAAATAGGACCTCAAAGAATCAAGCGTGGGTGTTGAAGGCTAAATACAACCAAAAGAGGGTTTACTTAGCTTTATAGAGGATCAACAGAGGATTTGTATTTCGACTCGGGTGCTACCCACGATTTCTCAAAATCAAGATATATTTTAAGAATCTCTTTGGATTTATTATTTGGATTTTTATATGCTCATGTAATTATTGATGTACAAGAATTATTTTATGAAACAAAGCAATAAAATTTGTTTGAAAGATACTTAAGATGTGGTTTTGGTTCATTTAAAATGATAAATTTCTGCTATAAACAAGGAAAATCAAAATATCTTTTGTTGTGAGGAGAAAAGGAAAAGTAAAAAGAAAGTCAGAGCGTGATGAAGAGCCTTTCACGATTCCACGTTCTGTGCGATTTCTGCATAATATACATTTATGTAAAAAAAAATCTGGAATGTCAGATATCTAATGACTAACGAATAATTAAAACCCAAAATCATTTTTTTTAAAAGTGTATCGTTGCCTCTTTTAAAATACATTAGAATTGGATTTTGTTTTATTTTCTCTGGATTCTAAAAAGCATTATTTAGATTGAGATTATTTCAATGGATCGACCATAGATCACTCAAAGATTCCTACCATACCGACGTTTAAGTTTCTGTAACCCCATTACCATGTAAAATGAGACACCGGATTGAAAATTTGTGAAATCAAATAAAATTCAGTAAGATCCCAGGATGTTTTTTTGTCATTAGTTACAATTCGACAAATCAGTTGCTCTCATAGCAAAATCTGTTAAAAATTTCGAATCATTAATAGCCAATACACTTGACTCGGTTCTTTGTTGTAAAAAAATTATTTATTTACATCGTAATCTACGTTTTACGCAAGCCATGCTATTATTGTGCAATCTAGAGCTACTTTTCCGATTTCACAAGAAAGCGATCACTCTACACTTTCTATAAAAACCAGATCTATTCTAGCAATAAAGTACCTACCAAATTCGATACCCTTCCCAACAATAAACTGATCAATTTTTTATGCCACGGTTCCATTATTTTATTATATTGTTTATAAAATTTTTTCACAGTAAATTTAAAATCAATCTCTTGTTTTTAAAATTCGTGTTTCACTGGACAATAAGTAAGTAAAGTGGGATAATCAAACTTCTTTGAAATGTGATGCCATGAAACTAATCAGAAGCAAGACACAAACGTGACAATACACAGTAGCAGATAAGGCCAAAAAGTTCGAGTAATGTTTTTTTTTTATCGCACGTGTTCTTTTGTTTGTTCTCAACCTATTGGAAAACTTCACCAATGGCATTAACATTGTTTATTCTTCGTATTGACTTTTCCATATTAATGTCTCTAATATACACTAAAATTTTTCATCTTTACTTATTAACCAATTCAAATGTTTACTTTGTTTGAATGGAAAATTGATAAAAAAAGGACTGGAAGAAACAACGCATTAAAAATCACCACTAAGAAGTGAAAAATACCGCAAAAATTGCATCGACGATACAGCAAAGATTCAAAGATTCAGAATAAAAAGTATTGTCGATAAAAGTTGTAACACTATTACTGTATTACTATGAATTACTCGCCAACGATGCAGAAACAAAGCAATCAATCGGCGAATAACTCTCAGAAGAGTAATCAACCTACAATTCTTTTTGTTCTTTCTTTTTATGCTTCTTGCAAAATTTCTCTTGCTCTTCATCCACTGAAATGATTTACTGATTTATCTAGAGCAGCCAGAAGTATTAATTCTTTATTTAATTAAAAAATAATATGAAATGAACAATCAGTTATTAAATTTACTCTTTGAAAATGATCAGATTTTAAGAAGGGTCCATACATTGACATAACCTCAAACTAAAGAACATTTTATAGAAGCAAAAAAATTAGAACTAAAATTAATTTGTTTAAAAACTGTATACAGTACAACATTTGTTTATTTAAAGAATCCTAAACAAATTAATTTGAATAAAATCTAACAAAAAGAATTGTAGAGAATTTTTCAAGAAACAAAATGACCATTTGTTCATTAGAATTGGATAAAAATTACAGATGTTTAATAAGTTTCAAGAAAAAATACAAAATGTTAAATAACTATTATTATACACATAATTTTGACCCAAAATAATTTTTTCTAATAATTGTATTGATACATTTTCCAAAACGCATTCCAATTAATTTGAGATCTACTTTTTTTACTTGGAATAAACTCTTTTTTAGTTTGAGGTTATGTTATGCATGGAACTTTAACCTAAAGTAATTGTTACGAAAAAAGATATTTTTTATACTTATGAATTTTTCGCGGTAAAGAGAACAACTTTCTCTAGTATTATCTATTGAATAAAAGCACTAACATTCTGAAAAGTGACAATTAATCAAGTTTTCCAAGGGTTTCCTAGCCACGGTTGAACATCCTTGAGGCCATGAATCAATCGGCCCACGTGACTAAATTATACATTAATTCGTTCATGTAAGATAACTATTTTAACTTACAGAACATCTTCCTAAAAATTTGGGAAACGTAACAAAAGACAATAAAGCACGTCTCTCAACTTCTTTTTAGTAAAAATTTTGAAAAAATTGTAGTTCTTATCGACAATAATATTTAAATGTTTGCAAAATGTTCACTCAAACTAAGCTGACAGTCATTCTTTATCCTCATCTCTTATATTTTCCTAATTTTCAGGAGAAAATTTTATAAAATAAATACATTTTCTCACGTGAACTTTTACAAAAATTTGGTCACATGGTTTTGTTGATCCATGGCCTTAAGGGCATGTGCTACTCGAGAAAAGTATCAAGTTCATGTGACTACCTTATTTCACTTTCTAAATGTTTTCCTCCAATCTACAAAATTTTATCTATTTTAGACACAGGCATACGAGATCTGTCCGGAAAGTTTCGGGCCTACCTTTATATCTCCGCGCCATAGTGTTCGAGCGACCTCTGCTGGGCATGAACATCAACAGTAAAGCCTCTCGAACTTATCGGTTGCTTGCTGACATCTGCCGGACGTATAGTTCATGCACAGCGTGTCTTTGTTTACAAAGCTATTTTTGAGTTCGGCGGATTTTGTGATTGTTAAAAATGACTGAAAAACAAGATCAACGAATTTGCATCAAATTTTGTTTTCAACTCGGAAAAACGAGTTCGGAAACTATCCAGATGATGCAGAAGGCCTTTGGGAATGAGTGTATGAGTAAAACACGAATAAAAGAGTGGTATAATCGTTTCAAAGGAGGCCGCACTTCTGTTGATAGTGATTCTCGTTCTGGCCGAACTTCGACGACAAAAACATTGGATAATATTGAGCGGGTGCGACTTGCGATTGAAGGTGATCGTCGATTAACTGTTCGTGAACTATAGAAAATGATCTCGGAATACCGAAAACTACTGTTTGGGACATTTTGAACAAGATTTTAGAAATGACTCGCGTGTGTGCAGTGACTGGCTTCTTCACCACGATAACGCGCCAGCGCATTCATCGAATCTTGTACACAGTATCGCATTGCTTCGACAACCTCCGTACAGTCCCGACATAGTCCTCTGTGACTTTTGGCTGTTTCCAAATCTCAAAAAACCACTCAACGGATAGCGATTCGATGACAAAACGATGATTGAAAATAATGCGACGAGCGTACTCAAGGCCATCCCTAAAAGTGAGTTCCAGGACTGTTTCGAGAAGTGGAAACATCGCTGGAACCGTGTTATTTAATCAAGTGGGGATTATTTTGAAGGATCCACCCGCCCGATGATGAAGAATAACGCCAGCGCGGAGATATAAAGGTAGGCCCGATACTTTCCGGACAGACCTCGTATACTCTCTAAATCTGAATCAGTCAAAATTACTGATTATCAGTGAAATTTGACTGATTTAAATAGCTAAAAAGAGCTTACTGGGAATCAGTCAAATTTAACTGATTACTTGAGTGAAAATTAACTGATTTAACAGTGAAACATATTTTTTCAGTTATTCAATCAGTGAAAAGTAACTGATTTAACATTGAAAAATATGTTTCAACTGATGAATCAGTGAAAATTTGACACCAAACCATAGCTCTACTTTTTGTTTGATTGTATGGATCTAATGGGCGCAAAAGCAGTTTTAATCATGTCTTGTAAGTCTGGTCGCGCGACTCTCAAGAATTTCTTTGTTCCCTGGACCTCCCTCCCCCCTAGAGCTCCGGTTCTGGCGGCCGTTATTGCCGGTTGGTAATGGCAAAACTACGTAATCGCAGTTTACACGTGCAAGCTGCACCTGAACGTGAGTAATAAGCGTCTGCTAGGGAACTAGGAATCTAGGAACGGCTTCAGCTGCAAGTACACATATGTGCAACAGTCATACGTGTAAGGACAAAGTGTGCGACTAAGTGAAACAAGCCAAAGAAGCTCGGTGGTCCCCCCCCCCCCCCACTCTTTCTATAGTAATTTAAAAGAATGAGTTTTACATCGATGATCGAACATTTTCTTATCTGGGTCACCAAATGCTCTAGAGCCCTATCAATATTCTATGCCCTAACCCTTACACGTATCTTCAGTCATAAAGCTTCGATTATTTATGTTGAGAAATATTCAATTCCGTGGAAAAATCTCTTGGTCTGGCCCTAGTTAGAAATGAAATGCAGCGCCTGGTCTGGGCCGGGTCAAGGAGGTTGAAAATCCGACAAAGTTTGTTGCGATTGTCCTCCGCAAGACCTGGCACAGATTAGGCACGGCGTTACGTTTCATGCCAAGTCTGAGCCACGACAAAATATTTATACAGGAGGTTATAGACCCTTCTGAAAGCTTTTTTTCAATGATAACAAAAAACATGTTCTTGCAGATATCTTTGCCAGGATTAGGTCCAGACATGGTGAACCCTGGCATGGTCTGGGCCAGGTATAACGGAGGATAAATGTAACGCACTCTGCCGGATTTTCAATCTCCCAGACCAAGGCCTAGAAGAGGCGCGGCGTTTGATTTTGAACTAGGGCCAGATCAGGAAATTTCTGCATGTGTATATTAGCAAAATTGCCTGAAATGGCACATTGTAAAAATCTATTGTCATCGTATAATCTCATATCCACAAGATTGAACAATACTAGGAACAGAAAGAGCTCTGAGTGAAAATTGAAGAGATTGAGGGAGGAGTGGGGATAGATAGACTCAAAGAAGGCGATAGGGGCCATTGTTTTCGTGGTCATTTCTATATTAATATTCGCCAGCGGCCATACACCCCGCATTATCTACTAGCCGTGTCATCGATAATGCATGTGCTTTATGATCAGAACGCTTTAGGTTACGCATTACTCAACTTGTATTCGTGAACGGAAACCAAACTGCATCGTGATCTTTCAAGGCTTCAAATGGCAATCAACCTCCAATATTGCAAAACAATTGTTTCCTTTTAATCAAACACAATTCAAAGCTTTCTATCAGATTTTCTTTAAAGGCCAGGTATTATCTATAGATTTCTACCATACCAAGACTGTTCCACGTGTTAACTCATGCATGTGCAGAAATTTTGGCATGGCCTAGACTGGGCCCAGGATTGGCAAGCTATATATTGTCATGAAACGCTAAATCAGGTATAGGCCTGGTCTAGCGGCCAGGATTGTCAACCACTCTAGGCCAGGCCCAACGGTGGCTTGACGTTACACTGCAAGTCAACGCCAGGTCTGACTATTATAAAGTCAATATCCCAGGTGGAAATTCACAACAGGCTTGGTACCGCGCCAGTACCGCAGAAAGATTTGCAGTACTGGCGCGGTACCGGCATAGTGCTGGCATAAGCACGGCCTACCACCGGCGTGACTCTGAAAGATAACTTGGCTGGAAGTTGTCAATCGGTACTGGTGCGGTACTGGACATCGGTACCATGCCAGCACCGAAATCTGAACTGGTTCAGTACTGGCATTACTCAGAAGTCGGTTATTAGCCGACACTTGATCTCAGGACTGGAGCTGTACTATGCCAGTACCGCGCCAACCCTAGGCCCGGTACCAACTGTCCAGTACAGCCATTACTCCTTGTTCACAACTGGCGCGGTACTGTGCCGTTTCTAAATACTGGCATGAATCTGACTTTTCCTCTAAAAGATTTTCTTGAGGCTAATTCGCATGGGCATAAATTTACACGAAAATCGACGTCGGTAAGGTAGGAATCTATACATGTGACATGGCCTTAAGAAAAATGTGCCGACTCAAATTAGTTTAATGGTTGCAGCAAAATGTGGAAGAGAAAGAAAGGTAATCATGCGAGAATGGGCGACACATCTAGAAAGATTCGCGACGACGCGAGGCGCTGACCAACATCAAGACTGCCTATATCCGTCCACGGTCGATCGCTTAGGTCGGATTACGCTAGCTTCTCGTTAAAAGCAAAACCGCTGCAAGACGCTTGTTTCAAGGGAGAGATTCATCTGGAGACAGGTTGCTTCTCCCGGCGGCTGCTCGATTATTTCTGCGCCCACGCTCTTTCACGATACAATCTCAAGCGAAAGTTTCTGATTAGAAATTAATCCGAACGAATCAGAGCTAATTCGAGCCCTTCCGAACCAATCCGAAAAACGTTTTGTATATCGTTCGAGGTAAATTGGTTTAAAATCAGTCCGAATCAATTCGATTCGTTTCGGTTTAATCCGAAGCACCAATCCGAATGATTTCGACCACGGATTCATTCGTATTGAACCGCAATCCGAAACTTTCACCAACGATATATTTGTCTTTTTTATTCTTGTTTCTGCTGAACGAGGCATAAAAAAACAAATGTGACGTCCTATAAGTTTGTCCCTTCATATGTCGCTCATTGCGAAACCTGAATTTTTTTTTTCAATTGGCGATATCTCTGGTTATAAAAGTTCAAATCATGTATATAATTAGCGAAATGGAAAGCTGAAAAGTGGTTCTTTTTGGTGGTTTTTTCAGATTTGAAAAATAATAAAAATTCGCGAAGTTATGGGTGCTCAAATAAAACGAAAACCCGTGTTTTCCGCACTTTTAGGTTAGGATTACTCAGAAACCTGACGTGATGGAGCAACTCTCACCCCGGATTTGGATTCTACGTCAAAAATTACTTCGGAAATGATCTTCAGCTATTCCAGAACAAAACCATGCAGACCTGTGTAATTAATATTTCTGACTGAAATTTAAGGAAGATTTAAACAAATAAATTCCTGTTTTACCAACATTGACATTTTTCCAATGGCCACGAAGCAATTAAAGTCTAAAACTCTCTGCTAATGTGTTCTCAATCATGTGATTAAATGTCATTTAAAAATATGAATTACTATAGAAAAATTTTGGAGAAAATTAAAATTCTTTTCTTGATCACGTGACTCAATTAGTACATGCCCTTAAGGCCCATAGACATATAGAGATAATAAATGCTGATTTTGTGGAAGAAAGGCGTATAGTGTTTAGAAAGAGAAAGACGAGAATTCATGTGAAGCCATCTCTTTCAACTTAAGATGATTGGTAGAGAAAGCAATCTAAACATGTTGAAAATGTTCTCCACTTATAATTTTTAGTAAACAGAAATATGTTGCCCGTCACTCATCCTTTGTCCTCCTAAAGGCGATACGCTTTTCTTTGCAGAATCTGCATTCCATATATCTATATGTCTATGTAAAGGCCATGGATCAAACCAAATCATGTGACGTTTGTCACGTCATAAAATCCGTAAGGTTATAGAAAAACTATAGTAACTAAAATGGACTTTCCGTAAAAAGACAAAGAATGGCACAAAAAGGTCTGTATAGTACAGGAAATCCATTTTAGTTATTGGTTATGAGTAAGCTTACAGCTTATGATCGCAATTAGCGACTTATCTGGTTGATTCAAGGCCTTAAGGCCATGAAACGGTCGGATCACCTGACTAAATTATACATTAATTCTTTCTTGCAAGATAACTTTTTTATTCTACAAAGCATCTTTCTGAAAATTTGGAAAACGTAAGAAAAGACAATAAAACACGTCTGTTAACTTCTTTTAAATACAAATTTTGAAAAAAATTGTCGATAATTAACATTAACTGTAAAACGAACTTTTACAGGAATTTTGTCACATGGTCTGGTTGATCCATGGCCTTAAGAATCGTTCTCAGGTTTTGTATCTTCCACGTAAAATGGATAGTGAAAAGAGAATCTGAGTTTAAGAAGTAGTTGTAAGTGTAAAATCCAGCTGGAAAGAAATGGAGTAATAAAGATAAGCGAATTAATTTCGATGCACGATATTGCATGATCGTTAAGGCATAACGATGGCAATTTTCGAATAATTTGCCGATCCCCAGCGAGAGAAGCATTGAAACGAGATGCCGGTCGGGTGCAGCAGCGGAACCAGTGATCGGTGTCACTGTGTCGAGTAAACCGGATGACGTCACTGGACCCGACACTGGTCTCCCTTCAAATATCGCCAACGTAAATTCCACAAATTTCGTCATCTTTTCTCTTATTTTTATTTTATCTATTTATGTTTCAACGTCTTTACACTTCCCTATTTCTTAAAATTGAAATGGAATTTTAAACTGCCATTAGCTAATCGAATAATATCTTCAGGTGCTTAAGTAGCACTTAAGACGCACGTAACGATGGTGCGTGCAACTATAAAAATTGAAATTGCTCCAAACGATGCTACACTTATCTAAAATACTGTGCTGCAATTTTTAAAATTGCTCTGAAAAGTGAGGCACTATTAGAGTTAAAGCAAGTTTTCACCTCGTGAATAGCACAAATAAAAAAGTGGAAATTCTTTTCTGTCATGTATCAGATTAAAAGCATTTCCTTTAGTACTTGTCAAAATAGAGGTGTTAATCGAAACTTAAGTATCACTAAACATTGTATTATCTAGTGTTCTTAAGGGGATCCGCCACCTTCAATATTTTTATTATTATTTTTTGGGTTTAGACCTTCCATATAATTTTTTTATTTTTATTACCTTTATTTAGAAAGGTTTTGGCTTTTTAAAAAAAATTCCAGCACCTTTATGTTTTTTTAAACTAAAATTTTGAGCTTTTTGGACATTTTTTGCCTTTGACTAACTTTTATGTTTTTCAACCAATTGTCATAATTCTTTTTTTATTCTGCTCCTTACAAAGTGCAGCAACTTTTTGGTTATGAAAAATGATGTAACATGACTGAAAAATAAAAATAAAAAAATATCCCTAAATTTTATTTTATTTGCAAATTTTTTTTCAGTCATCTTACCTTATTTTACATAGCCAAAAAGTTGCTACACATTGTAAGGAACAAAATGAAAAAAGAATCATGCCAATTGGTTAAAACCAAAAAAGTTATTCAAAGTCAAAAAATTCCCAAAAAACACAAAAATTTTAGTTTTAAAATACATAAAGGTGCTGGAATTTTTTTACAAACTCACTACAGGGTTATAACACAATTTTTCTCTATTATTTAATGCAAAAAATTTATTTTTTACTTTTGCATATATTATAGAATTTGCATTTGGCGCCTTTTTTAATTTCAGGCATTCTATTTTCGCGCGAAATTCGAATAATGTTTTTATTACTCAAGTTTCAATCAAATTAGTTGTTTGTATATTTATTATTTTTATTTGAAAATGCAGTATGAACTGAAAGATATGCTCATGCTAACGAGAAGTTCTCCGAACATTTAAACTTTTTAGAACACTGGTATTGTAAAATGCATAAAGGCTGTTTCACACGCGATATCCCAGCGTCGGTCAGTTACCCGCAGAGTTTGGTACGTATAATACCTCAAGTATAATTATGTATTTTCACTTAATTAACAGCTACCTTTACTTCGTCGAATACTGAGGGCATTCCTTTCATTGAAAATTTAAGGGAAAAAATCTTATTTTCGAATTTTTGCAGTAAAAAAGCATTTTCGGAAAAAATTTCATGAGTGAAAATATCTTTCATCATACAAAAGGAACTAAACTAAATATAAAATGATTAAAATAAAAAATTTGTCAAAGTCAAATTTATTGTTTACTTTTAATTATTTTGTATAATAAAACATATTGATTACAAGTGATTACTTTTTTTTATAAACAAACAATAAAAAATATGGTAGACCTAAGGACTGTCCTTTGGGCAAATTGTTGTAATTTAAATTTAAAAAAAAATAACGGGAATATTGGCAATAAAAACATTTGCCAAGAATGTATCATTTTAGGAGATATACAAATTAAAATGTTGATGATATTTATCACAATCTAATCTATAATTCATAGATTACCCGTTTCTGAAAAAAATGAATGGAATTAATCTTTTTTATGATTATGTACGTATCTGTGGGTTAAAAGATGTTGAACCCTGTGTTTGTTTGGACTTTTAGACAAAAAAAACATTTTATCACAATTTTACTATCGACTTTCTGCCACTCGAAGTTCAATTTTTGCCAGAGAATTTCACTTTTAAAGGCCTTTTTTTACATTCCCCCATTATTTGCGTCCTACATTTTGATATTTTTCATACCCTTATCAATGTTTTGTATGTGTATATTAATTAAAACAGGTTATATTCAATAAATATAGTAAATCACGTATCCATATCTGCGTATAATACGTAATTTATGTATTATACGTAGTAAACTTCAAGTAACGTGTCCAAACCCATTCTTGAATATATTTGCGTTTTTGAAATGGCGGACTTCTACTCGAGTGTTGATATAAAACTAACCTTACTTTCTACCCATTCCAAGTGATTCATTGATAAACAAAAACAATTATGCCTGAGGAAGAGAAAAATAGAGAGCATCAAGGACAAAAAACTTTCACAAAATGTTTGCTTTATGATAAAAAATTATAATACACAAATTTAAAACATCTTGAAAGTCAGAGGTATGTAAATAATTTTCTTTCGGCAGAAATTATTAATCATATTGAATGATGTAAGAGAAAACAAATTTAATTACTTTGTATTTTTTTGAATTTTTTAAGAAAAGCGATAGTTGAGGTTAGGAAAATTAAGCATGCGCCGTACGGATCCTGATTGTAAGGCAATATACACAAGAAGAAGAAGATGAAGAAAATGAAGAAAATCGTAAAAACCACGTATAGTAACTTGAAGCAAGGACATAACCTGAAAATTACATTCAAAGAAAAATCCACGATTGCATACTCTGGTGAAAGTTTCGGATAGAAATTCATTCCGACTCTTTCCGAGCCAATCCGAAAAAAGTATTTTTAACCTCGTTTGTTGCAAATCGGTTGAGGAATTATCCATCTCAATTCAAAATTTCAATTTAGAGTTTCAATACGAATGAATTCGAAACAATCCGACAACGGATTTGTCTAATCAGAATTTTCAATCCGGATGAATCCGAACCAATCTGAACACGGATTAGTCTAATTCAAATTCTCAATACGAATGTACTCTCTAAATCTGAATCAGTCAATTTTCACTGATTGAATCAGTGGTTTGCCTTTTCACTGATTCATCAGTGAAAAAATATTGTTCACTGTTAAATCAGTTAATTTTCACTGATTCATCAGTGAAAAAAATATTTCTTACTGTCAAATCAGTCAATTTTCACTGAAATAATCAGTGAAATTTGACTGATTTACAGTAACCTCTTTTTAGCTACTTGAATCAGTCAAATTTCACTGATAATCAGTAGATTTTGACTGATTCAAATTTAGAGGGTATCCAAAATCGTATTGACGCGGATTTATTCAGATTGGAATTTATTCCGAACCAATCAGAAATTTTTATCCAAACCAAAAAGTTTTATTCCGATCTAATCCAAAAAACGTTATGAACCCCGTTTGATTAAAAACGGTCCAAGATCAATCCGATTTAATCTGAGATGCTAATCCGAAATTATCAGAACTGAGTTTTCAATGCGACTTAATTAGGATCAATTCTAACCCGGATTGATCGAAACCAAATTTTTAATCCGCACTAATCAGAATGAATCCGAGCTCCGAATCATTAAGATTAATTAGGATAGGAAATACGTTTAGGGTTGATCCAAAGTCGAATTTATCCTGATTGATTCGGAATGAAAAATTAGTTTTGATTCATTCGGATTAGCATCTCGGATTAAATCGGAATAAATCGGATTGATTTTAAACCGGTTTGATTCGAACGGGATTTATAATGTTTCTCGGATTAAATCGAAATGAATTTCAATCCGAAATTTTCGCCAGGGCAAGGAATTGCCTACCCCTAAGAGGTAAAATCATTTGAATTTGAATAAAACTCTAATGTCATGTTCACAATAGACCAGTACTTGCATTATCGATTTGTAAATCAGCATCCAAGGTTCTAATCCGCCCAGGAAATAGTATTGCAACTTTTTCGATAGTTGATTGATCTTTTGTTTAATGCGAGCTGAGTATCATTTCCGATCACTTCTATAAAAACATTCCAGATACTCATTTCCGCTTATCTTGAGCAAGGACTACCTCTGATTGGACTGGGTGAGAGAAATAAACATACATTATAAACGTGCACGCGTACTGAAACGAGGTCAGCATACGGAGATAGCGGTTATCCGTGTAATGGCGTTGCAACTACCGTCCACGTGGCTAACTGTACGAAGAAAAGTGGGCTCTGGTCGCATGACGCAAGAACAAATGACAAAACCGCTATGACCCTATAGCATCAGCACCTTCACATTCTCCTAATCATGTGACCAATTACAAAGAGAGGATTCACCAAGCCTAGATCTTTAACCTCTTCAATCATCTCTCTTGGCTTGTGTTTCCAATAGAAGTGATAATCAAGAAAGACCTCCTTCATTTTACAGATGAACAAGCGAGCTACTTTTGTCTAAGGCAAAGATTACACAAATTTTTACAAAAAGTTATCATTTGAGTAAGTTAAACCATTCGGAAGATATTTTTATTCTGTATAAGTACGCTGGCGAAAATTTTGGAAAAGAAATCAATTTGAACTAATCCGATACATTCCGTTTCAATCCGAAGTCGGAACGATTCCGATTGACGATTCGGTTTGGGTCAATTCGAGCTCGTATTGATTCGGATCAAAAACTAGGTTCAGATTCATCCGGATTGATGCCTTGGATTAAAGCGAAATCAATCGTATTAAGTCGGATTGATTATTGAGCGATTTTCATCAAAAGAGATAAGAACGTTTTTCGGATTGAGTCGAAAACAGAATTCGGAATAGCTCTGGTTCGTTCGGATTGTATTCCAATCCGAAACTATCGCCCAGGTACAGTTTAAGATTTTGCAATATTCTAGTGTAAAATCATAAAGTAATCTCATCAAGAAAATTACATGTTCGAAAAAATCCGTGAAATACTATAAAATTAATTCGACTCAATCCGATTCATTCCGCCTCATTACGATGCATTAACTCGAATTAATCCAAAAAGAAACGATATCCTTCGATAATTCGGTTTGGGTCAATTCGAGCTCGTATTGATTCGGATTGACTCGGATCAAAAACTAGGTTCAGATTCATCCGGATTGATGCCTTCGATTAAAGCGGAATCAATCGTATTAAGTTGGATTGATTTTTAATCCATTTTCATCAAACAAGATACAAAACATTTTTCGGATTGGTTCGGAATAGCTCTGATTCGTTCGGATTGTATTCCAATCCGAAACTTTCGCCCGGGTACAGTTTATGATTTTGCAATTCAGTTGACCCGGATTAAAAACTAGGTTCGGATTCATTCGGATTGATGCCTCGGATTAAAGCAGAATCAATCGTATTAAGTTGGACTGATTTCTGATAGATTTTCATCAAACGAGATATTAATAACACGTATTTTGATTTAGGAAAAATCCTACATGTCTTGGGAATTACCCAAGATACCTTGAAAAAAGTTCCCCAATTTAAACGAGTTATTCCTCAAAATAAATTAAGGAAAGTCCCACAACTTGTAGGAAATATTTCACATTACACCGGAATTTCCTCACAATACTTTAGGAAAGTTCCACATTCTGTACAAAAAAATTCCACATCGTTATTTGGGAATTCCCAACAATATACAAGAAAATTTCCCCAACTTTAAAAAAGTATTTCTCAAAAATTTACAAATTTTCGTTACCACGATTTTGGGGGAAATTCCCCAGAATTATTTTACCGAGAAATCAAGATTTGAAGGTAATGGAATTTGATTCGATTTGATGCACTAAAGACCGAATTTTTAAAATTGCCTCAGGGGCAGCAGATTTACAAATCCGCCCCTGTAGTTAATATTGAGTGCGTTTGCCAAATTGTTTCTAGTTTTTTTTTCACATTTCTTCCTCTCACTGGAAAATTTACTTGGTCATCAAGTGTCTACCAGGGTAACATATCATCTCGTATATGCGCAACATTTTCTCAATGTTTAACTGAATCGCAAGTGTCGTTTGCCGGTCGAAAGTGAAATTCTTATGTATTCCGTAGGGGGGATTGCACTGCGCAGTTAGCGAATAGAGACCGGTCTCACTCTTGGTTGGAATCTAGGCTGCACCCCACGTCACGCTATCAATTTGGGTCACTGATGTCATCCAGACCCAAATAAGACGATAGTAAAGCACGTAAGCACGTCACCTAGGCCCATTTCGACGGTAAAACTAGAGTCCAAAGTGTAGACAATACACAGGAAAAAATGGCACAATAATGGCCAATGGTCAACAATGGTTTAAGTAGCGCCCCACACAAGATGGCAAGTAACAGCTGTTTCGCCAGTTCGTTTCCGACCAGTCGTTTATACCTTTCCAAATATAAAAAAAAATGTATTTTCAATACAATTTTTAAAATGGTCATGTTGCAACTTTGCATCGTGAGGATTTGTAAAGTGTTTGCAATCCCTCGTCATACGCAACTCCTGTGCTCTTCTCATAATCGATCCCTTTCACCTTTATTATTTTTTCAATGCGCACTTGGGCCAACACGAGTCCCAAAATTGTGGGATAGCGCTCGCGTAATATTAGCTACAGAGGAGAAAGTACCTTTCTTCTCGAAGTTTCGCTCGTGTGTATTTCCATCTGCATATCCAGTCTGGGAATCGAAACTTAACCCTTTCAGGACGAGGGGGACATATTTAAATGCTCCATGCATGTATTTTGAACTTTATACTTCGAAATTAAACAGAAAACGATCTTTAACTTTAGAAAATTAAATTTCAGACACATAAACTTATATTAAAATTTTTCAACAGCCACCTTGGGTCCGTCATTTTGGATTTAAAAATTGAAAAATTCTCAGACCAGATTCAGATTCAACGTCCCCTAAAAATTTGAATCCAAAAAATTAATTATTGTAGAAATCTTTTGGCTGAAATAAAAATTATTGTCTTAATCACGTGACCAACTTAATTCATGCCCTTAAAAAATCGTTTAAATATAGGTGTGGTTTTTAATCACTACATATGTGAGCACTTAACAGCTATTTCCTTTAGAATTGCTTTCCAAACTTTCACCACTGGCATTCTGTCTTTTCTGTCTTTTATATCCAGCAAGTGTCTCAGGTTTGGATTTTTGCATAGGTTATACATAAATAAAAGGGTAAATTTAGCTGCCCTGGTGAAAGCTTCGGATAGAAATCAATTCCGAGTCATTCCGAGCCAATCCGAAGTCTGTATACGAGCCAATCCGAGTCATTCTGAGTCAATCCGCAATGAGTTTTTAATCTCGATTGTTGCAAACACTTCAAAATTAATCCGTCTAAATTCGGAACAAATTTCGAATCCAAGTAAATTCGAGTCAATCCGAAAAAAAGTCAATCTGCAGCAATCTGCGTCAATCTGTTTCAATCTGCATCAATACGAATTCGGTTTTTTCTGGATTCATCCGGATAGAAATCAATTCCGAGTCATTCCGAGCCAATCCCAAGTGTGTATCCGAGCCAATCTAAGTCATTCCGAGTCAATCCAAAGTCTGTATCCGAGCCAATCCGAGTCAATCCGAAAAAAGTTTTCAATCTCGATTGCTACAAACAGTTAAAAATTAATCTGTCTCAATCCGAATAAACCGAAACAAATTTTCAATCCGAATGAATTCGAGTCAATCCGAAAAACGGATTAGTCTAATCCAAATTTTCAATCTGAATTAATACGAATCCAGTTTTTCAGGATTCATTCAGATAGAAATCAATTCCGAGCCAATCCGAAGTCTGTATCCGAGACAATCCGAGTCAATCGGAAAGAAGTTTTTAATATCGATTGCTACAAACAGTTAAAAATTAATCTGTCTCAATCCGAATAAACCGAAACAAATTTTCAATCCGAATGAATTCGAGTCAATCCGAAAAACGGATCGATTCAGATTGAAAATTCGATTCGGATCCACTCAAATTGAGTCGGATTAATTTTCAACTGATTTGCAACAAACAAGATTGAAAACTTTTTTCTGATTGGCTCGGAATAGCTCGAAGTCGAATTCTATCCGAAACTTTCGCTAGTGTTTTGAAATTTGTTAAATTTTAAAAATAAAGTTTAATAAATTTAGAAACAGCTAATAAAAGTACGTGAGAATGATGCGCGACACAGTGCCCTCCTTAGCAGCGTATCTTAATAACTGTTTACAAGAAATTGGACCGTATCGCTTGCCAGTTAAACTATCCTGTAATTCAACATTTGCAATAGCAGCCAGAAGTGGAATCGCGAATCCAGCTGGTGTGTAATTTTTCAACGATCATGCCACCTCGCGCTCTATTATCCCCAGCATCGCGAGCACGAACCGAGTGAAGAAAGTAGCACCGGATTTATTTCGTCATTGAACATTTAAGCGAACAACTATCATTTCAAAATCTTGAGGTTTACTCACCAAGTGATGCTAAAAACCAGTTTCTTTTTTTACCGCGCAAGCGTGAGAAGAGGACGGAGAAAGGGAGCAAATCATATTATCTGGCGGGCTAATTCAAAATTTAAAAAATACGTAAAATTAAGTAAAAATCATTATTCTTTAAATTTTATTTTTAATTTATTTATTTAGACTCTAAATGTTAAGAATAATGATTTAGAATTTCTTAATTAATAATTTTAGGTATTTTTAGAATTTTGAATTAGCCCGCCAAATAATTTGATTTTCTCCTTTTTTCTCTTACGCTTGCACAGTAAAAACGAGGCATGTTATTAACGTCACTTTTCTCACCAATCGCAAAATAACTAAAACTTTTAGTTTTCCAACTGAAAACAATTTTTACTGGTTTAAAAATTCTCCAGAATTCCACCGCAGATTGTGGTTAAAGGTTACGTTTTAATTCGAACCGGAAGTTGGTAATTTTAAAGTGTGATTTTTCATAAACGTATGCGTTTCGCACCTGCGCAACTCATATGCGCATTCGTCTTGAACGTAGTCAGTCTTCCATAGCATTCAATTGATATAATTATTTTGGCAAATAAACACAAACAAAATACATTTTTTCTACATAAATACAACTTTAGTATTGGAAAATTTAATTTCATTATATACCAACGATCTAATAAAATTAATTGTTCACTTTTCCTCCTTCTACTTTTCTTCTAATATGAACCTCATCTTTCAGATACTTTTTTTTGTTAAATTTAACCTAAAATGAATAGAATTTTTTTTCCCCATAGTTTTAATATTGAGAACATTTTTTTTCTCTCCTGAACAATTTTTTTTTGCCACTTAAACAGTTTTCCCATGAGACCCTTAAAATTACAATTCATCAAAACAGTCAATACGTAATTCTACTATTCTTTCCGAGATTTCATTATCGGTTCTTGCAGTTGAACTTGAAAAATACTCGTAACCATTGCGATAGGTGACGCAGACGATTGTAAAATGAGAAAAAATCCAATGCCAAGGCTGAAGCCGATAGCAGAAAGTGAATGATTTCATTTTCAGGTATCAATGTTTGAACCTGCCTTTGACTTTCTTTTGAAGAAGTAGTTTCTAGAAAAGAGAATTAAAGAAAAGAAACAAGTGCCTTGGTCATTTAAAGAAGTGAGTTATTGTAGTAGGAGAGGTTTAGTTCTGAGTGAACGTTGTGTGTAATTGCCGAGGCCGATTGCGTTTCAAGTTTTCTTTCTCTCTCTGTTTTACACTTGTAAAGCGATGAGACTGCGAGGCGCTAGACTTTAGGACTGTATCTATAAAACGTAGGTAATTTGACCTACTTTTCTGGGAAAGGCTCGACCTCGCTTTTCTCTTGGCAGATACGCGCCACTTTTCCTCTCGTCCTTGTGACTCGACCAGCAGAACGCGTTGCGGAAAACTCTATTAGATATTCCTTTACACGGTGTTTCTATTCACCAGGAAGAAGGTCACGAATTAAATGCGTACTTTGTATATAAACACGGGATCACCAGTGCCGTATCTGTCTCCTCGAGTAAAAAACTATACGAAAGAACACTCGGGTCGTTGCCAAAAAGTTGTAAAAATACTACCAACTTAAAAAACAATTAAAATTTAAATTAATTACTCTAATTATAAAATGATGCATTATTTCCTTTTTTAAATACATCCTCCGTTAGGAAAATCACAAAATTGTCAGTTTTTGCGCACCGTTTACCATTTCCGAGATACACTGAAGTCGGATAATAGGGGAACCTGATTTTAAGGGACAACACCCGAAATTGCCCCTATTATCCGGCTTGAGTGTAATTTGTTTTTGAATTTATATCCGAAATGTGAAAAAGTCACCTCCTAAAATATAAATAATAATTAAAAATAAGTATTAATTTCTATTTTTTAACAAAAGCACCTAAAATTTTCAAACTCTATAATGGAAATGTGTAAAATTGTTGGGACTCGAATTTCACAACTTTTTGGCAACGACCCATACATTGAGAAGAACTTTCGTTTCATTGAAATGAAAAAATTCACGTGCATTTTAAAATCGCAATAATTTTTTTCTCGAAAAATAAATTCTAAATTTTAATAAAAAATATTTAAAATTTATACGCTTAAGCAGATAATATCTTAAATTAAAACAAAAGAATAAATAAATCGAGTTATTTTTCAGATTCAAATAAATATTGTGTTTATTCAACAAAATGCGTTCAAGCAACTTGTCTTCTCAGTTTATAATAATAAAAAACGATTTAATGTGTCAACAAAAAAGACTGGTAACAGGCCACAAAAACAAATACCGTAGATTTATTAATTTTTCACGCGCAAGGTTGTCTTATCGATCTTAATTCACTTATATCTTACGCTGTTTCATTGTCAAGTCACCGAAACTCGATTAAAACGAATTAAGATGCGTGGGAACAAAACAAAAACGCACTAACCACAGGAGAAACATTTCACAAGTTCCGCATTCAAGCAAGTCCTTAAAAATATTTGTGTTTTTAAACATTTTTCTCAGTTTGATAGTCTCACCACTACCACTTCCTCCATTGTTTGATCAATTTGTCAACAAATTATTATATCTAATTTTGTGGTGACTAGAAAAACTGTCCTTCCGCTTGATAAGGTGTCAAAATACGTTAAAAAAAAAAAATTACTCTGGAAGATAAAAAACCTACAAAAATGGACTCGAGGTTTTAAATTTTTTTTAAATATGCTAAAATTCATGGTGATGTAAAAACTTGGACTGGACTTGTGGTATGTAATCAACTACTTTATGTAATAATAATATTTCCAGAATAGTAGAAAGTGATTGCATGGGGGGGGGGCTTATTTTTTTGAAAGATGAGGCTCAACTTAATTTACTAAACAACTTAAAATCAATTGCGGATTAATTTGCACAAATTCAATAACAAGAAACAATTATGTATGTCAATTTTTCACATAATTTATAATAATATGCTTTTAAGTAGAGTTGACCCACTGACATGACCTTAAAGTAAATAACAATTTGTAAAAGTAGAAAGATGAGATCAGAATTAATTGTAATATTCTTTGGACGTAGCGACAATATATTTTTTAGAAAAAATAAGTTTGGGTCAAAGTTATTTGCATAGTAATAGTTATTTGTAATATGATATTTTTTCTTAGCCTCCCGATAACCAATATTGTTGTTTTCTCCAAAATGTACTAAAATTTATTTTGATATTATTTTTCGTGCTTCTGTAAACTGTTATTCAGGTTGAAATTTCCTGCTTAAAACTTCGGATTGGAATTCAATTCAAGCGAATAAGAAATATTGAAAAACGATTTTGGAATGTCTCGGATTCGATTGGATTGAATTCCTTTCCGAAACTTTCACTAAGGATGTGTCAATCGATCGTGTCTCTTTAAAAGGTCAAAAATATACCAAAATTTTGAAAAGTCCAAAATGGTTGAATCTCTTAACCCTGACGGAAGTTTCGGATTGGAATTCAAGCCAAGCAAATTAGAGCTATTCGGAAATCAGTTTTAGAACCATTTGGACTCATTCCGAACAAAACCGAAAAACGCTTTGTATCTCGTTTCATGAAAAACGGTCAAAAATCAATTCGTCTTAATCCGAATAATTCCGCTTCAATCTGGGCATCAATCCAAATGAATCTGAACCAAATTTTTCAATCCAAATCAATCTGGGCCCAGATTGACCCAAATCGAATTTTTAATCCGATTGAATCCGAGTTGGATTAACACCGATTAAATCGGAATGAATCGAATCAAGTAAAATTAAATTTTAACCCTTTTCACCAAAATAGATACAAAACGTATTTCGAATTAATTCGGAAACAGATTTCGAAATGGCCCGGAATGGCTCTAATTCAATCGGATTGAATTCCAAACTGAAACTTTCGCCAGGGAATAACATTAACGGGCGGGATAAACTACGAGTACAAATTAGAAAAAGATAGCATAAAGCGAATAACTTCCGGCATGCACTACCTGTGCCATTACTTCCGGTTAAAGCAAGCGGAAGTTCCGAGTCACCGAGCGAACAAGTTACACAAGTACTGTAGTTCGAAAAAGTCACGATTAGGTATATGAATGTGGAATTCGAGAACGGATAAACTCACAAAGATTTTCAATGTCATTATGGCACGTGTGTGCTTTGATTTCGTAATTCTCCCCTCCCTACTTTTTACACACATTTCGAAGGTGAATAGGACGAAGCAACGATTTTATTTCATTTGAACTCGTAATTGCGGCTTATTTCTTAAAACTCAAGCCTATATAGATCATTAAATGTACATTATAGATTTGTTCGTTTTTTTTAATTATTAGAATAACACTAATGTAGAAACGATTTCTTCGTTGATATGAGGTCTCTCTCTTTTTCTTGATGCAACCTTGCGAACGATCGCATACATTAAACGCATACATATTCACGCGATATAATACCACCCTACTCTAATAGCGAAGGTAGATATGGAGCTGGTCATGGTATAGTAGTAATTGCGACACCCGGCATTAGTCGAGTTCGCTGAAAGGCGAGCCGCGTGAAAAGGCCGCTGCACTGCTTTCTCGACTTTCGATGGCAACTCGTTCTACCTCGAAACATATGGCTGAACGGCTCAAGTCTTCGTTGACACAATCGAAAGTTGTTGAGCAAATTTTCTCATCATTTTTAGATAAATCAGCGCAACTAGCTTCTTCTATATAAAATATCATGTCTCTAAAGTTCAACGAATTTATAGTTCAGCTTACACCCAGAAAAAAGTTTTATTTAAATTTAAGAAATCGTAATTTTAACTTCGTTTCTTTAATTTGAAGTAAAAACACATTTAGAACAAATATAACTTTATTTGATTTTAAGAAATCTCTTTTTAGCCTTTTTTAAATGAAAGAAATTATTTATTTGATTTAAAAAAATATTTTTTTGATTCAAATACAGTGCTGGCAAAAACTTAAAAAATAATTTATTTAGTTTTATCATCTTTGAAAGAAGAAAATTTTTTCTTTAAATTAAAAAAAAAAAAATTTGTGAGTCACATTGCGTGTGTACTATAGGACTTCGCAGACATTTATTTCTTTAATTCAAAGAAACTTTTCTTTGACCGTATAGCAACGCAAAGATTTGTTTGATTCAAAGAAATTTTGTTTGAATCAAAGAAACTTTTTTCTAGGTTATAAGAAATTCTAAGCACTCGATTCACTAATTTTGTTTTGAATGCTGATTTATTGACACACCAAGAAAAAAGTTTCTATGATTCAAACAAATTTGTGCATTGCTATACAGTCAAAGAAATTTTGTTTAAATCAATGAAACTTTTCTTTGACGGTATAGCAATGCACAGATTTGTTTGATTCAAAGAAATTTTGATTGAATCAAAGAATCTATTCTTTGACCGTATAGCAATACACAAATTTGTTTGAATCAATGAAACTTTTCTTTGGCGGTATAGCAATGCATAGATTTGTTTGATTCAAAAAAATTTTGTTTGAATCAAAGAATCTTTTCTTTGACCGTATAGCAATACACAGATTTGTTTGAATCAAAGAAACTTTTCTTTGGCGGTATAGCAATGTACAGATTTGTTTGAATCACAGAATGTTTTCTTTGACCGTATTGCAGCGCACAGATTTGTTTGAATCAAAGAAACTTTTTTCTGGGTGTATAAGAAATTCTCAGCAATCGATTCACTAATTTTGTTTTGATTACTGATTTATTGACACACCCAGAAAAAATTTTCTTTGATTCATACAACATTTCTTTAAATCAAACAAAATTTCTTTGAATAAAACAAATTTGTGCTTAGCTATTTTATTTAAATGAATTTTCTTTATATTAAAGAAACTTTTTTCTGGGTGTATAAGAAATTCTCAGCAATCGATACACTAATTTTGTTTTGATTACTGATTTATTAACACACCCAGAAAAAAGTTTCTTTGATTCATACAAAATTTCTTTGAATCAAACAAATTTGTGCACTGTTATAAGGCCAAAGAAAAATTGCTTTGACTTAAAGAAATTTCTTTATTGTTTTTTTTTCTTCAAATTAAAGAAATAAATGTTTGCACAGTCGCATAACTACATACGTAATGTTACTTACAGAAATATTTTTTTTAATCAAATAAATAATGTTACAAAAATAATTTCTTTTATTTAAAAAAGGCATAAAAGGTGATTTCTTAGAATCAAATAAATTTATATTTGTCTTAAAGGTGTTTTTTCTTCGAATTGAAGTTTAAAAAAATATTTCTTAAATATAAATTAAAAAATTTTCTGGGTGTATTGTCTATTTTGCAAAAAAATCAAAATCTGGCATAGATTTACACCAATGTAAGCAATGAAGCCTAAATCTACTGTTTTATGAACGGGTTTGTAGTAAAGGACTTTTCTATCTGATATAAATCGAGCACAATTTCGTTGTTGGGTTCCCAGTGGGAGCGCATGCGCTCTTTAATGCACCCTTACTAGTGAAAGAATCGACGGGAACAAGTTGGTGAGGGAACACAAGATAGCTGCACCCACACGCCTTTTCGTGCATAGCAACTCGTGGCAGCAACAAGCAACACCGTTGCTTCGCGCTCACGAATGGCCGCGTCACGAACCCGGTGAAGGGTGCACGTATATAGGAGACCCGGCCTCGCTTGTCTTGGTGCGCTTTATAGATCGGGTTCGCCGGGTTATAGGCTAGCGCAGATTAGTTTGTTTCCCGAGCTTTCAACCAACTTAGAGCCCATTCCGGTTTTACTAGTAGAGACAAAAAATGCAAAAAATACTCGATGCCAATACAGACACGGATACTTGTATCCGTTTCTATAGTGGTTGCACCACCTTTGTACTTAAAGTTCACACTGCATGTAAATTTCCAATAATATTGCCTTTTCCACAAAAATGTTTACGATCGCAGCCACTGCTGCTAGAAACGACTGAGAGTTCAAATGTTTGGGATGCATGTAGAAAGAAAAGAAGTCTTTACGGAGAAAAACGAATAATAATTTTAGCATTTTTGCATAGTAAAAAAATATTTATAGAAATTTCCTCTCGATGAAAACGCCAAATTTCTCTTAATTTTATTATGCAACCAATCCAATTTTCTCAGTTATGGAATTCCATGAGATCCATGCTACCTTTGCCGCCCATGAAAATTTGTTTATTTTAAACAAAATGTTAATTTAAAAAAATCCAGAATTCGAATAAAACAAATTGTTTGTTCAAATGATTTGTTTAATTTAAAAATTATTTTCTGTGTGCCCATGCAAAACAGGTTTTCTAGTGCAGTGGTGTAAAATAGCTGCTTTGTTTTGATTGTTAGATTTTGTATTGGTGGAATCGACAATTGAGAAAAAATCGATGTAATGGGTCCGGTAATTAAGAGGAATACCGTGTTCAGTGGTCTGGCGACCAGGAATCGCGATACAGCGATTCGTGCCTCTCGTTCTCCATTTACAAGCACGAGATGGTTAAGTTCCTCGTTGTTGCCGGTAACTAAGACTCCATAACGAACGGAACTGTGGTCACGTTTACGTCCCGTAATGCTCGGGCCCCAAGGCATGCATATACATACGCAACACAAGGCCTAATATAAGATCCAGGTAAAAATGGCCAGGAGATAAGACGTCAGCGATGTAGCGCGCAACAACTTGCAGATTCTATTAGAAAAAGAGAGAGAATTATCTCTGGCGAAAGTATTCGATTGGAATTCAATCCGAGCGCATCAAAACTATTTCGAGGAATTCTGATATCTCTTTCCGAATCATTCCGAGTTATTCCGAATCAATTCGAAAAACGTTTCGTATCTCGTTTGATGAAAAACGATTAAAAATTAATCCGACTTAAACAGATTCATTCCGCTTAAATTCGAGTGAATCTGAATAAATCCGAAAAACGTTTTGAATCTCGTTTGAAGCAAATCGGTTCAAAATCAATCTTATTTATTCTGATTCAATCCGAATGAATCTGGGGTCAGAATAATTCGGATTTAACATTCGGTTTGGATCAATCCGCAGTAGAATTTATTCGTATTGGCTATTGACCGATTTGCATATGTCAAAATTCAAAACATTCAATAGCTCTGATTCTTTCAGATTAAATTCCAATCCGAAACTTCCGTCAGAGATAATAGACTAAATGAACGGTTGTGGAATTTGTTAACATTTTGGTATATTTGGAATGATTCGGATTGAATCGGATACAGCCGGATTACATTTTGATCGTTCTTTATCAAACGAGGTACAATACGTTTTTCAGACTTTTTCGGATTGGTTCGGAATGAGTTGGAAAGAGATTGCGGAATAGCTCTGATTCGCTCGGATTGAATTCCAATCCGAAACTTCCGTCAGAGATAATAGACTAAATGGACCGTTTTGTAATTTGTTAACATTTTGGTATATCTGGAATTATTCGGATTGAATCGGATACAGCCGGATTAATTTTTGAACGTTCTTTTTCAAACAAAATACAATACGTTTTTCGGACTTTTTCGGATTGGTTCGGAGTGACTCGGAAAGAGATTCCGAAATAGCTCTGATTCGCTCGGATTGAATTCCAATCCGTAACTTTCGCCAGGGATCTTTTGATTGGAAATTTGCGTAGTCGGTTGTGTAACAAAAACGTGCCAATGGCTATAGCTATTGAAAATTAGCAATGTAAGAGTTTCCCTAAGTTCTCGATGGCCTCCAAGATGACGTGCCTACATCCGATGCAGCAACCCGTTCTAGTTCGAACCCACCAGCCCACCTACTCTCACTTTTGCCTCACTTCGCGACTGACCTACGTCGATTTGACCCACTTACAATCAGATATACGAGAAACAGCATGACAAATAATTGCAGGCCTCGCATCAGCATTTTCATTGTGCCTCCATTAATTCTCCGCCGTCGTCCTGAATTTCGACTACCCGGACTTTGCTTGAGTTTTACGCCAATCAAGATTCCTTGCCTTGCGACCTTATTCTCCAAATTCCTCACACACAAAGAGACACGGAGGGCAGCATTGCTGCACTTTCGAAATAAAAATTCATTTTATTTATTTAGACAATGCTCAAGCATTGACTAATTTAAGAAGATTGGAATTAAAGGTTATGTTCTCCATGTCTACGACTTCTGAATAAAAACCTACGTTAACTTTGTTTTTATCCTTACCCTTCACACGTAACGAATATTTATCTCAAGATCGTCTATTCACGTGACTAAACTACGCAGCATCAAAATCCATACTTTGCTTTCTCCCACCAAACGAATAAATCTAGACACGCGTGAGTCGGCCATATTACGTGAGTTGCTCGTACACAGAGTAAAACAATTAGCGATCTTGCGTAACCTATATACTAGCAAAAGTGGTACAACTCCGTATGACATAACCTAATTCCTGGCTCATAAAACAGCAAGCCACTCTCCTTATTGTACATCCTTTACTCTCCGTTAGCTGCCATTCTAAATAGCCCATTGCGCTTTCACGCATGCGCTCTTTTTCAGCGTTGCGTACGACGTATGCCATGTACTTCCGTCGAATAACACTTTAAGCTAAACGTAGAACGCCATTTAGATATCGAGAAGAAATGCGTGTTGTAATAGAAGAGCACGCGTGCGTTACGTAAATAAAAACATGTGGGCGGAAAGTTACAACCTTGTGGTGACGTCATCACTATGCGAACTCAACTCCGATACTTTGATTTATACTGATCATTACAACAGGAACGTTTTTTCGTACCATACTCTTTTATAGATTCCATAATTCTACCCACGGGAATTGGAGATAGAATGAGTCAATTTCAATTCTTCCCAGGGTCATATTTTGTAAACATAAACATTGTAGAAGTCTATCACGAAAAAAATTTGTTCACGAAATAGTTCGGAATCTATGTTTGAGATAGGAGCGAACATGAGTACCAGGGCCGTAGCGAGGCTGGGGTAAGCACGGGGGTGCCTCGAGGCCCCCGACTGTAAAAGGCTGTCAGAAAACATAAACGTATTTTCATCATTTCTAGGCTACTTTTTAAAATTAAAAATATTCAATTTATTAATAATATATATAAAAATAAATTATTATAGATTTCCATCATATTATTTCACATTATTTTTATTGAATAGTGAACGAATGATTATTTATCTGAGCTCATTCACATCCTACAATATAAAATTGAATAGATTTTTTTATTAGAATTTGTCGAAAGCGTCTTTTTTCCACAGAAAGATTTCAAATACTTTAAATTTACTATTAACTATTCGATATATGTGTAAATTGGCTTTAGGGTCCAGAAATGATGAAAACTCAGTTCTTACATTCTTTCAAACGTTTCGACTCAGGTTGGAGTCCTCATCAGTGAGAATTTATTTCTATAAAAATACAAAGGAGGAATCTTAAGAATTGACCGTGTGACGGATAAACATTGTAGTAAAAAAGTGATATAAGAATCGCAGGTGTGAAAATAAAATTGGACTAAGTAACTGAATTTGCAATACAGTAAACTGTAACAAAATTGTGCAAAAAAATTTTTTTCGTAAAATTGCTAAAAAGAACCTTAAAGAGACATTGTGATACAATGATATAAATGAATTGTGCATGTGAACCTATAAAATTGGTCTAAACTGAATTGTAATGAACTGTACAGAAAAAAATATTTCTATAAGAATACAAATGAAGAAACTTGAACAATTTGAAACTGTGACCGATGAAAAATATGTTAAGAATAATTTAAAAGGATTGCAAGTTTGAAATTGAAAAAAAATTGGTCTAAATAACTAAATTTGCTAAAAAGTAAAGGCGTAAAGCCTTAATTTGAAAGAAATACTAACAAGAGAGGCTTAAAGTAACACGTGTGACAGATAACAATTTTGGCTAACCGATATGAATGAAATTGTACAAGTGAAACCATAAATGGTATAAACCAAATGATAAAAATGTAAAATGTAAAAAAATGTAAAAAATGTAAAAAACTTGTACAGAAAAATTTCTTGTAAAAGACAGAGGAAGAAACTTAAAATCTTGAATGTGTGACCGATGAACATACTGTTAAAAAATGAATAATAATTTACTATTAACTATTCGATATTAAAAATGTTATAAAATTGTATCAAAAATTAAAAATCTATCGAATTTTTTGGTCATAAAATTAAAAAACCATAGAAAACATTTAAATTGCCGATAAATTACCAATTTTAGTAATATAACTGGTTATATTACCGGTTATATTACCTAATCTTAAATTCTCGGTAATTTTAGAACTCTAGTCACTACCCATCTCTGGATAGTAGTGTTGGGCGACTGCTCCTTTGACCAGTGTTAAGTTATTTATTACCTGACATGTCACGGTAATTACCGGTAAAAAATGGTAATTCTGAATTTTTTAACAATTTGAAAAGTTAACTTGATGGAAGACTGGATTATTCAATAAATATTAAATTTTCCAATATAAATGAAGAAAAAAGTGTTCGAATACCTAGAACTTGATTCGACCCTTAATCCGACCATTTTCTCCTTTAACAGAAGGTGAAGAAACTAATGATCGAGATGTGATCAGTTTTAGTACCCTCTTGAATCACGAATCAAGTCCTAATCGGTTTAGGTTCTGAAATTATGACCTCTTAAATAATTAAAATTAAACAGACCACAACTCATTAACCTGCAATAAATGATATAACGGTGACGTTCCTAATTATCGGCCCTATCAATAATAATAAAATACAGAAAATGTACATTTCTAACCTTTAAGGAATTAGGGTTGTGAGCGATGTAACGTTTCATTGAAACATTGAAACTTTCATTGCAAATATTTCAATATTTCATGGTCAAAGTTTCATTGTTTCATGAAACATTGGGAGAAGAGGGGGAAATATCTATCTACACAGGCGCACAGAAGTCAGATCAGCTTAGATCATAAAATGTCCTTGAAATATTCATTTAAATTATATGTGGTTTGAATTTTCCCGCTTTTCATGAATCGTGAGAGAAATGCTCATAGCGCGAATTTTGGAAGGTTAACCTAAAAAAGGAGAACTTCTATCCAGGGTTGTAAAATTTCATGAAACTTTAGTCCAATTTGAAGCTTTAAATAGGCAGGGAGAAGGTTCGAACTGAGTGTATTTCAAATATGTTATGATCTAGCATCACCTGTCTAACCTGACCTGACATTTGCACATGCGCAAATAAATCTTTCCCCTCTCGCCCCCCAATGCCTAGGATCAACAAGATCACGTGACCAAATTCCTGTAAAAGTTCGTGTAAAATAACTTTCTTATTTTACAAAATGTCTTCCTGGAAATTTGGAGAATACAACAGAAAACGATAAAAAAACATTTGCTAACTTGGTTTGCGTGAAATTTTTGCAAGAAATTGTACAGTTACTAATTGTCGATAAGTTTTCGAATTGTTTTCAAAATTTTTACTAAAAATAAGTTAACAGAACGTGCTTTATTGTCTTTTCTTACGTTTTCCAAATTTTCAGAAAGATAATTTGTAAATTAAAAGTTATTTTACATGAACGAATAAAAGTATAATTTAGTCACGTGTTCCCGGCTGCGAACCAGACTATTCACAAAAAATGATTGGTCCATTCCGTTAAATCCTGTTTGCTAAGGAACGGAATGGACCAAGGAAGTACTGTAAATGAATGTGTAATAATGTGTGTTTCAATATTCTAATGAAACGTTTCATCGCTCACAACCCTACTTCTATCTAAAATAGAATGACAAAAAGTCGGCGGGACGTCCCTGTGCGAATAACCGTTACAGACTTTTTGGCGCCTGATTGAATTACATTAGCAGACCCGAAATGAAGGTGAATGAACGGAAAGAATAAAATGCAATGCAACCAAAGCATATCTGTACGTTTATCACACGTGTAACCGGAAGCAGCGTTCAATTGGTCTGGTGAATGAAAACAGGGTCTAAGGTCTAATAGGTTCGTTGCGTCACGTCGTGTCGAAGTCTTGTAGAATTATGTAGATATACCTTCTACGTCGTTGTTTCACGAAAAGAGCGTGTGGTTGGCGAAATCATGACGTCACGCAGTATTAGCTTGCGCATCAGACTTGTTTACATCGAGATAGCCGGTTGAATAGAAGTTAGGTTAGCCGGCACCGGCAAACTATCTTTGGAACCACGAATGTAGGGATCTTACTCAATCAAGTCTAACTCTGTGGTGGTGACCAGTGGCACCGTTAATTCGAATGTATGTCGTGTCTGGTATTTCCGAGACGACCATAGATAGCAACGATCTCACTGAATCTTCCGCCAAAAATTCAAAACATAACCTCTGAAGCAATCTTCATTTCTAAACATACACCATGAAGCTGGATTTTAGACTTCCCTGGCGAAAGTATCGGATCCTAGGAAAAAAACGATTGATTGAAATTTCTGTGAATTGCATATCTTAAAATTTACGATTAAAGGTTTCTGAATCTGCAGTTTTATCTGAAAACGATTGCGTCCAAACATTGTTGAATTGCGTTTAGGACTTTTTAATCGTATAAATTTGTTTCAATGACGTTGAATTGTAGTTTTACGATTAATTGATACAGCCCATAAAATTTGAATCGTTAAGATACATTTCGTGAATTGTTCATCTCAATTGTGAAATTATAATTAACATTAGTAAAACAAATTTTTACGATTGGAAGCGTAAAAACAATTCCGAACCAATCCGAAAAACGTTTTGTATCTTGTTTGATGAAAAACGATCAAAAACCAATCCGACTTAATACGATTAATTCCAAGAGATGAATCCGAACCAATCCGAAACCAAGTTTTCAATCCAGATCAATCCGAATCAATCCGAGCTCGTATTAATCCAAACAAAATTTTTGAATCAGAATCAATCCGAATATTTCTGATTACTTCGGAATGAATTCTTATCCGATACTTTCGCCAGGGTTGAATAATGTAGACAGAAATGATGAAGCATGAGGCCCATCGTATAAAAATAGAGAAAGAAAGGAAAAATAGTGAAATAGTGAAAAAGTGGGGATGCAAGGACGAGAAGGTATGAATAATGCTGCGGAAGAAGTTTACTGCGAGTAGCACAGTATGCGAGAGATGGCCTTGCCGATAAGTATTTAGTAATATATATTATAAATTGCTTTTTAATTCATATTTTACAAAAGTTCTGATCATTCAAATACAAAATATCTAGATTCAAGTTCTGAATAGGTCCCCACACCTGTTTTAGGTACAAACACCAGAGAACTCAAGGACAGATTCTGTTTACATAGTTACCTGAGCTGTGACTAATACCAGCTTTCCATTTGACTAGATAGCTACGTTCCTAACACCGCAAATCAGGTTAATATTGGGTAATAGAATAGTAAAACACAGAGCGAGACAAAAGCTTTCCTGCTAGTTGGGTTGCGCGTGGAAAGGCGCGGTCAGGGACAGATCTACGTTATTTGGTGTATTTCTGATCACGAGAGTAACAGCTCGTGAGTGGTTTTTTTATAGCAAACCTGTAAGCCAATAAATCTCATTCAAGTCGGTTCGACTAATCTTATTCCTGCGAACAATAGCTCTAGTGGGTGTTCACAGTGAGAAGACGACCGGCATACAATTGAACTGTAGTTAAGTCCTAACAGGTGATGTTTCTAAGATCTTGGCCTCTGCAGGTTTCACAATCCTAATCCATAAGGTATAAGGCAATAAAAATTCATTCATTCTGACTGGACATGACTAATCGTTATTACAAGATTAGGCCATAATGAATTTCTGGTAGAACAAGATCCATAAATGTATATTGAGCCGGTAAACTAGTAGCTGCAGTTCAGAAATAAACATACCGCAAAGATGGATACAATATCCAAACAAATTTTTCAAAGGTGACCGTTTAAGGGAAATAGGAAAAGCGAAGAAAAAATAGACCTTTTCCGTCTCTTTTTCTTAACTGCAATTTATGGTTTGTGAAGGGCAAACAACTCCCTTCCCCTCCTTGTATCGCCACCTGACGTTTTAATAATGAGTATAAATCACTCCTAGATCTGTTTAGGATTACCACTGTATTTTCCACCTCCAAGAAATTCTCACGGTCGCAGAATTAAAAACTCAAAAATTTATTTGTATTTACACAGCACTGCGACCTGAAAAAAAATAGAGAGAATAAAAATTTGTTTTGAAAAATCAACAGATTCTATTGAAACAAATTCCTTCTTGAAATGGTTTTTTTATTGCAAAAGTATATTATTTTAATTCAACCAGTGAGATTTTTTGAACAAGAATGATTTTTATATATTCAAAAATTTATTTTTTGGAAGAAATATAATTTTTTTTATTTCAAATAAAACTCCATCAGGAAATTTATTATCATTAAATGTTCTCATCATCTTTACAACGCACAGGTTTTTTAAATTTACGTAAGATTTGTTTAAATATAAAAAGCTTTTCCTGAGGTCACAAAAACTTTCAGAGGTCCTATAAAAAAAAAAAGAAGTAGGCGGAGGTCAATGGCAGATCCTTCGGTTTGGATACTTATAACAGTTAATATTGTCACAGTGAGGCAGGTAACACTTCGTCAGTAAGTAAAATCGACAGAAATAAATTTTCAGTTTTATTTAAAATCGCAGAAAAATATCGTTGAGGGCTTACAACCTTTTAATAATAGCATAAATACTACAATGTTTCCTAAATAAAATTATAGATTATCGACTTCTATTTTGAATTTTTTGTGTGCAAAACTTTAAAGCGTTTTTCTGAAACTTGTTATTTTTGAAGCCCGTGTACATCATAACTCAAAATCTACTGGACCAATCGTTTTGAAATTTTGCACTGTACTTCTTCACATAATTCACCAGGTATCCCTGTGAGCTTTTTTGCTTTTTAAAATAATTATTAATTTTACAATAACAAATTAGCCGATTTTTTAAAACGAAAATCGGTTTTTCGGCTTCCAAATGCCACGAAAAATTAAAAAAATCCTCTCAGGGTTACCCCGAGTAATATCTCCTTTAACAAATGAATTTTGATTTTTTTGTTTCAGATGATTCTGTTGTGAGTTATGATGTACACCGCAAAACACCTTTTTTTCAAAGCACTCCCGGAGATTCACTGTCACTCGCTCAATTTTAAATATTTTAGAATGAAAATTTAGGAAAATATTGTTCAAATGTTGCATTATTATATGGAAATTGACTGAATAAACTAACACTATCTGTATCGCCAGAAAATTTTCAATATTTTACAATGAAAATTTAGGAAAATATTGTTCAAATGTTGCATTATTATATGGAAATTGACTGAATAAACTAACACTATCTGTATCGCCAGAAAATTTTCAATATTTTACAATGAAAATTTAGGAAAATATCTTAGAAAATTTTCAATAATTTCTCAATATTTCAGCAAAAAATAATAAACTAAATTGAGAATTATATTGATCGATGTGAGGCATGCCTTTAGAGGATCTCCACGTGGAGAGCTACCGGTAGCCGGTGCACCGGTAGTTGTAGTCAATCGGCTCAGTGTATAGGATGGGTTGCACGCTTATGTTAGAGCGCATTGTAGCTACTCATTACGAATCTAGCCGCGCCCACGTAGCGGGACCGAGGCCGTGTATTTCTCTCTTTGTCTCTGCCCCCTAGCCCCGTTCATCTCTCTCGATTGCAATGCCTGACTGAGTCTAATAGTACGATCCCTTACTCAAGAAATTTTCATGGCGTGGCATCGTTTTACTGTTTACTCTTTGCATCACGACTTTCAAGATGCTTTCATCTCAAAACAAACGACGATTCTATGAGAGGATATCTCATCTCTAGCAACATCGCAAATCATGATAAAAATCCTATAGGCGGGTCGTAATTTTCTATAGCGGTATACTGTCAATGGATAGATGTTCGAATGAAATTAATAGAACCGAGTATGCAAGTACCGTTCAGATTCTATCACGACCTTTCAACGATGCTGTTCCCAATATTGGTTATTCAGAGGGTCAATCTTAAAAATATAGTAAAGCTTGATGAAAGTTATTGTTTGTATGACGTATGTAACACCTCTTGGTCAATTAGTGAGATGCAATTCCAAATTCAATTTCTCATTAATGTCCTCGTCGAATATAGGACAGGGCTGCAATTTGAGTCAATCAGGGTGCAGAGCGTAAAATGACCTAAAAAAGGGGGAAATAGGGTGATTTTGTCACGAAAAAAGGGAAAAGATTAAACATTCATTTTTACATGTAGAAAAGAAGAAAAAAATGTTTTTTAAGGAAAGGTTATATTGTTATTTATCTTTATATAGTTATAATGTTCTATTCAGTCAATTTTCTGAATTATTCGAAAAGGGATGCATCAATGTTTCTATTTCCCTCATAGACATAATTTATAGCGAATGTATACGAGTTCCATCTTTCTCTTTGTCTCCTGCTCCAGGGAAGATAGGAGGGGATCGGCACGCTCATGCGCGGAATGAAAATGGGGCATCCACACGACCATACGCTTTAGAAACGAGGTCACGAAAATTAAATTTTCTGATTAACGGCGAGTGTATGCGCGAGAAACAAGCCTTGGCGTTTTTAAAAGATATAAACCAGCTTTTTCTACGACTTTGCTTTTGTAAATTGAGACTAATTTGGATTGAAAGTAGTACCTCGTAAATAGGGCGGAATCCGGTTCTAATATTTTAACAACGTGAGTGCCCAGGTTTTAAATTTACGAGACAATAGGGTGATCGGCCTTCGAGCAACGAGTTGCTATTTTAATGCAATAGTTCTAACAATTTCTGAGTAAAAATTCCCTATCTTTAGAAAATGACCAAGACTCTCGTATCGAAGTAACTACTTCACAAAGAATCTTTTCCGTGTTCCTTGTCATCCGGCAGATTTTCTACCTCCTATTATGAGTTTTCCGATAAGCTGATTACAAACTTGTACTGTCAGTCACGATAACGTTTATTGTAGCTATTATGAGCGATCCAGGATGAGTAAATCGATCGTCAGCTGGACATTGTCCTTACACATTTATGTATCAAAGTAGTGAACTTAAAGCTTGAACCCTCTGTGTTGAATATTGTTCGAGTAAGAGAGATAATACAAAACCAGGCTCAGTATACCTGAAAGCTACAATAATGATGAGATAATTGTGGTTTGAGTCGATGATAATGAGACCTATCTTCCTAGAAAACTACGCTCCATGGACCGTTATCATTTTCATAAAATAAGTTTCAATTTACTTTGGACTTTGAAAGTTTGATGAATAAGTTTTATTTGTTTAGTCTGTCTAAAGATTTTAAAATATCTGAGTAATCTCTGTGGAAATTTTGGCAATTAATTGCTCTCTGTAGTAATCTTAGCTTTCCAATTCTTGACTGATAAAGTAGGAAATAAATTTGAACTTAAAAATTGCAAGCGTTTCATTAATCGTTTTTGAATTAAGTATAGTATTATTTCTAGTATTTATTATTTATCAATCGAGATTTGTGCTTTTATAATCTTTATTAATCTAGAAATCGCTCATCGATGTTTATTAGATAGATATTAACTAGTCAATATTGAATAAACTTCCATATAAAGAGAAAAACGAGGCTTTACTCCAAAATATTTTTGTAAACTTCATTTTTTAACTGACAAGTTTCTGCGTGAAAAGCTTGAATTTATTTGAATCAAATTAAATATTTAAATAAGCATACAAAGAGGAAACATTTTCTCGAATTAATCAAATATTCCTTCGAGTGAAATACAAACTATGATAAAAGATTTTAGCCTTAAATACATTTATTTTTGATTTTTAAAACAGCAGATTTTAAACCGCATTCTTTTTCATTATTTTGGATTAAAAGGTTCAGTTTTATTGGACTTGTTTACTGTCTGCAACGCGATATATTGTCAATAAAACAGTAATAATTAAGAAAATATTAGGAAGATTCAAAATATAAATTACTAGAAAATGCTCCAAAAATTAGAATCACGAAATTATAAAATAGACACAAATTTCTTATCCATAGATCCTAACTTCTGGAATATCACATTTTCACCAATTTTTGGAGTTTTCAAACCGTAAGATTGAAGCTTGTAGCAAGACGCCAAAAATTAATTCCCTAACCTCACTTTTCTATCTAAAATAAGTCTCATAATTTTCCTAACATAGAAATATAAACAAAACTACATATTGTCAATTTTTCGATTCAATAAAATCAACTAAACTGAATTTTATCAGCATTTCCGTTACTTATTTTCAAAAAATTATATGACTACCTCATATGTACTTTTTTAGGAGAGCGTGTTCCTTTTTATCCAAGCAGCTTAACTCTCGAATACTCGCTAACGAGAGTTAACCTCAAAAATAGACATTTTTCTTCTTTAACCATTCAATCAGATAAGAAACGTTTTTTATATCATAAAATACTTAGTCTCTCAACTGATAATGATATTTCACTAAAACCGGCATCCATCCAGTGTTCGAAAGTATAAACCTAACCTAAAAAAGCACAGATCATCCTTACCTCTTGTCCTGCTTGACCCGACGGAGCGATGACGACATGGACCTCATCTGTGTCGATATTATGTTCGGAGACCACAGCATTAATTTCTCGCCCGTTGTAGGTCAGATATACCTTTTGTCCAGGCTTTAGTTTAGCATTTGTGATCGATCCGAAGCCGGGTCCAATGAGTTCCCGACCTAGGAATTCGCTCTCTGGTATAGTCGATTCACCCGGCACCTTATCAAATGTCACAGTATATCGTGTTTTGGACGTTAACTCTGTCTCGGAAGAATTAGAACTCGGTGATTTCACAACTCTAATACTCCCACAGTAGTACTTTCCATCTTTCCCGGGAGCACACACTCTCGTCCCGACGATGCTGCGCTTGGCTAACCTCTTGCCAGTAGACATCGTCTTTGGGGATCCTTTAACTGTTTTATAACAAACACTACAACTTCTTCCTCTGGACAGTTTTCCGAATTTCACTCGCGTCACAAATCTATCAGTCAGATGCAACACTGGGACTCGCGACACGGTTAGACAAAACTAAACACGTTGCTGAAAAATAGTCGAACACACACAAAACACATAAAATTCTCTACCAATTAAAATCTTGGGATTTGAAAACTCTAAATCACTGTTCTAAACGAGCGTCTGGAGCTCGAAAAAGGCGCTAAAAGAGGTCTAAGCGGGACGCGGTGGCTTGCGCGGCCTGAAGCCGGAATTTGCATCAACAAAACGGCATGCACCGGTGCTTGTATTTGTCACGCGTTCCTCATTCTCGTAGTGGACTGCGATGTTCGATTTGTCGACATTTGTTCGAAAACAGGACGCTGCTGAGAGCATAATACACGCACTTAGCGCGTCACGAATTTCGTTGAAAAATAGCCGGCGTCGTTGTTGGTAGGACTGACGACGGGAAGCGGCGGCAATAGAAGCAGCGGCGTGGACTGGTAAGCGCAACTCGAAATGGCTTCGTTGTCAGACTCGCCGTCAGAGGACGCTAGAGTGTTGACACGTGACGCACAGCTGAGCGACTGAGAGGTACTGAGGACTGTCGGTACCAAAGCGGCTTTCACTGCGCCGGCCGGCCGCCCGCCCGCCCGGGAAAAACAGCTGATAGATAACAACAAACCCACGTGACCCGGCCCCGGATTTCAATTGGTGCAGCGCTCTGACCTACTTACTCTCATTGGCTGCCTACGAGGAGGACGCGAAGGAACTGAAAAAACATAGGCTAGAACCCCCCAACCAAAGATCTTAGCTTAACAAGATATTCCATTTCTTCCCCTAACTGCGCACACCGGGTTCCTGTTGTTTACTCCCACTCCTATTCTCTTTGTTTCTCTAGATTGGAAAAGAATAAAGTGTTCGTATAAGAAACTCGAAAATTTAGTAAAATTTTAGAATTTCAAGTCATTGGGCTTCATTGAAAAAGAAAAAGGGATTGTTTTGTCATCAACTGGAGATGCCGGTGACAAAAGGTAATGAGTGGAGAGTCTTAGAAAGAGAACTTGGAACAAAGAACGATGCAGATATTCCCAGCAATAAATTGATCCATAATGCACTGATTATAAGGTGTGCAGTTTGATAATTTTAAATTCCTTACATAAAATTGTATTTGGTTCAGTATTATCGTTGAAAAGCACTTTGGTTTTGTCGGGAACTGAAACTACGCAGTAGCACAAGTCGTTTGTTGTTCAGCTGTCACTATGCGCCGGCCATTTTATATCAGCTGGGGACATGATGACGACACGCTGCGAATGGAAGGTCTGAACAGTATAAGTTAGGTGCGTTTAGTCTTTGGTGCATAGAGACAAACAGGGACGCAGATTTATCCTTTTGCCGGCCGGCGATAACTGATTCTTGAAAATAAATTGAAAATCATTTCTTTTAGAGACATGCGTTTTTAAATTAAAAAGATCGATTTGGAGGTTAGGTTTTACTATCATAACAGACCTTTTCATATAAGAGCGGAAGCAATTGTGACGTTATGAACAGCTTCAAAATGTTTCGAGTAGTTTTTGTTTAGTATTTATGAGAAAGACTTGCCATATTTCTGTCTTTCTATTCTATATAGCTAAAAGTGATCACAACATTTGAATGCCGTTTGACATGCGCTGTAGCGTTTCTCTTAAATGAAAACTAAGTTTTTGTACAATAACTTAAATTTTTGCTTCTTTTTATTTAAATACGAGACCAGCATTTGAAATCTGAAAATTTTAGACTATGGGCAATTGCATTCTTTTTGAACAGTATAATTCCCAAACTATTGTTAAAAACAGAAGCAATAAAACTTCAAACACTGTCATTAAAATTCTGTGAGTAAGAAAAGTCCTATTAAAATATTTATTTCATTTTTAATTTCAATGATACTTCAAACACATTTTTCAATTTATGATAACTGCAATTATAAATAAATATAAAATATAGGTAATGTTGTTGATTTTAAAACACTAATCTGTAAGTTATAGCAAAATATTAGTTTGAGTAACTCAAATAATTAATTTTAAAAACTAGGCGCAGAGTAAATTACCTAAATTATAAGCAGCTAGTCAATTTTTTATGAAATCCTATGTATATAAAATATCCATTTGTAAGTTTTTGCCACAGGGTTTAAGGAGTAACACCACTGTAGAATTTTCAAAAAATCATTTTTTCTTTTATTGGATTAAAACATGCTTTCAACCTTCTAAAATATGAGGCAAAAAGTCCTGAGATAGCAGATTAATGGTAAGAGTTTTCTAAAAGTAGAATTTTTTCATTTGTTCATGTCTATAACACATTTCAAAACTTCAAACGCGTTTTTCCCAAAATATGATTTTTCAAAACGGCACGCAGCATAACTTTAACAATTTTCAATCTTTTAATTTGAAAATTTAACATCAACTTTCAAATAACATTTCAAAGTAAACCACGTAGGGGATTTTCGATTAGTTAATTTAAACAATATTTATTAACAAGTGACTGTCTTTTTTTTTGGTGAAAATTGAACGACTTTATTCGAACACTCGACAATTACACAAAAATCAATATTTCTAAAATCCCCTACGTGGTTCACTAGCTACACTCATTTACATAGATTTTTTTTCTTTTTTCCAGCTTCAAACTGTATAATATTTTCCTGCAAAATTTTTTGTAATATACTTTAATATATGCTCAATAACTACCCAAAGTATTATTTCTATATCACCTTTCCTTCCGCCCCAAAAAAATTGTCAAAAAACTGCTTTTTTTAGGCCCTTACAGTGGTGTTACCTCTTAATTTGGCCCAGTTTCTAGATGTTTGTGTCCAAAATACATCAAATTTTGTTTTCAAAATTTGAGAAATGGTAGAGAAGATGAAAACGGACGTAGAAGGACTACATCTGGTTTCGGAAATAAAAAAAATTAGTTTAGGTCAAATAATAATAATGTGTATAATAATAGTTATCTAACATCTTGTGTTTTTTCTTTATTCTCACTGAAAATTTGTAATTCTTGTCCAAGTGTTGAACAATATCTCATTTTGTTCCTTGGGACATTTTCTACAATATTTTTCATTGGATTTTGTTAAAAATAATTTTGTTTAGAGACTCTAAACAGTACAACATTTATTTATTTAACAAATCTTAAACAAATTATTTTGAATAATTTATTCTAATAATTGTATTGATGCCTTTTCTAAAATGTATCAAAATTAATTTAAGTTCTCCTTTTTTTACTTCCATAAACTATTCTTTAGTTTAAGGTTATATCAATGGGTTGATCATTCTCAATCTGAATAGCAGACCAAGTGCACTCACCTTGCTGAAACTTTCACCTCGTACAGACACTGTGCCTGCGTATTTGCTGACAGGTCGTGCTCACACGTCGTGCGGCTTCCGTGCGCTATCACGCATTGTTATCCAGGAATATACAAAATTCACTTTTTTTTGCATAATACACAGAGAGAAATTTTAGGTTTCACTGACCAAAGTTTTTTTGTTAAAATCGTCTTTACAAAAATGTTAAAGTTCTCATGACAATCATGGTAGTGGCTGTCATACATTGGAAAAGTGTTTACTTCAACTGCAAGGAACGTTACTGAGACCACGATTCTGGTACTTGAAATACCATAGCGCTGCGGTTATAGGAACCAAAGTCCATCGTAAAGCCGCGCATAGAGTTTAGTTAAAATGACTAAGTCTACGGACAGTAAATACCCAGCCAAAATTATTTTTAAGGTTTTAGGTATGGTTCTCTTAGTTATCAAAATACAAATTCAATTTGATGAGAAAAAATAAAGTTTCACCGAAAAGATCTAAGAAAAATAATCCGGTATAATGATATTTATGATAACTTTCGTCGATTAAGTTAAAAAATTGTCACTTTTTTCATCATCATAAACTTTTTTTGACTGACTATAGTTTTGACAAAATACGACGAGACAGCAAAATTGGAACGCATTGCATTGTCCCCGAACAAAATCGTTTATCATTTAGAAAGAATTGTCAAACTATATTTATAATAGAATTATTTACCTGATAATGCTTGGCACGGTGAAATATAGTCCAGGAATCGAGAACGAGAATTGGCAGGATTCAACTTAGGCTGCATATCTTTCAATGAAAGTTATACTTGATTTGTCTAGCGCAACAGCGAACGCTGCGGTTGTAGTAACCAAAGGAGCTTGGCAGTACACATAAAGAAAATGTACGTGTACTAACCGTTGGGGTACGTATAAAGCTCATTCTAATCATCAACTTTGGTCACAACAACCGAATACACAAAAAAGTCCAAATTACTGTCATGATAACTATAAAAGTAGTAGCTTCTCTCAACTTTTTTGGTCAAGGCAACTATTGTACAAAAAATTTATGTGCTATGTGCACAGGAACCAAAGCCGATTTCTCTCAGTGTAAGCAGGGGTGACCCCTTAACAGGATTTCTTTAAAAAAATGTTTAGTAATGAATATTTTCTAACTTTCTTTATTAACCCTTATAGCTTTTGGAAATTTGTTAAACATAAAATCATAACTTGTAGTTTTGATCTCGTGTTTACAAACTTTCAGGTGAAATGGTAATCGTCCCTAATTATAATAATTTGGTTTATTCCACAAACTTTTGAATAATTTTTGATCGTTCTGATGGGAAACTGAGAACATTCTCTCCGACAGCCCTGGTGATTTTTACTGATGAGTAGCACATTTTATTTTTCAAATGGAATATCGATTAGCCTAAGTATTGATTTTCCATTAACAAATACTCATTTCATTTTCTATTTGTCTACACCAGCTAAAATTACAGAGCTTCCTCAAAATTGTTTTTATTTCAGATTAAGCTCCTGTTCTATGATCCCTAGACGAAAATTGACGAATCAATGTAATATTCACCAGGTTAAATACTAAATCACCAATATTGAAGAAATAAATATATGACAATTGAATTGGCATGGGGTCAGTTACTTTTTTTTCCAACCTTTTAGGTGATGGAACTATAAAAATTTTAAGTGGCAAACGTTCCGGTCACAGACGTGGGCCCTCTACAGTGCCAGATTTTTAAACATTTTTTTATTATAAACATTAAGGGGGTCTCTTCATCAGTCAGCTTCAAAAAATCGATTTTTTTTGTTGCTTCAATCGTTAGAATTATTATCCGAGAATATTCTTGCAAAGTTTCAAAGTCCAACTCAAAGTATTTTATGAGTTACAGTTTCCTTTAATTTGATTTTTTTCCTTCGAAAAACTTTAAAGCCCATTTTATGAAAACCATGTTTTTTGAAATTCCGTGCACGATTACAAAAAAACTATAAAAGCTATGTATACAAGTAAAACACTGTTTTTTAGATAATTTAATTGTGCACAGACTGAGTTAAAAAAATGTATTAAAAAATCTCTTTTTAGAATGTTATTAACGCACTTACTGCTAAAAAAGGCCGAAAAATCGAGTACTTTATTAAAAAATGACTAAAATATTCAAATTTCAACTTTCAATCACCATAATAGACTATACTGTGCAGAAAAGCCTTCCGAATAAGGAAATATTTTAATTTTTTGTTTCAGGTAAAAATTACGGGCTGAATTTTTCACGGAGTTTGATTTGTCCGCGGCGAGCTGCTGCGCGAGATTGTTTATAAATCTGCAAGTTTTATTTATTTTCACATTCAAAAAACTTTTTATTGTTGAATAAATATATGTTCAAAGATACGCAAAAGATCATTTGTTTCTCTTGCTGTTTTCATGTTTAAAAAAAATCCTAAAAACCACCTTTTTTATGAGCCACTGATGAGGAGACCCCCTTAAGGTATATCGAGACCGCCTTAGAAAATAAACCTTGACAATTAATCATAAATAATTAAACTGAAATGCGTGCAATTTATGAGTTATTTAATGACCTAAGAGTAATTCTCATTTTTGTTTTTATTTTTTAATTTTATTATTTCAAATAAGTTAGTAAACCACGCATAAAAACTTTGGTAAAAAACTCATGAAAAGTGAAGGCCTGGTGTTGGACGACAGGTCAACCAAAGGAGAAGTACAGTTTTTGGCAGCAAAAAATTTTCCAGATTGCGCTTGCGAGAGTGTGAGGTTGTCAAACACAAGCAATACATAAAAATCCCAAAAACACGAAAAGACACGAAAAAACACAAATAAGAACAAAGGAGCCAAAAAACAACAGTTTCAAAAGGGTTAGAGCCAATTAGAAGGAAGATATTTTTTTAAAAATCATTAATCACCACGAAGTCTCTTTCAATCCACAAATTAAAAATAAATATGGATTTTAATTTGCTTCGAAAAGAGTGTGAAAAATTCGAGGAAAAATTGTCTACGTCTATGATTTATGAGAAGAAATGATATTTAAATCGTTTCTAGTGCTGGCCGTCATAGAATCGATTTTGCGGCCCTGCATAGAGAACCTCGCCCAACAATACATCGTCGTAGCTATGAGTCCCGTAATTCTTTGTAAATACAGCAAGATCCCTGACAAATCAAGCGGAACTCGCAAAACAAGGCTGGAAGCCTACAAAATAAAGGTTTTTGTGACATTCGACAGTGATTTTTGGAATTCAAAACCTGTCGCAATACGTTGGGAGTTTTAAAACTCCTCTAATTTAAAAAGCTAAGCAGCATAATGTATTCTTAGAGACAAAAATTCAATGTGCCATTAAAATCATAGAAAACAAGTTCTTAGCATATGTAAAGGGGGAATGTGATCAACTTCAGACTGGTGTCCGTTTGTGTCCATTAAATACCAAAGATTACACGTGCCACGAGAAAGTGCCGCTCGCTGTGCATTTGTTCTTTGGCGTCAAAATAACATTTTCCATCAGCTGGGACGCCAATGTAATGACGAAACCAGGAAAAGTGGAGGGTCTTCGACTGTGACCTGCGCAGATTGGCAGATTTATCAGCCGGTTGCGTGTGCACGTTCTATTATTTCTTGCTAAATTTTCAAAATGACGAACTGACCAGTCGATAGATATTCAATTTCTGAACTTTGGTCAATTCTATTCTAAAGGAAAACTGTGTGTAACGCTAGTTTTAAAAGGTATGTGCTCAAAGAAAAAACAAGAATTCATTGTTTTGAAATATAGCCTTTGTTTATTGTTCTAATTTTAATGGTCATAATCTTGATTTTGTATTTTAATTTAAAAAGAGATAATAGCGGGCCACGACGTCGAAAATTGCAATTATAATCTAAGTTTATTTCAAAAACTAATAAATACAATTGATTTTCTGTATCAAATACTTTCTTTACTCCCCACCCCGGTAAGAAGGCTTTCATTAAAATAAATTGGAGATTTATCCTTCTAATAAGTAAAGAGCAATTATTCAATGTATTAATTAAGACATGTATATTCGTAGGTTCGATTCCTCCTGGCACATGCAAGATGCACGCTTTCAAATTTTTTTTCGGCCTTAAAATATTTACCATCTAATTATTAGCCATTTTATATATTTCACGAAGTAAAATTATTCAATGTATTCAAATACTTGATTGTGTATTTTTTTATCGAATCCATGAAATATCATATAAAATGAAAAAAGTTGAATCTACTTTTTAATCCGTCAGTTAGACAAAATTTTTCTGAATATTTTTCAATACTTTATTAAAAAGGATTCAAAATTACGTGGCTCAATTCCATTCAATAATATTATTTTTTATATAATAACGTGACATATTTGAAAACACGTCTGCCATTATATTGACCCAAAAATAACAGAATTTGTATTCATTTGATCTATCATTTATTAATTTGCTAAGGACTGAGAAAAACTAAAAAAATATATCTATTTCTTCTCTAAATTATTTTAAAAGACTCCACCGTCTTAGATTTTTAAATTAATCTTCTAATTTCTAACTGCTAATCAGAAATGTTGAAAAATTAAATAAGTTTTATAAACAAATAACTGTAGTTAGAAAGTGAGGAATTAATTTAAAATTAGATGGTTGAGTCCAAAAGTCGAAAGACTCTTTTTTTCCACAGAAAGATTTTCAAATTCTTTAAATATTTGAAATCATTTGCATTATTTGCGACATAAGAGTTTGAAATTGTCTACGAGGACACCTGTCGACAACGTATCCTATCTGTTACGCGACTAGTGATCCTACGATAATGTAGGCAGTGACAAAAATTTCAAACTCAACTAGTTAATTTGAAAAGTTTTTAAAATTGAAAATTGTTCGGGATTCATATTATTTATCATTAATAATAATTTTGGACATCTTTTTAAAAAAATTCACGGCCGGTTCGATTTCAAATTACTAAGTTTTGTTCGTTCTATCCGGTTGTTTATATACAGTGAATTCTACACATTTATTCAATATGTGTTGTGCATCCCTTGTAGAAAAAAATAATTAGACCCGACTGGGACCGATTGAGCCCATTTCAAAAACATTATTGAAACCGATTTATTAATCGGATTGAAAATGGCCTCGCCTGATTGAATCCGATTAATAAATTGGTTTCAATGATGTTTTTGAAATGGGATCAATCGGTCCCAATTATTTTCTTCTACAAGGAATACTAGACTACTTCATTTTGATTTGCAAGCTATGAGATCCCTTGTAGAAAAAAATAATTGGACCCGATTGGAACCGATTATTCCGATTGACCCCATTTCAAAAACATCATTTAAACCGATTTATTAATCGGATTGAATCAGGCGAGACCATTTCGAATCAGATTAATAAATCGGTTTCAATGATATATTTTAAATGGGGTCAATCGGATCAATCGGTCCCAATCGGGTCCAATTATTTTCTTCTCGATTTTCTGTATACATTTCAGTAACTTTTTAATAAATTACATGATTAAAATAATTTATTTTCTTCCAAATCTCTCAAAAAGAAAAAATAATCGTAGACTTTATTTAAGGTAGTACGATCACGAAAATTAGACCTAGGCTAAAATAGATAATTTTGCTTTCAAGAATAGCAATATTATTACTGAAGGGCTAATTTGAAAGAGAAAAGATTATTTTTCATGAAAAAAATTTGAAACACAAAAAAATAATGTTATTAATAAATTTCATTTTTGCCCAAAATTATTTTCTTATGGCTTCGAGCCAAATTTTTAAAAATGATGCGATTATAATAAATCACGGTTCATTTTTTAGGAAAAAGATTCTCTACAACTTGACCGTTTCCGATTTTTGAAAATGAATTCTTTAATGGCTGAAATTATAAAAAAACAATTTTTCGAAACAATATTTTTATAAAAAAATTGCTGTATTTGATAATAATTAATTCAATTTCAAAAATAGGAAACGGTCAAGTTGTAGGGAATCTTTTTTCTAAAAAAATGAACCATAATTTATTAGAATCGCATCATTTTCAAAAATTTGGCTCGGAGCGATAAGAAAATAAGTTTGGGCAAAAATAAAATTTATTAATAAAAGTATTTTTTTGTGTTTCAAATTTTCTTCATGAAAAATAATCTTTTCTCATTCAAATTGGCCCTTCAATAATAATGTTGCTATTCTTGAAAGCAAAATTATCTATTTTTGTCTGAGGTATAATTTTCGTGATCGTACTACCTTAAGGAAACGATTTTACAGAACAACGCTTATTTCGTATCTCACATATTTTGGTGAAAAAAATGGAATTTTTTTAATATTAAAAATCAAAACATAAAATATACATCCTGTAAAGAAATTTCTTAATAAGAATGTGTAGACCTCATTTAGGCAAATAATTTTTCATCTAAACTTTTTTTATGTATCTCATATATTTTGTCTAAAAAATTGAATTATTGAATTTTAATCGTATTTTTTGGAATTGAAACGAAAAAATTTTGATTTAATCAAAAAATGTTATAAGGATAATTTGTAGAGATTTATGAGCACTATCAAAAACCAGGATTGGAATTTTTGATTTTTTCAAAAAATTATTTTCAAAAACACAAAAAGTAGTGCTCCATCCCTCAATTTTGATTGGATGTGGCTGGTTAACACACGTGTCCTTACTTTCTCGGCTCCGATAAAGTGTACCAAAGCTCAATTCCATCTGATAATTCTGTCGAGAGATATGCCGCACACGACCTACAGACAGACAGACAGACAGACAGACACTTTCGTAAAAACCATTTTTTCTGACTCAGGGGGTCTCAAAACGTAACGTAGTCGGGTTAACATGTATCTTAATTATTCATATTTTTTTATTACATGCAGAGTATACTAGACTCTTTTCATAGTTTCATGAAATTGCTTGAAAGTCGCAAGAAAACGTTATATTAACTTCATAGAGCCTTTTCTTTATTTTTATTAGAGAAACATTGTTTTTGAGTATGGTAATTTAACTAGGAGCAAATTATACGTTTTAGAATTCATTACAAAGACGTCTATAGTCTATATCTCAATGCCAAGCACTTATAAGTTCAAATGCGTTATACATCGCGTGTGTACAAAACCGTGAGAATAAGTCTTTCAAGCAACAACGAAATGTGTATGATATGCTATTCTTTATAAAGACTGTAGGTTTTTTTTTGTAAACTGCACTCGTGATAATCTCTAATAAAGTACCTTTTCTAATTTTTAAATAGTCATGAGTTTTCCAATTTCACATAAGGCTCTTTTATTGCAACAGTATCGTAACTTCTATTGGGTGCAAAGTTTTCAAAAATTCGTTTTTTTTTAAATTTTTAAAATAATTTTTGAAGAGTTTATAAACAATTGAAATCCAGATCAAGTGACTATGGGACAGTTATTTAGATAATCAACAGTATAATCTAGATTATGAGAAGTGTAATTCAGATTATAAGTGACATAACCTAAAAAAAATTCTACATACTGCTTACAATAAACAATTATAGTTTTTATAATTTAAATAGTTGTCCTATAGTCACTGGACTTGGATATTAAATTTTATAATCCATTTTTCTCTGTGTAACATTACACTTTCGCTTAAAACTACAGGGTGGGCCATATAAAATTTAAAATTTAAAAAGTCAATAAAAAAAAATGGCTTGATATTTTTCAAAGGTCTAACATTTATTTGAAAGGTTGTTTTATGAAATTTATTTGTGGAAAACAATTTCGGACAAATGACCACCACGGCTGAGTTTACAGTAGCTGATCCGATCCACCCAATTTTGGAGTACTTTCTCGATGGCAGCAACAGCAGCTTGAATCTCGTCCTTTAGATCTTGAATTGTTTATGGATGGTTGGCGTAACATTTATCTTTAATAGCTCCCCACAGAAAATAGTCCAACGGAGTTAAATCGCAGCTTCTGGGAGGCCAATTCACATCACCTCTTTTGCTGATTATGCGATTTTCGAAGATAGGGCGTAGAAGATTGAGTGTAGCGTTTGCTGTATGGCACATAGCGCCGTCCTGATGGAACCAAATGTTGTCCAAGTCTTCCTCTTCAATTTGCTTGAAGAAAAATTTGGATAACATTGCGCGATATCGCTCACCATTGATGGTTACGGCGGTTCCTTCTTCATTTTCGAAGAAAAATGGGCTGATGATTCCACCAGACCAAAATCCGCACAAATGCGACAATTTTGCTTGTTAACGTAACCACCGAGGTGGAAATGAGCCTCGTCCGAAAAGATGATTTTTCGGTAAAATTGACCATCCTCGGTCAAACGATCTTCCGCCCAATCTGCAAACTGTAGACGGCTCGGATGGTCAAGTGGCTTCAGCTGCTGCACCAATTGAACTTTATATGGCTTCATAGCGAGGTCTTTTTGCAAAATTCGTCGCAAAGTTGTTCGTGGAATGTTCAATTCTTGCGATCGACGGCGAGTTGAGGTGGATGGATTCTCACTAACACTTTCAGCCACAGTCGCAATATTTTCGGGTGAACGCGCGGGAAATGAACGTTGACGTTTTGGTTTATCCACCAACGAGCCAGTTTCACGCACACGCTTGACAAATTGTTGCACAAATTGAACTGATGGCACTTTTTGTCTGTTCACTTTCTTTGCCAAATTTCTCACAGTTTGGGTTGAAGACTCACCACTTTGGAAAAAAGTTTTCAATATTTCCCAGTTTTCTTCTAGCGAATAGCGACCCATTTCGTAAATTTTAGACTTTTTACTGAATATCTGTCACTTTCCGAATGGTATTTGACGTTTCCAATGTCGAAATACAGATAGTTCAAATTTAAAACGCTAGATGGCCCACCCTGTATATTTTTAGCATTTTTCGAAATTCAAATTTTTACCTTCATACATATTCTAATTTCAATTTACGAATCCATCACCAAAATTGTGTGAAGTAGGCAATCAATTTAGAATTTTCCAAACTAATTTGAAAAAATAATGATTTCGCTATACAAGCTACACGAAAAAAAATTATTTTTAAAATTTAATATCCAGGTCCAGTGATTATGGGATAGCTATTTAGATTATAAACAGTATAATCTACATTATAAGTGACATAACCTAAAAATAATTAAATTTAAATCGTTGTCCTATAGTCACTAGCAGCCCCCGGAATCTCTGGAGTTGAAAATGTCACAGATGTTGACCGTTGGCCACCGTGGCGCTGACTGTTCATGAGGCCGACCTTATACAGATTAGCATTATAGAACATTGAAATTTAACGTTTTTTGTGAAAAATTGGTGTCTGAAGTGCTTTTGTGTGCTTTTTAGGTAAATTGGAATGGTTTTAACAGTCGGTGATATAAAAATTTAAGTGAAAATGCGGAAATTTGTTGCTGTAGGTTGCAAAACAGGCTACACGTAATGCTCTGAAAAAGTGCATTGTTTTGTGGTTTATTTATCATGAGCGCCTTTAACTTATTAAAATTTAATCTATACTAAATTTAAAACACTTTAAATAAAAAAATCAACTAAGCTGACTGACTGAACTTAAGGTAGTATAGATAGGGATGGGCGATCTTAAAAAAAAAGAATCAATTTTGAAATTATTGATTCAATTTGATCGATTAATCGGTTAAAAAGATCGATTTTTGCATCGATCTTCAAAAATCGATACCTTTTTCTCAAAATGATAAATTTCTGTAAAATAAACTTTTTTAAAATGTTTTATAACAATTGGCGATATAATTGCTACTTGCATATTTTGTGAATTTAAATTATCAACATAAAAAAGTGTTTATATCAATAAAAAAGGAAAGTAGGCGTAACACACACAATATATTTGCGAATCAGGAACGTTTTTTATTTTTTAAAATTGCATAATTTCTAAAGCAATGCGTATTATTAGTGATAAAGTTTCTGACATAAATATGAACTATTACTATAAAGTTTATAATATTAATATACTTTGTATATCACATTAAGGATATTCTCGTGGTCGACCCATTGATCTCACTTTTAAACTAAAAAACAGTTCATAGGAACAGTCAGGAACAGTTCATAGAAATAGGAAACAGGAAAAAAAGAAAGAAGAATCGTTCGTAATGATCGAAAAAAATATCAATCCAACCGATTAATCGAGTAAAAAAGATCGATCTCCGTAGAATCGAATCGAGATCGACCATTCCTAATTATGCTAATTATAGATAAAATACACATAATAAATGATGTGCATATGAGATCTAACTATCCATTATATTATTACGAAATATAGTATATTATGTTGATTACTTTTTCAAATGTACGTTCATTCCTTATGTGAAAGTTTTGTTCATAAAAATGTAATTTTTTCAATTACTGAGAAGTTTTAAAATATAAAATACAAAATGTCCTATAATAAAATCTAATTTTTCCAACAAAATCAAGATGATATAATTAATACCCGTATTATAATTCAATTTGATGGAATTTCAATAGCCAATTTTTCTATTATAATATGTAAGACTGATATAATATCAGTAATATTGATAATATAAATAAATGTTGTATTTTTATTTAATAATCACAATGTAAATATTAATGTTAAAACGAAGATAACAGAACTTTGATTTCAATTTCCATCCAGAATTACAAAGACAATTTTCGCCCAAATTTCAAGCATATTACCCTTTATATCAGTAAAAATTGCTTGAAATAATATTTAAAACTTTCTAGTTTAATGTGTTGTAAAAAAATATGATCGAGTAGTTTTTATCCGCAAAAATTTAATTTTTATGCATTTTTCCCATGCATTAAAATGAATTCAGGCCTCATGAACAATCAGCGACACTATCGGCCACGGTCAATTCTTGTGACATATTCGTTTCGCGGATTACGTGAATTCTGGCTCAGATGCAGGGGGCTGGTCACTAGACCTGGAGATTAAAATTTATAATCCATTTACATCCCTTTAACTTCACACTTTCGCTTAAAATGATATTTTTTACACAAAAAATGCGTTATTACAAAAATCAATTAAAATTAAAATATGTATAAAGGTAAAAATTTGAAACGCAAAAAATGCAAAATAATTTTTATAGCCTTGCATGATCATAATGAAAAGACAATAAATTAACTGAATACGATCTTATAAGTTCATTACAACTGTGATTACTAGAAATTTTCTCATCGATGTACACCCTTCAAATTGTGGTAATTAAAAATTATGAAAAACATAGAGAACTCAATAAATTTTCAATTTCTTTATTGTAAATGACGATTTTTATAAAAAAAGTAATTGATTATGACATTGCTAAGTATATTTTCCTCAAATATCAATCTTTTGAAAACTTTTTGTGCAAATGAAATCAAATTTCCTCGGTTCATTAAAAAAAATGAAATTTGAAGTAATGGAAGCATACAATTTCAATTGTTCATAAACTCTTTAAAAATTATTTAAAAAAAATAATAATTCAGGTGTGTATTGAAGTTCATTACGACAACTCAATAGCCAATTTTTAACTAAAATTGTGGAGTTCGGGAAATTTATTATTCTTCCAGATTTACAGTTTTTATATTTAAATAATATCGAATTCTGTAATGTTCAAAATGTATGATTCAAAATTTTTAATTTGAATCGTTGTTGATGTTATAAGTCTGCTTTAGGGTCCAAGAATAAAATAATTAGTAAAGGCTGGATATAAGTCCTAGTTACAATTTTTTGATTCATAATCTTTGCAGTCAAAATCATACTTAGGAACATTACAATGAAAATTTTTAAAATAAAATTCTTTTTAATTTTTCAGATGTTAACAAATCAATTTTGGATGAACGAGTACTTGAAGATAATTTGTCTTTTATCGACATTCTTAGAAATTTGCCAAGTGAATTAAAAAGATGCAAAGTGATTCGAAGAAGATAATTTACTAAAAATTCAAGGCTCCAAAAGTAAAAACGGTAAAAATGACGTAGATACGAATAGTATTACTGTGAATGTTCTGAGAAGGTAGGGTAGTAGGTTGTACTTTTTTATCTTTTATAGGATTTGTCTATTGTTGCAGTCAGAGAGGAGCCAGAGCAGAGGTAACGAAGAGAGAAGGGGATGTGATTGGCCGGAAAAGGGCGAGGTGGACCGCGGGGAAATCGCAGAAGGTGACGATCCATGCGCTCCCAGGCCTATCCTAGATTTATTTCCGTGGATGTTACGCAATTCTCCCTCTGCTGACAGTGCTAGCAAGTAAACTCTTACCAAAGATTAAACCAAGGACCGTAAAGGTGCAATTGTGTTTTTATCCTATATTTTCTTATGTCTACATAAATTATTTATGCTATTATCTGCTCTAGGAATCTTGCCACTCTCTCGATATTGTGTCATCTCTTCTGTCCTGAATAAAATTCAGTTTCTAGTGTTAAATCTTGATAATTGGATGAAGAACTATTATAAAGTCATTTAAAGCAGTTCGAGGAATTGTTTTATGACAATGGATATTGGCTCAAATCGTTGTGTCCCATCGATTTCTTTGCATTAGACATCTAATCTTATCTATCAAGCTAATGAGCAGTCGTTTAGGGCTCTTTAATGACTTTTGGTCTTGGCATTGGCTACTGTCTTTGAAATTAGTCTGCTTTGTCGACGACTCGAGAAATGATAACGGAAATTAGGAGCCAAAAGACCATTTTTATAATCTTTTCAGAATTATTAAACTAGACTAGACATTTTTGTTTTCAGACGATAGACATTTTTTAAGGGGTCTACCTGTTTCACGGCTCTATTCCGAGCGCTCTTTTAGAAATTTTTTTTTGGGAGAACTACCAAAGATTTTTTGACAAATTTTGCATCATTTTAAAGGTTTGTTATTCTATTTCAGATAGTAATTTACATTCTGTGACAAAAAGTTCGCGATAATCTATAGAATTTATAATTATATTATTCTTTATTTTAAATAATCCAATCGGGCGGTGATTATTATAAGTATGAGAATAAAGTCGGTTTAATGTCAGATAAACTGCAACTGGACAGGAGTTAGGTCTTTCCTTTGTCTAGATGTAGGATAACTAGATTCTGAATTCTCTGTAGCCTGTCGGTCATTTGCTATGTATTGCATTCTCCTAATTGTGTGCTATAGAGGGGTTGGGTATTGAATGGTTTGGACAAGTCAACCAGGGAACGTGGGGTTGTTTATATTCCTTTATTCCCTGAATTCTGAATAATGGCAAAGAATTGGGGGCAGCACCTCCCTCTTTTTAACACTGTAACAGATTCAAAGACACTTCCTGTCCTTCCTGTCATTCAGAAGCAGTTTTTCTTTTGTCTTTAATGATAAAATTCATGATAGATTTTGTCTGTTTCAGGGGGATCATGAGGTCCTCTGAAGCCTTTAGAAAAGCTAATTAATTACCACTTTAAAACATGTTAATGCTATTACTCAATACAAATTCTAAGAAAAGAATTTTCTCTTTACTAAGAAAAAATTTAAAAATATAAAAAATGTCTTTTTACATTCTCATCATGGATGAGAAGGTATTGGTTTTATGTGAAAAATGACTTTCGAAATTTTCATCAAATCTTTACGTTTTGAGACCCCCTGAGTCAGAAAAAATGGTTTTTACGAAAGTGTCTGTCTGTCTGTCTGTAGGTCGTGTGCGGCATAACTCTCGATAGAATTATCAGATTGAATTGAGCTTTGGTACACTTTATCAGAGCCGAAAAAGTAAGGACAAGTTTGTTAACCAGCCACATCCAATCAAAATTGAGGGATGGAGCACTACTTTTGTGTTTTTGAAAATAATTTTTTGAAAAAATCAAAAATTCCAATCCTGGTTTTTGATAGTGCTCATAAATATCTACAAATTATCCTAATAACATTTTTTGATTAAATCAAAATTAGAAATGTTACAGCATATTCAAATTCGAAAAAAGTCAATATCAAAATTCCATTTTCCAGTTAAATTATACGAGATACGAAAAAACGTTATGATACAATATTATTTTCTACATAAAGACCTACAAATTTGAATTGTAACATTTTTTCATAAGATGCATATTTTTCTTTTTAATTAAAAAAAAAACTATTGAAAATCCAAAATTCAATTTTTTAACAATAATATTGGAAATACCAAAAAAACGTAAGAATACAAAGTTGTTCGTTTCAAAAAGATCTACAAATTTTGTTCGACACAGTTTCTGGTAAAAGATATATTTTTCGTTTCAATTCCAAAAAATACGATAAAAATGAAAAAATTCCATTTTTTAGACAAAATATGTGAGATACAAAAAAAACATTTAGATGGAAAATTGTTTGCCTAAATGAGGTCTACAAATTCTGATAAAGAAATTTCGGGACAGGATGTATATTTTATGTTTTGATTTTTAATATTGAAAAAATTCGATTTTTTTCACCAAAATATGTGAGATACGAAATAAGCGTTGTTCTGCAAAATCGTTTCCTTAAATAAAGTCTACGATTGTTTTTCCTTTTTAGATATGTGGAAGAAAGTAAATTCTTTTAATCATGTAATTTATTAAAAAGTTATACTGAAATGTATACAGAAAATCGAGCGCGAAGCGCGAGTGTCATGATGAGAATGTGTTCCTTAAGGCCGATAGAGCCTTAAGTAAATTGAATTTCCTGTTTCACTTAAATTCAAAAAGAAATTCAGTGACGTTGAGAAAATGTGTAATTCACATCATCTGTAATATTATTATAAAATTGGTTTGAGCTTCAGTATTAAAATATAAGAAATAAACTTAAATGTCTGCGAAGAGCACAAGACCGAGCGCGAAGCGCGATGAGAATGTGCCCGCGAAGCGGGCAGACTTTTTTGTAACAATTACTGTAGGAAATGGTCCGTACAGATTTTTCCAAATTTACTCTTTAGAAGTGATCAGATTTTAAGGAATGATGGCTTATTTTCGTCTCTAAACAATTTTAAAAGATTCTATTGTCTTAACTTTTTAAATTAATTTTAAAGAATTTGAAATCGTTCTGTGAAAAAAGAGACGTGTTCGACTTTCGGACTCAACCATCTAATTTTAAATTAATTTCTCACTTTCCAACTACAGTTATTTGTTTATAAAACTTATTTAATTTTTCAACATTTCTGATTAGCAGTTAGAGATTAAAAGATTAATTGAAAAATCTAAGACGGTGGAGTCTTTTTAAATAATTAAGAAAAGTAATAGATATATTTTTTTATTTTTTCTCAGTCCTTAGCAAGTTAAGAAATGATAAGAATAATTGGATAGAAATCAGTTTGCTCTTTTCTTTCGATTTTAAATTAAAATTTGAAAGTTTTTAATTTTGGAAATTTATTTTTTAAAAATATGTTTTAAGAAAACTTATAACATAAAATCTTTTTTCTAGTGTTTGTTTCGTGTTTGTTGAATTCAAACAATATGGACATTTAAATCTCATTTTGGGCTATTTGTGAAGAAATATACTTGAGGCCTCTTGATTTTAACTTTCAGTGATGCACAACGCAAGTTGAAGAGAATTCAGGTCATCTCGTCAGTTGGGAGTTCTGTTTAGAAACGATGGCCATCGGCATGTATTCAAGAATTCTGTTTCTGAATCTTCATCAATTGGCGCTTCAATCTAACCAAGAGAGGGGAAAGAATATATAATTTTTCTTGAACGACAATACGTAACATAAATTTACTTTCTAAATCTGAACTCAATTAAGTAAGCATGAGAAAAAAGGTAATGTCAGTATGTAATTATTTTCATAAAATCCATAAAAGTATGTATTAGAAGAAAAATTATTTTAAAATTATTCATCTAGGCTGTAAATTGATATTAGGTATCAGAGCACCAGATGTTCGGACATGTTACACTTTATGAAAATTGAGATTGTAAATCAGCCGTGAAGACGAAGCAAAGTTAGACGTAAGGAAGTTACAAGCAGTTTCGAAATAGAACTTGCATCTTTACGACTCACGGCCATAAAGTTACGGACATTTTACATCTCAGTATCTTACGGTTTTTTACTTCCGTTAATGCACTATAATTAGAAGGAATATGATGTAAAACAAAATATGTAAGCCTTATTAACCCATTTTTGGACACTAATGTCTAAGCAGTACATAAAATGATGGCGCTTGTCTGTTACGGAACTGCTAAAACCTTTTCTATTCTTTTTCATTGATATGTAAATGCGGGCAAATATAAATATTTATCAACCCATAATATAATTTATAATTTGGCTAATGGAATGCAATGTTGAAAGTTACTTGATTTTGTAATACACATGATTTTAAAAAAACGGATTGATAATCATCCAAAGGATTTGTATCCATATTCGCTTTTTATAATTTTAATGTAGTAATTAGGAAATAATTAATATGTAATACAAAAAAGTATCAATTATGACTTTACCGACAAAAAGGAAACTGGTTTAAATTATCATCGTGGCGCCATCCATATGAACCGAAGTGGAACTTTAAAGAAAAAAAAAATTTTCTTAGACCTAATTTTTCAAAAATAGATTAATAAATTTTAAGATAAAATATTAGAAAAAGCAAGAAACAACAATACATAAACTCAAATTCATAAAGGTCGAAAAAAATTATCTCTAATGTTTAAACAAATTTGATATTTAAAAATTAAATTTTTTTTGATTAATGAAACGAGTAGCATACTGGAGAAAGATGGATTATAAAATTCAATATCCATGTCAAGTGACTATCGGACAGCTATTTAGATTATAAACAGAATAATCTAGATTATGAGAAGTGTAATTCAGATTATAATTAACATAACCTAGAATTTTTTTCTATATTCTAAGCATCATACCGCTTATATCATTATAGCTTTTACAATTTAAATGTCTGTCCTATAGTCACTAGACGTGGAGATTAAATTTTATAATTCATTTTTCTCCGTGCAACATTACACTTTCGCTCGAAACTATATTTTTTGCATGTTTCGAAATTCAAATTTTTACTTCCATATTCCTAAACTAATTTGAAGAAATAAAAAATTTCGCTATAGAAGCTGCACGGAGAAAAGTGAATTATAAAATTTAATATCCAGGTCCAGTAACTGGGACAACTATTTAGATTATAAAGAGTAAAATCTAGATTATAAAAAGTATTATCCAGATTATAGGTGACATAACCTACATTTTTTTTTTTTTAACTTCATACCGCTTATAATCGGGATTACAGCTTTTATAATTTAAACGGCTTTCTTATAGTCACTGGACCTGGATATTAAATTTTATAATTCATTTTTCTTCATATATTGTCATAAAGAGTAATTAACACTCGCATCAGTGAGAGACCAGAAGCAAATGTAAGGAAATGCAGTGGAACATATTTCCATCTCAACCACGTGACATAATCTAGTCTAAACTCTCCTCTTATAATCGTATCTCTACTTTTGTTGCTCAAAATAAAGATATTGCAAGGACAGGAACGTGAATGGTTTCGGTGGGCCTGAGGCTCAGGTAGAAAAGTAGAAAAGCAAAATAAAGAGTGAGAGAGGTTCTCCGAAGCAATACAGGCGACAGAAACTGCACAGTGTGACGTGTCTGGGCGCAAGAGACGTCGCCGGGGTCTTATAGGTGTGCGAAATGATAAGATTAAGTCGTTTATTAGCAGTTTGCAGGTATGTGGCATATACTTCAGTGAAATTCGAAATGCCCAATGCGAGACAATGTAGTCTCAAAGTTTCTTCATAATGTGCTGCTTCGAACGCAATCAGTAACGACTCTTCAAGTCCTTTACTCCAGTTCATGTCAGAAGTACGTTAAATAGTTTGAGACAAGTATGAGGAATACACTCGTCTTTACGTTCCTCTTTACGCTACTACACTTTTTTTTCTATGCACGAAGTGCCGATTATGGTTGTTCGATTTTCTGCAAATGTGATATGTGGTTCGGCCTCAAACATGCTAACTGTGCCAGTCAAAGATTATACAGTATACACACCGGAGTTTCGGGTGTTGTGGAAGCAATTGATCTCTTCAACAACTCGATTTCATCTTTGGCTAATTACGAACTCGCGGTAAGCGAACTTAATAATTATTTCTATTAGTTTATGTTTCTGTGGTATTTTTAAGCTCTGACGCGAGCACGAATGGATTTAGTTTCTTCGGATCCTGAGATCTTAGAGAATCATGTGATATAATTTTAATCAATTTATTATATGTAATTAATTAATTCTATTAACGAAATAATCAGGAGAAATATTGTAAATGGTCATAAATGGAAGCAAAAGTAGAATGATTCACCGGTGCCTCTTAATAATCCGAGCACTGAAACACATTTACAGTTTGCCATTATCACTAGCCCTCTGATTCAAAAGATAAATAATCTGACTCATTTATGACAATTGTTTACTGAATCATTTGGGGTATTTTCAATTTCTCTAAGAACATATTTGTTAAACATCTTATAGTTGAAATTATATTTTATTTGATAAAAAGGGTTTTCTTGCCTACTTTTGATAAGTTCAATAAGTTTAAAGCTACTTGATAAATATAATTTTAAAAGATAATAAAAGCTATTATTGGAGAAGATTGTAATCCTTTGTAGAAAAAAAAAATTGGAACCGATTGACTCCATTTCAAAAACATCACCATTTTGAATCCGATTAATAAATCGGTTTCAATGATGTTTTTGAAATGGGGTCCATCGGTCCCAATTATTTTCTTACACAAGGGATATAAATCAATACCGTAATTATTGTAATTGTAAATTTGAAACTAATCAGTAATTTATAGTTTAGAAATAAGGACAATAATTATAATCATTCTAAATTATAAGAGTAAGAAATATCACAATTAAATAGTATTGAAGAGAATAATTGATGTGTAATTTATTTATTAGGCTGCTGGACTGACGAAACTTAAATATCTCAATCTTTCTGAGAATGGAATCAATGAAATTGGTTTGGCTGCATTCGCGAAGCTCAACGAGTTGGTAGTTTTGGATTTGTCCAGGAATCACCTGAATTATCTTTTACCTGACACTTTCGTACTCAACCTGAAGCTGAGGATATTGAAACTTCAGGAGAACAATTTCAATCTTCACGTTCCTAAATTACGTTCGCCATCTCTCACTGTAATTAAATTTTTTTGTTAGATAGTTTCGGAAAAAACGTAAAAAATTATATTTCAGTAAGTTCATTAGATAAAAATAAACTGTTAATTGAAATAGATAATTGGAAAATCACATTAGAATTCGAATGTGTTTGGGAAATTTGATAGGCTACTTTGAGAGTCAAATAATCAAATGTACAATAGACAATTAAACGATTCACACAGTGGTTCTATTGCTAAGATGTTCTGTCATTGCAGGAGTTAAGGGTTTATAATCATTAAGACAACGTGAAACAATGTAACATTCATTCATCAAAAAATAACTTGGTACATTTTTAAAATCGGTAATATGTTATTTATATCTTATTGTTATAGGAACTCGACCTCAGTAACTGCCTAATCAGCCATTTACCTGCGGATGCATTTATTCGATTAGAAAAACTAAACAGTTTGAATCTCTCCAAAAATATAATGATTCAACTTAGTAGCAAAGTATTACAGAGTCTAATTTCATTAAAATCAATTTCATTGGAAGGGTGAGTTTAATACTTACGAGAATGTATTACGTAAATTTAATAATTTTCAGATTGTAAGTTTGTGAATTCATTAGATAATTAATTTTTAATTAAGGAGAAAAGAATTGTTCGTGTTAGAGATACTAATTGAAAATATCCTGTAATATTTACAGAAATCCTTGGTCCTGTAATAAAATGATGCAAGATCTTCAAGCTTACTTCCGCAACAAGAAAATAAAGTTCACCTCTATTTGTGATACACATGGACCGAAGAAATTCGAAAAGATGATCAAATTGGAAGAGTCAACAAAGAAATCAGCGGAATTTCGTTTATCACCATCAGAAAACCCTTGGGATCCAGACGTAAGAGAAAAAGAGAATGTACTCAAGGCTCTTAACGCAGTCAATATCAGTGAGAATTTTAACAATTTTTCAACTACGATGAGGAACTCCTCTCCTTATTGGTTTATTGGAATAGGGTTTATTCTTGGCAGTGCTACGACTTTAATAGGAATCTACGTCTGGTTTTCCACTGCCATGACTTGTAGACTTCTCAGAATCCAAAGACGAAATCCCGTTGAATCTAGAGACGTTACTTCGCAACGAGTCTCGCTGCTCCAAAATCTTCATGGAACGTCAGAGTCTCCAATTTGTCCAGGAACTCCTCCACCTCCTTATCGTGAAGTCATGCTGCACAGAAATTTATATCCTTCTGCCCAACGAAATTGAACAAATAGTAGAATATATTTTACAATAATTGAAGTATAATTAATCACATTGTGACGAAGTATTTTAATCGAATAATCCTGAGACGATAGTCACGTTCAAATCACGTGTTTGAATGGTGTTGCGTCCGAAGCGACGACTCAGATTAAGCCTTGCGTTTAGCTGCAGGAAAATTTGAAATTGACGTATCAATTACTAAATGCCGGTCTCGATGACATTAAGTTGAATTCGTTATATGAGTTCAACGTATCACGTTTGATTTTTAATTTAAATATTTATAAGTAGCTCTTCCATTGACCAGAGCAATGAAACGATTAAAAGCTAGTATGTGTGAATGAATTAAATAATAGAAGAAAGTAATTAGAAAACTTGAGTAAAGCTATATTGTGAAGCCTGAATTCTTAATGTGCTTCCACTTTATCGACACTGATAATTGTAAATATCTCTTGTGATATCAGATTTCTCAAGTTCACCTGTAACCAGACAATCTTATCTCAATGTGATGAAAACGTAATTCCTAAAGAGTATAAGTAAAAGAAATAAGTTTCTAGTCCTTTATTTTTGTAGTATATATAGTACGAAATCTAATGCATCTTTGGTGGTGCAATTTATAATATAAACACATTTATTAAATAAAAAAAGGCTAAAAATTATCACATCGTCGATTTTAACCAACCTTTCTACCTAAAAATATCTATAAGAAGTCAGTGCACTGACTTGGAATAAAAATAAATTCATATTCAAAATAGATATATATTTAAGACTACTTTTTCTTTTTAACTTTAATTATTTTAAAATTATTTCAATTGCTAACTTCTAATCAGGTATCTTCCTTATCTCTTATATCTGGCAGTGCTAATCATTGAGTCGCGGCGACGTTATTTTTATCTGCGTTTTGGGAAGTATCGACATGGATAGTTTTGCCCCCAGTCGACATTATTATCTTTTCAACCATCTCATGGCTGTACATTGTACCCTTCAGATTTGAAATGACCATTGCGTTTTGATTACAGCCAGAAGGAACCATAGCTTCTGGCAAAGCCATCTGGATATCTTCCACGATCCCGTTTTGTACCTCAAGAATCAACTTCAGACGGTGAGTAGAACTATTTGGCCCCGTCATCTCCACGTGACGAGTAACGGTGAATTTAGGTGTCTTGCCGTATGTCCAATCCCAGGAACGGAATTCGCTGATGAGGTTATTAATGCCTGCAGACAATGTCACGAGATTCTAATATAATATAATGAGTCGCAGAATAAAAAATAAAAAAATCTGGAGTTATAAAATTACGATGTCGGGAAGATTAATTTATATAAATTGATCCATTTTCTACCTGGAAACCAGTCTTCTGTGGGATTAATCATTTGGAATCCCTTCTGCTTTTGAACTAAATTATATCCGCCGTCCTCAACCACAAGGGACTTTGTTCGCAAATATTCCCAGCCTATGGCATTTATTAATTTATCTGTTCTAACATGATGATTTACTTCTGTGAGATTTTTCACTGGTGAGCGTATCGATTGCGTTGCGTTCGTTGTGATTCCAGTCTGAAAATTATAAGGAATTAATATGAAGTTCTCAAGAGCCTGTTATTTAATTAAAAATACAAAAAAATTCTGGTTACAAAAATTACTTCTTTCTTTTCGAGAGCCATACTCAAAGCACATTTATTCACATCTACCAGTAAAGTGCAATGATGATAAGCATTGGGCCGTCCTAGTTTGGCTGCTGTTCCAGAAACCTTGACACGTTCAGGAATGTTCTTTAAAAAAATAGTTGCTTACATGAATAATGTTTTATGAATTATAAAATGAAATGCACAGCCGTTTAATTTTCAAATTCTCAGATAGAAATTAATTAGTTCATTTAAAGTCAGTTTGTAAACTACTTTTGCTCCAAAAATCTGTTTGGACTGAAATTTCAATTTTGTATTGAAAGTTTGAAATATTTTAAAAGGATACTTTAAATTCATTTTGTACGACGATATCTTCTTTCTTATTAATAGTGGTTTTCAACCCCCATTCTCGAAAGATAGCCCTGATAATGATGTCCAGGTTGTACCTTCTGTTGTACCTCTCCCTAGGAGTGAAGAAAGACAAATTAAGATTCCCAGCATCATGATATACAGTCCCACCTCCGCTATTTCTTCTTGCTAATGCAATTCCATTATCTTCAACTGCCTGGATATTTGCCTCAATCCATGGGTTTTGATGTCTTCCAATCACAACACATGGATCATTTTTCCAAAGTAGCAAAACGTGGTGATTCTTGAAATCATGATTTTTATAAAACCAGTCTTCTAGAGCCAAATTCGTGTGGATATCCGTTGACTGTGATATGAAAACAGATTTCTTGATCGCCTCCTCCGGAACTTCGTTAATTACTCCATTTTGTGTCGAAACTTGTCTAACGCTCTGAATCGCCTTTCCCAGAAAACTTCTAACAACCACTCTTTTATAAATTGCAGACATTCTCAAAAAAAAAAAAGATTAGGAACTATATAAATTCAGTATCAGTCACAATATCAGTCTTTTGACTTAGAATACCGATATTTCAATTTTAATATTAGAATACTCAAGTTTACTTGAACACGGGTCTCAGGTCCTTTCGAATTATACAAGCACTTTTGTCTTCTATCAAGTTGGACGTGAACTCAATGATATAATAATAGGTCGAGAAATTAGTTTTCTAACCTTGAAAACGGAGTTCTAATTTTGTGGATAGGTTACACAATTGTCTTGAATCTTATGACAGGTATCAGGACCTTTGGTTCGAACTCGCACCGTATTTTTATAATTAAAAAAAATACTTTTTAGCGAAGTTTGAAGTCACCTTAATGACAAAAATGGGCTGAGAAGTCAGATTGACTCGAGGTGATGGAAATGAGATAATCGTGGAGGGCGATCGTTTGGTGCAGCCACTTCCAAGTTTGGTCCAGCGAATTAATGCGGTACCTGATACCCAAACAGTCTCGGCAGTCCTTTTGCATTCCTCCGTGTGCTGACAGACTGAAAAATGAAAAGGAACTTCTCACAAAGAAAAGTAGTGAAAGTAGTATATTCGTGGAGCACAAATTCACGAACTGTCAAGCACTAGTCGGTGAACGATAATGATAAAGCACAAGGAATTTAACTGGAAGTTAGTAAAAATCACGAAGTTCTTTACAGCGCTTTAAAATGCGAAGTGATTAACTAAACCTAACTCATTCGCTTTTGGTATTTTATCGGCGTGATTCGGAGACAGTGGGGGGCATTCTCATTGGGAGGTTATCTAAGTTCGTAGCACAAAGTACAGCTGATCTGCGCGTGAATTCAGCGCAATTCATTTCTCTCTGTTTATGCTCTGTTTATTTGTGAGTTATTGACTCAAACAAAATACCGCTTGTGTTCACAGAATCGTAACAATGTAATTAAATATCCAATACTTGATAAAAATTTGATACAATCTTGAGGAATCATTATCTTAGTGACGGTTTAAACAGGGCCGAATTTATGCATAAGCAAAATAAGCCTCAGAGGGGCCTCTTATCAGCAAAAAAAAAAAAATTAGTCAATGAAAATGCTGCCAAAAAAAATAGAATAAACTTTTTTAAAATTCAACACGAATAATTCAATCTTTATTTTATCCAACAATATTTGCATTTGGTAGGTTATGTTGTGATAAGTTATATCTACATTAGCGGCCCCTTTTCGATCGTGCTTAGGGCCCCCTGAAGCAGAAATACAACCCTGGGTTTAAACTGAAGAGTAAAAGAAGTTATTAACTTGTCGCCTTAAGGGGATCCAAAGTCCATTCTTTGATGGATTTTCAAATTACTCTAATAAAATCAGGTTGGTAGCTAGTATCCCCCTCATAATTCATAATTTCGGTATTTTCTTAGAACTTTTAATTCAGGAAGGAGATAAAAATTTTTAAACAGAAATTTGTATGAAGAAGAATTGTATTGAAAAAATCTAAATTTTTTAGATATTTTCGTTTAAATATCTCTCTCTGGACAGCAATAACTAATTCTATTAGTTATAATTTTACATTTTTTTCATTTTACTATTAAATTTGACGAATAAAAATAATTTAGAAGTAAAACATAAAAAAATGAACAGAAAATATTTATTAGAATCATAGGTGAAATGAAAGACCTGGGCTCGAATCCCAGCGCAGTCAAAACCGTTTTTTTTCCACAGAAAGAGTTTCAAATTCTTGAAATATTTTAATTATTTTTATAATTATTTTATATTCTTGACAAGAGAAAGCAACTTATTTGAAGCCGCGTGCAGAGCACTTACAAGAAAGATCATCTATTTGATATTTTAACTCAAAATATGAAGCATATTTAAATCTTGTGTTATAAATTACTCATTTTCATTTACAATATTGTCAGATAACTTATCTTTTAAAAATGACACATTATACGTCTTATCGAACACGACTGATTTTAAAGAATTCGACAAAACTGTTTGGTCTAGACGTAATAAGTTCTCAGAACGCAAATCAAAACAATAGGGATTATTTTTTTATTTTTCGAAAATTATATTATGATGTTTACAAAAATAATATTCAAATGATAATAATTTTTAAAAGTCGTGAATAGATAAACATTACTTAGGACAACAAAAGAATTTCTAATTTTTACTTTTTGCACTAGTAAAAATGTATCTCACTCGTATTTATTATTTTCTTAAAAATTTGTGTAAGAAAGTTGAAAATTATACCAAGTCTTCCTGCTCAACCGAATTTCACTCTTTTTATTAGCACGTGATAGAAAACCTTCGAAGCTAGTTTTATCTGTTTCATAATACATATCTGTGCTTAGAATTCATTGCATTTCTATGCCACGTGTTTTCAGAAAACTTTGAATTTCTAATTATAATTATGTAATTTTAGAGGTTTTAAGCTTTTAAATATGAACGCATGCGCGTCAAGGTTTTGCGCGTAGAGTTTAGAATAGTGCATACCGGCGCAGACTCTGTGGCCATTTTGTTCTGTCAAGTGAATTGACAGCTGACATTTCAGGATTTTATAACAAATGAAATAACAACATCAATATGAAATAGGATGAAAACATATGTGATTCTCTGTTTAGATGATTTCGTAAAGTAATTTACTTTTATCTGGACAGAAATTTTTTAATGTGTCTCTATTTGGTTGTATTTATAGAATTTATAGTAAAGATTTAGTTTCTAACCTCAATGTGAGTGCTCCGATATTAATTTTTATTGGCTCTTTTTAAATTAAATTTTGAGAAATCATGCTCAAAACTCTCCGAGAACGTTCACAAAAACGAAAAAAGTTATTAGCCCAAACGGTAAATTTCTTTAGCTACAATATTCATGATTGGAAAAAAATCAAGGTTATTTTTTTTAACACTTCTGATTATTTTTGTCACATTTTTATTAGTTGGGAGTCGCAAGTGCTGTTGAACTGAGGCAGATTTTGGGAACTGATATTGATGATTTAAATAAGAAAAAGGTTAAAGTTTTGTCACCAAAATCTGAAGAAGAAGTTCAAGGAACAAAAGATGATTCTGGTCCCACAGATGAAATTGTTTATAAGGATTCTTCAACGTTTTTAAAAGTGAGTTTTTGGACAATAAAAGTATTGGAGTAGTAATGAATGTATTATTTTCAGGGCACTCAGTCATCAAATCCACACAACGATTATTGTCAACATTTTATAGACACAGGCCAGAGGCCTCAGAATTTTATTAGAGACGTAGGTTTAGCAGATAGATTTGAAGAGTATCCAAAGCTCCGTGAGTTGATTAAATTGAAGGATGATTTAATCTCTGAGACAGCTACCCCGCCGATGTACCTGAAAACAGACCTCGCCACCTATAACTTAAAGGATCTGAATTCTAAGTTTGATGTTATTCTTATTGAACCTCCTCTGGAGGAATATCAGAGAACTTGTGGTGCTACCAATGTCCAGCTCTGGAACTGGGATCAGGTTAGTAAAATAGGATATAAAAGTATGTACGATAGTTGCTTAAATAATCCAGGTACTAATGAAATATTAATTTTGAATAGATAATGGAATTGGATATTGGAGAGGTAGCAGCAAATCGAAGTTTCGTGTTTCTTTGGTGTGGCAGCAGTGATGGATTGGACATGGGTCGTTTTTGCCTGCGTAAATGGGGCTTCAGACGTTGCGAGGATATTTGTTGGATTCGTACAAACATAAATAATCCAGGTCACAGTAAAAATTTGGATAGTAAAGCTGCTTTGCAAAGGACTAAAGAGCACTGCTTGATGGGAATAAAAGGAACTGTGAGGCGATCTACTGACGGTGATTTCATTCACGCAAATGTCGATATCGATCTCATTATCTCTGAGGAACCCGAGTACGGGTCCATTGAAAAGCCTGTAGAAATATTCCACATTATCGAACATTTCTGTCTAGGCAGACGAAGGTAATTTCAAAAGAAATTCGAATATTTTATAGAAAATAAATAAATAATTTATTTAACTTAATTATTTATAGCAACCAAAATCAATGATAAAATTGTTTTTTTGCAGACTTCACCTTTTTGGCCGTGACAGCACAATAAGGCCGGGATGGTTAACAGTTGGACCAGCATTAACAAATACGAATTTCAATTCTGACATCTACACCACTTACTTTAATAGCGGACAAATAACGACGGGATGTACGGAAAGGATTGAAGCCCTACGACCAAAATCTCCTCCTCCCAAGGGCAAATCTTCAGGAAGAGGTAGAGGAGGATTTAATCGTGGAAGAGGGAGAGGAAGGTAATTTTTATATTAAAAAAAGTCTACGAATTATATTGATAAGAAATTAAATACATACTATTTAGTATATAATTGTATTTTGTCGATAATTATTTCGAAAAAAATAAAAAATCGGAAAACTTACCTTGAAACGGTAGAAAAATCCATATTAAATATTATTGACAAATCCCTAGATGTTAAATTTTGGTGAAAAATAATTTTTATTTATTTTTTTCATTGTAAAAAAAGGAAATGTCACGCATCTTAGGACATTAACGGATGGAAAAATGGGACACTGATTATTAAGGATTAGTAAAATGCAAGGTGTTTAGACATGCGTGGCTTCAAAAATAACAAAAAAGTGAAATTCAAAACAGGAAAATAATTTTAAAAATGTAGAAGGAAATTGCAACGAAGGCTTAAATAAATCAAGTGTAACACTCGGATTTGTGTGAAAAAGTTCATAATTGCTTAATAAATCGATTTCAATTACATATTTAAAAAATATAATATATGTACAACCCACGAGACGAAAATCGCCTTGAATTTCATTTATAATACTGTACAATATTGTGTTAAACCTAATTTTTCATTTGCATAAAAAGAATTAAATACAAAGCAGGGAGGAGAGTCAGAGAAGATTGTGTTCTGCTGAGAAAAAGAAATAAACTTACAAAAAGGGCAATTGTTAATAATCCACATGAAAATGAATCAATTATCAAGCCTTTAATTGTAATTTAAAAGCGGCAAGGTAGTGTCAAGTTATGTTATGCACTACTAGAATAGTCCTGAACCACACTTTTAATTAAAAAATGTAGTGAGCGGATGACATCAACGTTATAATTGTTGAAAACAGCCTAACTAATGTATATAAATTAATAATCATAAAATTAACATTGCATCACAGGCTTGTCCGATCAATTTAGGAAGGATGCGGGTATGCATGCGTAGCGGATGACAGGCAGGATGCGATGATCAATCGAACTATCAATTGATTGATAATCAAGCGGTGCTTTGCAGTTGGGAGTTGATCGTCTATGAGGAGTTTAGCTCTGATTGGCCCGCCATCAGTCAAGTCACAAAGTTACAAGTACGTCGATTCCCCTGTAAGCAGACCTAACGTCAGTCAAACCGTTCATTTCGCAATAGAGTATTTTACAAAATTTTCAAAACCATTATATATTAAAGTAAAGGCCAAAAATATTTTAACAATATACATTTCTCTTGTAAAAATACCATTGGTGATTAATAGATTGAAGAAATGGGAATCTGGTAATTTGAATATTGCATGGAAATTTATTCAAATTGTGATTACTCGTAACATTAGTAGTTAGAAATTTAAAATCAAAACAATAGAATAAGAGAATAATAAAGAGTCAATTAATATAATAAGCATGCAATTTTATTTTAAGCCTCTACTTTAGTATAGTAGGATAGAATTAATTTAAGAATTTTAGAAATATCTCTATTGCATTAGTTACGCGATCATTTAATCATGATTGATACTTACAAACTAACTTTTTTACTATTTCTAATTAATCGTTTATCAGATTTTCAATCTTACTTCATAACAAAATATTTCCTAAGCAATTCTTTCTTTACACTGCTGAAAGAGGGAAATTTTCAAAATAAATTATTTTCTCTCATTATAAGAAAATGAATCATTTAAAATTTTGATACCTGTTCAAGTAAAGTACCAAATTTGAATGCAGTCTATATGGAAATAAGAAAAAATTAATTATATTTAAAGGCAGACAAAATTATATCAGTTGATCGAACATCATTCCTGTCACGTATTTTTTTCTAACTTTGTACTGAAAAATACGATGAAAGGTATTTAATGATTGCGAAGATATAAATTTAAAAAGAATCACCAATACACACAGCAGGGAGTTTCTACGTAATAATGAATAGAAAAGTATAAGCAAAACAGCAAGAAGCATAAGGGAAAAATAGAAATAAATTAATAAACGTACAATGAAATATCGATGAAACTTAAATACCCAAATTAAAAACAAATTTAATTAAAATAATATAAAGTAAGTAAAAAGATAGAATGGATAAACTGGATTTTCGGGTAAAGCAAGCTTAACAATCTTTTGTACCAAAAGTTTTATATGAAATTCTATAAAGCGTCTACGTCTTACAGAATCCTTATGCGAATATATTATACTTTGATGATCACTGTCCTGTACATCGAAAATTGCTATTTTATACAAGGAACATTTAACGATAATTCTGTGAACTATAGGAAAAATGTGGTATTACAGGAATCGTTAGCGTGTTAATGCAAATTGACAAGTGTTACATACTCTTTTTTTATTGAATTAAAATGTCAATTTTTATTTTTATCTTAGCGAAGATTCCTATTACTGTATTCTGTTAGCGTATATTCACAAGTTATTTACATAACAAAATTGTTTAAATGTCTGTTCCCGAAACGTGTTAGATGGTTCAGATAAAAAAAATAGTAAAAAGGAAAGTCAAAGAAGGTGAAAATTCGTTAAAAAAAACGAGATCAATTTTATTTGAACCATCCATACAAAATATATATATTTTTTTCGAAAATCTCTTTCTCGCGCGAAAGAATACTGTAAAAATGATTTGATACGAATCTTCAGCAATCTTATTTTAGGGTGAATTTTGATTTAACATTCATAATTTTGTGATACAGTTACGCGCATACTATATAAAATGCAGGGAAGATATTTGTTTTTATACGTTGTGAAATATTCTTATACAAATCGTACAGTAACATTTACTCTTCAGCAACTAATGCAGGTAGTATTTTAATTTGTAACCGTAGAAGAATTTTTAACTCTACCAACATTTAGGTACTCTACGTAAAAAATAGATATTATAAAGTGATCTTTCGGTAGTATCTATTTGATTCAATCGGACTCTGCTCATAGTAAAGAAGTTTGTTTTACTTGATCTTAATAAAAAAATCTTTCAAACTAAGCTTAGACAATAGTTCAAGTTTAACTCAAATTCGTAGACATACTACACACAAGTGTTTTTTACAAATCTGAATTTAAATTTTGAGCACTATTCTAATTGAAATTTTTCCTTTAATTCGCAACTGAGTTTGATTTCTAATCAGAAAAGAATCTTTCTCTTTTAAAAACTTACACATTGATTAACGTTGTTGTGGGTAGCTCTACTATTGATTTACAATTTATTCGTTATGAAAATAGTCTTGTTTTCTTTACATCATAATTTTCTTGTCAGTCCATACTTTACATAAATGTACTTTTACTCTTAACACAGACCCTCACTTTCTAAAAACAAAGGGATTTTCGTTTCTACCTCGCCTTAATAAATGTATTCAAGATTCTTTGTATTTTATTTATCGCTTATAATTAAAAGGAAGTCGATAGTTAAAAATTCACAAAAAGATATATCAAAAAGGGTTGATAGCTAATTCGACGAGTCGAAGAACGTGAAACAATTCGGAATTATAATAAGATAATATTTTTAATGATTTAAAAAATAATTCCTAGTTTGCGGTGAAATTGAAATGAGAAATCGCCGCTTTTTATAGAAATTTTCAAACCCTCAATTATTATCCAGATTCGCAATTCCATTTGAATCAGTTTTTAATCGATAAGTTGAGTGAACTCTCGATTTTAGGTGTCTCTCGTTTAATATATTTATAATAATATTTAGTCGGTATAAGCTCTAAGGATAAAACGAATAGGCGATTTTCCTAGCTCGAATCGATTGTCAGCGTAAAAAATAAAATAACATCTGTGTTAGTCGCTAATGAAGAGTAGTTTTTAATCTTTATCACAATATCTCGTGTTCGTTAAACAACACTAGAAGGATTGCTGATACGTTTCATAAAAGAAGATCGTGATATCATGCAAAACTGTTCCAAGAAAGTAGTAGATTCAAAGATCATCAGAGAATTTTATAATCACAATCAATTGAACTTTATAATTATAATCCCTATCTTAAATAAAAATTTATTTTCTAAAAAATTTGATTCATTACCTAATAAAATTAGTATAATTTATCCACTAAATAAAATAAGAATCAGTTATTGTCGTAAATAAATAATTAATATTCAAATTCAGTTTGAAGATTTGAGTAGGAAAGGCTCTATAGTATTTTATCACAAAAGCTTTCGTTGGGGCAAAATCCTCTGGTGACTTGAGTATATAAAATAGTCGACATAGCTAACGGTGAAAAAACCAGGCGATTTGCAAAAATCACGTGTCAATAGAATCTCAACCGGTAAAATTTTCGAATTGAAATGTTAATGACACCGAAGTTGAAAGATGAAAGTGAGAGTGATGGTCGACGGGCTCACAAAACATCTATCATCCCTCCATCCGACAGAAGACGGTACCGGCCCACGCGTTGATCCAAGTCCACTGGTATCGAACAGACAGACATATTTGGTCAGTTACTTTAAATTCAATTCAGTTATAAGCTACGATAGCAGGGGTGGAAAAATTAAATTCTCTTGGAACAAATTCTATTTATTCGAAATACATTTTTTATATATTTACTTCGAAAGTTATTTAAAATGACAAGTCATTCATTTTAAAAGATTCAAAATTCCCAAAAGTTCCAAGAGAATGGAAACCCCCACTATTGGTTTGATGAGGCAAAAATAAATTAACCACTGAAGCAGTGAGGTTTTGCGACACTGAAGCATAATTTTTGAAAAATCAAATTTATTAATTTGTGCCAAGCTTTTCAGTGTTAAACTACTCATAGAGCGGGGAAGCGCAGTTCTTTTAATTAATAAAACAAGTCTGGATTAATTTACTGATTATTTTTGATTTATATTATAAATCTAAATTACATATTTTTTGAAATTTAGATTTTAATAAAAATCTGTTCAAACCAATCTCAAAATTTTAAGCCAAATCCAAACTATTCTTTAACTCAAAGCAATTGAAGTTCAACGTTTTTAATCTTTTCAAATTAAAAGCAGAAAAGTCCTAAAATCTTCATGAATGCCGAAAGAACAAAAGTATACAAACAACGAGCGATTCAAGTACTAATCCTACGACTAAAAAATTAATAGGATGAAGCAAAAAATATGATAAGTTTTTAAAAATTGAAAAACCTCTTCCAATTTTTATTTCGTGAGTCGGATATCAATCTATTAATGAAAACCAACCTAATATTCATTTCTGAACTTGTTTAGTTTTAAAATATAATAAATCAACTTCATTAGTAAAATAAAAATAAAATTTATGGCACTGAAAATCTAATTGCACTCGATAGGTAGTAATTATAATCATAATCAATCAAATAAAACTAAAGATAAATACGTTGTCAAAAAGCGATAATGAAAATTAGAAGACGCTAAAAAGTCTAGTGTGATATAATTAAAATATGCACGCATAATCTTATTATCAAAATATCGTTTACAAGAATCCAGTTACAACATTGTAGTATCATGACATTTGAAAATATTGAAACAGTGATACTAGTGGTGGTGGTGGTATTAATAAAAATTTGATAATGGTGCTTGTGTAATAGTAAAACAGTAGCAAGTAACAGTTACAGTAGATGAAGTAGTTATAGCGATAGAAGTAGCAGTAACAGCAGAAAAGATAACTGCAGCGATGATAGTAATGACAATAACATTAATATTAAGTATGATAATATCACAAAATAATCATTATACGATACAAACGTTATCGTAAATGCGTTTGAATTCTGCATGACGAACCAATTTCGCGATTTATTTACTCGTAAATAATCAACATGCAATGATGCAAAAAAATTAGAAGAATCGTAAACACTGATGAGCTTTTATGTTCATTTTTCAGTTCTATTTCCACAATCCAAATCAATCCTTTTATTTTCATGGCGAATTTTATTTAATAATAAGATGCCAGATACCCATGCAGTATACTTCAGGCATTAAAAAAGGAGATAGTAAAAATGCTAGCAGCTGAACCACATTTATTGTTATATATAAAAATACTACTGAGTAGGCTCAGAAACTGCAGGAAAATTGAAGAAAGAGAATTAAAAAATGAGTAGAAAAAGAAACAATTATCCACGTTTCAATCGAAGGTCTAATTTTGAACATTGAGGCCCCGCTCTTTGGAAATTTTCGTTATAATTATTAACAGCTACTTATTTATAGTTGATGTACAAACTATAATACCAGCTTTAGGAATACACTCGACTTAAATTTTCTTTGAATAATGTCAAATTATTAATCACAATAGCAAACCTTTCATTCCAATGAACTCTGATATTGATATTGAGTTCACCTAGTTATTTAAAAAAAAAAAGAATTTGGGGCAGAATATACATGTATTTTAATAAATGACTTTCTGGTTACTTTTTCAATAAAAATATTCATGTGTATTAAAATTGCAGAAATTTGAGATTTTATAGGAAATTCTAGATATTTTTCTAAATTTTTCGAGTTTAAATTCACGACTTTGCAACTAAAAGTTCTCGATATTCAAATCACATGTAACTAATAAACTACTCAAAGCACTTGTGACACATGAGATTTTGATTGGAACACACTTTTTCCCAGTTTTGTTAATTTTCTATTAAAATACAAACTCGTTCCTCATGAAGCAACAAATCGAAAAAATGAATTAAATAAAAATAATTTTCAAAATACTCGTCCAACATGTCAGTAAAGTTTCTAAATATGAGTCTTATTTTTGGAAAAGTCACGTGACACACAATCCTTATTATTTCTCCCCTGGGTGACATTTTGTGACGTTATAGACAGAAATTTCACTCTGTCTGAAATCGTCACATGATTTATGCACGCTCCCTTATTTATTGTCTCTTTCCGTGCGATTTATGAAATTGCATATGCGAAGACCCTTGTCCACAATAGATTGTACACACTACAAATAAGGAATCCTTCTATTACAAAAAAGAGCATTTCAAGTTCATCAATTCAAATGAGGAAACGAATGGGAACTAAAAAACGCTGGACTTTAAACTTATATTGAACTAATTTTAAATTTATTTAAATTGAAGTCTTAATTAATATACACATCTCTACCTTTCTCTGTTAACAAATTTAAATCACAATAACTGACTGAAACAATGTTCAGACAATTTTTTTGTTCATATAAAACGAAATTTACGGAAGTGAGAAAAAGTTTGGAAGGCGCAGCTTGAATTTTTTTCTTAACCAAATATAATTTCTAATATATTTTTCAACTTTACCAATTGACTCGTTTATTTACATCCCAATAAAACCATTTTTCGATTCTATACAACTGCACATCAAATGTATAACTTTTTAAATAAAATGCACAATTGTACTGTGTAAAATCGGACATTTGCAGTAAATTTTTCCACGTGGACTACGTATTATTGATCTGCAATCAACTAGGCCAGTTTATGGAAATGAGACACATTGAAAAATATATATAGAAATGATACTTTATACGATAAAAATGTTAAACTAGGTCCTTCCCTAAAAAAGTGAAGTAAGTACCGAGAGTAGCTAATTATGCATCGAAGGTGGCGGATCTTACAAATGCCAAGGAACGTCTGACACTGGCCGTGCTTTGCCTATTACTACTTCTACCCTTATCACAGCGTGAAAGTAATCCTTTAGCAGTTTCTCTGAGACTAGCTCTGTGGTGAGTATTGATTTGTGTTTGGCTACTGCTGTGTGTAAGAGGATGATGATTTACCATCAGAGATGTGGAAGACTCACCCGATTCCCAACCATCCTCATCTCCTGAGGTGTCACATTCGCTGCTATCGGCCTCACTAGACTCGCTCGGCGTCTCCTGGCCGCCCATGCCAATTTGTACATTTTCTCCTGCTCTGGTTACTGTTCCTGGGACAGTAGATGGGATGTTCCCACCTACGCGGTGCATGAATAAAGTTACCTGGGAATTAACACTAACTTTAGGCGACTGGTTTTTGCTGTTGCGAAATTCTAATAATTTTCTATTTTTTAGGCCTTTTAATTTATTTTAGAGTCTTAGAAAGATTAATAGATTTGTAATTCAAAGAATGAAAATTAAAGATTTTAACTTGGAGACGCACGAAATGAAAATAAATAATACTAAAGTAATAAAAGCTCGTAATTGATGATTATTTACTCACCTTAAAATTCGCGTTATAGAGCTTGTGATGTTTGTCCTTATGCGCGTCATCTAAGCCCCACTTGTCTATACTGAGGACAAGAGTGGGTGGCATAGGACCTAGACTTGCTAAACTCCCGGTTCTCTGTTTCATGTGAGACGTTACCATGGGAAGCTCCATTGCCGTCCCATCACAACTTAATGCCCTCGTTGACCTTTCTACCGGAAGTTCTCCATTATCATACTCGGATGCCAAGTGCTCTCGTACAAAAAAGGTATTAAACCAAAAATGGAACATTTTTTCCTGTTAGACAAAATAAAAGCATATTTATAAAACATAAATTCAATGGGAAATAATTAATATCCCAAAATTAATTCAAGTCAAACAAAAATCGACGTACTTTTCTCTTCATTTTTGGCCTGTTGAAAAAATCTACTCGAACATCACCGGTTAAAGGAACGCTATGTTGCAGAGGAATCACAAGACTATTCATACCTTTACGGACTTCGTATGTTTCGGAGCTAAATATTTTCTTATTAGCCTCAGATATCACAAAATGCAAATCTGAAATTGAAATAATTCATAATTTAAAATTACAAAATCAATACAAATTAAAATTAAAAAATGTATCAATCATCAAACTATTAGAATGAGTTTAAAATTAACTCACAGCCTTGGCCTCCGTTAAAAATTGGAACAGGATCCAATTTTATTTGCCGTAAAATTAAAGTTACTGGCTGGTAATTAAGCCCTTCTTTTACTAAGGTCGCATAGTAGCTGACATATCTTCTTTGTGAAGGTATTGTTACCCCTTTCCTGTAATTAAAATTGCAATAAAAATAAGAGTGCATTTCTTGAAGGATTTTCAGATGATATTTTTGAAAAATAACGTACCTATCTGTGGTCCTTTTAGTTCCATAATAGTTCAGGGCTTCTGTGGCAGAAGGAAATTGTTGGCTATGAAGGAGATAGCAACAAACCATCACCCCTGTCCGTCCTTTCCCAGCCTTACAGTGAACTACTGCAACGTTTTCTCTATCTTCTGAAAGCCACTTGTGAACATCTTCACAGAAAGGTTTAATCTGTTCCAACATTGGTGGATTGTGGTCGTCAAATGCGTAAGTTGCCACTCTTTGTTTGAACTTCTTACAGTCGTACGACCTTTCAGAACAGCTGTAATATAAAGCAGACTCTATATAATTAATAAATTCTCAAAAATTATCTTTTTGCAGAACTATTTGAATTTATCTAAAAATAATCTACACGATATTTCTATCGTTTAAATATCCATTTTAAAGAGAAAAAAAACATAAAATAAACATAAAATAAACATGAAAAAACACTTACAGATTATAAATTTTATAATGATCCTTGTGCTTAGATTCTAAAAATTTGACCACATCGTCAATGTGGTTTCTGTAAACTCCCTCTAATTTTTCAGCAGGGAAACCCATAGCTATTAAATTATGTTTTATATCTGTGAAAAGATGGTTAAGGGACATATAATATTATTGAGCTGAAAATGAAAATGATGAATTCAAAAATAAAAAAGTAATAGGGAAATAATAAGGAAAGGATACATGTGAGATCAAGGTCGAAACCGTCCTCGGTGAAACGTTTTCGGCGTTTACTGACTAGCCCCTTTATGGGGTTGGTCATCTTCATATTACTGATGGTGTTGGCCATGCTCGGATGACTCTGCTTCACCTCACTGGCTCCAACGCCGATCGAACCAGCTTCGGTTTCCTCCTCACCAACACCCTGTTCTCCTTCCACACGTTTTTCCCGAAATATATTAATCTGTTTCAATAGAAAATAAGAAAATTAACTATAAATCAAATCAAACAGTTGAATAAAATAAATATAAGTAATTTTGAAATTAGACGAACCTGTGACTTTCGAGCTGTGGTTTTACACAAGCCCAATTCTGGTCCTCTTTGTTCCTCCAGACAAACATGGAGGGGGGTTACAGACGCCGAAATGTGCTCTGAGATTTTGTTGTTAAGGCGACTACTCGTAGGTCTCCTGCAGGAAAAGCATATACCCATCAATTCGCAGAACATAGGTCCTATTTGTTATCCATCTCCCGGTGTCCTTTAACCCCTGTCTTCTCTCGCGCGTCGACGCTTTATTATGAACCAGATTCTAACTTCACTACCACCACCACGATTTTGACAGAATAGCCAAAACATCGGTTCACGGTCACACAAGGTACAGTTTTTAAAAAAATTCAAAGCACATCACGCAGTATAAAACCCAATTCAACACTACGAATCTGTCATGGTCGTTACATGATTTTCAAAACTAATAAAATGTTCATGGAAAGTCGTCAGGTACTCTGCATTATCTGCAATTCGTTTATAGGTTTCCTAAATAGATTAAAATCTCAGTGACTTTAAAACATGAATTTAGATTTTTGATATTATGCTTGAAAATGAAGTTTGAAATCTTATTCTCGAAGGATTGAAGAATTTTATTTTAAATTGATCAAGGCGGTTGTGGAAGTGGAGTTGAAAATTTAAAATAATACAAATTTACATAAAAAAAATATTGGTTTAAGCGCATTTCGATAAAATATTCACGTTTCTAAGGCAGAAATAAATAGATAATACTTCTGGATAATTAGAAAGTTATTATTCAAATTATAAATCACTGATCAAGTTATTTAATTTTTGAAACGATATTAGAAACGAATTAGAATACAATTGATATTTGATTATGCTGAGGTAGTTAAAATACAGCCTGACTAAAATAAAATACATATTCTATTCAAATTTGTGAAATCAAATAAAAATAGAACACATTAAGAATATTAATAAAAAGGAATTACTTTAAATAATTCCAGTCAAAATTTTCCTGAACAAAACTGCTGTGGAATAAATTTCTAAGTTTAGAGAATAATTTTCATGGAAATTCTATAACTATTGATTAAAAACTTAGATCTTTAATTGATGAAATACTTTTTAGAATGTCATCAAACCTAACCTAAAAATTTTAAATTATGGCAAATAATGATCTTTGATAGGCAAATAATTCTAGTTTTGCAAGGGAAATGATATAAAAGATAAAAAATTAATTTAAATGAATTGTTACAAGCTATATTAATTAAAAAAGTTTATATACTTAATTATCAATACATCTTGAAAATTTAAAGTAGGTCATTTTCTTTCAAGAATAATTACAAAGCATTCTCGTTAAAAGACGATTTTAGAATTTTTCAGAGACCAGAATTCAAAATATTAAAAATTAAAATATTTGCAATAAAAAAATCATTGAATCTTTGAAAAAAATGGGACTTCAGCCCAGAAAAATGTTGCACAAAAATTTCGTAATATGAAAATGTAGGTAAGATCTACAAATAATGCAAACTACTATAAAATAATTTATCATAGAAGAAAGATGCACATTAAAATTTAGGATTCACGTGAGTTTGTTAAATTAAACGGTCTGGAACTTCTGTTTCGAAACAAAGAACAAACTTGAACGGTGAGAGAATCTAATAACCCCTTACAAGTCAGTCAAAACTACTTTAGAATCCCGTTTTCTTTTCTACAAGCATGCTTGATCGATTTAAAGAAATCTAATCAAATTCCCTATATTTAGTTTCTTACCAAAACATGATTGATCTCGGGAAACTTAATTGCAGATTTAACGCAGAACAAAAAGTTAGGTTAGGTCTCTCCAATTCTGGCCGGAGAATTGCTATGCTTTAATCGTTCTTCTTATCACTGGGTATAACTTTTGAAAGCCTTTAGCCTCAGGTTTTGGCACATGGTACGAAATCGTGCACGAGGAGATTGAATGGACTCACGAGGAGAGCAGGTATTACTCTAAGAAAAAAAAGTCCCTCGCCATCATGCAGAATCCTGCCGGGTAGCTTCGAGCCATGTTTGAGCCGCGACATCAGCGACACTCCCACTTTTTTACGGTAATCACGATCCTGGTTATCCTTGATCCTTGTAGACTTGGGCGCCTTTAAAAAAGCGTGCACTACACTCGTTGTCTCCCGCGTTACTCAACGTGTCAAAATCAGAACATTTGCTAGTTCACACATCTACAGGTAAAAGCACGCGCGCGCACCAACACAATGAGAGTTAAGACACACCAATTCCCCTCACTCTTCTCGAAAGGCTTCACGTGTATGGAACACACTCACCAACAATGCATTGGACCGTGCACCCCAGGTGTTGCGACAAACTCTGCTTATTCTTGAAATTAGGCGAGATAATCAACGAGAGTGGTCAACACACAGAATCGGTGATTATTTCTAGGTTATAAGGGACTAGTATCTTATGATTTTTAGGGGCTTGTGAAAGGGGAAAAAGTCACGGTTAATTAGCGAACGGAAGTTCGCTACTATTGGAAGCGTCTATCAGAAACAAGTTTTGGAGCAACCCGCGACCGACGAACCTGCACCAACACCGATTCACCAGTTGCACCATTCACGAAGACTCGTCCATACCACGACCGCAGATTTTTCTCAGTTTCGGTCACTGAAAAATCGCAATCTTTTGCACAGCCATCGGCCCTGCGGCATCACAAGGGAGGACACGGGCTTTGTCCTGTTGCGGGTTTCACTTCCGGAAACACTCACTTACAACGATGGCGCTCCCTGTCAAGTTTCACGCTTGCGCAGTTGTTATTTTATATTTTCTGGTGCGCGAACTCAAAAAAGATTAAAATTTATTGGTTTGTAATAGCGGGTGTTTTGAAATTCATCAGGTCATATGCAGGATTTTAAATAACCCGGGTAATATTGACGAATCAGTGGCAGCTTTAGGTGCATGCGCAACATACAGATCTTTCATTTTTGTTTTCACTTCAAGTACGCAAGCGTGATTTATTTTATTGTCAAGTTTGCTTTATGTGGATTTTCGGAATTCACAGATTCTTTATTGAACAAAAACTTGAAACTAAAAAAGAAACGTGAATCTATTGAAAAGCAATTTTGTTCATTTCATCTTCAATTAGATTTCGGTAAGTTTTTAATTGCATTTATTCATAAATTATAGTGGTTTTTTTTAATTCGAAAATTCATCTTGAGAAACTATTTAAATTTCAAGGACTGCTTTTTCGATCTGTTGAAAATTAAAAATAATATTAATTCAACACATGTTATGATTAAAGTAAAATTTTATTCTAATTCTTTTTTTCAAAATACAACTAGAATTTTCGAATAAATTTTTTCATTATCATATTAACATTGAATGCGGTATAAACATTAATTCCTAGCTTACAGTGTTTTGATTATTCATTAACACAGAAACTCATGCTTGAATAGGATGTAAATTCTTACTCTCTTCAAGTTCATATTTAATTTAAATTATTCGATACTTCACCAAAAGGGTTTAGGATGAACATTCATTTAAAAGCACGCTAACAATATTTGATAACTCTTAACTTTGAATTTGGTAAATTTTATTTCCATTCATATTTATATGAAACTCAAATTTCTCTCTTTATATATACATATACATTTCATGGTTTCTTTACAAACTTTACAATTAAAATTTTGTATACGTACAAAATTTTTTATTGCTTGAAATTTTACCTATTATTTTCTCATTCAAATATTTTGATTCATTATTTAATCTTAAAAATTGAACTGACTGAAGCTTTACTTCTTATTACAATAAAATATTAAGTAATATACAATGGTATATTGTATAGTAAATATATTAAGGTTTATACCAAATTTCGTAAGAATAAATATAACCTAAATTTATAAATAAATTTTAAACCAAGCTTGAAAAATATCCGATATAAACACATAATTAGCAGTAATTACAAAACATATTAATAAAGGCATCTATTAATGACTATTTTAAAGAAATTTAATGAATCAGAATGAATTTGTACAATGAAAATCGTTAGTATTTAGATCTTCTTTCCTTCAATAAACTTTAAGATTAACTATTCATGTATGTTCGTCAGTGAAGGATTTAAGTAAATTTTACTTAATGATCGTACATGAGATATTAATTGTATTCCATAAAAATTTTGACTTTAATGTGTACATTGCACGGTTTTATAAAGTTTTCTTAAAAAACCATAAATCCTCAAAGGTCCTATTTCCGATTTTTTGTTTTCTTATGAAACAAATTAAAATGTCCCTAGAGATCATCTTGAACTAATTTAAGGCGCCATTCTTTAATCCAAATCAAGTTTTGCCATGGGCAGACAACCTGTGTGGAGCTTTGACGTCTTTACCTTTTTCAGGGATATTAAAAGATCGTCCATCGTAATTGGACGCACAGCATCATGGTATTCTTCATCATCTGTACCTGATCCTTGTGTTATGTTAGTCTCACTTCAAATTTGAAATAAATTATTAGTTTGTGAAATTTTAAATTAAGTCTTAAGTTTAAAAAAAACAACTTACTGGGCGTGATTTCGTAAATAATCTCTAACTCGATAGATGGATGCATTTCTACAAAGCTCTTGGAAATCTGATCCAGAAAATCCATCGGTTATTTTTGCTAATCTTGAGACGTCAATGTCCTCTGCAATAGGCTCATTATCCAAGATTAACTGCAAAATTTTTTGTCGTTGTTGCTCGTCCTGAATATTGGAAATAATAATGTTATTAAAAATTCAAAAGGACTTATATCGACCCTCAATTTAAAATTTGATGAACCTTTGTTATAATTAATGTAGGATATGTAAAAAATTTTCATTTTAGAAATAAATCACTGATGAGGGCCCCCATTTGTGGCCAAAACGTATGATTCCATGAAAAGTAAAGTTTTTTTTTCGTTATGGACCCTAAGGCCAATTCTTTACATCTAACTCTACATCAAATAATTTTATTTTTTCAAAAGTTGAAATCGATCTAATTTTCACGAAATTTAATACTAACAGGCAACCCAATGTGGAATGTAGTAGGCATCCGCCTTAAAATGGCTCTGTCTAAATCCTGAGGTCTATTGGTGGCTCCCATGACAATAATGGTGCAGGAAGGATCAGTAATTAAACCATCCCACAAAGACATGAACTGTGCTTTCATCATCGCAGTTGCCTCGTGATCATGGGAATTGCGAGCTCTAAGAAAGGAATCTGCAATAAAAGGTATTAATCTAAATAAAATTATTTTAAAATTTTGAAAAAAAAACTCAAATACAAAATATAATATTTACCTATTTCGTCTATGAAAATAATGCAAGGTTGTATTTTCACAGCTAAAGAAAATACAGCAGACGTTAATTTCTGACTTTCTCCGTACCACTTGTCAGTTAAAATGCTTACATCCAAATTGATAAATCGAGTTCCAGCTTCTCGTGCTGTCGCTTTTGCTATCATAGTTTTTCCACATCCTGGTGGTCCGTGCAATAATACACCCTGGAATAAGATTTTTATTATTCGTACAAATATATGGATATAGATTAAATTATAGATATATTTTCATTATTTTATTTCACTGGGTTTGGTTCGTAGTTGTAATACCTTTGGTGGTTGCGTTAATTGTGAATCTTCAAAGAGGTCTTTTCTCTGGATTGGTAGTATCACAGTTTCTTTAAATTCTTGAATCACATGCTCGAGACCAGCTATGCTTCGCCAAGACACTTTGATGTCATTGGGATCGACTAAGTGACCAGCAATGATCATTTCGTAGTCTGTTAGATTTTCGCTATCTACGGCTAGGATATTGTCAGATTTTGCTAGCCTACGCAGCTGATCTGTTGCCTAAAATTAAAGTGGTGACACAAATTTTAATGTTTGATAATTTGAAAAATGATTGGAAATGTAAAATAAGAGCACAAAGCGAATTAAGGGCGGGGTAAGGGTTTGTAATTTTGAAAAAATCGATTTTTTTGTTTTGTCTTATCTTATAGTTAAACATTTCGAAAATATATTCCCAAAGTTTTAAGTCCATTAGAGAAAAATTCTCGAAGTTATTAACTAGTTAGTCCCCTCGTCTCTAATACTGTTCACTGCCATTTGAAAACCATTTCACCGATTCTTTTGAAACTTGGCACATACTTTCTACATAAACAATACCAGCCCCCAACGATCAGTATTTTTTTTTTTACATTAAGGGTGTTTTCCACCCCCAAAACGGCCGAATTTTTTGTGAAAAATCGCAGTTTTCACTTCAAATGGCCACCAAAAATTTTTAAATAAAAAAACAAAAAATCAGAGATCGTTGGGGGCTAGATTTGATGTTACTTTGACTAAATTTTTTTGGTTTTAGATGTCAGATAATTTCCAGTTGAGATACAGTGAACACCGCAAGTGGTCTTATTTTAAGAACGTTCCGGGAGAAGCTCTGTCACCGGGTTATTTATGAATAATTTTGCATGAAAAAATTACAGAATGTTGTTTAAATAGTACACAATAATGTACAAAAGGTTTTAATAAATTCACTTCATTCAAATTTCTAAAAAAAATTCATAAAAATGTGGTTTTTTTCGCCTAAAAACGCTTACCCCGCCCTTAAACCGGTAGTATTGTATTTAAATTTGGTGGAATTTGTTTCACTTTGAGTTTATAAATTCTGCAAATTATAAATATTAAGTTAATGTCATTACAAGAAAAAGAATAAAAAGTACCAAGCTGACACATGAAAATTAAGAAGTTGAAATATTATTGTGAGGTTAGGTTTTACCAATCAAGTTCTGTATTTTTTATCGGAAAACTATAAAATATTAATTTAGTTCATAAATACCTTCTTTTTTGCTTGTTTTTTCATCTGTGCAGTAGGATCTAATTGATTCATAATCCATTTCATGCTAAAAAATCCTATTGCCGCAACTAAGGAAATTTTTGAAAGATTTAATAACACTTCATATCGCGACACGAATCCTGCTCCATGAGCTAAATTCATTTTGAGTTTAAATATTCACCGATAATTGTTTAAAATTTTTAAGAATCAAACAAAGTTCATTATTGCTTTGAGCCAATTTTTCACCAGATAACCTATAGTACTAATCTATATGCAAATCTATTGTCCACAATCCACGGCGATATGTAATAACGTTGTTCCAAGTCCCCAAATGCGCTTGCGTCAGTTTAGGTTAGCTCATTAGCCACTCATAGCGCAGTAGGCGGGTAGTTCAATACATGCAATTATTACCATTCTAAGAAATGAACTAACAACGGCAGCTGTAATTGCCGGTAACTCCCAGTTTTATTTACTCAAAAATAAACTTTTTGCAAATTTTTTACTGAAACGAAGTTAAAAGGCGTTCCTTCCCGCCTTTTATTACGAGCTTTAAATCTTCAAGTAGATATATTAGAAACAAAAAAAGTTATCTCATATGGTTCGATTAACCTGTTATAAATTTGGTCACCTGACCTGGTTGATCCATGGCTTTAAATATTTTAAAAATGCAGTAATAATTATTTTACGTTATCAAAATCAACTTTCATTCACATACCTACATTGAAATGTTTTTAGTAGCTTTTTTTTAATCTATTTTAAAAATTTTGTACAGTAAAAGACGAAGACAGAAAATTGTTTTCTTCGTGCTTAAAAAAATTGTTTGTTTTAGATTCACAGAAAATTCATTACATATGTTTCTAAGAAGTAGAGTTAAATTCACAAATTTTCTGCACGTTTCACCTATCTCTCAGTAAAACCTATTCAAATTTTTCGGATTTTGCGGAACGTCTCCACAGTTAAAGTTGACCATTGGTTGGAGTGAGACATAACCATACTTTCATCTCACTCTAACAAATAGTCAATCCTGACGGTTAATAAAGACATGGAAAATGATGAACCACTGCATTGCCTTCAATGGCAGGTATTATGTTTTTTTAATTTTTAGCGTAAAGCTACCATTCAGCCAATTCGCTAGGGCGTACCGAAATTCTGCCGATTCAACTGAACTTCTTGTAAAATCTAATAAAAAGTCATAGTCCTAATAAGTACCGAACTTGCGATAAATTTAACAAGTCTTTTTTTGGATATAAACCCAGCTTGCATCTCGAAAAACAGATTTTCTAAAAAGAATATACAATTTAATTTGCAAATTTTAAAGCTTCTTGAAATTATTTAAAAAATGCTAAGACTGCCCCGGCGGACGCAGTAGAGTGAAAAGTCAGCGAATTCGCTGACCGTTCACTTACCGCTCACTTACCGTTTGCTGACCATTCGCTGACCTCGTAATAATATGACTAAGAGGTGCATAGAAAATATTTAAATTATTGCTTTTATGATTCTGCGCAGTAGCGGATTAAGAAATCATGTGACTTTTCTAAAGCGTGAAAAAAAAGGAAAGAAAGAGGGGCGACCGCCCTCTCTCTTTCTTTTCTTTCGTATACCTTAGAAAAAGACACACGATTTCTTATTCCTGCCTTGATTCTGCGGTACATTTTGAGTTCAAAGCTATCGAAATTAATACGATAATTTTATTTTGTAGTGTCAAAAACTGAAAAAAACATAATACCTGTCACTGAAGGCAGTACAGTGGTTCATCACTTTCCATGACTTCACAGGATTGACTATTTGTTAGAGTGAGACAAAAGTATAGTTGTATTTCACTCCAACCAATGGACAACTTTAACGGTGGAGACGTTCTGCAAATAATGAACCACTGCACTGCCTTCAATGACAGGTATTATGTTTTTTTTTAGTTTTTAACGCTAAAAAATAAAATTATCGTATTAATTTCGATAGCTTTGAACTCAAAATGTACCGCAGAATCATAATAGTAACAATTTAAATGTTTTTTATACTCTTCTTATTAAAATTATTACAAGGTCAGCGAAATTTCAGTGATCAGTTAGCGAATTCGCTAACCTTTCACTGGACTGTGTCCGCTAAGGTGTCTAAAGGTGAAGTTCACTATTTGAAATAGCATTTTCTTATCATGAGATAATTTTTTTAGAGCAATATTAAAAAATGCTGGGTGTCCTTCCAGAACACAAATTGGCTACTTCAAATAGAACTCTTTGCTTTTATTCCACATTTACTATAAATGTACTATTTTCATCTTTGCCTGTATATAAACATACACGTTACGTGTGTGATTCATACTATATCTATAAGGTTTGCCGTGTTATTTGTTCTATAAACACAATGAGTTGCAAGTAAACTTCCACTTTGATAACTGAAGAATAAACACTTTTGAAATTATGAAATACTTACAAATTCTAGATAAATTATATTTTTGAATGATACGGATAAATTATTATTTAATACTTTTCACCTTTTTTTTTTGGTTTCTCATCATTGTTTATTTTAAGAAATTTTTTTGGTCCAAATTTGTTCGTTTTTTTTATATTTTGAGGGTTCGAACAGTTTCGAATTCTTGAAATTTTGAATTATACTCATAATTTCAAAAAGTTAAGTTAAGTTTATGTTCGTAACTATTTTTCAAAACTTACAATAATAAATAAATAATTTTTTCCTCCAAAAGTGTTGATTGAATTAAATTTTGTTTATGGAATTATATAATTCAAAGTTTTATGGATTATTCAAAATTAATTATGTATTTTTCAAAGTTGATAACTAATTTGAAAAGTAAATTGGAATAAATACATACCCTAAAAAACTAAAATCATAATAATATTACAATGACGGAATGATTTTGTCACGATTTGTTTGTTCGTTATGTTAGCTCAGTTTGAGATAATAATGAGATAAATATGAAAAATACGTTTAAAAAAATCTAGCTATATTTCCAGTAACAGGTGATAGAATAATTACTTTGAAAAATATAACATGATTTCTCGTTCACAGATTTAATTTCCTATATCAGATTTTTAAATTAAAAAAAAATAATTTTACCATTATTATCCCGATGATTTTCTAATTAACTTTATACTACCCGATATATAATACCTTAAAATAAGAACAAGTTTTTCAGAATTTCATATTTAAACAGTAATAATTGTATAGATAAATTAACTAAAACTGTATTAAACTGTTCAACTTCGGTTAGAAAACGAGAAAAAATACGATAGCAAACATTTTTATGTATCATAATAATGGCATACATTGATATCCTGTTACTGAACTTTCCAAGAAAGCTTTTAAAAGGTTAAATTAAAGTATTCAGGTTCAATTAAATTTTGAAAAACAATTGTGCAATTGAAAATAGACAAAAAATTGTTTTTACTGCCCTGTATTTTCATTAATAACGACTAATTAGCATTATAACCTCATCTAGAAATTTTTCTCTATTTAAAAAATAAAATTTCTTGTATTACTAATTTGATTTATCAAATTTTATTTCTATGGTTATCCAGAAAAAAACATAAATTGTAAGAGAATTAATTATACTAGTATTAATAATAAATCATGCTGAACTTATATAGAAGTTTTGTAAATGCTTTCTAATCCGAAAATAGACATTTCGTTTTTAAAGAATTTTTCTGCAGGAATTGTTTAATCCTGTAATGAGTGAAAAATTCAAATGTTAAAATAATGGAGTTTAATTTTTGTGAAAACATATTTATCGGAACGGTTAACAGGGTGTATTTGAGAACGGGTTGGGGATTTAACACGAGTGTCTTGATTGTTGTCTCAGTTGGCTTGATTATAATTTTGATCAATAGTCTGGTTAGGAGGATTGTGATAAGTTTCACTTCTTTTAGTATTATCATTCTGTAAAATCAATTTTATAAAAATTATACAGATGCTTTTCAAGTTAAGAATTATCGAAAGGATTGTAATAAGTTATTTAAATTTTCATTATGAAATTATGTTCAAATCAAGTTTACATATAATTTAAATAAGCAGAAATTCATAGATTTGTCTTTAAAGCAAAAAAATATACAGGGTGTCCGGAAGGCAGGACTTGAGGTCCTGTCTATCCGGAGGACCAGGAAGGAAGAAGTCCTTCTGGTCCTCAAAAAGGGGGGAGACGTTAGGGCCTTCCGAAAGGAGCTCGACCTGGCGGTCGGGGAAAGGGCGCAAATTGCAGCCCTGGTCTCGACGAGGTCCCTCGAAATTAGGGACCTCGACGAGACCGTTGAAAAAGAAGAGGTTGTGTCTGCCCTGTGCTTGGCATTGGGCAGACCAGCTTTTGAGGGGTCCTGCAGGCTCTTCACCCGCTTTGGTGGGGTGAAGACTGCAGTGATCCGGCTAGCTGAGGCAGACGCCGCGCGTCTGCTTCAGCTAGGTAAGTTGAGGATCGGGTGGGTAGAGTGCCGCATTCGCGAGCACCTGGAAGTCGCCCGCTGCTTCAGGTGCCTTGGGTACGGCCACGGGTCCCGGGGCTGCAGCAACCCCGACAGGAAAAACGCCTGTTGGAGATGCGGCGCCACGGGACACTTGGCCAGGACTTGTAAGGCGCCACCAAGGTGCGTGTCATGCGCAGACAGGGGCGACAAAGATGTCGCCCATGTGTCGGGGAGCGGCTCCTGCCCGGTCTTCCGGGAAGAGCTTCGGAGGTTGAGAGGCAGGAATTGAAGCCCAGGACCTCCTGATGCAGACGGCCAGGGAGAGGGGGGCTGAAGTGCTGCTCATTAGTGATCAGTACAAGTGGTCCGATAACTTGCTTGCTATCAGGATGCATCAAGGAGGGCCGGCATCCTTGTTTGTAACCCTGATTTGGGCGTCGGGGACTTCCTGGAGACCGACGTAGGGTTCCTCTGGGTGGAGGTGGCGGGTGTGCGTGTGTACAGCTGCTACTTCTCCCCCGGCGATCCCTTCGATGTCTTTGAGACCCAGATCCTCCTCCTTGAGGAAAGCCTCCGTGAGGCCATCGGGCGATCCCTCATAGGGGGTGACTTCAACAGTAAGTCGCCCGAGTTGGGTGAGGCCCGCCTAGATAGGAGGGGAATCTTGGTTGGCGAGATGGTCGCTAGGAACGAACTGATCGTCTTGAATCAGGGCGGGGAATTTACGTTCAGACAAGGAGCGGGGGGGGGTCAATAATTGATCTCACAGTTGCCGCACCTCGCTTCGCCTCAAGGATTAAGCGACTGGTCGGTCCTCGAGGTAATAACCTTCAGTGACCACCGGTGCATCGAATTTACACTAGAACAACGGTGTCAGGCGGTGAATAAGGGCAGGGGCGGCAAAGGAAGGAGCCCCTCCTGGAACACGAGACGACTCAGCAGGGAAAGACTTCGCGAACACCTCGAAGAAACCAGGCTCATCGATGAGCTTGGTTGGGTCTGCCCTGCTGGGACGTTTGAAGCTGCTGTGCGCTCGGTGAGGCAGAAGGTGGTCGCGGCTTGTGACTACTCGATGCCTCACCGTAAGCGCAGGCAAGCCAAGGGTTCGATGTACTGGTGGAACGACCAGTTGGCAGCCCTACGTCACTCTCGAAGAACTAAAGAGAGCGGGTGGAAGGCTTAAGGCAAATACAGCGCCGGGTATCGACGGGGTGCCGAACGAGATCCTCAAAGAGGTGATCGGGGCATACCCGGAGATCCTCCTAGAAGCGTTTAACTTCTGTCTTCGGGATGGGAGGTTCTTCGTAGATTGGAAGGAGCAGAGGTTGGTCCTGCTGAGGAAGGGCAACAAACCTCTAGGGGTTGCCTCGTCGTATAGACCAATATGCTTATTGGATACGATGGGGAAACTTCTGGAGGAGTTGATTCTACAATGGCTTCAGGCTCTCTTGGTCGGGGAGAACGGGCTCTCGGAAAACCAGTTCGGATTCAGGAACGGCAGGTCCACTGTGGATGCCATCCAAGCTGTGGTTAACATCGCCACAAATGCAAGAAAAGGAACTGGTAAGCGTAAGGGATTCTGTGCGTTGATTAGCATCGACATACGCAATGCGTTCAATACCGCAAGATGGGACATCTGCATCGAGGCGATGATGCGGAAAAAGGTTCCAGACTACCTGTTGCGAATGATGGATGACTATCTGAGCGACAGGTGGGTGATATACGAGGGCGACAAATGGTCTCTCAAAGAAGAGATGACATGTGGCGCTCCTCAAGGGTCGCGGGTGGGTCCACTCGTTTGGAACATCATGTACGATGACTTTCTGCGCATGGACCTGCCTGCTGGAACGAGCATCATCGGCTTCGCGGATGACACACTTGTCGTGTGCGCCGCTGACGACGTCAGAATCCTAGAGCTGAGGATCAATGAAAGTCTGTGGCGAGCAAAGCGCTGGTTGGATGGCAGAGGTCTTAGAATGGCCCCTGAGAAAACCGAGGCTTTGCTCGTTACGGACAGGAGATCCTTCCAATATCCGAGGATAGTTCTCGGAGAGCATGAAGTCGAGTGGAAAACAAGCATTAAGTACCTGGGTGTGCAGCTGGATCGTAGGCTTAGCTTTGGCGAAGACCTGAAGATCGCAGCTGCCAAAGCCATCCAATGTGGAGCGAACTTGGCCCGTCTTATGCCAAACATTGGTGGACCCAGGGAAGCGAAAAGAAGATTGGTGAGCGTGGTCCATTTGAAGCTGCTTTATGCAGCTCCGGTCTGGGCCAATGCCTTGCAAAACCATGCTATCCAGAAGAAGCTGTTCTCGGCGCAGAGACTTGTCGCGCTGAGAATAGTTTCGGCATATAGAACTATCTCGACGAGCGCTGTGCTGGTCCTGGCGAGCGTCCCGCCAATAGATTTATTGGCGGAGGAAAGGCAGGAAACCTTTCAGCTTCGCAAGGAGCTTACCTGCGCCGACCTGCAGGAAATCGCTCGCGCGAAGGAGGCCATCCCCAAGGATGGAAGGCGCAGACTCGTCGAGAAATGGCAGTTGAGATGGCATGGTGAGCGGACAGGGAGATGGACCTACCGCCTGATCCCGGAGCTCGCCACCTGGCTGAACAGAAAGCACGGAGAAGTCGGCTTTTACTTGGCACAAGCGCTCCCGGGCCATGGCTGTTTTAACGCGTACCTGAGGCGCTTTAACAAGAGAGACGAGGAGACGTGTTGCTACTGTGATTCCCCGGTGGATAACGCAGAGCACGCACTCTTCGTCTGCGCAAAATGGGGTGTGGCTAGGGAGGTCCTCGGTCAGGCGGTGGGTTCCGAACTTACCCCTGACACGATGGTCCCCCTCATGCTCCAGTCTGAACGGTTCTGGACGCTCATCAAGTCATTCGTCACACTTGTGATGAAGACGAGAGAACTTGATGGGCGTCGAGAGCGAAATAACGGGGAGGGCCAGTAGAAATCGCATCGGGGCCTGCACCCGCGGTCCTGCGTCTCGGGTAGACTTGACTGTCCGCGTCGTTCGGGAGAGGAATCTGTTTGTTTCCCCCCTGGGTGGCGCGGCTAGTCGGTTATCCTAGTGGGCGTGTGGCCGCGGGTGGAAGTTCCGAGCGAACGGATGACGGAAGAGTCGTACGCGACTTTAATGGAACCAACCACCCGTGAAGTTTAAAGCCGAAAGGCGGTTCCGCGGGTGGTGTATTGGTTCGACGGAGGGGGTTTTTTGGTTTTAACAGGTATGCCTAGACCCGTCCTAGGAGAGTCCTGTACAACGTCTATAAAAGATTTTGCCATTTTTCCTCCTCACCAAGAAAAAAAAAAAAAAAAAACCATATTGAAAAATATTGAAAAGATGAGTGTCAAAAGTATAGTGAAAATATGAACAAGTTATTTACTTTTCGAACCCTAATGGATTGTAGCAAATAAAAATTCTAACATTTATAAGAATCAAATTTTAAAGAGCTCTACTTAACTTTATGTAATTAAATATCAGTCCCACAAATATGGAAAGTAATACTCTGACAGAAATAAAGTTTTGTTGTAGGGAACGGTGACACGTTCGTATAAGAGAACGCTCGTTGGAGGAAATCTCGAGCGTACAGCACTTTTTGAAATGCCTACTATGTTTGCTAGCTCGCGCACTTATACTCAACGGTCATCCAATATAGTCCGGTCGAATTAGAATTCAAGATGGATGTGAGAGCAAGGTCCGAGATTTTTGTTGGAATCCCTCAAAAATATCATAGTATTTGACGTACCATGTTTTGCACCTCGAGTTTCATTGTGCGTTTTGTAAAACAAATGTTCATAGCCAAAAAGTGCGAAAATAGGCCATTTTTTAAATACATTTTCTCATTTTACTCTTAAAATATCAGTTTTATGATGATATTGTATTAAAGCAAAGTTGTAGAGCACAAAATTTTCTACAAAATGTTGTGGTATGAAGTTAAAAGATTTGATTTTCCTCCGCCACAGCGGCCGAACAATAAATAAAAAATCTGCCCGCTTCGCGGGCACATTCTCATTGCGCGCTTGGCGCGCAGCTCGCTTCGCTCGCAAGTTTGAGCGCGCCTGGGGCGCGAGATTCGGTCGTCGCGCTTCGCGCTCCGTAATACTCGATCGTCGCGCTGCGCGCTCCGGAATTTTTGAACGTCGCGCTTCGCGCTACGTTCTTTCTGGACCTCGCGCTTTGCGCTCGGTCTTGTGCTCTTCGCATACGTTTAAGATTATTTCTTATAATTTAATACTGGAGCTCAAACCAATTTAATGATATTAAAGATGATGTAAATTAGTCATTTTCTCAAATTCACTAAGTTTCTTTTTCAGTTCAAGTGAAACAGGAAATTCAATTTACTTAAGGCTCTATCGGCCTTAAGGAACACATTCTCATCATGACACTCGCGCTTCGCGCTCGATTTTCTGTATGCATTTTTGTAACTTTTTAATAAATTACATGATTATTGGTAAATTTATTTTCTTCCAAATATCTCAAAAAGGAAAAACAATCGTAGACTTTATTTAAGGAAACGATTTTGCAGAACAACGCTTATTTCGTATCTCACATATTTTGGTGAAAAAAATCGAATTTTTTAAATATTAAAAATCAAAAAATTAAAATATACATCCTGTCGAGAAATTTCTCGATAAGAATGTGTAGACCTTATTTAGCCAAACAATTTTTTATCTCAAAGTTTTTTTTGTATCTCACATATTTTGTCTAAAAAATGGAATTTTTGAATTTTAATCGTATTTTTTGGAATTAAAACGAAAAATATATGTTTTATCAGAAACTGTGTGAGACAAAACTTGTAGATTTTTTTGAAACTAACAACTTTGTATTCTTACGTTTTTTTCTTATTTTACATATTATTGTTAAAAAATTGAATTTTGGATTTTCAATAGTTTTTTTTTTAATTAAAAAGAAAAATATGCATCTTATGAAAAAATGTTACAATTCAAATTTGTAGGTCTTTATTTATTCAATAATATTGTATCATAACGTTTTTTCATATCTCGTATAATTTAACTGGAAAATGGAATTTTGATATTGACTTTTTTCGAATTTGAATATGCTGCAACATTTCTAATTTTGATTTAATCAAAAAATGTTATCAGGATAATTTGTAGAGATTTATGAGCACTATCTAAAACCAGTATTGAAATTTTTGATTTTTTCAATAAATTATTTTCAAAAACACAAAAGTAGTGCTCAACCCCTCAATTTTGATTGGATGTGGCTGGTTAACGAACTTGTCCTTACTTTTTCGGCTCCGATAAAGTGTACCAAAGCTCAATTCAATCTGATAATTCTATCGAGAGATATGCCGCACACGACCTACAGACAGACAGACAGACAGACAGACACTTTCGTAAAAACCATTTTTTCTGACTCAGGGGGTCTCAAAACTTAAAGATTTGATGAAAATTTCGAAAGTCATTTTTCACATAAAACCAATACCTTCTCATCCATGATGAGAATGTAAAAATAGTCGAGAAACAGCTATTTTTTGCACGCGCATTTAAAATTGAAAATATTAATACATCTAAATGGTTGTTTTGCCTTTAAAATATTTAATTCTTTACCTTTCGAATGCCTGAAACTCGAGTTCAATATCTCTTTTAGTTACCGAGTAATGTAATTGTTTATTAAGAATTTTCAAAATAACATAACTTTTAAGAATTAACATATACACCAGGAAAATTTTTTCACACATAGCATGATTTTTTTACACATACTGCAAGTATAAAACTGTCTTATTCAATGATTAGATGAGTGGTTTTTATTTTTTAACACATCCAAACGATTATTTAAAAGGGAGTTGTAATTTTTACACTAATTGCAAAATGAATAACTCCGCGGTTTTTTGACAAATTCCAAATCTGAAAAGACCCTGTGAAAGTGCTTGCAAAAATGAATCTTTCAGCGCTTTGAACGCTTCAATTCGACCTTCCAATCTGAAGTTATTGAATCCCAAAGTCGGCTGCATGTGAGTGAGATTTCAGCAACCACTAAACGAAAAAAAAAATTCCAGCATATAGCTTTATCAATTTACTTTCGATATATTGTTGAAGAAAACCGATTACTTTGACGATCTATGTGCAATTAATTCTAACAGCTAGGCAAACGCGCGCGGGAATGGTGAAAATCGATGTGGGGGGAACAGTCAGCGTGGCGCAAAAACTTGATTCGGCGCCTTCAAAATCGTCGCGCGCTCTTCACTGCCACTTATCTCGGCTTCTAATCGACCAAATTTGACGTTTATTTTTTTAAATCGATATAGCAAATCAAGAGGAATCTAATGGTGTACATACTTCTAGTCTGTTATAAAAAGTTTATGAATGGTTAACGTCATTTGGGATTTTTCTAATTTTGACATTGCACAATCATACAATTTTCGAAGATAATTCTTAAATACGCAAATAGTTTTGCAAATCGTACACCCATTTTGATTATTACGTTAGGTTTTCGGATAAATATTTTTATAATTTTTATTTGTTATGGATAATAAATTTATGTTTCATAATCTATACACAATGTGTACTTTTTATTTTGCAAAAATAAATGCATTCCATTTTCAACAAAAAGGATTGATTTTTTAACAATTATATGACTATCATTATGAATAAAAAAAAGGTACCGTCTACTTGGAAAAAAAAATTCATTGTACCTCACTAGCTGTAACTTGTCGGGTAAACTTTATAAAAATGAAATTAATAGCAACTAGAATTATTTTGATCAAATGTTTATATAACTGAAATTGTGTTCCACCTTGAAATTGCAAAAGTATTTGCGTATGTGGGACATTCTTTTGCAAATCGTACGGATTTGAAAAAAAAAATTGTTCACATTTTTAAAAGTCTTAAATTTTTTTCCGTGGCATCTTTTAAATATTTTAATCAACACGTATATCGGGATTTTAACAAGACAAATTTTTTTTGAGAGATATATTAATTTAAACTTTTGATAAAATTGGACAAAATGCTAAATTCTCTTGTGCTTAAAATTCATTATCTCAGATTAAAATAATCAAATCGATTTCGGGTCTGTTTCATTTTTTAGTTTATTACGTTAGGTTTTCAGATAAATATTTTTATAATTTTTATTTTGTTAATTAACTACATATATAAGCAATTTAATTGTTTAGACAATTTTTGCATTTTTTTCAGATAAATATTTTTATATTTTTTATTTGGTTAATTAACTACATATATAAGCAATTTAATTGTTTAAACAATTTTTGCGTGTTTGCTCTCTCAGTAGAAAAATTTTGAAAAAATAGTATCATATGCGCTATGTCTCAATATAACTAGCGCATATTTAACAAAAGTTGAGACTTAATTAGATCGGAAGATATTAAATATTTTTGGGCGCGTGACTTGTTTAATCGTATCCGAGTCGACCAAAAGCACATTATGTCTCGAGGAAGGCTAGTTGCGGCTCGACTCGGAAATGATTAAACACGTCGCGCGCTCAAAAATATTTAATATCTTCCGATCTAATTAAGTCTCCACTTATATCTGTACTTAATTAACAAAATAAAAATTATAAAAATATTTATCCGAAAACCTAACGTAATAATCTAGAAAATGAAACAAACCCGAAATCGATTAGATTATTTCAAGCGGAGATAATGAATTTTAAGCCATTTTATCATTTTATCCAATTTTATCAAAAGTTTAAATTAATATATCGCTCAAAAAAATTTTTTTTTTGCGAAAATCCCAATAAAAGTGTTGGTTAATTTATTAAAAAGAAGCTGTAAAAAAATTTTGTGCGAATCTAAATTCTGAACTCAAAATGGGTGTACGATTTGCAAAAGTATTTGCGTATTTAAGAATTATCTTCGAAAATTGTATGATTGTGCAATGTCAAAATTAGAAAAATCCCAAATGACGTTAACCATTCATAAACTTTTTACAACAGACTAGAAGTATGTACACCATTAGATTCCTCTTGATTTGCTATATCGATTTAAAAAAATAAACGTCAAATTTGGTCGATTAGAAGCCGAGATAAGTGGCAGTGAAGAGCGCGCGACGATTTTGAAGGCGCCGAATCAAGTTTTTGCGCCACGCTGACTGTTCCCCCCACATCGATTTTCACCATTCCCGCGCGCGTTTGCCTAGCTGTTAGAATTAATTGCACATAGATCGTCAAAGTAATCGGTTTTCTTCAACAATATATCGAAAGTAAATTGATAAAGCTATATGCTGGAATTTTTTTTTTCGTTTAGTGGTTGCTGAAATCTCACTCACATGCAGCCGACTTTGGGATTCAATAACTTCAGATTGGAAGGTCGAATTAAAGCGTTGAAAGCGCTGAAAGATTCATTTTTGCAAGCACTTTCACAGGGTCTTTTCAGATTTGGAATTTGTCAAAAAACCGCGGAGTTATTCATTTTGCAATTAGTGTAAAAATTACAACTCCCTTTTAAATAATCGTTTGGATGTGTTAAAAAATAAAAACCACTCATCTAATCATTGAATAAGACAGTTTTATATTTGCAGTATGTGTAAAAAAATCATGCTATGTGTGAAAAAATTTTCCTGGTGTATATGTTAATTCTTAAAAGTTATGTTATTTTGAAAATTCTTAATAAACAATTACATTACTCGGTAACTAAAAGAGATATTGAACTCGAGTTTCAGGCATTCGAAAGGTAAAGAATTAAATATTTTAAAGGCAAAACAACCATTTAGATGTATTAATATTTTCAATTTTAAATGCGCGTGCAAAAAATAGCTGTTTCTCGACTATTTTTTATTTATTGTTCGGCCGCTGTGGCGGGGGAAAATCAAGTCTTTTAACTTCAAACCACAATATTTTGTAGCAAATTTTGTGCTCTACAACTTTGCTCTAATACAATTTCATCATAAAACTGATATTTTAAGAGTAAAATGAGAAAATGTATTTAAAAAATGGCCTATTTTCGCACTTTTTGGCTATGAACATTTGTTTTACAAAACGCACAAGGAAACTCGAGGTGCAAAACATGGTACGTCAATTACTATGATATTTTTGAGCGATTCCAACAAAAATCTCGGATCTTGCTCTCACATCCATGTATCCCAATTTTCCATCCTTATTCGACTGGACTAATACCATTTTGTGGATTTTCATTACCATGTCTGTCTTGGTTACCTTATTTGGTCGACCACTGCGATGTTCGTCTTGGCAGCTCGTACGACCTCGTTTGAACTCTGCCACCCAATACTTTATTGTTGTGAACGAAGGAGCAGACTCCCCCTGAGTAGAATCAAGCTCGGCTTCAATATTTAATATTGATAGCTGTCAAAGAAATACTGAACAACGTAGCGTCTTCAAACTTCTAACTTAAGCTTTATAAGGTTGGAACTTTCGACCATAGTAATTTTTTTCAAACAACCGTCATCTATACCTCAGGTTGGGTACTTCTGGGAGTACCCTCGTATTATATTTAGCCTCAAATCACAAAAATACTTCATGTCTAAAGTTATATGTAAATTAGGACACATTTCATATATATTGTGAATTTGCAACAGTCAACCTCATTTATCTATACTTACAATTTGTACAATCTTCAGCATGCTGCTACCCATTTTTTCGAAGTTTTCAGTTTTTGTGCTTATACACGATGGCAAAATCTATCCTCACGTACATTATTTAACGTTTTTTATAAAAATTTTCCTTATCTGATTTATATCCGAAATTATACTAATCTAAGTATACCCAACTTTACTCCCCCCCCCTCTCTCTTCTCTCTCATTTGTTATTTTTACCAATTGCCCGTGCTATACTTATATTCATTGATTGATATTTAGATTCTTGTAATTTAACTTCATAATTTTATAATATTGATTAGCATTATTATTCAAATAAATTCAATTTGTATTATTTTACTAATCATTGTGTTCTTTACTGACTTATCCTCATCCCTAAGCGAGGATCATTTGATCCTAACTTAAAACGAGGAACCTTCGATCAAAGTAAGTATTTACGTAGTTGTGACGTAACAGTAAGAACGTGAATTTTAAAATTCTACAATAAAGAAATCTTAAGTTAGCAAAATTGTTTTATGTATTGTATATTTTAGATTCAAAATAAATCACTGACGAGGGCTCCGATCAGAACCGAAACGTCACCGTCAATATATATCTTCAACTATTCATTATAATCATGAAGATAGGATATTTTATACATTTACTGAGTTTACACAAAGAAAAATAGAATATACAATTTAATATCCAGGTCCAGTGATTATGGAACAGCTATTTAAATTATAAAAAAGGAATTACAAGAGTATGTTTAAGAAATAAAATTTCTTGTGTTACTAATTTGATTTATCACATTTTATTTCTTTGTTTATTCTGAAAAATAACATAAATTTTAAGAGAATTAATAATAATGATAAGATGTGTTAGTTAAGAATACATTTCGACGTTTTGTAAATGGTTGATATGCCACAAAAAGACATTACCTTTTTGAAGAATTATTCTGTAAGAATTGTTTAATCCTTTAAAGGTAGTTGGCAATTTTCCGCGCCTGATGAAATTTGGTCATTACCATGCCCCTAAATCTTGGAGTCTACTACACCTATTAACTTGTTTTTTTTTATTTTGTCAAGAATTGAGTGATGGACAACTTTGACCATGGGTTTTGTGTTTTTTCAATTACAGCGGCAAGGAGACAGAATTCTTCTCATTGTTCAAAAATGGCATTTTTCAACAATTTTCCAGATCGGCTGTATTTCCCCTAAGTTTGTATAAAAAAATTTCGATAGTCAAAGTTGTCCATCACTCAATCCTTGACAAAATAAAAAAAAACCAAGTTAATAGGTGTAGTAGACTTCAAGATTTAGGGGCATGAAAATGACCAAATTTCATTAGGCGCGGGAAATTGCTAACTACCGTTAATGAGTAACAAATTCGAATGTTGAAATAATGGAGTTTAATTTTTGTAAAAACTTATTTATCGAAAGAATTAACAGACTTTATTTAAGAATTTGTGGGAGATTTAACACGAGTGTCTTGATTGTTGTCTCGATTGTTGATTCGGTTGTTGGCTTGGTCGTTGGCTCGGTTGTTGGCTCGGTTGTTGGCTTGATTTCTGGCTCGATTGTTAACTGCATCACGATGCCTGGTAATATTAGGATAAGTTTCAGGATACGTATTTTCGGCATCACCACACTGTGAAATACATTTAATAAAAATTATATAGAAACTGTTGACGTTAATAATCACTAAAAGGAAGTGATTCAAATTTTCATTATGGAATTATGTTTAAATCAAGTTAACATAGAATTTAATTGAGCAGCAATTCATGGATTTTTCTTTGGAGCAGGAATATATAAACAGCGTAACTACACGGAGAAAAATAGATTATAAAATTTAATATCTAGGTCCAGTAACTATTACCAGGGTAATATAGATTATGAGAATTTTCCGTCTAACTTTAAATCAACGAATTTCGAATCAGTTTTTGGTTATTTTGACTGTCTTTCGAAATTTTTTAAAAGTAGCTTTTGTTACCACCTTTCGCGTGGGATATATGAAACTTGTCAGAAGTTCTTGGTATTATACGAAAATTTACCGTCTAACTTTAAATCAAGGAATTTTGGGTCAGTTTTTGAATTTTGAGCAAGAAATTGCATTTAGAAACGTTAAACGGGTTTTACATATATTATCAAAGTTTAGGCATAATAAGTCGATAAAGAAATAAAAAATTTTTGGTCAGAATACACGTTTGAAACTTCAGCCCTATGTCTCGAAGCATCAAAATTTGAAATATCTCACATAATATCTATTTCATGAATTAAAAACAAAATAGACAATCAAGGATTCGTATGCATTGAATAATTGCACATTCAAATTAAAATGATAAATCTCCTATTTGTCACAATGAGAGCCTTCTTATTGGAATATAATCCAGATTTTAAGTGACATAAACTAAAATCTATTCTATGTAGTTGCGTCTCACTTCAACCAATGGTCAGCCCTGACGGTGGAGACGTTCCACAAATGGTCAACCACTGCACTACCTTGAATGACAGGTATATGATGTTTTCCTAGTTATTATCGCTAAAAAGTAAAATTATTGTATTTATTCCTACACCTTCTATTCCAAATTTCACCACAGAATCATAATAGCGATACTTTAAATATTTTTTTATCGTCCTTAGCCATAATAATGCGAAGTCAGAGAACGGTCAGAGAAGGGTCAGAGTATTCTCTGACCGTTCTCTCAATCGGGGCCGTTAGGGTAATAAGCAGAATTGTCGCATTTGGGACTCCAAAAATCCAAAAATGATTATTGAAAAGCCTCTTTATCCGCAATGTGTAACTGCGTGGTGCGGTTTTTGGACAGGAGGGATCATTGGGATCGGACATTGGGAACACGACACCTGGCGGTGAGAATCGGAAGTTTTCACAAGTGTCGTTTTACATTATAAGGATAGACAAATAATTGAAAAAATCATTTAATAAATATATCCAAAAGATGGAAAGCCCGAAACTGTAATATTCTATATTAACCTAAACAATTTTGATCTTTCAATTAGAATAATCAGTTCTTATACACATTCTCTCCACCGACAAAATTTATTTTTCCCTGATTGATTTTGGCCTATTGGCAAATGTCTTGAATCGTTAAAATCATTGTTAAATATAAAAATAAAGAGACCCACATTTGTAAACAATGCATCACGACACTTAGTTTCGGCCATATTGAATCATGTGACCCACGTGACTTTGGAGAGCCACGCCTCCTTGTCCGATCCCAATTGGGCCCTATTTTTTTGAAAATCAAGCTCGAGCGCCTGTTTCGGTAAATGGGTCCCTAGCGGACCCGACTGAGAGAACAGTCATAGATACCTTTATTATGTTTCTATTGTGAATTATGTTTCTATGTTTCTATATTATATTCTATGACTTCGCATTATTACGGCTAAGAACGGTAAAAGAGACATTAAAAGCATTGCAATTATGATTCTATGGCGAATTTGGATTAGAAGGTGAAGCAATAAATACAATTATCTTATTTTTCAGCGATAAAAACTAGGAAAACATCATGTACCTGTCATTGAAGGCAGTGCAGTGGTTCACCATTTGCGGAACGTCTCGACCCATGGTAAACCTTCACGGTGGAGATGTATATAAGATAATTGTATTTATTGCTTCACCTTCTAATCCAAATATCGCCACAGAATCATAATTGCAATGCTTTTAATGTCATTTTTACCGTTCTTAGCCGTAATAATGCGAGGTCGTATAAAGGTCAGAGTATTCTATGACCGTTCTCTCAGCCGGGTCCGCTAGGGGTTGCGCTATCGAACCATGTTTAACGAATTTTTATGGCCAGAATTGGAAGATATGGATATGGACGATATTTATTTCCAACAAGACGACGCTACGTGTCACACAAGTGGCGAAACTATCGATCTTTTGCGTCAAAAGTTTCCAGGCGGAGTGATTTCTCGAAACGGCGATTACAATTGGCCACCGAGATCATGCAATTTAACACCTCTAGACTTTTTTCTTTGTGGTTACGTGAAAGATAAGGTTTATGCTGATGCGCCTCAGTCAATTCAAGAACTCAAAGAGAAGATTCGTGCTGTTATCGACGAAATAGAGCCCTAAATGTGCGAAAATGTAATAGAAAATTTCATCAAAAGAGCATGGTTCTGCAAACGTAGCCGTGGAGCCCATCTGAATTATATTGTTTTTCATAAATCAAAATGCAACCTCTAATTGGAAAACCATTTAGTTGTCTTATAGTCACAGGACCTAGATATTGAATTTTATAATCCATTTTTTTTCGTATATAAAAATTGAAACTTACACAGCATAGTTTGAAGATACCGCTTGATACTTTTTCTGCTAGGAAAGCCATGAAGATGAGGCAGAAGAGTAAAATATTCGACAACCTCATTTCGAGGATTGCTTTTTCGAATGGTATCTTTCAAGAAGTATTTGGATCCTATTAAGAAATCTCTATAATTAGAACATTTCATACATAGGGGCATAGTTTATGATAAATAGAAACAGTGAGTCAATTTGTTAATCACGGAGAAAATAATCTAATATAAATTTACTGAGTTCATAAATTAGAATATTAACAGCATAGAGTTTCTATAAATTAAACAGATATTTTAGTACACGTCACTGATTTTTTGTAAACGTAACAGATTTTCTGATAAGTATAACATATATGACTGTTGAATTTACAGGATAAGGAGTTTTTTTCAAAATTCCTAGCGAACCGAGTCCAGTGAACGGTAAGCAAATTCGCTCACCATTCACTGACCGTTCAGTGACCATTCGCTGACCTCGTAATAATATGAAATAGAAGAGCATAAAAGACATTTAAATTGTTTCAATTATGATTCCGATGTGGTGCATTTTGAGTTTAAAGGTATCAAAGTTAATAAAATAATTTTGTTCTTTAGCGTTAAAAACTAAAAAAACATTAATATATGTTATGTTTACAAAAAAACAGTATATCGTATTGAAATAGCTTTTAAATTTACAGAAATTCAATGCTGCCATGATTTTAACTCATGGACTCAATAAATGTAACAGATTTTTTTTCTCCGTTATGTCTATAATTTTATAGTTGAAATTTTGACCTGAAATGAAAATATGTTTATGTTGCGAAACAATTGTTTAATTTTGAAAAATAAGAAATTGAAATGGAACAAATTGTATTTCAAATTTTTAACTTTTAATTTTAACTTTTCATAGTAGGTTAATAATTAACGTTCAAAATTCTAAAAAATATCCGTGTAGAATTCTCCTGTGTATAATAAACTGTATAATTTTCGTCGTTTTATTTTAATTATTCTATATTGTTCTTGATTTAAAAGTTACGTGGTAACGGAAAACATAAAATGATATTTATAGAAGCATTAGCTGTGATTATAGAGCACATTAGAGTGAGGAAAATAAGATTCTTACCCTTACTCAATGCCAAAAAATGTGTTTGAAAACTAGATCGTAGTCATTAAGCACTATAGATTTCAAAAGACGTTGTAACTGTATTTATACCAGTACTTCCTACTGTTTACTTAATACTTTATAACTTTAGCATGGAATGGGAAAGGATTTTAATTGCTTCTAAATAGAAATGTTCCCGTCAGATAAATAAGGAAATCATGAGTTTTGTAAATGATCATATCTTAATTATTATAAGCAAGGAAATAATAAATTTCAGTTAATTTAGTTAAAACAGATAAAATAAGATGTTTACAAAAAACAAACGGTGTCCCGCGGAAGCACCCGTTAGTCAGTGGTCACTATGTACCTGGTTCACTAGTCGAAGCATCGGTCGAGACCGTTCCAGTTAAAAGCTGAAGTTGAGGTACTAGATTATGTATCCCTAGCGGGCCCGGTTGAGAGAACGGTCAGAGAATACTCTGACCGTTCTCTGACCTCGTATTATTATTGCTAAGAACGGTAAAAATAACATTTAAAGCATTTCAATTATGACTCTGTGGCGAAATTTGGAATAGAAGGTTTATGAATGAATACAATAATTTTATTTTTCAGCGATAAAAACTAGAAAAACATCATGTACCTGTCATTGAAGGCAGTGCAGTGGTTCACAATTGACGGAACTTCTCCACCGTCAAGGTTGACTATTGGTTGGAGTGAGACACGACTACTTTTATCTCACTTCTGCAAATGGTGAACCACTGCACTGCCTTTAATGACAGGTACATGTTTTCCTAGTTTTTATCGCTGAAAAATAAAACAACTGTATTTATTCATACACCTTCTATTCCAAATTTCGCTACAGAATCATAATTGCAATGCTTTAAATGTTTTTTATAGGTCTTAGCCATAATAATGCGAGGTCAGAAAACGGTTAGAGTATTCTCTGACCGTTCTCTCAATCGGGCCCGCTAGGGATACATAATCTAGTTCCTCAACTTCAGCTTTTAGCTGGAAATGGGGAAGTTATCTAAAATATCTTCATTTAAACAAAAATATTGTCTAAAATAGTGGCTTCAATTTAAGCCATGTAACATTAAAAAATCTTAACAGATTTCTCAAATATTAATTTTTTTGTGAGAGCGTACAGAGTTCAAGCGACGTCTCTTGATCACTTGGGTTTACGGTCTCGACCGATGCTTCGACGTTCGACAAGTGAAACATGTACATAAGTGACCACTGACTAACGGGTGCTTCCGCGGGCCACCGTTTGTTTTTACTAAACATCTTATTTTATCTCTTTTAACTAAATTAAATGAAATTTATTATTTGCTTGCTTATAATAATTAAGATATGATCATTTACAAAACTCATGTTTTCCTTATTTATGTGACGTGAACATTTCTATTTAGAAGCAATTGAAATCCTTCGCCATTCCATGCTAAAGTTATAAAGTATTAGTTAAACAGTGGGAATGTATAGTGAATTGTAAAAAGAGAATGGGAGAAAATATTTCAAAATATTGTAAACATTTAAAAAAACGTTACAGTGCATTAAAAAAGATTATTAAATAATGTGAAAAAAAATTGTGTTAGGAGTTCTATTTACTTAAAATTGTAATTACAGCGTGAGAGAATGTATGCCCACTTTCACCCACGAATTGTATGGAAGATATATAGTATAATGCCTCCAAGAAACTTTATCAATAGAGTTGAATTTATCATGTGAACAACCACATGATTCGACCTAATTTAAAAATTTTAAACAATCATTAAATTCTTTACAATGTGTCATTAATTTTTTTTTCTCAATATGTCCTTCACTGTAATGTAAACAAAGTCTTGGAAATCGTATGCAGTAAAAAAGGGTTATGTGGAATGGAACGCGTCTGTAAATATATGACCCCCAGATGATAGTTCCTTAAAATCCCGACTGAGGGCGCAGTTGCGCTTCAGCCTGATTTTAACATTGTTTCATATGGGATAATGTTACAAAGAATTTAAAAAATCATATTTATCAATAAAAAATACTCATGAAACTATCACAATAAATTGACAAACATATAATAAGAATTTGCAGCCAAAAAAATTTTGATAGATAATGATAGGGAAGGAGAGGAAACATTTTAAACGCAGTCGCGCTTCAGCCTGTCTTTTTAACATTGTTTCTTATGGAATAATTTTACAAACAATTTAAAAAATGATATTCTTTAATAAAAAAATATTTATGAAAATATTATAATAAATTAACATTAAAACATTAAAATTTACAGCAAAAAAAAATTTTAATAGATACTGATAGCAATGGAAAAAACAATTTTGAATACATATATTTATATAGCTTTCCATAGTGTATTAAAGTGTTATAATAATTGAATTGATAATAATTTCCAATTAATTAACAAAGCAATTATTATTATGGTCAGCTATCTATTACTTTGTATGTAAATTTATTTCTAAACTTCATTTTGAAGTAAATTGCTTTGTTAATTAATTGGAATTTATTATTAATTCAAATTATTATAACACTCTGATATACTATGGAAAGCTATATATATATTCAAAATTGTTTTCTCCATTGCTATCAGTATCTATTAAAAAATTTTTTTGCTGTAAATTTTTAATATGATATGTCTGTTAATTTATTATATAATATTTTCATAAATATTGTTTTATTAAAGAATATAATTTTTTAAATTGTTTGTAAAATTATTCCATACGAAACAACCCGGTAAGAAAGTATGGATTAAATTAGATAGAAACGTTTCTATTCAATTCAATACCGTTTTTGAAAATTACGTTTCAATCCAGAAGAGTATTAATGACGTAAAAGAAATGGATTGAAATGAATCCACCAACCTAATCGGGATTAAAACGGAGTAAAAGGTTCCGCTTTAGTGGAACGGAATTGAACAGAATTACCCTCAAAAAAGAAAGAAAAAAGTTTATTTATTCATGTTAAATTTATACGTCATTTTAATTTATAAATTGAATTTATTCTCAATTATGTATAATTTTGGATTGATTAAATCAATGTACATTTAATTTTTACAAGAGTTTCTCACTTTCATTTTTTGTCATACACTGCACGGAGAAAAATAGTTGAAGTAATTTTACTCAACTTCCAATCAAATTTGGGACATAAGGACAAGTTAGAAGTTATTAAGTATCACTGTATTTATTTGTGATATATTAAATGTTCGAAAATGAATCAAAGTTGAGTAAAATTCAGAAGTGTAGGGTGAAGTATGAAAGCGTGCATTAAAATTTTTTAAATATATATATTATTACTTGTAGTATCACTATAAAAGACCAATCTTTTATTAAATCACAAAAATAGTAGAGATTTCCGTTCATTCTACTCTACGCTTCAATCGAGAGTTGAGTAAACCGTGAATCGCTAGATTTATTCCAACAGCTACATCTATTCACGCAGGAACGAATGAAAGTAATCTGCGCCTTGGGCACATATAAAAAATTTTTAATTTCAAAAACTTAAATTCTTAAAATTAAATTAATATTATCAAAATTTAAACAAAAAAATCTGCCCGCCTCGCGGGCACATTCTCATTGCGCGCTTCGCGCGCAGCTCGCTTCGCGCGCAGCTCGCATCGCTCGCAACTTTGAGCGCGCCTAGGGCGCGCGATTCGATCGTCGCGCTTCGCGCTCCGTAATACTCGATCGTTGCGCTGCGCGCTCCGGAATTTTTGAACGTCGCGCTTCGCGCTCCGTTCTTTCTGGACCTCGCGCTTCGCGCTCGGTCTTGTGCTCTTCGCATACATTTAAGTTTATTTCTTATCATTTGATACTGAAGCTCAAACCAATTTAATGATATTAAAGATGATGTAAATTAGTCATTTTCTCAAATTCACTAAGTTTCTTTTTCAGTTTAAGTGAAACAGGAAAAACAATCGTAGACTTTATTTAAGGAAACGATTTTGCAGAACAACGCTTATTTCGTATCTCACATATTTTGGTGAAAAAAATCAAATTTTTTCAATATTAAAAATCAAAAAATTTAAATATACATCCTGTCGAGAAATTTCTCGATAAGAATGTTTTGGAATTGAAACGAAAAATATATGTTTTATCAGAAACTGTGTCAGACAAAACTTGTAGATCTTTTTGAAACTAACAACTTTGTATTCTTACGTTTTTTTCTTATTTTACATATTATTGTTAAAAAATTGAATTTTGGATTTTCAATAGTTTTTTTTTTTAATTAAAAAGAAAAATATGCATCTTATGAAAAAATGTTACAATTCAAATTTGTAGGTGTTTATTTATTCAATAATATTGTATCACAACGTTTTTTCGTATCTCGTATAATTTAACTGGAAAATGGAATTTTGATATTGACTTTTTTCGAATTTGAATATGCTGTAACATTTCTAATTTTGATTTAATCAAAAAATGTTATCAGGATAATTTGTAGAGATTTATGAGCCCTATCAAAAACCAGTATTGAAATTTTTGATTTTTTCAAAAAATTATTTTCAAAAACACAAAAGTAGTGCTCCATCCCTCAATTTTGATTGGATGTGGCTGGTTAACGAACTTGTCCTTACTTTTTCGGCTCCGATAAAGTGTACCAAAGCTCAATTCAATCTGATAATTCTATCGAGAGTTATGCCGCACACGACCTACAGACAGACAGACAGACAGACAGACACTTTCGTAAAAACCATTTTTTCTGACTCAGGGGGTCTCAAAACGTAAAGATTTGATGAAAATTTCGAAAGTCATTTTTCACATAAAACCAATACCTTCTCATCCATGATGAGAATGTAAAAAAGTCGATAAGTGTATTACATAAAATATGAAATATCACAAAACTTACTCAGGCAGAATAATAATTTGGAATTCGCAAATGTAAAATCCATATTTTGCAAATATAAAACACAGAAAATAAAAGAACCTTCTTTTAAATGTTTTTATACAAGATAATTCTTAATAATAATGCAATTTTTTAATGTACATTTGAAAATTTAGTTTCACTAAACTTCATATGTCGTTATAATAAATATTTATACTAAATGTCATTTAATAATTATATTATATATATTATATATACTGCATTGAAAGTGAGATTAAGGGAATGTTACTGTCTGCATGTGATTTTACCGTTCCAAATTATTTTTACATCATTTTGGTAAAATTACCACGTTAATCACTAATAATTTTATGTCCCCTGTTCTACGTGGTAATTTTCAACTGAATTTTTTACAGTGTATTTAGTAAACATAACGTTCATTGTATTATTTGATAAATTTATTCAAGATATATTAATTGCATATTTATTATTTCTCAATTGCATTTTTTAAGGGAATTTATCTAAATTATTTAGAAAAAATTTGCAAAATAATTAATTAGAATTCAAACTCCTGCCATTACAGTGGTCAAACCGAATTAAATTGACTTCAATTTTAGACGAGAAACAACAAAATTAGTTTGTTCCACATATCCACTCACAGGATGAAATTAAAATGACTTCAACTTCTTAGCATATCCTACGTAATTAAATTGAATTATTTTCTTTCACACTTTGACTCATAAAAACGAATTAAGATGTCTTTAATATTATAAGTATCTTTGCGAGATTAAACAGAATCAACTTGACTTCAAATCTTTCACCCTTGACAGAATTAAAACGTGTTCATTCTTCGTCGTAGGATTCAACGGAATTGAAACGAGCACAAACGTAGCACGCTAAAATGAATTGAAGTGTTTACGCTCAAAAACGGTATTGCTTTGGATTAAAAGTGTTGGAAAATCGCCCATATTCAAACTACTTTTAATTCAATTTAATCCATACCTTTTTACCGGAAATGTTAAAAAGTTAGGCTAAAGCGCGAATGCGTTTAAAATTTATTTTCTCCATTCCTATCATTATATTAAAAATTTTTTTTTTTTGCTGAAAATTTGAATTATATGTTTGTTAATTTATTGTGATAGTTCCATAAGTATTTTTTATTGATAAATATAATTTTTAAAATTATTTGTAACATTATCCCATAAGAAACAATGTTAAAGTCAGGCTGAAGCGCAACTGCGCCCTCAGTCGAGAATTTAAGGAACTACCATGTGGGGGTCACATATTTACGGACATCTTTTAGGCAGTTGTATAGGGCTGGTTTTAGTATACGACTATCATTTTTGCAAAAATCGTATGTGCAGCGCATACATGCTTCCTTATTCTTTCTTTTATTTCAATTTAATTTTACTCGGAAAAAAATGAATCACCGTTATTTCCTGAAAAAAATTAATAAAAAAAATTTGCACTCCGTACAGGAAGCAAAAATGATAGCAAAAACAGGAAGTACATGTATATAATTAGCGCATGCGTACTAAACTTTCCGATAGGTAGAAATTTCTATAGAGGAATAGGGGAACAGGATTTAACCAATGAAATTATCGCACAGATTTAGGAGACTATTCCGTTGGTTCCGTTGATTGAAACTTGTTCCTCTATTATCCTATTTATCCATAGAGTTATTATACATAGAGTGGGCAAACCTGGTCAAAAGGCATCCTACAAATAAAAGAAGGAAGAGAATCGGATTGGTCTATGTACCTCTCTCTTTCATGACGCGATACGCATGCGTGAACGAGTTGAGAGAAATTCCACTTACACGCGCCTCTATTGCGTGTCTACTTTATCTGTAATAATTCTATGCATTTACCTTGCCATGGGACTGCGCCCTTACTTCCGTTCCGTATTCAGTGAGAAAAGGACTTGCCATATCTTTGTCTTTTCTCCTTTTGTGAAAAGTGCTCGAAACATTTGACTGTTGTTTAAGGTGGCTTGAGCGTTTTTGAAAAAAATTACAGATTGCTCTGAAACTTAGAGATTATCTTAATAAAATATGCTAGATTCATTTGGAAAAAAGAAATACCGTGGTTGACGATGTCAATGCCAAACAAATCGCTACCGAAAAAATGTCAGTTTAACACGTAGTCTTATGGGATTCCTCATCAAAATCGGCGAAACTCCAGAACAAAACACAAGTCCCCATAAATCAAATATATAATAGTACTTACGATTTCGAGGAATCTATTAGTATTATAAAAACAAAGGGTTGACGACTTCAATCAAGAGAAAATTGCGAGAAAAGTACAGAATATAAAAAACCGCCTCGAGGTGAAACTAATAAATTTTTACTATCACTTTTTTCAGTGGACATTTCCGTGATTTTTTACCCTTCTACTCAGATGTAACTATAATACATATGATTATTAAAAAAATAAGTAGCAATAAGCATTCATGTAACACGTGCCCCCGCGGTGCCCCTCACTTCATACGACACCAAACGCTCAAGCCACCTTAACATGTATTCTAGCGATTTTCTTAAATGAAAAGTTCTATACAGAGATGGGTTGTGACGCGTCATTCACTTTTTACGTCAAATACATGATTTTAACACGAAGTAAATACGTATTTTAAGTAATTTACCCCTCACCACATAAAAAATACATTGTGTAAAAAACTAAGGACGTAATATACGTAACAATATACATGTAAAAAACCATGTAATATACGTGATGTATTATACATACCCATCTCTGGTTCTATACGAGGTATTCGTCTAGAGTTCTAAAGAGTTTATGTGACCGAGAATATGTCTGGGAGCACGGGAATATGACTGAGAATTTCTCTGATGAATGTGCTCTTCGAGAATTTATGAGAATTTAAAAATATTTTTCCGTAACGGTTCAAGCTTTCAATTGTTTTTGATAAATGCAATAAAAATGGAAAAAAAAAGAATATAATTACGAAATTTTCTGTGGAAAAAGGAACGCTTCCACTCCGCTGGGTATCGAGCCCAGGTCCTTTGATTGCCGGTCGAATGCTCTGTCATCTGAGCTACGGAGGTTCCACAATTTTTCTCACAGAAACTTGTTAACGCCCAATCATGGCTACGGATAAACCGGGAACTATTTTCTGATCTTTCTAAATCATTTCAGTCGATTATGTTCCTTCACTATGTTCCTTTTTTAACAGAAAATTTCGTAATAATTATGATTAAAAATTTCATCTAGTCTTGCGAGACGTTAGATTAATTCTGAATCATAGGTTGATAAGGTCGATATAGTAGAGTTCCGTTATCACATACAGTGATACACTCTTCTAATGATCGACATAATCGACTGAAATGATTTAGAAAGATCAGAAAAAAGAATATAGTTTGGAATTTAAAAAAAAAAAATTATTGATAAACAAAATAAAGCTTCTTTCAAGCGCAATTACTGTGATCAGGTACAGAAAGCATGCCACTCCACAAATAGAGCATTTAAAAAAGTGCATAAACTGTTCCGAAACTGTCAAACAATTATTTAAATCAAAGCGTAATTTGTGCGAAGAAAACTTGAATTACTTGTTCTTTATGTTTGAATTTAATATAATGGCTATAATAGTATATTACATTACAAGGGGCGAAATAGAGCGATTGCATGAGTGTGAAGTTTGCTCTGCCCGAGTGAAGCGAGGGCTGCAATCACACGAAATGCTTTCCCTGGGTTTTGTTTCGAGTAATGTATACTATTTTTCATAGCAACTCTTTTGAGAATCTGATTGGCTGTAACTGTGGAGCGGGTTGAAAATCGTAGTTTCAACCCGCTCTACAGGTACCGAAAATCGGATTTTCAAAGGAGGCGCTATGAAAAAAAATTTTTTTTGATATTGAATTCCGATAAAACTTGACATTTTTCGTAGTTTATTTTTATGAAACCTTCACTATTGCAATTCATAGTGTTTGGAAATAAATTTACAATATTATAAGGTTTAGTGATAAAGAAAATATTGGTGAAGGTACAGTAAAACCTCATTTATCGGGACGCCCTTGAAATGTAAACACCTTGTTTATCGGGATTTGGAGGGGCTCCCCACTACCACCTACAGTCTCATGATGGGTTGCCATGACTCTTGTTGTATGTTGACAATTAGTAATGGTCACGAAGGTATATATAATACGAAGGTATGTAAAATAATTGACATAATAAAACTCCTGCAAATGAAACATCTGCAAACTATGTCACTATGTACAAGGAGTGGTGGCTGGAGGAGAAACAAAATGTCCCGATAAATGAGGTTGCGAGATACCGATAAGTGAAGATCCCGAAAAATGAGTGTCCCGATAAATGAGGTTTTACTGTATGGTAAAATGCCCTTAAATTCTCTGTAAATTCTCAAGTTGTCCTAAAATGACGGTCACAGTCACGAGAACGTGACCGGATTTTAAATGTCCGAGAAATTTAGAACTCTATATTCGTCATGTTGAGTGACAGTAGCGCCGCGGCGTGTATATTTTATGAATCATATGTGGTACCGATATAAAATTTTCAAACTGTCAATAGTTAATGTTTGTTCAACATATGACATATCTATATAAATAAATAATAAATGCAATTATCGGAATTAATTTTTTACTCAATGTACGTGATGTATTAAATTATGCGGGAGAGGGTTGTAAAAAATTTATCGAAGAAGAAAATATTGTGAATTCCAAGCATATAATGTGTTGTGGTATAACAAATGAATTTGACGAAAAAACGACTTCAATTTTTTGATGTGTGAAATCAAGTGACCACTAAAAATACATGTAATTATAAAAAAATTGACTATGAGTTTTAATTGCGTAAATTTAATTTAACATTTTAAACAAACTGAACGACATTTAGCGGGACTCGTTTTAGTTTATAAAATGTCTACGTCGCAGTGCTACTGTGATTTAACATGACGAATTTCACGTTTAGTTACGCAACTCTGCATAGGATAAATAGCGTATCCATCTCTGCTTGTCCTTAACAGCACATCCCTGGTGCGCGCGCGCATATACCAGACATTCGAGTTTTGATACTCGATTTTTAGATTGTTTTGTATTTTTGACGCGGTAAAATAATTGGTAGGGTGTACCAGATCGCAGCAGGAGCTGCTGAAAATGCGGTGAGCAGGGACACACTACGAGGACCTGCACAAGGAACCCGCGGTGCTACCTTTGCACCGCCAGAGAGGAGAGCTTCTAAGAGGCCGCGATTAGAGTCCAAGCAGGCAAAACAGGAGGACGCTGAGGTACGGCGTATTGCGCCTATACGCAATGACCCTGAAGTAATGCTAACGCGGTTCCGGGGTCATTGTCTGGTGAGGAAACAGGGGAGTTTTGAGTTGAGTGGGTATTGCTTCGGCCGTGTCCCACACAGCGTGCGTAAATGCATTCTCTTTTCTTCTCTGGAAAAAAAAAAAAAAATTATTATTGCAACAGAACCTGATCATACAAAAAATGTTACAGCATTAAGATTTCCTGATGAAGCAATCAGAGGGATTGCAAGACGTGGGACGCATTGTAGAAAATTCTTTGTTATTCTAACAAGATTATATAGTTTATATATATATAGTTTTTTTGGAAGCAAAAAGTTTTTATTTTAAATTTAAAATATTTTGAATTATAAATATTAAACGATTCATACTTACTTCATACTTATATTTAAATTATTATGTATTATTCATTAATATATAAGTCAATATATTCATACAAATCAAATTTAAAGAATTTGAAATCTTTCTGTGGAAAAAGAGACGCTTTCAAGCATAAATTTCGAACTCAACCACCAAACTTGATATTTATAAAACTAATTTCTTAATATTAATTTTTTTTTCAAAGTACATTGCAGAGAGAGTTTTGACCTTAACATGCATTTAATTATTATTTTAATTTCCGCCTTTTTACCTCATAAGATAGATATAACTAGTTTTTATAACTGAGGGTGCTTATACAGATTATGGCCAGTTTGCGCCACCGAAGTTAATCCTTCCATTGTGGCGTACATCATGTTAATGCCGGAAATTCAACGATGTACAATGTTTAGCTATTTAGGTCCTTCTATATATTACATCGTCGACCACGCCGACCCTCGTTACTTGAGACGTTATAATTAAGATCTTCTGTCCTGGTTCCGAGAACAGCGATTTGTTACATCGGCTTTTGATTAAATACCATGAAACTTTAGTCCTGGCGGCTCGTAATTCTTGATCGTATATTCAAAATTTATTCCATAATCTTCTAGGAACAGTGCCATTTCCAAAACTTTCAAAACCAGGCTATAACAATTCTAATATATATATCTACGATTCTGTTGAAAATATATACTGTTCTTAAGGTAGATTAAAAAAATATATGAAACCTATCCATCCAAATTTCATAAATAATTATTCATCAAAATTAGATATCCCTTGGTTAGATTATTTTTAGGAAAAATAAAAGTTTTTTTTATAGACACACTGAGGGACTTTTCGTTAGAGTAAATCATAAAAATGAAATATACTTTAGTATAATATCGTTTCAAAATGAGGCAAACAGGGTTTACGTATCAGAGATTTATATAGTGGCTTTTAAGCGGCAGAGTTAATATTTTCGTTCGGATAAATGGAACATATGTCCTACTGACTGTTATGAAATCTACGAGAATCTGAAATTCACTATATTAAAGTTTTCTATTGCGTGTACAACAAATGAAAGAAAGAGGAGGTTCGTTGCTAAGAAGAGGGGAGAGAGGTTGTAGTGGAAACGTGAACACAAATATTATTATAATAATACCTTATATACGTCTAAATATTTAATTTACACAATGATAAATTATTTGTAATCACACGCTTAAATAAAAAATTTCATAATCGCATTTGGATTCGAACCCTGTAACCTACCTACAAGTATATCTACATGGTTTTCCAATTAGAGGTTTCATTTTGAATAGTTTGCTATTTTGGCAGCTGCTATAATAAGAGGTGTTATTTTTTGATAGATGACAACTGAAAAGTATGCCATTCATAAAAATGGAACGATAGACGTTTCAACAACGCATTTAAATTGTTACAATTCACTACAAAAAATCATTATGAGCGATGAGATACATCTTCACCTTGGAGGCTACGTCAATAAGCAGAATTGTCGCTTTTGGGGCTCGGAAAACCCAAAAATGATTATTGAAAAGCCTCTCTATCCGCAACGTGTAACTGTTTGGTACGGTTTTTAGGCAGGAGGGATCATTGGGCATTATTTTTTTGAAAATGAAACTGGAGCGGCTGTTTCGGTAAACGGATTGCGCTATCGAAACATGATTAATAAATTTTTATGGCCAGAATTGGAAGATATGGATGTGGACGATGTTTATTTTCAACAAGACGACGCTACGTGCCGAACAAGTGGTGAAACCATCGCTCTTTTGCGTGAAAAGTTTCCAGGACGAGTGATTTCTCGAAACTGCGATTAGAATTGGCCGCCGAGATCATGCGATTCAACGCCTCTAGACTTTTTTCTTTGAGGTTACGTTAAAGATAAGGTTTATGCTGGTGCTCCTCAGTCAATTCAAGAACTCAAAGAGAAGATTCCTTCCGTTATCGATGAAATAGAGCCCCAAATGTGTGAAAGTGTAATGGAAAATTTCATGAAAAGAGCATGGTCCTGTAAACGTGGCCGTGAAGGCTGTATCAATGATATAGTTTTTAATTATTAATGGCAAACCTTCCGCTATTGAATGAAATAAAAATCAAATGATTTTTCACAGAAAACACGCGTTTTTCTTATAAATCAAAATAAAACCTCTAATTGGAAAACCCTTTACATAACTTAACGCATTCCTGACGCTTAATGCCTTTCGGCTATTCTCGCTTGCCATATTACGAAAGAAATCTCGATTATATAGTCCAGTCAATAGGGCGAAAAAATGACCTATTTAGGAATTTTTGAGGAGAGTGGAATTTTTAAATTAAATTGTTTGAGGTAGAGAAAATTAATTAATTTCGGTATTTGTGCAGTTTGAAAATACAAATTTTTGAAAAAATATCAAATCTCACCACTGTGTAATTTTATAGATAATCTAATGAAAAACTTTGAAATTTCAGTCACTTTCAACGGATAAACGTAACAGTATCGCGATCCTGCAACACTGTTCCCTTTCCCCAGTTTGTCTGCTGTAGGTACTCGGCACATATATACACACAAACAACCAGCTTGGGAGCGTACGTGAAATAAAGACAGCTGTATAAAACCATGAATGTTATTTATTAAAAATTTTATTAAATCAACAAAGATATTTTTTTAACTTTTAACAATAATCGTTGACATCAAGCTATTCAAACGCATATCACAGTTGCTTAATGATGGTTAGGTTTAAATTGCAACGTTGCACGATCTACGAGTCTGCCGGTGGCATTGCAATGGTGACTACACACTACCGTCGGGAATCGTGCGTACAGTGCTTGTGAGCGCTATTAAAAATTACTGCTGACTTCAAACTACGATATCTCGGTGAAAAAAGAGATAGAGCATTTTAAAAATACAGTTGGCAAGCTTATAATATTCCACTTCTAGTGATGTTCAACAAATATTTGTTTGACCTTCTGAAAATAATACAGCACGTGAGGAGTCAAAAAAAAAATTCAAGATTTTCTCAAATTCTTTACCTTAACTTCAACTTTTAGCATGACCTAGGGAAAATTTTTCCAAAATCTGAAAATTATACGACATAGAGTCTAAACTCTTATCTTTGATTTAAGCCAAGAAAATTCGAAAAATATTCATGGGTACCCGAGATACGATTAAAAATGTTCAATCGTATCTGAGTTGAATTTTAATCGACGATCACGGTTCTCGGCCGGTTTGTTGCTCGCCTCCTTCGTTGAGGCAGGACCGAATAGGACACGTACAAAGGTGGCGCTTAAGTGGAGCCCTCTTATATGTATTTTTGATTCTGTCCATTAGTAATTTTTATTTCTAATTATTCTAAATTAAAAAAAATATTTATTGTTATTAACAATATGATATCAATAAATAACAATGTGATTATTAACAATTATTTAAATCCAATATTATCTCCATATTAAAGAATAGAACAATGATATGTAAACATTTTTTATTTCTTAAAATTCTTATAAACTAGGACATTAATAACGATTTTAATAGTCATTGTAAATATTAACTAAGAATGAAAGGAAAGGAAATAAAGGAAACACGTTCTTGGATCAAAGAACATATAAGAGAGCTCCACTTAAGCGCCACCTTTGTGCGTGGCCTATTCGGTCCTGCCTCAACGAAGGAGGCGAGCAACGAAGAAGGCGAGCAACAAACCGGCCGAGAACCGTGATCGTCGATTAAAATTCAACTCAGATACGATTGAACATTAGAGAATTTGAGAAAATCTTGAATTTTGTTTCAACTCCTCACGTGCTGTATTATTTTCAGAAGGTCAAAAAAATATTTGTTGAGCATCACTAGGCGTGGAATTTTATAAGTTTTTCAACTGTTTTTTTAAAAATGCCCTATCTCTTTTTTCACTGAGATATTGTGGTTCGAAGTCAGCAGTGATTTTTAATAGCGCTCATAAGCACCGTGCGCACAATTTCCGACGGTAGTGTGTGTATACACGCATATTACGAATTCTAAGCCAGTTGTGCATTAAAATTTTCACCATGCGGGCCCATGAAATTTTTTCAAAACAGCATAGCTCGACGGCGTCCCACGGGACTCTACTATTTGTACGAGGATGGGACTTACATTCAACCTTAATGGTAAGCGCTGTACTCTCGAATGTCGGATAATTATCAGAAGACATCACAGCATCATCTCAACAATATATCTACCGTGTAACTTGTAGCTTAACGGATCCTAATTTTTAATAATACCTAAAAAAAATTGTGGAAACGCAGCAGTTAACGAAACAAATAATTAATGCAACACTTCTTACGAAGATGATATAGATATGCAACAGCTGAAGAAACAAATAATTAATTCAACATTTCTGACAAACATGATATGAACAGTTTGACAGATCAATGTAGTCCATATAATCATAAAACGATTATAAAAAACTGTTATAAAAAACCATTTTAAAAAACTATTATTCGATTCTAACTTCAAAGTTGGACATTTGGTCGAACTTTGAGACTAGAATCGAATAAAATATTTTATTGCACACGCGGTGAAATGCTTCTGAAAAATAAAATATAAAAATTTCACTTACCCCAAAAACTGCTTACTTTTCTTATTTAGGGGATGTACAGTATGTGACTTGAGTGCGTTTGGGGCACTGTACAGCCATAAATATTCATGTTACAATAAATGTTATCAGATGTTTTTTGTCGCTTGACTAGTCCTCTACAAAAAGTGTCAGATGAATTTTGTCGAAAAGGCAACCCTCCTCACGCTGTCCCCGCTTCAAGCAAATGATCCCCTGAATTTTTGACTATCATCATTAATAAACTCGAAAATAATAACAATACGAAAGTAAATGTTATGACAAAAAATGCAAACCGTATTTTTCTCTGCAAAAATGATATCGTGTGTTTTTTGTAAAAATTGAATGTAAATTTGATAAACGGAAAATAAAAAATCATCCCTTTTTTCAAGGTAGCGGCTGAATGTGCAGGAGGTGGGTATACGGAAATTAATAATTCCAATTAATAAGCTATTATACACATATGGTTTCTAGATTATAATATTCACACGGAGAAAAATAGGTAATAAACCGCAATATCTTGATATTAGCAGATAATATATTTGCGATTTAACTATGGTACAGCCATCTAGATATTGAAACAGAGCATCTGCAGATATTAAAAAAAAAGATGTTTATTCGCAATATTTATGATATTAAACTAAACAACCCAATATTTTAATTTGAAATATCTCAGATGTTAAACTGAAATACACTAAATATCGGGATATAGTATTTAAGATAATAAACTGTAATATCTTAGATAAGTTTTAATGACAATCACTAGTGTTCTTTCTCTGTATGTAATATGTCGAAAGTCAAAGGCAAGGCAACCTGTTGATAAATGGAGATTATAAAAACGTTCAACATAATTGTAAACATTTGGAATCTATTATGAATTCCAGTAAGCACATTCCGATTCGAAGTTGAATTTGAAAACGGCTATATAGAGAACGTATTATTGAGAGGTTAGAAAATTCATTTCAAAGATGGAAGGTATAAGAATGACATATTTATATAGATAGTTAGATACTTACTGATTTCAATACTGGTAATTTGAAATTTCTTTAAAAATGACACTTCAAAACTTCATATAGACATAACATTATTAATTCAGTGTCGAAACCATAAACCACGCGACCAGAAAAGCTATGGGCGAGCGCGAAAGACAAATTATATGAAATTCAAAGACTCTGATCACGTGACTTTTCCTCGGGTACGTGCAGCTACTGTTTGTAACATCTTAGATATTAAAGTTTAATATCTAGTATTGTAAATTTCGAATATAATCTGTTATTTGTCATTAATATCTCGTATATTTAAGAGAATATACTAGATATTATGTAGTATAATCTAGATTATACGGGGTTATATCCAACTTTCTAGTATCTCATTTTTAGTATCTATTTTTCTCAGTGCATTGTTCGACTTATTAAATTTATTTTTAGAAAACTTAGTATTCATAATATCATTTTTTAGTACTCTTTATTTTTCGAATAGAGATTCATAATATTTGGTATTTAAAATACTAATTTTTCTTCTACACGTTTTAAAGACTATTATGCTATATTGAATTTCGATGCCATAATGTGAATAAATGTAATAAAACCTTGGGTTTCCTCATTTTAAAACACTATTGTACTAAACCTTCATTCAATCTTATCATTTACTCTAACGAAAAGTTTCTCAGTGTAGGTTTATGATCTTCAGATGTTACGAATTATTTTCTGAAGATTATAAGAATGTAACATCTGGAGATTATGTTTAGTAATATCTTTATATATTAGATAAAGATTATAGATCATACGCTTTAACATATTTTTTGTTACCGAATACTATCCTTACTTATAACATCCAGGTTTTATGGTCCGTTTTTCTCAGTGCTGCAATTTTTTTCTTCAATTAGCGATATCTCTGGTTATAAAAGTTCAAATCATACATATAATTAGTGAAATGGAAAGCTGAAAAGAGGCTCTTTTTGGTGGGTTTTTCAAATTTGAAAAATAATAAAAATTTGCCAAGTTATGTGTGCTCAAATAATGCGAAAAACCGTGTTTTTTTGCACTTTTAGGTTAGGATTACTCAAAAACCTGACGTGCCGGAGCAGATCCAAGGCTAGATTTGGATTCTACGGGAAAAATTACTTTGGAAATGACTCCTATCTTTTCTAGAAAAAATTCAACATTTTTTTTGCAGACCTGTGGAATGAATGTTTCGATTTTTGCTATACGTTGTCAGGATTCTAGCAGGTTCATATTCATAATATCAATTTCGCAAATATGCTTTGTACTTTATAATATTCATTGTTCGACTTATTAGAATTATTTTCAGAAAACTTAGTAATCATAATATCATAATTCGGTACTCTTAACTTTTCGAATGGACATTCATAATATTTGGTATTTAAAATACTAGTTTCTTTTCTAAATTTTTTAAAGAATTTTATAATTATATCGAATTTCTATGCCATAATATAAATAAGTGTAATAAAAGCTCGGCTTTCCCCATTTTGAAACAATATTATACTAAATTTTTATACGTTTTTCTTATTTACTCTAACGAAAAGTCTTTTAGTGCAGTAAAAAAATCTTTGGCGATTAAATTTCATCTGCTGTGATAAAAAGTTGCATCTCAAATAAAGGATGGTCCATTGGTAACACACTTGCCCTCCCTTTTGCCTCACTTAATTTTCTAGTTAAGAGTGGTTCTTCCTCCAGGTTTTAGCCGTTATTACTTCAGAGCGCGTTTAATTAGCCTCTAGGAAAACCCGGGTGCTATATTTGTCGTAATAGCTTTTCATGTTATATAGTACTTTTTTAAGCTGGAAAAGTCTTTTTAGCTTCTTAACGACCGATCATTAAAGCATTTTCAAGACGAATTATTTGATCTTTTTATTTTCTTATTTAAACTCGATCTATCAAGAAATCTTAATTAACTTTCCGGGAACGAAAATGGAAATATGGCGGAATCAAATATATTCAAAGAGGAATATTAACAAAATTTTTTACAAGAACGAAACAAATTTTTTTAGTGTATAAGAGACATTTTACGTCCTGGTAGATATTTAAGATAAAGAAAGTAATCAATTATTAAGTAAGTCAGGCTACAGCTCGTTGATGTTTAATTTAAAAATCTACTTTCGATTCGTGTTCTTTGATCTTAAAATCTTCAAGAAGCCTAATTGCATCTTATTATAAGAAATTAAAAATATAATAGAATCCATAGTGGATTCCTACTATAATTACAGATTCTAGTTTTTTGAATTCGAAATTCTTCACGTTATATAAAAAATTGCTTTTTATATTAAAAATAAATAACTTTCTCTGAATTCAAACTTCCTCCCATTTATTTTCATCTTTTTTTCAAACAAGAGTATAGTTTTTTTATCTTCAAAAAACTTTTCTTTTACTCATTGCTGACATTTAGACATTGACATTTAGCATGCAATTTTGACTACAATTTTATTCATGAATACTTATAAATGAGATAAAAATCGATACTTTATTGCTAATAAATTATACAAGATATAATTATTGCTTGAAAAAGTTGCAGAAGAAATGGCCAATTTTTTCGATTTGATCACTTTAATTCATAAATATTAATGCTTCAAGATAAATCTGTCCATTTTTAAGTTCAACTTGTAGACTTGATTGTGTTCAAGTTGGTAAATCATTTTGTTGAGTGGTCCCCACCTGTCTCATATAAATTTCAACTCACAAGTTGGAAATGCATCAGTCGATTATTGTCTCACAAGTAGAAAAGATTCCAGATTTTCAATAATCATGCACAAGTTTTTACTTTTGATTGCTCTCTTGGCTGTTGCAGAAGTTGAACCCAGCGAAAAATTACATTTTGATGACAACTATTCCATCCAATATTCAACACCAGCTGCTAAACTTCCAAATTTACTTGTAAATATTGATCATTCAGGGAAAGCAAACACACATCAAGCTAACGGAAGTACTGGTCGAAAATAATAAGACTTACAAAAAGGAAATATGTACAAAAAATATTGATAGATAAGTGCTTCATCCTCGAGATCAATGTTTGATATTGTTTATCATGAAAATCTGGTTAATTTTGTATTTAAATTAAAAGTTAACAGCCATTTCATAGTGCTTTCTATGTAATGTTTATAATAAACACAGATTATTACTTTGCAAGCCTAATCGTGAATTTATTTATATTACTATCCCTGAATATGATATTGTGTCATACTGCAATTAAATGTTATAATTAGATGATTAGGATGATTGTGAATCTGGAAATGTAAAAATGTAAGATTTTTGCATTAGAAAAATAAGTATAATCCTTCATTTACTGAATCGAAAAATAAGAGCTTATGATGAAAAATTGTATTCATGATAAATTGAAGAATTTGAAAAAGAATTTATTTTTATATAATTTGTAGGTAATTACGGTTCCATTAAGGGTTTCTTTATTATCGCCAAATGGAATTAGCGTAGAAGGGTCTGGAAACTGTTGAACTTTTGGGATAAAAGGGTCTCCATATAAAGTAGAAGGATTCCATTTATTTTCGTACCTCTTTCCTGTTGTCGCAATCGTATAAATGTAAGAAAACAACGTGTCTAATTAATTCAGCAAACGTAACAACGACGAAGAGGGAAAATTTTAAAAACCACTTGTAGTATTTTAAACAGATCTAATTTATTTATTAAAATAAGAATGGAATTAAATGCTTTCGCGTTTCAAATACTTAAAATATCTTTTATTCAATGGCATTGAGTATAAATACTTTTAATTAATATAAAATTAATAAAGATTATTAAAAACGTTGATTTATTTATTATATATGTGAAATTATAATCTGTAAACTAAACTATGTATATAAATTGTAATTATTTAGATTTATTTAAACTATTTTACTAAATCTAGTTTCACTGAAAACAGAGCGTAAAGAGTACTTTTTTCTACTAGCGGGCCATAAAGTTCATTTTATTGCAATAGAAAAAAAATCGTGTGTAGCACGGAAAAAAAATTTATTTTCCCTAGTTTTACAATATACTATTATTTCTAATGTTTCCGACTTTTTCAAAACATTCTTTTGTAAATCATCTGTTGTTTACTGCTTTTAGTATTCACATTTTTACTACTACTTAATGGGAATGTGTCGCATGATTTTGTAAAAATTTCATTATAAATCAAACTTATAGAAATGCGTCCATAAAAATAATCTTTTTTCCAGGATTGCTAAATAATTACTTACTATGTACAGGAAATTTGAGATTCTTTCAAAATAATTTTATAATCTCGACATAGATCACAAATATCCCAATAAATATTAAATTCAATGGATGGCGTAAATTTCTTGTCATTTTAAGATTCAAAGTTGCATGATAAAAATAAAAAGAATGAAAGAAAAATCATCCAAATTGTATAAACTCGAACTAAATTTGAAGCATAAAGTTGAAGTCGAAACAAAATGAATTCAAAACATGTTTTCATCTACACTCAGAAAAAAGATTTGATTTGATTACAGAAAATTTGTGAGAGTAATTAAAATAAACTAAGACAAGTCTGTCTGGTCATAATTGTTCATAATTATGAAAGCAAATTTTTTTGAAAAAAACTAATTTTATAATTATAAACATTTATGACCAGACAGACCTATGTTAGTGTATTTTATTCAATTCTACAAATTTTCAGTTACTTATCTCATTTTTCATAGGGATGCGGTTACACAAACTAAAATGCCGGTAATGTAGGAATCTAGTCACGTGATCAGATTGGTCTATGGCCTTGAATCAAACAAATTATATCTTTGACCATGTATCAATACATTAATTTCTTTGTTTTGAAGAAACATTTATTTAATTAAAAAAAATATTTCTTTGTCCAAAAGATATTTTGTTTACATTAACAAAATATTATTTAATTCGAATAAATCTTGTGTTTGAATTATAAAATTATTATATTATTTAATTAATTAATCTAAATGATTCTGTAAAATAATGTATAATGCATAGCTGTTGTTAAAGTGTCATTAAAATGGCCCTTTGTACTGAAAATTTGTTAAGTTTATCTCAAAAATAAAATCAAAGGTATGATTGCTATGACTGGAACTTATAGAATCGAGAGTCTGCTAAAGCTTGAAGCACCGTTGCAAGAACCCTAGCGAACTGGCTGAACGCTAGCTTTACGCTGTAGCGTAAAGCTGGTGTAAAGCTATCGTAAAGTAGCATTATAACTCATGAATGAGGCAAAATAAATATTGAAAATGTTTTTATCCTTATTCAACGTTAAAAATAACGTTAAAAGGTAACGGACATATGCAATAATTTTATTTATGAACGCTAAAAATTATAAAAATAAAATGTCTGTCCTTGAACTCTGCTAAAGGTGACTTCAATCGCAGAGCCCAAGTGATTGGCGCGTAAAATTTATGATCTATGATGCTTACTAGGCAACAACATATCAGTGTTTATTAAAAGTTGAGGTTCTATACAAGTTACACTTTCTATTAAAATAGATAATATTTAATTATTTAATAATATTGGATTAAAAATAATTAAATTTCAAAACATATATAATATAAATATAAAACTTAATTGCAGCTTATGATGATATTATTAGACAATAATAATTGAGTTTGTACACAACTGTTTACATAATAAAAGTAAAGTTTTTATTCATTTGCACGCAGACAACTTGGGAAAATTAGTGAGAAGAGATACTTGTCATGTTTAATTGAAGTCGCCTTTAGCAGAGTTCAAGGATAGACATTTAATTTTTTTAATTTTCAGCGTCAATAAATAAAATTATTGAATATGTCCATTACCCTTTAAGGTTATTTTTAACGTAGAATAAGGATAAAAACATTTGGAATATTTATTTTGCCTCATTCATGAGTTATAATCCTACTTTACTATAGCTTTACCCTAGCTTTACGCTAGATTTACGCTACAGTGTAAAGCTAGCGTTCAGCCAGTTCGCTAGGGAATCTTCTGAAAAATAACATTCTTCTGAATAAACACTTTTTACTCAAAGTAATATTAGCAATACACTAAAATAGTAAATATCATCTTTCTACCACCGGGTCCTAAAGTGGATTTTATTGCCTAAAGCGACAGGTACTTGAAATTGTTTTCTTCTCATTAGTTTATGTTAAAATATGTTGGAATAAAAGACATTACACTCACCTGTAGATATATATATAAAATTGCAATAGAAATAATTATAAAATTTGAACTTTTTTCGTCATTGTTTTACAATTATTTGTCCAATTTTCAAATAAGAGTGTATATTGAATTCTTCTTCTCTCTTCTTAATGGCTTTTTGTTCCTGAGAAAAAATGTCCAGAACACTTGAGCGACCCAGCACCGTCTTCCGAGAAGTAGTTTATACGTGCAGTCAAAAATGAGACGAACTCTTGTACCATGTACCATCCCTCGTGTACCATACCTCTTAAATGTACCATAATTTAAAAATATTTCTATTTTTTATTTTTCATTTAACCGAAATGAAATAAAGACAAAAGCAGAATAGTCATTATCGAATGAGAATTGTTTTTTCCCTTATATGAAGCATGTTTGACCAATCAATCTTTTTTTTAAATGAAGGCTGAGCAGAGTTAGTTATAATGTGATTTACGTAAAGACATTCCGAAGACAGTTACATATTATACTTGCTTTTTATAGATTATAAGCTGTTTTATAAAAAAATGGTTCTTTAATAAGAGTTACTTTAAGTAAATGTTACAAAATACAAAGAGTTGAAAAAGTAGAAACTGTGTTATAAATATTATTAAAATAGTTTTATTGAAACATAATATTATTATATTTATTAACAAAATGTTATCATTTTATTTATAAAAAATATTAAACTTTGAAGTATTTGAAGTTATATTAATTTGAACTTCGCGCCGCGCATGCGTTTTGCAAACTTGTACCATAGCGTACCATAATTTTAACATGCCGATTCCACAATTTCGCTTCGTGTGTCTGGCAACGCTGCATGCAAGACGCGAGGCAGAACCATGGACGTAAGAATATATGGACGGAGCCCAAAGTCCCAACATAGGCGAGGGGGACAAACCAACTGAGCGGAAAAGGGTAGGTAGAGCGGCCATATTACTTGAGGACATTTTTAGGCCTTTGATTGGCTGGTTTGGTGATTAACTGTGATTGGTAAAAAGAAGTCGCACGCTATTTTAAATGCGATTTACCTATTAATTTTGACAGATTAGTTTAAAATTTGGTTAATACAAAATATTCAGGTATACATATTTGAAAAAAAATCTATGTAATATTTAAATTTCCCTTCTCTTTTATATATAAACTGCATTTATACTTACAATTGGAATGGCATTTAGTCGAAGCCTGACAAGATTAAGAGATGTTTTGTCAAAGGCATTTTAGGGAAAATGATCTGAGCAAACTTTATGGCTGTCCTTCTCATCTTTTAATCGTAAATTTAAAGCACTAGCCCATTTTTTTCTTCTCAATTTGTCCTTTGGTATACTGAAATAAGTTTAGTATACAATACACACATTTAAACGTAGCTGCAATGACCTCTAAAATTATGAACAAGTGTTTTTACCTATGGTAGGTCACCTTTTTTGTATTTTCTAGTAGCTTTAAACGATTTCTTTTTGCTGATCCTCTACGAGGAACATTGTTTTTGCAATTTTTCACGTCACAAGTCCACATCTTTCTGTTTGTTTACACTATTTACATTCTGCGCACATAACGGCTGATACGCAACATTTTAAAAGCTTCCACTAAAATCTCAGCCAATCGAGAGATAAGAAATGTCCTCAAGTAAATGTCCTCAAATATCAGCAGAGACTGCGGCAGTAGATTCTCCGAGACCAAATCTCTGAAGAACACCATGGCCACCATGACCATGAAATCCATAGAGGATCTACGTCTTCTGAATCCAAACTGATAGTCAGGGATCCATTTGTTGTGCTTCACTAGATGCTCGAGCCTGCGGCGAACCAGTTTCTGGAATAGTTTGCAGAAGGCAGAAGTGAGCTAGATAGGGCGATAACCCTTGCTTCCGAACTTTGGAATAAATATTTTACAAGTAGTCAATCCTGACGGTAAAGACATGGAAAGTGATGAACCACGGCACTGCCTTTAATGACAGGTATTATGTTTTTTTAATTTTTAGCGTTAATAATTAAAATTATTGCTTATTTCAATTACCAGTTAAAGTTACTTTTAACGTAGAATAAGGTTGCTTATCGAGTCATTCGTCACCCTGGTGATGAAGACGAGGGAGCTCGATGGGCGTGCAAAGCGCGGCAACAACTAGGGCCAGTAGAAATCGCACAGGGGCCTGCACCCGCGGTCTTGCGTCTTGGGCGGACTGGGCTGTCCGCGTCGACCGGGGGAGGGATCTTTTTATTCCTCCCCTGGTTGGCGCGGCTAGTCGGCCTGCCTAACGGGCGTTTGTCCGCAGATTGGAGTACCGGGCGAACAGATGACGGAAGAGTCGTACGGGACTTTAAGCTGGAACCAACTGCCCTCGAAGTTTAAAGCCGACAGGCGGTTCAGCGGGCGGTGTATTGGTTCGAGAGAGGTTTTTTTTTTGGTTTTAACAGGTATGCCTAGACCCGTCCTAGGAGAGTCCTGTACAACGTCTATAAAAGATTTTGCCATTTTTCCTTCTCACCATGAAAAAAAACAGTAGGATAAGGATAAAAACATGTTAATTATTTATTTTGCCTCATTTATGAGTTGTAATGCTACTTTACGCTAGGTTTACTATAGGTTTACGATAGTTTTACGCCACAGCGTAAACCTAGCGTTCAGTCAGTTCGCTAGGGATGAATTATTAGGTATTACATAATTATCACTTCATAAGTGATTCAGTCCAAATCCGAGGAAGTCCTTTCCCTACACGATTGGAGAGCAGGCTCAATGTCAACCAAGAAAAAAGCTGTATTCAGGGGGCTTCCACCAGAGCTTTCCCGAACCATGCGGATATCTGACGGGGAATCGTGCCCGTATATACTTATGGGTTCTTATTGGGTATAGACAGATCAAAGGATGTACAAAAGCCGTTACATGCAGCACGCTCCTGCTTCCTTTGAAACCAGTAGATGAGAGGCCAACCTCATCTTTAAAGAATTATACACAACTGAGAGGGGTGCCGCGACCAACCTCAAACGCTCGCACAGAGAAGGAAGATCCCCCTTGATACGGTCACCAAACTTCAGCCAAGATACCGACATAGTATTAACCCGGTGAACTAAAGAGCGAGAAAGGGCAGGCGAGAGTTGAACAGTGCCAATAACTGGGAGGTGATTAGAGCCACATGTATAGCATAACACCTCAGGAGTTGACAAACGCGCTGCAAAAGAAGAGCAAAACATAAGATCAATATTTCTAGGTGTAGCTCCAGAAAAAGGGACAAACGTGAATATTCAGTCTGGCCTTCAACGTGGAGGCATGTCCGGGCAGTCCCCATTATTTTCTGTGCTTGGGGTTATCGTAGTGAACCCATTTTTCGTCGCCGGTCACAATGCGATGTAAAAACCCCTTCTGATTCTGTCTTTGAAGCACCCCTTCACAAGCAAAGAAACGTCGTTCACCATCTCTCGGCTTTAAGTCGTACGGAACCCAATTTCTTTGCTTCTGAATAATTCCCATGGCTGCGAGGCGTTTCAAATGGTTCGTTGAGTCACTCCCAATGATTGTGCCAATTCTTCTTGCGTTTGGCACAAGTCTTCAGTAAGTAAGGCCTCCAATACGGAATCTTCGAAAATTTTCTCTTTTCCACCGTCATGCCGGTTCTTGACATCAAGATCACTGCTCATGAAGTGTTGAAATCACTCACGACACGTTTTTTCGCTAAGAGCAGCCTCACCTTAAGTACTTGAGAGCATTCGATGAGCTTCAGCCGCAGCTTCCTTCAAATGAAAACCGAATATCAAAACTTCCCGGAAACGACGAGAATTTGGCTCCAAAACTGACATCTTCGATCGAGAATAAATTTATGATGCAAACACAAATTCACTACTGTAGTGCTGTCGTTATGTTGACAGTTATCCAAGCTTACAGTTATTTGTTTTAAACCTTAGACTTTGGCAGCATCCATGAAAAGATTATCACAGTTTTTTTTATCTTCCTGACATTCTACATAAATCTACCTTTAATATAAGAAACAAAAAGTTTTGAAAAAGTTATTATTTAGAAGTCATACAAAAATTATGAAAAATTTTTCCATTTCGCAATATCTTCTTTAAGGCAAGGGCCTGCTTTATAGGGTCCAAAAAATCGAAAAAAAATTTTCCCATAAATCAACCGTAAGCTTAGGGACTACTATATGGAGCAGGAATAGCCGAGTAGCAGAGTACCAGCGTAAGTTATTGAAAATTATTACTTATTCCTATCGAAAACTTTGAAGCGCTTTTTCTTGGTTTTCTATTTTTACGATTTTTTAAATATTGCGTGCAAGATAAAAAAAAAACTAAATAAAATAGCGACTCCATTCCAACGGTATTATCTTCAGTTGTGCTTTCTCTTGTCGTGAACCAAAAGGGATTGAGCAAAAAAATGTTTAAACGTGTTTGGCAGGTAGTTGAAACAATTTTTTTTGCCTCAAAAATCACTTTTTTTGTTGAAACTTACGAATATTTCGAATTTTTCATTTTTTTTTCGGATTTTGTTGGCTCAAGTAGAAGAAAACTGTACGATAAATAACGATCTAAAATATTTTTTGTTTTAGATAAAACCGGTGAATTTTGACCTTCTAAAGCAGGCCCCTGCCTTAATAATAAATAAGAACACTTCGTCTTTAGGTCATTGAACGCAAAATTTTAATACTTTTTATGTTATTTCAATAGAAGAATTTACTTTATCTATTAAAAGAATTAGGAACTTGTATGTGAATGCCGAAAAATAAGTGTATTGATCCTATCGGGTGGTAATGTAAAATACCCTGTTTTATTTTGAGGAAATACGATCATAAATGACATTTTATAAAATAATGGAAATGGTTTATTAATATTCAAGGCTATTGAAGCGCAATTAAAATTAAATTCAAACTGAATAGCTATAAAGCTTCAAAGTTGGAAAGGATCCAATCATGGTGAGGTCCTGAATATTAACAATCGATCAATTCCTGCAATTATATTACGGTTTTTCTCGCAAATTAAAATGAACGTTGATAAATGATAATTTGGAAGAAAATTTTAGATAGTATAGCTAGAATTATATAAAAAGAAAAGTCACAACTTTTTATAAGAAAGGACATACTTTTTAAATGGTCAATAATTGTTGTTTTAGTATTTAATCAAAGGAATATGGTTTCCATCAATTAAGGTTCAAAGTTGCAAAGAGCCTATAAACCATGTGGCCATAGGAAAATAAGGCAACCAACGAACCATGGCGGAATTCTAAGAGAACCTGCCCTCATAATTCACCCCCAGCCCAAAAACTGGTTATAAAGTGGTTGCCATTGTTGTAGGACGAAGCATTGTTCGCGTAACAACTTTGCGTAATTGGCTGTTTTTGTCAATTGCATTGCAAATTAACCATAGCTTATACTCCAAATTCACTACGCTTACGCCTTCAAGTATGCGAATTATTACATTCTTCGCTGCTGAATTGAAACTTTGTTCAAATTACAATATATTTTGATCTAGAGTACACACCCAAAAAATAAAATAGCTGAAAGATACATTTTAAATGGTCAGTTTGTTTTCTGAAAGGCAAAGTAGTAAATAATACATTTTATTTCTGAAAGTGTTGCCATTTTAATCGCACTATTCAGCATTAGACTATTAAAAAATGGGTCAAAATGGTAAATAGTGGAATTAAAATGGTAACACTTGCAAAAATAAAATTGTATTATTCACTATTTTGCCTTTGAGAAAACAAACTGGCCATTTAAAATTGCACTTTTAGTTATTCTCATTTTTGTGTTCTCAGATTTGTTATTCACTATTTTAACTATACGATTTATGAAAATACAAAGCACAAAATAAATTCGAATTTCAATCTAATGTAATTTCTATTTACTGAAGAGATACAATCTGCTACAATGAAAATTCTCACCTCCGTTTGCAGGTATCGTTAGTCGTTACTTTTAGAAGTTTTTAAATTATACATCTTTAAATAAGGTTTATTTATTAATAATTTGAACTTACCCTCATTTTAAAAAGGTGATATATGCACTTGAGACGAAATTTTTCAATGTTCAGTTATAAATTAGTGAATGTGTGACGTCCTGTCACCTACCGTCCTTCAATATTATATTTTATTTTCCCTCGTTTTAGATCGGTAAAGAAATCCAGAGGATTTCTAAACCGAAACTGGGATGAGGGTAGCTAACTAAAATAAAACTCGAAATTTACTGAATTTACAATTATCAACCTTTATTTTTAATGGGTACAAAATAGGAGAAAGAAATAGAGAGAGAGATAGTGAATCATTAAAATTTCCTTCTCGGGGTCATATATAAAATTGGACTTACTGAGACCCAGGCTGGAATCACTGATAATCCGGAAGGGGTACACACCTTCCAATTCACTTCACAATATGTTGAAACCACAGTGGGTCCACTCATATAGGAGAAAAGAGGAACGAATTATAATGTTTGCTATCAACAAGTGGTGGCGCTATTGTCGCTACCGATGTTATTTTTAAACTGTTGTAACCATAGCAACCATATCATTGCCAGTTGAAATAATACAGCCGATGCTCATTTTACTCAACTACCGTTCGAAGCACCTCAAGCGTCGGTGATATATTTATACATTTCAGGTTAACCCACTGACGCATTGTGATGCCCTGTCGTCGAAAAGGTTTTACTCAACTCCTTACTATTCCTTATGTAACGCTTATTGATATTCACTTTGGGTGAATTAGGTATTTATCAAATTCATTTTACCCGACCAGGATTTAATAAATGTTCAAATGTCCTTAAGTCCGAAGTTTAATCGACAGAGTTGAGTAAAATTACTTCAACTATTTTTCTCCGTGTAATAGTACAGTATTGAACTGTTTATTGTGATTCATATTTAAAAATTCTTGTTGTATTTTTATTCTTTCACAAATTATTTTCAACTTTAAATCATTTAAATTTATGAAATGGATTTCATAAAATATATTTCAAAATTCTCCGCTCTTTAGAATACGTCGGAATGGAGGGACGGGGGTTTCGTTTGCATTGATATTAGTTCTTGCTATCCAAACTTGGCGGCGCTGATGCTCATTTTCAATTTTTTAAGTACCCTCCTAAAATACATGGTAGTGGCCGCACTGTGGTTGAAACTCTGACAGATAGGCACCAAAATCCAAGTAGGGTATCTCTGACAGGTAGGCACCAAATCCACAAATCAATTCCGAGCTGGACTACTGATGATCCCAAAGGGTGAGCTTTAGATACACCTTTCGATATATGCGATGTGGCTTCTGTGGTTTCGAATCGTGGACACTCTTCAATACAAGAACCGTTCACAGGTTTCACTTCTTAACTCACTACAATGTTGCACTAAATTCAATTTCAATGTAATTTTAAATTAATGAGGAAGACACTGACAAAAGATGGAATGAGTTAACCGGGGTAACTTCGAAGGAGAGTTCTCAAATACAAGATGGTCCGAGGGGAACTCTGTTACTAATTTTTTGAGCAGAGTTCCGACGTTGAAGATAGTCCGACGGCAATTGAAGATTCGCAGATTCGCAGGTACTTTTATGCACTTAATTTTTGGTCGCTACTGGCTATGTTCGCCATTTTTTCGATCGATACTGGCAGGGAACTTCTAGGTGCTCTGACTAGTGGGTTTTATTTTTTAGTCGATACTGGCTATGTTTGATTTGCCCTGCTAATATTCTTCTGATGTTGGCCTGACCTTGGCACGTGGCTAAGCTGGCCTCTTTTCCTTTGGGTCGGTATTTTTGTGTACTGAAGAAAAAAGGGAGACTTCGTTTTTCTTATTCTGGTTTCCCGACGTTCCTTCTTCTTGAAATGATTCATTTTTTAATTTCTATCCTCTGCTGCGCCGGTCGATATTCTTGTGTACTTAGGACATTCCGATGGGGTTCCCTTGTTAACAGGTAGTTTAGGATTTACGATGTTTTCTATTTATAAGTTCACTACTATCTCTCTTTCTATTACAAATGTATTTTCGTACATTTAATTTTCGTCTAATGAATACTTTTTAAAAGCTGTTGCTCGTGCATGTTTTATGTTAAAATCTTTTATTAATTTTACATATTTTGGTATTATGAATAAATAAATAGCGATGGTCACAGGACGTGACAAATGTTTTGATTTTTGGATCTGAAAATTCTGAAACTTAAATAGAAACAATTTTACGTTCCAGGTAACCAAAGCTTTATACTATTACGTGTAACTGAAAATTCTGTTGCAGTTTTGTAATTTTTAGATAAATTTAAGGAAATTCAGTACAGTTTCGTAATTTAAAGAAAAATTTCGGGAATTTTTCATTACGTTTGTAATTCGAAATTTTCGTAAATTTGAAAACATTTTTGAAAGTACACGAATTGGTGAGTAGAGTTTCATTCATGAAAATGAATAAAATAATAAAAATTCCTAATTTCTATAATTCTTTGGCAGTTGGAAGAAAAAGACAAAGTTCCTGAATGACACAACCGAGGTGGGACATATATCCCAGGATGCTCAGTAAATTATTCAAAACGACCTTCTATATGATCTATGGTGGCACCCTTACGGCTGGCACCCGCAATCTTTCTCTAAACCTTGAGCTTTCTCTCCTACGTTCTCCTCCTTTATTCTTTCTCATCTTTTCTTCTACTTTCTCTTTCTGTCGTTTCTCGTTTCTGGCAGCAACAGTGCCTCTGGGGAATTTTTTCTGACAACCGCCACCGCATTTATCTCATCCAGCAATTCCAGACGGGTTTACAAAGGAAGTCCAGAATCCAATAAGTCCGATAACTTGCACCGTTTGTACAATGTTCATATATACCCTCGCGTGCAGGATGTCTAAAATACCGTAAACTATGTAAGTTTGAGGCTTTATACAGATTTTCTAACGTTTATTGCTTCAGACGATTATTTTATGTTTTCCTCAAACATTCGAATAATTAGTCTGGATTTTTTTCATTTGTTATTTTTCGGAAAATTTTTGTATGCTCATTTCGCGGAAATCCTACAAATCCTTTTTCTGCTTACATTTACAATTTACTCTAAGTTTATGGCAGATTCGCTAATAGTATATTGTGCAACTAAAAAAAAATTTATTTTGCGAGTGTAAAGCGTGATGCCCAAGCACGGGACAATAAAATTCACTTTATGACCCGATTTTAGAAAAACTATTTATTTATATATAAATTCATTAAAACCCCTAGAGAAAAAGTATTTTATTTATTTTAGAGGACGCGCGGGGCAATAAAATCCACTTTATGACCCGATATTAGAAATACTATTTATTTATATATAAGTTTATGAAAATCTCTAGAGAAGAAGTATTTTATATACATTCTGTCAAAAAAGTACCGATAGTTGATCATTCAAAAAGCCTGCTTAAAGAGATTGTCAAAAACCTTTTTGACGCTAAGTTGGTACCACTGTCATCTATACTGACGTGGAGTTCGAGCGCGATCTGTCATTTAGTTTGTTGACAGTGCTTGATGTTGTCAGTTTATCTCAAGTGTGTTTCGCGATTTTTCCAATGGATATATAAGAATATCGAACAAAGAATTTGTCTCAAATTTTGCATTGTAAATGGAATTTCCTGTACGGAATCGCTGAAAATGTTACAGAAGGCTTACAATAAATCGAATTTATCAAAAACACGTGCATATGAGTGGCACAGAGCATTCAAAAGCGGTAGAGATGTGGTGGAAGATTTGCCTCGCTCTGGTCGACCATCAAAGTCTTCAACTGAAGTTAACATCGCTAAAGTGAAGGAAATCGTGACTGAAAATCGTCATTTAAGTTTAAGAGAGATAGTCGCTGAACTTTATGTATCTCACGAATTAATTCGTACCATTTTAAACGATTGTTTGGCCATCAAACGCATTGCTGCTCGACTACGCGGAGAGAAGCTTAGTAGAACCGTTGCACTAGCGGTGGGAAAGCCGCTCCTCTTTGGTTTAGTGTGACGTCTACTCTGAAATTAGGGTACTGGTAAGCCCAAACTGACGACAAAGCTTGCGAGAGAACGGCTGGCCCAAGTATTTCGCGTAACGGCTCGCCTAGTTTGGGGTAATGTTTCCCCCAAATTGGAAGAGCTGTTCGACCAAACAGAGGTCGCGCAGCTCTCCGTGTGTTTAGTGCATCAGTTCTACGTGTTGGGCAAGCGGATCCACCAAACTTTTCTCCGTGTAGTTCCGACAGACCTGAATTTTCTTCAAAAAGTCAATCGCGTAAAGGTCGCTGAAGACGAAAAACTCAACGAATGTCGTCAAACAACCACTGTATCCACCTGATATGGCTCCGGCCGACTTTTTTCCCTTTCCAAAACTCAAATTACCATTTCCAGGCACCCTTTTTCAATTGATAAAAGATATAAAAGAGAATTCGCGGTGAGAACGGAAGTCGATTTCGGAAAATGCGTTTAAAAAATGTTTTGATGATTGGATTATTCGTTGGCATAAGTGTATTATTTCGGGACTAATTCCCGGTACTTTTTTGACAGAATGTATTTTAGAGGCCATCCAGAAATAACATGACAGCTTATTTTCTTTGAGGGGCTAGGGCTTTGGGGGGGGGGGGATTAATACTTTTTCTTCTTCAAGGGGGTATGTACTGCAAAAACTTTTTTTGCTAAAAGATGTACTCTAAGAAAATATGAAAAGAAATTCTTATAGTATAAAAAGACATATTTATTTTTTTGTTTATTCCTACATGAATAGACCCGTAAAAGAAAATTAATCTTGGTCTGAATTTGTGACCTCGTAATCTGTCCGCAACAGCCCTCTCCCATGTCCCAGAAGGGGTCAAAATCAGTTTTTAAAGAATATTATCATTAAAATAGTTAAAATGTAATTTATAGAAGATTCAATTACCTTTAAAATTAGCTTACGAATATCGTGAATTGTCTCATAGTTACCGAGATAGGGTGCGTTGTCGTGAACCCCTTTTAGCCCTATTTTTGGCAAAAAATAGTAAAAATCGGTTGTTTTAGAATACCAGCGCGGGAATAGGTCCTATGAAAAAATAATGGACAGGAAACTCACAGAGGACTGAATTAGCTTCAAAATAAGCCCAAGAACATTTAGAAATGTTAATTATTTATTGAGTTACGGTAGGTCAAAGTAGACCACTTTCGTCGGAATTATAAGATTGCTCTGTACGAGCAAACTTTTTCATGTTTCTCGGTTCCTAATCATACCTACGTGATTATGTCATCTTATTATCATGGATAATGATCTCAATAAGATTATGAAATAATAATTAATAATATATTGTTGTCAATATAGCATTTGTTTCGCGTATTTTGAGGAGTTGAGCGCTGACTTCTATCAAAAAGGCATCAAGCTTTCAAAGACTCATTGGAATACATTGGCCCGGGACTTTTCAAACGACCTAGTAGAACTTTTTTAGGCCAACCACTTCGTTTTGTAAATTTTTTTCATATTTTGTATAGATTGTCGGGGAAAAGTAATGATTGATTTTTTAACAGTACATATTTTTCATCATTGAATCAAGAATTACTTATCCTATCAAGAAATGATCCACGAAAAGCTTTTAGATCTTTTCAATGCTAACAATTTTGCTTTGAAATATTTTTTCATATTTCGCATAGTTTGTCTTGAAAATGAGGTTTTAATTTTCTTAAAATCATTTTCGATACATAAAACCAGAATCATTGGTCAGAAAAGGCTGATTAAAAGACTCGACCTTGTTTTTGGGCCTTAAAAAGTATGCCAAAGCTAAATCCAATTCGATGATTCTTTCGAAAGTTATTAGACACCATCGTAAAAACCGTTTTTTCATGTTTTTTGTTCACAGTTATTTTGTGAGTGTGAGTAATATGATGTTTTATTCGATGTGCAGATGCGCAACATGACTAGAAAATAATTCGTTGCAGTGCGCTTGCGCATCAGAGCTGGAAAGTTAATTTCCTTCACCGATCTGGAATTGGTAATATTTTCACTCATCATACAAAAATACTCAGTCTTTATTGATTTAACAATAAAAAATTATGAAAATTATCAATTTTAAACAGAATCTAGTAAATTTACGTAATTGTATGCTAACTAATTATTTCGGTAAACGTTAAAATCCCGATCGTAAAATTTAAAGCATTGGAAGTATAAACTTGAGTATAAAGAGGGTATTTAAGGAGAGTAATTTTCCTGGCCTCTTAAGTCTATTTTCTAGAGTTTTCCAAGGTTCGAAAATATTTACGAGTGCACTCAGTCAAAAGAGGGTTAACGATATTGGTTCACCTCGTTTTTGATTGGAGATGGTGTTCTTGAATGCGTAGAGAGCGAATACTGTAGCGTATTATCGAGAAACTACCATCTTCCTGCCCATTTTCTCCATATCGTCGTATGTGCTTTCCATATCCTCTCACCAGGAAAGTACACACACTCGAGATCTTAAAGGGTACTAGAATCGATTCAAGGGGGGACGAAGGCGGGAGAGAGAGTGACATGTTCCCATCGATACTGATTCTGATACGATTCTCAAATCTTCTTTCTCAATGGAAAGTACTTTCCTGTGTGGTTGGGCCATCAGAAAAAGAAGAAAAATGTTACTACATCGCATCCTTCGTCGAATATCGCTCCGCTGCTTGGAATTGCGTCATTTACCAAAGTATATAGTATTTTCAATAGCTCATTTTTATGCGAATATTTCAATCATACACAATAATTCAAACGTTCTATTATTATTCCAGTAAATACAGTGACATTGTAATTTGATTGCAGATCTACTTAAATTTATAGTGCACTCAGAAAAAAGGTTGAGTTAAATTAACTAAAGCTAACCTGTTGAAAAATTTCCGGTTTAAATGACTAAACTTTTAGTTAATTTCGCCAGAAAAATAGTTTACTTATTATGGTTCCAAAATTCTGGTTATATATATTCTGGTATTATCATTACAGTTGATGTTACAGGAAAATATAGTAAAAGTAGTTTCAAGATACGCCGTTGGCAGCGCTGCTGTCTAGACAATCTGGCGCCATTTTGTTTTTCGTTACACATGCAAGCCTCGGCATTTTAACGCTCGAGGGGCAGCCCCGACTACGCCTCAAGAATCAAAATGCCGAGGCCAGGGCTGGCAACCTCTAATGGATGAGGTGTCCGCGTAGCATTATTATTATTTTTAGTTCAGGTGGACAGTTGTACGCGCTCTAGTTGTCACAAACGGGTGGAGTGCGGCAAGGGGTACTGGGTTCGTATGCGTTCCGCGATTGCTATTTACAAGTCATTACAAGTATTTAACAATGTATTGTGCGTAGCGTTTTTGTCGTTAATAAAAATACAAATTACAGATTTATTTGATTTTTACTTATTGCGAAAAAACCAAGATTTAATGCAAAATTGTACATACATGTTGATACCGGTTTCCTGTTACTTACGTTGTGTATTAGGCCGTTTGCAAAAACAAGTGAAAACGAAAACAAGGTAGAGTCCAAAGAAATCTTAAAGATCTCGCGTCTTGTCTCGAATTATTTTCACAAATTTTCACAAATCAGTGCTATTATTTTTAAACGCGTTTTTCTCAAAACTACATTTTTCAAATTTGCTGCAGCTGTAACTCAATAACAAATCATCCGATCGACTTGCATCTTTTTTTTTGCTCATTATGTATTTGTTTTTCCATACAATGACCCTCCAGTTTTATAATTGGATGAAATATATAATTTTGCCAGGCCAAAAACCATCAGATTTTTTAGCAAAATTTTTAATTGTTTTTCTAAAATCCGCCATTTTGTTGCATTTTAATTTTTTTTTACAATCGAGGCTCATTGTATAGGAAATATATTCTAGTTTAATAAAATTTTTGGTTTATTTTATTTCAGGCACTGTGAAGGCGACAATCACTGCAGCAGTGGGAGAACTTTTTTTTTGAAGACTCAGGAGATGGTGGATAACTTGCTGAAAATCGTATATTTTCATTTGAAAACATTACTTTATATTCATTATTTACGCATAAATATTTCTGCGAAATTTTAAATCATTTGATGCAATACTTTTTTTTTAAATTCACAAAAATCACCTTTTTTCAGGCCGTGAAACTAGTTGTGCCCCTTAAAGGAAATATTTGGAGGTATAAAGAAATTTGTAGATTGTCGATTTATATGTATTCAAACGTACCTTTATTAATAATAATATAAACAAAATAAAATAATTCAACAATAAATATATATTTATTCATTTTTAAAATTATAATTCCCACATCTTTAAATCATTATTGATTTTTAGGGTCATATTAGGATTCAACCGGGAAATTTTAGTGAATGTAACCAGACATATGGTAATATTAAATGGACTAAGTTAGATAAATTTACCGGTATATAACCATGAATGTGACGAGAAATTTTTTACTAACAAAATTACGGTGATATCAACTAGAAAATTTTATTACATTAACTGGGATAAAAGATCAAAACAACTGAAAAGTTTTTACTAGAATTTTCAACCGAAATTACTAGTACGGCTCTCTATAACATTTTTTACCGCTTGAAATAACCGGAATTCTGGTTGTCTTAACCAGACTGTTTTCTGAGTGTGGACGATGATTCTAATTTTCCTTGATTTTTGTATGAATACTCAATTCTTATCTGCTGAAGTCGATAAATTTTTATTTGAGGAGATTGAAAAATGGAAAAATACTTTCCTTGCTGAAAATCAATGCAACCTCAGGAGCAAGGGAGACCGCCTAATTTATTGGTGAAAGCTCCGCATTCTCAATCTTCTTTCTCTCAATGCTCGAGTGTATCCAGTAGACTAGACTTTGTTTTTTATTGGAGCTTTTTTTGTCATTAGTTCTTTATTTATTCAGCTGCACGAGTTCTGCTGTTAAGTCGAAGCTGTGTTGTCTAGCTTTTTTATCTTGCTTTTACCTTTTCTTTCATCTAGTCTTTTGCTACTTGTCTTGTATTTTTTCTTCCCAATCTCATTAAAATGATCTCAGACCAGTAAAAGGTCCTTTCAGTTCCTGCCTACTTTTTCGTTGCTTCGTCTTCCCCAGGGACAATTCTGGGATATACGAAGACTCCAAATTCGCCTTCGTCGTTGACGATCTTAAATGGATTTTATGTATAAAATGAGTGTGGGTGTCTCGAAACTTATTGGAATTGAATTTAAAAAAATTTTAAACAAGTTTTTCGCTTTCCCCTGTAGCTTCTTCCGAGAAATTTTGATGAAATTATGAGACGTTACTTTAATTCCTTTAATATGCAGTTGAAACTTAAAGCATGTTTCGTTTGCCCTATAAAAATACTTCTTCGTTAGCGCGTAATAAGATGAAAAAATTGGTATGAGATATTTATGAAAAATGGGTTCTCTCCTGCTGGAAATTTCTGGGTTAAATACCGAGGGTAGCAGAAATGACGTTTTTAACTCTAATTTATTCCTCATTTAATATTTTCGGTTCGAAAGAGTAATGATGCTTGAATTATGAAAGATATTTTGCTGATGATATGAATTACTCTGGTATAAAATGTTTCCAGTAATTTAATAAATAGGGCAACATTAATTTGATATGTTGCATTCGATGATTTTTGTGCATGGAAGTACAATAATGAGAGGGTAACGGAGAAAAATAATGTGTTTTTACTAACGTTTTGAGTTGGTTATATTATTTTGAGAAAGGTAACAAAAATGAGAATATTACCAAGAACATAACCGGCAGATAAATTCTTTCAGAATTTATGAGAACTTTGTTATTTTGGCTTGTTAAACGTGTTAAACCATAATAATGAATTAATATTGCAACATGGTATTATCTTTTAATATTTTAATCATATTCTGGTTATATAGTAAACTTTCATTTGTAGATATAAAGAAAAATCTTGACTTAACCTCAAAATGTGCTCTTAAATCTCGAGCGTTCCAGTTGGCTGGTTGCTGCTTGCAACTTTGTATGTACATTTTATTTGTGCCGGAGAAAATGAAAAGCGTGAAATAAAAGGGTAATAATATTAAAGGTAACATTAAATTATAGGTTATGTTCCAGAAATTTGGTTTAAGGTATTATTGTAGAAAGTATTGTATGGAAGTCTTATATTTTTGTATTAAAATTGGAATTAATTCACATCAAATAGAAGTTAATAAACGAATTTATTTGTTCAATTTTAATTACAATGGTTGAATGAAAATTATAATATGTTGAATGAAAACAATTCTCTAACTTTTCTAAGTTTAACTTGACATTCCCTGCCAATTTTTAAATTCCATGACCTGCAGCGACCTCGGAAAATGCAAGAAAGAATAAAAACTCTTTTGTTCCTTAAAAAATTGAATGTTGGTAAATAAATATTTTGGATTTAAAAATATATAAAACAATTTCGTTAACTTAGGCCTTCTTTGATGGGGAATTTTATTATTTACGTCTTTTTTCATGCATTGATAAAATCTTGGAATTGCTTCTGACTAAAATACTTTTAAAAAGAGATTGAAAAATTGAAAGTTTGATTATTCAGAATGTACACGAAATCTACCCAACTTTTCATATAACATTATACATGAAGTTTTTTTGGTTTGAACATTTACATTTCTTAAACATTTTTAAAATTCTGGTTATATTTTCTTAATTCTTTAAATTTTATAATACTCTCGGTTATATTACTTGAACTTAAATTTTCGAGAATTTAAGAATTTTAGCTTTCACCCAAATTTATGTCCATGAAAATTAATGTCTCAATAACTTTGAGAAAATTCTCCAAGTTTTTTTGTGTCAAAAGTGAATCTTTCCGTTCTTGACAAATTAAGATTGCCTGCTTATTTCTATCCTTACAAATAAAGTGCGTTTACTAACTGGGAAGCCCGAAAATGAATCGGGAATCTAGAATGAAGGGGAAAATCCCCAGAATCCCCAAAATAAAACTAGATTAGAAGGTCAGTGCAAATTCTATTGAAAGTTGATTTTAAAAACTTCACATTGTTTACTAAACCAAAAATTGTACTAGAATAAACCAGAATTTGATTGGAATTCAAGCGCAGTTTTTTCCAAGTATACTTTTTAAAAATGATCGGATTTTAGGGAATCATGACTCATTTTCTTCTTTGAACTGTTTTAGAAAACTTCACCAATTTATATTTTTTGAATCAGAAATATTGAAAATTTAAATAAGTTTTATAATGCAAATAGCTCTAGTTAGAAAATGAGAGATTAATTTTAAAAGTTAAGACGGTGGAGTCTTTTAAAATTAAAAAAAAAAAAAAACGAGCCATAATTTTTTGGAATCCGAACATTTTTAAAGAGTAAGTTTGGAAAAAACTACATTGAACTTTTCGGTTGTTTTGATCTTTTACTTCAGGTAATGTAATAAAAATTTTCTAGTTAAATCACCGTAATTTTTCTCGTAAAACATTTTTAGTTACATTTATGGTAATATTCCGGTAAATTTCACTAGTTTAGTCCACTTAAGATTACTATATTTCTAATTAAATTTACTAAAAATTTCCGGTTGAATGCTAACATAACCTTAAAAATAAATAATGATTTAAAGACGTGGGGATTACAGTAATCAAAATGAATAAATATATATTTATTGTTGAATTATTTTATTTTGCCTATATTATTATTAAAAATGTACATTTGAATACATATGAATCCATAATCTACACATTTCTTTACCTTTGAATTTTTCCTCAAATTATCTAACTTCCACTCACTTAACACCTTGTACACATTATTCTTCATTTCTTTGAAACTTTGTGAAAATAATTCGAGACAAGACGCGAGATCTTTAAGATTTCTTTGGACTCTACCTTGTTTTCGTTTTGACTTGTTTTTGCAAACGGCCTAATACACAAAATAACTAACAGGAAACCGGTACCAACATGCCAGGGCCGATCAACCGTTAATAGACCTTTTTATCCTGAAAGGCGCTGGTGCGCATGTGCCGAAATTTGACGTCATTTCCGGATTTTTCGTCAAGTTTTGTATAGAAAAACGATATTTACTGTTATAAATTAATATACTAAACAAATAAAAAAGCATAAATATTAAGAAAACGAAAGAGGCGAAAATCTACAACAAATTGAAAAAAAATCCGGTGAAAAAACAGTAAAAAGTGCGGTTAAATCGTCAAATAGGTGCGAATGTTTACTAGACGTTACAGTAGAATTTTATAAATATTGTACCTGCGTTACGTACATTCCTTCACTAGTTTTTGAAAATTTACATTAAACTTAAGAAATTACAAAGTACGTGTTTGAAAAAGTATATTTTAATTTTTTTGTTAAAGCTACAAAATATTTTTTAATTTTCAGATATTTATTACTACATAGTACAGTGAAATACAATGCTGTAGTTACAAAAATTTTCTTAATATTATTAACTTATTTATTACTGCAGGCTATAGTAAAAGTAAGAAAAAACATGTCAAACATTCAGTTTATTTCATTTTAAAGAGTTACAAAGATGGCATTTTTAATATTATTGAGGTATTTACTTCTACATAGTACAGTAAAAGGTTGTTTTTATAAATGAATGTCAAAATGTAAAAATGAAAAAGTACATTTAAAAATGTGCTGCAATGTGATACTGACGGATATAAAAGTATTGTATGGTAGAAGTTCTGTTTCAAATGTTTATGTTATGGTTATAAAATTAATCGCATTCAATAAAATTTTAATATAGTACAAAAATTGAATTGATTATTTTCCAAAATAACTTTAAATATCTTTTCTGTATACAAGACTTGACGAAAAATGCATTTTTCAACAGCAGTCAACGGGGTCAATCGATGACAGATGTAAACATTCGCACCTATTTGACGATTTAACCGCACTTTTTACTGTTTTTTCACCGGATGTTTTTTTCAATTTGTTGTAGATTTTCGCCTCTTTCGTTCTCTTAATATTTATGCTTTTTTATTTGTTTAGTATATTAATTTATAACAGTAAATATCGTTTTTCTATACAAAACCTGACGAAAAATCCGGAAATGACGTCAAATTTCGGCACATGCGCACCAGCGCCTTTCAGGATAAAAAGGTCTATGGATGAGGTGTCCGCGTAGCTTAAATCATGTGCACAGTTGTACGCGGCGCTATTTGTCGCAAGCGGGCGGAGTGCGGCAAGAGGAACTGGCTTCGTATGAATTTCACCATTGTTATTTACAATTAATTGTGCGTGATGGTGCGTTATCATGGATAAAAAATACGTGATTTAGTGTGCTGTTCGTGGGTGTATACAATCAAAAAGCGGTTTTTTTTTCAATTTTTGAAGAAAAGGTAGTCTATCTACGTCCCTATTGAAAAAATGACGTAAAACAGGACGTCAAAAATGGCGTTAAAAACGACATAAAAAACGACGTAAAAATTACGTAAAAAACGAGGTAAAAAATTGGGACAGTTTTTTACGTCATTTTTTATGTCTTTTTTGACATACTTTTTCGTCTTTAAGAAGCCTTACATTTCCTGTTACATTTTTGTGACTCCTTTAAAGACAAAAAAGTACGTTAAAAACGACGTCAAAAATGACGTAAAAAATTACGTAAAAAACGAGGTCAAAAATTGGGATAGTTTTTTACGTCATTTTTGACGTCGTTTTTTACGTACTTTTTTGTCTTCAAGAAGCCTTAACAATTTATATTCGGTCGTTCATTGGATATCGTAATTGCAAAATGCTTATCAGTAAAAGAACAATTGTATAATAAAATAATTTCTTTCAAAGTGGAATGGGCATTCCGTAAAGGAGTCACAAAAATGTAACAGGAAATGTAAGGCTTCTTAAAGACAAAAAAGTACGTCAAAAACGACGTCAAAAATGACGTAAAAAACTATCCCAATTTTTGACCTCCTTTTTTACGCCATTGTTTACGCCGTTCTTACGTCATTTTTTACGTCTTTTTTTACGTCATTTTTTACGGCGTTTTTTACGTCAAGTTTTTCAATAGGGGTCCGTTTTTATCTTCCGTAGCATTTCCCAAATTTTTTGTACTTTAGACAGAAACATGTAGAAAGCTACCCAGGAAAAAAGAAACGATTGGTTAAAATTTCTGTGAATTGCGTATCTTAAAATTTACAATTAAAGGTTTCTGAATCTACAGTTTTATCTGAAAACGATTGCATCGAAACATTCTTGAATTGCGTTTAGGACTTTTCAATCGTATAAATGTGTCTCAATGACGTTGAATTGTAGTTTTACGATTAAGTGACACAGTCCATAAAATTTAAATCGTCAACATACGTTTCGTGAATTGTTCATCTCGATTGTGAAATTACGATTAACATGAGTGAAATAGATTTTTACGAATGGAAGAAGCGTAAAAACAATTTAACAAAGTAATAATAATAAATACGCAATTCGCAGCGATTTTAGCCTATCGCTTTTTGTTTCCTGGGTAAAACAATAAAATTTTCTAATTTCCTAAGTATCACATGCTTTTAAGGTTCGCAATTCATAGCATAGGAAAATGTTCTGTATATATTCTGGAAAGAAAAATACAAATTACAGATTTTTTTTATTTTTACTTATTACGTTAGAACCAAGATTTAATGCGAAATTGCGAAAATGTAATTAAAGAGGGAAAATGATTGGATGAAAAATATAATTTTGCCAGGCCAAAAACCATCAGATTTTTGAGAAAAATTTTAACTTTTTTTTTCAAAACTCCGCCATTTTGTTGCATTTTAATTTTTTTTTTTACAATCGAGGGTCATTGTATAGGAAATATAGTTTAGTTTAATAAAATTTTTATTTTTTTTTATTTCAGGCACTGTGAAGGCTACAATCACTGCAGCAGCGGGAGAACTTTTTTTTTTTTTGAAGACTCAGGAGATGGTGGATAATTTGCTGGAAATCGAATATTTTCATTTGAAAACATTACTTTGTATTTATTATTTACACACAAATATATCTGGAAAATTTTAATACATTCGATGCAATATTTTTTTTTTTTAATTCACAAAAATCACTTTTTTCAGGCGGTCAAACTAGTTGTGCCCCTTAAAAAATTTGAGATTTTTCAATCATTTTATTAATATTTAGTACAAACATATCAATTAGTTATCCCGGCGAATACAAATTTTGGTCACTAATTGGTACATTTACTTTAGGTACATGGAAATAGTGTAAAAAACACAATTAAATAATTGATTAATAATATTTTGACGTTTTTAAGTTTGTCCTATTATATTTTTTCTCCTTTTAATGCTTTTCTAATATCTTACTTGATATAGTTTATTTGTTCCCTTTGATACGACGCGATCTGTAGTTCGACAGTTAAAACCTTTATTTCTTCTTTGAGAAATAAAGGATCAGGCGAAAGTTTGACAGGAAAATATATGAACGGTTACATTGGCAATACATCAATTACGAACGTCGTGACGCTTTATTAGCACTGTTGACTTTAGTAGTTCGTGGAAAGCCGACCCAAGTCAGCGATGGTTTAGGGACGAAAAGTTCGACGACAAAGTTTTAAAAAAAGCTGGTAAGCCGGGAACTCCGTTGAAATATGGCACAAGCCAACCGACCGAGTCTTGCGCGAAAACATAGACGAGAGCTTAGGACGCATGCTGTGACCACTCGTTTCGCGTGTCAAGCGGATTACCGGTCGGATGATGCGGGTCCGTACTATGCTACAGATCTGGACCTAAAAGTGCTCCTACGATTCGCGAGGCTTATGCCATAATCCAGGATAAAAAAATATATTTCTATGTTTTCATTCAACTAACAAAGGCAAAAAGTTACATAGACGCTGCTAGGAATTTCTGTACTAAAATTAATATACAAGCGTAGGAATTATGGAAGTATACAGGGTGAGCTTTTCATCTTGAGACATCGATACCATTCTAGCCGTTTCGAAAAATCGATTTTATTTTAGGTGTAGATAAGATTTTTTTAGGATGTTTTAGAAAAAAAAAATTTAAATTCGTTTTTTTTAAGCGCCGTTTTTCCTCTTTGCGCAGATGCATTTTTTGAAACTACTGGACCGATCTTCTTGAAATTTTTACAACATATTCCACACATCCTTAACCATGTCTTGGACCTCAACCAAGTAAAAATTCTTATTTTTTACTTTTTTTTTGCAAAAAACAGTGAAAAAAACTTCTATTTTCGAAGAATTTCCGCCATTTTTAAATTTTTGCATGAATTCTATTGTTTGAGGTTCAGGATATAGCTTCTGACGCACTAGATCTAAAACTCTTTGCTTTATATTTTTCAGGTGGGTCTTCATGGAGAAATTATCTGCGCAAGCGACTTACCTACTTTTCGCAGAGTTGTCTTTGCCTGAAACTTTTGTATACAAAAACTATTTAAAATTAATAAACTAAATTTTCTACATGTATTTTAAGAATTGATTTAATAAGCCCAATAAGTTTTATATCAATATTTATATTAGCAACCTCTAAAAAATTTCTTAAAAGTGTCTTTAAGCATAGAGTGGTGTGATCCCTTAAAAATAAAGGTTCCGTTTTGAGTTTCTAAATACCCGCCCCCCCCCCCTATATTCTTCGGAGAAAAATGGATTATAAAATTTAATATCCAGGTCCAGTGACTACAGGACAGACATTTAAATTGTAAAAGCTATAATGATATAGACCAAGCAACAGGGAATTTGTTATGACATTATTTATTTCAGAAAACGGACTGCGCCATTAGAAGAGAGGTTGGTCATAGAGTAATTGTGTCATGTTTTGGACAACGAAATATGATTTATAAATTTTTTATTAACATTTAAGACAAAAAAATCGCACTTTTTTTAGTTTTTTGTTTATAAAATTAAAGGTAATTATCCAATCTTGATGACATTGATTGAAAAGTTGTAGAAAACTTAATTTCGAACAATATGAGTGGTCGCTTAATCTGATTGGATAATTAGAAGCGGAGAAAATTCGGAAAAACCGGGAAATTGAGCTTTTGTTAAACAAATTAATATCTCAGTTAATTTTTAACTTTTCAGGTTGAGGTTTGGTGGAAAAGTAACCGACTTTATGCTCTTCAAATGTATAAAAAAAGAACACTTTAAGATAATACGTTTCCGCGCTATTGACACTTTAATTTATTTCATGCGTTAATTGTAAAATGTCTGCTTGCCGCAGAGGTGGTCCGATTTTTATTTTGAAAACGGCTTTTAAAAATATAACTCAAGCAAAACAGAACGTCAATCTTGGTTTTTCGCAAAAATGTTTCAAAGTTTATTAAAAAAGGGTCCAAACATGGTTCTAAACGCTTGAACGCAGCAAAGTGACCTCATCGCTTTTCACTCTAAGCGATATCTTATTAGCGAGCGACATCGCTTTTAAAGCGATATTCCTAGTCATAAAAGCGCAGTCGCGTATGAGGAAGATTAGCTTGCAGGTAATTAGCTGCAAGCCTCTTGCGCTTTCCCTTAACATTCAAGTGTGCGGTCACTCGCAGCTTGAGCGCAATTGTCTTCATCAACACTATACATCCTTCAAACACTTTTTGATCTTTAGAAATTTGCATCTCAAATTAAAATTGCTCTAAAAAAATGATCGGACATCGTTACTCAATGATTTATACACTTAATTCGATACTGAAAGCAATGTTTTGTTTATTATCCATAACAATGTGGATTTACACTTAATTTCTTTCATAGACATCGCTTTTCGAGAGATATCATACTCAAGCAATTGTTTCAGCTAGATCTCTTACATAGCGATCGCTTGATTGAGAGATCTTTTACAATTAAGCGATCGTTCGGGTAAGAGATCTCTTAAAAGGAGCGAATTCGTCCACAAGCGATCGCTTTTCAAGAGATCTCTTACCCAAGCGATCGTCTGATTAAGAGATCTACAAAGCGATCGCTTGTGGACGAATTCGCTCCTTTTAAGAAATCTCTTGTCGAGAGATACTTTGCCATGGGTATGATGTTAGAACATAGAAACAATTGTAGGTTATGTCACCTATAATCTGGATTACGCTTCTAATAATCTAGATTGTACTATTTATAATGTAAATAGCTGTTTCATAGTCACTGGACCTGGATATCAAATTTTATAATCCATTTTCTCTGCCCCCCCCCCCTTCGGGCGTGGGGTGAATTTTTGCCGAGCTGCTTTCCCCTCGAAGAAATTAAGGGTACAATTTAGTTTGGTCCGTTTTCAAAACTTGGATTGACCAAAACGAAAAGAAATTTTTTCGAGATAAAATTTTAAAATTGACTGACAGATGGGTAAAAGTCGTAATCAGCGATGGACAATACTTTGATTAATCTGTTTTTTCATTTTGTTTTGAAATAAATGCATTTTTAATAACAAAAAATGTTGGGGACAAATTTAGTAAATTGTATCTAAAGGACATAAAACACCGAGCGCAAAGCGCAATGAACAAAACGCATCCCCCAGGCGCGATCGAATATTTATTTTTGATATGAATTTGGCTCTAATGGATATGAAGTAAAAAATCGAACGCGAAGCGCGAGTGCAATGAAAAGAATCTTTATCGGTTGTCGAATATCATAATAAATGTGTACTCGTGTTCCGTCGGATCACTAGTCGGTAAACGAGTAGCCGAGCCTCGACTCATGATTCATGGGGCATCGAGTCAGGACCGATTTCGTGCTTCATATACTTTCTTGATAAAGACGTCTTTTTCTTTTAATTTGTAGGGTGTTTTGATTAAATATAGATGCCCCGAGAAGCGATAGTCGAAGCTTGGTGGCTCATTTACCGACTAGCGATCCGACGGAACACGAGTACACATTTCAGCCGTCCAAAGTAAAAGAACTGTTAACTGCATTTCGATTGAAACACAGTCTGGTCCGTTTGAATACCTTTCCACACATTATTCCTGAAGTTTTTTGTAGCAATAAAAATGATCAAGTAGAATACTCATTCAATAATCAATTCTCAAAACCAACGGTGACGTGAAATTCTGAGGGAACCCTCCATAGGTTGGTTTTTGTGCAATGGAAATAGCTTGTTTTCTTGATTGTGGTGTTGCCACATTTTGATGTTACACGTTCAGCCAAGTAGTCGCAACATTTGGCAACACTGCAGATGTTATAACACGCAGGGGAAATCCTCTAGAGTTTGGTATCCGTGTAATAATTTTTATGTGCCACCGGCGTGCAAACTCGTTTTTTCGCTACAGTTAACAGCTACAGAGGAATGAAATGTAAAAATTGAACTGCGCATGCGCCCATAGCCATGAAACGGAGTACAATCTTCTTCTTATTCTTCTTCGTACAGCGTTAGCATCTTACTGGCAAAGCCTTGTACATTTGAACTGCGCATGCGTCTACTAAAATCCATTACTACTACACAAGATCGATAAAATCAAAATGACCGAGACTAGTCGTGACATATCAAGTGTAATGACTAGCGCCGCAAACAACTACAATACTAGATTAGATTCGAGTGTACGCATAAAAACTCGTATACGCACCGGAGTCACATAAAATAGAATACGTGCTAATGCACACAATTCGGGAAATTACGAGACTCGCGACAATGCTCGCAGGACTGATCACGCCTCAGCTTCGTCTCGAGTTTGTCTCGGTTTCGATCTCCTGCGAGTATTGTCGCTCATCACGCAATAATTCTCATTGTGCGCCTAGGCACGTAATATACTATTAAGGCGGGTATAGGAGGGTTAAGCTTGTATGTAAAAAAATCGATCTCTAGTAGAATTTTTAAAAAAAGGAGATTATATTCAAATAGAATGGTTATTTATATGCTAAATTAATTTCAAATTTTTCAACCGGACCGATGCTGAGATAATTAAAGTCAAAGTTGACTACTTTAATATGTAATTCATGGACAATGCATAGGCACTCTCCACATTTTAATTTGTAGTAATTAAACGCTCTGGTAGAGAAATTAACCCTAGAATGATCCACTGAGCTGGCTCATCCTCTAATGATCCACTGGGGTTCTACGACACCCCAAACCTGTACCGTGGCACAATGCTTTCTATTTACAGTATAGCAATTTTTAGGTAGGCCATTTTCTTGATTTTTTAGCGCAGAAAACAATGATTATTATAACATTATATTAATTTTCCAATAAATGTTGAATAATTTCATAAATATGAAAAAAACCTAGAAAACCCTCAAAATTGCCGTTTTTTATCAAAAATAACGCAGTTTCCTAACAATATGACCGATTTATAAAAAAAACAGATTTCGAAAGAAGATTAGTCACACTTCAAGAGCATGATAGGCGCTTTTCCTTTTTTTAAAAAAAACATAATTATTTTAGTATACGAAGTGGAGGGAATTAGCGAAATCTGACAAATGACAAAATTCTCAAAAAATACTAGTAAAATTGATTATTAAAATCCAGATTTATTATAAGTGATACAAAATTTTTGTAATTACTTAGAAATAGATAAATAATCATTTAAATGTGCATATTCATTCCACAACGGAGCAATTAGAGCACAGGACGGCCCTGTGCTCCTCACAAACCGTTCACATGCAGTTTTTTTTCGCTGTTCCAGGAGTAATGGCATTTTCCATTACTCTCTGTAAAAGTTCAATTTACAGGCGTATCGGTCCAAAATTCCCTTAATTAAAATATAACAAACTGTTCTCGACAATCATTATTACTTATAATGATTTTTTCTGGTTATATATATAAAGAATTTTTTTTTCTAAACTTTCAAATTACTAATTTATGCTTAAAACATCCAACTGAAGTCGTTATACTATTCGATTCTCAAACTTTTAATGACGCTTCAAATTCAGAAATTTATTATACCTAATTTTTTGCTATTTTCAATCTAAAATTTTTTTCACACTTTCTATTTTCAAATTCATACTCAAAACATCTATTCAAACCGATTTAACAAAAAAACTGAAATTTACTTACCGAGACAATTCTCGAACGTAAACTGTCCACTGGGGTGCAGCGTAACCCCACACGATATACACATTCGCACAAGAATCACAGAAAACACTAATGCGCTCGTTTATTGACCTAGACCGAATGACGAATAGTGAAAGTGAATTATAGTTAAGGTCCTAGACCAAAGTGTAACTACACTTAGTCAGGAGCGTACCTTGAACTTTGACGGGGGTGTCGTGGAACCCAAGTGGATCGTTCTAGGGTTAAAAAATTTTCGGTATTTGTGCTGCTTGAAAATACAAATTTTTGAAAAAAACATCAAATCTCTCCACTGTGTAGTTTTATAGATAATGTAATGAAAAAAATTGAAATTTCAATCACTTTAAAACGGATAAACGTAACGGTATCGTGATCTGGCAACACTGTTCCCTTTTTCCAGCTTTTCTGCTGTAGGCACTCGACACACACACACAACCAGCTTGGAAGCATACGTGAAATCAAGTCAGCTATATAAAACGAAGAATGTTATTTATTAAAAATGTTATTAAATCAACAAAGACATGTTATTAACTTTTAACAGTAATCGTTGATATCAATCTATTCCAATGCATATAAGAGTTGCTCAATGATGGTTAAGCTTAAATCGCAACGTTGCACGATCTACGAGTCTGCCGCTGGCATAGCACTGGTGACTATATATATACAATTCTAAGCTAGTTGCGCACTAAAATTTTCACCATGCGGGCCCATGAAATTCTTTTAAAACAGCATAGCTGGACGGCGCCCAACGGGAATCTACTATTTTTACGGGGATGGGACTTGCATTCAACCTTAAATATGTAAACATAAATAAGATATGATAATAATATTGGTGTGTGTGTTTCCACTGAAACCTCCCCTTTTCTTAGTGCCAAAGCTCTCCTCTATCTTCCTTTTGTTTTGCAAGCGTTAGAAAAAGACAGAAGAGCTCTCAATCCGGAGCAATCACTTCTGAAGGTCAAACTTTTTGGTGGAGTGAGTGATTTCATATTTTACATATATTCCATTTATTCAAACAAAAATATCCCTGGCGAATATATCGGATAGAAATTCATTCCGATATCTGTATTCGAATCAATGCAAATCATTCCGAACCAATTCGAAAAACGGTAAAAAATAAAAAAAAAAGATTCAGATTGAAAACTTGGTCTCGGATTGATTCGCTTTGGTTCGGATTCATCGGATTTTTGCCTCGGATTAAGTCGGATTAGGTCGGATCGACTTTTTGCCGTTTTTCATCAAACGACCTACAAAACGTTTTTCGGATTGGTTCGAGATGATTCGCATTGTCTCCGATACAAATATGGGAATAGTTCAGAATGCCTCGGAATGAATTCCTAACCGCTACTTTCGCCAGGGATTAACTTTGCCTCTTGAAAACCACTATATTAATATCTGAAACGCAAACCCTTTTTGCCTTATTTTGGAACGATATCATACTAAAATATAATTCATTTTTATGATTTACTCTTACGAAAAGTCTCTCAGTGTGGAGATATCTTCCGAGAAGTGGGGGCATGTTTTTCAATCATGTCGAGAGTAAATGTCCTCATACTCGTGAACTGTAGTGTACCATTTGTGCAAATGAGTTCATATAATGCATATGAAGTTTTTTCTAAAAGCGATGTACGTATTTTACAGATTAATTTTGAACTATAATTTATATTGAGCGAGTTCTATCTTCAGAAATAAAAAAGATTTTCTGCATTCAAAGAACTTTTGTTGAAAGCAAAAAGAATTGTAGTCATGTCATAAAAATGCCTAACGAAAGCTTTCAGTATATATAAAGTCATTTTAATCGCTAGATTGAAAATTATATTTTCTTCAGGAACATAAACAATACTTGTATTATTGAAAATTTTCGTGAGACCTTTTCAAGAGTTTGAGTCGCTGTGGAAATCAATTTCCTATGTAAAACAGAATCTATTCCTAAACATCATTTTACATTATACATAAAAATGTGCTGAAGATACATCTTACAATTAGTGCATAAAATGCAACAATGACAATGACGGATTTCTATCCAGGTTTTCTATAAAAAAATAATCCATGAAAAACAAAATTCTGCACTAGATGCATTGCCGCTATTTATCCCATTTTGCAAGAGAATGATGGATGGAGTAGCCCAAGTGCGTCAATCGGAATGTTTAAGTGACATACACGTGTGTGCAACATTGCTCTCTGTCATTCAATTCTATCTCATCCTGAGAATTCTTTATATCATAATTTTAAAAATAAATACATATAACGTATATACATACATATATATATATATATATATATATATATATATATATATATATATATGGGGCGTTCCAGGCCAAATCGGCCAAGATTTTACCTCGGTATCTCCGATTTGCTTAAAATTTTAAGGGTCGATAGAGTGACATGAGAAACGAAAAAATTTAAATTTTCAGCTTTTTAAAAGCATTTTTCCGATTGCTACAAGGAAAAAATGAAAAATGTTGGTTTTCTTAATATCTAATGATTTAAGAACCGAAATACCAGAAAATTATGAAAATATCACACATACATATCTTCAAAATTTACAAATGTAGCCCACCAATCAGTACTGAGCTTATACGGGCATGCTATTACTGGATAGCCAGTACTTGAACCGAACTAGCAAACCAGTACTTGAACCGAACTGGCAAACCAGTACTTGAACAGAACTGGCAAACCAGTACTGGGCTCGACCGGGCTTTCACAATGGGCATGGTACTACGCTCGTACTGCCAGATACGGGCGCGGTACTGACCATCAGTACTGCGTTTGTACTGTCGGAATGCGGGGATGATAACGCTTTAACAATACTGTCAGAGTACTGCCTCGAAATACCGATCAGTACTGGGTTTATATGGACATGCCATTACTGAATATTCAATACTTGAACCGCAATGGCAAACCAATACTGTGCTCGACCGAGCTTTCACAATGGGCACTGTACTACGCCTGTACTGCCGGATACGGGCGCGGTACTGACTATCAGTGCTGCGCTTGTACTGTCGGAATACGGGGATGACAACGCTTTACCAATACTGGCTAAGTACTGCATCGAAATACCAGTCAGTACTGGGTTTATTCAGGCATGCCATTACTGGCTAACTATTACTTGAACCGTACTAGCAATCAGTACTGGTACAGTATTGATCACTATAACTCGGGATTTTATAAATAATAAATGAAAAAACACAAAAATGTTTAACTTATTTATATCAATTCTTTTTTCCACTCAAGTTTTTATGGAATTTCTACTATAAAAATTGTCCTGCCTACGAGTTTCGAACCTACAACCTACCTAACGATGCGCCCTACGATCTACACCTAACGCATACAAACCGCTCGACCACGCCTATTTCTAACAAATAAATTCTTACAAATATGCTACTTATTTCAACCAAACTGAGTACTTCAATCAAATTTCGAAAAATCTTCGTAATTTCTTCAAGTATTTCAATCAAATAATAATATTTTGAAATTAAATATTTATTATATTTTACGTAAGAATATGAAATATTATATAATATAAAAATAATAAATAATATTTTATTAATAAATGATGGAAATAATTAATTATTTTGTCGAATTAGATGTAGTAAACAATATTTGAGTAACTGTGATTTTGAAATAAAATTATAATTGGAATTCTATTTTCAGTGTAAATTAATACTTTATTTCTGCGCCAGCACTGCACCAGTAATGGCAAGTCAGTAGCGGCTAACCAGTATTGGCGCAGTACTAAATATACAATCGCGGCCGATTTTGCCTGGAACGACCCATATACATATATATGGGTATTTTATCGAAAGTGTCATTTTTACTTAAAATAAAGTTTAAAAATAATATTTAAACACATGTTTCAGATCTGTTTGATATATTCCACATGTGAATTGAAACACTTTTTTGAGGTAGACCATTTGCTTTGGGCTTGCAGACAATGTATATAAATTATTTAAATAATCAAGTATAGAAATTTGGATTAATTAATGATAACTATGAAATGGAAGAAGTTACAGGTTAATTTCTCTTTTCTAAGTATTAAGGTAAAAGCACCAATAGCCGGACAGTACCCAATAGCCGGACAGAGACATGAATTTTCCTTAAAATTAGAGATTTATGAATCACTCATCGCTATTTTGGTGTACCGTATACAAACCTCGAAACGTACACTTTAAAAAAGTGAAAAGTTTGTTGAATTAGAAATTAAAACTTCGCCAAGAAAAAAAAATTTCTCTACTGAAGCACAAGGCTGGTCGAAATGTAGCGAAATCTGCTCTATAAACTAACTGACGCGTTGTCTTTGTTAAGCAAATAACATTTACATTTACCTTCATTTTTCATTTTAATACGTGTTACACTAAAGTCAAATGCTTTATCTAAACCATAATATTTTTCAAAATTAAAAAAAATTTTTTTTTGATCAAATATTTTAAATCCGGTTATTAGGTCAATGAATATTCGTTTTGCCTAGTAACCGAACACGTGTCCGGAGTTACATTGCACTGGTTTTGTTTTCGCGCTAGTCGCCGGACGAAAAGTTTATCGCAAAAACGAATGCGAATTTTAAAAAGTGCTGTTGATATTTTCAAGAAATGTGGTAAGTATTTGATTGTTTCAAATTTATAGAAGATATCTATCTTATAAAATATTAGGCAAATTACTTTAAACATATTTTAATTAGTCAAATATGAAATCCAACCTCAATTGACATTTGACGTTTATTTTCTTGTTGATTCTACATTGAGAACAATGAAAATATGGATTTCAGAGTGAAATTTCTCCACTTTTTGATCTTCTTGAATGACAATTTTCAATAATAATGATAAACTATGATTAATAATATAAATAATTTTTTAAGCAAATAATGTTTGAACTATGGATTTGCTGAAAATCTGATATTTTGAGAAAGTATTTTCCTTTTAAGATATGTATTTTCTGGGTTTTATGTATTTGGTGTCTTTATTATAGATCATGGAAGAAGTATCAGAAAAAAATATTAAAAAGCTTTATACCAAAACGGATATTATTAATGCGATTGAGGATATAAGGCAAAAACGATTGACAATTAGTGCTGCAAGCTCTAAATATAATATATATTTCATTTGTAAAATCTTTTCAATATTTTTTTACATTCTCATCATGGATGAGAAGGTATTGGTTTTATGTGAAAAATGACTTTCGAAATTTTCATCAAATCTTTACGTTTTGAGACCCCCTGAGACAGAAAAAATGGTTTTTACGAAAGTGTCTGTCTGTCTGTCTGTCTGTAGGTCGTGTGCGGCATAACTCTCGATAGAATTACCAGATTGAATTGAGCTTCGGTACACTTTATCGGAGCCGAAAAAGTAAGGACAAGTTCGTTAACCAGCCACATCCAATCAAAATTGAGGGATTGAGCACTACTTTTGTGTTTGTGAAAATAATTTTTTGAATAAATCAAAAATTTCAATACTGGTTTTTGATATTGCTCATAAATCTCTACAAATTATTCTGATAACATTTTTTGATTAAATCAAAATTAAAAATGTTACAGCATATTCAAATTCGAAAAAAGTCAATATCAAAATTCCATTTTCCAGTTAAATTATACGAAATACGAAAAAACGTTATGATACAATATTATTAAATAAATAAAGAGCTACAAATTTGAATTGTAACATTTTTTCATAAGATGCATATTTTTCTTTTTAATTAAAAAAAAAAATATTGAAAATCCAAAATTCAATTTTTTAACAATAATATTCGAAATACGAAAAAAACGTAGGAATACAAAGTTTGTCGTTTCAAAAAGATCTACAAATTTTGTCTCACACAGTTTCTGATAAAACATATATTTTTCGTTTCAATTCCAAAAAATACGATTAAAATTCAAAAATTCCATTCTTTAGACAAAATATGTGAGATGCAAAAAAACGTTTAGATGGAAAATTGTTTGCCTAAATGAGGTATTATTATAAAATTGGTTTGAGCTTCAGTATCAAATTATAATAAATAAACTTGAATGTATGTGAAGAGCACAAGACCGAGTGCGAAGCGGGCAGATTTTTTTATAAGCGTAGACCTAAAAAATGTTTCCGTAAATATTTCCCAGTGTTTATTATGCTTAAAAAATATCAAATCCATATCAATCAAATTATAAAATACTCTTGTCCGACTATTGGTGCAGCGCTGTCCAGCTATTGGATCAATTTACTTTACCCGTCCGGCAATTGGCTCCAGAGCATTCTTTAATGAAGAGAATTATTAAAATGGATTATTCAGATTTAACACAACCCTGGACTTTTTGTTATAGTAGGGAGGACACATACATCAAAATAATCGCGGCATTTCTTGATTCCGCATCACATTTAGAATGATAAATACAAAAAACTGAATGACATTTCGTTAGACGACCGGCTATTGGTGCTTTTACATTAAAGGTACTCTCCAGTATTCTGTAAATCACTATTATTTAGACACAAAAAATATATAAAGAATTTAAAAAAAGAAATGGCATCAAAATATTTATTTTTCAAATATTTTCTTTTCTTTGACCTACAGGTGACGAAAGAAAGTCATTTATATTATATATCGTTGATTTTGGGCGATAACACGCACAATTTTGAGAGCACACAAATTGCCTTGAAAATATATTTTTTGAATGCAAAATATAGCAGTAAAAAAAATAAGTTTGGGATTTTTTGCTGGCAGTAAGATGAAGGTACACCAGCAAATCCATAATTGAAAACACTGAATTTTTAAGTGGCAACAAGCAAAAAATCCCTTATCCAGGAGATGTAGAGGTACATTTTATGTATTTCAACTGACATATTTCATATAAATGGAACTAATACGCGTGGCAACCGAAAAATGATATTTTTCGTGGAAATATTCATATATAATTCAATTTCGAATAAAATTCTTAGATTCGATATAGGTTTTTTCGAGGATGATAAAATCTCTTCTCTGTGGATAAATCCCCAATCTTGATATCATTTTGGCCTCATATTTATCTCATTCTCATATAATAGCAAGTTTATATTACTTACCTGCCAGAGTTTCCTCCCCTAACGAAAATTACTCATTTCCTTTTTCTTTATGATATGCCCTTCATATATATTGGAGATTATTTTCCGATAGAATATGTATTTATCGACGAAATCTTAATTTTTGTATCAACTATATCCATCTAACTACATCCAAGCTATCTCCTTAAAATATCATTTTATTACAAGATTTATCGCTAAAATAAGATTTTTTTAAATTAATAGGTGTTTTTTATGCTGAGCATAAAATTTAAAAATTAAATTTATGTTAGGGAGCAATTTACTGGAAATAATGATAAAAATTTACGCAAAACAAATTAGTGTAAAGTTTACATGATGCACATGATATTTTTTCTAACAAATGTAAGACGTTTATTTGTATATTGTCCAAATGAAAATTTTATTCGATTTGATTAATTTTTATTGTATAAAAAGGGTATTTAATACTGTTAAATATTATAGTAAAAATAAACAAATTTTTTCATTAATAAATTAAATTTACATAAAAGAGTTGTATTATAAATTATAAGATATTTTTCTTCGCATTAATTTGAACTGTTTCTAAAAAACAGGTGAATGCATTTAGAGTAACCAAAAAAGAAATTCCAGTTTTTTAAGCAAAGAAATTTTGCACGCATAATCAATCAAGGAAAAAGACCTAGATTATTGTAAACTAAACAATGTTCCAGTTTTAATTACCAAACTCTTATTAAAGCAGAGGTCGCTTGAATACAAAATTTCCTTGTCTTTTGTTCTAGAGGTGTTTTAATCTCGGTTTCAACGAGAACCTTATCTGTCGGTTAAGCTATACCGGATGTGGTCACAATGCCAGCCGGATCATCTCTTCGTTCACCAATATAAAGTATCAGGTATTGTGCTGCCCTTCTAGAGATACAATTACTCTCAGTTTCAGCGTTTTATCTCCTTTCCTGTTGTCTGTGACTTCCTTTCCTCCTCATTCCCATCACCGATTTTCTTTCCTTTTTTTATTATAAAAATTGACGGCAAGCAGACGTATTCATTTTTTGAAAAAGATTTAGTCCTAAATTGCATAAAAAATAAAAAATACTTATTCCATTTATAACTGAGGGTTTCGGTTCTTTGCGAGGAAACTTTTTTCGAGAATTTACTAATTTTATTCATCAGATTCCGTTGTTGCAACAAGCAATGGAACTCCGATGATGTGACAATCTTTGAAGTCTTTGAAATTTCTTTTTTTCATCAAAAGAGGATAACGAAAGAAGTCCGGCCGACATAGAGATTTTGTAAAGCATCAGAGAGTCACTACAAAACCTTTGATTCGTCTATGGGGCATTATTTCTCAAGTGTACCCAACCAAAACTTTGATGTTTTCCGATTTACCTGAACCTAGGATAATACGTTGTCCTATTAGGTGGTACTTTAGCCTTCAAAAATTATTCCACTTGAATGGAAAAGATAGAGAGGATAATTTTTAAGTTGTTCAAAAATAAAAGAATCTAAAACATTCAGGTCAAAAAGTTTTGTATCCCAAAGGAAAATAGTTACAGAAATTCGAAATACGGCCTATCTTCAAAACACTAAAAAATTATCCCCTCTCTATCTTTTCCAATTTTCATTCATTTGAAATGATTTTTAGAGACTAAAGTACCACCTGAAAGGACAACGATTTACTATAGTTTTAGGTCAATCCAAAAACATAAATTTTTTGGTTGGATACATTTGAGAAGTAATGCTCCCTATTCATGATTCTACAAAAAAGGTTCGTTTTGTCTATAAGTGCCTGTCCTGTGCCATGTATGTCGAAAATTCGCTTATACAGGGTGTCAGCTTCTTCTCAACACTTAAATTCAAACGCTAGAAAACTTTATAAGCACCTGAAGTTAACCAGAAATCTTTTGTGAAAGCCCCAAGTTCCAGTACTGGCTTGAACAGTACATTGTCAACAACCTTCAATGATATGCCTTGTATTCGAATATTTAATTCAACATCGTTCCAACTTTTCTTCAATACTATTATTCCTGGCCGCAAGATCTTTCCAAGTTTCTTAAGTCGTCCTAGAATCTCATAGGAGAACCTGAAAGTCTCAGTACTAAAAGCCATGCATAGTATAGAAAAGGAGATTGCAGCAAAATTCCCAAGAATCCAGTGTTGGGACTTTGGGGTGGTCCTAAACAATGTTTAGTTGACTGCAGCCAACTACCAAGTTTCTTTTCGTTTTAATGTTTGTAACAAAAAAAAGTTTGGGCATTGTAAAAGTCAATATTGGTCATACCTGTCAAATAACAGGCGACCTTGGGCAAAGATCACCAGAATACAGTGATGGGACTTTCGGGTGATACTAAAAAATATTTCGTTCATTACAGTCAACTATAAAGCTATATCACGCTTGAATGCTTGTATAGAGAAGAAGTTTGATCATTGTAAAACTAAATTTTGAGTAGATCTGTCACATAACAGGCGATCTTAGGCAGAGATCACAAGAATCCAGTGTTGGGACTTTGGGGTGATCCTTAAAAATCTTTGATTTCTTTCAGACAATTATAATGCTTTATCGTGCTTGAATTTTCGTATCAAGAAGAAGTTTTGGCATTGTGAAATTCAATAATGGGCATAATTGTCGCATAACAGGCGCCCGTAGGCTAAATTCCCTAGATTCCAGTGCTGGAACTTTGGGGTGATCCTAAACAATGTTTAGTTGACTGCAGCCAACTACCAAGCTTCTTTTCGTTTTAATCTTTGTAACAAAACGATTTGGGCATTCTAAAAGTCAATATTGGTCATACCTGTCAAATAACAGGCGACCTTGGGCAAAGATCACCAGAATACAGTGATGGGACTTTGGGGCGATCCTAAAAAATGTTTCGTTCATTACAGTCAACTATAAAGCTATATCACGCTTGAATGCTTGTATAGAGAAGAAGTTTGATCATTGTAAAACTAAATTTTGAGTAGATCTGTCACATAACAGGCGATCTTAGGAAAATATCACCAGGATCTAGTGGTGGGACTTTGGGGCGATCCTAAAAAACGTTTGGTTCATTGCAGTCAACTATAAAGCCATATCACGCTTGAATGTTTGTATTGAGAAGAAGTTAGAGAACTGTAGAAGTCAATATTGGGTATACCAGTCACATAATAGGCGACCTTAGGCAAAGATCACAAGAATCCAGTGTTGGGACTTTTGGGTGATCCTAAAAAACGTTTGGTTCATTGCAGTCAACTATAAAGCCATATCACGCTTGAATGTTTGTATTGAGAAGAAGTTAGAGAACTGTAGAAGTCAATATTGGGTATACCAGTCACATAATAGGCGACCTTAGGCAAAGATCACAAGAATCCAGTGTTGGGACTTTTGGGTGATTCTTAAAAATCTTTGGTTACAGGCGACCGTAGGCAAAATTCTCAAGAATCCAGTGTTGGGTCTTTGGGGTGATCTTAAACAATGTTTAGATGACTGCAGCCAACTACCAAGCTTCTTTTCGTTTTATTGTTTGTATCAAAAAGAAGTTTGGGCATTGTAAAAGTCAGTATTGGGCATACTTGTCACATAACAGGCGACCTTAGGCAAAGATGACAAGAATTCAGTGCTGGGACGTTGGGGTGATCCTAAAAAATGTTTGGTTCATTGCAATCAACTATAAAGCTTTATCACGCTTGAATGTTTATATTCAGAAGAAGTTAGGGCACTGTAAATGTCAGGGTGGGTGATATTTTTACATAACAGGCAAATGTGGGTGACGTGCCACTTGTCCCATTATTGAGCAAAAGCATCCCAAAGTCTTAATACTTGGCCAAATAGTAATTTGCCTCCAATTGACTGTCCAGTGGTAAGTATGCCGGAAATTTAACTCTACACTGCCCAGCTTTTTCCAATACTAATATTCCTGGCGTCAGAATCTTTCCAAGCTTCGTAAGTCCTTCTGAAATCTTATAGGAAAAATCAAAGTCACAATACCAGAAGCCCCAAAGTTTTATAATTAATTATATCATATTCATGTATTAATTATACATTCTTTATATTAATTTATATCTTAAAAATGAAAACCGATTTTAGTACTTTTCTTATGCTTAGTTTGAAATTTGGTCGATAATAACTTACAGCTAAGGTATATAATTAAGTAATTATTCATAATGTTTTATTGCACGAAATCCATTTATCTACAAATAGACTAATTTCGCAGTTTGCAGGATGAATCGTCGGAATTTGAAATGCCTAATGAGACGTGGGACTGCATTTAAGCAAACAGCAAGAGGTCGAGGGCAATTCTTAAGAGATTTGTTGAATTTGTTCTCTTATTCTCATAAGGGGTCGTTCTTTTTCCATTTAAAAGCAAACAGAGCAAGCTCAAGTCTCATTAGAGAATCATTAGCGACTCTTTTCAGCGGTTATGAATCTGTTTTTTTTTCTTTTAAGTACTTAGTTACAAATTACAAAAATTGACGTGACCCACTTAACACTTTGCTTTAAAATAAAGCTCAATTTAGTAGCTTTATATTGTAATATACTTGTCTAATATATTTCTTTTTGACATTGACTATTTAATTAAATAAAGTCCATTAAGAAAGGTCTGCTTTATGCAATCCTTCTTCTGAAAAAGTACACCAAGAAAAAAATATTCTTCATTTGCAGGAAAGTTCCTCTTTTCGATTCCTGTATAACCTAACCTAAACTGGCGACAAACGGTTGATCACGTGCGGCGTAAGTTTTTAATTGTGATAGTGGGCGTGACTTGTGAACTTGTAGGGGAGAGTTGGGTAGTACCGGCCACTTAAGCTTTTTTATCAATAACTCGGCTTATAGTGAGCAAAATATTAATATAACAGGTTAGGTATAATGGCAGGGCTTCTACAAATAACCTTGAAGTAAATGTATAAGAAATAAACATGTGTAGAAGAAAAAAAGCGTTCGGACTTAAGTTTAAAAACATTTTATAACACATCTACATGAGTAAAATAAATGTTTTTCCCATGTTGCACACGATTTTTTTTCTACTTGGGGAGTGAAAAAATGAATTTATTTGACCCTCAGGGGGCAATAAAATGCACTTTATGACCCGCTAGTAGAAAAATGACTTTTTCTATTTCTTTCTTTGCTTTTCTTCCTATTTTCCGCCTTTCCACTTTTCTTTCTTTTTGAATTCTTCTTTCTTAATTCATTATTAGTCAAGGGGGTATTTGTAAAAAAATAATTTTCACACCCACGATTTTAAGGCGCCCGTGACTGCGCTCCTGCACAAAGGTCACAGTCAATTTGGTGGTTAGACTTTCGCCATCTAGGTTGTCTGTAAAAAAAAGTGAAATGTGTCTTGAATTTTTATTATGTTGGCTATGTTTAGGCACGAGGTTTTTTGAAAATTTTGAAATCTCTCAAAATGGTAGAATTTTTTGCAAAAAAAATTTCTTTTAGCTAATAAAAGCTGTGAAGATTGAACATAACAAAATTTAAAAAAATACTCGTGTCAATTCGTGTGATTGCAGAAAAGTTCACACTCATTGGCAATTGCCAATGTAAAAATCCCCACCCCAAATATTCTCTGATTTGCTAATGTTACCAAACAGTCCCGGAATGACGCGAAAAACGTGCTTCCATTGCATAAATAGCTTTTTCCCGTGTCCCATACGATTTTTTCCACTAGGGAGTTACGAAATGGATTTGTTTGACCCGCAGGGGGCAATAAAGTGCACTTTATGACCCGCTAGTAGAAAAAGAATAGTACATTGTGCAACTAGGGAGAATACAGTTTATTTTGCGAGTGTGAAGTTTGAAGCACGAGCAAAGCGAGGTCAACAATTACACGAGTAAAATAAATGTTTTTTCTGTCTTGCACACGATTTTTTTCTACTAGGGGGTCAAAAAATGGATTTGGTTGCCCCACAGGGGGCAATAAAATTCACTTTATGAACCGTTAGTAATAAATATTAATTTATAGGTCTGAAGGTAATAAAATCACACGAAATAAATTTCGACGAATCTTCAGACACCTTTTTCTTCAAACTTATAAGAATTATAGTAGATCTTTGTGATTCTTCAGCATTTTCATAACATAAACACGAAATATGATTTTATTTCGTATCAGCCACTGAAATTGGTAATTGTACCAAGAAGTGGTGATATGAAGATGGTAACACTACGTTTTAAACTGTAATCTTTTAAGGGTTTCCCTGTAACTTACGCTCTGCCTATGTATTTTTAATATTAAGTACTGTCAATAAATTCAAATAATATTCTTACGTCAGAAACGTAACATGTCTTTTCTTTAAAGATCTCCTCGTTTTATGTAAGGATCGAAAGGGTCCTCTCTAAGGGATGAGGAATAGTCAGTAAATGAAAAGGGTTGATCATATAAATATATTTATTAACAAAAGTATTTTAAGTAAGCACCATGAAAAAAGATGGACGTGAATATATAAAAGTTGAAATACTTAGTGATTACCCTGGCTTTGAAATTGGTCGGTGATGAAATGAGTTCAGTAGATTGGATGTGAATACTTGAGTCCTCACTTGTAGACGCTGAGATAATTTCAGTCAGATCGAAAATTTGTGGTCCAGCCGGTTAAGATAGTCGATTCTCTGATCCCAGATTTTAGAGAGAATTTGGAAGGCGATTCCCCTTCACTTCCTACAATCGTTGAACTTGGCGTAGAATTAGAACTGATCCGACTAGCGGTGAATAATTTGATGAGGCTGGACTGAACTGTACTGACTGGACTTAACGATCTTTCTATTTCTTATTAGATCTTGCTCTATCTTGAGTCGATATAATCACGCACGCAGCAATGTTGCCTTGATCCCTTCATTGATTCCTTAATTTGTTTGTTACTCTAGGTGGTAGAGTGACGGGAAGTGACAATATGTTGATTTAAAAATGATTTTTTAATTTAAAAAATTCTAATATATAATCTATAAAAATGAATAAGATGATCTCAAAATAAAAGTATTGCATGTAATATGGTTTCAATGATCCTTTTTAATTCAGAGGATTTGTCCTTTTCGATAAAGAGGAACCTCTTCATTTGATAGGAATCGTCTCCAGGAGAATACATTTCTCTCAAATTTAGAATAATACTCTTTATACTATATTATAGAGGAAAAGCTGCATCAAAGTAATAGGAATCCGCTTAAGGCCATGGACCAACCTTGTCACGTGACTAGATTCCTACATTACCAGCGTTTTAGTTTGTGTAACCCCATTTCTATCCTCGTGAAGTTTAAAGACAAAAGACGGTTCCGCAAATGGTAATATGATTCGAAAGAAGGGGGTTTTGGTTTTAACAGGTATGCCTAATCTCGTCCAGTAGTCCTGTACTACGTTTATAAAATATTTCGCCATTTTTAATTTTCACAAAAAACCTCCCATTTATATAAAAAATAAGATAGATAACTGATAAATTGAACAGGAAGGAATTAATAATATGAAATATGTTTATTAACACAAAATAAATTATAAGTGAGCACCATGGATTATTGGTAGCAAGGTAAAATATTCAAGTAGTTGTATTTAACCCTAAGTTGAAAATGAATTAGTTGTAATTGAGTCCAGTTGGTTGAATTTGACGAGTTGAATCTTTCCTTCGTGGGTGTTTGAGATGAGTCTTAATTAGCTTGTAAAACGTTGTGGTCCAATCGGTTGGGATGATTGATTTTCTGATCCCGGTTATTTTTGCGGATTCATTAAGTCGACTTCCCTTTACTTCCTACTGTCGTTGAACTCGTAGAGCTCGTAGACGTTGTCCTGGCGTTGATTTCACCGAATTAAAACTGGACAAAACTGGACTAGACTGGACTGAACTTGCGGTAAAAAAACAGATGAGACTGGACTGACTTCCCGTAGATGTTACATTGTGGCGTCGATTTCACTGAACTAAACTGGACTGACTTTTGTTGGACCTTTCGCATTTTATAGAATTTTGAAAGGTCAACTATGACGAGGTACATGCTCTTACAAGGTACATACTCTTACAAGGTACATGTAGTGATGCATATACATATGTGTGATGAGTGCAGGTAGTAGTGCGTTGGTATGGTAGGGCTCCATTCACCTTCTCTTTTGGTCAGTCAATTTGTTATCTTGTGTAGGTATTATAACGGCACATGGTAAAACCGTATTGGGGGCAAAATTCGTCAAATGTACCCGCCTAAAAACTTTTTGTCTCCGATTTCCTTGAAAGTCCGCGAAATTATTGTCCTGGTGAACCTCTTTTAATTCCCCTAAGAGAACGTCTCTAATACGACGGGTTGTCAGTATACAGGGGCTCGAATTTTCAACCTTTTACCGCGCACGCTGATACTCAATTAACCATAACTTCTACAAAAGTTATCCAAATTAATTTTTTTATGGAGGTCTTGGAAACGTTTTTTCATCATCTTTACGCTGAAAGCAATGGTTTTAGATAAAAAAAGTTATCTGAAATTCATTTTTTAATTTTAAACACATTTTTGAGTTTTACTCCAATTGCGGCTAATTCTCCACCAATTTCTTTCGCTCCACTTTCGACCATGGTTCATTTTAAAGGGAAAAAGTCTAGCTTTTTTTTAAACATAATTTTGGAAAAAAAATTAGCGGCCGGAATAGAGACGTTCTCTTTGGGGAATTGAAAGAGGTTCACTAGGACAATAATTTCGCGGACTTTCAAGAAAATCGGAGACAAAAATTTTTTAGGCGGGTACACTTGACGAATTTTGCTTCATTGATCATTCTATTGACCTATAGATCTCGCTGTAACTTTCATCGATAAAATCACACACACGGTAATGCTATCTTGATCCCTTCATTGGTTTCTTGATCACTTTGTAACTTTGAGTCAATAGAGACGCGGGACGTGACAACACCAATATAAGTCTGTCTGGTCCTAAATGTTTATAATTGAGGGTCCGCATGCAATAACCGCCTAGGCGCTCGGCCAGTAGGCCGAGTGGAGGGGGGACGCAACCTTTGATTAGCCGAAATTTCCTTTCGGAACAATTCGGCTTATCAGAAGTCGCGTTCCCCTTCCGATCGGCCTAGTGGCCAAGCGCCTAGGCGGTTATTGCATGCGCACCCTCAATTATAAAGTTAGTTTTTTTCAAAGAAATTTCTTTTCATAATTATAAACATTTATGACCAAATAGACTTGTCTTAGTGCATTTTATTTACTCTCACAAATTTTCAACTTGTTATCTCATATTTTACAGAAATGGGGATACACAAATTGAAAATGCTGGTAAGGTAGGAATCTAGTCACGTGGTCCGGTTGTTCGATGACTTTAAACGAAGGATATTTTTCTCTTGGCTTAACATTAACTTTGTGAAAAGTATGTTTTTTTCTTCACCAGTATTTCATTTTGGTGAAAACTAGCTAAGCCCTAGAAAGATTATCATACTTGTAAAGGGGAGAATATTTTGGAATAAAACACATAAAATTGAATGTGCTGGTGAAAACTTTATTATGAACGGAGAGAACAATCGATACCATTTATTCTTTGAAGATTATTTCATTTAAATTTAATTCGGAACCCTTATTGTTTTCACGTCTCTCTTTTTTTAATCGGATAACTAATCGCAGTCTTATTAGAGCTTTTTTATAACTGGATCCTCATCACGAGTTTTTGTAATTAGATGGTACTTTAATTTACTTAGGAGCGCACGCACGCACGTTGGCTTTGCTGAATATACGCGTGGTAATTTAGAGAAACTTGTACTGCAGTATTATTTGTCCTACTTTGAGCCTAGTTTGCCTGGAGGTACGAGCTTTTGCCTACTTCGTATTACGCGACGTCGGTAACTCACGTATTCCACAGTGGCAAATGTTAGGAAACGGTTTTCTGTGACATGCAATTAGATGAGACGTGTATCATGTTCGAAGTCACTTCCACATGTATATTTATATCCTAAAGTTTCATTCTATCTTCGGGGTGCATTGTTGCTCTCGAGTGCAAGTGGTTATTCATATTCAAAAGTTAGTTTGTAGTGTGGTTGCACATTTCCTTTTCAACATTTAACATACGTATCGCTTTGCTCCTCATAAAGCGAGAAACATCTTAGATATTTAGGACATTTTTCCATCGAGTTTTTTTTTAAATTTATACTATCGGAATCAATAGAGAAATTTCATTTGTTTTCAGTTGTCTTTTAATAAAATGATTCCACAAATAAAAAATTTGTAATTTTCATCTGATTCAAACTTTTGGTGACTCATTTTATTCGAGATGAAATTTTTCATACTTTCACTGAAAAAAGGTCTATGAAAGAGAGTTCTAATTGAGATTTATTTTGAATATGGTTCGAAAGAGCGGGTTTTTGGTTTAACAGGTTTGCCCAGTTCCGTTCTAGGAGAGTCCTGTCCTACGTCTATAAAAGATTTCGCCATTTTTCCTCCCTGAAAAAAATAAATAAATAAAAATGATAATGTAACTCTTTCGATAAGAATATTTAAGATTTAGCTGGTTTTTATATCACCAAACCAGTTTTTTTCAGTGCCAAAAGGGATTTTTATTTGATGCATAATGGGTGCAAACAGCACTCTAAAAAGGGCCGAATTCACCGAAGACGTGTATAATGCCATCTTTATGCAATTTGGTAGAAGGACGTTGAGAAGGATCGAGTGAAATTTGAATAAAAATACAGTCTTCCCCTTCTCAAGAATCCCCTAACGAAAATAAAACTTGAACCCTCAGATAGTATTCTGAGGAGGTTGAAGAATAGCTTGATTTTCCAATACACGGCACTAGATTCCAGATCACGTACATTCTACCCATTTGACTATTCCGGCATCTATCTCTTGACTCTTCACTCATGTGCTTTACCTTTAACGCTTTTCATCTAAATTTACCTTGATCTTTTAATTTTTTATTACTCTGGTCAGAGAGAAGTCAATTAAGGGGATCGTCTGATGTAATAAGTAAAAAAAGTCGAAATTTTTTTTTTTTTTTTTTTTTAAACAATTTATATTACAAAAAACTTCCAAAAACCAGTGAAAAATTTAAACTTTCACCATTTGTTTATTTTTAAATATTTTTCAATGATTGAGGTTCATGGGAGACCCAAACAGGTATTCTTTAAGAATCTTTTTAGATTTTTTGTTCCAGATGAGCCAAAATTGAGAAATCATGGCTATCAAAAATGAGATGGTCCTCTTCGGGCCGCTGTATCTCCGCTGGATGTCATTAAAAAAAAAAATTTTGGTATACTTTGGAACGTCTTTTATTATATGTGTAAAATACAGAATTATTTAATGAAATCTAGAAAACTTTTTTATGTGCAATATGAGTTGTTAAATAAATCCTGAAAGTATCTAAAAGATCTATTGTTGCCTATTCTTCAAAATCATCTGACAAAATCACTCATTTTCAGCACTCTACACCAGACGCTTCCATTAAATGGAAGATTTATATCAGTTTTAGTTGTTTATGAGGCATTAATTCTGCTATCCGTTCTTATATATTTCTTTCTCACTGTAGTAATATAGAAATAGATATCAAATAACAAACGTGCAAGCCTAATGAGTCGCATTGCGCTACATCCCACGTGCGCTCGCATTACACGTGGCTTTGTGCGATGCCTAGTGAGAAATTTATATACGTTATATATATATTACTCTTGTGGTGCTGATAACTTCAATGCTAGGTTTTTGCCATTCTGATTACGTCTCATATCCTGAAATCAGGTCTCTGAAAAAAAAAAATTCTATGATTTTAAGACTTAAAATGATATCATGAGTAATAGAATTTTTCCTTACTATCGCTTCTTACCAGTTCTTAAAAAGGAATTGGATTTTTATAAATCATGGCTTATTTTTTCGGGGAAAATATTCTCTACACTTCTACTGTTTTCAATTCCGAAAATAAAGATTTTAGTGGCTGAAATCGTTAAAATAATTTTTTTCAGAAATATTTTGGTTCTTAGTAACTATATTTGAAGATTTTTCACTTGTCCCTGAAACTTGAAATTTTAAAGTTGTAGGGAATGCTTTTCCTGAAAAAATAAGCCACGAATTATAAAAATCTAATTATTTCAAGTTGGTAAGAAGCGATAGTAAAGAAAAATTCTATCACAAAAAACATTATCAAAAGCATTATTTTACTTTTTTGAAGTATTTTATTTTCAAGCATATTTCAAGTTTTTTATCGACTCATATGGCAAAAAAGAAAATTACAAAATTACGAATTCAAGAAACCCTAAGTTAGCAAAAATTGTTTTATGTATTTTTTAGATTCAAAATAAATCACCGATGAGTGCTCCGATTATAGTCGGAACGTCTGTTTACGTGAAACTTTAAGTTTTTTATTAACCTTGAACCCTAAAGTCAACTATCAACATCAACATTTATCTTCAATAATTAATTAATGGTCAACACAAGTCCTCTATTATTCTAGTAGTTTCAAAGCAAAAAAGAAATTTGTCAAACATATTCTTCACAGAATCGAATTTTTGATTTCTAGAAAATAAAACATACACATATGTATGGCAATCATGGATCACAAATTTAAACGTAATAACCGCTGGAAAGTGTGGCCACTATAAGTAATTATACATAATAAATATATTCATATTTATATTTGATTACAAAGGGTAAATTTAAAACAAAGGTTAATGTAGATGTGAATCTCAAAAGCAGGGAGAGAGGAGGTCAAATAGAAAAATTCTTTTAGAATTTTTTTGGCGATATAGATAGTGATAGTTCATTCAGTCAATTTCCATATAATAATGCAACATTTGAACAATATTTTCCTAAATTTCCATTGTAAAATATTGAAAATTGAGTGAGCAGCAGTAAATCTCCGGAGGCGCCTGGAAAAAAAGCATTTGTTAAAGGAGATGTTTCTCAAGGTAACCCTGGGAGGATTTTTTTTTCAATTTTTCTTAGCACTTGGGAACCAAAAAACTGATTTTCGCTAAAAAAAATCGGATAATTTGTTATTGTAAAATTAATAATTATTAAAATAAACAAAAAAGCTCCTAGGGATACCTGGTGAATTATGTGAAGAATAACTCTGCAAAATTTAAAACCGATTGGTCTAGTAGATTTTGAGTTATGATGTACACGGACTTAAAAAATAACAAGTTTCAGAAAAACGCTTTAAAGTTTTGCTCTACTAATTCGCATCTCGTCAACTTGTATCGACCCCCCCCCATTCCCCCCTCTAAATGGAATCAAACAGACAGGCACACGATGGGGAGTTTTTCTTAATTCAAATCATCCCCTCTTGAATGGAATCAAGCAGAGAATGTATTTTTTGAGGCCCATAAAGTGGAGATTATGGAATCCACATGATGTGAAACTTTGGCCTGGTAGCTAAGTCATGAAGAGGAGGTAAAACATGCAGGGTTGAAAGTCCATGAAGTGCAGTGTTGCAGCGTGAAAAAAGGGTAAAAGAATAACAAGACACATGAAATAGGAGAATAAATTGCATGAAATGCTTGGTTCTACATGACGTGTAGCTTGTATTATTTTTGGGTATTTAAATTCGATATCAAACCTATCACTAATTTTCTCAGAAACTATCAATCGTAGAAAAAAATGCATGAAACAAAAAATGTGTACTTCGATGAGGTCTACAAGTGATATCTGGAACATTTTGCGAAAGTTTGCATATTGGTAGAGATAAACGAAAACAACCACAGTTTTTATGGTTTTTTTATGGTTTTTTTATGGTTCCACCATGAAAATCGACTAGTCGGCAATTTTCACTATTATACTCGTAGTCAGCGCGTCAAAATACGTGGGTATAGTGAGTTCCAAATTAATCGGAGGTAAGTGCTTTCTGGAAGTGCATCCGTTAACTATAATTAACAGTTCTTCATTTTTTTTTTTTAATTTTTACAAAAAGGAAGTTAACAGACATGTTTTATTGCCTTTTGTTATGTTTCCTAAATTTTCAGGAAGATGTTTTGTAAATTTGAAAAAGTATCTTATATGAAATAATTAATGTATAATTTAACAGTTATATGGTCCGTTCGCTTCGTAGCCTTAAGGGGGTTGTCTGGTGTGACAGCTGTGTTTTTTGGGAATTTTTGGTGACAAACCATGAAAATATGTAATCTTTATTTTTTCAGTACATATTTATTGACGTTTTAACAATTATTCCAATTTTTACAAACCAAAATGTGGAGTTGAATCGTCTCTTGAAATTCCCTAAGATACATATGTCAAAAAACAGTTTGTTGAAGGTTGACATGATTCCGGCTGTTCCGCTCATCTAAAACCAAAATATCAAAAAGCATATAAATCTGTAGATCTGTGACTATAGCAGGAACTAAAATTAAATCAAAATCTTAAAAATTCAATTTTTGGCACAATTTTGAATAAGAAAGTTACGATTTACATCATTTTTTCGACATTTTCAGCTTAATAAAAAAATAACTGCAATGGATTTCATAATAATTCTACTTCGAGCTAGAACTACAGATGTACTAAATAAAGGGTTTCCCAATAGGGGTGATATAATTTTGAATGTCCCTATCGGGTTCATTTGAACTGAAATTTTTGACGTCTGCTGTCAGTTGTCATGAGTAAGGTTTGCCATTTAATCATGAGTAGTTTCACGCTTCCACAACGTTTGGAAATTGTCCAATTATTTTATCAAAATTCGAGAAGTTTTGTCGGTGTTCAAAGAGCATATCGTGCAAAATATGGTCGTCATTCTGCTCCATCCGCGCTCTCAATTCGTCGAATAATCGATAAGTTGGAGAGTGAATTTACTCTATTGGATACTAAGCCTAAAAATCGTATGCGTACCGCACGTTCTACACAGAATATAGCCGCCGTACAGGCCAGTATCGAGGAAAACCGTGAATTGTCCGTGCCACGCCGATCTCAGGAATTGGGCCTGTCCAGGATGACTACCTGGCGTATTTTGCGATTGGATCTTGGCCTGCATCCCTATAAGATGATTCTGGCCCAAGAACTGAAGCCTAATGACCATCGTTTGCGTCGGGAGTTCGCGGATTGGGCTCTGGAATCAATTGAAAATGATCCCAATTTTCATCAAAAAATCATCTTTTCTGATGAGGCGCATTTTTGGCTCAAGTCTCGGGGGACATTTGGCCGATATATTGTTTAAATCATAAATGGCATAGAATATCCAATATAATAAAAAAGATTTCGATCAATTCCGAATGAATATTCAGTGTTTTTTTTCAATTTCAAAACATATCACCCTTATTGGGAAACCCTTTATAACATGAAAATTGAAGCTTCATCCGTTCAGTCGTTTTTGATATCGTGGCAACCAATTTGAAAAATGCGGTTTTGAGAAAAACGCGTTGAAAAGTTGAAGTTTGCATAACACAAATGGCTTTACTCACTCCGTTCTACGTCTGCACTTTTTAATGACTTCGAATATCAAAAATCCTTCCACGGGCATATTCTAGAGATGTTATAGAAGCAATTTATGCAAAAAAATTATTTTCAATTTTTTTGACCTATCACGCCAGACGACCCCCTTAATCATCTTGGGCAAAGATTGACTCCAGTGCTTGACATTTTTGAACCTAATTTCGGTACAATTTAATTTAATTTTTACCATTAAAACTTCGATTTTGTAGAGTCCTGACTTTTTCTCCAATATTTGTAGTATCAGTAACTCTAAAATAAATTTTGAAATTTTTATGGTGGGGCATCTAGTTTAGAGTGATCCGTTTGAAAATAAAAAGAGTTCAAATTTGTAATTCAAAGAGTTAGTTGTTATTGAAATTTTGATATTCCTTTAATAAATGAGAAGTCAAGTTATAATATATTCAGCTTTCTTTCCTTCCCAGTTATTTCTGCTTTTCAGTACACAAAGCACTGTCAGGCCATCAATGCTATTCTCTTATTCAACACTGAGGGAATACCTTTACATAAATTTCGCATCTCGACTCGGCAACCAATAAACGTACTTCCATTCGAGATTCAAAGACATTCCGGTGAGATATTTGACGAATAAGAGAAGCGATTCTTGATTTAAACAAAGTAGCATCCTTCGTCGTCCATCAGAGGAATTCCATTATCGATGGACAGCTAACAAACTCTAATTAATCTCCTTTCCGATCCCTCTGTTTCAGATTTTAGATTCAAGTCCAATATCTGATAATGGAATTTCCCGCTTAAAAGAATCTAATTGAATAGATGATAAGTTCATTTCATTAAATGCACTGGTCACTAGTTTCTTGACATTATTAGAGTGATCGGTGGAGACGTGAATAAAGTCGACTTTTGTTAACACTGAATAGAATAATTGTCTTCCATAAGTTTAATTACCCAAAAAGTACGTTCTTTGTTAGTAAAGAATCCAGTTACAAATTTCATTTAAACCTTAATGCTTAACACCTCAAGGACTATTTTTTCCATGTACAATCCTCTTATCTCCTTAATAAGATGAAATATCTTGACACTGAAGCAGAGAATTTTTGACATAAATGTCAAACTTTTCCACTTTATCGCGTTTTTCGTGAAACTTTGGTATCTCGTTTGTGGATAAAGTTCATTATGCCTGTCACGGACGACTGATCACGTCAGGACCTTTCATATTGAAAAGTCTCGATAGTCTCCTTCGTAATGGTGTGCCTCTCTCGCTTATCGTTGAATTTTTTTTTTTTTTGCAAAAAAAAGAATTCGTTAGCCCTCATCAAAGGCACAACCCCAAGCTATGTGCATGAAAACGAAAAGGTTGATTTTTAGGGAAATTGGCATTTTTCGGTCCCTTTTTTGTGTAGAAAGGGCGACTGTCCTCATAGCCCAAGGGACAGTGGGTAAATAGAATATGATATTATTTGCAGAATGGAAGGGTTGAAGCCAATTTTCAAACGTACGATCGAGGAATAATCGATAGTGGTTACGTTCATGACCAAAGCGGTCGAAACGCAATTTATTTTTTTTCTTTTCTTTTCAGGTGATATTTTGGCGAAGAACAGGGTTTTGCTTTGTGATAGACGAATTAATTTCCAGCAATTTTTTTGTGAGAAGATGAATTATACATTTTGATTGATAGAATTGTATAAAAAAACTATAATTCTAATTATAAAAGGTACACGTTTAGTATGCTTCCGATTTCAAAGAGATTTATGTTAAAAGAATTAAATGTAAACTATAATATTATCATTGGAAACAAAATCAGACATATCGAAAATGATAGTTGTGGCATCAAATAAATAAGCGGTGACAAAGTCTACAAACCGAACTAGCTGAGCAAGCTAAACATTTTGAGCGTGTTTTCAATTGATAAACACCACGTCAGGTGATACAATTAATTATCTTCGAAAGCCAAATAGCATTAAAGTCAAATATTTTTCAAATAACGAGCTACTTCAGAGGAGATAAACGTTCTCAATATATTATTTTGCAAAGCTTTGTAATGTAAAACCGATTTTCCCTCCGTGCGAAAAGTCGCTGATAACTTTTATTTCGTTCGCGAGAGAAAGACAGCTTGCACGTGAGAAAAAACGACAGTGCGGGGTGGAATTAAAAAAAAAAGTAAAGGAAAGTAGATCGCGAAGTAGATCAACGGAATGGGGAGAAAATTATGGAGGCAATTCTATCAATGCGATGGAATATAGATCGACCTAGAAACTTAATTCTCCCCTCTTCACCTGGGCATAACCGTGAGTCTTATAAAACCGTATCGAGAATGCCTGAGTGAATAGAATTAGTCCAATAAGCCCAAATAAAGTGGAGCATTGCCGTTCCACATGAAAAAAAACTGCACTATACATCTTATTCTGACATTGCTTACAGTTTACTTACCTTTCTATAGCAATAAATTACGCACCAGTAGTCGCTCAAATAGCGTTACCCTCATATTTAAATCGATGTAGACACTTATTTTTAACTTTTCTAACAAAGATTTATATTTTTTGATTCTCTGTTTATTTATAAAGCTATGTTTGCTACTATTTGTTTGCTTTTTCCTATTGTATTTAGAGTTGGAATTTTAAGGAAAAAAAATGGAAGGATGTGCTCAAGATGACTGGAATACTACGAGAAATGAGGGCCATAAAGTGTAATAGGAGTTATAATAGTTTGTTTTCGTGTTTTGGACAGATTTAGAATTTTCACAGGGATCTTGTGTATGTGTGTATTTTAATGCATGTGCTTAAAAGATACAGATTTTGTAGCGAGATTACAATTTATCATTTAAAAGAGGGAGGTAAAACACAGATAGGTTCTCATCATCATACGTTTTTTGTGATTATCGGATCTGTCAATTATTTTTACTTCATCAAAATTGAACTTGTGGTTTGAGGATACCTGACAGTTTACCGAGTAATGAAATCACCACAATCAAAAATATTTTTAACAACTATAATCACAAAATACGATTTACAGTAGAGGAGGAATCATACAATAGAATTTGTTTCTTCGATGTTCTTGTTATTCGAGATGGAAAATATATAAAGACCAACTGGTATCAAAAGCCGACGTGGTTCTGCCGGTTTCTACACTATCATTCGCATCATCCATTTAATTATAAAATTTATGTTGTCAACAATTTAGTTGACAGAGGTATCACCCTAGCGCACAAAAGCTTTCACAAAGAAAACATCCAAAAAATAAAATCAACTTTACTCAAAAACAGTTACCCACTTGCATTTTTAAATTTCTTTATAAAAAAGAGATTAATCCTTCTTTCGCAGAGAGTTTCTAAAACGAACACTCACATACACGAAGTATCTGAGAGGGCCCCAAACACACACATACGCACAACACACTCAAACTTAACAGGTCAAACCCCTGAATATGTACCATTGCCTTACGTACAAGGCGTATCAGAAAGACTGTTAGGTATCCTCAAACCCTTTAATATAAAAATCGCTCCTCGCAATACCAATGGCCTCTCAAAACTTTTTAAATCAATCAAAGACCCTATGTCAAACCTCGATACTGCTAATGTCGTCTACAATATCCCTTGCTTTGACTGCACAGCAGCTCATATACCAAGGGTATTAGTTGAAGTTTTGAAGTTTGCCGGTTTTTCAATAAAGAAAACACTTAATTCTCAAGGGAATCTCAAAAAATTGTTGTTCAAAGTATTGACCATTGGATTCTACAAATTTTGCCCATCTTTCAGGCAAATCATGGATACCATTCCAAAAAAAATTTTTCTCTTTTAAGGCAAACCATTCGACGAGCCATTTTTCGACTTCTTTAAAATTGGCAAAGCGCTGCTCTGCGAGTGAGTGTCCCATCGATGCGAAAAGGAGATAGTCGGACGGGGCCAGGTCTAGAGAGTACGGCGGGTGCGATAATATTTCCCAATTCAATGCTTTTAATGTGTTCTTCACCACTTTAGCGGTATGAGACGGTGCGTTGTCATGTTGTAGGATAACTTTGCCATGTCTTCGGGCCCATTCCGGCCGTTTTTCGATCAACGCATGATTCAAATTGATAATTTGTTGTCGGTAGTGATCCATATTCACCGTCTCACCAGGTTTTAATAACTCGAAGTACACCACACCACACTGGTCCCACCAAACACAGAGCATTGTCTTACGGCCAAAGCGACTTGGCCTTGGAGTCGATGAGCCGACCTCACCAGGTGAAAGCCATGATTTTTTCCGCTTCGGGTTCTCGAAATAAATCCATTTTTCGTCCCCCGTGACAATTCGATGCAGAAAAGATTTCCTTTCGAACCGTTGAAGTAACATTTCACAAATGGTTTTTCGATTTTCCATTTTTCTATCTTTCAGTTGGTGTGGTACCCATTTTCCATACTTTTGGATTTTTTCCATGGCTTTTAAACGTTGGCACATTGCTCCTCGGGTCATATTTAGTGTTTGTGCCAATTTTTGTTGCGATTGGGCTGGGTCTTCATCCAATAACGCCTGCAATTCCTCGTCTTCGAACTTTTTCGCTGCACCAGGATGTTCATTGTCTGTTAAATCGAAATCTCCACTTTTAAATTGACGAAACCATGTCTCACATGTTCTAATCACTATAGCATATTTACCATAAGTTTCTACCAGCAATCGATGAGCTTCAACTGCTTTTTTCTTTTGATGAAATAAGAAAAGCAACGAATGCCACAAATGCGATTTACTTGGAACGAAATTCGACATATTCACTGAGGTAAACAACTATGATTCTATTATTTTGGCAGAATGTAATTGTGTATTTTTGAAGGTTATTGTCCGTAGAAAAATATGACATAGATGCCAAATCATAGAAATGTATACATATCTCTAGCGACATCTATGAGTAAAACCGGCAAATTTCAACTAACACCCCTAGTAGGTACAACCAAACGGCCCCTAAAGACTACATAGAAGGGGGAATGGGCTCTCTGGTTGCCATGTGATTGGCGCGCCACTCGCCTTGACACATGGACGGTCGGTTGCTTGTTTCGGGAGTGGGGGGCCCTCGCGCGGAACAGCGACAAGCCAACAGTCCATGTCAAATTTCTAGCCACGCTTATTACGTGGCTAGTGTAAATTTCTAGCGTGGCTAGAAATTTGACATGGACTGTTGGCTTGTCGCTGTTCCGCGCGAGGGCCCCCCACTCCCGAAACAAGCAACCGACCGTCCATGTGTCAAGGCGAGTGGCGCGCCAATCACATGGCAACCAGAGAGCCCATTCCCCCTTCCGTGTAGAATATATGAACATACAAAAGATGTTTATAACCCCCTGGAAAAATGTACAAATTGAACTGCGCATGCGCCTATAGCCATGCAACGGAGCACAATCTTCTTCTTATTCTTCTTCTTCTTCGTACAGCGTTAGGACCTTACTGGCAAAGCCTTGTACATTTGAACTGCGCATGCGTCTATTAAAATCCATTACTACTACACAAGATCGATAAAATCAAAATGGCCGGGACTAGTCGTGACATATCAAGTGTAATGACTACCGCCGCAAACAACTACAATACTAGATTAGATTCGAGTGTACGCATAAAAACTCGTATACGCGCAGAAGTTACATAAAATAGAATACGTGCCAATGCACACAATTCGGGAAATTACGAGACTCGCGACAATGCTCGCAGGACTGATCGCGCCTCGTCTTCGATCTCCTGCGAGAATTGTCGCTCGTCACGCAATAACCCTCATTGTGCGCATAGGCACGTAATATGTTAATTTATTCCAAATTTAATTTCTTAAACTTTGATGGAATATTTCGTTCAGCTAGTTCTATAAGGTCATCAAACCACAAAATTCCATAACACCAATTTGACATACATTTTTGTGTAAAGGTTATGACTTGCTACATTTATTAGAAAAACATAATTCTAATATTAGATTTACTTTAAGCCTCATTATTTTTGTTTTCAAAACACTTTGTTGAAAGAATATTTGACGAAATTTAACTTGAGCCTAAGGCTAGAGAAGTTAGAATTTTAAGAAAATATTTATACATAATAACGCTCTTACAAACATTATTCTTATTTACTATTTTAATTAATAGCTTTTACTGAGATCAAACAATGATTAAAACTCTTTTTTATAGTACTTATGCCTATATTTTATTTTTAAACAAAACATACCTGCTCTCCACATATCAATTCAGCTCTTTGACTTTAGAAACACTGTTACAATGAAAAGTAAATACTAATTTAACACACAAAAATATGAGTTCAAAATAAACTACAAGAAGTTCAGAAGGAACCGGTTTGAAGCTCAAAATGAACCAAAACGGTTTCTTTCGAGCTTGTTACAGTTCATTTTGAACTCTTCTTTTTCTGTGTTAAATTAGTATTTATTTTCATCAATAACCCCTACACAATAAAATCGGAATTTTTTAATGACTTTTGCTTTTGATCAATATCACTTAAATTTAGTACTTATTTTTATTAAACTTAAAATAATTTCTAGCGAGTTTTTTTTGTATACTTATAATAATTTTATAATTAAAAACAGTGACAGCTTGTGATTAGATATGTGTTTTATCTGCATTTTTTTTTTTTTTCAAGAAACAGTTTCATTGTTCACAAAGGGAGGTAAAAGAGAATAACTTGGGTGAAATTGGAGTTGAAAAAAGGAAAAGAAAAGTGCTGGTCGAAAAGGTAATCTGGGTGTTTGTGAATTACGAAGATAGGAGCAACTCGACCGAGTGCAATTTGTCTTGTTGCTACCTACACTTGTTTGTATCCCTAGAGAATAGAGTGATGAACGATCTAAGAGTCGCTAGTGCTAAATTAACCAAAAACTATCAACACTCTTAACAACCATTTTACTAATAAATGATTTCTTCAAGTAATCACTATAAAGAATGTGCATTTAGGACTTTAAAATATAAAAGTAATTCAAAGATTATATCAATGACACGGAAAAAATTAGTTCGATCAAAATTATTGAACTTGTTCCGAAGTCTCGGATTCGAGTTCCAGTGTAAATGTACATCGAGAATAGTAATAGGAAAGATAGCTTAGTTTAATAATTTATCATTTGAATTAAAGTGGAATGATTTTTCCAGAATTTTATAAAATGAGTCCAAAGATGTGAAATATCTAATATTTTAAATATATTTTCCTGTAAATTATAAACCCGTACTTTTCCTCCATACATAAACTTTTGTAACATTACACATAATTTAGTTGTATTTCTGGCTGTAAAATATCATTTTTCTTATTAATAAAACATATACATTTAAGCCTCATATTCTGGGAAAAACGGCGGAAGCAAAGTTGTACACCTAATAGATTATGAGAAACTTTTAAATAATAGTATATTGTGTTGCATGGACGCGATATAGGTGATTCCAGCATAATTGTGAAGCCAGCACAAGGCGCAGGAGCAGACGATGCCGAAGCGATGGATTGCCGACGTCGAGTCGACGGGTATGCGAATAAGAGCCGAAGGCGAGTCGAACGACCAGGAGATAAGACACCGGCAACTCTTCGAAGAGGCATCTTCTGCGCCAAGCTGAGTGCAGGCCTCACATTGATAAGGGACTATTGACTATAGGTTTTATACCTTAAAAGTAACGAAAGATTCACATCGAATGGGAATAAAAATTCTTATTGTAGTCACTTGTCATCGACTTTTGGATAGGACTGAATTTGCAAAAGAAAACCCATTGACGAATTTAATAATACCGTACACCTTTCAATAAAAGCTTTCAAAAAAGTTGTTGAAATTCTCATTGACTAGTCATATCCAAAAGTCGATGACAATAGAAAAAAGTTTCGACAAGTAATATTTCCCGTGCAAGAGCTTTAACTTTAATCTATTTGTATCAAATTAATAAATTCCTACCAAAATAAACTGTAATTGTATTTTTTATGATTATAATTGGTTTCAATTATTAAATATAATAACGTAGAACATCAGTATGCTGAAAATTCAACACTTTTCTGAAATTAGATAACTCTTATTTTACCAAACTGTGAATTATTTTTGAACATTTGGTAAGTTTTCGGATTAAATTGATATTTTCCCTTTCATCAAGACAGATCCAATAGGTTCATATAATGTTTATTCGGTATCCCCTTTCATTCCCTTAAGGCCCGATTTGCTTAAATAATATTGATTGTTATTATATTATTAAATTATGTAAGTATAATAGCAGATTAATGGAAAATTTTTCCCGATTGGGTATCAATAATTAACTTCAAAATGTTATAGCTTTTGTTAAATTTAATATCTTGCACCTTTTTTTGTCTTTGATGCGATAACAGTGCTACAATCAGAATAAGTTGTTTTACACTTTAGAAACAAACCACGTAAGATAAAAATAATTAAAGGTTTAGGAAGACCATCCGGAACGAAGGTAAATTGGCAATTCTGGTTGAAGCGCCGTTGGGTTACTGAAGACCCGACCAATTAAAGTTTTTCCAAGACCCTGATTGCGTCCATACTTTAAAGGAAAATAACATACGCTGCGACTTTCCCAACCTGTGTATTTAACTTCCCATCATAAAACTGGAAGATCATTACAATTACAATCCGCTATAATTTCGCTTAAAGGGGTGTTCTCATCGAACGGTTTCAGAAAATCGATTTTTTTTTCATTTTTTCAAAGATTAGGGATCTGAGAATAATATAAATATAAACTTCAGTCCAATTGGAAAAGCTTGTAAAATATTATGGGAAGTCTGTTTCACCGCACAGAACGGTTCACAAGTGGTTTTTTGGATTCCGTTGTGGCCGTACGAGCAAAAATGATGCTGAGCATCTCAGCAATGGTTTTACATGTACTAGCGTGATCCCAGCGAATTTTTGCGTCGTTATGTTACCTGTTGATGAAACATGGATCCATCTCTACATACCTGAAACAAAAAAACAGTCAAAAATGTGGATTGGACCTTACAAACGCGTTCCAAATAAGGCAAATTCGGTTACATCAGCTGGTAAGGTTATCGTTGAGACGAATGATTATTTTGAGGAGTTTAATAAAACTTACCTTTCGGAAGGCATAAAATTTTTTGAGTACCGTTGGAATGAGTGCATAGAGCTAAAAGGAATGATGTTGAAAAATAAATTAAAATTTTGTTAAAAAATTGTTTTTTATTTATTCAAAAGTCACGGACTTATCAAACGACCCTCGTATTTTGGGTCAGGAAGAGGGACAAAATTATTCGGGTTTCGCTTATTGTCATATTCATATATTCTGGTCAAATAAAAAATTAATTACGGTTTCGTTTCTAGCTAGAAAAAAAGTTTAGAGTGATATGTTTGGATTTAACTCGAGTAAACAAGTTTGTATTTATTATCATAGCTACCTGATTCGAAAATGTTATCCACATGAAACTATCCTTTTGTTCCTTATGGAAATGGACATGCTTTTTGCACCGTGTTAATGCGTCTAGAATCCGGACTATGGTATTTGTGCGGTGGTTGATTAGAGCGACGTCCTGGAACCAACGCGAGTGTTTATACATTATTCTATTGAGTACTCACGAACAACGAGATGCTCACTTGTGTCCACTAAGTGTCAACCCACATCCAGTTAAAATCGGTTTCTGTCTTGCAAATAGTTCAATAGATTTCGTTAGGTATTGATTTGTCCTTAGTTTCAGTTTTCTACAATATCAACTGATCTCATTATCACTAAAACATACTAGGAAGTCACTTAATTGGAAAACAATTGCAAAGCTAATACTATGAAGGGAATGAGTTTGAATTAAATTTTATAAGTTATCATTCGAAAGTGTTTTGTTGAAAAATATAAAATATATGAAATATAAAATATAAAAAAAAACTCTGCTCAGTAACAGCTTGCGGTCTTTTCAATTATTGTTTGATATAAATTCCATATAAATGTCACAATGCTATGTTCCATGTGAGTCACACACGAAGAAAAATAGTTCGAGTAATTCTACTCAACTTTCGATCAAAGTTCGGACATATGGACAAGTTAGAAATGATTTAGTATCACTGTGATTATTTGTGATGTACCAGTTTCACATAATCTAGTTATATAGATTCTTTATGTTTAATTAGTTCTTGATTCATAATTTTTTATTAATTTATTTATAATTACTTCTTTATTTTTCAATTAAGTTTTTTGAATTGAATTTTTTTAATGACAATTTAAACAGCAAAAGTCTTGATAACTATATTACCTAAAATACAAAACATCTACACAGAATTTAGAATTCACAAAAATTTATTAGGCTTTTTAATAATTTGAAATTCACAATTGTAAAATACATCTTTTGAAAATATACAACACAAGAAATACACGAATTTTTTCATAAATGTTTTTACACAAAATGATTTTTGATAATAATGCAATTTTTGAATATACATTTCTAAATTCAGTTTCATTCAACTTCATACGTACTGATAAGAATGTATGCTAAATATTAATGAATAATTATATTATAATATATATATTAATAATTCTAATTATAATAATTGATTAGATTGATTTTTTTTTACATTTTATGAGTAATTGATGAAAAAAGATGATTTATTTGTACTTGAGTGAGGCTCAAAAACTCTAGTCACGACACTGGTATTCTCACAAGCACTGAATAATTCTTGAAGTAACTATATAAGAAAGTTCCAAATTGTGTGTCTCAACGTTAAAGGTGAGCGTGTCCCAAGTTTAACCGATAGAATCAAGTAAAATTACTCAGTCTATTTTTCTCCGTGCAATTGTAATTGGATTCGTTTTTGAAAAAAGAGAATAAAGTGATAATAAATAATGATCCTACCGTGTCAGTAATCTTTTAAAAACAGAGAACCAGTTCTTATGAGCTGTAGGGAAAATGTTTCTCAGAATAAACTAAGAACCTTCCACAAGGAATGAAATCCTAGATGTGTCTTTACAATTCCTCATAACTTGGTGTCGGATATTAAACTGACGTGGTAAAGACTATTTTATTGATCCATCAGCGTTCGTGCTAATATTCACAACCCTTTGTCGTTTTCGATTCATGGAAACGATGGTGATAGAGCTATTATGTGTAATTTCTGAATTACCAATGACATCTAATTCTTCGTTGCAATTGCGATTCCTGGGAAATTCACAGTTCTTCTTGAAACTTTGACTTGTAAAATGGACTTCTTCGATTCTCGATATTGTAGAATTAATAAGTTTCTGCTTTCGTTGATAGGTCAATGGCCTTTACAAAGTACAGGAGAGAAGATTATTTTGCGAACTTTAGTTGTATCCATGATGTTTAGTATTATTATTCCCATGGTAAGATCACATTATAAAGTCTTCTGCATGCCAATTTAATCGTTTCATCAGTGGAACTATTCTTTTAGATCATATTTTTGACAAAGATGAGGACTTTAGATGGTTTTATCAGCTGCTTGCCTCCCATTTTATTTCAGGTGGCAAACTTGATAAAGATAATAAACTGTATAATTAATTCAGGAAAGGTTCGTTTTCAATTAATTTAATAAAGGTGAAATGGTATAGATTATAGAGTGAAATATCAAGAAAATGAAACATTACGTCTGAGTCACAGACATTTAATTATATATCTAAGGTTCGCAAAGGATAGGGAGTTAATATTGGTAACTTATAATTAAGTTTCATTTTAGACATATGTAGTCTAATAGGTCTTCTGACAAAGAGTATTTTCACAAAACTTTTTTCATACTTGATGAACCAAAGGTATTATTTTCTGCCCAACTGTAGATGGAAATGATTCTAATACAAATGAAAAATAATTGGAACTGTGATTTGGATACTTATGAAGCTAAAATACTTGAAAAATATGCTGAAGAGGGTCGGAGACTCACGAAAGGATATGCAGGTTATTGACAATTAAAGTTTAAAAAACGTTAATTTAAAAATCCATAAATCATTTGAATACATGTTCATGCTTTAATATTTAAATTATAGCTTATTGGTGTTGGACCTATGGTACTTTTATTATTACTCCTCTTATGCCACAATTTCTGGATATTTTTGTGCCTTTAAATATATCAAGGCCGAGACGAAATTTATTCGCAGTAGAATATTATGTGGACTCAGAAAAATATTTTTATCCAATATTATTCCATGGCTTGACAGTTCTTTTTATTGCCACAATGAGTCAAGTTGCTGTTGATTCCATGTATGTGGTTTATGTTCAACATGCTTGTGGGATGTTTGCTGCACTAAGGTAAATTTATTTATTCAAAAAAACATTTAAGTTTCGGATTTTATTCACGGAGAAAAATAGTTGGAGCAATTTTATTTGACTCTATTGGTTAAACTTGGGGCATAAGGACATTTCAACACCTTTTAAATCCTAGACAATATTTTAATGTAAATAAAAAAACATGGTTTTTTATTTACATTAAAATATTGTTCAAAGAAAAATGTTTCTACATGTTTAATTTAATTCTTTGGATCCGCTAAAGTATCCCACGTCTAGAGATACAAAAAACAAACGATTTCGTCAAAAATTGACCGAGTAATAGGAATTTATGTTTTGAAAAACATTGATTTTCTATAATTTTTAATGACGAAAAATTAAGTGTTTTTAATTTTTATCTAAAAAAACTATTAAGCCTGCATAGAAATTGTATTAAGATAAAAAATGCGTCATGACAAATTCTACAAAACGATATTTTTATTTCTGTAAATGACCGAAAACAAATTTTTATCACGATTTTCGTGAGCGAACAATAGTTTTCCGCGATTTTGAGCGCTCGGAGAGTTATTGCTGGTGTCCCTTCATATGGTGACTGCAACAATAATTCAGAACTTGTGAGAATACCAGTGTCGTGACTAGAATTTTGGGGACCCACTCAAGTAAAAATAAATCAACTTTTTTTATGAATTATTCTTAAAATATTAACAAAATTCAATATAACTAATTAATTATCATAATTATGTTTATTGGTATACAGGGTGTCCCATTTTAATCGATAGATCTAAATATCCCCTAAAATACGTAATTTGCAAAAAAATGGCTTTGACCAAAATTGACAAGAATAGTGGGGGTCATTTATCTGTACTCATTACCTTGACTTTCAGATCAATTTTAGAGGTCATTTGAAGGCCAAGACCATTTTTAAAAATGGAAACCCCTATTTTTGACGCCGGATTCGAAAAGAGAAGGAAATTTTACGTTGGAAAATATATTTTTAAATTTGTTATTTTGACCTTGAGAAGATACAATCATGGTCAAATTGTTGGAAAGTGCTCAGAAGCTGTTTATTCGAATTTCGGCGGTATTCGGGAATAATAAACGTTAAAGGTAACTTTGGCAAGTAATAATAAATCACCCCAAACATGAGAGGCAAGGGGACTCACGATAATCAAGCACGCCAAACGTGAAATGCAAGGGGACTCACAATAACAAAATACACTAAACGTAAGAGGCAAGGGGACTCACGATAATTAAGCACCCCAAAGGGAACAGAACTTACTACGTCCACGTCGTTGTTTTCTGGTAACGATAAAAATAAGTACAAGGTGTTTAAATTGTTTTCAGATTTTCTACTACATATTTGGAGTGCTGAAAAACACTAATCACTAGATTCCACTGAAAAAAATTAACATCGACTTTAAAATGACCTTAAAACTTGCAACTGAAGGTCAAAATGGTCAAGATTATTGACACTTTTGCATATTATCTAATTGCTGAAGTTACCTTTAACGTTTATTATTCCCAAATACCTCCGAAATTCTATTTCTAACGCAAAATTCCCTGCTCTTTTCGAAGCCGGTGTTTTTGTGATTGAATAAAAGATTGGTTTATTATAATTATACTACGAGTAATAATATATATTTTTAGAAATCTTGAATACACGATTTCATACCTTACTCTACACTTCTACATTTTACAAAACTGTGAATTATTCTTGAGCATTTGGTACATCACAAATAATTACAGTGATGCTAAATAACATCTAACTTATCCACAGGTCCCAACTTTGATCGAAAAATGAATAAAATTACTTAAACTACTTTTCTTCGTGTTCTTATTTTGATTACAATGAGAGACTTTTCGTTAGAGTAAATCATTAAAATGAATTATATTTTAGTATAATATCGTTTCAAAATAAGGCAAACAGTGTTTACGTATCAGATATTAATATAGTGGTTTTCAAGCGGCAGAGTTAATACTTTCGTTTGAATAAATGGAATATATGTTCTACTAACTGTTATGAAACCTACGAGAATTTGAAATTCAATATATCAAAGTTACGAAGCGAAACAAAGAGTATGTGAATCTGAAAACCACTATATGAAAAATGACTCACTTCACCAAAAGGTTTGACCTTCTGAAGTGACGGCCCGGATTAAGAATTCTTGTGTCTTTTTCTAACGCGTGCAAAACAAAAGGATGATAGAGGGGAGCTTTGTCACTGAGAAGAGGGAAGGTTTCAGTGGAAACACATACACAAATATTATTATCATATCTTATTTATGTTCACATATTTGAGTACGCAATGATAAACTATTCATAATCGGACACGCTTGAATTCCATTTCAGAATCGTTTTTGAGATCGAACCCTCCAACCTATCCTGGAGAAAGTATCGGATAGGAATTCATTCCGAGCCAATCAGAACTATTCAGATTAATTCCGATATCTGTATCCGAGCCAATGCGAATGATACCGAACGAATCCGAATTGATGGATTGATTTGGATTGAAAACTTGGTTTCTGATTGGTTCGGATTCATTGGGATTGTTGCCTCGGATTAAATCGGATTAGGCCGAATCGATTTTTTACCGTTTTTCATCAAACGAGTTACAAAACGTTTTTCGAATTGCTTCGGAATGATTCGCATTAAAAACTTGGTTTTAGATTGGTTCGGATTCATTCGGATAGTTGCCTCGAATTAAATCAAATTATGACGAACCGATTTTTTCCGTTCTTCATCAAACGAGTTACAAAACTTTTTTCGAATTGATCAGGAAAGATTCGCATAAAAAACTTGGTTTCGGATTGGTTCGGATTCATTCGGATAGTTGCCTCGAATTAAATCAAATTATGACGAATCAATTATTTCCCTTCTTCATCAAACGAGTTACAAAACGTTTTTCGAATTGATTAGGAAAGATTCGCATAAAAAACTTGGTTTCGGATTGGTTCGGATTCATTCGGATAGTTGCTTCGGATTAAATCGGATTAGGCCTGATCGATTTTTTCCGTTCTTTATCAAACGGGTTACAAATGAATTTTCGAATTGCTTCGGGCTGATTCGCATTAAAAAATTGGTTTGGGATTGGTTCGGATGCATTCGAATTGTTGCCTTGGATTAAATCGGATTAGGCCGGATCGATTTTTACTGTTCTTCATCAAACGAGTTACAAAATGTTATTCGGATTGGTACGGAATGATTCGCATTGGCTCGGATACAGATATGGGAATGAATCTGAATAGTTCTGATTGGCTCGGAATGAATTCCTATCCCATACTTTCGCCAGTGTAACTATATTTACATAACTAAACGCGTTCCTAACGCCTAAAGCCTCTGGGCTATTCTCGCTTGCCATATTCCGAAAGAAATTTCGCTTATAAGCCACTACTGAGTTGGACAGACTTGTATCCAGTCTACGAAGCCAATCAGAAAACGACGGAAGCACCTGGACGCAGCGTTGCTAGACACACGGAGCGAAATTATGGAACCGGCATGTTAAAATTATGGTACACTATGGTACACGTTCACAAGACGCATGCGAGGCGCGAAATTCAAATTAATATATCTTCAAATACTTCAAACTTTAATATTTTTTATAAATAAAATTCTAATAACATTTTGTAAATAAATATAATAATATTGTGTTTTAATATAATTATTTCAATAATAATTATAACACTGTTTCCACTCTTTCAAGTCTTTGTATTTTGTAACATTTACTTAAAGTAACTCTTATTAAAGAACATTCTTTTTTTATTAATCAGCTTATAATCTATAAAAAGCAAGTATAATATGTAATTTTTTTTGGAATGTCTTTACGTAAATCACATGAAAATTAACTTTACTTAGCCTTCATTTAAGAAAATTATTGATTGGTCAAACATTCTTCATATAGGACAGAAAACAATTCTCATTGGACAATGGCTATTCTGCTTTCGTCTTCATTTCATTTCGGTTAAATGAAAAATAAAAAATAGAAATATTTTCAAATTATGGTACATTCAAGAGGTATGGTGCACGAGGGATGGTACAAGAGTCAAAATTATGATACGATTACATAATTATGATACGGTTTGGCAACGCTGCTTGGAAGACATTCTGAATTGAATTTTACGAAAAACAGAGAATAAATATTTTGTTTTTGCTGCGCGTCGCCAGGTTTCTGGCAAGTTCATATTCATAATATTCATTTCTCAAATATGCTTTCCAGGTTATAATATTCATTGTTCGACTTATTAGAATTATTTTACAAAACTTAGTAATCATAATATATATTTTTTTTTGTACACTTAATTTTTTAAATAGAGATTCATAATATTTGGTAATTATATTTTATATTATTATATTATTATATGATTATATTTTGAAACAAAATTATACTAAACTTTCACTCAATTCTATCATTTACTCTAACGAAAAGTCTCTCAGTGTATAATAAATTCTTATTATAATTTTGGAATAGATATCGGCTCGAGCGATTAACTGTGAGAAAGAAATCCAAAGTCGTTGGTTGCTTTGTAGAGTCACATGATTCTAGCTTCGATGACATAGTCTGTTGTGTGAATAGGCACAGATTATCTATAGAGTTCGTATATTACTATAATATTTAATTATTATGAACCTATTGATATTCCAGTTTTAATAATTACTGCATAGGTTCGCCAATCTCATTGATTCTTCGTACAGGGTATCCTTTTGTTTTGTAATACTGTTGACCATGTTGTTTATTACAATCGCTGGAGTTAAGGTAAATTTTAATATATTTGATAATTAAGGCCATGTATCAGTTGTCGATCCTTACTTTACCGATATTTTAGTTTGTGAACTCTTGGCCATAGAAATTGAGAGATCAAGTTAAAAATTTGTGAATTTAGATGAGACTTATTTTCCTTAGTGACTTTTATTTAATTACAGGAATTTTTAACTTTATCTTTCATGTTACATAAACGTGAGTTTACTACTGTGGGCAAAAACTAAGGTGGATTTTTAATTTAAACTTCGCGGGCTAACCGATTCGGACAAACTCTTTTATTTTCATGTTAGTCCTACTGTTACTGACAGCTGTGCCGAATTTCATGTCAATGTCATCATTTGTTACATAGTTACGCTTGTGTTTTCTAAACGACTAAAAGTGATTTTTTCGATTTTTACAATGTCTAAACTTGTTGAGTAAAGAAGTGCCATTAAATTTTGTTTGCGGAATGAAATTTTAGTTGCGGAAACGTTCAGAATGTTGCAGAAGGCCTTCGGTGATTTGTCGATGTCGCAGAAAAATCTTTATAAGTGGTACTAAGACTTGAAAGAAGGCAGAGAATGTGTTGATGTCTTGGAACGCCCCGGACGACCATCAACATCAACTGACGAGCAACATGTCAATCAAATCAAAGAATTACTGCACAAAAATCATCGATTGACAATTAGAGATCTTGCTGACACTATTGGCATTTCAAGAGGATCACTCAACACCGTTTCAAAAGATATTTTGGGCAGACAACTCGTGGTTTTTGCATCACGATAATGCGCCATCTTAAACTGCACTCGTTCTTCGTGACCATTTCGTCAAAAACTCAACGCATATCGTTCCACAACTATCATATTCACCTGATTTGGCTCCGTGTGACTTCTGGCTATACCCTAAACTCAAAAGACCACTCCGAGGACACCGTTTTGACACGATTGAAGAGATACAAGCCGAATCGAAGAAGGCTTTGAAGGCAATTCCGGAAATCGAATTTGAGGTAGTACTGTCGGTACGTAGCTAATCAAATGAATGCTTTTTCTCATTTGTTTCACGTAGTATCTAAATTTGTCAACGTCGCATAAGAAAGCGACTATACATGTGTGTATAGCAGATGACTTCTTACGATACGTGATGGCGCGCGCTTTCACTTATTCTGCGACGTTGCCACATCTTTTTAATCGCCGTGGGTTGCTGGAGAAAAATTATATTTTTGCTTACTTAATTGGATTTTGCTACGCTTACACGTATCCAATTGAGATGTTTTAACTTGCAAAATGATACTTATATTATCAATCAGCGCACCAGTCATTTTTATTGAAATCTGAACGTTCGTTATGGCAGGATTTGTAAATGAACTCGGTTTCCCATAAGGTTAGGTGTTAATCGTCTCAAAATGCAATTACTAATTACTCCCCTCCAGTGTACCCTAGGTCGTCAAAAATTTAACTGAGTCATTTCTGGCTTAATGTTCACCAGTGATTTCAATTTTATCAATATCTGTACGGTATTTCCATTTACGACAGTACTACCTTAACAATTGTTTCGACGATTGGTAAAAACTTTGGCATAAGTGCATTATATCGGGAGGGGATTACTTTGAAGGGGATGAAATTGATTTGGATAAATAAATTAAGATTTTTCATTTTATGAAAAAATTCACCTTAGTTTTTGCCCACAGTAGTACATCAGTGAAAATAATTTCAGTAATTTAGAAATCGATAAGTGCTACGTGGCCTTAATTATCGATGAATAATAATTTTAGATTGTGGTGAAACTAAACGAAATTGAATTCGTTATTCGACTGGCTGCTGCCAATTTCGCTCAAATGGTGCATCTCTTTTATAATAGCTGGCCTGGACAAAAAATGATTGACCATAGCTCTTGTATCAGCGACTCAGTGTGAGTATATATCGATATTTTGTAGTTTCATTTATCGAGTGGAATTGTTGTTACATTTTAATGAATGTATTTTAAATCTCATTGTTTCCTCGTTTTTCGCTAAAAATAATTTTATTGTGGAATATAATACTATCATGTTTTATATACAATTTGATAATTGGCCTTAATTAACTCATATTAATTTTCAATTTATTTATAGATACAATGGCGAATGGTACGATATTCCTTTGAAATCGAGACGACTATTAAATCTGATCATGCTTAGAAGTTCTGTCCCTAGCAAAATAACTGCTGGAAAACTTTATGTCCTCTCGTTGGAAAATTTCAATATGGTTAGTTAATTTGATTTAAAATTTCTATTATCATTTACAGTTTTTAGGTTTTTGTAGACTTTACCGAAAACATTAGTAACGACGGTCGGATGTTCGTTCATCCTTACGTCATTAACCGCTGCTAGCTGACTAACTCTTACAATATTTATGGTAAAAGATAGACATTTTTCATGAGTATTCAATAATCCAAGAGCAATCGAGCAAAAGTGTTCAGTCTTAAAAAAGTTGCATGTACTCAAAATTTTATAACAATAAAACTTCGAATGGAAGTGTATTTCATTAACATAAAAAGCTACTTGGAGTAGCGAGATTTATACTTTCAAAACTTCTTTTTATCGGCGCTCTTGTTATTTTTTGATTATTTGATGGCATGTCTCTTTTTTAGTATTTTTCCTGCAGTTATTGAACTTAATGAATGGTCATCATAAAAAATTCAGCAGAAAACACGTCAAACTACACTTCTTGCGTATTTTTAATTTAAAAAAATCACGTCATTCGAAAAAAAGAATTTTTCTAAAAAGTCGAAAATTTTGAGGTTATGTGAAAACTAGGGGCAATGTGATAAAACGGCTTTCAGATTCGTGATCAGCGGGTCAAAATCTATAGAAAATGATGGGTCTCGTTTCTAGCTCATGACACTTTTTTTGTGGGGCTGTGTTATTTAATAAATGATTATCTCTAATTACCATTTTTAGATTCTTTAACTGCATAAAAATGATTTACATTAGGATTAATTACACTAGTCTGCAAATTTCAACTTTCGGACTGCTAATGGGAAGTGAAAGTAACTAAATGTTTTCGAAAGGTTTTTCGTGATGAACATGAATCTGGACTCAAAAGTTGTCCATCGCGTGTATTTTTTGAGAAAATGGGGGTTGAAACTCCCCAAAAAGGCGGTTTTGGCCATTTTTGCATAGCTGTGGGCACTAAACCCGGAGCCTTGAAAACTTCAAAAGTATTTCAAATTGAAGCTTGTCATTTCCCCTTTCGACCCCATTAAACTCAAATTTAATCGGATCAAGGCTATTTGTAAGGACAACGCCGAATGATCCATGGATGAATGAACTAACATCGCACCCTTTGGAATCAACCCTTTGGTTCATCAATATATGCCGATCCATCCAGAGTTTGTTCGTTGGTGGTCATACAAACTATTTCCGATCCAGTTTCCGACTAGGAACTCTTCAAAGATTGTAACCATCACAAAAAAGTAAGGATACATTAATCGACACAAGGGTCGTTTTTAGAGGGTGCGATGTGCGTATATTTCATTACGGAATGTTCAGGGTGTCTTTGGATTCGACCTAAATGAAATTCATGACTAATAACGGATAAATTTCCTGTTATATGTTACTCTGAATAACGGCCAAGTGCACACACATCGTGCGTGCGCAACCACATTGAAAAAACAGTATAGCTGACAGAACTATATTTTGGTCCTCAGAACCAGAAAATATTGCTATCAGACCAATGCTACGGTATGGTCCTCAGTACTATAGAAGTATAGGTGAGGCAGCTATACTGGTATTCCTAAACGTCATATTGCTCCGCGAAGGATACAAGTTCGTTGATATGACAATACGACGTATAGCGATTGTAACGAAAATACTATGCCTGTTATAACAATGCGTGCGATAGAGTTGTCGCATGTTCTGTAATCCAGAGCTTTAAGGGGGTCCACCTGTGTGAGGGCGGTATTTCGAACGCTTTTTCGGGAATGTTTGTTAGGAGAACTAATTCGAAAATGAGAATAAAATTAACGTTATTTTGAAGGTTTGTGGTTTTATTATAATAGTAAATTTTTCCAATAGTGTAATCCGAAGGCTTCTATTCATTAAGGGCATTGAAAGTGACCCTTTCAAAATGGAATACCGAAATTGTGGGCAAGATTCCGCTCGAACCAGTTATCTAAAACACAAAAAGTAAAAAAAAATATTATTTCTGTTTATGTTGTCGAGGTACTGACGTAGCATTTTGACGAAATTTTAAAAATTGAAGAAATGGCAGTACTTTTCATAAAAATTAATCATTTTCATGCTTTTTTCGATATAATATATGCTGTAAAATTAAAAAAAAAAAAGATTTCAAAAAACCGCTACGTAGGTACCTTCAGTTATCTCTATAAATGAGTCAGTTAAAGTTTCAAGTCAATCTGTTCAGTAGATTTTCAATCCTGCCCACAAATTTCAAAAACATCACCCACTACTCCATCGCTCTCGTGGATTTTCGCGTGTGATAAAACAATACGCAATACGCAAAAATGATCTTTCAAATAAAGAAAAAATGTTTCAAACAAATCGACAAACGCTTCGAAAAAACGTCTCTAACAAATGACACTTCTTTCTCATTTCGAGGTTAGAGTCGCGTGCATGTGAAGCAATGTATAGGTAGCGCGGCAAACCAGTATAGTTGTCTCACCTATACCGTATGGGTCGAGACACTATATACCGGTATGCGTCAAACAGCTATACTTTTATCGTTGCACGAACGAAATTATAATTATAATATAATATAATTATAATCCGTGCACTGACACGACTACGCTCAAAGGCGCACAGGGCTTCAAAGTCACATGTGATTAAATTTTGGGTTTATTGGGGTCCAAAGGGAAAATGAAAATTCAATTTGAGACCTTTTTGAAGGTTCTAGGACACCGGATTTTGTGCCCAGGGTTATCCATAAATGGCCAAGGGTTTCAACCCCCATTTTCTCAAAAACTATACGTGATGGACAACTTTTGAGCCCAGATTCGTGTTCAGCGTGCGAAAATCTATCAAAAAAATCTAGTCACTTCCCATTAGCACAACCCTAGTATACTAGTGATAATTATTCTAAAGAAGATATTTAAATGTTGAAAAATTCAAATTTAAAAATTAAATTCAAAAATTTTAATGTTTCAAAGTTTGTTCCTGAAGTTTCGTGTACACATACAAGAATGAAAGTGTTAATTGTTCGAAAGTTACCAATTTTGTGCAAAATCGTGCATCGTATGATGTTCAAGAATGTCTGTTTCTTGACCCATTTTTCAATTATCTCAATAGCATTTGTTTTTGTATTTATTAAACGCCCGTTTGTTAATTTTCCTAGCGTGTGGATAATTTATTCCCAGTACGAAAATAATTATTGATCTCTTAAATTATCACATACGTTATGTTTAGATTACAAATAATAGAAACAATTACTTCGGTTCGTCCAGAATAGTATATTGTGCAACTAGGGAAAAACAAATTTATTTTGCGAGTACGAAACAACCAAACGAGTAAAATTAATGTTTTTCCCGTGCCGCACACGATTTTTGTGCCATAGAATTGTCCCAGAAGTAATTGCCGATTTCACATATAGATGTTTTGCGCGCAATTTCGTTTACAGTTGTTAGTTTGGCATCAACTTTAAGATGGAGTGTACAAACGAGCATTTTCGTCATATTTTGTTTTTTTATTTCCGTAAAGGAAAGAACGCTACACAGGTTGCTAAACAGTCACGTGATGTGTATGGTGAGGAAAAAAGATCAAAGCAACCGAAAAGTGGTTACTAGAATTTCTAATATTTTTAACTGGAATTACTAGTACGGCTCTCCGTAAAAAATTTTTCCGGTTGAAATAACCGGAATTTTGGTTCTTTTAACCAGACTTTTTTCTGAGTGTATGAATCCTTTTTTCAACCAATGCGTTACTTATTTATAAAAGGAACTAGTTACCACTATCGTTACCAAAAACATGTAACTATTTGAATTAACTAGTTGAAAGTAGCAAGTTACTTACCATTTTTTTTTATCAATAAATATTATTTATTTTTGCAGTTTATAAAAACTTCACTCTCTTACTTCACTGTCCTGCTCTCACTTCGCTAGATGGCTGTTTACTATTTAAAAATAAAATAAAAAAATTATGGATGTCTGTGTTCTATAACAAATGAAAACGCTTCTTACAAATGTATTGAATTACCCGCCTCTCGATATAAAATTGTGATTGATCAACGATTGGATATTATAAATTTAATGTTCAAGTGTACCAATGTATCTATATTTAATTAAATCACTAAATCTGAATTAGTGAAAAGTGTGCCACTAATTAAATTTAGTGCAGATTTCTAACAATTATTAGTCATTTTTCTATTAATTACTTCTCAAAAAATTTATAACTACTAATGCAATTAGTATAAAATGACTAATATTTACTTTGTAGATCTGATTCAGTCAAATTTTCACTGATTGAATCAGTGATTTGCCTTTTCACTGAATCATCAGTGGAAACAATATTTTTCACTAATAAATCAGTTAATTTTCACTGTTTAATTAGTGAAAACAATATTTTCCACTGTTAAATCAGTTATTTTTTTCTATTTGAATCAGTCCAATTTCACTGATAATCAATTAGATTTTGACTAATTCATATTTAGAAAGTAGTAAAAAAATTCACCAAAGTGATTTAGTGGCTCACTTTTCACTAATTTAGATTTAATATTTATATTTATTTACTGTATTTGTAATCTATGTGAATCTAAGTGCTAATCATGTAACAATTTCTAAATGTGTACATAAAAAGTGTTTTTTACATTTCTATAAACGTTTATCTTTTTATGAATTAAAAAAAATATTTCCATTACATGTTATATTTATAGTTTATCGTGGGATCCTTCTTCGTAATTCTAAAGGTGAATTTATTTGACGCAGCTTTGGTATATCAGCTTACATAAAATTTGCATTTGGCTCTTCCATCAATGCCAGTGGCGTTACATATAGGTTGGGTTTTTCATCGATTGTGTAAAATTCGAAAAACAGAGACGTTTAATTGCATTATGGTGTCGTTCCCTCGGGAGGTCGGGACGGGATGAAAGTGTCAGATTCGGCACGATTAGGGCTCTTTCTAAAATGGGGCGATGGACAAGTTCTGGCGAACCAAATGCCTTAATTATTCATGAAAAGCTAGATGGTGTAACCCTCTTATTACTTCCCTATATCTGAATTAGCAGTTGGTATGGCGGCACGAAATTCTCTTGGCAGCGGTATCGTCGTCGAAAAGTGGCTCTAGAAAAATATATCTCCGCTCTTGGCATGCTCTACGACCTACAATAAATAAATTAGTGGGACTAATTGACAAATCGGTAATCTTGCGGTCGACTACGTCTGGAATGGTAACGGATGGAGCAATAACGCCTCAAGAGAGAAACTCAAACACAAGACCAGCTTCCTTACTCGTAATTGCAAGTAGCGTACTTTTCTTGTGTACTTAACACTTTTCACTGAGCAAACAACTATTTTGGGTAAAACACGCTTGCTGAAGTAAAAACATATTTTTTTGCTTAAAACCAACGAATTTGATTTTTTGAGTCGTATAAACTTTATTCAGGGGGTATTCTACTCTGGAGACCGAGAAAGTTGAACATTTTTGATGAATTTTCTCTTAAAAAGTACTGCTAGACAATTATTTTACAGTGTAAAAATATACGAAGAAAAATACGAGATACGAACGATATTTTTTGTTCGCTGTATACCGAAAATTAGCCGAATCGGTGTCGTTTTGCATGTGAAAAGTTTATTTTCCCGCACTAGTGCGGGAAAAGTTTAAGTTTGTTTAAATTTCCCGCACACTTAAACTTTTACCGCACTAGTGCCAGAAAATCAACTTTCCGCACGCAAAACGATACCGACAAGGCAAACTTTCGGTGTGTGTCTGACAAAAAAATATTTATATGCATAATTGTTTATTTCAAAGAGATATACAAATTTGCTGTTGGCCATTATTTCATTGGAGTTATATCTTTCGTTTAATAATGGAAAATACTATTAAAAAATAAACTTTGTTTTCTAAAAAAATCGTAAACAAACATTAGGAAAAATACAAAATTCCATTTTGCACCAAATTCATGCAGTATACGACAAAAATGTTAGGAAGCAAATTTGTTCGTTTCAAAATGATCTGCAAATTTGCTGCTGACTATTTTATCACAGGAATCTTATCTATATTCTTTTATTAATCCAAAACATTTTTCTATAAATTGAAATTCAATATTCTTGACAAAATATACGAAATAGGGAAAAAATGTTCAGAAACCAAATTGTTTATATCAAGAAGATCTGCAACTTTGGTGTTGACCATTTTTTCATAGAAGTTATATCTTTTGTTTATTAATGATAAATATTATTAAAAATACTTCGGAGCGCGTACCCTAAATTTTAAATTTGAGTGTAGAAATAAATATTACACCTTTCAGGGAAAAAAACTTTGTGTCGTTACTTGCAGTACTTTTTGAGAGAAAATTCGTCAAAAATGCTCAACATTTTCGGTCGTCACAGTCTCTTACTTTTTTTCACTCTTTTTGCATTATTTTATTGCATCATTATGACATTCTGTACGACCAGTATAAATTTTATTAATCATAGGTTTTATTTTAAGTTTCAGATGAGTCTGAAATCTAGTCTAGAATAATGATCTCGTAAGTATAAAATTCTTATGACAAATTATAAAATTCCACCAAATTCCCAAGAGCGCTTGCATCTTAAGGGGGTATTCTTGTCTAGAAAGTTGAAAAAATTGAAAATTTTTTTTTTTCATATTTCGATAGTTTAGATATTCAAGAATATATCCTTAAAAGGATTTGATGAAATGTAAGTTATATGTACTGTTTTATCAGTTAGACCGCCTGAAATTAACTTAAAAACTTTAAACGCGTTTTTCTCTAAACTACTTTTTTCGAAACGTTTGTCACAAAATCTCAAATAAAAAAAAATCAAAATTTTCAATTTCTTCTATTTAAAAAAAATTCGAAACCGTTAACAATTAACCAAAAAAAATCTACCTCTTTTTTGAGTAGCCGCCATTTTGCAGGAAAATTTTTTTCTCCATTTTTCCTGGTTCCTACCATAATGATATTTGTACTGATGAAGAATTTACCTTTTTTTTCTTTTTCAGATGATCAGAAGGGTGGGAATCGTGACAAGATGGACACGATCTTTTTTTTTCCCCCTCTACTTCAACAGCGTATAACTTTGCGAGATATATATACTTTTTTTGAAAATTTTTTTGTGAATTTTAAAAAATATAAATAAATGATTAAAAAATAGATGGTTAAAAATTTGATTGCTATTTTTTTATTGATCGTCAAAAAATGCCCAAAATTCGGGCTTCTAGACTAGAGTACCCCCTTAATTTGATAATATGATAAATTTCCTCTGTTTATCAAGTAGCGTCATATAATGTAGCTGTTCCCGAAATGAATAATGTTAAGTTTACTTTTGCAATATATTAATTATTCATTTCAAATAAAATCACGTGACGTGAACATGAGTCAACAATCCGTTAACAGATTGTAACAATGAACTCGAAACGTGACTATTCTTAGGATCGAATGCAAAAATCAAGTCCTCAGTATGCATTTCATAATTTTTAAATATCTTTCATACATTTCATTCATAAAATGTGAAAAAAATTTAAGTAGTAGAATTTTGAAGAAAACTCACAAATATGTTTAAAATGGGAAAATAAGCATGAAATATTTTTTTATTACAAATTCATTATTATTATCGGAAAGCTCGTAAAAAACGTTCAAAAAACACACATATAAAAATTAAATTCATTATCTTTAGCAGAAGTTATGATTGATTAAATAATGGCGCAAGTGTTAAAATGTTGAAAATTTGAGTCCCTGTATGTTGACAACCAGTCGTACTGGAGCTGTCTCCTTTGGGGGATTAAAAGAGGTCCACTAGGACTACAATTCAGTGGAGTTTCAAAAAAATTAAAGACAAACAATTTCTAGGCGCGTACATTTGGCAAATTTTGCTCCATTGGTTAAAAATTTGAATTTTGGAGTTTTAATAGTATTTTTTTAAATTTAAAAGAAAAAAATATATCTTATGAAAGAATGTTGCGATCCAAACTTGTAGATCTTTATGTAGTAAACAATTCTTTATCATATTTTTTATTTCGTATTTCGTATAATTGAACTGGAAAATGGAATATTGACTTTTTCAAGTTTTAACATACTATAACTTTAATAATTTTATTGTAGTTCAATCGAAAAATGTTATTAGGATAATTAGTAGAGATTGTAGACCAGTATTGGAATTTTTGATTTTTTTATGAAGTTTTTTTCAGAAACACAAAAAATGGTCTTATTTTAACATTTTTGGTCGGATTTTACATTTTAGCTGGGTAAAATTTATCCTAAAAGAATTTTAGTCTTTTAACAGCAGAATATCACTCTTTTATTTAGAATAAGTCAAGGAATGCAAAAGGTTTGTGAATATTTTCTAAAAAATTACCATTTCACCATACTGTCATGTAAAGTGTCAGTGACGTATCAGTGATTTTTTCACGTATTTTTAGGCTGTTTTTCTAAACTGTATTGAATCTTTATTTCATTTTACTTATATTTCACACAATTGTCCGTTATATTTTTACTGATCAGATTCAATAAATTTTACCTAATTGTGAATTCAATTATATTGCAGTTTCTATTAAAAGTACTGTTTATACATTATGTTTTTCCTTATTTTGTTTTACATGACTGTGAGTGGAAGTTCGAAAAAACGCCACCTGTCCCTGTTTTACCGAACTAAATCATGTAAAATTTCACTAACGAATATTCTTCGTATTTGAAATGAATTTTATTGCATGAAAATTGTGAAATGGTATGTTTAGCCATATTTTATTACATAAATTCGTTAATGCAAATTTATTTTCATGAACACATCAACTTAATAATTAATTAATTAATTAACATTAACTTACTGAAGAAATTTTTGTTCAAACAATTACACCGAAAAAATGTATGGGCGATCTAAGTATTTTACTTGATAGCAAGGAAGTCAACTATAATTATATTGATTAGGAATCCTGGATAAAATAATAAAAATCCGCAACAATAAAACCAGGATATCCAATTTGGCATCTTTCCTATCAAAACAAATAGTTCGGTCACCCGTAGATTTTTTCAGTACTACATTCTCTAGGAAAATTCATTTCTACCAGGAAATTCCTTTTCGCTATGGATTTGAATGTTCTTAGTCATTTTCAATCAATTCTGTTCGAGAAGTTGCCTGAAAGAAGAATAGGTTCGTCGTAGGAGGCTTATTGGGCATCTGTGGAAGCTAATATCTCACCACATTGATAAATCTCTTCCTGAAGGAACTTCCGGATAAAACAACCTCATCCTAGTCCACTTTATCGAGCTTCGAGAAAAATAACGTATTTACTAACTTGACCTACGTGGCGCCAGCATTCGGCGGGATGTCGCTTCCTCTTATTTATTTCTGAAATGTCTTACATGAATCTCCACAGTGATCTGATTCTCTTTTTTTACAGAAGTTGGTAGTCTACTTTTCTCTTATAAATCCAAATGATATTCGCTGTTTTTATTCTTCACAAAAAGTTTCATATACTTTGGGTTTAATTAAGTTTTCAAATTTAGGATAGTTTTCGAATTCAAGTAGCTTAGAATATTTCATTTTGAAAAGATGCTCGGTAAAAAATCTTATAAATGGCATTTTTAAGGGGTTGCGGGTAGTCAGAATTTTTAAAAAAACGATTGTTTGAAGATATATGAGGCGTTTCGAGCAAAAGGAAAGTAAATATTTTTGTCATAGAAAAGTGAAACATAAAAACGGTTGGAGGAAAAGGAAGACAAATCTTCTTCAGCGGTGAAGCGAAACGAAATAAAGTTGGAGGAAAAGAGTGACTCGGTTGTCTCGTTTTTGCTCCAACATTAAAGCGAGACAATCGAGTCACTCTTTTCCTCCAATTTCATTTTGTTTCGCTTTATCGATGAAGAAAACTTGTCTCTCTTTCGTTCCAACTTTATTTTGTTTCGCTTCCCAATTAGAAATTTCGTGCTTACGCCAGTGTCGGAAGACCAGCAGCGGCATGGCAGCGTTGGCTTAACTCAGGCATAACTCAGGCCCAATGCACATAAACTGAATGATGGCTATAGCCCGTACTTTCCGTAGTTATGCCAAGCGTCGGCTCAATACTGGCACCATACGGGCACCATACAAAATGATAACGACGGCTAACCCGTACTTCCCACATTTATGCCAAGCGTCGGTTCAATACTGGCACCATACAAAATGATAACGACGTTTTTAAATGAAATTATGAAAAATCATTTCAGTATTTTCTTTTCCTTGGGTGAAAAATAAGAAATTGATGTAGGAATTTTATGTTTATATCTTTTTAATAGAAAACATCTCTCTGACTGAAAATTTTTTAAGTGTACAAAATTGATAAGAAGTATGGAAATTTGAATAGGAAAATATATATTGATTTAAATTTTGAACATTTATTGGCATCAAATTTTACAGAAAGTTTATTTTTGAAGTCTTCAAATGCTTATAAAATTTTACACGATCTTTTAGATGATTATTTTAAGCAGATTTTTTCCAAAATATCGGAAAAAAGTGTTGTTTCTTAATAATAATAAGGAGAAGTGGGATGAGTCGTTCTCGCGTGCAAGAGCGACGAGAAAGAAATGAAGACTGCGCGCGCCGCCGCCTCTCCCTACTCGCTTTACACGGACAGGAGGTGCTTCTGTAGTTATTACTGCGTCGGTATCCGATCTGTGCACACACTGGTCTCCTTTATGTTTGGCTGTTGCAAGATATTTGGTATAGCGGCGTAATTGTTTTTTACAAGTTTGGTTCGCTGAACTTTGTCTTGCCCAGGATAAATTGAATACTCTTCGTTGTACACGGTAAGTTCAATTATGAATATATACTTGGACTTGGATACGAAATGAATAATTGAATTTTATAGAATTAACTTGCAATTTCTGAAATTCGCTTCAATTGAACATATGTAAAAAACTCCGACTATTTTAACTACAATTCTTATCACTAACATGAATTGTTTTGGTGTATTGAATTTAAGTGAATTTTATAGAACTGAATTATTCATTCCAATTCCAAGTATATTAATTTCAGTCAATGAAGCAGAGTTAACTTAAAGTTTCTTGAATTAAGTTCAAATTATGTACAACCAGTACGGGACCAGCACTGGTCTGCCAGTGCTAAAAATCGTTATCATGCCCGACATATGCCAGTACTGCACCAGTACCAAATGCCGGCACCGACAACCAGTACGGGACCAGCACTGGAAGACCAGTGCAGAACATCGTTATCATCCCCGACATACACTACCGTCGGAAATTGTGCGCACGGTGCTTGTGATCGCTATTAAAAATCACTGCTGACTGAACCACGATATCTCGGTGAAAAAAAGAGATAGTGCATTTTTAAAAATACAGTTGAAAAGCTTATGAAATTCCACGTCTAGTGATGCTCAATAAATATTTTTTTGACCTTCTGAAAATAATACAGCACGTGAGGAGTTAAAAAAAAATTCAAGATTTTCTCAAATTCTCTACCTCAACTTCAACTTTTAGCATGACCTAGGGAAAATTTTTCCAAAATCTGAAAATTATACGAAATAAAGACTAAAACCTTATCTTTAATTTAAGCCAAGAAAACTTAAAAAATATTCATGGGTACCCGAGATACAATTAAAAATGTTCAATCGTATATGAGTTGAATTTTAATCGACGATCACGATTCTCGGACGGTTTGTTGCCTCGCCTCCTTCGTTGAAGCAGGGCCAAAATGGCCAAGCACAAAGGTGGCGCTTAAGTGGAGCCCACTTATATGTTCTTTGATCCAAGAACGTGTTTCCTTTATTTCCTTTCCTTTCATTCGTAGTTAATATTTACAATGACTATTAAAATTTTTATTAATGTTCTGGTTTATAAGAATTTCAAGAAATAAAAAATGTTTACATATCATTGTTCTATTCGTTAAAATGGGGATAATATTGGATTTAAATAATTGTTAATAATCACAAATAACAATAAATATTTTGTAAAATTGAGAATAATTAGAAATATAAATTACTAATGAACAGAATCAAAAATACATATTAGAGGGTTCCACTTAAGCGCCACCTTTGTGCGTGGCCATTTCGGTCCTGCTTCAACGAAGGAGGCGAGCAACAAACCATCCGAGAACCATGATCGTCGATTAAAATTCAACTCAGATACGATTGAACATTTTTAATCGTATCTCGGGTACCCATGAATATTTTTTAAGTTTGCTTGGCTTTAATTAAAGATAAGGTTTTAGACTTTATGTCGTATAATTTTCAGATTTTGGAATAACTTTTCCTAGGTCATTGAAGTTGAGGTAGAGAATTTGAGAAAATCTTGAATTTTTATTTTATCTCCTCACGTGCTGTATTATTTTCAGAAACTCAAAAAAATATTTATTGAGCATCACTAGACGTGGAATTTCATTAGCTTTTCAACTGTATTTTTAAAAATGCCCTATCTCTTTTTTTCACCAAGATATCGTGGTTCAAAGTCAGCAGTGATTTTCAATAGCGATCACAAGCACCGTGCGCACAATTTCCGACGGTAGTGTATGCCAGTGCGGGCACCAGTACTGCGCCCGCACTTGCCAGTACGGGCGCAGTATCGCGCCCGTTGTAAATTTCTTATTGGGTTTACCGCTAAAGAAGATTTGTCTTCCTTTTGCTCCAACCGTTTTTATGTTTTACTTTTATATGATAACAATATGTACTTTCCTTTTTCTCTAAGCTCCTCATATGTTAATGTTGATAGTTGGCTCTAGGGTCTAAGATTAATATAATATCTATATAAATATTTCTTTGGTATACGGAGAGAAATTTCTAGTTCTAGATGCATGGCGGCTCATGCACTCAACGCATAAGAATGGCCCGAGCGACACAAGCATGAAACTCGAGCGATTCTGTCATGGATTCATACATTTAAAGTACGGGTAAATCCATGAACGAAACGCATAGGAAAAGTGCCCAAAAAGGTTGAACTCGATGCCTGAGAGGCTCGAGCTCTGCCTCTAAATGTACGAAACTACTCGTTACCGAAACGCATGAAATTCAAGCAAACGGAGAGCTATCCCCACTCCTCTACAACTGAATTCTTCCAAGTAGGCGTGGCCTCCATCTACAAACGCACGAAATTCATGCGTTTCGAGCATGAATCTCTTGCGTTTAGAGTGACAGAGTAAACTTGCTTTCAATCCGTGAAGGCTTGCTTTTTTGGTATAGCGTTCGTGCGTTATGAGCAAGAAATTGTTGCTTCATGCGCGTGGATGTTTCCACGCTTAGAACGCATGAATTCACGCGTTTGGAGCTAACTTTTGACTATGAAACAAAAGCAAGAGCGTTCTCATGCGTTTAGGGCTAGAAATTTCTTTCCGTGTACAAAGTAGATTGTGTCAGTGATCCCAGAACGTGGGAGCTGGCGGCCCCCACCATAGATGCCTCGAGCTCATTGTGTCTTCCTCATTCGACCAACCTATGGCAGTTGAACGAGGAAGAAGCAGTGAGCTGGTGGGGTCTATGGTGGGGGCCGCCAGCTCCCACGTTCTGGGATCACTGGATTGTGTACCACGGGCGGCTTGGTGGGGTTTATGACGAGTGCGAAGTGTACCCGCCCGTGCGTAGCGCGGGCGGTATTCACACGAGTCACATCGCTACCATGTCGTTCGAGGTGCACACGACGTTTTGTGTCCAAATTGGTGGAAAAAGTCGCGTTGCGTGCGAGTGCGTAGTTAGCCGCGGGCAGTCAAGTTTCGTGCGGTATGAACATTTTGCCCGTTGAAGCGGGCGGTATGAACATTATGTCCGTTGAAGCGGGCGGTATGAACATTATCGCCCTTTGAAGCGGGCGGTATGAACATTTCGCACGATTTTGACGCAAGGCACAATTGACTGCATGCCGCTCTACGCACAAGCATGCAATGCGACTTAATCCGCCCGTGTACAAAGTATATTTTATTATAAAGTTTCTAATACAATATTCTAGTAGAATATTACTATTAAGGTAGTACTACATTTTGCTCGATTTGAAAAAAAGCTTCGATCAAAAACTACAAGATAACCTATTAAAATAATAATTTTTTTTTTGTTAAATCCTCATCGTACAATTGGGGTTACGATAACTTTACGACCTTTTGCTTTTTCATAAAAAGTTTTCAAAGGTGCCTTCAAACTTCGACAAAGAACTTACATAACAAAAAAAAACAGTGATCATCGTATTCTGTTAAAATTGTCCTTCATTTAAAAAAAACATTTATGGAATTTAGGGATATTTATCAAAATATTGACTAGACAGTCGTAAAATTTCATGATGACTATAGTCTATACAATGAAATTAACATTCTGCTTAAAAGTGGAGCTCATTAGATGCAGAATTTTATTAACTTTCATGATATTATCAGGAATTTGTTTAAAATTATTATCATCGAAATCATGTCACTTTCAATATACTTGGAACAACAGGTGAGGTAAAAAAATTTAAATTGTTTTTATAAAAATTAAGTCACTTGAACAAAAGCTGAAACAACAAATGGTGAACATTTAATTATCGATCTGTAATTGTATAATAATTTCTACGCCTCTGTAAATGAAGGCTTCGATTATAAAATAAAATAAATTGTATCAATTTCCATAAGAAATTACATCATGAGATTTTCCTCACATGAAGTAAAATTGAAAAATATATCTTTGGAATGGAATACTTTGGAATAGCTTTTAGAATGCTTGAAATCCTTCACATGACAATTTCAATACACAATTATACATAAGCGGCTTGATTATTTTAAAATATATATAAACTTTTTCTAATGTTGCATACGAAATTACTCCTTGAGATTTCTTTAGTATAAAGCAAAACTGACAGATATTATAATAATAAAATACTTTGAGAAAGTTTCTAAAATACGTAACACTTTTTAAGAGCCTTTTTTCAATACATAATTGTGAATAGAAGGTTTGATTATTGAAAAAATAAAAAACCATATTTAATTTTGAATTGAAAATTACACCTTAAATTTCTCTAATATAAAATAAAATTTATGAAAATTCCTTGGGAATTAAATACCTCAAAAACAACTTTTGTTATACTTGACATATTTTATGACAATTTTAACAAAAGAAATGCAAATAAAAGGTTTGATTATTTGAAAATGAAATAAATTATATCTCATTTTGCATACAAAATTACACACTGAGAATTCTTTAGTATGAAGCAAAATTGACAAATATGATAATAAAATACATTTATTAATTTTTTTTTTTAAATCATAACTTTTATACACGCTTATATTTGTATATCAAAATTGTCATATAAAAGTTGTTGAGTATTCAAAAAAGTTTTTTTTAGTATTTTATTATTATAAATATTAAAGAATAGTGGCAGAAATTTCAAACTCAACTAATTAATTTGATATTATTATAAAATTTGCCAATTTTACTTTATAACAAAAAAATATCAAAGTATAATTTCGTATGCAAAATTAGATATATAATTTAGTTATTATTTTAATAATAGAAATCTTTTGTTCACACTTGTATATTCAAGTAGTCATGTGAACGAACTCGAATTCACTAAATTTCTTTTTCAGTTTAAGTGAACCAAAAAATTCAATTCAATTCGCTCGCAACTTTGAGCGCGCCCATGGCGCGCGATTCGATCGTCGCGCTGCGCGCTCCGGAATTTTTAAACGTGGCGCTTCGCGTTCCGTTCTTTCTGGACCTCGCGCTTCGCGCTCGGTCTTGTGCTCTTCGCATACATTTAAGTTTATTTCTTATAATTTGACACTGAAGCTCAAACCAATTTTATAATAATATTACAGATGATGTGAATTACACATTTTCTCAAAGTCATTCTATTTCTTTTTGAATTTAAGTGAAACAGGAGATTCAATTTACTTAAGGCTCTATCAGCCTTAAGGAACACATTCTCATCATGACGCTCGTGCTTCGCGCTCGATTTTCTGTATACATTTCAGTAACTTTTTAATAAATTACATGATTTAAATAATTTATTTATTTTCTTCCAAATATCTCAAAAAGGAAAAACAATCGTAGACTTTATTTAAGGAAACGATTTTGCAGAACAACGCTTATTTCGTATCTCACATATTTTGGTGAAAAAAATAGAATTTTTTCAATATTACAAATCAAAACATAAAATATACATCCTGTCAAGAAATTTCTTAATAAGAATGTGTAGACCTCATTTAGGCAAATAAGTTTTCATCTAAACGTTTTTTATGTATCTCATATATTTTGTCTAAAAAATGGAATTTTTGAATTTTAATCGTATTTTTTGGAATTAAAACGAAAAATATATGTTTTTTCAGAAACTGTGTGAGACGAAATTTGTAGATCTTTTTGAAACGAACAACTTTGTATTCTTACGTTTTTTTTGTATTTCACATATTATTGTTAAAAAATTTAATTTTGGATTTTCAATAGTTTTTTTTTTAAATTAAAAAGAAAAATATGCATCTTATGAAAAAATGTTACAATTCAAATTTGTAAGTCTTTATGTAGAAAATAATATTGTATGATAACATTTTTTCGTATCTCGTATAATTTAACTGGAAAATGGAATTTTGATATTGACTTTTTTCGAATTTGAATATGCTGTAACATTTCTAATTTTGATATACTCAAAAAATGTTATGAGGATAATTTGTAGAGATTTATGAGCACTATCAAAAACCAGTATTGAAATTTTTGATTTTTTCAAAAAATTATTTTCAAAAACACAAAAGTAGTGCTCAATCCCTCAATTTTGATTGGATGTGGCTGGTTAACGAACTTGTCCTTAATTTTTCGGCTCCGATAAAGTGTGCCAAAGCTCAATTCAACCTGATAATTCTATCGAGTTATGCCGCACACGACCTACTACAGACAGACACTTTCGTAAAAACTGTTTTTTCTGACTCAAGGGGTCTCAAAACGTAAAGATTTGATGAAAATTTCGAAAGTCATTTTTCACATAAAACCAATACCTTCTCATCCATGATGAGAATGTAACCGATCACTGATGTTTATAAAACCACTGGATGCCATCGTGAATTTAGCAGCCCAATTTTAAAACCTTCATAACTTTTTCAATTTTGACTAGTAAACATCAGAACGGGATTATCAAAAACCTACAAACGACTACCAAACGATTTCATAAAATAAAATCAACAAATTTTATAGCAGTGTGCCAATATCACGGGCATCAAATATTTGCTGTGAAAAATGATAGTTAACGCTGTTTCTGTTTACCACCAATCAGCTTCTCGAGCATTGCTCAGCGATTGGTCGCTGAAAATGCTGCCACAATTCGAATAGAAAATAAAAAAATCGTTTCGAAAGCAATAAACTACATTGGATCTGACAATAAAAAAATGCCTCTACTGTATTTCAAAAGTAACGAAACACGTACCGATTTTCATAGCTACGGTTAATGAAAAAAACGTAACAGTTACCAATTCATTACTTAATCACAAAAGGAAGTATCTATTGAGTCATTAGGTATGAAGTTAGAAGTTTGCATTCAGAAATGTTCTTTATTGTTTTTCAGATAAAATAACATTTCAATTATTCACAGTATGCTCCTAAGGCATCGATAAACATTTGCCATTTCAATGGTAATTCATTCATGCCTTTTGCATAGAAGCCTAGAAAGCGAGAACCAATGAAAGCGCGGAAGGCATTTTCGACAGCCTATTGGGAATTGAATATTTTTCCTTGTAAGAAGTTATCCAAATTCCGAAACAAATGATTATCAGTTGGTGAAAGGTCCGGCGAATACGAAGGGTGATTGATAGTATTTGTAATTGCGTACGATATGCAGTGTGTGCGAGTATTATCGTGTAGGAGAATTAGCCTGTCTCTGTTCACTAATCGTGACTGTTTTTTTGTCAGATTCTTCATCATGTTGTCCACTTGGTTACAGTAGGTCCCTGCTGTTATCGATCGGCCAGGTTTTATGAAGCTACACGGAGAAAAGTAAACCTTAATAGTTACCACCGAAACCGTAATGATTACTGCGCTGACCGCAATTTTTGGGCAGAAATTTCGTGTTGTAGCTATTCTGCGTTTGCTACTGTCTTAGCCCGAACAGTTCCCCCTTAGACTGTAACCATTACTTTGCGAAACCAGAACGTGATATGGAGGAATCATTACTGTGTTGGCAGTAACAATTACCTCTCTATACCGAAAGCGTTTCTCCCGGCGCAGTTTTCGTTGCATATAATATCGGCAGGGACGCCAGTGAATATAACAGTTGAGCGCATTGTGTCAAGTTTTTTAGATACGCATGCCATGTTTGTTATATACCGAAAACCGACATTAGAAAGATAGTTGGACAGAGAACTGCGCTGGCAGAAACGTTTGCGGATCGACTGCAGTAATAACACGTGGATCAATAAGTCTCGGGACTAACTAGGAAAAACACAATTTTTTGGTAAAACTCGACTTTATTCATCAACATAGTCTCCTTCAAAAGCAACACAATCAGTTCAAAAGCAACACAATCAGTCCAGCGCTTCTCCAACATTTCAATACCTTTCTTGTAGAACGATTTATCTTTGGCCTCGAAATAAGCGTTCGTTTCGGTGATGACTTCCTCGTTGGAGTAGAATCTCTTTCCTTGGAGCATTTTTTTGAGGTCTGCAAACAGGTAGTAGTCGCTGGGGGCCAGATCCGGTGAATATGGTGGGCGCGGAAGCAATTCGAAGCTCAATTCATTCAATTTCGCCATGGTAGCGAGCGACTTGTGACACGGCGCATTGTCTTGGTGAAAGAGCATTTTTTTCTTCTTCATTTGGAGCCGTTTCTCACCGATTTCGTTCTTCAAACGCATCAATTGGCCAATGTAACGTTCGCTATTGATTGTCTTACCTTTTTCAAGGTAGTCGATGAACAAAACTCCTTGAGCATCCCAAAATACTGAGGCCATAACCTTACCGGCCCACATTCGGCTGACGACCGCTTTGACTCCAGAGTCAACGACACGTTTTCGTTTTTGATCCACCGTGAGCAAACGCGGCACCCAATTTGACAACAGCTTCCTCATAGACAAATGTTCATGAAAAATAGCGTACACACTGCCGTATGATATCTTTAACGTGTCAGCTATCTCACGCAATTTTAATTTGCGGTTTTCAAAAACGATTTGGTGGACTTTTTTGATGGTTTCCGGTGTAACTACTTCATTTGGCCGGCCGGAGCGTTCAGCATCTTCAGTGTCTGTACGACCACGTTTAAAATCAGCATACCACCGACAAATCGTTGTTTTTGATGAAGCAGAGTCCCCGTAGAACTTTTCAAGCCATTGCTGAGCTTGCACTGTGTTTTTTTTTCATCAAAAAGCAATGGTAAATCAACACACGAAATTGTTTCGAACCATTGTTTTGAGAATATCAAGACTAGCGTCACTTAAATCACTGTAACTCGTGGACCAAACATCAGAATGTCATGAAATTTGGACAGGTATCTTTTGAAGGTTGGTACTCATGAAAAATCATACAGAACTTTTGTTGGCAACGCCATCTATGTGTCAGTCCCGGGACTTATTGATCCACGTGTTAGTTACTGCCAGGTCCATAATAGTTACTGCGATTCCTGTTCTGGTCTCCCACCGTACCAGTTACTACGCCCTCCGATATCGCTCACGCTTAGACAGTTAACGCTACTGCTTTCTCCCGCTACGCGAGCTGCACAAAACTGTTGCGGTTTTGGGAGTAACCATTAAGGTTTACTTTTCTCCGTGTATAATGAATTAAACCGTGGCTACTCCATCAAGCAGCAACCATGAGCTTCTTTTGATGAATGTTTCATTTTGGGTTCTGTTTTGGTGCTCCATCTTTACCTAACCAGCTTGCTGAACGCTTACGATTATCATAAAGTATCCATTTTATATCACAAGCAATGATACGATGCAGAGAAGGCTCTCCTTCATTCCGCAAAAGCAACGAAACACAAGCATCAAAACGTTTTTTCATCTCATGTGCGTTTAATTCATGCGGAACCAATTTGTGGAGCTTCTTTACTTTGTTAATTTGACGCAAATGCCAACCATATTGATGGTTGGCATGGAAACAGCACATTTAAATACTAACTCACGAGTAGTTTCAGATGTGTCACTCTCTACAATAGCTTACAGATAATCATTATTTACTTTGGGTTGGGGTCTTTCACGTGGTTCATTTTCAAGGCTAAAATCTCCAGAATGAAATTTTGCAAACCAAAACAATACTGTGCTATGGCTATTTGGACCTTCTTTAAACATACTATTAATTTTACGATCTGTCTCCAATGCGTTGGTTCCAGAACAAAACTCATATTCCAAGATTGCACGAATTTTTTATTTATCCATGGTTACACAATAGTATATTGTGCAACTAGGGGAAAAAAAGTTCATTTTGCGAGTGTGAAGTATGGTGCCTGAGCACAGCGAGGGCAATAATTACACGAGTAAAATGGATGTTTTTCCCGTGCTGCACAAGATATTTTTTTCTACTGGGGGATCAAAAAATGGATTTGTTTGTCCCACAGGGGGTAATAAAATGCACTTTATGACCCACTGGTAGAAAAAATATTTTCCACAAAATGCTATTTAAAAGATAATCGTGAATTACAAAGCATGGTCAATAGTATATTGCTGCGGAGTGACACACGATATTTTATGCAAAGTTGGATGATTTTTTGTAGATTTCATTGAGTGTTTGGCGAACTTAAAGTACTCTTTTTATGGCCGGGGGAGGAGTAAGAGTAGGAGTGGGGACTTATACCGTCCGGCAGACCGTCTCCCAGTCGTAAAGCGAGTGCTTTGAGTTCGCCAAAGACTCACGGAAATCTACGAAAATCGCCCTACTTTGCATAAAGGAATAATAGTCTAGCTTCACAATGTACAAAACGAAAACAAATGCCAATGCAAGATGTCATTCATATTAAATGTTAACATTCTTGTTTGGGGGATAGCCAGAAGTCACACGGAGCCAAATCAGGCGAATATGGTGGTTGTGGAACGATATGCGTTGAGTTTTTGACGAAATGGTCACGAAGAACGAGTGCAGTTTAAGATGGCGCATTATCGTGATGCAAAAACCATGAGTTGTCTGCTCAAAATATCTTTTGAAACGGTGTTGAGTGATCTTCTTGAAATGCCAATAGTGTCAGCAAGGTCTCTAATTGTCAATCGACGATTTCTGTACACTAATTCTTTGATTTGATTGACGTGTTGCTCGTCAGTTGATGTTGATGTTCGACAGGGGCGTTCCAAGTCATCAACACGTTCTCTGCCTTCTTTGAAGTCTTTGTATAACTTATAAACATTTTTCCGCGACATGGTCAAATCACCGTAGGCCTTCTGCAACATTCTGAACGTTTCCGCAACTAAAATTTCATTCCGCAAACAAAATTTAATGGCACTTCTTTACTCAACAAGTTTAGACATTGTAAAAATCGAAAAAATCACTTTTAGTCGTTTAGAAAACACAAGCGTAACTATGTAACAAATGATGACATTGACATGAAATTTGGCACAGATGTCAGAAACAGTAGGACCAACATAAAAATAAAAGAGGTTGCCCGAATCGGTTAGCCCGCGAAGTTTCAATTAAAAACGCACCTTAGTTTTTGCTGACAGTAGTAGATCTAAATTTCGCATATTTTTCTTATACCATTTTTTGTTTAAGGAAAATATACCTATCAAGTAATTTGATCGCTTTTTCGTCGTGTGTGGTAATTTCGTAGTAATATCCAGCGAGAATCGAGAACCAATCTCGTTTCGCTGACATAGCTGATGTGATAACGAAAAGCGTAGACGCACCGCATACATGTGCACGTACGCATGTTATGAAAGATACACGTAAGGGAAGGGTCGGAAGAGGAAAATAAAGTGGCAGGGTCGAGTGGAAAAGAACGTGTTGAGGGTTTGATCGCTCGCGAAACGAGTATTGTGATTCAATTTAGTATTGGAAATCACAAATTTTTTCAATGTTGGTATGCATGTACATTGATAACGAAATCTGTTGCATTTACTGCGTCCATAACTTAGAACAGTGTTGACATACAATTTTTCTCAATTAAACAGATTTTTCAGTACAATTTATCGCTCTTTTGTAAACATAACAAATTTGTCGATAGATATTATAAAAATGTCTGATAAACTAATATTTTGATGAAAAGTCTTATTCTGTAAATATAAGCAGCGCTTCTCTAATATTTATCGACAATTCTTTTATGTTTACAAGAAAGCGGTGAACTCTTCTGGAATATCTGTTACTCAATAAATGTAACAGAGTTTTTTCTTTGTTTATGCACGGAAGTGTGTCTGGAATAAGAATTTCTGCTTATAATGCGAAGAGAGATCTGCTATTGCTAGTGAATATTGCTAAAGACGATACCAACAATTAAAATTTCACAATTAAACCAACTAGCGTTTGTATTTAATTGTGATTGTTCGAAAAAAGTTATTTATTATGAAATTTTCAACCGAGAACATTTTCTTCCATGTATTATCTTTTACTTAAAAGTTTAAATTTTTTTTGTGAAATCCTCTAGTTCCCTGTTATCGGGAGCAGTAATGTTTGTTAGGATTTGCGGGTTATTCGACACTAAACATTATTTGCTTTCACAATCCCCCGAGATCTACACAGAAGCAATTTCGCATTGGCTGTTACAGTAGCAAATAAGAGAATTTGGAGTTACTAATGAAAGACATCTAAAGTTGGTTGCAGAGTTCTATTCTTCTGAGTTCTTTATTTTAAAATAAAATAATAATTTTCAATCATCGCTAAAAGTTTTTTTCACCTGCTATATAGACAATTGACAGGAATAGGCAACACGTGAGTGGATAGTCCCTTGAGAATATCTGGAAGAATTTTCGCGACTCGTAACTTCTCTTATTGACTGCCTGTCAAAAAAGGCATTCGTAAAATGCATTGGAAATACGTTAACCTGTTTTGAGACAATAAAATCTGGCAGTTCTACTAGAACCATGCATCAATTCAATTTCACGTATTCAAATCGACTCTGAGATTTGTAACTATAATATTCCCAATGATGAAACGTCGTTTTGTTTCTTCATTGGACGAGTTAACGGAAAAAACCGTATAGCTGTTCGACCTATACCGGTATATATTGTCTCGACCCATGCGGTATAGGTGAGACAACTATACTGGTTTGCCGCGCGACCTATACATTATACATATATACATTTTCTTTCTTTGAAAGATCATTTTTGCGTATCGCGTATTATTTTATTACACGCGAAAATTCACAAGAGCAATAACAATGGCATAATATTTTGTTTACGATCGCTATACATGGTATTGTCATATCAACTATTGTACCTATACTCGTATAGTTCTGAGGACCATACCGTAGCATTGGTCTGATAGCAATATTTTCTGGTTCTGAGGACCAAAATATAGTTCTCTTAGCTATACTGTTTTTCAGTGTACAGTGTATACGTTAGGGTGGCCATTATTTGATACATTCATTCCACTACTTCTCTAACATTTCAATGCCTTTTTTGTAGAATGATTTATCTTGGGCCTCAAAATAAGCTTCAGTTTCGGCAATTACTTTTTCATTAAAGCCAATTCCGTTCTGGGGATTTTTCACTCGAAGATGCGCAAAGTTCAGGTCGGCCAAATGAAGTTGATGATGACCAAATCAAAGCCATAATCGAATCGGATCGTCATGTAACTGTGCCAGAGACTAAAGAAATGTTAAAAATGCCAAAAGCAACAATCGACCGTCATATACGTCTTGGACTCGTTAAAAAACTTGATATTTGGATTCTACAAGAATTGAAAGAAATGCATTTAACAAAACGCATTAAGGCTTGTGATTTGCATCTTAACGGTAGTTGGCAATTTTCCGTGCCTGATGAAATTTGGTCATTTTCATGCCCCTAAATCTTGGAGTCTACTACATTTATTAACTTGTTTTTATTTCTATTTTGTCAAGAATCGAGCGATGAACAACTTCGACCATGAGAATTTTTTTATACAAACTTGGGAGAAATACAGCCGATCTGGAATTTTGTTAAAAAATGCCGTTTTTGAACACTGGGAAGAATTCTATCTCCTTGCCGTTGTAATTGAAAATGACCAAATTTCATCAGGCGAGGGAAATTGCCAACTACCGTTAAATGCAATGAATTCGATCCTTTTTTGGAACGAATTATCAGATTAAAGAAATTATTTTGAAACAACAAAACTTTGTTTAATTCAAAGAAATTTTTTCTTCGACCGTATATCAAAGAAATTGTTTTCTGGGTGGGTAAATCACATCCCTTTCACGGCAATAAGGTTAAAGATATTCTAAAGTACATTACAATATCCTAAAATATTGTACTTTCTAGTATTTTTATACATTTCTTGTTGTTTTGGCATAGGGTCAGTTTCTTTTTATTTTATTCATTTAAAAATTATTATTGGTAGATATAAAAAACGTAAAAAGGAAGGCAAACGTTTCGGTCACATATGGGGGCCCTCTTTAGAGCCATAAATTAGAAGATTAATTCAAAATTTCTGTAAAAGATCAAAATATAAGAGATAATTAAAATAAGGAAAGTCATAAAACTCAAAAACTTATCTCATAGCTTTCAAATTAAAATGAAGCAGTCCAGTACAAACAATACGTATTGAAAAAATATGTAGAATTCACTGTTTATAAACAAACGGATAAAACGAACAAAACTTAGAAATATGCAATCGAACCGGCCGAGAATTTTTTTTGAAAAAATGTCCAATTGAATATTAATGACGAAACCCGAACACTTTGATTTTGAAAAGTTTTCTGGAGGACTTTATTACTGGAGTCTATCACCGATCGAGCTAAACTGCTTTAAAAACCCAAGATGTGGCTTTGTTGACTGACAATTTTTTTATTTTTTATAAATGCTATCCTGAAAGGTTCTTTTTCTCCTTAAAGAAAACTGTTGTCCTATGCCTATAGTTAAAAAAATTCGAATGGGTTGTGTTAATTTTTACGAGTGGATGAAAGCGTATATTTTTTAAAGGAAAAATTTTGTATATCAGGTTTACGGACTATCCATTTTAATAATAGCATATTATTATATATTTTTTCAATACGTGTTGTTTATACTTGACTGCTTCATTTTGATTTGCAAGCTATTTTCCTTATTTTAATCTTTTACAGAAATTTTGAATTAATCTTTCAATTTATGGCACTGAAGAGGACCCTCAAATGTGGCCGAAACGTTTGCCTTCCTTTTCATGTTTTTTATATTTATCAATAATAATCTTTAAATGACGAAAATAAAAAGAAACTTACCCTAGGCCAAAACAACAAGAAATTAATAAAAATTCTGTGAATTTTGGGTTAATATAATAATAGCAGACATGGTTCCAAGCATGTCACGTTATAATGTAAAAAATGGCACATGCAATACTTTCTAGTATCTTAGGATATCCTCGAGTGTCTTGATCTGTTCTGAATTATTCGATGTTTTCAAAGTTCAAATTACCTTGAAATATTATCGAGTACTTTGCAATATTGGTAAATCACTAAAGTATATTAGAATACCTTGAAATGTACTAAAGAATTTGTTGAAGTGTTGTAAAGTACAATGAATATTTTAAAGTATGTCATATATTTTAAAGTACCTTGAAGTATCTTGAAACATCCTATAATCACTAAATTATATTGAATAACTTTGAAGAATCCTGCAATTACTTAAAATATCCCAAAGCATTTTGAAATATTCTGAAGTCCTTTGAAAGATCTGAAAATTACTGAAATATATTAAAATTCCTTGAAATATTCTAAACTATTTAAAGTATTAGAAAGAACGTGAAATATCCTGAAGTAACTTTAAATTTTTTTAAGTATCTTGAAATATTTTCAAGTCCATTAAATATATTGAAGTACTTTGGAGTATTCTGAAATACATTAACATATCCTGAGATACCTTCAGGTTTTCTCGAATTTTTTTGAAGACAAAATTAGATGTACGCTTCATTAAGTTTTCAATTCCCTGTAATTTGTAACCAAAGGAGGTAGCAAATTAAAATATTAAGTATAGGTGATGTACATTGTTTAACAGTAATTTCAATACATACTATATATTTTATTTCAAGTTCTTCTTAGAAGAGTTGTGTAACTGGATTAGCTATAGGTATGTCATTTATCACTGACTTAAGTAGGACAGACTTATAAGAACTGAGTGTAGTTGTATTCAGTCCTGTAAATCTAACAATAAGTCATCTGGGGAAGATCTGCATTCTATCGTATTCTTAAGTTTTAGTCACAGCTTTGGGAGGAAAATCTAACTCGCAAAACTTTCCAGTGACATTGAATAATCTTGCCCTCCCGACTTGTTTCGCTCCTAGCATAAGAAAGACACAAGTTTCGGGGTGGATTTGGTTTTGTGAATGTTTTAAAAACTTCAATGGACTTCCGAGTAACTTGAATCTTCCTTAAAATTCAAACTCTTTACTTAGTAGAAAAAATTGTACTAATGTACATCAATTTGCTCGTATTTGTAATGTGTGAGATATAATAAATGAAGTTGTTATGATTTTGTAATATAATATCATTTTCTTACTTTCATATTTCAAATCAATTTTTCAGTACATTTTCGATTGTTTGGGTAAAAGGTCAATAAAGTCAATAAGCAAAATTATTGTATTTGGGGCTCAGAAAATCGAAACGTCATCATTGAGAAGCCGATGCACCCAGAATAAGTGACTGTTTGGTGCGGATTTTGGTACGGTGGCATCATTGGGCCATTTTTCTTCGAAAATGAGCAAGGAACCGCTGTTACTGTCAATGGCGAGCGTTACCGTGCCATGTTCAACGAATTTTTGTTTCCGAAAATTGAAGAGGATGACATGGACGACATTTGGTTTCAACAGGACGGGGCCACTTTCCACACCTCCAACGTAGCAATCGATCTTTTGCCCACCGTTTTGGAAAATCGAATAGTCAGCCGAAATTCTGATGTCAATTGGCCGCCTTAGAGCTGATTATTTTTTGTTAGGGATAAGTGTTACGCTAACAATCCAAAGACGATTGAGGCCTTGAAATACGAAATCGAAGTTGCCATTTATGGGATTGAAGCCCAAACAATCGAAAATGTAATGGAAAATTGGGTTGATCGAATGGAGTACTGTAAGGCCAGCCGTGGCAGTCATTTGAATGATGTTGTGTTTCATTCTTGAATGGAGAGGTTCTATCTTTCTCATAAAACAATACTTTTGAAAAAATATCCGTAAGTTTTTTTTATAGCCGATTCAAATTCCAAACGTTAGATGGCCCACCCTGTATATTGGGAGTACAAATTAGTTTGGTCCGTTTTCAAAAGATTGCTCTGGCTGTTATGAATTTTTCATAGTGGCAGCTGATTTCAGTCGATTCAGAGAGGTTAGACAACTTTCAATAACATTCAGTTTATATCGCTTTGAGTTTCATTAAAAAGATCTGGTTTTTTATTTTGTTGAATATGTTGAATTTTGTGTTCACTAAGCAGCAGTTACGGAAGATTTTAGTTTTCTGCTTTAATTGGAAGAAAAGTGCAGCTGAAGCGCATCGAATACTTGTGGAAGTTTATGGTGACAATGCTCCAACTGAAAATCATGTAGGGAATGGTTTCGGCGTTTCAAGGATGGTGATTTTAGCGTTGAATCTAACTCAAACGCAAGAAGAACTTGCAGATACATTGGGAGTGACTCAACAAGCAGTTTTCGTACGATCGAAATCTATGGGAATGATTCAAAAACAAGGCAATTGGGTTCCGTACAAGTTCCGTACGAGTTGAAGTTGAGAAACGCCGATTTTGCAGCATGTCAGCGGCCGAGCCAATGTTGCAAAAACCAGTGAAAACCTACTCGGAAACGCTGAAATAGGAGGCCTAACCCCACCAACCGTACTCTCCAGGCGTTACTCCTTCCAACTACTGTTTGTTTCGATCGATGGCACACGGCTTGGCTCATCAGCATTTCCGCTCTTATGAAGAAGTCAAGAAATGGATCGATTCGTGGGTCGCCTCAAAAGACACATCATTTTTTCGAGATGCAACTCGATAATTGCCTGAGAGATGAGAAAAGGTCGTAGTCAGCGATGGACAATACTTTGATTAATCTGTTCTTTCATTTTGTTTTGAAATAAATTCATTTTTGATAACAAAAAACCGGACCGAATTAATTTTTAGTCCCAATAAAAAAAGAAAAGACAGAAAAACAATTGAATTTTCGATGTTTGATTCTTTGTGAAATCCTATTCGAAGAATGAAAATTTGACCCCTTGGCTGGCACATTCTCATCACTCGCAAGTTTGAGCGTGCATAGGGCACGTGATTCGGTCGTCGCGCTTCGCGCTTGATGTTCTATGTCCTTTACATACAAATTGGTAATTTTGAATCACTCTGAATTACTACCTACTTTTCAAGACTGAAAGCTTTAAACGCGTTTTTCATAAAACGTTAATTTTTTCGCGCCAGAGAATGTAGCTCCAAAACTAATAAACCGATCGACTTGAAATTTTATGTGCCTCCGGCGCGTAAACTCGTTTTTTCGCTACAGTTTAGAGTAGCGCAATGTTATGTATTGCGCTACAGAGGAATGAAATGTAAAAATTGAACTGCGCATGCGCCTATAGCCATACAGCGAAGCACAATCTTCTTCTTATTATTTTTCTTCTTCGTACGGCATTAGCACCCTACTGAAAAAGCCTTGTACATGTGAACTGCGTATGCTCTATTACAATACGCTACTACCACACAAGATCGAGGAAATCAAAATGGCCGGGACTAGTCGCGAAATATCAAGTCATATAAAATAGAATATGTGCCAATGCACACAATTCGGGGAATTACGAGACTCGCGACAAAGCTCGCAGGACTGATCGCGCCTCGGCTTCGATCTCGGCTTTGTCTCGGCTACACTTCAACTACGCCTCACCTACGAGTCGACTACGCCTTGGCTTTCATCTCCTGCGAGCATTGTCGCTCGTCGCGCAATAACCCTCACTGTGCGCCTCGGCACATAATATACTATTGTACAGATATTCTTTAACTTACTGGCCATCGAATGGACCTGAATATACATAAAAATTGTTATAATTACTATTCTTTTTATCGATTTATTTATAATAAAAACAGGTTGTTTTTTTTAAATGTCCCCAAATTGCAAATTACTTTTTTTTTGCTATATTGAAGTTCATTCGAAGCGGAAGGACTAACTTTAATCAAAGAATTTGATTCATTGATTTTAGTCAATTACAAGGACCTGGTCGCACTCCAGCGCAACTTGAAGGAGCTAATTTCGATCAGCTGTAGCACCGCCATTTTGGATTTTTCAACTATAAAAAAAAATAATTCAAATACTTCATATAATCAATATTATCATGTACTTTATTCCGATTTGATGAATTTTCTCATTTTCCTGGAAAAAATACACAAAAAAACAGTCGTGTACATGAGGCTCCCCCCTTGAAGCAATGTAATGCTTTGCATTTATGAAACATTGTGTACACTTTTCTGAGTATTTTAACAATTTCTTTAAATTTTTATATCAACAAATATTTTTAAATGGCGAAGTTATGGCGTGATTTTCCAGCAAGGTTGTGGTGGTAGCATCCTTATTACGGGAAATCCAGTGACCTCAATATTGATCTAAAATACACGGTGACCCATTTTAATCTATAATCCCAAATATCTTCTAAAATACTTTATCTACGAAAAAATGGTTCCGACAGAGGTTGACCAGGACCGAGGTGGACATTTGACCGTACTATCAATTTTGACCTTGAGGTCAATTTTTAAGGTCAAATGGAGGTAAGACCTTTTTCTTGAATGAGAAACCGTATTTTTGACTGCGGATTTGAAAAGAGCGGGAAATTTCACGTCAAAAATGACCTGTGGAAAGATGGTTTTTGTGCCCTTGGAAAAGTAAAAAATTAAGATCAAATGCCTGAGAAACGATCAGATTCCCTTTTTCTGAATTATCTTGGTTCCTTGGGGTGAACCAAAGTGTATAAGATGCTTCACAAAAGTCGACGAAATGTTAAGGTGCACATCACCTTGACCATCATGACATTCAGGTCAGTTTTCAGGGTGAATTGAAGGCCAAGACGATTTTTCCTAAATTGAACTCTGTGCCTGGATAAATTTGTTTTGTATTACACTTCAGGCTGTGGACTTTTATCACAAAATCCCCCCAAACACACCCAGAAAGTAACAATCATTTCAGATAAGATGTAAAGACTGTGACTATGTCAATCAAATCGTATTTTTTGTAATTAAAATGAAAAATCTAAATCTTATAAAAAAAATGTAGTGATTCAAATTTGTAGATAGTTTTGTAGTTAACAATTTTGTATCATAGTATTTTTTCGTATCTCGTATGATTTAACTGGAAAATGGAATTTAGATACATATTAGTAGACATTTATAAGCACAATCAGAAACCAATATTGTAATTTCTGATTTATTCAAAAACACAAAATATGCTCTTATTTTCAAAATTTTGGTCAGATGTCGCTGATTAACAAACTTGTTCTTACTTTTTCGGTTTCGATTGAGGGCCAAAGCTCAATTCAATCCGATATTTCCATTGAAAGTTATTGTTCACTTCAAAAAGGTCTACAAATTTTGTTCGAAAAAATTTCTGATAAAACGTATATTTTTCATTTTAATTTTATAAAATACGATTAAAATCCAAAAATTTCATTATTTAAACCAAGTATATGACATACGAAAAAAACGTTAAGCTGGAAAATTATTTGCCTAAATAAGGTCTACAAATTCTCATTAGGACATTTTATTTTTTAATTTTAAAAACACTATTGAAAATCATTTGCTTAATTAAAGTCTACTATTGTTTATCTTTTTAGAGATATTCAGAAAAAATGTAATTATTTACATTATGTAATTTATTAGAAAGTTAAAGAAATGTACCATATACAGACAATCGAGCGCAAAGCGCGAGCGTCAAGATTTGAATGTGTTCCTTAAGGCTGATAGAGCCTTAAGTAGATTGAATTTCCTTTCCCATTTGAATTCAAAAACAAATTTAGTAACTTTGAGAAAATGTAATTCACATCTACAATATTATAAATTTGACTTGAGCTTCAGTAAAAAATTACAAGAAATAAACTTAAACGTATGCGAAGAATACGAGACCAAGCGCGAAGCGCGACGATCGAATCACGTGCCCTAGGCGCGCTGAATCTTGCGAGTGAATAGAACTTCAAGATTTTATAAAAATTTGAAAAGTCATTTTTTACATAAATGAGTGAAATGTAGAATTAGGCAACTTACATCGGGGCCTCAGAATATGAATACGGCACTGCAGATAAAATGCATGTGACCTCTTATATAGCTGGATCTAGAGGCGAGCCACTATTATTTATGTCATCGTTGTGTCATCATCTACTCAAGTTTTATCTTACCGCCAGTGTATCTTTTATTCTAAAAATTAAAATACTTCCATGAAAATATTTTTAAGTCTCTTCAGGTAAGTGAACCTTAATACTTCATTGGAATAACATAAAAGAAAATGATAATTTTGTAATTTTCAAAATTAAACAATAATACAATAATTTTTCAGATAAAATATAAGACTCTGTGCAAGATGGAGAATCGATCCAATCAAATTCTCAAGCCTCAAGAATGTTTAGATATAATTAAAAAAAAATTAAACCAAAACTCCATGATCGATTTTTCCATGATAAAATATGAAATCGTTCCTTTCGAAGAAGCTAATGGATACTTGGGACAGTATTTTTATCTCAAGGCTTCAGTTGCTCGGCCAGAATCTCCAACGGATAGGAGAAACGTAAACTTTTTCATAAAAATTCGTCCACTCAAAGGAACAAAACAATACGACGTTGTTTGTAACAGTGGAATGTTCAACAGAGAAATTCGCCTCTACACTGAAGTATTTTCAGAAATTTTAGACCAGTCAGACAAAAAATATATTCCAGAATGTTACCTGGGTATAGAGAATGAAATGCTAGTCTTGGATGACGTTATTTCAAAAGGTTACAGAAATTTGAAAAACAAGTTGGATCCATTCGACCTTGATCATTGTAATATTGTGATGGAAACTTTGGCCAAATTCCATGCCAAATCTGTGATTTTTGAAGAACGAAATAAGATGAATTTACTGGATCTTTGTCATGAGAAAAAAATTATTATTAGATCTTATGATGAACCATTGCCGTTTGTATTCGAAATTTCATTGAATTGTGTTTTATCTGTTATTGACAGTCTTCCTGAGTTGGATTCCTCGACTCGTGAAAAGTTCAAGACCTTATTGATTGAAATTCGATCCAAATACCATGAAAAGCTTAGATCTTGTCGAAAAAAAAGAAATGTACAACTACATGGAGATTTATGGACTAATAATTTGATGTTCAAATACAATTCAGATGGAAAACCAGAAAAATGTTATATCATCGATTTTCAGACTACGAGGTATGCTGATTATTTTAAATTTTGACAAAAATAATTGGTATTTCATTTTACCTGATGAGTTTGTATTTTAATTTCAAGGTATGGTCCTCCAGCTTATGACATTTTCGTATTTTTGTATTACAACACTACGAATGAAATGAGATCTACATATAATGAAAGTTGGTTTAGAAAATATTTTGACTCGTTAGTAAGCTCTTTAAGAGAAGTCGGATTTGACGCTTCGAAAATATTTCCATGGGAAGAATTTATTCAATCGATTGCAGAATTCAAGGTCATTGGTCTATTTCGAGCCATTATTGCTTTGCCAATTGCATTATGTCCAATGGAAACTGAAAATCATGGTTCAATGACACCGGATCAAGTTTGGCTGATTGCGTCCAATTACCCTTCTTCCTTTTTCTCTAAGCATTTGAAAGAGAATGACTGTTTTAAAAAAAGAATGTTAGATATTCTTATGGAACTTCATGATTTTTTGTGAAAACAATTTTCATCCGTTTTTATTAAGACTAGACATAGAAAAAATCTATTCGTGAAAAAGTCCGAAACTTTTACCTGAGTTTAGGAACTTGTAAAAGTTCTAAAACAGCTCACTCATTTTTTTCCAGTAATTATAAGGAATTATTTGAGAAGTATATCAAGTATAGTATATATAACATCTTACATGATCCGAACCAAAGAATTAGATTTATCGTTTTGAATCTTCCTAAAAGTAGAGGATTAAGTTTCATAGTCTGTAGGAATTTCGGAACTGATTTTTAAGTTGGATTTTGCACTCATCAATACGCAGCTGATAACTATGTCAGTGTATATAATGTTAGTTTCAGTGATATGAGGTATTTTGTGAATGATCTTTGTTATCCAATCTACATAGAGAATTTAATCGTGAAATTTTACCGAAATACTTCGGTAAATCTTGAACAGAGAGAGATTTCGTCAAGTTTTATATTGTACACTCAAGACTCCCTTATTGGGAGTTTAAAATTAGCATGCGACACCACCGGCCGCAACATAAACCAATAATAATGTCCGACAGTGGTATACATTCATTAACGTTGACATATGGAAATTTAATATTATTCTGCCAATAAACTTAATAAAAGTGTTTTTAAAAGAGCATATATCTTGTGGCCTATCTATCTTAATTCATTCCTCTTGAGTTTTCAAAATGGAATTTTCACCTCAACAGCGAAAATCGGAGTGCAGAACAAAATGTTGTGTAAAAGGTTGTGACTCGAGAATGAACAAAAATAAGAACTTAAGTTTCCATGAAGTGCCAGAGAATGGAATTAATATTGAAATCAAACATTTGTTCGGAAGCCTTGAAATTGTCAACAAAAGAGCAGAGTGGCTTAGAAGATTAAAAATAAAAGATCAGAGCAAGCAAGTGGTAATTTGCTCAAAGCACTTCGGTCCAGATAATTATTGTTCAAATCGTTGATTTTTAGTGTGCCAGTAATTGTGTGTGGCCCTGACGTTAATGCACTTGTTTGACAGGGTTGCCACAAGTTTCAGTATCCTAATTTCCCTGACTTTTCCCTGACCAAAATCTATTGTAAGAGGACTCATCTCGGTGGAACTATATTCCTATAATAGAATATTTGCGTGTTTTTTCCTGTTATTTTTCAACAGAGAGGATGTTAAATAAGAGAAGGTAAGATAGAAACAACGTATTTTTATTTATTCATTTTTTATCAAAACTTAAAAGGAAACGAACTGGTATGCTATAACTTGCATGTTGCTATCGATCGTTAAACATAAAAAATGGCATCATAGGAAATTTATAACTTTTTGGTTATATCAATCACAGCGGGGTCAACTTAAAGAGATCAATCTTACATATTAGTAGTTTCATTGTTTAAACAATTTTCGCATGTTTGACCCCTCAGTGAAAAAATGTGAAAAAATATTTAATATCTTCCGATCTAATTGAGTCTCAACTTTTATTAAATATGCGCTAGTTACATTGTGACATAGCGCATATGATACTTCTTTTTCCACATTTTTTCACTGAGGGGGCAAACATGCGAAAATTTTTTAAACAATTAAAATACTAATATCTGTATTTAATTAACAAAATAAAAATTATATAAATATTTATCTGAAACCTAACGTAATAAGCTAAAAAATGAAACAAACCCGAAATCGATTTAATTATTTCAACCGGAGATAATGAATTTTAAGCACAAGAGACTTTAGCATTTTGTCCAATTTTATCAAAAGTTTAAATTAATATATCTCTCAAAAAAAATTTTTCTTTCGACAATCCTGATATATATGTGTCGATTAAATTAATGAAAAGATGCCACAGAATAAAATTTAAGACTTAAGAATGTGAACAATCTTTTTTTTTTTGAAATCCGTACGATTTGCAAAGGAATGTCCCATATAAGTTACAATAAAAGTTTATGTGATATTATTTTTTTTTTAAAGTTATCATTTCATAATTAGTTTATACATGCTTGTTCTGCAATATCAATTTGACAGAATAGAATAATAAAGTTTCGTTTTTCTTATTTCCAAATTACTTTACAGATATTTATTCTTTTTATAGCTACTTTTCATTTGAAAAAAAGTATTCCAGAACGTCATCCTTCAAAAATTTTCGCCAATAACAGAGTAAATAACGAATTAGCAGTTTTGCTGCCGATTTACCGAATTACGGTAAGAAATTACCAGTGACCAAAAAATGGCGGTATCGGCACATCACTAGTCCAAAAGCAAAGGCCGAGCCATGTTTGCCTAGCAAGAGGAGCACTTACTGTCATTTAGCTGTCAGAATGTGAAACCACGCGAGTATACACAGAACGTGGACGTTTTCGGCCTCCACCACTGACCCGTGTGGATCTGCACACAATCAAACTTCGTTCAAACGTGGCGCGAAGCAGACGGCATATTTAAAATTACTAAATATATAATTTAAGAAATTACCCTCCTTTTTAAGATATTTTAATAAACCTTCACCTGAAATCAATATCTAAAAGATTTTTTTCGAATTTTAGGATGATTTAAACACTTGAGAAAAAAAATGTTCAGTAAAATGTGTAGTTCAATAAATGTTAAAAGCTTCAAAACAAAATATAGATTTATATATTTTTTAGTATTGTAAATAAACTATTTCAAATAAAAAATTATGCCTAAGGGAGCGTTCACATAATACGTCACACAGTTTATGGGACGGGGGGGTCTGCAAATTGTGACGTGGTGTGACATGTTGGGAGGGGGGTCTGCCCTCTGCGTTACGTCACACATTAAATGTGTACCCACGAAATTTTTTACTGGATTTTGTACGCGTTAACGAAACATTTTTTATAAAATTAAGAGGTGTGACGTGACATCGAGGGGGGGGCTGAGGTTTGCGACCATGTGTGACATGGGGGGACGGGGGGGGGGGGCGGTAAAAAATAGCTAAAAATCGTGTGACGTATTATGTGAACGGCCCCTAAAATACTTTACATACATAGATAGACTACTTTTGGTTTTGACAATGAAACGAAATTTTCTGATACATATTTTTTTTTTAATTTAACTTTTTTTAATTTCGAAACCGCAGTAGTCTATCTACGTCCGTTTTTATCGTCTTTATCATTTTGCAAATTTTGAGCAAAAAATACCTAGCTCTTAAATACTTCAATACATTTCCTAAAAAGCTTATTTTTTTCCTTTCTATAGAGTTTTTGAATTTTCAAATTAAGAGTCTCTGCATATACAACAAAAACACAATATTTATTTTAAACTTGAACCTCATATTTATTGTAAAACACAATTTTGTGCATAATTTTTAAATTACAATATTAGATTTAAAAGCTACATAAAGTTTAAATCGATATATTTTTTTTTTAATTATTAACATTTATTGACTTTCAAATGTTAATGCAAAATCATATTTCAAGTGTCTAAATCATTCTAAAAATTTAACAAAATTTTTCAGGTATTTTTTTTGGGCAAATATTTTTCAAAATATATGTAATCAAATAATTTAAGTTATTATTAAATAATTTAAATTTAAATTAAATATTCCATAAATAATTAATTGGCGTGCCTTTTGCGCTTTTTTCGCGCGGAGTCAGGAAAAACATACATAATTCTACCGATTCAACAATTTTAAATAGTTATAGCACAAAATTTTTGCAAATTTAGTAGATATTTTAATACAATTCACCGCTTTTTGGAAAGTATAATACATTTGCTGATAATCATTACCAAAATGCAAGTAAAATTAATAAAATAAGCAATTTTCTTCAAAATGTTGATTTTAACAGGCATTTCCGTAATATTTATCGACAAAACTATAATTTAAACAAAATTTGTTTCAAAGCATTTTATTCAAACGAAACAGTCTTCAACTTTACTTTATAGCAAAGAAATCTCATGATGTAATTTCGTATCCAAATTCAGGCATGATTTCTTTTTAAACAATGATACCTTTTATTCGCAATTGGGATTCGAAAACGACATTTCATAAAAAATGTTACATATTTCAGTCAGTAGTGGGGGGCGAAAAGTTCCACGATCTGAGAACACTTTTGCTAGCCTGTATCTGCTGCGGCGAGTTAACCGAGCAAGAAGGAAGAAGAGTTGGAAGAACTGACCGCGGCACAGTGAAACGCAGCAACGCACGATCTGGCCACAGCGATTCCCTGACTAAACCTTAAATTTCCTGACTTTTCCCTGACTTTTCCAGACCACTACGATTTCCCTGACTTTTCCCTGACTTCCCTGACTTGTGGCAACCCTGTTTGAAGACATAATGCGAACAACTCAATGCTTTCATTGCTTCTGCTAGTCACGCCACTCATTATAATTATGTCAGAATTCACCACTTTCTGACCTTCTATTAGGTTTCTTGAGGACGGTATGGCATTCGCAAATTCACACAGTGTATGTAGCTGCAGAGTTAACATTTTTTAAAAACTTAACCATTTTCATTATATGTTTTTTGTGAACTTATCCATATGCAGCTGTAGAAAAATGTATACCACTGCCGGCCATATTTGTTTCGCGACACGCGCGCCTCTTTGCCCGCGGTGGTAGTTTTCATTGCCAATAGAAGCGCGTCACCGTTCCCTACACTCAGAAAAAAGATTTGATTGAATCAAAGAAAATGATTTGTTTGAACGACTTTCTTTGATTCAAAGGAATGATTTGTTTACATCATATAAAATTTGTTTGATTCAAAGAAAATATCTTTGAACCAAATAAATATTTGTTTGAATCAAATTGATTTTTCTTCAAAACAATGAAATTAATGCATTGATATATGGTCAAAGATATAATTTGTTTGATTTAAGTCAGAAATTTATTTGATTCGAACAAATATTTATTTGGTCCAAAGATATTTTATTTGAATCAAACAAATTTTATTTCATTTAAACAAATTATTTCTTAAAATCAAAGAAATTCGTTCAAACAAATCATATTCTTTGACTCAATCAAAACTTTTTTCTGAGTGTACAATGAGCAGCTGATCGACCCCTCTTCTCCAAATACTTTCTTCCTTCTTCCTAGAAATATTTAAAAATACACCTCGTAAGCATAGATTTTATATTTTTTTAATATTTCGCATTATTTTTTCCTTTTCACTTTGAGAAATCATGTACATAAAAGGAAGCGGAGAAAAATATTATTTCAGGTTAGGATTGATAATGGCTAATTTCTCCGTACTAAATCAGATTGATTGAACTGTATTTTGAATACATACCATTAATGAAGTCGATTCTATGTTAAAAACTCGCAAATTACTCTTTCAAACATTTTTCCACTATTTAAGGTAGTACTTCCCTCAGACGATTGTCTTACAAAAAGATTTAAATCGAGATATAATATTAATAAAGTATCGCTCTTTTATCCCTAAAAGTTAGAACTTTTTCTTGTGTTTAGTTTTTGAGATATTTAATAACAAAGTCGACCACTTTTACATACACGGTATAGGTAATCAATACAAAAATGTGTCTAAAACCTACATATACGACGAACCGCTCATACGACCAAGTTGAAAAACGGAATACTTATTATTTATTAAAAAATGAAACTACTGTCAAAATTTCGATTAATTCTTGTGTTTAGTTTTCGAGATACTAAATACGGAAATATATTACTTTTTGACATTCGAGCTGTGACATGTAATGATTGGCAAATCGCGCCTCGAGAAAAGGAGAAAGTAAGATTTTAAGGAGGTTGGGTAGATCACTTGCGGGGCAGGCGGTGAGAGGGGTATGCCTATGCTTATACACGGGCGTTGGGTAGTGTGACCAACCTTAGATAAAAAAATTATATGATTTTTTTACGCTATTTACGTATCGATGTGCAATAAAGTGTAGTGTAAATATCTTGTTTTAGTATTAAATACCCGCAAATTCATGTTTTATGTGAAATAAAGTCAATTATCTAAATAACTACATTGTAAGTGCACATTTTTTTTGTTTCAAAATATTCAGAAATATTCAAAGTTCATATTGCAACCGAGCTTCCAATGAGTTTATCATTTTTAACAAAAATATTGAAGGGAGATTGATGGACTTCAGTTTTCTCCCATAAGAGCCCATGTATAAGAGGACTATTTTGACATTGATTTTCTCGAAAACCGCATTGTCAATCCTTTTAAAATTTTTACGTGATTTTCCTTTAATATTAATCAATGGATTGTGAAAGTTTCAAAAGTTTTTAATCATTTTCATTCTACTACCCAACCTTCTTAAACGGACAGGGAAATAACTTGAGCACGTGCCATGCGATAGCAAGGAAGGTTGGAATAGTTGGCGCCAATTGCGATTCGAACTTGTATTGAATTAACTTGGCTTGGTTTGGACTTTTATTTTTTCTTTTGCGATCGCCGCGGCGGCTTTTAGACGTTTTTCGAGCACTTTTTGTTTGATCCATTTCTTTTTATGTTTCAACTGCCCCTACATACTTTACTCTTAACAACAAAAACTTCTTCTTCTTCTTCTTTAATTAGTGGCTTCTTGTTCGATGAACAAATGGCCAGAACATCCACGTGGAGCCTTGAAGGCTCAATATAACAATCTTAAAAAGAACAAAATGTTCGAACTTGTGCCAATCCTTTGTCTGGGTTCCGAATTCTTTATGTCTCTCCCCCTACTCCTACTAGTTGTGCTCATTCGCAGCTTTCGGTCAATCTTTCTTCTGCCGGTCTCTGTCAGTGTGGTTGCTCCCTGGGGTCCAGCCGAGATATCTCCAGTCACATGTCTCCGTTCCTGATCGGGCTAGAACAAACACCTCCTCCTAATTATTCACTCTCTCAGCTAGTGCCATCCTCACTCCGTGCGCGTCCCCTGGCTATGCAGTACTGTCCTTCGCGAGAAAACCAAGGTCTAGACGATTTATAGGCAACTCTATCAAAGTAACGCGAGCATGAGGCACCTCCGGTATCCGTATATGGCCACAGCAGCCTGACCCAAGCCTCAAAGTCACGGCCGATCGGGTCGTAGAGGTCGCAGAAGGGCAAACCGTACCGAATACTGTACGGCAATTCCCTCGACGCCCCCGCGACCCGATCCGCCACCTCATTTCCGACTATACCCGCATGGCCCGGTACCCACATGAATTCCACCGTGCTTCCCAGATCCCTTAAGCCCGCCAGTACATGGGCAACCTTGTACACCAGATAATTCCTAACAGATGTAGCCATGCAATCCCGCAGGCAAGAAAGCGCCTTCCACGAATCGGACATAACTAAGCCGCTGCTCATCGCTAGCCGAACAGCATGTTGAACGGCCTTGAGAATAGCGAAGAGCTCTGCTGAAAGGACCGAGGTAAAGAGCTGCAGTGATAATCCATATCTAAAATCATCCCGTTTCGCATAGAAACCACAGTCAGTGCAGCCACTACCCGGTTCCACCGACCCATCCGTATAAATAACCTCGTACTCCGAGTAGAACTGCTCCAAGAACTCCAGACATGCATGACCAGGATTTTCGGAATTCTTAAAGACATGCCCGGTCTCGAAGTCCAAGTATTTGATCTCAGCGAGGCAGGGCAGGTCGTGACCCTCCACTGAGAGCACAAGATCCGATAGGTTGCTCCTTGACCTAATAAAAACAGCAAATTGACACTTGCCAATGGAGATCTCGAAGCCCAGAGTCCTAAGTCACGTCATCACTAAACTGAGCGCTCCAGCCAGCGCGTCCCTAGCAACAGTAATTGATCGACCTCTGGTGTAAAGGAATAAATCATCGGCGTCCATAGCAGATCTGCCCCTCCTGAATCCGAATTGGAAAGTCGGAATCCAGTTGAGGAATTCCGCCTGGTGCTCCAGTCTTCGCTGCACTAGCCTCTTAAATAATTTACACACCCTGGAGGTCAACGAGATTGGTCTGTAGCCCCGTCCCCCTGGTTTCGGGATGAAGATAACGTACGTATCTCTCCACGAGGGCGGGTACGATGAGGCCTGAAGCATAGCGTTGAACAGAGGTAGCAAGAATGCCCTAGTCTCATCCGAAAATTTCCTCAAAATCTCATACGAGAAACCATCCAGACCCGGAGATGACTAGGCCTTACATGCCGAAATTGCCGAGTCAAATTCTCTGCGAGTGAATGGTTCAGCATAGTGCCCTACGCCGACCCCAACCTCTCTGAGGGGAATGTCCGCAGGCGGAACTTCCCCCTGAACCAGTTCATCCCTAAGCTTTACGAATTCCGGCGAGTTCAAATCAGTAAGGACATTCGTTCTCAAAGCTCCTGTCCTGGATGAAAGTGCCCTGAGCGTGTACCAAATTCTACCAATGCCATGCGAAGGATCAAGACTCGCAGAACGACTGGAAGGAGGAGCTCTTCTGCCGTCTCAGAAAGATCTTGACTTCGGAATACACCCTCTTGAACTCAGCTTTCCTCTCCGCAGACTGGTCCCTATAGTAGGCCTTATAACTGCTTCTCCTCTCTCTGATCTTATCCTCCAATTTTCTGGACTACCACAAAGGCTCTACTCTCCTTCTCCTCCCCGTTTCGTCCGGCCTCGTAGCTCCAGATTCAAAAAGATGCCTCAGGGCATTCGTCTTACACAGCCGCCGGAGGGATGCCTGCGTCCAATGACTCGTACAGCCGAGGCAGCTCTACCTCAAGACGTTTATGCAAGGCAGACCAAGAAACCTCCCGCGTATTGTTGCGACACGTCGGCTTAGGAACAGCCGAAACCGTTGACTCAAGTGCCAACACCACGGGAAGATTATAAGAGCCAAACGGGTCAGAGACCACATCAACCCTCGCGAGATGAAATAGCGATATGATGATATGATGAGCATTGAAATCACCACAGAGAAATATGCTATATGGCAGCATCCCATCTAAATACGAGGACCGCCCCCCACTGATCACAGGACCAGGGGGGCATATACGCAACAGACTGCCACCTGGCCCTGCTCAGTGTGCAGAACCAAACCTCACGCCGATGCCCCAACGAGCTCACCACTCTGGAAACCTGGAACGCCCTACTAACCAGGATGAGCACACCACCTCCCTGCCCTTCAGGCTTATCAGCCCGATAAGACATATAACGCACAAAACATCTAGCCTCTGCGTATGCAGCAGTGCCTCAATATATATATATATGATTAAATATTATCTTTTACAATACCATTAAATATATAATTAAAAATAATTTTATTTTTATTACTTATACTTGACTTATACTTATACTCGACCACAACAGAGACCAAGAACGCAATTCCACCAAGCACACGCGACCCAACAGCCCAAAAACAACCCGGCAGAGGTAGCTCGCCCGCACGACCACAAATCTAGAATAGGTTAGGGTTAAGCATAGGAAGGTTGTTGGCTTGGATAAACTAGGAACGGTGGTAAATGCCAGGAAATTATTTCAATCACTGCGAAGCATCCAGTCAGCAGCAGTATACCTAGCGTCGTTCAATTCCGGCATAAATATGATAGTAATACAAGCAGATATTTGTGTAAGTTGCGTACATAACATGCCAGGACGTAAGCGGTAGGTCAAAGCATCCAAGCGTAAACAAGCGGTGCGGCCACGATCCAAGCCAACCAAGAAAATGGCTGAATTTCTACAGAGTTCAATTGGATCTCCTACCTTTTAAGTTGACATATCCTTTAACCCTTGTACCAATATGAGTCCTGCGGTACCACAGTCACCGCCACAAATCTTCTAAAAGTAGACCAGATCACTAACAGAGATATTCTCAAGAATGACCGTTGAGTCGTTACGCTTGTAGCATCGTGTACACTCCAGATTCGAATTGAAAGTCGAAGCTATCAAACTCAATTAATAGTGTTTGACTATAGTTATGTAGGCCACAATATCTCAATAAGACAAAATTGTTATCAGGCTAGGTCAACTCTAATGGGCTGAAATGGCAAAGTTTATAACTATGGTACGGGGGTCCAAGAGGCCATGAAGGGTACAAAAATAGTTCACCGTCCGACACAGATAGCGTCACTTTGACCGTTGCGGGGAGTTGTGGGGTAAAGAAGGAGCGGCATCCATATTGTCAATATTGTTCTGCAATTGTTTTATCAGTGTTCTATATACCAGCGTCCCAACGTGCGACGCTAACTTACATATCTGTTTTCAATACAAACAAATGGAAAATAAAGCAAATAGAAAACACTAAATGATGCATACAATAATAATTAACTTATATCATCATTTCATGTTTTTCATTTGCTTTATTTTGCATCAATCATCATTAATTTTGTAAAATAATAAAATATTCAATGCATACAAGGGTCCTGAATATACATGCACACGCACTAACTATGCAAACATTGTTAGTTCACCGCCCGACACAGGTGGCGCTAAGAACTTTGCCATTTTTTCTCCACACAGTTGACCTAGCCTGAAACGCGACTCCCACAACAAAAACAAACACAAGCTCTTGCGCACAAGCGTGTCTCTCAATGAAGAGCTGCGACGTTGCCAGATTCCTTGGACAGCTGAGAGGCATGATTGCGTGTGTGATGATGTGTGATATTCAAGATGGCGAACCTTAAAAGAGTATATATAACCCCTCTTATTGTGTTTGTTCATGCGATTAATTTGAAATTTAAACCTGCATTCTTCTTAATTTGCTTAGGATCGGCTTTTAGGTGACAGGTAATTAAATAACAACCAAAATCTGTTTTATTTGCTTATTATCTTTTGATAATCACTGGAATATCAATAATTTTAATAGAGAACCTAGAGAAGTTATAAATATTTACCAAACTACTGTAATATGTTATATTCAGGATAACGTAAATTTCTTTTCAATAAATACTATAGTAATATATAGACTTAATAATGTATGTTAATGTTGTGATCAAATTGTATTATAATTATACTAACTTATTGTTTTATTTATGTTAAAAAAAGTCTGCAAAGCGGAATCGACTAAAAAATATAATTCTGGGAATGAGAATCATCCATCTCAAGAGGACCTTACGGCAATAGATAATCCTTTCAAAAAACATACAGTAAAGCTTATAAGCTTTTCATTGATACTTTATTTACAGGAGAATAAAATAATATTGATAACTTTAATAATATTTTTATTCTGAATATATTCAATTAATAACATTTAATAATTTCATATTCAAAAATTCAAACTGAAATTTTATTTTATTTATAAGCTTAATTTTTTAACATGTCAGTAGTTAAGTCTTGAGATTTAGAAAGATAGTTTTATAAATTCTATATCATTCGATTTATATCTGAAGAAAAAAATTGTTCATTGAAAAAAAGTACATAAAGACATAAACTAAATTTAATAGTTATATTATAATTTGTGCAAAATTAAGAATATTTTCTATTTCTTTTGTGAACCATCTTTACTAAGAAATTTTAATTTTAGCCACGGTAAATACTTATTAATTGACATGATATTGAAGTTTTATTATTATTATATATCATTTTTAGCATGGAACAGACACTCCACAGAGTAGATGGACTTAATCTTGCACTTAAACTTTTGAAATATACAATTAGATTACTCTCCTCAGACTGTGATAAAGCATTTCTATTTTCTTGTTTCCATCTTTGGTAATTATCATAGACTAGCATGTATCTGTCAGCGGACTTTTTGGGTAAGGTGTCAGTTTCGATTATTAATTTTGCTTCAGTTTCAAAGTTTTTATTAATTTCTTCTTCATCTGTCGATTCATCAGATGATATCTTATTCATTTTTTATTTTTTTACGCTTCAGTCACTACTAATACTTTCTAAATAATATTCACTAATTGCTACTAATAAACATTAGCAGAGAGCGGACAAATTTTGACGCTTGAGGTTATCGACGTTTTTACTCGCGCTATTATAGAGGGCGCGCATATAGCTTGACCAATGCATGAAAGTTAGACTTTCTGCCGTGAAATTGGTGCCGAAACCACGTACTTCCGACTAGGGTAGTAAGAAAAATTATTAACGAACTAACTTATTATATTAAATTTTGTTGCCGCTACATAGACTATACATTAATTTGCCTACCTAAAAATAAAATAAATGATATTCTTAAAAAATTTAATAAAATACATCCAAAATTAATTTTTACATTAGAAAAATCTGCCAATGATGTCGTATTAATTTTTTGGATCTCAATATTAAGGTTGAAAATAATAAAATTATCACAAACTGGTATAGAAAGGATATTTGGTCTGGACGTTATTTGAATTTCTATTCAAATCATAGCCTATCAAACAAAATAGGTATTATCTATTCATTAACTGATAGAGCTATACTTTTGTCACATGATAAATTCCACTCTGAAAATTTAAATTTAGTTAAAGAAACGCTTATCAAAAATGGATATCCGCTTGATTTGTTAATTGAAAAAATTGCCATGAGATATAAACTTCTTATGAGTAATAAGTCTTGTAAAAATAATATAAATGAAACATCTGAAACTAAAGATTTTTAAAAAATGATAACTTTACCATATATACATAATTTTCAAGAACAATTTTATAGATTTTTTAAAAATTCAAATCTGCAAATTATTTTCATCTATGATAATACTATTCAGCAAAAAATTTTAACGTCGGTTAAAACACTAACACCAAAAAAATTAAAATACAATGTAGTTTATGAAATTAAATGCATACAATGCGATAGTATTTACATTGGACAAACATGTAGATTTTTACATACCAGGATGTTGGAACACGCAAGATCGATTAAAAATTATAATGCTAAGGGGCCGTTCACATAATACGTCATGCAATTATTAGCTATTTTGTACCCCCCGTCCCCCCGTGTCACACATGGTCGCAAACCTCGCCCCCCCCCCTTTAGATGTTACGTCACACCTCTTAATTTTATAAAACATTTTTCGTTAACGCGTACAAAATCCAGTAAAAAAAGAAGCTATTAATTATTATTGTAGATAATCTTTTCAGAACATTTTTTCAAATTTCGTGGGTACACATTTAATGTGTGATGTAACGCAGAGAGCAAACCCCCCTCCCAACATGTCATACCACGTCGCAATTTGCAGACCCCCCCCCCCCCTCCCATAAACTGTGTGACGTATTATGTGAACGGCCCCTAATAGTACTGTTCTAGCACAGCATGCACATACTTTCCAACACACCTTTGTTTTTAAAGAAGTAAAAATTTTAGAACATGAACAAAATTTAATAAAAAAACTGCCTAGAAATGATTTATAAAAAAAAAAATATTAATTCAATTAACTTCAGAACAGATATTGAAAATTTAAATGATATTTATTCTAATATAATTTAATTAATTAATTAATCTATTTAGATATTTATTAATCTTTTAATAATTAAAAAAAATATTTTTTTTGAATTCAAAAATTTTTCCCGCCTAATAATTTCATAATCGATCTTAACCTAACATCCTATTTACATTTCTAATAAGTCATCATGGATCCTCCATGATGCTAACTACATTTAATTTTAAATTCATACGTTAGAAAAGTAAAAACATGTAAATTAAATACTACTTAATTATTACCAATTTGTAATTTAATACATTTTCTTAACAGATAAATTAATACTATATTCCAAAGCTGAACAGTATTACAATTTAAAGTCTTTTTTCAGAATTTGAATATCATCTTCATTACATAACCTACAAAATGGAAAAAAATTTTTAACAATTTTGAGACTAATAAATAAAATAAATGAAATAATATTATTATTAAAAAATTTAAAAAATGGAACATAAGAAGTTGATATCTCCTGGAATTTTTAAAAATACGATGGATTCTCTACGAAAAGTTTTTAAAAGCAATGTATTATTTTTACTACGAAAAATTAATGTTCCACTACGTAACTAACAACAATGTCAAGATGCCTTTTTATATCTGAATTTTTAAACACATTTTAAGCCGATACAACGATTTATTGAAGGTAACAATGTTCTGATATTTTTTGCTATAGGTTAGGACTTTATGTTGTTTGTTTATTTAATCCAAAATGATATTACATTTTTTTAGTCTTGATAAGGACTGAGAGATCAGTCGAAACGTTGACTTTTAGTAGGAATGAAATATATTTCAATTTTAAAATGAGGTATTAATTTTCTGCATAACATCTATTTATAAAAATACCAGAAAGGCCATCATCCTCAACAATATTAATAAAGGTCAAATGTCTGAGAAACGACCAGGTGCTCTTTTTCTTAATTGTCTTGGTTTTTCGGAGTAAACAAGCGTTCAAGATGCTCCACAAAAGTCGATGAAATGTTAAGGTGTACATCCCCTTGACCATCAGGACCTTCAGGTCAATTTTAAAGGTGACTTGAAGGTCAAGACGATTTTTCTTAGATTGACCTCTGTGCCCGGATAAAGTTTTTTTGTAGACTTCAGGCTGTGGATTGCTATCCCCCCCCCCCCTACAACACACCCAGGTACAGTAAAACCTCATTTATCGGGACGCCCTTGAAATATAAACACCTCCTTTATTGGGATTTAGAGGGGTCCCCCACTACCACCTACAGCCTCATGGTGGGTTGCCATGACTATTGTTGTTACCCCACTTCATGTGACTATGTACAAGGAGTAGTGGTTGGAGGCGGAACAAAATGTCCCGATAAATGAGTTCGCAAGATCCCGATAAATGAGTGTCCCGATAAACGAGGTTTTACTGTAGTAACAATCATTTCGGATAAGATGTAAAGACTCTGACTATGTAGTTACAAAAGTGACAATCTTCACAATGTCACTTCTCTGTGACTAGTAACAAAAAAAAGGACACTTTGTCCTTACTTTTAGCGTTACCCAGAAACAACGGCGTGGACGAAGTAAGTGTTTTTTTTTGTTACTAGTCGCAGAGAAGTGACATTATCAAGATTGTCACTTTTGTAACTACATAGTCACAGTCTTTACATCTTATCCGAAATGATTGTTACTTTCTGGGTGTGTTAAGGGGGATGTTGTGATAACAATCCACAGCATGAAGTCTATAAAAAAAATTTATTCGGGCACAGAGTTCAATCTAAGAAAAATCGTCTTGACCTTCATGTCACCTTGAAAATTGACCTGAAGGTCATGATAGTCAAGGTGATGTACACCTAACATTTTATCGAATTTTGTGAAGCATCTTGAACGTTTGTTTACCCCGAAAAACCAAGACAATTCAGAAAAAGGTCATCTGGTCGTTTCTCAGACATTTGACCTTAGTTTTTTTCCTTTCCAAGGTCACAAAAACCATTTTTCCACAGGTCATTTTTGACGTGGAATTTCCCGTTTTTTTTCAAATCCACAGTCAAAAATAGGGGTTTTCATTTAAGAAAAGGGTCTTACTCCGTTTGACCTTAAAAATTGACCTCAAGGTCAAAATTGACGGTACAGTCAAATGCCCCCCTGGGTCCTGGTCAACCTTTATCCGAACCATTTTATCGTAGATAAAGTATTTTAGAAGATATTAGGGATTATAGATTAAAATGGGTCACCGTGTATATCAGTGAAGAGAATTTAGTATTTTCGACATCAAAATGCTGAACTTAAACCTCGAAAAAGTAAAAAAAAAAAACTGCCAACTCACGGGTACATTATTATCGCGTGCATCTTGCTCTGCTCGCAAATGTGAGCGCGCTTAGGGCACGTGCTTCGATTGTCACGCTTCACGTTCGGTCTTATATTCTTTGCATACATTCAACTTTATTCCTTATAATTTTTTTCCGAAACTCGAGTCAATTTTATAATATTGTAAATGTGAATTACATATTCTATAAGTTACGGAATTTTTTTTTGGTTTCAAATAAAAAAAGATTACATTCTCATCGTTTTATTTTTTATCTCACATATTTTGTTTAAATAATGGAATTTTTAAATTTCAATCGTATTTTTTGTAATTAAAATGAAAAATATACGTTTTATCAGAAATTATGTTAGACAAAATTTGTAGACCTTATTGATGCATATATATTATCTATATATTATGGTTAAAAACGTGAATTTTCGATTTTCAATAGTATTTTTTTAAATTAAAAAGAAAAATATAAATCTTATAAAAAAATGTAGTGATTCAAATTTGTAGATATTTTTATAGTAAACAATTTTGTATCATAGTGTTTTTTCGAATCTCGTTTCTGATTTATTCAAAACCACAAAATATGCTCTTATTTTCAAAATTTTGTTCAGGTGTGGCTGATTAACAAATTTATTGTTACTTCTTCGGTTCCGATTTAGTATGCCAAAGCTCAATTCAATCCAATATTTCCATTGAAAGTTATTGTTCACTTCAATAAGGTCTTCAAATTTTGTTCGAAACAGTTACTGATAAAATGTATATTTTTCATTTTAATTTTATAAAATACGATTAAAATCCAAAAATTTCATTATTTAAGCAAAGTATATGACATTCGAAAAAAACGTTGAGCTGGAAAATTATTTGTCCAAATAAGCTCTACAAATTCTCATTAGGACATTTTATTTTTTGATTTTAAAAACACTATTGAAAATCAAGAATTCCATTTTTTAACCAAAATGTGTTGGATACAAAATAGCATTGAAATGCTAATTCATCTGCTTAATTAAAGTCTACTATTGTTTATCCTTTTAGAGATATTCAGAAAAAAATTAATTATTTATATTATGTAATTTATTAGAAAGTTAAAGAAATGTATACAGAAAATCGAGCGCGAAGCACGAGTGTCAAGATTTGAATGTGTTCCTTAAGGCTGATAGAGCCTTAAGTAAATTGAATTTCCTTTTTCATTTGAAATCAAAAACAAATTTTGCAACTTTGAGAAAATGTAATTCGCATCTATAATATTATAAATTTGACTTGAGCTTCAGTAAAAAATTACATGAAATAAACTTAAACGAATCCGAAGAATATGAGATAAAGCGCGAAGCGCGACGATCGAATCGCGTGCCCTAGGCGCGCTCAATCTTGCGAGTGAATAGAACTTCAAGATTTTATAAAAATTTGAAAAGTCATTTTTTACATAAAACATAATACATAACATTCACATAATTTTCATATGATAAAAATGAATAAACTCAAAGCTTATAAACTTTATAAAAAGCTTTAAGCTTAAAGCTTATAAATTAAAAGAAAATGTAATTTAAAATGAGTGAAATGTAGAATTAGGCAACTTACATCGGGGCCTCAGAATATGAATACGGCACTGCAGATAAAATGCATGTGACCTCTTATATAGCTGGATCTAGAGGCGAGCCACTATTATTTATGTCATCGTTGTGTCATCATCTACTCAAGTTTTATCTTACCGCCAGTGTATCTTTTATTCTAAAAATTAAAATACTTCCTTGAAAATATTTTTAAGTCTCTTCAGGTAAGTGAACCTTAATACTTTATTGGAATAACATAAAGGAAATTATAATTTTGTAATTTTCAAAATTAAACAATAATAAAATAATTTTTCAGATAAAATATAAGACTCTGTGTAAGATGGAGAATCGATCCAATCAAATTCTCAAGCCTCAAGAATGTTTAGATATAATTAAAAAAAAATTAAACCAAAACTCCATGATCGATTTTTCCATGATAAAATATGAAATCGTTCCTTTCGAAGAAGCTAATGGATACTTGGGACAGTATTTTTATCTCAAGGCTTCAGTTGCTCGCCCAGAATCTCCAACGGATAGGAGAAACGTAAACTTTTTCATAAAAATTCGTCCACTCAAAGGAACAAAACAATACGACGTTGTTTGTAACAGTGGAATGTTCAACAGAGAAATTCGCCTCTACACTAAAGTATTTTCAGAAATTTTAGACCAGTCAGACAAAAAATATATTCCAGAATGTTACCTGGGTATAGAGAATGAAATGCTAGTCTTGGATGACGTTATTTCAAAAGGTTACAGAAATTTGAAAAACAAGTTGGATCCACTCGACCTTGATCATTGTAATATTGTGATGGAAACTTTGGCCAAATTCCATGCCAAATCTGTGATTTTTGAAGAACGAAATAAGATGAATTTACTGGATCTTTGTCATGAGAAAAAAATTATTATTAGATCTTATGATGAACCATTGCCGTTTGTATTCGAAATTGGATTGAAGTGTGCTTTATCTGTTATTGACAGTCTTCCTGAGTTGGATTCCTCGACTCGTGAAAAGTTCAAGACCTTATTGATTGAAATTCACTCCAAATTCCATGAAAAGCTTAGACCTTGTCCAAAAAAAAGAAATGTACAACTACATGGAGATTTATGGACTAATAATTTGATGTTCAAATACAATTCAGATGGAAAACCAGAAAAGTGTTATTTCATCGATTTTCAGAATACGAGGTATGCTGATTATTTTAAATTTTGACAACAATAATTGGTATTTCATTTTACCTGATGAGTTTGTATTTTAATTTCAAGGTATGGTCCTCCAGCTTATGACATTTTGCTCTTTTTGTATTACAACACTACGAAAGAAATGAGATCTGCATATAATGAAAGTTGGTTTAGAAAATATTTTGACTCGTTAGTAAGCTCTTTAAGAGAAGTCGGATTTGACGCTTCGAAAATATTTCCATGGGAAGAATTTATTCAATCGATTGCAGAATTCAAGGTCATTGGTCTATTTCGAGCCATTATTGCTTTGCCAATTGCATTATGTCCAATGGAAACTGAAAGTCATGGTTCAATGACACCGGATCAAGTTTGGCTGATTGCGTCCAATTACCCTTCTTCCTTTTTCTCTAAGCATTTGAAAGAGAATGACTGTTTTAAAAAAAGAATGTTAGATATTCTTATGGAACTTCATGATTTTTTGTGAAAACAATTTTCATCCGTTTTTATTAAGACTGGACACAGAAAAAATCTATTCGTGAAAAAGTCCGAAACTTACCTGAGTTTAGGAACTTTTAAAAGTTCTAAAACAGCTCACTTATTTTTTTCCAGTAATTATAAGGAATTATTTGAGAAGTATATCAAGTATTGTATATATAAAATCTTACAAGATCCGATCCAAAGAATCAGATTTATCGTTTTGAATGTATCATTCTTCCTAAAATTAGAGGATTAAGTTTCATAGTCTGTAAGAATTTCGGAACTGATTTTTAAATTGGATTGTGCACTCGTCAATGCGAAGCCGAAAACTATGTCAGTGTATATAATGTTAGTTTCAGTGATATGAGGTATTTTGTGAATGATCTTTGTTATCCAATCTACAGAGAGAATTTAATCGTGACATTTTACCATAATACTTCGGTAAATCCGGAACAGAGAGAGATTTCGTCAAGCTTTCACGTGTACACTTGAGATTCCCTTATAGAAGCGCGTCACCGTTCCCTACAAAGAGCAGCAGATCGACCCCTCTTCTCCCACTACTTTCTTCCTTTTTTCTGGAAATATTTAAAAATACACCTCGTAAGCATAGATTTTATATTTTTTTAATATTTCGCATTATTTTTTCCTTTTTACTCTGAGAAATCATGTACATAAAGGAAGCGAAGAAAAATATTATTTTAGGTTAGGATCGATAATTGTGTTTAGTTTTTGAGATATTTAATAAGAAAGTCAATCACTTTTACATACACGGTATAGGTAATCAATACAAAAATGTGTCTAAAACCTACATATACGACGAACCGCTCATACGACCAAGTTGAAAAACGGAGTGCTTATTATTTATTAAGAAACGAAACTACTGCCAAAATTTCGATCAATTCTTGTATTTAGTTTTCGAGATACTTAATACGAAAATATATTACTTTTTGACATTCGAGCTGTGACATGTAATGCTTGGCAAATCGCGCCTCGAGAAAAGGAGAAAGTAAGATTTTAAACGGACAGGGAAATAACTTGAGCACGTGCTATGCGATAGCAAGGAAGGTTGGAATAGTTGGCGCCAATTTTGATTCCAACTTGTTTTGAATTAATTTGGCTTGGTTTGGGCTTTTATTTTTGCTTTTTCCATCGCCACGGCGGCTTTTAGACGTTTTTCGAGCACTTTTTGTTTGATCTATTTCTTTTTATGTTTCAACTGTCCCGACATACTTTACTCTTAATAACAAAAACAAACACTAGCTATTGCGCACAAGCGTGTCTCCGACTCCGTATGAAGAATTGCGACGTTGCCAGATTCCTTGAACAGCTGAGAGACATGATTGCGTGTGTATGACCGCGCGTACGTGAGTATAGTCTCGGCAGACACGTATTGTTTCACAGATAAACCCAGCGCTATACTTGAAAATTTAAAGCACGTAATAAAAGGCTGTAAAAATCGTCTGTCTACTTCGTTTTAGTAAAAATTTTGCAAAAAGTTTATTTTTGAGAAAATAAAACTGGGAGTTATCGGCAATTGCAGCTCCGTAACGCCATTTCCATGGGAAATGGAATATCGTTCTGAAATTTCCGAACATGGATAAGAAAGCACTAAGGCAGGTTTATTGGGTACCGAATATGGAAATAAATAAAAATTATTTTTTCCTACTAGCGGGCCATAAAGTGGACTTTATTGCCCCAGCAGGGCAAACAGATCCACTTTCTGACCCGCTAGTAGAAAAAAAATCGTGTGCAACACGGAAAAAACATTTATTTTACTGGTGTGGTTGTTACCCTCGCTTTACTCGGGCATCAAACTTCACACTCGCAAAATAAATTTTCTGTTCCCTAGTTGCACAATGTACTATTTCATTCTTATTAAACACTCTGAAGTGGAGTTACAAAGGCATATATTATTATATATAGGGTGAGTTTTTTATCTTGAGGAATCGAAATATCTTTTAAAAAACGCATCATACGAAAAAAATGTTCGAAATAAACAAATTTTATTTTTGAGGAGAAAAAGCACCTTTGCAATAATTTACGCTACATCCTGGGCCTGGGGGAGCGGAGGGGGGCTTGAAGTTTCAAATGGGAACTTTATTTTTTATTGCACATTCGGATCCTCCTTATAGGGGGTGGCCTGCTTTTTGAGGTCCAAAAAAATCTTTTATTCGGAGATTTTTTTGAAAGCGAAAGAAACAACTGAGCTTCGAAAACTTTTAGGTATATTTTAACCACTGCAGTCTTTTGTTTTCGGAAAAGATACAGCTCATCATTTTTGTTTGAAGTCAAAAACCAGAAAAGATTCTTAATTTTTACGTATTTTGCTTCTATGTGAACCTGTTAGTTATGTTGTGTATTAGGCCATTTGCAAAAACAAGTGAATACGAAAACAAGGTAGAGTCCAAAGGAATCTTAAAGATCTCGCGTATTGTTTCGGATTATTTTTTACAAAGTTTCAAAGAAATGGAGAATAAAGTGTACAAGGTTTTAAGTGAGTGGAAGTTAGATAAATTAGAGGAAAAATTCAAAGGTAAAGAAATTTGTAGATTGTGGATTTATATGTATTCAATTGTACCTTTATTAATAATAATATAATCAAAATAAAATAATTTAACAATAAATATATTTTTTCATTTTGAAAATTATAATTCCCACGTCTTTAAATCATTATTTATTTTTAAAGTTATGTTAGCATTCAACTGTGAAATTTTAGTTTTAATTAGAAATATGGTAATATTGTATTGGCTAAATTATTTTTATTTACCGGAATATAGCTATGAATGTAACGAGAAATTTTTTACTAGAAAAATTACGGTGATATCAACTAGAAAATTTTATTACATCAACTGGAATAAAAGATCTAAAGAATCGAAAAGTGTTTACTAGAATTTCTAACATTTTCAACCGGAATTAGTAGTATGGTTCTTCGTAATATTTTTTTTCGGTTGAAATAACCGAAATTATGGTTGATTTAACCAGACTTTTTTATGAGTCTAGCCAAGTCACGTGGAAAGTATCGTCACTAAAATGAGTAATTTCTGTTCTGGATAAATTTAACACTAAAATCAAGGTAAATATAACACCTGGTATTTTCTGGTCTGTAATGATTACAAAAATTTCGAAATATGTACAAACTTTATTTATTATACACATTTATTCAAGACTGCAAAACAGTTACCTGGAAAAATTTCGGATTGAAAGTTTAATCCGCACGAGTCAGAGTTATTCCGAGTCATTCCGAAATCTGTTTCCAAAGAATTGGAATTTATTCCGAACCAATCTAAAGACGTTATGAATCTCGTTTGATGTAAAACGGTTAAAATAAATCCGAATAAATCAGATTGAACCAGATTCAATCTGAGGTGTTAATCCGATTCAATCCGAATTAATCCAAATTCAGTTTTTAATACGAATCTATCAGAATCAATCCTAAATCGGATTGATCAGAACCGAATTTCTAATCCTAATAATTCCTACTAGGGATTTATTCTGATTGATTCAGATTGAAAATTGGGTTTTGATCAATCCGAGTTCCGACTGATTCTGATAGATTCGGATTGAAAACTGAGTTTTGGTTCATTCGGATTGAAGTCTACACCGATACTTTCGTCAGGTTCGCCTGAAATTTAAATAACTTATCTTTTTCTTTTGGTTAAGTGTCTGGCTTTTTTTAATATCTCTTAGGAACAGTGCGAGCTGTGTGGGATTTCACATTTAAACATATGATCTTATATACGTCTAGCTTTTAACACTCTTTGCAAAAGAATCTTTTAAAAATGAATTGATTGGATTTTTTCGAAGCGTGCATTTACTGTAAATATTGAAGGTGCTTGATCCTAAGAATAAACGCCTCGGGTGATATAAGGGTTTGCGATTTAGGGGAAGAGTGAATTCACTTGTGGCGGGTGTTCGTGAAACTGATGGCGATGACGCTTGACTGATGGGTTACCTTGGTATGCTTTCTCCTTTAAATCTCGATGTTCAATATCAATAACAAGGAATGAAACCCGTATCAAGAATGTTTTCTTCATTTATTTACCAATGACTCGTCGCGTATAAGAATACATTTTTTCGAAAAATTCGCTTTTCTGATCTTTCAATTTTGATTATTCAACTTTTATTCTTGAATTCAATATTTTTTTAAATCGTTTAGAAGAATGTTTCCCTATTAGAACAAAAATAAAATAAATCAATTTCAATTAAAAGAACAGTACAATTTAGGACTATTTAGTACAATCATGATTTTAGGTTTCAATAAACAGGATACTTAAATTGAATGTCTAGATTTAACCAAGTCTATGTTAAATAGACCAAGATTGTTTGTCGAATGTAAAATTTAGTTATATGTAAATTCTTTACAAGGGATTGACAATTCGTGAAGTGAGGTGTGCACTTTTGATAAAATATCATAAATTGCGTTAAAAAATCGCAAAGTATATTGAAATATTAATAAAAATCTGAAATTATACTCGATTACCCTGAAATATCTTAAAGTCTCTCGAAATATTTTTAAGTATATAGAATATCTGGAAGTACCGTGAAATATTCTAAAGTGCTTCAAATAATATAGATAACTTTTGTTTATTCTGAAGTACGTGGAATATCATGAAGTACCTTGCCATATTGAAAATTATGTGAGATAACTGAAGTATCTTAATATATCTAGAAGTGTCCTCAAATATTCTGAAGTATGTGGAATATCATTAAGAACCTTGAAATATATTAAAATACCCGGAGATATCTGGAAGTGTCTCAAAATATTCTGAAGTATGTGAAATATTAGAAATAGTCCTGGAAAATTCTAAAGCACTTTGAGATATCCTGCATCTTGAAGATATCCCATATTTTGGTGTGTATTGTAATATTTTGAAGTATGTGGAATGCCGTGACATATCCTAAAGTACCTTGAGATATCTTGAATAAGTCTTAAAATATTATAGATAACTTTTGAATATTCTAAACTATGTGGAATATCGTGAAATACCTTGACATTTTTTGAGTTATGTGTGAAAAGCTGAAGATCCTTAAGAAGTTTTAAAGTGTCAAAATATTCTGAGGTGTGTGAAATATATGATTGCTGTTTTTGAAATATTACTTAGTACCTTGAAATATACTAAAGTACCTTGAGACATCATGAAGTGTACTCAAATATTCTGAAGTATGTGAAAAATTAGTCATAATCTTGAAAAACTCTGAAGTACTTTGAGATATCGTGCATCTTGAAGATATCTGATTTCCCGAAGTGTCTTGTAATATTCTGAAGCATGTGAAATATCTTGAAATATCCTAAAGTACCTTGTGATATTTTGAAGAGTCTTGAAATATTATATTATATAGATATTAATTGATAAATTATAAATTTTTCAAGTATGTGAAATACCGTAAAGTACCTTGACATATATTGAAAATTATGTGTGAAAAGCTAAAGTACTTAAAAAAATCCTGATGTGTTGAAATATTCTGAAGTATGTGGAATATCAATAAGTACCTTAAAATATATTAAAATACCCGGAGATATCTGGAAGTGTCTTAAAATATTCTGAAGTATGTAAAATATGAGGAATAGTCTGGAATAATTCTACAGCACTTTGAGATATCCTGCATCTTGAAGTATCTTGTAATATTTTGAAGTATGTGAAATACCATGACATATCCTAAAGTACCTTGAGTTATCTTGAATAAGTCTTAAAATATTATAGATAACTTTTGTATATTCTAAACTATGTGAAATATCGTGAAATACCTTGACATTTTTTGAGTTATGTGTGAAAAGCTGAAGATCATTTAAGAAGTTTTGACGTGTCAAAATATTCTGAGGTGTGTGAAATATATGATTGCTGTTTTTGAAATATTACTTAGTACCTTGAAATATACTAAAGTACCTTGAGACATCATGAAGTGTACTCAAATATTCTGAAGTATGTGAAATATTAGTCATAATCTTGAAAAACTCTGAAGTACTTTGAGATATCGTGCATCTTAAAGATATCTGATTTCCCGAAGTGTCTTGTAATATTCTGAAGTATGTGGAATATAATAAATATCCTAAAGTACCTTGAGATATTTTCAAGAGTCTTAAAATATTATAGATAAATTTTAAATATTTTGAAGTATGTGAAATATCATGAAGTACCTTGACATATTGAAAATTATGTGTGAAAAGCTGAAGTACCATAAGAAATCTTGAAGTGTTGAAATATTCTGAATTATATGGAATATCATTAAGTACTTTAAAATATATTAAAGTATCTTAAACTGTTTAAAAATATTCTAAAGTATATGAAATATCGTAAAGTAGTGTTAAATATCTTAAATACTCTGATGAAAATTCCTCGAAAAATTTTTCTGGTTGGATTGAAAAATCCGTATTATGATGAGTGATTGATTATCTATTATCGGTTATTATATTACTCTTCGTTCGGCTCGGATATCATTGCAGGAAACCAATATTGAAGCTATTGAATCTTTTTCTTAAAGAGGAGCAAAAATGAACCTCCTGCCAAGATTTCTTAAATCATCTCATTAAAGATTCGATGACGGACCTCGGTTACTGGAGAAGGGAGACTGAGGTTTTCGGCAAGTTTCCAAAACCGTTTGAAGTGACGTGCCAAAGGAAGCTGCCTCTAATTCGTTTCGCTGGGCAAAATTCTCGATCAATTATAACTTGTCCCTTGCTGTGTCGATGAAATTTAATACTCTGATGATGTAATCTGGTGTTAAATTTTCCCCTTTTGTATGATCTATATATTCAAGTAATGTACCGGAAAGTTTGTGTTCTCGAGTATTACTTGACCAAGTGAAACAATTCACATAATTCATCTATTGATAGTTTTTCTCTAAATTAGAAACAATTAATAATTTAAAATTTTCGTGGTGGAAATATTAATGAATATCTACAGAAACTCGTATGGATTCAATTTATCAATGCAGATTTTAGTTAACTTAGTTACTTGGAACTTTGATCTAGAATTCTGAATTCTCTGTGTGTTAAATTCTCACTCAACCATCATGCTTGAGGCTCGATCCACTTTTGAAATGCCATTACTGGCCTTTGCCACGAAATCAATATTTGAATCTGTAATGGAACTGCTGGGTCAAGTTGCGAAATAAGAGCCCTTTTAATATGCAGTCTAATGCACTTTATGTACAAACTTTTCAAAGAGCCTCGCCTCAAGGATGGAAACCTAAAAGTGAAAGAACTTACCCCATGAAATTAGAGATCAAAAGCACAGTTTTTTGTTTGTAAAATATTACACGAGATAAATTAAGGTAAAAAATATGGAAATGAATGGGAAACAGGTAATGACCGCAACGATACGAAAATGAAAGATTTTCTTATGTAAATTGGGCGTGATTTGATTTGGCGATCATTTGAATAGAGAGCGACTATAATATTGGTTAGCATACATTTTCGAAGTTATGGCTTCATTCAGCTCAACGAATTTTTATAAGCCTCTTTCTAGCCCAGGGCATTTTCTGCTACATATTACATTCTGGATTATGAAAATGGAAAAAGATCTGCGGCTTTTTTTCCAGTATGAATTAATCTGAAAATTATCTTTTCGTTAAAACTCAGTGAAAATTAGAGCGTTAAAGAATAAGTTGACATTATTTTATACGAGCCGGTAGAAAATCAACTAATTTTTTATTCCAGTTTAGTTAATGGTATAAAAGTTCACTCATATTCTCAGACAGTACCTGCAAAAGATAAGGAAGCTGAATGAAATTTTTTATATTTTGGTCATTTCAAAGAAACATAGGATTGAATTAATTACTACCGGGTCAAATCTAAATTGCGAAGCTATTATGATGCGGAATTGCTCCAGGCAGCTGAGCGATTAAAGGAGAAATTGAAACAATGCTCGAAAATGCGGGAACAATTATGTAGTATCCGCTTATCCGTTGACGAACACGAGTTCATGCCTTCAATTTGTGAGAGTTCACATGAAATAAAAAACTCAAAGGCAAAACAATGCAAATGCTTCGGCAGACGCGTATAAAATATCCAATTATCCTCCGCAGAATTGAGTATCGAGCGAGGCCGCGGTCCGGGGCTGCACCGGCAGTAAATAGTCCTGCCGACGTTTTGGCAGATTCTGGAAAGCAGCCAACGAGAAAGCTCGTCGTTGAGGCTCCAAGCCTAGCATATACTCTAGGAATTTTATGGATTTATAAGATCCTTTAGTGCATCGAAAAGTCTTCCCGATATTCATATTGCGATATCGAAACTCTTTGCATTTTTCAGATATCCATAAAAAATTTACCTCTATGTTCCATGGCCCTTCGTCACTTTTAAATCTGTTAAATCCTCTGAATAATGTCTGTCTCTGTAGAAAATATAAATTTATTTCTAAAAAACTTGACGTAGTTTTTAGATCTATAACTTTGAAATATTCCGGGTTATTTCAAGATACTTCAGATACTTCAAGGTACTTCAGCATATTTCAGTGTATTTCTAAATATTTCACATATTTTAAGATATTCTAATCTATTTTAGAGTACCTCAAGATACTTCATAATATTCCAAGACACTTCAAGATATTGCGCATGCTTTTAGATATTTTGAGGATATTTTATATACTTTAAGATATTTTAATGTACTTTAGGGTACTTCAAGATACTTCTTAATATTTTAAGATGCTATAGGATGTTGCCCCTAATTCAGGATCATCCATAGTACTTCGGAGTATTTTGATGTGGTTTAGCATTATTCATTTACGATTATTCAAGATACTTCAATATATTTGTGTCTTCAGGATACTTTGAGGTATTTGAGAATATTTCACATACTTCAGGATATTTAATAGTACTTGGGAATATCTTGATGTACTTTAAGATATTTCAAGGTACTTGAAAATATCTTATATTATTTGGAGAATTTCAAGTGCTTTACAGACTTTGCAAGGTACTCCAAGATATTTAAAGCACTTTAGGATAATTCACGGTACTTCCGGATATTCCACATACTTAAAAATATTTCGAAAAACTTTAAGAACCTTAGGGCAATTCAATATAATTTTAGATATTTAATAATATTCCAATGTAGTTTGAGATATTTTAATGTATTTGATGTTATTTGAACATAAGTGTACACTTTATTTGCTGAGCTATCAACCCCTCGCTTATTGATTATATTATAACAGATAAAGTATTTTCGTTTATGGGTTGATAGGATGAATTTGAGTGCAGGGATGAAGGTAATAATTGACGGCTGAGACTCGTGAGATGGCTTGAGAATCCCTATCATCGAAATCGGTTGACTTTAGCCACCCACCCTATTTGTAGTCGTTCCACCCCCTTTGAAGCCACCCGTATCTTTGTAAGCTCCCTTTATTCGCTACTCCACGTCTCCAACGTACCATTCCTTTCCACGTGCGATTTATTGATCCACGCACAATTCTACCGACTGCCGCTTGAAGCCAGTGATGCTCAGTAGTTGCATCCAGTATGGTCAGCTTAATTCGAAAGCCGAGCACCTGATTATCCAATGAACTCGGACGTCTCATCCGTCGTATCCAGAAATACGTTTTCAAAGGCTGTCTGAGTCAAGTGAACATCCAGTTCGCAATATATACTTTTGTTTGAAAAATAATACAATTAAATAAAAAGCCACAGGTTTTGTTTTACATTTTTTTCAAAAATCAGCTGCTCGTAAAAACAAAGCTCTGGAAGCAATGTCAAATGTAAGCGTACGCGCGCGCTGTTGATGCGGTGTTGCCAAGTCACCATATTTGCTTCAGCAAGCCGGCTAAGAATTTGTGCAACTGCGAGCCTGTTTATCTTGAAAACAATTGTTCGTAGGAAAATTTTTCCAAATTACGAAAATTAGGGTTTTGACTCTTCTTTACAGAAATTGTATGTTAAAAAATATTTAAAAAATTTTTTCGCAACAATTTCTGTAAAGAAGAGTCAAAACCCTAATTTTCATAATTTGGAAAAATTTTCCTGCGAACAATTGTTTTCAAGATAAACAGGCTTGAAAGTGCGTTTGCTATGTCAAAAATATCATTTCTTAGAAAATTCGAAAAATCGCATACTTGTAAAAAAATTTTTTTTGGCCAAAAAAAAAAATACGTGTCTATTTATTGTTGATAAAGAACCGAAAAAAATTATCTCGTTCAAATCTGCGACATCAACTGTCAATCTAATATGGAATGACCCATATATATTGTGTTTTTATAAGGATACCTGTTATATACTATTTGGTATATAATTCAGAAATATTAGTAAATAAATAAACTATTACATGTAAAAAGCCCATTTCCGCTAAAAACGCGTTATTTGTAAATCGTAGTAACTTTTAATTTTATTTATTTTTCCAAGAATAAAAAATCAGATTACCCTGAAAATTCACACACATACTCAGAAAAGTATATAGAATAAAAAAGTAACATTTTTGGAAAATGTGAAGAAAATCAAGAATATACCTATTAAAGGTACATTGAAAGTTAGCCTTGTCGGTGTCGTTTTGCATAAGGAAAGTTGATTTTCCTCACATTTAAAATTTTACCGTTCTAATGCGGGAAAACCAACTTTCCACACGCAAAACGACACCGACTAGGCTAACTTTCGGTATAAAGCACCATAATTTGTCCGAAAAATAATTTAAAATGTAAGTTCAACAATTTTACGATGAAAGATTTATGTAACATTTATTAAACTCGTAAGGTAAACAAAACGTGATAGAAGCACTATAAGTTGACCGAAATTTAATTCAAAATTAAATTAAAAAATATTACGATAAAAGAGTAAAATTGGCGTAAAATGTTTAGTTATCGTGGCAAAAATCAGGCCTCTGGAAAAAAAAATTTTCTATGATATATAATTATTTTTCCTTACTATCGCCTCTTACCAATTTTTTAAAAATGATTGAATTTTTATAAATTATGGCTTCTTTTTCCGGGAGAAATATTCTCTACAACTTACCCTTTTGAATTTTAAAAGTAAAGTTTTCAGCGGTTGAAATCGTTAAAAGGGTTTTTTGAAAAAAATAACTATATTTGGAGATTTTTTACTTATTTTTCTAATTCGAAACAGAAAATCTGTAGAGAATATTTTGCCTAGAAAATAAGCCATAATTTATGAAAATCCAATCATTTTGAAAAAATTGCTAAAGAGTGATATAGTAAGGCAAAATTCCATTACAAAAAACATTATTAACAGTATTATTTTTCGTAGGTTTTAAATTTTGTTCCTAGAAAATAATATTTTTTCTTTCATAAGACACAACTGATAATATCATTTCAAGTTTTAAATTTATAAAAAACCTTTTTTCCGGAGACCTGACTTTTGTCACGACAACTACCTTAAGGGGGTCTTCCACGTATGAGCCAAAATTTTGAGCCTATTTTTAGAAATTCAGTGCGAAGGAACTACACAATATAATGAGAAATCGGTTTTCTTCTTTTATTCGTAAATCTTTTGCCTTATGAAATATATATTCGTTAAAATTGATATATTTAGGATTTGCTTGTCCGCCTTCTCAAATTTCTTTCCGTGTGAGTTTTGATAGCAGAACCCAATATTGGATTGATAAACTTGAATATCAAATATTATTCTTTACAAAAAATGTCAATAATATAATATTTCTTTATTTTTCCTGATATTTTTCCACAATTTCGCCAATTTTCCAATATTTCACTCAGGACACCCAATGCTCGTTGAAACGATCCCGAACAATGAAATTCTGGCAGAAGAAAGGGGAGGAAGACTTTTCCAATCTTTTCTGTGTATCGTTCATGTTCGTCTCAATATTGTCTCACTTTTTTTTTTGTCGAGAAAGAAACGGCGCGTGATTTCGATGATTCACGTGTTCCGTGAGAGCGGATACTTTGTTCGGAAGTCTGCAAAGTGGATTAGAGCGGACATAACTTCGGATGGTCCTGTGGCAGGGTAAGGGGTTATGATATCGAGCGACAGAAAAGCGGAAACTGCACTGGATACCAAACAAGTCGATGTATAGCTTCCCACTAGTCGGTGCTTTCAATCTTCTTTCGTATCTTCCGTGCCTTTGCAAACTGCACGAGGTGTGAGATATTCAGGTGTAGAATACAAAATGCTGCGAAACAGCTGTGCTTTTCCAACTTCGACTCATATGGGTCATTCCACTTCGATTTTACACTCAAATTTTGTATTTCAATCGAGTAATTTTTTTCGATTCTTAGTCAAAAAACATTAAAGCCGTATTTTCTCTTTATATTTTTTGAGACCTTTTTTCGAAAATATGATTTTTTGAAAATTTAAAGATCTTGAAATCTTTCCATTTTTAAGCGTTCGTTACTCGGAACCTATCAGTTGTATCAAAAACTGAATAAATACATAAAAGTTATGATTTTCCAAATAGTTTCAAATAATGTAAGTTTTGTAAATATTTTAGCAATTTCTAATTAGCAATTTTGCAATTAAAAAATAAAAAGTGATTTTTTTCAATTCAGGTAGTTTTTATTTTTTTCTCGTCAGATCGACCGATCCGACCGAGCAACCGAGAAGCTCGTTTTCAAAATTAAAAATATTTTTATAGCTAAAAATAATGTAAAAAAGCCTTATTTTAAGTATAGTAACAACTTAATTTTTTAAATTGAGAAAATTTAAAAGTAATTCGAAGTTTTCATATTTTCTGGAACTTATTTTATCTACAGAATTGCTTCTATGGTGAAGTATCACATACCCTTAAAAGGAAAGGTAAAAAAAAAATAAACAGATTTAGAAATAAATATTATTTTTGTATAAGTTTAAACAATATAACAAAACTCAAATTTATTATTCACATCGAAGATTTTCTTTTCCTCGTGCTCACTTCTCCCGCCATGTTTGCTTTCTGATTGCGTTGTCTCAGTTACCAGGAGTAAAGCTGTCACGTGTGAACTGTCACAAGTGACGATATTCGAGGACCTCGATCGATCTCGTTTGGAAAATTAGTCGATACGATTCGAAATTTAACAAAAGAATACCCCATATGATCGTTCTAAAAAAGGAGCCGATAACGAACGACTTTGATCGAAACCAGGGCCGGCAACACAGTTTCATTTGGGGTGGGGAATGCATTTGATTGGACACCCCCCCCCCCTCCCAAATTTTCTCGAGAATATCTTTTTCTTTCCTAATTTTTTGAAAATGTACAATGAAAAAAATTTTTTTTTCAATTGAAGGGTGTATTCTAGTTCGTGGGCTAAAAAAATAGGCTATTTTCGGGAATTTTTTGTGAGCATGCTATGGAAGATATGGATATAAAAATTATTAGGTATGATAAATAAAGTCTTAAAATACAAAAAAAATTTTCTTTTGTTCATTTTTTTCAACTTTTACATACGAAATCCGTATTTGAACGCAACGTAATAACTTAGTAACAAGTTGCCTTCTCCATGATATCTTAGGAACGGCTTATCTGAAATAAAAAAACCAAAGCTTTTTGGATTCGGTATGACAGTGGCTACAAAAAAAACTACGGACATTAATTTTCAACTAATTTTGTTAATTTTATGTAGAAAAAACCAAAAAAATTGAAATTAGTTGTTTTTTTCGCTGTTTTTTGTTTAAAAAATATAGTAAAAATCAAAATTTTAACATGATTGTAGTTCACTTTGTGAGTTCTTATGTGTAGAATATGTGGATAAAATTTCAGAAGGATCGGTCAACTGGTTCTGGAGAAATCGTGGAGCTAGTCCGAAAAAACGTTGTTTTGAGAAAAACGCGTTTAAAGTTTTTTTTAACAAAAAATCATTAAAAAATCTTACATATACATATAACATATATACATATAACATATACATACATATACATATAAATTCGAAAAATGTAAAAAAAAAAATCGATTTTTCCAAAGTGACCAACTAGAATACACCCTGAAGCAACTTTTTATTTAGAAGACATTTGTTACGCATTCCGTTGCGAAAAAACTCTTCACCTTCTGAGGCTATCCACGAATTGACCCATTTTATGATGTCCTCAAAAGACTGGAAACGCTTCTCGGCCAAGGCATGAGACATCAACCGAAATAAATAGTAGTCGGACGGCGTCGGACACGCGTCTTGGTCAAATTTTTTTGGCTGCCTCTTTGTCCTTGAAATCGAAATCTCCACTTTTGAATCGTCGAAACCAATTTTTAACTGTCTGAACTGTTAGAGTATGGTTATTGTATGCTTCTACAATCGAACGATGACATCCGGCTGCTGATTTCTTTAAATGAAAGCAGAAAAGAATGGCTTCCTGCAAATTACGCTTTGTAGGTTCGAATTCCGGCATAATCGAAGCTCAAAAATAATATGTTGGTCACACTTAAACGGAATGACAAATACTGTCAAAACAAGCTCAAGGATGGTACTTTGATGTGAAGTTGGTTGCAATTTGTTCCGATCTCAAAACATACTGGTTGCGCCATCTCTTAGAAATTCCAAAAAATTAATTCAAGTACCTAATACGTTACGTTCCAACGCTATTCTTATATATAATAGTTAACCAACAATAGTAATGAGATCACCATTTCGCCGCGCCATCTAATAGCGGTTCAGTGATCTATTTTTGAATAAGTAGTCGGTCTTTCTACAATTCTCACATATTTGTATGATGTTGAAATGAAAAGGTAACGCTTTGCATCTTCAAGATTGTCGGTACGGTATCGCACCGCACGCGCGCAGTCGAACCCAAGCGTGGCGACTAAAAAATTCATTTCTCGAAAATTAAAATAGCTTACATCAAAATTTTCTATATAAAAACAGCAGGTAAACGTGATTCCTCAAAAAGTAGTATATTTTGAATATATATGTAACCTGTTGCGAGGAAAGGGACCTTAGAGTGAAAAAATCGATTTTTTGTTTTTTACAGTTTCTAAAACTACAAGATTTGTTTTATGTAATGGCGGTGACAAAATTTTTTTTCGATGTTTCTTTAATAATGAAAAAGAGTTGTAAAGTTGACCCTACAATCGACGTTCTGTCGTTCTCGGCGCGAGAGAAATTTTTTCCCCCACACACTCACTACCACTAATTGCTACACTGTGCCCGTGTAGCGCGCTTGCTTCGGGCAGATTCGGCTACTTCCCTCTCTGTCTCTCTAGCCGTTTCTCACTCTGCGCTCTGCGCTCGGTTGTTTTTTAAGTAATTTTACACACAGAAATAATCTTCATTCCGATTCTTTAAATTTTTCAAGACTTGATTTATTTTACAAACTAATTACAATAGTTGTACGCGCTTAAATCTAATGCAAACTTTCTATGATTTAAATTTATGTTTTTCGAGACTTGTGCTTTTGCTATTTTTATTTGAATAACATTCATGCATCTACAAAGTGTAATTTGACTCATCGTTATTTGCCATGAGAAGGGAGAATACGGAGCGGAAGTTTCCCGAAGCACGTTGGCTTCACGGACGCGCCGGCTATGCTTGTAGTCGTAAGTGGAGGGAGAAATTTTCAAGTCCGCTCGACTTTAGCCGAAAAGCTTGATTCGGGTCTGCCTTTCACTTGGCTCTCCTTCAAAATTCTGAAAATCACGCTAAGGTCTCTTTCCTCGCGACAGGTCACACATACATAAAGTGTTAGAGAGCGATGGCACTCAAACTATTGATCATATCCAAAAATGTTTCAGACAAAAGTTTCAGTGTTCGAGAAGGCCGTCATACTCGACCACCCTATTTTTTGTCGGTGGAGGCGCTGAAACTACGTCAAGGTCAACTCCACTTTTTTAAATTTTAAACTTCGAGCATCTTCTGTGGGTAGACCTAAACCAAGGTTAGTGGATTCTTTGAAAGTGATTATTTCGATATGCTTCGATTTTTCGACTATTTTCATACAACAGAATGGCAGATATTTTTAGAAAAAAAAACGAGTCTTTTTTTCATTGTTTGTCGCCAAAATAAGAAAATTTAAAATTTTAACGTTTCGTTGGTTTGCGCCCCAGGCATAGATGTAACGAACATGTGGTAAAAATTTCATGAGGATCGGTTCAGTAGTTTCGGAAATTTTATCAACAAGCGATGTAAAAACGTTATTTCGTGAAACACGCATTTAAAGTTCTTTTTATGAAAAACCGCATTTTTGAATATATGTAAAGAAATAGTATGCCTTTAATTTAAATATTACCGCCCATCGCGCGATCGTAGAGTGGTCGCTGATACAGGGAACCACTAAGACTAAGAATAATAGAGAGAGATAGAAAAGAAAGACGAGAACATGTTGATAAGACAAATGAAAGATTTATAAAAACGTATTGATAGAATAATATTGATCGTAAATAAGGAAGTGATAGATAATAAACTTTAAATGTCGTTTCTTTGTTTACAGGTAAGATTGTGTATAGTATAAATAATAGTGGTAATAGGACGTATAAAATAAAAAAAATATTTTCTTTGTTTACAGAGAAACAGTTTCTAGATTATTTTACTTTGAAAACCCTCAATAAAAGAAAAATTGTCTTATATATATATATATACTTTTGAAAAATGCAACAAAACAAAACTCGATTTATTGAAGTTGGTAAACAAGAATTACCCCTTGAGCGACAATAAATGTATTCATTACAAATGTTATCTCCTCAAAATTCCAGGCTAGGAATTTAGAAGCCATGAACTTCTCTTGTTTTCTGAAAGCAACAGCAAATGTTATATATGGCTGTCAGTTTCTATCTTTAGACAGAAAGTTTTAGGTGCACGTGTGCGACATGAGGCGACGCCAGCCGTCGTTTCCGTAAAAAACAACTGAAGTGAAAGAAAATCTGCGATATTATCGGCCAGAGGTACTGCACAATCTGTACATATAGGCAACACTCCATGCATGATATGTAGCACTTTAGCCAGAGTGGAATTGACGATTGCGTGAGCCGCGAACGTGCTTGTATAAAGCAATTCGAGTACATAGGTCAGGAGGAAAGGTTCCTCATCCCCACATAACGCAGGACCTTATCTGTATATACGGTAACGTTAAGTGCTTATAACACGTTGAATAGCGACCGTGTTAAAACGCGTAATGCGGTACTTCTGAAAGTGTCTTGAGTGCAGGTGCTTAAATGTGCACTCAGTCTTCCGTGTTTCTCACGCACTGATTAGATTTGATGTACTTGTGAAGCACAAAGAGCTCTTTTGCCGCGACAAACAATTAAGACACCAGACTTCTTGTCATCTTTTAGAAGAGACAGAAATTTTTCGATAAGGGACCATTCATAAATAACGTATCACTTTTTGGACCCCCCCCCCCCCCCCCGCCGCCGCCCAATAAAAGTCATGCGACAAAAAAAGGGCGGACTTTTCATTTCTTCAACGTAAATTGTTCAAAAAATGGCCTAAATATTAATGAATAATTACAATGTCATGTCATTTCAACCAGATGTAAGTAAGGGTAACTTCAGACGGCCCTACCAGCAAGGTTTACCATGAGAAGAATAAGAAAAAAAATAATCTGTATTTCTTTAAAACCTTACCTTTTGTGTATCAAAAGTTTGAAATTATGAAATAAATTTTACTATGAAATAGAAATTCGTAAAAAAATCTTTGTGATGTGGTACTGACCCCTTAAATTCTTTTTACCATTTAAAAAAAATGTATAGGATGTTTGAAATGATCCAAAATAAGAAATGCTCACTATTAGAAAAATTTTTTTTTTCTACTTATCTTGACAGTTCAGTTACGGCCAGATATAATGCTGGTTAGCCCTATATGACAAAAATTAATATAAAATTATTAAGTAATTATTCCTACTAAATAAAGTTTTTTCTTTCTTATCGTCTTGACAGGCTAGTCTGGACCAGATCTGTCGCCAGTTAAGGGGCACAACTAGTTTGGAATTTTCAAAATTTCGATTTTTTTTTACATTTTTTAACAGCCCAGCAGGCGCTTTTCGAAGAAGAGGAATAGCAGATTAGCTCTAGGTATGATACTTAAAAATTTATAACAATGACATCAGTACTTTTTTCTTTAAACGCGTTTTTCTGGAAATTACATTTTTCAAATTTGCTGCAGCTGTAACTCGTTAAAAAATCATCCGATCGACTTGAGTCTTTTTTTACAATGGCTTATTGTGTATTTATTTTTCCATACAATGACCCTCCAGTTTTATGATTGGATGAAAAATATAATTTTGCCACGCCAGAAACCGTCAGATTTTTGAGCAAAATTTTGTTGCAATTTTAATTTTTTTTTTACAATCGAGGGTCATTGTATAGGAAATATATTCCAGTTTAATTAAATTTTTGGTTTTTTTGATCTTAGGCACTGAGAAGGCTGCAATCACTGCAGCAGTGGGAGAACTTTTTTTTGAAGACTCAAGAGATGGTGAATAACTTGCTGAAAATCCAATATTTTCATTTGAAAACATTACTGTGTATTCATTATTGATGCACAAATATATCTGCAAAATTTTAAAACATTGATGCAATACTTTTATTTTTAAAAATGCATAAAAATCACTTGTTTTTCAGGCGGTCAAACTAGTTGTGCCCCTTAACTCGGCATATGAAATAAAAATTTCCAAGCATTTCTTTCTCTATCAGCTCCATTTTACTTCACAATTTAAAAAAAATACTAGGGTGTCTAAAATGACCAACAAAGAAATTATATTATTGCTAATAAATTTTTTTATCATTTATATTATATTTCACAAATTCTAAACCTCCCTTCCTCCACAGCTCTTCACTCATTTTGATTATAAAAATTATTTTATCCACCTTGGCTAATTAGGTGCAAATAAAATGAGGCCTAGAGTCTAACTAGCGTCTCAATAGCCACTGGCTTGCGTCTTCCTAGATTTTCTAGTCATAGCCAAAGACTTTATACAAGTGTTACAGTTCAGGTCAGTCGCTAGCTAGAACGTCTAGTCTGCGCCAGATTAGAGTCTAGACGTACTAATCTGGATCCAGAACAACGCCAAAAGATTTTTTAACACGGGATACTGTACTTTGAAAAAAAAGAAGTTAAGTAAATGATAAATAAATATTACCTAACTGTGTTGAACCCCCCCCCCCCAATTGTTGCATATCGTAAAACCCCTTGTTCACCCCCCCCCCCAAAAAAAAAAAAAAAAAAACTGTTATGTAATTTCAAATAGAATATTTTCAATGAGAAAAAAAAATGATTTAAATTAAATCATAGCACCGTAACATCATCACAGTGCGCCAAATTCAGATACTATGATTTGAAATTTAAAAACAAGTGTAATAAATACAGTGTTGATTTATCAGAAATATCACGACCCCCCCCCCCCCATGTAACATATCGAAAACCCTTTCTCCGCCCAAAGAAATGATAAGTGAAAGCTGTTAGGTAAATTATGGATGGCCCCCTAAGAACTCATTTATTATCTGATCTGTAATTTTTGTGAAAAAGAAATAAATCACTATATGATTTGCGATTTTTATGTGATGTTGATGTGGGTAGGGTAGTTTTATTACTCGAAGGACAATAAACATTTTTTCTTCTTTTACTCCTCTATTAATCAACATCCCTTGGGTATAATTTAGTAGTCTGGCGTCCGAAGAATGAAGACAGGCATATAAAAAGTGCAAAATTTAGGGGAGAATGGATATAAGAACTCATAGAGTATGTAAGCTATAGCTTCGTCAGATCCCCAACTGGTCTCGATCCTAGCCAAACTGGGGGGTCGCTCGTATAGCTGCATTGTCACGGTTTGTGCGAGATCTTGGCATTGTTAAACTTACAGCGGTACTTAGGTCGACAATTGTGTCCTACGTACGAGCTGTCGTCCTCTACGTGCTCCAGAATCTCGTCACTTGTCCTGCTATTGTTGAATATGTAAGAGAGATCGTTATATGGGATCCATTCTTGAGTGCTAGATTAGAATTGAAGAGCGAATATCTAGGATCCTATATAGTCAAGTGTAAAGTTCAGATTTGGATGATTACAGTAATTAGCTGTCTAACTTTAACCATATTCATTTTAATGTAATCTATGCAGAAAGCCCCCCTTGGCAAAAGTTTCGGATTAGAATTGAATTCGAGTGAATCAGAATTATTCCAATCCTTTCCGTCTCCTTTTATGCAAGTCGATTAAAAATAAATCCTACTCAATCCACTTTATTCTGGTTTAACGGGGTACGTATACGTAGAAATTTCAAAAAATCGATTTTTTTTATTGCATTTTCTGGAAGCTGCTATTGAAGAAGAAGGTGAAGTTTATGGTCCTGAAATAGATGACTCTATGTAAATTGACAAATAAAGTTTTTATTTACATATAAATCGTACTTGAAACTTTAATCGCATTTTTCTCGAAACCACGTTTTCAAAGCCGGTGAAGACTATAGCTCTATAACGGTTTAACGGACGCTACCAAATTTTTATCACTTATTTGTGACATAAATGTGGTATAATTATCGGCTCCATATTTGAATTTAGTACATTATTTTTTTTTTTTCTAATTGAAAAATGAGACATTTTTTATTGAATTTTTTTTTAACGTTCGTCATTTTGTTAGAAATTCAAATTTGGACAAAAATCGCACAATAAGTACACGAGAATATTGTATTTCAACTAAACTCTTGGTATTTTTTGTTTCAGATAAGCCAGTCATGAGTTGCATGGTTCACCACATGACTACCGTTTTTTTGAGGACCTCTGGAAAATCGACTATAACTCGCTTGTTTTTCAATATTTTTACATAAAAAAATTACTGTAACTACTTAAAACATATTTTATTTAACTGTATAATATAGGTCTACAATAAATAAAACCCATCTTCCAAAAAAATAAAAAAAAAGCGATTATTTCACCCCCTTAATCCGAATCACTCTGATGTCCTCGGACTTATTCGGATTGAAAATTCGGTTTCGATAAATCCGGGCCCGGATTGATTCAGATTCAAAACTTGGTTTGGATTGATCGGATTGAATTCTTAGATTTAATTCATATGAATAGGATTTTTTTTATGACCGAATTACATCAAACATTGGGCTGAAGTTTGTGATGTCTCGTGTGACGATTTTTTATTCTTCATATAATCATCAAAACAATTCAAAATATGCAGACGAGATTCGAAACGTTTTTCGGATTGGTTCGGAATGGTTTGGAAATAAATCCGAAATCGCTCGAATTTGCTCGGTTTGGATTCATTTTCAAAAGTTTCGTCAGGGCCAATTTATATGTAATAAATATTTGGGATTTGTCCATTATAAATAGAAAATTGTCCATAATACATGGAAAATTTCCATAATAAAGTGAAATATGAGGAAATTCACCGAAACTCTTTACAGTAAAATTACTGAAATTTATTTGTTCATTGTCCCGATAATTTTCATACAATTTATTTTGAAATTACGAATCTAATAAAGTTTCCTAAAACAGAAGACTATTTCTGTTGCAAGTTTCAAAATTTTCAGATTTAAGTATCAAAATAATCAGTAGTTTGCAACTGCAAAACAAAATATATTCTCTGAAGGTAGTTGATCTACGAAAATTAGACCTCAGGCAAAAATAGATAATTTTGCTTTCAAGAATAGCAATATTATTATTGAAGGGCTATTTTGAAACAGAAAAGATTATTTTACAAGAAAAAAATTTGAATCACAGAAAAATAATTTTATAATTAAATTTTATTTTTGCCCCAACTTTTTTTCTTATCGCTTCTTACCAAATTTTAAAAAATTATTCGATTTTCATGTTACAAATCACTTTTTCAAGAAAAAGATTCCCTACAACTTAACCATTTCCAATGTTCGAAAATGAATAAATTATTATCAAATTCAGCAATTTTTTTATAAAAATGTCGTTTTGTGAAATGTGTTTTTAATGGTTTCAGCCATTAAAGAATTTATTTTTATAAATCAGAAACCGTGAAGTTGTCAGAAACCTTATCTCTGAAAAAATGATTCATGATTTATTAGAATCGCATAATTTTTTAAAATTTGGTAAGAAGCGATATGAAAAAAAGTTGGGGCAAAAGTAAAATTTATTAATAAAATTATTTTTCTGTATTTCAACTTTTTTTCATGTAAAATAACACAGGTCTGCAAATAAAGGGTTTGTATTAGTTCTTGAAAAGCTATGGGTCGTTTCTGGAATAATTTTTGACGTAGAATCCGAATCCGGAATCAGAATCAGCCTATCACGTCAGGATTTTGAGACATTTGAGGTTATGTGCTCGAAAAATGGGGGTTTTCGCTACTTTTGAGGTTACATTGAGTAACCCGAAAGCACAAATTCTCAAGATTAATTTTTGAATGCAAAATGGTATGCACCAAAGAGTCAATGTGAATGCTCATAACGTTGTTCGGATCAATGTCAAAACTTGATATGGCCGTATCTTTGTGAAAAAAATCGCTCATAACTGTTCAATAGCTCATTGTGAAGGGAAAAAGTAGTGCTAAATTGTGACATTTGAGAAAAAAACCAAAAAAATGTCTTGCGCTCTGTGCATAACCTCAAAAGTAGCGAAAAACCCCATTTTTCGAGCACATAACCTCAAATATCTCAAAATCCTGACGTGATAGGCTAATTCTGATTCCGGATTCGAATTCTACGTCAAAAATTACTCCGGAAACGACCCATAGGTTTTCAACAACAAAACCTTGCAGACCTGTGTAATATTTTCTCTTTCAAAATAGCCCTCCCCCATAGCACAATACCTTCCCTGAACGTTCTATGAACGTTCCCGTGGAATGTTCGGAAGGTTCCATCGGAACGTTCAAGGAATGTTCCTAGAACTAAGAAAATGTCCGGGTTTTTTTAACGTTCCAAAGCAATGTTCTCTGAATGTTCCTGTGGAACGTTCCAGTAACGTTCAAAAGGAATATTGAGAGAACGTTCTGCAGCAATATTCAGAGAATATTCAAAGAGAACGTTCCTGGAACCTTTCATAGGAACGTTCAGAGAGCATTTGTATTGAACGTTCGTAGAAATTTTCGTGGGAACATTCAGGGAACATTCGCAGAGAACGTTTTGGAACATTCCGCGGGAACATTTAGGAAACATTTTTTGAGAATGTTCCTGGAATTATTTTCTACGGCATTCAGGAAACTTTCTTTATAGATAATCAAATGTTATCTTTATGAAAAAATGTAATTTATTTAAATAGTTTATTAAAAACATGTTTCAGTAAACGTTATAGCATCTTGCTCTTTGTACTTAAAGTATTTTAAAATATATAAACCAAATATTAATATCTGTAATTAATTCTTTTCATTTCACCTATAAATTAATGCCCAAAATTATTTATAAAAAACATTCCCTGCATTAGAGTGTTTGAACATGCAGGATTATCTATAAAGAAAGTTTCCTGAATGCCGTAGAAAATAATTCCAGGAACATTCTCAAAAAATGTTCCCTAAATGTTTCCACGGAATGTTCCAAAACGTTCTCTGCGAATGTTCCCTGAATGTTCCCACGAAAAGTTCTACGAACGTTCGATACAAATGCTCTCTGAACGTCCCTATGGAAGGTTCCAGGAACGTTCTCTTTGAATATTCTCTGAATATTGCTGCGGAACGTTCTCTCAATATTCCTTTTTAACGTTACTGGAACGTTCCACAGGAACATTTAGAGAACATTGCTTTGGAACGTTCAAGAAACCCGGACATTTTCTTAGTTCTAGGAACCTTCCGAACATTCCATGGGAACGTTCAGGGAAGGTATTGTGCTATGGGGGCTTCAATAATAATATTGCTTTTCTTAAAAGCGAAATTATCTATTTTTGCCTGAGGTCTAATTTTCGTGGATGAAAACTACCTTAAATTCACAATAGAGTATTAATTAAATTTTCTCAAATTATTTTATCTTAATTCCACAAAATAGTAACTGCATAGAAGTTCAGTTACGTGTTTTGTAAAATCCCGACAGAAACTAATAGTTCACGAGTATAATTTCTGCATGGGTATCATTTTCAATTACTGAAGATATCTATCATAATAGGAATAAGTTTATTTCAAATATAAGTTCAGATTCATCTCGTCTGCGTTTACTGAAATGGATTGCTTTTCAAATTGCCACTTTTTAGTCCATGTTGTAATCGATCGCTTCTTATTGCGTAACGATCTAATCTATAACTGCCTATTGCCAATTGATTATGTGATCACATACCTTGCATCCATTGCTTGGGACTGATGGATCAATTCAGATAGCACTAATTGAATATTCAAAATTCCTTCTAATATTAATTAACATTTGAAAATTTAATTAAAATTTATATTACATTTTTATTATTATTTTACATTAAATATGATGTTGCTCTTGAAAAATTAAATATCTCTTTTTGGAATATAAAAGCCATTAATTTGAGCATTCCCACAAATTAAGGCTTATCTTCAGATTATTTTTCTCACATCTCTGAACCCCTATGCAATACATTATTGTACAATGGGGATAAATACGTTCTTTTTATAGGGGTAATTCGACTGATCAGTGTTAGTTGTTCATGAATAAAAAGGTGTTTACGGTATAAATTCCTACAAAAGATTTTTTTGCATTTGAGGAAAATAAAAGATACTTTAGTTAAAGAATTAATCATATTTAAGGAAGGTTTACCAATTTACATCAACTTAAACTAAATAAGAGTTTATAAACATAGAAGGATAAGATTGAAATTAATTACAGTGCACTTTGGCAGAAGCAACACAATATTCCCTAGAAAAAATTGATTTGGGTAAAATTTATTTTCTTATTGATAATTATTTGAGATTTTATATTTTTTCCCTTTATAACCTTCTTAGAACTAATCCTATTTTCCAATCAGTCTAAAATCTAAATGAATAAGAATAAGTAGAGAGATAAGTGGCCTTTCCGCTATTGTACTGATGTTTAATTTGTTTGTCAACGTTTTGACCAAGAACTTGGCCCTTATCAAGACTATAAAAATACATACATTAAGAATAGTGCAAACGAAGCATTTTATAAATTGACAATGTGAGTTAAAAAAAATAAATAAATAATACAAGATTCATAAAACAATGAAAAAAGAGAGAAAGAAGAAAAGATACTTTACGAGTTTTGTTATTTTATAAAAAGAGGTAATATAGATTGGTATTGATGAATTTAATGATATTTTGGTAAATAATACTATAAGGTGTTCTATATCTTTTTTGTAGTTAATAGCGAGTTCTTCTTTTCGAATATGGATCATTTCTGGATATAATTTTTTTTTTAAATTAATTTCAAAATCTAAAATTTTAGTTTTGTTAAAATCGAAAAAATTAGTCGCTTAAAATTTAAGTTACTTTCGAAGACTTTTGGGCATAGAGTTTTATAAGACGCAGTCGTAGAAAATGTCAGTAACTTTTTATTAAATAACAGAAGAAGATCATTGAATGGTAGACTAATTTTTTCCATGTAAGGAATAGCGTATTCTGCGAATGCTGTTTTGTTATCTTTATTTTTTATTGATCTAGCATCTTCAAGAAGTCTAGCGTGTAAAAATCTACAGGTTTGTCCAATATATTTTTTTTGGCCACGTACACCGAAAGTTAGCCTTGTTGGTGTCGTTTTGCGTGTGGAAAGTTGATTTTCCTGCACTAGTGCGGTAAAATTTTATGTTCGTATTAATTTTCTGCACACTTAAAATTTTACCACACTAGTGCGAGAAAATCAACTTTCCACATGTAAAACGACACTGATTCGGCTAACTTTCGTTAACTTCCTTTCAGTACAATTATTGAGAAAAATTGAAAAATTTATTGACAATTATAGTTAACTGTAAAAAATTTTGCAAAATTTTTACTCAAACAAAGTTAAGCGTTTCTTATCGTCTTGTGCTGTATTTCCCAAATTTACAGGAAGATATTTTATAAAATAAAAAAGTAGTCTTACATGAACTTTTACAGAGATTTGCTCACGTGATCTGGTTGATCCATGGCCTTAAGGACATGTGATATTTATGAAAATGGTATTAATTTTATATTTCACCATGTTTGTGTTCAAAATATATGGAACTGTTTTTCCAAAATTTGAGAAATGGTACCCGTGTGGAAATTTCCCCAGCTAGCCCCATTGCAAAAAGGTTCCTGGCCGGATTCCTGTCAGGCAAACTCGAGCGGTATTGCGTGGCCGAAAACTGGGTACGAATCGTTCGGGTTGACTCGTGACCGGACCAGGTCAAGTCGGGAACCGGCAGAATCAACCCAGGATGAAGTTCATTGTCAGAAACTGACCGGGAACTAGTCGGGCACTAGTCAAGTACTTTGGCGAAAGTCTCGGATTAGGAATTTATTCTAAGCCAATGCAATCCATTCAGAAATCTGTTTCTGAACCAATCCGAGTTAGTCCGAAAAAATCCGAAGCCAGTTTCAATCCGTATTAATCAGACGCCCATTTAAAATCAATCCGAACTCTTAATCCCAATAAATCCGACCAGTCCGAATCAGTCCAAACTTTCAATCCGAGTGGATCAGAATGAATCCGAAATTGACCGGATTTATTCGGATTGAAATTTTGGATTGATTTTGAATTGGCTTCGGGTTGATTCGGATTGAATATTTGCTCTGGAGTCATTCGGAATAACATGGTTTAGTTCGGAATCAGATTCCGGAATGGCTAGAAATATATGTTTGAAAATTTTAAAAAATTTTCAAAGATGTTACGCAGTAGTATTCCTTAAGGGTTGTGTTTGGGTGCTTTGAACCATTTAGCGAAAGCGCGGTCTTTGTCGTTTGTTTTCTTTTGTGTTCGTTCACTTATCTTAGTAGGCTCTGCGCTGACCTTTAAGGATAACGTCGAGCAGGTATCAAAATTAATTACCCTCTCCCACGACGTTTGGTTGGGATGTTTAGTTATGGGACTTCCCTTGGGGTTTTTGTTTAAAATAAGGGAGATTCAGTCACATTTCACCCTTGGAAATGAGAAGGATCCTCGACACGACAGTGAAACGTGCCGTTACTTTTCCCTTCTTAAAGAAAGGCTTGTGGATTACGCGTGTGCCCCTGTGGATTGTGTACGAAGTGGGTAACAGTGTTCAATGTCCGAAGCATATTCGAAGCAGATTGCGTGAGTGCCCGGTGGATTCCGTCAAGCCTGTGATGAGGACTGCTGACTTAAGCCACGCTCTAGAAGGTGCCTGGAAGAGTGAGTGAGGACTATCCATATCGTCACCACTGCGGGTTGAGTGATTTTTCTTTTAGCGGCTGAACCGTTACTTCGGTGCTACTCCCCAACTTACGATAACGGCTGTACCATTGTCTCTGGGCTGGTCCCGATTGTCAGTGACGGGCGCAACAATTCACGCACTGTTCTTTGTTCTTTTCAACAGCCTCTTCCTCCGCTACAAGAGTGGAGAGCAATTTGTTTCGTGTCAATAAATCCACTATCATGTTTCCCAACAACTAAATCTGTGTCTTTACTTGAATTCCCTACCACAGTCTACTGAAGTTTATTAGATGAACTAATTTGCCGAAACAGCATGTGATACTTGAGAAAAGTAGCAAGTTTATGTGAACAACTTGGGCCACTTTCTACATGTTTGTGTCCAAAACACATTAAATTTTTTATTCAAAATTTGGGAAATGGTAGAGATGATGAAAACGGACGTAGATAGACTACTTTTGGTTTTGATAATAAAAAAATGTTCTCCATAGATTTTGCTTAAATTGAATTTTTTCTATTTATTAAACCAAAAGTTATCTATCTACGTCTGTTTTTATCCTTTCTACCATTTCCCAAATTTTGAAATCTGAATGTGTTTTAGACACATACATGTAGAAACTTAAAATCGATAAAATTTGCTGTAAATTTATCAAGTATCACATGCCCTTAACTCTCAGAGTGCTCAAGTTCTTATATACTATAAAAAGTTCTATATATATTGGATCTATAACTTAATTCGTGCGGTTTGCTATGAGATGGCGTAACTTGATTATTATTCCATTGTTCCAATATTCCGAACATTTGTTGGAAAGCTACTGTCATTGTGCATATTTTTCACTATATGTCATTCAATTGAAGCGTAAACAACAATAATTATTTTTCACTCAAATATGTCGAACTTTGTACCTGAAAAAGTGCTTTTGCGGGGAGTTCTTCTTCATTACTTTAATATGAAGAAAACTGCTGCCGAAAGTCATTGTATTTTGGTGAAAGTTTATGGTGAACATGCTCTAGCTGAGAGAACGTCCCAAAAGTGGTTTGCACGATTTAAAAGTGGCGATTTTGGCTTGGAAGACGAAGAACGTCCTGGGCAGCCAAAAAAGTTTGAAGATGAAGAACTGGAAGCATTATTCGATGAAGATTGTTGCCAAACACAAGAAGAGCTCGCAGAATCTTTGGGAGCCACTCAAGCAGCCATTTCAAAACTTTAAAAGCAGCCGGATACATTCAAAAGCAAGGAAATTGAGTTCCACATGAACTCAAGCCGAAAGACGTTGAAAGACGGTTTTGCATGTCCGAAATGCTGCTGGAACGTCACAATTGAAGTCATTTTTGCATCGGATTGTTGCTGATAATGAAAGATGGATCCGTTACGACAACCCCAAGTGCAAAAAATCATATGTGAAACCCGGCTAACCAGACAAATCAACGGCAAAGCTGAATATCCATGGCGCGAAGGTAATGCTCTGTATTTGGTGGGGTCAGAAAGGTGTGCTGTATTATGAGCTGCTAAAACCGGGTGAAACCATCAATGGAGAACACTACCGAACACAATTAATCCATTTGAAGAGAGCAATAGCCGAAAAACGCCTGGAATATGGCAACAGACACGAGGCAATAATTTTCCATCATGACAACGCTCGGCCCCATGTTGCTATTCCGGTTAAAAACTATTTGGAAAACAGTGGATGGGAAGTTTTACTTCACTCGCCTTATAGCCCAGACCTTGCCCCTTCTGACTACCATTTGTTCCAGTCGATGTAGAACGCCCTCACTGAATTACGGTTCACATCAGAACAGGGTATCAAAAATTGGCTCGATTCATTCTTAGCCGCCAAGCCGGCGCAGTTCTTTTGGGATGAAATCCACAAATTGCCAGAAAGATGGGAAAAAGTCATAGCTTCAGATGGGCAATACTTTGAATAATACTATTGTACATTTTTTTCTTAAATAAACGTTCAAATTTTGAAAAAAAACCTACGAATTGAGTTATAGATCTAATAACTTATGTCATTTTTTACGAGGTAATCCTATAGGTGGGACATATAGGATTCTGTATGCGGACCTATACAGGAATTTGTAGTAAGGATCTGTCAAAATATTCGAATATCTATTATGTTATTATTCAAATTTCGCGCAAATAGCCTATGCACTATCTGCACAAGTACAAAAATATACCTATAATTGTATAACCTATAATTCCTACAACGTGAATTCTTTTGTTTTAATCATTTTTCATTCTACTGGGCTGATCTGATACGTGTTTTAAAAATTAAAGTTGATAAAGAAGAACGTATGCGTGAGCAAAATCGTATACGCGCTAAAAACACACAAGAGTTCGAAAAATTGAGGAAGAATAGAGTGGTGATGAGTCCAATTGTGAATAAAGTGAAAGTTTAATGTTACTGAGAACCTCCCTAAAAAACAGCCAGAAAAGGGCCGGGTAGCCCGGCTGGTTCCTGACCAGCCTTCATGTTGGTAACATAACTAAACCAGCGTGACGTTTCTGGCGGGTTCCTGGTCAGATAGCCCGACTGGTTCCCGGTTACAACTAGGACTATTCTTCCGGATTTCGATCAGTTTCCGGGTTCAATTTCCACACGGGTAGGGAAGCAAAAAACGGACGTAGACGGATAACTTTTGGTTTGCGAAATAAAAAAAGTTCAATTTTACCAAATAGAATAAAGCATGTCTGTTATCTTCTTTTTAGTAAAACATTTGAAAAAAATTCGAAAATTTATTGAAAATTACAGTTAAGTGTACAATTCTTTGCACAATTTTCACTCAAACGAAGTTGATAGACGTTCTTTATCGTCTTCTGATGAATTTTGCAAATTTTCATTAAGACATTTTGTAAAAAAATAAAGTTATCTTACCTGAACTTTTAAAGAAAAATGGTCACATGGTCTGGTTGATCCATGGCCTTAAGGGGGCATTCTCAGTCAGGAGGGCGAAAAAATAGGATTTTTCTCGAATTTTTTATTAAAAAAATGAATGAATTTATTGATTTAAAAACTTTTGTATGTCATTAGGTAACATTCAAAAAGATTCAAAAATTTTTTTATGTAAAAATATAATAATTATAATAGCTATGTACATTGTACGAAGGCTCTTAAAAACAAAGTGTCTATCTCGTGGACATCGGTTCCCACGATATCTCAAGTTCGGTTTGTCTGAAATGAAAAACGTATATTTTTTTTCTAATTTGGAGGAGCGTAATTCTCGTCTAACTACCCTTCACATTTTTAACATCACAATTTTCAAAATGGCGGAACTTTGAAAAAAAACTATTTTGTTCGCCTTTTTGTCGATCTTAAAAAATCCATAAAACATTTGTTATAAACAATAGGGAGCCAAATGGTATTCAAACGATAGCGACAACAATCCCACACATTTAAAACAAAAAGCGGACCCAAATTCGTCTAATCAGTCGTTAGAAATCGTCTGAACCAGTTTAAAAAACATCGTTTCGAGAAAAACGCGTTTAAAGTTTTTCGTTCAATTTTCTCCGGGAAATTGGCACTTAGAATTAATCGGCGATTAATCGGCCAGCGAAATCCTTCTGCAATTTTATTTGCAGTAACATAAACTGTTGAAAAATGCAAAAAAATCGATTTTTTGAAATTGTTACTACAGAACCCTATTAAAAAACTTGACCTAAAAAATGACGTAAAAAATGACGTAAAAAACGACGTAAAAATGACGTAAAAAACGACGTCAAAAATGACGTAAAAAGGACGTCAAGAATTGGGATAGTTTTTTACGTCATTTTTGACGTGTCGTTTTTACGTCATTTTTAACGTCGTTTTTTTACGTCATTTTTTACGTCATTTTTTACGTAATGTTTTACGAAATTTTTACGTTATTTTTTATGTAAAGTTTTTCTTTAAGAAGCCTAAACAATTTATATTTAATTGCCTACCGTAAAGGAGTGACATAACATGTAAGAGGAAAATAAATAGTACAATATTTTATGGTTAACTTTAGTTTACTGATTCTACAAGAGTATATTCAATTAAATATAATGAATCGACTATATTTTTCTAATAAGAGTATAAATTAGGTACTACACACAAATACTCAGTGCCATTATTTACAACATGCACGCACACTTTTTCAATATCTCTTGTCAAGACAACAGATTCTTGACGTAAAAAATGACGTAAAAAATGGCGTAAAAAACGACGTCAAAAATGACGTAAAAAATGACGTAAAAAACTATCCCAATTCTTAACGTCGTTTTTTACGCCATTTTTGACGTCGTTTTTTACGTCATTTTTTACGCCGTTTTTTGCGCCATTTTTTACGTCGTTTTTTACGTCATTTTTTACGTCAAGTTTTTCAATAGGGAAGGCCCCCTTAAGAGATAATGATTGAATTAAGATATTTTTGACCGGTATTTTATTAAGAATATATTTGAACTTATTTTATTTAAAGGCTAATAGAATATTCGTAATTGATATGCATAGTTTTTAAGTTCATGTACTCCTCAACTTTAAAATGTAAGGTGACACTAATCTTATAGGAATCCCCTCGAATAAAACTTTTGTTATGTATATTTTCTTTCCCTGTTTCGAGAGAAGCACAAGTAAAATCCCTTTCAGAAGAGGGTTAACCGCGAAATGCGGGGTTCCTCTCCCCTTTTTGGCTCGAGGGTGAAAAATGTTTCAACAAAATGAAAGATCAAGTTTTTCGTAATTACAAGTACATCTTCAGTGGATATATATTTCGGTACTCAAGGGGACAAGGCAATCGTATTTCGAAAGTATTTACATTTTGATTTTACTTTCCACAAAACTTTTATAAAAAGTAATATTGTTGAAGGAAAATGGAAGCTCAAATTTTGAGATTAACATATTTTTTCTTGGTATATATTTTTGAAATAGAAAAATTCATTTTTCAATGTTTTTTCCGTACCTTGTATATTTTAGCGGGAAAATTGAATTTTTGTTTATTATAAAAAGGATTTTGTTGAATAAAAGCTAGATATAATTCCTATGAAAAAATAGTCAATATAAAATTTGTGGATATTTTTGAAACGAACAATTTTGTAATATAATATTTTTTTCTTATCCTGCATAGATTTGGTGTAAAATGGAATTTTACATTTTTGATGACGTTTTTCACGTTTTGAATGAAAACTACGTGGCCAATGAAAGAGTTCTCTAGAGTAAATTTGTATATCTTCTTGAGGTGAACAATTTTGTTTCAAAATGTTTTTTCGTATCTCGTATAGTTTTTTTGGAAACGAAAAGTTTTTATTTTTTCAAATTGGTCAGTTGAGTTCGAAATTTTTAATGAAATTTTTATTTAATAAACAAAAGATATAATTCCTATGAAAAAATTGTCAATATAAAATTTGTAGATATTATTGAAAGGAACAATTTTGTAATATAACATTTTTTTTTTATCCCGCATAGATTTGGTGTAAAATGGAATTTTACATTTTTGATGACGTTTTTCACGTTTTGAATGAAAACTACGTGGCCAATGAAAGAGTTCTCTAGAGTAAATTTGTATATCTTCTTGAGGTGAACAATTTTGTTTCAAACTGTTTTTTCGTATCTCGTATAGTTTTTTTGGAAACGAAAGGTTTTTATTTTTTCAAATTGGTCAGTTGAGTTCGAAATTTTTAATGATATTTTTATTTAATAAACAAAAGATATAATTCCTATGAAAAAATTGTCAATATAAAATTTGTAGATATTATTGAAAGGAACAATTTTGTAATATAACATTTTTTTCTTATCCCGCATAGATTTGGTGTAAAATGGAATTTTACATTTTTGATGACGTTTTTCACGTTTTTTTGTATATCTTCTTGAGGTGAACAATTTTGTTTCAAAATGTTTTTTCGTATCTCGTATAGTTTTTTTGGAAACGAAAGGTTTTTATTTTTTCAAATTGGTTAGTTGAGTTCGAAATTATTAATGACATTTTTCCTTATTGAACAAAAGATATAACTTCTATCAAGAAATGGAAACCAGAAAATTTTTAGACCTCTTTGAAATAAAGAATTTCATTCCATAACATTTTTGTCGTATCTCGTATATTTTGGCGGGAAAATGGAATTTTTTATTTTTACAAAACCGTTTTTTTTTACAACAATTCGACTTTCTAGGATCTTTTTTAAACTCTATACCATGTAAATAAACTCGACACAAAAAATTTTTTCACTACTTGCTTTCGTTCTTTTGTGAAAGAGTTCCGTCTTTGGATTCATTCGGATTGATTCTGATTGAGAATTCGGTTTGGATCAATCCGTGCTCGGATTGATCTGGATTGAAAACTTGATTTCGAATTCATTCGCATTGGCTCGGATTAAATCGGATTAAGTCGGATTGATTTTTGACCGTTTTTCATCAAACGAGATACAAAACGTTTTTCGGATTGGTTCGGAATGATTGGAATTGGCTCGGATACAGATATCGAAATAAATCGGAATAGTTCTGATTGATTCGGAATGAATCTCAATCCGATACTTTCGCCAGGGCAGTTACAACTGACTGATATCTTAAAAAAATTTGACTGATTTAAATTTATACTCTAGGAGGGAAAACAACTTTCCAATTGAATGTTTTTATATCATTTTATCCGAGCGAGATATTCTTTTATATATTCTGCATAATTTAATTTATATCCTTTTTGAAACAATTTTGACAAGGGTGAGCTTTTATTTTCCTTTTCTTTTTTTATCTTTCGAATTCTCTTTCCTATTTTTCGGAGCAACCCTAACGCGCTTTGGGGACTTCGCAACGAGATTTATGGCAGCGCACGCGCTTTGCGCTTCAGAATAGAGAATAGCAGAATACTACAGGATCAGACGCGAAAGTATCGTCCTACAACTCCTACAACTCCGAGCATTTGTGCTCAGTACGCTCTGCGCTCTCGCATGAAGCGGTTGCTTCACATTCAGTTTTCCTTAGCTGTAGTTCGCGTCTCGCGTGTACTTGTTCGATTCCAACTTTTTCAACCCTTTACGACTCTTACTTTTAATCTGTTCTCGATTTTATGAAATTTCGATGATGATTTGTCGTTAGCCAGTGCGCAACCGCACGGAAAATCCGCGCGGAAGTGCCGCAGCTCCGATGAGAAATAAACGGAAAAGCCGCGAGCTTTTACTCGAAGAAAGGCAGCCGGCCGGAAAAGGGACAACACCTGAACAGGTGCATTTCATTCACAATCCCTTTCTGCTTCACATATCTTATAATCTTCTTTCTTTATAATTTTTCTCATTCAAAACTTTCGGCTCATTTTTGTCTCGATTCTGATAGATCCAAAGAAATATTTCATTTTTATGTCCACTGTAAACCATTTTTCGGAAATAGTTCCGAAAATAGTGTGCCAAATAATAACCCCACATAGAGAAAAATATAAGACCTACTTTTTTTTTGCCGGCCCAACAAAATTTTAGTTCTTCCTAAAAAGTTTTGTCGAGCAATAAAAGAATAACAAACTCTTTTAAAGGTTCAAGAAATATGTTTGTTGGGACAGGAAAGACAAAATATATCCGAAGAATTTTCTGACCATGTCAATATACTTCGGAAATAAGCCAACATTATCGACAAATTTGACAAAATTCTGAGGAAAATGATCGGTTTTTGTCTAAAAATATTTTGCCTACCTTCTTACAAGATATTTCAAAAATTTCAAATTGATTTTTTATTCTGGAATTTTTAGAGATTTTGTTAATATTTTGCGACGATAATATTTATTATTTATCTGAGTTAAAATGAACCGAAGTGGAACCCATGTGCAACAAATGTGTGCCACATTTGTTTTTTGTGTACTGACATTCCCTTTTTTGCGACTCTCTATCGGGTGGAGACGAAATCATACACTGAGAAAGATTTTATACCAATATGTGTTTTATTTTATGAGGACAATTTCAATAAATATTAGGAATCTGGGGAAAAACGTAGTGCATTTATAATTATTACTCTCTAAACCTGGATCAGTGAACGGTCACTGATTCACAGTGACTATTCTCTGATGGCAGCAGTTATAAGTCTTTTACTAAGAATCAGTGAAATTCGACTAATGAATCAGTGAAATAGATTGAATTCACTTATTGAATCAGTGAAATCTTCAGGTGGGAATAATAAAACCAGCAATATATTTTAACGATCGATAAACTCGTTTATTTTAGGTTAAACAACCTAAAAAGAAATTACGTAATTATATATTGTATATATTATTATATATTGTAATTATTATTGTGTATAATTATATTATGTAACGTGTAGATGAAATTTTTAAATCCGCTAATTCAAAAGTTATGTTCACGTGGCGCGTTCACTGATTCCTCAGTGAAATCTAACCAGGACACTGATTCATCACTTGATATATTTTCACTGATATAATCAGTGACAATTTCACTGATTCAGGTTTAGAGAATACTATCGGACTGGAAATTCGTTGCAGTCAAACTACTAAAAATAAAAGATTATAGTAAATTATCATATACTTCATCTAAAGTTCGGTATTTCACTGCGAAAATTTCTTAACTTTTTCCAGTATCTCGTATATTTTAGCGGTAAAATAGAATTTTTTATTATTATAAAAAGGTTTTTGATTTATAAAAGAAAAGATATGATTCCTATGAAAAAATACTTAATATTAAATTTGTAGATATTTTGTAATATAACATTTTCTTCTTATCCCGAATAGATTTGGTGTAAAATGGAATTTTACATTTTTGATGTCGTTTTTCACGTTTTGAATGAAAACTACGTGGCTAATCAAAGAGTTCTTTTGAGTAAATTTTTATATTTTCTTGAGATGAACAATTTTGTTTCAACATTTTTTTTCGATTCATGTATAGTTTTTTAGGACACCAAAGGTTTTTATTTTTTCAAATTGGTTAGTTGAGTTCGAAATTTTTAATGATATTTTTATTCAATAAACAATAGATATAATTCCTATGAAAAAATTGTCAACATTAATGTTGTATATATATTTGACATGAAAAAATGTGAACAATCAAATAATTTTATTCATAAATTTTATTTGTGTACCAACTTTTTTTTTATCACTTTTTACCAAATTTTCTAAAATTTTAAATTTCAAGTTTTATTCAAATTTTAAAGTACAAATTTACCAATTCTAATAATTCACGATTCATTATTTCAGAGAAAAGACTCTCTACAACTTCACCGTTTCCAATTTTTAAGAATAAAATCTTTAATGACTGTAATCATCAAAAACCAATTGTCCAAAATGATATTTTTATAAAAAAATGGCTGAATTGTATAATAATTGATTCATTTTCAAAAATTGGAAACGGTCAAGTCATAGAGAATCTTTTCCTTGGAAAAGTGATCGTAATTTATTAGAATCGCATTATTTTTTAAATTCTGGTAAGAAGTGATAAGATAAAAAGTTGGGGCAAAAATAAAATTTATTAATAAAATTATTTTTCTGTGCTTCAAATTTTTTTCCTGAAAAATAATCTTTTCTCTTCCAAAATAGCCCTTCAATAATAATATTGCTATTCTTGAAAGAAAACTTATCTGTTTTTGCCTGAAGTCTAATTTTCGTGGATGAACTACCTTAATTATATATTTTTCCCTAAATTGAAATGTAGTTTATCAAAAGTTCAAAACTTTGGTTTCTTCGTGTATAATGAACTCAAATGCAGAGAGGAATTAATGATTTTAGATTCTGTAAACATGAAATGAGACAAGTTAAACTCTAAAATAATATAGCCTGGATTATTAATAAAGAAACTGAAAAAGAATGTCAGATGCAATGAAAGTGAATAACAGATTCTAAGGAAATGGATGCAACTCAGCATTTTATATCATTCCAAGTTTCATATTTCCTTTTCCCAACGGGATCCAATTAATTTACTGTAGAAAACCTATTGTGCTCAAAATTCGTAAAATTTTATCAACTCCTTTTTTATATTTTAAAATTCTGCCCTGGCGAAAGTATCGTATAGGAATTCATTCCGACTCAATTAGAACTATTCCGATTCATTCCGATATCCGTATCCGAGCCAATGCGAATCATTCTAAATCAATTTGAAAAACGATTTGTAATTCGTTTGATGAAAAACGGTAAAAAATCGACCCTACTTAATCGGATTTAATCCGAGTCAATGCGAATGAATCCGAAACCAAGTTTTCAATCTGAATCAGTCCGAGCTCGGATTGATCTAAACCGAATTTTCAATCAGAATAAATCCGAATCAATCTGAGCTCGGATTGATCCAAACCAAATTTTCAATCAAAATTAATCCGAATCATTCCGACCTCTGATTCATTCAGATTGATTCTGTTCGAAAATTCGGGTTAGATCAATCCGAGCTCGAACTGGTTTAAATTGAAAACTTGGTTTCGGATTGGTTCGGATTAATTCGGGTTGTTGCCTCGGATTAAATCGGATTAGGTCGGATCGATCTTTCACCCTTTTCCTTTAAACGAGTTACAAAACGTTTTTCGGATTGGTTCGGAATGATTCGCATTGGATCGGATACAGATATCGGAATTGTTCTGATTGAGTCGGAATGAATTCCTATCCGATACTTTCGCTAGGGTATTACTCTCGATACATTCAAGATATGTTAATTTATATTTATTCACTCTTTTTTTCATTTGTAAATAGTATTTTTTTTTAATATAACCAAAAATAGAATCTATTAATTACTGATAAAGTATTTATAATGGTTAATAATATATGAAAAGTGTATTTTTAAGATTTGATATAAACTTTTTCTGTTTTTCTCTCTATTAGTTCGCAATTTCTTTCTCAAATGATCTTCGTCTCGTTCTATTTTCTATCTCTATATTTTCTTGAACGAGAAAGTTGACAATCGCTGGGTGCAAAAGACAGCTTTTGTTTGACTCCAAACTAGTTTGATTTTTCTGATTGAATAAGTTCAGAAAGCTCCAGTCACGAATTTTTTGCCTCTCCGGCGGATCGAAAGTCGAATACCAACTTTCTGGCGATCTATTAAACCTTCTACATTATTGATCTCTGGCTTTTGTAAATCCTTTTCACTGGGGAAATGTTGTTCTTCCTTAAATACCATGAATATTTAGGTGAAAGAAAATTACTATGCGCATTCCGAGAAAATAAAAAGGTCTCTTGAACTTTTTTTAAAGCAATTTTTCGAGCGAGAAATTTAAACATTTAATGCTTTCTTCGAGGATCTATAATCGGGCTTTTATGCATTTTAAAATATCAATTCCTATCGATTCATATTTTTCAACTTCACTGAATTCACCGACGGATTATTTTCGGTTCATCAAGCAACTCCATTATAAGTTATTAAAGTTTGATTTGCTTTATTTTTCAGGATCGTTCTTGCATTTTATATACCAGCGGATGTTATATTGATTCAAGTTTAATGCACTGATTGTGGGAAAAACTAGTATTTCTATTTTTATTTATTCTTTAACTTCTGACAATGAACACGAATTTAAAATACTGAATCGAAGCCTGAAATAGATATCCCGCGGTGGTTTATAAAATACGAGAGATCATAAAAATATACGAAATCAGAGAGATGTTCAAAAATAATTACGGATCGTTCGTCAATGCCGTTATAAAATGAATTTATGAAGTTATTATATACAAAGGAAAAAGATTTGTTGATATAGAACTAACAAAATTTTTTTCGCTGTCCCAACGAAATTTTAGTTCTTACAAAAAATTTGGTGAAGCAAAAAACAATAAAAAACTATTTTGTAGGTTCAAAAAATATGTTTGTTGAAAAAACTAAAAATTTGTTGTGACAGCAAAAAAATTTTGTCAGTTCTGTATCATCAATCTTGTTGACTAATACAACAATTTTTTTCTCCCTGTAGACTTTATGCTCTATTTTTATTTATAACGTCATAAATACTTGTCCACTCGGTCAGAAATGTTGTAAAATTTCAGATGATTTTGGTAGTACATTCTAATTGTAAAATGTATGTATATTAAATTTATAATATTTTAATCTTAAAGAATAAAAACTTTTATTTGAATTTTAATACATATGTGTATACACAGAGAAACTTTTTATATCAATTTTTACTATAGTATTTTTCAATTTAGGGAAAAACGTATCACTTTGAGAATTTTTGTTATTAAAAATACTAAACTTTATAATAATGATATGAAACTTCAGCATAGTTCATAGCAAATTTTACTATAGTTCATACTAAAGTTTCATATCATTATTATAAAGTTTAGTATTTTTACTAACAAAAATTCTCAAAGTGATACGTTTTTCCCTAAATTGAAAAATACTACAGTAAAAATTGATATAAAAAGTTTCTCCGTGTATATTTTGATAATGTTTGTTAATTTTTCATTAATAAACAAAAAATATAACTCCTATGAAAAAATCGTTGAAACCAAAGTTGTAGATATTTTTGAAAAAAACAATTTTGTTTTTTAACATTTTTTCCGTATCTCGTATATTTTGGTGGGAAAATTGAATTATTTATTTTAATAAAAACGTTTTTGGTGGATGAAATAAAATATATGACACAGTCAGCAACAAATTTTTAGATTTATTAAAATTAATAAGATTTTTAACAGTGTATGGTGATCAATTATTTTTCAAATTACTTATAATTCCATTAATAAATTTTCATCTATAGAATCACGCATTAAATTTTAGATAATTTCAAAATATTTTTTCAAAATTTTGATAATTATCAATAAAATTGAGAGATATTTTAATTCTCATATTTGCATATATTGAATAAATATTTTACATGCAAATGACTTTATATATCCATTTGCTAAGATCTGTTTCGAAAAATGCGCTTTTGAATATAGATTGAACTATTGTAATATTAATAGCTTTCTGGTCGTTTCCGAAGAGTAAAAACGCTCAACTGCCCCGAACGAATCATATGCACCTGCGTCAACCACATGACAGTTTGATATATGAACTCAGAACTAGGTGGATAAAAAAAGTTATCACTATTTTATCAAGTGATGCCACTAAGGAATCTCATTACACGATTTGAGATTTCATTACTACATTCTCTGAATTATGGGGAGTAATTCTTTCACGAAAAGAGTCATAAAAACAGGCAAAACTTTCCTTGAGTCAGTCAGCTTTTAGTAATATAACTGTCACTCAAAATTAAGGACTCTCGTGTCATCTAAATTAGTAAATTTCTTTGCGCGAACGTAGAATCTACAATTGCGTGCACATTTTGATTAAAGTGACAGCTTGACACTTGTTAAGATTAGCAATTTGACTGAGAGACTTGCGAATTTGCATTCTTTGATTTTAAGTTTATTTTGATTTATTATGGAATAATTAATGCGACCTGGAATAAAAAAATAGAAAGGGGAGAGATAGAGAAACATAAAACGAAATAGAAGGCCATGGAAGAGAGATAAAACGAAATCAGAAAGTTGTTACACTCAGAATAAAGATTTGATTGAATCAAAGAAAATTATTTGTTTGAAAGACTTTTTTTGATTTGAAGAAATGATTTATTTGAATTAAAATTTGTTTGATCCTAATAAATTATCTTTGAACCAAATAACATTTTTTTGTCCGCCGTACACCGAAAGTTAACTTTGGTAGTGTCGCTTTGCGTGCAGAAAGATGATTTTCCCGCACTAGTGCGAAAAAATCAATTTTCGGCAAGCAAAAATAATAATTTTATTTAATTTAAACAAATATTTTGTTGGCCCAGAGATATTTTGCTTAAATGAAACAAATGTTATTTAATTCAAATAAATCTTTTGATTCAATTAAAAAAAGCCTTTCAAATAAAATATTTTCTTTCATTCAATAAAATTTTTTTTTCTGTGTAGGGTGCATTTTAAAAGAAACGGAAATTAGTTAAAAAAGCATGACTCTGTTTATATAGATGGTTGAAATTCTTCCATTTACATCGGATTACATAGAGTTGCAGTTGCAAAACATTTGTGTGAGCTTCTATCTGTCTCAATATGTCACCCTCAGTTCGTTAGATAAAAAATTGTTTTACATGCTCCCACGAAATTCAAGGGAGGAATGTTTTGTCTGGGGTAGTAAAATATCTCGTACGGCAAGGAAGTAGATTTACAGTTAAAAGGCCATTGGAAAATTGAGAATACCTACGGTCCACTTGAACTAGCATTTTAAACGTTTCAAAGTATTTTAAAGCATTTCAAAATAAAAAAACTTTGAATTAATGATAAAAATTTCGATAGTTTACTTTGAAGTAATTGACGAGTGAGAAAACAGGTCTTGAAAAAAAATATTTCATTATACTTTTAGGAATCGGATGATTATTATAGATTGTACGGTTTGAGAAAAAAGAGTATTTTTTATTTTAAATATTGAAAAGGTTCGAAAATTATTTATTCAACAATTCTAATCGTCGAACTTTTCCTTATATCCCTTCTTACCAAATTATTAAAAATCATATAATTTTAGTCAATAATGGCTCATTTTGGCGGTTTAAAAAAGAAACAATTGATAATAAATCATTTTCTTATAATTTCAGTTATTCAAGAATTTATTTAAAAATTTTATACGGTTATTTCTTATAAAATCTTTTTATGGACAAACTAATCCATTTAACACTAAAAGTCCATCAATTTTTAAAATTTGATAGAAACGATACAACAAAATTTGCCCGCTTCGCGCTCGGTGTTCCATGTCCTTCACATACCAATTACTAAATTTGTTTTCAATTTCAAATGAAGAAGGAAATATCCATTAAAGCCACACTTTCATTTAAAAACTAGTGCCCGCGATTCAGTCGTTGCGCTTCGCGTTTCGAAGTATTTTCAACAATATTTTCGATTAATAAACAAAAAATATAACTCCTATGAAAAAAATAGTCAACACCAAAGTTGTATATATCTTTGGAATAAACAATTTTGTTTCCCAACATTTTTTCCGTATTTCGTATATTTTGGAGGGAAAATTAAATTATTTATCTTAAGAAAACTTTTTTTGGTGGATAAAAGAAAATATATAATTCCTAGAAAAAATGGTCATAAAGTTTGCCATTTTTCCACACGTCACCAAAAAAATCGTGACATGAATGGTTTGCAATGATTTGCAATCATTGCAAAACAAACGTAAGAAAAGTTTTCAAGAAAAACGCATTTAAAGTTTGCACATGTATAATAATAGAGTCAGTACGTCGCTTCGCGTTTATGGCTGTTGTAACACGGATGCACGGTGTGCCCACTCCCATGTATTACAAAGGGGTACTTACAGATGGTGGCGGGGCAAATGAATTTATATCAGCAACATCTAGGGGACGTAGCAGGAACTAATTTTCACAAAAACTACCCCTCCCCCCTCCACTTCAGATACAGAAATGAAGGGCGCGAAATTTTCGCCTTCCCATGCAAAAAGGAAAAATTAGGATTTTATTATATTTGAGGTTACTTTACATGGCTTAAATCAGCTTTGAATGGGACTGGAGTTTTATCTTTATCGACACTTGAATCCGGATTTAAAATTGAAGAACGAAAATACTTTTTAATGCAAACTTTCTTACCGCGTTTTGCAATATAATACGTAATTAATTTTTATGAACAAAACGAGAAACCAAGCCTTTATGAGTTTTATTTTAGATATAGATATGATTGTTGGCACATTAGTCCAGGTATTAGCACTTTAAAGATCGAAGTTCATTAAAATCACTTAAAATCGCAATCAATTTTAATCAGTTACAACATGCAGACAAGTGACAACATGTCTACCGCACACGGCGTTCATTTCGATGACACACTAGCGGCGACTAGGGGACGTAGCAATCACTATTTTTCTTTCGCCACTTGGCCTATGGGAGAGGGCACACCGTGCACGGATGTTACTGGGAGGTAGGGATACGGGGCGCGAGCTTGCTAAGGACCGTCCCGGGCCCGAGCGAGGCCGAGATTCCCCGAGAACCCTCGACGAGAATTCATTCGTTGTTCGCCGTCGTTAGGAGTACCTGGAAAGTTCGATCGTTGATCTAGCGAGAGTTGTTGTTTTTTGGTCTGCTACCTTTGTTAACCCCGTTTAATAAAATCGGTGTAGAAGCGCTCAGTCCGCTTCGGTTTCTTCTCCTCGGTGATCTCAGTGTTAATTGTAAGTGCTAATAAAGTGTTTTAATGTTTTAATTACCGGTGCAAAGTGATTCTCCTAATTCTCTCCCCCCCCCCCCCCCCGTGTAACAACCTCGTTATAGTGTAAATCACCAATTTTTCGAATTACAAAAATAAATCCACAGCATATGAAAAAGGAAGATTGATACTTTTTAAAAATGCAGTAATTTTTGTCATACATGCTTAATTTTCAAAGTCTTTCGAAGTACTTTCCGTCACAGTTAATACATTTTTCATACGACGAAACCAGTCATCAAACCATTCCTCCCACATTTGTTTTGGTATCGAGTCACATTCTTCCTGAAAGGCGGCTATCAACTCCTCATCGGACGAGAAACGCTGAACTTTCATCCTCAGTTTGACGTAGGGTAATAAACAAAAGTCGCATGGTACTAACAATAAGTCTGGACTATATGCAGGGTGTTCCAATAGTTGAACTTCCATTCCCTCTAAAAACTCCTGCGTCGCGAACGCTCGATGTGCAGGTGCATTGGCATGATGGAGGAACCAAGAATCCAAAGGGGCACGAGAAACCAAGTTTTCGAAGAGTTGAGGCAAGCAGGTTTCTGTGTACCACTTAGCAGTGACTGTTTTGGATTTCTCTAGCGAAACAGTTGTCTGAATTCCACCATTAGTGAAAAACACAGCGACCATTCGCTTAGAGATAGATTTCGATTTTCGAACTTGCACTGGCACCTCCTCGTCTTTAAAGACCCAAAAATTGCTTTGAGAGTTCGTAGGAACATCGTAGTAGTAAAACCACGTTTTATCACCCGTCACAATGAAATTCACCTCTGCAGCAAATCTAGATTAAAACTTTTTCAGCGTTTTTTTACACCACTTGACACGATTCTCTCGTTGCTCGTCAAAAAGAGCATGGGGTGCCCACAATGTTATTGCTTTCCAAACAGATTCAACTGATTCTGGAGTAGAAACGTCCACTGGGCGTCCTGTATGTGATTGATTTTCGAGAACGAAACTTCCTTGCCAGAATTGTAAACACCAGCATTCTTCAACTGTGGGCAAAAACTAAGGTGAATTTTCTTAAAAAATGAAAAATCTTTATTGATTTATCCGAATCAGTTTCATCCCCTTCAAAGTAATCCCATCCCGATATAATGCACTTATGCCAACGTTTTTTCCAATCGCCGAAACACTTGTTAAATTCGATTTCTGGAATTGCCTTCAAAGCCCTCTTCGATTCGGATTGTATCTCTTCAAACGTGTCAAAACGGTGTCCTCGGAGTGGTCTTTTGAGTTTGGGGAATAGCCATAAGTCACACGGAACCAAATCAGGCGACTGTGGTGGTTGTGGAACGATATGCGTTGAGTTTTTCGCGAAATGGTCACGAAGAACGAGTGAAATGTGAGACGGCGCATTATCATGATGCAAAAAACTACGAGTTGTCTGCCCAAAATATGTTTTGAAATGGTGTTGAGTGATCCTTTTGAAATGCCACTAGTGTCAGCAAGGTCTCTAATTGTCAATCTACGATTTTTGTGCACTAATTCTTTGATTTGATTGAAGTGTTGCTCGTCAGTTGATGTTGATGGTCGTCCGGGTCTTTCCAAGTCATCAACACGTTCTCTGCCTTCTTTGAAGTCTTTGTACCACTTATAAACATTTTTCTGCGACATTCAGAACGTTTCCGCAACTCAAATTTCATTCCGCAAACAAAATTTAATGGCACTTCTTTGCTCAACAAATTCAGACATTGTAAAAATCGAAAAAATCACTTTTAGTCGTTTAGAAAACACAAGTGGAACTATCTAACAAATGATGGTATTGACATGAAATTTGGCACAGATGTCAGTAACAGTAGGACCAACATAAAAATAAAAGAGTTTGCCAGAATCGGTCAGCCCGCGCAGTTTAAATAAAAAATTCACCTCAGGTTTTGCCCACAGTAGTACAGTTTTGACGGAAGGACAATCTTCACGAAACACTTCCGATATTCCTTTGAAACACTCTTCTTTATTTAAACCACGTGTAAAGTTGTAATAAATAATCGCACGAAAGTCACGTCTTGTGAGAGTCGCCATGCCGTATCGTTTCAACTGTGATTTCTCATACTAGACTGATAGATTTGCAACAGAGGTTAGGGTGTAAATCTAACCTCACTCACCCGATTCACTGTTATATTAGAAATTTGTCTTCCCTTTCTCGCAGGACCGTACGACAAAAATTATGGAACAACCTATCTATTAAAAAACAATTTTCCGATATATTTTGTTAATATTGAACTTTTTTTCATTTTCCTAACTAAAAGTCGTCTATCTACATCCGTTTTTATCTTCTCTACCATTTCCTAAATTTGGAAACGAAAATTAATGTTCTTTGGACACAAAAATGTAGAAACCTAAAATCATTATTTTGCTAATTTCTTGAGTTGCCCTTAATCATTTTCCCTTGAAATGCAAACTTCGAATTTCAAATTTTTTTGCTATTTTGAGGATATTTCTGTTTGAAAAATGTTTTATTTGAAAAAGAAGATTTAAAATTGATCTACATTAGTATGGCATGAATACGAATGAATAACAATAGTTAACAAAAGAGTAGTATGAATTGCAGATTTCTCTCCCTGGCAAGCATTTAACCATTTTTGTGACAAAACTTAGTCTCTTTCCTGTATAATTGTGACTGTATATTCTGTATACATTCAGTATAAATTAGACTAAGAAGAAGCTTCTGTAAAAGCTTTGTGGGACTGTAACTTCTTCCGTGGAGATACATTATATCTAATTCTCTTTTTGTTAAGCATTGAAACGCGAATTTGATAAAGGTCGTCAGTGGATTTAATTAGTTACTCGCAAGGTCTATATCGTTGTGTTCTACGTGAAGGTGAGGTTCAAATTAGCTTTCCCAGAAGTCTATTATATTATTCTGTCCTATTTTTACCCCTCGTTCCAATCGTTTGAATTTCAGAAATTAAACAATACTTCAATTTAATTAATTCGCTCTCTTGATTCCTATCGATAAAAATAAAGGTCATTCTCGCGATATTTATTTTCAAATATAAAATTGATTAAAATTAGTGTTAAGAACCTTTTTTATTTTCAGATCTCAGAGAACCAAAGATCGAGAAAGAAGGAAGCCGAAAGGGTGAGAAAATTCTCTTTCAATTGAACCAAAGTAACTTAAGACTCGAGTGAAGTGAAAAGACGAGCTGCGATGTGTTCGTAATTAACGATGACCGAAACCATCCGTGCCAAAAATTGCAAGAGCAGAGTCCAATTTTTACCAAAGATTCTTTTGAAGAGAGAAACTTGAAAAAGGAACAAGAAGTGGAAGAGATACAAAGTTGGAGGCAACTTGAGTACTTGACTTAGGACTTTTTTGGGTAAAATAAGGAAAGTGAAAATAATGGAGAGAAGGGTGTTTGCTCCGGGAAAGTGAGTGAGAATCGGGAGAGAAATTTTTTGTGAAAATCGGGCATAAAGGCCCGTGTGATGGTCTCGGGGTGGTGCCCGTGCGTGCCTTTAGGGCGCCGGGAGTCGCCGCCCCCACAACAAACTAATAATCGGAGTAGTTCTCGAAGTCGACCATTTTCCATCAGCGCCGCGACCGATCGAGCAGAAATGGTCCAGATGTTCTACTACGAAAACCGTGGCAAATGCTGCAAAAAGTTGCTCCGGTACAACGGATACCCCAACAAGGTAAGAAATCACACTTGGATCTTGGAAAAAATTAGCATTGCATTAACTTGACTCTAATTTATTGGAAAAGTCTCTTACTTTTGTTCCCATTTATGGGGAATATCTGGAAAACATGAAAAATTATTTTAACGGGTTATTCTACTAACTGTGGCGACCGAAAAACGCGTTTAAAGTTTTAAGTAATAACATAACAACTTTTATGCAAAATTCGACTTAATTCATCAACATAGTCTCCTTCAAGAGTGATACATTCATTCCAACGCTTCTCTAACATTTTGATACCTTTTTTGTAGAACGCTTTATCTTTGGCCTCAAATTCACTTGAGTTTCGGCAATCACTTCTTCATTGGAGCCAAATCTCTTTCTCTGAAGCATTCTGTTTAGGGTCGCTGAGAGCCAGATCCGGAGAATGCGGTGGGTGGGGAAGCAATTCAAATTGCAATTCGTGCAATTTTGCCAATGTTTTTATCGACTTGTGATACAGTGCATTGTCTTGGTGAACGAGGACTTTTTTCTTCTTGTTTTGGGGTCGTTTTTTCGCAAATGTTCTCTTCAAACGCACCAATGATACCATATAATATTCGCTATTGATGGTTCTTCCTTTCTAGATGTAATCGATGAATACAACACCGAGCGCATCCGAAAATACGGAGGCCAAAACCTTACCAGCTGGCATTTGCGTTTTTGATTGCTTTGGACCATTTTCACCTTTTGTAGTCCACTCAGCTGACTCCCGATTTGACTCTGGAGTGTAGTGATGCATTCATGTTTCATCCATTGTCATATACCGCATGAAAAAATCCCTGTTATTGCGCTGAAACAGCTCCAAAGAGTGCTCTAAATCGTTGATGTAATGTTGTTTTTGATCGACTGTGAGCAAACGCGGTACCCATTTCGAACAGATCTTTCTCATGCTCAAATGTTCGTTGAAAATAGTGAATTTACGCGGAAAGAGGAATGGGCTCTCTGGTTGCCGCGCGATCGGCACGCCACTCGCCTTGACACATGGTCGGTCGGTTGCCTGTTTCGGGAGTAGAGGGACCCATGGGAGTGAAACCCGCTATGGAAGGGGAGAAACACGTTCATGCAAATGTGGGGGAATCACGCAGCCAATTAAAAATCACCCAGAAAACCATGAGAGTGAAGCCCGCTTTGGGAGGGGAGAAACACGTCCATGTAAATGTGGGGGAATCACGCAGCCAAATAAAAATCCCCCAGAAAACAGTTGATCTCGCGGTTCAGATGAGTCATAGCAGCTTGTGAAATGACATTTAGTCTAAAGCCAAGGAAATTAATGCTAAATACTCCAATGAGGCACCAGAGGCGATCAAGTTATGAAATTACAAGACCAAATTTACTGCTTAATACATAGTAATACAAAGTTTTGCAATTTCAGCACCTGATCGCTTCAGATGTATAAAAATTTCATTTTAGAATGTGTTCAGGCAAAGTGGTCAGGAGGGCAGCGGGAGCACTGAAAGGCTCCATGCAAAAGTGGGGGATCGCATGCATTTACCGCCATGTTTGTTTCCAGTAATTTACCATTGGGTTTCACCCCCATGGAGGGACCCTTACGCGAGATCGCTGCTAGCCGACGGCTAAAGCAGAAAACTCGCCCTACTCATAGCTCTTTTTCAGCCACGAATAAAGTAAAGGTTGTGGAGGTTCTGTCGCCTGAGCGCGTGTCTAGCAATTTGACATGGACTATTGGCTTATCGCTGTCCCACGCGAGGGCCCCCAAACTCCCGAAACAGGCAACCGACCGTCCATGTGTCACGGTGAGTGGTGCGTCGATCGCGCGGCAACCAGAGAGCCCATCCCCCTTTCCGTGTACTACCTTTTGATATCCTTAAGGTGTCAGCCATATCACGCAACTTAATTTACGATCGGCCAAAACCATTTTCTGGACTTTTTTCATGTTTTCTGGAACAACTGACGAATTTGAGCGATCAGAGCGTTCAGCATCATTGGTATTTGTACGGCCGTGTTAAAAATCAGCAAAACACTTGTAATGCTTTATCAACACACGAAAATCAGATTTTTCCACTGTTTTGAAAATTACAAAAATAACGTCACTGAAACCACTGTTTGAGGTTGGTGCTTCCTGAAAATCATATGGATTCGTCAATAGTGGCGCCATCTATATGTCGTTCTACGAACTTATGGAGTGATGTGTTATATATCAGCAATACACGGAGTAGTAAAAGGAGACTCATCTTAGGTTGGGGAACCCGACTTGGATTGATCGTGATTTTCCGGAATAATTCGTGGAGTCGGGAAAAAGAATAATTCGACTGAATCGAACTTCAACGCCTTTGCTGGGCGGAATCTGACCTGTCTTTCGGTTTATTCGAACATAACCACAGATTTTAATGTTGACGCTTTTGTGGGTTTTCGGTACGTTTTGTTTGAAAAGTAGTAGAAAATGAAGTGCATTTATAGCCAAACATGTATAATTTTTAAAGGTAGTCACTTAATTTATTTTTCGAGTTTTTACACTTTCACTGTTTATTTCTTCTCTTTCTTATTTAATTGTTATCCTTTTTATTTTATTCTATACAGTAATGCAAGAGATTTCTAACCTCACCCTGTCACGCGAGCGTTTACTATTAATGCGCAGTGCGGCCACAGTGGCACTGGAGTTCGATCCAGACGAATTGTTTTATTTTGCGAACATCCTTCTGAAAAATTGGAAATTGTAACAAAAGAGAATAACGAACCTCTGTTAACTTCTTTTTAGTAAACATTTTTAAAAAATCGAAGACTTATCGACAATTGCAGTTAAGTGTAAATATATATGTAAAATATTAATTCAGACGAAGTTGACATATACAGTCGAGACTCGTTTATCGGAATGCGGTAGGGGCTCCCACCTAATGGGGTTCGTTTGAGGGAAAGCGTTTGATTAGTCGGTTGAGTCAACCGCGGTCACCGCTGTGTCATCGCAATTGGTTGACGCGTCGCGTAGCTTTTCAGTAGTGGGGTTAAGGGTAACGATCGAGCGTCTCGAAAGACGAGTCTCCCGATAAACGAGTTTCGACTGTATTCTTTATTGTCTTCTGTTGTATTTTTTAAATTTCCAAGAAGATAATTTGTAAAATGAAAAACTTATTTTACATGAACTTTTACAGGAATTCAAGGAGAAATATTCTGTGTGGGGTAGTAAAATATCTCGTATGGCGAGAAAGTAAATTTACAGTTGAAAGGCCATTGGTAAACTGAAAATGCCTTCGGTTCGCTTAAACTAACATTTAGAACTTTATAAGGCATTTCGAAATAAAAAGACTTATCATTTTGGCGGTGAATAGATTTCCTAGAACTTGATCGTATCAAATTAATAAATTAATAAATTGTATAATTAAAATAATTAATTTTTTCCCAAATATCTAAAAAAGGAAACAAGATGCTGGAAGTTCACTAATGTAAGATGGAGCTTTTATAATTTTAGCGACAAATAGTCTCATTTACCTGCGCAACTTTCAATGTGAGGTGGAATCATTAGCAAAAAATATATTTAACTATTTTATTCATGGCGTGTATGATAATTTTTTATTTTTAAAAACATTTTTCAAAATTCAAAGAAAAATGATGTGTTTTAATAGAAAATTGTTCAAAGCAAATTTGAAGATCTTTTTGAGATGAGAAATTCTGCTTTTCAATATTTTTCCTTATTTTGCATAATTTGACCGAAAAACAGAATTTAACATTTTTGGAAAATCGGTTTTGATCAATAAAACTAGAACCGTTGGTCAAAAATGACCAGTTAATGTAAAAATCATTTTTTCTCATTCAGGGGATCTCAAAACGTGGAGATTTTATGAAAATCGGTAAAGCGATTTTTCATATGAAACCAATACCTTCTCATAGGATGAGAATGTAAAAATGTAGTTAAAACATTTTGAAAAGTTAGGCCATTGAATCAATAGAGAAGAGGTCTTGTCGAGTCGTATATTTCGGATTACTGTATTATATTTGAGGTTTACTGCTTTCAAAGCGTGAAATGGACAATAGTAGCCATATCTAATCGCGTTATACTTAGTCTCCAGTTCTCAATTCATGGAACACGTGTTCCGCATTTACGCGAAACCCAGACCCTGTTAGGTATCAGAACTATCTCTGAATCAGTAATTTATAGTCTACATAACACTGTTTACTTCCACCGAAATTAATTTCTAGAATATCAACTCCTAGGATTGAGAAAATATATTTTATTATTGTGTGTTTGTAGACCATGTCTAAATTGATTATCGATTATTTTTATTTGAATGGTTGATCTTTTCTCGAAAAAAGGTAATAGAAATTTGTCTGTTCCGTCAAATAATCCACCTGTAGGTAATATCGAAGATGGTTCCTTTATGATTACTTTCCAGCCAATAACTTGGTGAATTTCATGCGAAATTGGATGCGACGGAGTCGAGCTCTTGATAAGGGAAGCTACGTAGCTGAGATGGTCTAGAATTCTTCAAGTTCTTAGCAAACTGTTCGAAGAATCTTGAAAATTCAAACGACGCTTCTCGAGAAAAAATTGATGAATGCTTTACTATTATTATTAGTTATTGAAAACAAAAATTAATTCAAAAGTCCCGCAAAACATTTGATTTCATAAAAATAGTTATTAGTTTTGAAGAATTCGAAATCTTTATTTGCAATTCGCGAAATCTCAATCTAGACACCCAGAAAGAAGTTTTATTTAAATTTAAGAAATCTTTTTACATTCTCATCATGGATGAGAAGGTATTGGTTTTATGTGAAAAATGACTTTCGAAATTTTCATCAAATCTTTACGTTTTGAGACCCCCCGAGTCAGCAAAAATGGTTTTTGTGTTTTTGAAAATAACTTTTTGAAAAAATCAAAAATTTCAATACTGGTTTTTGATAGTGCTCATAAATCTCTACAAATTATCCTGATAGCATTTTTTGATTAAATCAAAATTAGAAATGTTACAGCATATTCAAATTCGAAAAAAGTCAATATCAAAATTCCATTTTCCAGTTAAATTATACGAGATACGAAAAAACGTTACGCCACAATATTATTTTCTACATAAAGACCTACAAAATTGAATTGTAACATTTTTTCATAAGAGGCATATTTTTCTTTCTAATTTAAAAAAAACTATTGAAAATCCAAAATTCAATTTTTTAACAATAATATGTGAAATACGAAAAAAACGTGAGAATACAAAGTTGTTCGTTTCAAACAGATCTACAAATTTTGTCTTACACAGTTTCTGATAAAACATATATTTTTCGTTTCAATTCCAAAAAATACGATTAAAATTCAATAATTCCATTTTTTAGACAAAATATATGAGATAAAAAAAACGTTTAGATGGAAAATTGTTTGCCTAAACAATACTGACAAGAATTTAAGAAATAATTTATTTAATTTTATTGTCTTTGGACAACAAAAATTTTTTCTCAAAATTAAAGAAAATATTTCTGTAAGTTACATTACGTATGTACTATTCAAGAAAAATACAATCAAGAAATTTTTCAAATCAAAGAAACTTTTCTTTGACCGTATAGCAATGCGCGAATTTGTTTGTTTGAAAGAAATTATTTTTTGAATCAAAGAAACTTTTTTCTGGGAGTAGAAATATTTGAGGAGTTATACCAAGTTGTGATCGGAAAAATTAGGTAAATTATTCTTTTAACTTAAATTAATTTTATTCAAATAACTAATATACCATCATTAAGTACATATTTTAAAGTACTCTAGTTGATTTCTTTATAAAAAAATATTGAAAAATGAAAATTTTGCAATACGATAAAAAAACGAAAATTTGAACGTACCGAAAAATTGAATTTTTGGTTTGTATATAATAAATAACACAAATAATAAAAAAAAGTATAAATTTTAATATATAAATTTGAGAGTGACTTAACTCAACTGATTTTAAAATATAGTTAATTTTCTAACGTATTTCAATTTTCACAGTAGCTAACAATTAATACTTTTACGTTTTTTAAAAATATTAAATTTTAAATTAATATGAAATCTTAAGAAATCAAAGATAGATTAAGAAAAATATAAATTATTTACTTCTTTTCCAAATCATTTCAGTCGATCATGTTTAATTATTTAAAATATTAATTATATAAATGTCATAAAGATTTTGCTTAAACTATTATTATTTTTTTTTATAAAAGTTATTAGTATCTTGGTTTTTTAGAATATGTTTGCTAATTACATTAAGATATGACATTATCACTAAATAATTCACAATTTAGATTTTAGAGTAAAAATAGTTATTTTCCAAATACGTATTTTCCTATGATTCGAATAGTTTTAATGTTACTTACTGAAAATGTTATATTCCCACCCTTTCCCACCCTTCAGCATTCACGGACGCTCGCAGACTTGCTGACACTAGAAGTAGAGTCGTCTCATCAAACTTAACGAGATGTCGTGAATGTTATAATATAGTGAGGCAGCTTCCTGGGTTTATGGTGCGACCCACAAACTATCGCGGCATCCAACGGGTTTTTGTGTCATATATATATTGGGGATATATGTATATATAATATCAAGGAAATTGTGATTGGTTGTATCGTTGGCTCTTGCATTGTCTGCTAAATTTGAGCCTGTCTTGCTGATCACTAGGGATTTCTCCACCATCTGGTTTCCCCTCCCTTCAGCCAATAAACTACTTTTGTAACTCACTCTTGCTCAGCTGTTCAATGTCGTGTGATCAATTTATTCTATGATATAGATAAGTATCATGAAATACTTGAAATATCCTAAGGATAAAGTTCCGAATAGCTGAATTTTCCGATTTTCATCAAACTTCGTATACTTATGTATTTTGAAGCGCTGATTACGAATATGATAGCGAAAATGAGCGACAAGACGATTTTCATGGTGAAACCATGAAAAAACCATAAAAATTATGGTTTTTTTCGTTTATCTAAGCCAATACGCAAAATTTTACAAAATAATTCAAACAAAAGTTATATATCTCATCGAGAAACACATTTTTTGTTTGAAACATTTTTTTCTACGAGTGATACTTTTCGAGAAAATTAGTGATACATCTGATATCTTCGACGAACTCCTTCTCACTAAGAACCGTAAGGTTCTATCTCCTCAATGGAAAACAGGTTATTGGACTTCGATGAATCACCTGCAATAAAAATATGTTCTCCTAGTACGAAAAATAAATGAATCAATTCCGTCTATCGGGGGGTAGCCCCCGAACCCCCTGTTGGGGGGTCACCCCCCCCCCCCCAAAACCCCGTGGTTGTTGGCTACGCCAACGATTGGGATAACCTTACAGGTTCTATAATATAGATATTATGCAAATTTGTACGGTAATACTGGTTTCGGGAAAAGTACTTATTTGGAATCTCTTATTACTGGAGACTCTGGAGAAAACTTCGAAAATAATGAATGCATGCAAGAAACACACGCCTGTAAGTACTATGAGCACGGAGGGTGGAGACAGACTTGTCGCTTATTGCACTGAAATCTGTTAGATTTCATCAGATGTATCACTAATTTTCTCGAAAAGTATCACTCGTAGAAAAAAATGTTTCAAACAAAAAATGTGTGTCTCGATGAGATATATAACTTTTGTTTGAATGATTTTGCAAAATTTTGCGTATTGGCTTAGATAAACGAAAAAACCATAATTTTTATGGTTTTTTCATGGTTTCACCATGAAAATTGTTTTGTCGCTCATTTTCGCTATCATATTCGTAATCAGCGCGTCGAAATACATAAGTATACGAAGTTTAAAGAAAATCGGAGAATTCAGCTATTCGGAACTACACCCTATCCTAAAGTATGTGAAATATGCTGAAGTACTTTGAATTGTCCTAAATTACTTTCATATATTTAGTCACTAAAATATAATAAAGTACCTTGATATTTCTTAAAGTACATTCAAATATTTTGCAGCCACTGAAATATATTCAACATCTTAAGGAATTTGAAAATCTTTCTGTGGAAAAAATGACGCTTTCGACTGCGCTGGGATTCGAGCCCAGGTCTTTCGATTGCCGGTCGACTGCTCTAACCACTGAGCTACACAGGCGTCCGACATCTCTTTCTCCACAGGAAGATCTCCTTATATTTTCAAACTCAACTAATTAATTTGAAATTTTATATTCAACATCCTTGAAATATACTGAAGTACATAAAAAATCTTCAAGAATCATGAAATATCCTTAAATCACTAAAAAATATTAAAGTATCTTGAAATATCTATAAGTGCATAAAAAAAATGATGAAAACTTTGAAATATAATGAAGTATCTTGAAATATCTTCAACCCACTGAAATAAATTAAAATACCCCGGAATATCATGAAATATTTAAAATGTATGAAGTGTTTAAACTGGGTGAAATATCCCGAAGGACTTCAAAATATTCTAAATCATCTTGATATGCTTGTAGCCACTGAAATATCATGAAGTACCTTGATATTCCCTAGAATATCCTGAAATATTTAGCATTTACTGAAATATATTAAGGTTCCTTGAAGTATCCTGAAAAGTCTTGAAATGTCCTCAAGTCACTGAAATTTCTTAAAGTACTTTGGAGTATCCTAAAGTGCATAAAAAATCCTAAAGAAACCTTGGAATATTCTAAAGCATCTTGAAATACGTTAGAGTCACTGAAATATATTGAAATAGCCTGGATTATCATCAAGTTGTCTAAAGTATTAAAAGTCTTCAAACTATTTGAAATATCTTCAAGTATGTGCGAAATCCTGACGAAGTACATTGAAATATTTTGAAGTACCTTGAAATATTCTGAAAAACTTTGAGTTATTCTAAATTAATTAATTAATTAAATCTTGAAATATTATGATGTATCTAGAAATATCTTCAAGCCCTGCAAATCTTGAATTGAATAAAAATATCCTTCAGTACTTTAAGATATCTTGAAGTATCTTTATTTATTCTCAATTTTATTGAAATAGCCCGAAATCACTGGAATATCCTTAAGCATCTTAAAACATTTCGAAGTATCCGAAAATATCCCGAAGCCACATTTTAAAGTATCTTAAATTATTTTAAAGTTCCTTGAAATATTTTGAAGTATCTTAAAATATCTTTAAGTCACTAAAATATGTTAAAGTACCTTGAAATGTTCGAAAGTACCTAGAATTATGATGTATTTTGAAGTATTCTAAAATATCTTAGAATGTTATGACATATCTTGAAATATTCTCAAATCATTGAAATATATTAAAGTATCTGAAAGTATTCTGAACTGCATTTAAATATACTGAAGTCACTGAAATATATTGAAGTAACTCGGAGTACCTTGGAATATTCTAAAGTACCTAGAAAATTGATAAAGCACTTTAAAGTATTTTACAATATTTTTAAATATTGTGATGTATATTGAAATATCCTCAAGTCACTGAAATATGTATATTAAAGTACCTTGAAGTATTCTGAAGTGTATATAATATTCTGAATTTCCTTGGAATATCTTGAAGTGCATTCCCTCGTGAATTCCTTTTTGAAACCTTAAGGGTTAGGTAGCACTTGTTAATATTGTTCGATCAGAAGAAAATAAAAAGTACGTATTTATTTTTTCCAAGCTTACAAAAACTGAGGACTGTCGTAAGAAAAAATTCGAACTTTTACATTTTTTGGATTACTCTATTTAACTTTACTCCTTTTAAGGAGAATAGAGTCATCAGACTTAAAGGGCTATAGCTATTTTTTCTATTTCCAGTTGTTCACTAAATTTACTCTTTTCAAACTGTTAAACTTGGGTCGGATTCTTAAGCACGCAAAATAAATCGATTTCTTGTGTGAAAGAAGAAGGAAGGGTAATCTCATCTACAGAACTTTAAAAAGTAGGCAATGCTTCAAAGATTTTCGTAAGTCCTTTATATCGAAGAAAATTTTCCTTTGACTAGTAGCATCTTCTATAGCAAGAGCTCGGAAATTCTTCTGGATAATATAAATAAGAAATTCTCGTTTCGTAAAGATTGCTTTAGATACAACCACACTCTTTATCATTTCTAATTTTTGAAAATAAATATATGTTTTAAATTTAATATTGTCGAGTACAATATTGCATTACGGCGATAGTCTGAAATTCCATTCACAATGCTTGTTTTTTGCTTATTTTTTGTATAACTTTTTTTTCTACCTGACACGAAATTTATATAAAAACAAATGTTTCATTTGATAATTTTAACTTCAGATAATATTAAGAATTTGAGGAAAATAATAGTGCAATGGTAATTATTTCTATATGAAATGAACAATCTCTCCGAGATTAATATAGGAATTAAAACAAACAGCGTATATAATTAAATAAAATGTTCAGTCTTTATTTATGCAGTCTCGAAGTTTACGAAAAAAAATATTTGCGTAAAATTATTGTTTAGTTTAGGTAATGTTTAACAATGAACAGAGTGTCTAAAAAAAGGCATGTCCATGGCGTGCAAGATATCCCCAGTCAGCATCACCTGAAACAAATAAATAAAAAATTTTCTATATTAGTATAACCACAGCTCAAAAGTGACAAAGCGGATTTTTGTTATTTTGCAAACTAACGAAATGGCGGCAGTTTAAACAAAAATTTTCAAAAATCGACTTTTTTTGTTAATTTATCTATGATAAAATTAAAAATTTTTAAAACTGCTTAGTCACTCTATAAATACTTATGTTTAGAATAAACGTAGAAAATTAAAAAGTAATCGGTTGAAAACTTTTTGAGAAATCGTGCGCGCCGAGCGCAGAAACCACAAAATCGATAGTGACGTTATTCCAGAAGCACGGTCAAGGACGCTTCAAGGTCGCGGGTGTGAAAATAATTGTTTATTAAAATATTTCAAAAGTCGAAGAATTGATCAATAAAATGCAAAAAACCGTTTTTAATTATCATGTATAGTTCCTTCGCAAGCATTCGCAAAAAGAGACTCGAAATTTCGGACCGAGCGTGGAAGACCCCCTTAAGGCCATGGACCAAGCGGATCACGTGACTAGGTTCCTACCTTACGAGCATTTTTAATGTGTGTATCCCCATTTCTGTAAAAAATGTGATAAGAAGTTGAAAATTTGTATGATAAAATAAAATGCACGTAGACAGATCTGTCTGTTTATAAATATTCCGAATTATAAAATTCCATTTTTTCAAAGAATATTTTTTTTTATAATTGTAAACACTTATGACTAGACAGACCTATGTTAGGGCATTTTTTTCATCATACAAATTTTAAGTCACTTATATTATTTTCTATAGAAATGGTGTTACGCAAACTGGAATGTCGGTATAGTAGAAATCTAGTCACGTGGCCCGGTTGGTCAATGGCCTTAGATCAGTTAGTGGTTTCCCCGTATACAAGCAGTAGCTTTGAAAACTATTGGATCTATAACTTAATTCGTGCGGTTTTTTTTTCAAAATTTGAACATTTATTTTAAAAAAACATGTAAAATAGTATTATTCAAAGTATTGCCCATCTGAAGCTATGACTTTTTCTCATCTTTCTGGCAATTTTTAGATTTCATCCCAAAGGAACTGCGCCGGTTTGGCGGCCAAGAATGAATCAAGCCAATTTTTGATACCCTGTTCTGGTGTGAACCGTATTCCAGTGAGGGCGTTCTGCATCGACCGGAAAAAATGGTAGTCCGAAGGGGCAAGGTCTGGGCTATAAGGCGGGTTGGCTATAACTTCCCATCCATTTTTTTCCAAATAGTTCTTAACCGGAATAGCAACATGGGGCCGAGCGTTGTCATGATGGAAAATTATTGCCTCGTGTCTGGTGCCATATTCCAGGCGTTTTTCGGCTATTGCTCTCTTCAAATGGATTAATTGTGTTCGGTAGCGTTCTCCATTGATGGTTTCACTCGGTTTTAGCAGCTCATAATACAGCACACCTTTCTGACCCCACCAAATACAGAGCATTACCTTCGCGCCATGGATATTCAGCTTTGCCGTTGATTTGGCTGGTTGGCCGGGTTTCACATATGATTTTTTGCGCAGCATTTTGGACATGCAAAACCGCCTTTCAACGTCTGTCGGCTTGAGTTCACGTGGAACCCAATTTCCTTGCTTTTGAATGTATCCGGCTGCTTTTAAATGTTTTGAAATGGCTTCTTGAGTGACTCCCAAAGATTCTGCGAGCTCTTCTTGTGTTTGTCAACAATCTTCATCGAGTAATGCTTCCAGTTCTTCATCTTCAAACTTTTTTGGCTGCCGAGGACGTTCTTCGTCTTCCAAGCCAAAATCACCACTTTTAACTCGTGCAAACCACTTTTGGCTCGTTCGCTCAGCTAGAGCATGTTCACTATAAACTTCCACCAAAATACGATGACTTTCGTCAGCAGTTTTCTTTATATTAAAGTAATGAAGAAGAACTCCCCGCAAAATCACTTTTTGAGGCACAAAGTTCGACATATTTGAGTGAAAAAAAAAATTGTTGTTTAAGCTTCAAATGAATGACATATACTGAAAAAGACGCACAATGACAGTAGCTTTCCAACGCATGTTCGGAATATTGGAACGATGGAATAATTATCAAGTTGCGCCATCTCTTAGCAAACCGCACGAATTAATAGAATTATTGAATGATTTTCACAAGTCCTTTAAATCGCAGAAAATCTTCTTTAAGTAGTAGTATTATTCATCTTAGCAATTTATTACCCTCTGATCTTTCAGTTTTTGTGAATTTTAGTCATAAAATTAATTTGCTTTAATGTCCTTTAATTCAAATAATTAATCGCAATAGAAAGATTTTAAAAACTCTTAGGTTTCAATATCTTGAAAATAACTTATTAAATTTTTTTCTGAAGTTCTAATTAATAAGTTTAATTGATCTGATTTAGATTGGAATTTTCTGAAAACTCGTTTTCTTGCACTATCTATAAATTAGAGTTTCGGACCTCGTCTGGAATTCCTGATCACGATGGGAACTTTAAAACGTAGATTCTCGAGAAGTTTTCCATTACTTGAAACCTTTATGAGGTAAGCCGGTGGTAGTATTGAAAATCGAGAATCATTCGGTGTACTTTAGGCGATCGATCCAGTACTTGGTGCAAGAGTATATAGCATTAGAAGAAATCGGGAACTGAATGCTCAAATCTAGAGCATTTTCAGATATTCACGAGCTGATAGAGCAAAGTAGAAAGTGGAAAGGACCTGATTAGGGTTCCAAAGTGTCGTTATCCGTAATTTATAATGAAACTATTAGGATTAACGATACAATGATCGCTGTTTTGCGGTAATAACTTCTCACATATTTTAGTTTTTTATTCGATATATAACTTTTTTATTTTACAAAATGTCTTCCTCGAAATTTGGAAAATACAAGAGAAAACGACAAAGAATAGATATAAATTTCTTATAGATATGTAAAAAATTTTATAGAATTTTTAAAAATTCAAATTTACAAATTGTTTTCACACATGACAACACTATTCTGCAAAAAATTTTGATGTTAGTTAAATAACCAACACCTACAAAATTAAAACATGATATTGTCCCTGAAATTAAATGTATACAATGTAATGGTACATATACAGGACAAACTAGAAGATTTTTATATGCTAGAATGTTAGAACATGCAAGATCCATTAAAAATTATAAAACAAACAATACAGCTTTAGCTAAAAATGCACACAACTGTAAACATAATTTTGATTTTAAAGAAGCAAAAATGTTAGAACAGGAACAAAAACAGATATTTAAAATTTAAGTGACATATATTTTAATATTATTCAATGATCGAAATAATTTAAAAATTGTAAATTGAATTTAAAAATTTTTCCCGACTTATATTTTCATAATCGATCTTAACCTAACATCTATCTTATAAATCTGATTAGTGATCATGTGTACTCTGTAACGTTGTTTTGCAAAATTTTTATTAATCCTTATCCAAAATGAAGCTGGTGAGTTCAAAATAACTTTTTGAATACTATTTTATTAAATTAATATATATATAAATTTAATATACTGACTATAACACAGGTCTGCAAGAAAAAAAAATGTCGAATTTGTTCTAGAAAAGAAAGGAGTCATTTAGAAAGTAGTTTTTCCCGTAGAATACAAATTCGGCCTCAGAACTTCTCCATCACGTCAGGTTTTTGAGTAATCCTAACCTGAAAGTGCGGAAAACACGGGTTTTCGCTTTATTTGAGCACCCATAACTTCGCGAATTTTTATTATTTTTCAAATATAAGAAAACCAACAAAAAGAGACACTTTTCAGCTTTTCATTTCACTAATTATATATATGATTTGAACTTTGATAACCAGAGATATCGCCAATTGAAAAAAAAATTGCATGTTTCGCAATGAGCAACATATGAAGGGACAAACTTATAGGACGTGGATAGTAGAGCCTCAGCTGCCGTTAATGATCTGTCGTCCATTTAATGCCTCGTTCAGCAGAAACAAGAATAAAAAGACAAATTTTCAGGTTAGGATTAATCAAAAACCTGACGTGCTGGAGCAGTTCTGAGGCTGAATTCGGTTTCTACGCCAAAAATTACTTCGGAAACGATCTTCAGCTATTCCAGAATAAAGCCATGCAGACCTGTGTAATCACTTTTTTGCTGAATAGTATTGTTCTTTTCATAGATAAAACACTATTCATTATCATACCTAACCTCTACCACAACATATTCACAAGATATAGCTATCAAGATACACGCTTTATGAAATAATAATGGAATATTCTATAACACATTTGATCTTTTGACAATTTTGACAATTTTTATTCGATAAATACAGCCTACAATAAATGTACGAAACATGATATCTCTAATTTTAATTTATCGATTCCACGATTTTTAAAGGTAACAATCTCTTACATATTTCTTCTATTTCAGCTCCATTTTTGGACTGTACTGTTTCATTCTCACTATATAATTCATTTTATTATATTTTTTAGTCTTGCCATCTTATTCAATATCACTGATAATAAACTGGTAACAACTACAATACTTATAACTTAAAACGATTGAACAACATTGTTTTGAGAAGAACACCTTTAAAGTTTCGAGTAACTTTTACATAAGGCTAAATTTATAAAATTAAACCCATGGATCAATCGGACCATGGGACTAAATTATATATGTATATTAATTCGTACATAAAAGATAACTTGTTTTTGTCCGCCGCATACCAAAAGTTAGCCTTTTCGGCGTCGTTTTGGGTGCGGAAAATAATTTTCCGCACTAGTGCGGGAAAATCAACTTTCCGCACGCAAAACCACACCGACGCGGCTAACTTTCGGTATACAGCGAAAAAAACAATAAAACATAATACGAAATATACTATTGATTTTAAAAACATCTTCCTCAAAATTTCAGAAACGTATCAAAAAACAATAAAGCATATCTGTTAACTTTTTTTAGTAGAAATTTTGAAAAAATGGGAAAACTTATCGATAATTACAGTTAATTGTAAAGATGTTTGCAAAATTTTCACACCAACGAAGTTAACAGACGCTCCTTATCGTCTTCTGTTGTATTTTCTAAATTTTCAAAAAGATATTTTGTAAAATGAAAACGTTATCTTACATGAAATTTTACAGACATATGATCACGTGTACTGGTTGCTGAATGGCCATAACTTCATAAATACATCGATCTTCAGACTTTTTTCGACCTAAAAGCACTTGCATCTTATTTTTGAAAATAAACCTAAACCTTCATACAAAAAACAAAAAAATGTAATTTTTTTGAATTTCTACTGCGTTATTACCTTTTAATTAATGTTAATTAAACTTTATTAAAAGATGATCAGGTGTCACAATTTAACGAATAAGATTTTTAATCATATAATGTGATATTTTAATTACAAGCGAAACGTTAAACGTGTTCTATTACTAAATTGAAGACCACAAAGTAGCTCGTGAGATGATAATAGCATGTCATAATGCATTATCGGATCTGATACACAAATAAATATCATCCCTGGCGAAAGTATTGGATTTAGATTCATTCGGAACGAATCAGAGCTATTCCGAATCATTCCGAACCAATCTGAAAAACGTTTTGTATCTTGAAAAACGGTCAAAAATCAATCCGATTTAATCCGAGGCATTAGTCCGAATGAATCCGAGCCAATTCGAACGGAGTTTTTAATACGAATCAATCCGAACTTGGATTCAAAACCGAATTTTTAATATGAACTAGTTCGAAGCATTCCGATCTTGGATTCATTCGGATAGCAATAATTTATTTGGAACAAAAATTTTTAAATTCTTTAAATTTGAAGCAAATAAACTTTTAGGGTAATAATTTGTTCCTTATTACAAATGTATTTATTGTTTGCACTTCAAATTGCTTGTACGTGCCTTAAAGCCATGTATGACTTATCCAGTCTCTACCTTACCGACACTATTTTTTCGTCCTTTGCATTTCCACATTAATCGAGATACAGAGTTAAAACTTCGAGTAATTGAGTAAAAAGCAGTAAATAACGTTTATCTGGTCCTAATTATTTATAATTATAACAAAAAATTGTTTTTAGAAGTAAATATGGTTTATAATATTTGTATAAATTCAATCGAAATTTTGGCTGTTTTAGTAACCATTTTCTCTTTAAGAACAGCCAAATTTTAGTATTTTCAACCAAATCTGAGCAACAAAACTATTTTGTTGTGGTGTTCTAGTTTTTCTTTTCTATTTATATTAAAACACTTCAAAGAAACACAATATCTTTTTATGACTTTTAGAAAGAATTATAAGAATTCAATTGTTAATAGAGTAATTATCGTAGTTTTATCTGTGATCTTTGCTTACGTTTTAAACTGAGCTTTCTCTTTCATTCATTACAAGTGGTTTATTACACCAATTAATTGAAAATTCTTCGAGAAATCTTCCCCAATTGATAAAATAATTTAAAAACATTTGTAGAACTGCAACAGTTATTTAAATTTAAATTTTTTTTTAAAATGCTTCTATGAGTAATGATATAATTGGAATATGATTTAAAAAATATTTAAACCCATGGATCAAGCGGACCACGCGACCAAATTTTTCGGTAAATATATTCGTGCTAGATGGCTTTTTTGTATACAAATATCTTTCTGATAATTTGGAAAATACAATGAAATACAATAAGAAACGCCTATATATTTCGTTTTTGTTCAAATATTGCAAAAAGAACTGTTTAGTACTGTCTGTATACAGAATCTTAATACTGACTATAAACCGATATAGAAGTCTCATCGACAATTGGCACTTTACTGGTTTACTACTGCTGCAGTACTGATGATTATTACTGGTCGAATACTGGCAAGTGAGTTATGCTAACCTTGGGCACAGTACTAGCTTAGTGTTAGCTGTAAACCCAATCCAAATACTGGCTATCAACCGACATAGGAATCTCATTGACACTTGACGCTCAACTGGTTGACTACTGCCGCAGAACTGATTATTATTACTGGTGAAATACTGACAAGTGAGTTATGGCAACCTCGGGCACAGTACTGGCTCAGTGCTGTCTGTAAACAGAATCCAATGACTGGCTATCAACCGGCATAGGAATCTTATTGACAGTTGGCACTCTACTGGTTTACTACTCGTGCAGTACTGATCATAACTACTGGCAAAATACCAACAAAGGAGGTATGCTAACCTTGGGCACAGTACTGTTTGAGTTTTAGCAGTATACAACATCCAAATACGGGATATGAACCGACATGGAAGTCTCGTCGACAGATGGCATTCTACTGGTATACTAATGCCGCAGTACTATTTACCACTACTGGAAAATTGCCGACGTTCTATTTTCACAACCTTTTACTTATTTATTTTTGACATATCCATGCGAAATGCATTTTTGCAATAATTTCATAATTATTTTTTCTTGAGTGGTCCATATATTTTTCAGTTTTTTTGCAAAAGAACTATATTTTTCAGTACAAAATATGAAACTTCAATCAAATGTTTTTGATTCCATTTGTATAAATTTACTTTTAAACAGTAATGTAAAACTTAACGATCTATCTAGCTTCTAATATACGAGGTCTGTCCGGAAAGTATCGGGCCTACCTTTATATCTCCGCGCTGGCGTTATTCTTCATCATCGGGCGGGTGGCATCCTTCAAAGTAATCCCCACATGATTGAATAACATGGTTCCAGCGATGTTTCCATTTCTTGAAACAGTCCTGAAACTCACTTTTAGGGATGGCCTTAAGTGCACTCGTCGCATTATTTTCAACCGTCGTTTTGTTATCGAATCGCTGTCCTTTGAGTGGTTTTCTGAGTTTTGGAAATAGCCAAAAGTCACAGGGGGTTATGTCGGGACTGTACGAAGGATGTCGAAGCAATGTGATACTGTGTTTGCGCAGAAACTGCTGCACAAGATTCGATGAATGCGCTGGCGCGTTATCGTGGTGAAGAAGCCAGTCACCGCACACACGCGAGTCATTCCTAAAATCTTGTTCAAAATTTCCTAAACAGTAGTTGTTGGTATTCCGAGATCCTTTTCTAGTTCACGAACAGTTAATCGACGATCACCTTCAATCGCAAGTCGCACCCGCTCAATATTATCCAATTTTTTTGTCGTCGAAGGTCGGCCAGAACGAGAATCACTATCAACAGAAGTGCGGCCTCCTTTGAAACGATTATACTACTCTTTTATTCGTGTTTTGCTCATATACTCATTCCCAAAGGCCTTCTCCATCATCTGAATAGTTTCCGAACTCGTTTTTCCGAGTTGAAAACAAAATTTGATGGAAATTCGTTGATCTTCTTTTTCAGTCATTTTTAACAATCATAAAATCCGCCGAAGTAAAAAATAACTTTGTAAACAAAGACACGCTGCGCATGAACTATACGTCCAGCAGATGTCAGCAAGCAACCGATAGGTTGGTGAGGCTTTACTGTTGACGTTCATGCCCCGCAGAGGTCGCTCGAACACTATGGCGCGGAGATAAAGGGTTTTCCAATAGGGACATGACAATTTCGTATCCTTATATAAACGCATCCTTAAACTTGTTTAATGAACTGTCAATGTCAAAACGTTAGTTAAAGTCAACATTTTCATCATGGTAAAGTTCACGAACCAGCAATGTTTGGAAATTATTAAAAATCACTACCGAAATTCTGATATAATCGCAGCCGTAAGTGCATCGATTCAAAATAAGCCAAATCAGTCGATTCCACGTCGTTCTCAAGAACTGAGCATCGCTCAAACGACACTGTGGCGTATTATGCGAAAAGATCTTGGCCTACATGCTTTCAAGATTAAATTGACTCAAGAACTAAAGCCACATGATCATTTGAAACGCCGAAACTTCTTCAATTGGGCTCTGGCAAAGCTTGAAGAAAATGAAGAATTTCATCGAAAAATCATCTTCAGCTATGAAGCTCATTTCTGGCTCAATAGCTTTGTTAATAAGAAAAATATGCGTTATTGGTCAGCAACAAACCCAAATGTGCTCCTTTAGACACCGTTGCATCCGTAAAAAGTTACTGTTTGGTGCGGTTTTCATGCTGGAGGTGTGATTGGGCCGTATTTTTTCGTGGATGAAAACGACCGTCATGTTACCGTCAATGGAGAGCGCTATCGTGCTATGTTGGAAGATTATTTGTGGCCAGAATTGGATGAACTTGACATCAACGATATGTGGTTTCAACAAGACGGTGTGCCACTAGCCCCACAGCACGCGTCACAATCGATTTATTGAAAGGCAAATTCGGTGAACGTGTTATCTCGAGAAATGGTCCGGTCGATTGGCCGCCTGGTTCATGCGATCTAACGCCATTGGATTTCTTTCTATGGGTCCATATCAAGTCACTGGTCTATGCCAACAAGCCAGCAACTTTAGACGACCTCAAAGACAACATCCAACGCGAAATTGCCAACGTTCCAGTGGAAATGTGTGCCAGAGTGGTGAAAAATTGGGTCCAAAGAATCGACCGCTGTAAACGGGCTCGTGGTGGTCATATGACCGATATCGAATTTTCTTCATAAAACGTAATGCTTGCTCTACACTCACAATAAATTTAAACTCAATATCTCAAATATTTCTGTGTTTTATTCATAGATAAAATTGTTATGTCCCTATTGGAAAACCCTTTATAAAGGTAGGCCCGATACTTTCCGGACAGACCTCGTAGTTATACTAGAAGTTAGAATACTTTAAAAATTGCAAAATTTCACCAAATAAATTCCAGTTAGTATCGGCTGCTAGTACTCGACCAGTACTACTTTTAAGTACCAACCCAGTACTGACTGTTAACTCTCAGCCGAAATATCATTAGGTGTCTAGCTAGTACCGCGGCTTATAGTACTGGACCAGTACTGCTTATAAGTACTAGCCCAGTACTGACTTCCAACTTCCAGCCGAGATATAATTAGGGGTCTAACCAGTACTATGCCAGTAGCGATTGGTATCACTGAACCAGTACTGCCTTCAAATTCCAGACCAGTACTGGCTGCTAACTCCTAGCCGAGTTATCATTAAAGGTCCAACCAGTACTAAACCAGTATCGATGCCGATATTGCACCAGTACCCGGCCCGTACCAGAAGTCTCAAGATGGTACTGGCATGGTACCGCGCCAGTAGTAAATTTCCACCTGTGATTATCGTTGTTTTATTAATCTTACAATTTATAATAATATTATTTCACACGAATATAAACTACAATGAAGTCACGTCGTTAAGTTGTTCTATGGCCTTAATTTACCTTGAAATGTTTAAGTAATTGCACAGAAAGTGCATATTTTAAATAAATGTTTTTAAACTTTCATTAGAAGTGTCCAAGTTGAGAAATGTTTAATTTGCAGTTGGAAGTGGCATACAATTTTTGCTTCTGCGTGAAAAAATATTCAACGCGAGCCATTAATTCATCTAACAAGATGTATTTTTATATGAAAAATGGGTCAGCATTCGCAGATTTCTGTTGCTAAGCTGAATAAGAGATTTTGTTTCATTTTATTTAAATGGAGTGTGACACACCTTAATGCAATTTAAAGAGTTCTTCTACAGATGCTATAAAACTGACCTATTCGTCGTTTCATTTGAAACATTTGGCACTTTAGTGGAGCTTTTCGTGATCATAAAAAAATGTCCTTTGAAACTCAATCTGTTTTTGCAAGTAACGAGAATCGTCAACCGTGACATTTTCTCGACAGACAGTAGGGGTCGCAGATAATCTAGATGTATTTTCATCCTGCATCTATTTTCGTCAACACATATTTATGTGTCGAGAGGAGCTTTCGTTGAAAATAATCAAGAATGAAGACCGGGATGCTAAACTAATTATGCATATGGATTCAATTAGTCCATTACAGTCGTACAAAATGTTCTATTTATTTAGTCCATTAATTATTATTCTTCGCAAAAATAATTTGTCTCTCGAATTTTCTGCTCATTTAAATTTGATTGTTTCATTAATACTCGTTTTCTAAAGGAAGAATAATTTATATTTGATCGAATTTTAAATGTTCAATTTAATAGGAAAATTCAATTTGACATTGGTATGTCACATTAATAGATTGGTTTTCACACGAATTGCAACATTTCTTGCAGCTCTTCAAACTAGTGAAAAAGACTTCTTTTTACCTTTTTGTCGTCACGTAGGTTCTTTGGTGAAAACGCTTTTTCCGTACAGAAAAACAGATTTCAGTTTAATCGAATTGCTGTGCTTTGTGGGATTTCGACTTTTCACATCGAATCTCATTGTCGACAAAAACATCCACTTCAACGTGCTTACCACCGATTCACAGAAAGCTGGGCTTTTTACCCAAAGTGGCAAAAGATAAGGAATTTCATATCCCGTGTGGAAAACTTCCCAACTTGACCCAGTTATTAGTTGAGCGCCACGTTGGACCCAACTAAGATTTCGATTTTGAAAACAATTTGAAAATTACTGAAAAACCGTACAATTATTATTAAGTTGAACGCTATGCGATGTGAAATTTTTTAAGTTGCTTGCTGTTACAACTTTTTAATCATTGAGTCTTGGGTAAAAAAGAGCAACACAATCTTAACACGTTTAGCTGGGCTTACACTTAACGTCCCCATAGTGTCACTGTAAAGCGGGCTTTATCTTCGAAATCCTATCATTTATCACTGTAAATGTTATTAAATAATTAAGATCGATAGAAAATGTCGTGTCAATGACACATTACTTTCACGAGTACGAAAGCATCGTATGACTTCGAAGTTCAGAGAGGAATCAATACAAAACCATTCTGACTCAAGTGTGTGGTAAAGTACATACATTTTTATTATATTTATTGCAAAATATAATTTTGAGAAATAAGTTCTTTATTTTGGATCCTGTAGAGCACAATGCAGAAGAACAGAATATTGAGGTAGATAATTTAGACCATTTGTTAAATTTTGAAATACAAAAATCATTCATTCAATACTTTTAAACATGTCATTCATAGCAATTGTATAAATAAGTGAAGATACATTTGTATCAATGTTTTACTTGTGATGCTTTACTTAACTTTTGTTCTAAATATTTTTTGAGTGATGGAGAATATAAGTCCTCGAATGTTACTTTTATACATGGTAAGTTTCTGTACTTGAAAATTTCAACATTCAAAAGAAGTATAGTTATCAAAAAAAAGTTAAAGGAATTGCTTGGAAATTTGAATGGACCATATCAGTTACATACCAAGAAAACTCCCATCTAGGGCAACTCAACTGGCAGCCACATAAAGTGATTGGAAATGATTGGAAAATAATACGAGGGACGTTCAGTAAGTCCTTAGAAAAAGATAGACAAACAAATTATTTTGTGTAGATTTTTTATATTTTTCAACATAATCTCTTTTTAACTCTATACACTTTTCCAAGCGTTTCTCCAACTTCTTTAAGCCGTCCAAAAAGTAAGATTTCGGAAGGTCCTCAAAATAGGCATCTTTTTGGGCGATGATCTCTTCGTCACTGGGGGCCAAATCCTGTGAATACGGTGGATGTTGCAATAATTCGAATTTTTTCAAGTAATCGGTGTAGATGATTCCGCGTGCATCTCAAAAAACCGTGGCCATTACCTTGCCGACCGACTTCGCCGTTTTCGCCTTCTTTGAAGCCCGTTAGCCTTCGAAAACCCACTGTTCTGATTATTCCTTTGCCTCTAGAGTGTAGTGGTGTATCCATGTTACGTGCACAGTTACGTATCGACACGAAACAGAAGCTCGTCAGGATCGCGACGAAAAAGCGCTAAAATAGTCTCAGAGTCGACCACACGATTGCATTTATTCTCCTCTGAGAGTAAATGCAGCACCCATCTTGCAGAGATTTTTTCCACACCCAATTTTTCGAGCAAAATTGAAAACACTGTACCTTGCGATATTCTTGTGGCCTCAACTATTTCGCGCACTTTGATTCGTCGACCACTCAAAACCATATCTTGGTTTTCTCAATCATTTCGGGGGTAGTCACTTCCACTAGACGTTCCGAACTGTGTTCATCTTTTGTGGATGTGCGGACACGTTTAAACTCATTTACCCAATTGGAAACTCCCTTTTTTCCATTTTTCTAAATACACAAAAGTTTTTTGCTTCAATCGACAATAAAAATAAAACCATGTGATGGATATAACTGAGTCTTTAACAACTGTCTAGTGAGTGATAATGCTTACTAAAACCAAACCGTTTTCGATACTACGAGCGCCATCTCCTGGATTTTCTAAGGACTTATTGAACGACCCTCGTATCAAACCATTTCAGCATTGAAACTGGTCCTGTAATGTACCAGTACTGACAACGTATTTTCTTTTTAGATTTGCCTAACTTCCTCCGACACTCGGCCTAATAATGGCACATTTCTCGGCCACGAGTCACATCCTTTACGGCGATAATTTATGAAAGTGGAAAAGCCAAAGTTCGGCTCGATGCTCAACTGAAATTAATTCTTTGTCTATTTCATCTTTTATGCAGAAAACCTCAAATTTGGGCCATAAATAAACACATCTTTTGTCAATGTCGGGCCAATTTTGGACTTTATTAGATTCCTGCTAGGATAGAAAATTAAACTTTTAGATAAAGTTCCGATTAGGTCTGACCTCCAATTCCTTTGGAACTACGTATACTTACGTATTTTGATGCGCTGATTACGAATATCATAGTGAAAATTGGCGCAAATTTGAATTCAATGATGAAAACCATGAAAAACCCATAAAATCATGGTTTTTTCTATTTATTTTTGTAAATAATAAAAATTTTGAAAAATATTTCAAATAAAATTTGTAGAGCATAAAAAAATACATCTTTTGTGTTGAGCATATTTTTTATCTAAAACCATTTATATACTGGTAATAACAGGTTTCTTCATGCAAAGAACAACAATGCTACAGTATTTAGTCATGCCCCCCCCCCACACTTTCAACTCACTATGAAGGAAGCAGAATAGTGCATACAAAAAAAAACAATGCTACAGTATTCAGTCACCCCCCCCCCCCCCGCACTGTCAACACACGATGAAGGAAGCAGAATAGTGCAAGCAAAGAACAACACTGCTACAGTATTTAGTCATGTCCTCCCATCCCACTTTCAACACACGGTGGAGGACTTGGAATAGTAACCTTAAAGTATTCTGTATTGGCTCTACCCTGTTACAACTTCTAAACTTTTTCTATCTTTTTCTAGAAAACTATCACGTGTACAACTTTTATTTGAAACATTTTTCGTAATTCCCATTATTTACGAAAACAAATGGGGAAAACCATGATTTTATGGGTTTTTTATGATTTTCATCATTAAATTCAAATTTGCGCCAATTTTCACTATGATATTCGTAATCAGCGCATCAAAATACGTAAGTATACGTAGTTCCAAAGAAAACGGAGGTCAGACCTTTTCGGAACTATACCTAAACTTTTTCAGCACTGTACGAAAAGTTTGCACTTTACGCACCGAAAAATGTGCGCAAAATGGCAGGTGTGCGGGAATTGTTGTATTTTTACATATTTTTCAAGGTGATTTGGAATGTGCCACATTGCGCACTTTTCGATGTGCAAAGTATGCAATTTTCTTACAGTGCTACAAACAAAAGTTTATGATACGATTGCATGTTTATAATAAAATTTTAGTTTCAATATAACGCCATCCACCTGAGACTTTTATAATATATTAGGACACCGAAATATCTTAAGCAATACACATCGCATGAAAAAAATGTTCACTACAAAAACTTTTTATTTTTGAGGAGGAAAAGCGACTCCGCAAAAAATTACCCTACACATTTTTTGGGAAAGGAAGAGGGGGGTCTTTGAAATACTAAAAGGAATCCTCTATTTTTTATTGTAGATTCGTATTCTTAATTGGAAAATACGTAAGTTTTATGTAAAATTTTTTTTCCGGTCCGTGGCAAATTTTATTTTATTTAATTTCGAAGTTAACTCCTTCCGAGTGCGGGGGAAATTTTTGCGGAGTTCCTTTTCCTCCTTAAAAATAAAAAGTTTTTATTGCAGACATTCTTTTTTAACTATGCGTATTTTTCGAGAAGTTTCGACATCTCAAAATAAAGAACTCACCCTGTATATTGTATAATGGATTATTTTGAATAGTTTTTAAAATACTTTTTTTTATGTTTTCAGGTGAGTACAAGTTGCGTGAGTCATCGACAATGAAGTATTCGTATAACGTGAGTTTTTATTCAGGAAATTTGTCATGTTAAAAATATATATACAATTGAGGTCCATTTTATTTTATGTTTTCAAAGTGTGAAGTGCAATAGTTTAAAAAATTTGGGAATGTCATTAACATCAAATCCCCTTTGAGAACTTAATAGCTTAAATTTTTTAGATCACTTTTATCACTGTGACAAATTTCGATGTTGATTGTGCATGAAAATAGCGATTGGAGAAAAAGAAAAACGAAATGCTAGTCAACTGGTAGGGGATTCAGTTATATACGAGCTGATGTGGGTAACATGCGATCATTGATAATCCGTGAAGCGCTATAGATTTTACTCCAAGCGTACGTATAGCAATAGCTCGGAAATTCTTCTTGATAATATCAAGCAGAAATTCTCGTTTGGTGAAGATTGCTTTTCATACAATCACATTCTTTATTGTTTCAAATTTTCGAAAATACATATTTGTTCCAAATTTTATTTTATTGAATACAATATTACAACTATAATTTAAAGAATTTGAAATCTTCCACTGGAAGAATGGACGCTCTCAACATAGTGACAAAATTTCGAACTAAATTATCCAATTTGAAATATTACGATGATAGTCTAAAATTCCGTTTGCGATGATTTTTTTAAATAATTATATCTTTTTAATGATTTTTTTTATTTCTGCCTTAGGATGAAATATTGATTTCTGATAACTTGAAATTTGCGAATTCGAGGCAAATCCGAAATTTTTGATACACGAAGTATTTATGAAAACAAATGTTTTATTTGATAGTTTTAATTCCAAAAAATGTTAAGAATTTAGGGAAAATAATGGTGCAATGATTATTTCTATATTAAATGAACATTCTCTACGAAGTTAATATAAAAATTAGAACAAACAGCATATCAAACTTTATTAAGGGGCACAACTAGTTTGACCGCCTGAAAAACAGGTGATTTTTGTGAATTTAAGAAAAAAAGTATTGCATCGAATGTTTTAAAATTTTGCAGATATATTTGTGCCTAAATAATGAATACACAGTAATGTTTTCAAATGAAAATACCACCTTGATCAAAATGTTTTAGGACTTTATTTTTAAAATCAAAAATACAAGTTTATTCATCATAATCGATATTGTCCCCTTCAAAGTACTCCCCATCGACTGCAACGCACTTATGCCAGCGATTGATCCAATCCTCAAAACATTTTTTATGATCGGTTTGCGGTATAGCCAACAGAGCCATCTTCGATTTTTCCATGACCTCATCTCGGATGCTGTAACGCGTTCCGCGGCGCGGTTTCTTCAATCGACCGAATAGCAAAAAGTCGCAGGGAGCCAAATCAGGTGAATTCGATGGTTGCTGGATGGTATTCGTTTCGTTTTTAGCCAAATGCTCGCGGATAACGATGGCTGTGCGAGGATGCGATATCGTGGTTCAAAATCCAAGAGTTGTTTGCCCACAAATCCAGTCTTTTTTGGCGAATTGCTTCACGCAAACGTCTCATAACGCCCAAATAATACGCCTTGTTGACGGTCTGGCCTTCTCGAAGGAAATCATGATGCACAACACCTCTGTAATCCATGAAAACCGTAAGCATCACCTTCTTTTTCGACTGAAAACGACGTGGTTTTTTCGGTCGCGGCTCATTGGGTGAACGCCATTCACTCGCTTGATGTCTGGAGTGCGTGTCATACTCATAAATCCACGTCTCGTTACCAGTAATTATCCGTTTGATGAATAATGGGTCGGAGTCGACCCTGGAAAGCGTGTCTTTTGCGACATCAACGCTATCCCTTTTTTGCATGAAATTTAGGTTTTTCGGCACCAGCTTTGCAGCGACACGTCTGAGGCCCAAATCATTAACCAAAATGTCTTGAGCGGATCCGTAAGCAATGTTCAACTCCTCTGTAATCTCTCTAATGGTCAATTTGCGGCTTACGGTCATCCACCTTTTGATTTTGTTGATGTTTTCATCAGTTTTGGCCGTCGACGGCCTGCCACTGCGTTCGTCATTCTCGACCGATTCACGACCACTTCTGAAGCGTTTGTGGCAGCGAAAAACATTTGATCTCGTTAGAGTATCGTTTCCGAAACACTCCTCCAACATTTCCAGTCTGCGCACCGTTAAATCCATTTTTAACACAAAATTTAATGCAAACTGATTGTGAAACTGCAAAGTGATTGTCGCATTCAGAGTGCCTGAAATAAAAAAAAAAACAAAAAATTTAATTAAGTTTTGAAAAAAAATTAAAATTTTGCTAAAAAATCTGATGGTTTTTGGCGTGGCAAAATTATATTCTTCATCCAATCATAAAACTGGAGGGTCATTGTATGAAAAAACAAATACACAATAAGCTAAAAAAAGATGCAAGTAGATCGGATGATTTGTTATCGAGTTACAGCTGCAGCAAATTTGAAAAATGTAGTTTTGAGAAAAACGCGTTTAAAGATAAAAGTACTGATTTCATTGTTATCAATTTTTAAGTATCATACCTAGAGCTAATCTGCTATTCCAGGCCCATACAATTCACCTTCCTCTTCTTCGAAAAGCGCCTGCTGGGCGTCGTGCCCCTTAAATTTTCAAGCATGGTTTGTCCGAAAAGTAATGTCAATGATTTTATTGTGAAGCAACTATACGTCGGAGTGCACTTGGACCGGTTGGGATAGGTAAAGGGAGAAGTCAGATCACGAACGAGCGGTCGTTCAATCGTCTCTAACCATCCGGAGAGTGAGGAACAGCTTTTCCGTGATGCATCGCTCGTTGGAACAAAGGATGGCCATCAAGTTTTGTGTGAAACTCGGCAAGTCCGCAGTGGAAACTTTACTTTTGATGAAGACGCCCTTTGGTGATGATTGTTTGTCGGAACGTCAAGTCTACCGGTGGCATAAGACCTTTTTAGAAGGCCGTGAAGAGGTCAGCGATAAAGCCCGCGCTGGACGGCCATCAACGACCACCACCGCTTTCCTCCTAACCCGCTTCCTGGCCGATTCAAAGGTGCCAACGATTCCCCAGCCGCCCTACACTCCTGACGTGACATCTATGTGTCGCTAGGTAAAACTATACGCTCTGTCAAACCAAATCATTGACGCCATTTCTTCGCATTGAGTTCTGTCAACAATATTCAGTTCATAAACAATTAAGTTTCATACAACAACTAATTTTTTTCGCTAGTAAAAATGTCGATTTTTGTGCCTTCAAACTATGATTTGCGGACATCATTGATTTTCTGTTACCAATTGAAGAAATCTGCTTTGGAAGCCCATCGAATGCTTGTGAAAGCTTACGGCCAGCATGCTCTAGGCAAAACACAGTGTTTCGAGTGGTTTAAAATATTCAAAAGTGGTAATTTTGATGTGAGAAACGAAGATCGTGGAAAACCACCAAAGAAGTTCGAAGATTGGGATCAGAAGGGTGTTATCTGGTTTGACCTTCTGAAACCAGGTGAAACAGTTACTGGTCAATGTTACCAACAACAATTGTCCGATTTGAATCGTGCTTTGCGCCAAAAACGTCCAGAATATCAAACTAGGCAACACAAACTGATTTTTCTTGATGACAATGCACCAGCACATCGAACACAAAAGACTCGGGAATTGGTAAATTCGTACAGCTGGGAAGCCCTCCCCCATGCGGCTTATTCACCAGACTTGGCTCCATCTGACTACCACTTATTTTCATCAATGGGGCACGCACTTGCTGAACAGCGCTTCGATTCGTACGAAAATGTGAAAAAAATGTCTCTATGACTGGTTTGACTCAAAAAACGAACAATTTTTTTGGCGAGGCATACACAAATTGCCAGAGAGATGGGAAAAAATGTGTGGCTAGCAATGGCCATTACTTTGAAGATTGAATGTATAACCATTTTTATTAAATAAACGTGTATTTTCTCAAAAAAATTACCGGTTTCATACTTGTACACCTGGTATCACTACTTTAATGACGAAACTCTACTATATACTATAGACCTTATCAACCTGTGATTCAAAATTAACTTAACGTTATTTAAGACTAGATGGAATTTTCAATATACTTTGAAAATTTTTTCTGTGAAAAAAGGAACGCTTCCACTCCGCTGGGTATCGAGCTCAGGACCTTTTGATTGCCGGTCGAATGCTCTCGAAATGCAATTTTTTCGTTACACAGCGGAGTGGAAGCGTTCCTTTTTTCACAGAAAAACTTTTCAAAATGGAAAAATTCTATTACAAAAAAAATTTTTGAAAGTATTATTTTTCGTAAGTTTACAATTTTTTTCATAAAAATAACATTTTTTCTTTCATAAAACACGACTGATGATATCATTTCACGTCTTAAAATTATAGAAAATTTTTATTTCCAGAGACCTGGTTTTTGGCTCAATTACCTTAATTTTAATCAATTTTCCTTTTTTGAATTTGAAACTTGTTTATTCCTTTACTGTGAAAAATGGCTGCAATTCGCCTCTAGTGTAATCCTATCATATTATAATCAAACTCATGTTATGTTTTATGTAAAGTCTACTTATCAATTCAGCATTTCATGCTGACAGAGTTGCTTTGACGGTAAAATATCTGAAAAAAAGGAATGAAAGCATGAGCTTACAAACATCAATGCTTGTTTCCAATTTGTCGTGAATCTGTTTTCAGTGTCAGCTCGTAAATTGAACGAGACTAGAGGTCCGGGTTAAGAGATTGACATTAGGAAAAAAAAGAGTTTGGAGTTTTAATCCATCACGCATATAACGTCCGGTGATTAACGAGTAGCATGTCTTGCCAACTTAACGCAGTTGACACGTGTTTCGTTAATTTGAGGTACCGGCTTGGCTCAAGGCTTTGTCTCCTCAGCTTCGTACCTCCAGTGATTAATTAACGGCCTCGGTGTTTTCGAATGATCAATGTATACATCAAGAATAATGTGCGAGGGCATTGGCTGAAATGCGGTTGTTCAGGGGTTTTAACGTTCAACCGGTTATTAACGACGTGCCGGAATTTTAGGGTCCAGCAGTGACGTTTACCAATCCCTAATGAGACTCAGTTCTCAAAACTACTGCTCACATTAGTTCAAATTACTATTGATTTATAAAATTTGATACAATTGCCCAATAATTATTAAAATATTTATCATTTTTTATTTAAAATTTAGATTTTATAAGAAACTTAAAATTTGAAAATTACCTTAAGGGGACTCTTACTTTATAAATTGAAGAAAAAGACAATATTTAAATATTTAGAAAAAAAATATTTTATTTATAATTACAATTTTTTTCATACATTGTCAACAATGGTTTAAGGTTTTAAAAAAAAATTTTTTGGGCACTTTTAATTACTTTTTACCACTGCAGAGGGTGTCTTCCAATGGATGCATTTCTATTTGCAGGCATTTTTCTGCCTTCCTGTAACAAATTTATTTAAAATTGCAACGCGATTCAATTCACGAGACTTGAAACTCAACAATAAACCTTTAAAAAGTTAATTTTTTAATATTTTTATGGCCTTTATACGCGATTTTATAAAAAGTTCGAAAAAACGCCTGTTTTGGGGATGAATTTACCTCTGTACTAAAAATATGGGGTGGTTTTTTTTAACTTTTTAGAGGTTTATTTACTAGTTGTTTGTATAAAATGTCAAAAAAATTTTGGTTAACTGAGATGGGTTTAGTAGATTTTGAGAAAAACGTCTCCCAGATTTGAAAAACGTGATTTTGAGAAAAACGCGTTTAAAGTTTTTTTACTATAATTTTATTCAATAAAAGGGTCATAATTACATTCTTTCTATTTCGAATTTCTTAATAAAATTTTAGGGCAGTATTTCTATGATACTAAGGAACATTTTTACGTAAAAATAAAAGTCAATTTTTTGAAAATTTAGAAAGTAAAAGTCCCCTTAAGATGTACAAATTAATAAATGATCTAATTTAAATTTATCTGATTTCATTTAAGTTCATCTAATTTAAATAAGTACATTCTTTTACCAATTCTGATTATTAACTGAATTCTTTGTATATAAACAGACAAAATAAACTGAACTGAGATAACTGCTTGCTTGATTCAAACAAAAAAATTTTTTTTGATTCATATTGTTGGAGGAAACAAATTTTTTGTAACACTGTACGGGAAGTTTGTACTTTGCGCCCCGAAAAATATTCGGAAAATGGCATATTCCTCATGTTCTAAAAAATGTGCGTGTGTCATGACATTCCCGTACACTTAAGTATTCGAAAATATTGATTTTTGCGTATTATCTTTCGCGCGCATTTTTCGGTGCGACATGTGCGACCTTTCTGTACAGTGTTGCAAAAAATAATTTATGATACACGTGCGGGTTGGTAGTTCCCCATTCATGTGAGTTACAGTCGCCTGCGGCTCATGCTGTAAACCTCACACTCTTCGGATACCACCAACTTCACGCATTAGTATTATAATCTACTATTTTGTAACACTGTACGGGAAGTTTGTACTTTGCGCACCGAAAAATGTTCGCAAAGTGGCAGATTCCTGATTTCCTTAAAAGTGTGCGGGAATATTGATTCTTGCACACTATATTTTGCGCACATTGTTTGATGCGCTATGTGCGAATTCCTCATACAGCGTTACAAAAAATAGTATATGATACACGTGCGGATTGGGAGTTCCCCATTCATGTTGCAAACCTCACAATCATCGGGAATCCCCAACTTTCCGCACTGGTATCATAATATACTATTTTAATCAATATTAATATACTCCTATTTCATACAAGAATTTTGTTCAATTCATACAATAGGTTTGTTTCCTTTAAACAAAATATATATTCGATTCAAAAAAATTTCTAAACATTTTTTTAAATCAAATAAATATTTTAATAGGTGGAATCACATGGTCAGAATTTAGTCACTGATTTAAATTAGCTAAAGCTATTAATCTATTACTGCATCGAAATAGCACCACAAAGAACTATCAGAGAACGAAACTGATCGAAAACATTTTGATTCATCTCAATATCTTGCAACGAGAGCTAATTTTTTGCTGGAGTCCTTTTTTGCAACGTTCTGCAAAGGGGACGTTAAGCTCGCGTGGAAAAGCGCTGCATTGATAGCGTCTAAAGCTCGTTTCTAGCACAGAACGTCGTCGCCGCGTCCTGCGACCTACATCAGCGCAGAAGGATACATTATTACTATCATCGGAAAGCAAAGCTTCGATGGTGTGACGGCCGGAGGGTATTCAGGATTGGTTGCCATAGCGATGCGCGGTAGAGGGTGCACCCTGATAATCCTCCCTCGCCTCTTTGCCCCCCCCCCCCGACCTTGCCCATTCCCTCTCCCTAATTCCGAATCTCCCGCCCTCTCGATTTCTCTCTCTCTCTGGAACAACCCTCGTTTCTTCATTTGTTTCTTCGCTCCATTTTTTCGACTCACCCTCACTTGCACCCCTCCTTGCTTATTTTTCTCCCTTCTTGTTCACATTCTTACGCACTTACCCGCACCCCTTTTTTTATTCCCTGTTTATATCTCCCAACGGTTGCTGTTTTTACCTCTCTCGGTAATTTATTTCTTCTCGAATAAAGCACCGGTATAGAAGATCCATTAGTAATCGACTAGAATTTATTGTTTTTTAAACAATTCTAATTAAGGCCACTTCCATAAACTAAGTGTTTGGGGGGGGGGGGGGGGTGAAAGGGAATGTTGGTTTTACATTGAGGTATTTGAAACAAGAAAACGTGTGGCTTATTCCTTTTCTGAAAAATGATTTCTAGGAAAATTGAAGAATTTGTTGCTTTATTTTCTTTCTGCTAGAAATAGAACAAAAAAGCACGAAGCACCTTGTCAAAGGGGGCGGGGGTATCAAAGAGTGGCCAAAATGTCTGGTGAAGTTTCGAAAAGAACTTATCCCAAATTTTTTCGAAATTACATATATCCACGTATTTTGATGTACTGATAATGAGAATGAACATAAAAATTGTCGAATATTCGTTTTTCATGGTAAAAACCATGAAAAACTCGTCGAAATCGAACTATTTTGCGTTTATTTTAGCAAGTAGGCGAAATTTCGAAAAATGTTGCAAACAAAAGTTGTAGATTTTATCGAAATACATATTCTTTGTTTCATCTATATTTTCTCTGTGACCAACAGTTTCCGAAAAAATCGCTGATAAAGTTGATCGGGTGTAACAGGCTTGAGTACAATGAGTGACTGGCCTTTCTCCATCGTCCGCGCCCAAGTTACTTCCCATTGTGCTTGAAAAAACAAAATGTCTTGTACATGAGTTAGACTTAAAATTTTCATATCTATCAGCAAATATCTCGAAAATTATCACTCGCATAAAAACATGGATTGAAGGATAGAGGAAGGTCGATCACTCATTGTACTAAGGCCTGTTTCACTTCATTAATTTAATCAGCGTTTTTTTCGAAAACTTGGTCGCAGAGAAAATGTGAAAGATACAAAAAATGTGTATTTCGATAAAACCTACAAATTTTGTTTAAACCATTTTTCAAATTTCACCCACTTTCTGATATAGAGGCAAAAAAACTTGATTTTGATGAGGTTTTCATGATTTTCACCATGAAAATTAAATTATCGCCAATTTTTATTATCATTATCGTTATCAGCGTATCAGAATACGTGGGTACATATAGTTTCCAAAAAAGTGGAAGTCCTTTTCTCATGCGAATTTATTTATCATTTTCCAAATCAAAAGTTGTCTATCTGCATCCGTTTTTATCTTCTCTACCATTTTCTCAATTTTGAAAACCAAATTTTATGTATTTTCGTTGTAAAGATGTAGAAACCTAAAATCAATAAAACCTTTCTGTTCCCTAAGTACCGCATGCTCTTAAGGGTGAAATGGAAATTCGACTTTACATGACGACCTGAGAACAAAAAAAGGAATAAAGAAAGGAAGAAGAAATGGAAGCATCATTCCTGACAAATAGTCTGAGTAGGAGCATAATTTTAAAGATATATTCAGTATTTTAAAGATTATTCAGGGTTTTTACCCTCGCGCATTTGTTTGTGATTCAACCGATGCAAGCTCGCGATAGAATTCAGTTATTGCAACCCATTGTTCGCATAGCCTGAAAGTTTTTATTTTACATGTATATTTGAAAAGAATTTTATCTTATTTTCTTTGCTAGTCCATTTTACTCTGGATGTAACTTCGATTTGAAAAGTTACTTTTTAAAATAAACTTCGTTGAGTTCTTTCATTCTATGGTGTCATGTACTTCATTCGCAGTTATGCAACTCACTTTCTTCCATTTGCAACTAGTTTTTGCTACTTTTATCCTTTTTTAAATCGCGAACTCGCTCACTCTTGTCAAGCCATTTGGAAAAGCACGCGACTGAGAAAACTCAGCGCACCCGTCTTTCGAGGAGACATCGTGAACCGTAATGAGAGACTCGACCCTACAGAACTCCACTGCTTGTTAAAAACTAATTACTTTCATGGGACGAGAGTCTTGTGAGCGGGAAAAAATCTTTAAACGCGAAATAATAGTCGATGATAGGCGATTTTCCTCCCTTTTATTTAACTGATCTTCCTTCTTTAATTAACAGACCTCTAGTCTAAACTCACCTTAGTAAGTCGCAATTTTAATAATTCGTTAGCAAATTTTTATCTGTATCAGTAGTGAACAATTACAATGTCATTCACACCTTTTCATAAGTTAGATTCCTGAGAGTTTGAGGTTAGGTCCAACCCTGCTGGAAGTAAAGAGATAGAAATCCTATCACTTTTAATCGCTTTCTATCGCTTAGATAGAATTTAATTCGAAATAAATCCTGTTCCCTTCATCTCTGTCCATTCTTCATATGTCCACCTATATTTGTTTCTATCTCTTGTCTATCCATCTCTATTGCTTTATATCTCTTTGTCAATTCAAATTGATGCCTATCTATTTGAATCCCACAATCAGAAAAAAGTCTGGTTAAAACAACCAGAATTCAGGTTATTTCAACTGAAAAAAATGCACGGAGAGCCGTACTAGTAAATCCGATTATAAATGTTAGGAATTCTAGTCAGTTGCTTTGATCTTTTATTCCAGTTAATGTAATAAAATTTTCTATTTGATATCACTGTAATTTTTTTAGTAAAAACTTTCTTTTTACATTCATTGTTATATTCCGGTAAACTTAGCTAACAGGGGTGTTAGTTGAAGTTTGCCGGCTTTTTCAATAAAGAAAACACTTAATTCTTAAGGGAATCTCAAAAAAATTGTATTCAAAGTATTGACCATTGGATTCTACACATTTTGCCCATCTTTCAGGCAAATCATGGATACCATTCCAAAAAAAATTTTTCTCTATCAAGGCAAACCATTCGACGAGCCATTTTTCGACTTCTTCAAAATTGGCGAAGTGCTGCTCTGCGAGTGAGTGTCCCATCGATGCGAAAAGGTGATAGGCGGACGGGGCGAGGTCTGGAGAGTACGGCGGGTGCGATAATATTTCCCAATTCAATCCTTTTAATGTGTTCTTCACCACTTTAGCGGTATGAGACGGTGCGTTGTCATGTTGTAGGATAACTTTGCCATGTCTTCGGGCCCATTCCGGCCGTTTTTCGATCAACGCATGATTCAAATTGATAATTTGTTGTCGGTAGCGATCCGTATTCACCGTCTCGCCAGGTTTTAATAACTCGAAGTACATCACACCACATGGGTCCCGCTAAACACAGAGCATTGTCTTACGGCCAAAGCGATTTGGCCTTGGAGTCGATGGGCCGACCTCACCAGGTGAAAGCCATGATTTTTTCCGCTTCGGGTTCTCGAAATAAATCCATTTTTCGTCCCCCGTGACAATTCGATGCAGAAAAGATTTCCTTTCGAATCGTTGAAGCCGCATTTCACAAATGGTTTTTCGATTTTCCATTTGTCTATCGTTCAGTGGATTTTTCCCATGGCTTTTAAACGTTGGCGAATTGCTCCTTGGGTCACATTTAGTGTTTGTGCCAATTTTTGTTGCGATTGGGTTGGGTCTTCATCCAATAACGCCTGCAATTCCTCGTTTTCGAACTTTTTCACTGCACCAGGATGTTCATTGTCTGTTAAATCGAAATCTCCACTTTTAAATTGACAAAACCATGTCTCACATGTTCTAAACACTGGAGCATGTTCACCATAAGGTTCTACCAGCAATCGATGAGCTTCAACTGCTTTTTTTTGATGAAATAAGAAAAGCAACGAATGCCGCAAATGCGATTTACTTGGAACGAAACTCGACATATTTACTGAGGTAAACAACTATGATGCTATTATTTTGGCAGAATGTAATTGTGTATTTTTGAATGTTATTGTCCATAGAAAAATATGACATAGATGCCAAATCATAGAAATGTATACATATCTCTAGCGACATCTATGAGTAAAACCGGCAAATTTCAACTAACACCCCTGGTAATTTAGTCCATTTAACATTACCATATTTCTAGTTAAATTTACTAGAATTTCTCGGTTGAATGCTAACATAAACTTAAAAATAATTATTGATTTAAAGACGTTGGAATTATAATATTCAAAATGAAAGAATATGTATTTATTGTTGAATTATTTTATTTTGTTTATATTATTATTAAAAATGTACATTTGAATACATATAAATCTACAATCCACAAATTTCTTCACCTTTGAATTTTTCCTTTAAGTTATCTAACTTCCACTCACTTAAAACCTTGTACACTTTACTTTCAATTTCTTTGAAGCATTGTAAAAAATAATCCGAGACAAGACGCGCAATCTTTAAGATTCCTTTGGACTCTACCTTGTTTTCGTTTTCACTTGTTTTTGCAAATGGCCTATTGCATGAAATGATAAACAGGAAACCGGTATCAACATGTATGCAAGCCTCGGTATTTTGACTCTTGAGGAGCAGCCCCCACCAAGCTTCAGTGGGAAGGTGGCATGGTGAGGGTTGCCACTTGAGAGTCAATATGCCGAGGGCTTACATGTATAGCGAAAAACGACAAGGTGCCAAACTGTGTAGACAATAACGCTGCCAACGGCGTATCTTGAAACTACTTTTACTATATTTTCCTGTAACATCAACAGAAATAATAATTCCAGAATATATATAACCAGAATTTTGTAACTATAATAAGTAAACAATCGTTCTAATGAAATTAACTAAAAGTTTAGTCATTTTAAATGAAAAATTTTTAACCGTTTAACTTTAGTAAATTTAACCGAACCTTTTTTCTCAGCGCATTTTCTTTATCTCAGCCTGTATCTATTTTTATCTCTTTTCTATCCACCACTGTCTCTTTCTATCCCTTGTTTATCCAAATTTACATATATCTCATTCAATCCCCTTCTAATCTCAGCCTATCTCTTGTATATTGACCTATATCTTTTTCTATTTTTTTGTAAATCCAAATTCACGGCTATATCTTTTAATGTTCTTTTCTTTATTTCAATATATCCCTCATCTATTTACCTCTATCACTTTCTATCTCTTTGTCAATCCAGGTTCATGCTTATCTATTTTAATCCTTGTCCCTCTCCTCGCAGTTAGATTTTCTAATCTTGTACATACTGTATCATTAATTGCAAATAATCACCTTTATTTATCGAATAGAAAGAAGATAGAAAATTACACCGCAAATATACCAGGTATAGACCGGAATAGCGGAAAGGGTATTCGAAGATTGGATTGATTTTGGATTGACGAAGGGATAGAAAAAGTTGGATGAGGATAGTCGAGGAATAGACATGGATAGCAAAATGTGTCTCATGAGTAACATCGAGATTTCTCACAGTTATCTCATGTTCTACCTTAGCTCAGTAGACTAAGCTTTTGGCAACATATCGATGCCTGCGTGGTTAGGGTAATCGGCTACTTGGAAGAGATAGAAAAGGTTCTATCTCTATCTATTTTTTTGCTTCTAGCAGGGAAGAAATCTTGTACAAACCAAAAAAAATCTTGCATCATACTATCACATTAGCTTTTCTACAGAAAATATTTATCTTCTGAAACTACACTGGAACGCTGATTTTATATAACTTGGTTTTAAACAATCGGCAGCAGACGCGGTATGGTTTTTTGTAATTATGAAAATTTAGAAGTTGAGAAATCTATCTCAGTAAATCTCATACATTTTCACAAATTTTCAATTTTGCATGGGAATGGGTTTAGAGGAAGTGAAATACCGGTAAGGTAGGAATCTTTGGGTGTTCTGTGGCCTTAAATTTGATCATTCTTTATGAATGAAAACTACAGTGGATAGATAATAAACCGTTCCGGCGCACAACACTCAATACTCAATAATTCATTATCAATTTAATCAAAAAATTACTGTACTGACTATACCGACACAATACCTACATTGTGGGAATTCAGCCTCAAACCCTCCAGTGTAATCGGAAATCCGTAGTCGCACGATGAGTAGCGCTGGACATTCAATATCGCACTTACCATGATTCGCACCCCGTAATCTGAGACATAATATATTCACGTTGCGGTTTCTGGGTCATCAATGGATGCAATGACGTATTGCCACTAATGACATACAGCATGTACTCCTGTTAACATTGATCTGTATTGAAGCTTCTATGTGATGATCAATTTAAATTTATTCACTACCTTTCATTCTTCACATGCATTATTTACTTCCTCCATAACCTAAAATTGCTTTTCGGACATATTGCTTTATTTTATGAGTAAAACTCTTATTCCTGCTGGAGGTAAAAAGATAGAAAAAGATAGGACCTTTTCATCTCTTTCTATCACTAAACTTATCTACAGTGTATCGTTTTCTATAAAAAATTAAATCTCTTTCTATCTGTTTGTCTTGCCTTAATTTCTAAATTGTTAATTTTTATATTTTAAGAATACCTGACAGTAATATAAATACATTATTTTGCATAAACATAATATTATAATTTTATTCCTATAACGTATGTATTCATGAAAAATCCACAGCCTCGGAGACGCGAATCGTAGACACGTATATACTGAAGTAATTACCTAACTCAGCCGACCAAGCTAACAAAGCAGTGATGCCAAAGAATGACCCTCCAATCGCGCATGTCTTAAGCCCGCGTGGATTTAAAGCGAAGAAAAATTGCAGCTTCTTACAAAAATATTTAACTCTAGGGTAGAACCCCAGAAAAAATTCTAAAAATATCTTAATTAATTAGCAAAATACTATGAAGACTTAACTTTAAAATGAAACTGAAAACAACTTTTAAAAATATTAATTATTCATTAGAGTTATTAATTTTTTTTGAAAAGATCGAAATTCACGTTTTTTTGCAATATATTTTTTTTAAATTGACATTCTGACCAACATGGGCTCATTATATGCAAAATTTTATGACGGTACACAGTGGTCTAAAAATCCAAAAAGCTGGCCAAAATATGAAGGTGTTATTGGAATCACATGATATTCGGCATTCTTAAGTTTTCCATGTCGCTGAATACGATACTGAACTCAGATTTCTAAAATTAAAAATGGCGGATTCAATATGGTGGACAGATTTCGAAGTCATTTAATTTTTATGAAACTCGGTATTTATGAGTTTTGAAGGTCTCTGATTACGAAACAGAATTTAGATTTTTGAAATTCAAAATAGTGGATCCAATATGGTGGACAAATTTAAGAAAAGGTCAATCTATCTTTTCAATACAGATTTTTGTCTGAATGTACGTATATCACTTATATATACAGTATTTATACAATAATTAAGTAGGAGTCACATGAATCCCAAAGTAGACGACAACCCTCTCGTTAAGTTAGGGTTGGTTCCTCTGAGTTTGGGAAGCATAAATACATATGCAATGCAGATTAGTCGAGGTCATTATCGAGCAATGTGCTTTTTGACTTACGCCAATCTGTGACTATATGAACTAGGTTATTGGCTGCTAAATGACTCATTTTGATGCCAAAACTTAGCCGTAAGCACTTTCAATTGGTAGCACAACTTTCAAGAGATTGGTAAAGTCATTAGCTTGAGATCTCATGTCTGGAATAATCAATTTGTCATAGACAGTGACTCTAACTCTATATGAAAGTTGAAAGTTCACATAAATTTTGAGCAGTTTTTTCGGAGAAATTATATTTCTAAGCTTTTTTAATTCAGAAAGTTTCTATAATTATTAGATCGTTCCTAGCAAAAAAGAAACGATTGAACGAGTGCTTTAGTGAATCGGTTTCTTTTAGGAATGCGGATTGGCTGATCTTCTTATGAATCGAAATGATGCGCTTGAATCTGACCTCAAAATTTAAATCATTTTAATTGGCCAACTCCGTTTCGGGAAATCGTAAATCGGTCAAAAATCTATCCGACTTAATGCGATTCAATCCCAATAAATCCGAACCAAGCCGGGCTCGGATTGTTCGAAACTGAATTTTCAATCCGAATCAATGACGCGGAATGGTTCGGAAACAAATTCCGGAATGGCTAGGAATAGCTCTGATTCGCTCGGATTGAATACCAACCACATACTTTCGCCAAGGTAGACTAATAATTTCGACTAAAAATATTAATTTCTTTCCATAGCTTTTTCTTTTGAATTGTTTTGTCAAAATTACTTAAATTTAATTTGCAAAACGTTCTTCGAAATTTGTAAAGCTCTATGTAATTTTTAAGTTTTCAGTTCTAAATGTCTTATAATTTAGGAATGTTCAAATTAAATCTTTTAATATTTGTAGTTCAAGCAGTTGCGGATTCATTAAAAAATTTAACGTCAAAGTCACTTGAACTTTGGAGAGGAAAGATTAAAAAGAGCATTTTGATAAAATCACATTAATTTTCGGTTATTTACTGAAAAGTAAGGTACATTAATATTCTCGAGAACCGATAAAATACGTACATTTTAGTAATGTCTGCATTAAAAATTTCCTCGTCATTTTATGGATAAGACTTCCAGTTGCTTCACAAATTCATACGTAGATACTCTTTTTACACGTTCTTTATACATTTCATGCAAAGGTCTCATTTATTTCTCAGTGCAACATTGAAATATCATTTTTCCTTTACATTTTGAAACTAGATCTACATTGTAAGAAATTTCTGCCGGAATTAGACATTAAAATATTTTAAAATTCAGATGAATTTAAGAAAATTTAGTCCCTTTTTAATAAATTCACTCTATACAAATTTTTCGAGTGAAAATTACCATTAGAGGGAAAAATTACTCTCTTTCGAGTGAGGATTCACTCAAATAGAGTGAAATTTCACTCTGTTTGAGAGAAATTTCATTCCTTTTGAAGTGAAATTTCATTCAAAAGAGAGGAATTTTTTCTCAGGAAAATTCTATACAGTTTTGCAGTTTTGAGATAAGTTTAGGAAAATTCAGTAATTTTTTGTAATTAGGAAAATTTCTTGGGAATTTCTATTTGACTTTACACTTTGAAAAATATTTGGTTCATTTGACCAAAAAATTTTCTGATTATACGCTTGACCAAATTTTTGTTTGGGTCAACGAAGTAATTTGTTTTATGTAAGCAAATACGTTTACTTAAATGTATATTTTTTATATAATTTTCCGTTATATTTGTAATTCAAAAGTTTCGTGAATTTTCGAAAGTGTCCAACAGCGTGAATAAATTTGTGAATTATAAAAGAAATAAATAAATGAAACATAAAAAATTTGCTTGCGCGCAGCTCGCTTCGCTCGCAAGTTTGAGCGCGCCTAAGGCGCGCGATTTGATAGTCGCGCTTCGCGCTCGGTCTTGTGCTCTTCGCATACATTTAAGTTTATTTCTTATAATTTGACACTGAAGCTCAAACCAATTTTATAATAATATTACAGATGAGGTGAATTACACATTTTCTCAAAGTCACTCAATTTCTTTTTGAATTTAAGTGAAACAGGAAATTCAATTTACTTAAGGTTCTATCAGCCTTAAGGGACACATTCTCATCATGACGCTCGCGCTTCGCGCTCGTTTTTCTGTATACATTTCAGTAACTTTTTAATAAATTACATGGTTAAAATAATTTATTTTCTTCCAAATCTCTCAAAAAGAAAAAAAAATAGTAGACTTTATTTAAGGAAACGATTTTGCAGAACAACGCTTATTTCGTATCTCACATATTTTGGTGAAACAAATCGAATTTTTTTAATATTAAAAATCAAAACATAAAATATAAATCCTGTCCCGAAATGTCTTAATGAGAATTTGTAGACCTCATTTAGGCCAACAATTTTCCATCTAAACGTTTTTTTGTATCTCATATATTTTGTCTAAAAAATGGAATTTTTGAATTTTAATCGTATTTTTTGGATTTGAAACGAAAAATATATGTTTTATCAGAAACTGTGTGAGACAAAATTTGTAGATCTTTTTGAAGCGAACAACTTTGTATTCTTACGTTTTTTTCGTATTTTACATATTATTGTTAAAAAATTGAATTTTGGATTTTCAATATTTTTTTTTTTTAAATTAAAAAGAAAAATATGCATCTTATGAAAAAATGTTACAATTCAAATTTGTAGGTATTTATATAGAAAATAATACTGTACCATAACGTTTTTTCGTATCTCGTATAATTTAAGTGGAAAATGGAATTTTGATATTGACTTATTTCGAATTTGAATATGCTGTAACATTTCTAATTTTGATTTAATCAAAAAATGTTATGAGGATAATTTTTAGAGATTTATGAGCACTATCTAAAACTAGTAAGTCCAGTATTGAAATTTTTGATTTTTACAAAAAGTTATTTTCAAAAACACAAAAGTAGTGCTCAACCACTCAATTTTGATTGGATGTGGCTGGTTAACGAACTTGTCCTTACTTTTTCGGCTCCGATAAAGTGTACCAAAGCTCAATTCAATCTGATAATTCTATCGAGAGTTATGCGGCACACGACCTACTACAGACAGACAGACAGACAGACAGACAGACAGACAGACAGACAGACAGACAGACAGACAGACAGACAGACGGACAGACAGACAGACACTTTCGTAAAAACCATTTTTTCTGACTCAGGGGGTCTCAAAACGTAAAGATTTGATGAAAATTTCGAAAGTCATTTTTCACATAAAACCAATACCTTCTCATCCATGATGAGAATGTAAAAATTTATCTTAGTATATCGTGACCACATATAAAAATTTCCTTACGCTTTTGAAAATCAAAAATTCAATTTTTGAACCAAAATATGCGAAACATGGAAAAAACGTTATAATGAAAAAGTTTTTGCTCTAATAAGTTCTACAAATTTGCATCTGAACATATGTTGATAAGATGATTTTATTTTGTTTTGATTAACAAATTAACTAATTTCACTGTTTGACGGTAAAACATCTTTACTATTTGATTCAGTGACCTATTGCCCACTGATTCGGGTTTGGAGAATATTTTATACTCAGCCTGCTATCAAAAAAGACTTTATGTGTAAAATCATATGTAAATCTGGACACATTCCATGTACACTTGCAACATCCAACTTAATTTTTTCCAACATTTACAATTTGTACATTTTCTCAAAAAATATACGTGATGGACAACTTTTGAGCCCTGGTTCGGGTTCAGCGTGCGAAAATCTTTCGAAAACACTTAGTCACTTCCCATTAGCAGACTGAAAGTTGAAATTGGCAGACCAGTTTATCGATGCATATAAAAAGACGTAAATAATAAAGTTTCCATTAAAAAAACCCTAAGTTAGCGAAATTGTTTTATGTAGTTTTTAGATTGAAAATAAATCACTGATGAGGGTTCCGATCAGATCCAAAATGTCTGATTTTGTGAAACCTTTAGTTTTTATTAACCTTTGACCCTAAACTTAACTAGCAACATCAACATATGGTATTTCTTCAATTAATAAAAACATTTTTGAAAATAAAAAATTTCATTATTCAACCAAAATATGCAAAATATGGAAGAAACGTCAGAGTAAGAAAATGTTTGCTTAAAATAAATTCTAAAAATAATAGTGCTTGAATAAATCATAAACATTTTCATCAATGCATTTTTTAATGAAACGTATATTTTTCTTTTTTATTAGAAAATACAATTATTGAAACTAGAATATGCGAGTTATTGAAAAAACTTTATAATGCAAAACTGTACGCTTAAATAAGTTGTATGTTTGAAAATGGTGTTAAAGTTTAAAAAGTACAGCCTCCCATAAATATCTTTGGTACATTGCATACACAAAAGAGGATAGTACATAAAGAATAAACCTCAAAAAAATTCATTACTGCACCGAGAGCCTTGTTAATCTAAGAATCTTAGAATTCAACGTACCATGGATTACGGCCAACGATACTTTACACTTTACAGTAAAAATCTAATTAGATACACTAAGATTATCTATGTGGTGTAAATGGGGTCACGTGTTGGAACGTGAAACAGCTGCTTACACTTAATGGTCAAAATCTGCGAAGAAAAATGTATAGTGACAGCATAAGGTTTCTGTAAACCTAACAGATATTTCAGTACAATTCACCGCTTTTTTATAAACATAATATATACATCGATAAGTACAATAATGCCCGTTAAATTTACAGGATAAGGAATTTTTCTCCACATATTAATTCAACATGCATTTTTCTAATATTTATCAACAAATCTGTTATGTTTACAAAAATACAGTGAATTATCTCACTATTTTAACTCATGCACTCAGTAAATTGAATAGATTTTTTTCCCCGTGAAAATGATTTTCTTGAATTAACAAAATTGTGGTTATTTCGACAAATTTTTTTTTTAAATTCCAAAAAATTGTGTGTTAGAATAATAACAACAATATTATTGCACAAATTTCCTTTTTAGTTTATTTATTTGGTTGATATGACCAAAATTTCCTCTGAGTTTATTCACGTATTAGTTAAACAATTATGTTTTAAGGCTTTGAATAATAGGTTATTTTTCGCTAAAAAGGAAGTGAATGAAAAGGGAGTAAAAGACCAAGAAGTAAGAAGGAAACTGGTAGATTTGGATTGAGGAGATTTCTACATAGGTTTTCGTTCCCGCTAATTTAATAAGTCTTCGAAGTAGAACCTGGGATTTTCGCATAGCAAACGGAAACTTAGCTTCATCCTCATTAAGAAGGCCAATCACAGTTTCTTGCTTGGGCCACTTGTTAGGGCTTTTCCCGAGCAATGATTTCAATCGATCCCTTTCACTCACCCTCGATCCAATTCACCCTCGAATATCGCCAACATTTCTCATTCGTCTTCTGAGAAATCGTCTGTTCCCACCTTGACTTGGCCGCCAATCCTCGCCCAAGATTTCATTTACATCCGATGAATTAGCCTGGCATTACCGAAGCCAGAAGCGCGAGAATCTTCTATAGAGACTTTACCTGGATGGGCGATATAAACAACCAGATCCTGGTATGATCGATATGGATATTTCACTAATTAGATTCTTCGATAGTTAATTAGATTCCTTGGCGATTAGTCTCTGAGAGGCTCGAAAGCACAGCTATGCTCGCTTACTCGCACTCGGGGCATTAAATTACTCGATATTTCATGCGCTCGTGAAACTCCAAGAAAATTTCGAAATAAAGGCACTTGATAGCTGCCTAATCTCTTGTTAGAGTCGGTTTTTGTTCACTCGTGACTTGAATTTGAGTAAAATAGGGAGGAAATGAATAAGAGGACTGTCACATATTAAAATAGGGGGTAGTTGTAAAAAAAATTAACCCTCGTTTTTATATTTTTCAACTCATCCCTCCCTTACTTTCTGTATTATGGAATTTTTCTAACTTTTTGTTCCACTTAAGTAAAAATTTTACTTGATGTTAACCCCTTCGCGGTGTAGCAGAATCGAACTTTCTGTGGCACCAGTTTGTGAAAAAAAGTTCTTGGATTCACTTAATAATAATTGTAGGTGGGACTTGTATTTACCCTTACGTAAATATTCGATGTATGTATAAATTGGCTTTAGGGTCCAGAAATAATTAAAACACAGTTTTACATCCTTTGAAACGGCTAGACTCGAATTGGAGTCCTCTTCAGTGAAAATTTATTGCTAAAAAAGTATAAAATCGAGATCTCAAAATAAAACACTCTAAGGTGTATAAGGAATTCTTACATAATTAAAATTAACTATAACTTATTTGTAATATTATGTACTGAAAAAATAAAATTGCACATAAGTATACTTTGGAGAGCCGTATAAAGGTGTACATGAAGAGCCGCATAAAGGTTTACATTAATGTTTGTGTATATAGAATCCACATAGGAACGGCTTAGGGTTGAACTAACACTAAATTGAATTTGTATAAAGATAATATCGTTTATCCAGGAGATATACGAGGTCTGTCCGGAAAGTATCGGGCCTACCTTAATATCTCCGCGCCATAGTGTTCGAGCGACCTCTGCGGGGCATAAACGTCAACGGTAAAGCCTCACGAACCTATAGTTGCTTGCTGACATCTGCCGGACGTGTAGTTAATGTGCAGCGTGTCTTTGTTTACCACCTTATTTTTTTATCGGTGGAGGAGCTGAAGCTACGTCAAGGTCAACTCCATTTTTTTAAATGGAACCATGTATTTATTTCGATGAAATTGTTACCGATTTTGAGACGAATTCAGCGACCTACAACACAAGGTCATTCTTGTCACGCAAAGTATTAAAATAGTTTAAAAATCATTTTTTTTCATTTCTTTCTTGAAAATGTGGAGAGTTTTTGTATGGGTAATTATTTACAAATTTTTTGATGCTGTGGAGAATATTGTGTAAACACTAGAATTTTTCATTTGAAGGAGGAAGGTAAAAAACCGATAGATTCTCTGTGTCCGTTCTTTAATTGATAGCCTCTGCTGATTTTTTGACGTATTCTACACACTTAGTTTTATGATATATATTTTTTCGGATTTCTTCGTACGCTAGTTTTTTCAAAAAAAATTGTCAAATATTTCGAATAATGAATTTTTTTTATGTTTCGTAATTTACCTATTTATTTAACATTGTTTGCGGGCAAATTATTTATAATTTCATGAATATACTAGGTTGTTCAAAAAGTTTTGAAAGCGACATCTATAGAGCAGTAGAAGAACCAAAATTTCTACGCCATTTTAAGATTTCATCTTTCATATGAACATACCCAAAGTGTCATTCCACTCTGTCAATTCATTGTTTGTTTAGAAGCCATTTGAAGTTGACGTGTCAGTGTATTTTTGTACAATGGAAAAAACCGAATATCGTGCAGTGATAAAATTCTTTGTTTTGGAAGGTTTATCAGCAACGGAAATTCATACAAAAATGGTGAAAGTGTTAAAGGAAGCTGCTCCTTCATTTCCAACTGTGCATCGATGGGTTTTAGAGTTTAGACGTGGTCGAAAAAGCGTTGAAGACGATCCACGCTCAGGACGTCCAAAAAGTGCATCAACACCAGCATTCATAGCAAAATGGGTGCCGCATTGGCTCACAATGGAACAAAAACACGTTCGAATGCGACTTTCTGAGCAACATTTGGAGCGTTTTCGAAAGGATAAAAAGGATTTTTTGCGTCGATTCATCACTATGGATGAGACTTGGGTCTTCCATCATGATCCTGAATAAAACAAGAGGCTAAGGAGTGGTGTGAACCAGGCACTTCGGCACCGAAGCGAGTTCGTGTCCAGAAATCGGCGAAGAAGGAGTTAGCATCAGTTTTTTGGGATGCAAAAGGGATTTTGTTGGTGGATTATCTCCAAACTGGCAAAACAATAAATTCTGAATATTATTGTAACCTTTTGGATCAATTGGATGCAAAAATTCGTGAGAAAAGACCCGGTTTGCAGATGAAAAAAATCCTTTTTCATCAAGACAATGCACCCGCTCACACAGCTCAAAAATCCATCACTAAAATAACCGAATTAAAGTACGAATTATTGCAGCATCCACCTTATCCGCCTGATTTAGCTCTCCCTGACTTCTGGCTGTTCCCACACCTCAAGAAATTCCTTCGTGGGAAGCATTTTTCATCAAACGAAGAGGTTATAGCCGTCGTAGAGGAGTATTTTGCAGGCCTTGCAGAAAGTCACTTCCATGATGGGATAAACAAGTTGGAAGACCGTTGGACCAAATGTATTGATCTTATGGGAGATTATACTGAGCAATAAAAGTGATTTCATCCAAAAAAAAACGTATTTTCATTTCCGCTTTCAAAACTTTTTGAACAACCTAGTATTCATTCAACTTTATAACTCTAAGATCTTATGTCATCATTGAGGTCCTAGTAACTTTCTTTGCACTGAATGGTCAACACTCAATGTGCATGTTACACGTACTATTACTCTGGCCCCACAACAGCGGATAAAAGTTATACAATTCTTTTTTTCGCCATTTAGTTTTCAGTATTTTCCATGGAAAAATTTCTTAATAATTTTTTACCGTGACTGCTAGGTGAATCTTAGTAAAAAGTGTTATTACGGCGAAATAAAGTGAAAATTTTGACCGCCATATTGGATCCGCCATTTTGAATTTTGAAAATCTGACTTCAGATTCGTAATCAGCAGCCCCGAAAACCCATATAGTCACTATCATATCTGGAGGAGATGCACCAGAAAAATCTGCCCCTGAAAGGGTTAACATAGGGAAGTGACAAATATTTTTATGTTTGTCTTTCTAGGTTTGGTTGTGTTGTGCGAGTGTAGGACTGTATATGACAGATAATTAAGCCTATGTTTTATGGTGGAGTTAATCATTGTTATTGAATAATTGTTTTGTGATAGAATATTTCTGTTTTTTTTAATGTTTTCTGTGTGGAAGTTTTTGTGTGCTAAAATGATGCCTTTGTCCAGCGGGTTGTTAATGACATTAATTTTGTAATGTAATGGGTGGTGAGAATGAAAGTTAAGAATCCGGCCTGAGTAAGTAGGTTTTTGATACCAGTTTGTCTTTATGTACTAAATAAGGGTTTTGGGGTCACTGAATTGAAATTGGAGGTCTTAATGCACAAATTCAAAATCCTGGAACTAATATAGCGGATCATAAATTTGGAAAAAATTGAATTTTTATAATAATGCATACTTCAGGGTTTTTGGGGTTGCTTAATCCAAATTTGAGGTCAATATTTAACTATATAGGCACCTATGTAGCATTCTTTACAAATTCCTAGATCAATCACAAATCTAGGAGATGTGTTGGGAACCTGTGTGGCTGCTTCGCCATTTTGAATTATTAAATTCTGACCTCAAATTAGGATTCAGCGATCCCAAATACCTTGGGGTACTCATTTACATGAAAACTCAATTATTTTTAAATTTTTTCTCGGCCATATTGGACCCGAAATTTTGCATTTTGAAATTTTGATTTCAAATTCGGTTTCAGCGATCTCAAAAACTTCGAGGTACACATTTTTTAACAAACTCAATCATTATAAATTTAATGATTTTTTTTGTAATAAAATTTTTTCTTACTATCCTCTTAACAATTTTCAAAAAATTATTGGATTTTCATTAATTATTGGTTATTTTTAAGGGAAAATATTCTCTAGAACTCTACTACTTCAAATTTAAAAAATTAAGTTTTCAGTAGCTGAAATCGTTAGAAAAATTTTTCAAAAAGAAAAGTTGTTATAAAAAATTAAATGTATTTGTAGATTTTGTTCTTTATTTTGAAAATTGTGAACAGTAATGATGCAGAAAATATTCTACGCGTAAAAATAAGCCGAGATTTATAAGAATCCAATTGTTTTTAAAATACGACTGACAATATGATGTCAAATCTTAAAATCATATAAAAAATTTTTTTTCTAGAGATTTGATTGTTGGTACAACTACCTTAATTAAGTACACCCAGCAAAAAGTTACTTAATCTAACCAAACAATTTTGTTAAATGGAACAAGATCTGTTAAATCAAACAAAATTTGGTTGAGTCAACTAAAATATTTGTTTGATTCAACCAAATTGTATCCAAAACAACCATCTTTTTTTGCATGAAGCTATTTCTTTGGTTGAATCAACCATAGAATTTCTTTTAACCTCTTTTTATTGCTGTTATTTATCTTTTTACATTTTCATCATATGAGGAGGTATTGGTTTTATTTTATTTATTTATGTGTTATGAGCTGTGTATAAAAAATTCGTCAGTGTCTATTTCCTCAGTTTTTTTAATTGAAAATATTTTTCGATCGAGTTTTAGTAAGTATTGGAAATTTACTTTTCGCATAAAGTGAGTCATAAAAAGTTTCAATCGGATAAAAATGATCGATTTTTTATGACCGGATTCTATAGATAAATTTTAGTAGTTTTTAGCTATTTTTCGATGATATGATTTCTACAATAAAAGTCTAATCCTATCTGATTCAAACTTTTTATGACATATTTTATTCAATATACAATTTGGTAAAATTTCCTTATGAAAAATCGATATAGAAGAATATTATAAATGAAAAAAAACTAAGGAAATAGTCGGTTCGACTGATTTTGTTCGACTACCCATCTAATTTTTCCTAAATTAATTTGAAACATTTTTCTAGTTATTTATTCTTAAATCGTGTATTGTGCAACTAAGGAAAAAGATGAATTTATTCGCCCCGCACGGGGAAACAAAATCCACTTTATGACCCGCTAGTAGAAAGAATATATTTTTTTAATACTGCATAAATAATACTGTTCTCAATCTGGAAATAAGTTCAAAAGTAAATAATAAATTTTAGTTTGTTTTTTGAAATGCTTCAACAAATATTAAAGAATTTTTATGAATTTGTTTGACACTTGATTAGTCATTCATCAGTGCCTAAATTATGGCTTTATCTACGAAGCCCAAATTATGAATTGGGCAACCCTATTGGGTCCCTAATAGTCCCTCTAGAGTTAGGCTTCCAAAATGTGCTGATAAATTTTACCTACTATTTATTTTCCCTATGAGGTTTCAAATCGCAAATTTCAAATGTTTTAGAATATTATGGAAGATTTTAGAATAATCTCAAATTTGTTGCCCTTTCCATAAAAATGCGAAATACGAACACATAATGAAAAATTATATTCTTGGTTATTTATATAAAATTCGAATTATAAATGTTAGACGCCTTGCGATAGAAGGAAATGAGACTTTAATAAAATACAATGTTTTATTCGAATAACGAAAAATCTCATTCCTAAAACGGCGCTCACTTGACCGTCATCTGGCGACAGCATGCCCTTTCCACCTTCTATGCAAGAGGCCGTAGTGGAACAAAAGATCTCTCTTCTTCTCTCCCACGCCTCTGTACATTGTCTCGCACCCATACTAAGTACCAGCGCAGTGAGGAGAGTCACACATTGTCCAAGCGTTCTCTCTCACCCCAATGAACACTCTCGATATTCTTTTTCACACTCGTACGAAATGGTTACGAACTTGTACGCTCTCCCACTACCAGAGTTCAGCAATGGGACTCTCTAAAAAAAAGAAAACTGAGAAAAAGATTAGAAAGTGCAAGGGACGTTCAAGCAAGGGGGAATGCACTAGGAAAGTCGGGGAAGATCGACCCCTTCTCCAGGGCCATCGAAGGGAGAGAAGCTAGATAAGAGGGCTCGTTTTCGGTGGTAGATTGATTCGAAGAAAACTCTCGCGAACGATTTTGACCTTTCCAAATAAAGTCTCCTCTGGAAGAACCTTAGCGGACTTCCATCACCCCACCTTGCTAGAAGATTCACTCGGGTCTTGTATTCTGTATGATCTCTCGTTGTCTTCTATCTCTTTCTCCCCTATACCAGAACATTCACTAGGGTCTTCTACAGGGCCAGTCAACCTCTAATGGATGAGGTGTGCGCCTAGCTTAGTTCATGTGCACAGTTGTACGCGGCGCTAGTTGTCGCAAGGGAGCGGAGTGCGGCAAGGGGAGCTGGCTTCGTATGAGTTTCGCCATTGTTGCATACAAGTATTTAACAATTCATTACGTGATTGCGCGTTATCATGAATAAAAAATACGAAATTCAGTGAGCTGTTCGTGAGTGCAGTGTGCTCAGATTGCAAACTGGGGTACCTACAGACACGATTGCATGCCATATCCGTGTGAAGCGAGTAGGGCGAGACGACGGGATGAGGAGAAGTAGTAGCAGTCGTTCTCGTGTGCGAGAGCGACAAGGAAAGAACAAAAGCAGCGCGCCGTGTCATCTCTCCCTACTCGCTTCACACGGATACGGCCTGCAATCGTGTTTGTAGGTACCCCGGTTTGCAATCTGAGCACACTGCGTGAGTGTACACCACCAAAAAGCGACAGAAGGAAAGTGTGCCCATTCACCTGTTTCCGATGACAGGAGATGCTGGACAACAATGGATACCCTTGTAGAAAAACATAATTGGACCCGATTGATCCGATTGACCCCATTTCAAAAACATCATTGAAATCGATTTATTAATCGGATTCAATCAGGCGAGACCATTTTGAATCCGATTAATAAATTGCTTTCAATGATGTTTTTGAAATGGAGTCAATCGGATCAATCGGTCCCACTCGGGCCCAATTATTTTCTTCTAGAAGGGTAGCAGCTTGTCTCTCCCTTACCTACGCCAGAAGACCCACTCAGGGCTTCTACTCTGGAACATCTCTCGCGGTCCGCTATCTCCTTCCTACTTACGGCAGAAGATGCATAGGGTCCTATCTCTCTCTCACATGCTTTCAATTATGGCCTGCCTATAGACAAGCTACGATGCCTCGAGGAGTCAACAACAGTAGAAAGCGTGTGGATAGGGGGGGGGGGGGCACGACGGGCCGCACGAAAATGCATACGTAGGTTCTTTAAATGTGTTGCAGAGAATATAATTAACTCTTTACATTCCAGTGATGACTCTCACTCACCACGTGGCTTGGATGCCGCAGGCATTCTCCGAAGGCCTGGAGTGCATATACAGAAAATTTTACTGTTTAAATATTTCGGTCAAAAAAATATAGAAACTGGACCAAATTGTTCACATGAACTTGTTACTTTTCTAAAGCATCACATATCCTTAAACACTTCATTCTGTTGGTAAATTAATGTCCACATCACTTTGACACGACATATCACTGCCTGACGACAAATTTAACGTAGAAAGAGCACCGCATATTAAAAAAAAATATTGCCTCTCCACTGCTTGTAGGTATTCTAACGTCGACAAGTAAGAGTTCGCGCAAGCTTCTATCCATCGCTGTCCACCCTATTGAAAAACTTGACTTCAAAAACCATGTCAAAAACAACATGAAAAAGGTCGTCAAAAACGCGATAAAGAATGACGTAAAAAATTACGTCAAAAACGCGATAAAGAATGACGTAAAAAATTACGTCAAAAACGACGTCAAAAATGATGTCAAAAACGACGTAAAAAACTGTCCCAATTCATGACAACGTTTTCAATAGGGGCAGCATCTCCTCTCCTGAGAAACCGATGAATGGGCACACTTTCCTTCCGACCCCTTTTAGTGATACACCCACAAACAGCACACTGAATTTCGTATTTTTTATTCATGATAAGGCGCAATCACGTAATGAATTGTTAAATACTTGTATGCAACAATGGCGGAACTCATACGAAGCCAGCTCTCCTTGCCCACTCCGCCCGCTTGTGACAACTAGCGCCACGTACAACTGTGCACATGAAGTAAGCTACGCGGACACCTCTTCGGGGACTGCTCTGATCATGACAACTGAGGAAGGAGAAAAAAGAAAGGAGGAGAAAAAGAAAGCGATAGGAGGAAGGCGAGCGGAGAAGAATCACCCTTTGACTTGTCAGGCTGAATACGGGCGTTAAACAGGCTCTATTCGAGTTGCCTGGTTTCAGTTGCGACGATCAGACTAATACCTCCTCCCCCCCCCCCCCCAACAAAAATATTGAAAAGTTGGAATTTCTAAAATTAATATGTGGAAGATCACAAGATTCAGGAAGCAATAAAAATTATATCTGCATCACTTTTAAATAGCAAATTTGACTGAATTTTAGGAAAGAAGAAAAAATGGAATAATTAAGAAAGTGAGTCTTTTCCTAATGGGAATTTTTCAAGGTTATTACCTCATAAACAACGTATTTGGAAAACGTCAAGCACTTATAAAAATGGTATGTGATTATTATTCTGTCTGCAATTACAGAATTCACTTCAGTCAAGCCTCTTTTTACCCTTATTCTTCAACAGATGCCTCGAATAAAATTATTTCGACCCTCTGGTTATAAAATGTGATTTTCCAAAATACATAGAAGTGGTGAGTTGCAGATAATAAATTGTATTAATGCATAATTAGTCGATGCTACAAAAACAGTTTAATATAATATTATATTTTCTGATAAACTTTCCATATAATGCTGAATTAAAAATTTTATTGAAAGTTTTGATTTCTACAATAAATTTTTGGGCATTAGAATTTGATAATTTAATAACGAAATTTGTTTTGTCAAAAAAGAACAAAATATAAGCGATTTAACAAACATGAAAATGCGGTAATTTTACTCGATGTGCAAAGAGTGTTCACAACTGTGTGGAAAGATAGTGATAAGAAGAGCGGGAAGGGGTTGAAGTGCAGTGAAGGGGTTAAAACAAAAGAGGGTCGTTAGGAACAAGTGGCACCGATTAAAAATGCCGACACCACCCGGTTGCGATGCATCGACAAACACGCTTTACTTCCTTTCTTTTTACTTTTTTTTTTATTTTTCCTTTACGCTCGCACTAGCCAACATGCTTTTACAAGTGTACGCAGACTAGTCGTTAATAAGTTATCGCGTTCGCTTCGATTTTCCCTTTATATACAGCCTAACAAAACACCTACTGCTATTAAAAGTTTTCTCATCTGATTTTTGCCTGAAAAAATACAGCTCTGATTTTTAAATTCTCATCACATATGAGAAGGTATTATATTTGTGTAAAATTTGACCCTTACTTCTGTTCCTGTCGTTGTCGTCTACTGACACGATAAACTTTGAAAGAATATTAAGATTGGAATACGCTTTGGTACACTTTTCAGAGCGCAAAAAGTAGAGACATTCGTTAATCATCCATATCCGACCAAAATTTCAATTATTAGCGCATTTTTGGTATTTTTGAAAACTACTTTTTGTATGAATCCAATATTTTAATACTAGTTTCTGATATTTGGAAGTTCTAAAAATTGTTCTCATACAATTTTTAAATTAAACTAAAATTAGAAAAGTTATAGTGCTTTGAAACTTAAAAAAAATCAATAATAAAAATCCATTTTTCATAAACAAAAGGGTACAAAAAAATGTTATTATACAAAACTGTCCACTAAAAAAATTTCTACAAATTTAGATTTAAAAATTTTTTGATGAAATTTATATTTTTCGTTTTGAATTTAAAAAACACGTTTGAAAATAAAAAATTCGATTTTTAAACAAAATTTGCGAGATATGGAAAAAATGCCAGAATGCAAAATTGTTTTCTCAAATAAATGTTAGAAATTTGAATTAACACATTTTTTGATAAGATGAATATTTTTTGTTTTGATTTAAAACAAGCACTTTTGAATATCAAAAGTTTGTTTTTTGAACAAAATATGCGTAATATGGGAAGAAATTATAATGCCGAATTGTTTGCTTGAATGAGCTATACAAATTTCCATCGACATTTTTTTTAGATGAAATGCATATTACGAGTATTCGCTTTGATAAAAAAAAAACACTTTTTTAAACTAATATATACGAGATTCAGAAAAAGACGTTATAATGGGAAATCCCCTATTGAAATAAGTTCTAAAAATTTTCTTCCGCACATTTTTTTATACGATCCATATTTTTCGTTTTAATTGTTAATAATACTATTCAAAATCAAAAATGTTATTTTGAATCAAAATATTTGAGATATAAATAATAGTCATAATAAATGAACAGGAACCAAGAATAAAACGCAAAAAATATATGATGCGAGAAAATATGAAATCATGAAATTACTAAACTGTGGGAATGTGCGCGCGCCTCTGCAGGGGGCTGGGCAGAATTTTTTATTTATTAAAAATAAGAATTTTTTCATACTCGTTACTTTAAAATGAAATATGTTTTCTGGGTCACTTGAAAATTTTTCTCGTGTAGGTTTTTAAATCTCGAAAGTGTACAAAACGTTTTTTTAATTGTATTTGCAAATTACTGTGAACAACGATTTTGTCGTTTTCTCGACGACGCCAGCGAACTTTTGTCGTGATCAAACTCGAGAATTTAAAATTTAAAATTCAGTACTTTTGAGTTTTGCGTCGAGTCCAGCTGGGACATAATAATGCATCAGAAAGTTTAAATCAATGCGAACTTTTAATTAATATAACTTGGGAATGAGACGTGGGATTTTAGTTTTCCAGGGTTAGCTGTTTTCTGGTATTTTTCGCGGATGAAGTGAACTGCAAAGCGGCATAAAATCGTTTTATATTAAACGGCCCCCGGACATCACGAATGATGTGGCACATTTCACGTTCAGCAACTTAATTTCCTGATTCGAACTTAACTGACATTGAAAAGTGAGTAGTTTAACCAAATTTTTGTTTGAAAACATCCTAATATTGAGCTGAAATATACAGGGTTAGTTTTTTTTATTTTGAAACATGGGGGGGGGGGGGGGTAAGGTTAATTCGGTGAAAAAAGGTATATTTTCAAGAATTTTTTTTTAGTTTTTTCAATTTTTCGTAGCACTTGGAAGACAAAATTCTGATCTTCGCTAAAAAAGCTCGGCTAATTTGTTAATGTAAAATTAATAATTATCAAAATAAACTAAAAAGCTCTCAGGGATACCTGGTGAATTATGTGAAGAAGTACTGTGCAAAATTTCAAGACGATTGGTCCAGTAGATTTTGAGTTATGATGTACACGGACTTCAAAAATAACAAGTTTCAGAAAAACGCTTTAAGGTTTTGCTCTACTAATTCGCAGCTCGTAAACTTGTATAGAAATTTTACATTTGAGAAATGAATTTTAATTGTTATGGAAATTGATTATTAAAAATAAAATACAAAATGACATTGAGAAATACGTTAAAATTATTTTTTATATTTCTTTTATGAAAGTTTTTTCTAATTTGAAGTTTTACAATTTTTTTTTCGAACTCAGACTTTGGCAGGAATTAGAAAAAAATGATCATAGTGTTTTGTTATATTCTTGACATAATATGTAAATCTATCTGTAAAATAACTTTAATGCAAGTCAACCGAAATCTGTCTCAATAAACTGGATATTTTCTTTGATTCAACGAAATCGAATCCAAAAAAAAAATCTTTGGTTCTTAAAAAAATCTTTGCTTATCCAACTACATTTTGGTTGGATTAACTCAATATTTTTCTGACTGTATCTTAATTTTCGTGTAGAGATTTTCAAGAATTAGGGTGAATCGGAATCAAAACGAGGAATTAAATCCCGTTGATCGATTGCTGTATGGAAGTAACTTCAGATTATCAGATTAGGTAACACATGCCAGTAACACTACGACTTAATGCGGACAAACGATTCCTGCAAACCATATGTACCATAGGACTCTAATCTTCACATCGTGGTAAGATTTAGGATTCGAATTATCATCCAAGGAGAAATCCCATCGACATTTCTCATTGAGTTATGCGTCCCACGGATCATATGATCCTGGATTTCCTTCAATTAGTCACTAAATCCTAGCCATAATCTGACAATGAAAAGCTCAAATATAGTATATACTGAGAAATCTATTTGGTATAACTAACAAAAATTGTATTCGCCCAATAAACAATTTTTTGGTATTTGTGTAACAAAATTTTTATTGTTGTAACTGAATTTTTTTATTGACCCATTTGAATGTTTTTTAGGATGAAACGAAATTTTTTTTTCAAACGATAAAAATTTTTTGTTAACTTGATGAAACTACTATTATTCTTGAAACAGCTTTTCAGGAGGAACGAAATTGATAAGTAGTAAAAAAGTTCTAATTAAAATTAAGTGGAATATCTTGTTTCAAAAAAAGTCTTAGACCGAATAATTTAGTAGCTTTAATCAAAAAATTCCTTTGAATCAATTGAAATATTATTGCATCAACTAAAATTTTTCCATTTATCTTAACATATTGAGGTAGTTTTCATCCACGAAAATTAGACCTCAGGCAAAAATAGGTAATTTTGCTTTCAAGAATAGCAATATTATTATTGAAGAGCTATTTTGAAAGAGAAAAGATTATTTTACATGAAAAAAATTTGAAACACAGAAAAATAATTTTATTAATAAATTTTATTTTTGACCTAACTTTTTTTCTTATCACTTCTTACGAAATTTTAAAAACTTATGCGATTCTTATAAATCATGAATCATTTTGTCAGAGAAAAGATTTCCCACAATTTCACAGTTTCTGATTTTTAAAAATAAATTCTTTAATGGCAGAAAACATTAAAGAAACATTTTCCAAAACAAAATTTTTACAAACAAATTGCTGAATTTGATAATAATTTATTCATGTTCGAAAATTGGAAATGGTTAAGTGGTAGGGAATCTTTTTCTTGAAAAAGTGATTTGTAATTCATTAAAATTGCATAATTTTTTAAAATTTGGTAAAAAGCGATAAGAAAAAAAGTTGGGGCGAAAATAAAGTTTATTAATAAAATTATTTTTCTGTATTTCAAATTTGTTTCATGGAAATTACTCTTTTCTCTTCCAAAATAGCCCTTCAATAATAATATCGCTATTCTTGAAAGCAAAATTATCCATTTTTGGCTGAGGTTTAATTTTTGTGGATAAACTACCTTATGTCTCTATACAAAAAAAGCTTTTTTGGATCAATAATAATTTATCAAATCAATTAAGTAAACCAAAATTGTTATTATAAATTGTACCATTTATTTAATTGATATTGCTTGTTGTTTTCCGAAAATGTTTCGGTTAAATTAACTAAATTTTATTTTTTGAAAACTTTCACAAAAACAAAGCAGACAGACGTTTTTGATTATATTCTATCACATTTTCAATATTTTCAGAAAAATGCTTTATTAGAACAACAAAATTATCTTTCACGGATTTATTTACCTATTAATTAGATCACGTGGTCTGGTTCATCCGTAACATTAAATTAACAAAAAGTGCTATTGATCGTGTAATAAGTTAATTCCTGGATCGAATTAAGGGAGTATAGTCCAGTCAATAAGGCGAAAAAAACCCTATCTAAGGATTTTCGGGGTGAGTGAAATATTTAATTCCATTTTTCAGAGGGTCATTAGAAAAGCTTAAAACTGAATTTCCGTATCCCTACCCCCTGTCGTTCGGCCGCCATCTTGAAAAAAAGAGTGATTTGTTATTTTCCGTTTATCTCGTTAACGGTTAATTTTTACAAGAAAACATACGAAATCATTTTTGTAGAGAAAAGTACGGTCTACACTCTAAAAACAGACTATTGACTGTTAAATGATTCCTTTCGCTATTAAAGGATTTTTTTATTCAAAATTGTCTTGAAAGGAAATCCTTTAAAAGTTAAATGATTGTCGTTTAAAATGCTATCCTTTAACTGTCAGAGTATTTTATTTGGTCTGGAAATTAAATTCTTTGTCGTACAAAGAAAATATAATTTCGAGGATAGAAGAAAAAAAATTCTATGATGTAACCTAATAAGAAATGTACACAAGCCCAACTTTGACAAATGCGAACATTAAATCGATTATTTTCAATTCTATAATAACGACGCGTCTTAGATTTCCGCTTAAAGAAATTTTAAGATACATCTTTGATGAAAACTTTCGTAAAAACCTTTTTTTCTGACTCAAGGGGTCTCAAAACGTAAAGATTTGATGAAAATTCCGTAAGAGATTTTTCGTATAAAAACAATACTTTCTCATATGGTGAGAATATAAAAATCGAATGGATTAATAATTAGAAAACATGTCGCTATAGCCCATAGCAAATTTATGTATTTAAAATAAAAATAAAATCTTTTTTTTAGATACAAAAGAAATAAATAAAATAATCATTATATCGAATTTGGAGGAGAACTGGTTCATTATTTTTTTATTCCTTACGCCCGATAACGAAAGATCGTTTTGAGAAAAACGCGTTTAAAGTTTCAAGTATGAAAATCTTATATAAATTTAGTATTACGTCCAAGTTTAAGCTGAGATTCCTGCTCCATACAAAACAAATTAGGAAGGGATTCTTAAAAGTAGCGGGGTTCTATCCAGGGAGGAGATGAGGGGAACAGGATACCGAGAAGTAGGACAAACACACTTTACACAGGCACTGAGAGTAGTAAAAACTTTATTTGGACTTACACTTCGAACGTAGGGTATAGAAGCGTTACCACAAACGGACGGACAATTCTTAATTTTAAAGTAGAACAAGTAGCCCCGAATTAGCTGATAGCGTCCCTCGGGTAATTCCGCCCCGGCTCGGACCCATGTTGACCCTTCCCAATATCGTGCTCCGTGTATCATCGCTTGGTAACATCTACAAGGTGTGTCCGAAAAGTAACCGACATGCGTCGATATCTCCGCGTTAGTGCAGTTCTTCGTCGTCCGGACCGTGGCATCCTTCGGAGTAGTCCCCATTTAATTGAACCACAAGCTCCCAGCGGTGCTTCCACATCTCAAAGCGGTCCTCGAACGCAGATTTTGGAATGGCCTTCAGCTCGCGCGTCGGATTACTCTGAATTGTCTCGATGTCGTCGAACCGCTTTCTTTTGAGCCCCATTTTCAATTTTGGGAATATCCAAAAATCGCAGGGAGCTATGTCGGGACTGTACGGAGGCTGGCGATTAAAATTAATGCACAAGGTTCGATGAATGCGCTGGCGTGTTATCGTAGTGATGAAGCTAGTCACCGCTTGACCAGAAACGCGGTCGTTTTCTTCTCACGGCATCATGCAATCTTTTCAGAACTTCAACGTTCTATTTTTCGTTGATCTTCTGACCTCTTGGAACAAATTCGTAGTGCACAAGACCCTCATAATCGAAAAAAATAATCAGCATTAACTTGACATGGCTCCGACTTTGACGTGCTTTTTTCGGCCGTGGCTCGTCTGGACGCTTCCACTGTGAAGATTGTTGGTTCAGTTTCAAAAAGGCCTTCTGTATCATTTCAATCGACTCCGTACAACTCTTGCCGAGATTGAAGCAAAACTTGATGCAAATTCGTTGATCTGTGCTATCATTTTCAAATGTAAACAAATGCGACGAACGGAAAAAGCACGTTGGACATAAACACACGCTGCGCGTGACCCAAGGCGTCCAGCCGGTAACTACGGCATTCAGAGAGTTCGTGAGGGACTACTGGTTACGCACATACCCCGCAGAGGCCAATCGAGCGCTCTGGCGCGAAGATATAAACGCCGGTCGGATACTTTTCGGACACACCTCGTATGTTACAACTTTCAGAAAATAATAAATAGAAATTTCGATTTTTTGAGAATTTCACATTAGAGAAACCTCTAAATTATACTCAGGGAAATATTTAGTTAATCTAACCAAAATTCAATAAGATCAACCAAAGAATTTGATTATCATACGATAGACCGAATTTTTGTTTGATTCAACAATAGTATATTTCGTATCAAGCGTGCGGGAAAATCAACTTTCCGCACGGAAAATGACACAGGCAAGGCTAAATTTCGGTGTACGGCGGGCAGAAAAGACAAAAAAACTAATTTAACAAAATGGTTCGGTTAGGTCAATTAACAGTATATTATGTCACCAGAGAGAAATCGACTTTTTTGACTTGCAGGGGGCAATAAAATGCACTTCTTTATCCGCTAGTAGAAAAATATTTTTCTGAGTATAATTTTGTTGTTTTCATGATAGTTAGTCTATCGTTTAACGTAAACGTATACGGACACAAAGACCAATCTGGTGTCGTCGCATTTACATTAACTTAAAAGCAGCATTGATTGGACAATTGGATCTCACGCATGATCGACGCATCATGGTCTACCCCACTTGGTCTCTATATTCTTGACAGCTCGCTTAATTGTGCCGTCCGGAAATTATATTATAATTCATTAAACTTCCGGAAACGATTTCGCTCCGGCGCTTCAAGCATAGACAGCGATGTATTTTATGAAACCATACGATAATCTCAATTTTACTATGTCCACATCACTCAATGCAACCTTTAAGGGCCACAACTAATTTGACCACCTGAAAAAAAGGTGATTTTTGCAATACTCTTTAAAAAAAAGTATTGCATCGAATGTTTTAAAATTTTTCAGATATATTTGTGCATAAATAATGAATACAAAGTAATGTTTTCAAATAAAAATATTCGATTTTTAGCAAGTTATCCACCATCTCCTGAGTCTTCAAAAAAAAAAAGTTCTCCCACTGCTGCAGTGATTGTAGCCTTCATAGTGCCTGAAAGCAAGAAAACCAAAAATTTTATTAAATAAGAATATATTTCCTATACAATGATGCTCGATTGTCGAAAAAAATTCAAATGCAACAAAATGGCAGATTTTTGAAAAAAAATTAAAATTTTACTCAAAAACCTGATGGTTTTTGGACTGGCAAAATTATACTTTTCATCCAATCATGAAACTGGAGTCATTGTATGGAAAAACAAGTATACAATAAGCTAAAATAGACTCAAGTCGATCTGATGATTTGTTATCGAGTTACAACTGCAGCAAATTTAAAAAATGTAGTTTTGAGGAAAACGCGTTTAAAGATAAAAGTACTGATTTCATTGTTATAAATTTTTGAATATCATACCTAGAACTAATCTGCTATTCCAGGCCCATACAATTCATCTTCCTCTTCTTCGAAAAGCGCCTGCTGTGCTGTTGAAAAATACAAAAACAAAAAAATCGAAATTTTCAAAATTTCAAACTAGTTGTACCCCTTAAACTTTAAAAAATTATATCTTCTAGAATTTAAGAACTTTTCTTCAACGAGAAAAGCTCAATTGACAGATATTTTTTTTCCAAATAAATTTCATCCCTAACGATCTTTTTTATGAATGAACCACCCAGAGAGGTGTTTCTCAATTTGTCACTCGGTAAATCGAATTCTTCCCGTCGACATTCATTACACAAATTCCATGAGAGCTGGGCTTACCTCTTAATCAAGACTGAAACATCGTTACTGACACGTTAATCAGGATGATTGAGTTCATAGCGGATTTAAAGTTTCCTGGCGTCACCATTGCATGCAGAGGTCTATCGTAATTCCATGTGATGAATTTTTTTTATATAAAATGATTAGGGCAAATTGGAAAAGAGCTTAAGTCGTCTGCCTTCAAGCTAAATGAACACCAACTATGTTTTATAATGACACAATAAATTGTCACTTCGACGTCAAATTTAAACAGTTGTATTTTTTTTTAAAAATTCAATGTGCTGAGAAGTTGACTACTTCCAGACTATTATTATAAATGTCATTTTATTTGACGATTATGAAGCTGAACGAGCTTCCTCATGAGGATTTAAAACTGTAAAATCACGATGTAAAATATAATAATTATAGTTATAAGGAAAAAATACATGCATGTAGAAGTAAAAACTTAACAAGGACAACTTGTTACATTTTATACTAATATTAATTATGAGTTTAAATATTTTAAACCTTTAACGGTCGAATTTTCTGTAGTAGATTAACTTACGCAACACATGGTAGATTTGAATATATAAGTATTCAACATGTATAAAAATTTGAGAATTTTTCTACCCTTACAAACCACTTCAGATGTAAAAATCATCCCTAAAGTACAAAAAATTTGTAATATCATTTCTTTCTACTTTATAGTACCCTAAATCAAAGAATAAGTATTTCAGAAGACATAGGTATGTTGCACGAAACTCATAGATCATTTTTACTCTAACAAAAAACCCCTAAATTAAAAAATGGGATTTTTGAGTTGCAACAAATTATAATCCTATTTAAAGTTATTTTATTTTATTGTGAATTAAATAAAACATACCTCAGAACATGTATCTACCAGGTGTATAAGTATGAAACCGGTAATTTTTTTGAGAAAATACACGTTTATTTAATAAAAATGGTTATAAATTCAATCTTCAAAGTAATGGCCATTGCTAGCCACACATTTTTCCCATCTCTCTGGCAATTTGTGTATGCCTCGCCAAAAAAATTGTTCGTTTTTTGAGTCAAACCAGTCATCGAGCCATTTTTTCACATTTTCGTACGAATCGAAGCGCTGTTCAGCAAGTGCGTGCCCCATTGATGAAAACAAGTGGTAGTCAGATGGAGCCAAGTCTGGTGAATAAGCCGCATGGGGGAGGGCTTTCCAGCTGTACGAATTTACCAATTCCCGAGTCTTTTGTGTTCGATGTGCTGGTGCATTGTCATCAAGAAAAACCACTTTGTGTTGCCTAGTTTGATATTCTGGACGTTTTTGGCGCAAAGCACGATTCAAATCGGACAATTGTTGTTCGTAGCGTTGACCAGTAACTGTTTCACCTGGTTTCAGAAGGTCAAACCAGATAACACCCTTCTGATCCCAATCTTCGAACTTCTTTGGTGGTTTTCCACGATCTTCGTTTCTCACATCAAAATTACCACTTTTGAATTTTTTAAACCACTCGAAACAATGTGTTTTGCCTAGAGCATGCTAGCCGTAAGCTTTCACAAGCATTCGATGGGCTTCCAAAGCAGATTTCTTCAATTGGTAACACAAAATCAATGATGTCCGCAAATCGTAGTTTGAAGGCACAAAAATCGACATTTTTACTAGCGAAAAAAAATTAGTTGTTGTATGAAACTTGATTGTTTATGAACTGAATATTGTTGACAGAACTCAATGCCAAGAAATGGCGTCAATGATTTGGTTTGACAGAGCGTATAGTTTTACCTAGCGACACATAGATGTCATTACCGGTTTCATACTTGTACACCTGGTATATTGAAAAAAAATGTGAAATTATAAGCTGTACAACTTTGCTTCCGCCGTTTTTCGATAGATGGCTGCAGCAGTAAGTGCTGCTTGAAATAGGTAGATCTAAAATGTCACTCAGTATGCTTGGACATCTGTCAACGTAACAACAGCATCAGATTAGTGAATTTGTGTTTGCATCATACATTTATTGTCAATCGAAGATGTCAGTTTCAGGAAAGAAATCTCGTCGTTTGCAGGAAGTTTTGATTTTCTGCTTTCATTTGAAGAAAACTGCGGTTGAGACTCATCGAATACGAGGTGTGTTCAGAAAATAACGGGAATTTTTTAATTTCACGGGTTTGGAGAGTCCTACCCGCGTAGAAAAATATATATGCGAAATATATGTAAATATATATTGATTATACATATTTTTTATTTATTTTATGTATGTGATGTATAAATTTTATATACGGATAATGCTCATTTATGGCCGTTTTGCTATATAAATGATATATTAAATATGTATAATCCATATTTTTTTTAATATCAATTATATATATACTATATATTTTATTTTTATTTTTGATATATCAAAGCGGTCATAAAGTAGCATAATATTTATATATTATATATATGTTGATTATTTTTTTGTTATAAATGAAATATTAGTTTTTTATGTGAAAAATGTATATTGCGAATTTAATTTATATTCGAAATATATATAATTTGTACACTTCATGTATATTTCAAATATATTCGGTATGGATGGGAAATATAAGTAAGAAGAATATTATTATATTTTTAAAATATATATATTTGATGCATTGAAAAAATATCCAATTCATAATTTTCAGGTTATGCACTTACTCATATATTATATTTATCTGAATATATATTATACAAATATCATATGTATTAGTATTCGGTCTGTTTGCACACTATTTCAGCTGAAGAAATAATTAAGCTTTAGATTTTGCTGCTTCTTTGCTGCGCAGACTGCTCAACTTTACATTGAGTGCGGTTCCAATTTTCACGGTATCGTAAGTATTAGGATACGTATCTTGTACAGCACCTGAAATCAATTATATGTCATTCACCTGAACCGAAAATCCATGATATAATAACCAAGTTTCCAGACATAATCTGTATATAATCTGTAATACCATTTTATGCAATTGTTATATTTCATGTGATTGATTTTGAATTTCTTACTCATTATGGCATCGACAATATTTTTGTCAAGAGCCTGGCATTGAATGCTGTCATCATTGGAATTTATTTTGCGCCGTCCACCTTTGTAATTACTCATCTTTAATACATCTTCTGGTACCATTGACATCATGAGACTGGTTGCCATGCTAGTAGCGCTTCCTTTAGCTAGTGCTGTAGCCCATTGTACGTTTTATACAGTCAAACCGCTGTGTCCAACTTGTTTCTGCAAGCACATGACGTTAAAAATCATTCATACTTAAATTATATTTGTAAATATTGTACAGAATTAATACATGATTTATATATTTGCAAATTTTCTTGTTATTGAATCAAATAAATCAAATGTCTAATACTAACTCGCCCTTCTGCGCCTCTTTGTTGCCTCATGACCTCGTTTTTTTCACGAAGAGAAGAGCCTGTTTTTCCTTCGTTGCCGTTCGAACTTTTCAAGGTTTCGACATCTTTCTGCAAAAGACTTATTTGCTTTCCCTGCTGCATCAATTCTGAAAAAAAGTAAAACACTATTATTCACCATAAAATGTTTACGCGTTAATAAGATGGATAAAATTTCCCTTACGAGACATTATGTCGCGTAAAGTTGGCTCTTCTTCGTCTACAGTTTCGATGGGCGATGATCCCTGGTCCCTTTTTTCAGATTACAATCACGAAGTTTGTCTTCAGTAGAGTTACTCTTCAGAAAAATATAAAATAAAGTCATTTCTACAGTGCACTAAAGTAAAAATGTATGATTTATTTGCTTCATTGCAATAGATGTATTTACTTGTATACTTGTATGCTCTCTAAACTTGAATCAGTCAGAATCTACTGATTATCAGTGAAATTTGACTGATTCAAATAGCTAAAAAGAGGGTAATGTAAATCAGTCAAATTTCACTGATTATTTCAGTGAAAATTGACTGATTTGACCGTGAAAAGTATTTTTTTCACTGATGAATCAGTGAAACTTAACTGATTTAACAGTGGAAAATACTTTTTCACTGATGAATCAGTGGAAAGGCAAATCACTGATTCAGATTTAGAGAGTGTATTTATATTTATAGATGCATTTATATTTATGATTTATTTGCTTCATTGCAATAGATGTATTTACTCGTATACTTGTATGCTCTCTAAACTTGAATCAGTCAGAATCTACTGATTATCAGTGAAATTTAACTGATTCAAATAGCTAAAAAGAGGTTAATGTAAATCAGTCAAATTTCACTGATTAGTTCAGTGAAAATTGACTGATTTGACAGTGAAAAGTATTTTTTTCACTGATGAATCAGTGAAAATTAACTGATTTAACAGTGAAAAATACTTTTTCACTGATGAATCAGTGGAAAGGCAAATCACTGATTCAGATTTAGAGAGTGTATTTATATTTATAGATGCATTTATATTTATATATCCCTGCCTTTCATACAGATTTTTAACATTAAACAAAGTGTCTAAAAATCACTAAAAAGTATTATGACCATAAATTCAGTAAACAATTTGATAAATATTGTTTTTTAATTAATTAGTTGAATTTGAAATTTTTGTCGAAACTCTGAAATTAAATTGAAGTTGATTTATTGTTGATAGATAAGTACAATGTTAGTGAAAAATATAATTCGAGATAATCCCAGCGCAGTCGAAAGCGTCTAATTTTCCACCGAAAGGTTTCAAATTTTTTTAAATTTCCAAAATATTTTAATTTTAAAAAATTGGATTTAATTTGATTTTACATGAAAAATTGTTGTTTAAAAAAATTAATTCAATAATATTAAAAGTTGGATATTTCTTTTCAAAAATTTTCTGATCAAGAAGCATGATTTCTTGAATTAACTAATCGCAACGCTTCATAACGCGTGTTTTATCCTTAATAATTCAGAGCAACGATAGTGGAGAAAATTTTTCAAAACGTTGCAAAAAATTCATGGTCAAACACTTACGGCGATTTTGATACGCCTTCTATGTAAAAAGGGTGTATTAAAGACAAAGAAATACATAAATCATCGCCAATTTTCAAAGGCCTTATACTAATTGTGAGTCAAAATAAGGTGGCTGTATATGCATACAACTATTTCCTCCGAATTTTCCGAAGTTTCCGTTACATCAGTGATTTTAGCGTAAATACGTTTGAAGCCCTTTGAATTAGGTTGTACCGTCTGTTTTACATTAGTTACTGCTAGATGAGGAACATTTTTCGTTGATTCCGTACCTTCTAAAATTTTTAGTTTGTTTTCCAACACTTTCAATCGATCTGAAAAATACATCAATTTTTTTCAAATGATTTTATTTTATTGATGATTTCTTGGCTGCGTCTATTCGCATTCGCCGTATACGAGTATATAGATTAGTGCGTATCCATGTGCGCCGCACAGCCGCATCACATATTGTATGATAGCAAAAACCGAAGATCGCCGCATGGCTGTATATATATAGCTTGTACAAATGGGCACAGCCTAATTTTTTTTTATGATAATTTGAATTAAATAATCATATGTCACTCTAAAGAAAGGTTAAACTTTGGAAAGACTTACCTGAAACTGCAATTACGTGACAATCGTAGCATTTCCATCCTCCTTTTGGTACTTTTGAAGATTCACGCCATTCAACGACGTACGACTCGGATGGATCGAAATCATCGTTAAAATATGAATCCAGATTGAAATTTTTTATGAATTCCACAGGGACTCCAGAGGTGTATTTCTTATCATCGACCCCACCGATCCATTTGACCAATGCTAGATATTTCTTCGGCATTTTCTTGCAAATATTCTGAATTAATCAATAATAAGTCAAGATAAATCCACTAACCTTAAGATATGTGCTAGATAATTCGGGATAGCGAATAATTTTACTTACAATTTTTCTTCTTTTCACAGATGTGAACACTAACGCACTTTATTCATGTATCGAACGGGAAAACACTTGACTCAAGCTGCATCGATATTATCAACAAATTTGAAAAAAAATCAATACTAAATGTATATATATGTATATATAGACTTCCCATTTACACTGAATATAATCCAATAACATGATACAAAGAAGTGAATCATTTTTAAAGTGATTTATTTTTGTTTCTTCTTTCGACAAATTTCATACGAATGCATATAACTTGTCAGAAAATAATAAATATTCAATAAAAGTCACAGAAATTATATTAAATTAAAAAGAAAATTATCATACCTAACGAATCGAGCTTCAAACATGGAGACAAAACCTGAGGCAAAAAAAAGAAAAACATATTCTTATTTTGGAAGCAATACAGATATTCCTAAGAGAACTTTGCGGAATTGGAAAAATGCTAAGATAAGCCGTTTTTACAGGTGATACAAATATTTGATCTATTTGTTATGTGGATCGATCGTAAGATTGCGATGTCGATGAGCGTTGAAAATTTTTTTAGTTTGACCAATAAAAATACAGCAAGTACAGGATTGCACGAAGAGCACGACGCAGAAGCTGGTTACGTGGAAGTATGAATATTTTATTTGAAACATTTAATGAACTAATATAGAAAAATAAAACAAAAATGAAGATTCTCTTTATTATCTGTATTATCGCATTCATAATTTAGGAATCAAAAATATTTTATACAACGCAAGCATGTTTTTCTCGCTATTTGACGTGTATTTTTCGGGAGTAAAGTTAGTCTTTTGTGCCAGCGAGCATAAATTGAGATGCGGTGCATAAAATTAGTCATTTAACCACCCCACCCCCAATCCAAATTTGTGCTCGCAGTGCACAAAAGACTAAATTTACTCCCGCAAAATACACGTCAAAAAGCGAAAAAAACATGCTTCTATTGTATAAGTATTATCCTGTTCTATTACAGATTTCAAATTTCTCCAATTCGACGGAAAAACCTTGCAGTTCCACTGACGTAGAAGACATTTGTGATGAGCAGAAATTGCAAGAACATTCATCAAATATTGAAAATTTAAATGAGCCTCATGGAAACAACAATTTGTTTCTGCCATTGCAAGCGAATGATTCAACGTGTTCCCCTTCAATTCACACTTACGAAAAAAAATTTCTTGTACAATGTTTAATAATGGCAGCTCTGAAATATCGCCATAAAAACATGACTTTTGAGTTGATGGAGGATGTCTCGAAACTTCTTCATGTAGAAAATGACGCGAATGAGAAAATAACGAAACATAAATTCAAAAAAATTTTGGATGATATTTCTGTAGGGGTGACAATTCACCATATATGCAATGTGTGTAAATCTTATGTAGGAATTAGTAAATTTGACCCGGAGCCGGGATATCGCCTTGACGATTTATTTTGCGGTAACTGCGACACTAGAATTGACCCCACAGAAAATTTCCACGCAGGAAACGCATTCCCTTATATTTCTTTGATAGAACAATTGATTGCAAAATTTGAAGCAAAAGGAGATTTCAGTTCCTACTTACACGATCGAAAAAAAGAAAATAAATATGCATTAGAGGACATTTTTGATGGTTCAAAATACAAAAAATTCGTTGATAAAAACATACTAACTATAAATATGAATATCGACGGCGTCCCACTTTTTGAGTCTTCTAATTATAATGCAGTCCCCATTCTGTGTACAATCAATGAGACGCACCCGATGCAAAGACGTAAAAACATTATGTTGACGGCTCTATAGTGCGGTAAGCATAAGCCACCAATGAAAGCGTACCTTCGACCATTTATTGAAGAAGCTCGCGTACTCAATGAAAAAGGCTTCAAATATTCTTACGAAGGGAAGAATTATATCAAAAAATGTAAAATAATTGTAGGAATATTTGATTCCGTTGCTCGACCGACAGTTCAGGAAATGAAACAGTTCAATGGAGAATATGGATGTAATTTATGCCTGCATAGTGGCGTTCAAGTCCCAAAAGGTCGTGGGACTGTGCGAATTTATCCTGTGGATGAAGATGATAACCCTCATGGAGAAGGCTTACGAAATCATGTTAACACTGAAATTCATGCAAAAAACGGAATTTATGGAGTTAAATCGCGGTCAGCTTTATTCGATATTCCCGATTTTGACGTAATATTAGGAGTACCAATTGACTGGATGCATGCTGTATTACTTGGAGTTTGTCGTCAGTTCGCTAAATGCTGGTTCCAATCAAATGATAATGATAACAATAACGGACGATTCCGACATCATTTAAATACTGTTAATGAACTTATCAATTCATATCAACCCACTTCAGATGCATCCAGAATTCCACAAAGTATTTCTGAAGCAAATCAATGGAAAGCTCATGAAATTTGTTTATGGTTACTGAATTACAGTCTTGTCACTATAAAAGGAATGTTTCCTCAAAAATATGTTGATCATTGGAGTTTACTCGTTGAAGGAGTTTCAATTTTATTAAAAACTTCAATAATGAAATCCGAAGCTTATAATGCACACAAATGTTTGGTACAATTTGTGCACGACGTAAAACACTTGTATGGTGAAGAGCAAATTTCTTTCAACGTGCATGCTCTCACTCATTTAACACAAAGTGTTCTTGATTGGGGTCCATTGTGGAGCCATAGCGCCTTCATTTTCGAAGATTTCAACCAAGAAATTAAATCATATGTAAAGAGTTCAAAGGGCGTAGCAAGTCAAATTTGTAATAATTTCAGACTCAAATACATTTTTGAGAAACTCTACATTGCTTGTGACAATGTTATAACTGAACGACAACGATTGTATCTCAATGGCCTTTTTAATACCAAAAACAAGCCAAAAGTTAGCTTAGATGTTACCGATGCTCGACTCATAGGCGAACCCAAGATTCAGAATTTGAAACGTGAATATATTCTTGCCTTTCAGAGACTCGATATTTTTATTGATTCTGACGAATTGGTACAACTTTTTTCGCGTGCATTCATTAATGATGAACTAATTCATACCATAGAGTACAAACGTTTTAAAAAACGGAAAAACCATTTTGTACTGCTTCAAAATAAAGAAATCTTTGAAATTTTTACTTTTGTTGTGATAAGAATATCACATAAACTACAGTGCTTTGCTGTCGGTAAGTATTTCGCCAAAAAAACTTTCCCATTTATTGCTGGTAGAAAATTAGAACATACAATTTGGCTTGAGAAAAAAGTACCAAATTTCGCTGTCGTTTCCGCTAATCAAATTAAAGGAAAAGTAATGGTCATTGAGAACACAGTCACCAAAAACATTGTTGCTACGATTCCTCCAAACCTCCTTGAACTTCTAATATGAATTTGTATTAATAATAAAAGCAAAAATAAAAGTTTCTTTTTATTACAGTATTTTCGAGAGTATTTCATTTTCTTTCTGATTTATATTATAGTTGTACATCCATGAACAAATCTTTTTACCGTTTTCATTCACCAAAACATTAACATAATCGACTTATTATATATCTCAATCAGAAACTAGTAGATCGTAATGTCTACTGTAGCCAGCGATCAAAACAGATTCGATTATAGATGACTAAAAAATTTCCTATTAAAGATTTTTTTCCCTCAATTATCAAATATTACGTGAATCTTTTACTAAAAAACTCCGTGGATAAGCGTCTGGAGGAAAACTATTCACAAAGGTAAACTAAACATGTAGGTCAATTCACTGGTCGATTTTTTATGCTCTTTTGAGTGGGATTTTCTATTCTTTGACAAACCCTATTGTTATTTTGTATTTTCAAAATACATATATATGTACTATATGTATATTATATATGTAGTATATATATCCAACATATTTTTTATATTAAAAATATATGCACGTTATGCATATACAATATATAGTGTATATGCATTGTATATGGAATGTATATCTATTCCATATATCATTCAGGTTCAAGAAATGTATATTTTGTATATATGGTATTTGTATATTGTGTAATTATTATGTATGGGATATATACATCCTATGTATTCCTTATATTTAAAATATAAACATTTTATATAAGTAGAATACATGTATATAGTATAATAGAATATATTCATTATATATGAAATATACATATCCTATGTATTCTGTATGTTTAAAATATGTTCATTATATATATATATAGAATATATGTATATCGTGTATTCATTATATATTGAATATATATATTCTATATATTCTGTATATTTAAAATATATTTGCATTGTATATATAGGACATATATATTTTAAATATGCAGAAGATATTGAATATATATATTCTATATATTCTGTATATTTAAAATATATTTGCATTGTATATATAGGACATATATATTTTAAATATGCAGAATAGGTTGAATTTATATGTTTTTTATATGAAATATATATATTCCATATAAATATATAATACACATATAAAATATATATTCAATATATTTATATTTCTATGCGGGTATTGTCAATTTTTTTTATTATGTTGGTATACATGCCCCTGAATTATGATAAAATCTTCAGCTGTATTCATTGTTTACTTTGTTTGTGGCAGCCGCTAAGGTTAGACGTGTTTTTATTAGCTCAGCGATTTTCCTTTGTTAAAAGAAATGGATCAAAGAATTTGTATCAAATTTTGCGTAAAAAATGAAATAAAGTGTTACAAAGTGTATGACATGTTAACAAAAGCCTATGGTGAGTCTGCTATGAGTAATATAAAAGTTAACGAGTAATATAAGCGTTTCCAAGATGGCCGTGAAGATGTTGAAGATGACGAACGCCCCGGATGCCCCAGCACATCAACAACTGATGAAAACGTGGTAAAAGTGAAAGAAGTGGTTATGAGCGATCGCCGAATCGAAATCAGAGAAGTCGCTGATGATGTTGGCATATCGATTGGCTCATACCATGAAATTTTTTCGAATGTTTTGGGTATGAAGCGCATGGCAGCAAAACTTGTTCCAAAATTGTTGAGTTTTGAACAAAAACAGCGGCGAATGGAAGTTGCTCAGGAGTCACTAAACGAAGTCAACGACGTTACAGAATTACTGAAACGTATTATAACAGGTGATGAAACATGGGTTTACGGATATGACGTCGAAACTACAAGGTGCGTTCCAAAATAAACGAGACTTTTTCAAAATAGCTATTTTTAGTGGCACTATCTTCTGATTGGAGTAGGAGTTGGAAAGGTACATCCTTCACTGACGTTCTGTCAAAATTTCATGACCAACGGACAATTAGAAGCCGAGTTATTGCTCTATAAGGGACAGTGTGTTTATAGCATCGGTCGAAAAATGAACTTCGGACAAAGAGCGAATATTAAGTTTTGTTTGAAACTTGGTAAAGCTTTTATTGAAAGGTTTGAATTAATGAAACAAGTGTTTGGTGACAATTGCTTATTCCGTGCCAGAGTCCATGAGTGGTTTAAACGATTCAAAGAAGGTCGTGAAGACATCCAGGACGACGAACATCCCGGTCAGGAAAGTTTCGTGATTACACCAAGTAATATTGAAATTGTGCGTGAATTTATAAAAAATAAGCCAAAATCTTCTTTGCGACACATGGCAATGGAATTAAACATGTCAAAAGATTCAATTCATCGCATTTTTACCGAAAATTCGCCGTGTGAGGCCGCATACCGTGAAAATGGCAGTTGGCGCCTTTTGCATGATAATGCGCCGGCCCATCGTTCAACGCTTATCACTGATTTTTTAACCAAAAATCACATTTTATCCGTCAACCACTTACCTTATTCGCCTGATATGGCTTCCTGTGACTTCTACCTATTTGGAAAATTGCATTTGGCCATGAAAGGAAAACGTTTTGCGTGCGTAGAGGCCATCCAAAAGGCTTGTACCGACATCCTGAAGGACATTCCGGTCAATGACCTGAAACACTCTTTTGAAAAGCTTTTGGATCGCGCAAAACAGTGTATCGAGGCCGGAGGGGACTATTTTGAATAAATAAACTCGAATTAATCAGAACAAAGCTCCTGTCGTTTCTATTTTAGCTCAGTCTCGTTTATTTTGGAACGCACCTTGTAATTTGATACAAATTCTTTAATCCATTTCTTTTGATAAACGAAAATGGCCGAGCTCATAAAAACACGTCTAACCTTAGCGTCTGCCACAGACAAAGTAAACAATGAATATAGCTAAAGACTTTATCATACTTCAGGGGCATTTATACCAACATAATAGAAAAAAAAATTGACAATAGGACTCTCCAAACCCAAGAAATTAAAAAATTCCCGTCATTTTCTGAACACACCTCGTACTCTCAAATACATACGGTGAGGCTACTCTTCGTGAAAAAACGTCTCGTGAGTGGATTCAATGTTTCAAGAGTGGTGATTTTGATGTCGAAGCCGGCATGGCGGTGGAAAAGAGAAAATTTTCGAAGATTCCAAGTGATTCAGAAGTAAGGAAATATTGTTCCGTACGAGTTGAAGTTGAGAAATGTTGAACTGCGTTTCTTTGCTTGTAAACAGCTTCAAAGAGAGAATCGGAAGGGGTTTGTACATCGCATTGTAATTGGCGACGAAAAATGGGTTCGCTACGATAATCCCAAGCGCAGACAATCATGGGGAATTCCCGGACATGTCTCTACGTCAACGGCCAGACCGAATATTCACAGTACCAAGGTTATGCTCTGCATTTGATGGGACCTGCTCGGTTTGGTGTATTATGAGCTATTAAAACTGAGTGAAACCATCACAAGGGATCGGTATCGAGCGCAATTGATGCGTTTTAGCCGAGCAATAGAGGAGAAACGGCCATAGTACTGTCCAGACGTTGCTTCTTCCGGCTAACATTTGTTTCGATCGATGGCACATGGCCTGGTTCATCAGCATTTCCGCTCTTATGAAGAAGTCGAAAAATGGATTTATTTGTGGATCACCTGAAAAGACGCATCGTTTTTTCGAGATGCTATCTGACTTTTTAAGAATAAAACCTCAAATTTTGGGGAAAAACAGCGGAAGTAAAGTTGTATACCTAATATTAAAACCCTTACAAAGCACTTCTGAATTGAGAAAATAGCATCCCTAAAAAAGAGTACATAATCACATTTCATGTTATTTGATTCTACTCTAAATTGAAAAATAAGTATTTTGCAATACGTAGGTAAGTTCTACGAAACTTACAGACCATTACAATCCTCATAAACCACTCCGAAAGAATTCTAGAAGTGGTTTTTCGGGTATTATTAGAGTTAGAGGTAGCTGTTTCTGAAAATAATCTGTATATCATTTAAAAATACATATATAAACTAAAAATAAACGAAAGTCTGTTTTTAGGCATGTTCTCAATTCTAGGGGTGGTTTTTGGGGTATTATCATAGTTGAATGTAGGTTTTTCAAACCTTTTTTAAAACTAATTTGTATGTCTTTTCAAAATACAAATACAAAATACATATTTTTAATGAGGAATCTGAATTTGCAATAAAAAATAGAGGTGCATTGGGTAACTAATATTAATACTATTAAATTTCTAGACGAAAAGAATAGGAATAAGCACCTTTTTCCTACATATTTTATATAGTTTCCATGTATTTTTTTTTGGGCGATTGAAATTCAGTTTGCAATGAACGATGGAGAATGTTGGTGGGTGAAATGAAAGGGTGAAACAATTGTTTCAGTGGCCCTAGCAGCCGGCCTTAATTTAGGAAAATCCGGTTCGGAACCGCGTGATCATTGGTGCGTGGACCAAGTTTAGAGAGGGAGTGAATGATAGCTCGCGTGCTATTCATACGCTGATATGTGGGAGTGTGTGCTCTAAAATTCGAAATCTATATACCAGTCTCTATAAGTATAGGTAGGAAATAGGCATATACCGGTTAATCCGATAATCTCCTGGTTCGGTCCATTGGACCAACATCCACGACTCTCCCTTTCCATTCAGGCAACGAATTTAGTCGCTCGTATTGCTCGCTTTTATTACTAGAGAATATATTGCAATAGTCACCTCTATAGACTGAGAAATTAATTTAGTAATCAAAACAAAATTATTTTTTCGAACAGTTTTTGTTTTCACAACAAAATTTTTGTCATTTGTAAAAAATCAGTTTGTTAAGTCAGCTAAATATTTTGTTTGAGATGACTTTGTTGTTCTGATCGAAGTTTTTTTAAATCAATAATTTATAATAATTGTAAAATTTATTAAATAGTGAATAGCGTAATGGAATTTGATAAAAACTGAATGTTCTACCACTCCTTTTGCATACATGGTTCACAAAACAAAAAAAATCATTTATCAATTTGTAATAAAAATTGATTTTTATCTTACAATTGCTGTTTAAGGTTGAATTTTACTCATTAGAGCCAATTGAAAAAAAAATGGATGGATTTAAATTAGTGCGAATTCGCCAAAAAACTTATTTTAGAATAAATTAAATTTAAAATTTCAAGAATTAAAAACTGTACAAACGCTCAAAATATTTAAAAAACGACCAAAATTGGACCAAAAAATTGCTAAAGATAAACGATTATGAGAAACCAACAAAAAGGAGGGAAGAAAAAAGAAGATAACTTTCCAAAACCCCCAAAAAAAGAAGGAAGGGGCTTTGGAAGGTTGCTTTCTTTAGTCTTTCCTCCTTTTTGTTGGTTTCTCATGATTGTTTATTTTGAGAAATTTTTTTGGTCCAAATTTGGTCTTTTTTTTATATTTTGAGCGTTTGAACAGTTCAAATTTTTGTTTTTTTTTTTGGTTTGGACCTTGAGATGAATTTGAGTTTGGAGTGCTACGGATTCGAACTTAGTTTCGAATAAATTAAAATTTTAATAAAATGAATTAAGGACAAAATTTCAATTAGGACGAAAATTTTTAAATTAGAGGACATATTATTTTCTATTATATAGCATTTATTGGGTGTACATATTAATTCTTGGCAGCACTACTTATATAACCACAAAAAAACAGTTGTGAATCCAATGTCCTTCGAAAAGCAGCATTAGAGGCACTGTCTGCTTTTCAACTTAGAAAAATGCAGATGAAGTAAAGGAAATAATTTTTCCGGCCTTGGGCGAAAATGCTATTTCATACGGCACTTGCAAGAAGTGGTTTCAGAGGTTCCGAGAAGGAAATTTCGATCTTGAGGACGACAAACGCCCAAGTCAGCAAAGAAAGGTTAAAGACGAAGAGTTAGATCAACTTTTGAAGGAAAACTTTTTCCAAACTCAATCGGAACTAGCAGAGACACTTGAAATGACTCAACAAGTCATTTTGAAACGTTTGAAAAAGCTAGGACTAATTCAGAAGGGAGGTCGTTGAGTAGCTCATGACCTGAGCCCCGAATAGATGAACCAGTACTTCAAAACGAACATTCATGCGGAAAAAATGTTATTGTGCATTTTTTCGGGCTGAAAGGGTGTTTTGTACTACGAAATTACTTGAACTCGGTCAAACGGTCAATACTGAACGCTACAAGCAACAACTGATCAAAGTGAGTGACCCAATCGTGCAAAAAAGACCATTTACTAGTAGTGAAACGAAGCAGGTGATGCACGGAGAAAAACGGAAATAAAGTAATCGGGATTAATTACTGAAATTTATGTAAAAAAAATTTACGCTTAGTTCTATACAATCGATTCTCCAATAAACAGAAGAAAGTGTGACGAAGATCGGCAATGATTACTCAAATCTAGTGATAATCGCTAAGCCAAAAAACCAAACATGACATTTTTTCACAGAAATTTTAGTTCTCAATGCATTTCTTTGTTTTTTATCTTGACCCAAATAAAAACAAAGGCAAACTTTTCGACCACAAATGGGGGCCCTTTTCAGTGCCAAAAAAAATTTTTTTCAAGGACTTAACGACTAGGCTGTTAACATGCAAGAGTTTATTTGTACATATTAAATTAGATTTTTTAGTGTTGTTTGGTTTTTTGTTTTCTTAAAATTATTATTTGATAAAAACATGCAAAGAACGTATGTAAGGGGGGCAAGATAGTGTTTTGGGTTTATGTTATGCAGGCTCCTCAAGTGTGTTGTGGCAAAAATTGTGTCTTCTCTTCACGAAAGTTGTGTTGATTTCTTATATATAAAAATATTATTTAAAAAATCATCCTCATTACACTGTTCTTGTGCTCACTTTTGAGAAGAAGCGGTTTTTACAGTCTACACTTTCCACGAATCTGCCGAACTGGAGTTCATGTTTTATTCTTGAGGACTGGATTCTTGAGCTGTCTCGTTCCTGGACGTTTTGGATCTTGCCCGTAAATTAATGAATTTAATGTAAAGAAACTGACCCAATGCCAATACAAAGATATTTGAATTAGTTCTTAATCCCGAAAACCTTATCACCAGAGAGCGGGCGAGCGTAATCTGAAGTTGCACACCGAGCGCAGGCTCGGCTCTTACGTTGCAGAGCCTCTGAAGCGAGTAAGCGAACATGCGTGCGCATGCCGGGCTCATATGACACCTCGTGTTATTTGGTTGTTGACATATGCTTAGCTGGAATTCAATCTTTTAGAATTTTTATAGATATTGTATGAAAATAATAATGCATAATAATATTATTGATAGAGATGTAGATGTAGAGCGCAGTTTCTTTCGATATTCCAATATTTTTATGTTCCTCCGGCGCGTAAATTCGTTTTACGCTACAGTTGAGAGTAGCGTAATGTTGTGTATTACAGTACAGAGGAATGTAATGTAAAAATTCAACTGCGCATGTGCATATAACCATACCGCGGAGCGTAATCTTCTTCTTATTCTTCTTCGTACAGCGTTAGTACCCTACTGACAAACTCTTGTACATTTGTACTGCGCATGCTTTATTACAATACGTTACTACTACACAAGATCAAGAAAATCAAAATAGCCGGAACTAGTCGCGAAATATCAAGTGCAATGGACGAGAATCATAATGAATACTAGATTAGATTCGAGTGTACGCATAAAAACTCGTATGCGCACCAAAGTTACATAAAATAGAATATGTGCCAATGCAAACAATTTGGGTAATTACGAGACTCGCTTAAAATGCTCGCAGGACTGATCGCGCCTCGGCTTTGTCTCGGCTACGTCTCGACTACGCCTCACCTAAGCCTTGACTATGCTTTGGCTTCGATTTCCTGCGAGCATTGTCACTCGTCGCGTAATAACCCTCATTATGCGCCTAGGCACATAATATACTATTAGCAACAGAAAAAGAGCCTTCATTTTCGAAAATTCAAGAATGTTATTCACGGTGTCGGGTAATGCTTTAACCGTCAATGAATTAAATTGCGACAATGGTTTATAAAACATTGTTATCTGAATTTTAATCTTATAGTATATTACGCACCTAGGAAGAAAAAAGTTTATTTTGCGAGTTTAAAGATTGATACTCGAGCAAAGCGAGGGCAACAATCAGGAGAGTGAAATAAATATTTCTCCCGTATTGCAGATGATTTTTTTTCCACTTCAGAGTCAAAAAATTGATTTTTGACCTGCAAGTAGAAAAAATGTCGTTTTGGCACCGTTTTATTTGATTTGCATTGATAATGACAACGTATTATTTGTCTTTCTATTTTTTTTTCCGTCTATTCAGTGCTGTCCGCTAATCCCAGCCACTGACATTCATAAACTCGCGCGCGCTCTCCCATCACTTCCCCCCACGCTCGGTGCGCAACTTCAGACTACGCTAGTCCGCTCTTTGCTTATCACTATTTTTCTCCATGATTATTGCATGATAAAGCACGGTCACACACGGAAAAATGTGCACATGAAAATTTGTATGCATTATACTTCACTTGCAGATAGGGCACAAAGTTTTGGAAGGTTTTATATACCTTCCACCATGAAATAACGGTTGTCCTAGAAATTTTTCTTGACTCTGCATGTTAATATGTCGTTTTTAGTTACTGTCAAAAAGAGTTTCTAGGACTGTCAGCATTTTAATGATGGTATACAAAACCTTAAAAAACTTTGAATCGTATCAAAAAGTCAAGTACGATACGTGAAATTCATATGCACATTCTGTCAAATAAATACCACGAATTGTTCATTTAAAAAACTATTTTTTTTAGAAAGATGTAATTTGGTACCAATGTACCTACTTGTTACATAGTTTGGGCGCGATTTATCGATCATTTTATCCACAACTGTTGTTGGCGAAGGGGGTTAGCAAGTGTAAAGTACCTAAAAATATCTGTTTTTTGGGATTTTCTGGTGTCTACCAGGGATGTTAGTTGAAATTTGCCGGTTTTACTCGTAGATGTCGCTAAAGATATGTATACATTTCTATGATTTGGCATCTATGCCATATTTTTCTATAGACAATAACCTTCAAAAATACACAATTACATTCTGCCAAAATATAGCATCATAGTTGTTTACTTCTGTGAATATGTCGAGTTTCGTTCCAAGTAAATCGCATTTGCGGCATTCGTTGCTTTTCTTATTTCATCAAAAGAAAAAAGCAGTTGAAACTCATTGATTGCTGGTAGAAACTTATGGTGAATATGCTCCAGTGATTAGAACATGTGAGACATGGTTTCGTCAATTTAAAAGTGGAGATTTCGATTTAACAGACAATGAACATCCTGGTGCAGCGAAAAAGTTCGAAGACGAGGAATTGCAGGCGTTATTGGACGAAGACCTAACCCAATCGCAACAACAATTGGCACAAATACTAAATGTGACCCGAGGAGCAATTTGCCAACGTTTAGAAGCCATGGGAAAAATCCAAAAGTATGGAAAATGGGTACCACACCAACTGAACGATAGACAAATGGAAAATCGAAAAACCATTTGTGAAATGCTGCTTCAACGGTTTGAAAGGAAATCTTTTCTGCATCCAATTGTCACGGGGGACGAAAAATAGATTTATTTCGAGAACCCGAAGTGGAAAAAATCATGGCTTTCACCTGGTGAGGTCGGCCCATCGACTCCAAGGCCTAATCGCTTTGGCCGTAAGACAATGCTCTGTGTTTGGTGGGACCAGTGTGGTGTCGTGTACTTCGAGTTATTAAAACCTGGTGAGACGGTGAATACGGATCGCTACCGACAACAAATTATCTATTTGAATCACGCGTTGATCGAAAAACGCCCGGAATGGGCCCGACATGGCAAAGTTATCCTACAACATGAGAACGCACCGTCTCATACCGCTAAAGTGATGAAGAACACATTAAAAGCATTGAATTGGGAAATATTATCGCACCCGCCGTACTCTCCAGACCTCGCCTCGTCCGACTATCACCTTTTCGCATCGATGGGACACTCACTCGCAGAGCATCGCCAATTTTGAAGAAGTCGAAAAATGGCTCGTCGAATGGTTTGCCTTGAAAGAGAAAAATTTTTTTTGGAATGGTATCCATGATTTGCCTGAAAGATGGGAAAAATGTGTAGAATCCAATGGTCAATACTTTGAATAAAAATTATTTGAGATTCCCTTGAGAATTAAGTGTTTTCTTTATTGAATAAACCGGCAAACTTCAACTAACACCCCTGGTAAATAAAAAAACCGATTAATGCGAGATTAACTGTAGGTTTTAAGGCAACTATAAAGTACATTTTAAAAATATTTCCAAAACTTATTAGCGATACAGATATTGCTAGTTCATTCAGTCAATTTCCATATAATAATGCAACATTTGAAAAATATTTGCCTAAATTTTTATTGCAAAATATTGAAAATTAAGCGAGTAACAGTAAATCTCCGGAGGCGCCTCGAAAAAAAGTTGTTTTACGGTGTACATCATAACTCGCAACAGAATAATTTGAAACAAAAAAATCAAACTGCGTTTGTTAAAGGAGATGTTTCTCGAGGTAATCCTGGGAGGATTTTTTTTTTCAATTTTTCGTAGCACTTGGAAGCCAAAATTCTGATTTTTGCTAAAAAGAAGCGGCTAATTTGTTATTGTAAAATTAATAATTATCAAAATAAACTAAAAAGCTCTCATGGATACCTGGTGAATTATATGAAGAAGTACTGTGCAAAATTTCAAAACGATTGGTCCAGTAGATTTTGAGTTATGATGTACACGGACTTCAAAAATAACAAGTTTCAGAAATACGCTTTTAAGTTTTCCTCTACTAATTCGCACCTCGTAAACTTGTATAGAAACCCGGCCTGGAGCAAAAGATACTCAAATACTTATAACTTCATAATCATTCTTGACTAGTTCGTGCATCACTTAAGTCAATAAAAAAAGATGGAAAAAAAATTGCTGGGTAGTATAAGCCTTTAACAAAAATGGATTGTCAGGCCAACAAACCTATTTTTTTTTATTGAACAATTATTTCGTCAGGTGAGGAAAAAAATTTCGTTTGGTCAACGAAAAGACACAAAAAACTGTTCGGTTGCACAAATAAAGTAAATAAAAATCCCTTTTTTCTTTACTATTCTTTTTTAACATTATTGATTGTTTCCTTGAATTATTGATAGATATTAAAGTAGGGTTGGGAACATTAATTTTATCATATATTGGGGGAGTGCTGAAAATATACTTTGTAGCAAGTAATTCCTTCATTTTATGAGCCAAAGGAACATAAAAACACTTTATCTTGTAAAAGCCCTTACAGGAATTTACAAGTATTGCAAGAAAATTAAGAGTGCACCAGTTAATCCAATAATCTGTTTTGATCCAGCCATCCGGAATTTACTTTCGTTTCCCATTTATCTCGTCGGATTCCGGCGCTTTTATTATTCAGTATTTTTGCAACGAAGGCGGAAAAATATAATCATATTAACAGTCGTATAAATTATTTTATTTTTTCAACTATAATGATTTTCCATTACCAATATTTGAATTCATTTGACTTTTTATTCAGAAAAATCATAGAAATTTTTCATACGCAAAAGTTTGGTCCATTAGTTTAATAAAAATAGACGTATGATTACGAAACAACAGTTTTGTTGGCTCAAACAATTTTTTTCGCAATAACAAAAACTATTTTGCAATAATAAAGTTGCTCAACAAAACAATTTTGTCGTATCTATCATAAAATTATATGGTTTTAAAAATTTAGCTTTTTTAATTCTACAAAATATTTTTACATTCTTATCATGGATGAGAAGGTATTGGTTTTATGTGAAAAATGACTTTCAAAAATTTCATCAAATCTTTACGTTTTGAGACCCCCTGAGTCCGAAAAAAGGGTTTTTACAAAAGGGTCTGTCTGTCTGTCTGTCTGTCTGTCTGTCTGTAGGTCGTGTGCGGCATAACTCTCGATAGAATCATCAGATTGAATTGAGCTTTGGTTCACTTTATCGGAGCCGAAAAAGTAAGGACAAGTTCGTTAACCAGCCACATCCAATCAAAATTGAGGGATGGAGCACTACTTTTGTGTTTTTGAAAATAATTTTTTGAAAAAATCAAAAATTTTAATACTGGTTTTAGATAGTGCTCATAAATCTCTAAAAATTATCTTGATAACGTTTTTTGATTAAATCAAAATTAGAAATGTTACAGCATATTCAAATTCGAAAAAAGTCAATATCAAAATTCCATTTTCCAGTTAAATTATACGAGATACGAAAAAACGTTATGATACAATATTATTGAATAAATAAAGACCTACACATTTGAATTGTAACATTTTTTCATAAGATGCATATTTTTTTTTAATTTAAAAATAATCTATTGAAAATCCAAAATTCAATTTTTTAACAATAATATGTGAAATACGAAAAAAACGTAAGAATACAAAGTTGTTCGTTTCAAAAAGATCTACAAGTTTTGTCTCACACAGTTTATGAAAAAACATATATTTTTCGTTTCAATTCCAAAAAATACGATTAAAATTCAATAATTCCATTTCTTAGACAAAATATATGAGATACATAAAAAAAGTTCAAATGAAAAATTATTTCCCTAAATGAGGTCTACAAATTCTTATTAAGAAATTTCTCGACAGGATGTATATTTTATTTTTTGATTTTTAATATTAAAAAAATTCGATTTTTTTCACCAAAATATGTGAGATACGAAATAAGCGTTGTTCTGCAGAATCGTTTCCTTAAGGTAGTACGATCACGAAAATTAGACCTCAGACAAAAATAGATAATTTTGCTTTCAAGAATAGCAACATTATTATTGAAGGGCCAATTTGAATGAGAAAAGATTATTTATCATGAAAAAAATTTGAAATACAAAAAAATAATGTTATTAATAAATTTTATTTTTGCCCAAACTTATTTTCTTATCGCTTCGAGTCAAATTTTTGAAAATGATGCGATTCTAATAAATTATGGTTCATTTTTTTAGAAAAAAGATTCTCTACAACTTGACCGTTTCCTATTTTTGAAACCTGTTAAAACCAAAAAACCCCATCTCTCGAACCAATACACCGCCCGCGGAAAATATTTTACCTTAATAATTAAAAGGGAATTAAAAAAATGCATTTAGTTACTTGAAAAAAGTTTAACACAAATAAATGGAAATTTGGTTGTTTCTTGTAGCTATAGAGCAATGTTCCTAATAAAGAATTAATAAACCAAAAAAATATTTCAAAGACCTAACGTTAAAAATGTCATTAGGTCAGATTACAAAGTAAACAAACTACTCATATGATTAGAAAGAAGTTTTAGTCTTATAAGCGTCAAATATGGGAAAAATAACTTAGAGTGGCAGATATGGGGAAGATGAGCTCACACCCCTGAAACTGCTTAGCATTCTGGGAACGAACATCGAACGAGGGTTTGCGCAGGGACTGGAAAATTCAAGAGAACAATTCTGCATTCAGCCTTCGGACTCGAAGTGCCATAGATGTTACATGTGGCTTCGCATAGGAACCTAACATTGTTTTGAAAAGATTCTATAATAAGAATATGAACTTCAAGTTTGAATTCAAAGTTAAAAACGCTCTGTTCTTGAAACTTATTTTAGTTTTGATAAATTATTCTTTCTTTTCAATTTTCTCTGGTAATTTCAGTATAGTGGCTTGAAAAAGCTGCAATTCTAGAATTGTCTGCTATTTAGAACAAGTAGAGAAAGGGCTATAAAATTGTGCTTGTGTGGTTAGGTGTCTAAAATTTCACGAATAAACGTAAACTTTCTTCGTACTAAATCTATGGAATTTAAAGAGACTATTATATTCCCTACGTTTACTGAATTCTGCAGTGCGCACTGACTGCAGACCTGCAATATTCGTAATTGCAAGGAGGCGCAGTACAAAGTTGAGAGGATGAATTGGGTAATCCAATCCCCTAATTATTTTCACTTACCGCCTCAGGCATCTCGTTTTAGAATTTTGACTTTAGAGTATATAATTTGAACCGTACAGTAGAATCCCATTCTCTTTTTTTTTCTCGGAGTTTCCATTTTCCTTGTCCTTCTCCTGGTCAAATTCTTTATGTTAAATTGTAAACTATGGTTGTGATTTAGGACATCGTGAGAGGATTACCCACTTCCTACATTTTTCTTCACCTCCAAAGAAAAGAAAAAAAAAAGAAAAAAAAAAAAACTTAATGCCATGGAAGCTGGACGAAAATAAATGACTTATGCACGACTTGCTCTTTCTTTACTTCTTCTTGCATGCACATACTCTAGTCTATTATACATAAAAAATGAAAACCCAGTGACTTGGTTCGCTTTTATGGAAAAACCTCTTTATGCCATCTGAATATCTTGCAGCTTGTTGAATATAGATTTTTTTTAATAGAAAAAAATGAGAGTATTTTCCCAAAATGGAACTTTTAAAGTGAAAACATGGATCATCTACGTAATTTGATGAAAATCATGTATAAACACAAAGCGTACAGGGAAACATCATTAAAATTTCATCTTGTTTGATAATCATGTACATAAAATTCGAACTTTAGACGTCCAATATTTGCCATGTAAATTGCCTCGGATTACCACCTAAACGCTATTTTGTTGATTAAGTTTCTAGTCAGCACCAACGATCGAATTTCATAATTATAATAATCTGTTCGATAGAGCGTATTATTATTGTTTTGCAACCAGTCTTGGTTACGTTTACCTTTGATCGAATTTCCTCGTTTCAAATGTCGCAATTTCAAACATACTATTTGCAAACCCCTACTGGATTGTTTAATTTATTCTATAATTGGATCATAAGAATTTTCATCACAAATTTGAACATTCAAGAGACTTTTTATTTTTTATTCAAGCAACTAAAATTTCGCGAACAAAGTATGTTAAGAAGTTTGGCGAGGAGATTTTGTGTAAATATGAAATTTGATAAGGGACCTCTCGTTTGACTGATCGTTATTTGCTGTCTTCGAACAAAGTATGTCTTGCGTGAATAAAAAAAAAAAAATCATCCAAGTTATTTTAAAATCTACATAAAAAACTACTTTTGTACGTAAAATTAAATATTGAATAGCAAGTTCACTTTGAAATTTCCTATTTATTATAGTTTCGTTTTCATCTAAATGGGTCAGCTTTGGCACGTGATCAATATTGCACTGGTGCAGTAATTTAATTTGCAGGCAACGTTTGACAAAATCAAATTAAATCAGGAATTCTATAAAATGACGATGTAACTTTGCGTTCATTAAAGCCCTGAAATAACTGCGTTTCATTTGGTAAAATGAAATTTTGAAGAAAATAGGTAAAATAAAAATAAAATATGAAATAATAAAAGTTGCTTTACATTCAATAAAATGAAAATGGAAGCATTTATATTTATACCATTTCAGAGCTTCCCAATACAGTTTTTCTTTAAGAGCTTTTGAATTTGATCATAAACTTGAGAAAGAAGGGAGACATTTAGGTTTGGGGTATATACGCATATAGTGGATGAAAATGAAAAAGTGTATAAAGGGGAAAAGGCGAGAGCTGCTTTCTTTTGCGACACAACGGCGAATAAGACATTCGTTCCCGGCAGCTCTAACTCAACAGTTGCTGACTTTACCACAGCAACAAACCCCTCGACAGCCCTTCTCTTTTCGCAACCTTATGCATTTTATTTCGAGAGTGTGGCTCACACGTTTCCTTGGGGAATCCCTCATCGACCCCATTCGTCCCACTCGTAGAATGGAAACGCTTCTCCCGAATTTCTCGCAGTCCTTTTCTCTTTGTGAGATTGCGATTTTCGATATTGCATGGTTCTCTTTGTTTTTTAACGTCATGCTGTAAATTGAATCATTACGAAGACAAAATTAGTTTTCATTAATCTTACGTTGCTCAATGTTTAATTCTCATAAAATATTTTAAAACTCATCACGATCGTCTAAACTACTTAAAGTTTTCGAAACGTTCCAAATTCCAAATTCATTGTAACTTGTAACATTGTAAAAAACGCCGTTTATGTATTTTTTCTGAGAAAATAAAGTTTTCATAAAATGTAATGTTAGTTCTGCGCAAAAATATGTATCTGCAGAAGAGAAAAACGCCAGAATATTTTAAACGACATAATTTTTAAGTCGCAATGATTAATTTAGCATGGGGTCGGTTTTTTTTTAAACGATTTTTAGGATATGAAAAATATAAAAATCGTTTTTTTTAAAACCCACCCCATGGCAAATTAATTATTATAAATCAATTCAGATCTATATTCATAATAAAGTCTTGAAGAAAATTTCACTATTGACTACCTAGTTCCCTCAACAAAGATAATAAAGATAATTCATTAATATGCCAAATTTCAGAATCTCTAATGATCTTAATTATTGTTTCAGGTTCTTCTGTTTCCGGAAGAAGGTTGGGCGAGAAGTGCAAGTAGTTCCTACTGGACCTTGACTCCATTTTGGTGGAGTCGGAGTCGATGCAAAGTGGTAGAAGTAGCCGGAACCAGGAGGTATACTATTACAACTACCCCAAATACACAACACCTTCAAACTATTCCCTTCTCACCTTCTTCGATTCCATTTGCATTTAAGACCATGGATCAACCGGACAACATGACTAGATTACTACCTTGCCGGTATTTCAGTTTTTGTACCCTCATTTCCATTCAAAAAGAGGTATAACTGAGCACTGTTAAATGACAATGTAAAGTAGGATCCGCGAAGTTTACCATGGGTGTTAGTTGAAATTTTCCGGTTTTACTCATAGATGTCGCTAGAGATATGTATACATTTCTATGATTTGGCATCCATGTCATATTGTTCTAGGGACAATAACTTTCAAAAATATACAATTATATTCTGCCAAAATAATAGCATCATAGTTGTTTACCTCAGTGAATATGTCGAGTTTCGTTCCAAGTAAATCGCATTTGCGGCATTCGTTGCTTTTCTTATTTCATCAAAAGAAAAAAGCAGTTGAAGCTCATCGATTGCTGGTAGAAACTTATGGTGAACATGCTCCAGTGATTAGAACATGTGAGACATGGTTTCGTCAATTTAAAAGTGGAGATTTCGATCTAACAGACAATGCACATCCTGGTGCAGCGAAAAAGTTCGAAAACGAGGAATTGCAAGCGTCATTGGATGAAAACCCAACCCAATCGCAACAACAATTGACACAAACACTAAATGTGACCTGAGGAGCAGTTTGCCAACGTTTAAAAGCCATGGAAAAAATCCAAAAGTATGGAAAATGGGTACCACACCAACTGAACGATAGACAAATGGAAAATCGAAAAACCATTTGTGAAATGCTGCTTCAACGGTTCGAAAGGAAATCTTTTCTGCATCGAATTGTCACGGTGGACGAAAAATGGATTTATTCTGAGAACCCAAAGCGGAAAAAATCATGGCTTTCACCTGGTGAGGTCGGCCCATCGACTCCAAGGCCAAATCGCTATGGCCGTAAGACAATGCTCTGTGTTTGGTGGGACCAGTGTGGTGTGGTGTACTTCGAGTTATTAAAACCTGGCTACCGACAACAAATTATCAATTTGAATTATGCGTTGATCGAAAAACGGCCGGAATGGGCCCGAAGACATGGCAAAGTTATCCTACAACATGAGAACGCACCGTCTCATACCGCTAAAGTGGTGAAGAACACATTTAAAGCATTGAATTGGGAAATATTATCGCACCCGCCGTACTCTCCAGACCTCGCCTCGTCCGACTATCACCTTTTCGCATCGATGGGACACTCACTCGCAGAGCATCGCCAATTTTGAAGAAGTCGAAAAATGGCTCGTCGAATGGTTTGCCTTGAAAGAGAAAAATTTTTTTTGGAATGGTATCCATGATTTGCCTGAAAGATGGGAAAAATGTGTAGAATCCAATGGTCAATACTTTGAATAAAAATTATTTGAGATTCCCTTGAGAATTAAGTGTTTTCTTTATTGGAAACACCGGCAAATTTCAACTAACACCCCTGGTAAAGCCGAAAGGCCGTTCTGCGGGCGGTGTATTGGTTCGAGAGAGGGGCTTTTTTGGTTTTAACAGGTATGCCTAGACCCGTACTAGGAGAGTCCTGTACAACGTCTATAAAAGATTTCGCCATTTTTCCTCCTCAACAAAAAAAAAAAAAAAATGTAAAGTAGGACAACTCGGTGTCTTTAAAAATTCTTCTACTTGAGCTATGTGTATTCGGTGTACATAGAATAGAACATTATTCTAAGATTTTTTTATTTCAGTGTACTAACGATTGTCACGTCCACGCTTTTTTCCTTTTAGCTTTTTTCTCAAGTTTACAAACTCAACCGTGCGCTATGCACATGGCCCCTATTCAGCGCCATACCAGGTTCTCTCAAAGTTTATAGTTTTCTTTCGCGACAGACTGCGTATAGAGAATTGAGTGGACATAGATGATTTGAAGAACCTAATGGAGATAAGTAATAAATATTGAAAAACAACAAATTTCCAGATTCCCTCAATTCTTCTAACTTAAACTTTCCCAGGATCACATAACGCCCAGCACTTGAACGAGATTATACAGATGTTTCTCGCATGGGAAAGCTTTTCAAAAAATGAACAGACCATTTTTGGAGACTAAATTAAATATCATGAATTTATAACATTCAATTGTTAATTCCCGTAGACCAACTTAACCGAGTATCTTAAGCGTGGAACTCAAGTTTATATGCTATCACCTTTTTTTATTACTATTCATGTCTTCATGAGCATCTAAACTTAAAAGATTATGCCATGCACTTTTACAAATATCATTGTAAAATTAGTTTAAATTTGTATCTAATGCATTTAGGGTCTATTTTTATACAATTAATTTGATGTAAGTTTTTAATTAGAGTAACAAATTTGGTTGCATTAGGATTTATTGGTTAATAATAAGACTCGAAAGTCTCGTTTGGAGATGAAAAAGGTACTTGAGGAGACATTTCTGGAGGGGATCTATTGAAAGATAAGGTACTCCCTCTCCTTATGCACTTATGGGACTTACCAATCACATGAAAGCGTGAGCGTCTCATTTCCATAAAAAGTTTCCCTAAAAGACGAATAAGAGACTTAGTTATTTTCGTAAACCAATCATATAAGAACTGAAACAACCCCAAGGAGTAGGAAAATGGTGAAGTAGGGAGATTAGGGTGTGGATTCGTTTTTAAAAGGATCAAATAATCTCTCAGTTCATCAGTCACCTACTAACTCTCAGTCAGTCAGTCTGAAAAAAAAAATCAAATCCCAAGTAAATTTGGGGTTAGGCCAGTACCGGGTATTCAGGTGGCAGGCTCCTTCGTCCCATCTTCAATTGAGATTCCTGAGTCTTTTAGAAGTAATTATAATCTTCAAATACAGAATAAGTAGGTACTAATTTGATCGTTTGCTGTCTCTACCTTTCCTTGTCATATTTTGTCAACATTACCTCTCATCTCTTTTATTAAATCGAACGGTAGTTATTTTTCCTCCAAGGAGAGTCTATGGTCCTGTACGAAGACTGGATCGCTCCTTTATTCCCCTCATAAACCTTCCTGGTTCTTCCTTTAAACTCCAGTTTGGTTGAAGTATTGGGAAAACCTATTCTTTCAGATCATAAATCATTTCCCCTAGGTTAAGGAGCTTTCCTAAAGGGTCCCAAGCGATTGAGCGAAAGCTCAGCCTTCGAAGTTTGAAAGTTAATAAAATGTATGTGATTGCCTTAGGACGTTACACGCTCATTGTAGAAGAGGACAGTAATATCTATAGTTATTGCATGTTGAATCGGTCAGTGTATTTTAAATTCATGTAAGAATTGTTGCAGTTGCTGTAAAAGTTTGAGAAAAAAATGTTGTGCAAAAAAGTCGTAAGGAGTTGAGAAATGTACGTAATTACCAGATGAATCGATGCTTTGTAAAATCATCGTTTTGGTTTGCAAAATTTCTTTCTGGGGGTTTTATTCTTAAAAATAAACCACGCGTAAGACCCCAACCCAAAGTAAATGATGATGATGAACTGAAAGCTATTGAGGAGTGAGACATCTCAAGCTAATCGTGAGTTAGTATAGAAATTTGATGTCTCTATCCCAACCATATTGAATAATTTGCGTCAAATTAAGAAAGTAAAAATGCTTGACAAATAGGTTCCACACGAATTAAACGCACATCAGATGAAAAAAGCGTTTTGATGCTTGCGTCTCTTTGCTTTAGCGGAATAAAGAAGAGCCTTTTCTGCATCGCTTCGTTACTTTTGATTAAAAATGGATCTATATGATAATTGTAAGCGTTTATTAAGCTGGTTAGATAAGGATGAAGCACCAAAACACAGTTTAAAACCAAAAATTAATCAAAAGAAGCTCATGGTTACTGCTTAGTGTAACAGTCACGGTTCAATTCATTATAGCTTCAAAAAGCCTGGTCAATCGATCACAGCAGAGACCTACTGGGAACAACTGGACAACATCGTGAATCTGACAGAATAACAGTCGAGATTAATGAACAGAGACAGGTCAATTCTCCTATATGATAATGTTTGCCTACACACTGCAAATCGGACGCAATTAAAAATACTGGAGTTGGATTTAGAAACTGATAACTTTTTACAAGGTAAAATATTCAATTCCCATCAGGCTGTCGAAATTGTATTCCGCTTTTTCATTAGTTCTCGGCCTCTAGGCTTCTATGCAAAAGACATAAATGAATTACCATTGAAATGGCAATAGTGTATCGATGCCTCAGGATCATACTTTGAATAATTTAAATGTTATTTTATTCGAAAAAATATAGAGCAAAATTTCCATCCGAACTTCCAGCTTCATACTTAACCCAATATTTTGAAGATAGGTTTCTCTAATCATAAATCTTCATAATTTTAAAATTACTTTTTTTCGAACAAATTTTTAAAAAATTATACACATTTATTACTGGACAGATCATACCATTTCAACTTAGTGTTTCATTTTGCATGGAAGTAGGGTCAGACAAAATGAAATGCCGGTAAAATAGTAAACTAGTCACGTGGCATCTGGGCGTAAATACGGGCTACCTTTTTATATTTTACATAAAATGTAGATTCAGAATCATACATATATTCCCATACGAAGCAAATAGGTAACTTATAGCATTAATAGAGTTCAAGAAAATAATACAGACTGATACTAATGGGGTCAGACACAAGAACTCACTGGTAGAGAACATTTCCTGTTATGACGCTTCAGGCTTCAGGCAGTCAACCTTCTCTTCTTCTCTCTTTCTCTCTCCACAGCTTCAGTTAGATGTTTCATTTTGCTGCTAGCTGATTAGAATTCCTGTTGCTTTCGTACCCCTTACCTTGTTCACCGAAATGAGTTTCCAGGCACTTCGCTCTGAAAATATATTTGTATACTCACAATAAGGTAATTGTCCTACTAACTTTATCTTTAAATTCTAAATAAAGGATATAATGCTTGTTTCATGAAAGAGAAGATGTGATGAAGCGATTTTACGAATTTGATGCTGATGTGCTTTTTGTGTAAACTTAATATTTCAGCTGGAAAGAGGATAATTTTGCTGCAGTTGCATTGCATGCATTTTAATTACATTTTAATGAAAGAGCATAACAATATTTGGTTTCATTTTAGTTTGTTCTCGTTAGCTGCAAAAAACTTCTTGTGATTTTTATTTCAAACCAGTTAAATTCAAGTAAAAGCTTTTTATCTTTGTAATTAAGAAATCGTTATAATTGAAAGCCTGAGAAATCTACTAAAAAGTGCTTTCCAGATTTTTTACACCGTTTACGTAAAGAGTGTTTCTTGTCCCGAGTAAATATTGCTTGACATTATCATTTCGAAACAAAGGCACAGTAAATATAGGTAGGTTGACTGGATAGTGAGGTCACTCTGGACTAGAGCTGTAGGATCGTTGCATTCCGACATTACACCCTGTGGTTTAATCTTGAATCCTGCTAGCTTGGTCTTTGCCAAATTGGGAAACCTGCGTGTGAAGTTAATCCGATTGCTTCTATATAATCTTGCTTATGATTTTCAATCCTAAACTTGAATATTTTTCTTCAAATTACTTTAGATTTATCATTTTACACCCTCTTTCATACTATCCACATAACACATCACTCAATATGTTTCCGGTCTGACATATAGATGACACCACTTTTATCAAATCCACATAATTTATGGATAGTACCAACCTTCAAACGCTGGGCGTCAAAATTTCATGACAATCTGACGTTTAGTTCAGAAATTACAGAGGTTTTGGTGAAGCATTTTTTGTCATTTTCAAAACAATGGATGAAAAAGAGTTTCGAGTCTTAATCAAACATTGCTTTTTAACGGGAAAAATACTGTTGAAGCAAAACAGTAGCTTGATAAGCGTTATGGGGACTCTGCACCAGGGAAATCAAGAATCATAGACCGGTATGCCGAATTTAAACGCGGTCGTACAAACACCGATGACGCTGAACGCTCTGGTCGCCCAAAATCAGCAGTTGTTCCGGAAAACATAACAAAATTCAACAAAATAGTTTTGGGCAATCGTAAATTAAAGTTGCGTGAGATAGCTGACGCCTTAAAGATATTAGAAGGTAGTGTGATTACAATTTTGCACGAATCTTTGGGGATGCGTAAGTTGTTTTCGAAGTGGATGCTGCGTTTGCTCACACCCGACCAAAAACAACAACGCATCGAGGATTCAGAGCGCTGTTTGGAGCTGTCAAACGAGGTAGAAAGGATTTTCTGCGGCGGTATGCGACAATGGATGAAGCATGGATCCACCATTGCACACATAAAACAAAAATATTGTCAGCTGAGTGGACAGCAGCTGGTGAAAGCCGTCCAAAGGAACCAAAAACTCGACAGTAGGCTGGCAAGGTTATGGCATCTGCATTTTGAGACGCGCATGGTATTTTGTTTATCGACTATCTTGAGAAAGGTAAAACCATTAACAGCGACTATTACATGGCACTACTGGATCGATGAAGCACAGAAATCAAGAAAAAGAGGCCTCACATGCAAACGAAAAAGTTTTGTTTCACCAAGACAATGCACCGTGCCACAAGTCCATGAAAACGATGGTCAAATTCAATGAATTAAGCTTCGAATTGCTTTCTCGTTCAACATATTCTTCAGATCTGGTCCCCAGAGACTACTGGCTCTTTGCTGACCTGAAAAAAATGCTCCTGGGAAAGAGATTTGGATCCAATGAAGAAGTTATTGCCGAAACTAAGACCTATTTTGAGAGCAAAAACGAATCATTCTACCAAAAAGGTATCGAAAAGTTAGAGAAGTGTTGGAGTAAATGTATTACACTTAAAGGAAACTATGTTGATGAATAAAGTCGAATTTCCCGAAAAAACTGTGTTTTTCTTAGTTATATCGGAAACTTATTTAGTAATGTGTATGTTTATATATTATTGGGATGTGTATCTGAAGGACAGAGAAAAAGCTGATGGTTCTATTCTGTTGCAGCTCTGATAAAAACTGGTTCTTTTAAGGCTATGGACCAACCGAATCACGTGACTAGATTCCTACCTTACCAGTATCATCAATTTGTGTAGCCCCATTTCTGTAAAATATGAGATAACAAGATAAGAATTTGTGATAGTAAATAAAATGCTCTAAGAAAGTTCGGTCTCGTCTTAATTACAGAGTGTTTTTATACGTAATTTGGTGGATTTAATACGAAAAAAATACTGAAAAAATCACTGAGGTATCCTTGACCTTGAAAATCTACAGTCAAGGTCACATTTAATTTTTTGCATAAGCGAAAGTTGGAGATGGCTTTCCAGCGTCATTGATGCGCAAAAATGTGAAAACCAGTGAAAAAAATCCTCAAAGAATCTTTGATCTTGAAAAGTTTTATTTCGAGGTGAAATTTTAGTTTCCAGCATAAACGTAGTGAACTTTAACCTCGTATCTGAAGGTTACATAAAATTCTGCGGCATTCATTCTCTTTATGTTGTTTATGTTTTTTACGTGTTTAGCGGGTCAAACTACGTACGAAAACCTTCTCAAAACTCGCCTTATACTAGAAATGAAATTTGGCCTTGAAATAGAGATTTCCAAGGTCAAGGGTGTCCGCGGGAACTTTTTTACTATTTTTTATCTATTCAGCGCATTAAACTACCTACGAAAACCTTCTAAAAACTTGGCTTATATTAGAAATAAAGTTTGACCTTGAATTGTCGATTTTCGAACAACCGAATGAATCCAAACCAATCCTAGCCAAGTTTTCAATCCGTATCAACCCAAATAACGTATAATTTAGTCACGTGGTCCGATTGATACATAGCTTTAAAAAATAATAAACTAAAAAATCTTAGGGAACAATATCCTAATATGGTTCCAGTAGATGAAGTAATCGTTGTTGAGCCTGCACGAAAAGAGACTAGTATATAAATTTACAGTGCATTTTATGTTTGGCCAGATTTATAGACATCGTGCTTTTGTGAAACAATACATACACAGAGTGAGTCATAGATCCCAACGGTCGCTGGAAACGTAATATTATAAAATTTAAATTTTTCATTATTCATGACAAAAATCTTTTTGCATTCTTATCATATGAAAAGGTATTGGTTTCATGTGAAAAATCACTTGCGAAACTTTCATCAAATCTTTACATTTTGAGAACCCCCTGAGCCAGAAAAACGGTTTGGCACACCTTTTGAGGGCTCGAAGAAAAAAACGACGAGTTCCTTAACTAGCTATTTTTGACTAATGGTTCTGGTTTTATCCATCAAAAACGTTTTTCTAAAAATGAAAAATTCCATTTTCCTGCATTGGCACGTATTCTATTTTATGTGACTGGTGCGGATACGAGTTTTTACGCGTATACTGGAATCTAATATAGTATTGTAGTTGTTTGCGGCGCTAGTCATTACACTTGATATGTCACGACTAGTCCCGGCCATTTTGATTTTATCGATCTTGTGTAGTAATGGATTTCAATAGACGCATGCGCAGTTCAAATGTACAAGGCTTTGCCAGTAAAGTGCTAACGCTGTACGAAGAAGAAGTGAGAAGAAGAAGAATAAGAAAAAGATTGTGTTCCGCTGTAAGACTATAAGCGCATGCGCAGTTCAATTTTTACATTGTATTCCTCTGTAACGGAATACACAACATTCCGTTACTCTCAACTGTAACGGAAAAACGAGTTTCCGTGCCTGAGGCACATAAAAATGTTATATCTTTTGTTCATTAATGAAAAATATTATTATCAACTTGAATGTATGCGAATAATATAAGACCAAGTGTGAAGTGCGAGATCCAAACGGAACGGAGTGCGGAGCACAAGGATCAAATCGCACGTCCTAGGCGCGCTCAAATTCGCAAGCTGCGCGTAAAGCGTGCGATGAGAATTTACTCGCGGAGCGGACAGATTTTGTACAGTGTTTTCGGGATCCAATTGAAACGCAACTTAAAGGAACCTCTATAGAGTGATATTCAGCCTCTTCTAAAAATGTATTGACAGGAACTACTAGGGTATTTGATATTGATGAAATATTTCCATGAGAGGTCGTCACTCATAACTAACGGCTATCATTGTTGATAAGTTCCATCCTTCAAATCTCTTCTGTTAAAATTTGAGCCAAATCCATTCATTAGTTTACAAGTTATAGTGCCTGGAAGCAACCAACCTCCGAATTTTTTGCAAACGGAAAAAAATTAATTTCGTGTGTTTTTGCGTGGAAAAACCTTATCAGAAACCAAGATTTCTCTCTTTCTTATAAGCTAGCGATAAGTTCGTCGTCGCTAGTGGCGCTAGAAGCGCCTAGTCCGGTAGCTTTTCGGATGATTTTTTCCTCACCAGCTAAGATCCGTTGCTTACAGTTTCATTGATACCCCGATTTTGACGCTAATCGAATCTTTCTGTTGGATTGGTAAAACAAAAATTATCTCGTTTCTAAGTATGAATACACTGACCCGACGTTTTCCGAGTTTAGCCGACTCCTCACGAAGAGTAAGACTCGGAGAAATCTACACACTGTAGTAAGCGATCGAATCTTATTGTTTCTTATTCGACGCTTCTTTCGTCCCATCCGGCTTTCTCGATTTATCGGATGCGCGTGTGGTTCGACTTACCATCGGGGAGTGTGTTCCTTAGTGTTTTCTAGGTATCCCCGGACGAGCTAACACTCGTCCAAAATCTGCAAACTGTTTCTTATTAGACGCTTATCCCATCGTTGTTTCTCTTCGCGGCGCGTTGTGTATAACTACACTTGTGATTTCTTTTCTTAGCCGTTGATTTCAACGATTTTATTCGTATACGAATGATTTCATTTTATGGAATAAGAAGCTTACTCGCATATTATACATACACGGAAGGAACAGATTTTGTCGTGGCAACGAGAGTACTTTGGTTGTATTGTACTTGGTTATAAAACCAATATTATTTTTGTCCTGTGTCTAAAAAAATGGTTCCCATATCATTCACGTATAGTTGCTTTTACCAAAGCGAATGGTACTGTGTATTTGGATGTAACACCCATACTTTGGATATCGCTCCCAAAGTTTGAATGGTATCGTATCCAATTAGGTACCGTTGTATTTTCTGCAAATAACGGTACCAACTAGCGTTGGGTCTTAAACCCAAACTTTGGTTGTCGTATCCAAAGTTATGGAAAGAACAACAATCCTTTTTGGCATTACAAGCTAAAATAATGGTTCTCATTTCCAAAGTTAAAGTGGTACAATATCATAAGCGGTTGGGAAGCGACATCTATGTGAATGGGTGCACCACCAAAAGATGTTGTATGCATTAACTTTGGTTGCCACAACCAAATCTTTGGTTAGGCGATATTTAACCAATTTTTTTTTGGCTGTGACATCCAAACCTTTGGTTGTAACAACCAAACTGTTCTTTCCATGTAACAAAAAAATTCTATCGACAGTTACACTGCGTTAAGCAGAATAAAGCTGCGCTTATTCAAACACCATCTACAGATTTTTAATTTTAAAGAATCATGATTTAAGAGTGATTTACCTCTCAGAAGTGATTTACCGAATTTCGTTGTGGTCGTACGAACACAGAAACTATAACAATTTCAGGTCGTCCAAATGAGACCACTACACCAGAAATGATCAATAAAATCCATGGTATTGTTTTGAATGACCCGAAAGTGAAAGTGCGTGAGATAGCTGATATCTTATCAATCTCAACTGAGCATGTGATTAATATTTTTTATACACATTTGTACATGAGAAAGCTCTGTGCAAGTTGGGTGCCGTGATTGCTCATAATCAACCAAGAACGCATTCGTGTGACCACTTCGGAGCAAAAATTGGCCTATTTTAACTGCAATCCAAAAAAGTTTTTGCGTCGATCTGTGACGATGGATGGAAAATAGATCCACCACTATACTCCAGAATCACGCGAAGGGTCAAAACAATGGGTTAAACCTGGTGAAAGTGCACCAAAGCGTCCAAAAACGCAATAATCGATTGGGAAAATTATGTCTAGTGTTTTTTGAGATGCACATAGAGTAATCTTCATCGAATACCTTGAGAAAGGAAGGACGATTACTGGAGCATATTATGCTGCATTATTGGATTGATTAGTTGATGAAATCAGAAAGAAACAGTCACATTAGAAGAAGAAAAAAATTCTTTTTCATTATGAGAATGCACCATCTCACACATCGAACATTGCACAGGCAAAAAAGTATGAATTGGGTTTTGCAACGTTTCCGCATCTACCGTATTCTCCAAACCTGTCCCCCAGCGACTATTATCTGTTCCCAAACCTCAAGAGATGGCTGTGTGTTAAGCGTTTTGAGTCGAACGAAGGAGTTGAATGGGAAATAGAAGAGTGTTTTGGAGGGCTTTACAAATCGTATTATTTGGAAGGCATAGAAAAGTTGAAAGATCGTTGGACTCGTTTTACTGAGCTAAAAGGGGAGTACATTTAGAAATAAAACCGATTTTTGCCAAAAAAATAATTTTAAATATCTATGATCAGACAGAATTTTCTTAGTGCATTTCATTTACTCTCACAATTTTTCAACTTATTAAGTTATTTTTCACCAAAATGGGGTTGTACAAAATAAAAATTCTGATAAGGTACCAATCTAGTCACGTGATCCGCTTGATCCATGGCCTTAAGGGTTTCTTCCTGTTTTCCTTGTCTGTAGCTAAACCCAAGCCAACGGAGATTAAGTGTTCACAAATTATTTATCATTATTTATTATTTTTACTTATCATTTCATAAATTCCAAACCAAATAATGTATGTCTCTCAAACATTTTTTAATTATTTTTATTTTTTAATTATGGAATTTAAAAGTAAGAGTACGAGGACTTACTGACAAGTACGGAACGTTATGTATTTTTTAAATAATTTTTAAGGTATGTTATTAATTTGCAATGACTTTAAAATCCCAAATTTTTAAAATTAGTATTTTTCGAAACATTCTATCAACAAAAGTTCTTTTGGCAGCAATAATCTGGTTCCTTTTAATACTTTTTCGCAACTACAGTATTCCGAGTCGAAATACTTCTTATCGTGGCTTGTAAACTTAGTCTCCTCAAGTTTCAGAACTATTCTTAAGTGGGAGTTCTTGCTTCAATATTACAGTCTTAAAGGGCGAGAGTTTGCTCTTGCAGAAGTAAGTGAAAAGAAATGAATGGTGAAGTGGAGGCTTTAAAAAGTCTTTACCTTTTTAACAAAGAAATGTTGTTAGAAATGTTTGCCAAGAACAATAATCATCAAGAACAATGTTTTGCTTCGTCTAAACATTCATACAAATTTGTTCAAAAAAAAAAAAAATGTAATTGTATCAAACAATTTCTCTCTTTTCATTGACAAGTATATTGACTTTCTTATACGCCTCAAAAAATGAAATTCTTTCTTCAATTAAAATAAATAAGTCTTGACTCTCCAAGAGGCTGATAAAAATAAAACCAATTCAGAACTCCTCAAAGCAAGTCCTATGATAAAAGGAAGAACAAAAAATTCCATTATATTCTATGCATACACTGAATTCCAGAACTCCACATATTCTCTAATATTCTGAGTCTTTGCTAGGAAGCAATAAAGCGCGGAGGATATTATCTTTGCTCAGTGAAGAAAAGAATGGCGGCGACTGTTGATGCGATTCTGGTAGTGGTGAATGTCTCAGGCGTGTCTCAGCATTTGGAGGTACCTTCGTCCACAATTCCGATGGACATAGCATGGAATTCGAGTCTCTATTGCAAATCCCTTTTGCCATGAAGGAGATAAAGGAGGAGAGAAGGAGAAACGCGGTTGCCTTCGGTAAACTGAGTTCAGTGCTACGTAAACCCTCGTGGGGATGCTGCAAGATGAAGAGCATGAGTGAGAAGGGGAATTACAATCAGGAGAGAGGAAACGAGCTCGATAGATGACTCTTGCAAACATAGATAGTGGACCTCCTCTCACTCGTCTCTATGAGTTTACTTGGTCTCTCTTTTGGCTCCCCTAGGGCCAAGTTTTGAATATGCGAGTGGACCCGCATAACAAGACCGTAAAACTACTCTTACGGTCATCTCAGGATATCCAAAAGGCATATTAACTCTTAAGGGGCTAGGGTCAATTAGAAGGCCAAAAAAGGTTTTTTAAAGGAGTTTCTCAGGATGAAGAATTAACGAACAGAAAAATCTTAAACTTTGCAGAGCGTTAGAATATAATAAAAAAATTATCCGTACGAAATTTCAAGCTCTGAGGTGGGGTTTTTAGTGAGATATTCATATTTCTATTTTGCGCCTCTCTAGTTGATTCAACATGGCCTTTTATGAGAAATCGCGGAGGTTATCGTGTATTATCATTGATATCTTTTCAACTGACGAACAGATCATAACGGGATTTGAACAGTAGAAAAATAAGATGTTCAGGAATAGTTATTAACTTTAATAACATTCAAAGGTGGATTCTAAAAGTAATAACAAATACGATGAAGATTGGAAATTGCTGTGATTTTGGTCTTTGGTTAGGTATGTGGCAACGTCGCATTCGTAGGTTGTGTGCGCGAAATTTGAAATGTATGCTTTATATCTATTCAGCAGCTCGTACCAACTGGTGATTAAAATTTGTTATGAAAATCATGTTTTTAATAAATGAAATATAACATATTAATTATTCGTATAATAAATAAACGAATTAAGTACATAAAAACAACTTTATTTACATACATATCATAATACGTAGTACGTAAAATCTTTCTCAATGACATACTAAATTTGTCTTATTTTCACCGTTTTGAATCGATATAACAATTTTTCAATACATATCTATTATCATCACAATCGTTCATTAATTATTATTTAGAATATTTGATACATATATAATAAATATATACCAAATAAACTAAAGTAAATTAGTATTTTTTTTCAGATAATCACAGATTTTATTTGTAACCTTCCTATTATTTGTCACACGAATTTTCCCGTATTTATCAGCACCAAACAAACCAGACAATCCATCAAAACCATGTTCTTTGTATGCATCGATAACCATAGCTACCGTGATGTCAGAGGCAATCATTTTTTTTCCTCATTTGGACGGATGTGCAACTTTTTAATTCATTGTATAATTTCATGTCTGAGAAACATTTCTTAGGTACTGACGTGACCATATGTGCGACTGTACACCTGTAAGCACACGAACAAACAAGATGCGACGTTGCCAGATCAAGTACTACTGTAGTCAACCTGCGTGTTTAACCCTGTTTTGACTAGGCGGGTAGGTGAATTACTCCTTTAACGAATTTTTGGGTGCACTTCCGAGAAGCACTTACCTCCGAATAATTTGAAACTCACTATACCCACGTATTTTGAAGCGATGATTATGAATCTGATAATGAAAATACCCGCGAATTTGATTTTCAAGGTGAAAACTAAAAAAATGCTTTTAACAAGTTTTTTTCATTTTATGTCGATAAATATTGATCCAGGAAAAAAATATTTCTAACAAAAGTTATAGCGAATGAAAAGATCTATCTTTAATGTTCTATACATTTTTGCCCTAAAATCATTATTTTCGAGAAAAATTAAATTAAAAAAAAACAACTGCTAAAACCCATTGAGGGTGCAGTTCCGAAAAAGTGAATCTTCCGATTTCCATCAAACTCCCCATATTTACGTATTTTGACGCGCTGACTACGAATATAATAGTGAAAATTGCCGAGTAGTCGATTTTCATAGTGAAGCCGTAAGACAACCATAAAAATCATTGTTGTTTGCGTTTATCTCAACCAATATGCAAGATTTCGCAAAATGTTCCAAATATAACTTGCAGACCTCATTGAGATACATATTTTTCGTTACATACATTTTTTTTCTGCGATTGATAGTTTTCGAGAAAGTTAGTGATACGTTTCATATCGAATTCGAAGTTTATGCAATTCATTCTCCTCTCTCATGAGTCTTGTTATTGTTTCACCTTTTTTTCCTCTGCAACCCTGCACTTCATGAATTTTGGTAAAAGATGATTAAAATTAATTAATCAATTGATTAATCAATTTAAACTCATTTTTCTCTAAAAATAATGATTTTAGAAAAAAAATGTGTGGAACATTGACGATAGATCTTTTTATCCGCTACAACTTTTTTGTGAAATATTTTGTTCCTAAATCAATATTTATCGACATAAAATAAAAAAACTTGTTAAAAACATTTTTTCTTTCTTTGACATTGAAAATCAAATTTTTGGGTATTTCCATTATCATATTCGTAATCAGTGCCTCAAAATATGGTGAATTTCAAATCAAGGGTAAGTGCTTTTCGGTAGTTTATCCGAATTTTCTTTGAAGACTGGTTTATTTATCTTTCGGCCAATATTTTTTTAATCAAATAATAAATGTTTCAAGAAGTTACAATAACGCGATTCATTGGCAAATTGTACTGGCTACTGCTTGGACGAAAAGTTTAGAAAAATTTCGATTTTTTACAAAATGGTGGATGTGTAAAGTCAAAGTTCATTTCTTCCTACAAAATTTTCCCACTCTCGGCTATAAAAAAAGAAAAAAAATATATATCATATTAAAAATTTCTTTGTCATAGATTCGAGGACCGTATAATGACCATTCTGTCTCATTTTCAGCCTCTGCTATAGCAATTTTCTGCAAATCGATTTTTTGAAATTTCTAATTGACTCTAACCTCTTAAGGGGAAAAACCACATTGGGGTTCCAAATATTGAGTGTTTTTCGGGATCTTTTTTGACAGGGAAAAATAAAATGGGGAATTTTTAGATTTCAAGTATCTTTTATTCCTGTTTAGAAGTACATGTGATCCTTTTTTAAAATTTTTTTAGCCACAAATCATCAAATTATTAGCTGAAAGTTATTCTCTGAAAATTTGTGAAATATGACAAAATCTCAACTATATAACAATATTTAAAAATCAAGGGTCAATACAACTTACACTTTTAACTATAAAGAATAACTGTTAAATCTTTTTTAGTAAAAATTTTGGAACATTTTTTTCGGCAAATAAAATTTAAAAAGTTATGGAAAATTATAGTTGACTGTTAATTTTTTTACAAAATTTGTACTTAAACAACGGTTGAGTAAAAGTTATCTTAAAGGAATTTGGTAATGTGCTCCGGTTGATTAATAGCATTGAATGATTAAATATTTAAAAAATATTGAAAACGTTGTTATCAAATTTGATGTTATAAGAAGAACTCGAATCCATGCGGTAAAATATGACCCTTCTCTACTTGAAACTCAAGAGGGCTCACACAGCACAGAGGTTCTTTTATTGAAGAAAAAGTCCTCCTCCCAATTTCTCTCTTCTTCAGTAAAAAGGGTTTACAATATAGACGAGAATAACGTCGCGTGTCCATCGAAAATTCGGAGGATGTCTCGTTCGCTACGTCAACCAAACAGTGGTTTTTGTTCTTTTCGTCCACCGAGTAAAAATAATACCCTCGTCTTTTATTGCTTTCTTGCAACTGAACAAGCAGAGTACTTCCAAGCACTTGACATGACCTGATATACTATTTTCCCCAACTTCAACCAAAAAAATAATAAATTTACTTTTTGAAATTTGCTATTGAGTTGATAGCAAAGTTTTATCGGCTTTTACTTTCACGAACTGTAATGTAATTTGCGTAAAAGTTTCTGAGCCAGTTGAATTCAAATCTAAGATTAAAAATTTTTAAATTCTCTCTGCCTAAGTAAAACCTACTTTCATAAGGTTTTTTGCATTGCTGAATTCAAATTAGCGCCCAGATTTTTATTCCGTAATTTTTTTTGTAATACACGGAGAAAAATGGCTAAGGTGTTTGTCACATTGTTGAATATCGAGATATTGGTCCTGAATATTCATTTTAATGAAAATTCTCCGCCCTGAAAGGGTTTATTACATTTTTTGTGAGATATTAAAATATAAATCTTAATTTTATCGCATGCTTAACTGCCAGTGCAGAAATGTTGACATGGCTCCAACTGGGCCCGGGCCTGGCGAGTGGTGTAATGGCATGATTGTTTAAACCAGGCTTGGGCCTAGTCTCTTGGCCAGGTTTGTCACCCGCTCCAAGCCAGGCTCTAGATGGTTCTGCGTTTTTGCGAGCTAGCGCCAGGCCTGGCCATTACTACACGGGTGGTGAGATTTTTGTACACTTGGTCTCTTATCATAGGCTTGAAGTTGTTTCTGATAAAGGACCTAGAGTTTTACAGAGATTAGTTTTACAACTGAGTAATGTAGAACGGCAGTTCGTTTAAAATTTTAATGAAAGGAATCCTGGCATAAAGGCGTATGCAGGATAACCCCATTACTCCCAACTATTCCCTACTATGTTGAAACGCAGCACTTTACCCTGCATAAAATTAACTGACAGAAAAAGCGGTTAACGACCGCAAGTCCGCCAGACAAAGAATATTTTTTGCAACTTTAAATCACATCGAAATATATTCCCCTTAACCGGGACTCTGAAAGAGTTTATTATTTCACACAATTATATTCTAATTTTGTATTAATTTATATTTCCATTCATCGTTTTCTGACATTTTGAATATTAAAATTTAAATAAATGCATTGCATTACATCTTGTAGAATTGAAATGTCTGCATATTGTAAATTAAGGGATCAAACCACTCTAGGCCCCCCCAAAAAGGGCTATTTTTAAGAATTTTTTTAGAGGTTGCTGATATAAATATTGATATAAAACTTGTTGGGATTAATAAATAAACTCTTGAAATACGGGAAAAAATTTTATTTTTTTGATTTTACTCAGTTTTTGTAAACAAAAATATCAGGCAAACACAACTCTTCGAAAAAGTAGGTAGGTCGCTTGCACAGATGATTTCTCCATGAAGGACCATCTGAAATAGATAAAGCAAAGAGTTTTGGATTTGGTACGAGAGTAGCTATATCCTGAACCTCAGCCAATATAATTCATGGAAAAATTTCAAAATGGCGGAAAATCTCCGAAAAAACGTTTTTTTTCACTGTTTTTTGCAACAACAAAAAATTGTAAAAAATAAAATTTTCACTTGGTTGAGGTGCAGGACATAGATAAGGATGTGACGAATATCTGGTAAAGATTTCAAGACGATCGGTTAAGTAGTTTCAAAAAATTCACCTGCGCAAGGAGGTAAAACGTCGTTTAAAAAAAAAAAATGCGTTTAAAGTTTTTTCCTAAAAATTCTTAAAAAAATCATGTCATTTTACGAATTAAAAAAAATCCACAATCAAAGATTCCTATGCATTGATTAATAAAATTTCCCTTTTGAAATTAGAATAATACACCTTCACTTTATTTCAGTGAAAGCCTTCTTATCGGATCTTGCACAAAATCGCCTATTAAACTCATGAAAACGTTCCTAATCACATTTATATGTATGAAATAATATTTTAGACATTCCAAGGAATCAGTTTGGATAAGAAAAACGGATCTTTTGAAAATATAAAGGTGGTCCTTTTTGGAGCCATGTTTCGCTTAAAGATTCCTACATTACTGTCACGTCCCGCGACGTATTAGAATGTAATATAGGCACAGGCTAGGTCTGGAGAAAAATCTGGGGAAGTTACTAAAAGAGAGAGAAAACCACCTATTGAAAAGAGAGGTATAACTACGTCACACACAGCGGGATACTACGCAATGCGTGACGTCACTAAAAAATATAATATAAAAAGGAGACGCCGCCAACGGTAAAACTAGTCTTGTGAGCAGAATTAAGTGCGGCAAATATTGAAAGCTTGAAAGGAATCAGAGTGTGAACTACCCGTTCAGTGCAGTTAACCAGTCATAAATTCACCGTGGTCCATTTTGCTTTCCTTGGAAGGATCTTAGACTCAGTGTCAAAAGAATAGTTGTTGTGTCTTCGTCGCACCAGTGTCATAAACACTCCGTACTTGTCACTCCTGTGGGAATCCTACTCACGACTTTGTCGCAGCCACACCTGTGGGGATTCTTTTAAGTAAAGATTTATACCTGTGCGGACCGCCAGGAAAGGATATTTGAAGGATATATATATATACAGTCTGTTCAACAAGAGCGAGTCCTCGATTTTTCAAAAACTATTCGAGATTTTAAAACGTTTTTTTTTCAATAAAAGTACTCTCGAAGGACTACGGCGCTACTACCTAATAGATAGTCCAGTCCCCATCATTGTCCAGAATGGCCTGGCACCTTTTCGGCATGCTTTCCACTAATTTTTCAGCGTAGTCCGTTGGTAATTCTTGCCATATTTTCCTGATTTTTTGCGAGAGCTGTTTCGGGCCCTTATCTTCTTGTAAGATCCAATCGGCCGTATGGGCTCTAAAAATCTTTGTAGCAGACCTTAGAAGACCACGTTCATATATTTGGAGCATTTTCTGAGCATTCAAGTTCTCGGTGAAGAGCTCTAAACACCCAAAACCGCGCTGTGAGAAGGATCCCCAAACATGGACCTTCACGGGGTGTTTAACGGTTCGCTGAAGTAATCTACTGCCAACGGTAGAGCAGGCATACGTTATGGAAACCCATGCCCAGAACGACGCTTCATCAGAAAAAATGACATTCGACCAGTCACGGTCGAGATTTTCAGCAGCCCATGCTTTTCGTTTTTCCATGTGGGTTTCTGAAAGCAGGGGTTTTTGCCTCGTGCTACGGTATTTTATATTCAATTCAGCCAGACTCTGTCGAATGGTGTTTATACTGATGTTGACTCTATTTTCGGCTAGAATAGCCTTGGCCTCTCGTAACCGTAGAGTGGGGAGACGCTCGAACAGCTTTGTGATCGCTTTATCCAGCTTGATCGTTGTTGCTCGCGATTTGCCCCTTTCAGGCAGATCGTCGACTGTTTTATTAGCTTTATAACGCTCAACGCACTTCTTCACTAACGATTTCGACTTTTTGATCTATTTAGCAGCGGCTGTATAGGACATAAATGGTCCCTTTGGATGGGTACACAAGAAGTCCGCTTCAAAACGTTTCGCGTACAAAGAACTCATTATGACTCACGTCTGCTCTCTCGGACGATTCGAGCGCTACTAAATCGCCTTGATAATTGCGCCGTTGTCCTTTGAATGTACTTTCATTAAAAAAAAAAAAAAAGTTCAAAAATCTCTAATAGTTTTCGAAAAATTGAGAACTCGCTCTTGTTGAACAGACTGTATATGCATATATAAAGGTAACGACCCCCCCCCCCCTCTTTTTTTCTTTTTCTCTCTCATTTGTTATTATTACCAATTGCCCGTGCCATACTTATATGCATTGATTGATATTTAGATACTTGTAATTTATCTTCCTACTTTTATAATATTGATTAACATTATTATTCAAATTAATTCAATTTGTATTATTTTACTAATCATTGTGTTCTTCACTGACTTATCCTCATCTCTAAACGAGGATCATTCGATCCTAACTTGAAACGAGGAACCTTCGATCAAAGTAAGTATTTACGTAGTTGTGACGTAACAATTAGGGACATTGTTTTGATGATCCGGAAAAATCAAAATTCGTACATGTACGAATTTCGCGGGTTTGGAGAGTCCTATTGTTAAATTTTTTGTATTTTGTTGGTATACATGCCCCTGAAGTATGGTAAAGTCTTCATCTATATTCATTCTTTACTTTGTCTGTGGCAGCCGCTAAGGTTAGATGTGTTTGTATGAGCTCGGCGATTTTCGATCGTTAAAAGAAATGGATCAAAGAATCAGAGAAGTCGCTGATAATGTTGGTATATCGATTGGCTCATGCCATTAAATTTTTTTGAATGTTTTGGGTATGAAACGCGTGGCAGAAAAATTTGTTCCGAAATTATTGAATTTTGAACAAAAACAGCGGCGAATGGAAGTTACTCAGGAGTCACTAAATGAAGTCAACGACGATGCAGAATTACTGAAACGTATTATAACAGGTGTCGAAACATGGGTTTACGGATATGACGTCGAAACTAATTTGATACAAATTCTTTGATTCATTTCTTTTAACAAACGAAAATCGTCGAGCTCATAAAAATACGACTAACCTTAGCGGCTGCCACAAAGTCAGGCACAGTCAAGCTAATGTAATATTTTTGGCGAAACTTGTGCGCCACCTACCTCGGACCAGATAACTAAGATTAATGTGCATGTGTATGTATATACAGGCCCTTTATATGTGTTGAGGGATTAAATAATATAGGGAAAATGCAAAAATTAATGCAAAATGAATGAATAGAAAGATCAAAAAGTGATAAGTGAATTATAAGTAACATTTTCTTCTTCATTTTCCGAATCTTATTCTATCAGTTTTGCATTTATTTTCAGTTAATTAAATAAATGCATAACAACTAAAAACTATGTTTAAAACTCAGGTTATTTGCTGTAACTTTTTCTACAATTAAAAATGAAGTCTTATAAATGATTAATGGTGAAGAAATATTAAATAAATAAAAAATCGTTTTGATCTTAGCTCACTGTATGGCGCATTTCGAAGTTCCTCATTTCCGCACAACTCTAACCACTCACGTCCAGTGACACTATTTCTTGGAAGTCGATGTATTGGAACTTTTTCATTCTTCCGTAATGAATTACAAGCTGGCACAATGCATTTATTACGATCCATTTTCCATAAATAACTGGCAGCAACTAACCAAAATTGAGACTGTCTCGTGTTTGCATTATTCAAATCCCCTTTCCCCGCAGATACATCTAGTCATCATATCCAGAGCCACCTACCAGGGACCAGATAACTACTCAACACCCCGCACTTCCCCCTTCATCCCTTCGTCCAAGTTCTAAATTTTGCCAATTCCTCCTATAAGACTTGGCCGTGCCTGGACAAAGTAAACAATGAATACAGCTGAAGATTTTATCATTACTTTCTGAACACACTTCGCATAGTTATTCGGAGGGGCACATGAATATTCCCCAAATTCCATATTTCCTGAAATTCATTTTACCGAAATTTATGAAACCGAATTACCAATAATTGCTCTCTCTCTTTTCTCTTAGCAAGTTTGACGAGAGCAGAAAGTAAATAGCGCCGTCCATAGTAGAATCTGAATCGGCCGTTGAATCTGTACTTGAATAGGGGACGCTTAAACTTTTAATGATCATCGCCGGTTGAAACGACGGCGGAATAAGCCCTTCTTCTAGTCTTCGAGGGTGGCAGTCGTCAAAGCCACCACTCCCGCTTCTCAATCTCATGCCGCTTCTCAAACACCCCTGGCTTCTATCCTTTTACATATAACGACAAGATTTCCTTCAAAAGGCAACTCACAAAATGTTGGATTATAATTAAATTATCACGCGATCTTGAACCTATTCTAATTTCAATCTAGGTAAAATTAAATTTTACACTATTGAATTCGCCCTACACGGAGAGACTCAAGTTCAGGCTCTTTTTTAAAACTAGGTTTGAATTAGAGAATATAAGATGCTTTATTACTTCATTGAAATCAAAATATTTTTTATATGACATCACTTTTAGAGACTTGACTTGGCACATTATATTTTTACCCATAACTAGAATTATAATATCTATTGCCGAGCACTCAAAATATCCCTGCTTAAAATTCCGGATAGGTTACGGATAAAACAAGGATATATTTCAGTACCTATCGGTGTCTGCTGGAACTAAATACAGGTTTTGATTCCGGGACATGTGCATTCTTTGTCCGACTGCTATCGGAGTCTTATAGGGACTTTTATTCAGAGTTGTATCCAGCCTCTATCTGCGTTTTATACGGGTGATGTATTATATCCTATCCGGTTTTAACCGACGTGTATAGATCTGGTTAAGCATTGTAGGACTTTGTTTTTTTTCCTGGTGATAATATGCTCGGGTAGGTCCCGGATTGACCTAAATAAAAAGACACTATGGATTTGTTAAAATTAATGATTTGTCTCTTACCTTTGAAAAAACTCTGATAGACTCAGATTATTTTCGTATAAAAAATAAGTATATGCAGATAATGTCTGGATTTCGCTTAATGGGTATTATGGCACATCTGCTTCATCGAATACAACAGCCAAAAGGTTGGACGCAAGAGTTCAAGTTTGGTCATACGAGCACAAATAACAAACCACGTTCAGCACGGAAAAAAATTAATAACTATTACAATAAAATACATCAGAAACGAATTAGTCTATCGTAATACTGCAATTAGCTTTATTTTGTATGTTACTAATTGAGACAAATGATTATTTGCTAAAATTATTCAAATTCATAATATCATTGAATGGCACATAGAATTTACTTAAAATAGTGCAATGTATTCATAATATAGCCACCCGTCTATTTTAACCAGCTACGTGTATGTCCAGCTTTAGGATATTGATATCGTTGGATCAAGTATTGTCTAAACTCGAAATACCTAATGAAATAGGCAACATTGCAAATAGAAAATGTCGGACGAAATGAAAGTGACATATAGAATTTTTTAATTTATAGAAATTTAAAAAAGGTAAGTTAAAATTTGAATTGTTAATAAACTATACAAATTGTTAAAAAAGGTATAGATTTAAATGGGTACGCCCTTGGTGCGTTCAAATAAATCGTTTCGCGTGATTCGACTGGCAAACTGCGAAGTGAAACACGTGCGAAGACGTGAAGTTGTGGGTTCAATGTCCTCGGGTAAGTAGTGCTGCTTTTTATTATTTTTCATTTAGAAATAATATATTTATTAATTATTATATAATTATAATTATACAATTATAGTATTACAATGGCAGATGACTTCGTCAGAGGAGTTCTACGTAGATGGGGGTTCGAAAAATATATTCCTCTTTTTGAAGGTTAGGAAATTCTATTGCATGTTATATGCATGAAAATTTGTATCAGTTTATCTTTTGCATGTATATTGTAACCTTTTTAAAAATCTTTTATTAGAGAATTCTAAATCTAAAAAATGTAAATAGTAAAAAAGTGAATGATCGGCCTGGAAGCAGTGATAAGTTTACATGTGTGTGTTTCTTGTTTACTTGTTTTTTTCTCCGGAGGATGAAGAAAAGACAGTGTAAATAAGTCAAATACTTGAACTTTTGCAGAGGAAGAAATTGATGAACACAGCTTCAAAGTTTTGACTGAATTCTTAGTAGGAAAGATTTTCACCAAACTAGGCCCACGAGATAAATTGGATAAATAGAAGCTAAATTGGATCACTGAATTTGGAACCCGAGAAATGGCGTGTTGTATTCTGTGAGTGAAATCGAAATTTATAAAAAGCATAAGTTACATAAACTGTAAAAGTACATTTTGTTAAACTAACAAAAAAGTTTGTAACCTACATTAATTTTTATTTGGAATTTAATATCCCTTCCAAGCACCATAGAATAAAATATACTTCAAAATCAATACTTACAGTTTTGATTGAATAAGCTTGTTGTTCAGCATTTATTTATCATAAAAGTTTTACAATAATGAATTATTTTTAATAATACATAACCTATATGTATCTTTCCATATTTTCATATTTATCTTCCTTAACCTTATTTCTACTATGTCATTACAATTACAAAACCCACACAGTTAAATTCTAAATTTTCACACCTTTATTTCAGCTATATTATATCTCTGATTTGAATACTTTGAAATGTGCTCGGTCGATAATAATAGTCAGAACAAGTAATACTAAAACATCACCGTTTTCACTATATTCTCAATATCCTTTGTTCGTTTTTGAGGATATTAACGGTGAAATCAGGGATAAATATCGTTTGTTCAACTATTAATTTTTTTCCGTGAGGATGACCTTCAGATGTAAATATGTCAGAAATGATCAAAAGAATTCTACATTAAGTGACCGATGACCGAAAATTGAAGGTACATGTTCAAACGTAATCTAAAGAAGTCCTTGCACCACTTTGTAGCCGTTGATGAAACATAAAGGGTTTTCCAATAGAGACATAACAATTTCGTATCTTTATATGAACGCACCCTGAAACTTTTTTGATGAACTGTCAATGTCAAAACGTTAGTTAAAGTCATCATTTTCATCATGGAAAAGTTCACGAACCAGCCACGTTTGGAAATTATTAAAAATTACTAACGAAATTCTGAGTCGGTGGCCGCGAAATTAAGTGCGCTTACTCTAATTTTCGGCCGTAATAATCGTTCCACCCGACAGGCTGTGCGTGCTATAGTGGATAAATTCGAGACCAAATTTACACTATTGGACATTCCGGTGCCAAAAAGACGTCTTATTGCTCGAATCGAAGAAATAATCGCAGCTGTAAGTGCATCGATTCAAAATGAGCCAAATCAGTCGATTCCACGTCGTTCTCAAGAATTGGGCATCGCTCAAACGACACTGTGGCGTATTATGCGAAAAGATTTTGGCCTACATGCTTTCAAGATTAAATTGACTCAACAACTAAAGCCACTTGATCATTTGAAACACCGAAACTTCTCCAATTGGGCTCTGGCAAAGCTTGAAGAAAATGAAGAATTTCATCGAAAAATCATCTTCAGCGATGAAGCTCATTTCTGGCTCAATGGCTTTGTTAATAAGCAAAATATGCGTTACGGGTCAACAACAAACCCAAATGTGCTTCTTGAGACACCGTTGCATCCGCAAAAAGTGACTGTTTGGTGCGATTTTCATGCTGGAGGTGTGATTGGGTCGTATTTTTTCGTGGATGAAAACGACCGTCATGTTACCGTCAATGGAGAGCGTTATCGTGCTATGTTGATAGATTATTTGTGGCCAGAATTGGATGAACTTGACATCAACGATATGTGGTTTCAACACGGAGAAAAATAGTTGAAGAAATTTTACTCAACTTCCGATCAAATTTGGGACATAAGGACAAGTTAGAAGTTATTTAGTATCACTGTATTTATTTGTAATATATTAAATGTTCGAAAATGAATCAAAGTTGAGTGAAATTCAGAAGTGTAGGGTGAAGTATGAAAGCGTGCAGTAAAAATTTTTAAATATATATATTATTACTCGTAGTATAACTATAAAAAACCAATCTTTTATTAAATCACAAAAATAGTAGAGCTTTCCGTTCATTCTACTCTACGCTTCAATCGAGAGTTGAGTAAACCCTGAATCGCAAGATTTATTCCAACAGCTACATTTATTCACGCAGGAACGAATGAAAGTAATCTGCGCCTTGGGCACACATAACAAATTTTTAATTTCAAAAACTTAAATTCTTAAAATTAAATTGACATTATGAAAATTTAAACAAAAAAAAATTGATAAGTGTATTACATAAAATATGAAATATCACATAAATTACTCAGGCAGAATAATAATTTGGAATTCGCAAATGTAAAATCCATATTTTGAAAATATAAAACACAGAAAATAAAAGAACCTTCTTTTAAATGTTTTTATACAAGATACTTCTTAATAATAATGCAATTTTTTAATGTAGATTTGAAAATTTAGTTTCACTAAACTTCATACGTCGTTATAATAAAAATGTATACTAAATGTAATTTAATAATTATATTATATATATCAATAATCATAGTTATAATAATTGATTAATTATATTAATTTTTAAAAATATTTTATTAATCATTTATGAAAAAATTGATTTATTTTTACTTGAGTAAGGCTAAAAAATTTTATTGACGGCACTTACTCTCACAAGCTCTGAATAACTCATGCAGTCACTATATAAGAAAGTTTCAAGTTTTATATTCAGCATTGTAAGCGAGCGTGTGCGTGATTCGACGAAAGCTTATCGTACTATGTATAAGTGTAGTTATTAGGTTTATATATGTAAGGTTATATGTTTAAGTGTATTTGTAATTTGAAATATGATTGGCTATGTCTGAATGGTGTGAATGTATTTGTAAGTTGTTTATGTATGTACCGGATGACTATTGGTAGGCTCGAGGTAAGAATTTTTTTTATTTGAGAGAAGCATACCATTGCCAGTTGAAATAATACGCCCGATGCTCATTTTACCCAACTACGGTTTGAAGCACCTCAAGCGTCGGTGATATACTTATACATTTCATGTTAACCCACTGACGCATGTTGGTGCCCTGTCGTTGATAACGTTTTACTCAACTCCTTACTACTCCCTATGTAACGCTTATTGTTATTCAATTTGGGTGAATTAGGTATATATCAAATTGATTTTACCCGACTAGGATTTAATAGATGTTCAAATGTCCTTATGTCCCAAGTTTAATCGACAGAGTTGAGTAAAATTACTTCAACTATTTTTCTCCGTGAACAAGACGGTGCCACTAGCCACACAGCACGCATCACAATCGATTTATTGAAAGGCAAATTCGGTGAACGTGTTATCTCGAGAAATGGTCCGGTCGAATGGCTGCCTCGTTCATGCGATCTAACGCCATTAGATTTCTTTTTATGGGGCCATATCAAGTCACTGATCTATGCCAACAAGCCAGAAACTTTAGACGACCTCAAAAACAACATCCAACGGGAAATTCCCAACGTTCCGGTCGAAATGTGTGCCAGAGTGGTGGAAAATTGGGTCCAAAGAACCGACCGCTCTAAACGGGCTCGTGATGGTCATATGACCGATATCAAATTTCATTCATAAAATGTAATGCTTGCACTACACCCACAATAAATTTGAACTCAATATCTTAAATATTTCTGTGTTTTATTCATAGATAAAATTGTTATGTCCCTATTGGAAAACCCTTTAGATCTATCACTACATAACAGACCAAGGACAGTCGAAACAATGGGTAGAAGCCGGTGGAAGTGCATCACCGAAGCGGCCGAGAACGCAACAATCGGCTGGCAGAGTTATGACGACTGTTTTTTGGAATGTGCATGGAATAATCCATATTGAATACCTGGAGAAAGGAAAAACAATCACTGCTCAATATCACAGCGAATTATTGGATTGATTTGAGGCTTCAATCAGGGCTGATCGACCACATTTGGCACGCGAAAAAATCCTCTTTTATCAAGACAATGCACCGGCACACAAAGCAGTCCAAATGATGACCAAATTGACTAAATTGAAGTATTATTATCTGTTCCTAAACGTGAAAAGATGTCTAACTGGCAAGAGATTTTATTCAAATGAAGAGGTAATTGCCGAAAAAATTTCAAAAACACTTTGAAATAAGTGCATCAAGTTGCAAGGAAACTATGTCGAAGAATAAATGAAAATTAAAAAAAAAATGTTTCATTACTCAAGCTCGGGACTTTTCAAACTGATTAGTAGTAATGCGCATAAAACTTGAAGTAGAAACACAGATGTAAAACTTGCGTGGAATTTTTATACGTTCTGCATTATATAATTCTGTGGACAGACATAACCTTGTTAATTGCTGAGCTTACACTGTAAACAAAAAGTAAAAATAAAAAAAATATAGTCTGCAATTTAACTTTTCACAATTCAAGAAATTTATAATGACGTGGGTAGTACATTTTTTCTTTGAATTGTAAAATGAAAGTGCAGTTGTGTTTAAAAAGAGAGCATGTAAGGTAACTTTTTTAATTTATAAAAAATATTTCTGAAAATCTGGGAAACGTAACAAAAGACAATAAAGGACGTCCATTAACTCCTTTTTAGTGAAAATTTTGAAAAAAACTTAGAAGACTTACCGACAATTACAATCAACTGTAAAAATCTTTGCAAAATTGTCACTCAGACGAAGTTCACAGACGTTTTTTATCTTCTTCTGCTGTATTTTTCAAATTTTCAGAAAGATATTTTATAAAATGAAAAAATTATCTTACACGAAATTTTACAGGAAATCGATCACGTGGTCTGGTTGATCCATGGCCTTAAACGTTGGGAACTATTGTGGTCATCTTAACTTACTAAATGAACAAAATCCTGTTGAAATTTTTTTTTGTCAATTATGTTATATTGTCCAGTGTTAAAAATGTTTCTGATTTTACAATATTTCAATGGAATTTTATTGCTGAAATTTATTGTAAAATTACAGTCGGGTATTGTGAAGAGAATTTTTTAGTACTTGTTGAGTAATTTTTCGGAATTACAATAAAAATGTTGTGAATTCATTGTGAAGCGGCGCTATTATCAGTTGTTAAATTACAATAATTTTATGTGTTGTAAAATTAAATTACGTTTTGGTAATAAACTTCCATTACAGTATTGTGAAATTGCGACAGAAATATTTTCACAGTGAATTGGCATGCAATAATACACTTTTTGTTCACGACTGCACTTTCATTTTACAATTTAAAGAAAAAATTTACTATGCGTGTTAAATTACACTCGAATATTTGTTTTATTTTCTGTTTTTTACTGAGTACGAGCGTGGACTGAAAGATAAAGTTTCTGCTAGCGGGAAGTAACAAGGCGCATGTCTCATTTAAAACACTAGTTTTTATAAATTTAGTATGTGATTTCCAAAATTTTTTACAACAGTATATGCATTTTATCACGGAACTCTTAAAATCTATGTTATTTGATTTTGGTACAGAGAGAAACTTTTTATTGTAATATAATCGTGTGTTTTTTTTTATATAATAATAATTCTAAAAAATATTAGGAATCTGGGGAAAATTGAGGTTCAATAGTAATTATTTCTAACGAACTGGAAATCTTTGATAGTCAAAATACTATAAATTTAAAAAATGATATAAAGATATTAGTATAGGTTATCGTCAAGTTTGATACAATCTATAGTAAGTTATCATATAGTTCATCTAAAGTTCATTATTTCGCTCTGAGAATTCTCACTATGACACATTTTTTCCTAAATGGAAACGTAGTTTAGCAAAAATTTGTAAACTTGGGTTCCTCCGTGTACGTAAAGTTTTAATTCGTATACCAAGTAATTCATTTGAGGGCGACTTAACGTTTAGGAAGGAATGATAGGCGAATTGAAGGGCAAAAAATAATTTCTCAAAAATCAAAGGTCTATTTATATATTATATGAATAGAATTATGAACATGATAACAATAAAATAGAATAAAATATATGAATAATAGAAATAAAATAGAAATAAAAGTGAAAAAAAATGGAAACATTAATTTCTATTTTATTTCTATAATTTATATATTTTATTCCTTTTTTACTATTATTTTCATAATTTTATTTATGCAGCATATAAATAAACCTCTGATTTTTTAAAAATTATCTTTTGTCCTTCAGTTCGCCTATTATTCCCTCTTAAACGTTAAGGCGTCATTCTACTATCTCGGCAAAAAAAGTGATTTTCAAGAATTTTTTTCTCAATGACTACTTTATATAATTAAATAACATTTTTAGTGTTTATTTATGCACTCTCATTATCTAAAAAAAATTTTTTCCATAAAATTATTGTTTAGTTTAGGTAATGTTTAACAATGAACAGAGTGTCTAAAAAAAAGCATGTCGATGGCGCACACAATATCCCCAGTCAGCAGCATCTGAAACAAATAAATCAAAAATATTCTTTATTAGTATGGCCATAGCTCTGAATAAATGTAAAATATTTTTAAGTAATCGGTAGAAAAAAATTTGAGAAATCGTTCGCGCCAAGCGCAAAAACATTGTTTCGAGAAAAACGCGTTTAAAGTTTTCAGAACATAAAACTTGTAAAAAAAAAGTTGCTTACACTTAATCAGCAATCTCTGCTCCACATAATACTCCTTTTGCTTGATCAAATGAATCCTTCTGAACTTATCGAAAAATTCAACAACAAAAAAATCGATTCTTAAAAAGTGAGATAGTAGAATAACCCCAGCTCCGAACAATACTCCCATGGCGTATATCGCGCGGTCAAAGTTTTACTTTTGCAAATTTTTACCTAATTGTTTTTACCACAAAATACTTTACGGGAAACTTCTGTGCAGTCTTCTGAACAATTTTGATGCTTGGAGTTCTCATTTGGTCAAACTTCCCTCGATAAACAAAACGCTCAAAGATTTTGTGAAATAAATGTTACATTAACCGGATAAATAAATTTTTATTTAGGAACAAATAGAGGTCACAATTTTTATCTTATATTGCCATAACAAAGATACAACGAACCACTCTTACGACCGAGTTGAAGAACTGAATACTTATTATTTATTCAAAAACGAAACTACGGTCAAAATTTTGATTGTTACGTTGGCTCTGTGGCAATTGGCTTCGTCCTGTTGAAACAAAATGTCGTCCATGTCTTCTTCTTAAATTTTTGCAAATAAAAATTCGTTGAGCGTGGCACGGTAACGCTCAATATTACCGTAACGGCGGCTCCTTGCTTATTTTCGAAGAAAAATGGCCCAATAATGCCACTGTACCAAAATCGGCACCAAACTCGGATTCTCAATGATGACGTTGGATTTTCTGAGCCCCAAATGTGACAATTTTGCTTATTGACTTTATTGATCTTTTGCCCAAACAATCGAAAATGTACTGAAAAATTGGGTTGATCAAATGGGTTACTGTAAGGCCAGACGTGGCAGTCATTTGAATGATGTTGTGTTTCATTCTTAAATGGAAAGGTTGAATCTTTCCCGTCTGAAAATTTCTATAGGGGTCTAGTGGGGCCCTGACGAGTTTGCCCTATTTCTAGTCGGGATCTAGCGTGGAAAACTACTCAGGGCCCCGTCGGTAACTTAACGCTTTTGCGAAGGTGGGCCCTAATAGACTTTCTAGTAGGGGTTTAGTGAGGTCAGCCCTTACACTACCCCACCTACCTCCACATTGTATTTAGGGGCATATTTCAGCAGAGTCACGTGACCAATTTTGTCCAGGTATCAAACTGAAAAAGTAATAAATAAAAAGGATGAGGACTCTAATATTTACAGTTTTTAACGGCAGCGGAGGGGTATTTGCTTGGAAGGTTAAATTTACTGTTTTCGCAGGAAAAAATTTGTTTTTAAGCTAGGGAATTTTTGTAAGTAAATTGACAGTACTTTTTTGTTACACGTAGACTGAAAAAAAATCTCAGTAGATTTGACTACTTTTTAACTTACTTTCCGTAGTTTGTAAAGGTCCCAGTGTCATTTCTGAAGTTAAGTGAACTACAGGAACATAGGTAAATCAAATAAGAGCAGTAGTTGAATCGATGAATATTCTTAGTACATTTCAAAACTTTATTTACTTTCAAGTCGACACTAACTTACTATTTTCATATACAAACTTACCTTCAAACACACACCCCTCTATACACTACACAAACGCTCGTTTAGGCAGTATTAAAAATTGTTCTTAACGTAGCGGATTCGAACCCTCTCTACTTATAATTAACGCATTACTAACCTAACGACTAAGCCTCTCGGCTGCGCACGCTTGAAATACAAGAAAGAAAATAGTGCTTAAAACCTTCAACTACTGCAGGGCCGTGTAAGAAGTATATGGGCCCCGTATAATCGGGAATTTTTAAATTGATCCCTTTAATTTTTGTTTTCAAGAGTAAAATCAACGTATGTTTAGAATCGAAAAAATTTGAGTTTTTTTAATTCCAAAAATATGATGAAACTTTTGAATCAAGAAAATTATCTCATAACGAAATTCTGCATTCAAGTTAGCAATAAGAAATTCCAACTAATCCTAGGGGATTAGTTGGAAATTCCTAGGGGAAATCCGTGAATTCTTAGAAATTTCAGTATCTGTGAAAGCAATTTTGGTCTACGCAGTATTAAATAAAACGATAATTTTTTCTCGTATCTCGAGTCGCTTAGTTCGAATCTCACTGTAGAATTTCCCTAGAGTACCTCAAAATTCCACTAGCCTAGGGAAAAAAGTGTTAAGCTGACAAGGGGAGTGCGTCAATCTTTCCTGAGCTTTCTGCACGAAACTTGCAGTACCGAAAGTTCGATATGAATGAGTAATAATGCCGGAATGACAGGACCCACTACTTCAGTTATTTAGAGGAATTGAATTTTGAAAATTGAGGTTTTTGCACGTGCCGAGTGAGTAAATAAGGCCGGTGAGTCCTTCAGTACAGTAAAGCGGTGGCGTAGTGGTAATGGCTATCGACTGGCATGCTCGCAGCGCGGGTTCAATTCTTTTTTCCGGTGATATTTTTTTTCTAAATTTTTATACATTGTTAATTATTTACAATGTAATTAGTATAAGTTTTGATTATTTGTAATGAATTTAAATTTGAATGAACTTTGCTTTCCACTTACTTTATTGAAGGAAAATTGTTCATGTAGCAATGAAGCGATTATTAAATGTTCCTGGTGTCGATAAAATGTATGTTTTACTTACTTTTATGATAAGTATCACCCTCATGGTTTTAAAGGAAGTGATACAGAAAACTTGTAAAAATAATTTTAAAAAATTGATATTGAACAATTATTCAAAGAACTAACAATAAATGTTTATTAGGTCATAACAGTGAAGCCTCAAATTCCTTTTATATTTCCTAAATATGTAAATGAATGTTTATTATTGCATAAATAAAGTGTAAAATAAATTAACCTTTCAAATAAGTAATATTAATATAAATTATGCAAAATATATTGACAGCATTACTTATTATTTATAATTTTTAGTATTTGTTATTTAAATTAAATTCATTATAAATGATAAAAACTTATACTAATTACATTGTACATAATTAACAATGTATGAAAATTAAAAAAAAAAAATCACCGGCAAAAAGAATTGAACCCGCGCCGCGAGCATGCCAGCTGACTGCCATAACCATTACGCCACGGCATAACTGTGATGAAGGACTTACCAGCCTTTACTTACTCGGCGCGTGCGAAAACCTAAATTTTCAAAACTTAATTTCTCGAAATAACTGAGGTAGTGGGTCCTGTCACTCCGGCATTATTACTCATTCATATCGAACTTTCGGTACTGCAAGTTTCGTGCAGCCCGTGTGGAAAAATTTCATGGCGCTGGCCAGCGCCAGACCAGACTGTCTGGTTTCCAGTTCTGGCGCTGACCATGGACCTGGTCTGGGGCTGGCCAGAACTGTAACGTTTTTGTACGATCAGCCGCTAGTCAGCGTCTGGTCAGATACTAGTCAGCGGCTAGTCAACCACAAGCTAGCGGCTAGTCAGCCACTAATTCGCGTCTGGTTAGTCACTAATTGTTGCTCAGTTGATAAAGTTTTGATTGAAAAACCATTTTAATTGAACATTTATCGATTTCAATTAAAAATCCTAACCTCTAAAAGTAATTAAATTTTTTCTTATATTCTTCTTTATTAGATATACTGGGTTTGCATACCTTTTAATTAAGAAATAGATCACTGTTTGACAAGAAACATTCCACTTTTCATGCATCAAAAAATGCAGTCAAACTCTTGCTCAAAAACTTCTGACAGTTTATTCGATTTGTCAACACATTTGAGCGATGAAGACTAGCAATATGACGCGCAGTCACAACTTAATCTTCGCTATTTTTGGAATCAAAAAGTAAGTAGTAGCAATATTTTCAAAAAGGAGATACTTGTTTCCGGTCGCTTAATGAATGCTTCTAAAAACTTGTTACTAACCTATGCATTTTTCGAAACTTGTAAAAAAAAATGTTGTTCGCCACATATACCAACTTTTTTGTCATGGAATGCTGACCAGCGCCAGATCTGAGCCAGACCAGAACTTCCATACTAGCCGGTCTGGACATTGCCAGACCTGAGCCAGATCAGACAATAGACTGCCATGAAATTTTTCCACACGGGAGAAAGCTCAGGAAAGATTGACGCACTCCCCTTATGAGCAAAACTTGCGATTTCTGGAAGGCTCTATTTTTGCGCAAAAAAGCTTATATATTTTCGTATTTTGAGTTCCTGGATTCATATCTGACGTGAAAAATATTCCTTAGTACTTCAGAATTTCCCTAGCCTAGGGAAAAACGTAGAAAATTGTGTAAAAATCGAAGTTTCATGCAGGCCTTTTTCGTACGGGAAAGCTGATATCTTTCCGTCTTCTGAGTTGCCGTGTTCATTTCTGTCATCAGAATTTTTATCCAGCGTCTAACAATTGCCCTAGCATACGAAAAATTCCATGATATTAGTTTGTTCGTCTTTTCCTTGTTCTTTTATCGTCAAACGTCCGACGCAGGTGAGTCCTTCGTCCTCGGGGTGATAACCCTCATACCTTCCTAGGCCTAAGTATGAGGGCTTTCCGACTTTGACGAGGACCATGTCAACTCATCGTCGGACACACTACGGCATCATCCTCACTCCTTAACGCCCACCTGCAGGGAAGCGCGCCGTCGCTGGCTTCGTTACCTTGACAAACCTGAGTACGAATCATTCTACACATCCCCTTTCGGGGCAGTTGTCATCGCCCCAGTATCTACCAAGGCAGCAGGATTTTGCAGTTTGTTAAGAACAATCATGGATGCCCGTTGAAATCGGGTTACATATGCGATACAAGCTCAAAAGTCAAGAGGATACCAAATTCACAGAATAAACTTGCATATGGATATATTTACATATGAACGTGGAGTAATTCTCTGAAAGTGAAATTCATTTCCACAGGCTCAGGTTAAATTAAGAGAGTCAAAAATATTTCGTAGTCTGTGTGTGATTCCATCATGCTATCAATTTTAAAATACATAAGTTCGTCCCACGTTGAAACTGTAGTTTTTCTCAGTTACAACTTTTCTTTCCTATTCTAGAAAGTAAAAGTGATATATACAAAACAGAAAAAACGAGCACAAATTTAAGTTCTGTCCCTCACAATGCTTAAACACATGATATATGCTCGTTAGCTTTTCCATGTAAAAATCAAGTCACCGTAAAACCCACGTACTACACTTTTTACCTTAGACTAGGAAAATTTCTAGGTCCTGTAGAAAAAGCCTGATAGCAGACATGAATTCAGCTACTCGAAAGACGAGAAGACATAAGCTTCTCCGTATAAAAAAAAGGCTACGTGACATTGTAAGCTTCCCTTATCTTTGCACATTTTCCCTAGGCTAGGGAAATTCTGAAGTACTGTGGAACATTTTTCACGTGAGACATGAATTCAGGAACTCAAAATACAGAAATATATAAATTGTCTTGCGCAAAAATAGAACCTTCCAGAAATCGCAAGTTTTTCTCAGCTTAACACTTTTTCCCCTAGGCTAGTGGAATTCTGAGGTACTCTAGAGAAATCATACAGTGAGATTCGAACTAAGCGATTCCCGATATACGAGAAAACATTATCATTTTATTTAATATTGCGTAGATCAAAATTGCTTTCACAGATACTGAAATTTCTAAGATTTCACGCATTTCCCCTAGGCTAGGGGAAAACTGGGGGTCTAGGGGAAATTCTGAGACCGGATTCGGATTCAGCGGCTCAAAATCCATAGGGTTAGTATACTCAGATGTAAAGTTGATTCGACTCTTTTACATTCTCATCATGGATGAGAAGGTATTGGTTTTATGTGAAAAATGACTTTCGAAATTTTTATCAAATCATTAAGTTTTGAGACCCCCTGTGTCAGAAAAATGGTTTTTACGAAAGTGTCTGTCTGTCTGTCTGTAGGTCGTGTGCGGCATAACTCTCGATAGAATTATCAGATTGAATGCCGAAAAAGTAAGGACAAGTTCGTTAACCAGCCACATCCAATCAAAATTGAGGGATTGAGCACTACTTTTGTGTTTTTGAAAATAACTTTTTGAAAAAATCAAAAATTTCAATACTGGTTTTTGATAGTGCTCATAAATCTCTACAAATTATCCTGATAATATTTTTTATTAAATCAAAATTAGAAATGTTACAGCATATTCAAATTCGAAAAAAGTCAATATCAAAATTTCATTTTCCAGTTAAATTATACGAGATACGAAAAAACATTATGATACAATATTATTGAATAAATAAAGACCTACAAATTTGAATTGTAACATTTTTTCATAAGATGCATATTTTTCTTTTTAATTAAAAAAAAAACTATTGAAAATCCAAAATTCAATTTTTTAACAATAATATGTAAAATACGAAAAAACTCGATTTTTTAGACAAAATATGTGAGATACAAAAAAAACGTTTATATGGAAAATTGTTTACCTACATGAGGTTTACAAATTCTCATTAAGTCATTTCGAGACAGGATGTATATTTTATGCTCTGATTTTTAATATTAAAAAAATTCGTTTTTTTCACCAAAATATACAATCTACGATTGTTTTTTCTTTTTGAGAGATTTGGAAGAAAATAAATTATTTTAATCATGTAATTTATTAAAAAGTTACTGGAATGTATACAGAAAATCGAGCGCGAGCGTCATGATGAGAATGTGTTCCTTAAGGCTGATAGAGCCTTAAGTAAATTGAATCTCCTGTTTCACTTAAATTCAAAAAGAAATAGAGTGACTTTGAGAAAATGTGTGATTCACATCATCTGTAATATAATTATAAAATTAGTTTGAGCTTCAGTATCAAATTATAAGAAATAAACTTAAATGTATGCGAAGAGCACAAGACCGAGCGCGAAGCGAAGCGCGACGATCGAATCGCGAGCCCTAGGCACGCTCAAACTTGCGAGCGAAGCGAGCTGCGCGCGATGAGAATGTGCCCGCGAAACGGGCAGATTTTTTTTTGTGAGCCTGTGTTATTAAAAAAAACCTTACTTACTTCCTTGGTCAATGTAATTCTAAATATACAGTTGAAATTTGAAGTGAATCGTTTGAAATTTGTTTAAAAATGTGTCCAGCCAACTTGAAAATTACACGGAGAAACTTTTTATACCAATTTTTACTATAGTATTTTTCAATTTAGGGAAAAATGTATCACTTTGAGAATTTTTGTTAGTAAAAATACTAAACTTTATAATAATGATATGAAACTTCAGCATAGTTCATAGCAAATTTTACTATAGTTCATACTAAAGTTTCATATCATTATTATAAAGTTTAGTATTTTCACTAACAAAAATTCTCAAAGTGATACGATTTTCCCTAAATTGAAAAATACTATAGTAAAAATTGATATAAAAAGTTTCTCCGTGTACAGTTTTGAAATAAACGCTTTTAAAGTTTAAAGTAATAGAAAATCATAATTATTTTGTACAGTCAATTACATCTATAATAAAAAACCCTGTTTTGTAATCTCGATTAATTTCATGGTTATTAATACACATCATTAATTAGCAAAAACATAAAAATTAGAAAACACCTGGTAAATAATTATTTCCCCAGTAAAAATAATTCATTTAATTTTTTTAATTAATTAGTAGAGTACAGACGGTGTTCAGTTGTAAATTCGTTAAATCCGTGGCTCTTGACACGTGACGAAAGTATAATCCGTACGAGTTGAGTGGTAAAGCTGCTATTTGCAGTTCTGCTATGTAAATTAATACCAGGCTGCGAATTACAGAATTAATATAGCGTCGGGCTAATGTTTGGAAAACAACGAAAAATAAAGGAAAAATGTGTAATACATGCACGTCTGACAAATCCCAATGTCCTATGTAGCACGTGCGAAATGATTGTTTTCAAAATGATCCCGAGTGTAGCACAATAAAAATGTGTGAGGGATGGCGTGATATTCCTTTTTCCCAGGAGTACGAGCTTTTTTCTGGAAAAATTTTTACACGACGCGAACACTTTTCGCAGCTGTGGAAAAAAACAGTACTCCTTCCCTTGCTAAAAGTCATAGAAACGACTTCAATGAGTCTGCACTCGTAAAATAGGGCAATTTAGAACTTGCGGTATTCACGGGAGTCATTTCACGAGAATGGTTTCTGTGAAATACTAAAAATTAGTGTATTTGTAAAACATATATTTTAAAGTTTTATTCGATTTGAAAATTACTAGTGATTTTATTGAAATCGTTTTGGTAGACATTATCCTTTTAATTAATAAATTCAAATGGACTTCGTAGTTGGTTTAATTCCGAAAACAATATAACGTCCTGATGCTTATGGTGTCTGAGTACAGTTCCATGAAAATTTAGCCTGAAGAGGTTCTTATACGTGACTCGTTAGCAATGGGGTCCCTTTGGTGTTTTCAACTCCTCTAAGATCAACTTCCGAATAAAGAGATGTTTGCAAATTAATGGGATTGGATAAAATCTTAATTAGTCAGAAAAACTTCTTAAGCGGTTCCGCCACCTTTAATTGGTATATTTTTGATTTTTTTGACATTTTCCAAAAATTTTACTTTTTTATTCTTTATACTTTTCTGAGTATGTGTGTAAATTTTCAGGGAAATCTGATTTTTTTTCTTGATAAAATAAATTAAATTAAAAGTTACTATGATTTATACATAACGCGTTTTTAGCGAAAACTAGCTTTTTACACAAAATAGTTTTTTTATTTATTTACTAATATTTCTGAATTACATGGAAAATAGTATATGACAGATATCCCTATAAAAACACAACATATATATATGATTTAGTGACACAATTTTGGCTGCCCGCCTCTAAGACTTTACTTTAAACTCCGTTTTCCGCAAGTTGTAATTTTCCGTGTTTGTTGCAAAATATGTTATTCTTTGTTATATTATCAATATTTTCGGGCACCCTAAAAAAATAAGTACAAACATTTTTTTTCTATATTTTGGGATATTTTTATTTATTTATTTTCTTTTATTTTATTTGTAACTTTATTCTCAGTCATTTTACCTAATTTCTTATACTCAAAAATTTGCTGCACATTGTAAGGGACAAAAGAGAATAAAAATCATGACAATTAAAAAGCATAAAAGTTATTCAAAGTCAAAAAAATGTCAAAAAATGCCCAAAAAAACTCAAAATTTTTATTTTGAAAATACATAAAAGTGCTGGAATTTGTAAAATCCCCCAAAAGCTTTCTAAATAAAGGTACTAAACAATGAACAAATTATATGGAAGGTCTAAAATTAAAAAGTTAAAATTAAAATTTTAAAGGTTAAAAATGTTAAACTTTTTTCGTACTCGAAATATTTTTCTCGTGCAAAAAATTTGTATGGTTGACTTTAATCTAATGAAGTTTTAATCAGGCTTCATATTATTAACACTATTATTTTTCGTGAGTTTGACATTTTTTTCACAAAAAATAATTTTGCTATGTTAAATTTAATACCTCAGTGTAATAAAATCTAATACAACTGTCTATTGTTTTACAAGTAATATACAGAAATATTAAATTACATATAAAAATGTACATGAAATTTAATAATATTTGTGAATGTAAATAAGACTTGTATCGATCCTTTAATAATAATTTTCTATGTGCAATCTTAAGTTAGTAGTAATCATGTTTAAACTTACAAACAATTTTTAAACAATTATTTTTAGGAAATTCAATATTACAATTCAACAAAAAAAATTTTCATTTATAATTCCAAGCATTTTACCAAAAAAAAAAAAGAAATAAAATAAAATTCACGGATAAATTTAACTTTTCCCAATGAATCTTATATACAATCTTAGTTTTAGATTTTACATAATTTTTATGAGATGCATGAATATTCACCAAATTCTATATTTCCTACATGGAGAAAATTCATTTATTAAAATTTAATCAAAAGTTGAGTAAAGGTGGGACATAGTGGGTTTTGGAGAAAATAAAACTTTTTTTGCGTATTCTTCCAATAACGAATTATAAAGTTTAATCAACTGTTTTAGAGTTAAATCAACAATTGATTAAACTTTATAATTCGTTATTAAATGAATACGCAAAAAATGTAACTTTTCTCCAAAAGCCACTTCGTCACACCTTTACTCAACTTTTCATTAAATTTTCACAAATGAATTTTCTCCGTGTAAATAAGAGAAATAGTCATTCGGAAATATGAAAATTATGACAAATGATAATTCGGATAAATAAAAATTAGGTTAAATCTTGAATAATAATTCAGAGAAATCAAAATTTGGATATATACTTATTTGAAAATATAAACATTAGATTATGTGATGAATCGAAAATATAAAAATTAGAGCAATTAGTAATTCAATTACATGAAATTCGGTAAAATGAATTCTAGGAAATATAGGATTTGGAGAATATTCACGCGCCCTAATTTTTATACGCTTCTATACATCAGCAACGATTGAAAAATATTTCTATCAGTGTAGGTCATAACACGGCAAAATCATGTGCGTAAATTTACACACTTTAAGTGTGTAAATCGCTTGTCACAGATTTAAAACGTTTCCCGGTGTGTTAATTTTAAAACGGATAAAGTGTGTCGTTTTAAACGGAAAATCCGTTTAAAATGAAACGTTTAAAGTGTGTATTCTTTCATTTCTACACGCTTATAATGTGTATTCTTGATGTATATAGGAAAAGTGTAAACACTTTAAACGTTTCATTTTAAACGGATTTAAAGTGTGTAAATTTACGCACATGATTTTGCCGTGTGAAGTTCAAGAATGTAATTAAAAAATGTTTGAAAATGGTAATTACACCAAAAAAAGAGTTTCTTTGATTTAAAAAAAATTACTTTGAATCAAACAACTTTGTGCATTGCTATACGGTCGAAGAAAAGTTTCTTTGACTTAAAGAGATTTTTTAATTGTTTTTTTTTCTTTGAATCTAAGGAATGAATGTCTGCGCAGTCGCATAAGTACATGCGTAATGTGGTTCAAAAAAGTATTTTCTTAAATTTAAAGAAAAATTGTCTTCTTTTCGAGATAATAAAATTAAATAAATTATTCTTTAAGTTTCTACCAGTATTGTTTTTGAATAAAAAAAAATATTTTTTTAAATCAAATAAATAATGTCAAAAAAAAAATTTTTTCCATTTAAAAATGGCTAAAATGTTGATTTATAAAAAAAATAAATTTATATTCATTCTAAAGGTGTTTTTACTTTGAATTGAAGAAACGATGTTAAAAAACGATTACTTAAATTTGAATAAAACTTTTTCCTGGGTGTTGAAGAAATTCTCAGCACTCGATTCACTAATTTTTTTTTAAATACTGATTTATTTATTTTCAAAAATATCCCAAAAATATTAACGAGTGCATGAATGTCTGAAATTATAAAAAAAAAGTTTTTTTATAAACTTTTTAGCCACATTTAGCGGTCAAAAATGATGAAAAAAAAGCACTTTTTTTTCAAGACGTGATTTCAATATTTTGAAATCAAATTTTTTGGAGTTGCTGACATTCATGCACTCGGGGGAAGTCTGCTGAATAATAAAAAAATTGGGATGCATGTTTCAGATGAAAACTTTGGGCTCCACGATGTACCCCGAAAAATCCGTTCGCCGCGACACGCCACACGCGATCATCAATAAGTCCGCCATTTTTTTATTTTAGTTCTTGAAAAATGCTTTTTTTGTAGTTCAAACATATCTTTAAATATATGCAAAAAATTATTCGTGTGTGTTTTTATCTTCCAAGTGAAAAAAAATCTCAAAAAATGACCACTTTTTGACGTGCTGGATAGGGCGCTCCACTTAATTCAAACTTTGTGCATTGCTACACGATCAAAGAAGTCTTTCTTTGATTTAAAGAAATTTCTAAATTGTTTTTTTTCTTTCAATTAAAGAAATAAATTTTTGCGCAGTCGCATAGTACTTACGTAATGTAATTCACATAAGTATTTTCTTTAATTTGAAGAAAAAATTTTCTTCATTGAAGGTAGTAAAATCAATTAAATTATTTCTCAAGTCTTTTCCAGTACTGTATTTGAATCAAAAAAATATTTTTTCAAATCAAATAAATAATTAAAAGAAATGATTTCTTTCATTCAAAAAAGGCTAAAAAGGTGATTTCTTAAAATCAGATAAATTTCTATATTAAATATATTTATATTATATTAATATATATACACGGTGACCCATTTCAATCTATAATTCCAAATATCTTCTAAAATACTTTATCTACGAAAAACTGGTACAGACAAAGGTTGACCAGGACCGAGGGGGACATTTAATTGTACCATTAATTTTGACCTTGAGGTCAATTTTCAAGGTCAAATGGAGGTAAGACCCTTTTATTAAATGAAAACCCCTATTTTTGACTGCGGATTTGAAAAAAGCGGGAAATTTCACGTCAAAAATGACCTGCGGAAACATGTTTTTTGTGACCTTGGAAAGGTAAAAAATTAAGGTCAAATGTATGAGAAACGATCAGATGCCCTTTTTCTGAATTGTCTTGGTTTTTCGGGGTAAAAACCGTTCAAGATGCTTCACAAAAGTCGATGAAATGTTGAGGTGTACATCACCTTGACCATCATGACCTTCAGGTCAAATTTCAAGGTGACTTAAAAGTCAAGACGATTTTTCTTAGATTGAGCTCTGTGCCGGGATTTTTTTTTGTAGACCAGGCTGTGGATTCTTATCACAACACCCCTAAAAACACACGCACACAGTAACAATCATTTCGGATATGATGTAAAGACTGTGACTATGTAGTTGAAAACTGACAATCTAGACAATGTCACTTCTCTGTGACTAGTTACAATAAAAAAAGACACTAACTAAGTCCACGCCGTTGTTTCTGGGTAACGCTAAAAGTAAGGACAAATTGCCTTTTTCTTTTGTAACTAGTCACAGAGAAGTGCCATTGTCAAGATTGTCACTTTTGAAACTACATAGACACAGTCTTTACAACTTATCGGAAATGATTGTTACTATCTGGGTGTGTTTGGGGGGAGGGGGGGGGGGGGGGGGGGTTGTTGCGATAACAATCCACAGCCTGAAGTCTACAAAAAAAATCCGGGCACAGAGGTAAATCTAAGAAAAATCGTCTTGACCTTTAAGTCACCTTGAAAATTGACCCGAAGGTCATGATGTTCAAGGTGATGTACACCTCAACTTTTCATCGACTTTGTTCACCTTGAAAAACCAAGACAATTCAGAAAAAGGGCATCTGGTTGTTTTTCAGCCATTTGACCTTCATTTTTTACCTTTCCAAGGTCACAAAAACCATTTTTCTACAGGTCATTTTTGACGTGAAATTTCCCGCTTTTTTCAAATCCACAGTCAAAAATAGGGGTTTTCATTTAATAAAAGTGCCTTACCTCCACTTGACCTTGAAAATTGACCTGAAGGTCATGTTGGTCAAGGTGATGTACACCTCAACATTTCATCGACTTTTGTGAAGCATCTTGAACGTTTTTTCACCCCGAAAAACCAAGACAATTTAGAAAAAAGGCATCTGGTCTTTTTTCAGTCATTTGACCTTAATTTTTTACCTTTCCAAGGTCACAAAAAGTATTTTTCCACAGGTCATTTTTGACGTGAAATTTCCCGCTCTTTTCAAATCCGCAGTCAAAAATAGGGGTTATCTTTTAAGAAAAGGGTCTTACCTCCATTTGACCTTGAAAATTGACCTGAAGGTCAAAATTCATGGTACAGTCAAATGTCCCCCTCGATCTTGCTCAACCTTTGTCGAAACCATTTTTCCGTAGATGAAGTATTTTAGAAGATATTTGGGACTATAGATTAAAATGGGTAACCGTGTATATTAAATAAACCCTTTTTCTGGGTGTAGTGTAAAAAAAAAATTGAAACTTATATAATGAGGAAACAATTAAACCAATTGACCGAGTCCTTTTGAGTTTAGCAACACATCGTAGGATGAAGTTGTCAGGTTGTCGGTATATAGTCCTTCGTTAGGAAAAGGTCCTTCTCCACCCACTTCTTATCTACCTCTTGCACCTCTTGTCAAAAATGATCACTTCGTTAGGTGGCTCTTTGTCTGGCAGCTGCTGGTATATAGTAGTAGGCATAATGATTTAACGCTGGTGGTAAGCGAGTCGTGAGGAGGTGGGGTGAGGGTTAGGGTGAAGTGACTACTAGGTTGAGGGCTGTCACGACAACGAGGGTGAGGGTTTAAGGTTTCGGGTTTAGGGAGGGTAGCTTGAAGAGGGGCTGAGGGTGAAAAGCGATCATCTCTGTATACTCTAAAACAGTTTGAGTATACAGAGGCCTAGGCTCCTGTATACTCAAACTGTTTGTACCCTAGGCTTCCAGGGCTAAAGTGAATCACGGTGCAGTACACTGCAGTGGAATGCTTACCTCGAGGGTCACATCAGCGTTAAATGTTAACTCCATTCCATGCGAGAGTCTACTTAGCTAGTCCAGTTGCTACCTAAAATATCTTCGTCCCTACTATATTACAATTTTCGAAAACTTTCAAAACCTTGATCGCCAACTTTTAGAAGATCATGAATCATCAGTTTTTACATTTTTATCATAAATGAGAAGGTATGAGTATTATGTGAAAAATGACTCGAAATCTTTATCTTATCTTTACCAGGGGTGTTAGTTGAAGTTTGCCGGTTTTTTCAATAAAGAAAACACTTAATTCTCAAGGGAATCTCAAAAAAATTTTATTCAAAGTATTGATCATTGGATTCTACACATTTTGCCCATCTTTCGGGCAAATCATGGATACCATTCCAAAAAACTTTTTCTCTTTCAAGGCAAACCATTCGACGAGCCATTTTTCGACTTCTTCAAAATTGGCGATGCTCTGCGAGTGAGTGTCACATCGATGCGAAAAGGTGATAGTCGGACGAGGCGAGGTCTGGAGAGTACGGCGGGTGCGATAATATTTCCCAATTCGATGCTTTTAATGTGTTCTTCACCACTTTAGCGGTATGAGACGGAGCGTTCTCATGTTGTAGGATAACTTTGCCATGTCTTCGGGCCCATTCCGGCCGTTTTTCGATCAACGCATGATTCAAATTGATAATTTGTTGTCGGTAGCGATCCGTATTCACCGTCTCACCAGGTTTTAATAACTCGAAGTACACCACACCACACTGGTCCCACCAAACACAGAGCATTGTCTTACGGCCAAAGCGATTAGGCCTTGGAGTCGATGGGCCGACCTCACCAGGTGAAAGCCATGATTTTTTCCGCTTCGGGTTCTCGAAATAAATTCATTTTTTGTCCCCCGTGACAATTCGATGCAGAAAATATTTCCTTTTGAACCGTTGAAGCAGCATTTCACAAATGGTTTTTCGATTTTCCATTTGTCTATCGTTCAGCTGGTGTGGTACCCATTTTCCATACTCGGGTAACATTTAGTGTTTGTGCTAATTGTTGTTGCGATTGGGTTGGGTTTTCATCCAATAACGCCTGCAATTCCTCGTCTTCGAACTTTTTCGCTGGACCAGGATGTTCATTGTCTGTTAAATCGAAATCTCCACTTTTAAATTGACGAAACCATGTCTCACATGTTCTAATCACTGGAGCATGTTCACCATAAGTTTCTACCAGCAATCGATGAGCTTCAACTGCTTTTTTTTTTATGAAATAAGAAAAGCAACGAATGCCGCAAATGCGATTTACTTGGAACGAAACTCGACATATTCACTGAGGTAAACAACTATGATGCTATTATTTTGGCAGAATGTAACTGTGTATTTGTGAAGGTTATTGTCCATAGAAAAATATGACATAGATGTCAAATCATAGAAATGTATACATATCTCTAGCGACATCTATGAGTAAAACCGGCAAATTTAAACTAACACCCCTGGTACGTTTTTAGACCGCTTGAGTCAAAAAAGAGGTTTTTTTTCCGCCTTACACTGAAAGCTAGCCGAGTCGGTATCGTTTTGAGTACGGAAAGTTGATTTTGTCGCACTAGTGCGGTAAAATTTTAAGTGTTCGGAAAATTGAAATAAACTTGAAATTTTACTGCACTAGTGCGGGAAAATTGACTTTCCACACGAAAAACGCTACCGGCTCGGCTAAATTTCCGCACACAGCGAAAAAAAATATCTTTCGTATCACGTGCGGAACGTATTTCAACGCGTGACGAGGACCGAGGTCGTATGCGATATAACTCTCAATAGAATTATCGGATTGTAATATTAAAAAAACGGTAAAATCCAAAATCCTGTGCCTAAATAAAGTAGTTTTTCTTTACTGAAATGTTCGGAAGAACATAAATTATTTTAGTGATGTAATTTATTAAAAAGTTACATAAATGTATACAGAGAATCGAGCGCGAGTGTCATATGAGAATGTATTTTTTAAGGTCGATAGAACCTTAAGTAACTTTGTGAAAATGTAATTCACATCTACAATATTATATATTATAAACTTGAGTTGAGCTTCAGTATCAAATTACAAGAAATAAACTTAAATGTATGCGAAGAATATATGACCGAGCGCGAAGCGCGACGCTTGAATCGCGCGCCTCGGGCGTGCTCATTTTTCTGTGTAGAGTCAACTTTTCTATTCTGAAGCGTACAAAATGGCCCGAAAGAGTGCAACCTTTGCTAATGTTGCAGTAGCTAATGCTTGTTAATATTGCAAGCATCATTAAAGTTTTCCGTGTGAGTGTATGTCTATCGTCAAAATAGGGCAGGCGTAAACTTAGCCAAGTGCTAAAGTTAAGCCCGGCGTTAAAACACTCTATTTTCTATCTTCCACAACCCCAGGAAAATTTCAAGCTAATTGGACATGTATTTGCCCAATTATAAGGCTTTATTTAAGTCCTACTTACGTTGAGTATAGAAAAAAATTATGCATTTTAATTTATCTAAAAATAATTATTTAAGTCATGAAAATTAGTAATTTGAATTCTATCTTTGAATTAATATCAGTTTTTTGTTTGGTTTTAGATACAGTACGCAAGCAAAAATGGTGGACACAGGAACTGGAACATTGTACATAATTGGTTCTTTCAAACGAATGGCTACAGATCCCGACTTTAAGGTGAAAATACTATAATTTTTAAAGCAGTAATAGAAATGCAGACTAGAATTTTACCATTTTTAATGTTTTATTCGATTCCCATTATTTATAATTAATTATGGTGACAATTTAATGTGGAAAAATTGAAATTTAAGACCCTGATATTCTTAGTTTCGACTGTTGTAAAGAAATTAATTTTTAATTTTGTAAACTTTGCCAAAATTGGAAAAGTGATTTTATTTATAAAATTGATTTATGTAAAAGTATTATGATGAAGTAAATTATTATAATTATCAATATTGTAATTAAAAAAATTTGTCGAGAACAGTAAAATTAATATTGTGATTTAAAACAAAGTAATATAATTAATTTGTAAGGAATCTGTGATTGGGGGGGGGGGGGGTAAGGTTAATTCGGTGAAGAAAAGGCATGTTTTAAAAAAAAAATTTTGGCGATACAGGTAGTGTTAATTTATTTAGCCAATTTCCATATAATAATGCAACATTTGAACAATACTTTCATGAATTTTCATTGCGAAATATTGAAAATTGAGCGAGTGACAAAAAAATCAATATGCATTTGTTAAAGGAGATGTTTCTCGAGTTAGCCCTGGGAGGATTTTTATTTTCGATTTTTCAATTTTTCGTAGCACTTGAAAGCCAAAAAACCAATTTTCGCTAAAAAAATCGGCTAATTTGTTATTGTAAAACTGATAATTATGGGAAAAAACAAAAAAGCTCCCAGGGACACCTGTTGAATTATGTGAAAAATTACTGTGCAAAATTTCAAAACGATTGGTCCAGTAGATTTTGATTAGCTTGCTGTTAGCGAACAGAGTAGCGGAAGAGCGCCAAAAAGTGTGTCCGGTGTATATTTCAGGATTTTCTAAACCAAGTCACACAGCTATAGTTTTAGGCATAGCACCGATGGTATTTATCCCAATAGGCTGATTGTTGCACGAGCTCTTACGGTAGGCGAGGAAAAACTTGTTTGTTGTCACTTTCGAAGGTCGTTGTTGTATATATTTCAGGACGGTCACAAAGAATTCCCCTTCAAGCGTGAACGATCGAGTTATGTGCGTTTTTGTTTTAGGAAACGCCACAATAATGTATTCATCATTTACATTTACATTATCCATTGTAATTTTCTGTAATTCCTCTCTCCGCAATACACCATGTACGCCAAGAATCAGAGCAGTCTACGTAAAAAGTTATTATTTATTGCGATTTATTTTTTATCAGAGATAGAAGAAAAAATCGAAAACTAATACTAACCTTGATTACTAAATATGTAGAATCCGGAACTTCAGTTATACATTTGTTTATTTCATTTGATGTGAAAATTTTTGCTTTTTTTGGTACGTGACCAACGTGTTGCTTTTTAATAAAAGCAATGAGTTTTTTATAATTTCCGGTATCAATGTTATTATTCATCTTAGAGATTGTTTTTAACATTGAAAATATCGACCATAACGTGGAAGACTTAAATTTATACGATAAGTTTAGAAAATATGCCAAAAACACTTTTTCGTCAAAAGATTTCGTTCCGTTCGCTTTTTTCCAATTTATAAATTCTTCATAACGACTTTGATAAATAAGTCTCGATTTATCTGGTAATGATTCCTTCACTGTATTCTCAGCAGCTGCTAATATCTTCTTAGGAATAAACTCGTCGTCGGAAAAATCACTTTTACTACCAGCCATTTTTATATTTGCTTTGAATAATACGAGACGTCTGCAAGGAGCCAAACCACAATCCGTACTAAAGCTTATCCTGCACACTCTATTACGCTAATAGAATTCTAATATTATACACTCTAATATAACGATAAAATTTTTTTTATTTTACGCACACTGTATTGCAATAAGCCGTTTTACGCACTCATATGGGTGTGTAAAAACGCATTTTACGCACACTGTGTCAAAAAATACTTTTCATCGTGTAAACGGATGGGTGAAGGTCGTTTCCTATTCGGATCCTCTACTGTATAGTTTTTCACCTTCTTAAAGAGCATGATGAACTCGCAAACTTCGTACCTGCATGAAAAAAAACCGTACGTGCCATGGTTTAACATATTATTTTATCGATAATATTTATTCAAGTTTCTGACATGATTTTGACAATATCCCCTCTTATACTCTGAAATAACCTAGAAATAACCTGGAATCTGAAATCGTCTTATAAATTGTGGAGAACCCAAGAAAGAAGACAAGGAATTGGAACAATTACTTAATAAAAATCCTTTTAAGATAAAAAAAGAGCTTGCTGAACAACGAAGTATGATTTAACTAGCTATTTATATACAGAAGCTGGTGATAACACAAAAGCTAGGTCGTTGGGTTCATCATGACCTCACCCTGAAAAACAAAATGAGATGGTGTAACATGATGCCCTTCCTGACACAATTCAGGCAAAAGGACTTTCTGCATAAAATTACGACCATTGATGAAGAAAGGGTGTTGTATGACAATCCTAGAAGACGAAAATCGTAGGTTTATCTTCGTGAACGCCATCAACAAATACTGTGGAACCGTGTATAGATGAAAAAAAATCTGCCTGCTTTACGGGTTCACTAAAAGCAATCACTAAAAATCTGAACAACTATACGCATAGAGTTAGATCGTTTTTAGTTGCGCAGACTAAAATCACAGTAAGTTCAACTATATTTGTAGTGCGCAAAACTGCCTTTCATTCAACTCTATTTTATAGTTCGTTTCAGTTTTGAAGATCTTCAAATATAAGAAAACTCAAAAAATCGTATTCTAACCTCACTTTTGGACATGGCCGATTTCGTCCGAAAAACTCGAAAGTTTTGGGCTTTCTCCGCACATAAATTCTTTAAACATACATTTCATAAACTAGAACACACATTTTTGGGACTTGATGCATTATTTCTACAATGGCTTTTAAAACAAGATTTATAACCTTGTTTGCAGTATCTGTAATACAGGGTGGGACATCTTACATTTGGAATTTGAATCGGCTATAAAAAAAAACATGGATATTTTTCAAAAGTATGGTTTTATTAGAACGATTGAACCTTTCCATTTAAGAATGAAACACAACATCATTCAAATGACTGCCACGCCTGGCCTTATAATACTCCATTCAATCAATGTCGTCCATGTCATACTCTTCAATTTTTGGAAACAAAAATTCGTTGAGCATGGGACAGTAACGCTCGCCATTGATCCTAATGGCGGCTCCTTGCTCATTTTCGAAGAAAATGGCCCAATGATGCCACCGTACCAAAATCCGCACCAAACAGTCACTCGTTGCTTTTGCTTAGTTGATTCAAATTCCAAAAGTTAGATGGTCCACCCTGTATAAACGTCAAATTGAAACAACTCTTCATTATAGTTGCAACAGATACCTCTCACATTTGTCACAAGTTAAACTTCAGAATTTGTTCCAACTCTACCCTCGATGTTGGGCCTAAAATGAACTACGGTTTCAGAGTTGTAACGGTCATGAAATCGTAGTTGCATGAACCGCATTTTTTTCTTAGTGTAAATTCTCATCGCGCGATTCGCTCGTCGCGCTCTGTTCTGTTTAGACCTCGCGCTCGGTCTTATAACTCATCACTTAATAAGTTTCCGGTCCAAATAAGAAAAACACAGTTTTACCGAGAAATTCGACCTTATTCATCAACATAGTTTCGTGCAAGCGTAATACATTCATTCCAATGCTTCTCTAACTTTTCGATGCGTTTTTTGTAGAATGATTCGTCTTTGCTCTCAAAATAGGTCTTAGTTTCAGCAATCACTTCTTCATTAGAACCAAGTCTCTTTCCCAGGAGCATTATTTTCAGGTCAGTAAAGAGCCAGTGGTCGCTGGGGGGCAGATCAGGAGAATATGGTGGGTGAGGAAACAATTCGAAGCTAAACCCTATTGTAAAATACGTCATATACGATGTTGTAAATGACGCCGTGAATGACTTCGTAAAGGACATTTTTCGAACTTTTTTAAAACGACCTATAGAGCTGTATGGTCATCCAACAGTTTGAATTCCTTCACAGGTAAATATTGAAATAGGAAAGATAGTAAAGATACAAAGTAAGGGATAGCAAAAAATACCATTTCTTATCAAGGAATGAAATTTATTTCAAAACTTCAGGTACAAACATTTACTTTATAGAAAATGTCTTCTTTGCCACATTTCAACACTCAATTATTAAATAAATATCATTATTAAGATGTCATATACGACGACATATATGATGTCATATACGATATTGTTTACGATGTCATTTACGACGTTATTTACATCGTATATCATGTCGCATTTTACAATAGGGAATTCAATCAATTTGACAATTGTTTTCATTTTTTGGTTGCTTTGGACGACTTTCACCAGCTGCTGTCCTCTCGGCCGACGATTTTTTTGTTTCAGGTGTGTAATGGTGGATCCATACTTCATCTATTGTCGTATACCGACGCAGAAAATCCTTTCTACTTTGCTTGACAGCTCTACAGCACTCTGAATCCTCGACACATTGTTGTTTTTGGTCAGGTGTGAGCAAACGCGACACTCACTTCGAAAAAAACTTACGCATCCCCAAAGATTCGTGCAAAATTGTAAACACACTACCTTCTGATATCTTTAAGGTGGCAGCTATCTCACGCAACTTGAATTTACCATTGCCCAAGACTATTTTGTGTCCAAAAGGGCGGAAAAAGTCGCATTGCATGCTTGCGCGTAGAGCAGCATGCAGCCAATTGCGCCTCAGCCACGCAATCGGGCGGAATGTTCATACCGCCTGCTTGAACAGGCGAAATGTTCATATCGCCCGCTTCAACGAGCAAAATGTTCATACCGCTCGCACGCAATGCGACTTTTTCCATCAATTTGGACACAAAACGTCGTGTGTACCTCGAGCGACATGGTGACGATGTGACTCGTGTGAATACCGCCCTTGCTAGGCTCGGGCGGCTACACTTCGCACTCGTCACAATCGTCACCATACCGCCCTTGGTACACAATCTACTATTGTGGACTTTTGTTATGTTTTCCGGAACAACTGCTGACTTTGGTCGGTCAGAGCGTTCAGCATCATCGGTGTTTTTATGACCGATATCGATAGCGTCACGGTAGGCCTTCTCCGGAATGTCTTTTAGAGCCTCGGTGCAAGCCTCCTTGACTTTTTCAACTGTCACGAAATGATGTCCTTTCATGGGAGTTTTCAGACGCGGAAACAAAAAGAAGTCTAGGGGAGCCACGTCAGGACTGTAGAGCGGCTGTGGAATTGTTGGAACCTTTGAATCGGACAGGAAGCTGGTCACGAGGAAAGCGGTGTGGGCTGGCGCGTTGTCGTGGTGAAGTTTCCAACGAGCGATGCATTACGACTTGAAAGGGAGACGAAAACGAGTTTCATGGAAAATCCTGTCCTTACTCTCCGGATGGTCGGAGACGATTGAACGACTGCTCGTTCGTGAGCTGAATTCTTCCTTTACCGAGCTCAATCAGTCCGACTGCGCTTCGACGTATAGATGCTTCACAATAAAATCACTGACATTACTTTTCAGACAAACCATTTATTTGAGTAAACAATTTTGCATTCTAACGTTTTTTTCCTATTTTACATATTCTGGTTAAAAAATTGAATTTTCGATTTTCAATAGTACTTTTCCAAATTTAATAGAAAAATATACATCTTATAAAAATGTTGCCATTTAAATGTATAGTTCTTTTTGTGGTGAACAATTTTATATTCTAACGTTTTTTCGTACCTCTTATAATTTAACTGGAAAATGGAATTTAGATATTGACTTTCTTCAAGTTTCAACATACTGTAACTTTCTTAATTGTGGTTTAATCGAAAAATGTTTTTAGGATAATTAGTAAAGTATGAGCACTATCAGAAACCGACATTGCAATTTTTGATTACTTCAAAAATAAATTTTCAAAAACATAAAAAATGATTTATTTTTTTCAGTTTTGGTCAAAAATGGCTGATTAACCAACTCGTCCTTTCTTTTTGAGTTCTCATGAAATTCCTCCAGCAATTTCAATCGAATCCGATAATTCCATCGAGAGTTATCGCGTCCACAGACGCCAGACAGACAGACGACAGACATGCCAATAGAGCATTAATTAAATTAAATTTCCTTTTTCATTTAAAATCGAAAACAAATTTAGTAACTTTGAGAAAATTTAATTCACATTTACAATATAACAAAATTGACTTGAGTTTTAGTATCAAATCACATGGAATAAACTTAACTGTATGCAAAGAAAATAAAATCGAGTGCAAAACTTATGTGAGGTATATTTTCTTAAAACTCTTCCTAATATAAATTAATTATATAATTCATAATAGTTTTATAAATTACTTCTATAAAGATTGAAGTGTAAATACCGAAGACTCTCGGATTTAAAGAGAGTTGAAGTAAAAAAACAATGAAAATCGTCATTTCTCAAAAGACGTGTTTTTTGTATTTATTTTGGGAACAACAAAAGTGACACCTTTTTACAAGCGGAAAAAAAGATGCGCAATAATATTTCCTACAAGGATATATGTTTCAAAATTAAAAATAAAAATTTTTCAAACAAAATCGGTCAGGGGCCAAATGAAAGCTGCAGAAAAATGTCACCATCTGATTAAATTTGACCAGGACTGGCCTAGTTGAAAAGCGCGCGTAAACCGTAACGGTAAAAAGTTTTTTTTCTAGGTTGGTAACACCTTCTTTGACAGTCGTGTGAAGTTTGAGTGGGAGACGTCCATTAGTGTGTGTTTGGCAGCCATTAGTTTACGACGCGAAAAGTTTGTCTGGCGATTTTTACTATAGAAAAAAAATATTAAACAACGACTTTGTTTGAAATTTTGTGTTTCCAGTGGAATTACGGCTACGGAATCATTGAAAATGTTGCAGAAGTGTTTTGAGGAATCTACTCTATCGAGAACGCAAGTATTTGAGTGACATAAAGCATTTAGTGAGTGTTGTGAGGTCGTAGAAAACTTGCCTTATGCGAGTCGTCCATCCATCTCTGTTGACGACGATATCATCGAAAAAGTGAAGAAAATTGTGCTCGAACATCGTCGTGTTGGCATTAGAGAGGTAGCAGAGGCTCTCAACATCTCTTATGGATCGACTCAACACATTGTGATTTATGTTTTGGGTATGAAGCGCGTCGCCGCCAGACAACGTTAATGCGCCGTCACATTCCAGCCTGATTGTGACTGACATTTTGGCTAAACACAAAACAAACGTCATTGGTCAGCCAACGATTCCGCCAGATTTGCCTCCCTGTGATTTTTTCCTCTTTCCAAAATTCAAATACTCGCTTCGGGGAATGCGCCATGAGTCGATTGAGGCCATAAAAAGAAATTCGCTGAAGGAACTAAAGGCCATACCGGCCGGGGCCTATAAGAAGTGTATGAAAAATTGGATTAAGCTTGACATGCTTGTGTTGGCTTAAAAGGAGCCTATTTTGAAGGCGATAATAAAGATTTGTATTAAAACACATAAAAATGTTGTTTTTTTAAACCAGTCCGGGTCAAATTTGATCAGATGGTACAATATATCTAGTCCATGCAACAGGGAATTTGTTATGACATTATTTATTTCAGAAAACGGACTGAGCGTCAAAACCTAATTCGCATTTGCGTTCAACTCGTTGTACTTTCGAAAGTAATTGTTGAATCGAGTTGATATTTTTCAAAAAGTTGCTCCATATACTACTGATCAACTTGTTCGCGGGAAGTTTACTGTAGCTCAAACTTCCTCGATCACTTTTTCGGTTCGAAGCTCGAAAAACATAGTTTTTTCTTCGGATTAAAAAAAAAACCATTTAACAATGAACAAAAAATTTTTTGCAAGCACTGTCGCCTCCGCCAGAGATTCACGAGTAGAACGCAAAAAAAAATTTCGCAATCCGTTAATTAATGGATTTTTCGAGGCGAGTAGATTGAAATAAAACATGGTTTCTATGCTTTAAAACCAACACACTTTTGATTAATTTACTCGAAAATTTGCAACGTTATAAAAAAACTGTAAGTGGAAACTAACATTCATTTTTCACGAGCTATAAAACCATGTTTTTGGTTTTTTCGATTTTCAATTTTTGACTATGACATCACGAGGCGGACAATACTTTTACAGGTTTTCGAGCGCCTGTCGCCTTATTGAATATAACTCCTCAATTGTAAAATGTCTGCTTGTCGCAGAGGTGGTCCGATTTTTATTTTGAAAACGGCTATTAAAAATATAAATCAAGCGCAACATAACGTCAATCTTGGTTTTCGCTAAAATTTTGCAGTTTATTAAAGAAAGGCCCAAACATGGCTCCAAACGCCTGAACTTGATTTATATATTTAAAAGCCGTTTTCAAAATAAAAATGGGACCACCTCTACGGCAAGCAGACATTTTACAATTAATCGCATTAAATGAATTGAAGTGTCAATAGCGCAGAAACGTATTATCATAAAGTGTCCGTTTTTTATACATTTGAAGAGCATAAAGTCTGCTACTTTTCCACCAAACCTCAACCTAAAAAGTTAAAAATTAACTGAGATATTAATTTGTTTAACAAAAGCTAAATTTCCCGGTTTTTCCGAATTTTCTCCGCTTCTAATTATCCAATCAGAATAAGCGACGACTGATTTTGTTCGCAATTCAACTGTCTACATTACCTTTAACGTTATAAACAAAAAACTAAAAAAGTGCGATTTTTTGGTCTTAAATATTGATAAAAAATTTATAAATCATATTTTGTTGTCCAAAACATGACATAATTACTCTATAACCAACCTTTCTTCTGATGGCGCAGTCCGTTTTCTGAAATAAATAATGTCATAACAAATTCCCTGTTGCTTGGACTAATCACCTTCTGAGATGCGGCGGTCCATTTCTTTAAGGTGTTATATACATTTGTGTTGATTGAAAAAATCGAAAATTTTTTTATTGCACTTTCTGAAAGTACATATCTCAGAGAATCTTTTTCCAAAAAATCATACAGATCTGAGCAGTAGAACCGATTTGGCAGCTCTTGATAGCGCGCTATCTGCAACTGCGAGTCATCTGCAAGTCACGCTTCACACGATTATCTCGAAACTTGATTTTTCAAAAAGTGCGGTTGCGGTGAGCACAGTTTCTCGAGAACCGTTAACCAGATCAGTCTGAATTTTTGCAGGCTTACTAACAACAATAATAGCCTCTGAGTGGACGAAGGATTTTAAATTTCAAGCAAAACTTTTTTTTTTCTTTATGCAAAATCCGAAAGCTCAGACGTTCGAAAATCAAACTTTTTAGAAAAACGATCACCATTTTTGTAAAAAAATGAATTTTGCAAAATCCTTCGTTCACGCAGAGCGTAAAGGTACCAACTACAGTTTTGTTTTTGTTTTGTGTATCTCAGATAAGCAGTTCCTTCTTTAACATGCTCACCGCAAGAGATGTCGGGAAAATTGTGTTTTAGCACAATGGCAATATTGACTCCAGCTATGAATTTTTTTTTTTTTGAACAAATTTGTGAAAGATTTTTCGGCATGTATAAATAAATAGGCGTTCAGTTAAAAAAAAAAAAAAATGTGTTGTTTTTCCAAAAAAAAAATCGTAAAAATACGCTTTTTTTCTCGAACACAAGTGTATATAACCCCTTAAGCCAATTTGAACACTTTTTCTAATGCAGCATGAGTATAAGAATTGGAACTTAAACTAGTTTTGTATGGGGGAGTTTAATTCCAGCCCGACTGGGGAATGATCGATCAGACTCAGTACAAATCTCACTAAAAAGAGACGGTGTTGAGTGTTATTTCACGACAAGTGGGATCGTCGAGAATTCAGTCTATATTGTATGGATTTCTACACATATACACCGAGTAACGTTCCAAGTGCTAAAATGGACGCTGTTGTGTGTCGAAAAGGGAACTGTATAGATGGTACAGAATTTTACGAGGAAACTAAAACGTGAAACGTCGCGCCTCCAGGACTTGTGTTGGTATTTCTATGCACAAGTTTCGAAAGTATGCAAGTTGAAGCAAATGCTACTAGGTGACGTGGGAGTAAAGAGTGTGTAGCTCTGATGTACATCCATAGGTAGGAAGTGGCTTTTATGTAGGATTTGCGACTAGAGGATTTCCAACTGGGCTCGAACATGCACTCGTGTTAGTGCCAACTTTACTGCGTGCTTCTATCACTTACATATTGCTCGATACTGTAATTGTTATTTTATGGAACTCGCATCTACTACAAGAAATACTTTCAAGCTTTCCAGATCGATTATTTTAACCCTCTCAGCCATATATTTTTCCTTGCATTCAACATTTTTGTAAATCCATTTTTAAGGGGTTTTTTGGTCGCTAAATCTGAATATAATTTTGAAATTTCCAATTTCAGAAAATTTTTCATTGCTGATTAGGATTTTGCAACCCAAAAATCATTAGGGAACAAGTTTCAACAGAACATAATTGTTAGTTTGAATTTAGAATGAAAAAAAAACAGAATTTCCTATGTTTCTTGACAAAAAATAGAACTTATGTGGCGGAAAATTCTGAAAAATATCTTATGGTGTATTGAGTACAAAAAGAAATTCCCATCTCAATCTTTATTATGCATAAGTCAAGAATGTATTCGTCAGTGAAAATGCACTAATTTTGACTATTTATTTACTCACGGTATTTTTTAAAATAACAATTGATAATGGTTGATATGTTTTTTACACTTATTAATGTTCCTGTAAAGATGAAAAATCTGGTACTTGTTGTTAAGAAAATAGTTTAAAAAATGAAAAACTGTGAATAAAAAGGTGTGTCCGTGAGAGACCCATCATGACGCAAAGGATTAAGTGATCATAACACTCTAACCCCCCCCCCCCACCCCCCCTAGGCTATTTTTAAGAATTCGTTTAGAGGTTGACAATATAAATATTGATATAAAACTTATTGGGCTTAATAAATAAATTCTTAAAATATATGAAAAAATTTAGTTTATTGATTTTACATAGTTTTTCAATCGCAAGTTTGAGCGCGCCTAGGGCGCGCGATTCGATCGTCGCGCTTCGCGCTCCGGAATTTTTGAACGTCGCGCTTCGCGCTCCGTTCTTTCTGGACCTCGCGCTTCGCGCTCGGTCTTGTGCTCTTGGCATACGTTTAAGTTTATTTCTTATAATTTAATACTGAAGCTCAAACCAATTTAATGATATTAAAGATGATGTAAATTAGTCATTTTCTCAAAGTCACTCTATTTCTTTTTGAATTTAAGTGAAACAGGAAATTCAATTTACTTAAGGCTCTATCGGCCTTAAGGAACACATTCTCATCATGACACTCGCGCTCGATTTTCTGTATGCATTTTTGTAACTTTTTAATAAATTACATGATTATTGATAAATTTATTTTCTTCCAAATATCTCAAAAAGGAAAAACAATCGTAGACTTTATTTAAGGAAACGATTTTGCAGAACAACGCTTATTTCGTATCTCACATATTTTGGTGAAACAAATCGAATTTTTTCAATATTAAAAATCAAAAAATTAAAATATACATCCTGTCGAGAAATTTCTCGATAAGAATGTGTAGACCTTATTTAGCCAAACAATTTTTCATCTCAAAGTTTTTTTTGTATCTCACATATTTTGTCTAAAAAATGGAATTTTTGAATTTTAATCGTATTTTTTGGAATTGAAACGAAAAATATATGTTTTATCAGAAACTGTGTGAGACAAAACTTGTAGATCTTTTTGAAGCTAACAACTTTGTATTCTTACGTTTTTTTCTTATTTTACATATTATTGTTAAAAAATTGAATTTTGGATTTTCAATAGTTTTTTTTTTAATTAAAAAGAAAAATATGCATCTTATGAAAAAATGTTACAATTCAAATTTGTAGGTCTTTGTTTATTCAATAATATTGTATCATAACGTTTTTTCGTATCTCGTATAATTTAACTGGAAAATGGAATTTTGATAATGACTTTTTTCGAATTTGAATATGCTGTAACATTTCTAATTTTTATTTAATCAAAAAATGTTATCAGGATAATTTTTAGACATTTATGAGCACTATCTAAAACCAGTATTGAAATTTTTGATTTTTTCAAAAAAATATTTTCAAAAACACAAAAGTAGTGCTCAACCCCTCAGTTTTGATTGGATGTGGCTGGTTAACGAACTTGTCCTTACTTTTTCGGCTCCGATAAAGTGTACCAAAGCTCAATTCAATCTGATAATTCTATCGAGAGTTATGCCGCACACGACCTACAGACAGACAGACAGACAGGCAGACAGACAGACAGACAGACAGGCCAGACAGACAGACAGACACTTTCGTAAAAACCATTTTATCTGACTCAGGGGGTCTCAAAACGTAAAGATTTGATGAAAATTTCGAAAGTCATTTTTCACATAAAACCAATACCTTCTCATCCATGATGAGAATGTAAAAAAGAAATTTTTCCATGTATTTGAAGAGTTTATTTATTAAGCCAAACAAGTTTCATATCAATATTTATATTAGCAACCTCTAAAAAATTCTTTAAAAAGGCCTTTTTTGGGGGGAGGGGTGGGGGGCTAGAATAGTATGATCCCTTAATTCTGTTATTTCTATAATTGATTGTTATTGATTATTCCAATTTATTGGTGAAACAGGTTTTTTGGTTCAACAAACTAAATGAAATTTCTAAATATATTTAATTTGTGGAATAGAGAGTGCGATTTTGACATTTTAAGGGGGTAGTCCACTGGCGGTCCCAAAAAAACGCTTTTTATAGTATTTTTTTCATGGGAAGTATATATTGAATCAATATAATTTTTATCAGAACTTAATATTGCATTTCTTAAGATGTAAACATTTTTTTGTGGATTTTTTGTTTCATATTCGACAATAAAGTTCGTTGAAATCGGTACCTCAAAAAAGGCACCTTCCTGGCGCGAGTGATCTTGGGAGTTTAAATTAGTCTATCTGGAAAATTTAAGAAGATTATCAATCCATATAAATGTGGCTATCGTTGGAACTAAAATTTTGTTCAAATTTTGTAAAATAAAAAAATTGACGGTCTTTGGAAATTTTTATCAAATCTTTACGTTTTGAGATCCCCTGAGTTAGAAAAAACGCTTTCTATATATTATTTTTATGGGGAGTATATTTTTAATTAATATAATTTTTTTCAGAACTTAGTATTGTATCTCTGAAGATGTAAACATTTTTTTTGTGCATTTTTTTTTTATATTTGACGATATAGTTCGTTGAAATCGCAACCCCTGAAAAGGCACCCTCATGGCGCAGGTGATTTTGTGGGTTGAAATTGATCTATCTGGATAATTTGGAAATACCAATTATCTATATAAGTTTGGCTATCGTTGGAACTGAAATAATCTTAAAATTTTTAAAAATAACAAAATGGCGGACTTCCCTACTTTAGATATTAATTTTTCCTATTTTTTTGGTAAAAAACGGTTCAAAAATATGATAATTATTGTTTAGATCGATAATTCTAGTTGCGACAATGCACATATTAATGTTGAAAATGCCGTTAAAATTTCAAAAGTATTTATCGAGTATATTTTTTGTAATTACCTGCGCCGTCCGAAAAAAGTGATTTTTAGAAAAACGCGTTTGAAGTTTGGAAAACCTTTGATGATCGCTTTGACCTTCTCGCAAAAATCAGTTGTACTATTTAAAGTACTTCGAACTGAGTCTATAAATTGTTACTACATAATTTTTAATATTTCCACTTTCGAGTAAAGGAATAAAAAAAATCGAATTTTTTGAAGCTATCACAATGGACTACCTCTTTACATTTGATGGTAAGATTATCCGTTTTTGTTTCGCGGATTGCGACAACTATTATTGTTACTGAAAGTAAGCAGCTTACCTTCAAGTCTAGTATTTCTTATAAGTTTCGGAGACGAAGTTTGCACGTTTAATGGCTTAGGCGAGACTCGATTATGCAAAAACAATCCTCTCGAGTTTCTCAAATGCGCAAAGCTCCAGAACATCCTGCAACTTTCCGATGCAATATCATGTATCTAAACACATTGATCTTCTTACACGCTAAGCATCTGCTTCTAATTTTAATTTCATAATAACATTTTTTCTATCTATATATTTAGCCTATTAGAACTTGAAAGATTCACTCGCGAAATTTTTAGTGTTATATACAATTTGTATAATATAACAACAGCATGTGCGTTTGAAATAATGTTAAAATGAATTAAATAACGTAAATAATATATAATAAATAAGATAAAAGATTAGGAAACAGGATAAGGTGATGAATAAATTTTATGATAAATAATATTATAACTTAGTATAAACAATATGAAATAATATTTAAAAAAATACTTTTCTAACCTTCGACACTGAAGCTGACTGAACTTCACTCCATACATAAGAAAGCAATTAAACAGATGAGGATTTTTATTCTCCAAAATCCGTTATTTTCTATCCGTTTGAATACTTCAGGAATAGCGTTTCTTCTTTGAAAAATCATTATACATAAGAAAGATAGATGACATTTTCCAGTCAAATTAGAATTCAAGATGGATGTGAGAGCAAAATCCGAGATTTTTATTGGAATCGCTCAAAAATATCATAGTAATTGACGTACCATGTTTTGCGCCTCGAATTTCCTTGTGCGTTTTGCAAAACAAATGTTCAAAGCCAAAAAGTGCGAAAATAGGCCATTTTTTAAATACATTTTCTCATTTCACTCTTAAAATATCAGTTTTATGATGAAATTGTAACAAAGCAAAGTTGTAGAGCACAAAATTTTCTATAAAATACTGTGTTCCTCCACCACAGCGGCCGAACAATAAATAAAAAATCGTCGAAAAACAGCTATTTTTTGCACGCGCATTCAAAATTGAGAATATTAATACATCTAAATGGTTGTTTTGCCTTTAAAATATTTAATTCTTTACCTTTCGAATGCTGAAAACCCGAGTTCAATATCTCTTTTAGTTACCGAGTAACGTAATTGTTTTTTAAGAATTTTCAAAATAACATAACTTTTAAGAATTAACATATACACCAGGAAAATTTTTTCACAAAGCATGATTTTTTTACACATACTGCGAGCATAAAACTATCATATGCAATGATTAGATGAGTTGAAAAAAAACCGATTACTTTGACGATCTATGTACAATTAATTCTAACAGCCAGGCAATCGCGCTCGGGGACGGCGAAAATCGGAGTAGAGGGGATGAGTCAGCGTGGCGCAAAAACTTGATTCGGCGCGTTTAAAATCGTCGCGCGCTCTTCACTGCCACTTATCTCGTATCTCGGCTTCTAATCAAAAAAATTTGACGTTGTTTTCTAAATCGATGTAGCAAATCAAGAGGAATCTAATGGCGCACATACTCCTATTATATTTTTAAATTTTCAAATTCCACCTTGAAATTGCAAAAGTCTTTGCTTATGTACGAATTATCTTCGAAAATTCTGTAATTATGCAATGTCAAAGTTAGAAAAATCCCAAATGACGTTAACCATTCATAAACTTTTAAAAATAGACTAGAAGTATGTGCACCATTAGATTCCTCTTGATTTGCTATATCGATTTTTAAAAAAAACGTCAAATTTGGTTGATTAGAAGCCGAGATAAGTGGCAGTGAAGAGTACGCGACGATTTTGAACGCGCCGAATCAAGTTTTTGCGACTTAATTAATGCGAATTAATTGCACATAGATCGTCAAAGTAATCGGTTTTTTTCAACAATATATCAAAAGTAAATATACGCCGGTATTTTTTTTTTTTTTGCTTAATTGTGCTCAAATCTGACTCACATGCATGCAGCCGACTTTGGGATTGAATAACTTCGGATTGGAAGGTCGAATTGAAGCGTTCAAAGCGCTAAAAGATTCGTTTTTGCAAGCATTTTCACTGGGTTTTTTCAGATTTGGAATTTATCAAGACACCACGTGGTTATTTATTTTGCCATTAATGTAAAAATTACAGCCCCCTTTTAAAAAATCGCTTCGATGTGTTAAAAGACAAAAACCACTCATCTAATCATTGCATTTGATAGTTTTATGCTTGCAGTATGTGTAAAAAAATCATGCCATGTGTGAAAAAATTTTCCTGGTGAATATGTTAATTCTTAAAAGTTATGTTATTTGAAAATTCTTAATAAACAATGACATTACTCGGTAACTAAAAGAGATATTGAACTCTGGTTTTTGGCATTCGAAAGGTAAAGAATTAAATATTTTAAAGGCAAAACAACCATTTAGATGTATTAGAATTTTTAATTTTAAATGCGCGTGCAAAAAATAACTGTTTTTCGGCGATTTTTATTTATTTTTCGGCCGCTGTGATGGAGGAAAATTAAATCTCTCAACTTCAAACCACAGCATTTTATAGAAAATTTTGTGCTCTACAACTTTGCTCTAATACAATTTCATCATAAAACTGATATTTTAAGAGTAAAATGAGAAAATGTATTTAAAAAATGGCCTATTTTCGCACTTTTTGGCTTTGAACATTTGTTTTGCAAAACTCACAAGAAAATTCGAGGCGCAAAATATGGTACGTCAATTACTATGATATTTTTGAGCGATTCCAATAAAAATCTCGGATCTTGCTCTTACATCCATGTTTCCCAACTTTCCATCCTAATTCGACTGGACTAACACTTAGATTTTAAAAGTCAGATATAGATATAATGGATATACACAGTGCGACAAACAATTTTCGAGACTGGCCGTGGAAAACGTCATTGAAACAAGATATCTGAATATTTTTCGGTTTTTTAATTTAAAATGTTCTCCTCCACTTTCAATACACTTGTTACAGCGATTCAACAGTGATTCAAATGCATGTTCTAGCTCATAGTGTCGAATTGCCTCTAGTGCTCGTGTTGTAGCTGTTTTGATGGTCGAAATGTCATTATAAAACATCCTTTCAACTTCAATTGTGGGAATAAAGAGAAATCTCACAAGGCAAAATCAGGTGAATACGGCTGATGATTCAACACACAAACTTGATTTCGAGACAAAAATTGACGAACAATGAGTGAGGTGTGACTCGATTCATTATCGTGTAACAGAGACCAGGTCTCTGGATCACGATAATCGGCTCGAATAAGACGGATTCTGTCCATCAGACGCTTCAAAAGTTCGAGATAATATGCGCCAGTAATTTTTTGGCCAGTTGGGACGAATTCCCTGTGGATAATTCTTTTGCTACCGAAGAATGTAATGAACACTGCTAAAATTGGCCTTCCTTCACGATTATCATCTTCTAACCTCTCTCTGCCTTCTAAAAAACGTTTATGCTACAGAAAAACATTTGCTGTACTCAAACCATCATCCTCCTACACTGGCCGTATCATCCAGAATTTTCCTGATCCATTTTTACCAAGTTTTGCGTGTTTAATAACTGCTCTTTTTTCCATGTTAGTATTTCAAGATCGACAAAAAAGAAGAATGTCACAGCTTTTAAAACGCTACTCTGAACACATAGATGGCGCTACTAGTTAATCAAATATGGTTCGAGTCTCGGAACTTAATTGTCGCATTGTGTATGATGCATAATATACATGTATGTATAATGGCCAATTAAATGTACAATAGGAATTCATTCGATCTATGTGCACTGACATGTAACAACGAATAATTAATAAGAGGTCGCTAAAGCGGTATATTAATCGGCTTCAATGTTTAAGGACTTTCCGAATGGTGTCAGCTACCCACGACCACCACTTGGTGAATATTTATTGCTATTCCATGCCATTAACACGTGTTTATGAGCGTTAAATGTTTAGCTAGCGTGCAATTCCCTAGTGGATGTGAGTAATGTGTCTAGTTAAGCTCTAATTAGATCCGATGTTCGAGACCACTGTCCAGCACACTGTATAATTCAATAGACGAGAATTCGATAAAAAACCATAAACGATATCGACGTTTATCATGATTATTATATTTTATTTTCTGATCGCCTCTGTATTCTATTTTTATACGTGAAATCTGACCTATAGTATCCCACCTAAATACAATTTTAATGAAGCCAAGTCTCTCTTAGTCTGTTTCAAACTAATCATATACAGGGTGAATCACAACTCATAATATTCGTAGTACGAAGGTCGTTCAACAAGTTCTCAGAAAATCCAAGAGATGGCGCTCGTAGTATCGAGAATGGTTTGGTATTAGTAAGCATCATTACTCACTAGACAACTGTTAATGTATCAATTATATCCATCACATGGTTTCATTCTGATTGTCAATTGAAGCAAAAAACTTTTGTGTATTATTTAGAACACTTATATTTAAAAGGCTTAACACCAAAAGAGATCAAAGCTGAGTTGGGTGAAGTTCAGGGCACATTGGCTTCTGTGTTTGCTACTGTTTACAATTTGCTAAATAAGTTTAAACGTGGCCGTACATCCACAAAAGATGAACATCGTTCGCAGGCGCCATCAACTCAATGGTAGAAATATGAAGGATAGTCGATGGAAGCGCCAACAGTTGGCCGCTCATTGAGTTAAAAATACGTATGTGTACTGTATATATGTGCTGCATGTGTTTTGTAACTATATGAGAAATATAAAAACCTAATCAAATCATCAAATAATGCATGAAACAAGATAAAAATACATAAATTGTAAATGATTATTCTTTATGTTTTTAAAATTTTTTCCCTCTTTTGTTTTCTTCATTATTTGATCATTTGATTAGGTTTCTCACATAGTTACAACACACATTACTGCAACAAATTAATACAAAAAGATCAATAGGTCATCAATCAATAGATTAATAGGTTAGGTCGTTCAAATAGGGTTGGATACTGCTTCTACCCACAGCCTACCCTGCATTTCGCCTTTTGGAAGAACGTGATATTTAGCTCGACGAGTCGGATGACAACTTGGGACGATACACTTCTGCCTATCTTATTTGATCGGTCGAGTTTTCATTTCTCAAATTTGCAAAAAGTTCACTACTGGCACAATCTAAACAAACAGAAAAATGGCTGACGGCTTCAAACTGACGTAAGTGCAAGAGGGACAGATGCGACAAAGGGCAAGCGGTGTGAGATATACAAGCGGAATAGAAACACAGCGCCAACAGTTAGCCGCCCATTGAACTTCAAAAAATAATAATCATAATTCAGCACATCGGCCTATACGAGTTGACGGAGCCTGATCCTTCAGGATGTCCATGTGGAAGTGACTACCCCCGCAAGATTGACAAAATCCATGATATGGTTTTGATCGATCGACGAATCAAAGTGCGCGAAATAGTTGAGACCACGGGCATATCGCTAGGTACAGTTTTTTCAATTTTGCACGAAAAATTGGGTGTGAAAAAAATCTCTGTAAGATGGGTGCTGCGTTTGCTCTCAGAGAAGAATAAACGCAATCGTGTGGTCGACTCTGATGCCTCTTTGGCGCTTTTTGCGTTTTTGCGTTTTTGCGTTTTTGCGTCGATACATAGCTGTGGACCAAACATGGATACACTGTTACACTCCAGAGACAAAGGAACAATCAAAACAGTGGCTTTTTGAAGGCAGATGGGCTTCGAAGAAGGCCAAAACGGTGAAATTGGCCGACAAGGTGATGGCCACGGTTTTTTGAGATGCACCCGGAATCATCTACACCGATTACTTGAAAAAAAGCAAACGATAACTGAAGCGTATTACACCGGTTGAGCGAAGAAATCAAGAAAAAACGTCCTAATTGGAAAAGAAAAAGATCCTCTTCCATCAAGACAATGCACGAGTGCACACCTGCGCAGTTTCGATGGCCAAAATTATGGAACTAAAATTTGAATTATTACATCACCGTATTTTCCGAATTCCCAGGACCAAACTCCAGGGACGTTTTTTTATTTCCAAACTTGAAAAAATGGCTCGGCAGACAACGGTTCACGGCGAATAAGAAGGTCATCGCCCAAACAGATGCCTATTTTCAGGACTTTCTGAAATCCTACTTTTTGGACGGCTTAAAAAAGTTAGAGAAATGCTTGGAAAAGTGTACCTTAGTGGGAAGGAGTCTTATTTTGTAGTTTCTGGAATAAAAATGCATTTACTAAAAACATTTCATTAGTGAAAACATGTTTTATTTTGCAAAAAAAAAAAACAAACAAAAAATTAAATTATAAATTTATACTGGTCGACACCAAATTTTCCATGGTATATCCATAGCCATTTTTGACGGATTTTGTAGCGCTGATTACGAACTTGGGGTAAAGAAAATTTGTTAAGAAAAATCGGGTTTTATGGGCCAAAAGTGACGATTTTGACCATTTTCATGACATTGATGTAAAACCTGCAAAAGTTTAAGTATATCACCATAAAATACTATTCTTCTCCTATAAAATCCATTTGCTTTTGTTCCTGTGCGACAATTTTTCTCGTTGATATTCATCTTTTTATTTACAAGTATTTCAATGTACACCAGCGACCTATTCAGTGAGGTGGATAGTACAGTCAACTTGGTTTATTAAGTCCCTAAATCGCCAATCATAGATTCATTGTCTGCAACCAAATATCCAAAATATTTCTTAGAACCTCTGATTATAGAGTTACCTACGAGATTGTGAAATGAGAGATTGCATCAGGGTAAGATTGTGAGGTGATCTAGTTGCCCAAGAGAGGATCCAGAGATGATGTAGCTGTTCAAGGCAAGAACAGGAGACGATCCGGCCGTTGAAGGCAAGAACAGAAGACGATCAGGTTGACAATGGCAAAATTGCTAGGTGATCCAGCCAATGTAGGCAAGACAAAAGGTAAGACAATGAGATGTTTTGGCTGATAAAGGCAAAAATAGAAGATCTAGCCGACAAAGACAAAATTGGAAGGTGATCCAGTCAATGTAAGCAAGGCGAGGAGATGATCAGACTGAACGAAGACAAGACAAGGAAATGATCCGACCCACTAGGGCAGAGCCCGGATCATTCGGCCAATGAGGGCAAGACAAAAAGAAGATCTGGCACTTTTTGTGCCTCTATACAGCCACGCAACATCGACTTTTTGGCAGAGGTGTAATAAAAAAAGCAAAGGTGAAATCACAAGGTGATCCAGCCAAATGACATGTATATTATCAGGCCGATGAAGGCAAGATCAAAATCATTCAGCCAACGAAGGCAAGACAAGTTGATGATCTTGCCGAAGAAGGCAAAACCAGGATCATTCAGCTAATGAAGGCAAACCAAGGAAATGATCCGACCCATTAAGGCAGGGCCAGGATCATTCGGCCAATGAGGGCAAGACAAGGAGATGATTCAAAAGTATTTTGAAAGGTTTTCAATTAGGGAATTTATTTTTGATGGTTTCAATTTGAAACTGAGCTTTTTCTACGTTTTTAAGGTTTTAGAATCTTTAGGTAAGAAAAATTGAAAAAAGGATTTTCCAGGCAGGTTTACATTAGTAAACCCTATTAAATTTGACTTTACACGAGAAGAAATATGTTTGCGGTTTTTAACTACTGTATTCGGACCATTCTGCTTCAATCCGAATAAATCCGAAGTAAGTTTTCAATCCAAATTATTCTGACTTTGTATTTATTCAAATTAATGCCTCGGAATGAAGAAGAGTAAATCGGATCAAGACGAATTGATTTTTGTCCATTTTTCATGAAATAAGATACAAAGCATTTTTCGGATTAATTCGTAATAGTTCAGAAAAGCTCTGATTCACTCGGTTTGAATTTAAATCCGAAACTTTCGGCAGGGATCTTTGCATAGCAGTTTTTAGAAACCAATATCTTCATTTCATATTTAAATTAAGGGTGTTACTAAACAAGTGATGATAATATGTAAAAAATGACTTCGAAATTTTCATCACATCCGTACGTTTTGAGATCCCTTGAGTCAGAAAAGACAGTTTTTACGAAAGTGTGTGTCTGTCTGTCGTCTGTCTATCTGTCCGGTGTCTGTAAACACAATAACTCTTGATAGAAATATCGTATTGGATTGAAATTTGGCACATATTTAAAGAGCTTAAAAAGAAAGGGCGAGTTCGTTAACCAGTCATTTTTACCAATGGATCTGATTTTATCCATAAAAAACGTTTTTGTAAGATTCAAAAATTCAATTTTCCCGCCAAAATATACGAGATACGGCAACAATTTTCGGAAACAAAAATCTTTATTTCAAAGAGACCCACAAATTTCCTAATGGCCATTTTTTTATAGGAGTTATATTTCTTGTTTAATTATAAAAAATGTTATTAAAAATAAAAATAAATTGTTCATCTCAAGAAGATTAACGGATTTACTTAAAAGCACGTTTTGATCGGACACGTAGTTTTTGTCTTAATTGTAAAAAACGTTATCGAAAATAATTCTATTTTACACAAAATCTATGCTCGATGCGAAAACAATGTTAGGAATGAGAATTGTTCCTTTAAAAAAGATCTTCAAAATAGGTTCTGACTTTTTTTTCATAAGAGTTATATATTTTTATTCATTTATCAAAAACCTTTTTATAAAAATAAAAAATTCAATTTTCCCGCCAAAATATACGAGATACGAAAAAAATGTAAGAAAACAAAAATGTTAATTTCAAAAATATCTACAAATTTGGTCTAGAAACTTTTTTTATAGGAGTTATATATTTTGTTTATTAATGAAAAATATTATTAAAAATAAAAGAACCCCTTTCTAAGCAAAACAATAAATAAACTTGAATATATGCGAAGAATATAAGATATAATAGATATAAGATATAAGCGCGTGTTGGAAATTCCAGATTTGTTTCTTTTTATACAAGGAATCTGCATGTAGAAGGAATATGATGAGTTGAGGATGACGTTCTTTTTCTCCCTTTAAGGGTACTTTTACTTTCCAAATTGAAAAAAAAGACAATATTTAAATATTTAAAAAAAAAACTATTTTATTTATAATTATAATTATTTTCATACATTGTTAACAATGTTTTACGGTGTACAAAAAAATTTTTTGGGGAACTTTTAATTACTTTTTACCACTGCAGAGGGCGTCTTCCAAAAGATTCATTTGAATGTGCGGGACACTTTTCTGCCTTCCTGTAACAAACTTATTTAAAATTGCAACGCGATTCAATTCATGAGACTTGAAACTAAACAATAAACCTTTAAAAAATTAATTTTTTAATATTTTTATAGCCTTTATACGCGATTTTATAAAAAGTTCGAAAAAACGCCTGTTTTGGGGATGAATTTACCCCTGTACTAAAAAGATAGGGTGGCTTTTTTTAACTTTTTAGAGGTTTATTTACTAGTTGTTTGTATAAAGTATCAAAAAAACGTGATTTGGAGAAAAACGCGTTTAAAGTTTTAACTTTTATTAAACATTCTTTCTATTTCGAATTTCTTAATAAAATTTTAGGGCAGTATTTCTATGATACTAAGGAACATTTTTACGTAAAAAAAATCGATTTTTTGAAAATTTAGAAAGTAAAAGTCCCCTTTATTTGAAATATTTAATTATCTTAGAATTTATTTCTGCTTGCAGTTGTACCTAACTTCAAACGTGTCATCGAGCGATTTCAACATGGGTTACAGTATGACTGGAACGCTAGAACGAGGTTGTAAGAAAACAAACTCCTTTCAAATGACTCACTTTGCTGTTATTCGAAGACGTGATTACGAAAAGGCCTATGAAGATCCAAACACCACCTAGTGCCCGTCCACTCCCACACTTTCCGAATGTGGTGATTTCGAACATTACACATAGGGTGCCTCCTGTATATCTTCATCAACTATTCTTCCGAATTCGAAATTCAAATTGAGGAAATTATATCCTTTCCATTAAAATATTTCCGATTAAGGACTCATCATCTATGATCACAAACCTACATTTTATTCTCCAGATTTCTGATTTTTGGCACCTAAATTCAATATATCGCAATTTAATTAATTTGAAATTTATTTTTTGATCTCATTGAAAATATTGTAAGTAGGAATATTAATTATTTATACAAGAGTTCAAGTTCAGTTCAGTTCAAGTTCCAGAGACCAATTGAAGAGAATTTCTGAAAAGGTCAAACCAGAAAAGAGAATTGAGTCATAGAAGAAGAGTTGAATTCAAACCTCAGAACTTCTCATTCAATCTGTCAGTGAATAGAATTCATTAAAAGACAGGGACAGGCGAAACCTGTCCACAAACTGCTCAACGAATTTAATAAATAATATTTTTCAATTTATCTAGCATATATTTATTAAATTCAATATATCAAACAAGAAAGAACAAAATTAAAATTATATTATTTTTATGATTCTTAGTAGACGTCTAATTAGAAAAAATATCCTCATTAAAATGCAATTCTAGCATAAAATAATATAAATATTGAGTGAAAGAATTGATTAATTATTTGTGATAAATGTAATTAAGAAATGAAATGAGTTTTTGCAGGGGATAAGTGTCATATGAATTAATTCAATTAAAAAGCCTGTCCCTAGATTTTTACTAAATTACGAGGCACCCGAAGAAAGAGCGATACGTCCATGGTACATAGTTCTTAATTTAGATCAAATTAAATAGATCGTAATTTGCAATAATGGAGGGTAAAGCGATTACAGATTATCGACTTGTAACGTCGAGAACCTAACGAAACCTAAGCGAAGTATAATATTATACAAAAGTGATCGATTCTCTGCCAAAGTACTAGTTTTTAAGTATTTCCGAAAGCGACTTTTTCCGCATATTGAATATATAATTATTTATTAAGATACGTCGCTTTCTTCCAAGTTTCATAATGTGTGTGATATGCCAACTCGTGTGGGAAACGAAAATCTGTAAAAAGTTATGAGTACTAATATAATGTTAGAAATCTTCCACTGAAGAAAATTATACTATATATAATTGGAAACAATAAAGTTGAAAAGCATTAAGGCCATATATCGACCAGATCACGTGACCAAATTCCTATAAAAGTTCGTGTAAGATAACTTTTCATTTTACAAAATATCTTCCTGAAAATTTGAAAAATACTATAGAACACGATAAAGAACCTCTGTCAAATTCGTTTGAGTGAAAATTTTGCAATAAATTTTACAGTTGACTGTAACTGTCAATTATTTTTGAATTTTTTTTTAAATTTTACTAAAAAGAAGTTGAGAGACGTGCTTTATTGTCTTTTGTTACGTTTCCCAAATTTTCAGAAAGATACTTTGTAAATTAAAAAAGTTATCTTACATGAACGAATAAATGTATGATTCAGTCACGTGACCCGTTTGATCCATGGCCTTAAATGATGAATATTTGAACTGCCAATTACAGATGTAGAAATTATTAGATTAACCCTTTCGCTACTACGGGTGACTATAGTCACCCGACTCAAAAAGACACCAGTACACGACGGATGAGGCCATAAAAACGAAGCAAAAATTGAAGACAAGTGTTATCGATCTGCTTTTCTCTGCTCGCAAACAATTGATGCTGTTCAATATTATGTTATAAATGATTTCAAATTAATTAGTTGAGTTTGAAATTTCTGCCAATGGTTAGAGCAGTCGACCAGCAATCGAAAGACCTGGGCTCGTATCCCAGCGCAGTCGAAAGCGTCTTTTTTTCCACAGAAAGATTTCAAATTCATCAAATTTTAATTATGTTATAATTACAATTACCATATTGTTGAACAGCATAAAAATATTAATTGAGGGTGCGCATGTAATAATCGCCTGAGGGCTCGGCCAGTAAGTCGAACAGAGGGGGGACGCGACCTCTGATAAGCCGAATTTTTCCGAAAGGAAATTTCAGCTAATCAGGGGTCGCGAATCCCCTCCGCTCGGCCTACTGGCCGAGTTCCTAGGTGGTTATTGCATGCGCACCCTCAATTGTATTGTTGAATTAAAAATACGTTCATGGAAAAATTATGAACACAAATCATTTTGTTTCTAAAAGTAATGTTACCAAAGTTATTTTCGATGTGAAAGTCTTGGTCTCGAATGCTAAAGATTGCGCGCGCTTATGTTCCCACTTTCGTTTGGTCACACGCCGCGCCGTTCCACATGAGGGGCTTCGCGGCGAGGCCCGCCGTAGCGAAAGGGTTAAAGATACTAGGGTGTTTGATATTGACGTGATGAAATGAACAAGAATTAATTTTTTTTTGCAAAAATCAGTTTTATTTCTCAATGTTCTTTCCTTTTAGCTCGATACGAATCCTACACGGAAAACGAACTCGGCAATTTGCTTGCTCGCGACAGTGGCGTCACGCGCCCAGAGTGTGCATGCGTCTAACTGCCACACTTTGGCGATCACGCGCCCATAGCTAGCGGCAGCAAATCTGCCAATCTGAAAGAAGCCAAGGGTCGGCTTCTTTCAGTTTGGCAGATTTTCTGCCGCTAGCTATGGGCGCGTGATCCCCCAAGTGGTGCCGCCGTCCCGCCAAAGTGTGGCAGTTAGACGCACGCACACTCTGGGTGCGTGACGCCACTGTCGCGAGCGAGCAAACTGCCGAGTTCGTTTTCCGTGTACGATCTTTCAACTTTCCTATGCCTTCCAAATAATACAATTTGTCAAATGTTTTCTATTCAACTTCTTTGGTCGACTCAAAACCCCTACCGCACTCCCGTCCCAGGCAAGAACTCGGTTATCTCAATTTTTGACGAAATTAAGTTTTCTTTTTTTTAATTTATTGGAAAAAACTGTATTTCATTGTGTTTTCGAAATTAATATACGGCTATTAGCTTTTTTATGATAATTTTTCTTCTTTTGACGGAACAGTAGAAAATTAAGGCGGTTACCGCTTCCTTGGTCAGTATTGTCAACTACTAAAAAACCTTGACTCTATTTTCTACTTGTTATTATTAAATATCTTGGTTTTTCTTCGCGAAATCAAATGAAACGTACCATTTTTACCCCTGAATTGAGCAAATACTGATATAAATTTTAATCTACCATTCAATATCAATAGGCGATAGTTTTCCTTGATTTTCTCAGTTTCGTCGAGAATTGAGTTAACAAGGTTTTTGCCTGGGACAACAGCACACAGTCATGTTTGAGGTTTGGGAAAAGATAATAGTCGCTGGGGGCCAGGTCTGGAGAATACGATGGATGCAGAAGCGATTCGAAACCCAATTGATGCTTTATTGCCTATGCAATGTTCGATGTGTGGGATAGTGCATTGTCATCATGAAAAAGGATTTTTTTCTTCTTCATGTGTGGCCGTTTCTTTCTTATTTCAACAACCAATCGATTTAATAGTACAGCATAATATGCTCCAGTAATCGTCCTTCTTTTCTTAAGGTAGTCGATGAAGATTACTCCATTTGCATCCCAAAAGACACTAGCCACAACTTTCTCATCTTGACCGAAGCTATCTTATTTCGTTAAACATTAGTGGGGGGTGTGACGAGCTTAAAACCAGAAAGTTGTGCCTCCCTCCCTTGGGCATTTTTGGGAATCTCAAAATGTTTTTTGATTCAAGTTTCCGCGAAAACGGTAAGTTGCAGGGAAAAATTTTATTGACAAAAATCGTAGAGAACAATATTATCTTCATTTTATCTCACAGAGTCACTGTGCTATAAATAAAATTGCAAACAGCAGTGGGCGCGGAAGTTGCGAAAAATGACTTTTTTCACTTTTTCGACGCAAAAAATTTTTTGTGTGCTACTGCCTGATATAAAAGTTGTAGAGCAGAAAAAAACCTACAAAATGTATATGCACTTTTTTCCCCGCGATGCACTGTTACGGAGATATAGCGCTTTAATTTTCGAATATTTGCTATTTTGGATATACGCACCGAATGCAGCGTCGTATCGGTCTATTTTACAGCATCTCACATCACATTAAGTCACAGTTATATAGTCACACTTTACAATTGTCGCATTTGCATATATATTTTGTAGGTTTTTTCTACTCTACAACTTTTACATTTACACTGTAGCGCTAAAAAAAATTTTCACGTCAAAAAAGTGAAGAAAGTCATTTTTTGCAACTTTCGCGCCCTCTGCTGCTTGCAATTTTAGTTTTAGCGCAGCGACTCTGTGAGATAAAATGTAGATAATATTGTTCTCTACGATTTTCTCTACTAATATTTTTCTCTACGACCTAGCATTCTCGCGGTAAATTGAATTAAGAAACATTTTGAGATTCCAAAAAATGCCGAAAGGAGGGGGACTCATTTTTCTGGTTTTAAGCTCGTCACATCCTCCACTAATGATTCATGAAATAAAATAGCTTCGGTCATTTTTTTCACCAAATTCTGCAGATTGACTGTAGTACCCTGTAACTTGTAAACTAATGAATGGATTTGGCTCAAATTTTGACAGAAGAGGTTTGAAGGATGGAATTTGTCAACAATAGTAGTCGTTTATTATTAGTAGCGACTTCGCATAGAAATATCACGTCAATATCAAATAGCCTAGTATATCCTTAAGAATCATCAATTAGAATAATACACAATAAAAGTTTGATTAATGGCGAAAAATAGTGGAATATTTCTCAAGATGATTTTGCATGTTCATCATGTCAATGTACGAAGTATGTATACTATAAAAATGATAAATATGCATTACACTATAAAACCACTTGATTGGGATCACCTTGTAAATTAGGGCAACGTTACACGATATTTATTTTTGCTAAAGACTGGAAACTTATCATCGTGTCACGAGTTACAAATAAATTAGAGTGCTCAACTGTCATTAGATGTTGCCGGGAAAACTCGATTAGTTTTATCGTAGTTAGGTCGCAGCTTCGTTACTTCAGAGTGAATGAGATTTTTCAATTTACCAATTCAAGTTCACATGTTATTACTAGTTTTTTTATTTTTCTGCAAATAAACCAAAGACCTAATATAATTATTTGCATAATTGTCATCTGATGCTTTCATGTACAAAAATTCCAAAATTGCCATTAACAAGAAAGATAAACATTACACGTTTTAAAATGTTTGTGAGATAATTTCAGTGCAATATTTACATTAGTTTTTAAATTGGAATATCATTTTTATAAATTAGAAATGAAAATTGTAAATATAGATTAAGTTTAATTTGTAATTTAGATTTTATTTTTGAAATTTTCTAAAGTATTAAGAGAAGGTTTAAAGTGCAGATATTTTACTGAAATAAAAGTCAGAGAAATTTTATTTTGAAAATATCATGTCACTTTAGCTCTGATTCTTAATACAATGAGCTCATCAGATTATGAGGGTCGATACTTGATGAGATTAGTATGTAGTCACTAATTAACTTTTAGAAAGCAGAAAACGGATGTGCAGTGCAATATAAAAGACAGATAGGATTCCATTTTATTGGTCTTCTTTCAGATCCTTTTAGAATTCATCAAATTTTCAAAAATTTCTCAACTTCATGAAATAATTAGAATATTCTTTAAAAACAAAATTAATGAGAAAATTATGAACGTATTAAAGTTTCCTGTTTTCCAAAATAAAAGCCTAATTCCTGCGATTAAAGGCGTATTAAGTAATATTAGAAATAAGTAGAATATTAATCAATCTTAATGAATTAAGATTCCACAAATGTTTCAAATCGATGTGTCTATTTTAACGGAGTGGAAAATCAGTTACAGGGTTTTAGATAATTTTCATTGGTCCGAGAATCTGGAATTTTATTGTTAGTTTTCTCCAAATGAAAATTCTTGCCATTCTCGGATTTTTGGAAATTTAATAGGGATCGATAGCAAAAGCTTAAAAATAAACAAAACCAGAAAACTTTTCAAAATTCTTGATGTCTATAGTGTTTAGGCTCTTCAATTTTTTGCATGATTCTGGTCTTCAGGTACTAAAAGCGCTTTTATGAAACACAAATTCAATCATAAACATTCAAGCTGAATAAATAAATTTTAATTATTCTTCAGATTTTAAAAGTTTTTTTTTTATTAGTAGTTTCTCTTAGATTACGAAATTTAAAATGTACTTTTGTGTTTTACGACTCTTTTAGAAATTCTGGGACACAACTTAATGGGACACCATAGGTTTGTTAAAATTCAAGTAGGAACTATTCATAAAAGAAATTCGTACACGGGAAAAAATAGTTCAATAAAGTTTATAGAACTGTTCAAGAGTTGGGGATTCAGGCATTTATGGAACAGAGTTCTGGAAAATTTACAGAACTTTTCAGAATAAAATACGGAGCATTCAATAATTTGTCCTGAATGTTCCGCATTTTATTCTAAAAAGTTCTGGAAAATTTACAGAACTCTGTTCCGTAAATTCCTGTTTCCCCAACTCTTGAATAGTTCTATAAACTTAATTGAATTATTTTTTTTCGGGTAGTAATGCCAGAAAAACATAGAATTATAGTTGTTCCAGAAGTAATTGAGTATTTTTATTCTGCTCCGAATCTCTAATATAAAATATTTAATAAAACATTCGTTGACGAAATCGCAGAATTTGTTTGCAATGCTAAACAGGTAGTGATATATTTCAGGTAACCAGTTTATAATTTATTTTTGTTCCCGATAACGTTTATCGGTCATTCGTGCTTTTTTCCTGATTCGAATGTCACACGAGGAAAATTAACGAAACATAACGAATAAATGAGCCATGGTTTTCGTAAATTATCGAATCGTGCTAATTAGTCGCGCTCAACTGCTTTCAAAATATCTCCGATTTCCCATTTTAGTATCTCTCTTATTTTTCCTATGAATAGCCTGATATTACTTTTTCATCACAGTTGATATGAAATATTTTTATTAATTTATTGAGGTAATATACTGCCTTGAAATTCTGACATGTTACAACTACTAAAAAATACTTGCCATTACTAAAAAGATCAAAGTAAAGTCACTTAATCAAAATCTCAATCAAAAAAAATTTTTTTAACTGCGTACCGAGTAGATAGACTATCATAATTTTTGCGATTGAATTACTATCAAAGCGATACAGTAGAATGTAGAGTAGTTGATATCTTTTTTTCGAACAAATTTTTTCAGTAGTTGCTTCCAATTTGGATCGTCTAGCAAAGAAAAAAAAAGATAAAATGAATCACGTCCACAGTTTTGGATAGCCTAGCCTCTTAGGATGATTTAAGTGAAGTAACGTCCGATATCACGGTCCCTCCTAACTACTTAGCTGTAGCTTAGACCCAATGATGCACGCTCTCTTCAAATCTAAGCGTCATTATCATTGTCAGATGCACTCGGGTCTCTAGTCTTTTTCTCAATTCTTCGCCTCTCAAAAAGCAGTCTTTTTTTTTTTTTTTTTTTTTTTTTTTTTTTTTTTTTTTTTTTTTTTTTTTAATGTAAATTTTTGTAATTAAATAGTTGCAATGCCTACAAAATGAGTGTGGTATAAAAGTCAAGCTATATTTTATGATCTTATTGGTCATGAGGGAGCTTCTATAAACTACGTAATTTTTTGGCAGTGGGGGGGGGGGGGGGGGTCCGATGAAAGGCTGCGTTGGTTTACATGGGGTGAAGGGGTCCGAATCCGAGCTGCGTATTTTCATACTAAAGTGTTTAAGAAAAGAAAACGAATGGTCTATTCCTTTTCCGGAATACCGCGCGAAATCCCAAAGTTGATCTGAACGAACAGTTTTTCTTTTTGTTCAAATTCAAATGGTTCCTAAGAAGATAAAAAATCGCAAAAACTGTTATTTATGGAAGCCCCCAATTGGACAATAGGGCCAGAGCATGATTAAAATAGTTTCAAAATTAAATTCGGATAAGTTTCTTTGTTTTTTAGAATCACCTCGAATCTGGAAAATTTCTTAGAGCTGGTTGATCCAACTTTCTTCTAAGCTCCAAACAAATTTATCACATGATAAATCGTTTGGGATGAATTTATCTGAAACTTATCAAAATGTGGATCAATCGGCCCTTGCAATAATAAATATTTGTTTAATTGATTCAAAAAAAATTTTTTCCTTTAATTGTGAACATTGACTGATTGAAAAAAGAGAGAAGCGAGGCAATTCTGTCCTCGAAATACGTAGAAGTAGATCTTACATTAGATTATAGAGCTATAGATTCGATGTCGTCTCTCTGTATTGCATTTGTAATCGAGCGAATGTAAAATGCATTAACGGATTTGATTCGGTTCGCATAAAATTGACGGTCGAGTCTTTGCCGCTCTTTTTAGTCCGAAACATTATTTTTTGTAAAGAGCAAAGGTTGTCGACTCGCGATTTAAATGCTGATTCGAACTGGAATTGCAATCACTCGTTACGGTAGTAATCGTTATAATTGAAATGCGGTTAGTCGTTAGCTTATTTTTCTGGAAACGTTCAAAACAACGAAATTGAGAAAAACAAAGTTTTCTTAAAATTTTCAGTTTTTCCTAAGATTTAATAATAATTCAAATCTTTATTATTTTTATATAAAATTATCTTTAAAGGATTGGAAAATTATTAGAAAAATGTAATGAAGAAAAATTTGTTCTCAAAGCGTATTGTTGTAATTAAACTTTTGATTGAGAAATTAATTACATAATTACGGAACGAATAACGACTTCGAAATTCAGTTTAATGCATGTGAGTAGTCGATTAGCGATTAGTGAAAAGTGACTTTATGATAAAGATTAAAAGAATGATAAATTCGTATTCAAAGCTATGGCTGTGATCCTTATAATTAATCGTAAAACGATTCACATTACATTCGACATTATAATAAATATAATGCATAGTTGATAGGGGTATTATACATAGCGATATTATATAGTATATAATATATATAAATGATAAATATTTTTAAGATCGTTGTGTTGAAGTTACTGTTTACATTTTTCTCAACCCAGCGGGAATCCCGCTCGTCTAATTGGCTCTGAGTATTAATAATTTTACCAACCGAGCACAGATCTGCGAAAGTTGAGTTTTTTGGATTTTTATAATACTAGGAATGATTTTAAAATATTTTAAGGTATTCTTGATTTTTAAAAATTATTCATTGTTTAAAAAAATTATATTTTCTAAATAGGATGTAGAGAACATCTCTATTTTAAACTTTCTGTTACGTTTATAATTTAACTTTGTGAAAATGCATTTTAATTTATGGAAGGAGGCGTTCTTTAAAGTAAGACATTAAATTCAGCGACGTAATTACCAAATGTATTAAATAGTATTAAATTGCTGTAAGTAAACTTTAATGTTACTTTCAATGCCAAAAGCCCTAAGGATTTACTGCAATGATCTCGAATATTCACTGAATGGCATGTTCCCCCTTAAAAGAATATTGCATTGGCATAATAAAATAAATAATTGACTAGAAGAATCATAGGTTCTAGTCGTAAAAAAATACACCATTCAGTGTATAATGCAGGTCAGTCGTACTTTCTCCTTTTGTAAAAAGTCCAATGTATTGAAATCGAAGTTCTTTTCATTCCCAAGTATGTATAAATCAAAGGGTATTTCTAGATTCTTCGAAATCAAAAATGTAAATAGTTGATAAGTATGTAAGAATCTGCCATGCGTGTAGTAATTTAATTTAGGTAATAGGCTCCAAGATATAAATATGCTATGAATTTCATCAATTCGAGAAGAACATCTCATTTCTTATAATATATACTTCTAATAAAAAAAACGCATGTAATTACTTGAAAACAATAAATCAGAACACTAACAAAAGTAAGTTGATTATAAAAAGCAATGGAAAACTAGAATTATTGAATTAAAAATTTTTGATGTTTTTCTCGAGTTTTTGGGAAAAAAACATTCTGAAAATGATAATCAGTGTCAAATCAAAATAAATGTGGAAAAAGTAAAGAAATTTACGTGAATTAATATCTGGAATGAATCTCTGAGACTTCAGGTTTAAAATGATAATGAAAAATGAATGAAGACTTTTTCGAGCGAACAAAAAAGTATTAAAAGGATTAAGATCGAGAGATGAAATAAATTATGCTTGAGTCTGAATCTTGATATTAAATTTTCAGAACTAAAAATCGTCTGTATAAAAGGATGAAAAAGAAATGCGTTGGTGAGGAAGCATTGATGTATTTTCATTACAGTCATGTCAACAGTCAATTCGTTTTGTATCTATACTTAATCTATGTATTCACTCTCACATTTTATGCCAAATAAATGTTATATTTACGCAGGCAAACTATTCTACAATTTTTAATCTTATATTCCATTGCCATTTTTATTTATTTCTAATTATCTCTCTTTCAAAAAGACGTGGACATTCATATTGGAAATCTGTTTACGACAGTCGATATTTGATTTTCAATGGAATGGAATAATTAGGCGCAACTCGTTTGCTCTTGTGGGCTTCAGAGAACAAACGATAAAGTTTTACAATGAGAGTTATGCTGGCAGAATACTACATCCAGAATTTCTCGAAAGTTTCGTCAATTGTCGAAAGTTAGACGTTCTGAGAGCTGCAGATTCTGAGTACATTTCTCACCTTTTGTGTCAAAGAGCCTGCTTAGCACATTCGAGAATTCAGAGCATCTTGAATTCCTGCGAACCTTCATTTATGATTCCCTAAAAGCTATTAAATTACCACAAATTACCCAAGATATTGTATTTTAAGGCCATGGATGAATCACACCACGTGACTTCGCTAATTGCAATTAGACGATGTAAGGTTATTAAAAAATTAATAACTAAAATAGATTTTTGGCACCAGAGACCTTCTTGGCTCTTTTGTTCACATTTTTCCGTTACCAAAAATTCATTTTCTTTTTTGAATAACCTTACGTACTATAATTGCAATTACCAAAATCACGTGGTCCAGTTGTTCCATGGCCTTGGAAAAAGTCGAACCGTTTACAGAAACTCAAACTGACCTGGTTAGCAATGGGGTTTTTTAGGATATCCTATAAATATTGCAGTGATATTCATGCAATATTTAAGGTATATCCCATATTCAGGAAGTTCATGGGATGATTTTGGAACATTGAAATATTCTATATGGGATATCCTGAATATTATAAAAATTTGGGGTATCTCACGCGGGACATTTAAATGTCTCAGAACCGTCCTTTGAATATCCTCAATGTTCTGGGGATATCCTGTAAATATTGCAAAGGTATCCTTTGCATATTCATAGGATATTTCGCGAAATCCCATCGCTATCAGAAACCAGAGAAAATGGAACGAAAATTAATTTCAATGTATTTTGGAAAAGGCGACAACTCATTTCTTTAAAAAATCAGTCTCACTTAAATTTATTTGTTTATTGATATTTATCTGACGTTTTGGATTTTTTTATCTTCCCTATAACTATTAAGTGTACAACTTTGCTTTCCCCGTTTTTTCCCAAAACTTGAGGCTTTATTCTTAAAAAGTGATGACCTATTTATGATACAAAGTACTATCCGTCGCTAGCTTCTTCCATCTTTCTGGCAATTGTCGGCTACCATCTCGATACAACGATACGTCGTTTGAGGCGATCCACGAATCGATCCTTTTTTTGACTTTTTCATAAAAGCGGAAATGCTGATGAGCGAGGCCGTGTGTCATCGATCGAAACAAATGGTAGTTGGAAGGAGTAACGTCTGGAGAGTAATGTGGGTGGGGTAAGACCTCTCATTTCAGCATTTCCAAGTATGTTTTGACCGGTCTTGGGACTTGTGACCGAGAATTGTCATGCTTAAAAATTTCAAGAATTCGAAACTAATTGAATCCTCAAAACACAAAAAACACAACTAAATTTGGACCATAATCACGACTAGAAAAAAAACTTGAGAAAACAAGCAAAAAAGGAGGAAAGAAAAAAGAAGGCAACCTTCCAAAACCCCTTTCTTCGTTTTTTTTCTTTCGTCCTCCTTTGTTTTTAATACCCACCACCATTTACATCAATAAAATTTAAACTATCGCCGACGTTTCGGTGCTCTGCCAGTACCCTCTTCAAAGATGTAACAGTACAGAAAATAAAAATATTTAATAAATGTTGCGTCTCCTATCACCCTCCATGGGGATGCAGATCCTTCTCCATGGAACGCCAACAGGAAACTGTAACAAGACCCTGTTTTCTCAAGGTTTTTTTCTAGTCGTGATTTTGGTCCAAATTTTGTTGTTTTTTGTGTTTTGAGGATTCGATTAGTTTCGAATTCTCGAAAGTTTTAATTGTGCTTTTGTTTGGACGTTGAGAGGAATCCGGGTTGGTAGTGATACGGGTTCGAGTTTAAATTGTCATGCTGGAGGATAATTTTGTCGTGTCTCTCATGGTACTGTGTCGTTTCTCCTTCAGTGCTCGGCTCAAACGCATCAATTGCGTTTGATACTGATCCCCTGTGATTGTTTCACTGGGTTTCAACAGCTCATAATACACCACATCGATCTGGTCCCACCAAATAATGAGCATAACCTTTGTACCGTGAATATTCGGTCTGGCCGTCGACGTGGAGGCATGTCCGGGCATCCTTCATGATTTTCTATGCTTGGGATTATCGTGGCGGACCCAGTTTTCGTCGCCGATCACAATGCGATGTAAAAACCCCATTCGATTTTGTCTTTGAAGCAGTTGTTTACAAGCAAATAAACGCCGTTTAACATCTCTCGGCTTCAAGTTGTACGGAACCCAATTTCCTTGCTTCTGAATCATTCTCATGGCTCTGAGGCGTTTCAAAATGGCTTGTTAATTCACTCTCAATGATTCTGCCAAATCTTCTTGTATTTGACAGGAGTCTTCAGCAAGTAATGCCTCCAATTCGGAATCTTCGAAAATTTTCTCTTTTCCACTGACATACCGGTCCTCGACATCAAAATCACCACTCACGATACGTTCTTTTACGAAGAGTAGCCTCAGCGTAAATACTTGAGAGGATTTGATGCAGTGATCCCAGAATGTGGGAGCTGGTGGTCCCCACCATAGATGCCTCGAGCTCATTGTGTTTTCCTCATTCAACCAACCTATGGCCAGTGATCCCAGAACGTGGGAGCTGGCGGCCCCCACCATAGACCCCACCAGCTCATGGCTTCTTTCTCGCTCGACTGCCATACGTTGGTTGAATGAGGAAGACACAATGAGCTCGAGGCATCTATGGTGGGGGCCGCCAGCTCCCACGTTCTGGGATCACTGCCTATGGCAGTCGAGCGAGGAAGAAGCCATGAGCTGGTGGGGTCTATGGTGGGGGCCGCCAGCTCACACGTTCTGGGATCACTGATTCAATAAGCTTCAGCCGCAGTGTTCTTCAAATGAAAGCAGAAAATCAAAACTTCCCTCAAACGACGAGAATTTGGCTCGCAAACTGACATCTTCGATCAAAAATAAATTCATTATGCGAACACAAATTCACTAATGTGGTGCTGTCGTTATGTTGACAGATATCCAAGCTTACTGTGTGAGATTTTTGATCTGCCTATTTCGACCAGCACTTACTGCTGCAGTCATCTATCGGAAAACGACCGAAGCAAAGTTGTACACCTAATAGTTTTAATAATTATTCTATAGACTGTACAAAATTTGTTTATTTAGCAAGGTCCATTTTATTCAGATAAAATAAAAATTAGGTATATAGAGGTTATGGAATCATACCATTCTAGCCCCCCCCCCTGAAAAAGGCTATTTTTAAGAATTTTTTTAGAGCTTGTTAATATAAATATTGGTATGAAACTTGTTGGGCTTAACAAATAAACTCTTGAAATACATGAAAAAAATGTTTTGTATTAATTTTACACAGTTTTTGTATACAAAAATGTCGAACAAACACAACTCTTCGAAAAGTAAGTAGGTCGCTTGCGCAGATGAATTCTTCATGAAGGACCATCTGAAAGAGATAAAGCAAAGAGTTTTAGAATTAGTACGACAACAGCAATATCCTGAACCTCTACCAATAAAATTCATGCAACAATTTCAAAATGGCGGAATATCTTTGAAAAAGTATCTTCTTATATGACGGCCGTTTTGTTTCGCTTCTTTTAGGAATTTTTTTTGACGAATCATGAGAACACGGTATCTTGGAATTTCCACTACATATTTATCAACATTTGAATAGTCAGTGAAATTTTTTCTACGTCAGAATAAGGAGTGGAATCGACTTTGCAACTCTCAAAAGTGATACGCGCAAAAAAAAAGTTGGCCAATAGCTGACATGATTCCGATTCTTCTTCTGATCTGAAGTCAAAAAATCAAACGACATTTCAATCTGTACACCTGTGGCTATGCCCGTTACTCGAATCAAGTCAAAATATTGTAAATTTAATGTTTAATGCAGTTTTGAAAATAATGTTACGATTTTCGGAATTTTTTTTGACATTTTGGCTAGAAAAAAATACTCTGACAGATAAGACAATGATTTTGGTACGGATTAGAACTATGGATGTACTGAATATACCATAGAAATTTGAGCAAAATCGGTTCAGTATTTTTTGAGATATCGTGTCAACGAATTCGAAAAATGCAGTTTTGAGAAAAACGCAATTAAAAGTTTAAGTACGAATTGCACAAAGAAAATTTTGATTCACCATTAGTCTGCTTCGCCTGTGCTATATAATCGAATATCGAAAAATCTTTTTACCTACATATGCAAGAGATGTTATAGAAGCAATTTAATACAGAAAAAATAGCTGTTTTTAGTGCCTATTACACCAGACGACCCCCTTAACCCGTTTACGCCGAAAAATCCATTATTTTTATTAAATTTTTAGTTTTGTTATTGTTATTCGAAAAAGTTTCGATTTTTATTTTTATTCAATCTGATTTTTATATAAGAAGTCATTATCCGATTAACTAAAAGCTTCTTATTGTATTTTATCAAAATTAGATTTAATTTCTAAAAAATTCGATATATTATTGTCTTTTGCTTAAAATGAATTTAAAAAAAACGCTTCGTATTAGCAAACGAATAATTTTTACCTAAACTAATTTTTTATGAGAAAAATTTGGTTACTACTTCGAAAGCACGTTGCAATTAATTTTGATCTGAATTATTCTTTAGTCACATTAAGTTAATTAAAACTCAGGTTTTAAATAGATATAAATTTAAAAGACGTATTACTATAATATTCTAACAGCAAGCTCCAAATTAAATTTTTGTTCATCTTTTCAATAAAATTTAATAAGAGGATTTGTTTTTATTTTACTTAACTTTCAAACGTTATTTTCTTCAGCACTCTTAGAAGGAGGAATTCGCAAATTAATTTCTGTAACGAAAGCCTCAAAGTTCTCAATACTACCTCTACCTTTGAGTTTTATAGTACTTATATTATTACAAAGTACAAAGTATAAACTCAATTACAGAAAACGTTGCAAATGTGTAAGAAGTTATTAGAAGAGAGGATCTGCAATGAAACTGTGCACATGCCACCACCACCTGCTGTCGGTACTTTCTCATTAGCATTTGTAAATATTCATCGCTAGTTATTTAACAATCGTATTACTAGTGAATTTCTCGGATCTGATTAAATTCAGTAATTACAATTTAAATTAGTTATTGAACAAATTATTCAAATTTCCCGTCATTAATGAAATTATCAAACTATTATTATTTCCGTACTTGTGTATTATATATTTATTACATCAAGTAATTTCGAATTCAATTAGTTTCCTTTGAAGATTAATTAACTACCGATATTTCAAGTAATGCTAACAATTTAAATATATCTACGGATGAAATTTGATTTTTAAAAAGTAATTCGGGAATCTATAATCAAGTGAGCATTTATGGATGAGTTTAACGAGATATTTTGATTAGGACTGACAGATTAAATCTCAAGAGGGCCTCGAATGTGAAAAGTGATAAGGTTTGATTTGACAGGCATTTATAAATTTATTGAGAACACAATCGATCGCAATTCCAGCGATATGCATATGTTTAAAACGCAAAGCTTTTAAATTGTTGGAATTCTCTCCGAAATCAAGTATTTGAAAGATTGGTGACATGCCATTGGCGTAGAAATCGAAACGTTCAAATGATTCGTACAGTGCATCATATAGACAGTTGTATTTGTAAATTGGGAATTTGAATAGAGGCCTTTGTATGCAAAGTATCTCGGGCAGAATTCGGTACGCTGCGGTTATGTAAATTCACCCTTCAAAGACTCCACCCCAACCAGATTTATGTTTTCGATATTGCGCGCGTTGAATCACTGATTCGGTATTTATGCGTGTGAGAACCTTCGCGTGAAATGACGTTTTTAATTTGTTTTTAATTTCCCGACCAAAAAAATCACACAATACTTGGGAAAACGGGGTGTGATGTTCATTGAGGAAAATTAGAATAGAAATACCTCAAAGTATTTTGAAATATTTTATTATATTTTTTAATTATGTTACGTCAAAATCGTAACATTTCTCTTATTAAAGAATTCCTCTTTTTATGTAAAGATCGGCAGGATCCTCTCTAAGGGATGAGAAATATGTCAGTAAATAAGACGGAATTAATTATTTAAAAATGTTTATTAACATAGAAATAGCTTGTAAAGTAAGCACCAAGGAAGTGTATTTACTTTTGGTTGACTTTCAAACGAGTTCCGAACGAGTCCAGTTGGGTCGAGTTGATGACTTGAGTCCTTCTTATCGATAATTCGCGATGAGTCTTCAAATGGATTGTAGAATATTGTAGATCAATTTTGGTCCAATCGGTTTCAGTCAATTGAGTTACTTATTCTAGTTGATTTCAATGGATGTTCCAAGTCGTTTTTACGACTTATGCGCGATGTTTTGCCATCTAGTTGAAAAAAAGCTTATTCACATTCAATTCATATAATTTTGGTTACAAAAAGTCAGTTAGTCTGATACGATAACCTTCAGAGTTCACTGTATCGATCATTTCACGATTATTATCAAAGAAAAATTGCACGATGGTATCATCAGCTCATAATTTGCACTAAAAATATTCTCGAAACGATTTACAATGTGGCGAATTACAGACTGAAGGACCTGCATGTGACCAGAACTATTCCGAAGTTTAAGAAATGTATTTCTTACAGAACGACTGTTTTCATAATAAGTTTGGACAACCAAAATACATTGTTGCGTGGTAAACGATTCGATGACTGTAAATGGCATAGCCTTGACACTTCACGTCAAAAAAATGACACAAAACATTCATGGAATGTCAAATATTGATTGTTGATAACCTCGCTATCAGCTAGCTCACCCTTCAGATTACGACCTTCTTGTAGCACTCAAAATTGATTTGGCTAGACTTGCCTTTCACTTTTACCTGTCGCTGAACTCGCGGTGTAAAGATGATGAGACTGGACTGCTACGTGTTGGTTAGATTGTAGAACTTGGACATTGACTGTGCCAGGCCGTTCAAACCTAATGCATAGATGGTGAATGATTAGCAACTAGCGCCGTGTACAACTGTGCATATGAACTACCATTATATGTGCACGTGTTAGTGGTAAAGGTTCTTTAAATGCGCTGCAGAGAATATAATTAAAAGGAAATTATTGATTTAATGCAAAATTGTGAAATAGTATATTACGTGCCTAGGCGCACAATGGGGGTTATTGCGTGACGAGCGACAATGTTCGCAGGAGATCGAAGCCAAGGCGTAGTCGAGTCGTAGGTGAGGCATAGTTGAGGCGTAGCCGAGACGTATGTAGCTGAGGCAAAGCCGAGACGAAGCCGAGGCGCGATCAGTCCTGCGAGCATTGTCGCGAGTCTCGCAATTTCCCAAATTGTGTGCATTGGCACGTATTCTATTTTATGTGACTTTGGTGCGGATACGAGTTTTTATGCGTACACTGAAGTCTAATCTAGTATTGTAGTTGCTTGCGGCGCTAGTCATTACACTTGATATGTCACGACTAGTCCCGGCCATGTTGATTTGATCGATCTTGTTGTGTAGTAATGGATTCTAATAAACGCATGCGCAGTTCAAATGTACAAGGTTTTGCCAGTAAGGTGCTAACGCTGTACGAAGAAGAAGTGAGAAGAAGAAAAATAAGAAAAAGATTGTGTTCCGCTGTAAGACTATATGCGCATGCGCAGTTCAATTTTTACATTATATTCCTCTGTAACGGAAAAACGAGTTTCCGTGCCTGAGGCACATAAATGTAATTCAAGAGTGAAAAGTTAATATCAACTTCTCACTCTTGAAGTACATTTTTATTATTATTTTTATTAACGACAAAAATTACAAGTAAGAATTCGCGCAAGCTTCTAACTATCGTTGTCTAGCATTTCGCCCGTTGAAGCGGGCGGTAGGAACATTTCTGCCCGTTGAAGCGGGCGGTATGAACATTTCGCTCGATTCAGTCGCCGGGGCGCAATTGACTGCATGCCGCTCTACCCGCAAGCATGCAATGCGACTTTTTCCGCCCATTTGGACACAATAAATTATTAAACACTTGTAAATATAACAATAATAAATATAACAGAGTAAATAAATACCAATGGCGGAACTCATACGAAGCCAGTTCCCCTTGCCGCACTCCGCCCGCTTGCGACAACTAGCGCCACGTAAAACTGTGCACATTAACTAAGCTACGCGGACAACTCATCCATTAGAGGTTGGCCGGCCCTGGACTGTGCTGTAACATTGGGTCTTCCCTTTTTATAGACCTAAATTATGTCAATTATGGTGAGGGTAAAAGGCAAGGTGAGCCACCTTTTTCATATTTTGTATTGAAGTTCAAGATCGGATGAGTTGCCTTCTCTGATGAAATTTTTTACCTGGCATTAATGTTACAGGCAAATATATCAATTTTATTTGAATCGGCATTTTGATTCTAATGATCTTTCTCTTTTTTTATAGATCTTGCTGTATCTTGAGTCGATAAAGTCGTGGGTCGTGACAATTAATAAGTGGTAAACATTAGATTCACATAGTCATCAGCCTTTTATTTTCACATAGAGTATACATATTTTTGAAATGGTAAACAGATTCGGAAGTGGTTTTGAAAAAGGCGATTCATGAAACTTGCCAAAAAGTAATGAATTCATAAGCCTCGGACGACAAAACTTTTCTGCGCAGTAACACGATATTTCATGCAAAGTTGGATGATTTTTCGTAGATTGTCGTTGAGTGTTAAGCGAATTCAAAGTACTCTTATTACGGCCTCACTCCTGCACTAACTCCTCCCTCAGCCGTGAAAATAGTACTTTGAGTTTGCCAAACACTCACGGAAATGTAAGAAAATCGTTCAACTTTGCATAAAAATATAAAATAGGAAATAACTTTTTTGTCCAAGATGCACGATAAACATAACTTTCGTGCATGGAGAGCGAGCGGAAAGTGTGACATGGTCGCCCGGCGACAATGACGCATGCGCACTTTGAAAGTGTGTCGGAATCACACATTCACGCCCTTATCAGCGGGCGGGAATGGGCTTACTGACCCCTTACGAAGCTTGAATCCGTTACCATTATCGGGCATGTGCGCCACTTTTAACATTGCCAATTGTCCCGAAATGATGTCCTTTCATGGGAGTTTTCAGGCGCGGAAACGAAAAGAAGTCAGGGGGAGTCACGTCAGGATTGTAGGGAACGGGGTGTTACATGGAATTGCTTGTCCTTACTCTCCGGCTGGTCGGAGACGATTGAGCGACCATTCTTCCGTGAGCTGACTTCGCCTTTACCGATCTCAACCGGTCCGAATGCGCTCCGACGTATAGTTGCTTCACAACAAAATCATCAGCATGACTTTTCGGACAAACCATGTATACGAGGTCTCTACGGAAAGTATCGAACCTACCTTTATATCTCCGCGCTGGCGTTATTCTTCATCATCGGGAGGGTCGGATCCTTCAAAGTAATCCCCACTTGATTAAATAACACAGTTCCAGCGATGTTTACACTGCTCGAAACAGTCCTGGAACTCACTTTTAGGGATGGTCTTGAGTAAGGTCGTCGCATTATCTTCAACCGTCCTTTTGTCATCGAATCGTTGTCCTTTGAGTGGTTTTTTGAGTTTTGGAAACAGCCAAAAGTCACAGGGGGCTATGTCGAGACTGTACGGAGGTTATCGAAGCAATGCGATACTGTGTTTATTCAGGAACTGCTGCACAAGATTCGATGAATGCGCTGGCGCATTATCGTGGTGAAGAAGCCAGTCACCGCACACACCCGAGTCATTCCTAAAATCTTGTTCAAAATTTTCCAAACAGTAGTTTTCGATACTCCGAGACCATTTTCTAGTTCACGAACAGTTAATCGATGATCACCTTCAATCGTAAGTCACATCCGCTCAATATTATCCAATGTTTTTGTCGTCGAAGTTCGGCCAGAACGAGAATCACTATCAACAGAAGTGCGGCCTTCTTTGAAACGATTATGCCACTCTTTTATTCGTGTTTTGCTCATGCACTCATTCCCAAAGGCCTGCATCATCTGAATAGTTTCCGAACACGTTTTTCCAAGTTGAAAACAAAATTTGATGCAAATCCGTTGATCTAGTTTTTCAGTCATTTTTATCAATTACAAAATCCGCCGAACTCAAAAATAGCTTTGTGAACAAAGACACGCCGCGCATGAACCATACGTCCGGCAGATGTCATCAAGCAACCGATAGGTTCGTGAGGCTTTACTGTTGACGCTCGTACCCCGCAGAGATCGCTTGAACACTATGGCGCGGCGATATAAAGGTAGGCCCGATACTTTCTGGACAGACCTCATATTTGATAAAAAATATTTTTCACAAACTTCATTTTTAAATTTTTCTGAAGAGCTGTTCATGAAGCTCATGACGCGGCAAGGGGAGGGGGGGGGGGAATTTCGATTATTCCACGATTTGTCATAGGGTGGCCGGGGGATTTGCTCAAAAGTCGGATAAATACCTTATTATGTTCGTATTTAACATTAAAAGAACCTTATACTTGAATTCACTAATGAAATACCGAATTTTGCATTTTATTTTCCAAACCCCGTGTTATTATTGAAAACGAGAACGAAGAAACATGTGAATGGTTCGATAAAGATTTAGTTGAAAAGAACGGCATCGAAATTTTGTTGAGGCTCCCTTGATAACCATTGGAAATCGTTTGTGTACTCCATGGACAGAAATTCAAAATTTTTTCTTGATTGTGCTTGCCCATTTTGAAAAGCTCATTTTTGTACAAAGGTCTAAATATGAAAAAAAATATGAAGTTTTAGAACAAAATTGTGATTAATTACATTTTTCGGTAGATGGGTGAGGGGGGGGGGGGTGATAACTTATCACGTGCCATTCTGCAGGGTTCAACGGTTTGTCATGGAGTGTCACAAGGGATGGGTGGGGGGCTACTTTTTTGAGGGATTTGCGTCACGAGGTTTATGAACGGCCCCTAACATACAATATCAGTAATATCAAGTTGGTTTCAGTATATTTTATGATTTCAACTTTAATACTGTATACATTCAAGCTTAATGAATAATATGTGATAACGAAAACTTGTCATAAAGCTTAATTTTTTTGGTTTCTGATAAAATGAAAAACTTTTCATATATGATGTTACAACAATTCTATTATTAATTTTATTTATCTGACACATTTGAATTCACAATCAATGAAACTTTTCAATCATTATTTTAAATGTGATTTTCAAACTTTGCGCGCAGAATGCTTAGGCGTTGCGCTTGAAATCGCCTTCCCGTGTGGCAATTTTGAGTTGGGCCCTGCTGGGCCCCATGTAGTTTGCCCTCTTATTATGTTGGCCCCACGATGGCAAAATATAAAGGGCCAACATAACTTTGACATGCTCGCCTTCGGAAGCCTCATGTAGACTCCCTACAATGGGCCAATAAAGTGGCCCTCTGTGGGGCCCAGGTAGGCCCTCTGTAGGGTCAATATACGACCCCTGTAAGACTCAGCAAGGCCTTATTGAAGTTGACAATTCTGCTATCCTTATAGGGCATTTTTTAAATTTTGGTTTGCGAATTAAATTTAGAGTCATTACACTGAGAGACTTTTCGTTAGAGTAAATCATAAAAATGAATTATATTCTAGTATGATATCGTTTCAAAATGCGGTAAACAATGTTTGTGTATCAGAAATCAATATAGTGGTTTTCAAGCAGCGAAAGTAATATTTTCGTTTGAATAAATGGAATATATGTTCTATTAACTGCTATAAAACCTACGAGAATTTGAAATTTACTATATCAAAGTTGCGAAGCGAAACAAAGAATATGTAAATCTGAAAACCACTATATGAAAAATCACTCACTCCACCAAAAGGTTTGACCTTCAGAAGTGACGGCTCCGGATTAAGAATTCTTGTGTTTTTTTTCTAACGCGTGCAAAACAAAAGAAAGATAGAGGGGAGAGGTTGGCACTGAGAAGAGGGGAGAGGATCCAGTGGAAACACATACGCAAATATTATTATCATACCTTATTTATGTTCACATATTTAAGTATACAATGCTACATTATTTATAATCGCATACGCTTGAAAATAATTTTCAGAATCGCTTTCGGGTTCGAACCCTCTAACTCTACCTATATCTACATAACTAAACACATTCCTAACGCCTAAAGCCTCTCGGCTATTCTCGTTTGCCATATTCCGAAATAAATATTGCTTATAAGCCACTTCTGAGTTGGGCAGACTTGGATCGAGTCTGCGAATCTATTCGGATTACGTCGAAAGCACTCGGACGACATTCTGAAACGAATTATACGAAAAACCGAGAATGAATGTTTTGATTTTTGCTGCTCGTCGCAAGGTTTCTGGCAAGTTCATATTCAGAATATGAATTTTTCAAATATGGTTTCAAGGTTATAATATTCATTGTTCGACTTATTAGATTTATTTTTAGAAAACTTGGTAATCATAATATCATTTTTAGTGTTCTCTATTTTTCGAATGGAGATTCATAATATTTGGTATATAAAATACTAATTTTTTTACTACAAGTTGTAAAGACTGTTATGACTATATTGAATTTCGGTGCCATAATATGAATAAATGTAATAAAACCTCAGGTTTCCTCATTTTAAAACACTATTATACTAAATTTTTATTCAATTTTATAATTTACTCTAACGAAAAGTTTCTCAGTGTAGCAGTTGTAAAAAATAAAAAAAAGTTTTTCGCAAATATTTTATAACAATCTAATCTTCTCGATTTCGTCGTAATTTTTTAAATTAGATTTTATCTGAACAATGGAAAATGTTTCTTTTCAACGAATCCTCAAAAACGATAAAAAGGATTCACGATAAAAAATTATTTAATAGTATATTATGTGCCTAGGCACATAATGAGGGTTATTACGCGACAAGCGACAATGCTCGCAGGAGATCGTAGCCATGGCGTAGTCCAGGCGTAGATGAGACGTAGCTGAGGCAAAGCCGAGACGAAGCCGAGACGCAGCCGAAGCGCGATTAGTCCTGCGAGAATTTTAAGCGAATCTCGTAATTACCCGAATTGTGTGCATTGGCACATATTCTATTTTATGTGACTTCGGTGCGTATACGAGTTTTTATGCGTAAAATTGAATCTAATTTAGTATTCATCATGATTCTTGTCCATTGCACTTGATATTTCGAGACTAGTTCCGGCCATTTTGATTTTCTCGATCTTGTGTAGTAGTAGCGTATTGTAATAGACGCATGCGCAGTTTAAATGTACAAGGCTTTGTCAGTACGGTGCCAACGCTGTACGAAGAAGAAGAAGAATGAGAAGAAGATTATGTTCCGCTGTATTGTAATAGGGACATGCGCAGTTCAATTTTTACATTACATCCCTCTGTATCGTAATACACAACATTACGCTACTCTCAACTGTAGCATAAAAACGAGTTTACGCGCCGGAGGCACATAAACATTTTTAATATCAATCTAATCTTTTTTTTGTAATTTTTTATTTTATTTTCAACTTAGTGATTGGGCGTAGAATTCTTTGTGGCAAAAAAAAATAAAATAAATACGTAGGCCCTGCGAGGACCCAGCTGGGCTTTTCCAAGGTGAACTTAGAAAATTAACAAAAAAAAATGGGCAATCATTGTTGGCCCCAGCAAGGGTCCAGTGGGGCATACTATAGAAGCATGCCTTCGTGAGGCCTCTAGAGGGCCAACATTTAAAAATGGCTAAGCTGGGCCATTTTCACACGGGTTTAGCAGAGTTTGATGACAGACACTTTATGTTTTTAATTTTAAACGTTGAAAAATAAAATTATTACATTTTTCCACTATTTTCAATTTCAATTTTAGCGTAAAATGAGAATACCAACAAGTTGAATATTTATTTTTCGACTTTCATTAGTTATATTTCTATTGTAGTTTACTTTAGGTTATTAATTGAAAATTAATTACTAATTGAATGTAATGAGATAAGTGATTTGGAAAAATAAATTAGAAGAGTCATTTTCAATCCGTGAGTAGCTGAAAGATACGATTGAGATTGATTTATTTGATAGGTAGAAAGGAGTCTTGACTCTCAACGACAGGGACATTTCTCAGTTGTATCTCCTGAACGATCTGATTGCACTCGTCTAATGTCTCCTTACACAGAAACGACGGACCATTATTCATTCTCTGATCGCCACTGGACTTTTGCACGTGCGAAGATAAAGTAAATCATTTGCAGGTATAACTAGATCCTTTTAGTACTGATCATTATTATTACCAGCCGCACTTTTTTATCGATATTAACTGACAATTATAATAATCAATGCCTCTTGGGCTCAACGAGGATAGAGTTGATTGGTAATTCTAAACTCCTATTTCCATTATTAATTAATTATTTCGAGAACTCAATAAATGCCTGAGATCAAGCGCTATGTTGTGTTTTGTCGGGTGTGAAATAATATTTTCAAATAGATTTCAATAAAAAAGTTTTTCTGTCAGAGCTAAATATTTCTTCTGAAAATTAAGCAATTAGTTGGAAAATAATAATTATTTGAACACTCAGAAAAAACTTCTGTTTACATTGATAAAATTGTTTGTTTACACTCCTCTTCTTAATTCAAAATAAAAATTTGTTTTTGTTCCAAAAAATGAGTTTGATTTGAAAAAATAACTAATTAGAATAGAAAAAATTCTATGCTAAATGATTTGTTTGATTAAAAATATTTTTTTCATTCAACCAAAATGGTTTTTCAAATTTAAAAAAATCATTTTTTCAAAGACATTAAAGATTTCATACAATGTTGTTGTTAATAACTAGGGTTGTAAAGTTTCATGAAACTTTGGGAAAATCATTTTACGTCCCCAAAATTCACTTCTATTTATATGTATATCTACAATAAAATATGCAAAAAAAATTCTTTGTATACAATTTTATAGTTTTTATACTAATAGAATTTCAAGAACATAAGTATTTAATGACAAAGACTTGCAGTTTTATGTACAATCCTATTAAATTCTATACATTTCTAGCTCTGAGATTCCTTCAAGGTAGATAATAATAGTATACTTAGTATCAAGTGCGGAAAGGCGTATTTTAACACGCGTTAAACTACGTTCCGCGCGTGATACGAGCGATATTTATTGTTCGCTGTATACCGAAAGTTAGCAGTGTCGGTGTCGTTTTGCATGCGGAAAGTTGATTTTTCCGCACTTGTGCGGTAAAATTTTAATTTTGTTTTAATTTTCCAAACACTTAAAATTTTACAGCACTAGTTTTAGACTTCTAATATAATATAGTAATATTTAATATATTCCAATGTCCATTCAACATAAAATTGAAAACATTTCGCGCAAAGATATATCTCAATTGATATATTGGAAAATATTTTTATGTGCCTCCGGCGCGTAAACTCGTGTTTTCGCTACAGTTGACAGTAGCGCAATGTTGTGTATTGCGCTACAGAGGAATGTAATGTAAAGATTGAACTGCGCATGCGCCAATAGGCGTACAGCGGAGCACAATCTTCTTCTTATTATTCTTCTTCTTCTTCGTACAGCGTTGGCACCGTACTGACAAAGCCTTGTAAATTTAAACTGCGCATGCTCTATTACAACACGCTACTACTGCATAAGATCGATAAAATCAAAATGGCCGGGACTGGTCGCGAAATGTCAAGTGTAATGACTAGCGCCGCAAACAACTACAATACTAGATTAGATTCGAGTGTACGCATAAAAACTCATATCCCCACCGAAATCACATAAAATAGAATACGTGCCAATGTATACAATTCGGGAAATTACGAGACTTGCGACAATTCTCGCAGGACTGATCGCGCCTCGGCTTTGTCCCAGCTTCGTCTTGGCTTTGCCTCAGCTACGTCTCGGCTACGCCTTGACTACGCCTCACCTACGCCTCAACTACGCCTTGGCTTCGATCTCCTGCGAGCATTGTCGCTCGTGGCGCAATAACCCTCATTGTGCGCCTAGGCACATAATATACTATACTAATAGATTTTACGATTCCTGAATTTTCAATTATTCTTCCAGCTTCAGAACAAAAAAATGACGATTTTCATTTCACTATTACCTTATCAAATTTCCATATCCCTGTATTATTAGGAATTGATATTTGGAAATTTTTTATTTACTGTCTGAATTTAGTCTTGAATTTCATGTATTTTTTTCTTTTTAGTAATAAAAATAAAACACATTGAATCCCATTGAAATTTAGAAGACTTTGAAAAAGGTTATGAATTTGGCAGTAAAATTTATTGCATTATTCACTTTTTTTTATGGAAAAGATTTTTTAAACTAAATTTCAATTATTCCATTTTTTATGAAATCGCAATGTGTAATGAGGAAAATGTACTTCCATGAAACTCTGTTAGAAACCCGAGACTAAATGTGCAACAAACACCAACAAGAGTATTACTCCGTTCCAGGTGTGGGTGATGGGTACCAGATGTAGATTCGTACCTCTCGGATATTAAAATTGCTAAAATGTGTCAGTTATATTGTGTTTCTCCTACCAAGCATGTTCTGTGCTTAAAAAATCCGAACTCTACATTTCTCAATCAACGAATAGCTTGAAACTAATTGTAAATAGTATAAACGAATTTCATTGTTAGAATTTTTTTTAATAATGCACTGAGAAAAATATATCTTAGTTTCTTCTTTTTTTTAGGCGAGATTCTCTTATAATTTATGGCATTTTAATCCCAGAAACCCCTTATAGAACATTTTCCTATTTTTTATCGGACTTTACTTACCATCGAAATTTGTGCTATAAAATAGGGGGCTTATTTCCGAAAAAACATCATATAATTTCCTACTCAAATGTCTAATTAATACTTTTTCAAAACAGTAAAATATCACTGTTTTGATTCCGGAAATTTTACTGTTTTTTATCGGACTTTTTCCCGTGATTGGAACACTAAAAAGTTCACATAAATTTGTCAGAATTTTTCCTCTTTTTTATCGGACTTTTTCGACGCAAAAAAAAGCAAAAATTTATTTTCCCTAATATCGAATCCTTTTCTCCTTCTTCCCTCTTTTCTCTTTACAACGTTTCTACCTTCATTTTTCTACTTATCATTGACAACGTGTGTGAAAGGAGAAATTATTCAGACTTTTATTATCATGCACAATTATGAAACAATGTTAGTAATTATATTAGGAAACTTGAACATTTATGTAGTAAAGCTGAAGAAATCTGAGAATAATTCTGCTCCAAGCTGGGTTCGAACTCGCGTCCTCGTGGTCCGTAGGCTAGAACGTAGACCGCTGACCTGTGAAACCATTCCAACGGCACTTCGATTATTAGTTACATGACCCACAGCCTGAGATGCCCCATTTTCTTACGAGTTTTACTTTGAAAAACCCTACTGTTGTAGGTGAAATCGTTTCCCAACCGTAAAAAAACAAATTTGTTTTTGTAAATGTAGATTCTACATAGCGATATACAGATGGTCCTTAATAATTAAAAACATTATAAAGCCACTTTTTTAAAATAAAAATTTTATAAAATTAGTGACTTTTTACGAAGTCAACTTTATGAAAATTTTTATAAAAATTGTCTATGAAATGCGTTTTTTTATAAAAATACAAAACTTTATAAAATCACTGACTTTTATAAAGTTTTGTCTTTTTATAAAGGTACGATTCTTTATAAAAATTCTCAACTTTGTAAAATTTTCATATAGTTTTTTTATAAAGTGAACATTATAAAAAAATGTATACATTATGAGTATTAATAATGTAATTTTATGAAAACTGAATAAATGTACCAATTTTGTATATAGTAAACCTTATGAAAGTTTTATAAAGTTTTCTATTTTTACAAAGAACTTTTTGTTATTAAAAGACTAAACTTTATAAAATTTTTGTATAGTTGACTTTATGAAAAGTCAGTATTTTTATGAGGATTCGTTTTTTTATAAAAAATCGCATTTCATAAAAAGACCGGACTCTATAAAAAAAATTTAAAGTTGACTTCATAAAAAGTCATTAATTTTATGGAGTTTTGTGTTTTCATATAAAGTAGCGTTTTATAAAAAAAAGCAAAAATTTATAAATATTTTTTCAAGTATACACACGTACACAAGTACACTGCTCACGTGAACACGCCGCACACTAATGCACAGAGTCGTGTATAGTTGATGCCATCAGTCCGAAAAAAACCAGTAAAATCTGCCTTGAACTTGAATTTTTTATTCCGATGATTTGTCGGAAATCTGACAGACCACAGAAAGTCCCATAATTTATCGAACTTTTTTAGATTCAGTTACTGTACATATTTTTTTTAAGTAAGGTACTATTTCCGTCAAAATTTGAATAACAATTTTCCTATAAAAAAAAGTAAATACTTTCATTTTTTATCCTCTTATTTCACTTTCGCAATAGTATATATTTCATTTCAAATAGCAAATTTTCCTATTGTCTACCCACTGAGGTAGAATTCCTATAAAAAACAGGAAAAATTCAGATATATTTTTCTCAGTGTGTCAAATAATTATAATAAAGCTATTTTAATATACAAGGAAAAAATAGTTCGAGAAGCTTCACTCAACTTTTAAACAAAGTTGGAGATTATTTAATACTATTGTGATAATTTGTGACGTACGAAAACTTGAAGAATGCATCACAGTTCAGTAAAGTTTTTCTGATATTCTAACGTTATTTTTTATCAAGAGTAATTGGAATTGAAAGAATCAATCAATTTTTTCATATTCGATCAGATAAATAAACCTGTTTCTTGATTATTTTATTGACTGATTTTTCACGACATATATAACTTGCTCTCTCCACTCCTGAATTACACATTCACTGATCGTGAGATATGATCAGATTATTTACAACCGAGTAAGTAAAATAAATTAGACCTGCCTATCATTATTAACGTGTTCTCTGAACCCTGTAATATATTACTTGCAAAAGTATAATTTTTCCATCGAGTACTGGATTTTTATTTGCAAAATTTACTCCAAATTGTCCATTTATTATACTCAAGAAAGAGATTTGAATTAACGAAAATCATTTGTTTGAAAGACTTTCTTTGATTCATAAAAATGGTTTATTTGAATACAATAAAATTTTTTTGATTCAAAGAAAGTATTTTTGAACCAAATAAAATTTTGTTCAAATCAAATAAATTTCTGCCTCCAATCAAACAAATTATATCTTTGACTATATGAAGCGTTGGGTAAAAAGACAACCTAACTCGGAAAATGGAGTTTTGAGATAAATCGCTGTAAAGATTACAAATTGTTACATGTCTAAGAAAATAGGAATTTCGAAATAAATTCTTTCATGAACTCAAAGTATTGCTACCTGAAAGTGAAATTCTGTTGAGAATACAATTTTTTTTTATTAATAAATTATTTTAATAATTGAAAATAGACAAATGGTTGTTTTTCCATTCACTGGGCATAATAGGTATATATTTTTATTAACAATACATTTAGGAATGTGTAATCTGTTTTATTAATATGTTTTGGGGCAAGCTCTTGAAGTGTGCAAGCTTGGGGGTTTTAAACTCAAGACCTCCTAATACATTTTCCTCAAACATAAAAACATTCTTGACATTAGCTTTTAAATGTCACATTTCATTCCTTTAAATCAGTTTGCTTTTTCACTTCGAACGATCTCGACGAACGCCGATCCTTCTACAGTTCAAAAAGCGGAAAACTATTTTTTCACCTTTAATTTCGCTCGCGTCTGTGTGTAGATTCATAAAAAGATTTAATTTGAATAATTAATTAACGTTTTATGGTTTTAGTTTTTTAATTTCTTTAATGTTTTAATTTTTCCGTGTGTTACTTTTAAAGTTGGTGAAAGTGTCAAAGGTTAGCTGTCTTAATAATTTAATTGTTGTGAATCGATTAAAACTAAAAAAGTGATGCGTTTTTATAAAATTCTGTCTCCCATTAAGGCTTTAACCCTTTTGTAACTGTGTTTCCTTTGGCCTTTTTGTTTTTAGTTTTGTATTTTTGTGATTTTGTCTTGGTTCTGTGTTTTTCCGGGTTCTTTGTGATTTCCGTGTTCTTGGAGTTTTTGTGTTTTTTAAATATATTTCAACGATTGTGCCGTATACTAGATTAGTGAAGTGATCAGTATTGAAGTCTTTTTTTTTCTTTTGTTTTTATGCTTTTGTGATTTCTGTGTTGGTCGTGTGTTTCTCCGAGTTCCTTGTGTTTTTTGTGTTTTTTCAGGTCCTTTATGTCTTTTTGTGTTTTTAAATATAGTTCGACAGTTTCGTGCTTTAGACCAATAAAGTGATTTTTATTTTTTGTGTTGGTTTTTAGGTTTTTAGTGTTTTTTCGTGTTCTTTAGTTTTCTCTAGTGTTTTTTGGGTTTATTAATGTTCTCTGCTTTGACAACTGCACACTCTCACGAGCGCAAAAGGAAATTTTACTGCTAAAACTGAACCACCCCTGTGGTTAACGAGTTGTCCAGCACCGGGCCTTTACTTTTCTTGAGTTTCTTACCAAAGTTTTCTATGCATGGTTTGCTGAATTAGTTCAATAAAGAAAAACAAAAAAACAAAAATAAACATTAGTCCTAGGTTATTTAATGGCACGAAGATTGCACGTATTTCAGCTTTTAATTATTTATAGTTATGGTTTTATATTCTAAGGCATTTCAGACACCTCTAATGGTTTGAAAAAATCTGGCACTAAAGAGGGCTGACATCTGTGGCCGCAACGTTTGCCTATTGAAATTTTATGGTTTCCACCACCTAAAAGGTTGGAAAAAAACGAATTGACCCCATACCAATTCAATCATCATAGGTTTATTACTGTGGGCCAATACAAAAATAGAAAACATGTACCGGAGCATGTCTTACATTTATTAATTAAGATTGTTTTACACAAAAACAAATTACTAAAAAGTACATTCAGGTACAGCTTTATTCATCAAAATCAGACTCTTCGTCAGACATATTATTAGATTCAAGAGTTTGTTCTCCCACCATTGTAACAGTTTATAACTATTCTTGATTTTCTAGTTGCAAAAATTGTAAAAAGAATTTGAGATCTTTTTGTTTATCCATAGTGATTCCAGGTTTTGTAATTGGCAAAAGTTGTAATGTAGAGCTTGGTTTAGGCGAATTATCAAATCTGATGTAACTGTTATTGTATCCAACTTACGAAAAAACTTCAGAATATTGTGTGTACTCTAACATTACATACTTTTGAATAGAAAAATTGTGTTTTTTTAGTTTTGGAGTATTTTTGAACATCCTGCCCAAAGCTCTGGCCCAAGCTTTAAGTAAATCATTACTCAACTCAGCATCAAAAGGTTTAGGGTTAATTCTTGAGCTTCTCATGATTTCCAAGTATTCCTGTGGAATCTGGACTTTTTCTTTTCTTTTTAGTATTCCCCATAAATACCAAAATTACGATCACATTGGCAATAACTGTGACCACGAACTGGAAATACATGTGCAATATTAACATTGTACGTTTTTGATATCCACGTGCAAAATTTAACCATAGTCAGATTTTTGTTCTGCCCTCCTGCTGAGTCAGAGAAAAGAACTATCTTCTTGAAGTTTGGGTTTTCAGATAAATATTTTTTAATAAAATCTTTTAAAAAGCTACACACAGAATTGGAGTCTTTTCTCCCGTCATTCTCCAGAAAGTAAAACATTTTACTGTCTTTATCGTTGAAACAATAAATATTGAAGACGTATATATTTAAAATCCTTTTATAATAATCCGAGTTGATATTCAGCCTTGGAAGTGTCAAGTTTTGCGCATAATCAAATTCTAGAATGAAAGTTTCTTCATAAATCTTTTTTTAACTGAGAAAACAATTTCTTTGAATCAAAGAAATATTTCTTTGAAATTCGGTCATAGAAAAAATTTCTTTGGATTGAAGAAAGTTTTGTTAATTCAAAGAAATTTTCTTTGATCCAAAGAAATAGATTTGTTTACGTTAAAGATAATTTTGCTGAATCAACAAAACTTTCTTCAATTCAAAGAAATATTTTCTTTGACCGTATATCAAAGAAATGTTTCTTCGATTCAAAGAAACTGTTTTCTGGGTGTTTTTCATCTGTATTATCCGCGCTTTGCTCAAACACATACTTTTGTTTCAACTCCTTGTATTCCTTCACTTTTTAAAAATGATCTTCATAATCAGTTTTACAATTATCATCTGGATCAGCTGAGAGTTTTACTGAACATTTGGTACAAAAATCACATACATCATGAAAATTTGATAAAAAATAACATTAAAAACTACTCAAATTGAAAATTTGAAAAAAATAAATAATCATTTTGACTAAGCTTGTTTACAGAATCGTTAAACGGTTTTCATTCTCTCATCTGTAACTTGGAAAACTTTCTCAAAAAACTTTTGCAAACTTTGTCTTTTTTTCCATTTTGTGTTTCATAATAATGACATGCAAAACTGCTATTTTTTGTTTTTGGTGCTTTACAAGCTTCTTTGATATTGAATCTTTCTGTGTGATTCATTAAAAAAGTATCTTGATCTTGTTTATGCAATTTATAAAATGATTTGAACTGAGTCTTTTGATCTACTCCATTCACAGCTTTATAACACTCTTCTTTACAACAATTCGTAACAGAAACAAACCTTTTTGCTGAAACTTCACTGTTACTCTTTTTCGTAACATAACCTCTCCCATGATCGGGCTTTCTTTTTCGTCGATTTTTCTCCCATTTGTCACTTTCTACACGTTTTTTCAGTCCTTTAGGTAAGCTTGTGTTTGAACTCGACGTTTCTGTCGTTGATTCGTCCATTTTTAGTAACTTTTAATGAATCAATAGACAATAACAGTCAAAAAAATAACACGCCGATTCGCCGGCCAGCCACTGTATACTCTGCACGTCTGCGCGAGAGCGGGCAGTCTGACCGCGCGCGGTGTTTTATTTTCATGTATCCTACTTCATTATCATGTGATTTACGAAGACAATAACAATTTTTATGTGCCTCCGGCGCGTAAACCCGTTATTACGCTACAGTTGAGAGTAGCGTAATGTTGTGTATTACGGTACAGAGGGATGTAATATAAACATTGAAATGTGCATGCGCCTATTACGATACAGCGGAGAATAATCTTCTTCTTATTCTTTTTCTTCTTCGTACAGCGTTGGCACAGTACTGACAAAGCCCTGTACATTTGAACTGCGCATGCGTCTATTACAATACGCTACTCCTACAAAAGATCGAGAAAATGAAAATGGCCGGAAGTATTCGCGAAATCAATTTCCTGCGAGCATTGTCGCTCGTCGCATAATAACCATCATTATGCGCCTAGGCACATAATATACAATACTATTTAATTATTTTCAAGTTTTATCCTAACTAATAAGGGTTTGCTTATGCCGAAAAAGCAATTTACAGAAATTTGTTTTTTTACTCAACGCTTTATATACGAATGCAATAATTTCTTTGTTTTGAAGAAAAATTTATTTTATTCAAACAAATATTTATTTGGCCCAAAGATATTTTGTTTGGACTTAACAAATGTTACTTAATTTGAATAAATCTTTTGTTTGAATAAAAAAAAAACCTTTAAAACAAATTATTTTCTTTCATTCAATAAAATATTTTTTCTTAGTGTATCTTTCTGCAATTTTTCCAAATCAGTCGAATTTGCTTTAAGAGTTATTAATTAATATCACAAAACAGAAATTTTTTTATAAATAATTTATCTCGTATATCTCAAAGATAATATTCCTTTTTGGTTTATATCCTGAAGCTCTGATAGAATCTTTCTCATCAGGAAATGTATTATAAAATTCTGCGGTGGTAGGCAATTTATTTCGGTCTTCTTGATTCAGTGATGTAGATTGGTTGTTAAATTTCCTGGGCAATGCTTAACTACGTGTCCTGATAAAATCTGAGTTAGATCCTTAATGGGATCTTAACGTCACATTAGTTTTATGCGTAAATTATACGTATTATTGTATTGCAAGTAATTATTTATTTAATTAGAATGTGAAATATTTTGTCACTCTTCAAGACATGTAGAAATGCAATAAAGTCAAAGAATTTAAATTATATTTTATTGTTTGATAATAATACAGGGTGTTCGGTAATTCCGTACGAATATTTCTACCAAGTATTCCTGGGGTCCATACGAACAAAAAATAATAAATAAATTTTTATCCAATCCAAATAATTATCTCGAGATATCAGCCTCCAAAGTTTTTTTCGATGCGCATTTTAATGAGTTGGAAGCCATAAATGAATTTACGATTGTGAACGTATTTTACATCATAGAGAGGTCATATATGGCTCGTTGAAAAGGTATAAGTATCCTTTTTTATCACGTTTAAAAAAAATATAGGTTGTGATATGAAATTTTTAAGAAAAAATAAAATTCTTAGAAGATGCGAATTTTTGCCGAAAAATTGGGTTTGAGTAACTTTTTCGGTTTTATTATCTGGAGGTCTCGTGGCTTTTTTTTCAATGAGGGTGAAATATGATACTTATACCTTTTCAACGAGCCATAGGTGACCTTTCTGCGATGTAAAACACGTGCACAATCGTAAATTCATTCATGGCTTCCAACTCATTAAGGATGTAGTCTCGTGTTCAGGCCCGTTTCGGAAGCTTATTTCAGGAATTTTTTTTTTATAACAAAATAATATACAATCGTTTCAATTTTTTTACATGTTGATTGACATTGTATAATATAAAAGATAAATTTTTTTTACCTTCTTTTACACAATTTTACAGTTGTTTTTTTAAGTTAAAGTAGACACCTTTAAAAGTAGGTAAATGGATGGGGCTTATGATTACGGCACTTGGAATCATCGGAAACAAAAAAATTAAATTGATTATTGTTCTAAATGCTTATGGCTCCGTTACGTATTAGATATAAACATTTTTATTAATAAATAACAAAATGGCGGACTTATAAAAAAAAACAATTAAAAAATCGTGATTTTTTTCGTTAAAAATCGGCGAAAAAAAAATTATTGTTATAATTAAGTCATTTTAGTGCCCGACGGAGACATTGTGTAGGATAACATGTGCAAAAATGAGAGCAATCGTTTGGATATAATTTTTTTAATCACCCGTGCCGTTTAAAAAAATGTTATTTCGAGAAAAATGCGTTTAAAGTCTTAATTTCAGATTTCCTATAAAAAATGTATACTTACACTAATCAGCTAGAGTGAACCTTTCGTTTTTTCATAAGCATCGTTTTCAGCTGTGAAAAATGTGAAAAAATATCGATTTTTCGAAGCCCGAACACGAGACTAGGGAGACTGGGGTGGTATGGGACACCGGGGTAAGACGGGACGGTAAATTTTTACATAAATTGTGTGTTTTGAGATGATTCTTTCTATTATATTATACACTTTTTACATTTTTTGAGAATTACAAGATCATTTTTTCTACCCATTTCTAAAAAGATAAGTCTTGAAATCCAGATAAATTACGTGAAAATTTACCGTCCCGTCTTACACCTGTGTCCCATTCCACCCCGGTCTCCCTCGTCTCGTGTTCGGGCTTCGAAAAATCGATTTTTTTTCACATTTTTCACAGCTGAAAACAAACTATGAAGGCTGATATCTCGAAATAATTATTCGGATCGAAAAAATCCATCTATTATCTTTTGTTTCCATGGACCACAGCAACACGTGGTAAAAATTTTCGTACAGGATTACCGAACACTGTATAATTGTACAGATCATTAACATAGTTTCAAATACAGCCTAAATTATGAAAGCAATGAGACAAAATCAAACTAAATATTTGAATAAATTGCCTTTAGTTGAGTTCTTTAATCACAATAGAAATCTTTTCCTCATTTATTTACGTAGTAAGGAGATAAATAAAGCCCAGCAATCTGCTTTTAAATCTTTACGAGCCCCTGTGTCTTGAGACCTTTCTCTGTACAGTATGAATCTGCCGAACAAACAGCGTTGCTAAATGCGAGCAAGAAAAGGAAAATGAGATTTCAGAATGGTAATTTACTTCGCAAATCTGGTAAAGATCCTCTTTCTGCATTCACGCTTTCTCTCTCTTTCCTTCTCCTTTCATTCTCTCTCTCAAGAGACTACTCAAGATGAGTTAAGACCTTTGTTACCTCGTTTGCAGGTCACCGGCCAATTCAGAAAAAACTGATGTGTTCCAAGATCTTATACTCTCAAGAGAAAGCAAGATTCTCTATCGCTAATGGGAGATAAAAACTGCTTAAATTTTATCTAAAATTACAATTATCTTAAAACTAATGATTAATTATGCACTCCCAGAAAACAATATTTTTCATTCTGGAGGAAAGTTCCACTTTTCAAGACCTCTCACATTTTCCTATTAAGGCCATGTATGACTTATCCGATCCCTACCTTACCGACAGATTTTTTAGTCCTTCGCAATTCCACATTAATTGAGATATCAAGTTTCAATTTTGAGTAATTAGGTAAAAAGTAACAAGGGACGTTTATTTACTCCTAAATATTTATAATTATAAAGAAATTTATTTTTGGAAACATGTTTTTTATAATTATAGAAATTGAGGACCAGATAAACGTTCTTTACTGTTTTTTACTTAAATCTTCACAATGGCCTTTCTAAAAAGCACCTTCATTGGCAAACCATATTTAATTCCTTCAGAAAAAATATTTTTGAAATTTTTACCCAAATAGTGCAGGTAATCGTAGTTTATTATTCTCTCTATTATTTCCCAAAGTTTCAGGATAATATTTTAATTAAAGAAAAAGTAATATGGGCGAAAAACAAAGTATTGATTACTCGGTCACGTGGCCAACTTAGGACATGGTTTTAAGGCCATGGATCAGTCGGATCACGTGACTAAATTATACATTAATCGTTTCCTGTAAGATAACTATTTTAATTTACAAAAAATTTTTCTGAAAATTTGGGAAACATAACATAAAACAATGAAGCACGTCTGATAACTACTTTTTAGTAAAAAGTTTTATGTGCCTTCGGCACGTAAAATCATTTTTACGCTACAGTTGAGAGTAGCGTAATGTTGTGTATTACGATACAGAGGAAAGTAATGTAAAAATTGAATTGCGCATGCGCCTATAACCATACAGCGGGGCGTAATCTTCTTCTTATTCTTCTTCTTCTTCTTCGTACAGCGTTGGCACCGTGCTGACAAAGCCTTGTACATTTGAACTGCGCATGCTCGATTACAATACGCTACTACTGCACTAGATCGAGAAAATCAAAATAGCCGGAACTAGTCGCGAAATATCAAGTGTGATGGACGGGAATCATGATGAATACTTGAGTAGATTCGAGTGTACGCATAAAAACTCGTATACGCACCGAAGTCACATAAAATAGAATATGTGCCAATTCACATAATTCGGGTAGTTACGAGACTCGCTTAAAATGCTCGCAGGACTGATCGCGCCTCGGCTTCGATCTCCTGTGAGCATTGTCGCCCGTCGCGTAATAACCCGAGTCGAACTATTGATTCTCTTTTGCTACTCTTGATACTCTCTTGATTCTCTTTTGCTTCTCTTGATACTCTCTTGATTCTCTTTTGCTTCTCTTGATACTCTTTTGATTCTCTTTTGCTTTATACTCTTTTGATTCTCTTTTGCTTCTCTTGATACTTCTCTTGATTTAATGAAAGTACATTTAAAGGACTACGGCGCAATTAGCAAGGCGATTCAGTAGCGCTCGAATCGTCCGAGAGAGCAGACGTGAGTCATAATGAGCTCTTTGTACGCGAAACGTTTTGAAGCGGACTTCTTGTGTACCCATCCAAAGGGACCATTTATGTCCTATACAGCCGCTGCTAAATAGATCAAAAAGTCGAAATCGTTAGTGAAGAAGTGGGTTGAGCGTTATAAAGCCAATAAAAAACACCCCGTGAAGGTCCATTTTTGGGGATGCTTCTCACAGCGCTGTTTTGGGTGTTTAGAGCTCTTCACTGAGAACTTGAATGCTCAGAAAATGCTCTAAATATATGAATATATATGAAATCAGGAAGATATGGCAAGAATTACCAACCGGATTCTGGACCAACCATTCTGGACAACGATGGGGACTGGACTATCTATTAGATAGGAGCGCCGTAGTCCTTCGAGAGTACTTTTATTTAAAAAAAAAAAAACGTTTTAAAATCTCTAATAGTTTTTGAAAAATTGAGGACTCGCTCTCGTTGAACCCTTTTCATTCTGGTACTTGAGGGTATGTGATGCGTAATGACGTCACAAATGACCAACCATTTTATATTATTTATATTCATCGGGTTGATTATGACAGAAATGTAAATATAATCATGAAATTGTAGGCATCAATGAGGAATCCATCAAAAAATCAATCTCCGGTACCATTTAGATTTTTATTTGGAAAAATAAAATTTTTCAAAATTAATGTTTTCAAAACAAAATTCGACATGTACCAGACATTGATGATACTTTGATACATTCCTCATTATTTTCCAAAAGTCTGGTACTATATTTTCGTTTCTCTCTTAATCAACACGATAAATATAAATAATAATAAACCGTTGCTAATTCCTGACGTCATTAGGAATTATATACTTTTAAAAATGGAGAATCATAGAGGAGTTAAGGAGAATCTTCGTTGCTACTCTTTAAGATCCTCCAAGGTGCAGAAACGGAAATATCTGCAGGAGAAGAGCACCAACAGAGGATCAAAATTACATTGATTTAAACAGCTAATACGCCTCTTTTGATTCTCTCAAGTCCTCGAAAATGGAGTATATTAGAGAATCAATAGAGAATCAATAGTTCGACTCGGGAACCCTCATTATGCGCCTAGGCACATAATACACTATTTAAAAAGTTGGAAAACTTATCGACAGTTACAGTTGACTGTAAAAATTATAGAAAATTTTTCACTCTAACGAAATTGACAGACGTTGCTAATCGTCTTCTGTTGTATTTTCAAAATTTCCATGAAAATATTTAGCAAAATAAAAAAGTTATCTTACATGAATTTTACTGGAATTTTATCACGTAGTCTGGTTGATCCATGGCCTTAAAAGGAGAATATCCCTTTACAAATTAGAGGATTTTTTTTTATTTTTAAGAGGAATTTGACAAGAGGGTAACTTTTCCTTCTTCTTATTCTTAGATTGAGAAAAATCCTGTACTAATGAGTAGATTACTCCCAAAATAGGACTTTCAAATCCGTAGTCAATCAAGCATCCTAAATAACCTAACCTAAACGTGCGACAAATGGTTGAACACGTGTGGCGAAAGTTTTTTATTTTTTATTCGAAAGTATGTAGATTTCCAGATTGTTCTTTTTTTCCAGGGTTGAAAAGAGAATGCATTTACGCACGCAAAATTTACTCGGCCAAAACAATACCCACTAAACTCAAAACTCCCGTTTCCTCACTAGACAATAACCACGGGACCACGTTAGCTTTAAACTTCAGGGTCATTGTCTATGGGCGCAATTTGCCTGCTTGGCTCGTCATGGTGACCATCAGCTTCGATGTTGTCTCCTCATGGAGGCAGTTTCTAAGTGTCTCTTGGACTTCCGGGACTTCCGTGGTAGGATCAATGTCCAGGATCTGCACCTCGACCATGAGGACGAGGTGGCAGACGGATCCGCTCACACCAACGACTCCACGAAAGGCATATTCTAACCTCCCTTTGTCCTTCGCAGCGCAATTCACCTCAACCAAGAGGTCCTTACATCTCTGGTCTTCCTGATTCCTCGTATATTGACACCCAATTAGGGATGGGCGATTCTACTCGATTTTTTAGAAATCATTGGATTCTTTGTCTTAAGAATCGATTATGACATCGATTCTATTTTTACAAAGAAATGACCAAAGTCGGCTAATTTCTTTGGTTTGTGATTTTCTCTGTCTCATCCTAATTCAATTTCAATCCAGTTAGGGTAAGTAAAGAGTTCATGTTATAATACATAATAATTACATTAAGGCCATGTCTTGGAGGTCTCTTTAGCCAATTCTTTATACTCAATTTATTCATTAGCTAATAATTAAAATGAAATTTCTGCAGCACAATACATTTTTCTTTTGATGTATTTTCTCTGTATGTTTTGAATTCGATATTTGAACAATTTTATCTGTAAAAAAAGGAACGCATTCGACCGGCAATCGAAAGATCCTGGGCTCCATACACAGCGGAGTGGAAGTGTTCCTTTTATCACAGAAAAAATTGTTCAAATATATATTGAAAATTCCATCTGGTCTTAAATGACGTTAATTCTAAATCACAGGTTGATAGGGTCGATATGGTAGAGTTCGGTTATCATGGTGAGTGATACACTCTCCTAATTATCGACATAATCGACTGAAATGATTTAGAAAAATTTGTATTGTATTCGATATTTTCTATTTTATACATACATTTGAAAATACAGTTTTAACTTTTTTAGTGATCAAACTGCGCAAAACTCAATTTCTTTGGAGCTTATACGAGGGCGGTCCGGTAAGTACTTAGCCTACAGAAGAAAAACGAAAATTTTGAAAAAGTAGTGATTTATTTCTCAACATAGTATCCTTTTAACTCGATACACTTGACCCAGCGATGCTCCAACTTTTTTAGCCTGTCTGAAAAATACGTTTTCTGGAGGTCTGCAAAGTAGGCCTCCGTGGCAGCGATAACCTCCTCATTCGACTCAAATTTCTGCCCGGCGAGTGACTTTTTCAAGTTTGGAAACAAAAAGAAGTCGCACGGGGCCAAATCTGGAGAATACGGTGGATAGGGCAGCACTTCATAGTCGAATTCGAAAAATTTGGCCGTGGCGTCGGCGGAGGTGTTAGTCGATGCGTTGTCATTGTGGAAGAGCACTTTTTTCTTCGCCTAATGGGTCGGTTTTTCCTGCAATTCGGCGTCGAATCGGCCCAATAATTCGGCATAGAAGAGCCCTGTGATCGTTTTGCCCTTCTCCAGGTAGTCGATGTAGAACACACCTTGTAAATCCCAGAAAACAGTGGCCATCACCTTTCCGGCCGACGGGACCGTCTTTGCCTTCTTCGGAGCAGATTCGTCTGGAGAAATCCACTGTTTTGACTGCTGCTTCGTCTCTGGTGTGTACCATTGGATCCACTTTTCGTCGACGGTCACGAAACGACGCAGAAACTCTTTTGGATTACGCTTAAACAGCATCAAACACTGCTCTGAAATGGTCTCACGGTTGCGCTTGTTGTCTGGAGTCAGCAAACGCGGCACCCATCGCGCCGACAGCTTTCTCATGTCCAAAATTCCATGCAGGATATGATCTCGCGCACCTTCAATCGGCGGTCTGCTAATACGAGATCGTGGATTTTTGGCACATTATCCTCCTTGGTAGCCGTTTTCGGGCCACCTGGGCGTGACTCATCAAAAAACGACGTGCGATCACGTTGAAACTCGTTAAACCAATTTTTGACGGTCGCCATCGAAGGAGAAGAGTCACTATTCGCAGCATCCAAACGCTCTTTGATTTCGCTGCGCGATTTCCCTTCGAAAAACAAGAATCGAATCACCGACCAATATTGCTCTTTCTCCATTTTTCTAAAATCCGCGGACACGACAACTTCCACACGCGGTCATAACAAAATTACGAGTCCGATTCGGCTGAAATTTTGACAGTAGCCGTCTACGACAGTGTACTATACGATAGTAAATTTCTCTTGCGATAGTGGCGCCATCAGGCGGTGAGGCTAAGTACTTATCGGACTGACCTCGTAAGGGAGATCGGGATATCAGGATTAGCATTCCTTCACTCTTTCTCTTTACCTCTTTGGCGGAAAAATAGTGGGGGAGCGCCAGTCCTGCCATCCCAGTCTCCCTCCTAAGTCAAGTTTAGTTTCTGCCTTGGACTTCCTCTCCCGAAGGTCCTTCCTGACTGGGACCTTTACCCACTCATCTTCTTTCCTATAGGTTCTCGACCTCTTCTCCTCGGGTTACGGAATCGCGGTTTCCTGCGGACTTGTGGTCGGCTCCCTTCGCCGCAACCTACCAAGCTCCCACTTCACTTTGATTATGCCTTTCCTAATAGGTAGGAACATATTGTTCTTAGAACGGCAAAAATCCTCCATTTATTCAATGAACTGTGTGATGCTCTGAATCATTTTGCCCTCCTTCGCAGCCATCTCCCGTAGGCAATCCTTGTATTGTCTAGCCTGAGATTTCTGAACCTCAGGCTCCTCCGTTATATCTAACTCTCCTCCGAAGATCTCTTCACAAAAACTTTTATTTAATTAATTTACCTCCATCTTGATCCCACGAGTAACTGGGGAAGTATTCGGTCCGCCCCTGTAGAACCCTGCATGCAGGGGTAAGGCCTTAATACCATGCAGCCCTCGTCAGGGCAAATATATTATTTACAATGATTGTATAGAATTTATTAAATTTCTATATGGTTCGACATATCCTTTTGTCAATTTCTGATCGGGAATGCCAAATCAGGGATGAAACACACGATCCGGCTGGGGTCAGATCTGACTCTCCCTGATCTAATCGGGCTGTCCCATGTAGAAATAACGCATCTGTTTTAGAAGGGCGTTGGCTAGATTGGCCAAACTTTAGTCGGGCGCTGAACAGGAAATCTGACCAGGACCCGCAAAATTCGTCACGTTCAGCTATAGAGGTTCTAGTTGAATTCTGTAGTCAGGATCTAGTGGGAGCGCCTTTCTATTGCCCGACACGAAATTAAATACAAATTTCGATTAAAAAGAGAGAAATATTTTGAATTAATAGACATAGGACATAAATCAAAGAATTTAAGCGGTACCCGAGTAAATTTTAAATTGAGGGCCTTCCTAGATGTTCATTGGTTCTCCCAGAAATCCAACGGAGGCAATCCCTAACTAGAGCCTACTCAGATTTTTCTAATCATGTTCACCTGGTTAGTACCCGACCAGTACCCAGTTTAAAGTAGGGATTAATAGGACAATTTCTACACAAGGTAATCGAGATTGGTCGCTTTCGACCTGGCCTTGATCAAGCCGTGTATTCTTTCGTCGGTCTGGCCCATTTCTAGGGATTTCTGCACGGAAAATATACTGATGCATCTTAAAGGGGGGAAATACATGTAGAGACGTGTATTATTCGCCATTTTCATGAATTTTTTTTAAATGAATGATCCATTCTATATTTTTGAAAATTGGCATATGGTTTATTATTATTATTTATTTATTATTATTATTGATTTGAAAATCAAAACCAATATTCTGTATGATTATTAATGTCATATTTTGTAGACGAAACTAAAAAAACTGAAAAAAAAACCGTAGAATGAAACAGTTTAAAAAAATAATTTGAATTTTTGACTTTGATAAAATCATTTTTTCAACAAAATTTTGGGAATAGGTAGGTTCGCATAGAAAGTAATATCATTGAAAAGATGTGCGCTTGACGATTTTTTCAAAATTTTACATGTGTTTCTCCCCTTAATTTGAAAATTTACGGGCCCCAAGTTTAGATAATTCATAGTAAAATTTTACACACATATATATATAATTTTAAAAATATATATGAAGTTTTACTCCTTATTCCAAATAATTCAATTGCAGTATATCCTATTGTATAAAAATTATAATAAAGAAGTGTGTGAACTGGGAGTGATTTAGTGAAATGAGGTGATGTAGGAAAAATTTATAGCAAAAAAAAAAAATAGTTTTCCAGTCTAAAACGGAATAAAGAGCCATTCTCGGAAGCTGGGTAATTGAACTGTCCACCGACAAGATAAAAGTGGCTGCAGCGGCTGGGAGATAAGGCTTGGCAACTGAGGTATTATGAAATTGCTCGCCACACTGTAATAGGTATCGCCGATGACGATGAGAAAATCCAGTGCAAAAACTTGAAGGCCAAAAGACAGGCCGCTGTCGGTAATGAAATCCACCATATGGCTTCCCTTTACTGCCTTCAACACGAATTTACATTTTAATTCAAACTGCTTTCCACCATCCAATATTTCAGACGTTATATCAAAAAATTTTAAATATCTTTCTTCATTCTAAATTCCATTTTTCCATATTACGATTACTTATTTTCCCGCCTAAATATATCGAGATATATACGAGTTACGGCAAACGTGATGAGAAACCAAATTCTTTATTTTAAAGAGATTTACAAATTCCCTAGTGCCCATTTTCTTATAGGACTTATATTTTTCGTTTATTAATGAAAAACGTAATTAAAAATAAAAACCTTTGGTTTCTCAAAGAACTATATGGGATACGAGAAAAATGTCGGGACAAAATTGTTCATCTCATGAAGTTATACATATTTTTTTTTAGAGAACTTTTTCATCGGATACGTTGTTTTCATTTTAATTGTAAGGAACATCAACAAACATGGAAAATTCTATTTTGCACCAAACTTCTGCGAGAAACGAAAAAATGCAAGGGAAAAAAATTGTGCGTTTCAAAAAAATCTACAAATCAGCTTCATCAGCTTTCATAAGTTATACATTTTCATTTATTCATTAAAAACGTTTTTATAAGAACCAAAAATTCAATTTTTCTGTCAAAATATACCAGATATGGAAAAAATGTTAAGAAACAAACTTGTTTATTTTAAGATCTAACACTTTGGTCTTAAACATTTTTCTTAGGAGTTTTATATTTTGTTTATTAATGAAAAATATTATTTAAGAGTGTGCTCCTTAAGGCTGATGATTCCCTAAGTGAATCAAATTTCGTTTTTCATTTGAAATCAAAAACAAATTTAGTAACTTTGGGAAAATGTAATTTATATTTAATTTGACTTAAATGGTGCTTATTCCATGCTAACACGTATTCATTGTGCTCTTTATAATATTATTTTATTATAATCGTGTATACTGAAAAAAGTATATTTCTCAAAAAATTTCTGTACATTATGCAATTTACGCTTTTTCTCAGCGTTTGAATGAGATTTATTGGAAATCAATTAAATTTTTATTTAGAAAAATTGAAAAAATTCATAACGTGCAGAAATTTTTTCAATAAAATACTTTTTAATGTAAATCTTGGATGGAATCGCCCATAAATATGGGTCATTCCATGTGTAATTCACACCCCAAAATTCGACCGAATTAAAAAGTTTATTACTCCTAGTGTTTTGATTTCTCCATTCCCAAATTTTTACAGTATCATTAAAAACCTTATACAAATATTTTAGAGTTGACAAAAGAAAAAAACAAGTTCCAAATTAAATAAAAAAATAATTGTTTATAAAACTTCACTATTTTTTTATTAATAAAAAATATACCAGGACGTGCAGAACATCACTTCGAAAAGCTTGGGGGTAAGGCACATTTTCCGTATGACAACAATTTTTTATATCGAAAATTTTTTTTACTGTATCTTATTAGGGAAACATCAATTTTTCCGTTTTCCAAAATTTTGAAAATTCATTTCTCGAAATTTTCAAATATCATATTGAAAAACAAAAATACTTGTCGATTATTTTTGAACATAGAACGCGACGAATCATATTTTTCGCAAAAAAATTTTGAGGTGTAAATTACGCATGGAATGACCCATATATATATATATTTAATAATTCACACATAAGAGATAATATTAATCAAATTGAATCAAAAGGGCGATGTGATGTGTGGAGTGGACAGCAATGGACAGCAGCTTTAATAAATATGCGAGAGTGGGCAAAAGCACGTTGAAATTATTCGAAATTTAATTATAGAGCCTCAAATTATAATCAAGCACCATGGTGCCCATCTAATTAACACCGTCGGTCTACAATTCCTAATGACTATATGGCTGCCTTAATTTGTATGCAGGAAAACCGGGTTCTCTATATTGCAGCTTGATATAATTTAATTTCAATAGCAACTAATTTAATTGTCTTGAGATAATATCGTCTACACTTCTTGAATTCTTAACGAGTGACTTACACTGTTGCTGTTATATTATTCACGTATTTTTACCTATTTATCATTAAATACTTAAAGCAGCGAAAACATTTCAGTATATTATGATAATAAAATGATTGACATCTAATATAAAAGAAAAACATGAACATGAGAAAAAAATTAGAATTTCAAGTAGTAGAGACAGATTTATGTCAGACACAAGTCCTTGCAATGCAAAAATGTCAAAACTGATATGGCCTTTCGTGTTTTGAAGAGAAGATATCTTATTTTAAAATATAGAGACGAGAATCTGTAAAGTGCGAGTAGTAAATTTCGATTATAGTCAGGCACCCCATGCACTTTTAGAAATTTCTACCGGAATTGTCCGAAATGCGTAATATAAATGAATTTTTACATGGTTACATTTTAGTGAAAAGATAAAATTTTACAATTTCCAGTTAAAATTTATACAGTCACATGTAATTGAAAATTTTGTTAAAGTTTCGTAATCTCAAGATAAATTTTCTGAAGATTCTTTTATAGTTTCATAATTTCAAGATAAATTTAGAAAAATTCAGTACACTTTCGTAAGTTGAATGAAAGTTTCAGTCAATCTTTAGAAAGTTTGAGATGCGTTTTTAAAAAATAAATTAATAATTAATTAAAATAAATCAATAAAACAAATTTTATATAAATTTCCGTTAGATCTGTAACTTAAAAACTTCGTAATTCCTATCGAAACGAAATTTGATCTATCATAGGTAAAAAGATAGATATTAAATGTTTGAAAACTGTATTTCCTTCATCGATGGAAAGAAAAGTAGAGTTTATATAAAATGACAAGTGAGAAATGAAAAGTTTCGATGAACGAGTAACAGAGCTTTAAAACTTAAAGGAGATTTCAAGCTCGATATCTAACGAATTTCTGAAGAAAAACATACTCTAAGTGAAAAACATACTCGAGTGGTAAACTGATCTGAGACTCGAATTTGACACGGATGTCACTTAAGAAATGACACTAGTAATTTCTTTCTCGAAGCAGATTCTACTGAATTATTTCATTCAATTCCTTAAAAGCGTATGAACACAAATCCAGTTTCTTTATCTTCTACTACAATTCCCTACGTCAATAAAATGTCTCCAAAAATAATTTATATCAAATAGTGCAAGTTCCTCTGAACTTTTTCGCATCATTGGTTCGGACTCTAGTGCGAACTTAATTTCGAAACTTTACTGAAAGAGGTACTTCTCGCAATTCCTTAATAGCGGTTGTAAAAGGATTATCGTTGCTAACTACCGACCTGAAATATCCACCAAAGGTGAGGTTAAGCTGGATTTAGTATAATATACGAATCCTAATTTTGCAGAAAATCCCTTCGTTTTAGATAGTCTAATATAAAACCTAATCTTAAAAAACTTTCAAAAAATATTGTAAATAGGATATTTTGTTAAAAAGCAGTTTTATAAAACACCACAATTTTTTTATTAAAAATAAAATAACAGGGCGTGCAGTACATTACTTTGAAAAGCTTGGGGGCTAGGCAAATTTTCCATATGACAACAATTTTTTATATCAAAAACTTTTTTTTCCGATTTCAAAATTTTGAAGATTCATTTCTCGAAATTTTCAAATATCATATAGAAAAAAAATACGTGTCGTTTATTTTTTAACATAAAACACGACAATACATATTTTCTTGAAAAAAAAAATGGTGTAAATTACGCATGGAATGACCCATATATATATACAGGGTGGGCCATTTAAATCGCCCCACCTAATTTTTTCGGAATCTTTACCAGATACAGAAAAATGCTTCGGACAAATTATATATAAAGAGGTAGTTGGTAGGTGGGCGATTAAAATTTCCCACCCTGTATATATATATATATATATGGGTCATTCCATTCTAATTTACACCACTTTTTTTTCGAAGAAAATATGTTTTTTTACGGTTCAGCAGTTGAAAATATTTCATAAGTATTTTTTTATTTTGATATGATACGTAGAATTTTCGAGAAATTTTTTTTTGAAATCCCACGTTCGTAAAAAAGTGCCCTTTTTTAAATGAAATATACTAAAATCCAATCTAATTATTTATTTAATGATAAAAATCAAAAATTTATAAACAAATAAAATTTTTTCAAACTTGGACATGATTCTTACATTATCATATGAGGAGTTATTGGTTTTATGTGAAAAATGACTTGAAATTTTTATCAAATCTTTACGTTTTGAGACTCCCTGACTGAAAAAAATGGTTTTTACAGAAGTATCTGTCTGTCTTTAGGTACTCCATAACTCTTAATAGATTTATCGGATTGAAATGAGCTATAGGCAAAATTCCAATACTGGTTTTTGATAGTTCTCATAAATCTCTACTGTTATCTTAATAACATTTTTTAATTAAATTAAAATTAGGAAAGTTACAGTATGTTAAAACTGAAAAAAGGTCATTATCTGAATTCGCTTTTCCAGTTAAATTATACGAGAAACAAAAAAACGTCATGATGCAAAATTGTTTACTAAATAAAGATCTACAAATCTAAATCGCAATATTTTTTCATAAGAAGCATATTTTTCTTTTTGATTTGAAAAAATACTATTGAAAACCCAAAATTCAATTTTTTAACAATAATATGTGAAAAACGCAAGTTTGCAAAATTATTCTTTTCCATAAGGTTTACAAATTTCGCCTGACATAGTTTTTAATAAAACGTATATTTTTCATTTTAATTTCAAAAAATAAGACTAAAATTAAAAAATTCCGTTATTTAAACAAAATATGTGACATACAAAAAAAAGGTTGAGATGGAAAATTATTTGCCTACATGAGGTCTACAAATTCTTAGTGGGACATTTTTTGACAAGATGTATATTTTACGTATTGATTTCAAATATTGAAAACAAAAATTCAATTTTTTATCAAACAGTACTACTTCTTCACATAATTTGCCAGGTATCCCTGGGAGCTTCTTTGTTTATTTTAATAATTATTAATTTTACAATAACAAATTAGCCGATTTTTTTTAGCAAAAATCAGTTTTTTGGCTTCCAACTGCTACGAAAAATTGAAAAATCGAAAAAAAAAATCCTCCCAGGGTTAGCTCGAGAAACATCTCCTTTAACAAATGCACTTTGATTTTTTCAAATGATTCTGTTACGAGTTATGATGTACACCGCAAAACAACTTTTATTCGAAGCGCCTCCGGAGATTTACTGTCACTCGCTCCATTTTCAATATTTTTCAATGAAAATTTAGACAAATATTGTTCAAATGTTGCATTATTATATGGAAATTGACTGAATAAACGAACACTATCTATATCGACAAAAAAAATTCTTAAAAACATGCCTTTTTTCACCGAATCCCCCCCCCCCCCCTCCCAAGGCTGATAGAGCCTCAAGTAAATTGAATTATTGTTAAAAAATTGAATTTTGGATTTTCAATATTTTTTTTTTGAATTAAAAAGATAAATATGCATCTTATGAAAAAATGTTACAATTCAAATTTGTAGGACTTTATGTAGAAAATAATATTGTATTATAACGTTTTTTCGTATCTCGTATAATTTAACTGGAAAATGGAATTTTGATATTGACTTTTTTCGAATTTGAATATGCTGTAACATTTCTAATTTTGATTTAATCAAAAAATGTTATCAGGATAATTTTCAGAGATTTATGAGCACTATCTAAAACCAGTATTGAAATTTTTGATTTTTTCAAAAAATTATTTTCAAAAACACAAAAGTAGTGCTCAACCCCTCAATTTTGATTGGATGTGGCTGGTTAACGAAGTTGTCCTTACTTTTTCGGCTCCGATAAAGTGTACCAAAGCTCAATTCAATCTGATAATTCTATCGAGAGTTATGCCGCACACGACCTACTACAGACAGACAGACACTTTCGTAAAAACCATTTTTTCTGACTCAGGGGGTCTCAAAACGTAAAGATTTGATGAGAATTTCGAAAGTCATTTTTCACATAAAACCAATACCTTCTCATCCATGATGAGAATTTAAAAAATTATTTGAGCTACATTTTTTAATTTTAAACATATTTTTGAGTTTTTATCCAAGTGCGGTCGTTAACTGTTATTTTTGGCTGGTACGAAATTAAAAATAAAAATTAATTTGTAATTACGGGGTGATTTTTTAGTGTGAGTCCCCTCGCCTCTCACATCGAAAATTGAGTCAAATAATTTGCTTATTACAGTGTATGTGCACTTCTCTTTCTTCTTTGCCTCACAGTTTTTTCGGGAAAACATCACATTCTAATGATGAAGAATATTTCCTCAACATGAGAGTTAATTCAGCAGAGGGAACGAAAAAGTGATATTTTTGTGTACCAGGCACTGTGTTTGCTGATGGAAATCTACTCTTAAGTTCTTGAGCTGTGATGGCGTGATTTTCTTTGGGAGTAAAGAATACTAAAGTTTCAACTAAATTTTTCTTTGCCCATTGATACAAGGCATCAGCAGTCAAAATCGGATCTTTTGATGACGCTTGTAGGCTAGCACACGCTGCGAGTCTTTTTAAATTTCCCCCAATACCTTTACAAGGGCCTTTTCCGTGCGCCGTTGCATGGAAATGCCACTCGGCTGGAATACCAAAATCCATTTCATGGTGGAGTAAATTGATGAAGTTATATTTATTTTTAAAGTGCTGGGCGGCTCCATCTGTAAAATAAATCATTTTTCTGGGTTGAAAATTCTCTTTCAAATAGTGTGTAGTAATTTTTTGAAATTCGTACACAGCAATTGTGTCATGAGTCAAACAGTCTGATAACATAGCAAGACTGCGGTGCTTTAGAATTTTGTCCTCTATATAATAAATTACCACTGTAAAAATGGTAACTTGATCATTGTTCCAATGAAATGACTGAGCTGCATTCTGGACTACAAAGGCATAGTTTTCAGCGAAATCACAAAGGATACAAAATTCTCCTTCTTTCAGTGTGTCCTTAAGGCTTTTGAAGAAATACGATTATTTGGTTAAAAAATGCAGTTTGTAGTCGACTAAAAACCGTACATTCTGAATTTGAAGCATGGGCGCTCGCGAGGCAGAAGCCGCGCGCAAGGAGTGTTATATATCTCCACCAATTTCTTTCGCCTCACTTTCGACCATGGCTCATTTTAAAGGGAAAAAATCAAGTTTTTTTTTTAAACATAATTTTGGAAAGAAAATTAACGGCCGCACTTGGAGAAAAACTCAAAAATATATTTAAAATTAAAAAATGAAGCTCAAATAATTTTTTTAATCTAAAACCATTGCTTTCAGCGTAAAGCTGATGAAAAAAAGTTTCCAAGACCTCCATAAAAAAATTAATTTGGATAACTTTTGTAGAAGTTATGGTTAATTGAGTATCAGCGTGCGCGGTAAAAGGTTGAAAATTCGAGCCCCTGTATTTTGACAACCCGTCATACTAGAGACGTTCTCTTATGGGAATTAAAAGAGGTTCACTAGGACAATAATTTCGCGGACTTTCAAGGAAATCGGAGACAAAAAGTTTTTAGGCGGGTACACTTGACGAATTTCGCCCCATATATGCGAAGAATATACAGTGATACATCCGGTTCCAACCGAAATTTACAATGATTTTTCAATAACAATGAATCTTCAAAATTTTTTTTGAAAAACATCATTCGATATAGGAAAAAACGATTTTTCTATAAGTATCAAAAACAGAAAATCGATTTTTTCCGCATTAGGTCCCTTTTCTCGTGGCAGGTCACATATGTGTTCAAAAATAATCGACACGTATTTTTTTTCATTATGATATTTGAAAATTTCGAGAAATGAATCTTCAAATTTTCAAGATCGGAAAAATTGATTTCTTTTTAATATGATTCTGTAAAGACATAAAATAAATTGTTTTCATACGGAAAATGTGCCTAGCCCCCAAGCTTTTCAAAGTGATGTGCTGCACGTCCTGTTATTTTATTTTTAATAACAAAATAGTGAAGTTTTATAAACAATTATCTTTTTTTTTAAATTGGAATATTTAATATTTGTTTTTTCAATTCTAAAATACTCGCATAAGGTTTTTGATGATACTATGATTCATTTCTCGAAATTTTCAAATATCACATTGAAACAAAAAAATATATGTCGATTATTTTTTAACATAGAACGCGACAAAACATATTTTTCTCAAAATAAAATTTTGGGGTGTAAATTACGCATGGAATGATCCATATATATACAAATGCATATATTTTTACGCTTGACATAATACTTTTTAAAAGACACACAAGTATTTTTGAAAAAAAACTTTAGGAGTGTTAATCCATCCTTGGCTAGGGGCGAATTCGTCAATGTATGTAAATAAAGGGGGCGAGCTTTTGATCCTATGTCAAAAGCTAATGATACAAAGATAATTCTGTTTCGTCTTGAGTCATGTTGATCTGAGGGTTGGTTCATTTGCAGAAGTTTCAGCCGCAAGCATCATTCACTGCACCTGCAACTAGCTTTATGGCGTCATGTTCCTACCAACCTCCATGGTAATTTCACATCCTGAAGCATAATATAATACTTTCGCCGTAGGCTTATATTGTATTATATATTATACGGAACATGGATTCGCAATCTAATTTCAACGGGAATAATGCGTGGTTGATTAAATATTTATTCATGTTTGAAACTAATGAAAAACTTCCCAGGTAACACTGATCCTGACAATTACATGATTTAGGTAGAAATGTTTTTGCTTTAAATAATTAAAGCGCAAGTTAGACTGACATTGGAAAAACAATGAATTACCATATTAGAAAGATAATGGTACTGCCCTATATAAAATATATATACACTGTTAGAAATTTCTACCGTATTTCCCGAAACACGTGACTGGAGTTTTATTCAGTTAAGTTGAATTAAGATAGAATTTTAGAAAATTCAGTTACTTTTTAGTAAATTTGAGAAAAAATGTCCTAATTTTCAGTTAGAAAGTATTTAATATTCTGATGCTTGTATCTGGAAATTCTAAAACTTGTCACAGGAATAATTTATCGTTTTGGGTAACTGAAGTTTTATGCAATTACATGTAACTGAAGTTTTATGCAGTTACATGTAACTGAACATTTTGTTACAGTTTCATAATTTTATGATAAATTTTATAAACTTTCTGTAAGAGTTTGGTAGTTTTAAGATACATTTTATGAAAATTCTGTTGTATCTTATATTATTAAGAAAACTTTCAGATAGTTCAGTACATTTTTCGCAATTTTCAAAATACCTTTACTCGAAAACATCATAAATATCGTCAAATTTTACGTAACCTTTGTAACATAAAAAGTTAGTACATTTCTAAACATTTCTAACAGTATACCATTCTTTTACGTTTTTCGATAGTTGAATGGTAAATAGTGCAATTCAAGTGACAACACTTGCAAAAATAAAATGTGTTATTTACTATTTTTCCTTTCAAAAGGCAAACTAAACATTCAAAATGCCACTTATAGATATTTCCTTTCTTTCGTGTAACATAGCATGCAACTTTTGCGATACGTAGTTTTTACAAATCTACCATTTTTGTAGTAGATTTCAATTATTTTGATGTGATTTTTGATTGAAATTCAAGAAATTATAATAAATTATAGACCTTCTACTTGACATATGTCAAAAAACAGAAAGACAAAACCGTCACCATATCCAAAATGGCCCATATCAAAAAACAAAGTCCCTTTTGAAAAGCCCTGTATTTTCCGACGATCCCAGGTGGAAATTTACTACTGATTTGGTACCACGCCAGTACCTTCTTCAGATTACTGGTAGAACCAGAAAACAGTTTTTTTGATTCAAAGAAACATTTCTTTGATATATCGTCAAAGAAAACATTTCATTGAATTAAAGAAAGTTCTATTCATTCAAAAAAAAATTGTCTTCAATTTAATTACATCTATTTCTTTGGATCAAAGAAAAAATTGTTGAATCGACAAAAATTTTTTTAATTCAAAGAAATTTTTTCTTTCACCGTATATCAAAGAAATGTTTTTTTGATTCAAAGAAACTGTTTACTCAGTGTACTGGTGCAATATCGACATGGATACTAGCGTAGTGGTAGTACTGGCTATACCCCTAATTATAACTCGTCTGAGAGTTGGCAGTCACTACTGGTCTGGGACTTGAAATCAGTATTGGTCCAGTGTTATTAGTCGGTACTGACATAGTACTGGCTATATCCCTAATTATAACTCGTCTGAGAGTTGGCAGTCACTACTGGTCTGGGACTTGAAATCAGTACTGGTCCAGTGTTATCAGTCGGTACTGACATAGTACTGGCTATACCCCTAATTATAACTCGTCTGAGAGTTGGCAGTCACTACTGATCTGGTAGTTGAAATCAGTACTGGTCCAGTGTTATCAGTAGGTACTGACATAGTACTGGCTACACCCCTAATTATAACTCTTCTTAGAGTTGGCAGTCAGTACTGGTCTGGTACTTGAAATCAGTACTGGTCCAGTGCTATCAGTCGGTACTGGCATAGTACTGGCTAGACACCTAATTATAACTCAGTTGTGAGTTAGCAGTCAGTAATGGGTTAGAACGTAAAAGCAGTACGGGCCCAGTACTATCAGCCGGCGGTACAAGCTAGGCACCTAATAATAACCCGACTGAGAGTTGCCATCAGTATTGGTCTGGTACTTGAAAATAGTACTGGTCGAGTACTAGCTGGATTGATCGTTAAGTTTTACAATACTATTTAAAAGTAAATTTATACAAATAGAATGAAAAACATTTTATTAAAATTTCATATTTTGTACTGAAAAATATAGTTATTTTTAAAAAAACTGAACAATTTATGGAGCGCTTAACGAAAAATAATTATGAAATTATTAATAAAAATACATTTGGAATGGATATGTCAAAAATAGATGAGTAAAAGGTTGTGAAAGTAGTACGTCGGCTTTTTGCCAGTAATGACAAAAAGTATTGCGGCATTAGTAAACCAGAAGAATGGCAACTGTCGACAAGACTTCTATTTTAGTTGATATCCCGTAATTGGATGTTGTATACAGCCAGCACTCAACCAGTACTGTGCCCAAGGTTCGCATACCTCCTTTATCGGTATTTTTCCAGTAATGATAATCAGTACTACGGCAGTAGCAAACCAGTAGAGTGCCAACTGTTAATGAGACTTCCATGTCGGTTCATATCCCGTATTTGGATGTTATATACAGCTAACACTCAACCAAGATTTGTGGCTGTGCCCACTTTGCCCAAGATTAGCACACCTCCTTTGTTGGTATTTTGCAACTAATGGTAACCAGTACTATTCCAGTTGTAAACCAGTTTAGCATTAACTGTCAATGTTATGCCTATGTCGGATGATAGCCAGCATTTGGATTATTTTTACAGCCAGCACTAAGCCAGAACTGTGCTGAAGTTTGGAATAACTCACTTATCAGTATTTGACCAGTAATAGCAATCAGTACTGCCCCCGTAGTAAACCAGTAGAGTGCCAATTGTCAATGATACCCCTACTTCAGAGCTTCACCAGTTCTGCCAAAGAATACTGAGCCAGTACTTCGCAAGTAGTAAGCCAGTAATATGTCAATGTTTTCCACAGTATTGACAGGCAGTACTGGCATTACTCGGCGGTTACAACTGGTACAATATTGTTCCAGTTGTAAAAACTGTCTCGCTTCCGACTTTTTCACCTGGGATACCGTATATCGGAGATTTATGATTGCTTCATATTACAAAGGAATAAGTGTATCGAAGGTTTTACAATAAGACGTTTATATTTCTTAAAGGATCATTCTGTATCATCCGAAGTAAATTATTCGTGACAGTACCGTGACAAAATTTTAGTGGAACTGCGAGGCGTATTCGGACCTCCTAAAATGTCCTTACTTGGTGTCACGTACGTCATGTACAAAATTAGATGAAGCGCCGTAAGGAAACTTTACTCGGATTCCAGTCCTTATTCTGTACTAGTCTTAGTCAGCTGCTTGATAAGGCTCCAGTTGTTGCCTGAATACGAAGTAACGCGAAACAACAATGAAACCGCCCTGGATTTATCTGCAAGCGCATCCTGAAAGAGATACAGGTTACGTGACTAAAAAAAATATTCTCACAGAAAAAAAATGAATATGGGTAAAGAAAATAAACGGAAATGAATTAAAGAAACTAAGGAGAGACAAAAAGTACTATGGGAGAAATAAAAGAAGCAAGTTAAATGAAGGAAAATAAAAATACGGAAATAAGGATAAGAAAAAGGAAGTAAAAGGGAAGATGGAACTGTCCACAAAAGTAGATAAATTTGCTAGTAAGACGCAATACTTAAATTGTTAAAATCCTAACTTTCCTAACAATCTTGGCCAGGGATATTATTCTCGAATAAGACGAAACTTCATGATAAGCGGAAGCAAGTTTAGACGGCGAACTTCCGCTTTCGATACTGCTCTGAATCACCTGGTTTCCATTTCTGGAAGTCCGGTGTCGAAGTTAACATCGAGTGCATTCGTTAACGAGAAAATTCGAAAAGTTTTTCTTTTCATCATAAAGTTCCTTTCCTGCTAATTTGCCAGGAAGAAATTATTATGAAAGCGATAAGAGATACAAATAAAATTTAACTTTGATTTGGTCAACGGCGTAAAAAAAGGAAAGAATGATTTCTAAAAAGGTCAGCCATAAGCGTTTCATCTCGAACAATTACGTGAAATATAATGACGAGCATTCAATGTTAATCAAGCGTAAAATCTGGCTTACTTCCTTCCGCCCTTTCGTCCTTCGCCAATTCCATAAACCACTAGAGTCCTCGGCTATCAGAGATCGATTCGAGCTATGGTCTTGTGCTACATTATATGTTAGACATAATGAGGATATGTACATATATGTACACACAAATACATACACTGACTTCATTTCATTGCGGTGAACTACCCCAGGGCAGAGCTTTGATGTTATTTTAGCGATTTACATACCGCAAGCTCTCTTTCAGAATATGCATTCCAGCATGATTAGTAGTACTTAATTACTCTCAACGCACTGGATAATATACTCTTGATTAGAGGAATTGATATCCCTCTTTTTGAAAAATTATCACACTCTTAAAGATATTATTGAATTTCATGTACATTTGTATATTAAATTTAATATCACTGTATATTATTTCTAAAACAATATATAGCTATATTAGATTTAATATACTAAGGTATTAAATCTGATCTACGATGTTAATTTTATGTGACAAGTGACTTTCGAAATTTTAATCAAATCTTTATGTTTTCAGACCCCCTGAGTCAGAAAAAATAGATTTTACGAAATCCAGATCGAAAAGTACTGACTGTCAATACTGTGCCAAACATTTGCATATTACTGGCATACTACTGGTGCGGTATTCTTTGGCAGTACTGGTAAGACTCTATAGTAGGGATATCATTGACAGTTGACACTCGACTGGTTTGCTACGTGCGCAGTACTGATTGCTATTAGTGGTCAAATACTGATAAGTGAGTTATTCCAACCTTCAGCACAGTTCTGGCTTAGTGCTGACTGTATACAACATCCAATTACGGGATATCAACTAAAATGGAGGTCTTGTCGACAGTTGGCATTCTAGTGGTTTGCTACTGCCGCAGTACTGATTATTATTACAGGTCAAATACCGACAAGTGAGTTACGCCAACCTTCAGCACAGTACTGGCTATAAACAGAATCCAAATCACAGTACGTATACTAACATGTATTTCACGAGGGTACTTAAAAAAGTGAAAATAAGCATCAGCGCCACGAAGTTATGATAGCAAGAACTAATATCAATGCAAACAAAACCCGAGGGGCGGTTCACTCAAAATCGATTCTACGTGAGCATAATTATTCCGTTAACTAGCTTACGATTCATGTGATTCCACACTTGAAACATGATTCGGTTTGATTCTAACAATTAGAAAAAAAAGAATCGAATCCAACCTTAAAAGAAGCACAGGGATCATTCCAACAGTTGCGTGCATTGAGCTGCATAATTACGATTGATTCCTGTTGATTCCGCCTGAGTCCAGCTGATTCTTTGTTGATCCTTAATTGATTCCCTCAATTTTTGACTAAACAATAATTTTACAGCCTATACCGGCGATGTCAGCTGAGAACTAATACAGCTTTACAGCTCCACGCATGTGTAGCCTGCGCGCGAGACTGCACATTAGACAAGTTTTAACGCATTGATCACAAGTGATCTCAAGCTAACTCGAGCTGCCTCGCTCGAGCGTGCACGGAATCGTAGCGACTCCGAGTGATTCTTGGCGATTCTGAATGATTGCCGGTGAATCTTCTGAATCTTACTGAAGAACGCGGCTTTCAAACTTTTAGGATCAATCTCTAAGATTTTACGGAATCAAGCTGATTCCCCATATGATTCTGAAAAATCTCTCGACGAGTCACTGATTCTAAATCGATTATAAGTATGGAAAATCATTGATTCTTCCAGTGAACGGCCCATTGACAAAACCCCCACAACCCGATATATCGGGTTGCGGAGTGGTCATTAAATGGCCTTGAAATACCAAAGTCTGGAAAAAAACGGAATCAAGAATGAAACTTTTGAATTCCTTTTAATGGATAGGAATTAAAATGCATTCAAAAGTTTTATTGTTGATTCCATTTCTTTCCAGATTTTGACATTTCAACGCCACTCGATGCTCACCTTCTTACTAGGTATATTCTAAAGAGCGGAAAATTTTTAAACATAAATCAATTATTTATATCGAATTATTTCGATTTTATCGAAAGAATATCAAACTATGGTTGCTAAGGTTACAAAAGGTTAAAAAGAACATCGGTAGTGATAATAACGCCACCGCCTTTTAATAGCAAACACTATAATTCGATCCGCTTTACTTCTATAGGAGTGGACCTACTGTGATCCAAATACTGGCTAGCAGCTGACACAGGAATCTCATTAACAGTTGGTGCTCAACTGGTTTACTACTGGTACAGTACTAATTACCATTACTGGCAAAATACCGACAAAGTAGGTATGCTAACCTTAGGCAATGTACTGGTTGAGTGCTGGTTGTATACAACATCCAAATACGGAATATGAACCGACATGGAATTCTCATCGACAGTTGGCATTCTACACTCTAAACACAAGTCTATTGATAGTGAAATTACGTTCCTTTCAGAATGCATTCATTTAATTTAAGCAGATTTCTTTTGTCTATCAACAGAATCTTTTCACTGTTAAAAATTTATCTGTAAAATGCAAGACGAAAATATTTTTAGCGATAATCGATTTCTTTTGACTCTGAAAAGAAATTCGTTAACTAATAAAGGATTGAATTTGTGAGCTAGCAGACGAAACGCGCCTGCGCAAGAGTGAGTGTAAAAGTGTCAAAGTTGGGCTTGTGTACATTATTTATAGGTTATATCATACAGTTCGTTTTCTTCTATCCTCGAAATTATATTTCCTTTGTACGACATAGGATTTCATAATTATTTTTCGTTGAGTGTTCCACACATTTTTCAGTTTTTTTGCAAAAGAACTATATTTTTCATTACAGAATATGAAATTTCATTAAAATATTTTTGATTCAATTTGAACTGACTGCCAACTCCCAGCCGAGTTATCATCAGGGGTCTACCCAGTACTATGCCAGTACCGGCTGATTGTACTGCACCAGTACTGCTTTTAAGTACCAGCCCAGTACTGACTGCCAACTCCCAGCCGAGTTATCATTGGGGGTGCAGCCAGTGCTACACCAGTAACCACGCCGATATTGCACCAGTGCCCTGTCAGTACCAGAAATCCGACGGCGATACTGGCATGGTACCGCACCAGTAGTGAATCCCTACTTGGGAAGTGTCTGTATGTACTATAGTAGGTCGTATGCACGATATCTCTCGATAAAATTTTTGGATTGAATTGAGCTTTGGCATACTTTATCGGAGCCGGAAAAGTAAAAACAAGCTCGTAAACCAGCCATATCCGACAAAAATTATGAAAATAAGAGCATTTTTTGTGTTTTTGAAAAATCCAAAATTCCATCACTGGTTTCTGATGGTGTTCATAAATCTCTACTAATTATCCTCAGAAAATTTTTCGATTAAACGAAAATTAGGGAAGGTACAGTATGTTTAAAGCCATGAATCAATCGTACTACGTGACTAAATTATACATATATTCGTTCATGTAAGATAACTTTTTTAATTTACAAAGTACTTTTCTGAAAATTTTGGAAACGTAACAAAAGACAATAAAGCACGCCTGGTAACTTCTTTTTAGTAAAAATTTTGAAAAAAATTCGGAAACGTATTGACAATTAGAGTTAAGGCCTTGAATCAACCAGTACAGCTGACGGAATCAATAAAATCAGTTTTTTTCAAAAATTTTCCTCAAGAATGGATTTTTTTAGCTGAAACTTTAGGACATAGTGAAGGACATATTAGCGGATAGCTGTAGACTTTAATTAGTCTTCAATCATTACCAAAATTTTAGTGTTGGTAAAACAAGATCTATAAATTTGAATCGTGAAATTTTCTATAAGAAGTATATTTTCCTGTTTAATTCGAAAAATTACTATCGATAATCTAAAATTCAATTTTTTAACCATAATATGTGAAATTCAAATGAAAACTAAAAATGCAAAATTGTTAGTATTAATAAAATTTACAAATTTTGCCTGACACAGTTTCAGATAAAATGTATATTTTTCATTTCAGTTTTAAAAAATATCATTAATATTGAAAAAATCCATTTATAAACAAAATATATGAGATTCGAAAAAAACAATTGAAAATTTCTAGGATTTGAAACCAATCGAATTCTCAAAATACAAAAAACACTACCAAATTTTTTAACGAAAATATGTGAGATACGAAATAAGCGTTATAATGCAAAATTATTTGCGTACATAAAGATTTTTGTATCTGTAACACTGCTGACTCTCATTATGATCAAGTATCGCAGTGATCATAATAATTAATTCACCCACTGTGGATACAAATACATTTTAAAATTATTTTAAACGAATTTTATTAATTTAAAATTACCTGGAAATAAACCAATTCTTCTATAATGTTGTTGAGCGCCAGTCACTTTACTTGAAGCGATAAAGTCAAGTTGAATAGCCCTGAGACTCAAAACTCTAATCACACTAAATACAAGGCGAGGTCAAATAAAAGTCACAACAGTAAGCGGGTGATAAGTAAGAAACCAGAATCCAATTAAAATAAAACTTGGCAGAACACTATTTATTAAAAGAAATGGACTCTATACAATTCTAAATTGAAAAAAGAAAATTGACAGAATATCAGAAAAATTTATTTTTACAATGCTCGAAACTTTCCGAGTTATACGCGACAATATGGCGAATTTAATCTAATTTACGACGTCACCACCTAAGAGCCACTATTAAATGAAAAAGATTTCATTTAATAATTAAATTTTTACCACCGCGAGAGAGAGTGAAGTTAATTATGAAAAAGATACAAATATAAGAGAGAACACTCGCGACCACTGGAGAGAAAGAGAGGCAAAGTGGTCTCGGTAGGTAAGATGGACGCCATAAGGCGTTAGTGTCAATTTGATATTGCCCGGTATTTCCGGACCACTTGCCGAAGAAAATTAGATAAACCAAACTTACGCTGCCTGGATTTCATCGTCGAGTTCCGGATCATAACGCAGGACGAATTTACCTTCCATGGTTTCTCAATCTCAATCCTCTTTTAAGATTCTTTAGGGAGACAAAACGCGGTGTCAGCTGTCGCAAATAGTCGCAGAACGAGAGTGATGAAGGAAGACGCGACGCCGGTAAAATTCCCGACCTGCCTCACGAATTAATCGCTTGACCCAATTACGGACCCGGAAGCAGGTCACATGTCACATATCTAGAAGACGACTAGGCAACCCATGCCTAGTACAGTAATCGCCCTCGGTGAATAATTATTATGAACACGCGTTTCTCTCTTTTACGGCGAACAGCGCGTGTAGTACGTTGGCACTATGCTAGGTAGTGTCCAATGATATTATCTAACATAAATTTAGTATTTCTGATGCTGTCAATACTAAATGTAAAGTCCTGGAGTCGATGTGCCCCAGACTACGTCTTCCGGGTCACGTGGCGGCAGTTGGTCGTCCTGTGGATAAGGGCGTCGATAATCGATCCTTCGATCAGTCGAGACTCGTCCAGTATCGATGTTCGATCCGGCGTCATGGCTGCCAGTATTTACGTCCGCTCGGAAGTCGTTCGTGCCACATCTCCAACGCCGCTGTCCTCTGGTGCCGTTGTCCTCGTGTCGTGTATGGAACAGACGGGACAGGAAACGTAAGTGCGGATAGTGCGTGATAAGTGTTTCGAGTGCTCTCGTGTGGTGACGAAGTGCGGTCTCTCGTCACATGACTTTTTCCCCGGGACATAACCTCACCTGTGATACCGGTGAGTCTACGTACATATATTTTTAAGTGACGGGTAAAATTTACCACGTCACAACACGCTCCACCTTAACCAGGGACTACAGGTTGCGTAAGCTTTCCCTGGCAAGTCAAAAGGCAGCATGGAGGGCCCGAAAACAAAAAAAAAAACAAAACTCCCGGGACGCACTTCGCCTCTCCAACTCGAGCACTTGGAAACAAAGCATAAACAAAATACTATAAAATAAAAATAAACACAAGGCACAAAATAAGCAAAAGCGTAGGTGGGGAGCCACATAGGTTCCGAACCAACAAAAATCATGGGCCTAAGAAATCATATAAGTGCGGCACATGCTAAAATCATAATACGCCAAAATCATAATAAGCCAAAGTCATAACCATTCCGGGTAATGTCCAAAATCTTTTGACCCACTTTATTCCTTACAAAAGTACTAGTGGACCCCGGGTTGTACAAAGCATCTAGGGTAACCGATCCTATTTTCACGGCTAGATGTATTCTACCGCGAACTTCGTCGGTAGGGATGATGCCGCTATTAAACTCAGATTCCAGACCCTCACTCTCATGGAACTCAGCCTCAACAAAATCTAATGACGTCGAGTGAGGTGACTCCTCCACAGTAACTCCCACCGAGTTACTCAGAGTTGAAAGAGTCGCGTCTGGTCCAGTCTTCTCTACCAAGGCATTAAGACTGGGATATCTCTGAGCATCGTCCTCCCTATGTACTTGAGCTTGGACAGCGATGTGGGTGTGCTCTTCGGCTGGGAATTCTTTACCCTATCTCCAAAGTTCCAACTCCTGCTCTGTATTCGTGGGCTCCACGCTATCATCTGTTAAGTTCATATAATTATACGGGAGCTCACGAGGTTTTTGTTCCCGACTCTTCAACCTCTAAATTTCCGAGATCCTTTACAGTATCTTCAAAGCCTATTTCATCGACGATTCGATTGCTGACTACCGAGTAGAATTTCTCGATGACAGACATGTTCATGCCTCTATATCCTGGCATATCTATTGTCGCGAGAACTGTCGTCGTCGTCGTTAACGGGCCCGGGACTTTCGAAGTGCATCTGATACTAATCTTAATGCCTATATCGGATATTTCTTCGGTCACGGAAGGTTGAGAAGCAGTGCAGACCGGTCTCACTGCTTCTTTTCCCCGTTTCTCGAGCAATTAGGGCAGTTTTAAATCGTATAGCCCTCCGCTTTGCAGCGATAACAAGCTATTTTTCTAGGTAGGGCGCAACCTTTTTGAAAATGGCCGCGTTTCTGGCACCTAAAGCAGATGACTTCCATCTCCTTTCCTAAGTCTATAGGGGTCTTTTCAACAGACGTACTCGGACGCTGCTGACCTCTCCCCACCTTAAGGTCATCCTTAGTACCTTTAAAATTCCTATTACTCTCGAATTTATCGCTCCCTTTAGATTTATCCTTCGTGAATCCAGTTTGACGGCCATTGTTCATAAATCTATTTCCGTTTCTTTTTCCCCGGTCTTCGGTATTTCGACATCCAAAATCCAATCCTCCCGAGATTCTCAGAGGTGGTGCGGTCTTGGTAACATCCGAAACTGGAGTACGCTTATGCGCAGCTGGCGTGGTTTCTGCTCGATACGCAAATTCTGGAAGAAAAGAGTTTTCTGGCGATGGCGGGGGTCGGTATTCCTTAGCCGCTGCCCACGCCATTTCCCAACTTCTACCTATTTGGGTCAATTCATTGAAATCTCGGAATTCGAACTTCCGAATTACCTTCTTGAACTCCGGTCTCAATCCGCGATAAGCCCAATCCAATTGCTCGGCCAATGGTACTTTATCCCTCAGCATCGCGATCAATCCTCGCAAGTAGGTCAAATAATCATCCACTCTTTCTTTCTGACCTTGCGTTCGATTGAAAATTTGTTCTCGCACTCGTGCTACGAAGTCATAGTTGAAGAATCTTCGCCTAAAGGCAGTCTTGAATTCCGACCAATTTCGCCACTCATCCTTGCTAATCCAGAACCACAATAGGGCTACGTCCTGTAGTAACATCGGTAGGGCTCGTAGCAAGTCGTCATCCTTGATGGGAGTGATTCCACGGCATTCTTCCAACCGAGTTAAGAAATCTTCCGCGCTAACCCCCGATTTGCCGCTGAAAGAAATCTTCCAGTTACATACAAATCGGCTCATATCCTGGATCTCTTGACGTGCTTTGAACCGGCTGCTGCTAAGTCCCAAACCGCGATTTTCCGGGCAGCCCTCTAAGTTACCACGTACTGGCCGTCTAATCTCTTCCTGGTGACGTTCGCTATACCTCTCTTTCGAATTACTTAGAGGTCGATTGTATTGGCCCTGGTAATCCTGCGTCCTGGGCTCTGGATCGCCATCAAAGCTTAGGGGCCTGAAATCCGCTTCGTACAGAGAAAAACAGTTCATCCCACCTTTCGAATCATATCCAGTTCGGTTAGGCCCACGCGTGAATTCGTCTGGGGCTGCAGTCTGATTGATTGTCTCTAAGTTGGTATCTAGGTTCAGGTGGAGGTCCAAGCGTCCGTCTCCAACTACTCCACCACAGCCACTGGGCACTTCAGGCCCACTGTGGGTGCGGGCGAACCGTTCTAAGGCCATACTTGGCACCCTGTCTCCGCTGAGGTCAAGTCGATCTGAATTAGATGCATCAAGGGTACTATGCGGTGCGGCTGGTGGTATCAATGGGCTAAAGTCTTTTCCCCTGTACAGCTTATACTGTTCTCCTCGTACTGTATCCAGAAAACAAGGCACTCGATGCTCCTCGGAAGGTGGTATATCCACCATGCCAGGTCGCGCGTCTTCTTCGGCCGTCTCAACCGATACCCGAGAGAGCCTCATCGGCGGGAAGATCGGGTAGAGCAAATGGAACGAGTCACGTGGCCCGGTATACGAAATGTTCGCATAACCGTATGCTCTCGCCATAACTGTAACAGGAGCTCGGACCGATACTGGGACTTCCGTACTGTCACCTACATTCCTATAAGTTCCTAAACCCCTTACATCATCCTCACTGCCCCGGATAGCGTTGGAAGCGAGGTCAGATACCGATGATCTATCCGAGAGACCTCTATAGAGCAGCAACTGTCTCTTAAGCCGTCTGGATTTTTCTGCCCTGGTTCCACCCACGGAGAGTTCATGTCGTGTCAGTGCGTCAGTCAACTCGGTATCCGATAGTCCTGCAATCCATTCTACAATTTGATCTGAGGTTTCCGGCGCACTTGCTTCTTCTGGCAAGGACATCTTCCCAAGTATGAACAAAATCTTAGGTTACAAAACAAAATCTCCGACGCTTCGGCGTATCCACGATTCCGATAGGATGGCCAAGTGATATCTCATTCAATCATAAATCCAGGCTAAAACGAAACTACTAGTCCCGCGAATCCAAGCTGAATAGTTCGAGTTCCCGAGTAACGTTCCTATTTTACAACTTCCCTATAGCCGAAGTAATACGCGTTATCTCGTAACTTATAGCTCGACTTTCTGAATTGCTCGAATGATTTCGGAAAGTAAGCTTCGCCTCGTAATTTCCCAACCTACCGAAAAGGAATATTTTGCCAACTGTTCCGAGTATACCACGTTTTAAAGTACACAAATGGAAACGGCAAGAAGCAAGCAACGTAATGGCGGTAGTTCGCAAAGCTTATAATAGACAGAAAATATTCATATCCGTAAAATAATAGCCACTAGCAATTATCAGGAGCAGAAAAAGAGCAGCGACAGAAATAGGAAAAAATAAGCAAAAACGGTAAAATCAGAAATAAACCATTGAAATCTTTAAATCCAATAAGGTCGAAAATCAATCAAAAAAAGAAAAAAAAAGAAATAAGTAACACCAAATCAAATGATGTCAGGTAATGCTGAAAATAGCACAGTGATGAATAACTAGCAATAACCTAGCAAAGCAGTGCTAGCGAAGTTATATCAGTACAAGGCATGGTATGTAAATAAATTCACAAAATACGAAATAATAGATGTAAATAACTTCAAACGTCCAATCACTCAAGAAATCCAGCCCACTTTAGGCAGCCAGTGATTTCTGTTAAATCGACCAGTAGAATTTTTCGAAAAAAACTATTCGAAACTAACGAGAAATCTTGCTTTTCAATTATTCTCGAATAATTCTAATATCAGCGAAAATCTCTTTATTCCCAGTATTTCCGAAATCTCAAAAGTCTATTAAAGCAATAACCGCGAATTTTACTTAAAGTCCATCAAAATTCACGATTTAGCACTTCTAATCTTGAATTTCGTTTTCGAATCAACTAATAATCGCGAAATAACCTTTAAAAATTCGTCTTTACCACCCAGATAATATCTATTCGGTCATCTAAATCACGAATTCAATATTCTATTAAATTTATTTAATTCGTTCTACAAATCGACTACAATTTGAACTTTCAAAATTCCAAATCAGTTACCTCAAAAAGGGAAAGTAAAAGAATTTGACATCAAAAATATTTTCAACATTTCTATTCCGAATCTTAATTCCAAAATTATTTTCAGACCAGTACCCTCGACCAGAATAACCGGAAATTTTTCTAATAAATCTTAATAATTTTCCGGATTTTAAATCCGAAAAATCTTCTTGGCCGATGATGATAGTGGTCAGTGACTCTCGACCTTGCTCCGCGACACGGAAGTTCACTTCCGAAAAAAACAAATTACTCCTTTGGTGCAAAATCTCAAATAAAATTTTCAAATTCCCAATTTGACACTTTCTAACCTGAATTATAATAAAAGACAGATTTTCTCTATTAAACCCAATTACTGAAGCGGGTCAGGTATAAGCAAGAATTCGTACTCTGTAGGTACTTGACAGGTTATACAAATCAAAAAAAAATTCATGACATCTTGAAGTCAATGAATTCTACCTATAAGCGGTCAAACATTACATTTCTGAATTCCAGCCCCTCTCAAATTTCAAGTGCCAGCTCAATCCAACCTTCATCCCTTTACTCTCAAAATAAAAAAAAGAAGGGATAAAATGTCAAATTATACACAATTCAATGCCAAAATGCGTTTACAGGATATATAATACTTATAAGATATATAATATGCATATAATATATTGTACAAAATATAATACTTTTCATATAAGTAGGCCATATAAAATCATTAATGCCAAATATCGAGCGCTCTTTCTCTCTTTCTTCCTCGTATGGGTTCCCCTTGTCTCTGAAATTTGAGAGAGAAACTTCAAATCTCTTAAATTTTTCATATGGTATTTTCGAGAGAAATTCCAAAGCCGTAGTGTCCCAAAATCTTAAAAATTCCAACTTCCTGGGATTAAACTCCTTCGAAGTTCCTGTATCGAAAATAAGAATAAAATTTTCTTCTTGAGAAAATTTTAACTCTTAACAATTTTCCAAATTTTCGAAGTCAAAAGAAAATATTTTGTTTTGACATTTTTAAACTTTTCGAAAAAAACTTCCAATGTTCTTAAGTTTCAATTTTTGAAAAAAGAACTTCGAACAATTTTATTCTCTCTCTCTCTCTCTCTTTCGAAAACAAATTTTGTCCTCAAGTCCTGAAATGCAATTACATAAAAAAAATGTTTTAAGCTATTACCATATTTAAATTTCTTTTTCCTAAAATTTCATACAATTAATTAAATAATTTCAAAGTTCTGCCTGCGTTTCAAGTTACACAAAAAAATTTCAATTTAAAAATTTTAATTTATAATAATTTTGTTGATTATAATTTCAATTAAATTCAATAATCTCAGATCTTACAAAATTTCAAACTTTCAAAAAAAAACTTGATTTAAAATTCTACTTATTAATATTTTAATCAAATCCTGACCACTGCCGTCCGGGAAAAATAACTGGTTTCGATGATGCCCAGCCCCACGTTGGGCGCCAGTTGACAAGAATTTGATAAAGATTTCATTTAATAATTAAACTTTTACCGCCGCGAGAGAGAGTGAAGTTAATTATGAAAAAGATACAAATATAAGAGAGAACACTCGCGAACACTGGAGAGAAAGAGAGGCAAAGTGGTCTCGGTAAGTAAGATGGACGCCATAAGGCGTTAGTGTCAATTTGATATTGCCCGGTATTTCCGGACCACTTGCCAAAGAAAATTAGATAAACCAAACTTACGCTACCTGGATTGCATCGTCGAGTTCCGGGTCATAACGCAAGACGAATTTACCTGGATTGCATCGTCGAGTTCCGGGTCATAACGCAAGACGAATTTACCTTCCATGGTTTCTCAATCTCAATCCTCTTTTAAGATTCTTTAGGGAGACAAAACGGGGTGTCAGCTGTCGCAAATAGTCGCAGGACGAGAGTGATGAAGGAAGACGCGACGCCGGTAAAATTCCCGACCCGCCCCACGAATTAATCGCTTGACCCAATCGCGGACCCGAAAGCAGGTCACATGTCACATATCTAGAAGACGACTAGGCAACCCATGCCTAGTACAGTAATCGCCCTCGGCGAATAATTTTTATAAACACGCAGTTCTCTCTTTTACGACGAACAGCGCGTGTAGTACGTTGGCACTATGTTAGGTAGTGTCCAATGATATTATCTAACATAAATTTAGTATTTCTGATGCTGTCAATACTAAATGTAAAGTCCTGGAGTCGATGTGCCCCAGACTACGTCTTCCGGGTCACGTGGCGGCAGTTGGTCGTCCTGTGGATAAGGGCGTCGATAATCGATCCTTCGATCAGTCGAGACTCGTCCAGTATCGATGTTCGATCCGGCGTCATGGCTGCCAGTGTTTACGTCCGCTCGGAAGTCGTTCGTGCCACATCTCCAACGCCGCTGTGCTCTGGTGCCGTTGTCCTCGTGTCGTGTATGGAACAGACGGGACAGGAAACGTAAGTGCGGATAGTGCGTGATAAGTGTTTCGAGTGCTCTCGGGTGGCGACGAAGTGCGGTCCTCGTCACACGACTTTTTCCCCGGGACATAACCTCACCTGTCATACCGGTGAGTCTATAGGCACCGTGCGAAGTCATGGTAGGGAGAGTTAAAACGACGCCAGCGCACGCAGTGGATAATTTAGGCGTTAAAGGAGGCTGTTTTATATTTCCGAGCAATCAAAATATATGTGCAAATCTAAATTTTGTTTTAATTTAAAAAATATAGCTGAAATGAGCTACCGTAGTTGTTGTGTTGTGAATTGTAAAAATACAAGCAGGAAAAGTGGGTGTAAATTTTATAAATTTCCAACGTCTAAATGGAAAATAAATCAAAGGAATAAGTGGGTAGCTGCAGTAAGAAGGCAAAAGTAAGTAGTTCCATAACCTTAATTAATTAATTAATATTTATTTACTCAACAAGTACCTAAAAGTGTCATCATAAAATTACAATTTAATTCTTTATTATTTTTCTAGTCTGTTTTGATCTGTCATTAACTTAAGGTAGTCGTCATGCCAAAAAACAGTCTCTGGAAAAAGAAGTTTTTCTATGATTTCAAGACTGAGAATTATATCATCAGCCGTGTCATATGTAAGAAAAGACACTCTTTTTAATGAAAAAATTTAAAAATTACGAAAAATAATATTTTAATAATGTTTTTTATAATAGGATATTTCTTTACTATCGCTTCTTACCAATTTTTTAAATTTTTTCGTTAAAAAGAGTGTCTTTCCTTACATATGACACGGCCGATGATATAATTTCCAGTCTTGAAATCATAGAAAAACTTCTTTTTCCAGAGACTGATTTTTGGCACAACTACCTTAACCTTATATTTACTGGTTTCTATATCATTTTTATTATGGAAAGTACTTACTTTTTACTGCTGATTTCACACAAATACTTCACAAGGAAAAACAATCGAATTTTAAAGTGAATCAAATTGTTTTTTTGTTTGTTTTTTTATTGATAATAAACATTTTTATAACTAAGTCCCATTATAATACATTGTAAAAGTTCTCGAACAGCCTCCTTTAGTTCACTCATGCTATGGCGCTACAGTCACGCACGGTGCCTATATACATATCTTTTTAAGTGAAGGGTAAAATTTATCACGTCAGAAAGTACTAATTATTAAATAATTTAATTACTTTATATTAACTGTAGAAATCTGTTTTTTTTCTTATATGTATCACACTTCACTGCTCGTAAAAAAAAATCGAAACCAAATATGGTGTATTTTTTTTACAATGGGAAAAAGTATGTCTCAAAACGTGCCATACTTTTCTTGCGTCCATTACCGTAAGTGCGGATAATTTTGTATAATCGTGAGTTCGAAACTATTTTCATCAATAAAATGGAAGATTGCAACATTCTAAACAACTATTTTCAACGTTTTCAAAAACAACACAATATTATAAGAATAATGGCCAATTTTGTCTCGTTTTCCATTACCGTCGACTGGCAGTTAGTTCCATATTTCACAGCGTTTTTAATTTCAATCCAACTACAGTGTTGTCGAATTTACAGTTTTCTTCTGGTAAATATGAGAAGTTTGGATTATTTACGTTCGATGAGCATTTTTTTCGAAAATCATTTTAATAAGTATATACTGACAAAATAAGTATTGAATTTTCAGTTCGAAAAATGTGAAGAAATGACAGAACTAATTACATCTTTAGACTCTCTTACAATTTCCGAAGTGAAGGAAGAAAGCAGAAATAGGTTTATATTTCTTACGGTGTATCATACTGCGAAAATTAATAGCTTCTGAAATTACTTTTTTTCAATGTATCCTCAACGGGAAAAGTGCTCAGTTTGTACATCAGAGTGACAAAATTTCAGATTCAAGCGTGGGTGTAAAAATTATGTTATGGAAATTGTAGCTCGTATACTTAGATGTGTTATCACTTTCGATGTAACAAAGCCGTTGAACAAGTAAAAAATGCATTTTGAAAATATCTGTTATAAAAGATTTTCCTATCGTACTCTCTAAATCTGAATCAGTCAAATTTTCACAGATTGAATCAGTGATTTGCCTTTTCACTGATTCAGCAGTGAAAAAATATATTTTATTGTTTAATCAGTTAATTTCCATTGAAGCAATCAGTAGAATTTGACTGATTTACAGTAATCTCCTTTTAGCTATTTGAATCAGTCAAATTTCACTGATAATCAGTAGATTTTTACTGATATATATTTAGAGAGTAAAATGACTCTTTTTCAGAAAATCACTCATATGCAAATTACTACATTTACTTTTATATTAAATTTAATGCAAACATTTTCAAGAATGCAATTTATAAATTTTCTGTGCAGCTAGAAAAAAATTCACCTTAATTTAGATAATATTATTTGAAACTAAAATTCTACAATATGATTGCAATGATCTACGTCTGACTTTACCCTGACCTTTACTACTTACACGTCTCAGATTTACTTCTCCAGATAAGAACAGTCGGAAAAAGTTAGTCGAACCAACTATTTCTTCACTTTTTTTCATTTAGAATATTTTTTTATCAAGTGTCTTGAGTGACAGTGTGAAAAATCTCATCTCGAATTAACTGATTCATCAAAAGTTTAAATCAGATAAAAATTATAGATTTTTCATTCGTCAAATTATATCATCCATAAACAGCTCGAAACCATTAAAGTTTGTCTATTGATTTCGACCATAAGAAATCTACGTTTTTAATCCGATTTAAAGTTTTCATGTTTTATTTTATTCAAGATAAAACTTTCCACACTTTCAATGAAGAAACTTGATAAAAAATATTTTAAATAAAAAAAACTGAGGGAATAGTCCCTTCAACTAACTTTTTTCCAATCATCTATTTCTTCATTAAAGTGTATTTTAAATAAAAGCAGCTTGTTATTTGAAAAATCTTTCATTTTTATTTATAAAATACTAGGTATATTGCATGGAATAGGAAAATGACACTGTTAGGAATTTCTATAGTAAATTTGGTACGCAAGTATAAGAATGATGGACGCATAAACAATAACGTCCATAAATGCCAACTTTCCGGATTAAAGGCAGGTTTTCTAGAATGGAAAGCTTCTCATAAAGTGGCGTTCATAAATACCTTCCTACCGACATAAAGTACATTGATGAAAAAAATGTTATTCAACAAACAAAATGAAAAAAAAATTCTTTTTCACTTTTCAAACTGTTATTCAGTTTAAAAAGAATTTATATAAGCGGAAACGATTTAATTTGAGGCATAAATTTATTCTAAATCATCTCAAGCGCTATTGATTAAATATAACGAAAATTAAAATTGTTATAAACAAATTAGTGAAAAATGGTAAATCTTCTTTATTTTCGATATTTAAATGCAGTGGACCAATATTTTCAGAAGCAAATGCAAATAAATTAGTGATAACTTAAAACTGAAAGACCTTAAGCATCAATTCTTAATTATTTATAACAATTTAACAAACAAGTACGAAATTAAGGCATTTTTCAAAAGATATATTTTGTTCTTTCCGCAGAATTAACTGCTAGTACGTTTCCAATGCGTCTAGCTGTAATAATTTTCACTTAAACCACAATTGTTAATTGTCAACAAATTCAGTGAACAAATTAGTTATTCAGGCACTTTTCAATAAATAAATTCCGTTTTTTAGCAGAATCAACTACAAATATCTCACAGATGGACTTCTGCTTTGGTAACTTGCAGTCAGAGAATAACTCTCTATTGTTTAAACAAATGTCTATTCAATTAACACTACTGGACATTATTCTTAACGATTTTTTGCCACAAAGTGCATCATTTTGCTTAAATGGATTTTTTTAGCTAAATGGCAATCTTAAAAAGTAAACAAATTTTTTTCCCGGGTCTGGAAAAAAAGTTTTTCTACGATTTTAAGACTTAAGGTAGTTCAATCACGAAAATTAGACCTCAGGCAAAAATAGATAATTTTGCTTTCAAGAATAGCAATATTATTATTTAAGGGGTAATTTGAAAGAGAAAAGATTATTTTTCATGAAAAAAATTTGAAACTCAAAAAAGTAATTTTATTAATAAATTTTATTTTTGCCCAAACTTATTTTCTCATCGCTCTGAGCCAAATTTAAAAAATGATGCGACTCTAATAAATCACGGTTCATTTTTTTAGGAAAAAGATTCTCTACAACTTGACTGTTTCCAATTTTCGAAAATGAATTCTTTAATGGCTGAAATGATAAAAAAACTATTTTTCAAAACAAAATTTCTATAAAGAAATTGCTGTATTTGATAATAATTAATTCAATTTCAAAAATAGAAGACGGTCATGTCGTAGAGAATCTTTTTCTTAAAAAAAGGAACAGTGATTTATTAGAATCTCATCATTTTTTAAAAATTGGCTCAAAGCGATAAGAAAATAAGTTTGGGCAAAAATAAAATTTATTAATAAAATTATTTTTTTGTGTTTCAAATTTTTTTCATGAAAAATAATCTGTTCTCTTTCAAATTAGCCCTTCAATAATAATATTGCTATTCGTGAAAGCAAAATTATCTATCTTTGCCTGAGGTCTAATTTTCGTGAACGAACTACCTTGAAATTATATTACCAGTCGTGTCTTATGAAAGAAAAAACATTATTTTTTATGAAAAAAAATTAAAGCTCAACAAAAATAATGTTTTTTGCAATAGAATTCTTTTCTATTATCGCTTTTTCCTAATTTTACAAAAGCAATTGGATTTTCATGAATCATGGTTCATGTTTTCGAGGAAAATATTCTCCACAACTCTGTTTCCGATTTTAAAAGTAAATGAAAAATCTTCAGATATAGTTATTTTAAAAAAAAATATATATTTCTTTCGAAACAATTATTTCAACGATTTCAGCCACTGAAAAATCTACTTATAAATTCTATTGCAAAAAACATTATTTTTCTTGAGTTTAAAATTGTTTTCATAAAAAATTAACCTTTTACTTTCACAAGACACGACTGATAATATCATTTCAAGTTTTAAAATCATAGAAAAACTTTTTTTCCCAGAGACCTGATTTTTGGCACGACCATTACCTTAAAGTTGATCCCCAGAGGTTCTGGTGATGAGTTGAAAGGCCGGAGGCATTTACCACGCCGACTAAATGGCTCAAAAGCTATCAGTAGGACCATTCGGAATGCCTCTACTTCTGCCGACAAACACAATTCCTTCTGACTCTGTCTCGTCGACTCGTTAGAGCATTTGGCTGACGCACTGAAATCTTATAACAGACGAAGCTTTTGGCAACTGTCCTTTTCGAAAACTGATGCACTTGAGGCTTCGATTCACAATTTCGTGCGCATTCATAAATATTCCGTGGTTCACTAGACTATCTTAGGCAAAAGGAAAATATACATAATAGAAAAGCATGAAAAATAAAGATTGTTAATTAAAGTAGTATTTCATGTGAATAATTAATCACATACCTAATAGGCGAACAATTTCCGTTTCAAAGCTCTTCAATATTTGAAGAGAGTATTAAAGATGAATTCAGGACTCCTTAATCGAAAGTTCCCTCTTGGTGCTTCATCGAAATTTAATGTTCGCGATGGGAAAGTTCGTATTAATTTCTCCTAAATTAATAGGGTATTTATAATATTTAATCTTATTTAAAAAATTATTATGAAAAAAAAAATTGCTAAAGAATTATTTCACTATCTTTATCTTCTTTTTTTATTTATATTTTTACCCTTCATATTTAATTCTCCCAATTCCTAGTTTAAAGCAATTTGAATTCTATATACTGCAAGAAAGAAAGGAAATATATAAGTGGCATTTTGAAAGATTAGTTTGAAATAAAAGGCTAAAATGTGGATAATAAATTTTATTTTTGCAAGTTTTGACACTTAAATTGCACTCTATGCCAGTCAACTATTGAAAAACAAAACAAAATGGTAAATAGTAAGATTCAAGTTGTAACAATTGCAAAAATGAGATGTATTATTTACTATTTTGCTTTTATGGGCGCAAAATGACCATTTAAAATGGCATTCTTAGCTTCATTCTTTTTTGGGTGTATTTTTCTGATAATTTTCCCCACAGATCTTTTTACAATTTTGAAAAATGGTATATACAAGACTTTTCACAAGGGTCTTTATTTTTACATTCAAATTATATGAGAAGGTATTGATTTTATGTCTAAAAAGAAAGGAGGCGTTCGGTAACCAAATATTTTTGACCAATTATTCTAGTTTTATCCGTAAAAAACGTTTTCGTAAAAATCAAAAATTCCATTTTCCCGCCAAAATATATGAGATATGGCAAAAATGTTGGAAAACAAAATTTTTTATTTCAAAGAGATCTACAAATTAGCTATTGACTATTTTTTCATAAGAGTTATATTCTTCCATTTATTCATCAAAAACGTTTTTAGGAAAAACAAAAAATAAAATTTTCCCGCCAAAATATAGGAGATACAGGAAAAATATTCAAAAACAAAATTTTTTATTTCAAACAGATCTACAACTTTGGTCTTGAACATTTTTTTATAATTCCACCAACTCATTAAAAATATTGCATAAATATTGAGTCGTGAAAAAGATTTGTTCTCGTTAGATCCCACGTAATTTGGCAAAACAATGTTTTGGAGGTGTCTGAAGCGAAATGGAAATATGCTATGACACATGGTTCGAACGCATGCAAAAGTGTATAGATGCATTGTCATAATGAAAAAAGCTTTCTTTCTTCTTCAAATGTGGTCGTTTCTTCTTGATTAGGACAACCAATCGAACCAATAATGCAGCGTAATCTGCTCCAGTAATCGTCCTTCCTTTCTCAAGGGAGTCGATGAAGATTACTCCATGTACATCCCCAAAAACACTCTACATAACTGTCCCAGCCGATTGTTGCGTTTTCGGACACTTTGGTGCACTTTCACTAGATTTAATTCACCGTATCGACCCTCCACATAATTCCGAGTATAGTGGTGGATCTATGTTTCCTCCATCGTCACAAGTCGACGCCAAAACTCAGGCCGTGCAAACCTAATGCATAGATGGTGGACGATTAGCAACTAGCGCCGCGTACAACTGTGCATATGAACTATCATTATATGTGCACGTGTTAATGCACATATATACATACGTAGGTTCCTTAAATGTGTTGTAGAGAATATAATTAATATGAAATTGAAGATTCAATGCGAAATTGTGCACATGTAATTCAAGAGTGAGAAGTTGATATTAAATTCTCACTCTTGAATTGTATTTTCATAATTTTTCATTAAATCTTGATTTTGTCGCAATAAATAAAAATCTAAAATATCTGTAATTTGTATTTTTATTTCCAGAAGATATACAGAAAATTTTCCTATACAACGAACTGCGAACCATAAAAGCATGTGATACTTAGAAAATAAGCAAATTTTATTGTTTTAAGTTTCTACATGTTTGTGACTAAAGTACATAAAATTTTGTTTCTGAAATTTGGGCAATGGCAGAGAAGATAAAAACGGACCTAGATAGACTACTTTTCATTTCGAAATCGAAAAAAAACCGCACTTTAAAAGAAAGGCACCATCTCTCTTTTGTTAGTAATATTCTTCATCGAAATGTCGATGGCAAACAAAATATCGCCTTTCCACTACTTGTAGGTATTCTAACCTCGACAAGTAAAAGTTCGCGCAAGCTTCTATCCATCGTTGTCCAGCATCTCCTCTCTTCGGAAACCGATGAATGGGCACACTTTCCTTCTGACGCTTTTTGTTGGTATACACCTACGAACAGCACACTGAATTACCTATTTTTTATCCATGATAAGGTACAATGAATTGTTAGATACTTGTAATGACTTGTAAATAATAATAACGGAACTCATACGAAGCCAGTTCCCCTTGCCACACTCCGCCCGCTTGTGACAACCAGCGCCGTGTACAACTGTGCACATGAACTAAGCTACGCAGACACCTCCTCCATTAGAGGTTAACCAGCCCTGCAAAAACTCTTTCCGATTGCGGTTAAAATACTACTGTGGGCAAAAACTAAGGTGAATTTTGTTATAAAATGAAAAATCTTTATTTATTTATCGAAATCAATTTCATCCGCTCCCGATATAACGCACTTATGCCAACGTTCTTTCCAATCGTCGAAACACTTGTTAAATTCGATTTCCGTAATTGCCTTTAAAGTACTAGTACACTTTAGAAAGCTAAAAATAAGGCAATTTTGAATAATTTTTTTCTCAGTCCCATTGATATATATTTATATGAAACTTTTTTTATCATGTAAATACATGTTTGTGGAGTACAAACAAATTTTTATTTAAAATTTTGGTTTTATGGCCCAAATCCAGGGAGCGCCAAAATCGAACATCAAAAAACAAACATTTGACGCATGGCCAACAGTTTATCTATGGATTGGCAAGTCTGAAACAAAAAAATGAAATGGTTTCTCTAAAAGGAAGGTTGCTTACATGACAATTCACCACATTTTTAAAAAAATCAAGAAAAAAAAATGGCGGGCGTTTGAAAAATTCATTGAAAAAATGGCCTATTTTTCCGCTGTTTTTTGGGTCAATAAAATATTAAATTTGTATTTTTTGGCTCAATTGCGGTAAATTGTCATACAGGACATATCAATAAACAAAACCCAGCAAGGTGTTTGAAAATCGGTTCAGTAGTTCCGGAGATAATCTGTCAGCCATTTGAAAAAAAAGTCATTTCGAGAAAAACGCGTTTAAAGTTTTGACTAGTACTTTTTATTGAATATTTTCAAAAAAATCAAGTTCTAATACTCGCAATAAATTAATCGATTATTCCTGGACCACACAGCAACAGGCCACTGTCTTGGTAAGCTGCCTCATCTTTCTGGCGGGCCTCTTTTTGGGCCAAACGGCCTTCTTTAGTAGACGTGTTTGTCGCTTTTTCAGCCAATAAAATCCGCTCTTCGTCTTTGGACTTCACGTATTGATATTATTTCATAGTGTTAAGAGTTTGAATTTTTTGAAAGTATTTTAGGAGAAGATATTTAAAGGTCTAAGGAGTTGAAAAATGCAAGAAAAACGAAATCGATTTTTTCAAAATTCTAAAGTGTACTAATACCTTAAAGCCTTCTTCGATTCGGCGTGTATCTCTTCAATCGTGTCAACACGGTGTCCTCGGAGTGGTCTTTTGAGTTTGGGGAATAGCCAGAAGTCACGCGGAGCCAAACCAGGCAAATATGGTGGTTGTAGAACGATATGCGTTGAGTTTTTCGCGAAATGGTTACGAAGAACGAGTGCAGTGTGAGACGGTGCATTATCGTGATGCAAAAATCATGAGTTGTCTGCCCGAAATATCTTTTGAAACGGCGTTGAGTGATCCTCTTGAAATGCCAATAGTGTCAGCAAGGTCTCTAATTGTCAATCGACGATTTTTGTGCACTAATTCCTTGATTTGATTGACGTGTTGCTCGTCAGTTGATATTGATCGTCGTCCGGGGCGTTCCAAGTCATTAACACATTCTCTGCCTTCTTTGAAGTCTTTGTACCACTTATAAACATTCTTCTGCGACATGGTCAAATTACCGAACGCCTTCTGCTACATTCTGAACGTTTCCGCAACTGAAATTTCGTTCCGCAAACAAAATTTAATGGCACTTCTTTACTCAACAAATTCAGACATTGTAAAAATTCAAAAAATCACTTTTAGTCGTTTAGAAAACACAAGCGTAACTATGTAACAAATGATGACATTGACATGAAATTTGGCACAGATGTCAGTAACAGTAGGACCAACATAAAAATAAAAGAGTTTGCCCGAATCGGTTAGCCCGCGAAGTTTAAATTAAAAATTGACGTTAGGTTTTGCCCACAGTAGTAGGTCAAATTTTGATCTAAAATGGTCACACGAATGCGTTTTGGGTTGATCGTGAGTAATCGCGGCACTCATCTTACACAGAGCTTTCTCATGCACAAACGTGTATGCAAAATATTGACCACATGCTCAGTTGAGAAGGATTCGATCTCAGCTATCTGATGTACTTTCATTTTTTCGGGTTATTCAAAATAATATCATGGATTTTAGTGATCATTTCTGGTGTAGTAATCTGATTTGGACGATCTGGAGTTGGTATGGTTTTTGTGCTCGTACGACCACCACGAAATTCGGTACACCACTTATGAGCCATTCCATACGACGGAGCAGAGTTCGAATAATATTTATCGAGCTTGGCCTTGGTTTCTGATAAGGTTTTTCGACGCAAAAGTAGTGTTTAATCAACACACCAAATTCACTTTTTTCCATATTTGCAAAAAATTTGAAGGATGGTTGCTTTTAGACACTGTAACTTGTAACGAATTCTTCTTATTAGGTTCTGAAAGTAGAAGGCTAAATGTATTAACTAAGATTTTTTTCGGAACTTGAAATCAAAAATTAGTGGAGTAGGGGAGGGGGAGTTATTCTTTTGTTACAGTTGAATTTCCTTCGATATTATTTTTTATTCATGAATTGTAGACATTATAAACCATATATTAATGAAGAACTTTTATCAAAAATGTGTCTTTTATTTAAAATCCAAAAACAAAGTCCCTGCTGAAAAGCCCTGTATTAGAAGAAGTAAATTCGCTTTCTTTTTAATTTTTTCTTTCACAATCTCCATTGAACTTCAAGTTTTCCTTGTCAACCCAGCAACCTCAATTTAAAAGTTTTATCGTATTATGCGGGAAAGGTCTTACTTCTGGAAAAGAAGGGTACTTACAAGGAGAGTCCTCTTTGCCTCAGGCTCCTGCAAGCTCTGTTCGTTTGCAACTTACATTCGTATTTGCATATTGCCAGAGCTGTCTCTTTAAAAACGCCTAAGAAAAATGTCTGTAAATTTTAAAATTTACTTTTACGATTCATATTTATTTTGAATTAAAATGAATAAAATAAATAAAGGTGGAAAATATAGTTCAAAATATATCACTAAAAAATAACAAGACTCATTAAATAATGTAAAATTCAAGTCCCATCAATTTTAAATGAAATTTAAAAATTTTTGGTCTTCTCGTTGAAAAATAAGAAATTAAAAATTAGCCAAAATGCCTGCCCAACAAATCTCAAGACACAGTCAAATAAAGTGCAAACAAATAGATTTATATATATATATTTATGATTTTTCAAATTATTTTACCTGATTCTGCATTTTTTTTCTCAATCGATAGTTCAAATTTCACGTCTTGACAAAGAACCTGTAGAGTGAAACAAAAAACTAAGATAAAAACTAAAATAAAACTATTCTTAAGAAATGATAGTACCGCTTTTCTAAATGATTGCCGATTTTTGATCACGTCGTGAAGTTGGTAGTCATACTTTACTCAAGTCTACTTTACATAGGAATGGCCCCCAACTCTCACGAGATCTATATTTCACTCGAATGGTTATTTACTTGTTTTGCTCTTTCCTAAAGTATAGTTCACTATCTCCACTATTTTGATAAACTTGTAGAATTCATTTTAATGTTATGGCAGCAGGACTCTATTACCAAAATATCTATTACCAAGTATAGATCTGAAACTTTTTATATCTTCTTCTTCAGAACTAATATTACTTTATTCTTTTTCAATCCAGCAGCAAACAAATTTCGTGTCCCCCTATTTCTTCTTTTTAGTCTGTTATTTTTTGTCTTCGATTTTGTCTAGCAATGCGATTTGAATATTTCGTTTAATAGACTGAAAAGAAAATCGTCCTTTTTCACAAGCTTACAACTTATAACTCTCTTTCCTCCTTCGCATAATTTCTGAAAACTTTTTAATGTCGATTCGCTCGTTCACCATTGAGTCTCGCTTTTCTCGAAGGGAATGGTAAAGAGGAATAGAAATTGCAAGAGGGGAGATAGTTTGGCTTCAAAGAGATACCTTGCCCTCGTTTTCGTTGTCGCTGTCTCCCCTTACATTGGAAATAGACATTTCACAGAGATGAAGAACTAAGACCATCACGCAGAAGGAACATCTTATGCAACAGAAGAAATTGCTGGGAAAGAGAGCAATCTACAAGATCATCTTTCACTTTTCCGAGACCACCGAGTGCAGTTTCAAAATGGAGGATTCTGAAAATTCTACTTCTTTAAATATTCATCTTGCATTTATTTTATTTCACTTATTTCAACCAATAAAAACAAGTTCTGTCCAATAACAAATATTTTAAATCTCTCTTTCTACATGTGGAAAAATTTGCCAAGTGTACCACCAAAAAAATTCCCTTGTTCCAAATTTTTAAAAATGTTTAAAAACTGTTGTACTAGATACGAACTCATAATTCTGAAAATGATTTTTCATTAGCACATATTCTATTTTATGTGATATCGATATCGATATAGACATTTTCGAAGAGCCTAAAAAAGGCCCGAATAATAAGTAGAACAAATTCTTCAATCTTCACATATAATACCCTCATTTTGTCTACAGGTTGTTGAAATACATCAACCAATTAAGGGGTTACACCACTTTTCCCACCAAAATATCATGCTTTTTCAAGAATATTTATTGAAGTAATAAAACATTTTCATTTAGATTGAAATACATTAATGTATTATAGGGTAAATGTGCCAATTACTGCGGATCGAAAATCAAGACGGCTTTTAAAGTTAAAAAAAAAGATTTTGAGATGAAAATGTCGTCGCGAATTAATTTTTAAAGCAGTATTTGGTATTAAGTAAGTAGCATGCAGTCCTTAAACCCTGAAAAGAAACCAGATTTACTTAAAAAATGCGAATCTAAAAAAAATGTTCCATGTAGGTATTACTGCGGGTTTGCATGAATTACTGCGCACCAATTACTGCGGAATCCCCAATTACTGCGCTCCAACTACTGCGGAAACCCAAATTTCGGCGCGCGTAATACTGCGATATTATTTTGAGTGAACTTACAATTAATTTATGAGTGTTGAACATTTTATTTAATCTCAATTATAAAAAGTAAACACGACGAACCATTCTTAACAAATTAAGATTAATAATTTTATTAATTTTATTTAATTTAACTTAAAATTATATCACTTGAGTTCCTCTTGCATCTTTAGCAACGATTAAGGAGTGTTGAACATTTTATTTAAACTAAATTGTAAAAAGTGAACGTGAAGTATTTTTAACAAATTAAGATTAAATAATATTATAACTCTTATTTAATTTACCTTAAAATTATATTACTTGACTTCCTCTTGCCTCATTAGCAACGATTTTGGAGTTTTCAACATTTTGTTTAATCTCAATTATAAGAAGTAAGCATAACGAAGCATTTGTAATAGATTGAAAGGTTATGCAGTGCCGCCTGACAGATCGCAGTAATTCATACACCTATGAAAATCATGTACCAAATACTGTTTTGGTAAAAAAATGATTAAAAAACGTATTTTTTGTTATTTTGCATAAATATTTAGAAAAATAAGATATTTACTTTGCAAAAAATAATATTACAATAAATATTTTATTTTCAGAAACGGAATTATAACAAGTTTTTCAGAACGTGTTCATGACCTGTCAACAAATCTAAGCATTAAAACTATGGGAATTGGGAACATGAGAGTTTCAAATTGCAATCAATTAGCTACAAATATCGTAACTATTAATAATTCGTTGATACTTATTATGCTTGGATTAGAAATTAATTGTTTTTAATTGTTCTGTAGCGTTATATATCTTTAAAACATTGTATATCATTAGTTTTATTTGAAACCGCAGTAACTGGGGCATCCACAGTAATACCCACACTTACCCTACTGCTATTAAACTAGAAAATGATTTATTATTTATTTCTTTTTTTATGCAAAAATGACGGTTTGACAGATGATGTACTGGATCGCTGCAAAAATAGATGGTCGTACAGTGGGCACTCTATCTTTGCCAATTTTCAATAAATTGACATAAATCTTTTTTAATGGAATCATTAGATGTTTTTTTAGCAAAATACGTAGCGGTTTTTAAAAATATACATTTTTAATAAAATGGCATCGACTTAAAGTAAAAGATACGTATTTAGCACTAAATTTCGTTACTTAAAGTTGCATACAAAATACAAATATCAGCTTAAAAAAAAAATCCTATGTATTTCACTAGAAAAACATCTAGTGATTCCATTAAAAAAAGATTTAAGTCGATTGATTGAAACTTGTCATAGTTAGAGTGCCCACTGACTTTCAAAATGCAGTTTTAAGTAAAACGCGTTTAAAGTTTCGAGAATGTTAGCGCGCTAATACGCGCCTCTACTTCTACAGTTCAAATATTGCCCTTTTACTTTCGATATCGATTTGTAACTAACGGCATATCATTTTCGTATATATAGAGAACTTTAAGAACAAACAAAAAAATTCGATTTTTTGAAGTGACAAAAGTGGTGTATGTATAATATATAATACTTACAATATATTTGTGCTTACAAAATTTAGAGAAAATATATTGATAAAAAGAAAAACCAAAATTCAAAAATTATTCGAGAATCTAATTTTTGTTTAGAGACACTAATAATTTTTCAATTTAGTAACCCCCGCGTGGAAATTGCCCCAGTTAGCCCCATTACAAAAAGGTTTCTGGCCGGATCCCTGTCGGGCAAACTCGGGCTGTATTGCATGGCCGGGAACTGGGTGGGAATCGTCCGGATTGACTCGTGACCAGACTGGGTCAAGTCGGGAACCGGCAGAATCAACCCAGGATGAAGTTCATTGTCAGAAACTGACCGGTAACTAGTCGGGCACTAGTCAAGTACCTCGGCGAAAGTCTCGGATTGGCAATTTATTCCAAACCAATGGGACCCATTCAGAAATCTGTTTCTGAACCAATCCGAGTTATTCCCAATGAATTCGAAGCCAGTTGCAATTCGTATTAATCAGAGGCCCATTTAAAATCAATCCGAACTCTTAATCCGAATAAATCTGACCAATCCGAATCAGTCCAAGTTTTCAATCCAAATGGATCCGAATAAATCGGAAATTGACCGGATTTATTCGAATTAAAATTTCCAATTGATTTTGAATTGGCTTCGGGTTGATCCGGATTGAAAATTTTCTTTGGAGTCATTCAGAATAACTTGGATTAGTTCGGAATCAGATTCCGGAATGGCTCGGAATAGTACGGGTGGTTCGGAATGAATTTCAATCCGGAACTTTCGCCAGGGTGAACTTATATGATGTTTAAACATTTTTAAAAATTTTCAAAGATGTTACGCAGTTGCTTTCCTTAAGGTAGTACGATCACGAAAATTATACCTCAGGCAAAAATAGATAATTTTTCTTTCAAGAATAGAAATATTATTATTGAAGGGCTAATTTGAAAGAGAAAAGATTATTTTTTGTGAAAAAAATTTGAAACACAAAGAATTAATGTTAATAATAAATTTTATTTTTGCCCAAACTTATTTTTTTATCGTTTCGAGCTAAATTTTTAAAAATAATGAGATTCTAATAAATCACGGTTCATTTTTTTAGAACAAAGGTTCTCTACAACTTGACCGTCTCCTATTTTTGAAATTGAATTAATTATTATCAAATACAGCAATTTGTTTATAAATTTTTTTTTTTGAAAAATTGTTTTTTTATAATTTCAGCCATTAAAGAATTCATTTTCAAAAATCGAAAACTGTCAAGTTATAGAGAATATTTTTCCTAAAAAAAATGAACCGTGATTTATTAGAATCGCATCATTTTCAAAAATTTGACTCGAAGCGATAAGAAAATAAGTTTGGGCAAAAATAAAATTTATTAATAACATTATTTTTTTGTGTTTCAAATTTTTTTCATGAAAAATAATCTTTTCTCATTCAAATTGGCCCTTCAATAATAATGTTGCTATTCTTGAAAGCAAAATTATCTATTTTTGTCTGAGGTATAATTTTCGTGATCGTAATACCTTAAAGAAACGATTTTGCAGAACAACGCTTATTTCATATCTCACATATTTTGGTGAAAAAAATCGAATTTTTTTAATATTGAAAATCAAAACATAAAATATACATCCTGTCGAGAAATTTCTTAATAAGAATGTGTAGACCTCATTTAGGCAAATAATTTTTCATTTGAACTTTTTTTATGTATCTCATATATTTTGTCTAAAAAATGGAATTATTGAATTTTAATCGTATTTTTTGGAATTGAAACGAAAAATATATGTTTTACCAGAAATTAAAAAATTGAATTTTGGATTTTCAATAGATTATTTTTGAATTAAAAAAAAATATGCATCTTATGAAAAAATGTTACAATTCAAATTTGTAGGACTTTATGTAGAAAATAATATTGTATCATAACGTTTTTTCGTATCTCGTATAATTTAACTGGAAAATGGAATTTTGATATTGACTTTTTTCGAATTTGAATATGCTGTAACATTTCTAATTTTGATTTAATCAAAAAATGTTCTCAGGATAATTTTTAGAGATTTATTAGCAAAATCAAAAACCAGGATTGGAATTTTTGATTTTTTCAAAAAATTATTTTCAAAAACACAAAAGTAGTGCTCAATCCCTCACTTTTGATTGGATGTGGCTGGTTAACGAACTTGTCCTTACTTTTTCGGCTCCGATAAAGTGTACCAAAGCTCAATTCAATCTGATAATTCTATCTAGAGTTATGCCGCACACGACCTACAGACAGACAGACAGACAGACACTTTCGTAAAAACCCTTTTTTCGGACTCAGGGGGTCTCAAAACGTAAAGATTTGATGAAATTTTCGAAAGTCATTTTTCACATAAAACCAATACCTTCTCATCCATGATGAGAATTTGAAAAAACGAGAACATCTTCTGCATTTCTATAATATACAGTGTGGGCCATATAAAATTTTAAATTTAAAAAGTCAATAAAAAAAACGGCTTGATATTTTTCAAAGGCCTAACATTTATTTGAAAGGTTGTTTCATGAAATTTATTTGTGCAAAACAATTTCGGACAAATGTCCACCACGGCTGAGTTTACAGTAGCTTATCCGATCCACCCAATTTTGGAGTACTTTCTCGATGGTTTCAGGCCTTTTGGCAGCAACAGCAGCTGGAATCTCGTACTTTAGATCTTGAATTGTTTCTCGATGGTTGGCGTAACATTTATCTTGAACAGCTCCCCACAGAAAATGCCAATGCACCCAGCACGAGTCACTGTATGGTGCGGATTTTGATCTGGTGGAATCATCGGCCCATTTTTCTTCGAAAATGAAGAAGGAACCGCCGTAACCATCAATGGTGAGCGATATCGCGCAATGTTATCCAAATTTTTCTTCAAGCAAATTGAAGAGGAAGACTTGGACAACATTTGGTTCCAGCAGGACGGCGCTACGTGCCATACAGCAAACGCTACACTCAATCTTTTACGCCCTATCTTCGAAAATCGCATAATCAGCAAAAGAGGTGATGTGAATTGGCCTCCCATAAGCTGCGATTAAACTACGTTGGACTATTTTCTGTGGGGAGCTGTTAAAGATAAATGTTACGCCAACCATCGAGAAACAATTCAAGATCTAAAGTACGAGATTCAAGCTGCTGTTGCTGCCATAAGGCCTGAAACCATCGAGAAAGTACTCCAAAATTGGGTGGATCGGATAAGCTACTGTAAACTCAGCCGTGGTGGTCATTTGTCCGAAATTGTTTCCCACAAATAAATTTCATAAAACAACCTTTCAAATAAATGTTAGACCTTTGAAAAATATTAAGCCGTTTTTTTTTATTGACTTTTTAAATTTAAAATTTTATATGGCCCACCCTGTATTTTATTTGATTAAAAGTCAAACATACAATTAACCCGATCAGCGGTTTTGTATTTTCAAATCAAGCGTATTCAGTGAAAGAATGTGTGGTGATCTTCACAACTTTTTACGTAGTTTTTTTTTTTTTATAATTAAACACATTGTTTAAATGTATTTTCCATGCATCAATTTGTCCAGCCACTTCATGAATCCTGGAGAAAGTAATATATCTAGTACTCAGTGTTGATACATGAGAAAGTATTCCAATAACTTCATTATTTTTGTTAATGACAGGACTTCCATAGTCATCCTGTAATGAAAAAGAAGATATATTTAAAAAAAATTTTTTAACATAAAATCCTAAGCAGGTTGAGCATTCTTGGGTTGTCACCTCTTGATTTAATTTCATGTTAGGGGGGTATTTCCATATAAACTTGAGCCAATGAGACCTTCAACCAAATTTAAAAAAAAAAAAGAATTTGTTTGATTTTTCAAAACTTGTTTTATTAATATTTTTAAATTTTCTCATGAATTTTGTGAAAATTGGTTTTTGAAGCTGGTATTTGGGTTGAATTTAAATTATCATGGTAGAATTCTGCACGTAATATAAACAAAACCTGTACAGGTCTGTCCGAACATGCTACTGTTTACACTGAACCGCAAAATTTGAAAGACTGTTTGCCGCGCTTTTAAATACGCGCAAAAGTATTGTCCATGCATCGGACAATGAATTTCGGTAAAAAAAGATTCTAAAAAAAAAAAAATATATCTTGATAAAATTCGTCAAGGCATATCTTTTTTCTTTTATAATTTTTCAATCCCATTAATAACTTTTAGGATAAAAATGTAGAATATCTATTTACTGAATTTCTCAATCATAATGAATGAAAATATATATAATATACAAAATTTCGATCCAGAAAATTTTATCATTACATGTAATAATATACAAAAGTGGTGCAACCTATTTCTTAAAATGATACTGCATATTAAATATTTATTAAAGTAATACAAAATTGTTTATAATATAAGTAATACATTTTTTGAAAATTTCCTTCTGTTTATCCTAATGATGTATTTTATGTATTTTCCTTTCTGCTGCAAGGTTAATTTCAACTATTAAAGATCTTGTTTTTGCAGCATTACTGATTTCGTATTCATACAAACAAAATCACTTCTTTCGGTATATTGCTTTAATTTCTTTAAACCTCTCAGTACAACTATGATACTAGATAATGCACCTCGCTCTGTTAGCGTTGAGATGACTCACTCTCTACAGAATGCTAAACCTGCTAGGACTTATTCTTAAAGTGAAGAAGTATATTAGTCAGATAATTACGATATCAGCGTTTTGACTGCTGTTTACTGCATATCCACACATATGAGTCAAATCCTTGATATTCTCATCGTCAAAAAATAAAGTGCATATTTGAAAATCTAAGTCGTTTACCATTATTTGTGATGGAGTAGATTTCGTTTCTTCAGCGTCTTGGACAGTCCAACCAACTATCCTACTTTCTGACAAAGATGAAATGTACTTATCAGACAAAGGTAAGGTTGCCTTCTCTGATAAAGTGTTACTCTCAGGATAAGCCTGAAAAAAAAACGATTTTAAATTTAATATTTAAGGCCATGTCCCAAACGTGTCTTGAGTCAATTCTTTCCGCCCTTCTCATCTTCAAATTAAGAACCCACATGTATTTTCGATAGTAGATGAACATACCTTGATATTTCTTTAACGATTATCTGCTATAATAAATGGATCAATCTCAATAATTTAAGAAAAAGAAGAGCGCAAACTGATGGATAAAGTCAAGTCCGCGATATGACCTTAAGTTGTATTGTACGGTAAGGACGCAAATCAGGTGGCCATATACTTTATAAATTTAAATTAGTGAAAAGTAACCCTGGGATGCACCTAATTGAAAAATTTCACTAACTACCCGTGTGGAAATTGCCCCGTTTAGCCCCATTACAAAAAGGTTTCTGGCCGGATCCCTGTCGAGCAAACTCGGGCTGTATTGCATGACCAGGAACTGGGTGGGAATCGTCCGGGTTGACTCGTGACCAGACTGGGTCAAGTCGGGAACCGGCAGAATCAACCCAGGATGAAGTTCATTGTCAGAAGCTGACCGGGAACTAGTCGGGCACTAGTCGAGTACCTTGGCGAAAGTCTCGGATTGGGAATTTATTCCAAACCAATGGCGACCCATTCAGAAATCTGTTTCTGAACCTATCCGAATTATTTCGAATAATTCCGACCAATCCGTATCAGTCCAAACTTTCAATCCGAATGGATCCGAATGAATCCGAAATTGACCGGATTTATTCGGATTGATTTTGAATTGGCTTCGGGTTGATTCGGATTGAAAATTTGCTTTGGAGTCATTCGGAATAACTTGGTTTAGTTCGGAATCAGATTCCGGAATGGCTCGGAATAGTGTGGATTGATTCGGAATGAATTTCAATCCGGAAATTTCGCCAGTGTTACATCCTGCATAAGTTTAAATTATTAATATTAATATAGAATAGGAAATTAATACAGCGATTCTTGAAATTTTCGGCCACATAGTATATACGGGAAATAGACACTTGTATGCAGCTGACTCCGACTGCAGGAGCGCAATAAACATGTCAAAGTGCATGATAAGGACGCTCCCCTAGTCTCAATGCACTGCACTTAGAGTACTCTTTAGATTTCTTAAAGAATTTTACAGATTTTCTTCAAAATAATATTTTGTTAATTTTCTTTTATTTCAACTATTTTCTCAATAAAGTCGCGCATAACTTCAAATTACATATTCAAGGATGTAATAAATTGTATTCTAGTTCTTAAGGTTTAGATTAAGGATAAGAAAATAATGTATAAGAAAAGAGTTCGAATCAAAAATATAGCACCTGTGTTAATTTTGTATGCAAAAAATATGAAAACATGAAATAAACAATAAACAAGCGAATAGTATCGTTAAATAATAAATTAAATTTATAAGTACAAAAGAATCGAGAAAGGGGTGGAATTCACGAATGCGAATTAATTAAATTAGCAACTCATGTTAGACTCAAATGAACCTTATCGGATACGACTTAAAATATAAGAAAATCAAAGAAATTAGGCTTATTTTTAAGGAATTTTGTAAAAGGCAAAGTTAATATGAGGACACCCGGTATAAACCAAAACAGCCCTCATGCTCTCTTTGTCTTACTCATAGAACATATGGGAGCCAAACCATATAAATACAGCGACAATTTTCATGGAAAATCAGTTCAACTTGGGCTTTAGCCCCATATCAAGCTTTTTAACTTGTGTTACCAAGACCTCATCAACAAGAGAAAAATATTGTATCAGAACTTCTTCATAAAATAAATCCAAGTAAGCCAAAATTTGTTTATTTCTTTAATTCAATTTCCAACAAATTTTTTTATTTTCAAATTTAAGCCGTTTAACGCACTGAAATTTAATCAAATAATTATATTAAACATTTCTTCGAATTATTAAACATTGAGCAAATTATTAGTTCAGTGTTGGTGTATTTCAATTTAAACATTGAGCAGAATTAGTTCAGTGTTAAGGAATTATTTTGTTTATTTCAACTTTCAACTCAAACATTGAGCAAATTATTAGTTCAGTGTTAGTTATTATCTTTGTTTAATTTCAAGTTCTTCAACTAGGACATTGAGCAATTCGCATAGTTCAGTGCCCAGATATTTAGGTTGTATGTTTTGGAAACTTTAAACAAACATTGAGCATTATTTTCGTTCAATGTTAGTTTGTATTTTGGTAACCTTAATCCTTTAGCATTGAGCATAATTAGTTCAATGCAAGATATAGTAAGATAGGTTTATTTGTCTTACGAATGGAGCATTGATTCAAAGCATTGGTTCAATGCTATCATTCAAGATAGACGTTCTCGAAACGATTTTGGGACCCTATAAATATTTGCAAATTTTCTCAAGGGTCATTGACATGGTATATCAATCAGTTAGTTAACTGATTTTCACGCTGCAAACAGTTAGTTGAGCTTGCACCAAGTTCACTCAAACTGACTTGTTTAATCAATCAAATATTAGGGATTAATAGGTATTCTTATTTCGTTATTCAAAACGTTATATTGCGACACGAAGGCGTTAGGGTTTTCTCGCTGATTTCGACTTAACGGGTTGATTTGCGTATTATTCTCTTCTCATAGTTAGCTCTGATTCCCAGGTTATAAAGCGCGAGCTTTGACCTAAAAATCATTTTGCATAGGACACTATTGCGTTTTCGGACGTAACACCAGGGTGAACTTTTCTCTTCTTGAAGAAAGGCTTGTGGATTACGTATGTGCCCCTGTGGATTGTGTACGAAGTGGGTAACAGTGTTCAGTGTCCGAAGCATATTCGAAGCGGATTGAGTGAGTTTTGAAATGTTTTGACAGCGCTCTGAACATTGTCCTAAGCAATGCCAAAGATTGGCAGAGTGAACGAAGAAAGCGAATTGTCGGAAGAGCTCTGTCAACTAATCGCATTAAAAGGCCACATCGTCAAGAAGAAAGTGAAACTGACAGTGAATTGTAATTTAAAATTATTACTGCGATTAAAAAGTATATTAATGAGTTTATTCCAAAATAATTTGTAATAATCACTAATTATTATCCATCCTCTAATAATTTTCAAACTAATTTTAATGCTACTGAGAACCCCCCTAAAAAACAGCCAGAAAAGGGCCGGGTAGCCCGGCCGGTTCCTTACCAGCCTTTATGTCGGGAACATAACCAAACCAGCGCGATGTTTTTGGCTTGTTCCTGGTCGGATAGCCCGACCGATTCCCGACCAGCCTTCATGTCAGGAACATAAACAAACGAGCGTGATGTTTTTGACGGGTTATTGGTCGGATAGCCCGGCCGGTTCCCGATCAGCCTTTATGTCGGAAACATAACCAAACCAGCCTGACATTTCTGGTGGGTTCCTGGTCGGACAACCCGACCGGTTTCCGGTTACAACTTTACATTTTTAAAGTTAACCGAACTGTGAAGCATTCTTTAATATTTGGTATGTCCCAATTTTTACAATTGGGGGATACGACTGAGAAAAAAAATGATATTTATTAAATGAAACTACACAATAGCAAAACAAGAGTATATATTTAATGTAATTTCGATACAGGAACGATTAAGGCAACGAGGTGATCACTTTGACTGTTGACTAGTCAACTGTATTTCCAACTCTCTAAAACCTCTTTCAAAGAGCTGCTTAAAAACGGCATTTAAGGAATAGTTTTCATATAGTACTAACGGTATCCGATGCTTTGTGACAAACATTCGTTTCCTGAAATGTTTCTCATAACGAAGATACAAAAACTGCAAGCCAACCGCTTCCCAATCCTGATACCTTAAATTGCTTTACAGCGTTCTACCTAAATCTATTGCTTTTGCCTGACTCTCGCATTTATATTGCTCATTTTAAAATTCGTACAAATAAGTCCGTCGAAAAGAATTTGTTATAAGTAAAAAAATAAAATAAAATTTAAAACGCACTCGCTACGCAATAATACTGAATAACCTGTGTCCCAACATTGCTAAAAATTGAGTAATGTTTCTGGAACTATTTTTTTTCCTGTAGTAAAATTTTTCACCTAATTGAATTAATTTACTAAATTATGTGACTACATTTCACTCACCAACAAAAGTACAAGGTCATAATGTGGCATACTCGCAGTTCCACACATAAGACTTGCACGCCTGCTAATGTAAACAGCGAACTCTTGATAGTCTCTTATTTGAAAAGATGCCCAATTTTCATCAGTCGGGTCCCCTACGAAAATACGAACTCTATCTGTTCCATTATGATTCTCCATTTTCTTTATGCAATGACCTACAGTTAAAAAATACTTAGGAGAAACTTCGTGCACACTGCAAAAACGGATCCATTGCCCATTTTTCAGATGTCTCAGAGTGGCCAAGAATACTTTTGCATTTGAAGGTAATGTACTGCCGTGTACTAGTTTACTTTCTAGTGCAGCCGAATTTAACCCTGCACAGAGAAAAAGCTCTTCAATTTGTTACATCAAACAGAAGATTTCGGCTCAAATTTAGCTGCCCAATGTAAATGCGCATAAATTTCTCCTTTTTAAATGGTCCAGTTTATATTACATTTACAGTGTATAATAAGGTGCATAGAAATGTAATTATTATTTAGTGAAACTAAAAATTGTTTGATATCTTAAGAATCACCATTTCTTAAAGGATCCCGAATTTCTTAACTAAGTATTGGACAGTAGTCTTTTCAGAGGAATGAAAACCTCTCACGATCGCATGAAAAAATTTCTAGTGAGCAAAACAACATGTCTTGGTCAGACATTTAAACAGTTTTCTTCTAGAAGAAAACCTACGGAGATCGGTTGATGAGAGGCCGTGACATAAAGTTTCTCAACAAAAGTTTGAAAATTAAATTTTTTTTGGGATTCGTGTTTTTTGTTATTGAAGATTAAATAATTTTTTCACATATTTTTAATTGGTCGGTTTTGATAGCAAGTTACTTATAAGTGGCTTTTTATTTCAAGGCGAGATTGCGTCATTTTTATTTACAAGCTATGAAACAAGTTTTTAATTTTCAGGATTTATATAATCTTTATTTTTTTAAATCATTTGCTGAAATTTTAATACAATCCTTCAATTTGATAATCCATGAATTAACTCACGAATTTTGTAATTTTTGTGTTGGTAAAATAGTAGACACGTTGTCACATATGTCATGTTATAATGATCTATAACGTTTTTATTAATAAATAATATTGTATTATTTTCCCAGCACGTAAAAGCATAATGAAACACCTAATGTTACTGTTATGCTTTTTAATCAAACAGATATACATATGTTTCCAATCGACCAAATTTTTCTTTTGATTCAAACAAATTTTATTTAATTTCATTGTACATTTCGTTCCTATTATTATATAATTTATCGTATAGATTATTTTTTCAACATGATTGTGAATTGATGACAAATTTTAACAGTCAAGTTTTAAACTTGACAAAGAAAAGATTTGATAAGAAACCAATTCAATATATCATGCTCCTGAAGAGGAAGTAGGCTTGACTTCGAAACGTTGAGTAGTATAACAAGATTCGTTTCTTTGATTAAAATTTTATTTCACTGACGTATGTTTATTGATTGTCCGAAGACGTTATTCCCACCTACTTAAAGTTCTGCTTATTGTGCAACATTTATTTCTTTTGCTCCGCAAACAATTTTTTAATGAAATTAAAATTATATCTGCAATTTTGAAGAAATCGATTTTTATAGCAGTGCCGCTCTTGTGGTTTTTTGAAAAAAGAAAATTTATGCTAGGCAGCTTGATATATTATCAAATTTATGCTTCTAACTAGAAGATTATGACAAAAACAATCTTTCTAAAATTATCAAATTACCATGTAATGTGTCAACTACCGGTTAATGAAATTTTTACAAGACTTTTTTTATAATGTTTTTTCGGTCTACTAAAAATAAATTTCACGCTAGTTTACTAAAGTATTGAGCAATAGTAGATTATTAACACGAAACATATCTATAGAAAGTTATCTTAGATATCTTGTATCGTTCAGGGTTTGTTTCAAACGTTCTTTATTATATGTTTCTAACGCCTCTCGATATAAATGTGTTCTAGTTTCAAAACAATCTTTTCATATTTTTCTAAAAAATTATCAATTAATATTCGTAAGAATTTGATTACAGAATTTTGTATTCTCACAAATAAAGCTGCATTTGTTTTATAATCATATCTGCGTTGTTACTTGCAGAAGATTTAGAGATAAATTCTAGAAAATAAGTAAAAAAAAAAGTAAAATGAATTACTGGATTTAAATCTTATTGAAAGATTTTACCTTTTACTGAAGCAATAGCGAAGATAAGACACGTTGTAACAATATGCCACATTTTAGTTGAATAAGTTGCCAACAAACTGGTTGCTTAAATTTGTATTTTTCCTCTATATAGTGTTTTAAGACTTCTAATCGCTCAGATAATTACTTGCCCGCTCGTTGAATTTGAATATAATATCATTAAATCTTTATTGCTGCGTCTATATCAGTGGAAAAATAATTTCATATTGGTCCCCGTAAGAATGACCATCATATATACAAAATTGGGATTGGGAATTTATTCCAAACCAATGCAACCCATTCAGAAATCTGTTTCTGAACCAATCCAAGTTATTCCGGATAAACCCGAAGCCAGTTTTAATCCGCATAAATCAGAGGCTCATTTAAAATCAATCCTAACTCTTAATCCGAATGCATCCGACCAATCCGAATCAGTTCAAACTTTCAATCCGAATGAATCTGAAGAATACAGTGGTGATGAGTCCAATTGTGAATCAAGTGAAATTTTAATGCTACTCCCTAGCGAACTGGCTGAACGGTAGCTTTACGCTGTACCGTAAAGCTATCGTAAAGCTATCGTAAAGTAGCATTATAACTCATGAATGAGGCAAAATAAACATTCAAAATGTTTTCATCCTTATTCTACGTTGAAAATAACGTTAACTGGTAATTGAAATATGCAATAATTTTATTTATTTATGCTAAAAATTAAAAAAAAAACATAATACCTGTTATTGAAGGTAGTGCAGTGGTTCACCTTTTGTGGAACTTCTCCGTTAAAGTTGACCATTGGTTGGAGTGAGACACAACTATACTTTCATCTCACTCTAACAAATATTCAATCCTGACGGTGAAGACATGGAAAGTGATGAACCACTGCACTGCCTTGAATGACAGGTATTATGTTTTTTTCAATTTTTAACGTAAATAAATAAAATTATTGCATATTTCAATTACCAGTTAACGTTATTTTCAACGTAGAATAAGGATAAAAACAATTTGAATGTTTATTTTGCCTCATTCATGAGTTATAATAAGTCGTATGCATCAGAAGAGAAAATGGCGCCCCGTTAGTGTCCTAAGTTGAATTCCTAAGTTAGTTTGCCGAACCGTCACACGTGGCGCTAACTGTACCATCACTCCCTGAAAATGCACAGTAACATACGAAGAATTTAATAAAAAAATTTTCAAAATATATTATTCAATGCCATAAACAAATAAAAGAGATCAGACTTTAAATAATAATATTATTTGGATATTTTAAATTAAATTTTCCCCTTTTTATTCATATTTATCTCGTACAAAAACTATTTTGAAACATTCAGCTGATATTAGAATTTAAATATTAATATCTCTTTTATTCCTTTTTGGCATTGAATAATAACTTTTTTAAAATTTTTATATTTAATTGTCTACATATCATGCATTTATATTATTTTTTTGAGGTAAAATTAAGTTGAAAAATGGAAAAAAAATGAAAAATTTTGAACAAGGAACGAATTTGATGAGAGTTGTAATTAGTTGAAAATCATTATGAATAATTAAAGAAAATAGAATATAAAAAAAGGAGAATATTAATTTATATTTTTAAAATAGTTAACTAACATTAATGAAAACAGTATAATAAGAATAATTAAATTTTTTCTCCATTTTCAAAACCAAAAGTAGTCTATCTACGTCCGTTTTCATCGTCTCTAACATTTACGAAATGTGAAAGTTGAAATTTAGGGAAACAAAAAGTTGTAAAAATTCAAAGTATTTTCATACCTAAAAAGCGGATCCTACAAATTGTGAAAATTAATTATTAGAAACAAAATAGAAAATATTTTACTTAGAAATACATTAAAAGTATTTTTATATTTTTTTTATGAATGATTTCACGAATTTGAACTTTTACAACTTTGTTTCCCTAACTTTAAACTTTCACAGCATCCAGGTAAAAATGATTACAGTTTCTTTCATATACATCGGATATTTTCCGTAAATCTATCTTTGTGATATATGAACAAAAATTTTGAAAAGTTCATTGCTTTAGGTGTTATTAAAAATGGTTTTAATTAATGTGATACTTGAGAAGAGTAGCAAGTTTATATGAATAATTTGGTCCAGTTTCTACTTGTTTGTGTCCAAAGTACATAAAATGTTGTTTCCAAAATTTGGTGAATGTTAGAGAGGATGAAAGCGGACGTAGATAGACTACTTTTGGATTTGAAAATGGAAAAAAATTTAATTGTTCTTATTATACTGTTTTTATTAATGTTAGTTAACTATTTAAAAAAAATAAATTATATTCACCTTATTTTGTATTCTATTTTCTTTAATTATTCATAATGATTTCCAACTAATTACAACTCTCATCAACTTCGTTCCTTGTTCAGAATTTTTCATTTTTTCTTCTATTTTTCAACTTAATTTCACCTCAAAAAAATAATATAAATGTAGTGATATATAGACAATTAAATATAAAAATTTTAAAAAGTTATTATTCAATGCCAAAAAGGAATAAAAGAGATATTAATATTTAAATTCTAATATCAGCTGAATGTTTCAAAATAGTTTTTGTACGAGATAAATATGAATAAAAAGGGGAAAATTTAATTTATAATATTCAAATGATATTATTATTTAAAGTCTGATCTCTTTTATTTGTTTATGGCATTAAATAATATATTTAAAAATTTTTTTTATTAAATTCTTCGTATGCTACTGTGTATTTTCAGGAAGTGATGGTACAGTTAGCCCCGCGTGTGACGATTCGGCAAACTAACTTAGGAATTCAACTTAGGACACTAAGGGGGTCAAGATAGAATCGTGAAATACGGGCTGATGCATACGGCTGGTTATAATGCTACTTTACGATAGCTTTACGATAGCTTTACGGTACAGCGTAAAGCTACCGTTCAGCCAGTTCGATAGGGCTAAGAACCCCCCTAAAAAACAGACAGAAAAGGACCAGGTAGCCCGGCCGGTTCCTGATCAGACTTCATGTCGGGAACATAACCAAACCAGCGTGACGTTTCTGGCGGGTTCCTGGTCAGATAGCCCGACCGGTTCCCGCTTACAACCAGGGCTATCCCTCCGGATCTCGACCAGTTTCCGGATTCGATTTCCACACGGGTCTTATTCAGCTAAAATGTGGCATATTGTTATAATGTGTCTTATCTTCACTATTGGTTTCATTATGCTTTTACGTGTTGGGAAAATAATACAATATTATTTATTAATCAAAACGTTATAGATCATTGTAGTATGAAATATGTGACAACGTGTTTACTATTTTACCAACACAAAAATTACAAAATTCGTGAGTTAATTCGTGGATTATTGAATTGAGCGATTATATCAGAAATTCAGTAAATGATTAAATTCAAAATGACGCAAGCCAACCTTGAAATCTTGTGAATAATAAAATTGTAGAATCTAATGAATATAGATAACATGGTAGAATAAATACCACTCAGTAACTTGCTATCAAAACCGAACCAAAAAATATATGAAAAAATTATTTCATCTTTAATAACAAAAAGAAACGAATCCCAAAAAAAATTTAAGTTTAAATCTTTTGTTGAGGAACTTTATGTCACGGCCTCGCACCGAACTACTGTCCTATACCTAGTTAAGAAATTCGATATCCTTCAATAAATAGTGATTCTTAAGGGGTTATATACCTTTTTCTCTAGGGAAATACAGGGTTTTTACTAATTTTTTTAAATCATGTTACCATAGCTTTATTTAAATTCGATAAAACGTTTCAAAAAGTTCATCTCTTATTGTGTTTTTGTATAAAATTTTGAGTGAAAATTCGGAAAATCTGGGAGGTACACTCCTTGCCGTAGAACTCTTTTTGTTTGTAATGGCTTACTGTGAGCATGAAATAACGGTAACGGATCAGCTGAAAAAAAAACTACGTTAATATATAGTGTGATCTTGTTCGTGAACGAAGGATTTTACAAAAAAAATTTTTTTACAGTTACAGTGACATTTTTTCCAAAAAAAGTCGATTTTTTAAGGTCCGAAAATTGAGTTTTTCGCCAAAAAAAAAACAGACGGATTTGTCTGAAAAAAATTGCTTCATTCACGAATTATTTATTGTAATTACAAACAACCCTTCCAAATTTCAAATTGGTCGATGTAGTGGTTAGCGAGATATGGTGCTCACTGCGATGGCATTTTAAAAAAAATACGATTCCGAGATAATCGCGTTTAAAGTTTTAGGTGGACATTAAGCAGTCCAGAAACTGCGCACTATAAACGGCCGTATCTTAGGTTCTAGTGCCCCGATCTCGATTAAATTTTGCAGAAACATTGTTAAAAGTATGTACTTTAAAAATAAGCAATACAAATTTTGTTGATTTTTTGAGCCAGAAAAAGGTATATAATATCGTGTGTTGATAAAGCATTGCTTTTTAATAGGGGAAAAATATCATTCAAGCGAAGCAATAGCTCGACAAATGTTATCCGGACTCTGCTCAATCGAGACAAATGGTAGAGAAGTGGTTTGCTCATTTTAAGGGGCACAACTAGTTTGACCACCTGAAAAAAAGGTGATTTTTGCAATACTTTTTAAAATAAATGTATTGTATCGAATGTTTTAAAAATTTTCAGATATATTTGTGCATAAATAATGAATACAAAGTAATGTTTTCAAATGAAAATATTGGATTTTCAGCAAGTTATCCACCATCTCCTGAGTCTTCAAAAAAAAAGTCCCACTGTTGCAGTGATTGTAGCCTTCACAGGGCCTGAAATCAAGAAAACCAAAAATTTTATTAAACTAGAATATATTTCCTATACAATGTCCCTCGATTGTAAAAAAAATCAAATAGTTGTGCCCCTTAAACGCGACCGTACAAACAGTGATGATGCTGAACGCTCCAGTCACCCAAATTCGGCAGTTGTTCCAGAAAACATAAAAGAAAGGCCACAAAATGGTATAGCCCGATCGTAAATTAGAGTTGCGTGAGATATCTGGAACCTTAAAGACATCAAAAGGCAGTGTATTTACCATTTTTCATAAGCATTTGAGCATGAGAAAACTCTGTTCGTTATGGGTACCACGTACCACGTTTCCTCACAGTCGATCAAAAATATCAACACATCGACGATTCAGAGCGCTGTTGGGAGCTACACTTGAGATTCCCTCCAGCGAGAAGTTTGATCTTCGGACTGTTCTCTGCAACGAGCGAGAGAGGGAACCCCTTTATGCCCTACTTGTTCTTATGCGCGTTCAGTGCTGCCAGGTGGCCAAAATATAAAGCATCAGCTTTCCCCCATTTTTCTTCAGAAATCCGTAAGTAATTTCAAGAAATTTCTTCAGATTTCTGAAAAAGATCTTCAGATTTTCAAAGATTATTTTTAAATAATTAACGATGTAACTATGCGCAATGGTTATTCAAGTTGATAATATCACTTATATTTTAGATGAATTTAGCCACAAAATAATTGCATAATTTTGCAAAAACGTGTCACAGATGAACATGTGCACACATGCGCAGCAGCTGAAATAGGCTGCACATGAATATCGGCGAGAAACTTCAAATATCAGTATACGAAAAAGAAAGTATAAAATTCGTATTTAACTTCCTACTGTTTCTAATGTACTTACAGTTTTGAACGTTCATTGAACGATGACAAAATTTTTTTTTCCATAAAAAAATTAATTATTATATTTATATTTAGGGCCCTTCAAATATACAATCGTGCATGAACAATATACTATTTTTTAATTTTCTGGACCAAAAACTAATCATTTAGTTTAACAAAAATTTTTTTCCATCGTTCAATCAACGTTCAAAACTGTAAGTACATCTATTTCTATCATTGTAGAGCAATTTTCAATTTCATTTCCGAAGTAATTTTTGGCGTAGAAACCGAATCCGGGCTCAGAATTTCTCCATCACGTCAGGTTTTCGAGTAATCCTAACCTAAAAGTGCGAGAAACACGGATTTTCGCTAGATTTGAACATCGATAAGTTCGCGAATTTTTATTATTTTTTAAATATGAGAGAACCATCAAAAAGAGTCACTTTTCAGCTTTCCATTTCACTATTTGCATGTATTATTTTAATTTTTCTAACCGGAGATATCGCTGATTGAAAAAGAAAATCATTGTTTATAAAGGGTTTCCCAATAAGGGTGATATGTTTTGAAATTGAAAAAAAAACACTGAATATTCATTCGGAATTGATCGAAATCTTTTTTATTATATTGGATATTCTATGCCATTTATGATTTGAACAATATATCGGCCAAATGTCCCCCGAGACTTGAGCCGAAAATACGCCTCATCAGAAAAGATGATTTTTTAATGAAAATTGGGATGATTTTCAATTGATTCCAGAGCCCAATCCGCGAACTCCCGACGCAAACGATGGTTATTAGGCTTCAGTTCTTGGGCCAGAATCATCTTATAGGGATGCAGGCCAAGATCCAATCGCAAAATACGCCAGGTAGTCATCCTGGACAGGCCCAATTCCTGAGATCGGCGTGGCACGGACAATTCACGGTTTTCCTCGATACTGGCCTGTACGGCGGCTATATTCTGTGTAGAACGTGCGGTACGCATACGCTTTTTAGGCTTAGTATCCAATAGAGTAAATTCACTCTCCAACTTATCGATTATTCGACGAATTGAGAGCGCGGATGGAGCAGAATGACGACCATATTTTGCACGATATTCTCTTTGAACACCGACAAAACTTCTCGAATTTTGATAAAATAATTGGACAATTTCCAAACGTTGTGGAAGCGTGAAACTACTCATGATTAAATGGAAAACCTTACTGATGACAACTGACAGCAGACGTCAAAAATTTCAGTTCAAATGAGCCCGATAGGGACATTCAAAATCATATCACCCCTATTGGGAAACCCTTTATTATGCCTCGTTCATCAGAAATACGAATGAAAAAATAAATTTAACGTCCTATCATTTTTTCCCGCCATATATCGGTCATTGCGAAACCTGCAATTTTTTTTTTCAATCAGCGATATCTCCGGTTATAAAAATTAAAATAATACATGTAAATAGTGAAATGGAAAGCTGAAAAGTGACTCTTTTTGATGGTTCTCTCATATTTAAAAAATAATAAAAATTCGCGAACTTATCGATGCTCAAATATAGCTAAAAACCGTGTTTTTCGCACTTTTAGGTTAGGATTACTCGAAAACCTGTCGCGATGGAGCAATTCTGAGCCTGGATTCGGTTTCTACGCCAAAAAATACTTCGGAAATGACTATCGGAATTTCTATAACAATCACAACCTCATATTTTCTATACCTGTGTTATACTCCATACATATTTCAATAAAAATCGGGAATTCAATTTATCTTCTTTATTGTCTCCGCAATAAAACGAACATGAATTTAGCGACTTACAGCCGAAGCCTGTACATTATACTAATTGCAGTGTTCGCAGAACGTGGACGTAAACGGCACCTACCACTGACCCGTGTGGATCCTCAAGCAACTAAACACGGCACGCGGCGTGTCGGTGTGTCCCCACTTTCTCGCTTCGATTTCACGATGTCGGCTGTTGAGACAAGATCGAGAATTATGTTTCTCTTGACTTCATGTATAAGAGGCGCGAAGCAGACGATAAATTTAAAATGACAAAATATACAGTTTAAGATATTAGCTTTATTTTTCAGATATTTTGATATACATTTACCTAAAATTAATATCTGAAAGATTTTTGTGAATTGTAGGATAATTTAGACACTAGAGAAATGATTTGTTAGTAAAATTTATGATTTAATAAGTGTTTAAAGTCTCAAAACAAAATATCGACTTATATATTTTTTAGCCTTGCAATCAAATTATTTGAAATTTAAAACTTATGTGGAGGATATTTCATATTAAAATAAAATAAATCATGGGATTCAATTTTTTTTAAAAAGTCCCAATAAAATACTCTGGAAAGTTCTTTTGAATACAAATATAAACCTTGAGGTTTCTCTGACACGTAGTAAAATTGAGAAAGTTTTCTTCAGAATGAAATACTTTGAATTTTTTTTTTATAATACTTAACATCTTCTACATGACTATTTGAATATACAAGTGTGTAGAAAAGGTTTCTATTATTGAAAGAATAACTAATTTATATCTTATTTTGCACACAGAATTACACATTGAGATTTCTTTGTTATGAAGTAAACTTGACAAATATTATAATAATAAAATACGAAAAAAAAACTTTTTTGAATACTTAGAAACTTTTATGTGACAATTTCAATATATAAGCGTGAATAAAAGGTTTGATTTTTTTTTTAAATGAAAAAATGTATTTTATTATTATATTTGTCAATTTTGCTTCATACCAAAGGATTCTCAATGTGTAATTTCGTTTGCAAAATAAGATATAATTCATTTCATTTTTAAACAATCAAATATTTTATTTACATTTATTTGTTGAAATTGGCATATAAAAGATGTCAAAGTATAATAAAAGTTCTTTTTGAGGTATTACATTCCAAAGGAATTTTCATAAATTTTATTTTATACTAGAGAAATTAAACCTCTTATGTATACTTTTATATTGAAGTAGTCATGAGATGGATTTTAAGTATTCTGAAAACTTTTTCAAAGTATTTCAACCGAAAGATATATTTTACAATTATACTTCATGCCAGGGAAATCTCATGATGTTATTTCTTATGCAAATTCAGATACAATTTATTTTGTATTTAAACCCTTCATTGGTACAGGCATGTAATTTATTATATAATTGAACATCGGTAATTAAATGTTCACCATCTGTTGCTTCAGCTTTTTTTCAAGTGACTTAATTTTTATAAAAACAAATTAAATTTTTTTTCCTGATCTGTTGTGTCATCTATATTGAAAGTGATTTGATTTTGATAATAACAACTCCAAAAAAATTCATGATAATGTCATAAAAGTTAATAAAATTCCGCATCTAATGAGATCAAGTTGGAAGCTAAATGTTAATTTCATAAAAAGATACTACAAAAAATGTTAAATTTTGATATTTTGTAATATGAAAATTTTATCTTACATGAGCTATTCAAGAAATTTGGTCACGTGGTCTTATTGATCTATGGCCTCATAAAGGTAAGTCATAGTTATTAGCTAATTCATTAAGATATTAATGAAATTTTTTTCCTGCATACTAAAAAGTCGTAAACTTTCATAATGACTATAATGTATACATTATTTTGAGAAATCCAAACGATCAATATTTTGATAAATATCTCTAAATTTCATTAAAGTATGGTATACATTGCTTTTTAAAAAATTCTTGTGGTGTGCAGTTGTATCGAAGGCTTAGCTTCGGCGAACACCTGCTGATCGCGACTACCAAAGCCATTCAATGTGGAGCCGCTCTGACTCGGCTCATGCCCAACATTGGTGGACCCAGGGAAGCCAAGAGAGGTGTCCTGCTGAGTATTGTCTCAGCATACCGAACTGTGTCGACGAGTGCCGTGCTGGTCCTGGCGAGCGTCCCGCCAATTGACTTATTGGCAGAGGAAAGGAAGGAGACCTTTCAGCTCCGTAAGGAGCTCACCTGCTTAACAAGCCTGCAAGAAATCGCTCGCGCGAAGGAGGCCATCAGCAAGGATGGGAGGCGCAGACTCGTCGAGAAGTGGCAGACGAGATGGCATGGTGACCAATCCGGGAGATGGACACGCCGTCTGATCCCGGAGCTCGCCACCTGGCTGGATAGAAAACACGGACAAGTCGGTTTTTACCTGGCGCAAGCGCTTTCTGGCCATGGTTGCTTTAATGCGTACCTGAAGCGCTTCAAGAGAAAAGACGATGAGTCGTGTTGCTACTGCGGATCCCTTGTAGAAAATGCAGAGCACACACTCTTTGTCTGTGCCAGGTGGGGCGCGGAAAGGGAGGCTGTCGGTCGGGCAGTGGGCGCACAACTCACCCCTGACACGATGGTCTCTCTCATGCTCCAGTCTGAACAGATATGGATGCTTATCGAGTCATTCGTCACCCTTGTGATGAAGACGAGGGAGCTCGATGGGCGTGCAGAGCGCAGCAACAACGGGGGCCAGTAGAAATCGCATCGGGGCCTGCACCCGCGGTCTTGCGTCTTGGGCGGGCTTGACTGTCCGCGTCGATCGGGGGACGGATCTTTTTATTCCTCCCCTGGTTGGAACCTCTAGTCGGCCTGCCTAACGGGCGTGTGTCCACGGATGGGAGTCCCGGGCAACCGGATGACGGAAGAGTCGTAAGCGACTTTAAGCTGGAACCAACCGCCCGTGTAATTTAAAGCCGAAATGTAGATGAAACAATAAATGAGGAAAAAAATTTTATTTGTTTTTATAAAAATTAAGTCACTTGAAAAAAAGCTGAAGCAACAGATGGTGAACATTTAATTACCGATGTTCAATTATATAATAAATTCCATGCCTATACGAATGAAGGGTTTAAATATAAAATAAAATAAATTGTATCTAAATTTGCATAAGAAATTACATCATGAGATTTCCCTGATACGATTCAAAATTGAAATATATATCTTCGGAATTAAATGCTTTGGAAATACTTAAAATCCTTCGCATGACTATTTAAATGTATAAGTTGTATATGTATATGTATATGTATATGTATAAGACTCCATGACATCACGTCATTTTATTAAGTAAATCATGACTTTTATTATAATTTTATTTTCTCGACATTACTCATCATGAGTTAAACTTCTTTTATAAAGCCTGATGAGGTTGGCAAACCCATAGCCAACGAAACGTCGCAACAATTTTGACACTATAAAGAGTTTTCTTCTTTATATTTGACCCTCATTGATCGTCAACCAGCATTTTTATTATAATAATATGGAGGGTGACACTACCATTTCTACATATGTAAACTTTGTCTAATGTTGCGTAAGAAATTACACCTTGAGATTTCTTTTGCATGAAGCAAAATTGACAGAAATTATAATTATAAAATAATTTGAAAAAGCTCCTAAAATACGAAACACTTTTTAAGAGCCTTTTTTCGATGAAGAATAGAAGGTTGATTATTGAAAAAATAAAAAACCATATTTTGTTTTGTATTAAAAATTACACCTTAAATTCCTCTGGTGCAAAATAAAATGTATGAAAATTCCTTTGAAATAAATATCTCATGAGGAACTGCTATTATATTTGACATCTTTTATGGCAATGTCAACAAATAAAAGTAAATAAAATGTTTTATTATTTAAAAATCAAATAAATTATATCTTGTTTTGCATACGAAATTACACATTGAGAATTCTCTGGTATGAAGCAAAATTGACAAATATAATAATAAAATACATTTTATTATTCACGCTTATATATTGAAATTGCCATATAAAAGTTTCTAAGTATTCAAAAAAGGTTTTTTTTTAGTACTTTATTATTATCTTGAACCAAATACTTCCGATTTAATAGAAATTTGTTTAAGGGCATGTCATTGACGTGACTTTACTCAATATTGTTCGTTCTTTCTATTCTTGAATTAATATCAAATATATTTTCCATAGCAGATAAATATATCTTGTTCTTTCGTTTACGTTTATCTGCTATGAAAAATTCATTTGAGTTATTAGTTGAGGAATGAGAAGGACAAAAATATTGGATAAAGTTACGTCAATAACATGCCCTTAATCCACGAAATTCTTAATTTTTTAAAATATTACGCAATTGATATAACTCAATTACTGGCATATCAGATTCAAACACAAATTATATTTTTGTAGTTATGTAAGGTATATCCGTAAAATATATAATTTATCAGTAAATAAGTAGATTAACTGATATACGATTTTTTTCTACTTAGGAGGCAAAAATGCATTTTTTGAGCCTAGAGTAAAAATAATAATTCTTTTTACTCAACAGGACTACATTGCTGCCGATTAAAGTCACATCCCTTATCCTCACAGTTTACCGAACTGTCGGTTAACGTCTCACGAGCGTCAGTGATACACTCACGTAATTCACGTGAAGCCACCCAGGAAACAAAAAGCGATAGACTTAATTCGCTGTGAATTGCGTTTTTCAAAATTGCAGATTCAGGGTTTTTCCGTTTGATTGTGTTGTAGATATTTGAATCGGTAAGCTTTTTGAATCGACAATTCTATCCCAGAACGATTAAATTAATACTTTGTTGGATTGTATTTACGCTTCATTTAATCGTACTAATTTGTTTTACTGATATTAACCGTAATTTCACAATTAAGATAAGCAATTCACGAAATGTATTTTGACGATTCAAATTTTGTAGATTGTGTCACTTAATCGTTAAACTATGTTTCAACGTCATTGGAACAAATTTATATGATTGAAAAGTCTTGAACACAATTCAACAATGTTTCAATGCAAATATTCCCATATGATACTGCAGATTCAGAAGCCCTCAACCGTAAATTTTAGTAAATTTAACTCGAAATATGGTAATGTTAAATGGACGAAATTAGTTTAATTTACCGGAATACAGCCATGAATATAACGAGAAATTTTTTACTAGAAAAATTACGGTGATATTAACTAGAAAATTTTATTACATTAACTGGAATCAGTGTTCACAGAATGCGTAAGATTTTTCCTCCCACCATGGATCCCACCAGCTCATTGCGTCTTCCTCATTCAACCAACTTCTGGCAGTGGAGCGAGGAAGAAACCATGAGCTGGTGGGAGCCATGGTGGGAGCAAAATCTTACGCATTCTGGGATCACTGACTGGAATAAAAGATCAAAACAACCAAAAAGTGTTTATTAGAATTTCTAACATTTTTAACCGGAATTATTAGTACGGCTCTCACAACATTTTTTTCCGGTTAAAATAACTGAAATTCTGGTTGTTTTGACAAAACTTTTTTTTGAGTTTGGCACAAAAATATTTCAGAGAACTGTTCTCTAAAGCTTACAATACACGGAAAACCGAAGTTTACAATTTTTCTAAAAAGCGTTTCAATTCAGGAAAAAACAGGACATAGTGAGAAATTTTCGCAGTAAAATACTGAACTTTAGAAAAACTGTATGACAATTTACTATAGGTTGTGTTTACGATTTCCTTGCAAAAAATTCTCACTATGACAGTTTTTTCTCTAAACTGAAACCTATGTTAAGATTTCACCGTGTACAAAGGATTTACAAACATTAAATACCTTCAATTTCATTCCTATAAAACTTTTCGATATTCTTGAGTCTATTTTTCTCTACAAGTTATTGAACTTCCTTACATCGAGGTTCACTTTAAAACAATAGAATTTTTCTAGAGTATTTCTCATTCTTTCTACATTTTATCTATATTATCGTCTGTATCCTTCACTTTAGAATCAGTTTTATAAACTTCAAAAAACTTTCTCTTTCCTTGTAAGACATACTTACTGTCGGAGCCAAAAGTTATCATAACTTCTCTATGATTTCCAGTTAACGACAGTTAATCGACGATCACCTTCAATCGCAAGTCGCACCCGTTCAATATTATCCAATGTTTTTGTCGTCGAAGGTCGGCCAGAACGAGAATTACTATCAACAGAAGTGCGGCCTCCTTTGAAACGATTATACCACTCTTTTATTCGTGTTTTGCTCATACACTCATTCCCACAGGCCTTCTGCATCATTTGAATAGTTTATGAACTCGTTTTGTCGAGTTGAAAACAAAATTTGATGCAAATTCGTTGATCTTGTTTTTCAGTCATTTTAAACAATCACAAAATCCGCCGAACTCAAAAATAGCTTTGTAAACGAAGACATGCTGCGCATGAAGTATACGTCCAGCAGATGTCAGCAAGCGACCGATAGGTTCGTGAGGCTTTACTGTTGACGTTCGTGCCCCGCAGAGGTCGCTCGAACACTATGGCGCGGAGATATAAAGGTAGGCCCGATACTTTCCGGACAGACCTCGTATAGCGAAAAACAAAAAGGCGCCAGATTGTGTTGGCAGTAGCGCTGCACCTATAAACTTATGGACCAAAAAAAGTAACATCGAATCTAATCTAGTATTCATCCTGATTCTCGTCCATTGCACTTGATGTTTCGCGACTAGTTCCGGCCATTTTGATTTTCTTGATCATGTGTAGTAATAGCGTATTGTAATAGAGCATGCGCAGTTCAAATGTACAAGGCTTTGTGAGTACGGTGCCGACGCTGTATGAAGAAGAAGAAGAAGGACAAGAAGATTAGGCTCCGCTGTATGGTTATAGGCGCATGCGCAGTTCAATTTTTACTTTACATTCCTCTGTATCGTAATATAGAACATTACGCTACTCTCAACTGTAGCGTAAAAACGAGTTTACGCGCCGGAGGCACATAAAATATATGTTTCTGATCAAAGTTTGAGTATTTTACGACAAAAAAATCGTGGTGACCCTCGTTGAAAAAGATATTAAACAAATTTTTTGAAAATTAAAATATTTTTTTGTTACCCCTCATCGTTTACAGAATTCATCTGGAATTTTTTCCTAAGATTTCCCTTATTATCCTCACCGCCTTTTTTTTCGTTCAAATCGGTTCAGTCTTTTCTCAGAAAAAGTAATGTTTCGATTTTTGTATTTTCGATAATGACTTCTAAGAAATTAATTTTTTAGAGCTGATACTAAGCGTTAATTATTGTAACGTTAGTAAATCGAATCCGCGATTCCTCCTAACATTCAATTCTTAAAAAAATGTAATGAGATTTCTCTTCTGAAAGTTGTAATCCAACTTGCTTGCTAAAAACTGGTTAAGTTCGTTTTCCGTAGATTTAACTCTCAGAACTCGACTTAATACGACGATATACGTGTCTAACGGCACTTATTAATTCACGGCTACCGGACTTGCACCACTTAAGGACCAGGGATTATATTTACCAAGTACCGAGGTAATCCTTGTATAAGATACCGATGAAATTACGAATATCGAAGGGTCAATTCGTGACACCGACAGTATGACTTACGGGCGGAGTGATTACCGCCGTTAAGATCTTGAAGACTGAACAGCCACTAGCGAAAAGACAACCTCCAGAGGTAAATCTGGGGTTTACACAGCGAAAGCATTTCGTGTGATTGCAGCCCTCGTTTCGAGTAATGTATACTATTTTTCATAGCAACTCTTTTGAGAATCTGATTGGCTGTAACTGTGGAGCGGGTTGAAACAGCGACTTTCATCCCTAGGGTTGAAAATCGTAGTTTCAACCCGCTCTACAGGTACCGAAAATCGGATTTTCAAAGGAGGCGCTATGAAATATACTATAGTACAACAATTAATAAAATTAACAGGATTGCAATGAACAATGTATTTTACAGTTTCTTCTTCTATTTTATTTAGAAATTACAACTTTCAGAAGAGAAATCTCATTACATTTTTTTAAGAATTGAATTGGTGTGCCTATTGCTTATCATCTAAGCCTACTTCTATTTTAGATATATTAATCTGATACTGAACATAATTTATACTATTTTTTTAAGCTCGACTATTGTGAACATAGCTGATTAGATATAAAAACACCGTATGCTGCTATTACATTCTCATCATATGAGAAGGTACTGGTTTTTTTTATTTATTACTATTGCCAAGAAAGTTACAATATTGTGACAAACTCGACGAAAATCACAAAAATACTTGTAAACTTTTTGTGAAATTTGCAAAGATGAAGCATCTATGTACTTTTGCACAACTTTCCACGCTTTTAATAGTCGTTTATTCTCAAGGTATTTATAATGAGTATTAAAAAGTTAATTAAACCAAAAAACAAAATATGTGATTTAAATTTCCTCAAAGTTACTCCGACTTTGAGGAATATATTCTCATTACGACACTCGCGCTTGATGTTATTATTTTTGCATTTCAGTTTTGGTTTCCATTCATTCATCTCACAAATAATTTAAACAATGTGCGGTTGAAAATTCGTGAAATTTATTTCAGCAAACAATTTTGCATTATAACGTTTTATCCATATCACGCATGTTCTAGTTTAAATAAGTGTCGTATTAAATCAAAACTATCAAAAGAGTGTAAATGTAAATTTATAGAATTTTATAATAAGGTTTTCTATATATCTTGCATATTTTGGTTAAAAAATGAAATTTTTTATTTTCAGAAGTGTTTTTTTAAAATCAAAACAAAAATATAAATCTTATTAAAAAATGTGTAAATGCGAATTTTTAGAACTTTTATCGAGAACAATTTTGTGTAATAACGGTTTTTCGTATCTTATATAGTATTTTTTAGACCAACATGATTATTACGAAAAAAGAAATATAAAAGGTATTTTTTGAATAACCTAAAATCAATGCTTCAAAAAACATAAATTGCGATTTCTCGGTAAGTACTGCATGCAATAGATTAAATTTTGCGTATTTTCATTCAGTATTCATTTTTGATGCCGAATAGTCATTCAAAAACAATAAATACCATCAACATTTGATAATATTCAATAACAAATCAATACCTGTCAATTCTTTGTTTTTCGCGATTCGGAGCGAAAAAGTGACGAATAAATTTTATGTTTCGAAAACTATGAAGTGACAAAATTATTTATTTGTATTTAAGGGAGTTTTTCGGAAAATTTTAAATTATTCGTACTAAAAATAAAGAATTAAGAGAGTTGTTAATAAAATAATTAATAAAATTTAATTTCACGATTAATTGTTTACGAAAAAATTATGTACAATCGCATGATTTCCAGTCACAACTTCACAAATAAACTGAGAAAACCGCGGAATTCTGTTGAATAATTCAACTTTAGCGCTTCGTGCGTCGCGCGCTTTTTATTAACAACCTTCTGAATTCTTTATTTTTAGTACGAATAATTTGAAATTTTCTGAAAAACTTCCTTAAATACATATAAATAACTTTGTCACTTCATATTTTTCGAAACATAAAATTTATTCGTCACTTTATCACTACGAATCGCGAAAAACAAATAATTGACAGGTATTGATTTGTTATTGAATATTATCAAATGTTGATGGTATTTATTGTTTTCAAATGACTATTCGGCATCAAAAATGAATACTGAATGAAAATACGCAAAATTTAATCCATTACATGCAGTACTTATCGAGAAATCGCAATCCATTTTAGTTTTTTAATTTTATAAGTCTTACATACTATAATTGAAATTACCAACGACATGCGTACCATTTAATCCATGAGCTTAATAGTAAAAAAAGTATAATGCGCAGATACGATATCTTACAAAAGAAAGATATATTTTAAAATTATTCAACGATGTTCGATTACAAAGGAACTGTTCAATTACCCTCCGGGAAGTAGAAAAAAAACCAGTCCTTTAAGAAATATCTTACTTATCTGATTTCTACCTTAAGGTCACTATTTTTTCTCGTCTTTCGCATTACCACGTGAATGTTCCCGCTAAAAGTTCTACAAACATTCGTTAGAAATGCTCTCCGAACGTTCCTATGAAAGGTTCCAGAAACGTTCTCTGCGACTATTCTCTTAATGTTCATGCAAAAAGTTCTGCGATTGTTCGCTATAAATGCATTCTGAACGTTGCTATGTAAGTTTCCAGGAACGTTCTCTGCGAATGTTCTCCCAATTTTCCTTTTGAACGTTCCTGGAACGTTCCACAGGAACATTCAGAGAATATTGCTTTGGAAGGTTGAAAAAACTCGGACATTTTCTTAGCTCTAGGAACGTTCATGGATGGTATTGTGCTATATAGGGCAATATATATGCTGTCCAATTTTGAACTAAATCCATTCAGTAGCTTTTACGGAATCATGTCACCCGTCTCCGAAATAGACCTTTCGAGAAAAACGCGTTCAATGTTTTTCAATGTCATTCAAATAAACAAAAATACCGTTTTGTAGAATTTGTCATGACGTATTTTTAATCTTAATACACACACCTAAAATGCGTAAGACGGCGGAGCGACTTTCGAAATACATCGCTGCCCACTTCGCAATAACAAACAAATATTTCTGGAAATTTCCAGAAAAGTTCCTCTAAGGGTAAAAAACAACTTTGTCGCTGGAAGTTTTCCGTAATCGGAAATTTATTAGAGACTTTCTACCGGGCCATCCACAAGAACATGTTTTTTTATTAACATTAAAATATTATTTAATGAAAAATGTTTCGACATATTTCATTCAATACATGGGCTCCGTTAAAGTATTGCACGTCTATTGATAAAAAAACAAACGATTTCGTCAAAAATTGACCGAGTGATAGCAATTCATATTTTGAAAAACACTGATTTTCGATCATTTTTGATGACGAAAAATTGAGTATTTTTAATTTTTATTTAAAAAACTATTTAGGCTGCATAAAAATTGCATTAAGATAAAAAATGCGTCATGACAGATTCTACAAAAGGGTATTTTTGTTTTTGCGAATGACAGAAAAAAAAATTTTATCACGATTTTCGTGCCTGGACAATAGTTTTCCGCCATTTCGAGCGCTCGGAAAGTTATTGTTGGTGGCCCTTCAATTTCTATCCGATTTTAACTTTTCTTTTTTTGAATGAGAGCTAATAAAATTGGGCATCTCATAACTTCAATCGATTTCTAAAAAAAAATCTTTATGTATTTTGTATTAAAGAAACAAAATTAAGGAACATTTTTTGGATTGTCATGAAAAATATTTTTTATCAAATATTCTGATTCACCTAAAACACCAGGAATTATTATTAATTTATTATTAATACGTTTAGGTCATTTTACGATATGTAAACATTTCATCAAACCAAAAAAGTGAATATTTTTGTACCACATGCATGAAATGTGACATTTTCCTTGCATGTAGAACTTGTTGCTTTACAATTAGTCATTTTTTACTGCTTATCAATCATTGTTAACTGAAAAACATCACTTTTGACTGATTCAAAAGCTTTCAAATTAATTGGTTTGTTGCACTGCAAAGAAAAATTTCTCAGTTACATTTTGTTCCCAGCAAACACGTTATGTAACCGCTCCGTAACAAAAGGGTAACATAGTTATTTCTGTTTATGTAACGATTGTTATTGTTAAGTGATGTAATTGCTATATAACGGGAAGGTAACAATGTTATCTAAGATTGTTACCGCGTGAAGATGTAAAAGATCAATAAAAGAGTGAATGTAACAATTCTGTAGCAGTGGGATGTATATGTTATAGAAAAACAATGTAAAATTCGTTCTCTAATTGTGTTACACACACGACCTGTAACAATTTTGTCATAATGTTATGTAAGTGAACTGTCACGGCATTACTGTATAATTATGTAAGTCGTGTATAATGTACAGTAATAAAAGCTATGTAACAATGTGACATAATTATTATGCAAGAATCATGTAACATTTGTTCTGTAACTTGGTTGTCCGAATGATCTATAACAATATCGTTTCTTTGTTACGTAAGGATAATGTACATTAGTAACATAAACAATGTTACCTACTTTTTATGTGAGAATCACGTAACATCTTTTCTATAACTTGGTTACCTAAATGATCTATTACAATTTTGTTGCTTTGTTACGAAAGGGTAATGTAACAATGTTACGGAATAGTTATGTAAGTTGTGTATAATGCACGTTATTATCAGATATGTAACAATCATGTAATATTATATATAGATATTTTAATTCCCCGTAATCGCCAAATAACACAAAGGTGCAAAATTTGACTCACAGAAATGAGTTGTGTATTATCAATATTTTATTATCGTATATCTGTTTAACATATCTCCGTTACATACTATTTACATATCGCTTTTACAAAACTTCTATATAACATAATTACATATCACATATAGAACATATTAACATTGATTCTGCGTAACAATATAGCACATATGTTACATAAGTCTGTTACAGACCCATTACATCACAGTGTTACAGAGCTGTTATAGAACTAATTTATCACACATTGTGACATTTTGCGTCACAGGTGACTCACCAGTAAGTCACCAGCTATGTAACGTGTTACAATCTGTTACGTAACAGTTACAAACATGTTATATAACAGTGTTTGCTGGGTTTATTTTAACCAAAATTAAATTTATATTTTATTTGGCATAGATATAAGTTTACAGTCAAATAATGTTGGTGAAGGGGAAAGTTGGTCATGTGGTGTTTGGTTCATAGCCTGAATACCAATCATTCCTTTTCTCATTTTAAATAAAATAAAATTTATTATTTAATTTTCTGAAATATGTTGATAGACGACGTCTACGATGGATCTACAAGTTTCCTCGTTTATGTAGTTTTTAATGATGAATTTTTATGTGGGGCATCTCTAATCAGTAGCCAAAATGCCTTAGCTCCTTATAAACAGAAATTTAAAGAAGATTCAAATCGCCGTTTTGTTTGGATGGGTCAAACAGATCATAAAATTGTAAATATAGTGTACGATAGGAATGATCCCAAGCCAGACAAATTTGCAGTCATAACAGTGAGTAGTTCAACGCGAAATGCAATAATGTCAATTAATTAATGGTTGCCTTTGCGTAGCAGTCTCTGCTACTGTAGCGAAAATCACTGCAGTATTACTATAAGTCCATTTTAACATTTAAAATTGATTGAATTTTTGTGACTCAAAGTACTGTATGTCACTAGCCACCCCCTTTTTCCATCTTTCTGTCAATTTTTGGATATCATCTCGAAAAATAATGCGTTTTTTGAGGCGATCCACAAATCAATCCACTTCTTGACTTCTTCATAAGAGCGTAGATACTGATTAGCCAGGCCGTGTGTTATCGAACGAAAAAAAGTGGTAGTCTCCCTTGGTACTGTGACCGTTTCTCCTTTAGTGGTTGGCGCGAATGCATCAATAGCGTTCAATACTGATCCCCTGTGATTGTTTCAATCGGTTTCAACAGCTCATAATACACCACATCGAGCTGGTTCCACCAAATGAAGAGCATAACCTTGGTACCGTGAATATTCGATCTAGGCGTCGACGTGGAGACATGTCTGGGCATCCTCCATGATTTTCTACGGTTCGGATTATTATAGTGGATCCAATTTTTGTCGCGGTCACAATGTAATGTAAAAACGTCTTCCAATTCTGTTTTTAAAGCAGCTGTTCACAATCAAAGAAAGGCATGATTACCCCGCTCGCTTCGCTTACGAGGCAACTCCATACTCTTTGAAAATTTCCTAGATCCCCCACTTGGTTAACAATGTAATATTTTTCAAAACATGCACAAAAAATACTTCGAGCACCTAGAAAAGCAGCCTTGAAAACATACCTTTTCGACCAGCGATTTGTGTATTCACACTTATGTGTATTCAGTCATATGCGCGTGGTGCGCCGTATCGCAAATGTACAACCTCAAGGCTGCTTTTTGGTGCTGGAAGCATCTTTCTGGTGCGTGTTTTTCAAAAAATACTGTGTGTGCTACGGAGCTGGGGCGTTTTTGGGCCTCAACCGATATTTCAGTCCTCGCCCCAAAAACAGCGCCTCAGCCCCTGACTACACAATCTAATATTTAGTAGCAGCCTTATGGTTTCCTCGGCTTCTCGCACGTGTTTTAGGGACCCAAAGCAAGTATTTGTTGAAAAAGATTACTTTACCAGCCCAGGTCGAGTTGATGTTAGCAGTACGAGTAATAACCGAGCAGACAGTAGACGCACCGAAGAGAAGCAGAGAACAGAGAAACTCCACACTCGCAAAGCCATGCTGTCCAGAGGAGGCTGTTCTCGGCGCAGAGATCTATCGCGCTGAGAATAGTTTCAGCATATAGAACTGTCTCTACGAGTCCTGTGTAGGTCCTGGCGAGATTTCCGCCAATAGATTTATTGGCGGAGGAAAGGCAGGAGACCTTCAGCTCCGCAAGGAGCTTACCTGTACCGATCTGCAGCAAATCGCTCGCGCAAAGGAGGCCATCCACAAGGATGGAAGGCGCAGTCTTGTCGAGAAATGTCAGATGGGATAGCAAGATGAACAGGCCGGGAGATGGACCTACCGCCTGATCCCGGAGCTCGCCACCTGGCTAGACAGAGAGCACGGGGAAATCCGCATTAATTTGGCACAAGCGCTCTCAGGCCATGGCTGCTTTAACGCGTACCTCAGGCTCTTTAAGAAAAGAGACGAGGAGATGTGGTGCTACTGCGATTTCCCTGTGGATAATGCAGAGCACGCACTCTTCGTCTGCGCAAAATGGGGTGTTGCAATGGAGGCCCTCGGTCAGGCAGTGGGTGCCGAGCTCACTCCTGACACGATGGTCTCTCTCATGCTCCAGTCTGAGCGGGAACTAGACGCTCATCGAGTCATTCGTCACACTTTTGATCAAGATGAAAGAGTTCGATGGGCGTCGAGAGCGTAACAACGGAGAGGGCAAGTAGAAATCGCATCAGGGCCTCGCGCCTGCAGTCCTGCGTTTCGGTCGACTTGGCTGTCCGCGTCGTTCGGGGAAGGTTTCCTTTTATTCCTCCCCGGCTAGCGCAGCTAGTCGGTTTGCCTAACGGGCGTGTGGCCGCGGATGAAAGTCACGGGTGTATTGGTTCGAGAGGGGGTTTTTGGTTTCAACAGGTATGCCTATACCCGTCCTAGGAGAGTCCTGTACAACGTCTATAAAAGATTTCGATATTTTTCCTTCTCACAAAAAGAAAAAAAAATGTGCGAAATTGGTATGAGCTTCGACTAGTATTGGCATCAACTGATGCATTTTTAGCATGAAATGTCTTATACTATAAAAGAAACAAGCGCATGCCATTACTGCTAGTGTCATGTGCTGTGAGAGGAATGTTCTCGCCTGACTACGGTTGTAAGAAACTCATCCTATTTCAGTATGAGTTCTCTTTTACAACCGGGAGAACATGTGAGGTGCTACGTTCGAAAGTAGGCGTGGCCTAACATTTCGGTTGTAAGAGAACTCATACTGAAATAGGATGGGTTTCTTGCAATCATAGTAAGGCGAAGTTCGAACTATTTACGCAAGACACAACTGCTCTGAAAGCATGCGACTTAGTACTTTTTTAGTATGAAGGGATCCCTGCTTAAAATGTATGATTTTTTCACCAGGATAGCAAGAACGGAACCTGCTACAAAAGCATGACTAGTGCTCTTACTATTATAGTCAGATTTTTTCCTCCGTGCAGTAGAAAAAAAATCGTGTCCAACACAGTGTAAACATTTATTTTCCCTAATTGCACAATATACTATTTTTCACCCTAGTTGCAGAATACTGGTCAACAGCCATTTTGCTACAAGGTAGACAACAATTTTTCTAGGGTGATTTGGGCACATCGAATCCAAAAATGTCTATCATTTTGCTTTACCAGTTCTTGTTTTTACGATATTGCAAAAAAAACCGTTTTTATGATATGCAAACATTCAAATTCGTATATTTGTTTATTAAATAATTCAACTAAAGACCATTCGAAATGTAGCTATGGGTCCTAATTGAACTGGAAAACTTCAAATTATACAGATTTATAAAGTCATTCCCTTCAAGAATTATGTTCAAACTAAGGAACTCGATATTTTAGCCAAAATTCATCAATCATAAAAATTCAAAGCGTTGCTACACAAACAATTTTTTGTACAATTTAAATAAAATTTACTGAATTTCTAGCTTTATCTATCTCCTTTGTTGTGTTAAAATTTTAACGTGATCGAATGAAAGTTGGCGAAATAGTACTATAAATATTTTATTAGAACTGATTGAGCAAAATGATGGTCATTTTCAAATTCAGCGTTCCCAAGTCACCCTAAAAAAATTGTTGTATATCCTGCAGCTAACAGAAAATTTTTTCTTTAGCCAGTGTTATGAATTAAGTAAACTGAAGAAACCATACACTGTTACATAAAATATCGGGTGCATCATAATTTCTTTTCCTTGCACATTGTTATTAAAATTGCTTTATTACCTGGGAAAAGGGTGACCCCATAACCCCTTCCTTGACCTAAAGTTTTTAATAATTTATTGAATTGATTTCCCGATTTAGTTAGAGGTAAACCTTCCAACCGACAAAAATTGTGAACTATGGATTAATTACTCGGTTGATGGTGACCAAGATGAACTGAAGTCTCCAAAAATAACAGCTTATGCAATTGGATGGCAAAAGGTAAAAATCCACTTCTAGCAATGTGCTTATTTAATATTGATAGGCAAGATCGCAAAATTGAGTTTAAATAGTGGAACAGATTGGGACTAGTACTGATCCAATTATTACAGATTCTAGATGTAAAAAGAAAGATGTATGATAATGAATCAACAGAACATGTACTGTCAATCAAGATTCTGTGAAAGCAACACGTGGAGAAAAATGGAGACCATAAGAATATGAACGATTATTACAAAACAGGAATGATTACTAAAAAGAAAAAGAGGGTATTGAACAGTACACAACTCATTCCTAAACGTAACACCCTTTTCTCACCTGGTAGTCATTCCTGGTTTCCAGTAATCATTCATATTTTTCTGATCTCTAATGTGTTCCGTGCAGAAAATTTTAGTTACATTAACAGAAAGCCGCATTTACTAGGTCATTTACAAAGTCCCGGGCTTGTCGACCAGTTGGCGTCACAAATATAAAATGATTATCATTTTTGTGAAGTGCTAGTCTTAAAAACAGTAAATCCAAAGTTTCATTACAATCTTTCAAGTAGTTTGTATTGGAGAGTAATTTTTGCGTCATCATCTCAGTGATTTTATAAACAATGAAAAAAAAACATTCTCATTAAACATTATTCTTTGAGAGAGAAAACAGCTAAAGAAGCTAAAGAAAAGCTTGATAAGTATTGTGGCACATGTACCCCATCGAACACAACTGTCAAAGGGTGAATGCAAGAGTTCAAGTTTAGACGTACGAGCATAAATGACGAACCACGTTCTGGGAGGCATTCAGACGCGACTACGCCAGAAATTATCAGAAAAGTTCTACATTCAGTGACCGATGAGCGTAAATTGAAAATGCGTGAGATTGATGAGATGGTGAACATCTCAACTGAACGTGTACACAACATTTTGAAAAATCATTTGAACATGTGGAAGGCATGTACGCAATGAGTGCCGCGCATGCTCACTGGCGATCAAAAGTTGAAACGAGATGATGTTTCTCAATATAATTTGGATGTGTTCAAGCGGAATTCAAAGGAGTTATTGCGCCGCTTTGTGACCATTTGGCAGACTGCTATTATTATCTCTTCCCAAACTTGAAGAGATGGCTGGCTCGCAAAAGATTTTACTTGAATCAAGGGGTCATCACCGAAACAAACGCGTATTTTAAGGGGGCTCCGGCGTTTGGTCTCGTATGAAGTGTGTGGCTCCGTGGGGGCACGTTTTACATGAATGCTTATTGCGTCTTAGTTTTTTGATTATCATAGGTATTATAGTCGATGTGCTGTTGCCAAACGTACTGCGCATCTGCAGTGGCTGGGAGAAACGATTTTTATATTCTATACTTTTATTGCAATTATCTCTTGACTGAAGTCGTCAACCCTGTGTTTTTTTAATAAACTAATAGATTTCTCGAAATCGAAAGTATTGGTATATATTTGTTTTATGAGGACTCGTGATTTTGTTTCGGAGTGTCGACGATTTTGATGAGTAGTCCCATAAGACTACGTGTTAAACTGACACTTTTTTGGTAGCGACTTTTTCGGAAATGACATCGTCAACAATGGTATTTCTTTTTTCCGAATGAATCTAGTGAATATTATTTTGATAATCTCTAGGTTTCAGAGCCGTCAGGGATTTTTTTTATAAACGCCGAAGCCACCTTAAGGAGTTGAACGCCGACTACTATAAAAATGGCATCGAGGTTTTAGATACCCATTGGAATGAGTGTATTGAGTTGGAAGGGAACTATGTTGAAGAATGAATGCAAATTTTCTGAAAAAATGTTGTTTTATTACTACTTAGGCTTGGTACTTTTCAAACGATTTAGTATTATAACATAAATTTTCATTTACCTTAGTTTGAAAATTCCTGTCACAATGTACCGAACAATTTCATTGGAATGAAAGAATTCATATTTCAATAAATTGAACAAAAATGTTCTGTTTTCCGAAAAGTAATAAAACTTAGTCTCTTGAGATAGCAGCAAATTCATCCTAGTGGCTGGTAGAAGAAAAGTAAATATAAAAAGGTGTTTTAATAAATTAACCATTTGTAAGTTTGTATGAAGAGTATATTGGAATTAAATAATAAGGTTGAGTTATGCTGAAATAACTATGAAATGAAGCGCATTTATCTTATATCGTCTATTATCAAGTAGCACTAAACCAGTACAGCTCCGATAGTTCTTCTGCAATTATGTCAGACATACGATGCGACAGTATTATCTACACCTAGAAAAAAGTTATTTTGATAAAAATAACCTTTGAATCAAACACATTTCTGCATTGCTATACGGTGAAAGAAAAGTTCCTTTGATTTATAAATATTTCATGATTGTTCTTTTTTTTCGAATTTAAGAAATGGATGCCTGAAAAGTCGCATAAGCTAAAAGAATTATTACTTAAATTTAAATAAAACTTTTTTCTGGGTGTATATGAAGTATTACATGATTGAACCTAGTTCAGTGATTTATGATGTCAAATTAAAATTGTATGTTTAATCTTTTGTAGCCTACGGAAAGTCTGATGAAAAAAATAAATAAAATTACAGCAACAACTTTTACTCCCACAGACATAGGTGTCTGGATAAGTGATAAAATCGATTTCAAGGTGAGTGCAACAAGTGATATTAATACACACAAGAAAACTTAAAAACAGTAAATATTATCATATTTTTTCATAAAATTATAAGTACCGAAACCTAATCTATTTTCTTTCTTTGAAATCAGATTGAAAATTGAACTCTTTCGATATTTCAGGAATATATTGGCGGAGCTCTAATTAAGGATAGAAAGCTTATTGGAATTGCTTATATAGTTCTGAATCGTAGCAATGAAAATAACACTTATGTACAGTATCTGAACGTTATCGATCGACAAAATGAGATCCGTCAGTTATTGAAGAAGGTTGACAAGTTTATAACCTGGAATGAAACGAGTAAACAATGCCCCATCAGGGGCTCAATTCCAATATCCCCCTGGTTACGCTTTAACCGGTAATAACATTTTCTGAAAAGGTATACAATTCATATACTCGAATTCGTCTCCTAAGTATACGAGACAGTATACTTCATGCAAAAAATACAATAGTATATTTTGTGCCTAGGCGCATAATGAGGGTTATTACGCGAAGAGCGACAATGCTCGGAGGAAATCAAAGCCAAGGCGTAGCTGAGGCAAAGCCGAGAAGAAGCCGAGACGAAGCTGAGGCGCGATCATTCCTGCGTGCATTGTCGCGAGTCTCGTAATTTCCCAAATTGTGTGCATTGGCACATATTCTATTTTATGTGACTCCGGTGCGTATACGAGTTTTTGTGCGTACACTCGAATCTAATCTAGTATTCATCATGATTCTCGTCCATTGCGCTTGACATTTTGCGAATACTTCCGGCGATTTTGATTTTCTCCATCTTGTGTAGTAGTAGCGTATTGTAATAGACACATGCACAGTTCAAATGTACAAGGCTTTTTCAGTACGGTGCCAACGCTGTACGAAGAAGAAGAAAAATAAGAAGAAGATTATGTTCCGCTGTATCGTAATAGGCGCATGCGCAGTTCAATTTTTACATTACATTCCTCTGTTTCGTAATACACAACATTACGCTACTCTCTACTGTAGCATAAAAACGAGTTTACGCGCGAGAGGCACATAAATGTATTTACGCATCTATGTCAAAAACTTATTTCAAAGTACTTACTACTGTTCAAACCTCTGTTCCCACGTAAATAAATCACAAGAAATATAAGGTTGTTGGAGTTTTGATTTTTGCAGTTAGCGTGACAGACATTTTTTTAGTTGGTAATGAGATTTCACCCGATAGTGTACCTTAATGTTCATTTTTATTACTTTAAAACACTGTGACGAAATCTTTTTCTAAATTGTACTTTTTTATCACTGACAATAGTACTGACCCAATTCTATCCGTTTCATTTATACAAAAATTTTTTCAAACAGAAAGTGTTGTTTGCAATAAAAAGCAAAGATTTGTTTCAATCAGGAACCAAAGTTTAAAAGATATTTTCCGTTTTTAGTTTCTCATTAAAACAAATCTTTGAATTAAAAAAAAAAGACTTTCTGTAGAGAAAACTGTTTGCGTAAATGAAGCCGACTCAATATTACTAATGTCATGATTTGAAACTGAGTTATTGTTTTCGATTTTTGTAAAATTTCGACGTTGATGCCATCCAAAATTCAAATTTTGACCGTGCGACGTACGTTACATGCGAGTATTAGGTATTTTCACTTCATGGCCAAATAACTCCACTTCGTCGAACACTGAGGGCATTACTTACATTGGAATTGTATGTGAAGTGATCTTATTTTTGAATTTCTGCAGTAAAAAAGCATTTTTCGAATAAAAATATTCGTAAAAATATGTTTCATAATACAGAGGAAATTAAACTAAATAATCGAATAACTGAAATAAAAATTTTCTCAAAATTGGTCCAATTTATTGATAGGATTGATAATATCTATGTTAAACGAGCTCAATTTAACTTAGGTGGCCAAATGAAATAATGGAACACATGTCGGCTGTAAATAAAGGAAAGTTCGTTATTGAAAAATAAAAAGATCCTTGCACGCTAAGTCTCCCTGCGTGAGGGAAAAATCCCCATGCTGGCGGTCAAACTTTACGTGCTCAGCCTGGCTGAGGCCGTGATTTACCGGAGGGCCTCAAACAAGTCATGCTCAAAAAAGGGTAAAATGATTTTTACGTGCACGGATGTCATCCGTACACATCTCTCATTTCCCACGCCATAGTATCATCTATCACCATCTCTCCGTTCTTCTCACCCTTTCAGTCTCCCCCTTTCTCTTCCTCTCTCTCTTTCTGTCCACCTTTCTTTTCGTCTCGAAACTTCTCTCTTCCTCTCATCAAAATTGTCACCTCTCTTGATTTTCCCACTTTCTTGAATTCTCCCTTCTTTAAAGACACACACACATACACATACACACATAAAGGGTTTCCCAATAAGGGTGATATGTTTTGAAATTGAAAAAAAACACTGAATATTCATTCGGAATTGATCGAAATCTTTTTTATTATATTGGATATTCTATGCCATTTATGATTTAAACAATATATCGGCCAAATGTCCCCCGAGACTTGAGCCAAAAATGCGCCTCATCAGAAAAGATGATTTTTTTGATGAAAATTGGGATGATTTTCAATTGATTCCAGAGCCCAATCCGCGAACTCCCGACGCAAACGATGGTCATTAGGCTTCAGTTCTTGGGCCAGAATGATCTTATAGGGATGCAGGCCAAGATCCAATCGCAAAATACGCCAGGTAGTCATCCTGGACAGGCCCAATTCCTGAGATCGGCGTGGCACGGACAATTCACGGTTTTCCTCGATACTGGCTTGTACGGCGGCTATATTCTGTGTAGAACGTGCGGTACGCATACGATTTTTAGGCTTAGTATCCAATAGAGTAAATTCACTCTCCAACTTGTCGATTATTCGACGAATTGAGAGCGCGGATGGAGCAGAATGACGACCATATTTTGCACGATATGCTCTTTGAACACCGACAAAACTTCTCGAATTTTGATAAAATAATTGGACAATTTCCAAACGTTGTGGAAGCGTGAAACTACTCATGATTAAATGGCAAACCTTACTGATGACAACTGACAGCAGACGTCAAAAATTTCAGTTCAAATGAGCCCGATAGGGACATTCAAAATCATATCACCCCTATTGGGAAACCCTTTATACGCTACACCTGGAGACTGTCCGTGGCCGTATGACTATGAAGCAAGGCGATGCAAGGACTGTTTAATGGAGTAAGGGTCACAAGGGGGTAAGAACGGGGGAAACGGAGAGGTGAGAGAAATTAAGGGTGGCAGTTAATAAAAAGACTGAATGGCCCATGAGATCCTTCAGGGGGTTCCAACTCCGGCGAAATCATGCTAGTTTCTTCTCCCCGCTTCTCACTACCTCTCCCGCACGCCCCTCTCTTTTCAACGTATTCCTTTCGGTATTTTGCTCCCACCACCCGGATAAGGTGCACGTGCAGTGCGGTGGTGGGACAGTGCAGTACGGAGGTGGGACGGTGGATTAAGGCGGAGTAGCTAGTTCATCGGGAGGGCGACACTAAAATTTCATGTTACACGGAGTCCTCAGAGTTGGAACCCTCTGAGTTCCTTCTTCTTGTTTCATCCTGATAGGTTAAAGAGGTACGTTGCGCGTTTGACTTTGTGTTCCAATTATTAGTAGCGATCAACGCGTTTGATTGTTAGTCGTCTTTCCTTCATAGTATTTGAATAAATTGTGACACGTTAAATTGCGCACACACATATTCCGCATTGTTGAAACATTTATCAACGGAACATCATACTATGTACCTCGATATTTTCAAAGAAAGTTTTAAACAAAATGTCATTTTTTACTATATTATCCAGAGTTGATAGCCTGGTTGGAACCTGTAGACAACTGTCCATCGACGATGTATGAATCAAAACATAAAGAGTCATAAAATACATCTAATGTTTCTTGCAGCAAAGTAAACCTTCCTCACACTTTAGCTGTGAAACATCAATTAAAAGTTTCTTATTTTCTTGAAAATAATTGTATTGATTGTGATTATACCGTTGGTCCTGTCATTCCTAATTATCGATTTTCTCGACTACATTATAAATTATTCTTCCCCAGTCACAAAGATCCGAAAGGAATAACTTGTGTGAAATGGGCAAACATATGGGGTACGAATTATACTCCGGGAACTATAGTTGTAACTAAAATCGAGACTCCAAATCCAACACTTGGTAAGATTTGTTCGGTATACATAATCAAAGACGTGGTGCACTTCCTTATTATGCCTCTAGTCACTATAAAAGGGCCTAGCCGGGTTTCCATATAAAAACGGCCCCCAACTCAAATGAGATCTAGTATCAAGTATTCAAAGGCATTTGCCATAGGATTGTTTTGTGCAAATTTTCAACCCGATAGCCGACATATTGGATAAGTTATCGCTGATTATGCAAATTCCGTTTTTGCATTTTTTACCTCAACTAATAGTTGGGAAAGTCTGAAATAATTCACAGCATTTAAACTTATCAAGAGAAACTTCTGTAAATTTTTCGCAAATTTTTGCGCATGAAATTCTCAAAGAAAACAATTGACAAAATTCGTGCTTGCAATTTTTTTGATAAAAAAATACGAGAAAAAAGCTCTTGATAACGTCCAAAATCGGCGGTTTCAATGGTATTCGTCGTTGGAAATGTATCATTGCTGGTTTGTGTTATAGGCGTTATTCTAAACAAATAATTTTTAATTGATTTTAATTCTATTACAGCTATATTAAGTCAATATTCGCTGATTATGCAAAATCTGTTTTTGCAGTTTTTAGTGGAACTGGTAATTGGAAAAATGTGGAAGATTGAACTCTGATTTATCCAGAGACATCTACATTCATTTTTTCGCGAACCTTTCTACCCGCATTTTGTGTTGGATAAGATAGAAAAAACTTCTGCATGCCGTTTGATCATAAATGAAAATCAGTGACCGAAATCAATTTTGTTAGCGGAAAATAAGTCTAGAAAAAAATCATATTATTTAATTTACTCAGATTCTCCAACAATTTAGATAGTAAGGAACACCATTTCATTGCTTTAACACTTATTATAACATTCTTACTACATTTCTTAATACTGTTACGTCAGAAACGTAACATTTCTCTCCTTCAAGGATCTCCTCGTTTTATGTAAGGATCGGAAGGATCCTCTCTAAGAGATAAGGAATAGTCAGTAAATGAGAAGGATTAATCATATAAAATATATTTATTAATAATAAAAGTATTTTGAGTAAGCACCATGGAAAATATGGACATGAATATATAAAAGTTGAAATACTTAGTAATTAGCCTGACTTGGAAATTGGTCGGTGATGAAATGAGTCCAGTAGATTGGATGCGAATACTTGACTCCTCATTTGTAGACGTTGAGATCATTTCAGTCAGATCGGAAATTTGTAGACCTGCCGGTTAAGATAGTCGATTCTCTGATCCCAGGTTTTAGAGAGAATTTGGAAGGCGATTCCCCTTCACTTTTTACAGTCGTTGAATTTGGCGTCGAATTAGAACTGATCCGACTAGCGGTGAATAATTTGATGAGGCTGGACTGAAGTGCACTGAGTGGACTGGACTGGACTGGACTGACTTCTATTGGAACTTTCGCATTTTATAGACCTTTGAAGGGTCGACTATGGTGGGAGTAAGGAACAAGGTGTACCACCTTTTCCATATTTAGTATTTAAGCTTAATATCGGATGAGTTGCCTTCCCGATGACTCACGCTGCGATGAAATTTATTACCTGGCATTAATGTCACAGCCAAATTTATCAATTCTATCTGAATCTGCCCTTCGATTTTAACGATCTTTCTATTTCTTATTAGATCTTGCTGTATCTTGAGTCGATATAATCACACACGCGATAATCTTACCTTGATCCCTTCATTGGTTCCTTAAGTTTTTGCTATCTTATCCAAAACGAATTACGGGTAGAAAGGTTCGCGAAAAATTAAAAAAATGATTATAGTGATATAGAATTTAAAAAAATTATCAAGAAAAGTATCATGAATGCGAGTATATCACCGGTTGAATGAATAACGTCTACAATAAAAACCGGCAATGATACATTTCCAACTACGAGTACCATTGAAACCGCCGATATTGGACATTGTCGAATTTTAAAGTGTCGTCCACATTTATTAAAAATCTAAAAAAGTCATGACATACGCGTCTTTAGTAGACATATTATTGACAAAAAACTGAACTTTGTTCCCGGATTTTTTCATAAAAAAAAATTGTAAGCAAAAATTTTTGCAATTTTTTTCTTTGCGTATTTTGCGCGCGAAAATTCGCGAAAAATTTACAAAAGTTTCCCTTGATAAGACTACATGCTGTAAATTTTTTCATATTTTCCCAATTATTAGTTGAGGTAAAAAATGCAAAAAACGAAATTTGCATAATCAGCGATTACTCATCTAATATGGCGGCTATCGGGTTGAAAATTTGCACAAAACAATCCTATGGCAAATGCCGTTGAATACTTGATACTCGATCTCATTTGGGTTGGGGCCCGTTTATACATGGAAACCCACCTAGGTCTTTTGATGAACATTTTCATGCTTACGAAGTGAATGGAGTGGCAGGTAAATGTAAAGAATCTTAATGATGTATAAAGAGATACCATGTATTTTAAACATCTCTTAATCGAATTTTATTTAGATGAAAATGTGGGGAATTGTATTTTGAAGGAAACAAGCCATCAAAAGTTTAAATCGATTGTTGATTTTTTGGATTCGGAATCAATATGCAAGTAGTCAAAAACACGTAAAATATGCCTTCTGATTTTGAATAAAACTATCAATAATTTTTCCGAATAAAACTTTTGATAGCTTGTTTAATACAAAATACGATTTTGAAAAGTTGTTATTAACTATTTATGTGCATAATTGTAGAACTATAATATAAATAACGCAACTCCAGCATTTCCTTCTTCTATCGGGCCCCCGGCATTTGACCGCCATATGGCCAAAACCGGGGCAGCGATGACATTGTTGATCTCCGTTTTTTTGCAGACCCTGCAGGAAATTCACCCGATATTAATGTGGGTCTCTTTGAGCAGCATCAAGGCTCGCACTTCCTCCATTCTGACAAAGGCCTTCTTCGTGCCTATGAAGGGCTTCCTCGTCAGGGACACTTTTACGTCCGATGACGGTTCTTCCCGCAGGGAACTTCTGACTGCCATAGCTATTTCTCTGGCCTCCACAGTGGGATCTATGTCCAATATTTTCACCTCGATCGTGGGGACGAGGTGACGGACTGACCCGGTCTCTTCAACTACGTCACGGAAGGTGGAGTCCAATCTCCCTCTGTCCTTCACGGCACACTTTATTTCGACCAGGAGATCTTTTGTCCTGGTCTCTCTAACTCCGCTGATCATAACCCCTAGTTCCTCGAGTTTACTCTGTTCTTTAGGTTTTTAAGGATCGCCTCGTAGCTGACTCCCTCTGCTGGCTCTATAAGTACTGCCTTGGAGCGTACCCACCTTGGCTGCTCTGGTTTCCTTGTCTCCAGCTTTGGTTTTCCCTTCTACTGATACCGTTCCTGATTGGCAAGAACATGTTTTTTTGGTCTTGCAGAAATTCTCCATTTCCTGCAGGGCTACTACCACCTTCTGCAACCGGATCAACTCCACTCCATGCCTCTTATGCATCTCATCCCGGTGTCGTCTAGCTTGAGATTTATCCTCCAAGGGCTCCTTCACCACATCCACTTCTCCCCAAAACAACTCTTCGCACAATATTTTATTTGAATTTTCGTACTCCATCTTATTCCCACGATTAGCTAGGGGAGTATTCGATCCGCCACTGCAGAGCCCTGCATGCAGGGGTAAGGCCTCAACACTCTAGGAGATGGCCTGGTTTCCTAGAGACACTGTGTAAGACACCACTTCCTGTTGCCATGCAGCCCTCGGCACGGCAGTTAACGCCTTGGCTTGTGGGTTATTCCTACGGGACCATTCCTGGAGCATTGTCCGTGACTGCTTATTTAGATTTGTAATCGTGTTCAGCAGTAACCCTCGGTATAGGGCCCCTCTATCCGCAACCCGAAGACGCGCCTGGTCGCCTGTTCTAAGGCCCCCTGATCGGTTTCTGAAGAAACCAATGCAGGACCGGGAAATATAATTTAGCACACTATATTTTCAGAAATAAGTTAACTTACCTTATAATTTATACTGTGATCATAATTAATAGTTCTCTAATTTATTGCAAAGCTTAAAAAAAACTGAATACGTATCAGTAAGACTGTTATGTTATAAAATACTGCAATAACTAAAGTAGACAATTTCGATAATTCGTTCCAATGTATTTTTAATATTTCTGATACAATAAATATATATGAGTTTCTACGTATGTCAATTGCATTTATTTTAAAGATTATACTTACCATATTTAGCGTAAGGTTTTTGCATGATTAATAAATAATTTATATGCTTACCGTTGATTATTTTTTCGGCGGATACGTACTTCTCTTTTTAATAGTATAAAACGTTATCAATAGAAAAATCCCATTTTGTACCAAATCAATGCGAGATAATTTTGTTTACATTCACAAAAATTATCAAATTGACTAGAGTTTTAGTATCAAATTATAAGAATGCGAAAAACATATGACCGAGCGAGAAGTGGGAGGTCTGAACAGATTGGAGCGCGAAGCGTGACGAATAAAACGTGTGCCCTAGGCGCACCCAAATTTTCGAGCTGCATGCGAAACGGGCAGATTTTTAAAATTCTATTCTCTTATGATGTTTAGAAAAAGCCACCACGCTTTTTTAAAAATTTAAAAATTTCTTTTAGTTCTAAAAGTTTAAGAAAAACTGTTATATTAGTTTGAGATTGCGTAGCTACGAAAAATAAACCTGAATTATTGATGAGAAATTTAAATATTTGATATTTTCCGACAGCTCGTGACTGTGGAGAAGGACCTTATATCTATTTCAAGAAAATTATTTCAAGGCCGTCAACAACCTGCATAATATCAAATAAAAGTAACAGAAGGGAGAAGTATTAGATCTTTGATTATGTATAAAAAGTAGTTTTGAAATCGTATCTTTAATATAAAAACATTGAAAATAAATAAATCTAAAATAAAAAAATGTTTTTGTACAACAATGAATAAAATTAATAGAATTGCAATGAATAATGTGTTTTTAAAGTTTCTTCTTCTATTTTATTTAGAAATCACAACTTTCAGAAGAGAAATCTGATAACATTTTTTTAAGATTTGATTTGATGTGCCTATTACTTATCATCAAAACCTACTTCTTTTTTTCTTATCATTATGTAAAGCTATATTTATCAGATACTGGGCAGAAATTATGCTATAGTTTCCAAGTTGCAGTTTTATGAACAAAGCGGATTAGATATAAAAACACCTTGTGCTGCTATTACATTCTCATCATATGAGAAGGTACTGGTTTTTTATATTTATTACTATTACCAAGAAAGTTACAATATTGTGACAAACTCGACGAAAATTACAAAAAGACTTGAAAACTTTTTGTGAATCAAGGTATTTATAATGACTATTTAAAAGTTAATTAAACTAAAAAACAAGAAATATGATTTAAATTTTCTCAAAGTTGCTTCGACTTTGAGGAATACATTCTCATTATGACACTCGCGTTTATATACTCGTATATATTTTCGTCATATCATGATTTCGAATTTTCTCACATAATATTATTTTTGCATTTACATTCAAAATACAATTACAGTTTATTTTAGTACTTCCTAAATCCAAACTAGTGGCTTCCACTGATGGACTAGTGATTTTAAAAATTTATCGTACTGTAATCATGTTTGATCATGTTTTGTCTGTTCGTCCCCTAGCGGATCCGGTTGAGAGAACAGTCATAGAATACTCTGACCGTTCTCTGACTGTTTTCTGACCGTTCTCTGACCTCGCATTATTATGGCTAAGAACGATAAAAAAACATTTAAAACATTGCAATTATGATTCCGTAGCAAAATTTGGAATAGAAGGCGTAGAAATAAATACAATAATTTTATTTTTCAGCGATAAAAACTAAGAAAATATCATGTACCTGTCATTGAAGGCAGTGCAGTGGTTCACAATTTGCGGAACGTCTCCATCAATAGTAAACCTTCACGGTGGAGACGTTCCGCCAATTGTGAACCACTGCACTGCCCTCAATGAGAGGTATACGATGTTTTTCAAGTTTTTATCTCTGAATGATAAAATTATTGTGTTTATTCCTACACCTGCTAATTCAAATTTGATCGAAGAATCATAATTGCAATGTTTTAAATGTTTTTTATCGTTCATAGCCATAATAATGCGAGGTCAGAGAACGGTCAGAGAACAGTCAGAGAACGGTCAGAGTATTCTATGACCGTTCTCTCAATCGGGTCCGCTAGGGTCACGATGCTTTCGCACATGCTCCGCAGTGTTAACCACTATTTGTTTTAATGATTATCCACTTGTTTATATAAATTATTTGCAAGTTTCACATAATCTAGTTATATAGATTCTGTAAGTTTAATAAATTCTCGATCCATAATTTGCTCTTAATTCATTTATAATTACTTCTTTCTTTTTCATTTAAGTTTTTCAAATTGAGTTGATTTCATGAAAATTTAAGGGGTTATATAAGTTGTGGTGCGAAACATTAGAGGAAAGTTTAGATTTTTAAAAAATAATATAGCAATTATTTTATTGAATACAAGTTATGATTTTTTCAAAGAACATAATATGAGGTACAAAAAATGCTCTTATGCATTATTAAACATTAAGAAATGACGGGCTTATTGCCCTCCCCCCGAAATGCAATTTTCTTGAAGATGTTTGCGGTTAGCACGATTCCGGTGCAGCAGCTCAACTGAAATCATAAAAACCAAAAAATTTTATTAGTATAGAGATGTAGATTGAATTTCAGTTTTTTACGCACGGATCTTTTTGGAAATTTGGAGAAACATTCTTGAGGATGTGTACTTTCAGATGCAGCAATAAAAAAATTTTCGATTTTTCGACCGACCACAACGTATATGACCCCTTAAACAACAAAAGTCTTGATAAGTGTATTACATAAAATTTTAAAAAGCTACACAGGATTTAGATTTCACGTAAATTTCTTAGGCATAATAATAATTTGGAATTCGCAGTTGTAAAATGCATATTTTGAAAAAATACATACATCACCGAAAATAAAAGAACCTTCTTTAAAATAATGTACACAAGATACTGTCACGTCCCGCGACTCTACCGCCTCGAGTAACAAACAAATTAAAGAACCAATGAAGGGATCAAGACAGCATTACAGCGTGCGTGATTTTATCGAAGGAAGTTATAGCCAGATCTACAGATCAACAGAATGATCAATATGGAATTACCATGTGTCGTTATAATGCCCGCATATGATAACAAATTGACTGACCCACAGAGGAGGTGAATGAAGCCTACAGTACCAACGCACTACTACATGCACTTGTCACACTCATAAGAGCCACAACATGTAACTTGTAATAACATGTAACTTGTCATAGCATGTAGCTCGTCATAGTTGACCTTTCAAAGTCCTATAAAAAGCAAGAGTTCCAATAGAAGTCAGTCCAATCCAGTATAGTCTAGTCTCATCAGATTTTTCACCGAAAGTTGGTCCAGTTTAAATTCAGAATGATATGCACTGAAGGCCTTCAAAGCCTTGCTCGCATGATGATAGATACTGGTGCTTGTCGAAATTTGATTAAACAAAATGCCGTTTACTCCTAAATTGCCAATAGATGACAAAATAGTGTTGAAACTCACAGGAAGAAATGATTTGCCACATTTCACAATGAGACAAGTACAAATAAAAATTTTAGGATATCCAGCAATACTGAATATAATTTCTAATGAAGTTGCAATCGATGAAGACGGAGTTCTAGGTTCAGAATTTGTTCGAGAAAATAAATTCAATATAAATTATGTATCAAAGTGTCTAGAAATACAAAATAAACTGTATCCATTTGAATCAACACACATATCAATAATTCCAGCTAGAACATTAACGCCATTTTTAAATTTCAATTGAAAATATTGAAAACAACGAAGGTTACATACCTTGACTATATATTGGCAAAGGAATTTACGCCGGAGACGCAATTGTAAACAATTGCAAGGGTGAAGCTTATATCAAATTTGCGAATACAAACGAAATACCAGTAACAATATCAATACCGACTATTAATTTGGAAGATTTTGAAGAAAGAGATTCTCAAAATGTAACAAGACAATGAAGAAATTTTAAAAAATTGAGTGACATAACAGGCGAAGAAAGAATAGAATATATCAAAAAACTTCTTCGTTTGGATAATTTGAATCAAGACGAATACGAACAAGTAAAAAGATTAATTATTAACAGTGCAGACAGATTTTAAATCTCAGGAGAACCACTTGGAGCTACTAACGTTTTGCTAACATAAATGATATACTCGATTCACTCGGATCTGCCAGATATTTTTCAGTATTCGATTTAGCTATTGGTTTTCACCATATAAAAGTGGACCCAAAAGACTCTCATAAAATTGTATTTTCTACACCTCATGGCCATTATGAACTTGATAGAATGCCTTTTGGTTTAAAAACCACTCCTGCAATATTTCAAAGGTTGATGGATATTACTTAAACTGCGTTAATAGGAACAGAACACTTTGTATATCTTGACGACATAGTCATATTTGCTGATATACTATAATGACATGAGAAAAAATTTAATAATTTAATACAACGTTTTCAAAAAGCAAACCTTCATTTACAACCAGACAAATGTGAATTTTTACGACCTGAGATAGGATATTTAGGTGATATCATTGATAAAAATGGAGTTCGACCGGACACTAAAAAAATAATAACCCTAAAAGAATTTCAAGTTCCAGAAACACAAAAAAATGTCAAACAATTTTTAAGATTAGCAGGATATTATCGTAAATTTATCGAAGGATTTTCAAAAATTGCCAATCCTCTTAATCAACTTCTAAAAAAAGATATACCTTTTAATTGGACAAAAAACAACAAGCAGCTTTCGACATTCTAAAAGCAAAATTATTTTAAGAAACACTTTTACAACTAACTGATTTTTCTCAACATTTTATACTCACATCAGGATTTGCAATAGAAGGTATTTTATCAGAAGGAAAAATAGGTACAAATAAGCCAATAGCGTATGCTTCACGTAGTTTAAGTGACACTGAGAAAAAATACGACTCGTATGAAAAAGAAGCACTTGTAATAATATTTTGTGTTACTCACTTCCGTTCTTATTTATATGGAAGAAAATTTACCCTAGTAACTGATCATAAACCACTAGTTTGGTTTCAAAACTCTAAGGAACCTTGCCTGGAATTATTATTAATTTATTATTAATACTTTTAGGTCATGTTACGTTTTGTGAACATTTCATTAAACCAAAAAAAGTGAATATTTTTACAGCACACGCATGAAATGAGACATTTCCCTTTCATGTTAAACGTGCGCGAAATGACAAATTATAATTCCGTATCAGAAAGTAACCCGAGTCGAAATCTCGAGCAAGTTTTACGTTTTTAGGTACTGCTTACCTCCTGCTTCTTCTCATTTACCACTGCGTTGATAATTTTGAAAAAATTTAGAAAATGAATTAATCCTTATTCGTTACGCTGTTCAAAACAGAAGCAAACTCAATGTAATTTTTCCCCCTGAAAAACTTCTGAAACGTGGACACATTGCCGTTTTCAGCACAGTTCGTCTTAAACAAGGGGCTAGTTTCAGGTTCTAAATACATTGAAGAGTATCAAAGCAGTGGTAAATAAGAAGCAGGGGGTAAGCAGTACCTAAAAACGTAAAACATGCTCGAGATTTCGACTCGGGAATATTCTGCAAATGGACTACGAAAAATCACTCTCCTTTAATGCTGCGAATAAGCACTTTGAACAAAAAGCCCAATAATTTCAATCATTGATTGACTCCTTGTTTTACAAATAGTCATTTCTGACTGATCATTAACCATTGTTAACTGACAAAAATCACTTTTGACTAATTCAAAAGCTTTCAAATTAATTGGTTTATTGTACTGCAAAGAAAAATTCCTCACTTACATTTTGTTACTTTTAACCAAAATTAAATCGATATCTTATTTGGCATAGATATAAGTTTACAGTCAAAAAATGTTGGTAAAGGAAACATTTGGTCATGTGGTGTTTGGTTCATAGCCTGAATACCAATCATTCCTTTTCTCATTTTAAATAAAATAAAATTTATTATTTAATTTTCTGAAATATGTTGATAGACGACGTCTACGATGGATCTACAAGTTTCCTCGTTTATGTAGTTTTTAATGATGAATTTTTATGTGGGGCATCTCTAATCAGTAGCCAAAATGCCTTAGCTCCTTATAAACAGAAATTTAAAGAAGATTCAAATCGCCGTTTTGTTTGGATGGGTCAAACAGATCATAAAATTGTAAACATAGAGTACGATAGGAATGATCCAAAGCCAGATAAATTTGCAGTCATAGCAGTGAGTAGTTCAACGCAAAATGCAAGAATGTGAATTAATTAATGGTTGCCGAGCGTAGCAGTCTCTGCTACTGTAGCGAAAATCGCTGTAGTATTACTATAAGCCCATTTTAACATTTAAAATTGATTGAATTTTTATGATTCAAAGTACTGTCTGTCGCTAGCCACCCCATTTTTCCATCTTTCTGTCAATTTTTGGATACCATCTCGAAAAAATAATGCGTTTTTTGAGGCGATCCACGAATCGATCCATTTCTTGACTTCTTCATAAGAGCGTAAATGCTGATGAGCTAGGCCGTGTTTCATCGAACGAAAAAAATGGTAGTCTCTCTTGGTACTGTGGCCGTTTCTCCTTTAGTGCTTGGCTCAAACGCATCAATAGTGTTCGATACTGATCCCCTGTGATTATTTCAATCCGTTTCAACAGCTCGTAAGCAAAGAAAGGCCCTCCAACATCTAACACATTATTGAACAAGTGGGGAATCAACTAGTCTTCCATTCGGTTAACATACTATTTTCTTTAAATACCGCAAAGGGGAATGCGATTTCGGGGCCTGGCGCGAAACAGCAAAAATTATGGGTTCCACGTTCGATTGATGCAAACACGACACCAACGAATACATGGCTTTGTTCTTACGTAGAACACGGTGAACTTACAATTGAGGTTATGCTATTATGCGCCAGGCTCCAAAATTTCATTCCTCTTTGCGATATGTAAAGAAAATAGTATGTCCTTGCTTTTGTTCCCCAATGCACGTCGTTGACACGCGAACAATGTTTCTGAGACAGTGTATATTTATAGTATGCGAGTATGGCAATTAATAAGTAAATGTGCCAGCCTTCATAAAAAGAAACAAACATGCAGTAATTGACATATAAAAAATTAACAAAATGAAAAAATACATGCCATTGTATATTATTGTTTATACTTCTTGACAAAAACCGAAGAACACAAATTGTATTTTCTTTCTCCTCCCGGACCGAGAGAGAGCGAATTAATCAAACATGCTTAACGGTTCGACCATGTTGACTACGTGATTTCTCTTTCTTACACTTATGTGTATTCAGTCATATGCGCGTGGTGCTCCGTATCGCAAATTCACACCCTCAAGGCTGCTTTTTGGTGCTGGGAGCACCTTTTTAGTGCATATTTTTCAAAAAGTACTGTGTGTGCTACGGAGCTGGGCCGTTTTTGGGCTTCAACCGATATTTCAATCCTCGCCCCAAAAACAGCGCATCAACCTCACTGGTATGAGCTTCAACGAGTATTGGCATCAACTCGTGCATTTTTAGCATGAAATGTTTCATACTATAAAAGAAACAGGCGCATGCCATTATTACAAGACACAACTGCTCTGAAAGCATGAAACTTAGTACTTTTTTAACATGAAGGGATCCCTGCTTAAAATGTATGATTTTTTCACCAGTATAGCAAGAACGATACCTGCTACAGAGGCATGACTAGTGCTCTCACTATTAAAGTCAGATTTTATTCTCCGTGCAGTAGAAAAAAATCGTGTGCAACACAGGGTAAACATTTATTTTCCCTAGTTGCACAATATACTATTTTTCACCCTAGTTGCAGAATACTGGTCAACAACCATTTTGCTACAAGGTAGACAACAATTTTTCTCGGGTGATTTGGGCACGTCAAATCCAAAAATGACTATCATTTTGATTTTCCAGCTCTTGTTTTTGCGATATTGCAAAAAATCGTTTTTATGATATGCAAACATTCAAATTCCTATATTTTTTTTATCAGATAATTCAACCAAAGACCATTCGTGATGTAGTTATGGGTCCTAATTGAACTGGAAAACTTCAAATTATACACATTTATAAAGTCATTCCCTCCGAGAATCATGTTTAAACCAAAGAACTTGATATTTTTGGCCAGAATTCGTCAATCATAAAAATTCAAAGCCTTGTCACACAAACAATTTTTGTGCAATTTAAATATAATTTACTGAATTTTTAGCTTTATCTATCTCCTTTGTTGTGTTAAAATTTCAACGTAATCGAATAGAAGTTGGCGAAATAGTACTATAAATATTTATAAAACGGTTTTTTTTGCAATATCGCAAAAACAAGAACTGATTGAGCAAAATGATGGTCATTTTTATATTCAGCGTTTCCAAGTCACCCTAAAAAAATTGTTGTATATCCTGCAGCTAACAGAAAATTTCTTCGTGAGCCAGTGTTATGAATTAAGTAAACTGAAGAAACCATACGTTGTTACATAAAATATCGTGTGTATCATAATTTCTTTTCCTTGCACGGTTTCTCACGTACTTAGCATCGCCTCGTACTGGAAACATCGTCCTCGGATGATGAAGAAAGGCTTACCTTCGATGGTGCATAACATACTATTCTTTTTTACACATTGTTATTAAAATTGCTTTATTACCTGGGAAAAGGGTGACCCCATAACCCCTTCCTTGATCTAAAATTTTGAATAATTTATTGAATTGATTTCCCGATTTAGTTAGAGGTAAACCTTCCAACCGACAACAATTGTGAACCATGGATTGATTACTCGGTTGATGGTGACCAAGATGAATTGAATCCTTCAGATATAACAGCTTATGCAATTGGATGGCAAAAGGTAAAAATACACTTCTAGCAAAGTGCTTGTTTAATATTGATTGGCAAAACAGCAAAATTGAGTTTGAGTAGTGGAACAGATTGGAGCTAGTACTGGCTCAATAATAACAAATTCCAGATGTACAAAGAAAAATTTATGATAATGAATCAACAGAACATGTACTGTCAATTAAGATTCTGAGAAATGGAGACCATAAGAATATGAACGATTATTATAAGACAGGAATAATTACTAAAAAATACAAGAGTGTATTGAACAGTACACTACTCATTCCCAAACGTAACACTCTTTTCTCACCTGGTAATCATTTCTGTTTTCCAGTAATCATTCATATTTTTGTGATCTCTAATTTTCTCCGTGCAGAAAATTTTAGTTACATTAACAGAAAGCCGCATTTACTAGGTCGTTTGAAAAATCCCGGGCTTGGCGACCAGATGGTGTCACAAATATAAAATGATTATCATTTTTGTGAAGTGCCAGTCTTAAAAACAGTAAATCCAAAGTTTCATTACAATCTTTTAAGTAGTTTGTATTTGAGAGTAATTTTTGCGTCATCATCTCAGTGATTTTATAAACAATGGAAAAAAAACAATTTCATGTTCTCATTAAACATTATTATTTGAGAGGAAAAATGGCTAAATAAGCAAAAGAAAAGTTTGATAAGTATTATGACACATCTGCTTCATCGAACACAACTAGTCGAAGCAACAGGGAATTTGTTATGAATGATTTAGGACATCATTTATTTCAGAAAACGGACTGCGCCATCAAAAGAATGGTTGGTCACAGAGTAAGTGTGTCATGTTTTGGACAACAAAAAATGATTTATAAATTTTTTATTAACATTAAGGAATAAAAAATCGCACTTTTTAAAATTTTTTGTTCATAAAATTAAAGGTAATTATCCAATCTTGATGACATCTGTTGAAAAGTTGTAGACAATTAAATTCCGAATAAAATGAGCCGTCACTTGATCTAATTTTTTTTTTATTTTGAAAACGACTTTCAAACGTATAAATGAAGCACAACAGAACGTCAATCTTGGTTTATTGCTAAAATGTTGCAAAGTTTATTAAAAAGAGGCTCAAACATGGCTCCAAACGCCTGAACGCAGCAAAGTGAGCAAGTGAGCCTACTCACTCTCAATATAATTTGGATATGTTCAAGCGAAATCCAAAGGAGTTCTTGCGCCGCTTTGTAACCATTTAGCCCCCTGCTATTATTATCTCTTCCCAAACTTGAAGAGATGGCTGGCTCACAAAAGATTTTACTTGAATCAAGGGGTCATTACCGAAACAAACGTGTATTTTAAGGGGGCTCCGGAGTTTGGTCTCGTATGAAGTGTGTGGCACCGTGGGGGCACGTTTTACATGAATGCTTATAGCTACTTAGTTTTTTGATAATCATAGGTATTATTAAAAACTTCAAGGACTCGAAGCCACTCGAATCCTCAAAACACAACCAAATTTGGACCAAAATCACCACACCTCAACAGAGCACTAGAGAACAAACCGTGAGAAAAACAAACAAAAAAGGAGCAAAGAAAAAAGAAGGCAACCTTCCAAAACCCCTTCCTTCTTTTTCTTTCTTTCGTCCTCTTCTGTTTTTATTACCCACCACCATTTACATAAATAACTTTTAAATTATTGCCGACATTTCGGTGTTCTTCCAGCACCCTCTTCAGAGCTGTAACATTACAAGGAAAAAAAAAATGCGCAAAAAATCACCCTGAGTTTCCTGTTGGCGTTCCGTGGAGGAGGGTCTGCGTCCCCATGGAGGGTGATAAGAGACAATTTTATTTAAATAAAATTTTTTTTTTCTTGTAGTGTTACAGCTCTGAAGAGGGTGCTGGAAAAGCACCGAAATGTCGGCAATAATTTAAAATTTATTTATGTAAATAGTGGTGGGTAATAAAAACAAAAGAGAACGAAAGAAAGAAAAAGAAGGAAGGGGTTTCGGAAGGTTGCCTTCTTTTTTCTTTCCTCCTTTTTTGTTTGTTTTTCTCACGGTTTGTTTTCTAGTGCTCTGTTAAGGTGTGGTGATTTTGGTCCAAATTTGATAATGTTTTGAGGATTCGAGTGGCTTCGAGTCCTTGAAGTTTTTAATTGTACTTTTGTTTGGACGTTAAGAGAAATCCGGGTCAGTGGTGATACGGGTTTAGGTTTAAAATTCATAGGTATTATAGTCAATGTGCTGTTGCCAAACGTACTGCGCATCTGCAATGGCTGGGAGAAGCGATTTTTCTATTCTGTACTTTTCTTGCAATTTCCTCTTGACTGAAGTCGTCAACCCTGTGTTTTTTAGGAAACTAATAGATTCCTCGAAATCGAAAGTATTAGTATATATTTGTTTTATGAGGACTCGTGATTTTGTTTCGGAGTGTCGACGATTTTGATGAGTAGTCCCATAAGACTACGTGTTAAACTGACACTTTTTTGGTAGCGACTTTTTCGGAAATGACATCGTCAACAATGGTATTAGCCATTTGTAAGTTTGTATGAAGAGTATATTGGAATTAAATAATAAGGTTGAGTTATGCTGAAATAACTATGAAATGAAGCGCATTTATCTTATATCGTCTATTATCAAGTAGCACTAAACCAGTACAGCTCCGATAGTTCTTCTGCAATTATGTCAGACATACGATGCGACAGTATTATCTACACCTAGAAAAAAGTTATTTTGATAAAAATAAACTTCTTTGAATCAAACACATTTCTGCATTGCTATACGGTGAAAGAAAAGTTCCTTTGATTTATAAATATTTCATGATTGTTCTTTTTTTTCGAATTTAAGAAATGGATGCCTGAAAAGTCGCATAAGCTAAAAGAATTATTACTTAAATTTAAATAAAACTTTTTTCTGGGTGTATATGAAGTATTACATGATTGAACCTAGTTCAGTGATTTATGATGTCAAATTAAAATTGTATGTTTAATCTTTTGTAGCCTACGGAAAGTCTGATGAAAAAAATAAATAAAATTACAGCAACAACTTTTACTCCCACAGACATAGGTGTCTGGATAAGTGATAAAATCGATTTCAAGGTGAGTGCAACAAGTGATATTAATACACACAAGAAAACTTAAAAACAGTAAATATTATCATATTTTTTCATAAAATTATAAGTACCGAAACCTAATCTATTTTCTTTCTTTGAAATCAGATTGAAAATTGAACTCTTTCGATATTTCAGGAATATATTGGCGGAGCTCTAATTAAGGATAGAAAGCTTATTGGAATTGCTTATATAGTTCTGAATCGTAGCAATGAAAATAACACTTATGTACAGTATCTGAACGTTATCGATCGACAAAATGAGATCCGTCAGTTATTGAAGAAGGTTGACAAGTTTATGATGTGGAAAAAAATGAAAAAACAAATTCGCGTCATGTTCCCAAATCCAATAGGTTACTGGTCACGCATAAACCGATATTAAAATTTTCTGAAAAGGTATACAATTCATATACTCGAATTCGTCTCCTAAGTATACGAGACAGCATACTTCATGCAAATAATATAAATAAATTTACGCATCTATGTCAAAAACTTGTTTCGAAGTACTTACTACTGTTCAAACCTTTGTTCCCACATAAAGAAATCACAAAAAGTATAAGTTTGTTGAAGAACTACCACCGTTAGATGAAGAGGACTGGTTAAGAAAACTAGGATGGTTCATCGAAGAATTGGCAAATAAAAAACTAACGATTACCAGATTATCTTTTGACGATCCACTTATCACACCTATTGAAAAAGAAACAATACAAGAGATGCTAGAATTTTTATCAAGCCTATATCCACACCTACAAATACACATGTGCTTCAACAATATTCGGAAACTCACGAAAGAAGAAGAAAAGAATATAATGAAAGAATTACATGCCAACCACTTAGGAGAAAGAAATACGTTAGAATGAGCGAGGAAATTAGGAATTTGGCTAGGAATGGACAAAGAAATTATAGACTACGTCAAAAAATGCTCTATATGCCAACTTCAGAAAACAACTCTAATCAAGAACCAAATGGAATCAGTCATCCCAGATATTCTGACAAAACCTGATGAAAAAATTTCACTTGACATTTTTGGACCTTTTCCAGAAACAAATAAAGGAAATAAATACATCCTAAGTATACAAGATAGATTAACTCGCTACACAGTGTTAATACCGATGATGAACGAAACATCATCAACAATTGTCGAAAAACTTCTCGACCATTACATTTACATTTTTGGTGCCGCTAACACTATCTTGATTAGATAGATATATAGGTAGATAGATAGATAGATAGATAGATAGATAGATAGATAGATAGATAGATAGATAGATAGATAGATAGATAGATAGATAGATAGATAGATAGATAGATAGATAGATAGATAGATAGATAGATAGATAGATAGATAGATAGATAGATAGATAGATAGATAGATAGATAGATAGATAGATAGATAGATAGATAGATAGATAGATAGATAGATAGATAGATAGATAGATAGATAGATAGATAGATAGATAGATAGATAGATAGATAGATAGATAGATAGATAGATAGATAGATAGATAGATAGATAGATAGATAGATAGATAGATAGATAGATAGATAGATAGATAGATAGATAGATAGATAGATAGATAGATAGATAGATAGATAGATAGATAGATAGATAGATAGATAGATAGATAGATAGATAGATAGATAGATAGATAGATAGATAGATAGATAGATAGATAGATAGATAGATAGATAGATAGATAGATAGATAGATAGATAGATAGATAGATAGATAGATAGATAGATAGATAGATAGATAGATAGATAGATAGATAGATAGATAGATAGATAGATAGATAGATAGATAGATAGATAGATAGATAGATAGATAGATAGATAGATAGATAGATAGATAGATAGATAGATAGATAGATAGATAGATAGATAGATAGATAGATAGATAGATAGATAGATAGATAGATAGATAGATAGATAGATAGATAGATAGATAGATAGATAGATAGATAGATAGATAGATAGATAGATAGATAGATAGATAGATAGATAGATAGATAGATAGATAGATAGATAGATAGATAGATAGATAGATAGATAGATAGATAGATAGATAGATAGATAGATAGATAGATAGATAGATAGATAGATAGATAGATAGATAGATAGATAGATAGATAGATAGATAGATAGATAGATAGATAGATAGATAGATATATAGGTAGATAGATAGATAGATAGATAGATAGATAGATAGATAGATAGATATTAGTTTAGACTTAGTCAAGATCTTAAACAAGACAAAACAAAATAAACTAGAACAGGCATGGAAGGGCCCCTTCGGAGTAATTGACTATGTAGACAACAACAATTTAAAAATAAGAAACAAAGATAAACTATCAAGAGTACATATAGACCAATGTATGCCTTACTTTTCAGATACTACTGAAAACTCTGATGATACTGACGACAATTCTAGTAACTAAGGGAAATTATACAAAAGAACAACTGAAAGGAAATATTTACATAGAAGAGGAAGCTAAAGTACATTTCTACCATGAAACAGCTTGCGATAGAAAATGTGCCCCTCAGCACAAAGTCCAATGAATAAGAAATTGTTATAACCATTTAGTTAACAAAACCAGTATTTTAAAGAAAATATTGGGCAAACAAACAAGGACAAAAAGAGGATTAGCAAACTTCATTGGTGACATTTCCAAAACCTTATTTGGTACGCTAAACGAAAACGATTTAAACCAAATCGATCACGAATTTGATAATATATATAAAGACAATAAAACGTTGCTACTGTACTTTCAAACCACACAAAAATATTGAAACTCATACTAGATTCCTCATCAGTAGACCGCGAAATCTTACTTAACAGCCAAATTAATGAAAGGTCTCTAGCAAGAAACCTAAGTCTCGGACTAAATTCCATTTCTTGTGATGAAGACGAGAGAACTCGATGGACGTCGGGATTAAAACAACGGGGAAACCCAGTAGAAATCGCATTGTGGCCTGTACCCGCGTTCCTGCAACTCGGGCGGATTTGACTGTCCACGTCGTTCTGGGGAGGATACTTTTTAGTCTTCTCCTGGCTGGTACGGCTTGTCGGTTCACCTAGCGCGCGTGTGGCCGCGGATAAAGGTCCCGGGCGAACGGATGACGGAAGAGTCGTACGCGACTTTAAGCTGGAACCAACCGCCCGTCAAGTTTAAAGCCGAAAGGCGGTCCCGCGGGTTGTGTATTGGTTCGAGAGAGGGTTTTTTTTTTTGCTTTAACAGGTATGCCTAGACCCGTCCTAGGAGAGTCCTGTACAACGTCTATAAAAGATTTTGCCATTTTTCCTCCTCACCAAAAAAAAAAAGCAAACTTACGTTAGCCGCAGTTCTGGTCGATGAAACAAACGAAGACATCAATACCGCAATCAATTCTATGAATGATGGTAAACACGACATAGTACACCCACAAATCCTGACACCCACGATGTTGAAAGAAACCATTAGAGAATTCGAAAATAAACAAAGAACATGATACCACTTCGACGCGGATGAAGAGAACTATCAGCATATAATCGACATCAGCCAATTATCGGTAGCAGTCATAAAAGGACTCTTTACTTACATACTAGAGATTCGAGTATTAGAGAAAGAAGAAGGTACTCTCGAACGCATGATCCCTATCCCTCATCAAACCAACAACATCTACTTCGCTATCGTTCTCGACCACGACTATGTCATTAAATTTCGAGACTCGTACGTCCCCTCTGACAAACTGCAAACAAATTTCAGAATACAGAGTATGTAAACGAAACCAACCAAACATTAAACTACTAGGTAATGAAACATACGAAGCCTCATTATTCAAACGATACACCAAAACAAAATGTAACTCTTCACCTTATCTTTTACACCGAGAAACGTTTATACCAGGTCTAGAAGTATGAAACCGAAATTTTTTTGCAAAAGTTACACGTCTGTTAAATGGAAATGATCAAAAATATTTTATTCAAAGTAATCTCCATTGCTATTTACACATTTTTCCCACATCTCCGGAAGGTGATGAATGCCACGCCAATAAAACTGTTCGTCTTTTAAATCAAACCAGTTATCCAGCCATTCTTGTACATTTTCGTACGAAGTGAAGCGTTGTTCGGCGAGAGCGTGGCCTAGTGATGCGAACAGATGGTAATCCGACGGAGCGAAGTCTGGAGAATTAGCGGCATGCGCCAGTATTTCCCAACTGAACGTCTCGATCATTTCCTTGACCCGTTTCGCTGTGTGTGATGGGGCATTATCGTGAAGAAAAATGACTTTCTGTTGCCTTCTTCGATCATCCGGTCGTTTTTCTTGTAATGCCGAATTAAATCGATCATTTGCTGTTGGTAGCGATTCGTGTAGACAGTTTCACCAGGTTTTAGCAGCTCATAATAGATCCCAGTCTGATCTGTCTTCGATCTGATCCCAGTTTTCGAACTTTTTCGGTGGTTTTCCACGATCTTCGTTTCTCACATCAAAATTACCACTTTTGGATTTTTTAAACCACTCGAAACACTGTGTTTTGCAAAGAGCATGTTCACCGTAAGCTTCGACAAGTATTCGATGCGATTCTGCAGCAGTTTTCTTCAAGTGATAACAAAAAACCAGTGCTGTCCGCAAATCGTAGTTCGTAGGCACAAAACTCGACATGTTGATGCTTGTAGTAAATACACTGGTATATCGAACTTGGGTTGTTGTCTGCTGAAAATCTTTCTCAGCTGCTAGAGAAAAAATGGCGCTGCAGAAGCGGTTGCACGGTCCCTAAACTAATGGCAATCACCATCTATAGGGAAATTCCGGTTTCATACTTCTAGACCTGGTAGATGGAAATTTTTATCGGTAATGTAGCGTATTCCTTGATAGTAGTCCTAATACATATTGAATTATTGAGAAAAGTACGTCGCATTAGGATGTTATGCGTTTCCAACTTGTTTGGTAATTCGAAACAAATTTGCAATCTTCTGAAAGCGAATTTCACTCATATATATACATACCACTCATCAGCTTATTTTTACTTCGAAAGATCGGAAAAATCTACGTATTTTTAGGCAATTTCGACAATTGGATAACGCGGACAGTGTTACTAGGATTTTTTAAATATATAGTAAAAATAAGTTGAATTCGTTCATAGGGTACGTGAAAGTGACAAAATAATATGTAATTGTAACAGCTAGGAACGTTGTAAAGTGTGATATTCGGTCATTCAGTATGAAATTGGAAGTTTCTTATAGAGCCAAACCACGTCAAGTGGTCCCAGAATTTTTCGTCAAATCACCGATTATTATTATTATTATTATTATTTTAATAAAATTTGCTTTATTTATAGAAAAATGTTTATACTATCTTTCAATTGTTGATTTACGGTGAGTTTGTTTAAAAAAAAATATTTTGCAATAATTTGTTACAAACAATTGTAATTTTTTTGCGTTCTTCACACTGTAAATAATTGAACTTAGTGTCAGATTACGCGGAAAACGTTCACCTTTAATAATCTGCGAAAAAAATGTTGTACATTCACTCCGTTCCGGAGATATCGAATTTTTCGATAGTCGATGCACTGTCTTGATGCGCGGCATACTTACTCAACTAGAGACGCGCTTCACAGTCGATTTTTTAGCGCCACGCATGACTTTTCGTTCTTACATACAATAACGCTCGAAATCGTCAAAAAAGTATGCAGCGTGTTGCTGGAAATCATATACGTGATGCTAAAATTCTTCATGAATGGTCGAAAGATGCATTCAATACAATAGATTTCGATTTTTTCCCCCAAAAAGATCACGATACACGTGAAAAAAAATATTCTAAGCGCCTGAATGAGGCAATAGACATTAAGAAAACGCGGCAATTCCACCACTTTGAACCTGCAACCCACAAAAAGATTCGAAGTAAAAAATTTTCGCATGACACAACTTTCTTCGAGTGTGTAATAACTCATTAAAATCTCTAAATACATAAATTAAGTTTGCAAGCATTGAAGTATTAAAATGTAATCCTCATAAAGCGCTGTATTGAATTAAATGCTTATAATTAATGACTTATTGTTATCTTATTTATGATATTTTGGAAAGTAAAGTTCCTCTAGCACTTCTTTCTTATACTATGTTATATAAGATAAATATTGTAAGATATAGCCTGATAAAAGTGCATTTGTGAACAAAGGGGAAAAAACATGGCTATGTTTATTAATTACTTTAATGAGTTATATTTTTGTACGTTTTCATGTACAGATGAATGTATGCAATAAAAATCCGAGTGATATTGCACCTTATTTCTTAAACTGTTAATCCTTTTTTGACGATTTCGAAATTATTGTATGTAAGAACAAAAAGTTATGCGTGGCGCTAAAAAACCGACTGCCAAGTGCATCATGAATTAAATGAGTATGCCGCACATCAAGACAGTGCATCGACTAATGGAAAATTCTATATATTCACAGTGTGAAGAACGCAAAAAAATTACAATTGTTTATAAAAAATTATTGCAAAATATTATTTTTTAAACAAATTCACTGTAAATCAACAATTGAAAGATAATATAAACATTTCTCTATTAGCAAACCAAATTTCATTAAATTATCTGCAGTAGTTTATGAGCAAATGATTTTACAATAATATCTTGCAATAAATTTCAATTGTTAATAAAATGAACAATATTTGGAATATGAAAAAAATACGTATAGCGTTGAGCACGTGACGGATCCCTCATCCGAAAATGCGTTTGTTAATAAAATCAGTGTTTTGACGAAAATTTCGAGGCCTACTTGACGTGCTTTGACTCATATATGAATTTTTACATTTAATATCTTTGACATTTTGTATTAGCATTTATTTTTGTTCTGTGCATTATGAAGCTACACTATTTTTCTTTCGATTACAATTTGAGATTTACCAAGGGTGTTAGTTGAAGTTTGCCGGTTTTTTCAATAAAGAAAACACTTAATTCTCAAGGGAATCTCAAAAATATTTTATTCAAAGTATTGACCATTGGATTCTACACATTTTGCCCATCTTTCAGGCAAATCATGGATACCATTCCAAAAAAACTTTTTCTCTTTCAAGGCAAACCATTCGACAAGTCGTTTTTCGACTTCTTCAAAATTGGCGAAGCGCTGCTCTGCGAGTGAGTGTCCCATCGATGCGAAAAGGTGATAGTCGGACGGGGCGAGGTCTGGAGAGTACGGCGGGTGCGATAATATTTCCCAATTCAATCCTTTTAATGTGTTCTTCACCACTTTAGCGGTATGAGACGGTGCGTTGTCATGTTGTAGGATAACTTTGCCATGTCTTCGGGCCCATTCCGGCCGTTTTTCGATCAACGCATGATTCAAATTGATAATTTTATAATAACTCGAAGTACACCACACCACACTGGTCCCACCAAACACAGAGCATTGTCTTACGGCCAAAGCGATTTGGCCTTGGAGTCGATGGGCCGACCTCACCAGGTGAAAGCCATGATTTTTTCCGCTTCGGGTTCTTGAAATAAATCCATTTTTCGTCCCCCGTGACAATTCGATGCAGAAAAGATTTCCTTTCGAACCGTTAAAGCAGCATTTCACAAATGGTTTTTCGATTTTCCATTTGTCTATCGTTCAGTTGGTGTGGTACCCATTTTCCATACTTTTGGATTTTTCCCATGGCTTCTAAACGTTGGCAAATTGCTCCTCGGGTCACATTTAGTGTTTGTGCCAATTGTTGTTGCGATTGGGTTGGGTCTTCATCCAATAACGCCTGGAATTCCTCGACTTCGAACTTTTTCGCCGTACCAGGATGTTCATTGTCTGTTAAATCGAAGTCTCCACTATTAAATTGACGAAATCATGTCTCACATGTTCTAATCACTGGAGCATGTTCACCATAAGTTTCTACCAGCAATCGATGAGCTTCAACTGCTTTTTTCTTTTAATGAAATAAGAAAAGCAATGAATGCCGCAAATACGATTTACTGGAAACGAAACTCGACATATTCACTGAGGTAAACAACTACGATGCTATTATTTTGGCAGAATGTAATTGTGTATTTTTGAAGATTATTGTCCATAGAAAAATATGACATAGATGCCAATCATAGAAATGTATACATATCTCTAGGGACATCTATGCGTAAAACCGGCAAATTTCAACTAACACCCCTGGTACAATTACCTTTTAAACAGCATTTTGTGGAAAATATTTGTAAAACCATGAATGAGTCGAAAATTCGTGCAATCTTCGAATATGAGTTTCGTTGTGGAATCAACGTATCGGCGACAGCTCGTAAAATTAATAATGTGTTTAGAGAAGATTCAGCTAGCCATAGATAAGTATCGTTTTAGTTTGCGAAATTTCATTCTTGGAATTTCAGCCTTGAAAATGAACTACGTTGAAGACCGCAACCCAAAGTAAATGATGATGATGAACTGAAAGCTATTGTAGAGTGACATATCTCAAACTAATCGTGAGTTAGTATCGAAATTTCATGTCTCTATCGCATATTGGATCATTCGCGTCTAATCAACAAAGTGAAAAAGGTTGACAGATGGGTTTCACACATATTAAACGCACATTAGATGATAAAACGTTTCGATGCTTGCGTTTTTTTTCTTTTTCGGAATAAAGAAGAGCCTTTTCTGTATCGTAACATTACTTGTGATGAAAAATGGATCCTTTATGATAATCGTAAGTATTCAGCAAGCTGGTTAGATAAGGATGAAGCACTAAAACACAGGCTAAAACCAAAAATTCATAAAAGAAGCCCATTGTTACTGCTTGGTGGAGCAGTTACGGTTTAATTCATAAAGGCATGATGAAGAGTCTGACGGAAAAACAACCGAGATTAGTGAACAGAGACAGGCCAATTCTCCTACATGATAATGCTCGCATAGTTTGAATAATTAAAATGTTATTATATTCGAAGAACAATAAAGCACACGTTTGAATCCGAACTTCCAACTTCATACCTAATGACCCAATAGTAACGACATTTGTTAAATTAAGTTATTGGCAAGTCAATACAACTTCATACTTGGTACTCCTAACTAAAAATGCGAATAAAATTGACTTGCTTATTCTGGTAAAATTCACTGGAATTTCAGTAAAACATACGGAACTTTTTCTGTGTGTCTAATTTTGAATTGGAAAGAGACATAGAAATATGATGAAAAGATTTAAAAGTTTTTTTGAAACAAGTTTCATCAACATTTTAGTCTTTGAAAAACTTTAGAATGCAGGAAGAAATGTTCGAGCAGTTGAAAATGAACAACGTCTGGGATCGGCAGTCTATTATTAAGTCCTGGGAGCGGTTTCAGTTTTCAATCAAATTTTCTTTAACGCCTGAGCAACTTCTTCATCGAGAAATTTTATTGAACGGATCACTTACAGTATCGACCTTTTTAGTGTCCTTTTACTAGCGAAGATTTCAAGTTTCAATTTCACGGTCTGTTCTCCTAGTTAAACATCCTTTTTCTTGCAGTCGATTCCTCTACCATCCTTCGCTTTATCTCAAATTTTTTTTAAATTCTAGCAGCAAAGACTTCAGGTACGATTCAAAACATTTATAATTGCTAGAAATAATTTATTATATACTAATCATTATGGTACAAAAAATACAGGTGGATTTTCATAACAAATAAATAAATTTAATGAGAGCAGTTTTTAAATTTATCTTTTCAAGAAACTTCTTTTGTAATCAAGAAAGCTTCCAGTTTTATCTGTTAATTAGATTTAAAATTACAAATATCGAAACTGCTAAAAAACTAAAGCCGATCATGGCTCTTATCTTGCTGTCGTCAGCAACAATGGCAGTACCAAAGGGGGGTGGATTAGGGTTAGTCGTTTTCCAATGGCAAGCCTGATCAAATTACCCCCCCCCCCCCCCCGCGCTCCCGCCCCCATATCCGTGCCAATCCATACTGAATCTCATTGCGCTAGCTCTGTCTTTATATATTATCGCAGCTGCTGCAAAGTCATTTCCTAAACATTGGAACTCATTTTGTCCAACTTTATATTTAATTATGACATGAAATTACAGCATAAGTATGAATTTTTGAAAAAATGTTCTCTTGATGAGTTCTAGATAATATGTTAAAAACTTGCAGACCCATTGTACACAGTTTTTAGAAACTGAGAAATAAAATTTTGACAAGTCAAAATAGTTTATAAATTATTGAATAATTTGACTAGATGCAATATCTATTTCAAGAAATTATATGAAGGTTGATTTTACTACTATTTTATGTTTTTTTAAATAAAAATTGTGAAAAAATATCAAAAAGTGGATGATAAATTTCGAATTCATTTATTAATTTTTTTCGACTACTTTATGTGAACTATGTATTCTATTTTTAGCAAAGTACTCCAATCTTGAGAAAGTGCGTAAATATCAGGAACAGTTTTTTCGATTCAATTTTTACAAATTCACAGTTATGAATCAAAGAAATATTTTATGTGTATTGTATCCCTCATAGCACAATACGTTCCCTGAACGTTTCGATAGAATGTTCGGAAGGCTCCATTGGAACGTTTCTGGGGCTAAAAAAATGTCCGGGTTTTTTAACGTTCCCAAGCAATGTTCTCTAAATGTTCCTGTGGAACGTTCAAAAGGAATAATAAGAGAATCTTTCGCATGAACATTAAGAGAATATTCGCAAAGAACGTTTCTGGAACCTTCATGTAGAGAACATTTCCAGCGAACGTTCGTAGAACTTTTCGCGAGAACATCCAGGGAACATTCACAGGAAACGTTTGTGGAACATATTAGTCTGATTTATATATTTTTTATATAATTTAAATAAATAGAACAATCTGAAAATATATTAGATTATTTTATCATAAACATTATATAAATTACAGTTTTATCAAGGCCATGGATATGTGTAATTAGTCCTTTTTATTTTACATATAAATTCATGTCCAGAATCATTTATAATAAACGTTCCCTACATTAGTATGTTTAAGGCTACAGGATTATCTATGGGAAAAGTTCCCTGAATGTTATTGCAAATAGTTCCATGAAGACTCCCAAAGAATGTTTGCTGATTGTTTCCGTGAAAGATTCCAGAAACTTTCTCTTCGAACTTCTCTTGAATGTTCCCGCGAAAAGTTCTACGAACGTTCGCTGGAAATGTTCTCTGAATGATTTTGCGAAAGGTTCTCTTAATATCCTTTTAGAACGTTCCACAGGAATATTTAGAGAACGTTGCTTTGAAGCGTTAAAAAAACCGGACATTTTCTTAGCTCCAGGAACGTTCCGATAGAACCTTCTGAACGTTCCATGCAAAAACGTTCATGGAATGTGTAGGAAAGGTATTATGCTATGGGGGATAGTGAATCATGATAGTAAACCATTTTGACGAACAAAGCCTAGAGCCTTCCAGTTACGGTTCAGTTCCCGTTGTTTATTGAAGTAGATATCAAGTTATGATGCAAATTAGCTCAGAAAATTTGTTTTCTTTGTTTACTGTGTAGATTTACACATTTGTATTTTTGTGAAAGGAAGAAACTATTTTTTTCAATCCATGGCAAATAATTTCTCTGATTACAATTATAATTAACACGAATTTCCAATCTCATGTGACAATAATTCTCAGCATGTGCATTACACATGTGTATGTAAATGAAAATTAAATATACTTTGTAAAGCTGATAATCGTTTAAAAAAATTATTTATTCGTTTTTTAAAAATCTTATTCTATTAAGGTATTTCATACAGAATTCTAGAATTGAAGATCTCTGCATTAAATGTTAAATGATAATTAGAAGGAGCCTCTACGCGGAAAATTCCTCTTTATTCTTCCCATGAATTCCACCATAATTAACGTTCCCAGCATCTTTGAGACGATAAAGCCATGAAAGTATCCCTTTTCCCTCCCTCTCACACTTTTCGTGGATTTTTCGCTTGAGTCTGCTCCAGGAAAAAGCGACAAAGATAAGAGCCAGGGGTCGTGAAAAGCTGCCGACTGTCTTGAAGGGAAAAAGTAAATTTAAGAAAGGTTTGGGAAAGAAAAAATACGTTAAAAGGTTAAAAGAAGTTACGACTAAAAGCAATGAGGAAATCGTACCCACTTGAAATTTTAAACAATAATATAAAAAATATAAAAATGTATCATGTTCGCGGGAAAACTTATGTATGAAATATTTTAATAATATCAATAATAAGTATAAATTAAAACATCCTTTCTTTTAATTGTAACACTGCGAGCTAAAAATGTAATAATTTCATTCAATTGTTTTTAAAATAGTATCATATTAATTTCTTCAATTTCTTAAAAATTTTAAACTTTTTAACCCCTTGATGTTCAATTTCTACGATATTCTACCCTGGAAGAACGATTGCATTAAAAAATGATTGATTGAAGATTCCACTCTGTTCGCAGGGGTGAATGTACAAATTTGCTGCCCCTCCATTGAGGTGCATAAGCGTCGCACGTCTATTGAAACATGTGCAATGCATGTTCTAACCTGAAAGTTTATGAGACTAAGGAACATCGATTTGAATTTACTATGCACGTTTTTCTCTTCAACATCACTAAATACCTTGAACATTTACATTTTTATTAATGAGAAGACTTTATACTTCGATTTAAGCTAGACAGAAAATGCAGCTTTGATGTCTTTAAACAGTAAATGCACTTTTCAAAAGCATTATTCTTATTCAATATTCACTCTAAATGATATATAGTTGATTTATCCAGAATTCAGTTACATCAACCAAGGAATTTACTTATTATACGGTTAACCAAACTTTAGGTTGATTCAAACAAAGAATTAACCTCCATCATGTGCGTACTACATTGTGTCAAAAAAGAACCGGAAATTTATCATTTATGTTACATCCCGTAAAAATTAATAAAAATTGAAAATCGCGCCTACAGCAAGGCAACTCGGCATACAAACAGGCGATTGACGAACGTAAATCACATCACTGCGATGATAACTACTTGTCGATAGAATAATTACCTGAGATCGACAAGGCAGTTGAGTTGCATAAAATAGGAAAACTACCTTACCGTCGGTAATGTAGAGAACCAAGCCAATAAAAAATTAATAATTATTTAATAAAAATAACAATAATATTCATTATTGTTAAGAACAGCCATTAAATGATTGGTAATAATAATCAAACAACAGCACATAATAATCAGCGATAACCAATAATGGATAATCAATCAATAATATCAATCACATTATTGGGGATCCGCAAATTAGCTTGAATAATATTTTAGAATATAAACACCAGAAATTCATGTACTTCATAAATACTATAAGAATATAAACCAAGTTGTAAAATAATAGATGAGTCAGTGCAATTATGACCTAGTACAATTGCACCGACCTGTCAACATATATATATTAAATAACATAGCTGAAAAGACGAGAGAAAGAAATACCGCACCGAGCATCAATGGACTTTGATCCCGATAGTATGACCTGCGTGAGAACTAGCCGCGAGTTCACGAGTTTCCGCGACTGTCAGCAAGCATGGTCATCGACATTGCCGCCAGACGCGTGCCGATCAACAAATTATCACTGTACGTGCCGATCTACAAATTAGCAACGTACGTGCCGATCTACAAATTAGCAGTCACTCTCCCACTATGGGAATAATCAATAATATATAAACCCCAGATTTACCTCTGGAGGTTGTCTTTTCGCTAGTAGCTGTTCAGTCTTCAAGATCTTAACATCGGTAATCACTCCGTCCGCAAGTCATACTGTCGGTGTCACGAATTGACCCTTCGATATTCGTAAATCGGTATCTTACACAAGGAATACCTCGGTACTTGGTAAATAAAATCCCTGGTCCTTACGTGATGCAAGTCCGGTGGTCGTGAATTAATAAGTGCCGTTAAATACGTGTATCGTCGTATTAAGTCGAGTTCTGAGAGTTAAATCTACAGAAAACGAACTTAACCAGTGTTTAGCAAACAAGTTGGATTGTCTGGTACGCTTCCTGTACTACTTGACTAGCACTACATAACTCCAGCCAGGATTGTGCCGTTATCCAGCTATCAACAAGGAGAAATATACGACAAAACTCCTTCTCTTGCCTTCTCAAGCAAGGAAAAAGCGTAAGTTATATAAATAAGCATCTCAAATCTTATTATATTAACTATAACGCCAATTGTAGTGCGTGAGTTGTATACCTAGGCATCTCAAAACCTAGTATATTAGCATAAAACGTACAAGTTACATATATATGCACCTCAAAACCTGTATTAATAACTTGTAGACGCACACACCTAAACGCGGAAGTCACATATATAGGCATCTCAAAACCTGTATTATTGACTTATATAGACGCACACTTTTAATGCGTGAGTTACATATATAGGCATCTCAAAACCTGTATTACTAACTCATAAACGCATAAAACCCTTAATATTGCCTTCTCATCCTGAGAAGTAGTATATGTCATACACATAAGCATCTCAAAACTTAATGTATATGTGTCTTTTAATTAATAAAGCTTGTACACCGCAATATAATCAAATTTGTTATTATTGTGAACAACTCGAGCCGCATAGGTTTGACTAGTGACCACGATCCCACAAAAATATAAATAATCAGAATTTACCACTCTGATTTAATCAGCAAACTTTCCTCCCTATTCCTAATTTTCCCAACCTACCCTCGCCTTAGCTCGGGACGTAACATTTAAAAAGCTCGCGCTAATGATTTTTTAAAATCTTTTTTCCGTAAGTTGGTATTACTGTACCTAATTACTATCCCAGCAATGGGCGCAATCTTTCAAACAGTTTGTTTACAGCAGCTGGTTGATTCATTCCATTTCAGTAGTGCATCACGAATTTTACAATGAACAAATTTATTGAACAAAGAGTTTGCCTTAAATTTTGTGTTGCGATTGGAATTTCGTATGCCGACTCGCTAAAAATATTAGGAAAGCTTATGGTGAATCAGTTTCATCAAAAACATGGGCTTATAAGTAGTACAAAGCGTTCAAGAAGGGCCGAGAGATCATAGAAGACATGTCTCGTTCTGGACGACCTTCGACCTGTTCAACCGATGAAGCATCGCAAAAGTGAATGAAATCGTGCTCGATAATGACCATTCCAGCTTGAAACAAATAGATAGTGACCTTAACATCTCTATCTAGTCTGCTCGTTCGATTTTGGTGGATATTCTGGGCATGAGACCCGTCGCCGTACGGCTTGTTCCGAAAGAGGTGAATTTCCTTCAAAAACACTACCGTGAGCAGGTCTCTTTAGACGCTAGATCGCGCCATTCTGATCCCACATTCATGGAACGCATTATAACTGGTGGCGAGACATGGGTCTATCCGGCAGAAATGGCCAGATTTTTGGAAGAACAATTCGTGGATTTCACACAACAATAATGCGCTTTTGCATAGAGCGACAATCGTGACCGTATTCGCCAGATATGGCTCCGTGTGACTTCTTTTTGTTACCGAAACTAAAATTACCGCTCCGGGATAGCGAAAAGTGCCTATGAAAAGCGTCTCGAAGACTCTAAAAAACACTGGCATTTGTGTGTTGCATCAAATGGAGCCTTCTCTAAAGGCGAGTGAATAAATGAATATTGTGCGTTTTACTGAACAATTCCCGGTACAATGTTAACACAGTTATGTAAGCATTTTGTTCGCACGGTCCCCATAATTCTAAACTGTATTCATGGCACCTGCATACGTACGTCGCATACGTACGTCGCATTCTCCCAGCACATTTTATTTGCACTCGTGCCAGATTAGTGCGGGAATAGTGGTGTTGGCATAAATGTTAAGTTCAAATTATACTAATAATAACAATAATCATTAATTAGTTTCATTTCAAATGTTACTTTACAATTGAACTATTAATTTAATTCATATTAAAATCTTTTTAAATTTCAAGCAAAAGCAAATCCACCATGTTTATTATAAAATAATCTTAATATGTAATAATTTAATAATAATTTATGTAATTCATTCATTTTCAAATTATTTGAAATTCCAAAGAAACCAAAAGCACCACTGTAAACCAACTTTACCCTATTGAAAATTTCTGTACAGGATCCTTCAGAGATCCTTACTTGGGGTCCCGTGCAGGTTCCTGTGCAGGATCATGTATGAGAATCATCAGGATCCTTGAATAGGTTCGTAAAAGGATCCGGAGAGGCGACTATAAAGGAAACTGTACAGGTTCCTGTCTAACATAAAAACGGTTAGCACAGGATCCTTTATAGGTTCCTGTAAGGTGAGGGTACAGTATAGATGGGAGGTTCTTTGATAGGGTCCTTTATGTCGTTGGATGGACAATCTAATACTGTACATGATTCTGTACAGGTTCTTATGTGTGTTTCTTTACGTGTTCCTATACAGTAAAACGAAGGAAAATATTTCTGTATGCACGATCCCACAGAAGGATACTTTAAAGGAAAGATAGGGAAATTTCTATACGGATATCTTTCCTTATTTCAAGTTGGGTTCTAGTGGGCTCTAGACTACAGTACCGGTCTGAATTGTGGGACCACCTGTTTTTCGATAATTGCTTAAATTATCCTAATTTGAATTATGTAAGTGAAAAAATTTGTTCTTTAAAATACATTCAAAGCTATCAAAATTCTTCATAAAATGAGCCCAGCATGAATTCGTTTTGTTGAATTTTGAAGAAGTTATTGCAGAAATAATCAAGATTCCAATGCTTTCATAAATTTTAAATAATTTTCGAAATAATCAACATTTTTTAATGTTCTTGGACTAATTTTAAAGCTAAATTTCTACAAAACCGAACCAAATTCTTAGAATTAATGTGTAATTTTTTTCTTACATACTGCTCGAGGTTAAAGTTCAAATAAAAAAGTTGGAAAAATTCTAATATTGATTTTGTTGAGAAAAACATTTTCATAAAATACAAAAAAAAAATCATGAATTTTGTATTGAATTCCCTTAAAATATATATTCATATGATATTTATTATGATTTACCTACAGATGAAATGTTTCGAAATTACCCTACTTTTTTATTACACTTTCAACTCTTTGCATTATGCAAGAAAAAATTATAAATTTATAATGACAATTTAATGCTATTCTGTAGAATCTTGGCTTTAAAATGGGCTTAAGAACATTAAAAAATGTTGATTGTTTCGAAAGTTATTTAAAATTTAAGACAACATTGAAATTTGGACTTTTTTGCCATAACTTCTTAAAAATTTAACGAAATGACTTCATTCCAGACTAATTTTAAAGATAATTTTGATGGCTTTCGCATTTTTAAGAGTACAAATTTCATCACTTACAAAATTGAAATTAAGATAATTTAAGCAATCATCGAAAAACAGGTGGTCCCACAATTCTGACCGGTAGTGTAGAATTTCCTAATATAGAAAAAACTGGTAGGGGCGTTGTTAGCACCCGATTAGTATTTCTAGGCCAGAAAAAACTGATAGGGGCTCTGCCAGGTGCCAGTGAGGAATTCCTTATTTCGCTTAAGTATGGAAAATATATTTGTATCTGGCGAGGCCCCAACTAGAAAATCCCTACTTGTAATATTTGTGGTTAAGGTTAGGTCCATTAGATAGAACATAACCTTTATTCTCTATTCCCATTAAAATTTGATCTTATCTGAGAAAAATGGAGATTTTCTGAACACGATCTTGGATAAGATCAATACTTAAGAGGAATCAAGCACTTCTAAGCAAACTTTTTTATAATTTTGACTCGAATTCGCATGTAATCATAATAATCATATACGGGCACGTGTGTGTATGTGTGTGTATATGATTATGTCGAGGTAGTAACAATAACTAAACATGTAGTTCAATTAACATGGAGTGAACAGTAAAATCAATTGAAGCTTTCATAGTAAACATAAGCAGTAGAAGTTACTACATAAGAGTAGTTAGAAAAACAAACTGATGATAAGTAAATAAGTGTACTATTTATTTTAATAGTACTTCATCAGTTGGAATTACTTATTGCGAACTTGAATGCATAATTTCATTATGAGATTATTTTCTTGATTTAAAAGTTTCATCATATTTTTGGAATTGAAAAAACTCAAATTTTTTAGATTCTGAACATTCAACATACGTTGATTTTACTCTTGAAAACAAAAATGAAAGGAATCATAACCTGTATAAAGTATCACTAATATACAATAATAAAAATTAATACTTCTATAATTTATATTATTCTTTTTATTATGTAATGTACTTTAATTCAAAAATTTGATCTGTTTTTTTCAAAAATATTTTATTTGATAGAAAATCGATTTAATAATTAAAAATCTTAAAAATTTTAATCAGAACAATAAATTGCCATAAAATTTAAAAATTCTAGATTACACGGGGCCCATAACTTCTTACACGGCCCTACAGTAGTTGGAGGTTATAAGCGCTATTTTCTTTCTTGTGTTCCAAGCGTGCGCAGCCGAGAGGCTTAGTCGTTACACGCAGAAAAAAGAAAGGCAAAATTTACTAACCAGGAACAGTAACTGATTTTAAGTAAGTGTAACAGTAAAAACTGTTAACATAGCTGAAAAGAAATGTCGGAATTACTGAGCGTTTCGTAAATCTCACAGTAAAATCAAAGTAAATCTAACTCTGTCACTTGTGAGTTAAAAATACCTTTATCATATGTATTAAATACAGGATGATAAGTACCATTCACTGGAACTGAATTACAATACTAGTATAGTACACATTAACGAAAGATCAGTAGATTTTACCGATCTGGATGTTTCGCTTATCTCGCGCACAAGTAACAAACACATAACCTTCATGTGTAAATCACGTGTGCCGGCAGAGCTGGGTGTAAACAAAGGAATTTCCAACTGCAGTGAGAAAACGGATCATAAAACCTGGATGTTAAAAGTAAGGATAGTATTCGGTAAAATCAAAACATTCATTCTCGGTTTATCATATAATTCGTTTCAGAATGTCGTCCGAGTGCTTCCGACGTTATCCGAATAACTTCGTAGACTCGAATCCAAGTCTGGCCAACTCAGTAGTGGCTTATAAGCGACATTTATTTCGGAATATGACAAGCGAGAATAGCCGAGAGGCTTTAGGCGTTAGGAATGCGTTTAGTTAATGTAGATATAGGTAGAGTTAGAGGGTTCGAACCCAAAAGCGATTCTGAAATTTAATTTCAAGCGTATGCGAATATAAATAGTGTAGCATTGTGTACTTCAATATGTGAACATAAATAAGGTATGATAATAATATTTGTGTATGTGTTCCCACTGAAACCTCCCCTCTTCTGAGTGCCAGAGCTCTCCCCTCTATCTTTCTTTTGTTTTGCATGCGTTAAATCTGTTATGTTTCAGTTTATAATCCAAGATATTATCCGATACTATCTTTTTTTTAACATCTACAGATTATGGTTTTAATAATTTTATATTTATTATTTATCAATTTTTCTCAGTGTGCAAAGAAAGTAGCCAAAACAAAAGAACTGTGTTATCCGAAACGAATATGCTACTTTCACTAAGAAAAATCGGTAAAGCTACTGTCTTATAAGTAATTCTGACATTCGACAAACGTAAAGAGTACTAATATTTCGGTAAACTATACCGTTACAGTAAGTTACATTCTCTTACACGCTATGAAAATGTAACAGAATAATAAGCATTTGTAGCATTTAGAAACAGTGTAGGATAGCAATTGGCTCGGTGAAATTTACTGATCCGCAAGTCAGTACCACTTATGTATTCGTATTTGTAACTACCAAATCTGATAACAGTTACTTGTTCAGCCTAGTAACATTCAGTTAACTGGCCAGTTGTCCATATAAGTACTTGGAAATTAACAAAAATTTACCGGATTTTCAGTATATTATTCGGAACTTTTTTCTGCGTGTAGGTTAGTAATGCGTTAATTATAAGTAGAGAGAGTTCGAACCCGCAGCGTTAAGAATAATTTTTAATACTGCCCATATTGAAAATATAGAAAATTGCATTTGTTTTGTACATGACTTGATGAAAAAAAAAATTGATATATATATATATATCTTTTGCAGGTTCCTATACGAGAACCTATAAAGGAATAGTTTCCTGGTTCAAAATCAGTCAGGATCCTTTAAAGTTTCCCTCTATGAGATCTTGCATACAGAAATATTTTCCTTCGTTTTACTGTATAGAAACGCATAAAGGAACATACATAAGAATCTGTACAGGATCACGTACAGTATTAGTTTTTTCATCCAACGACATAAAGGATCCTATCAAAAAACCTTCCCAACTATACTGTACCCTCACCTTAGAGGATCCTATAAAGGATCCTGTGCTAACCGTTTTTATGCTATACAGGAACCTGTACAGTTTCCTTTATAGGCGCCTTCCCGGATCCTTACCGAAGTAAGGATCTCTGAAGGATCCTGTACAGGAAATTTCAATAGGGTATAATGCGAACGGAAACTTTGCCTTAACCGGGCGGCCTCAGCTATTCTCTAAATTTAAAATAATTTGGACTTAAATCAAGCCTAATTTTCATAATAACGTTTCTATACTTTTAATACATCAACTAAAACGTAATATTCCAGGCAGCAAATCTTTCATTCTTTCGCCATCAGAACTATTCTTTCCATATTTTCATTTGTAGTGTAAATTTATATAAAATGTTTGTTTATAAAATGATTGCTTTTATAAACTTGATTTATCCTATGTGAATAGAACAAAGCAATGTGCGCAAAAGAAAAAGACGTTTTTTACGTGTGTTAAAGTACGTTAACTGTAAGGAAACTGTCGTTGTCGTGGTGCTTTCTTGGACAAAAGAGAAATAAATTTCTCTAGAGTTTAGCCATCCCAGTCCAAGATACGAAGGTGAAGAGGGCGAGTAAGGCGATTCTTCTCTTTTAAGGGACATTAGCTGGTACCATGGCCGGAGGACAGTTGGTAGCAGTGTGAATGTCACTCCCTAGGGGATGCCGTGTATACCCTTCCACCGATTTAGGGCAGATACGAACACTACCAAACTCTCGAACTTCTAAGATTTACCCGACAAAGGTTCAAACTATAATTGTCGAGTGAAGACACAATTATTCGAGTTGAAAGAAAGGGGAAAGAAAAAAACTAATGAGCCATAAGGAAAGAAAAGGTTCAAAAAAAGAAGAAAGGTAGAAGAAATAATTACTGTAATGAAATTTAGTCTGAATACTTTGTTTCAGTTCCGATTCTCGGTCAGTATTGGGTAGTAACTCGTTAAGGTAGTTTTCATCCACAAAAATTAGACCCCAGGCAAAAATAGATAATTTTGCTTTCAAGAATAACAATATTATTATTATTAAAGGGATATTTTGAAAGCGAGAAGATTATTTTACATGAAAACATTTTGAAACGCAGAAAAATAATTTTATTAATAAATTTTATTTCTTACCCAACTTTTTTTCTTATCGCTTCTTACCAAATTCTAAAAAATTATGCGATTCTAATAAATCATGAATCAATTTTTCAGAGAAAAGATTTCCCACAACTTCACTGTTTCTGATTTTTAAAAATGAATTCTTTAATGGCTGAAACCATCAAAAAAACACTTTCCAAAACGAAATTTTTATAAACAAATTGCCGGATTTGATAATAATTTATTCATTTTCGAAAATTGAAAATGGTTAAGTCGTAGGAAATCTTTCTCTTGAAAAAGTAATTGGTTATTTATTGAAATCGCATAATTTTTTAAAATTTGATAAGAAGCGATAAGAAAAAAAGTTGGGGCAAAAATAAAATTTATTAATAAAATTATTTTTCTGTATTTAAAATTTTTTTCATGGAAATTAATCTGTTCTCTTCCAAAATAGCCCTTCAATAATAAATTAATAATATTGCTATTCTTAAAAGCAAAATTATCTATTTTTGCCTGAGGTCTAGTTTTCGTGGATCAACTACCTTAAAGGTGACAAAATTACACTGAGAGACTTTTCGTTAGAGTAAATCATAAAAATGAATTATATTTTAGTATGATATCGTTTCAAAATGAGACAAACAGGGTTTATGTATCACAAATTAATATAGTGATTTTCAAACGGCGAAGTTAATATTTGGCACTGAGAAGAGGGGAGGTTTCAGTGGAAACACATACTCTCTAAATCTGAATCAGGCAAAATCTACTGATTATCAGTGAAATTTAACTGATTCAAATAGCTAAAAAGAGGTTACTGCGAATCAGTCAAATTTCACTGATTACTTCAGTGGAAATTAACTGATTCAACAGTGAAAAATATTTTTTCCACTGGTGAATCAGTCAAAATTAACTGATTTGAGAGCTGAAAATATCCTTTCCACTGGTGTATCAGTGAAAATATAAATCACTGATTCAGATTTAGAGAGTACACAAATACTATTATTATTATAAATTAATTATCTTTGAAAGCATCTTTTCTTGCACAGAAAGATTTCAAATTCTTTAAAATTATTATTATACCTTATTTACTGTTAACTGTAGCGAAAAAACGAGTTTGCGCGCCGGTGGCACATAAAATACATAATAATATAATCAATAATTTATTTTATAATAATTAATCATTATAATTATTAATTGAGTAAATTATACACAATAGTATATTATGTGCCTAGGCACACAATGAGGGTGATTGCGTGACGAGCGACAATGTTCGCAGGAGATCGAAGCCAAGGCGTAGTCGAGGCGTAGCTGAAGCAAAGCCGAAACGAAGTCAAGACAAAGCCGAGACGAATCCGAGGCGCGATCAGTCCTGCGAGCATTGTCGCGAGTCTCGCAATGTCCCGAATTGTGTGCATTGGCACATATTCTATTTTATGTGACTGTGGTGCGGATACGAGTTTTTATGCGTACATTGGAATCTAGTCTAGTACTTATTGTAGTTTTTTGCTGCGCTAGTTGTACGAAGCGGGCGCAAATTGGCGACTAGTCCCGGCCATTTTGATTTTATCGGTCTTGTGTAGTAGTCAGTGCTAACGCTGTACGAAGAAGAAGTGAGAAGAAGAAGAATAAGAAATAGATTGCGTTCCGCTGTACGAAGAAGAATAAGAAATAGATTGCGTTCCGCTGTAAGACTATAATGCGCATGCGCAGTTCAATTTCTACATTGTATTCCTCTGTAACGGAATATACAACATTCCTTTACTCTCAGCTGTAACGGAAAAACGAGTTTCCGCGGCAGAGGCACATAAAATAAAATTTCTTTTTATTGTTCTATTACACTTTTAGAAACAATAACGTTTGAATCTTTGTAAAAATTTTATCAGTTTAAATTATTTTATTATATTTATATTGACTTCTTTATTCCACCTATTCAAGTGTTCTATTTTTCATTACTAAAAGAGTTATTTATAGTTTATAAAATGGGGAAAATGAATCAATTTAATAACATTTTTGCAAATTTCCATTGCAATTTGGTATTAGGTGCGCAACTAAGTTCCCGCTGTTTTTTTGATGAAATTGCAACTTTATTGTGAAAAAATGGTTACAAATGAATCATTCAAAGTATTTTCCATCGTTAGCTACAACTTTTGCCCATCTTTCTAGTAGAGCTCGAATACCGCTACGGTAAAAGTATTCATCTTTTGGGGCTATCTACGATTTGTTACCATATGTCTAAGTTTGGTTCATGACGTTTTGGTTATGTCAAAATCGACCAGCACTTACTGCTGGAGCCATGTATTCACAAAAAGCGGGAATTTAGTTGCGCACCTTATATAATTTCTCATGCATTTTTAGCTGTTCTCGGGCCAAATGAGGATCCTCTAAGGAAGGATGCGCCGAACCCCGTGCCTAATACGGATTGGTCGAGCGGAGTTTGATGGAGAGTTCCGGTTAAGTGTTAAGCGATTATGTTTTTTTTTTGTAATTTATAACGAATGTGAGTATATTCGTTAAACGCAGAAATATGAATTGGCAAATAGAGCTCGCACTGGAGTTTTTTTATGCAAAATTCGTGTTTGTCAACCGCGCATTTATTCTCCGCAGTTTATGTATTCAGCGCTTCCAAACATTTCCATAAATATATATTTCAAGCGCAGGAAACTATAATAGCTCTCGCATCACGTGACTTAATGCTGGACAGTATCGATCCCAACAATAACATATATTTTATTTCCTGGAGCATTTCTGACATCGTGAGCATTTGCTCGACAAATATTTTACATGGGACTGCATAAAGTTCTGGCAACATTCCCGATGAATAGTGCGGCGTGTATAGCACGAAGAACGTGAAATGCGGGATTCACTTCATATAATTAACGGAAAGTTCTCGCGCCTACATTCTTGCTCAGGCATTATTGGACCAGCGTTTCCGAGAAATTTTCCCGAATTTTGTGGAATATTTTACATGCACTTTCTGGGAATACTTTAGATTTTCGAGAAGCCGTGGACATTTTGAAGTAAAAACAATTGAAATTAATTTACATTAATATTATATTTATATTATTTTCGGTTATATAACTAATATTATTTATTTTTACGACTTTCATGGTTATAATGAGGAAAGTAATGAAGCCGTCGATGAGGTTCTAATTAATAATCTCGAGAGAAAAGCGGTGAAATTGGCGTCTCGAGTTCTTCTATAGATTCCAACCTCAAGATAAGAAAACTCCGATTCGAAGTTCGCGAAGCCACTTTCTGCCATGATTTCTGTATCTTGCAAATAGGAACTCATTCCGTCCGAGCAATAACTCATCGGCCTCTGCTGTACGTATCTATTTTGCAATTTCTCTATTTTCTCGATCTTCATTTTCTTCCTGTATTCTTACTGATCAAGCAGATATTTCATATATTGTAATCAACAATTAATAATATTGAAAGGAATCTTATTTTTCATTTTCTGCAATAAAAAAGCACCTATCGAAAAAAATTTATTGGCGAAAATATGTTTTATTTTGCATAAGAGATCAAAATAAACGATAATAATTTTTTATTTTAAATTGATATTTCTATTCTAATCATTTTGACATTTGATTAGATTTAGATTGGGACGTTTTCAATGGAAGCGATTCCACCAGTCTTCGACGAAGTGAAGTTAGCTGTTTATGGAAGTGAAAATGACTCATCTTTCTTACTCTTTCGTTTCATTTTATTAACTCTTTATATTTACTACTTCATCATATGAAAAGGTATTTGTTTTATGTGAAAAATCACTTTTTGAATTTCCATCAAATCTTAATGTTTTGAAGCCCCCTTAATCAGAAAAATCGGTTTCCTGTCGTCTGTTTGTCTGTCCGGCGTCTGTGGACACGATAACTCTCGATGGAATTATCGGATTGGATTGAAATTTGGCACACCTTTTTAGGGCCCAAAAAGAGACGACGAGTTTGTTTGCCAGCCATTTTCGACCAATGGTTCTAGTTTTATCCATAAAGATCGGTTTTGTAAAAATAAAAAATTCCATCTTCCCGCAAAAATATATGAGATACAAAAAACATGTTAAGAAACAAAATTTTTTATTTCCAAGAGATCTACAAATTCGCTCATGACCATTTTTTCATAAGACTTATTTATTTTCATCCATTCATCAAAAAGGTTGTTATGAAAATAAAAAATTTTATTTTTTCGACAAAATATACGTAATACGGAAAAAATGTTGGGGACAAAATCGATCATCTCAAGAAGATATATAAGTTTACTTGGAAGCACTTTTCAATTGGGCACGCGGTTTTCGTTTTAATCGTAAAAAAATGTTATCAAAGATGGAAAATTCCATTTTGCACCAAATCTATGCGGGATACGATTAAAATGATAGAAAACAAAATTGTTCCTTTTAAAAATATCTGCAAAATTGCTTCCGAATATTTTTTCAAAGGAGTTATAACTTTTCTTTTATTGGTCAAAAACGTTTTTACAAAAAATCAAAAATTCAATTTTCCCGACAAAATATACGAAATAGGTAAAAATGTTATGAAACAAAATTCTTCATTTTAAATTAATCTAAAAATTCCCGAGTGACTATTTTTCCATAGGAGTTATATCTTTTGTTTATAAATGATAAATGTTATTATAAACAGAGACTTTTATTTTTCAAAAAAACAATACAAGATACAAAAGAAATGTTGCGGACAAAATTGTTCATCTTAAGAAAATATACAATTTTACTTCAAAAAACGTAATAAAAAATAAACAATTCTATTCTGCACCATATTTATGCGTAATACAAAAAATCGTCAAGATGGAAAATTATTCGCTTTGAAAAGATCTGCAAATTAGCTTCCGACTATTTTTTCATAAGAGTTATATTCTTTCATTTATTCATCAAAAACGTTTTATGAAAATGAAAGATTTAATTTTTCCGATAAAATATATGGCGAGCGTTTACCTTTACTTTTAGCGCTAATAACTTACGCCCGGTAAAACGCTCGCCGTGTGTGGAAGCGCCTGAATTGCGGCTTGAAAGTGCGCTTGCTATATCGAAAATATCATTTCTTAGAAAATTCGAAAAATCGTATACTTGTAAAAAAATATTTTTTGGCCAAACAAAAAAATACGTGACTATTTATTATTGATAAAGAACCGAAAAAAATTATCTCGTTCAAATCTGCGACATCGACTGTCAATCTAATATGGAATGACCCATATGTAATACGGAAAAAATGTTAAGAAACAAACTTTTTAATTTCAAAAAGATCTACAACTTTGATCTGTAATATTTTTTCATAGGAGTTATATCTTTTGTTCATTAATGAAAAATATTATCAAAAATAAAAGAAAAACTCTTTCTACACAAAACTCTACGCGGAATACGAAAAAAATGTTGGGAAGAAATTTAGTAATTTGTATGTATAGGACATAGAACACCGAGCGCAAAGCCTTAAGTAAATTGAATTTCCGTTTTCATTTGAATCGTAAACAAATTTAGTAACTTTGAGAAAAATTGATTCACTACATTCAGAAAAAATATTTGATTGAATCAAAAAAATTATTTGTTTGAAACACTTTCTTTGATGTAAAGAAATGTTTTGTTTAAATTAAACAAAATTTGTTTGATTCAAACAAAATATCTTTGGACCAAATAAAAATTTGTTCGAATCAAATAAATTTCTGCCTTAAATCAAACAAATTATATCTTTGACCATAAATCAATGCATTAATTTCTTTGTTTTGAAGAAAAATTAATTTGATTCAAACAAATATTTATTTGGTTCAAAGATATTTTGTTTGAATGAAACAAATTTTATTTTATTTAAACAAATCATTTCTTTAAATCAAAGAAAGTCGTTCAAGCAAATCATTTTCTTTGATTGAATCAAATCTTTTTTCTGAGTGTACCTTCACTTTCTTCTTGTTCTTATGGCTGAAAACAATCCATTACTCTTTACTCCTACTGATTTTATACGCTATAAATGCAGGCTAAATATGGTAAAAGTTAAGCCTCTTACTGCTAAAAGCTTACGTTACTCTATTGTTCTCACACTGACAGCTCTCATTGTATACGTTTTTTCTATGAAGCGGAAAAAAAGGATCGATCATATTACACATGCTGACAGCTATTATAGACCCTATTGAATCGGTAGTAAAAAATAATACAGAAACAATGGCACAATATTCATTATATTTTATTCTGATTCATTCAAAGAAAACTTTCTATTAAATTTAATACTCAATTACTGAATATATATTTTAAAAAAAACAGAAATAGTATATTATTATACTAGTGCGGAAAATTAGTGATTGCTGATGTGCGTGAGGTTTGCAACTCACACGAATAAGGAATCACTAATCCGCACCTGTATTATACTAATTTTCGCAAGACTGTACGGAAAGTTCGCGTTTTGGTGACCGTAAAAGGCATGTGGGAATAAACACATTCCCGTAAACTTTCATTCATTTCTGCACATTTTTTGGTGCGCAAGGTGAAAACTTAGCGTGCAGTGTTGCAAAAAAGGGATTATTTTAGTAATTTTTACAACATAGTTAAATCATTAATAGATACAGTAATGTGATGGACTAAATGTGACGATCTATTGGATCCCTGAAATAATTGCTTCTCGAATCAATCATCGACCACTTTACAAGAAGATCTGTGTAGAATGTAGGAGGACCGTATAGAATCCTCGATAATCTTGCTGAATGTTTACGCTTTAGTGATAAGCCCGTGAGAACAATTGTAGGTACGACTAATTATCATTTCGGCAAACTTGATTGTTACGGTCGCATTGAGTAATCGTTGGAACAAATCTAAAATATTCAAAAGTGATTCATTAAACAAACAAATTGTCGACGTAAAAACGAAAAACGACAAATTTTCATTAAAATTCATTTACGTTATTGATTTCGCTTTCAAAATATAACAAATAGGTTCCTTTGCAAAATCATTCTGCTTTATTACATTTCGTCTCTAATTCAAAAATAAAATTTTATTTTTCGTGGCGCTAATTATTTGTGAATCTCTCATTTTCATAATCTTGGTATACAAAATACAAAGCAGTAATAAATTTCATTCATTTCGACAAAAATTATTAAGGTACGGGGCCTTGAAATGTAACTGTATAACAATTATTCAAATTGAAGGTGAGAGCGTAAAGGGTACGATCTTGGTGAATTTTCCATCTCACTACTAGTCCAAATTTTCCCACACTCAGACTTTGTATTTTCAGTACGCATTTCCCAGATATGTTTGTATATTATATATTTTTTTTTTTTATTATAACAATTGTTAATTTTTTCAAGTTCTTTTTCAAAAACTTTTTCTGATGTTATTCAGAAATTTGCTTTATTAGTAAGAAATGTTACATAGAAATAGTTACTGATTTATTATCATATTCAACTTCATATCAAGAAAAGACTATGTATTTTTAAGATTCAGAATGAATCACTGATGGGGGCTCCGATCAGAATCGAAACGCCTGATCGACATTCAGTTTTTTATTTCTGACCCTAAAACCAACATAATACTACATGTATTACTTATTAAGGTAGTACTGTCGTAAATGGAAATATCTTTCAGATATTGATAAAATTGAAATCACTGGTGAACATTAAGCCAGAAATAACTCAGTTAAATTTTTAAGGGCCTAGGGTATACTGGGGAGGAGTAATTAGTAATTGCATTTTGAGACGATTAACACCTAACCTTATGGGAAAATAGATGTGGCAACGTCGCAGAATAAGTGAAAGCGCACGCCATTCACGTATCGTGAGAAGTCATCTGCTATACGCACATGTAAAGTCGCTTTCTTATGTGACGTTGACAAATTTAGATACTACGTGAAGTAAATGAGAAAAAGTACTCATTTCATTAGCTACGTACTGACCTTAAGGGTCAATATAAATGCTCACTTTAATATTAATTTAATTATTATATGTGTCATAATACAACTTACATTGATTTTGTGATCGATTAGTTAATTAATTTCATACAATTTAGATATTTCCTTAAAATACATATACAGTCAAGTCTCGTCTATTTCAAGTTTCACGCTCCCCTCCACGCCCTACCATTTCTCTGTCACGTGACGCTCTAAGGAGCGCTCGGAATTCTGAACTCTCATATAGCGTGCTGCGTCCAACCTCTGTGTACCCTCTCCAGTTCATGCCCCGCCTACTGATACGCCTTCGAGGTTAGGTGGGACGCAGACTACTTAAGTTCGTGCTCCACGCGACACTGGCTCATTCGACGATATCTAGCTCGAGATCGAGGTAAGTTATCAAACTGTATTTACCTGATTTGCATGACTTTATGCACGCTATATAAGAGTACAGAAATCCTATGCTACATCATTATGTATGAAACCTTGTAACACGTAGTAGAGTTGTTCGGCAAAGTTTATTCCTTAAGGCCATGGATCAATCGGACCACGTGATTAAATTATACATTTATCCGTTCATGTAATATAACTTTTTTAATTTACAATGTATCTTTCTGATAATTTGGGAAACGTAACAAAAGATAATAAAGCACGTCTGTTAACTTCTTTTTAGTAAAAATTTTGAACAAAATTCGAAAACTTATCGACAATTACAGTTAACTGTAAAATTTTTTGCAAAATTTTCACTCATACAAAGTTGACAGACGTTCTCTATCCTGTTCTGTAGTATTTTCCAAATTTTCAGGAAGATATTTTTTAAAAGAAAAAAGTTATCTTACACGAACTTTTACAGGAATTTGGTCACGTGATCTGGTTGATCCATGGCCTTAAGAAACAAATTTTTATTTCAAAGGACTTAAATGAAGTTTTGATTTCCTACAGAACATCTTTTTAAAAAAATACCAGAAAGGCCATCATCCTCACCGCAAAAGAGGGAAAGGTTTTCATCATCAAATACAAAATACATATGGTTTTATCGGGGTTAGACTGCTCAAAGATTGGTCCCATACACAAATGGATTATCTTGAACAGTTAAACTAAACAGTTTTTCTCCTGCATTATAGGAGGCTCGACGTTTTTCCCAAACATCTACAAACGCAAGGGTTACAACCTATTGCTTTTTTTTGTCCAAGTATGGAGAACAGACTCTCCAATATTCCTCATAATTTCCAGAAATTCATCTTAAACTTGGAGATTCGAGACCTTTGCGCTTCTATTGTGAGACTGAAGAATCATATTTCGCGGTTAGAAAATCAGATTTGCAGCTTTTTCCCAGACCACGTTTCACACAATTTTTTCCAGTTTGAGTCAATTAAAATAAATCGGTTTTTTCATGATTACAAATCAAAGTGAAAAAGAAAATTGAAAGGTTGCTTAGCTCACTCGAATGCCATACGAGGAACATTTCCAACAGTGATCTTAACCAGAAATGGTTCAAAAACCTATCTGGAACTCAAATTCCTGAAAATGTCGCGAAAGTTGCTAGTTTAGGTATTAATTTTGGTTTGACTGTAGACAATTGTGAAACCCCTACGTACAACATCATCACGGATATTCAGTCGAACATTAATAAGATTCCGGCTGAATCACAAGATGAGGCCCGCCTAAAAATAGTAAATTGCGTAAATAATTTCTTTAAGAGCGGTAAAAATCAGAAATCATAACTTATGCAACCCTTCAAAGAAATTAAAGAGGGAAAAGAATTTCATTAAAAACAACCCTGATATAGTATTTACTAAGGCTGACAAAGGTAATGTTACTGTTGCCTTAACGCGAACTGACAATAATACAAAGGTAAAAAACCTTCTCGATGACGTTAATACTTATGTAGTTAGGACGAACGATACGACCACCAAAATACAAAATAAGGTCAATAAACTAGTTAAAAAATGGGAAAACAGGAAACTGATTAACAGTCTCTTGGCAAAGGATCTCAGAACTTCTATCGCAGTTCCATCAAGATTTTATGGTCTGCCTAAGATTCACAAAGTGGGTCACCCCGTTAGACCCATTGTCTCATATGTGGGTAGTCCTACATAGAACCTTGCTTCCTATTTTAGTAACGCTATCTCAAAAAACGTTACACCTCCACAATCCAAAATTATCAACAGTTTTGAAATGGTGAAAAAACTAAAAAATGTAACGATCCGCAACAATGCAGTTTCTGCCTCCTTGGACGTTGTATCTCTTTTCACAAACATTCCAAAGGAGGCAGCCGTATCTGAAGTTAAAAGTAGATGGCAAGAGATTCAGCCAAAAGTAAAAATGTCATGGAAAGACTTTGAAGAAGGTCTATGTCTGTGTTTGGATAGCACAAACTTCAATTTCAATGGAAAAACTTATTTCCAAAAACGAGGGTTACCCATGGGTACTCTTTTTTCCCCAATCCTGACTGATATAGTCATGGATGATTCAAAAAAAGAAATGTTATCAAGCCTTGGTTTTCAACTACCGTTATACCTTCGTTGCGTTGACGATATTTTAATTGTGGTTCCTGATACAGAGATTGAAAATATTCTACAATTTTTCAACGCAAACCAATTTAACATTAAATTTACCCTAGAAAAAGAGAGAGATCGGACTATTAACTTCTTAGACATTTCTATTACCAGAAAACAAGACCAAAAACTATCTCTCAATTGGTATAGAAAACCTACTTGGTCTGGTAGATACTTAAATTTTTTTTCTCACTACCCATTGAGATACAAAAAATGTTTAGTCAATAACTTAGTGAACAGAGCCATTCTTCTATCTGACAAGGAATTCCACACTGAAAACCTTGACCTAATAAAAAACGTTCTTCAAGAAAATTGCTATCCTCTAACCTTCGTACAAGTTATTATTGAATTCAGACTTCAGGCGTTAGAACGGAAATCGCGACTAGATAGAAACCAGATAGTTGCGGACACAGAAATTCAACCCTTTATTAACATACCTTACGTTGAAGGCCTATCTGAAAAAATTTCAAGAATCTTGGGCAACTACAATATTAATACTGCTTACAAGAACCATAAAAGTTTGAAAATGATATTCAAATCAACAAAAGATCGGTTAAAAAAAGAACAGCTCTCTAATATCGTGTATAGCTTACCTTGTAAAGGCAACAATTGCAAAGCCGTTTACATAGGACCAACAAAACGGTTCCTGAAAAGTCGAATAAATGAACATAAAAATAACATTAGAGAATGCCCTACCAAACAAAACGCGTTAACAAAACACACGATAGAAAAAGACCATTTCTTCGATTTCGATGGCACAAAGATCGTATCCAGGGAATGCAATTACAAAAAGAGATTGCTGTTGGAAATGTGTCACATTGCAGGTACTAGTGAAGCTGTCAATCTCAGAACAGATATCAAGAACTTATCCAAGATTTACAACCCTATCATAAAAAAATAGGGTCTCAGGGTCTAACTGCACCACAACATCTATCCACATGGCGACCCAGTAAGAGTCATGTGCAAACAATGAAGAGGTCTCGTTAGCCCTAAGGTCCTGAATTCCCAATATATTATATAACAAAAAAATTACTAATCTTTACCAATTTTGAATACATTTATCGGGTTTCTCAGAAAATCTATTGGTTTTTGATAACTTTAGAATTTAGTTAAATGGATTTATCAATTTGAACTTTATTAATTTATTATTAATCTCTACAGTTTCGAATAAAAGGGTTATTTTTTATATTTAACCTTATCAATTCCGTCGTTTAATTTAATTATTCCAAGTAAATTTAATGAAATATTATATCACAAAAACAAGACACAACAACGCTCAACTCATACGCGTCAACATTTCGATATGAATATTATATAACCGCCGCAAAGCGCTCAATCCCAGAGTTTTTCTAATTTCGCGCCGGAACGGGTTTAAAATAATTAATACATTTCAAGCATTCAGCGCTACATATAATTTATAAACGCGAGTTATAGCTTCAAAATAAATACGATTTTTATGTATATTAAATGTTCAGCACATATGCGTGTATATTATATTATATACAAGCCGCTAAGCGCTCAATCCCAGATTTATTATAGTTTCGCGCCGGAAAGGGTATAAAATAATAAATACATTCCACACATTTTCAGCGCTACATAAAATTAATACCTTTAAATAATACCTTTAAAATAAAAACGAATTTTATGAAACAGTGAACAATTTCTACACGTATTCACCGCTACATAATAACACGACGCCTTTAATTCCTATATACATATGAAACTGAATAAGATTCTCTCTATCTTAAATATTTCTGAACAAATGCGATATGAATATTAACACGTGGATCAATAAGTCCCGGGACTAACTAGGAAAAACACATTTTTTTGGCAAAACTCGAGTTTATTCATCAACATAGTCTCCTTCAAAAGCAACACAATCAGTCCAACGCTTCTCTAACATTTCAATACCTTTCTTGTATAACGATATATTTTTGTCCTCGAAATAAGCGTTCGTTTCGGTGATGACTTCCTCGTTAGAGTAGAATCTCTTTCCTTGGAGCATTTTTTGAGGTCTGCAAACAGGTAGTAGTCGTTGGGGGTCAGATCCGGTGAATATGGTGGGTGCGGAAGCAATTCGAAGCTCAATTCATTCAATTTCGCCATGGTAGCGAGCGACTTGTGACACGGCGCATTGTCTTGGTGAAAGAGCACTTTTTTCTTCTTCATTTGGAGCCGTTCCTCACCGATTTCGTTCTTCAAACGCATCAATTGGCCAATGTAACGTTCGCTATTGATCGTCTTACCTTTTTCAAGGTAGTCGATGAACAAAACTCCATGAGCATCCCAAAATACTGAGGCCATAACCTTACCGGCCCACATTTGCGTTTTTGGCCGCTTTGGACGCTTCTCACCGACTGCAGTCCACTCGGCTGACGACCGCTTTGACTCCGGAGTGTAGTGATGGATCCAGGTTTCGTCCATTGTCATATACCGACGCAAAAAATTCGGTTTATTTCGGTGAAACAACTCCAAACAACGCTCGAAATCAACGACACGTTGTCGTTTTTGATCCACCGTGAGCAAACGCGGGACCCACTTTGACAACAGCTTCCTCATGGACAAATGTTCATGCAAAATAGCGTAGACACTGCCGTATGTTATCTTTATCAGCTATCTCACGCAATTTTAATTTACGGTCTTCGAAAACGATTTGGTGGACTTTTTTTATAGTTTTCGGTGTAACTACCTCATTTGGCCGGCCGGAGCGTTCAGCATCTTCAGTGCCTGTACGATCACGTTTAAACTCAGCATACCACCGACAAATGGTTGTTTTTGATGGAGCAGAGTCCCCGTAGCACTTTTCAAGCCATTCCTGAACTTGCACTGTGTTTTTTTTTTCATCAAAAAGCAATGGTAAATCAACACACGAAATTGTTTCGAATCCATTGTTTTGAGAATATCAAGACTAGCGTCACTTAAATCACTGTAACTCGTGGACCAAACATCAGAATGTCACGAAATTTTGACAGGTATCTTTTGAAGGTTGGTACTCATGAAAAATCATACAGAATTTTTGTTGGCAACGCCATCTATGTGTCAGCCCCGGGACTTATTAATCCACGTGTTATATATAAACCGCTATGCGGTCAATCCCAGAATTATTACAATTTTGCGCCGTAAAGGGTATAAATTGATTAATATATTCCACAAATATTCAGCTCTACATAAAATTTATACATGCGAGTTATACCTTCAAAATAAAAAAGGAATTTTATGTATGTTCAACGTCTCCAATATGAGATTCTTCAGCAGGAGTCCAATGCGAATATTATATAACATAAACAAGCCTCAAAGCGTTGAAAACATACGTGTGTACCTTTCACATGATATAATCACAGATATATTTAAATTTCAGGGCCGCCATTTCATTAAATATTGAACACATTTTATATGTATCTAGCTCCACATAACAATTTATACATGCGTGCTAAAATTCTATATAAATACGAATTTAAGTTTGATTCTCTATCCTTCAAATATTGTAATATATCGCAAAGATAAACCTCCAAGCGCCTGACTCATACGCGTAAAACATCCTGCTTATTATAATCTCTGAGATTTTCTGTTCTTTTGGGCCTGCAATCATTATCAAATAATGTATACTCTCTACACATAACTTTTATACACATAAAATAATGCTTTTATACACACGAACGGAATAAGACATAGCCTTCTTCATTGTGTTGCAACTCTTTCTAAGAATATTGTTGTTAATGATTTCAAATTAATTAGTTGAGTTTGAAATTAACATTATATTTCCATTGAATTAAAAAGTGCTTTCTCTGGAGGACTCTCTGAACATGTGGTCTTAAACTTCTTTTCTCTTTCTTTCTTCGAACACTTAAGCGTACTTTTGGTCCCGAGTTTCCAAGACATAGACTGTGTATGGGGTATGCAGTGTTGCCGGAGCGAGCGCTCTTAACTTCCCGGCAGCACGATAGAAAATTCCCAACTTTTCCCGGACAAATTTCAAAACTTCCCGGAACTTTCCCGCAAATTAAAATCATCTAAAACTTCTTAAAATTGTTTAAATATTTTAAGCTCTGTTAAAAATATGTCTTATCCTAGGTTTTCACAGTTTTTAAAAGATATATATTTGTTAATTTCGAAAAATAATGAAAATTCTAAATCAAATAATTGTCCATCGACCTCAGTCTTTATGTTCTTTACATTGATGAACAAATATTATTTTGAAAAATTGTGGATAAAAACCTGTAGGAACTAAATTACTCTTATGGTAAAGTACCACATGCCCTACTAGAGACAATATTTTACTGATAAACGTATAAACAATATATGCGTACTGATCACGTTTAGAAAATACTGTACAGAAACATAACCTTACTTTTCTATCTTTTCACTCCTATAATCAAAGAGAATCAAAATAATTATATAATTTATACTTACAGGCATACAAGGTAATTTGGGATTCTCCTTTCTAATCAAAAATATATCCATTTCCGAATTCTATATTTTAAAAATCTATTTCAAATTCCATTCAATGGATTCTTTTTTGGGACATAATACTTTTATCCAATCAACATAGATACTATGAGAACCTTTAGACTAATTTTACACATAAGCGACTAGCAAGAGATGTGACTAATTTATTTGAAAACCTGAAAAATCTGTTTATCTCACTTTGGCATATGACTTCAGAAGGAGTTAGAGTGAAATGAATAGCAATAGGCCTTTGCCACTTGGTGGCATGAGAGCACTATGACATATGAAAGCGCCCTAAGGGCCTTCAACCAATAAAATGCTTCTTTTTTTTTAATCAAAATTCATTATGATTGGTTGTGTTTCACGAAAGATCTCTTATTAAATCTTCTATGTAAATTTAATACATAATAAGGCAATTATAAGACAATATCCCGGAATTTTTTGACATCCCGTAAAATTTCCCAAGTCAGTCAAAATTTCCCGGATTCCCGGAAATTTCCAAGCAATTGGCAACACTGGGGGTATGTTTATGCGTTTGGAACTTGACCCTCCACAACAAATGGTCACGGTATATATTTATTAATTCTTTAGACTAGTTTTTTCAAATTTACTACTCTCTATCTGCTGCCTCTGTGTCTTAAAAGGAATCAAACAAATCGGAAATTAAAAATAAAAATATAGTAAAATTTTAAGGTTTGCTCTTAAAAAACTCCGTCTTTCCGCGTCCGTGTTTAAGTGGTTCTTGTGTGCGCCTTTGAGGAGGAGTAAATCTATGGTCACAATTTCGCGGATCGGCTTTTTTGAGGACTGTGTATTGGAGACGTCTTGTTCCTGAACGCCTTGGAGCTTTCCCCAACGCATAAGTTCCTTGTACGCTTTTCCATAAAATATTATACTTAAGAAAACAAAAAAACCAACAAAAAAAACAAGAAAATCTAGTATTACATTCAGTAATTTATTTTTGTATGCTTAGAGCCTAGCCATTAGGTTCATCAAATTAGCTGGCACTGAAGAGGGCCCCCATTTGTGGCCGAAACGTTTGCCTTTTTATCCCCATAATATATTTCCTGCCTTGAAAAATATTTAATATGTTCCTTTATCATTAATCATTTATTTTTAATGAAAACTAAGTGACCCAATGCCAATATAAAGACACTATATTGAATTCATATTTGGGTCAAGATAAAAAATAAAGACATTAATACAAACATGTCTCGAAACTGAATTAGTAAAATAGACTGGTAACAACTGAAAGAATTTTTTCAAATTTATTCCTTAACGGTAGTTGGCAATTTCCCGCGCCTGATGAAATTTGGTCATATTCATGCCCCTAAATGTTGGAGTCTACTACACCTATTAACTTGATTTTTTTTTATTTTGTCAAGAATTGAGTGATGAACAACTTTGACCATAGAAATCTATATCTTTCATTTGTGATAACCCAAAATTTTAGATAAAAATATTCATTATTATACAGGATGCTTTCCATCTCAATTCAACCGGTCCACTCGGAACACAAATTTATTTTTCAACGAAACTCAAATATGTTACTCTTTGATCGAAATAATGAGACACGTATTTCTTTTTGGGCCAAAAAATATTTTCTGAGATTTATCGGCAATTTCGTTTTTGGGGTCTAAATCTATTCTTTCAATTATTCGCGAGAACTTTTTTTCCAATTGTCTATAACTTCGTCAAAAATTGACCGATTTTAACAATTTTCACTTTTAAATGTTTGTAATAATTTGGACTACCAAATACAGTTATAAACAATTGATTGTTAAATGTTATTAATTTTTATTCAACAATAAACAAAAATAGCAATTTTTTTTTAAATCCAATATCTCGAAAAGTGTATTCTTTTTTCTCAAACTTTTTTCGCATCAAAAAGACACCTTCAGTTTCAATTCTACTTAACCCTTGCTTACCACACTTCTCTGGAGTAACACGCTTACCACACATGGGTCCAAAGGACCCAGGCGAGAAAAATTGTTATAGAAAATGAAAAATTACATATATTGACTCGAAATTTTTTTTAAAACTTCTTGAATACTTACTTTAGAAGACTCCATAGGCTATATAGCCAAAAATTAAATTCAAATATTTTTTAAAAAATGCTAAAGTCAAAAAAGTGGGAAAAATGACTATTGTTACTAAAGAATTCATAAATTTTTTAATTTTCCATATTAAGAGCTAAAAATTTAGGGCAGTCTTCTAATAATGTACCACTACAAGAAAAAAAATATTAGTTTAGTGGATCTTTAAAAAAGTATATTTATTTTGGAGAATGAATGACGAAAAAAAAGTGGAAAAATGAAATAGGCGTTTTTATCAAAGTACAATATTGTATTATCTATTACAAGATGATATTTATTGAAAATATTCTCAAATTGCTTGATCCAATATGCCACGTAAATATATTTCTGGCCATCGATTGCTTCGACCACTCACTGTGTATGATTTCCTCTTTTCTGCATACGGTAGAAGTTACTTATGAAAAGCCGAATGTCATAAGACATTATAAAACAAATCTGCTCTACAGGTACCAAAAATCGGATTTTCAAAGGGGGTGCTATGAAAACATTTTTTTGAAACGAGTAAACAGAAAAAATAGAAAATTTATTTTTTATTTCATCGTCGAAAATTTATCATTACTCCATTTAACAATTATCGTTATTGAAATGTTTTATATTGTTATAAAAAAATTAGACGTTGTTAAACGTACTTTATACGCTTTATTCTTCAATGTAAAGCCAATATACACTAAAAAAAAATTCTGTCCAAAAAATCGCTTTCGAACGTACTTACCACACATGGGTCCAAAAGACCCAGGCCTATTTTTGGACAGTTGCCAAAAGTAGACGAATGGCTCTAGCGTCATGCTAAATGACCTGAAAGGTAGTTAAACTCTTCAACTATCGACAAATGTTGCTACAGACCGGTTTCTATTTCATTTAGGTATTTAAAATTGAGGCGCAAAAAAGTCCTGGGTCCTTTGGACCCAGAGTGGTAAGCAAGGGTTAATCTCTAGTAGTTAAAATTTTTTGTTTCTGAGTTATGGTTTTTTGAAGAAAAAAATCGTTTTTTTTTTGTAAAAACGTGGACTGCACAATGAATATTAACTTTATATGTGCGTCCTCACATTATCACAAATTCTAATATAAATAAAGGAAAAAGTAAATATTTCCTTTTCTGCAAGTTTCTTTTTCTATGCATTGAAAATAAGAATGAGCAAATTTTACACAATTTAAAAGTCAACTTATATTCAATTTTGTATTTATTACACTTATCAGATGAAATAGATTTTAATGTTGGAAAAAGTAGAACCGTTATACTCTGCTGGTGGCTTTCTCTCGAATTATTGAAAAAGTAGTGTTCAACAAATCATTTACATTGATTTAACTATTTCGAATACAGAGAATTGAATTGCAGTGAGAGATATAATTTTCATTACTCAATAATAAATTACCTGCTCGATAGTTGTTGTTTCAGCCCTAAAAATTGATAAATGAATATTTCTGAAATGAACAAACACAGCAACATTAATGTATCGTGAATTTCGAAAGAAATATATCAGAATGATCTCGTACAATAATAAGCGTAGATATACTTACAAAAAATGTGTACATTGAATACCAAGCTGTTGCTGAAGACTTTTAGGTACAAAATCGAAAACAGCGTTCAATGAAATTCGCCGTTGAGTTGAAAACATTCGATAGATCATATCTAAGCACAGTCAATTTCTCATATAGACTGAGTAAACATTTTTTTTTATATTTAGAGTTTCACAATATAATCGTAAAGAAAAACCATACATCGTTATACACTGAGAGAAAGTATTAGTCGTGGTTACCCATTTTTTTTTTTGTAAAAAAGGGTCACAAGTATGTTTTTCACTCTGTATCATCTAAGAACTTAGTTCTTACAGCAACATTAACTGAGTAGCACTGATTAAAATTTTTAATAAAACTTACAAAATCCGATTAGTCGGTCCGTTTTGTAGCCGAGACTATTTTCATGAATTCCCACATTGTATCGAGCTTATAATAGATGTTACCAATACGTTTTTGTAAAACTTACTAATTGCGTTAATTGCTTTTACTATTTGTCCAATTTAGTTATTACAAAAATATATATTTTTTCGACATAACGGAGAAAAGTTGTATTGAAAACTATTCCAATATCTTAATTAGCAACTGATTAATTTTTTTATCCGTGCAGATTAAAATAGTAATTCCAACATTGAGAAAAATGTTAAATTTGTCATTCTATCTATTTTATTTCTGTTAATGTCGATGGGAACTTTCTTAGGTTAGAATTGTTTAGGAGAAAAACTTTTTAAATTATTGTTTTTCAAAATGTAACAAAGGATGATAATTATTGAGATGCTTTTCATCAAAAACTGCACAATAGTTTATAATTATACTTTAAAATTACCATGATTTAATTCTTCTCGTTTTGATGAAGAACAAAAGCAAAATTTTAAGAAATCAATGTATGTAACGATTTCAAAACAGTTGATAAGCAGGTAAAATCTAATTCGTCTGTACAATTATTTCTTGAAGTTTACTATTACCGAAGAATTGCAAGTCATGAACATATAAAGTTGATATTTATTGTGCAGTCCACGTTTTTACGAAGAAAACGATTTTTTTCTTCAAAAAATCATAATTCGGAAACAAAAAATTTTGTCTACTAGAGAGATTCAGTAGAATTAGGTACAAAAAATTTTACTCAAACAACCTGCATTTTTTATAGTACAATCTACATGTTATATATAAAATGTTTATATTTGAAAAAAACTTTTTTAACCTTTAAAATATTTTTTAAAATTAATTTTGAGATGCGTATTTTTAAATACTTTTCAAACAGCGGGCGGCCATGTTTGCTACTGACTCATGGAGGCAGTGACGTCACGATCATAACAACTTGAGATCTTTCTATAGAGTTCATACGGCCAAAGTATTTTTATCAGGATTCTTTTTTGAATTGTTCCTGCACAACGGAACGAAACATGCTTGATAGCCTTTTAAACTTTTCTTGGTTGTTACCTGTGTTTCTTTTTCACTCATTGTACAATAAATTAGTGAAAACAATCTATTTCAACTTGCGTTTTATCAAATCCTACGTTAACGTATCCGAGTTTTATGATCGTGACGTCACGGGGCCTTCTGCTAGCCGCGCGCCATGATTTTGGCGCGTTTGAATCTCGTTTGAAAATGTGCAATTTTCAACAATTTATTTTACGGGCAGATATGCGTTTTAAAATCCAGGAAAAAAAATTTACTATAAAACTACGTATTATCTATCGATTACTGCTATTATCAGGAAAACGTTTTTTTTCTAATTGAAACTCGAGATGTCTGTTTGGTGCGAAAAAAGTTTTAGAGAAAAAAAATACACTTTTAGAGATAACTCAAGTTAAATTGTGTATGTATCGTATCATACGTTAATGATACACTTTTTTATCGTAAATATTGACTTCATTTCACAGAAAAATTTTAAGCAAAATTTACTTAAATAATATTAATTTTACATCAACATAATTTCTAGTATATAGTTGGTTGTAAACGTAATTAGTCATTTTCCATTCTCAAAAAACAGAGGATTGATTTCCTCTAAGATATTTTGATTAAAAATAGTCAAAAGCGACAGATTCAAAAGTGAAGTCTGTTATTAAATCAATCTATTAAGATTTTGACTAACTTAGTAATTAAAAATGATTTTTGGTAATTCTATAAATATAATTTGAAACAAGATGTAAATAAATATTTTACTACTACAAAATCCTCAAGATCCAGTTTCTGAATCTATAATCCTTTTCCTCACGCAAAAAAAAATGACATTCGAGTTTTCGACGTGAATTATTTCCTCTTCTTGAAAAATTCTCAGCCCTCACTCTGGAATGTGGAATGCATTCTGGGTGGGGAAAAAGGAAAGAAAAAAACTGGAAGCGAATGAGGTGCTAGCGACTGCAAACGTCTCACGAGCCATGAAATTAATGTCACATTTGCGAATCGCGATGGGATTTCACATAGGAAAAGTTTCTAGCTTTCATATAGTTCCCTTCGGGTTGAAGGTTTCAGTTTCCTGAAGAAGGATGTGTGGAAATTTTATCTTCTATGAAACGAATAAAATCCTTTCTTTTGAATACTTCAAAAGAGCAGCGAAAAATAATCCTGAAGTATTTAAAGGCCAGGTAGCACTCGTTCATGAAAAATTGTGAAATTTAATACCACAAGATTCTCAATTTTCATTCGTAAACCTGAATTGCAGATAGATAATTGGAAAAAAATATGAACGTTACTTTTAAATATCAAATATGGAAATAATAAAATAAAAATGTTTCATTATAGATTACAGTATTTTCTAGAATTTAATTAAATCACTTATTATATGCTTTTCTATTCCATAAGAAATATAGATACATTTTTATATTTTTATACATTAAAAAAATATGCCCGCTTCGCGGGCACATTCTCATCGCGCGCAGCTCGCTTCGCTCGCAAGTTTGAGCGCGCCTAGGGCGCGCGATTCAATCGTCGCGCTTCGCGCTTCGTAATACTCGATCGTCGCGCTGCGCGCTCCGTTCTTTCTGGACCTCGCGCTTCGCGCTCGGTCTTATGCTCTTCGCATACATTTAAGTTTATTTCTTATATTTTGATACTGAAGCTCAAACCAATTTTATAATAATATTACAGATGATGTGAATTATACATTTTCTCAAAGTCACTGAATTTCTTTTTGAATTTAAGTGAAACAGGAAATTCAATTTACTTAAGGCTCTATCGGCCTTAAGGAACACATTCTCATCATGACACTCGCGCTTCGCGCTCGATTTTCTGTATACATATCAGTATAACTTTTTAATAAATTACATGATTAAAAGAATTTCCTTTCTTCCACATATCTAAAAAGGAAAAACAATCGTAGACTTTATTTAAGGAAACGATTTTGCAGAACAACGCTTATTTCGTATCTCACATATTTTGGTGAAAAAAATCGAATTTTTTTAATATTAAAAATCAAAACATAAAATATACATCCTGTCGAGAAATTTCTTACTAAGAATGTGTAGACCTCATTTAGGCAAATAATTTTTCATCTAAACTTTTTTTATGTATCTCATATATTTTGTCTAAAAAATGGAATTATTGAATTTTAATCGTATTTTTTGGAATTGAAACGAAAAATATATGTTTTTTTCATAAACTGTGTAAAACAAAACTTGTAGATCTTTTTGAAACGAACAACTTTGTATTCTTATGTTTTTTTCGTATTTCACATATTATTGTTAAAAAATTGAATTTTGGATTTTCAATAGATTATTTTTGAATTAAACAAAAAAATATGCATCTTATGAAAAAATGTTACAATTCAAATTTGTAGGTCTTTATGTAGAAAATAATATTGTATCACAACGTTTTTTCGTATCTCGTATAATTTAACTGGAAAATGGAATTTTGATATTGACTTTTTTCGAATTTGAATATGCTGTAACATTTCTAATTTTGATTTAATCAAAAAACGTTATCAAGATAATTTTTAGAGATTTATGAGCACTATCGAAAACCTGTATTGAAATTTTTAATTTTTAAAAAAAATTATTTTCAAAAACACAAAAGTAGTGCTCCATCCCTCAATTTTGATTGGATGTGGCTGGTTAACGAACTTGTCCTTACTTTTTCGGCTCCGATAAAGTGTACCAAAGCTCAATTCAATCTGATAATTCTATCGAGAGTTATGCCGCACACGACCTACAGACAGACAGACACTTTCGTAAAAACCATTTTTTCTGACTCAGGGGGTCTCAAAACGTAAAGATTTGATGAAAATTTCGAAAGTCATTTTTCACATAAAACCAATACCTTCTCATCCATGATGAGAATGTAATAAATGATGCTTATTATAAATCATATTAATCACAGTCGTTTCAATTAACTTATTAAGTTATTATTGAATGCTAAATGTGTGACACCTTGTTGCAACAAAATTGCATTATTATAAATAGTAAGTTTAACTGAAAACAAATAATTTATCAAATTAATTTATTTAACAATTTGTTTTATAACTATTTCGAACCGGTATAATTTATACAATCAACTAAATGTTTTTTTCCTTGCGTGATACTAAAAAATATACTCAATATGAGTAAAAAATTACTTTCCGTATTTATAATTCATTTAAATATTCCTATCATAAAATATACAGGATTGTCCGAGTACTGATACGTGAACTTACCTTATTTTTATGCATATTATAAGTCTACAATAAATAAAGTTTCATCACAAAAAAATTGCCTAATGCACTTATTTTTCGAAGAGTTTTCTATAATTTATCATTTTATCAAATGTAGGTCTGAGCAAAAAATAAATATGAAGTAGATTTTTCCAACCTCGTTTGAATACATTTTTCATAATGCTCTTCGTTCTCGTATTTTTATTATTTTTACTGATACTTTATATCCTGTCTTGCGAGAAGAGAAGTAAAAGTTTAGGCAGTTTAGTGACGAAAAGGGGTTCTGACTTTGCACTGTGTCAGGAGATTGCTATCGGAAGATGAATGATTTCAGGGAGCAAGGGGCTCTGCGAAAAAAAGACCTAGCAATACATTAAGTTTTATTGAAAAATTAATAAATATTGAAACTTTTATTTCTTTTCAAAAGGTGACATTGTTTCCAAGAAATGTTTAACATATTTTCCAGCAGGACTTCTAATATCTCTAAATCTGAATTAGTGAAAATTTGTCGAATTGAATTGTTAATTGTAAGTTTTTACTAGTGATATATTAGTATATTAATAGAATTATACTGAAGAATAAGTAACGCAATATTAAAGTAAACTTATTAAAGTCAATTAATAATGTGATTGACTATCATTTAGTGATTCTGTTTTGCTAATGATTTGGTAATGTTTGCGACTCTACTAACCAATTAGTCAAGTACATTTTAAGTTCAACCAATTACAAGCTCCGATAGCATCTGGTATTTTAAATCGTTGGAATTAAATGCACTGAACCAACAATTTCCACGTTCCGTATATCCAATATTAAGTTATTCTTAAAACTTTATCGAATCCTTGTGGATTTCTTCAACTCTTTATTTCAGCCGATGAGAATTTTACCATTCTTGGTATTTAAGAGGCTTTTGGCTCGCTGATTTCGAATTTGGAATTCGAATACCAAACTTTTTTTAAATTTGAAATAGCGGATCCAATATGGCGAACCAAAATTGCAAAAATCAGACCCATTGGAATGAAAGTTTGTTACGAATTCGATTCAAAATCATTAAACTGAAACGGAGCAGAGACAAAATTTTTTATTTAAGTTGGTTTGATTCATTCCATTTCGACCCGCCATATTGGATTAGCCATTTTGTGATTTGAAATTCTGAATTTCGACTTCGAATTCCTAAACAGTGGAAAAAAACCCCTTGGACAAACTTTTATTATTTTAATAACAACTTTCATTCGACTTTTATATTTTTAGTCCGCCATATTGAGTCTGCCATTTTGAACATTGAAATTTGGCCTCTAAATTCGAAATTAGCGGTTCTTAAAACCTCAAAGTACCCAATTTCATTCAAATCGGTCTAATTTTTACATTTTTTGCCTTTCGTATTGGATTTGCCATTTTGAACTATGAAAATTTTGAAATTTGAATTCCAGATTTTGCATTTACATTCCAATCCAATTATTTTCAATTATCATTCGAATTTAAGGGTATATTTATTTCTTCAAAAGTCATAAAGTTTTAACCAATATTATGCTACACCCAGAAAACAGTTCTTTGATTCAGAGCAAATTTCTTTGATTCAAATAAATTTTTGCATTGCTATACGGTCAAAGAATAGTTTCTTTGATTTAAAGAAATTTCTTGATTTTTTTTCTTTCTTTGAATTAAAGAAATGATTATTTGCGCAGATTGTACATATGTAATGTGATTAAAAGAAATATTTTCTTCAATTTAAAGAAAAAATTGTCTTCTTTCAGGGTCATAAAATAAATTATTTCTTAAGTTTTTTCCGGTATTGTATTTGAATCAAATAAATAATGTTAATAAAATAATTGTTTTCACTCAAAAAAGGCTAAAAAGGGTGAAAAATCTTATCTTATCCTTGAGCGCGGATTAAAAAAAAACTATAACTGACAAAAACACCAAAATTTAGATTTTTTTAGTATATAGTATTGTAGTATTTGCAGTAATAAAAAAATGTCTAGTGTGAAATTGCGGCTCAATTAAAAAATATAAGTTCGCGAATTCTAGTCTGTGCTCGGGGCAAAGGTGAGGGGTGCCTCTGATACAGACACAGGAAGTGATCCTACAGCAAAAAAGTATAAGAAATTAGTTTCTTAATTGCGTTTACTCGTCCCTGACGTGTTTGGTTTCTTGAAAACATTTTTTTTTTTGCAGTAGCATAAAAAGTAAAAAAGTCGACTTTTTGCAAATTTTTTTTTACAAAATATTGTTAATAAAAATTTTTTTTGGAAAAAAGGAGAACGTCAGGGACTAGACCAAAGTGTTTTACATATCTGGTAAAAATTTCAGGACAATTCTTACTTCGAATTGGAGAAATGAAGTTGAGAAAACGATTTCTTAAATTTAAATCTAATTTTTTTCTGGGTGTGTAGCGTATACACCGCTGAGTCATTAAGGGTTGAATAATGTAAACGATACATTTTAACGAGGAGATTACTGCGAGCCAACATTATAATAAGATATAACTTCTATATTACAAAATCGGATGTTGAAAGCGGTAACTGAAACAATGTTGAGATTTGCGATCAGACCTGAAGTCGGATTTTTCATTAGGGAGTTAATAAAAAAGTGTTAACAAGTGTTTCATAGCTTTTTCATGATTTTTGAAAAATGAAAATATACAAATCTGTACTCTTATTTTCACCCAAGATTAAGATTTAAAAAAAATTGTTGAGGTCATGAAAAAGTACTTATTTATGATCATGTATACTAAAAATAAAAATTTCATCAAAAAATTTCCGCACATCATAAAATTCGCGCTTTTTTCTCAGCTGTCGAATGAGATTTACTAGAAGTCGATCCAATTTTTTGGTAATAAAATAAACAGGCAATTGTATAAACAAATTTCTTTTACAAATTAGGTACTAAATTTTTTCTGTTTTTCTTATCGATAAATGTTCCTTGAATGGAAAATAAATTTTTTTTCAATAAAATATTTTCTTTAGTAAACGATCGTAAAAAAGTACTTTTTCTGTACCTCAAAAGTTTGAAAATTTACTGCTCAAAAAGTTTTTTAATATATTATTGAAATAAAAAAATCTGCCCGCTTCGCGAGCACATTCTCATCGCTTACAAATTTGAACGCGCCGAGGTTCGATCATCACTCTTTGCGCTCCGTTATGTTTCGATCTCGCGCTTCGCGCTCGATCTTATATTCTTCACATAAAAAGCAAAGTTTACATCTTATTGAAAAATGTAGCAATTCAAATTTGTAGATAATTTTGTATTAATCAATTTAGTATGATAACGTTTTTTCGTATCTCGTATAATTTAATTGGAACATGGAATTTAGATATAGACTTTTTTCAAGTTAAATTAATTAGTTAAACATCACTACTAATTAGTAATATTTCACTAATTTAGATTTCGAGACTGTCATTAAATATTCGAATTAAATATAAATTTTAAATTCAATTAGAAAAATCTGGTAGATTAAAATATTCACCCTTTTAGTTTCCAATTATAGCCTTCTATAAGGAAGTATTTATTTGAGGAAGAAGGTCTTTTTGTCCTGTGACTGCATAATTTAGAAAATTAGAATTCTGGAGCTTAATTGGTTTCCAGAAGAGAGAATGATCCATTTGAGCTGGGTATAACATCGCTCAAAGGGTTAGGAAAGCAATCAGCGAGAAATTCCGTCTTCAGTTTTCGCCTCTATCCAGTTTCCTGGACATTTGGTCCAGGCTTTTCCCACGGGATTCGAGATAATTGGTTGGGATACAAAACGCATTTTCGCGTGTTGTCGTTGTAATTCTGCAACGAGTAGTGTCCGGGAGTATTGTTTGCGAAAAGATAAAGCCAGGGGCAATAGTAATAGAAGGGTTGAATAGCCACGAAATTCTCGTTTCTGTCTTGAAATTAATTTCACGCTTTTCAACACTGTTACACATTTTTTAAATTTTAATATATTTACTATGCTAACTACTATTGAATTATTTGATATAAAAATTAAAATTTTACGAACAACACGGAAAAAATAACTGTTCCAAAAAATGGAAGAAGTTTGCGAAATTTTAACAAAATAGTATGTCACTTTTGGACAGGCTACAATTTTTACAAAATTTCGTATAAATTTATTAAAAAGCGGATCAGACATGAATATTTGGAAAAAATTTTACGAATTATTGACATTCATTATGAGAACAACAATTTTCCAATTTTTATTCCATAGTTAGTTAATTATCTAATCTATAAATATAACCATCTTTTATATTTTCATAAATAATTAATTGCACACTGAAAAAAAATCTTGGGCATAGTGACGTGATATATGTAGTTGAAAATGTCCTCAACTACTTTTTGTGGTTGAATTCAAGCAATAGTTGACCCGTTAATGACAGAATCATTGGAATATTCGCTGAGGACAAACACTTCTACAAAATAATAATTAACAATTTATAAGCAAAGCAAAATTGGCATATGTCAAAAAAGTGAGGTTATGGGAGGAATTTCGAACTTTCCTCTCGTTTCCATGATTGGAATTGTGCTCTCGAAACTCAATAATCATGAAAAATACGTGGCACTAAATTTAGTGTACTTTTTCACATTATATTTGAAAATTTTTGCTGCTAATCATCAATAGACACAATCGACGAAACTTTCCACATTCAAATACTGACACAATATACAGTAACCCGGCAAGAAGAGAAGAATTCAGAAAAATTAGTATTTCAAGACTTAAATGAAAGAATGAGAATTATTTAATTTTTTTGAATGTGCTAATTTTCCATCAGAAGAAGTGCCCAACGAAAGAATAGGTTTATCTCCGAAACCAATTCTTTTCTATTTCCTTAACGATTTCCAGTTGTGTTGTATTCCATGCAGGCGAACATTTTTTCAATTTTTTAAATTCCTCTTAATCCGAGCATAGACACACCTCTCATGGTTATTTTCAATTCCATTCTTACATGCTGTATTTTAGATTAATTTAATTCTTTCCGATCTGCTCACAAAATATGTGCCATGTCATATGTATGAAAAGACACTCTTTTAAATAAAAAAAATTTTTAAATTACGAAAAATAATATTTTAATAATGTTTTTTGTAATAGGATATTTCCTTATTATCGTTCTTTACCAATTTTTTGAAAATGATTGAAGTTTCTTGAATCATAGCTTATTTTTTCGATGAAAATATTCTCTACAACTTTTAACCTTTCCAATTTTTGAAAATAAATAAATTATTATCAAATTCAGCAATTTGTTTATAAAAATTTCGTTTTGGAAAATTGTTTTTTAATGATTTCAACCATTAAAGAATTTATTTTCAGAAATTGGAAACGGTTAAGTTGTAGACGTTGTAGAAAATATTTTCATCGAAAAAATAAGCTATGATTTAAGAAATTTCAATCATTTTCAAAAAATTGGTAAATAGCGATAATAAGGAAATATCCTATTACAAAAAATATTATTAAAATATTATTTTTCGTAATTTAAAAATTTATTAAAAAGAGTGTCTTCAGCTGTATTATAAGTAATTTAGTATTATTTGATTGCAGAAGATATTTTTTCGTTGGACAACTTTGAAAAAAAGATTTTAAAACATTATATTAATAATAATAAAATTGTAAATTTTACTTTTCCAATTTTATAAATGACCTTAACTTCTTTACTCGGCGACAAAATGTGTTAATATTATAGGTCATTTGATCCGTATAAAATAAGGGCATCTTTTAAATTGTTGAACCAAGTTTGAATTGCATTAAGGAAAAAACTTTTAGCATAAAAAATCAAATATTTAAATATCATAAATACCCACAATTTTCTTACTTATCCGAAAAATGTATCAATATTATAGGTCAATCGATTCGCCTGGAGTTATAGAATCTTTTATATTGTTGTATCAACTCTAAATTATGTCAATGAAAAAAGCTTTACTCTAAAAATCCCAGTTTTAAATTATTATATAACCATAACAAGAAATTTCAGCAGATTTTTTAGAAAGGCCACAACTGGTACAATTCGAAGAACCTCCAAAAGAAGTCACATACACCGCGGAAGAGTACCAATGGTTTTTTAATATTTAAGTTTTAATTAACAAATACACAAAACTGTGCTTTTAAATAATTTTAAAGGAACATGAATGTTACGCAAGCAATAGGAGCATCCTTAAGGCTGTTCAAGCGTTATTCTAACTTCAAAATTCAATTTCTTCTTTCGACTTAACAAAAATTAGAATTCCCCCATAGCACAATACCTTCCCTGAACGTTCTATGAACGTTCCCATGGAATGTTCGGAAGGTTCCATCGGAACTGTCCTAGAACTAAGAAAATGTCCGGGTTTTTTTAACGTTCCAAAGCAATGTTCTCTGAATGTTCCTGTGGAACGTTCCAGGAACGTTCAAAAGGAATATTGAGAGAACGTTCCGCAGCAATATTCAGAGAATATTCAAAGAGAACGTTCCTGGAACCTTCCATAGGAACGTTCAGAGAGCATTTGTATCGAACTTTCGTAGAACTTTTCGTGGAAACATTCAGGGAACATTCGCAGAGAACGTTTTAGAACATTCCACGGGAACATTTTTTGAGAATGTTCCTGGAATTATTTTCTACAGCATTCAGGAAACTTTCTTTATAGATAATCCTGCAGCTTCAAACATACTAATGCAGGGAATGTTTTTTATAAATCATTTTGGGCATTAATTTATAGGTAAAATGAAAAGAATTAATTACAGATATTAATATTTGGTTTATATATTTTAAAATACTTTAAGTACAAAAAGGAAGATGCTATAACGTTTACTGAAACATGCTTTTAATAAAATATTTAAATAAATTACATTTTTTCATAAAGGTAACATTTGATTATCTATAAAGAAAGTTTCCTGAATGCCGTAGAAAATAATTCCAGGAACATTCTCAAAAAATGTTCCCGCAGAATGTTCTAAAACGTTCTCTGCGAATGTTCCCTGAATGTTCCCACGAAAAGTTCTACGAACGTTCGATACAAATGCTCTTTGAACGTTCCTATGGAAGGTTCCAGGAACGTTCTCTTTGAATATTCTCTGAATATTGCTGCGGAACGTTCTCTCAATATTCCTTTTGAACGTTCCTGGAACGTTCCACAGGAACATTCAGAGAACATTGCTTCGGAACGTTCAGAAAACCCGGCCATTTTCTTAGTTCTAGGAACGTTCCTTGAACGTTCCGATGGAACCTTCCGAACATTCCATGGGAACGTTCATAGAACGTTCAGGGAAGGTATTGTGCTATGGGGGTTAGAATGTTTTTGGCTTCATGGTGGTGTTCCTTTTCTAAATCAAAATGGTATAGTGCGGGTAAAAAGCATTTGTGAATTGAATACTTTTTGTGCAAAACTGTATTAACCCTGACTTTAAAAAACATAATTTTATGTAAAAAGCATTCAATTTAGAAGTTTTTTTACCTGCAGTCCCACTTTCATTTAGAAAAGAGACACCGCCAAAAAGCCAAAAACTTTCTTATTCTAATATTTATTGAGTAAAAAAAAAAAACAAATTGAATTTTGAGGTTAGAGTCCCTCTCCAAGTTTAATATCATGTAAATAATGATGGGTTAAACTTTTTTGTAAATAAAAACTTTTTTATCGACAAAACTATACAAATAAAATAAAACCAGCTTTTTGTTATAACCTCTAATTACATTAAAATACTTGCGCAGGCGCGATATTTTATATAACGATAATCGATATTTTCTTACGACATCGATGTTATCTTTTCGATATATCGATGTTCGAAAACATCGATGTTTTCATTCGATGTCCCATCACTAAGCCGAGGCGCGATCAGTCCTGCGAGCATTGTCGCGAGTCTCGTAATTTCCCGAATTGTGTGCATTGGCACGTATTCTATTTTATGTGACTTCGGTGCGTATACGAGTTTTTATGCGTACACTCGAATTTAATCTAGTATTGTAGTTGTTCTCATAGCTAGGTTCAAGAGTTAAGGACAATTCCTAGTCATTATGACCAGATGCTATTTTTCTCTGCGTATTAAATGTTTCAAAACAATTTCAACAATTTCATCTTTTGATCTGGACGCCGAAAAATTTCGACCCATCACTAATCAGTTTATCACAAGTGGTGATCGCTTCATGAATTTAGTATATAAGAGCGCTTCGAACAAGTAGACTCAGCGTGTAGCGTACGTCAGCTTGCGTGGACGAATAGCGACATATATGTATTAGTTACAGTTATATGTAGGATATTATATGTGTATGTGTTTGTAGTCGAGATTAGACATTATAAGGCTTGTGTGCATATATATATATGTACGACCTCTCGCCGTCTACATACATTCAACACGTAAAGAAAAACGTATCAAGTTTTTTTTGTTTGGAATCGGCAACACTCTTTATGAAAATTTGGATAAGCACTTTGTTAAAATTTCACAAACTGCTTTCGGAACTTTCATACAGAAGTGTTACACTAGTTCTTTTGCTTTTTTTCAAATTTTCCCAAAAACTCATTTCATATACAATACAAGAGATTCCTAACCCTACTCTGTCACGCGAGTGTTTACTATTAATGCGCAGTGCGGCAACAGTGGCGCTGAAGTTTGATCCAGACGAATTGTTTTATTTTGCGACTCCACGAATTATTCGGGAAATTCTAGTTGTTTTAAGGTGGCTTGAGCGTTTGGTGTCGTATGAAGTGAGGGGCACCGTGGGGGCACGTGTTACATGAATGCTCATTGCTACTTATTTTTTTAATAATCATATGTATTATAGTTACATCTGAGTAGAAGGGTAAGAAATCACAAAAATATCCCCTGAAAAAAGTGATAGTAAAAATTTATTAGTTTCACCTCGAGGCGGTTTTTTATATTCTGCACTTTTCTCACAATTTTCTCTTGATTGAAGTCGTCAACCCTTTGTTTTTATAATACTAATAGATTCCTCGAAATCGAAAGTACTATTATATATTTGATTTATAGGGACTTGTGTTTTGTTCCGGAGTTTCGCCGATTTTGATGAGGAATCCCATAAGACTACGTGTTAAACTGACATTTTTTCGGCAGCGATTTTTTCGGCATTGACATCATCAACCACGGTATTTTTTTTTTCCAAATGAATCTAGCATATTTTATTAAGATAATCTCTAAGTTTCAGAGCAATCTGTAATTTTTTTCAAAAACGATCAAGCCACCTTAATCAGACTTTCTTCGTAGTCTAGTATTTTTCAAATTTTCAGGAAGATATTTAGTAAAATTAAAAAGTTATCTTACACGAACTTTTACAGGAATTTGGTTACGTGGTCTGGTTGATCCATGGCCTTAACCTAAGTATTATTCAATAATAATTATAATAATCTGCAAAATATTTATTATTATCCAGTGGGCGGACTTCTGAACAACGATGTGGCGATCTTACCTTCGGAAAGTCTCTTCTCAATATTTGAAATACTCAATGTGATATTAATTTAACTTCGAACTAGGTAGTGTAGAAATATTTATTTTAAAGGTATATAAAGAATTGTTGAACATATTTCCAGCTGTTAAAATTGCTGCCTCGATCTTACTTTTGTAAAATGCTTATAATAAATATTGCTATGTTTTGTATAATTGGGTGCACAACTTTTGTAATAAAATTATTTTGAACATTTTATTATTATTTCTCCAGTTATTTATAAGTCATGAAGAGAATTTCACTATGCAGGGTGTCCCATTTTAATCGATAGATCTAAATATCCCCTAAAATACGCCATTTGCAAAAAAATCGTTTTGACCAGAATTGTTAAGGACGATGGGGGTTATTTATCTGTACTCGTGACCTTGACCTTCAGATCAATTTTCGAGGTTATTTAAAGGTCAAGACCATTTTTTAAAATGTAAACCCCTATTTTTGACACCGGGTTCGAAAAGAGCAGGAAATTTCACGTTAGAAATGATATTTCTAAATTTATTATTGTGACCTCGAGAAGGTACAATCAAGGTCAATTTGTTAAAAAGTGTCCAGAAGCTGTTTGTTCGAATTTCGGAGGTAATTGGGAATAATAAACGTTAAAGGTAACTTTAGCAAGTAGATAATATGCAAAAGTGTCAATAAACTTGACCATTTTGACCTTCAGTTGCAAACATTAAAGTCATTTTAAGGTCGATGTCAATTACTTTGAGTGGAATTTAGTAATTAGTATTTGGCGGCACTCTAAATATGTAGTAGAGAAGCTGAAAACAATTTAAACACCTTGTGCTTATTCTTAGCGTTACCCGAAAACAACGGGGTGGACGTAGTAAGTTTCGTTTCCTTTGGGGTGTTTGATGATCTCGAAAATCGATCTGAAGGTCAAGGTTATGAGTACAGATAAATGACCCCCACTGTCCTTGACAATTTTGGTCAAAACCATTTTTTTGCAAATGGCGTATTTTTAATACTGGAACAAATTTTTCGTAATATTTCATGGATAAGATAAAAAATGTAGAAGGAAAATCTAAGAATCTTCAGTAGAAGGGTCACCGGTAGGTAATTTAAATAAGCAGAATGCGGCGCCGAGGCGCCACGGTTAGGCGTCGATATTCAAATCAGAATCTTAATGTTCATGTGAAATACCAAGCTCCTTTGGGAGTCAGCTACACTTAATGAGGGTTAAACTTGTCCTGATCCGAGTTCCGAAGTTTGAAAGGACCAATACACACTCTCGAATTTAATCCTTCCAAAGACACCCTCAAACCTTTCAAACTTTATCGTACGCAACTGGTTTTAATGCTTCAAAGACTTTACATCATTGACCTTTTAATGGAACTATAAGGAATATTGATCACTTAATCATTATTCACTTGATCCTGCCAGCGAAAATAATGAACATTTTACACTTCCATTTACTTAGAGTAAATTATTTTTTCTTTAAATGTTACAAACAATACGAAAAAGTAATGTGATTAAATTATATAAGTACACAGTGTGTCCCCAAAATAACCGAACTTTATATTTAAATCATTCAACACGCAGCGCCATCTATTGAAAATTTGCAGCATTATAAAGGTTCATTCATCCTCTTTCAAACGCACCTAAATTTATGTAAATCGGATGACAGATGTGAAATTTACAGCCATTTCAATAAAAGAAAAAGTGCGCTAATGTTAAAAAACAAACATGGAACAAAGAGCAAATATAAAATTTTATGTTAAACTTGAAAAAAAATTCGCTGAGACATACGAATTAATGAAAAAAAGTTTATGGTGATGATTGTGTGAGTCGTACTCAAGTTTATATGTGGTTAATACGATTTAAAAATGGCCGTGACGATTTAAATGATGATCCAAGACCTGGACGACCAGAAGCAACAAATCGTGCTGAGTTAGTGGAAAAAGTGCGTGAAATAATCGCTATCGATGCAAATTTCACTGTGAGAATGCTGGCAGAAGAATTAAATTTATCTTACTGTACAATCTACACAATATTAACTGAAGATTTGGGTAAAAGAAAGTTCTTTGCACGTTTTCTTCCACATCAGTTTAATGCACCACCTCACAAGACCAAAAAAGTCAACGAATTTTTGATGAAAAAAGAGATTTGTGTCATGGACGACCCTCCGTATTCGCCTGATCTATCACCGTGTGACTATTTTCTGTTCACAAAACTAAAAACTGCAATGAAAGGAGCTTTTTACGATGACGTTCGAACCATTCAATCAGCTGTGACACAGGTGCTAAAGAATATCCCAAAAACCGAGTTTAAAAGTCTGTGGATAAATTGGTTGATCGTTCCAAACGTTGTATTGAGTCTAATGGAACCTATTTTGAATAAATAATAACTTTCAAAGATAATATAATGTGTATCTTATTCTATATCCAAAAAGCTCGGTTAATTTTGGGACACACTGTGTATACAAGTTGAGCAAATTGTTATTTGTTTATGTTAAATATATTTACACTGGATTGCCGATTTTGGATAACTCGGTTTTAGAAGATCAGCTGCTGGCGCGGTACGATACAAGTTCCATCCTTCAAAACTCTTCTGTTAAAATTTAACCCAAGTCCATTCATTAGCTTACAAGTTACAGTGTCTAAAAGCAACCACCCTTCAAATTTTTTGCAAAGATGGAAAAAAATGAATTTCGTATGTTGATTAAAAAATTCTTTTTGCATGGAAAAAGCTTATCAGAAACCAAGGCCAAGCGGGATAAATATTATTCGGACTCTGCTCTATCGTATGGAATGGTTCAGCAGTGGTTTACTGAATTCCGATGTTATCATACAAACACAGAAACCATAACAAGTCCAGGTCCTCCAAATGAGATTACTATACCATAAATGATCAATAAAATCGGTGATATTGTTTCGAATGACCCGAAAGTGAAGTTGCTTGAGATAGCTGAGATCGTATCCATCTCAACTGAGCATGTGGTCAACATTTTGCATACACATTTGTACATGAGAAAGCTCTGCACAAGATGGGTTCCGCGATTGCTCACAATCGACCAAAAACGCATTCGTATGAGCACTTCGGAGCAAAATTTGGCCTATTTTAACCGCAATCCGAAAGAGTTTTTTTGTCCGCCGTACACCGAAAGTTAGCCTTGTTGGTTTCGTTTTGCGTGCGGAAAGTTGATTTTCCCGCGGTTTAATTTTAAATTTGTGGAAAATCAAGTTTCTGCACGCAAAACGACACCGACAAGGCTAACTTTCGGTGTACGGCGTAACGATATTTTTTGTTCGCTGTATACCGAAAGTCAGCCGAGTCGGTGTCGTTTTGCCTGCAGAAACTTGATTTTCCGCACACTTAAAATTTTGCCGCACGAGTGCGGGAAAATAAACTTTCCGTACGCAAAACGACGCCAACTGGGCTAACTTTTGATATACAATGAACAAAAAATATTGTTCGTATTACGTGCCGAACGTATTTTATCGCGCGAGCGAGTCGCGAGTCGCTCTTACGTTAAAATACGCCTTTCCGCACTTGATACAAAATATACTATTGCGTCGATTTGTGACGATGGATGAAACATGGATCCACCACCATTCTTCGGGATCACGTGAAGAGTCAAAACAGTTGGTTAAACCTGGTGAAAATACACCAAAGCGTCCGAAAATGCAACAATTGACAGGGAAAATTGTGGTAAGTGTTGTTACTTTTTTTACTGGAGCATATGATGGTGCATTATTGGATCGATTGGTTGTCCAAATCAGGAATCACATTTGAAGAAGAAAAAAGTCCTTCTTCATGATGAGAATGCACCATCTCACACATCGAACAATGTACAGGCGAAAAGAATGAATTGTGTTTTGAATCGCTTTCGCATTCACCGTATTCTCCAGACCTGGCCCGTAGCGGCTATTATCTGTTTCCAAACCTCAAGAGATTACTGTGTGGCAGGCGTTTTGAGTCGAACGAAGAAGTTGAATGGGAAACTGAAGGGTATTTTGAAGGTTTAGACAAATCTTATTATTTAGAAGGTATAGAGAAGTTGAAAGATCGTTGGACTCGTTGTATCATGCGAAAAAGAGAGTTAATTGAGAAATAAAACTGATTTTTGCCAAAAAGATTAATTCTTTTTCATTTTATCACGCCAATATGGAAGTAAAAGCTTCCAGGAAGCTGGAAGTAAAAAGATTGAAAAAGATAGGAACTGAGGGATTAGAAAAGATAGAACATTTCTATCTCTCCCAACCCATCACTTTGAATCCCCAAAACTCTACCTTTTTCTATCTCCGCACTTAGCCAGAGTGACCGGGGATATATATCTTTTTCTATCCCTATGTCTGGTAATATCTATCTTTTCCTATCACTTAGTCTATCCGACGACTGAAGTAGTATCTATCTTTTTCTCCATCTTTCGTGATCGACCACTTGTTTCTTTTTCTATCCCTCATTTATCTCCTCATAATGCAAATTTTAATCTCTCTCTATATCCCTCTGTAGCCATTCTTACCACGAAATGAAGAGTGTAGTTCTCAGAAGTATTGTGTCCATTTTACATAGGGGAAAACTATTACTTTATTAGTCATAAAATATAATCACCCCTATAGAAAAAGAATATAAAATATCTCAGTAGTGGACTGATCTTCTTTTGTTGTAATGAGAGATAATGAGAGATAGAAAGAGAGTTTGAAATTTGTAATAGGGAGGAATAGGCATCGACTAGATTAGCAAGAAGATAGAAAAAGATTGACGTTGATAGATGAAGGATAGAATGGGATAGAAAAGGGGAGATTGAAGGATATAGCCGTGAATTAAGATTAACAATTAGATATATGTAGAATAGAATGAGATAGAAAAAGGGAGATTAAAGAAGATAGACGTGAATTAAGATTGACGAAGAGATAGAAAAAGATGAAGGTGGATAGATGAAGGATAGAATGCGATTGTAAAGGGGAGATTGAAGAAGATGGACGTGAATTAAGATTAACAGTGAGATAGAAAAAGATTGACGTTGATAGATGTGGCATAGAATGAGATAAAAGAGAGATTGAAAAAGATAGACGTGTGTTTAGATTGACTTAGAGACAGAAAAAGATGAAGGTGGATTGATGAAATATTGGATGAGATAGAGATTAGATGATTGGAAAAGATAGCTATAGACCTAGATTGGCAAGAAGATAGAAAAAGATTGACTTTGATAGATGTAGAATGGAATGAGATAGAAAAGGGGAGATAAAAAGGTAGACGTGAATTTAGATTGACAGAGACATAGAAAAAGATTCACGTGAATAAATAAAACATAGGATGAGATAGAGAATGAAAGATTGAAAAAGATTGACGTGAAGTTAGATTGACAAAGAGATAAGAAAAGATTGACGTTGATAGATGTAGAATAGAATGAGATAGAAAAGTAAGTATTGGAAAAGATTGACGTGTTTTGTGATTAGCTAAGAAATATAAAAATATTAAGGATGATAGATAAAGGACTGTAATGGATAGAAAAGTAAGTATTGGAAAAGATAGACGTGTATTGTGATTGGTTAAGAGATAGAAAAAGATTAATGATGATAGATAAAGGATTGTAAAGGATAGACAAGTAAGTATTGGAAAAGATAGACGTGGATTTATATTTAAAAAGAGATAGAAGAAGATTAAGAATGATAGATAAAGGATTGGAATGGATAGAAAAGTAGTTATTAGAAAAGATAGACGTGAGTTTAGAATGAAAAAGAGATAGAATTGGATAAATTATCTCTATCTTTTTCAATAATAAAGACTCAAAATGATTAAAAAGGATAAGATTTCTATCTTTTTACTTCCAGCAGGGATGTATACACTCTAAAAGAAGTCTATTCATATTACTTTTCTTTCAGAATGCATCCATTGCAATTAACCAAATTTCTTTTGTCTATCAACAGAATCGTTTCACTGTTAATAAAACTCATCTGTAAAATGCAAAACGAAAACAGTTTTACCGATAAGCGATTTCTTTTGACGCTGAAATGAAATCCTTTAACTATTAAAGGATTTCATACATTATATTTTCTGTACGACAAGGGATTTCATTTCCAGACCAAAGGAAATACTTTGACTGTAAAATTATAGCATTTGAAAATAAAATCATTTAACTGTTAAAAGATTTCCTCTCATGCCAATTTTTAATAGAAAATCCTTTGATAGTGAAGGGAATCGTTTGACAGCCAATAGTCTGTTTTTAGAGTGTAGATATTTTACATTTATTGTATTAAACCTACGCGATACACAACACTCGAGACGGCCCTGGTTATTTACAATTTCACACTTCACTGACCTTGTCGGATTATATGAATAACATGTCCGAACAGTTTCCACAATCGGTGTTCCAGTGTAATTGGATTAATTTAAAGAATTCAAAATCCATGAATCTGATGATAAAGTAAAATGTATTTATAATTTAAAGCCATCAAGTCAAGAAGTATATTACCGTTGGCAATAATTTCAGTCGAGCGCGCACGAGTTGAAATTTTATCTTGCGAATCGAAATTTTCTTAGTTCATTTACTTTCTACGAAGAAAAGAGAATCTGGCGAGGATGAATTGAATTTTGTTCAGCTCGGAGGCTATTGCAGATAAAATTGATAGTTCGCGAACAACAAACATCAAAATGACGTTAATTTTAACAGAAGTACATTTTATTATATAAACTCAGGTCTCATGTATTTTCATATTAACGATTCAAGCTGAAGAAAGTAGAATTTTATTTAATCTTCAGGATAGATGAAAATTTGATGTTTTTTACCAGTTCATCTCTAATGCATTTTCATCTCATCTAGGGGGTATTTTACGTTGAAATTTACGAAAAATCGGATTTTTTTATTTAGTTAAGTATATACTTTTAAAAATCCCCTCCTAAGGTATACTCTATGGAGCTGGAATCGCAAATTAAATGTAAGTCTGAATTTGCATAAGATTTCCATACTTAAAACTTTAATAGGGCTTTTCTTGAAACGATTTTTTATGTGGCCTAATAAGGAATAAAACAAAAAATAATGAACCGAACATTTTCAAAATTTGCTAACATGTTCTACATATTAGTAGTCTTGTCCAGTGGTAGAATTACGATTATTTAATAATAATTTATATTCTTTATTAATAATAAAACGAAAAATCTAGATTTTACGACTTTTTTCTTTATTTAAATATTTTTCTTTATTTTGAATAGATAAATTTACTATGAGATATACCCGTGTGGAAATTGCCCCGGTTAGCCCCATTACAAAAAGGTTTCTGGCCGGATCTCTGTCGGGCAAACTCGGGCTGTATTGCATGGCCGGGAACTGGGTGGGAATCGTTCGGGTTGACTCGTGACCAGACCGGGTCAAGTTGGGAAACGGCAGAATCAACCCAGGATAAAGTTCATTGTCAGAAACTGACCGGAAACTAGTCAGGCACTAGTCAAGTACCTTGGCGGAAGTCTCGGATTGGGAATTTATTCCAAACCAATGCGACCCATTCAGAAATCTCTTTCTGAACCAATCCGAGTTATTCCGAAAAAATCCGAAGCCAGTTGCAATACGTATTGATCAGAGGCCCTTTTAAAATCAATCCGAACTTTTAATCCGAATGAATCCGACCAATCCGAATCAGTCCAAACTTTCAATCCGAATGGATCCGAATGAATCCAAAATTTACCGGATTTATTCGGATTGGAATTTCAGATTGATTTTGAATTGGCTGCGGGTTGATTCGGATTGAAAATTTGCTTTGGGGTCTTTCGGAATTACTTGGTTTAGTTCGGAATCAGATTCTGGAATGGCTCGGAATAGTGCGGATTGATTCGGAATGAATTTCAATCCGGAACTTTCGTCAGGGTGAACCTATATGATGTTTAAAAAATTTTTTAAATTCTCAAAGATCTTACGCAGTAGTTTTCCTTAAGGACATGTGTTCGGGTGCTTTGAACCATTTAGCGAAAGCGCGGTCTTTGTCGTTTGTTTTCTTTTGTGTTCGTTTACTTATCTTAGTAGGCTCTGCGCTAACCTTTAAGGTTAACGTCGAGCAGGTATCAAAATTAATTACCCTGGCCCACGACGTTCGGTTGGGATATTTAGTTATGGGACTTCCTTTTGGGTTTTTGTTTAAAATGGGGGAGATTTAGTTACATTTCACCCTTGGCAACTAGAGGGATCCTCGACAGGTCAGTGAAACATGCCAGTACTTTTCTCTTCTTGAAGAAAGGCTTGTGGATTACGCGTGTGCCCCTGTGGATTGTGTACGAAGTGGGTAACAGTGTTCAATGTCCGAAGCATATTCGAAGCGGATTGAGTGAGTTTTGAAATGTTTTGACAGCGCTCTGAACATTGTCCTAAGCAATGCCAAAGATTGGCAGAGTGAACGAAGAAAGCGAATTGTCGGAAGAGCTCTGTCAACTAATCGCATTAAAAGGCCACATCGTCAAGAAGAAAGTGAAACTGACAGTGAATTGTAATTTAAAATTATTACTGCGATTAAAAAGTATATTAATGAGTTTATTCCAAAATAATTTGTAATAGTCACTAATTATTATCCATCCTCTAATAATTTTCAAACTAATTTTAATGCTACTAAGAACCCCCCTAAAAACAGCCAGAAAAGGGCCGGGTATCCCGGCCGGTTCCTGACCAGCCTTTATGTCGGGAACATAACCAAACCAGCGTGACGTTTCTGGCGGGTTCCTGGTCAGATAGCCTGACCGGTTCCCGGTTGCAACTAGGGCTATCCATCCGGATCTCGATCAGTTTCCGGGTTCGATTTTCACACGGGTAGCGACATGTCTTCTCATTAATAATCCGTTCGATTTTTTACTCCAGATTCGCTAATCCAGATTGATTATCAACGCTAGCAGAAGAGAAATTTGCGAGGCCCTTTTTTCGATGACACTTATTTCGTATCTTACAGTTTTTTCTTAAAAATGGAATTCTTGATTTTCAATAGTGCTTTTTAAAACCAAAACATAAAACATAAATCCTGTCGCAAAATATCCTAATTAGAATTTGTAGAACTTATTCAGGCAAATAATTTTCTATGTTAACGTTTTTTTTCATCCCATATATTTTGTTTAAAAAAAATGAAATTTTTGAATTTTAATTGTATCTTTGAAATTTAAACACAAAATATACATTCTATCAGAAACTGTGGCAGACAAAATTTATAGACCTTATTGAAGTAAATAATTTCGCATTCACAGAGAAAAATATAGAACTGAAAAGCTTTTTTTGGCCGTCCGAACAAAATTTTAGTTCTTTTTACAAGAATTTTTGTCATGCAAATAACACTAACAAACTCTTTTGTTCGTTTAATCATTAAGTTTGTTAGTAAAACTAAAAATTTTTTGGGACAGCAAAGAAATTTTGTCAGTTCTACAACAACAATGCGGTTGGCTACACTGTTAAAAATCTTATTAATTTTAATAGACTTTAATAAACAAGTGGTAATTTAAAATTAATAGATTTGTATATTATAAAATGTTCTTATACATTCACGTGATATTTGATAAATTTTCAATCAAAATATCTAAAAACTAACAAACATTATTAAAATATATACACATGTGTATTAAAATTCAAATAAAAGTTTGTATTTTTTAAGATTGAAGTATTTTAAATTTAATACACGTTACTGAAAATAGCTTCCATTACATGTAATCAAGTTTAGTATAGAAATTTCTAACAGTGTAATACAATAATCTTTTTTTCTCCGTGTACTTACGTTTTTTTTCCTATTTCACATATTATGGTTAAAAAATCGAATTTTCGAGTTTTAATAGTATTATTTTTAATTAAAAAGAAAAATATACAAGTACGTCTTCTAAAAAAATGTTGCGATTCAAACTTGTAGATCTTTATGTAGTGAACAATTTTGTATGATTACGGTTTTTTGTATCTCTTATAATTTAACTGAAAATGGAATTTAGATACTGGCTTTCTTCAAGTTTCAATATACTATAATTTTTGTAATTTTTGTTCAATTTGAAATTGTTATCAAGATAATTAGTAGAGATTTATCAGCACTTCCAGAAATCAATATGGCAATTTTTAATTTCTTCAGAAAAAAGTTTCAAATACAAAAAATGCCAAATTTTAATCCAAACCGATAATTCTATCTAAACGCAATTTCTTGCTCAAAAACTCAAAAAATGGCCCGAAATTCGTTGATTTAAAGTTAGACGGTTTTAGACATTTTTTTTCGTAGCTGCTGTTACCATCTGTCAGGTGGGACATGTGAAAAATGTCAGAAAATCTTCGATTTACGCGAGAATTTACCGTCTAACTTTAAATCAATGAATTTCAGGTCAGTTTTTGAGTTTTTAAGCAAGAAATTGCATTTAGAAACGTCAAACAAATTTACACCTCTTGTTATTAAAGTTTAGACACAATAAGTCAATAAAGAAAAAAAATATTTCGTCAGAATATACGTCTGAAACTTCAGCCCTATTCAAAACCTGAAAATTTGATAAAAATTTCGAAAGTGATTTTTCACATAAAATTAATACCTTCTCATATGATGAGAATGTAAAAATTAGACCGTAAACAATTGTGTTAATATAAAAAATCCTTAAAAATACCTATTTTATGATAGGTATAATAATCCAATATTATTATTAATAATAATAAATGCCAGTCACAGTAGAATACCCTCTTAAAGAAGGTAAAAAATAACCTGAATTTTATAGAGAAAATTATTTTGGGGAGATTATATTTATTTTTATAAACATACTACATTAGTGGCGTTGGTAAATTTATCGGAATGAGATTTAATAATAGATAACTTATGATTGAATGTAACTCGTAGATATCGACTAGATAGAAACAAGATTTTTCATATTGGAAGAGGGCAAAATTGATAGAAACATGCCTATTCAATTACACGCACCCTTCTGGAATCTGACATTCGTTTTTGGCTTAATCCATCAAACATGACTGAAGAGGTTTGTTGAGTTACTATTACGAATACATATAAGATAAAATATTAGCAACCTAACATTTTCTATCTAAAGTGTCATGGAAAAATAATCAAATACTCTTTTCAATTCCTATAGAGAAATCGAAATTTTATTCTTATTAAGGGGGTATCGTAATCTAGAATTTTGAAAAAATCGATTTTTTTGCATATTTTCGAAGTTTAGAGCTTCAAGAATATAAAGTTTATAAGGCCATAAGTCATAAACTAACAAACTTTTCGAATCCAGGTTTTGCATACATGATTTGTCAATAGTAAGAAGTATTTGGACGTTGTTGAGCGGCGCGATATGAGTAAACAAAGCCTTTGAATGATTGTTTATTTAAAAGTCATACATATTATCGTTTTTCATCCATAACTTTTGACCTAATTAATATTTTTTTACGGGCTGCGTCTAGTTTTTTTAGGGTTTCTGATGAGGAAAAGAAAGTTATGACTCTATTTTCTGAAAAAATGGAAAGAATCAAAGATATAAGCGAAAAACGTGAAATTTCGTTAAAAATTTATAACAACGACGTGCAACGATTTGACTCCACGGGAAAAGATATGTTGTTCTACTTATTTTTTGACGCCTAAACTCAAAGTTCGAGCCTACTCCTAGAAAGCATCGCGCTTTAATCCAAATCGCCTTGACCATTATACTGCCTGAAACTTTACTCAGATTTTTAAACGTATTTTTCTCGAAACTACTTTTTTCAAAACGGTTGACATGATATCTTGAGTTCTAATGAACCAATTTACTTGACATTTGGCGTGAACCTTCTCTATATAACCTTCTATCACTCCTACCAGATTTATGTCAAAATTTCGTTTTTTACTATTTAAAAAAAATTCAAAACTGTAAAAAAAGGGTAAAAAATGACTTTTTTTTCAAATAATCGCCAGTTTGGAAATTTGTTTTTTGTTTCAGATGACTAGAAGGGTTGGAATCGTGTCAACTAGGACGCACACCTTTTTTTTAACTTTTTGAATTTGTTTTTTTAAGAGTTTTTTTGTGTATTATTAAAATATCAATAAGTATCTGGTAAAAATATTTTTTTCTTTTTTTATCGAATTTCAAAAAACGTCCAAAATTTGTGCCTCTGGACCAAAATACCCCCTTAAGGAATTTTGGAGATTTGAGAGAATGCTTTTTACCTACTTTAAAAAAGCATAAATTTTCACGAATCTTCAGGACCGTAAAAAAGGGTTAAATCGGTTTTTAATTTAATTTCTATGGTCAACCAAATCTTGATCTCATTTTGAAATGACTAGAAAAGCCGTCGCTACAAAACTCTTCTCTGTCCCTCCTTTTCAGAATCAAATTATCTCAGAGTTTAACTTGATTATTTCGTGCTTTTCATTTCCATAATGGCTTAAAATAACGCTATCAGTCGAGAATTTTTTTCCCTATTTAAATACTCCCTCTGTACTTTTACCGGAGTGATTAAAGTATGTTTATTACTCGTTATTTTTGCAAAAGACCTCTTTTATTGATTAGCTTATATTTAAATTTTAAAATGTTCCACTTCTACATATAAATAATTAGAATATTTATTCATAGAATATTTTAAGACTCTCCACGAAATTAATAAAAAATGTAATACCAGACTGTTCAAAATGTTCTTATTTTTAATAGAATTTAATATACAAGTGGTAAATTAAAATCAATATTTTTATAAATTATGAAATATTAATATACATCCGAGTCATTCCACCCAGGTTTTATACTCAAAAAGTTCTGGCGTGAAATATTTTTTCCGTTTTTCGATCTAAAATGTTCGGCACATATTTTTTTATTTTAATGTCATATTAAATTTCACTGATAATCAGTAGATTTTGACCGATTCAGATTTAGAGAGAGAGGGGAGGGGGGAGAGATAGGAGGGGGGATAGAGGGGGAGGGGGGGAGTTTTATACGAAGGGTTTTCCAATAGAAACATAGCAATTTTATCCATGAATGAAACACAGAAATATTTGAGATATTGAGTTCAAATTCGTTGTGGGTGTTGTGCAAGCATTACATTTTATGAATGAGATCCGATGCCGGTCATACGATTCCACAACTCTGGCACACATTTCGACCGGAACGTTGGCAATTTCGTATTGGATGTCGTCTTCGAGGTCGTCTAAAGTTGCTGGCTTGTTGGCTTAGACCAGTGAGTTGGTATGGCCCCGTAATAAGAAATCCAATGGCGTTATATCGCATAAACGAGGCGGCCATTCGACCGGACCATTTCTCGAGATAACACGTTCACCGAATTTGCCTTTCAATAAATCGATTGTGACGCGTGCTGTGGGGCTAGTGGCACACCGTCTTGTTGAAACCACATATCGTTGATGTCAAGTTCATTGACGGTAACATGACGGTCGTTTCCATCCTCGAAAAAATACGGCCCAATCACACCTCCGGTATGAAAACCGCACCAAACAGTCACTTTTTGCGGATGCAACGGTGTCTCAAGAAGCACATTTGGGTTTGTTGCTGACCAATAACGCATATTTTGCTTATTAACAAAGCCATTGAGCCAGAAATGAGCTTCATCGCTGAAGATGATATTTCGATGAAATTCTTCATTTTCTTCAAGCTTTGCCAGAGCCCAATTGGAGAAGTTTCGGTGTTTCAAATGATCAAGTGGCTTTAGTTGTTGAGTCAATTTAATCTTGAAAGCATGTAGGCCAAGATCTTTTCGCATAATACGCCACAGTGTCGTTTGAGCGATGCTCAGTTCTTTAGAACGACGTGGAATCGACTGATTTGGCTCATTTTGAATCGATGCACTTACGGCTGCGATTATTTTCGTCGCTTCGAGCAATACATCTTTTTGGCACCGGAACGTCCAATAGTGTAAATTTGGTCTCGAATTTATCCACTATAGCACGCAAAGCCTTTCGCGTGGGACGATTATTACGGCCGAAAATTGGAGTAAGCGCTCTTAAAGTATACTTTCATACACACACGCGCGCAAACGCGTACACATACACCAATTCACGACAGCACACTTAAACGTACTCACACATACATGAACACATACATACACGCACACACACGCATACACGCACACACATACACATACACACACATACACATGCAAGTCAAATTTAATTCAAAAATTCTATTATTTAAACAAAATATGTGCCATACGAAAAAAACATTAAGATGGAAAATTATTTGCTTAAAAACAGTCTACGAATTCTTTTCCTTTTTTAGATATTTGGAAGGAAATGCATTTTTTATAATCATGTAAATTATTAGAAGGTTACAGAAATGTATTATTCCGACTTCCGATTGAAAATTCGGTTTAGATCAACCCAAGCCGGATTAACGCGGATTGGAAACTTGGTTAGGGTTCATTTGGATTGATGGCTCGGATTGAATCAGATTGATTTTCAGCCTATTTTCATTGAACGAGATTCAAAACGTTTTTCAGATTGGTTCGAAATCATTCGAAAAGACATTTCGGAATGGCTTGGATTCGGTCTGATTTGGTCAGTACGAATTCCAATCCGAAACTTTCTCCAGGGATATTTGTCAACACGAAATTTACTTTCGAAATATATTGTTTGTTTGACAAAGTGCATGGCCGAATTTGGCATTATGAACCAAAAGGAAGTTGTAAATATTGGAATCACTACAAGAACTAAAATACTTTTATTATTCGCGACACATGCAGATGCTGATAAAAGTATTTATTGCCTATGAAATACTTCCATCTAGAAGGGCGGCGAGCTCGCAATTACAGTATTTTAAAGTATCAGGAAATATACGAGGTTTTATTGATTTTCATTTGATACTATAAATCACTTTCCGGAACTTCCAGCCATTAAGGTCGATAATTTAAGGCCATGGATCAATCGGACCACGTGACTAAAATATACATTTATTCGTTCTTGTGAGATAACATTTTAATTTACAAAGTATCTTTCTGAAAATTTGAAAAACGCAACAAAAGAATATGAAGAACGTCTCTTAACTTTTTTTTATTAAAAATTTTGAAAAAAACTTAATGACAATTACAGTTAACTGTAAAATTTTGTGCAAAATTTTCACTCAAACGAATTTGATAGACATCATCAAAATTGTGCATTTCAAAAAAATCTACAAATCAGCTGCTGAACATTTTTTCATACGAGTTATATTTTTGCATTTATTCATAAAAAACGTTTTTATGAAAATCAAAAACCCAAATGTACCGCCAAAATATACGGAATAAAAAAAAATGCTAGGAACCAAAATTGTTTATTTAAAAAAATCTACAAAGTTGGTGTCAAACATTTTCTCAAATGAGATATTTATTTTGTTTACTAATAAAAAATATTATTAAAAATAAAAAACTCTCTTTCCAAGCGAAACTCTACGCGAAATACAAAGACAATTTTAAGTAAAAATTGTTAATCTCAAGAAAAAATACAGATTTACTGTAGAGAATTTTTTGATCAGACGCATGATTTTCGTTTTAATCGTAAAAAACGTTAACAAAAATGAAAATTTCCATTTTGTACCAAATCTATGCGAGATACGAAAAAATGTCAGGAAAAAAATTGTTTATTTCAAAAATATCTACAAATTCGCTGTTTTATTTTCATAGGAGAAATGCCTTTTCATTTATTCATCAAAAACGTTTTTATAAAAATCAAAAATTGAATTTTCCCCACAAAATATACGAAATATGGAAATAACAAAAAAAATTGTTTATTTCAAAATATTTCACAAATTTTAATAAAATAAAATAATAAAATATATAATGCCATTCAACATCTCTCGTGATAAAATTAGCAGATTTGCATTTTTATTGTATTTAAGTATTCCGTACTTCACTTTTAATCCTTGTACATAGTAGATTATATGTCAAAGTACCATTTATTACACATATTTTCTGGAAATTATGGAACACCTGAAAGTATAAAGTGGTTTAATACTAAAGTGGCCATTTTAGACACAATTCCCGTATACCCCAATATATTAAAATGACAAAATTTTTAATACTCTAGATTCATGTTTAATCAAATCTAAAGATCGAAGACGAAGTAATTTTGACTAAAAAGCTCTACACTTATCCGTAATATTTCAAAATTGGAAACATCGAAAGAGAGTGGTTGATGGCCATTCTAAATCAATGGAAAACTATTTGAAATGTTGTTGCAAGCACTTCGTTACATCGAGCAATCTTTCAATTGCTTGTTGCTTCCAACGGGCTCTAATTTGAAAAACAATTACAAAGCTTGTGATTCAATATTGATCGATTGGTGTGCTGCCGTTAAATTGATGACTCTAAATGGCTCTTCAGTTCAGTTTACTTATTCGCAAATTCAATAAGTTTTATGTAAAACTTTGTTGTGTAGTAATAAGTAATTAAAAGTAATTAGATATATATTAATTTTGTATCGTTTAAGCAAATCGAAAAGGTTTGAAGCCGGACTGAAGTTAGAAGTAAAAAAAGGGTTGATATTTATAATCAGTTCCATCTTCGATACTAAATAGATAGAGAGTAGGGGCTGGTTAATAGTTAGCAGTCAGGGTAACTCCCTAATGAGTTTCTCGGGTATTCGATGTGGAATGCGGGCTCTATTCAAACTTGTTCAACTTCTCGTTCGCTCTATATCGTACCAAATGACATTACGTGAGGCGCGATATCTTTCTAGGGGGATTTGTTTCTCTATCTGGGGTACTGAACATTTCCAACCCCCTAACGATACTGTTTTATGCATCGAACAAACAACATCCTCAGTAGCATCATTATTGTACTTTCTTTACACAGCATCCAGATTTTATAGTAAGTGCACTCGAAACTAATACTTATCCTGGGATTCAACTCAACGTATTCAAATTGCATAACACTCCCAAAGAATGTTTTTTTTTAATTAGCAAAACTACTTTTTTCTACTTTCTGGTACAGTAATTTATACAATTAACTGCACATGACAATTCCACTTTTTTGTACTATACAATTTTAAGGGGACCATTTCACACTCAGAAAAACGTTTGGTTAAAACAAACAGAATTCCAGTTAATTCAACCGAAAAAAATCTACGGAGAGCCGTACTAGTATTTCCGGTTAAAAATTTAGTAATTCTAGTAAACACTTTTCGGTTGTTTTGATCTTTTATTCCAGTTAATGTAATAAAATTTTCTAGTTGATATCACCGTAATTTTTCTAGTAAAAAATTTCTCGTTACATTCATAGTTATACCCCGGTGAACTTAACTAATTTAGTCCATTTAACATTACCATATTTCTAGTTAAATTTACTAAAATGTACCGGTTGAATGCTTACATAACCTTAAAAATAAAAAATGATTTAAGGACGTGGGAATTATAATTTTCAGCATGAAAAAATATAAATTTATTGTTGAATTATTTTATTTTGTTTATATTATTATCAAAAATGTGCATTTCAATACATATAAATCTACAATCTACAAATTTCTTCACCTTTGAATTTTTCCTTTAAGTTATCTAACTTCCAGTCACTTAACACCGAGGGGTAAACCACCCTAAAATCAACGAGACAACGTTCATCGTAATATGAACGCTGTAGTAAACGATCGAATGCTATTGTTTCTTCTTATTCGACGTTTATCTCATCGTTATTTCTCTTCGCGGCGCGTTGTCTATAGCTACACTTGTGATTTCTCTCCTTAGTCGTTGATTTTTAATTTTTAAAAATCATGATTTTAGAGTGATTTACTCCTTGCTTAACGCTTTGTATACTTGATTCTCCACATAGCCAGACGTCACCATCCCCGACCCCATTTACGTGCCCAGGCGATTCGGCTCCGACCATCTAAAGAAGGAAGGGTGGGAAGGAGTGGAAGCCAGGAGCAGTGCAGGGAGAGCCACGCTACCGGAAAACTATAGCACGCGGTCACCGCGCCCCAATTCCTGATGATGAATTGGTTGACCGCATGCACACCAAAACGCCCCGGAGAGCCATATACTGCGCTCGGTCTAACAGCCGAAGAGTTACTTGACTCGCCGAAGAGAAGAGTGGTGATCCCCATTCGAGCGTAGATCGGACCAAATTGCGATAGGCTACCAGGAGCAGAGATGGAGTAATTCCCCAGCCCAGTGAGCGAAGCCAAGGTATCCCCGAATCAAGCGCTCCAGAAAGCGGATCCCTAGCGACCGAGAACACTCGGCTCCTCGCATAGAGAAACAGGTCGTCGGCATAAATGGCGTAACGTATTCCAGGGGGAAGAATACCAATTAGCCGACCCGTATACACCCATGCCACAGATTCTGGCACCAGAGCCATTAGCGAAAAAGCTCAATTCCCTCCAAGATGTAATGTAGGAGATAAAATTGTGAATCCCGCTCGACAGCCCCAGACAGCGCAGTTGATCAAAGAGAACCCCCGACAACACCGAGTTGAAAGCCTCCCCAATGTCCACGGAGACTGCCACTGCCCTGTAATATATCAGCGGACACTATGGTCACTGCGTCTATGGCTGACCTGCCCCTTCTGAAACCAAACTGATAATTCGGGATCCAATTGTTGTGCTCCGCCTGGTGCTCCAGCCTTCGACATACCATCCTCTCAAACAACTTGCTCATAGATAAGATCAACCAGATTGGTCTGTAACCTTTGCCATCTGGTTTCGGGATGAAGATGACATACGTCTCCCTCCAGGGGGAGGGAGAAATAAAGAAACAATAAAGCCCGAAGCATATGGGTGAATAGGGAGAGTACGACCTAGCCCTGCATGCCACCATCACCAAATCGAACTCCTTCCAAGTGAATAGCTCGTCAAGGGACTCATTGCTAACACCATCACTTCTCAAGGGAATGTCCGCCGGTGGGACATCCTCCCGAACCAGATCATCCCTAAGCTCCCTAAATTCTGGAGACTTCATGTCCTCATCCGTTCCAAAAAAGAGGACCATTCATCCTTCTCGATTACCGGTCCAGGCGGGGCGTAGCTACAAAGGACCACAACAGGACCTTGAACTATGGCCAGAACCACCCCGACGCAGTCCACATCCCCACGCCGACCCGGCATAATCGCGACTCTGAACACCTGAAACACCCGATTAACCAGTATGAGCACTCTGACGCCCTGACTATCCAGCTTGTCGGCGCGGTAGGACATGAATTCCCGTACCTCCCAGACGTCCTCAGGGCTCAACCACGACTCCGTAACTCCTAAAACGTCCAGGCCCTGTGTATGGAGCAATGACTCAATTCCAAGCCTTTTATTATAGACACTATATGCTTTCCAAGTTGCCAGCCTGAACTGAGACCCACCCGAAGTTAGACCTAATGACCCCATATGTAGAAGGGAGAACACAACACTAATACTATCACAGAGCTCGGACCTAATTCAAAAGGAAAAAAGAAAATAGACCAACAATTGAGTACACAGAATTTCTCTGGGAAGTGTAGAAGAAATATAAATCTAACATGCAGTAAATTGAACTGAGTATGAAAGTTAACATTGAACAAGTCGACAGTGCTGATGAGAGCGCGGGCGGAACAAATACAAGTTCCCCCGCTTAGCGGTCAGCTATTGACCCACCTCATCCTTGGCCAACAGTGTCCGGGCAGAAATATGGGGCCTATATTTAAAAGAATTTCCACCACCAAACTAGCCGAAGACGTTTCCTCCCCGCCCGACTGTAACGGAGTGGCGCCTACATTATCCCCCAGGGAATAGTTCCAGCTCGTCTTCCAGGCTTCGACCAAAAAGAGGGGCTTTGATATGCCCCTGCTCAGAAGAAGGTTCTCCACCTCCTCGTATCTGCAGTTTTTCAACTTCCGCTCCTTCATAACCGCGAATTCAAATTGATATATGGGACAATCATGGCTATATGTCGAGTGTTTATCGCCACTATTAGCACAGCGCGGGGGGGGGGGGGGGGTATTGACGCAGTCACGTGATGGATGCTCCTCCAAACAATACTCACAGGTAGGACGAGGGCAACGGCACTGCTCCGAGATATGCCCGATACGCTGGCAACAAAACCAACGTTTAGGAGGTGGTATAACCGGCGTCAAGTCAAAGGCCACCCTCGCCAAGCTTAATTTTCTCGGGACGTTAGTAGTAGAAAAAACAAACTCCACCCTATCCGAAACCGAGCCATCGTCCAAGGTGTGACGACGAAGGGTCAATATGTTAGAAAGCATGTCGGGGTCGAGTCTAGTATTCACATCAGAAGCCGAATATTCGATCGGGATTTTCCTGGCAAACGCCTTCTTCTGCATAATCGAATTCTCATGTACAGATCCCGAACTGATTGTCCCACAGATCCGAGCCCGCCCAGGCTCTCTCCTCTTCAACTCATAACATTACTCTTACGTTTCTTACAGCTGTCTGCTTCAGGAGGCGCAGAGAACCGTCCCGCCAACCCCACGCCGGAGACCAGGCCTGGGGCATCCATAGACAGGGAAGGCGGAGCACTCTTGCCCTTAGGTGAATCACGGCTGCCACCAGAAATAAAATCCCTTCCCCTGCCTTTTCCAAGCATCTTAGACTGTAGCTAAATTGAGAAAAAATTTCAAGTTGAGTAAATAATTGGTAAAATGAAAATCATAAACCCGAACTTGATACGTGCAGGCACTAATAAAAATAGTAAAATAGGTAATTACTGGAATACTAAAATACTAATTTGGAGGCCAGGTCAGGCATTCAGTGAGCCTCAACTACACTTCCCAGCAATAGGGTGACTGCGTTAAATAGATCAAATGTCAACCGAACACAAGCCTTAAGCAAAGCAAATATTAACTATAAACTACATCAGCGCACACTCAGATTCCAACTTGTGTCAGTTAGTAGTTTAGACTCAAAATTACAAAATCAATAATAATATGACATAGTAAAAATATCAATTTATCACTAATTTATAACAGTTGTGAAAGTTTATAGCTAAATTAAATCTGAGGGAAAAAAAAAATTCACCAGCGTACGAGGTGAAACTTGATGTTTGAGTTATTCTAACTAGTAGCAGCAGTAGAATGTGTTTCATAACATATGCAATGTTTATAATGTATGGAAATTCATATCATTGCATAGATAAGGAGTAATAGTAAATCCACTTGTTTTGGGAACCATTTTCAGCTTTAATTGGTATTTTTACTGAAAACTTGTGTCACTCAAGTATTGTCAGCAACGTAGAAAACGAATCTGGACGCATCTCTGTATTTCTGAGTTTTATCACTGCGAGCGCTGCTTGCACTTACCTGTTTGGTAGCAATACATAAACAAAAAAGATTACAAAATCGGCCATTTCATCTATGCGAATTTTTGACTTAAGAAAAATTTCTAAAATAAACTAACTATTGGCCAGAATTATTAGAACTGCTCTCATAGAACAGAAATAATCCTATTAATCTGTGATATTTAATTTTACATGGGGTCATTAATCACTGTGGGTCAATATAACAAGAAAAATTTACAGGAACATTTCACGATATAATCCTATTAATATTTTAGCTAATTATTATAAACAATTTTTAAAAACAAATTTTTACTTGCGTATATTTCTTCTAGGACAGTTTTATTGTTTGACTCTAATTACTGAGATTTTTTATAAGAGTTATAATTTGCACTGAAAAATTGATATAAGTTAACAATTACTATTTTTATAAAAAATTTTATAAACGAATTCTCATATCATGAGTTTTTTCTCAGATAGAATGATTTTTCAAACCAGAAGTGATTCATAATTGCCTTCAAAAGCATTTTGAAATTCAATCTTAATGAAACATACATAAATAATATATCATATATTATATATTATAATATATTATTATTAAAACATAAATAATATATCATATATTATATTTTATATATATATATATATATATATATATATGGGTCATTTCATGGGAGATTTACAGTCAAAATTTTTTTTCGACGAAATATTTTTTTTTGCCTTCTTACTTCGAAAATAATCGACACGTTTTTTTTTTTCAATGTGATACTTGACAATTTCCAGATATAATTTTTTTAATTTTGGCACTCGGATAAATTTTTTTTTTCTAACAGTTCACTGTAAAAGCAGTTTTGAATATAATATGTAACCCTTGCAACTACGCTTAAGCTTAAAGCTTGTTTAGGCATGCTCGGACTCGAAGCACGTGTGGCAGTGAACCGCTGCAATGGGCGGGACAGATTTTATAAATTAATTACACCTACAGTTTTTATTTTTACATTCCAAAATTTTGCCTGCATATTGAAAAACTTCAACAAAAATTTAGAAACAAAAAAATCGGAAAAAAATTAGTTCCAAATTTAAAAAAAATGCAATTGTTTATAAAAATGTACTATATTGTTATTACAAAAAAAACAACGAAATGTGTGCTATAAATTTTTTGAAAGCTTGTACTCTGTCGCGCATTTCAAGTCCAAGGGTTACATTTTATATTCAAAACTGCTTTTACAGTGAGCTGTTAAAAAAAAAAATTTTCCCGAGTGCCAAACTTAAAAAAATTATATCTCGAAATTTTCACGTAACATTGAAAAAAAAAATGTGTCGATTATTTTCGAAGTAAGAAGGCAAAAAAAAATATTTCGTCGAAAAAAAATGTTGACTGTAAATCTCCCATGAAATGACCCATATATATATATTATATAATATATCATATATTATTTATGTTTTATTAAGATTGAATTTCAAAATTTCAAATGTCAATAATAATTTCTATAAACAAATGACCCAATCGGCCGTTTACTCTCAGAAGAAAATTATTTTTCTTTCAATTATTTGTTGAAATGACATTCTTTGCATTAATTAATCAACGAAATTGATTACAAAATAATTTATATGAGTATTGTAAACAGTTTTTTAACCAAAAACTTAAATTTATCAATTTTTAATAGAAAAAAGCCGTTTTTCAAAGAAATCATCCGCCAATAACCTAACACTCATTCTTAAACTAGATATGAGATATTAAATAACAATTTGTGTAATTTTTAATAGCATTTTCTATAAAAAATGTCATAATCTGCCGTTTCATAGTAGGAAAGAATTATTTTTTCATCAATTATTGTTGAGATATGCTCGATTGTGATTTTCATATTGAAAGAAAACCATCAAATTAGAGCATCAATCAATATTTGATATCATTTATAATTATTATAAATATTATTATATTATAAATATTGATTAATGCTGTACTTTGATATTCTTTCTATCTTAAAATGACAAACATAGAAATTTTGTTTATAAAATTGTTTATAACAAACATACATAATTTTTCAATCAACATTGTTGGTTACGTATTATAATTGAGCTTGACTCAATGATAATTGATGAAAAAATCATTTTTCTCTTCCATAAAACAATAGTAATTGTTAACTTATGTGAATTTTTTGGTGCAAATTATGAATAATTTCTCTGATATCTCTGATAATATCTTCCTATCCTCACGTTCAATTCTTCAATTGTTCTATAAATATATTCCTATGGCTATGTGAAAACTTATCACGATTTGCTTCATAACTCAAAATTTCTATAATCTATAGCAGTTTTTCCAAAAAAAATGTTCTCAGCGTATCTGTTTATTTTTTATATTATTTATTCACCCTAACAATAATTGCATTACTGTTGTTATAAAAAGTTATTCGTTGCATTATTTCATCGCATGACTTATTTTCATTACTAAACTACATTTACTAAAATTTCTAAAAATGTGTAGGCCATATGAAAATTTCGATTATATTCACTATAGTGCCGTCCTAATTACCATAACTGAACTTTTCATTTATCGTGAAAATCAACCAGTTCACTCCAGTTGATACAACTGAAAATTTTTCCGGTGTATACGATTATTCAATCGCTTTTAGTTTATCTATATATTTATGCATAACAAAATTGAATACTGAAGGCTGAATGACGTAGCTTGGTCAGAGACTATGTCAGTAAAACATTTTTATTACCTCTTCGTGCTTATGGAAATTCAACCGTGGCTTATATCTATAGTAAAATTGTCTGCAGTGCAGTGTTAGAAATTCGATGAAGAAATCAAAAATGCAAGTATCATCTGAACAAAATGAAAATATTCTGGCTGAATCCCCTCTTTTGAGTCTCACTGATAACTATCAGAATCAACAACCCTTTCCCGATCAGAATCAAAACTTATTAGGTGAGTCAAAATAAAGAGATTCTCTGTTTATTTAGAATAATAAAATAACATTAGATCACTATTTGAAAAAAATTTCTGTAATTAATGAAAAATTGGATAGGCAATTTATGTTCATTATAGAAAATAGATTTCAAGATATTTATAAAAATATAACTATTTGATTTATTTATTTTCATTAGAGTTTAAAAAACACTACAGAAATAGTTATATTCTGGAAAATAATTAAATTAATTTGTAGTTTGAAGGCTTTCTATCCTAACTGAATTAGTGTAACACGCTGTGGGCAAGGTAGAGTTCTAGTACATGTCGGTAGTTGAATGAGCGGTAAAGATTTGAAGTTAAAAATATAGATTTCAATATAAATTATATAAAAAAATATAAATCTGTAATGAAAATTAATATCAGATAGTTTAAAGTACAATATTAAACTCAATTGGGTTAAGAGAGAGATTGCTAAAACGTGAACCGACGATAATTGATTTACTTCAAATGACATTATTGAATTATGAATTATTGTGTAATGAATATGATTAAAAGGGTATGATTTAATTAAGTGAATTATATGGAACTGAGATACAAAACATGAATTACAAAGCTGTATTCAAGCTAGACTTAAGTTTAGATTAAGAGTAGTTTGAAATCATATAAATTATATTCTGAATCGGAACCAGGCGCCGAAAAGTTATATGAAATAATCAAATTTGTTTATAAAATGAAGAATAGGCGACTGAAAGTCGACTGAAAAAATCAACAAATGTCAGAATAAACAGGATGCATAAATTCAAAGATTACGAACTAGAAAACGAAACTAGAAGCGTAGATTAAATTCTGTATAAACTCAGTCATAAGCTTAAAACTCTTAGAATTTTAGTTTATAAAACGTGACTTAAGAGCTAGCGGTAAAGACTTTTGAAGTTAGGGCTATAGACATTTCGGGTTAACTTGGAGAGGAAAAAGTCAAGTTAACTAGTAGAAAGAGAAAAATGACCTGATTGGTTAAGGGTGACGCCAGAGAGTATGGAGGAATGAGTGGGAGTGTGAAGGATCCTGATCTGGACCCTTGGATGCTGTTCGATATGCAAGTGACAGATCAGATCGATTTTCCGGCTCAATCGAGAAGTTTATATTTCGCTCGCTCTATTGTAACTAAAAAAAGAGAAAACTGTTTTAAATTATAAAAATAAAATTTATTCGTTAATTCTCTTTCTTTAAAATTTTGTATTCTTATTTTATTGCAATTTCCTCATTTGTTTTAATTAACGTGATTAATTCGATTTTGTGAAGGTTTTTATTCAAACTTCGGTTGGAGTTACAACTCCTTAATTGTGGTGAACTTACGCTGGAGCCAAAACAAATTCGAATTGAATTGTTTTTCGCGCCTTCTTGCAGACCCGCTCGTGACATTAGAGGTTCCCTAGCGCTCAAAGCGGTAGATTCAGAAAACATTTCAGACTCTCAGTCGATACATAAGAAAACCCAACTCACTAGGAAGCTAAAAAAGTAATTAATAAGTAAAGAAATATGTATTATACTACTGTGGGCAAAAACTAAGGTGAATTTTGTTATAAAATGAAAAATCTTTATTTATTTATCCAAATCAATTTCATCCCCTCCAAAATAATCCCCTCCCGATATAATGGACTTATGCCATCGTTTTTTCCAATCGTCGAAACACTTGTTAAATTCGATTTCCGGAATTGCCTTCAAAGCCTTCTTCGATTCGGCTTGTATCTCTTCCATCGTGTCAAAACGGTGTCCTCGGAGTGGTCTTTTGAGTTTGGGGAATAGCCAGAGGTCACATGGAGTCAAATCAGGCGAATATGGTGGTTGTGGAACGATATGTGTTGAGTTTTTGGCGAAATGGTCACGAAGAACGAGTGCAGTGTGAGACGGCGCATTATCGTGATGCAAAAACCACGAGTTGTCTGCCCAAAATATCTTTTGAAACGGTGTTGAATGATCCTCTTGAAATGCCAATAGTGTCAGCAAGGTCTCTAATTGTCAATTGACAATGTTTGTGCACTAATTCTTTGATTTGATTGACGTGTTGCTCGTCAGTTGATGATAATGGTCGTCCGGGGCGTTCCAAGTCATCAACACGTTCTCTGCCTTCTTTTAAGTCTTTGTACCACTTATAAGCATTTTTCTGCGACATGGTCAAATCATCGAAGGCCTTCTGCAACATTCTCAACGTTTCCGCAAACAAAATTTAATGGCACTTCTTTGCTCAACAAATTCAGACAGTGTAAAAATCGAAAAAATCACTTTTAGTCGTTTAGAAAACACCAGCGTAACTATGTAACAAATTATGACATTGACATGAAATTTGGCACAGATGTCAGTAATAGTAGGACCAACATAAAAATAAAAGAGTTTTCCCGAATCGGTTAGCCCGTGAAGTTTAAATTAAAAATTCATCTTACTTTTTGCCCACAGTAGTATATACACGGTGAGCCATTTTAATCTATAATCCCAAATATCTTCTAAAATACTTTATCTACGAAAAAATAGTTCGGACAAAGGTTGACCAGGACCAAGGGGGACATTTGACTGTACCATCAATTTTGACCTTGAGGTCAATTTTCGAAGTCAAATGGAGATAAGGCCCTTTTCTTAAATACAAGGTATATACACGGTGACCCATTTTAATCTATAATCCCAAATATCTTCTAAAATACTTTATCTACGAAAAAATAGTTCCTACAAAGGTTGACCAGGACCGAGGGGGACATTCGACTGTACTATCAATTTTGACCTTGAAGTCAATTTCCAAGGTCAAATGGAGATAAGACCCTTTTCTTATATACACGGTATATACACGGTATATACACGGTGACCCATTTTAAACTATAATCCCAAATATCTTCTAAAATACTTTATCTACAACAAAATGCTTCGGACAAAGGTTGACCAGGACCGAGGGGGAAATTCGACTGTACTATCAATTTTGACCTTGAAGTCAATTTCCAAGGTCAAATGAAGGTAAGACCCTTTTCTTAAATGAGAACCTCTATTTTTGACTGCGGATTTGAAAAGAGCGGGAAATTTCACGTCAAAAATGGCCTACGGAAAAATAGTTTTTGTGACCTTGGAAAGGTAAAAAATTAAGGTCAAATGTCTGAGAAACGAACAGATGTCCTTTTTCTGAATTTTCTTGGTTTTTCGGGGTAAACAAACATTCAAGATGCTTCACAAAAGTCGATGAAATGTTAAGGTGTGCATCACCTTGACCATCATGACCTTCATGTAATTTTCAAGGTGACTTGAAGGTCAAGACGATTTTTCTTAGATTGAACTCTGTGCCCGGATAAATTTTTTTTGTAGACTTCAGGCTGTCGATTGTTATCACAACACCCCTCCAAACACACCCAGATAGTAACAATCATTTAGGATAAGATGTAAAGACTGTGACTATGTAGTCACAAAAGTGACAATTTTGACAATGTCACTTCTCTGTGACTAGTAATAAAAAAAAAGACACTTTGTCAGAACTTACTACGTCCACGCCGTTGTTTCTGGGTAACGCTAAAACTAAGGACAAAGTGTTTTTACATTCTCATCATGGATGAGAAGGTATTGGTTTTATGTGAAAAATGACATTCGAAATTTTCATCAAGTCTTTACGTTTTGAGACCCCCTGAGTCAGAAAAAATGGTTTTTACGAAAGTGTCTGTCTGTCTGTAGTAGGTCGTGTGCGGCATAACTCTCGATACAATTATCAGATTGAATTGAGCTTTGGTACACTTTATCGGAGCCGAAAAAGTAAGGACAAGTTTGTTAACCAGCCACATCCAATCAAAATTGAGGGATTGAGCACTACTTTTGTGTTTTTGAAAATAACGTTTTGAAAAAATCAAAAAATTCAATACTGGTTTTTGATAGTGCTCATAAATCTCTAAAAATTATCCTGATAACATTTTTTGATTAAATCAAAATTAGAAATGTTACAGCATATTCAAATTCGAAAAAAGTCAATATCAAAATTCCATTTTCATGTTAAATTATATGAGATACGAAAAAACGTTATAATACAATATTATTTTCTACATAAAGACCTATAAATTTGAATTGTAACATTTTTTCATAAGATGCATATTTTTCTTTTTAATTAAAAAAAAAAACTATTAAAAGTCCAAAATTCTATTTTTTAACAATAATATGTAAAATACGAAAAAAAACGTAAGAATACAAAGTTGTTCGTTTCAAAAAGAGCTACAAATTTTGTCTGACACAGTTTCTGATAAAACATATATTTTTCGTTTCAATTCCAAAAAAAACGATTAAAATTCAAAAATTCCATTTTTTAGACAAAATATGTGAGATACAAAAAAAACGTTTATATGGAAAATTGTTTGCCTAAATGAGATTTACAAATTCTCATCAAGAAATTTCGGGACAGCATGTATATTTTATGTTTTGATTTTTAATATTAAAAAAATCCGATTTTTTTCATCAAAATATGTGTGATACGAAATAAGCGTTGTCCTTCAAAATCGTTTCCTTAAATGAAGTCTACGATTTTTTTTTCTTTTTGAGAGATTTGCAAGAAAATAAATTATTTTAATCATGTAATTTATTAAAAAGTTACTGAAATGTATACAGAAAATCGAGCGCGAAGCGCGAGCGCCATGATGAATGTCTTTTCCTTAAGGCTGATAGAGCCTTAAGTAAATTGAATTTCCTGTTTCACTTAAATTCAAAAAGAAATTGAGTGACTTTGAGAAAATATGTAGTTCACATCATCTGTAATATTATTATAAAATTGTTTTGAGCTTCAGTATCAAATTATAATAAATAAACTTAAATGTATGCGAAGAGCACAAGTCAATCTTATATTCTTTGCATACATTCAAATTTAGTTCCTGTAATTCGATACTGAAACTCAAGTCAATTTTATTATATTGTAAATATGAATTAAATCTTCTCAAAGTTACTAGATTTGTTTATGGTTTCACAAGAAAAAGGAAATTCAAATTACATAGGGCTCTATTAGCCTTAAGGAACACATTGTCATCATGACACTCGCGCTTTGCACTCGATTTTTTACTCTATATCCATTAGAGCCACATTTGAATCAAAAATAAAAGTTTGATATAAAAATATTCCGCGTAGAGTTTTGCACAAAAAGAGTTTTTTTTCTATTTTTAGCAATATTTTTCATTAATAAAGAAAAAGTACAACTCCTATGAAAAAAATTTTCATGATGGAAGTTGTAAATTTTTTTTAAACAAACAATTTTGAGTTTTAACATTTTTTTCGTATCTCTCATATTTTGGCGGGAAAATTGAATTTTTGATTTTCATAAGAACGTTTTTGATGAATGAAAGAAAAAATATAACTCTAATGAAAAAAATTTTAGTAGCTGATTTGTAGATCTTTTTGAAATAAATAATTGTTTTGTTAAAATTTTGATCGTATCTTGTATATTTTGGCGGGAAAAATGAATCTTTGAATTTCATAAATACGGTTTTGATAAATAAATGAAAAGATATAACTTTTATGATCAAAATTTTAGAAGCTGATTTCTAGATCTTTATGAAATAAACAATTTTTTTGCTAACATTTTCTTCGTATCCCGCTTAGATTTGGTGCAAAATGGAAATTTTTATTTTTGATGACGTTTTTTCGATTTAAAACGTAGAGTACGTGTCCGATCAAAAAGTGCTCCCGAATAAATTTGCATATCTTTTCGAGATAAACAGTACAGTTTTTTTTTAAACCAAAAGTTTTTATTTTTAATAAAATTTTTCGTTAGTAAACAAAAGATATGACTCCTATGGAAAAATAGTCACCAGGAAATTTGTAGATCTCTTCGAAATGAAGAATTTCGATCCTCAACATTTTTTCCGCATCTCGTATATTTTGCCGGGAAAATGCAATTTTTTATTTTTACAAAAACGTTTTTTATAGATGGAACGAGAAACATTGATCAAAAATGTCTGCTTAACAAACTCGTCCTTTCTTTTCGGTTGAGTTAGGAAATTGTTTGACACCCAAAAAATGACTTTTTAGCCTAATAAAATGACTCTTTATCACAAAAGAAAGCTTTTCTTGAATTGACAAAATAGTTCTGTAGAAATTATAAATAAAAAAAGAAAAAAGAAATGGAAATAACAATACTGTAAATACACTAATATGTATAAATATACTTTGAGAATTTGTATCACGATAAAAAACTAATTAAAATTATTGCAAATATTAATGAAATACATTTTAATCCAATAATAACTTTTTTGATCGAATCTTATAATTTGAATCAATTGGGTTTCCGCTAAATAACTCTAAATAACTCTAAATAGTGAAATTTACTTTAAAAATTTTATTTTAAAACTGAAATTATCTTTAATAATAAATAAATCAATTAAAGATTAATTTTTTTATGAATTATTAATTTCAGAACTGAAATAATCCTGAAAATCAAAATATAACCGATTAAATTTCGCGCCGCACGATGACGTCATTATTCAGTTACATCGATTAAGTATGGCGCGAAATTTAAATAGAAAATATTTTCGTTTTTGGTATAAAAGGTATTTTTCTCAGGGATATTTTTATCTGCAATGCTCGCATGAATGTAAAATACATTTTAAAATACAAGATGGCTATTTTCTAGCAAGTAAGTAACGGCTGTTTCCGCTCAAGAAGGAATACGACGACTAACTTTGAAAAGCTCATTTTGGGTTGAAGCTACAACCGTTTTCAGAGAACAGGTTCGTGGCTGGAATGAATTTGAGGTCTGACGCAGGTGTTCAGGAAAACGAGCTTCATTGCTGACTAGGACATGTGCGGTTTGAGAGCGAATTCATATTGGTTTCGCCCCAAAGGGGGATGATTTCATCCTCGACCGATCAACAAGATTGTTTCCAAATGCAACCAGAGCTGCACAGACCAATTTTCATGAATATTTCTATGAATGAGATTTTTTATAATAATTATTTTCCAACGAAATCATTTCCATCTTTCTAAAAAAGATTTAAAGTATTCTCTATACTTTTATATAAAGGGGTTTTAAAAAATTGTTGAATCACTGTCAGGGCCGTAGCGAAATTTTCAAATATGGGGGGGGGGGGATTTAGTTAAAAATGCCGAATATTTACAAAATTGGCAAATAATTTCACATCATAATTTGGTTGACAACTTCGGCAGATTAAAAATATTACAACTTGAAACCAAGCAAATAAAACTAATCGCTATTTGTTACTCCGCGTTACGAGGGGGAGGGGGGATCAAACGCTGTGTTACGTAACGCAGAAATTTGAAATGCAGAGATATTTCCTCGCTTTTTTTGCTCATAATACTTTTTTGTATCTCCTACTTGTATAGATCGCGCCGCAACCGACGTGTTCCCAGCTGTTCGGCCATCTATGATGGATATATTTATGCCTTGTTTACTCTTTTTATGCGGCTGAAAATTTACATGTACCGTTCAAGTTCAATTCAAATAATAAAAAAATATATTATTGATGTTGAAGTGATATTATTTACTGTAATAACCTTAAGCTGTTGTTTACTAACACAGAAATGTCATTAAATTTTCAGTTGATCATCAAAAGCACAGAATGTTATGCAAAAATGCTCTAGCATTCTCAAACATTGGTAAATCAGCCTTGGAATAACTGGTAAATCTAAATAAACTTCGGAAACTCAAAGAAATTTTCATGGATTTCGATTAAGTTTAGATAATTATGAAAAATTGTATTATTTAGATAAATAACAAGTAATATTCCGACTTACGATTTTCGTTAATTTTAGGCTGTCTTTGGCTTAAAGCATTGGAGATTTAAAATCCTAACCTACAAAAAATTGTTGCACGCCTGTAAAAGCAGAGCACACTTGACACTATAAATAATTTTATAGACGTAATACAAAGTTATTAAAGCTAAACAAATGTGATTTAATCCCTAAAAAGACTTATAATTAATAGTACTGTAAGTTTTATGGTCAATAAAATTTGTGTATCCATAGAGTATCAGGAAAAAATAAATTACACTAAGGTTATATGGGGATTTTGCACATTTGATTAATAATTTCATAATTATTATTTCAAATACACTTTTATTATGATTTTTATTAATATACACATCATTTGAATGGTAATAAACCTTCAAAACATTAGTTAAATGTAAATGCTTTAAATACTCCGTATCAGCTTAAATGCTAAGTTTATTCTCAAAAGCATTTGCTAAACATAATTCTCGGGCACGTCGGAAGTCAAAAGAGAGTTCCTGTAGCATGGGCGAGCTTGAAAAAGAAAATCGATACCTTTTTCTGAAAATTTAAAATTTCTTCAAAAAAAAAACCTTTTTTAAAAATGTTTTATAACATTTAGAGATATAGTTGTTACTAGAGTTCTAAAGAGTTTATGTGACCGAGAATATGTCTGGGAGCACGGGAATGTGACTGAGAATTTCTCTGATGAATGTGCTCATGGAGACTAGATATAAGGAGACCAATCTCTTATGGCCGTACTTCACAAAACACGAAATGATGTTCTGCCAAGTACTTAGTTAGGAAACTTCCCGATGAGGGCACGTGTGTTCCCTGAGTGCAAAATGGCGGCATCCACCGTTTATAACCATCCTGCATGGAGACTAGATATAAGGAGACCAATCTCCATATATTCATTCCCGAAATGAAGTTCTGCCAAGTACATAGTTACAAAACTTCCCGATGAGGGCATATGTGTTCCCTGGATGCAAAATGGCGACGTCTAATACACGATGCTTATAAACCGTACATGCCGCCATTTTGCACCCAGGGAACACATATGCCCTCATCGGGAAGTTTTGTAACTATGTACTTGGCAGAACTTCATTTCGTGTTTTGTGAAGTACGGCCATAAGAGATTGGTCTCCTTATATCTAGTCTCCATGGCATCCTGTTTTAGACGTCGCCATTTTGCACCCAGGGAACACATATGCCCTCATCGGGAAGTTTTGTAACTATGTACTTGGCAGAACTTCATTTCGGGAATGAATATATGGAGATTGGTCTCCTTATATCTAGTCTCCATGCAGGATGGTTATAAACGGTGGATGCCGCCATTTTGCACTCAGGGAACACACGTGCCCTCATCGGGAAGTTTCCTAACTAAGTAATTGGCAGAACTTCATTTCGTGTTTTGTGAAGTACGGCCATAAGAGATTGGTCTCCTTATATCTAGTCTCCATGGCATCCTGTATTAAACGTCGCCATTTTGCACCCAGGGAACACATATGCCCTCATCGGGAAGTTTTGTAACTATGTACTTGGCAGAACTTCATTTCGGGAATGGATATATGGAGATTGGTCTCCTTATATCTAGTCTCCATGGTTGAACTGTTGAACTTGAAGAGGAAATAAAAAAAAGAAAGGAGAATCGTTCGTAAAGATCCAAAAAAAATATCAATCCAACCGATTAATCAAACATCCAAAAGATCGCTTTTTAATCGATTAATCAAGTAAAAAAGATCGATCTCTGCAGAATTGAATCGAGATCGCCCATCCCTAGTATAACGCTCCGTGCGAAGTCATGGTAGGGAGAGTCAGATCGACGCCAGCGTACGCAGTGGATAATTTAGGCAATAAAGAAGGCTGTTTTATATTTCCGAGCAATCAAAATACACATGCAAATCTAAATTTTGTTTTAATTTAAAAAATATAGATAAAATGAGCCACCGAAGTTGTTGTGTTGTGAATTGTAAAAATACAAGCAGGAAAAGTGAGTGTAAATTTTACAAATTTCCAACGTCTAAATGGAAAATAATTCAAAGGAATAAGTGGGTAGCTGCAGTAAGAAGGCAAAAGTAAGTAGTATCATCATAACCTTAATTTCGGTAATAGCAATAACAACGAGATTAGCAAACTTTTAGGAATTCATAAGTTTAGTATAAAAAAACAAACATTTTTTAAATCAGTAGTTAAAAAAATGTAATTTCAAGTGACTTAAAAAATTTGAGAATTATATATTTACCAAAAAGAAATTCATGCAATATATTTTGAATTTTTTTTCTCTGCCACATCCACTATTGCACGAAGCTGCTTTGTTCATTTAATATAAAAAAATTAATTAATAATATTTGATTATTTTTCATATAGTGTTGATGGATCACCGTGGGTTCCCAAGCCATATGATTGTATTTGTAGTGATCATTTTATTGGAGGCGAAAAATCCGAAGAGGAGTCAAGTCCTAGTTACATTCCTACGATATTTCCTTCAATCTACAAGTCTAAAAAAATTAATGAATCTTCTGCTACAAATAGGTAATTAATTATAAGTGACGAGAAATGAGTCCATCGTTTTTTACATTATAAGCGGCAGTATTAGTATTTGTGGGGATAAGATTTATACAATGAGTCCTATAAATTTTTTTCCAAAAAATTAACAAAATCTAATTTAATTACATGGTCATCAAAAATAATATATTGAAATTATATTATCATGATTCTTTCAGGTACACGCGTTTAAAAAACCGCCGGATGAATAAAAAATTATCATCAACATCAAATCCTGAGCCACAAGTTGGTGAATTATTTCAAATTATGGCAGAAAATCTTCCAATTACAGAGCAGAAAGTTGATCAAGAATGCCAAGTAAATTTCTACTCCAACTCTGATGTGAATTCACAAACATTTATTTGTAATCGATATGTCAAAGATGAAGTATGTCATGCTGAAATTCAAACAGAAATGATAGAAGATACTCGACCAGTGAAAGTTGATTATAATGAAGAAAAATATGCAAGCAAAGAATGTGGGACTCATACAATATGTGATCATCAAGAAACTCAAACCGAGAATCCAGAATTTACTGGATTTTCATCGATAACAAAAAATCATGAGTTAATTGATCTTGCAGGTGTAACTTTCGAAAATTTCGAATTTTTATTAGAAAGAGTGAAGACCCCTGAAAAATGCATAGTGTCAAAAAAAGATAGATTGCTCATATTCTTAATGAAAATGAAAACAGGCTTAACATTCTCAGCATTGAGTGTATTATTTAGTGTTCATAGATCAACGATTTCAAGAATTTTTTTCGAAATTTTGCAAAAGTTAGCTGGTGCGACTAGAAATTTGGTATTTTGGCCAGATATTGACGCTGTGCAGGAAACAATGCCTGATTGTTTTCGCCCTGAATACAGTAACACTAGAGTTATAATAGATTGCACTGAATTCAGGATTGAAATCCCCACAAGTGTTGATAATCGTGTTTTTACATATTCTCAGTACAAGAAAAACTTTACTGCCAAAGTTCTAATTGGTATAACTCCCGGAGGTTTTATTTGTTTAAAATCTGACGTAGCTGGAGGACGTAAATCGGATTCTCAACTAATAATTGAGTCAGGATTGCTTGATTTATTAGAAGATGGTGACGTAGTTTTGGCTGGCAAAGGTTTTCCTGAAATAAAAACAGTCATCGATACAAGTGGTAAAAAAGTGAAGATGGTAATGCCACCGTTTTTACAAAAAAAAAATGAATTTTCAATGGAGGAAACTCAGCAAACATACAGCGTAGCAAGAGTAAGAATTCACATGGAAAGAATAACGCAGCGCTTGAAGACTTATCAAATATTAAATAAAATTCCTGAAAATTTATTTCATTGTATAGATGACATCATGCACGTCTGTTGTGTGTTAGTTAATTTACAGCCTCCAATAATTTCAAATAAAAAAGATACAGATAATAGAGAATAAAACCTTTTTATTTTTAGAATTGTATATATTTTTTAAACTGTAACAAGTAATAATTGTAAAATGTATTCATCTAATTTATCATAATTTAGTATTTGATATAATATTAATAAATTTTGTAACATAAATTCTTCGACTTTTAACAAAATATTTTGGAATAAAGTATGTGTAACAAACGTTTAAATATATTTATTTAACTTAACCTACACCTAAACTTGAAGTCATAGAAGGTATATTATTTGTTTAAAGCATTGCTGATGTCAGTTCCAGTAAAACTTCGGTTAAATAATATCTCTTCATCTTTACTATTACTTAAACTTTCACAGTTTTCTAAATTTTCAGTATTATTCTCATCATTGAGTTCTTCGGCAATCACAGCCTTATATAAAGCATATAAATAATTTTTAAAATAAAATTCTTCAGCCTTCAATAATGCTGTTTGTAGAAATTTGTCATCACGGTGTGATGTCTGTTTTGATCTGTCATTAACTTAACCTTATATTTACTGGTTTCTATATCATTTTTGTTATGAATAATACTTATTTTTTACTACTGATTTCACACAAATACTTCACAAGGAAAAACAATTGAATTTTAAAGTGAATTAAATTGTTTTTTTTCTATTCATAATAAACATTTTTATAACTAAGCCCCATTATAATACATTGTAAAAGCTCTCGAACAGCCTCCTTTAGTTCACTCATGCTATGGCGCTGCAGTCACGCACAGAGGGTTTAGGGAGCAAGGCAAGATTTTTCAGGGCGAGAGCCGAGAGGCGAGAGTTTAAAAGAGAATTGCGATGTTGCCGCTATCACACGTAATGGTAGTTAACCTAGTCAACAAGATCAATTTCAGGGAGAAATCAGTTATCTAATTTATTTCTACGAGCTGTCATACTGTTCCTTAGATATCAGTTTACTATTTATAAGCATCTTAAGTAAGAAGACTAAAAAAATCCGACTACCCATAAGTCTCCGTGTTGAATCTCGGAAAATTATTCTATTAAGGGGTTATATACGTTGTGGTGCAAGAAAATTAGAAAATTTTTGTGCTTTTTTAGGCAATCTTCAACGGTTTATTCAAAATGAACAAATCAGGTTTGAATATCACATATTCTAATGAAAAAATGTAGTCGTCGGTTATGAAAATATATAAAAAATTGCAGAAGTTATAGCTCCTTCCCCCAAACGCTTTTTTTCGCAGAGTCTGGCGGTGAACACGATATGATGTCAACAAATCAATTGCAACAAAAGAGGCAACGAATTTACTGTTTTATATTATAGCACAGTGTGTTTGAACGAAAGTTTTTGGAAAACATCACTTTTTTTGTAACGGAAATCAACACGCAACAAAAAAAACGGTTTTTTTGGTTTTCAAAATTTATTTTAAAAAAAAATTATTCGAACTATTCACGTTTGAAGAATGAGGTTGTTACTCGGGATCTACTGCCCGGATCTGCTTGAAGTCTTGAACATAAACTTTTGAAAGTATGTTCATTGAAAATAAGTCATAAATTTTTTTTCGATTTTTTGACTCACTACAACGTATATAACTCCTTAATATCTCATCATTTAGGTATCCAAATCAGCCAAACATTTATAAGATGACTTTATCAATACTAATAAGCTTATATTGATTTTTTTTATCAAGATTTGTTCGTTAATTCCAAATGAGATGAATCTCCTTAAGAACATTACGTTTCGCATGTTAAGATTATCTCAACTTAAAAGCTTTCGAAAAATTACGACTTTTTCTCATCACAACGTGAACAAGTTTGGGCTATTCAAATATATAAACGAAAGTTCCGAAAATGCCGACTCCCGGAAACTTTTGGGGGGTGTCATACCCCCTTCTTGCCACGCCATTGATTGCTGTTGAAAATAATGTTTGCAGAGTTTAGTAAAATTATTATTATGCTAGTAACTAAGTAAATCGGAAGTAAGTTATATCATCTAAAGTAAACTTGAAATTATCTGAGTGGAGCATTAGGGTCTGTAATTTCAAGCTATATAGAAAATGGTTCGATCAAAGTTCCGCGAGTTCCGTTAATTAGGAGCAGCCTCACCAAGCCGCAAAGCGTTGGTGAATCTATGAAAGTTCTGGTTACTCTCGGTAGCTGTAAAGACAGCAGATGCAATTGCAAGTTCTAAGTATCATATAACGCTTGTCGATAGAACGTTTATATGCGCACATAATGATAGAGATCAGAACTGAATTTACGCATATTTACACAAGATAAATATTTAAAAAAATAATGATCTGACGTCACATTTCAAACAATTAACACTTCATATCATTTCTCTTTTGAAGAAACATAACAATTCAATTATTCAGCTGATTATTCAAGAATACATTTTTTAATTAAATTAATAGATTATGTATTATTGGATATTATTATTGAAGACTATTTAATATTATTGTAATAATTTGTGACGTACGAAATTTTAATGAATGTAGCACAGTTCGGTAATTTTTAAAAAAGTAGAGTAAAATTTCAGAGTGTAGGTCGCAAGTTATTACTAATATTAATATTAAAGTTACCATTATTAATATATATAATTTAATAAAATTGAAATTTAATTAATATATAATTATTAATCTTACAATTCATAAAGTTACTAAAATTAAATAATATTAATGATAATCCAAATATATTAATCAATAGATATTTATAGATATATAATTAAAAATTTTTAAATGAATGAATAAAATAACATAATTATTAAAATAATAAATTTGTATTTAAAAATCTCCAACTTGTCCATGTGTTTCAATTTTGCTCAAAAGTTGATTAAATTTTCTCGAACTATTTTTCTCCATGTAAACATGATAAACGCTACACTCAGAAAAAAGGTTCGATTAAAATTACCAAACTTCTAGTTATTGTCATTATAAAATCTTGATGAATATCTCAGGTGGAAATTTACTACTGGTACAGTACCATCCAGTACCAGCGCATGGTTTCTCGTACTGGCAGGGTACTGGTGCAATGTCGACACGGATACTGTGTTTGTACTTCACAGACCCCTAATGATAACTCGGCTGGGAGTGGGCAGTCAGTACTGGGCTGATACTTAAATTCAGTACTATCAGTCGGTACTGGCATAGCACTGGCTAGACCCCTAATGATAACTCGGCTAGGAGTTAGCATCCAGTACTGGAATGATACTTTAAAGTAGTACTGGTCGAGTACTAGCAGCCGATACTGACTGGATTTTATCTGGTGAAATTTTGTAATTTCAAAAGTATTCTAACTTCTACTATAACCGTATTAAAAGCTAGATTGGTTGTTAAGTTTTACAATACTATTTAAAATTTAATGTATACAAACTGAATAAAAAACATTTTATTGAAATTTCATATTCTGTACTAAAAATGATATAGTACTTTTGAAAAAAAAACTTAAAAATGTATGGAACACTCAACGAAAAATAATTATAAAATTATTTATAAAAATACATTTTGAAAGGACATGTTAAAAATAGATAAGTTGGAAGTATTGTCGGTATTTTGCCAGTAATGATAATCAGTAAAGCACCAGTAGTAAACCAGTTGAGCACCAACTGTCAATGAGATTCCTATGTCGGCTGATAGCCAGTATTTGGATTATGTCTATTCCCAACACTAAGCCAGTACTATTCTGAAAGTTAGCACACCTCCTTTGTTGATATTTTGCCAGTAATAATAGCCAGTACTGCGCCCGTAGTAAACCAGTAGAGTGCCAACTGTCAATGATATCCCTACTTCAGAGTTTCACCAGTACTTCAAAGAATACTGCGCCAGTAATATACCAATGTATTGCACAGTATTGACAGGAGGTACTGGCGTTACAACTGGCACAATACTGAGCCGGTTGTAAATACTGTCTGGCCTCCGACTTTTCCACTTGGGATTCTGGTTGAAATAATGTGGATAAAAATATTCTGGTATAGTATTTTTATGATTAAGCTTATGAAGTATTTTAGTTTCTCATTAAAATGTGTTCTATGTCCTTTACATACAAATTACTAAATTTGTTTTCGGTTTCAAGTGAAAAAGGAAATGGCATGTCTTACTTGTATCGAGTTAAAACTTTGAGTAATTAAGTAAAAAGCAGTAAAGAACGCTTATCTTATATTAAAATTTTTTTGATAAAAATAATTTCAAAAATGTAGTTATTACGATTGATTATTAAACCTAAAAATCCGAATCCCGAAATTCCTTATTGATTGGGTAAAAAATTAATCGCACATATGTACTAGAATCCCCACTTGAGGAACATACAGTAAAACCTCATTTATCGGGACGCCCTTGAAATGTAAACACCTCGTTTATCGGGATTTGGAGGGGCTCCCCACTACCACCTACAGTGTCATGGTGGGTTGCCATGACTCTTGTTGTATGTTGACATTTAGTAATGGTAACGAAGGTATATATAATACGAAGGTATGTAAAAAAATTGACATAATAAAACTCCTGCAAATGAAACATCTGCAAACTATGTCACTATGTACAAGGAGTGGTGGCTGGAGGAGAAACAAAATGTCCCGATAAATGAGGTTGCGAGATCCCGATAAGTGAAGGTCCCGATAAATGAGTGTCCCGATAAATGAGGTTTTACTGTATTCTCATCGTAATACTCGCGCTTCGCGCTCGGTTTTTATTTTATATCCATTAGGGACAGACATTTAAAAACAAGGGCGCGCGATTCGGTCGTCATGCCCGAAGTATTTTAATAAATATTTTCCATTAATAAAGAAATGATGTGACTCCTATGAAAAAATGGTCGGCATCAAAGTTGTAGATCTTTTCAAAATAAACAATTTTATTCCCTAGCATTCTTCCCGTATCTTATATATTTTGGCGGGAAAATTAATTTTTCTATTTTTATCAACACGTTTTTGATGCACTGAGAAAACAGTTTCTTTGAATCAAAGAAACATTTCTTTGATATACGGTCAAAGAAAAAATTTCTTTGAATTGAAGAGTTTTTTTGATTCAAACAAATTTTCTTTAATGTAAACAAATCTATTTCTTTGGATCAAAGAAAATTTTTTTGAATCAACAAAACTTTCTTCAATTCAAAGAAATTTTTTCTTTGACCGTGTATCAAAGAAATGTTTCTTTGATTTAAAGAAACTGTCTTCTGGGTGTGAATAAAACCAGAATCAGGTTTTCTAAGCAGAATATAGAAATGGAAATAACCAGAATTTCCTGACCAGAAAAATTACGGCAGTTTTAACTGCAAAACCGGTTAAATTAAATGGAATTTCCGGTGTAATTAACCGGAAAATGTCAACCGGATTTTCGAACACTTTTCACCAAAATTATTAGTACGACTATATTTTAAATTTTAACCAGACTTTTTTCTGAGTTTAGTGATCATGACTGATAATATAAGATTGTTATTAATAATTTATATTTTTAGTTTAAATGAGTAAAAGTTAATTATGTCACACTTCTTATCAATCATTTATCTAATTAACGATTCAATCATCGGTAATAAATATAAGTGACATTGAATACAAGAGTTGATAAGCACTTAAAATCACCACAATCCAATTATTGATATAGAATAAAAATCATATTAAATATGAAATATTTTGCATTCAGAAAAAAGCTTTGCTCATAATAAAGTTGATTTAAAAAAATTTCATTTGCATAGAAATATTTTTTTCTGAGTCTGTGCACTTGAAAACACCAACGCTTGATAGAGAATAATATAAATAAATATCAATAACTGATTCATTTACATTATCATCTCAAAGAAGCCAATTAATTCAAAACCAAGAGTTAATCATAAATTATTAAAAAATCATTTTAGCATTCAAAAGCTTTAAATTAATGTCCTGACAATTATGTAGAACTGGATTAGTCTCAATTTACAATGAGATTGATTTTTAATTTATGTAGATATGAAAAACCTGTAATAATGTTAATTTTATTTATTCTCCTACATATATACATATACATGTATACATAATATATATATGTACATATAATATAGAATATATCACAAATATTGTCATCATATTTGGATTAAGATTCTAATCAAATCACTAGAATATTAAAATTCTAGAATTAGACCTGTAAACTTAATTGTATTTATTTATCATTCAAGTGGTTACATATTGTCTTTTCTTCATAGAATGAAATAGCTCTACTGATAATATATAGTGAACACAACAATTAAATCATTTGACCTAAGTTTATTGATAAATGAGTCATTCACGTGCTTGGGAAACGTGCTAGTCTGCTCAGAATTATGATCGGTGCCTATCTCGTTGTCACTTTGTAAAATGCGAGTTAATCGAGCAAACGGCACTCAATTTCTAGTGAAGTGAATTTTTGTATTGCTAATTTTGTTTACTAATTATCCAAAATTTACTCGTAAATGATATACAAAATATAAACATTAAAATAGCAAATTAGTGAAAAAAAATAGTGAGTCGAGTTGAAATTAAACGTTTTGGCAAGGTATCAACAATTAAGAGACAGATATTTCAGTCTTCACGTCGGGCTTTCAAAATAGAAAAACAGGTCACAAAACTTGTTAATTTTCTATTCTCTTCAATTACATTTATTCCTAGTTAGTTTAAAAATTGGATATGATAGCTGGCGAACGAAACGATGGAAATGGTCCATGGGTAATTGGTGAGGCACTGAATGTGTTTTTTTGTGTGAAGTGATTATTTAAGTAATAATGTGATAGTTCTAAAGGTGAAAACTGTGCGTGAGAATTGATCGTTTTAATCATAGATATATATTATAATCAGATTATTTTTTCTAATTCAGCTGCAAATGGAAGGCTCGATGAACCCGCAGATTACGAGAAGGCAATTTCTACAACCGGTAAGTGATTGTTCTGATCAATATTAAACATATAGAATTTAGAAAAGGAAATCTGAAATTTCAAATCCTTTTTATTCACGCATTAGCTTTTTTACATTTCAGTTTTGGAATAAATGTAAGTTATGAGAGTAAAATTTTTATGCCATTGTTAAATATTTTTCTACAAGAGGAAAATTTGTCATCCGATTAATAAAATGGTCACATATGGCTTTTGTTCTTATCACATTGTACTCAAACCTTTTTCTTTTTAAAAACCTTGAGCTTAATGAATCACACGTATATTTTCTTAAATTCTAATTAGTTTCATATACCTGCTTAGTATTTTATCATCTATTTATAAATTTAAGATTATTCGAAATGAGAGTATAAACGATTAATGAATATTCTCTCGAATGTTAACCACTTTATTAAATTTTTTTTACAAAAGCGAATTAATTTTGATGCAAGTCTACTCTAAGTTTAAGAAGCCCGGGTATTAGATGAAATTAGTATACAAAATATTAAAATCATTAGACGTTTCTATTTAAATTGACACAAAATGAGAGCTTAAGATTTGCGAATTGTTTACTCTCTAAATCTGAATCAGTCAAAATCTACTGATTATCAGTGAAATTTGACTGATTCAAATAGCTAAATAAAGGTTACTGCGAATCAGTCAAATTTCACTGATTACTTCAGTGAAAATTAACTGATTTAACAGTGGAAAATATTGTTTTCACTAATTAAACAGTGAAAATTAACTGATTTGAGAGTGAAAAATATTGTTTCCACTGGTGATTCAGTGAAAAGGCAAATCATTGATTCAATCAGTGAAAATTTGACTGATGCAGATTCAGAGAGTAGAATATTTATAATTCATATTTATACAAAATGTATATTTAGATCAGCGGAAAAATGTAGTCAAAGTGACTATGTCGTCAGATTTTTTTATTTGAAATATTTTCTTATCGAGTATCTTTAATGAAAGTGTAGAAAATTTTATCTCGAGTTAATGTATTACGAGATCATACCACTCTATGCCCCCCCAAAAAAGGCTATTTTTAAGAATTTTTTTAGAGGTTGCTAATATAAATATTGATATAAAACTTGTTGAGATTGATAAATAAACTCTTAAAATACCTGAAAAAAGATTTTTCATCGATTTTACACAGTTTTTGTATAGGAAAATTTCAAAATTGCGGAAATTCTTCGCCTGACATTTTTGTATAAAAAAACTGTGTAAAATCGATGAAAAATCTTTTTTCATGTATTTTAAGAGTTTATTTATCAAGCCTAACAAGTTTTATACCAATATTTATATTAGCAACCTCTAAAAAAATTTTTAAACATAGCCTTTTTTGGGGAGCCTAGAGCCTAGATTTTTAATAATGATTAAAATAACGAATGCGATCAGTTTTAGTTTTCCACTTAATTGTGCATATATAAAAGTGTATAAACAATTTTTTTATTAATTTTTTTGCAACTATGCTTCATTTTATTCATTTGAAAATATTCAATTTTAGCAACATTTTTTGGAAAACTTTCTTTATTTCCTAAACCAAAAAAAATCTAATGATTATTTTCTTACATTCCCATCATATGTGAAAAATTGATTTTCAAACTTTCATAAAATCTTGACGTTTTGAGACAAAACAAAATTTTTTGTTTCAAAGAGATCTACAAATTCGCTGATGACCACTTTTTTAATATGATTCATATTTTTTGTTTTTCAATGAAAAATATCATTGAAGCATGTAGTATTATATTGGCTTAAGAGTCTTCGAAATATTTTTAGTAACACAAATTTTGAAAGATAATTAGAACGCTCTATTATTGTCCCCAAAAATCTGAATCTAGAAATTCCTTATCGATTGAGTAAAAAATTAAGCGCACACACTGGAATCCCCCCTTGAGAAATATGGCAAAACTTGCGCTCAGCGCTTGATTTTTATTTTATATCCATTAAAGACTCACATTTAAAAACTAGGGAGCGCGATTCGATCGTCGTGCTCCGAAGTATTTTTAAAAATAGTTTTCATTAGTAAGCAAAGGATATGGCTTCTATGGAAAAAATATCAAAGTTGTAGATCTTTAAAAAATAAACAATTTTATTTCCTAGCATTCTTTCCGTATCTCATATATTTTGGTGTGAAAATTGAATTTTTGATTTTCATAATAACACTTTTGATGAATAAAAGAAAACGTGTAAGTCCTATGGAAAAATAGTTTGCAACAAATTTGTAGATCATTTTGAAACAAATAATTTTGAAACTTTAGTCTTTATCAAGATTAAAAAATAATAACATAAACATGGATTACATACAAAGAAATGATAAACAAACAGTCCAAAGTTTCGATACAAAATATTGAAATGTTGTTACCTTTGAAAAATCGTTGCGCAGAAGTAAAATTTTAAAATTGAGACATCGATTGGCGTATAATTTTTAGTATTAAAATTCGTTGTAATAAACCATTTTATTTCTATTTCTCGTGGTAAAAATTATTAATATTGCATATTTGTTGTTTTTAAAATTGTAGAAATTCCGTAGATTGCCAAAAGATATAGACATCTTATGGTTATATATTCAGTATTTTAATTCTGATGTTAGGAATTTTAGAATTTGTCAGAATCTCATATTGTAGGTTATGTAAATAATAAAATCATTAAAATTCTGAAAATAAACAATATTATTCTGCTAAAAAATATAGTTGTAATTAATATATTAAAACTGCGTATTTTAAATAAAAATTAGTGTTAATAGAGTAGTTTTTAACTTACATATTTTAATTTTGTAATAGATGAATTAAAATTTTAACAATAAGCATCATGGAGTTCCATGATGACTAATAAGAAATATAAATAAGATGTTAGGTTAAGATCGATTATAAAAGTGTAAGGTGGGGAAATTTTTTCAATTTAAATTCATAAATTGATAAATAGGTAAATTGATTATTTAGAAAGTTTAATAATATTAAAATAAATGTCAATTAAATTTTCAATATTTGTTCTGAAATTAATAGAGTTATTTTTTTTATATGAATTATATGTTTAAATTTATGTGTAACAATCTACAGGTTTGTCCAATATATATACTGTTGCATTGTATGCATTTAATTTCATAAACAACATTATATTTAAATTTTGTTGGTGTTGGTGTTTTAAAAGACGTTAAAATTTTTTGCTGAATAGTATTGTCATAAGTGAAAATAATTTGCAAATTAGAATTTTTAAATATTTTGTAAAGTTGTTCTTGAAAATTATTTATGTATGGTAAAGTGATAATTCTTTGAATATTTTATGAAAAATTTATCAAAAAAGTTGATTTATTTTTACTTGAGTGAGGCCAAAAAACTCTAGTCACGAACTGGTACTCTCACAAGCTCTGAATAATTCTTACAGCCACTATATAATAAAGTGCAGCTGTGAAACTAGGTAAGAAACTTGCAGTTAATTTAGCGAATCCTTTTTCTACGTGTATTATAGCTAAGTAATTAAAAAATTAATAGTTTATAAAATTAGCAGTTAATTGCATTTAAATCGAAAATTAAGGATTGCTAACATTTTATCCGAAGGTTATGGAGTGTTTCAACTCTTGCTGTTATTGGCTGTTTTACCTGCTGGATGGTCCAGCGTATTTGACACAACGAGTCCAGCTTTTATCTTGCCAGCCCTCGAGTGCCTTTTTGACCTTACCCTTTTTCGAAAGGGTGTCCTCGTATCCATTGTGTACATAGGTATGTTATCCGTTATATGTATATATATATTTCCAAACGAAATACCTTTCTTCTCTTTTATCGAAAAATTATGAAAAAAAATACTTCAACTGGTTCAGAATTGTTTTCTTTATTCAAAAAATCAATAGACCAAATTTAACGTCTTTTTGGCAACGATCAATAAAATATTCATGTCTTCTTACATTTCAGTTATAATTTATTTTGTACTTTTCTTATTGAAGTATGATTCGATTTCCAGCTTATCGGTATCGATAGAAATATAATGTAATTTACGTATCTGCACACGTATCAGGTTTATGTTCGTATCAGCGATACACAGTTTCGAGGGCATAAAACTTTTGCCGTAAAACTTCACTTTCAAGTTGTTTCAAGTTTGATGAACGTAATTCATCTTTGCCCAGTTTTTACTCCAATAAAATAAATGGTAAATTTTCTTTTCTTGCTTATTTTTCGATTTTTCACTTCCATAGAAAAGCTAAATATATTAACTATAGCATTGCATAAATAATCATCTTATCAAATTGATACAAAATTTAAAAAAGCAGGAAAACTGTGAAAATTAGAAATTTTAGAGGTTTTAAAAGACAAAAGTATTTCGTGTAGAAACTACCAGGCTTGGCGCTAGTCCCACAATAAAATATCGAGCCAGACCTGGACACGGCCTGTATGCTGAGAAACATTTCGTTAGAGTAAATGATAAAAAATTGACAAAAATTAGGTATAATATTGTATTAAAATGGACAAAGCTGAAGTTTTATAACACTTATTCATATTATGGCATAGATATTCGATATATCCATAACAATCTTTAAAACATATATGTTAGAAGACAAATTAGTATTTCAAATACCAAATACAATATTACACAGAGAAAAATAGTTTCAGTAATTTTATTCAACTATTGATCAAAATTGGGACACATGGACAAGTTAGAAATTATTTAGTATCATGTAATTATTTATGCTGTATGAAGTGTTAAATAATGAATCACAGTTCAGTAAAATTCAGAAGTGTAGACTAAAGTATAAAAGCGTGCAATAAAGGTTTCTAAAAATATATATTATAACTCGTAGTATAATCTAGTATAATTTTTATTATTCCATTTAATTGTTATGAAGAAATTTCATGAACAAATTGGCAAATAGTCTTATTATCGGTGAAAAAATTAAAATTAAAGTAAAAAAAAACAATTCCTGTGGCAAAATATTTAAATTTGAGATTTTTTCAAATTATAATCTCCTTTGATCGCTAGAACGATTTCAGGTATTCCTTAGAATGATAAATCTTTAATAATATTTGGTAAAATATAGCAAATAAAATTTTTATAAAAAAATTCCAAATTTTTGCCCTTTCGCGTAGAAATTTTTTTTTTTCTACAAGCAGGTCACAAAGTGGATTTTACTGCCCCGTGTGGGCAAATAAAACCCATTTTTACCCCCTCATAGAAAAAAATCGTAAGCGACACGGAAAAAACATTAATTTTACTCGTGTGGTTGTTACCCTCATTTTGCCCGGGCATCAAACTTGACACTCGCAAAATAAATTTTTTATTCCCTAGTTGCACAATATACTATTTCATAACAGTGAGGAGCACTTTATAATAATATTTTGTTATAATTATTACTGGAGTACGAAAATATTATTTAAAAAAAAACATTAGCAGAGCGTGGTTTCGATCCACGGACCTCTGGGTTATGGGCCCAGCACGCTTCCACTGCGCCACTCTGCTTTCTTGAAATTGCAGCCGTTATAAAATCTAGCATTATAAACCTATTTTTCATTATCAATAGTTATATTAAATAGGCATTTTAATCAATTTTAAATTGAATTTTACAAATTAACATTCATGCTTTATTATTTCAAGAATGAGTTCTTTTAAAGAACAATTTTTGCACTTTGAAAATGTTTTAAACTATTGGACGAATGACTGCTAGTCATAAAAATATTTGAAAAGTTAACAATAACCATTGTTATAAATAATTCTTGTGGCAAAATATTTAAACTTAAGGTTTTATCAAATTTATTTCAAATTATTTTCAGGAATATATGTATCTATTCTTGTGATCAAAGGAAATTTAAATTTGATAGAACCTTTTGAAATATTTTGTCATATTTTGTGCAAGAAATTTTATAAGAGTTTAGACGATTCAAACAGCTTCAAAAAAATTTTAAATGTACTATTTTCTATTCAATTTTCAGGTATAGTTGTGTCAGGAATCCTATGGGACTTTATTCTTCAGGATTCAGTGTCGAATCATCTAGGAAAGCGAAAGTTGCTTCTTCTCGCTCTATTGGTGGATTCAATTTGTAATGTAGGAAGCGTTTTCGTTGAATCTTATTACTTCTTTCTGTTACTGAAATTCATCAGTGGCGTAATGTGAGTATCTATAGGGATGATTCCACCTCAGATTTACATTTAAAATGTCTTTTTTTTTGCATTCTTTGATCAAAAATATTTGACACATATTTATACATTCTCATCATATGAGAAGGTATTGGTTTTATGTGAAAAATAACTTTTCAAATTTTCATCAAATCTCGACGTTTTGAGACCCCCTGAATATTTTTCAATATTTTGTCTTTCATGAGTAAAATTACGATCATTGGTACACTGACGATTGCTAAGTCATCTACCTTAGTTTTGGTTTTTGACCATGCGAGATATAATTCTTATTTTATATGTAATAACTGTTTTAATTGTGTGTTCGCCTGAAAAGTGTTTTCAAAATATTTTTTTTTCTTTTTGATATTTGGGAAAAAATCGAGCGCGAGTATTACGATGAAAATGTGTTCCTTAAGGTAGTTAATCCACGAAAATTAGACCTCAGGCAAAAATAGATAATTTTGCTTTCAAGAATAGCAATATTATTATTGAAGGGCTACTTTGAAAGAGAAAAGATTATTTTACGTGAAAAAAATTTGAAACACAGAAAAATAATGTTATTAATAAATTTTATTCTTGCCCCAATTTCTTTTCTTATCCCTTCTTGCCAAATTTTAAAAAATTATGCGATTTTAATAAATCACAAATCACTTTTTCAAGAAAAAGATTCCCTACAACTTAACCATTTCCAATTTTCGAAAATGAATAAATTATTATCAAATTCAGTAATTTTTTTATGAAAATTTCGTTTTGGAAAATGTTTTTTAATGGTTTCAGCCATTAAAGAATTTATTTTTAAAAGTCAGAAACAGCGAAGTTGTGGGAAATCTTTTCTCTAAACAAATGATTCATGATTTATTAGGATCATATAAATTTTTGATATTTAGTAAGAAGCGATTAGAAGAAAAGTTGGGTCAAAACTAAAATTTATTAATAAAATTATTTTTCTGTGTTTCAAATTTTTTTCATGTAAAATAATCTTTTTTCTTTCAAAATAGCCCTTTAATAATAATATTGCTATTCTTAAAAGCAAAATTATCTATTTTTGCCAGAGGTCTAGTTTTCGTGAATGAAAACTACCTTAAGGCCAATAGAGCCTTAAGCGGTTATACTACCCAGGCACACTAAAAAATGAACCTTTTTTGGGAATTTTGGCCTCGAAAACTAGTCAATGGATTAAAATGAAATTTTGAGATTTTATTATACATGTATTAAGGTATACAAAAAAAATTTTATTTAAATTTACGATAAAAAAAGGCGCCGTGGCACTTGGTAACTTGAACATGCGTTTTTTTCGAGACGGAAATCGGCGTACAACATAGCAGTCTCCGAACACCACCTAGAGCAAAACAAAAAATTTGTCATTAATCTAGATTAGTTTTTCTAGAGAAGTACCTACGATTATAATTTTTTTTTAAATTCGCAAATTAGCATCTGTTTGAATTTTTTTTCATTTTCGACTAAAATTCGACTTTAAATTATTTATAAAAAATGTAATTATTGATCAATCTTGAAAATCGTGTGTGATTCCCTAGATAATCTATCTAAGAAGTTGAAGCTTCAAGTGAATGCGAGAAAAGTTTAGCGTGTTACGATGTACTATATCAAATATTTAAAATATCGACTTGCTAATTTTTTTACCTTTACCCTGCTATCCCAGCAACACATAGCTGCCCTTCCAAGCATGAGTTTTGCTCTTCTGCTTTTTTTCCAAGCGACGTAAGGTCTTTTCGAGCGCTTTCTCGATGTTTCGATGCTGAACGATTTGCGACTTTAATTCGACGTTGATCGACTTCCATAGAAAAATTGTATAATTCTGATTTGATCTTCAGTTAAAATTAATTGATTTCTAAATGAGTCCATTTCGGTTGCGTAGATGTGATGAGTCTTCCTTCTCATGGATATTTCGAAATGAGTCTTAAATAGGTTGTAAAATGTTGTGGTCTAATCGATTTCCGTTCAGTGATTTACTTCGAAGGATGCGCCAAGTCAACTCCCTTTCACTTTTAAATGTTGCTGAACTCGAAGGCACAAACTGTTAGAACTGGACTGAACTTGCGGTGCAAAGATGATGAGACTGGACCACGGTCATATGGACAGGTCTGGCATCTCCCGTGGTGGGGAATGTTTCCTTATTGTAGTCAGAATGTTTCATATTTTTTCCACGGATAGCGCTAGTATCGAGTAGTGGCCCGAATGACCACACCGTAGCATGTATGTATATAGATATACCCAGAACGTAGTCAGCTGTGAAAGCTGTCTGTAAACCACGGGTATTCCTTCAACTACTCGATTGCAGCGCTGCCCAAGCGGTCACTTTCGAAACTAGTACTCGTCACGATAAGGGAACAGCCCCCACCACGGAAGATGCCAGACCTGTCTATACGACCGTGGACTGGACCGATGCGCGTTGGTTACATTGTAGAACTCGGACGTTGACTGTCTGCAGAACCGGTCAACCTCTAATGGATGAGGTGTCCGCATAGCTTAGTTTATGTGCACAGTTGTATGCGGCGCTGTTGTCGCAAGCGGGTGGAGTGCGGCAAGGGGAACTGGCTTCGTATGAGTTCCGCCATTGTTGTTTAAAAGTATTTAACAATTCATTACGTGATTGCGCGTTATCATGAATAAAAAATACGAAATTCAGTGTGCTGTTCGTGGGTATACCAGGGGTGTTAGTTGAAATTTGCCGGTTTTACTCATAGATGTCGCTAGAGATATGTATACATTTCTATCATTTGGCATCTATGTCATATTTTTCTATGGACAATAACCTTCAAAAATACACAATTACATTCTGCCAAAATAATAGCATCATAGTTGTTTACCTCAGTGAATATGTCGAGTTTCGTTCCAAGTAAATCGCATTTGCGGCATTCGTTGCTTTTCTTATTTCATCAAAAGAAAAAAGCAGTTGAAGCTCATCGATTGCTGGTAGAAACTTATGGTGAACACGCTCCAGTGATTAGAACATGTGAGACATGATTTCGTCAATTTAAAAGTGGAGACTTCGATTTAACAGTCAATGAACATCCTGGTGCAGCGAAAAAGTTCGAAGACGAGGAATTGCAGGCGTTATTGGATGAAGACCCAACCCAATCGCAACAAAAATTGGCACAAACACTAAATGTGACCCGAGGAGCAATTTGCCAACGTTTAGAAGCCATGGAAAAATCCAAAAGTATGGAAAATGGCTACCACACCAACTGAACGATAGACAAATGGAAAATCGAAAAACCATTTGTGAAATGCTGCTTCAACGATTCGAAAGGAAATCTTTTCTGCATCGAATTGTCACGGAAGACGAAAAATGGATTTATTTCGAGAACTCGAAGCGGAAAAAAACATGGCTTTCACTGGTGGGGTCGGCCCATCGACTCCAAGGCCAAATCGCTTTGGCCGTAAGACAATGCTCTGTGTTTGGTGGGACCAGTGTGGTGTGGTTTACTTCGAGTTATTAAAACCTAGTGAGACGGTGAATACGGATCGCTACCGACAACAAATTATAAATTTGAATGATGCATTGATCAAAAAACGGCTGGAATGGGCCCGAAGACATGGCAAAGTTATCCTACAACATGACAACGTACCGTCTCATACCGCTAAAGTGGTGAAGAACACATTAAAAGGATTGAATTGGGAAATATTATCGCACCCGCCGTACTCTCCAGACCTCGCCCCGTGCGACTATCACTTTTTCGCATCGATGGGACACTCACTCGCAGAGCAGCGCTTTGACAATTTTGAAGAAGTCGAAAAATGGCTCGTCGAATGGTTTGCCTTGAAAGAGAAAAAGTTTTTTTGGAATGGTATCCATGATTTGCCTGAAAGATAGGCAAAATGTGTAGAATCCAATGGTCAATACTTTGAATAAAAATTTTTTGAGATCCCTTGAGAATTAAGTGTTTTCTTTATTGAAAAAACCGGCAATCTTCAACTAACACCTCTGGTACTACCAAAAAGCGTCAGAAGGAAAGTGCGCGCATTCATCGGTTACCGAAGAAAGGAGATTCCCGACAGTGATGGATAGAAACATGCGCGAGCTCTTACTTGTCGAGGTTAGAATAAGTACAAGTAGTGGAAAGGCAATATTTTGTTTGTCATCGACATTCCGACGAACAACATTACTATTTAAATATATTATCTGCAACACATTTAAAGAATCTACGTATGCATATATGTGCACTAACACTTGCACATATAATGATAGTTGCACTGAGCCTTTCCTTTTCATAGACCCAAAATATGTTAATTACGGTGGGGGTAAAAGACAAGGCCTGCCACCTTTTCCATATTTGGTATTGAAGCTCAAGATCGGCTGAGTTGCCATTTCTTTATAGATCTTGATGTATCTTGAGTCGATAGAGTCGCGAGACGTGACAGTATCTATAATTTCCTTTTTCATTTGAAATCGAAAACAAATTTATTAAGTTATTAAGAAACATCATGAAATTTACGCTTTCTTCCCAAATTTTACAGTATACTCTGAAATATTTAAGTAAAACTTATCGATGAAATAAACAAAAAAAAATTAGTACCGAATTTCAACAATTCTTTTTTTTTATCAAATCGCCTGTTCTTTATTTTTGAAAAATTGAAACGATTTCAAATAAACCTTATTTGACTTCTGAGAAAAAAGCACAAATTTCCTAATGTGTAGAAATTTTTAAATAAAATACTTTTTTCACTATACATGATCGTAAAAAAGTATTATTTCCGAACTTCGAAACTTTTATAATTCACTACACAAAAAGTTTTAATATCATATTAAAATAAAAAATACGTGTCTAATATTTTTGATCAAAGAACGTAAAAATAATTTCAAATGTAAATCTTGGGTGGAATCATCCATAGAAAGAAAATCTGCCCACAAACACAGAGAAAAATGGATTATAGTGTTATATGTCCTAAATACTTAATAAAACATAAATAATAATAAATAATGGCCGACTTAATATTCAGTTAAAACATCGGAAAATAGGACACACTAAATACCATTGATATACCATTTTTCAATAAAAAGTTTAGTCAATATGAATCAATATAAATCAATATCTATTTTAGTATTGGTGGTCCATTTACGTTATTGATGCCATATCTAGCTGAATTTCATGCTGCGAAATACCAACCCCAATTTAGCAGATGGGCAGAATTGCTTTTCGCTCTTTCGTACATTATCCCAGCAGGTAGACAATTTGAAAACTGTACATTTGTTTATATAAGAAGTAAAATTCAAAATTTTAAAAACTTAAATTAATTTTAAGGCCATTTCCTACTTATCCGATCCCTACCGTACCGACACTTCTTTCGCCCTTCGAATTTTCGCATTAATTGAAATATCGAATTAAGACTTTCAGTAATCAAGTAAAAAGCACTAATGAACGTTTATCTGTTCCTAAATATATATATATAATTATGAAAAAAAAATTCCCAAAAAATTTTTTTTTTATAATTATAAAAATTTTGGACCAGGTAAACGTTCTTTACTGCATTCTACGTAATAACTCATAGTTTAAACTCAATATCTCATTTAGAGTGGAAATGCGAAGGGCGAGAAAAAAGTGTCGGTAAGGCAGGGATCGGATAAGTAAGACATGGCCTTAAAAGTTCGCTTATATTTTCAGCTCTCGCATTCAATATTTTACCATACGACTCGCCCTTTACCTTCACAATTTGGAAGAAAGTTTTCGCCACCTGGCAAGTTTACCTGTTAATTTGCTCAATACCATCAGTTTTTGGTCTGATGACAATGTTCCTTACACCTGAGAGTCCAAAACACATGATGACTGATGGTCGTCACCGGGAAGCTTTGGAGTCACTCAGGAGAATTTACACTATTAACACATGGAAGTCTCGTGATTCGTATCCGGTAATTTACAAATTTTTAATTAATTATACTGTTGACAATTTTTCTATTCAATTTAAAGTAAAAGTAAAAGAAGTTATTTGCATATATAATGTATGAAATTTAATATACGCAATTATGAATTTTAACATGCATCAAAGCAATTATTGATGAATTTGGATGTACTTTTTTGAAAATATTCAGCATTAAATTTCTAAGATAACTGTTAAAGCCGATTCTCAAAGGTTTTAGGGTACAATTCAATGTAAACTAATAAATGGACAAAATGATATTTTTAATAATATTATTTTTTACTTGCGGGAAAAGAATAAAATTGATTAATTATCTCTCATTTAATGTATGGGTCATTCCATATCAGATTTACAATCAAAAATTTGATTCACCTGAAAATTTTTTTCCTCATTCTAGAAAGGAAAAAAAATGACACGTATTTATTTTTCAACATGATATGTAAATTTTTCAAGTTATTGATTTTTTTATTTTCAAAGTGCAAAAAATGTTTTTTTCAATACTGCTTCTAATATTCAACGAAGAGCATAGAATACATAAATGAAATATGCCATGGGATCTACTATTAAGTCCATGCTTTGATCAAAACTCAGAAACGGTATTTAGTACTTTCTATGCAACAATTAAGTAAACAAATGGAATTATCTTAAAAGGGACATGTCTGAATTGAATCATTTTTTGTGTAATTTGTTCGTTAAGTACACAGAACTTTGTGTCAAAATTTGGTAGTGAACCGTTTGATACTTTTCGAGAAAAAAAATTTTTTGTGTGACCGCGCGCTTGGAGCGCGCAACGCGAAGTATAGAGTCGAGCGCACTCAAACATTTGTAAGTGAGTCTACCATATTCCGATGAGGATTTTATGCAGTTCCCACAAGTAAAAGTCGGTAAATAAAAAAAAGTCTTTTGAGAAAGAAACACTGTTTAATTCGAAAGCAGTCATGTAATTTATTAACAATGCACTTTTACATCCAATACTTTCAAATAAATGAAAATTCAATTGTTGTCAGTTTGTCATGTTTGTAATGGTGTCGTTATTTGATCATGCACAGACCTTTGAAGACTAGCTTTTCGTGCTTGTCTTTCAGGAGTTTGAAGTCATGTTTGGGCCTTTTTTTAATGTGCAACATTTTAGCGAAAAACCAAGATTGACGTTATTTTGTGCTTGATTTATATTTTTAAAAGCCGTTTTCAAAATAAAAATCGGACTACCTCTGCGGCAAGCAGACATTTTACAATTAACGGATTAAATAAATTAAAGTGTCAATAGCGCGAAAACGTATTATCTCAAAGTGTCCGTTTTTTTATGCATTTGAAGAGCCTAACGTCTGCTACTTTTCCACCAAACCTTAACCCTAAAAAGTTAAAAATTAACTGAGATATTAATTTGTTTAACAACAGCTAAATTTACCGGTTTTTCCGAATTTTCTCCGCTTCTAATTATCCAGTCAGATCAAGCGACAGCTTATTTGGTTGGCAATTCAATTGTCTACAACTTATCAACTGATGTCGTCAAGATTGGATAATTACCTTTAATGTTATAAACAAAAAACTAATAAAAGTGCGATTTTTTGGTCTTAAATGTTGATAAAAAATTTATAAATCATATTTCATTGTCCAAAACATGACACAATTACTCTATGACTAACCTTTCTTCTGATGGCGCAGTCCGTTTTCTGAAATAAATAATGTCATAAATCATTCATAATAAATGCCCTGTTGCTTGGACTATCGACTCTATACTTCGCGTTGCGCGCTCCAAGTGTACGGTCACACAAAAAAAATTTTTTCTCGAGAAGTATCAAAGGGTCCACTACCAAATTTTGACACAAAGTTCTGAGTACTTAACGAACAAATTACACAAAAAATGATTCAATTCAAACATGTCCCTTTTGAGATAATTTCATTTGTTTACTTAATTGTTGCATAGAAAGTACTAAATACCGTTTCTGAGTTTTGATCAAAGCATGGACTTAATAGTAGATCCCATAGCATATTTTATTCATGTATTTTATACTCTTCGTTGAATATTAGAAGCAGTATTGAAAAAAACATTTTTTGCACTTTGAAAATAAAAAAATCAATAATTTGAAAAATTTATATATCATATTGAAAAAAAAATACGTGTCATTTTTTTTCTTCTCTAGAACGAGGAAAAAAATTTTTAGGTTAATCAAAATTTTGATTGTAAATCTGATATGTAATAACCCGTATATTTACGACAAAAATACAAATATTTTATTTAATACCCATGTTTATTGTTATGAACAAATGATATTTGTAATCAATATAGAGTTTTTCCGGACAAACGTTATTTCAATTACATAATTGTTTATAATTATTTAAATAATGATAGTTAATGACAAAATAATTGTAATTATTTATTAAAATAGCAGCTTTTCAAAGTTTTATAAGTAAATGATAGAGTTTTCTCCGGAATTATTTAAATTATATAATTGTTTATAATTATTAATATAATGATAGTTGATGACAAAAAAATTGTAATTATTTATTATCATAGCAGCTGTTAAAAATTTGATAAGTAAATAATAGAGTTTTCTCGGGAAAAAATTATTTCAATTTTATAATTGTTTATAATTATAACAATAATGATATTTAGTGAAAAAATAATTGTAATTATTCATTATCATAGCAGCTTTTAAAAATTCTATTAGTAAATAATCGGCTATTTTGTATGACCAATTTTTTTTTCAACTAGAACCATAATTGTTTCGGAAAAAACTATGTTTTAGCAGTTAAAGATTGAAATTGTCCATAACAAATTTGGTTCAAAAACATTTCATATCAGATATTTTATTTGATAAAAAATTGTTGGCAATGAGTCTTACCAGAAATTAATTCAAAAGTTTTTTTGATATTGCAGAGAATATATAACAAAAAATAATTACATATTAAAGCATTTATTTAACGATGACTTATCTTTCTAACAGTGGCATACTTCTAATCTGTTTAATCTTTTTCCTGTGTGCAATGTACTATATAGGTTAGGATAAAAATTCAACTGTGTTAAATTTTTATCACAAGAGGAGAAACGACATTTCAATAAAGTTTTATCAATACCGAAAATTACAAGAATGAATCAGACATTTGAAGACTTGGAGCAATTTTCTAAGTCTTAATACAATTTTATTTAAGAGAAATAAATTTGTCCAGAAAGAACCCTAAAGTTGAGTGTTTGTTTATAAATACCATTTGCTTATAAGAATGTAAATCGATATCAAATAAAATATTTATGTTTTTGTTCTATATATTCATTTAAGATGAGATTAGTTAGTTATTTTTCCAAATGATTTCAGTAAATTTTTCAAATTTGTTTTTTTTTTAGTAAATAAGGAATGACAATGTTAAAATGTCATTTTGTCCATTAATTTGTTAATATAGAATTGTACACGAAAAAAATTTGATGATCGGCTTTGTCAGTTATTTTAGAACTTTAATACTGAATATTTGTAAAGAAAGTATATTCAAATCCATCAATAAACGAAAATAATCTACTTCATTATTTACAGCCTAGATTCACTACAATAATTACTTCATAACTGCGTAAAATCAAATTATGTAAGTTGTTAATTTTGCTATAATAAATATAATACACCAGTATTTTGTTTCACAAATAATATACAGAAATATTACATTTCACATATAAATCTACATAACAATTAATATTTTCCTTAATTATTGACGCAAATCTGAAAGGAGATAAAATTCAGTTATAATTATTTTTATTGTACGACTTCGCACTTATTTTAGCCACAGTAGGTGGAAAGTTTTCCTGCTTTCAGTCTTGCAGATTAGATTCGGGCTTTCTCTTTTCTTCGTTTTTGCAAGCGATGCATTCATGAGGATAAAACAACAGAATTGTGTTTCCCAAACGAATAAAATATTTATGTCTACTATAATTCATCTGAATTGTTACCTGTTTTCCATTCGTATTATCCTTACTTTTGATTAAATAGGTAAAAGCATTACTACCATCAAAAGAGCCAGAATTACGAAAAACAAAGAGCTATTCTGCCATAAGAGACAATATTCGAGAAGCATGGAATAAAACGAAAACACTCTTTACGGTGCCTTACTTATCACCAATGTCTATTATCATTTTTCTTCAATTTGGAAGCATGCTAGGGTGTGTTCATTACTCCATTATTTTACTATATAATTTATAATATAAAATATTAATTTAATTTTTATTTATGTGATTTTTATTAAAGTTATTCCATTTCTCGCTTCCTATTATTCTGATGCATAAGTTTCTACAATGCATGGAATTGTTTCCTCAATCTGATTTACATACGAGTATATGGAATTATAGTGAATTCATATATCTCAAAATAATGAAATTGAATTTTATGCACGTTACATTAGTCTTGAGTAACGTTCGTATGTAACTAGATTTTAGCGAGATACACACTAGCAATGCGAAATAACGCATGATCTACTGATGTTCGTGCTTGCAGGTTAAATACGATGAGATTATGGGTGCCTCAGCTTTTCATCATGCTGAACAATTTTGGCAGGAAATTTCGTCTTGCAGTTCCATCAAATGAGACACTTACTATGTGCAAAATGCTTCTTCCAAATAAATTAACGAACCTCATCACCATCCATTCCAATACTTCCCAGCTACTGGCCAATGATGAAATCATAACACATCACCTGGACTGCATGCCAGTAAAGTATATTTTCATGCTTTTTATTGTTAGTTTTATAATTATTTTAAATTATATAAAACGTGATGTTCACATGAAACATAAAAAAAATTAGAGATCAATTTTAATAAGGGTCATTGGCTAACAAGATGTGAAATAGTCCCAGCAGTTCTATGCATTTCCATTATTCAATAAATATATGGCGTGTTCCATGGCAAATCGGATGGGTTCAGGACTCCATGTTTCCGATTTACTTTAAATTTTAAGGATTGATAGACTAACATAAATAATCAAGAAACCTAAAATTTGAGATTATTTCATGCATTATTTAAAAATTTATGGGATAAACAAAACAAAAATATATTTTTGTTCTTTTTCAATTATTTAAAAACTGATACTAGGTGTTACGTTCAGCGGCAGCGCTCGTGACAGGAACAAAGAACTGAATTTTAGTTTAGTGTATCTAAAATATTCTAGAGTATTAAATAAAAGGATAGTAAAATATACTCTCTCTTCGAGCGGCTAAAGAGAGTGTTGTTTGGTGGGGTAGCTCGTGTATTAAGGGAGGTAACAACCTGCCTTATATTCCTATTTAATTACACAGAGAGAAATTTTAGGTTTCACTGACCAAAGTTTTTTTGTTAAAATCGTCTTTACAAAAATTTTAAAGTTCTCATGACAATCATGGTAGTGGCTGTCATACATTGGAAAAGTGTTTACTCCAACTGCAAGGAACGTTACTGAGACCACGATTCTGGTACTTGAAATACCATAGCGCTGCGGTTATAGGAACCAAAGTCCATCGTAAAGCCGCGCATAGAGTTTAGTTAAAATGACTAAGTCGACGGACAGAAAATACCCAGCCAAAATAATTTTTGAGGTTATAGGTATGGTTCTCTTAGTTATCAAAATACGAATTTAATTTGATGAGAGAAAATAAAGTTTCACCGAAAAGATCTAAGAAAAATAACCCGGTATAATGATATTTATGATAGCTTTCGTCGATTAAGTTAAAAAATTGTCACTTTTTTCATCACCATAAACTTTTTTTGACTGACTATAGTTTTGACAAAATACGACGAGACAGCAACATTGGAACGCATTGCATTGTCCCCGAACAAAATCGCTTATTATTTAGAAAGAATTGTCAAACTACATTTATAATAGAATTATTTACCTGATGATGCTTGGCACGGTGAAATATAGTCCAGGAATCGAGAACGAGAATCGGCAGGATTCAATTTAGGCTGCATATCTTTTTGGAAGTAACTACTTTAATAGTTGTCACGACAGGCTTACCTCGTTGTAAAAAATGAAAGTTATACTTGATTTGTCTAGCGCAACAGCGAACGCTGCGGTTGTAGTAACCAAAGGAGCTTGGCAGTACACATAAAGAAAATGTACGTGTACTAACCGTTGGGGTACGTATAAAGCTGATTCTAATCATCGACTTTGGTCACAACAACCGAATATACAAAAAAGTCCAAATTACTGTTATGATAACTATAAAAGTAGTAGCTTCTCTCAACTTTTTTGGTCAAGGCAACTACTGTACAAAAAATTTTATGTGCTATGTGCACAGGTACCATAGCCGATTTCTCTCAGTGTATAATGCTCGATATTTGAGAGGAGGGTGGAAAAATAATTATAAATGACTAAGGCTTCTCAGATTAACACATTTATTCTTTCCTAACTCAGAAGAGAAAAAGACTTACTCTTAAAAGTCGCTATCGGTCGCAGTCCTGGACACAAGGTTTTCTTGCACTAAACAATATCACAACACACAAAAGAGCAAACAAAGCGGTGAATTATAAAGGAAAATATGTTACTTATTCTACCGAAAGAGAGACAAAGACAATTGAATTTAACTTCCGGGCAAGATTGTTAAGCCTCACTCAGCACTCGCGCCACAGCACTACACCCGGCAAGCATGAATCCTGCCACAAAACTCGCACGCGGACAGATTCCCTACGCCACAGCTCGTCCCTTAGATAATTGCCGCGATCGTTGTTTAATTAATTGGGACTTATGGCTCGTAGCCGGCCTTGAATAAAACGTTTTCGGATAAATTTTTTATATATAAGGGGCGAACCTCGGCGGTAGAACTGAACGCGACTACCAGAGCGTATGCTGCCACACGAGAGCCGAGAAAAGACTGAAGTTTTTGATATTAAAAAGAAGCTTCGGAGACGCTGGGGGTTGTCTCCGGATTTCCCAGCGAAGCTCAATCGACCAATCAGGTTTGGAAAAATTAAGCTTGAGGAAAGGGAAAACATTCTGGGACCTTCAACGGGGGTTGTAAAGTTGGTGTACCAGGTAACCTTTGGGCTAGCTGGCCTCTAGTCCCATTTTTTGCGAATGAGTGGGTGACTCAACCAAGGGTTGGTCGGCCTGGGTTTACTATGGCACCTTCAAACAATTGAGGGCCAAATTTTATGGCTCAATGCTTGGTATAATCCAAGTTTACTCGAGGTTAACATAAGTAAATTTAATCCTCGAGTTTACTATACACAGACAGTTTCAGATTTACATTTTACCCACTCTTCCATTAAGTTATAAAATATTATTGCTTTATTTTAAAAGCATTTTGTAGCGGATGAGGAATGGACAGGGTAAAGAGGATTTGCGAGTAAACTCGATGAGGAATCCAAAAGCTTGACCCAACGCTCCTTCCTTTAGAGGTTTTGACAATAAAATAGATTTCAATTATTCGTAGAAACCTTGAGACGTGACAATTTAGCGTTTCCCAGGATTGCTGCCATAGGACATATTCAATACAAAAAGTTGTAAAATATAAGATAAGAAAAATAATGTGCTTAGGGTTTAAGATAAATTTTAACATAAAATATTAAATTGAACCTTAACATAAATGGATTAGAAATTATAGTGTCTAAATAGTTCCTAAATAGAATAGGCTTTCTGCATTCGAGTTACCTAAATAGCTTAATCGCTAAAATTGAAGAGGATGTGCAAATCTCGAATGTAATCGGGATGTCACACTAGGAAAAATTATGAAAGAAATTACACAAACGCATCATTAGATGGCCGATGTACACTGAGAGACTTTTCGTTAGAATAAATCGTAAAAGTGAATCATATTTTAGTATAATATCGTTTCAAAGTGAGGCAAGCAGGGTTTACGTATGAGAAATTAATATAGTGGTTTTCAAGGGGCAAAGTTGATATTTTCGTTTGTATAAATGGAATATATGTTTTACTAACTGTTATAAAACCGCCGAGAATTTGAAATTCACTATATTAAAGTTGCGAAGCTAATTTAAAGTGGTGTTTATACATTTTATTCGAAAGACTGAAAGAATCTTTTCAAATTTTCAAACAAAGAATATGGGAATCTGAAAACCACTATATGAAAAATCACTCACTCCACCAAAAGGTTTGACCTTGAGAAGTGACGGCTTCAGAAAAAGAATTCTTGTGTCTTTTTCTGATGCGACATGCTGAAACACATACACAAATATTATTATCATACCTTATTTATGTTCACATATTTAAGTACGCAATAATACACTATTTTATAATAACATACTTGAATTAAATTTTAGAATCGCTTTTTAGGTTCGAACCCTCTAACCCTACCTATATCTACATAACTAAACGCATGTCTAACGCCTAAAGCCTCTCGGCTATTCTCGCATGCCATATTCCGAAAGAAATATCGCTTATAAGCCACTACTGAGTTGGGCAGACTTGGATTGAGTCTACGAAGCCAATCGGAAAACATCGGAAGCACTCGTACGGCATTCTGAAACGAATTATACGAAAAACCGAGAATAAACATTTTGATTTTTGCTGCGCGTCGCCAGGTTTTTAGCAAGTTCATATTCATAATATGAATTTCTCAAACATGCTTTCCAAAATGTGATATTCATTATTTATCTTATTCAAATTATTTTTAGACAACTTAGTAATCATAATATCACTTTCTCGTACTTTCAATTTCTCGAATAGAGATTCATTTTGGAAAAATGTTTACTCCAAATTTAATAATAAAAAATATGTTTTTTTCAAACAAATTGATTTTTTGAAAAAAGCCATCTTTGAAAAATCTGAAAAAATTCATACTGATAGCCGCAAGTATTACGCAAATTTTAGGTATATAATTAAGGTGCGCACTCAAAAATTGTGCGAAATATGAAGTTTTTTGTACAGTGATGCGCGTGGAATCACGATCTTTGATCGACGGTGTCGGGCGCAAGTTCCACTAATGTTCTATTACTATCTGCTTTTTCGAGAACGTTACTATCAAAAAGTGATGGGAAGTGATTATTAATTGTTTAATTATCGCTTTATACTCATAATATATGAATAATGTAATGAGTTTTATAATTATACATAAATTATCAAAAAAATAATTTTTTTTATTATCATGAAAATAAATTTGTTCGTAAAAAATCCACGAACAAATTTTTTACGTCAGAAAGCATGAAGAGTGAAGGAAGATTTTGCGAGTTATTCACCGATTTCTGGTAATTTTAACAATTAAGAAAGAAAACATAAATGCTAGTAGAAACAAATCTTATTATTTTCTATCCTTCTTCCAAAACTTCGACTTTCATAACTCTTATCCTGCATGTGTTCACTATATTTTAATTTGTATCGAGAGTGAAAAATCACGTAATATTCACTTACGGTTTTTGTTTTTATATGGATTACAACAATGTTTCCTTTTTTATCGAATCATGCCAACTGCTCTTTGAAAATAAACTCTCGTGGATTTTTTACCAACTAATTTATTTTCATGATAATAAAAAAAATAATTTTTGTGATATTTTATATATAATTATAAAACTCATTACATTATTCATATGTTATGAGTATAAAGCGATAATTAAACAATTAATAATCACTTCCCATAACTTTTAGATAGTAACGTTCTCGAAAAAGCAGATAGTAATAGAACATAGTGGAACTTGCGCCCGACGTCGTCGATCGAAGAACGTGATTCCACGCGCATCATTTTATAAAAAAATCCATATTTCGCACAATTTTAGAGTGCGCACCTTAATTATATACCTAAAATTTGCGTAATACTTGGGGCTATCACTATGAATTTTTTCAGATTTTTCAAAGATGGCGTTTTTTCAAAATATCAATTTGTTTGAAAAAAACATTTTTTTTATTATTAAATTTGGAGTAAACATTTTTCCAAAAAATATTAGTACATCGGCCATCTAATGATACGTTTGTGTATTTTTTTTCAGAATTTTTCCTAGTATCAGTTTTTAAATAATTGAAAAAGAACAAAAATATATTTTTGTTTTGTTTATCCCATAACTTTTTAAATAATGCGTGAAATAATCTCAAATTTTAGGTTTCTTGATTATTAATGTTAGTCTATCAATCCTTAAAATTTCAAGTAAATCGGAAACATGGAGTCCTGAACCCCTCCGATTTGCCATGGAACACGCCATATACAGGGTGTTCCGGGATCAATGTTAGAGTTGGGAATACAGTGTTCTTGATTAAATTTTAAGACAATGTTATTAGGTGTACAACTTTGCTTCCACCGTTTTTTCCTAAAATTTGAGGCTTTGTTCTTAAAAAGTGATTACCTATTTATGATTCAAAGTACTGTTTGTCGCTAGCCTTTACTTTTTCCATCTTTCTGGGAATTGTCGGATACCGTCTCGAAAAAACGATGCATCTTTTGAGGCGATGCACGAATCGATCCTTCTTTAGAATTCTTCAGAAGAGCGGAAATGCTGATGAGCCAGACCATGTGTCATCGATCGAAACAAATGGTAGTCGGAAGGAGCAACTTCTAGAGAGTACGGCGGGTGGGGTAAGACCTCCCATTGCAGCGTTTTCAAGTATGTCTTGACCGGTCTTGCGACATGTGGCCGTGCATTGTCAAGCTGGAGGATAACTTTGTCGTGTCTCTCTTGGTACAGTAGCCGTTTCTCCTTCAATGCTCGACTCAAATGCATCAATTACGTTTGATACCAATCCCCTATGATAGTTTCACTCGGTTTCAACGGCTCATAATACACGACACCGAGCTGGTCCCACCAAATGAGGAGCACAACCTTAGCACCGTGAATAGTCGGTCTGGCCGTCGACGTGGAGACATGTCCGGGCATTCCCCATGATTTTCTGCGCTGAAGAATTAACGTAGTGGACCCATCTCCCGTTGCCAGTCACAATGCGATGTAAAAACCCCTTCCGATTTTGTCTTTGAAGCAGCTCTTCGCAAGCAAAGAAACGCCGTTCAACATCTCTCAACTTCAATTCGTACGGAACCCATTTTCTTTGCTCCTGAATCATTCCCATGGCTTTGAGGCATTTCGAAATGGCTTATTGAGTCACTCCCAATGATTCTGCCAATTTTCCTTGCATTTGGCACGAGTCTTCAGCAAGTAATGCCTCCAATACGGAATCTTTGAAAATTTTCTCTGTTCCACCGCAATGCCGGTCCTCGACATCAAAATCACTGCTCTTGAAGCATTGAAACCACTCACGACACGTTTTTTGACTAAGAGCAGCCTCACCGTAAGTATTTAGAGCATTGGATGAACCACAGCCGCAATTTTCTTCAAATGAAAGCAGAGAATCAAAACTTCCCGCAAATGACGAGAATTTGGCTCGAAAACTGACACCTTCAATCGAGAATAAATTTATGATGCAAACACAAATTCACTCATGTGATGCTGTCGTTATGTTGACAGATGTCCAAACTTACTATGTGACATTTTTGATCCTCCTATTTCGACCAGCACTTACCGTTGCAGCTATCTATCGAAAAACGGCGGAAGCAAAATTGTTCACCTTATATTTGTCATTTTACTAAATAATCAAAGGTTGTTGAGATATCGGCCGTTTGATTCTACCAATCAGCGCACGCCATCTCTCTTGGCACGTTAAGCGTCAGTGGCGTTAACCTCGCGACTCGCCGGAGGGCGCGTACAGTTTGACAGTAGGCACTTTGTGTACGTGTCCTCCGGCGAGCCGCGAGGTTGGCACCACTGTCGCTTGACGCGCCAGGACAAAATGGCGCACGCTAATTGGTAGACTTGAACAGCCGATATCTCGACAACATTCAATTATTTTGTAACATGACAAATGACTTTTCGTCTTGGGATTTGATGAGGAACACTGCATTCCCTGCTTTAACGATGATCCCGGAACACCCTAAGTATATATGAAAATTGAAAAATAATAACTGAAAGACTTTATAACCAACTGATGTTCACATAATTCATTTTAAGAAGGTTGTCTACTGTGCGGTTCCAAGAAAACGCTTTCTTCATGATTTTTTTTATGTGAAGTTTATTGTTGATTCAAATTTAAAGGATTCGAGATCTTTCTGTGGAAGAAGAGACGCTTCCGACCGTGCCGGGATTCGAGCCCGGGTCTTTCGATTGCCAGTTGACTGCTCTAACCAACTGAGCTACACAGGCGTCCAACATTTGCTTTTCCACAGAAAGATATCTTTATATCGCCTACCAGCATTGCCGTACGGCTATAATAATTTAAATTCGAAATAATTTCAATCGACACATAATATTACATCTTTCAACATGTAAAAAAATTTTTTGTGTGGACTTTTGTTTTCTTCATTTGACGATATAGTTGGTTGAAATCAGCACCTCGATAAAACGGCACCCTTATGGCGCAGGTGATTTTGGGGGTTGTAATTGGTCGATCTGATAAAATTCAAAAAGATTATTATCAAAGTTACTATATTTGTTAATGATTGCAAATGAAAAAGGAAATACAAATTACTTGAGGCTCTATCAGCCTTAAGAAACACATTCTCAGCAGGACACTCGCGCTTGGCGCTCGATTTTTTATTTTGTATTCACTAGAGCCACAATTGCATCAAAAATAAAAATTGGAGCGCGCCTCGGTCATCGCGCTTCGCGCTCCGAAATATGTAGATCTCGCGCTTTAAAAATTGATTCTTCTTCTAGAGGGCCATAAAGTGTATTTATTAAATGTCCTCTCGGTTATCTTCCTAGCGTGTAAATCATTTTTCACAGTACAAAAATAATTATTGATCCCTCAATTTGTTATTGAATTAGTAATTAATTAACGTTAATTTAGCTTGATCCGAAATTATTTATTTTTTTTAGTTGATAATCTAAATTTCACCATTTTTTGGGAACAACCCATAAAAGTGAAGCATATAGGTAAAAATGTTGGCAGACTTTTATTTATTTATACGGAACAAATAAAATACTGTATTCAGATTCTAATTACTTTTTCATATGACCACTCCTCTTTTCTATTGCAATTATTTTCATTCCATCTAGAAGAGCTTTTCTGTCATTTTTCATTTCGCTTTTTCAAATCTGTATATGCATTGCAAATGGAGTAACTTTTATTTCCTTTTAAACACATTCAGTCGTATATCGAGGTAGCTGTATACATCAATTCCACAATTATTGCTACATCGACAGTCGGGTTTGCCTTCCTCGTTGGAATTGCAACAACTACTAGAGCGAAGAAAGAAGTCACGTTACGTGAGTCACTCTTGATAAATATTTATTCTATCAAATTGGTATTTCATTTAAGGCTATGGAACACCTAAAGATTCCTACTCTACCGGCATTATAGAGCCGAAAATTAGTAAAATTTTATAAAATACTTAACTCCTAAATTTTTATAAATACAAAAAAATGTCATAAGTATAGACATTTAAGAGTTGAAAGGCCTATCTTAGTGGATTATAGGGATCTTTCCACTTCTTGGTACGTTTGTTAAACAATTCTTTTTTTGAACACGTAGGAACTTCATCGATAATATTATTATGAATTATTATTGTTATACAGTATCTATTGGGTTGGCAACAAAGTCATTTCGCTTTTTTCCGCTAGATAACTTTAGTCGTTCGAAGTCGTTCTTCTCCATTGCAAACGTCAGACCGTATATGGTATTTGAAAGCTGACATTTCATAGATTATTCAGTAAAAAGAAGTTTCAAATTTTGTATTTTATTTATGGTTTTGCATTGATTTAAAATGAAGATTCCAGACGGTCATTTTAGTCACATTTTACTCTATTGCTTCCGAAAAAACGCAGTGCAAGCTTGGAAAAAGTTGTATGATGTTTATGGTTAAGAATCATTAACAGAACGCCAGTGCCAGGATTGGTTTGCTCGTTTGTGTTTCGGAGATTTTGACCTTAAAGATGTACCACGCTCTGGACGCCAGACTGAAGTCGACAACTATAAAATAAAGCAATGATAGAAAATAACCGGCGTAGTACGACACGAGAGATCGGAGAGGAGCTTAACATATCACATGCATGCGTTGAAAAACATTTAAAACAACTTGGTTACGTTAATAAGCTCGATATTTGGGTTCCTCACAAATTGAACGAAATTCAACTCTCCAAACCAATTTCCATTTGCGACTCACTGCTAAAACGTAACGAAACCGATCAATTTTTAGAGCGAATCATAATAGGCGATGAAAAAATGGGTTGTTTACGATAACGTCGTGTGAAAAAGACCATGGAGTAAGCAAGATGATCCTGCACAATCGACATCGAAAGCCGATATTCATCAAAAGAAGGTTATTCTGAGTGTTTGGTGGGATTTCAAAGGTATTGTTTATTTACAGCTGCTCCCAAGGAACCAAAACTCGTAAAGGCATCATCTTCCATCAAGATAAATTTAAAGGGAAAAAAATTTGATTCAAATGAGGCTGTCAAAAATGAGTTGATTCAGTTTCTTGCCTCTAAGAACCAAACTTTCTACGAAAGCGGAAATATAAAGCTGACTGAAAGATAGCAAAAGGTCATCGAATAAAATGGTGAATACATAATTGATTAATGTTTGTTATTTGTATTAATAAACTTGCTTTGAAAATCATGAAAAAAAACGAAATGACTTTGTTGCCAACCCAATATAAAACATTAAATTGCAGCGAAACATACATTAACAACTAAATAAGCCGCGCATCAAATAAGTAAAAAATGCGGGTTAAGTAGACAGGGGGGGGGGGGGGTCGTGCGTGCCCGTCACGAGACGTCGCGTGCCCGGTGTGCGTGCGCATGTTCGCTTGCTCGGTTCAGGGGTTCTCTGTAACGAGGGAGCCGAGCCTACGCTCGGTGCGCAACTTCGGCAAGGATGTGTATTAATCTTATAACTATGTTAGAGAACTGCTGTGTTAAAAGTACAGAATAACTGTGTGTTCACTGCGGATTAATTACACTTCAATAATAAATTTTTCGTCTTTTCAAAAGCCTATTTTTTTATCCATAATTTTCTTGATTTTTGAAATATTAAGATTTATATTTTTGAATCGCGGGTGTTCTATAATTAAAATTGCAAAAATTTCTAACAGTGTGAAATTGTGTAAATTTAATACTGTTTATAAAATTCATAATGTGTATATCTCACGGAATACTGAAAAATTAATTTTCCATAGCGCCTCTTTTGAAAATCCGATTTTCGGTACCTGTAGAGCGGGTTGAATCTTTAAAAGCAGGGTTAAAAATCGCAGTTCCAACCCGCTCTACAGTTACATCAAATCAAATTCTTAAAAGAGTTGCTACCGAAAATAGACCTTTGCGCTCGAGCTCTTTTTCGCTTGAGCGAACCAGCAACTCTAGGAGATTTTTCAGATACTACACTCCGTGCTCCCTTATACGACCATTTGCCGCTCCCCTATGCGACGGGAAGGTCTATCCCTTCCATTCTCACTCCTTCACTTTACAGTTACATCAAATCAAATTCTCAAAAGAGTTGCTATGGAAAATAATATGCATTAGTCGAAATAAAACCCAATGGATTCAATGAGTGTGACTGCAGACACTCGTTGCAATTGCTGTGTTATACCCTTGTAATGTAATAGTATATTGTATAGTGGTAAGGGATAGGCGGGTTCCCCTTGCGCCGTCGTATAAGGGAAAGTTCTTGGTCCCGAGCTCGTCGGATAAGGGAGCGTGGAGTGTATGTGAATTTCTTGCAGCTAATTCAAAACATAAAACTAAATATAAATAGACATAAACGCCAATCTAGTTTCCGCGTCAAACCAATTGGTGCTGTAAAATCGCTTCTTGAGTTGACAGATCAAACTCGAGCGCAAAGGGATAATAACACATCACTCAATAAGTTCGTAGGATGACATATCGATGGCGCGACTATTGAAAAATCCATACAGTAAAACCTCATTTATCGAGACGCCCTTGAAATGTAAACACCTCGTTTATCGGGATTTGGAGGGGCTCCCCACTACCACCTACAGTCTCATGGTGGGTTGCCATGACTCTTGTTGTATGTTGACATTTAGTAATGGTAACGAAGGTATGTATAATACGAAGGTATGTAAAAAAATTGACATAATAAAACTCCTGCAAATGAAACATCTGCAAACTATGTCACTATGTACAAGGAGTGGTGGCTGGAGGAGAAACAAAATGTCCCGATAAATGAGGTTGCGAGATCCCGATAAGTGAAGATCCCGATAAATGAGTGTCCCGATAAATGAGGTTTAACTGTATTATTTTTAGGAAGTACCAACCTTCAAACGATACGTGTCAAAACTTCATGTAAAATCTGACGTTTAATTCACAAGTTACAGTGGTTTTAGTAACGCTACTTTTTTAATTTTCAAAACAATGAAAAAATCTGAATTTCGTGTGTTGATAAAGGAATGCTTTTTAATGACGAAAAATACCGATCAAGCGAAGAAATGGCTTGACAAGTGTTATCTAGACTCTACTTCATCAAGATAAATGGTAGAGAAATGGTTTTTTGGAATGAATGTATCTCTATTAAAGGAGACTATGTTGATAAATGAAGTCGATTTTTCTCTAAAAGTTGTTGTTTTATTAGTGATCCTACGAACTTATTGAGTGATGTGTTATGCATTACTCGAAACAAAACACAAAGTATTCAACGAGTGTGAATGCAGCCCTCGCTTCGCCTGGACAGCAAACTTCACAATCGTTGCAGTCGCTGTGTTTCATCGGTAGGGTGTACTTTGGACCGTACATCGATTCTCGAAAGCATTAAGTTTCCCAGGCGCAGTGAACTTCACACTGGAAATCCTAAGAATTTTTAGGCGTCTTTCTTGTGAATTATAATGCGCGCTTGAAAATTCTTAGAATTTTCAGCGTGAAGTTCACTGCGCTTGAGAGAATTAATGCTTTGGAGAATCGATATACGGTCCAAAGTACACCCTACCGTTTCATCCATTATTATGCAATATACTAATCTATTTTACAGTGATTGCCTTCATAGTATCAATAGTCTGTTGTTTTGGAGTCAATTGGGCACAGGTTGTACCTTATATGTTGACGTTGTCGGCTGCGATAGTTATCACCATGAGAATCGCTGGTAATATTGTTATCGCTGTGAATGCGGAAGTTATACCAAACCCATTAAGGTGATTATTAAATATTGAAAATCATCCATATTATTATTAAATAAGTATTTTTCTGGATCATTATAAGCTTTGAATTCAATAATTTTTACTCGATATAAAAAGAGAGTTGTCTCCAGACGGTGATTCTAACTTATAGAGCGTCGCTATTAAGAAATTGTTATCTTTGTCATAAACTAACTTTTCGCAATGAAGTTCTGTACTAAATGTACTAGTCACAAAGGTTTTATGTAAGCTATCATATATAACGATCGTTTCGAATTTACATCTTTTAGGTCCACCGCAGTCAGGATTGTCAATTTAGTAGGAAATTTTGCCGCTGTGGTTGGTAATTTAGCATTTTCCAGCCTCCTCAACACTAATTGCGTCGCTGCATTTATGTCAATGGGCTGTTTAATGCTTGGTAACAAATTAATTATTTATTTTTCACTTAGAAAATGTTATATCACATATTCATAAACTCACTGATTGATCGATTATTCATGAAACAAATTCTTTTTTATAATCAAATGTCTTAAGGTAGCTGTTGTTCCAATAATAAGGTCTCTGGAAAAAATAGTATATTATGCACCTAGGGAGAAACAAATTCATTTTGCGAGTTTAAAGTTTAATGACCGAGCAAAGTGAGGACAATAATCACACGAGTAATGTAAAAGTTAATAAAATCCACTTTATGACACGCTAGTAGAAAAAAAGCATTATTGTTTAATAACAAATTTTCAAAATTACGAAAAATAATACTTTTAATAATTTTTTTTGTAATAGAAATTATTTTTGCTGTCCCTTCTTACCAATTTTTTAAAAATAATGAATGAATTAAGTCAAATGATGTTTTAGTCATATGAAAAGTATGTCAAATAATGATTTGGAGAAACAAAAATTCGGATCCATAGTTATTAAAAAATATAAAAATTAGGTTTTATGATGAATCGGAAATATAAAAATTAGAGCAATTAGTAATTCGGTTACAAGAAATTCGGAAAAAAATAGAATTTGGGGAATATTCACACGCCCCGTCTTTAAGCATGATAATTGTCGAAAGAATTATCGGATTAAATTGCGCTTTAGCACACTTCTTTAGGGCCCAAAAAGAAAGAACGACTTCGTTAAACAGCCATTTTTCACAAACGATTTTGGTTTTATCCATATAAAAAACGTTTTTATGAAAATAAAAAATTAAATTTTCCGTCCAAAATATACGAGATACGGTAAAAATGTTCATTCAAAAGTGTTCAAAACACTTTAGTGTTGACCATTTCTTCATAGGAATTTCACCTTTTGTTTATTAAGCTAAAATATTATTTTTAAATGCAAGTGTGGCTCTAATGAATATAAAATAAAATCAACTGAATGGAATTGTTTTTATTATCTGAAATGGAAAACAAATGTAGTAATTTTTCCTATAGTATACGTAAGGTACGTTTTTACGCACCTTTTTAAGTGTGTAAAGTCGATTTTTACGCATAGTGTGTGTAAAGTAAATATTTTATTTTTACTTCTTCCTGCCCCTCTCCCACTTTGCTTGACACCTCAATAAAATCTCACAATCTTTGTAGTAACGATCTTTATTAGATTTTATAAATTAAATTTTAAAAATTCAGTTGCGTCTTTTATGCATACTATAAAAAATAACGTTCGCCACACAGACGTAAACTTTACGTCCTAGTGATGAAAACTATTATTCAAGTCTTAATATCATACAAAATAGTATATTGTGTTGCAAGGGCGCAATGTAGGTGATTCCCGCATAAATGTGAGGCCAGCACAAGGCGCAAGAGCTGACGATGCCGAGGAGATGGATTGCCGATCTCTCTTCTTTCTTTCTTTTGTTTAATGGCTTCTTGTTCAAAGAACAAATGGTTAGAACATCCACGTGGGGCTAAAGGTAGCCCGATATAACAATTTCAATATCAATCAATCCCATATAGAGCAGCCCAAAAATAGTGCAAGAAAATAGATGTCCGCGTGGAGCAAATACAACCCAAAACCACCCTAAGAGCCATGTATTGCGCGCGTTTAAGCATCTGAATTACACGGCTGGTCGCAGAGGCGAACAGGGGAGAATTCCACTCCAGCAATGAATAATCCAAGTTCCTGTAAGCTATCAAAAAGAGAAACGAGGTCGTACCCCAGCTAACCCTGTCCAGCTCACGAATGACACCGATAGATCTAATTGCCTTCTCAGAGATCATCCGAACGTGAGGAGCCTAAGTGAGCCAACGGTCCAAAATCACGTCAAGATATTCTACCACCGCACAGAGCCTGGGCTGTGCGCTATCAGCAGAAAAAGAACAATTCCCAGTGGGCCGTGATAGAGGTTACAAAGTTTTGAATCCCGCATAGGAGGCCGAATTGGAAGTGAGGAATCTAGTTACTATGCTCGGCAAAGTGCTAGAGCCTACAATGGATTAGTCTTTCGAATAAATTGCACATCGAAGACATCAATGAGATGAGTCTGTAGCCCCCACCACCCGGCTTGGGAATGAAAATAACACGAGCGGAACTCCAGGATAACGGGTATGACGCAGGCCTAAACATATAATTAAAAAGAGGTAAAACTCAATCCCGGGGAGGTTCTGGCCCTACAGGCCACCATCGCCGCATCAAACTCCAGTTGAGAGAACGGCTAATCGAATACCTTCCCAGCAGGTACGTCCCAATAAACTGGGATGTCCAAAACCTGAACGTCCCCGCGAACCAGCTCATCTCAATGAGACCTTAACGCCGGAGAGTCAGGATCGGACAAAACGTTGGTTCTAGTCGCACCTGACCGTACCTAAGTGTATCCTCGTACCACGAGGGGAGGATCTACAACATCCCCAACGTGTCCGTTGAAGTCCCTGCACAGGATGACCGAAGAGCAAGGAAGCGTCAAGTCCAGAGCCGAGGACCAGTTCTCAAGGTCAATGGCCGGACCAGATCAAGGTTTTTACTTAGGATACAAGACTCGAGCAGAACTATGTAGGGACGAAAAGAGGTATCGTCAAACCTATCGGCGTAGGTTCCTTACAGGTTCAGTCAAGCCCCCATGATGCAACTCAAAAGGAACCGCACAGACATCTTTAATCCCATCAGAGGCTTTCTTCTTATATTCCCGAGCCACATTCACCGGCAAGAGAGACGAAATAACATCAGATTTACGCTTGTCACCCCCATCAACATCAGTAAGTACCATCTTCCTGGCCGACGAACTGTCGACAGGCACCGGAGCCAAGATCCCACCACCAGCGTACGAATTACGATCCACTGTGGGAACAAAAGCCCTGCCCCTTCCCGTATTTGGAGCCATGGAAAAGATTAAATTTAAATACTCAAATAATGCGAGACTCATAAATTCCCACATTATTTGCCGATGGAATAATGCGGGAATCAAAAATTCTCGCATCGTTAAAAAAATGCGAGAATCAGGCGCATTGTGTACTAAAATTAGTGCTAGAATGAGGTCATTCTCGTGTGAGAATGCCAAAAACTATTTTATCCAGAGACATGATTTTTGGCTCAACAACTAACTTAAATCAAAATTGCTTATTTAAAAATACTACACTTTTAAACATATTATTTAACTTGATATACAAAGGCAAATTAATTTTAATACAGATAAATTATAATTTTAATAAACCTATACTTATCAGCTGAAATCAATATGTTAAAACGTTACAATTTTGACAGATAGATATAGAAATTAATACACTTATATTAAATTTAATATGCTATCATATTGAAATTAATATAGTTTTGTATTAGATTCAATAATACTTTGTATCAAGTTTAATATACTGTTTATGTATATTACTTCATATAAAACATATTCTCATTTTGTACGAACTGGAATTTACTGATAAAAATGCCGTTAAGGTAGGAATTCATACATACAGTGCAATTTTCTTAGTCGGTAATGCAGTTTATTCACGATTTCCTAACGGCTTAAGGCCATGGATCAATCGAACATGTGACTAATTATACATTAATTCGTTCATGTAAAATAACTTTTTTGATTTCACAAAATATGATCCTCAAAATTTTTAAAATACAGCAGAAGACCATTAGAAACGTGTGTCAACTTCGTTTGAATAAAAATTTTGCAAAATTGTTTAGTTAAGGCCATGGACTAACCGAATCACGTAACTAGATTCCTACCTTGCCAGCATTTTTAATTTGTGTAACTCCATGTTCGTAAAAATGAGATAATAAGTTGAAAATTTGTGAGAGTAAATAAAGTGCTTGATGACAAGTCTGTCTGGTCGTGATTATTGATAATTATGAAAAAAAATTTCTTTAATAAAAATTAATTTTATAATTATACACAGTTATGACCAGACAGACATATGTGACGCGATCCGAGAAAAGGGACCTTCGAGGAAAAAGTGAAATTTTACACGACGAACGATTGAAGAAATCTTGAGCTCGATGCGACCGAGCGGAGGAGAAGTCGAAGTGGGGGATTCTGATCCCCACTTCTTATAGTTCCCCTGTGTTTCCTCACTCTCTCCTCCACACGTTCGCGCGCCGGCAATCGAGTCCCAAGTTCAGAAGTTCTCCCGTCTATTATACTGTGCTGCAGAATTTTCGTTATGTTACGAATTTCGTTTCGAAATATTATAAGAACCGTCTATTTTTTCAGTTATTTTTAAAACTTATCAATTACGCATTAGTATGAAATGAATTTGTGATTTACTACCTATTTTCAAACTAATAAAAATAATCATTTTACTACCTATAAAGTTACTCAATGAAAAAATTTAATTCCCGATATAAAACACTAGTTTACAAATAGAAGTTATGGCATTCTTCTAGTTTTTTTTATTCAATTTTTCTCATTGTACGTCTTCGAATTTTATTTAAAATTTAATTTTGACAATTCGACATTTCACATTTCTTCGCTAAGTTCATATTTCAAATAACAATCTTTAACGCCGCTGTAAAAAATTTCGCTACTTCATTTTTTATTTTGAAAATTGACGTTTCAGAATATCTTTTACAAATTTTTTGACAAGATTTTGAGACAGTCGATTCTATGTTATATGGCATGTCGTTGTCTTTCATTGTTTATTGCAACATTGTCATACATTCGTCACTAGGGCACGAATCAATGCCGCATATTGCGCAAACTAAAACTCAGCTTAGCTTTTTCATAATTATGAGAATCACTGAACCTTATACGTTTCCTCGTCTGAAACCCAGTCATAGACTGAAGTTCCAACGATTTTTTCATACTCCTCGTTAGGATTCATTTTTGCTACAACCAGCTACAACTGTCTTTTGTCATAACCTAGCCACAATGAAGCACGTTGCAACAAGCGCGTTGATTCTGCGGAGCATAGAGTTCCGCGCAGGGGACACGGCGAGTAGTGGGGGAAGTGGTGGGAGAAGAAAAATAGTGGAGGCGTCGAGCTGCCGATCCGCACGCGTTTGCAGACTCTTTTTCAATAATTTATATCATTTAAAATAATGTAGATACAACATTTCTAATTGCACCCCTAGAAAGATTAGCTCAAGAACTTATAGAATTAATCATAATCCTAATATCGATTTTTTGCCTTGAAGGTCCCTTTTCTCGGATCACGTCACATTATATTAGTATATATTATTTAATTCTACAAATTTTCAATTACCTATCTCATTTTTTATATAAATGAGGTTACACAAACTGAAATGTCGGTAATGTAGGAATCTAGTCACGTGACCAGATTGGTCCATGGCCTTAACTATAATTACTGATAGGTTTTTCAATTTTTTTTAAAATTTTACTGAAAAGAAGTCAACATTTTCAGGAAGATGCCTTGTAAGTTTCAAAAAGTTACCTTTCATGAGTAAATTAATGTATAATTTATTCACGTGGTCCAATTAATCCATGGCCTTGAAAAACTTTTCTTCTAAAAATTTGATTTGAGAGTTGAGAGACCTATCTTAATGGGTTACATTTTAAATAAATAAATTAACAATTTTTTTTCAGCTTGCGGTTTATTAGTCTTTCTTCTTCCGAGACCCTTGCCACCTGGCATACCTACTAATTGCCAAATGAGAAAGTATTGATACACACATAAAAAGAGTGTGCTGGACTTACGCTATTTTTTAAATTAATTGAACCATTGGCGTGTATTTATTTTTGATCGTCAATGTTTCAATTAGACAGTTACCAGTTATTTATGTCAAAGTATATGTGATTTACGAAACAATATTTGAAGTACTTACGCATATAGTAAAATAATAGATTATTCCAAGAATGTGATCCTATAACGTATTCTCAAGAAAGTATATATCGTTTTAAAAAAAAAATCCATATGTATAAAGAGTAATAGCAAGTAAAGCCAAACTATTACTTTGTTATAGAGACCAACCATACTTCTTCTCATAAGATAAAGTAGATTTCGTCTGTTGTATGACGTCGTTGTGAAAAACTGTAAATTTGATTATAGATATAAATATTTTATTAGCAAAACAGACATTCTGCCAGAAACACGAAATTTTATAGCAATCACAAAAATAGAATTTTATTTTCATGATCAAGAATCATGACTTTTGTTTTGTAGTATTTAAATACATATGCGAGAAGAGAAATGGCCCTGCTGGGATAAAGAATTGATGAATAGTTATTGAATACTTCATAAATTGATTTATGCGGAGTGACATAAACTAAAAAAATGGCATCGATGTGTCGCTCGTGAAAAGAGCTCAGATATAATTCAAAGCATGCGAATAAATGCAAACATTTCATGCTGCAAACTAGGTTAATGGGTATTCTGTGTTGAAACTTCATAGCATTACTCATCAGAAACTAATACCTTCTTAAAAAATACAAATTTAATAATAAAAATATTACCAAAATTTATCTTTTTCTCGTAAATAATTAATTATCTAGACCTTGTACTTGTTATAAAATATTTCTACGTTTTTTCCAAACATGCATTAGTTAAGGTAATATTATTTTGTTACTTAAATTTCCTCACGAATGTACTTAATAATCGCTTTTTAATAAAAAAAACTGTTACATCCGTTTCTCTTCCGTCTTCCCTTAGTGCCCATATGTAACTATACAAAAGGGATTTTTTGATTTTTAAACTTTGTAAAGTGAAGATCCATTGCATGTCACTGAGCCATTACATCACGTATACAACCCCCGGAAAAGATGTTACAGAAGTGTTACGTAATTATTACAGAACGTTAAGGTAGTAGTCTAGTAACTTATGCCTATTTTCATGACTTCTTTGGAGGGTGGTTTTTTATAGGAAAATAAAAATGAATTATCTTGAATATTTAGTGTTTTTATTTACATATTGAAAATATAAAAAAAAATTTATTTGAAAAAATTTAATAGTTTATTACTATTATTATTGTCACTCGAAGTTGGAACCTCAAAAAAATGCACGTGGGTGGCCCGGGTGATTTTGGCTCTTGATGTTATCTAAAATCAAATATTCTTGATTATTCTTAATCTATAGACATGTCATTCTGGTCGGAACTACTGAAGTTAAATTTCAAGGGTAAATAACAAAATGGCGGACTTTGAAAAGAAAGTCCTTTTATTTTAGCAAAGAAAGGATTGTAAAATAAAAAGTTAGGGGTGAAAAAAATTCTCGTTAGTACCGACGAGAACTATAAGTGTGTAGAACAGCCTGTTAAAATTTGAAAGCAATCGGTTCAGTAGAAAAAAAGTTAGGACCCGGGCCGACCAGAAAAACAATGTTTTGAGAAAAACGCGTTTAAAGTTCAACAACAAATTTTCATAAGTAAACTTATACTTACGTCAATCGTCTATGCCTGGAGCGTATAATATGCTCTAGGAAACTCGTTATAACTCCCGAAATATTTCGAATTTCTGTCTGAAATTTTCACAGTATATTCTCAAGACATTGTACTTTCAAATTAAGCAAAAAAAAAATTTTCGATTTTTTGAACCCAAGTTACCAGACTACTACCTTAAAATAACGTTCCGTAATTTGTACAAAACATTTAAATAACGGTGTTATATACATCGCTCTATTATAATATCGTTACAGATACGTTATAACAATTATATAACAGTTATAGAGATGGTATATAACTAATTTATCACAGGGTATGAAATTTTTCGTCAAAGGTGACTCACCTATGACTACACCTGGCTAAATGGGCATATCGAACACTCACGCTGCGCTCGGGAAGACATTACACTATAAATTGTCGACAGAAATAGAGTTTTTAAATTCTCGAGAATTTAATTTCAAGTAATATAACCGAGAATATTATAGAATTGAAAGAATATAAGAGAATATAAAGAGAATTTCAAGAATTTATGGTTTAAATAATTACTTATCAATATTTATAGTATGTTTATAGTTAAATAAAGAGGCGCTCACTTTTATAAATATATTTATCAATGAAGAAGAATCTAAGAATAGTTTTACTGTCAATATATTAAAATTATATACTGTTGAGATTAGGTTCATTTTCAATTTAATACATTGAATACTAAGAATCTTAAATTAATTTTATATTTAAATTTATATTATCTATATAATTATTGACTATATATCAAATCCTTTATTATAAAATATAATGTATATAATATAAAAATAATAATTATATTAAATTATATATTTATTTTTAAGAATTCAAGTTTTAAGGAGCAAAACAGTTTTTATTCTTTCTTGGATTTTCCATGATCGCTGCAGGTTATGGAACTTATAAATCGGCAGAGAAAGTCAAGTAAAACTTAAAAATGTTAGGAAATTGTTTGTGATTCAACAAATTATAATTATAATTAAACAAATAAACTCGTTCATTAACTGCCACTGACGTGAAGTAATTCCAATTTTAATACAAAACTGTAAGATTTCCATTAAATAATTTCTACAATAATACTTTAAACAAAATTTTTGGAACATAACCTATAATTTAATGTTATCTCTAATATTATTACCCTTTTAATTCTCGTTTTGCATTTTCTTCTGCACAAATAAAATGCTTAAATGCGCTACATTTCGCGCGAATACAATTATTGGCTTCCACTGTCACGTGGTTATGAATGGAGGGGTAGAAGTCCAACCCATGACTTAAAATAAATGAAAGACGCGCTTGAAAATAACTGAGAGTTTAAATAATCGAGAGTTGAGTGTATTTGTTGTATAATGGAAAATTTAATGCAAAATATAATGAGATATAAAATAATTATATTTGTTAATAATAATAAAATAAACATACTTAAAGGGGTAGCAATGTTTAAACGTTGAATATTTAATATGTTTATGATATTTTTCTAGGAAAATATACCTGTGAATCAGAAAGTCTCTTCAATACTGCACCAACATCATATTTCCCTAAAAAAGAGATCATAAACATATTAAATATTCAACGTTCAACTACCTCTTTAAACATGTTTGTTTTATTTTTATTAACAAATATAATTATTTCATATGTAGCGTAGCTAAAATAAAAATATATTTTTTCTAGAATATAAGAATCCGAACTAACACAGCGGAGGTGAAAGTACGAACAGTACAATAAACGAATTTAAGGGATTAAACCGCCCGGTCGGCAGGCCACTTTATATTGCACTGCAACATAGTTTTATTCCAGGGTCTCGAAAGAAATCACCAGGCAGGACGGAGTCCTGTGAAAGGGCTAGTGGCCGACCTGAGAAAAAGAGTAGTTAGTTATTTACCTGACCCCGTCGAGCGTACTCGCCTCCGAACCGACGCTTGTATATATATATGCATTTTATATTTAATAAATTAAATCTTGTTAAATAAAGTGCGTCAAATCACTCTAACCCCACTAGTTCCCTGATAACCGACACACACTGATCCCACATTGGTGACCCCGACGTGATCGCGAAAAACACGGGAAAATTGTGTATTACGGTGCAAGTGACTTAAAGTGACTAGTGAGAAGTGAAATTGAAAAATGGATAAGGTAAACGCAAGTACCTCAGACCAGCGAAGTTCGGAAACAGAAAAAGTGAGTGCAAGTGCCATCGCAATGCGCGTACCTACTTTCTGGCCAGATAAAATTTCATTGTGGTTTAAGCAACTCGAAGCACAATTCGCCATCGCTGGAATCACACGAGATTCAACGCAGTTCAGCTACGTTATAGCGAATCTCGAGGCAAAATACGTAGAAGAGATAGAAGACATCATCGAGAACCCACCAGAAAAGGACCAATATAAAGCCGTGAAAGCCTGTCTGATTAAAAGATTGTCCGATTCCAGCAGTACACGGATTCGAAAACTTTTAGAGGGCGAGGAAATCGGCGATCGAACACCAACGCAATTCCTCCGGCATCTGAAAACACTCGCGGGCTCAGATATTAACGAGGACTTCCTGAGAAACTTGTGGTTAAACAGACTACCCGTCTCAGCACAACACGTGTTAGCTCCAATAACGGAAAAATCACTTTCAGCGATGGCTGAGATAGCTGACCGTATCCATGAAGTTCGGCCGGAAAAAGGGAAAATCGCAATGATATCTCCAACTTCAGAGATAAATGCCTTACGTGAGGAATTGCAGAAGCTACGAGTGGAAGTAAACGCTATTAGCAGAACACGAGAACCACGATGGCAAGGACGGTGGCGAGGAAGAAGCAAATCACGCGGTCGAAACCCTTCGAGAAATCGTGAAAACGAAGTAGACAAAAATCTATTTTGGTACCACCAAAAATTCAGCGGGAAAGCAACGAAGTGTCGTGAGCCGTGCAATTGGAAGTCGGGAAACGACAAAAACCATTATTGATAGCGGCGTTCAACAATGGTTCCAGGAATCGTCGCATCTTCGTTAGTGATAAGACGAGCAAGGTCGCCTTCCTAATCGACACAGGTGCCGACGTTAGTGTTTTTCCACGAAAACGAGTCACGGGTCAAAATCGCAAGTGCGAATATGAACTTTACGCGGCGAATAGTACCCGAATCGCTACATACGGCACGATAGCCGTCGATTTAGATTTCTCACTCAGACGTACCTTCAAGTGGCAAATGATAGTAGCGGATGTCGACACGCCTATCATTGGAATGGACTTCCTGATTTTTTACGGTCTTCTCGTAGATCCAAAAAATGGCCGCCTCCTGGATTCGGAAACTGGATTGACAACGCATGGCCGAATTGCATCAGGCAGATACGCATCTATCAGGACTATCGTTGGCAACACGAATTACCATAAGATTCTAGCCGATTTTCTTGAATTAACGCGACCCGTGGTTTTCGGTAAAGAACCGGCAAAACATGATGTAAAACATTACATCAAACTCACACATGGATCTCCAGAATTCTGCAGGCCAAGACGACTCGCGCCTGATCGATATAAACAGGCAAGAATAGAATTCGACCTCATGCTGCAGCAAGGAATCATCCGACCGTCGAAGAGTCCCTGGGCTTCACCCTTGCACATGGCTTCCAAGAAGGACAACGGGGTGCGACCCTGCGGGGATTACCGTGCTCTCAATGCACGCACAATTCCGGACAGATATCCTGTCCCTCACATCGAAGACTTCGCCAGAACCCTACACGGACGTACAGTGTTTTCCACAATAGATTTGGTAAGAGCCTATAATCAAATTCCTGTCGCGCCGGAGGATGTGGAAAAAACAGCGATTACCACACCTTTCGGTTTATTTGAATTTTTGCGAACACCTTTCGGCTTACGTAACGCTGCACAAACCTTTCAACGATTCATCGATCAAGTTTTAAGAAATTTAGATTTTTGTTACGCGTATATCGATGATATTCTTGTTGCTTCAAAAGATCATGTAGAACACGAGAAACATTTAAGAATTTTGTTTAAAAAATTAACTGAATTCGGCCTCGTTATAAATTCCGGGAAATGTATTTTTGGCGAAAATAGTGTCAGGTTTTTGGGCTACATTGTCGATGAACAAGGGATTCGACCCAACCCAGAACGCGTAGAAGCTATAAAAAATTTTCCAAAACCGTCCACTGTAAAAAACTTAAGGCAATTTTTAGGGTCGGTTAATTTTTATCGTAGGTTTATACCAAACGCCGCGAAAATTCAGCATAATTTAAACGCACAACTTTGCGGTTCTAAGAAAAACAACGCGCCAATTGCGTGGACCGAGGAGTTAGAACATTCTTTTAACGAATTAAAAAACGCTCTCGCGAGCGCCACGATGCTGGCTCACCCGGTCGCTGGAGCTACATTATCAATAAGTGTAGATGCCTCCGATTTCGCGATGGGAGCCGTATTACAACAACAGGTCGACGATGCATGGCAACCTCTAGCATTTTTCACGAAGTCATTGAATATAGCACAGCGTAAGTACAGCGCGTACGATCGCGAATTGTTAGCTGCTTACGCTGCCGTGAAACGGTTTAGACACTCGATTGAAGGTCGCGATTTTATTATATATACGGACCACAAACCTTTAACGTTTGCATTCCAGCAAGATTTGAATAAATGTTCTCCTCGACAGTTCCGTTATCTAGATTTTATTGCTCAATTCACAACCAATGTTCAACATGTCAGCGGTATTAATAATATTGTAGCGGATGCGTTATCACGAATCGAAAGCATTGTCGAAAGCGTAGATTATAAAACGATAGCCGACGCTCAAAAACAGGATGATGAATTACGCGCGATTTTAGAATCAGGTAAAACTAGTCTCAAGCTGAAGAAAATAAATTTTCCAGATTTTGGAGTAGATGTTTATTGCGATACAGCGCGCGATTCTATTCGACCCTTTATACCTGCGAACTTACGCCGAGCGGTATTCAACAGCCTGCACCGTCTAGCTCATCCAGGGATTAAGGCTACACTGAAACTAATATCACAACGTTTCGTGTGGCCTTCTATTAATAAAGATTGCAGAACCTGGGCGAAAAATTGCATTCCTTGTCAGCGTACAAAGGTCACGAGACACGTCACAGCGCCAATCGGAAAATTCGGCAACACGGATGCAAGATTCGAACACGTACATTTAGACATAATAGGTCCGTTACCGACTTGCTTAGGATTTAAATACTGTCTAACAGCGTTAGATCGTTTCACCCGTTGGCCGGAAGCTATCCCTGTTAAAGACATCGAAGCAGTAACGATCGCAAGAAGCTTTGTTAAGGACTGGATATCCCGATTTGGAATTCCAGCGAAAATTACAACCGACCAAGGACGACAATTCGAATCAAAACTTTTTGAAGAATTAACGCAAATTGTCGGGACTAAACATCTACGTACAACGGCTTACCATCCAGCGGCAAACGGAATGGTTGAAAGATTGCACCGGCAGTTAAAAGCAGCAATTAAATGCTACGAAAACGACGGATGGGCTGAAGTTTTACCGATTGTCCTGCTAGGGATTCGGTCCGCAATAAAGGAAGATTTGAAGGCAAGTTCATCAGAATTACTCTATGGTACAACGCTTCGATTGCCAGGCGAATTTTTCCAGACGAGCAATAAAGAAAGCACCTCCGATTTCGTAAAGGATCTTCGAAGAAAAATGCGTCTGTTGAAACCAGTACCAGGTACAAGGCATGGGACGAGAAAAACATTCATTTTCAAAGAATTGTCTTCTTCACCTTTTGTCTTCGTTAGACATGATGCAATACGTACTCCGCTTCAACCAACGTATGATGGACCATTCGAAGTAGCAGAACGAGCTGAAAAATTCTACACGCTTTTAATAAAAGGACAGAGAGTAAAAATTTCCATCGACAGATTAAAACCGGCGTTCCTTTTACAGGACGAAACTACATTAAACAAAAACGAAGTTGAGAATGAAACGATATATAACCACGACGACATCAAAGATCAACAGCTTCAAGAGCAACAACGAAGAGAAGAGGAGCCAACCCGATTTAATACACGAACAGGTAGAAAAGTCCGTTTTCCAGATCGGTTGCAGGCTGGTTTTTAAAAAAGAATAATTGTATTGTATATTTTTTTTTCTTTCTTCACTTTCTTCCAAATAATGTAACGCCATATTATTGTAACGCCGTATTATATAGTAGCACATAGCACATATAATTCTCTTTTTCCGTAACAACAACCTTACCTTTCTACTTTGATGTAACGTTATCACTGGTAAGGGGGTAATGTAGCGTAGCTAAAATAAAAATATATTTTTTCTAGAATATAAGAATCCGAACTAACACGGCGGAGGTGAAAGTACGAACAGTACAATAAACGAATTTAAGGGATTAAACCGCCCGGTCGGCAGGCCACTTTATATTGCACTGCAACATAGTTTTATTCCAGGGTCTCGAAAGAAATCACCAGGCAGGACGGAGTCCTGTGAAAGGGCTAGTGGCCGACCTGAGAAAAAGAGTAGTTAGTTATTTACCTGACCCCGTCGAGCGTACTCGCCTCCGAACCGACGCTTGTATATATATATGCATTTTATATTTAATAAATTAAATCTTGTTAAATAAAGTGCGTCAAATCACTCTAACCCCACTAGTTCCCTGATAACCGACACACACTGATCCTACACATATCTCATTATATTTCGTATTACATTCTGCATTACATAAAGCATAGTTTTATTTTTATTGAAAAATATTTCTTACTTTACTTTTTACAAAAAAGAGGCTATTTTTCCGATACGAATTTTGACGGCTTTATCGGTTTTTTCTATAAGATTATACAGTTAAAGAACTGCTTTATAATATTTTCTTATATTAATACAAAATTATTACTCATTTGAAATAAAATGATTCGATCAAATCAAAATCGGCTATTGCAGACAAGTTGACGGCATTTTGAGTTTATTATTTATTTATATCACTTTATATTAAAAATTCCGTAGAACAACAATACTAAGGTGCCCTCCAGATGATAATGAGCGCAAAGGAATTGATTTTACTGGCGCGATGTGACGCATGTTAAAATACTCAATAATGGGAAGTGTAGGATTACAAACTCCCGATACGGGGTTCCTTATGCATATTCACGGGAACTTCGCAGTAAACAGCCGGAAGGTCTGCACTGAGCTAATTAACTAACACTGTAAACAACCCGTAATGTTCCAATCTACCTCACGTCCCTTCATATTAGATCCTGTACTGTTACGTACAGCATCAACTGTTATCGTTTCATTTCCTGACCAATTTTCGTTATACACACCTCTTTCATGTTTTCATTACACAGGCTGACAAACATAAACTTTATTCTTACCCAAAGACAGAAGTAGGTCACCCCGAAGGATTTTAATGTCCTAAAAACTAATCCCTTCTCCAAATTTTTCTTATATGTGAAGGTTTCGAGATATCCTATCCTAAAAGTGCAAAAATGGCCCTTTTTAGCAATATTCGAAAAAATTTAGCACGAGCAGCGAATTTTTTTCTAAAATTCACTTACGCTATCGTTTAATACTTCTTATTACCTTTTATTTCCATTTTGGATTATGCAGAACCGATTTTTATTCTCTGAGATATGGCACATTATCCACTTTCAGTTTTAAGAAATACTTGGTTTTGTACAGGACTTGGTGTCTTAAGGTTAATGTACCATACTTCAGAGAAAAAATAATTCAAAATGTAAATGAAAGGTTAAAAGTAGTGCTCAACGATGGCGTAAATGGATTTTAGAAAAAAACTTCGCTGCTTGTAGTATATTATTTTAAATATAGCTGAAAGAGGCCAGTTTTGCCTTTTTAGGTTAGGATATCTTAAAATACTGGCATATAAGAAAAATTTGGACAATGGATTCGTTTTGAGGACATTAAAATCCTTTACGATCACCTAGTCCGGTCACTGGGTACAAATTTTGTCGCTGTGTGTTATTCACACTTTTCACAATTTTTACGTCTGAAGGGGGTTAGCAAGTGTAGAGTACCTAAAAATACCTATTTTTTTAGGATTTTCTAGTGTCTGAATAAAAAAACCGATTGAAGTAAGATCAACCGTAGGTTTTAAGGTAACTATAAAGTACATTTTAAAAATATTTCCAGAACTTTATAGCCTAAAAATTTGTTGTATAAAATGACACCTCTCCACTCCGTACATCTTCCTAGTAACTGTGGGCAACCTGGAACAATTTGGAAAAAATAAATTAGTTTTTTACACTTGTAGTTCTCAGGTGACGCTGTTTTTTCGATTTAAAAAAACGTATTTTTTTAACGCCAATTTAACTTAAATTTTGAAAATGTGGTACTTTTTTTACAATGAAAAGCTGATATTTTTCATCTATTAAATAATAGGTCATAAATTGAGTTTCCAATTTCAAAAGTAAAGTTTTCAATGGCTGAAATCATTAAACGAATTTTTAAAAAAACATTTTTTTCAAATAACTGTATATGGATATTTCTACTGATTTTGATGACTAAAAATATTAGAGTTGCAGGGAATATTTTATCCGTAAAAATAAGCCATACACTGAGAAAAGAATGCTATTGAATCAAAAGCATGTATACTATGAATTCATAAAAATATACTACAAGAATCAATAAATATGTTACTAATTCTATAGCATGTTGATTTGAATCCGTGATATACATGCTTTTGGAATGAAATGCCATTGATTCAATAACATTTTTTTCTCAGTGTAGTTAATGAAAATCCAATTATTCTTAAGAAATTGGTAAGAAGCGATAGTAATGAAAAATTCTATTACAAATAACATTATTAAAAGTGTCAGTTTTCCTAAGTTTTAAATTTTTTTCATAAAAATAATGTTCTTCCAATATCGGGTCATAAAATGTATTTTATTGCCCCCTGTGGGCCAACAAAACAATATTTTAACTCCTCTGTAGAAAAAAAAAATCTGCCCGCTTGGCGGGCACATTCTCATTGCGCGTAGCTCGCTTCGCTCGCAAGTTTGAGCGCGCCTAGGGCGCGCGATTCGATCGTCGCGCTTCGCGCTCCGTTCTTTCTCGACCTCGCGTTTCACGCTCGGTCTTGTACTCTTCGCATACGTTTAAGTTTATTTCTTGTAATTTAATACTGAAGCTCAAACCAATTTAATGATATTAAAGATGATGTAAATTAGTCTTTTTCTCAAATTCACTAAGTTTCTTTTTCAGTTTAAGTGAAACAGGAAATTCAATTTACTTAAGGCTCTATCGGCCTTAAGGAACACATTCTCATCATGACACTCGCGCTTCGCGCTCGATTTTCTGTATGCATTTTTGTAACTTTTTAATAAATTACATGATTATTGATAAATTTATTTTCTTCCAAATATCTCAAAAAGGAAAAATAATCGTAGACTTTATTTAAGGAAACGATTTTGCAGAACAACGTTTATTTCGTATCTCACATATTTTGGTGAAAAAAATCGAATTTTTTCAATATTAAAAATCAAACAATTAAAATATACATCCTGTCGAGAAATTTCTTGATAAGAACGTGTAGACCTTATTTAGCCAAACAATTTTTCATCTAAAAGTTTTTTTTGTATCTCACATATTTTGTCTAAAAAATGGAATTTTTTAATTTTAATCGTATTTTTTGGAATTGAAACGAAAAATATATGTTTTTTCGTATCTCGTATAATTTAACTGGAAAATGGAATTTTGATATTGACTTTTTTCGAATTTGAATATGCTGTAACATTTCTAATTTTGATTTAATCAAAAAATGTTATCAGGATAATTTTTAGAGATTTATGAGCACTATTTAAAACCAGTATTGAAATTTTTGATTTTTTCAAAAAATTATTTTCAAAAACACAAAAGTAGTGCTCAACCCCTCAATTTTGATTGGATGTGGCTGGTTAACGAACTTGTCCTTACTTTTTCGGCTCCGATAAATTGTACCAAAGCTCAATTCAATCTGATAATTCTATCGAGAGTTATGCCGCACACGACCTACAGACAGACAGACAGACAGACACTTTCGTAAAAACCCTTTTTTCTGACTGAAAAAACGGAAAAAACATTTATTTCCCTAGTTGTACAATATACTATTTCCTACTAGCGAGTCATAATGTGCATTTTATTGGCCCCTATGAAGCAAAAATTACATTTCCCCCCCCCCCCCCCCCCCCCAGTAGAAAAAAAAGCTTCTGCAACACAAAAAAAAATTTATTTTGCGGGCGTGAAGTTTTTCTCCCTAGTTGCATAATATACTACAGTTAATTTCAAGTATCCCGAAACGAGAGTCTTGTTTATTTCAAGTCGCGAGGGGTTCCCACCACTGCCTCAATTGCCATACCGACCGAATGCACTTGCCCCCACTCTTTTCACTTCTTCTGAGCGCTCTTCAGAGCTTCACGTGACAGTGAAATAATGGGGCGCAGAGGGGAGCGTGAAACTTGAAATAAACAAGACCTGAAATAAACTAGACTTGACTGTGATTTTTCATCCATAAAATATGACTGATAACATCATTTCAAGTCTTGAACAGGGTGCCACTATCCGGGGACTCAGGGAGACCCGATCTAAGTACCTTTTGGTCGAGGTGAAATGCGCTTCGAAGGACAGTTAGACTCTGCCTTTCGTGATATCGTTGTTGAGAACGGATCCGTCCGCCAC